>OX352281.1:5170000-8063386 GCA_947086405.1 Esperia sulphurella | reverse complement strand
AAGTTCCGTATTAAAACGAATCTACTTATAATCTTTTGACTATGTATTATTATATTATATACTAGCTAGTGCCCGCGACTTCGTCTGCGCAGGATTAGTATTTTGAGTAGCTTATATTAGCGTGGCGTAGAAAAGAATTAATAATGGGCCCGATTCTGAAGGCACACATTTAAAATTTGACAGCGCTAAAATTGGTTTCGTCTTTATCTTTATAATATTGTGTGACAAGGATAGCAACAGTTTTAGTGCTGTCAAATTTTAACATTGTGCCTTCAGAATCGAGCCCATTATGACATTAAAATTATAATTAGAATAGCTCGCAGATGGTAGGTTTTTTCCTACTTACTTGATATTTTGGACAATTTACACAATATCTTTATAAATTGTAGCCTATGTGTTATTCTGATGTATAAGCTATATTATTGTAAAGTTTCATTAAAATCCATTCAGTAGTTTTAACGTGAAAGATTAACAAACATCCATCAATACTTACAAACTTTCGCGTTTATAATATTAGTAGGATGTTTAAAACGGGAAATGGATAAACTGTTTACGTAAATTATTATAACTATTAATGTGGCTTGATACGGATATACTATATTGTTAACGATTTCAAATATTTCATTTGTTTCATTATATAAACTAGTATTGTCTCCTTTACTACAAGGATATGTCAATGATAACTATAACATTCAAACCGTGATTAACTTGAATATTCTCTGAAAGTTGTTATCTGTTCCTATAGTGTGAATCGAGCTCATGCCCCATCTCACAGAATCCATGATCACACTGATGCAGAGTTAGGATAGGGCTACTCCCAACTTCGTTGTCGTCAAGGCGACTAAGGGATTGCACCAGGGACGGGCAGCAGCGTTTGTTGCGTATATTAAGATCATTACTGTGATCACCAATACGCCTGGCAAGCGTGGTGATCGAATCTATCTAATATATATTTTTTAATATCATTGTAGCAGGTATATGAAAGAAATGTAAAGATGAAGGTTTACAGAGTATGATAAGCCAGAAAAAGCTGATGTGGCAATCTTCAGACCAGCCACATCTGGTGCAGAGCAATTATATTGGTGGTAGGACGCTAGTGCAGGCTCGGTCTGATGGTTACCACCCTCTCACCTGTTTCTGACGTCAATCAGTAAGTTACCTAATGTTGTGTGCTAGCATTGTTGTTCTGGTTTGAAGGACCAGTATTGTATTGTATTTATTTATTTAATCTTTAGGTACATAAAGTACACTTAGACATGTCATCACAAAAATTGATTACAGTTATATTATAAAATTAATTAATAAAATAATGTCAGTAGAATGTCAAAATGAGTAAATTTTATTACAAAATAAAACATAAATGTCATAAATAAAAAATCAATTACAGATAATATACCACTTGGTACAAATATTAAAATGTCAAAATAACACAGTACTACATCAAATACTTATCAAACTAAATGTCATGTTAAAGGTTTAGTAAATTCATTTAAAGAATACAGTTCGGTTTTATTTAATAATATTTTACATTTCAGTTTGAATGTTTTGCTGTTGCATTCTCCTACGACACCTGATAACAATTTGTAATACTGAACACTGTTATGGATATAGCTTGAAGTGGCTGTATGCGGAGAGTGGAGGACCGGATGTAGTAACATTTATTAGGGAAGGCCTAAGGCTATGTCCAGCTGTGGACGTCTCATGGCTGATATGATAATGATGGTTAACTAAAGGTGTATAAAAATAATATGCTTAAAATTACTTCACGTTGCTTTTTAACTATTTCAGTGTAACTTATAGAACAAAGGTTGTCCAAAATCCGATACTGCACAGGGTAAGAGACAAGTATTGTCTGCGCGGGTCCATTAAGAAAGTAGGGGTCATTTATTATCCCACGGAACCCTAGTCGGTAAACGGGCGTCCACTCGACCGATCTGATAAGGCGATGTGTTCGCAAGTGCATTCGACCGGCAAAAACTGCGGTTGCTCTATTGCTAAACTATGAAACTTATACCTATGATTGGTTAAAACCAGTTTATAATGTGTTAATACTAACTTTGTAAGTGTATAAGTATTTTAGATAGAGAATTTAAAGCTTAAGCAACGAACAACGTACGGAATGAAGTGTACTGTATTAGGACGTCACGTCAGTCAACCAATGAACTGCTTACTGGGACCAATTTTTTTGATAGGTATTCATATATATATATTTATGTGTGGTTTAAGGTAGAGTAGAATAGGACCACTCCCAGTCTTCCCGTGGATGTCGTACAAGGCGACTAAGGGAATACATTATAAAAAATCAATCAGGCCTCCCCAACCTGTCTGGCCAGCGCGGGGAGTGTAGGCCAAATTCTCCGTCTGTCTCCGGCAGATGAGAGAGGGTTGTGCTCCTGCAGTGGAAACAAAAATAACCTGATGATGATGATATATATATCATATATTGTTTCATGTAGTTGTCTGACATATAATACATAGCCAATTAGCCACTGACATGAACCCTGTAAGGACTACAAAAGATATATGGTACTAGCTGATGCCCGCGACTTCGTTCGCGTGGACAACTTAACATTATAAATTATTATGTATTTCCCTTAGGAATTAGATGTTTTTCGGGATAAAAACTATCCTATGTCCTATTCTAGAACCTAACCTATATACCTATGTGCTAAGTTTCATCCCGATCAGTCCAGTGGTTGAAGCGTGATTGAGTAACAAACATCCAAATATCTAAACTTTCGCATTTATAATATTAGTAAGATAGTTTAGTAATGTCATCATTTTAGGGTTCCATATCAAACTGGTAAAACGGAACCCTTATAGTGTGATTTTGTCCGCCCGTTCGTCTATCATAACTCATTATTTCAGTAAGTACTAATTCTATCGACAGCACTATTGCTATCCACTTGAATAGTTTTAAATAATGCATATTTTAAAGTATGGTTACTAGGTTAAGAGAGGTATCGTATGAAAGGGCATCATTTTAGAATCGAAGGGACAGACAGACTAAATAATCGGTTACCGTTTCATTTTATGATGACAAATGCTTGTAAAAATAAAATAAAAATAAAATAAAAAATAAAATGCCATCCCTCCCCCCTTATCTCCGAAGTTTGTATGGCAAAAAAACTGTAAATATTAGAGGAAAAATAAAACCATATTTTCTTAGAAGTATAAATAAATAAATACATATACAATAGACGTGTCTAATCCCAAACTAGGATTTTCTCCTGTGCTATAGAAATTAAACAAGGATAGAACAATTCACAAATATAACATAAAGACCAGGACCAACATGTACAAATTGTACAAAGTTATCTGTCCCCAGTGGGAATCGAACCCATGACCTCTGGCGCTCGAGTCCAATGACCAAGCCACTAGGCCAACGAGTCGGTCGTCAGGAAAAATCCTTTACAAAGAAACTTAATTATGTGATTCAAAAATGAACTTTATTGCATGGTAATAAAACCTACTTAAATAACGTTTAACGCATTTCCTTTCAAGTTACGGAACCCGATGCGCGAGTCTGACTTACACTTGACCAATTTAAAATTAAAATCCTCTCACGATACATATTTTCTCGACGAGACTATTACACAATAGATTTTTTAAATAATGACCGCAATATTTAAATTATATTTCAACACAGTATTTCTCAAGATATTTATGCAAAAATATTGTTCATGAGAACAAAACTAAACGCTCCCGTTTGGAACCCAAGAAATATTGGAAATAATTAATCAAAATTATCCTAAATCCTTCAAGTGTATCTCCACATTTACCTAATCCATCATATTTAACATATTCGCAAATATATATTTACTTTGTCGACTTAATATAGTCTCTAAATACATAATAATAAAATCGAATATAAGATATTTAAGCTATACTTCGCTCTGTTCAAGGAAAAAATACTTAAAAAATAAGCTGTAAAGGATAATTTTCGAAAGTATCGCAACGAATGTAAAGAAAGGGTTGTCCAAAATATATTTGCATATTTTTGCGACGCTGCGGGCGTCTAAACTATAAATGAATCGAGTGCTTTGATAATGCAAAACAGTATCAATTTTAATACCAAGTAAAAAATGGATTAAACTTCTTATTTGAAATAAATAAGGATCAAAATTGAAGATATAATAAGTAAAGTTAAAATGGTTTTCGCAACTGGTAATGATGCGTTTAGAATCACTAAACAGGTTTTGTCTATTTAGTGCTAAAATGCGTTGAACAATTTTTTCTCTCTACTTATATATAAAAAAATTTTCGGGGTAGCGTATGCAAATTGTGAATATTCGTGAGAAAAAAATGTTGTAACGTTTTTAGTAGCACCCGAGATTAGGTACACTTAGAATGTCAAATTTACTACAAACCGTTAATTCTAAGTTGCGCGTTTTTGCACCATCGAGTATGAAACGGAATACTTATATTTCTTGTGACTATTAAGTACCTTGAAATAACTTTTTAAATCTTTTTTAGCAACTTGACTGCGTCAGTCTAATTTATTATTAATTTACTGTATCTATTTTCGAAAGGTTTAAGATTAAATTGATTCATTCGTAGATACGATAAATTCTTGAATGTCTGAAGAATAAAAAATATATTTAGTCTTTATTGCTGTCTCTCTATGTCTAATAGAAATTTGTATAAACGAGTCCACCTCTACGTATGCATTTTTAAATGTCATAAAATTTTTGTGAGCATTGTTTTGATAGTTGTAGAAATGGTGCAAAGTTAACCATAATCAAACCAGTTTGAAATTAGTTACTTTACTTACTTAAAACTATAGTTATTATTAACGAGGACACTTGCATTAACTGCCATAAACCGGATGCTACTTTGCATAACGTTAAGTTACTTCTGAACTCGAGTTATAGACAATTAAATGCAGGTTTGGGGTTTACTAAGTGATATTAAGTCATTTCTTGAATTTGTTATTAGGTGCATAAATAAGCGAACGAATTGTAGAGTGAACCCAACTAGCACATTGGAGATGTACCTACTCATATGCAACTATTATACAGCTGTATAAGGTGGGACTATCTTCGCTAAGTGCACTAAGAGGTGCACTAGGGAAATGTGTCTAGGTTAGATATGTCATTCATCAAAGCTATCAATTAGATTTCAAGGGAATAGGTATTTCCTTTTGGGCTTTGTAAAATTCTGATCATACCTTTTACCTCCTGAAAGATTTCGCGAAAAACGACATGAAGTAGAATCTTACGGTTAGTTATTTTTATTGTGGTACTATCCAATTACGTCGCTTTTTCTGTATATGACAATGGGCCTGATTCTGAAGGCACACATTTAAAATTTGACAGCGCTAAAATTGGTTTCGTCTTTATCTTCATAATATTGTATGACAAGGATAGCAACAGCTTTAGTGCTGTCAAATTTTAACGTTGTGCCTTCAGAATCGAGCCCAATAGAAAGCTAAATTAGGTAACTAGTTAAAAACCGTTCGATATCAATCTGAAAGTAGAAAAAGCGGCCAAGTGCGAGTCGGACTCGCCCATGAAGGGTTCCGTACCAGCAAGTAACATAATATAAAAGTTATAGTAGTTCGTTGTAACTTTGATCGATGTTTTAATAATATTATTGTGGTTTACGATTTATGACGTATTAAAAAAAAACTACTTACTAGATCTTGTTCAAACCAATTTTAAGTGGAAGTTTGCATGGCAATGTACATCATATATTTTTTTTAGTTTTATCATTCCTTTATTTTAGAAGTTACAGGGGGGGGGACACACATTTTACAACTTTGGAAGATTCTCTCGCGCAAACTATTCAGTTTAGAAAAAAATGATATTAGAAACCTTAATATCATTTTTGAAGACCTATCCATAGATACCCCACACGTATGGGTTTGATGAAAAAAAAATTTTTGAGTTTTAGTTCTAAGTATGGGGACCCCCAAAATTTTTGATTTTTTTTCTATTTTTGTATGAAAATCTTAATGCGGTTCACAGAATACATCTACTTACCAAGTTTCAACAATATAGTTCTTATAGTTTCGGAATAAAGTGGCTGTGACATACGGACGGACAGACAGACAGACAGACAGACAGACAGACAGACAGACAGACATGACGAATCCATAAGGGTTCCGTTTTTGCCATTTGGCTACGGAACCCTAAAAAGGACAAGAAGAAGATTACCAGAATCAACGTGCCTGATGACTGGTCAATTAACAAACTGGTACTCACGTCTACTGAGCCGTTGTTCCAGGGGGGCAGCGCGTAGTGGGAGGGGTCGTGGTGCCCCCCTCCCATATGCTCCGCCATGACCGACATCCAGTGCACGAGGCCCTGCGCTCCGCCGCCGCCGGACGTGCCTGCAACATCACGGGAAGTCAGCGAATCTCATTTGCATTAAGTAGATATGGTTGGCCTTGGCTCTGACCTTATCGCGTCGAAGTAACCGTATCTGCTCACATAGGTGAGCAAGGAGACATCCTTTACACCCTTTCTTATGTCTAAGATAACCTCATCTGCACCAAGATACGCCGCGTGGTTTCCGGTAGAGTAGAATAGGACCATTCCAACTCTTCCGGTGGATGTCGTATAAGGCGACTAAGGGGATACATTATAAAACATCAATCAGGCCTCCCCAACCCTGGCCAGCGCGGGGAGTGTAGGCCAAATCCTCCGTCTGTCTCCGGCAGATGAGAGAGGGTTGTGCTCCTGCAGTGGAGACATAACCTGATGATGTACCAAGATACCAAATATGGTTGGCTTTGGCTATAACTTCACCTGCTCCGAACCAACCTTATCTGCTGGTTACAGGTGTTATTAAACAACGGATGCTGTAACCATTCAAACTACTAGACGTTAATGAGTATAGATCATGACATGACGTCATCCTTTGGAGCACTATTGAATGGTCAGAGGTGTAAGGGAGCACATGAACATCATCATCAGCCTTTACCAGTCGACTCGGTCTCTCCAAAAGCGAGACAGTAATCCCGATTCATTGCCAGCCGACTTACGCTGTGCGACTGGACGGCCCATCAGACTTTACGGCCGCCTTAATATAGTTTCTACTTGAGGACTTGACTACATCAACATCTAGTACGTACTCCAAATGCCATCCTGAATTGTTGAACACTGATGATATAACCATTCAGCACTGGACCCAACTTTGCGATGGTCATCACGTCTGCCATTATGAGCAATACTCCAGCATAAGAAAAAACCTATGTATATTAGCAAACATTGTGAGTAAACCAGGAGCATTCAATGGTCCATTTTTAACTAGGATCTTTATGTCATAGAAGATGTTAGATATAGGATCAGGGGAGATAACACAAGATCCCAAAGAGTTGCTCGAAGTATCGCTGAGTCAACTGGTCCTCTAATATAAGACACTGGCTCAATAAAGAAGGTGCTCACCAGTAGGCACGGCGGCGGGCTGCGCGGGGGGCTGCTCCTGCCCCCCGCCGCCGACCCCCCCTCCGCTCCACACGAACGCTGACGATGCGCCCGCCTTCTGGAACAATACCAACACTGTGTTACATACGCTGTTTAATGTGTCACAAGTTGGGACATACAACTAAGAATAGAGGTCACGTTAAAAGAAGGTCATGTAAATCGACGAAAGTTTCTGTTGCGTAGTGTTTTAATACAAAAAAAAAACAGTCGGCCAGTCTGCAAAAAAATTTAAATGAAATTTTTTTATGCTATCATTTAATATCTTGGAAATCAGATTTCTTCCTGAATATATCCTTTTGGCATACTTTACTCATCATTTCGAAAAAAAAATACATGTGGGTATATTCCAAGTTTTAGCTTCATTAGTTGGAAATACAGATGGATAAAAAGCTTTACTATAATCCGATTTGACAAAAAAAAAACAATACTGTCCATGTACGAAGATTGTCATATTCAAATTTAAGTTCCGAAACAGACAAATCACCAGTTTATTAAAAGTTCTCACCAATTTCCGATTAACATTTTTAATCAGCATTTATACCTTTTTGCATAAATAGTATTTTTCTGGATGACAAATAAATATAGTTTATAGCTACTATGATTTATTGTTGTCGCTCATCATAATTATAAAAAAAGGTTTCAGCGAATGAATATTTCGCAGTTTAAAAAAAAAAAAATAATAATAATTTTAGTTTACTATCTCATATAAGTGAAATGTTATTTCTTATGAGAATAAATAATCTTAAACCATAAACCATAAATATTCTTATTAATATCTATTAGAATTTTTAAATTAAATCACTTACGTGGTCTATAAAACCTTATAAGATGTACAGCAAGATTAATGATGCTAAACCTGTCAGAATCTACTGGAAAACTGTACAACAAGTCTTGTTGGAAAGCTTCAGTGAGTTTTTACAAGAATACATATTTTATTCCAGACACAAAACCTATATGAATTTGCCAAGAAATTAATAAACTTACAGGAAGGGTTATAGAAGAAACAAATTTAAAAATATGTTTTCGTGCATTTTTACAGGTGCTACGTGTAGGAGCATGTACTAATCTCTAAACTCAATTAATGTCTTTCGGTTTTACTTTTACCTCATCAGGAGAATCAGTAGTCCTATCTCCATTTTCATCATCAGACGTCTCCAATCCTAAACCATTGGTAAACAGCATGTTCCTTGGATACAAGGAATAACATTCTGCCATATTTCTCCGTCTTTTGCCAAGACTTGCCAGGAACGTCTTGTACAATTGAGTTGGAAGCAGAAACGGTGATCGGGCGTTTTGGAAGCCATCTTTAAAAGCTAAGTTTTGATTTCTAAATGGATTTGTAAAGTCAAACTCTGGTAGGAACTCTTTTTTAATGAAATTTGCTACGGGGTGTAGAGATAGTGTGTTTTCTGTGTAGTCTAAAGCTATGTTGTTTGCGTCTTCGTTAGGACCGCTATTCTCAACATCACTAGCTTCTGAATTAGCATCGCTCGATATATTACTGTCATTGTGGTCGATTTTGTTATCATTTTCTTCGCCGTTAAAGTCTTCAAACTCTCTCTTCATTTGTAGATTCATCGGATTTTTTAAAAACACGTTTGAATTTGAGAGTGTTACTGACATAATTTTATTGGCACTTTTTTTATAACACTTTTTTTTACAAATAGGTATATTTTTTCACTAAAGTCTATATATTTATCGAAATAAAAATAAATATTTCTTTCGTAGTTAAAATTATTTAGGTATTTTTAGGAACTATCGTTGGGTTAGGAGGTGTCTGGACCAAAACTAGAATAAAGAATCAAATATTTATTAATACACACTGATTAATTTATTAAGATTATAAGAGTTTTAACTCTTATTATTTATATACTTGATTAAAATTCACCCGTCTCGTTTTTGAATTAGTTATATTATGATTTAGTATTGTTATATGTTGTATTAGTTCTCCTTGTTACTTTAACTATTAAATTAGTTTAATTTGTTTTAAAATTTATTGACAGTTACCGACCATATCCAAATCACTAACATTCGGATTTGCAAAATACAATAAACTGTCATTCAAAGTTTGACCATAGGTTTTTATGTGGTAGACAGAAATTAGTAATTGTTATTTTATGGTTATTCTACTCAATAGTAATCTTACTAAGCTTTTATCTGTCTATGAGTTTAATTTATACCTATACAATTCTTATTAGTTGTTACCTTAGCAGTCCAGTTAGATTTTCAGTCTCTACAAATATTTACTTACTTCCTTAAAATAAACTAAGAAAACTGTTTTACTCTTCCTCGTCTTCCTATAAGATTTGTTTACCTATAAAACCTTCTTAAGTATTTATACTTTAGCAGTCATATTAGAGCTTTAATATCTATCAAAGTTAGTCAAAGCAAGTCAGACTTAAATCTTAAAATAAACTAAGTGAACATTCACTACGTTCCTTACCCTCCTATATATTTTTAACTATATAACTTTCCTTTGTTTACATTATTTTTACCCGTACAACCTTCATAGGTACTTAAGCAGTCGTACCAGAGCTTCAATCTCTATCAAAGTTAGTCTCTAAATTAAACTAAGAAAACTTATACGAAGGTTTCTTTCCCTCTTATAAGATATTTTTACCTATATAATCTTCTTAATTATAAACACTTAAAGAGTTGTATCAAGGATTGAATCTCTATCATATTTTGGTCTTAATATAATCTAAGATAATTTTTACCCTGTTCGTTGCCCATTTATAAGGTATTTTTTTACTTATACAACCTGCTTAAGTATTAACACTCGTACCAGAGACATAATCTCTGTCAAAGTCACGTCTTAAAATAAACTTTATCTACTGTTCCATAATCTAAACTAATCATAATCTAAGATTATAATATTATAAGATGTTTTACCTATACAATGTTCTTCATTATAACACCTAAAGAGTCGTCTCAGCGCTTTTATCTTTATCAAAATTAGGTTTTTAAAAAACAAACCGTATTCTACTATACTTGCCCTCTTATATATATTTTTTACCTATATAATCTTCAATATAAGCTTCAGCTCTATGAAAGTCAATTTAACTACTGTTTCTTATCTTCTAAGAAGTACGCAGTCAGGCATAACTCTTCATTAAATTCAGTTTCGATGTTGGTCTTAAAATAAACTAAGCAAATTTAAATCGATACCTAGCTGAAGTTAAACGGTGACTCTATTTCTTGAATCTAGGTCGATGTAAAATTGTTTGCGTGAACTTTCATATTTTAGACCTAAATGGTTAGTGCTGTTGCACAGAGGGGGGGGGGGGGGGGGGGGTGTGACTTTGCGGAAATTGAAATGGAATACAGTTTTAAGTTTTAGGTGTAGTCTGTTATTGTATATGTTACATATAGAGTACTAACTGTTGCTCGCGACTTTGTCATTTGAGAAACCTCTATTCCACTATATTGGGCTTATTAATTTAATATGTGATAATTTAATAATATTATATTCTGACATACTCGTAGTATATTACCTATATACTGGACTCGATTCTGAAGGCACAACGTTAAAATTTGACAGCACTAAAACTGTTGCTATCCTTGTCACACAGTATTATGAAGATAAAGACGAAACCAATTTTAGGGTTGTTAAATTTTAAATGTGTGCCTTCAGAATCGGGTCCACTGTGACATTATTTTAATTGTTGACATTGCAATTTATATTTTGTATATTAGTTTATTTTATGACGATCCCTTTTACCATATTAGAATGACATGTAAAATTTAATTTTTAAGATGTAAAAGTAAAATAATTTAATCTAATCTATAATATCATTTAAATTTTACTGCAAATACGTCAGACTCTGTCGGTCATTCCAGGGCCGCATTCAAGTGTTCATACAGGGGACCCTCTTTCAAATCATTATTTTGATCCACATGTAGCGGAACCGCAGGAGCTTGCTTAAACATAATTATAAATAAATATTACATATATTTTTCTAATGCCAAACTAGGATTATCTATTGTGCTATGGGAATTATACAAGGGGAGGACAATTCACAAATATAACATCCAGACCGCAAACAACTGACCTCCGCCTAGTGGCTTGGTCATTGGACTCGAGGTCATGGATTCTATTCCCACCGAGGACAGACAATTTTTTACAATTTGTACAAGTTGGTCCCGGTCTGGATGTTGTTATATTTGTGAATTGTCCTATCCTTGTATAATTCCCATAGCACAGGAGAAAACTGTATTTTGGGATTTGACAAGTGTATGTATATGTATTATGTAATTGTTTAAATTTGTACAAGGTTGTCTGTCTCCAGTGGGAAGCAAAACGACCTCTGGCTCAAGTTACTAATCCAAGAAGACGGTCAAATTAAACGATGTTGTAAGGAAATGCAAAGGATTTTTATGTCTGCATTTTGCATCTAAAAGATACTGAAGTAAAAAGAGGACCCACGGTATCTCTTGAATGAGGCCCTGGAATGACTGGCAGACTCCGACCTTTTGTAATAACATCGTAGTTCTCGAGGCAAAACGATAAAATGTGGACTTAAATAAATATAACGTCAAATCAAACTTCAAACTCTACGTCAAACACAATGTGTTTTCTCCAGTAATTTCCATAATTTTCACATCATTTTACACATATAGTACAAGATGTCTCAGTTTAATCAGTTCAGCAGTTTTTGAGTCATCAGCTGGATAGATAGACGAGTAAAAAAGCAACGGATATCCGTTTTGACGGACAGCAAAAGCAAGAAAGAGAAGACGTAATCTAAACTAATATTATAAAAAAGGAAAAGTTATAATCTCCGGAACTGTTCATCCGATTACGAAAATTATTTCACCAATATTTAGAATGGACCTTAAGGGTGGACATAGGCTGATAATCTCATAAAAATAAGTAAATTTCAATTGTATTAAAAAAAAAATGTATACCACGGGAGAGGCTGCGGGCACAGCAGCTAGTTCATTAGGATAAATAAATATGACACAATTAAGGCTGTTGTGTGTTTGATTGTCTAATGCAGGGATTCCCAAAGTGGTCGATACCGACCCCTTGGTATCGACCACTGGGGTGGGACTATTGGGATCGAAATCGGATTCCCAGGGGTCGACATAAATGAAAACTGCTTTTGGGAGTCGACGAGGTCTAAAAATCGACCCCTATTAATTAACACAAGTTATTAATTCAAATTTTCAAGATACTGTATAAGTTGTGTTACGTGTACCAACTTGTTATAAGAATGACTAATGTTTTAGTAGGAAGTATCAATAGGAAAGTATCATAAAAAAACTAGAGACAGGATTTTTAAACTAATTTGTTTATAGGGGTCTGGGGTATCAGTTCATTTTGGAAAAGGGGTCTTTTGCCCAAAATAGTTTGGGAATGCCTGGTCTAATGTCTAACTCCAATTAGAAAACAGACTCTGATAAGTATGAGATCAATAGAAATCGATAACTTAGTGATATCCTGCAAAATATTTAGTTTCTAGTATCATTTCATTGTCACATTCTAGTTAATTTGTCGCTGTAAAATCAGATGAAGTGTGTAAACTGATTTTATAAAATTCTAATTAGTCTAGATCTAGGCAACGAACTCTCATAAGATGATTTTTGTATTTTAATCGTAAATTGTTTTTTTAATAATAATTCTACGCCTATTTACAAGCTTAACTATATTCTGTACCAGGAACGAAAATAACAGTTACTAGCAAACTATTTGAAAGGAGCTTTTGCAAGATCGATTACAAAACTATTTAATCCACATTACACAATTACAACAACATATACACTGATTATTGTAATATTCGTAATGCTATTTGTTGGTAAATATTATACTGTTTGTTATTGACTTTAATAAAAACAAGCTTTTAATTTGTAAAACATACAGACAGACTTGAATTTACGTGTAAAAAATATATGTCTCGATTGGGAATCGAACCCACAATTTCTGGCAAGAAGAAGCCTTAACTAAAACAACTATCACAGTTTATTCTATCCAATCAATCATAAATTTTAAATAACGATTGACAACTTAATAAAACTAGACAAAGAACACTATTTGCTTAATCGCGTCTTAGCGTTTTTTTTAAACAACACGCAAACGTATTTACAGACAAAGTAAGACACAGACACTGTCCCACACAGCCACACACTCATTAACGAACACATTTACATCACTAATGCGCAACTCGTGCACGTGTCTCTTGACTAAACTCGTTTACTCCGATCAAAACTTTCAATTACGAATTAAACAATTAATCGAATCACGGACATCACTAGATCACTTTTGCCGCGAAAACGCCGCATTACACGGCGTAGCTTTTTTTATGTTTTCGCGCGTTTTTGTCCAAAGTTCTAATTTTGAAACGCGCTTTTTTAAACGAAACGGGTGAAGAATTTCTTTTTAAATTTACGCGCGGCCGTGGCCGATCGATTACAGAATTTTTAGATTGTTCAGATTTCTGAACGGTTTTTTTGGAATAATTCCGTTATTGTTTTATGTATTTTTGTGGTTTTTATAGAAAAATGTTGGAATGTTTAGGACGGCTAGATGTCTTTACCGCGAGGTATTCGCTATGAAACTCTTCCCGAGAGTTTGCTGCAAGGAAAAGCATTTTCACAACACATAGATGGTTTTCTTTAGGCGGTCGCATGTGTGCGTGTTCACGTATAGCGCGAGACGTGTCTGTGAATCCAGACTCGAGGCGTCGTAAACATGTGAGCGTAGAATGTTGCATTCGTGTGTGTATTTTATGACTCTGAGTGCATCCCTTTCGAACTGCATGCAATTTATATATGTGTGAGTTTTTATTTTTTTTCTAAACGCGCTAGTTCCGTGTGTTGGGTGAATTTTTCATGTGCGGGTGCGGTGTTTTTGCCAGCGGCTCCGAGGGATTTTCAACTGTATTATGTTTAAAAGAAATGTGGTTTTCGGTTGGTGTAGGGAAATGTATTTTTCAGTTTTATATCGGCGATATGAGACTCGCGGATAGCAAAGAAAATGTAAGAGGAATAAAAAAAATGCATGCATCGTACGTTTTCAGGTAGACACATTTTTCTTTAACCCATTTATAGATTGTGTCGTTGTGTGTGTGGGCTTGCATCTAGGTAGGAGGGGGGTGTTCTTAAAAGGGTTTGAGGGGGAGGGGGACATATAAAAATGATAACGCATCGCAAGACGGCAGCTTTTATGGTTTTACTTTATTTTTTAAAGGCTTTTTTTATCGATGTTAGAGAAATGGTTCGCTGGTGAGATGTTTCTTGCGGCATGACATTAATGTCTGAGAAAGTCTTTGTTAACAGTTTCTTGTCTTAGGACATAGAATGTGGTTAAGGATAATTCAGATGTTGGGCAGCAGCATCGTCTCATCGTCGTTATGTTGACTTAGAATGCCACTTGTGACGGGCTGTCCATTGGGGGATTTGACATAATCACCACGCTTGGTTGTCGGATTGATGATCGCAGTCATAATCTTAATATACGCAGAAGAACCATGCTGCCCGTCCTAGGGGCAATCCCTTAGTAACCGTAATGAAACCCACAGGAAGATTGGGGGCACCTTAGACTGAGCTAAACCGCGCGGCACCTCATTTTCAGTGTTCGCTCGCGCGGCCTGTGACGTCATCGGGGGCCATGCAGCGGCGCCAATAATTTTTTTTAAACTACGACTATTTATATTTTTTAAACTTTATACGTAGCTTTCGAAATTACTTAACGTTCAATTTTCGTAACCCAGTTTTTCTTTGATATTATATTTCTACCCCCCACCCCCACCGCCACCCCTAACTGTTCATTGTACTCGAGTCAAAAATATGAAATATCGGTTGGAGAAAGAAACAACTAGAAAATACGCTACGAGAATAAAAGCTAAAGCTAAAGGAATGAAAAATATTGATTGCAGGTAAAAGCTCTATCATCATCATCATATCTGCCCTTAGACGTCCACTGCTGGACATAGGCCTTCCCAATGAACCCGGTCCCAGGCCCTCCGCATCCAGCCGCTTCCGGCCACCTTTTTCAAGTCATCGGGGCGACCCACCCTGCGCGAAAAATGACAAACATCATAAATATGTAACTTCTTAACTCGAGGTCTTGTATTATACAGCTGAGCCAAGATTTCTTCCATAAACCTGTGTAAGTATCCAAACAATAATTTATTGTGCCCCGTGAAAATAATCCAATTATATCACAACTATTTATAGAAACTTATTGGAAAGTTTTTAAAGATAAAAACATTAAAATGAAAAACCACGTTGCCCCAGGTGAGGATCGAACTCACGACCTTAAGATTATGAGACTTACGCGCTGCCAACTGCGCTACTGAGGCTGTAGTTAGGGGTGCGAATTTCACAATCGCTTTCCTGGAGCTATCAGATTTAATATTCGTTTTACCTTCAAAGTACATTAAAATATACAAAGGCGTACTTCATTTCGTAGGCGTTTCTGTACCAGCTGACTTTACCATCGATTATTTTGATATCCCAGGCTTTTGAAATATACAGTAAAGAATGTCTGTCTTAGAAACCGGGTCATTATAGTTTTAAAAACATTCGTAACTATTCTTTACCAAATGTAATGAATGTTAACACTCACTTCGCCTAGTTGGGTCGTGGGTTCGATTCCCACTGGAGACAATTTTGTGCTAGGTTCTGGGCTGGATTTCCACAGTGAAATCTTCATTTGGGATAGCACAGGTGTATTATGTAGGATTTATAGAAATAAATTATATAATATTTATTTTAGGACCCAACAAAATCTCTTTACTTTAATAACTTCAAATAGCAAACTTTCCAGGGCGCTCATACAATACGTCGTCCCACTCAATTTTCTGTCGTTGAAAAGGAACAAAAAAACATAAAACCTGCAGCGAGAGACGCAAAGAAAATAAAAGATATACCTAGCTAGATATATATATATGGGGAAAATATAAAATACTGCGAGTGAAAAAATATATAAAAAGCAACAAAAATTTATTATTCTCAAAGCACACAGGTGTGGTTTATATGTGTGTGTAATGTTTAGGAAAGGTGTGGAATGGTTAAGTATTTTAAGTTTTATTTAAAACTAGCAAAGCGCTCTAGTTTCGACGAAGCGCGAAACCTTATCAGGCAACGGCGAAACCATGATAAAACAGGATCAATTTTTTTTTTTGAGAATGTTTGAGTAGTAATTTTGTGAAAACTCAATAAATGAACTTTAATTTAATTTGTGCTTAAAAACCCACTGAGGCTAAGTGGGCTGATCATGCACTTTGAACTAATTAAAAAAAACTTACTTTTTCTTATTTTCATTCTTATACAAAAATGCTGCGTTCCTTTCTTTCCTACAGGATTCTAATAGAAAAAGGCAACGTCATGAGGTGAAAATAGAGTATTTTATAGACTTAAAGCGATTCTATAGTTTCTACTGTGCGCTATTTCTAGACTCATGCGAGAGTTTTGTGGTGTGAGTGCATGCACCTTCACGTATGAAGCTTAACGTGGATGTTAGAATTGAATACTAGACTAGAAGTGACATGAGTAGTTTATATTAGTGTATGTATGTATGTATGTATATGTTTTTTTATTTACGTACACACTATGTCTGCCTCTCTTATTTCAATTATCTCTCTCGCGGGTCTGCTGTAAGAAATCTCTCTCAGAAATAAGTTCGCCCTTTGTACTTGTGTTTCTTTTTAATGTATTTTTTTTATCTGTGTGTGTGCACTAGAGTATTATGTAAAAAATATAAGACTCTAGTGTAGATACTTTTATTTATTTTTAATACCAAACAGCAATGTCGTCGATAACAAAGAGAGGTGCCCATCTTAAAAATCACATCAGTTTTCACAAAAAGACGTAACTGTTTTTCCATTATCAAGGTCCGTCACGACTAATGGATTTAAACTTATCACTATTTTACTTATATAAATTAGAGCTAGCTATGGAGAGGGCTATACTCGGGGTATCTTTGAAGGATCTAATTCGTAATGAGGAGATCGGACGAAGAACGAAGGTAACCGACATAGTCGAAATTATTAGCAAGCTGAAGTGGCAGTGGGCGGTTCACGTCTGTTGCAGATCAAACGGCTGGAGTGGAGACTCAGCACGCACAGGGTGGGACGCCCCGCCGCTAAATGAACGAAAAGGCCTAGTATCCATACGTACTTTTTATAGATGAGAGTGAATGTGTGAGTGAATGTAGAGTGAATGTCAATTACGTATGTAAGTGATGTGATGACTCAGCAGACAGTTTAAATCAGTTACCGCTTCTTGCAATGGAAAATGATCCACTGTATACGGAAACAAATGATATAAAAATATAATGGGCTTCAGTTCAACTTTTAAAATAATAAAATCTACAAGTTTTTAATCATGACTTAAATAGATTAAATTAATTTTAATTAAAATTGCTCCCTGTGAAAACTGAGTTAGTAGGTAATACTAATAATAAGTCAATTTGTGATAAGACCGACGATGTTATGCATCGAAGTGATAAAGTTTGAACAGTAAAAGAGCAAGTTTAATTGCAGACCCATGCATTCTATTCGAGTTCCCATAATGGCAACGCACCCTTTAGGTTGTTGGGGGCCTCAGTTCAAAAACTGTTCGTCCAAAATGCAAGCGACAATTTTTTTCTTAAAGGTACTTTTATGAGTGTTGTAAGTTGAGCCTTGTAACTTAAGGCTCAAGGCTACCGAGCCTTTTAGGCTCAAGCCTCCAGGCACTGAGCTTTGGAAGCTCAAACTTTGAAGTCTCAGTAAAACGCTCGTAGCCTTAAAGTATTTAAGGCTCGATTAAAATCGTAAACGTTTACCTAACTTAATAAAGACTTGAAGGCTTGAACTCTCAAAGTTAGAGCTATCAAAGCTCGATAACATTCAACTTAAAGCTTGACCGCTCAAAGAGAGCCTTCAAGGCTCGATAGCCTTCAAGGCTAAGTCTTCTCACAACACTTTTTCTATAAGATCTAGGGCATTATTCCTATTGGATGAATACAACTTTGTAATGAGCACATTTTGACCTTGGTACAGGTGTTACTCTTTCAAGGCTTGAGCTCTAAAAGCTAGAGCCTTCAAAACTCGACAGCATTCAAGGCTTGAACATTACATAACATTATATAACATCGTGGGTATTATTCCTATTGGATAAAGGCAACTTTCTAATTAGGACATTTTAACCATCGTCCGGGTGTTAGTCGTAACACCAGGAATAGACAAGTATATGCGATATCTGAAACGGAATAGTATCTAGTTCATTCAGTCTTCTTGTGAATATAGTATTGTAAGTTAAAGATAACACTCAGGTGATGATAGGCACCATCGTAGACTGTGCAACCAACGGACGTTATTGAGTGAAACATAACTGTGGTATTTGAGTTGGTTGTGCACCCGCCTCACGTTCATGAGGTCGTACGGTTTATTTATAACTAGCTGTTGCCCGCGACTTCGTCCGTTATTATCTATTTCCCATAGGAATGAGATGTTTTTCGGGATAAAAACTATCCTATGTCCTATTCCAGGACCTAACCTATATGTAAGCCAAGTTTTATTACGATACGTCCAGGGGTTGAAGCGTGATTGAAGTAACAAACATCTAAACATCCAAAGATCCAAACTTTCACATTTATAATATTAGTAGAATATCACAGGAATTATGGGAAACCTGCATTATCAGCGAAGAAATTCCAAGGCGTTTGTGAAGTCTACCAAATCGGCTAGGAACACGGTTGGTGGACAGGGTTTGGCACAAAAGATCCCAATGGGTCGAAGTGTCGCCAGGGTTTCTTGGCCCCCTAAGAAGATAAGTTAGTGACACATCCAGTAAAGACCTAGGACATATATTTCTATAATCTGCGGGTACCCTCACATACGTACATCGCACGTACACGATCCGAACTCATATCGCACTTACGCCCTTTTGCTGCAGCAGTCTAAGAATACACTTACTGGCAAATTAAGTATACCGACAAAGAATTACAGAATCAGTATACGATCACTCATCATCAGCTTGTGAACAATCCGATGGAAGTTGATAGGGATTCTCTATATAAGCCATGATAAGCGTTTGTAGACTTCACATCAGTAGTAATCATCGTCAGGTTATTTTTGTTTCCACTGCAAGAGCACAACCCTCTCTCATCTGCCGGAGACAGACGGAGGATTTGGCCTACACTCCCCGCGCCGGCCAGATGGGTTGAGGAGGCCTGATTGATGTTTTATAATGTATTCCCTCAGTCGCCTTGTACGACATCCACGGGAAGAGTTGGAGTGGTCCTATTCTACTCTACCGTCAGTAGTAATGCTTCCAGTTAATAAGTTTATTAGAAGAGATGATTCCGGAATTACCAACCTGGTTTCCAAAATTCTTCATCAGAAGTAATACCAACTGGTTCTTCATTTGTTCTAGGCTATTTGTGGATTCCCACAGTATATGTAAATGGATATAATTCCCTAATAAAAATATATGTATTTGTTTATGTAATTAATGTCTACTTGATTTTTTTCCTATTTTGACTTCTTTATTATTTGCACCTACTAATGTTATTTACATGAGCCAAAGGTCATTGGTAAAATAATGCATTTATACCATTAAGTTCGCATTTGTATATATTTATTTGAATACAGTAATAAATAAATATTAATTTCATATACATACATAGTCTAATCTTAAACTAAGATTTTCTCCTGTACTGGACTGGAACTGGACAATTCATAAATATAACATCCAGACCAGGACCAACTTGTCAAAGTCTGTCCCTGGTGGGAATCGAATCCACGACCTCTGGTCTAACGACCAAGCCACTAGGCCTACGAGGGGGTCAAATAAATTATGATCAAAAAGATTAAATAAATAAATGAAACAATATTAATTTGTCCACAAGTGTTTAACGGAAAGCTTCGTACGGTCAGAAAATATTATAAAATATTCTATGCATTTTATTTCAGTAGTTTTCTGTAAGTCACTAGACCCAGCGCGCTCGCTTGAGAGGTTTTTACCCTACTGCGGCGAAGACATGTGAATGTTTTTTACGCGTATGGACTTATATATTGTATATCCATAAGAAATAATGAGGTTCTATAAGTAATTTGATTCCTAATCTGCACAGAAAACGACAACGCAAGTGAGTTATGCCGTGTGGTTTCCGGTAGAATAGAATAGGACCACTTCAACTATCCCCATGGATGTCGTACAAGGTGACTAAGGGAATACATTATAAAACATCAATCAGGCCTCCTCAACCCGTCTGGCCAGCGCGGGGAGTGTAGGCCAAATCCTCCGTCTGTCTCCGGCAGATGAGAGAGGGTTGTGCTCCTGCAGTGGAGATAAAAATAATCTGATGATGATGTTGTTGTTGTAAATGAGTTCATAATACCAGAGATAAGCTGCTTCTACGGCTATGTCTTCAAAATGCCAAAGTATTCTTCCAAATGAAATAAGACGTAAGAAATTAAACAGAAAAAGGCATTATTAATGTGTGTGAAATATCGTTTACACATGCAGAGTTTTGGATTGTCTTAAGGCAAATCAAATACTCGTATTGAATTAAAAAAACAGTTTTTAAGATTTCTGCGACAAGTTTGCCTGCATCATCATCAGATTATTTTTATCTCCACTGCAGGAGCACAACCCTCTCTCATCTGCCGGAGATAGACGGAGGATTTGGCCTACACTCCCCGCGCTGGCCAGACGGGGTAGGGGAGGCCTGATTGATGTTTTATAATGTATTCCCTTAGTCGCCTTGTACGACATCCGCGGGAAGAGTTGGAGTAGTCCTATTCTACTCTACCGGAAACCACACGGCTTATTCATCATCATTAGTAGCACAAATACGTCCATTGCTGAACACAAGCCTCCCCAAGAGAAAGCCACTTTCGGTGAGCTGTACATCGAGGGATTTGCCACAATCACCACGCTTCGCAGGTGGGCTGGTGATCGCAGTAATGATCTTAATGTACACAGGAAACCGCTGCTGTCCATTTCTGGTGTAATCCCTTTGTCGCCTTGACTTCACCCACTGGAAGATTGGCTGTGGTGCTATTCTAAGCCGGGAACCACAGTGCCACCTCCATATTATTAAATGTTAATTTTAAGAAAGTTAAGTAAATGTTGTTGCAGACGCTACGCTATCTGTTAGGTACGCTATAACTTATAGTTTTGGATAATGCATTAGAGAACTTCTTTATGGTCGGGATTCCCATCTATGTATGAAATATTTTTATATCTTGAAGTCTTTTGTAGTATGTCGACATGTATGCAAGTATTGGTTATGGGGATATACTCATATACACATATACATACATAGTAAAAATATGAGAGCCGTGGTAGCCTGGTTGGTTTTTCACACGCCTCACTTTCATGAGGTCGTTGGGTCATATCCCACCAGTACCATTACATTACTGTTTAAATATCATACCACAGGCTTTTCGGTGAAGGAAAACATCGTGAGGAACCCTGCATACAGGTTAGAATACATGCAAAAGTGGTGTGAGGTTCTCCAAATCTGCTTGGGGCACCATTGGTGGACAGGGGTTTGGCATAAAAGATCTCGAAGGGTCGGAGTACCAGGTCTTCCTGAACCACTAAAGATAAGACAGTGGAAATATAAATGTAGTCGATAAAAAAAATTACGTGTATATATGTACCAAGTGTACTCATATGCAATAAATGATTTTGACTTTGATACAGGGTATAAATTGGAGCCGTTAGTGAAGAAAAGGAATAACATGTCTTTATTATTAAAAATAAGTGCTTAATTTAATTTATTGTTATAATTTGCATCCTAACAGAACAATCCACAACGGCACAAAGCGGCCGTTTTAAGGGCGATTTAAAACTCCTGTGAAAGATTTTTTCATTTGTCTCAGTCGGGAATCGAACCGACAGAAATGAGAAAGACACAGCTTATGATTTTATGGCATCAATCAACAGGATCAGGGATGAGGATCACATGTTAAAAATGTCATTATCTCTCCACATAAACCCATCAGCAATTTAAAAAAAACGTATTTCTACAGATAGCAAAAATATAACATCTAGTAAGTTAAATGCGTTGTCTACCAAATTTTGATATTAGTAGTAGAAACAACTTTATATAGTAAAGGGTGGGACGCCCCGCCGCCAGATGGACCGACGACCTGAAGAAGGTAGCCGGAAGCGGCGACCGTGGTGGTGTTCATTGGGGAAGGTATATGTGCAGCAGTGGTCATATACAAGGTGGACATATTTGAACTACCCCATTATAACCGGAAGTGCAATGTATTACGCTCCTAACAGATGGACTGAAGACCTTAAAAAGAAGATTTCGACAACTTTCACGTTTCTCAAACGATCCTTTGATTCACCACCTACCCCTTCCCCTACGCCCCTAACCCTTCCTCCTCCCCCCACTTTAACTTTTAGCTTCGACCATTTGATTCACTAGACTGGCGTGGAATGTTGAAGTCTAAGGAAAATGGTTAGGCACTTACCTCGTAATACAGGTAAACCAACAAAAAAAGCTAAGTAAATTAACAAAATGGCTGTATCCTGCCATCCTTACAGTGTAACCGGTGAGTTTAAAAGTTGATGTAATAACGTTGTAATATCGATATAATGTCGATCGGCGATATTGAAAGGTTAAGGCAGGAGTACTAAACACGTGGCCCATAAATATAACCTTGCAAAGGGATATGTCATTTATTAATAGCCTTTTAATAGCATACAGTGTAAAGTAAAACTTCGAAAGCAAGACAAAACAAAACAAAACCAATGGACAAAGAAATTTCATAGAAGCAGTTTCTTCCAGGCAGAAATATTAACATTAAGTCAGTTTTAATGTGTTCTGAAGTTAAGTTGTTCAAGTTTACTAATTTAAACCATAGTACAATGCAATAAGCTGCAAAACTTTATAAGATATTCTCAATCAACAGCTTTTGTATTACGTGCGACAATAATTATTTCTTGGAAATAGATATCTCATGTACCTAGCACGACTAGACTCATTATATATTTTTAAATCTACTGAAAAATATCTAATTACGGTACCGCTCTTAAGTACATTTTAGGTAAGATGAGCAAGAAAGTAAAAATAATACAAAAATTATCTATGCAAGTATCATAAGGTTTTTAAACAAAATTCTTAAGTTTTTTACCGCAGTATTGGCTTAAATTGTTGAGCTCGCCTGGTTCAAGACGTAAGTGTAGATCGATTACGTCAGACACAATATATACGACACGAGGAAAGTAAATTAGTGATTTTGGTTTCGAATAAGAGGATTAGAACGCCCCTTTCAAAGTTTGCAAAATAATTAAAAGACAGCCTATTCCGTAAGAATTTCGGGTAATATCGAACTAAAAAACGATTTCGTACCGTCTAACGGGTTATTTGACATATTCTGAAAGCGTTTGGCGTCTTATCATCATAGTCAGACGCCAATTAGGTTATCAGAATATGACAGAGGACCCGATAGCGACAACAAATTATTTTTTTTAGTTTAGGGGGTAGGCCCTCTGGTCTAACAACAACCTGGTCACAGTATAAATTACATTAAAATAATCTTGTTCCTTATACTCTGTACGACAACTCTCCCGATCCCATCCAACAATCCCCATGAATCCTCGTTCTCTGAGCTTATTCCAAATTACCAGACGCCGATAGAGTTTGATTTAAGTATTTTTTTACCACCAGTAGCCAGCACCCTGATTGCCAGTCGTAACGATCTCATCCGGTCGCCGGTCGCGGTCGCGGTCGCGTCTGACCGCGACTAACGATATTGGTTTACTGTACTTTCTGATTGAGCTTTGATGTAAGGTTTTTGGAGATTATATGGTTTGGATAAAGTAATTTTGTGGCTGAATGAACAAGACTGGTCCATCCTAGACCTAAAACAAACAGTATATCGTCGAGTTTATGCAATAGGTCGTATGTAATTTTTTTTATTTTAAAATTTAGTAATATTTTTTAACAATATGTACAAAACTACATATTTATTTTTATAACAAAAGTAAAAAGATGCAAGGCATTACGGAAATACTCTAATAATATTCAGTTTCAGTAAAAAAAAAACAGGTAGCGTTAATGGTAAGGATTTCATTGAACATAAAATTTTACATTCTGATAGAGCTTGACCCCATCTACCCCCTAGTTTCGTATGTATGTGTATATTTCATTAAGAACGTGATAAAATAAAAAAACGTATTTCCTCTTAATCTCCATAATATTAAAAGCACAGCTAATATTCCCACTTGACCGCACGCGTTTTATCGAAAATAATTTGCGGGCGATCCACAAAGTCCACCGAAAGGCGAGCAATTCATTATAACCACCGCATTACGCCGAACAATCATCATTAAACATCATAAGATCCGAAAACAATAATATACCGCTCGGTAAAAAAACGCTAAAATGAAAAAACGCAGAAACCATCGCCGTTGAAAAAAAACGAAAAGCGATAGGGGGAAAAACGAAAAGTTCTAAATTTGAATCTGTGGATAATGGACACAGGAATACAATTGGCATCAGAGAGGAGCTACTTACAAATACATAATGAAGTCAAATTTTACACCAATGATTTTATATAGTATATAACTTACTTAATTGACAAAACTACTGGTATAAATCATTAAACTGTATAGTTTGTACGAAAAATTTCTTAATTTAGTGCCATAAAGTACATTAATTAATTAAAGTACCCACTTAAATTTCAAATAGTGTTTATATTTAAGAGCAAGACTGAGTAAAGCAACGCCTTTCTTTCTAAAAAAATATGAGATATAAATAAAAAGTGTTACTTAACAGTTGTTTAGGAGTCGGTTAATTAATCGCATTAAATTATCGTATTGATGGAATGACAGTTTTCAATAGTGTGTACCTAGCTACCTATATGAAATATTTATTTATGCCCTAATCATAATTAAGCATCTAGCTAGGGCTAATCATAATTGAGCATCTAGCTAAGGCTAATCATAATTGAGCACCTAGCTAGGTTGGGTCATTAGACTTGAGCTTTGGAGTTCATGGGACCGATTCCCACTGGGGACAGACAACTTTGTACAATTTATACAAGGTTTCGTTCTGAATGTTAATTTTTGTAAATGTCCTCTGAAATCCTAGTTTGGGATTAGATAAGTGCATGCATATCTCTATGTACACTACTCCGTGTAATCGAGTCATTATATACTAATTATTGTGCTCCCTGAATTATAAGAAAAAAAAAGTTTTCATAATTTTTTACAGTTTTGAGATTTGACGACTCGAATTTGATAAAAACAAAATTGTCCAAATTTTTTATTAGCGTAGTGCACATTGAAGGTATCGATACTTATATTAAATACTAGCTGTTGCCTGCGACGTCGTCCGCGTGGACATATTACCATTACAAATTATTATGTATTTCCCGTAGGAATGGAATGTTTTTTTCGGGATAAAAACTATCCTATGTTATCCGTACGGTTTATTTATTACTAGCTATTGCCCGAGACTTCGTCCGCGTGGACAACTGAATATCACAAATTATTATGTATTTCCCATAGGAATGAGATGTTTTTCGGGATAAAAACTATCCATGTCCTATTCCAGGACCTAACCTATATGTGTGCCAAGTTTCATCACGATCTGTCCAGTGGTTCAAGCGTGATTGAGTAACAACAATCCAAACATCAAAATATCCAAACTTTTACATTTATAATATAAGTAGGATAAGATTTATTTGCTTTGATATCTAACCGCCGTCCAACAGTGTAGATCATTACTCCATGCTCCGAACGGAAGCTGGCGGCATGGCAGAGCGGAACGAATTTTGGTATCATTAAGTTTCTTTTTGGTTTATATCTTATTCTATGTTGGATGGTCTCTGTAAGGCGGGTGCACATTGTAGAATGTCATCAAAATAATTGATTAAAAAATAATTGATTATCCTATTTTTATGATGAGTAGTCCGCCAATCCAAAGTCAGCCGTGGCGATGGATGCGTGTCCAGGGGCTAGCCTGGTCGTAAGCGTGCCGCCATCCCGGAGCTGGGCGAACTCCGGGCCGTATTAGCCTTACCGAGTCAACCGGGGCTCTGATGAGGTGGACAAGTATTTCTCTAGCTAACCGTGGTACCACAATGTGTCTCACATACATGTATGTATGTATGTATGTATGTATGTATGTATGTATGTATGTATGTATGTATGTATGTATGTATGTATGTATGCATGTATGCATGTATGCATGTATGCATGTATGCATGTATGTATGTATGTATGTATGCATGTATGCATGTATGTATGTATGTATGCATGTATGTATGTATGTATGTATGTATGCATGTATGTATGTATGTATGATAAGTAGTTATAAAATCCTAGTACTAGCACACGGGTCTCTCAGCGAGCTAAGAAGATGGTTATGATTAGCAAAGAGATCTTACGCAGAAACCAAAGTCACCGACATACCGAAGTAATTAGCAAACTGGAGTGGCAGTGATCGGGCCACGTAAACATATTTTTATGAAAATGTCCAAAAAAAATTACTGAACCTGCATGTTACGTTATCTAACACCGTCAGTTTATTGATGTCCTAGATACAGTAGTGCTATTCTGTAAAATACAAACTCACGTGCGAGTCTCAATCAAGTGATTTTACTCATTTCAGAACCTAATCCAATGGCATTCTGTAAACATTCTAGAGCACTGTCGACGTGAAGTGAGTTCTTTGTTCACCAATGGATTAGGTTTCAAAGTGAGTGAAGTCACTCGAGTGAAACTCGTATTTGAGTTTGTCCTTTACAGAATAGACTACAGTACTAGTCGCGCTGCCAACCACTGATCTATACATTATATCGCCTAGCTAGAATGGTTGTACCGCTATTGTTCGGACATAATGTCCTGTAGCCCATCTTATCTTATCTTCTAGAGATCCAGGAAGACCCAGCGACACTTTGACCCTTAAGAATTTTTTGTGCCAAACCCCTGTGGTATCTAACCCAAGCCGATTTGGTAGACTTAGAATTTCTTCAATGGCATATGCATGTTTTTTTACGATGTTTTTCTTTACCGAAAAGCCTGTGGTATTATAAACAAACTGTATTAAAGTTTCAAGAAACTCAATGTTACGGGCGGGGTTTGAGCCCATGAACTCATAAACGGGAAGCGAGTGCATAACCAACTAGAATAGGCTACAACTATCTTGTAACCCAATGCACTAATTATCAAGATGGCTTGTAAAGTCACGGGAATAATCAGGGTTGTACAAAAACAGAACGGAAATCAATATCGACCAAAGTGAACACCAAGCTTTATATTTATTGTTTCGTATCTATTTGTTGAATAATATTGTTATAGCCCTTATAATAACTTAATTTGATTCAGATTGAAGCGTGTGTAAATAGTAATTTGTTTAGTTATAGTTTAAACTAGATTTTTTAGGGATCCATCAAAACAGATACTCTTACAGATACTCTCCTTTCGTTATCTTCTTCTTGTTTACGGCCCCACGTACTACGAGCACCTGCCCGCAGATCTACGTAACGAGACCAATGACGAAACGTTTAGTCGACGACTGAACAAACCTTTTGTTGGAAAATGAATATTATTCCATAAATGAATTTTCTAAAAAATGAAATTGGTACCCTTAGGGCCCTCTTACGTTTAATTTAATTTGTGATAATTTAAAACCAAGTGTATTTTTAAATTTTTATTTTAATATTATATACTGACATAGATAGTATGTTATTATACTATGACATTATTTGAATTGTTGACATTGTAATTTATACATTATTTTATTTTATGACGATCCCTTTTACCATACTAGAATGACATGTAAAATTGAATTTTTAAGATGTAAAAGTGAAATAAATAAATCTAATCTAATCTAATCTAATCTGTTGTTGTAAACCGTGGTTTAAAAATAAATTGCAGACTGTTGGAGTATCTTGGCTTACGCTGACTAAACTGTTTGAGATATCAAACCGACCCTGATGGTTTGGTCATTAGACTCGAACGCCAGAGGTGGTGGGTTCGATTCTCACTGGAGACAAACAACTTCGTAAAATTTTTACACGTTGGTTCTGGTCTGGATGTAATATTTGTGAATTATTCTTATTACGACCTCCGTGGCGGAACGGGTAGCTCTCGGCCTGCCACGCCGGAGGTTGCGGGTTCGAATCCCGCTAGGGGCAAATGTTCGTATGATGAATATGAATGTTTTTACCCAAGTCTTGGATGTTTATATATTTATTTAAGTATGTCTATCTGTTATCTAGTAACCACACCACAGGCTCTGCCTAGTTTGGGACTGGATAATTGGTGTGAATGTCTGACATATTTATATTTATTTATATATTTAATTTTCATAGTACAGGATAAATCCTAGTTTGGGATGAGACAAGTGTGTATATATATATGTAATATTTTTTTATTTATCAAAAGAAATCAAAACAATATTACAACCAGATAGTAACAAAAAGGCAGCATGAACACTTACGGCATACACAACGCGCAGATTCCGTCAATTATTTATTTTTTCCTTTCCTGAATTAAATTTTCCTGAAATTTTAATAACTATCCTATCACTGCCGGGAATAATACATAATATTCCAATTTTCTGCAGTGTGGTTTCCGGTAGAGTAGAATAGGACCACTCCAGCTCTTCCCGTGGATGTCGTACAAGGCGACTAAGGGAATACATTATAAAACATCAATCAGGCCTCCCCGACCCGTCTGGCCAGCGCGGGGAGTGTAGGCCAAATCCTCCGTCTGTCTCCGGCAGATGAGAGAGGGTTGTGCTCCTGCAGTGAAGACAAAAATAACCTGATGATGATGATGATTTCAATTTTCAATTGCTCCAATAGTTTTCGAGTTATCTAACAAAAAGACAGAGAGACAGACGTCAAACCAATCTCTTATCATCAAATTTACATAATTTGGCATAAAAAGCGTTTACATATATATGATTGAATGTTACCCTGCGAAAGGGAAAAAAGTCAGTGAACTCTGAACTTGAATTTAGACCACACGATTGAGAGGCGGGGTCACTTGCAACCGAGCTATCGCGGTTTAATATGTATTTCTGTATTATTTACGACCCTCTCTGACTTACAATCTCCTCAAGTTTACAATTTTAACATAATTCACACAGAGTAATGAAAAGCACGACTAAAAATGTATATAGAGGTACCTGTTAATAATATTGAAATCGAGAAGGAAGTTTTGTCTGTCTGGTCTGGGAAACCACAGTCACAGTCTACAACTGGACCAGACCACTTCTAAAATGATTAATGGCCTAATCACAATGCTGGTATCCTAATTTTAGCCTACTAAGTACATCATCATGTCTCTAGAAGTCCACTGCTGGATATAAGCCTTTCCCAATAAACGCCACCACACCCGGTCCTCCGCCCTACGCATCCAGCCGCTACCGGCCACCTTCTTTAGGTCATCGGTCCACCTGGCGGCGGGGCTGGTACATAGAATATTAAAATTGATTTGTGTAAATCCTAACTGACTCCTAACATGACAGAGAGTTTGTTATGCGTTCACGGCTTAACTATTTGACCGATCCTAATGAAATTTTTCACACATATAGGTAGCTTATTTCGTAATGACCATAGGCTTTTTATCTTGGGAAAAACTGTTCCAGCGGGAAAATACTTATTTCATAAGAGTTCGGGGAACAACCTTAAATAATCGTAACTAGCTAAGCAGAGTGTAGGAGTCGCGTATTAAGAGGTTTATGACATTTGTTAGCAGATTTTCCTGGCTGACCAAATGTTTTCAGAAGTCTCACTCTAAAACTACAATATTTCTAGTAAATCTTAAATGCCAACATTACGAGTATATACCGTATTCTATTATTGATCTTTTATATAGTTGGTTACTTTCTTCACTTCAACAATTAAGCTTCAATTATATAACCTTAACCTATAATCTCCTAACATTGTGCCTAAAGCAAATCTTACAACCCACTCACTGTTCACCAATTTTTAAAATTTTATTTATTAGGTTACCAACAGAGTGTACAACCATATCTAAATGCCGTATCGATTTGAAACTTAGTACACTTATGTAATTCTGGTGACAATACAATAAAATGGCACCATCTTGGCATGATAGTGGAGGTGGCAGGTGTTATGATAGCCTAGTTTGTTATGCACTCGTCTCATTCATGAGTTCATGGACTTTGTGGGCTCAAACCCCGCCCGTTACATTGAGTTTTATGAAACTTAAGTACGGTTTATTTATTACAGGCTTTTCGGTGAAGAAAAACATTAAGGGAACCTTTGTATGCCAAAGAAGAAATTGTAAAGCGTATATATGCCAAATGGGCTTAGGGCACCGTTGGTGGACAGGGGGGTTTGGCACAAAAGATCCCAAAGGGTCGAAGTATCGCCATGTCTTATTGGCCCCCTAATAAGATAAAGAGGTGGAAGGTAGTCATAGAAACTCCTTAATGGGTAACAATAAGTTCATCGTCAGACTCATCTCAGTGAGTCCTTTGGTTGCATGAGTTTTTTTTTTATCAAATAAACTAAATATACTCATTTATTTAGAGAAACAGTGGTGATAGAAAAATATAAACTAAAGAAAAGGGGGATGGGAGGGGCCGCTCTTCAGACAGAATATCTCCTCCAGCTCTGCAGAGTTTTTAATAGTGCCGAGGATACTCGCTTCGTTACTTCTATGAATATGCAGGCTGATGCGGTTGATAATAAAAGGACCTGGCTCGAAAGGTCGCCGGACTTTTCCTTCAGAAGTTTGCCAATATTCGATGCAAACTTCTTGGCTTCCGGAGCCCAAGCGCAAGAGGAAGGAACTCAAAGTAGTCACGCAGGGAGGAATATTTTTGAATTTTAAGATGGGCCGCTTGAGACGTGGCTGCTCCAGCAGACCTGGAGGAGATGGATATGTAGCTCGGCGTCAAATAAACTGTAAATAATATACATATTTCTTAGAAGTATTGAAGTTTATTTGGATTACAACTATGGGTACACTGCTATCACCGGTTTTAGTCAGCTTTTAAATATTATAGCTTTCATATAAAGGCGATGCAATCCACGGAAAACAACTAGTATAGCGCCATGTTTGTTTAAAATGTAAACGCACTAAATATTTCGTTGTCCGCCCATCCATGAGCTGTCAATATTATTGTATGACGGTTTTACGACTTTTACAACTTTTACGACTTTTACAACTTATCGAGCCGAGTGAATGAGACGGGAAAGACTTGGGAATGTGAAGACAAGAATGCGTATTACTTATTGATTGTCTGGAACTTATGAATTGTACTTGTATGTGAGGTCCAAAGGACTCAAGAGCATGGCTTGACGTATCGGTTTCGAGAATACCTTAATCAAAGGGTAATACCGGGATTTTCCATTTCAATACCTAAAAACCGATAAGCACTTAATGAAAACCAGAATACTTTATGTACCTAGAGATTAAATAAATGGGTAATTCTCATTGACACTCAATTTTTATGGTCACACAGTTATATCTCCTAAACAGTATAAGTTAAAAACATAACTTGTGGATCGGATTATAAAACATCTATTAGGTCACAAAATAAATAAAACTTGTCTTAATAGAAGCAAAAATAATATAAATAATTAACATGAATGATCAAAAACGGGGCCATTTTTCGTGTTCTCATCGTGTCACACTTCCCGTTGCAGTAAAACATTTGGTTACTGCTTTACCAAATTTCAGTATATTTGTATGTTATATATACTAAAGTCACCGTAATTAAATACACTTTACATACAATGGTGTAAAAAAAATCTTTTCATCATTATTTTGAATTGGAAACACAATATGTGTCGGTCACACGATTTTAGGTACTTTAGATTTGAGTAGTAATAAAGGCTTGCTGTTGAACACAACAGCAGCAACTAATCACAGAGTTCGATTCGGTCATCGTCAGTCGTGTTCCTACTTCGCAGAAATGGGACGAGCGACTCATCGTTCCGTGAGTAAAAATTATTGGTAAGTTTATATTTATTCGTAGGTGTACCGATCACTTGCGTGGACAACATATTTGCGCATTGTATTTTAGTAATTGAAATTAAAGTTAGCTCATCGAAACTCCAAAATGTTCGAGATATTTATGTAGTATTTGATTTAAAACGTTACACCTAAACTTTGCAGGAATTTATAAAAAATGGATATTTTCGTCACCTTCGTGGCATCACCTTCGTGGCGTTTTATCCACGAAGGTGATTTTTTGCCACGAAAGTGATTTTTTGCATTGTTTCCTTTGGAAATATAGCGACTGGTGTATACGTATTCACAAAATCAACTAGCTTGATGTGGTAAATAGTGTTTTGAATACATAAGTATAAGTAAGTATATTTATTTGTTGTAACCATACATGATAAATTAACAACTACACTATTAATAGATAACTAATTAGACATGAAGTATGGGTAGGTACTAATTAAAGTAAGTAAGTACATTAATGTTGTTTTTAGGGTATAAATAAATAAATATCTCAGACACTCACACCAATTATCCAGTCCCAAACTAGGCAGAGCCTGTGGTATGGTTACTAGATACAAACATTCATATTCATCATTCGAACTTAGGCCTCTAGCGGGAATCGAACCCGCAACCTCCGGCGTGGCAGTCCGAGAGCTACCCGTTCCGCCACGGAGGTCGTCACCGGTCCTTACGAACCAAGCTGGTAATACCCTCAACATCAACGTAGCTTCTGGTCTGATGATGATCCAGATTCGAGTTACAATATATTTAATTTACGCAAAAACTAACGTTCTGATATTTTCTTTTATTGTTCGAAGAGGTTACCGTCTTCTTGTTATGAGATTTTTTTTATAGAATAACGTTTTTGTTTTTGAAAAGGAAAAGTGCTATCTAACTACGTGTAACGTTTCGTTTTTATTTTTTGAGAGATTAAGACTTTCTAAAGCTCAGACTAAAAGTAGTACATAATCTCAGTTCTAAAGACTTATATGATTCATCATAAGGAAAAAGTTTATATTACAACCAATTAGGTTAAGTTTTTGATTATTTTTTAACACCGGAGACTGATTATTTCTGAATGTCACAAATATATTTCAATTAAAGTATACTCAAATTATGCACAATTGTTATAAGTTTAGATACTTTATTTCAGTTTTTTGTTACTATGTAAGTATGTTATTGTGTTAACACATGTATAAAGAGGGTTTTTTTAGAGTAAAACTATCCTCCGAAATATAAGTACCTGATTAATAAAACCACAGTAAAGTTCCTATTTGTTACCTACGTTAATAATGTTCCATAATAAAAACTTTTCACTAAAATTGTGTAGTTTTAATTGACATAGCACATCAAAATGAAATCAAAATCAAATCAAAATATTTATTTTCAAAATTGGAATACATTATTCTCTTTTTGACGTCAACTTCTGCCTAAAACTACTCCACTTCCACCTGCATCAGTAATATTAAGAACCTATTTCGTAGGATGACCGAACCTAGGACCGAATTGGTAATTCTGTTTGCGTAGGTATTGAATTGTATTTGCCTGTTTAATTATGAAAATAAGATTAAGTTGTTATTTCATGAACATTTAGTCTCATAACCAGTAGTCAATTCTAAGAAAATAATGGCTGTAAAGTTACTACGTCACTTTCGTGGATCATCGCGTCACTTTCGTGGCATCTAGAACTTCAAAACATTATTACTTCCAACCGAGACTCACGATTTGATTAATTTACTTATAAATATACTCGTATTATCAAGCGCTATTAGATTGTTTACAAAAATAGTTCATATAAGCAAAAAATAGAATTTACCACGAAGGTGACGATGAGAATCGTGGCGATGAGAATTAGCCAAATACAAAATACGGTATTTTGGATTTAAAGTACCTACCGGTACCTAATAGTGGTTTCCTAGCATGAAATGACACACGACGAAATACAGAAGGCAAATTTTTTTAGGAAGATTTCACTTCATCGTGCTACGCAAACAGTAGGAGCTCTACTAAGCACATTGTTAGTTTATGAAGTCACCTTATAAAGAAAATCAGCAAAGGATACTTTGTACACTATGTCATATTCCTGAAACATCTCGGTTTTTTTGGAATTTCCATAGTTTTCCCATCATTGCTCATGTGTATTCCAAATTTCAGCTTAATCAGTCCAGTAGTATTCAAGTCATCTGCCGGACAGAGAGATAATAAACTTCGCTATATGAGTATCCGTTTTGACGGATCCCTAAATATTTCATCAAAATGAAAGGTCTGGTTTTGCGATCATAATTTTATTCTCACAGCATAATGGTTCATGCTCTACATAATTTTGTTTGTTAAACATAGATAGCGCTGTTACAAATATGCCGTGACCAGGATAGTTGACACAAACCACCCAAGGAGGCCAATTCTACTAACGCATTTTCGCACAAAACGCAATTAAACTGCAGCTGAAACGCAAGTTTTAACACTATTCGTACTCCGCTGCGCACAACATTCGTACTCCGCTGCGCACAACATTCGTACTTCAGCTGCATTTCAGCCGTAGCTAACGTTTAAACAAACGTCAGTCGTAGATGGAACGAACGTTTTTCTACATTTTGACAGTGGTATCAGGTAAAAACGAAACGCTCTGCTGTCAAAATAGCGTATGTTTAAAACTGAAACTTAAACGTAACATTTGTTTAAACGAACGATAAATGTTGAAAATAGTAGAATTGGCCCCCAGGACGTGTAAATGAGCACAACAATGTCCGGTGTTTCAAATGCCAACCTCAGCTACTTTCAGAGAACCTTATCACATACAGACATGAGCGGTTTTACCATTCATATTTCATTATGAGCCTGGTTGATGTCGGCTAAAAGGTAAAAGCCGTGTGGTTCCCGGCTTAGAATAGGGCCACCCTAAATCTACCCGTGGTTGTCATCAAGGCGACTAAGGGACTGCACAGGGACGGGCATCAACGTTCTCCTGTGTATATTAAGATCATTACTGCGATCACCAGTTCGCCTGCCAAGCGCAGTGATTATGACAAATCCCCCAAAAGACAGCCCAGTTATGTTCAGCAGTGGACGTATTCAGGCTGATGATGACGTCGGCAAACAGACGTCATCATCAGCCTGAATACGTTGAATGAATGTTGCATCTAAATACCTTTTGCCCCATTAGATGCAACATTCTCGCGCGCAGATTCTACAGATGTAAATAAAATGGAAGTCAATAATACTGTGTTTAATATTACCACATCTTATACGAGTATATCAGTCATCTGAGGGTCAATTACATAAGAACATGTTACAATATCATGAGGATACAATGATGCGCTTCGTATCCTCGTTCAACTTGACTGGGGTTCGCAGTGAGGTGCATGAAAAGGTTGATGGATATGAGTGAGGCTAGTGAGGTGTGCCAGGATCGCACCAAGTGGCGATCCATCGTCTCTGCGAAGGCGTGAGCATTATGTTTATGTAAGCCCAGATTCCGATTGCGCCGAGCATATTCTGAGGCCCCTGACTTTCTCGCTGTCGTGAGCCTTTCTGGACCACTGAATTTTTTGTGAACAGGAATAACATATTTAAGTACTGTCTCTTTATACACCGGAGTACGAAACGCAAGTAGAATTTAATTCTACAGATTTATTTACGTTTAGTAGACTTGTTTACTTTTTACATTTTATGTCAAATTAATAATTTTGTAATATGTGTTAAATCTCGCATATCCTCTAGGGTATAAACGCCACATACCGATGACAAGCAGCAAGGCATTATTCTCCTATAGGATAGGTCTGGTCCATCGTTGAACATTGATGATGAGAATGGCACAAAACTGTAACATTTTTAACGACATGCAGGCGTAACCCATAAACCACGCTGTCGATATTTTTACTGCACTATAAAGTGGAAGTTCATTATATATAAGCAATAAATATTTTAAAGATAACTGCGGAGCATAGGTAGTTACAGCTTTTTATTTAAATTTTAAAGAAAGGTCAGAGCGTTAGCTGAGGTTCACCTCATACATCATCGTCCACTCTTGAGCATTGACTTTTGTCGCTCAGCTAGCTATTGTTAGGGTTATGCTTAGAGTTTCTTTGCATATGATCTCTTCTCTTTGAATATGATCTGCAATGAGGAGATCCAAAGTGGCAGTAGGCCAGATTGGCGTCGCAGCATGGGACGCCAATCTGGAAGATATACGTTATACGATATGATGAATAAGCGCCACCCTCACAAGTTAATCTGAAGAGGGGCGGCGTCCCATGACGTGTCTTCTAGAACTGTTAACATGGCTACCCATAGAACAGGGAATCCTAGTCTGGGAGCCAGGCTACTGCTAGTAATAATATATCTACATATATTTCATTCCAGATTAATAGTCCTATGAAAACAAACGCATTTGCGTCTCGAAAACAAAATACACAATAGATGGTGTTCCTAAGTGGACTGCAAAGTTTACATGGTAATACAAACCTGTTTTTGCTGCTGGTGACCCTTTCATGTATATGTTACCGAGACGTAAATAGCGTTGGTTTTCATAGGACTATTAATCTGGAATGAAACATAGATATATCTAGTATAATAACGCAAATGTTCTTGAACCAATAAAGTTATTTGTAATGATAACAAAACAGTTTTATTCTTGTTTGTTGTGGCTATTGGAAATTTTATTACATGCATACATACATCATCAGGTTATTTTGTCTCCACTGCAGGAGCACAACCCTCTCTCATCTGCCGGAGACAGACGGAGGATTTGGCCTACACTCCCCGCGCTGGCCAGACGGGTTGGGGAGGCCTGGTTGATGTTTTATAATGTATTCCCTTAGTCGCCTTGTACGACATCCACGGGAAGAGTTGGAGTGGTCCTATTCTACTCTACCGGAAACCACACGGCAATACATACTACACACAGAAGTATGCTCATCACCCTCTTACAATTTCTGTCGCCAAAAAGAACCTGCAGAAGATATGAAAGGATAAGATATAATACTTTAAGAAAGCCGGTGTCCAACAGTGGTTTTTAAAAGGTCAACTAAGTGAGTTATCGGTATATTAGTCCACGATCTCTATGTACTCCTAGATAGGGCGTTCCAAACAATCGCTCTGTTCCACGCAAGGAGCCGCAACTCGTTCACGTTCACTTTGAAACTTGTGCAATTACTACGCAGAACATTTAATCTATACATCTATATGCATATAATAAAAGAGTAGAAAAACAAAAGAAAAGCGAATCTGTACATTGGAGTTAAAAAAAAATGTCACTGCCCGGACATTACCTGAGACCAGTAAAGTCGAAAAATATAATTAAATTTTTTCGTGTCTGTCTGTATGAATATGTGACGGGCTAATCTTGTAAACTACTGAACATAATTTGACGGCGTTTTCACTGTTTGATAGCTTTGAGTTCGGAACACATACTGACATAAGTTATATCTCAATAAAATGTCAGGAGGTTGATCTACAAGTTGACCTCTCATTTCATATCCTTTGTATGAAAGTGTAGTTCAACATTACTGGTCCTTGCAAAAAGTTGACAGAAGGTGACAGAGATGTTTAAAGCTCATTTATAGATTTATATTAGCTGATGTATTTCAGGTATTTTCACAAGTCTCGAAACAAAAAGTTTGTTATTCGATAATTAGTGGCCCTGTATTAGACCGGTGATCGTCGACAATGCCAATATCGAAGCTGGTCAGGAGTACGTCTGCCTAGGACAGACAATATAGTTAGGTAGGATCAATTTCAATTGGGAATTGTCAACGCGGACGAAGTCGCGGGCAACAGCTAGTCTAATAAATAAAATTGTAAACATCGCGTGTCTGCACATTGAAGATATTTGCAAAAAAAAAATGTGGTCTGAGGATAAGTAAAAGAACACATTTCAATCATTTTTGGAATTTTTGTCTGTTTATCTGTTTGTCTACTTGTCTGTGAATTTGTGCACGCATCACTTAAAAACCACTGAACGGATTTTGATGAACTTTTCACAAAAACATGGGGCTTAACTTAATATTTAGTCTTTATTTCATCGCAATTGGCTAACTCAATCAAAAGTTATGGACATTTTTAGGTAAGGCAATGCTATTTTCAAATCCATTAGTAGGTAAGGTTAGTAAGCAATATATTGCATATAATAGTATTTCCGTACTATTCAGATTGCGATGAGTTTGGATTACATTTGGAGCTGCGAGTGGGAATAGGAGTGGGAGTGGGAGTGGGCGAGGGAAAAGGGGAGTTGGTGTGGGTGTGGGAGCGGGAGCGGGAGCGGGAGCGGGAGCGGGAGCTGGAGCGGGAGAAGGAGCGGGAGCGCAAGCGGGAGCGGAAGCCGAAGCAGGAGCGGGAGTGGTAATGGGAGCGGATTCTGTAGTTCACGCGAGCGGAGCCGCGGGCACAGCTAGTTATTTACTAAATATTGACACCATTTAGCCGTAGCCTCAATATTTAGTAATAAATAAATGTTAGGGGTAGTAATTGCACAAGTTTCATTGTGAATATAACCGAGTTGTGGCTCCTTGCGTGGAACAGAACGATTGTTTGGTACGCTTCATCTAGTAGTACATAGAAATCATGGATATTTGTATAACTTATTACTATCAGGCCCATACCTGGCCTGCTTAGAATTAACCGTGTCAGATTTCCCTTCTAGCGCCCTCTATGAACAGCCGACTAAATCGTTCTAGGTTCCCTAGACAGAATCCTACACAAAACCAACGTAGTTCACAGTCTGCTTAACTTCTGTAAATATGGTACAGATGTTTCAATTTCGGGACACGTACAAAACTTTTTTTATTATTACACCTCGTACCGTAAGTAAATAATTTTACGCACCTCATAAGTGACCTCAAAGATTTTTCCTTCATGATTGACACTAATTGGTTATTAAATTAGATAAAAGATGATTTTAAAATGTGCATCTGTTATCTAATTTAATAACCAATTAGTGTCAATCATGAAGGAAAAAACTTCAAGGTTCCGGACATATTCCATTAAACAAATTTGCATTTCTTATGGACAAAATGAACTACATTTTGAGGTAGTGTGTCCGGAATGAGTATTCTAGAATACTACAATAATTCTAATTTATGGAATGTGGATCAATGTCCGTGCCTTGGCCTTTTCCTATCATATGCTGCCAAGGCAGTCTATGATTAGTTTTATTTTATACTAGCTGTGCCCGCGGCTCCGCTCGCGTGGACTACAGGATCCGCTCCCATTCCCACTTCCGCTCCCTATCCCACTTCCACTCAGACTCTCAATCCCGCTCCCTCTCCAGGTCCAGGTCCAGGTCCAGGTCCAGGTCCAGGTCCAGGTCCAGGTCCAGGTCCAGGTCCAGGTCCAGGTCCAGGTCCAGGTCCAGGTCCAGGTCCAGGTCCAGGTCCAGGTCCAGGTCCAGGTCCAGGTCCAGGTCCAGGTCCAGGTCCAGGTCCAGGTCCAGGTCCAGGTCCAGGTCCAGGTCCAGGTCCAGGTCCAGGTCCAGGTACAGGTCTGGGTCCGGGTCCGGGTTCCGGTCCGGGTCCCGGTCCGAGTCCGGGTCCAGATCCAGATCGAGGTCCAGGTCCAGATTCAGCTCCAGATCCAGCTCCAGATCCAGCTCCAGATTTTTCATCGTAATCGACTAACTCAATCAAAAGTTATGCGAATTTATAGTTTTCAAAATCTTAAATTACATTGGTACGATACCCGCTCCCGCTCACGAATTCAATCGAGCATTTACACCCTACACTCCTCGCAGTGTATGCGAGTTTTCGGAAACTATAAATTCGCATAACTTTTGATTGACTGCACCGATTGCAATGAAATAAAGCCTATATGTTACACCAAATTAAGCCCCATGTTTCTGTGAAAAGTCCATCAAAGTCCGATCAGTAGTTTTTAAGTGATGCGTGCACAAACTCACAGACAAACAGACAAACAGATAAACAGACAAAAATTTCAAAAATCATCGAAATGTGTTCTGTTGCTTATCCTTACACCCCCCAAATTTTTTTTTTGCAAATATCTTCAATGTACAGACACGCGAAGTTTACGATTTTATTTATTAGACTAGCTGTGTCCGCGGCTCCGCTCGTGTGAACTACAGGATCCGCTCCCATTCCCACCCCCGCTCCCGCTCCGGTCCCGCTCCCGCTTCCGCTTCCGCTCCCACACCCACTCCCCTTTTCCCACGCCCACGCCCACTCCAATTCCCACTCGCAGCTCCAAATGTAATCCAAACTCATCGCAATCTAAATAGTACGGAAATACTATTATGTGCAATATATTGCATACTAACCTTACCTACTAATGTGTTTGAAAACTAAAAATGTCTATAACTTTTGATTGAGTTAGCCGATTGCGATGAAATAAAGACTAAATGTTAAGTTAAGTTAAGCCCCATGTTTTTGTGAAAAGTCCATCAAAATCCGTTCAGTAGTTTTTAAGTGATGCGTGCACAAACTCACAGACAAACAAATAAACAGACAAACAGACAAAAATTTCAAAAATGATCGAAATGTGTTCTGTTGCTTATCCTTAGACCCCCCAAATTTTTTTTTGCAAATATCTTCAATGTACAGACACGCGAAGTTTACGACTTTATGTATAAGAAAGATGACAACATGTTCTATAGATACATATAGCATACTTAGAATCGTCAATTTAAACATTGGTAGCATATAAACATAACATTGGCAGGTCACAGTTAGTACCTATTAAACTATCGTGGAAGAGTGCCACAATAAAAGTTTTCATTCATTTAGTCAATGTCAAAATTAATTAATAATTCAAAATTAAAACTATTTAATAATCATGAATGTCAAAGTGTTTGTGTAGTTTTAAGATTGGAATTAACAGAAGAAATCCATAAAGCATTAGTCATGTAGATTTCTTCTGTTAACTAAGTATCATCATCATCATCAGGTTATTTTTGTCTCCACTGCAGGAGCACAACCCTCTCTCATCTGCCGGAGACAGACGAAGGATTTGGCCTACACTCCCCGCGCTGGCCAGACGGGTTGGGGAGGCCTGAGTTGGCCTAACTATGTTGTCACCAATAGAGCGACGTAGTCGCTGAAGCGACTAAGCTCTTTAAATAATGATTTAAAAAAAAAGAGTAGGGTTTTTTAGCTTTCTGTTAATTTCTCATAATGTATACGAATTTTCCATAATATTTCAATTAGTACAGGGAAAATTTCAGCACAAATGGCAAACAGACAGACAAAAAAACATAAATTCGTAGTCTTAAATTAGACACCCATTCATTGCGAGTTCCTGACATTGTGCTAGTGCGTTGCCGTCCTGAGGAATATGGCAATCTTACTCTCCAAAACAAACACAGCAATGTACACATGACTTTTAGCGGCAAAAATAGTAAAGGGATATAGGGATACTGGTCCTAATACCATTACGCTCCACAGGACTTATAAGTATATGTAATTATATACTTTATAATTAGAATAAAAATAATTTTCAAAATCCACTGGACTTACTAACTTACTTGTCGAATAATTGTTGAAAAAAAATAATACAAAATAGGTACAAAATCGTATCCTCAAAAGTACCTACTAATTTCTTATATTAATATACAGGTGGAACAGAAAAGTATCACCAGCCGATTATTCTTAACTAATTAAGATAGGTAAACCATACGTTTACTATGAAAAGAATTGTCGAATTATCAACAGGTGGGGACATGTCAAAATCATAAATTTATATATACAAAACTTGCATAACTTACGACGGAAAACAAATAACTTACTTATGTCATATTTATTACTTAACATATTAACAGTTAAATATCTAATACTTAACTGTTTATATCTGTCAATTATTTTATTACACATAGTAATTAATTTTTAAATAGCAAAGAAAAATAATCACTAAGACATACCTGAATCACATTTTACGTTAAATAAGTCCAATAACTGCATAAAAATCCAAATTTCTACCAAAAACTCGTCGTTCCATTCTCAACGTACCAAATTCATATTAACACACGTGATTTTCCCACCAAAACTTAACAACTCAACCCCCATACGACGAAAACATAACCTTTACACCCATTAGTTTAAAAACAATGACTTGATACACAAAAGTGACCTAAAACTGCTGAAATTTCACTGAAAACACCTAAAACACTGGCTCTGAAGCACGGGTCGGAGGCAAATTAAGTCGATACGTAATTAAAACAGGCACCAACGCACACACACAAACGTTCGACATAAAAATGCTCGGAGAGAAAAAAAGTATAGGTTTAAAATTTACCCGGTATAAATTTGTGTTTTTTTCCCCTCAACTACTTATGTATGGAGGCATGCGCAGTAAAGGGTTAAGCTACTACTATCCTGCAAAATAAAAAGAAGCCCCCATCCCGTCACTGCCTTATTCTTCTCTATGCTTTTGAATTTTATAGCGTTATCCTTTGAAATTAGTTCGGAATTTTCACACCTGCAGCGCTGCTGTAGTATTCCATCAATAAAACAGAGTCCTAACCTCTATTTCAAGTTTTACGACATATTGTTTTTAGAATGAATTAAAACCATTGAAGGTCTTATAAGTGTGTACGTAAGAACTAATTAATTTTTTTGTGAAAAGTACAAAAGGAAATATCCTTTATGTTATCGCTTTCTTGAGAAGAAAGGGAGACTTATCAGAAGCATAAATGGTTGTCAGAAATATCAACAAGTGCGGTTTCATACAATAACAAGACATGCAACGTGACGTTACCTTTTTTCTATTTACATTAGGTACAGTGCAATACGAACATATTGGGAAGAAGACATTTAGCGTGTCAGCTGTGAAGGGGATTCGTGATATTAATACAATAATTAAATAACAACTAACTCATATTACCTACTTGTACGTCGTGCACAATATTCAAATAACTTTTTTAAAGTTTTCCTAGAACATCCTGATATTTATCATGATATTTTTCCATAATTTTCTCCGATTATGCAGTTTAAAACATATGTAAATTAATGAACAACAAACACCAATAAGTAAAAAAATAAAAATAAATCCATAATAATTTCTGAGCTGAATAAGATTGGAATAAATAAATAAATATGCCTTCCCGCCCCACTTTTAATAACAGACTGAAAAACTGGCTGATAGAAAATATGTTTTATGATTTAAACAATTTTTGGACTTACCCATGTTACTGTAAAAGTAATTAAGTAAATATATAATTCATAATAATAATGAGACAAATACCTATATTTTCCTTAATTTTGTATACTGATGTATACACTATTTTTGACGTTGTATGTAATAAAATTTAATTTAATTTATTTAACTTATGATAGATATGATATGATATATTGAATATATCGACATTCTTTTGACTTGTAACAATTGTTATCAATAAAATTTTCATTTTCATAAAACTATACCACAAATTTTTGACAACTGTTCTATATAACTGATGTTATAAAAATGCCTTTTATGAATTTAGTTTGTTTCCTCGTAGTAAAAGTGGAAAGCAGTGTTTCGTCGTCATCCGAAATACGTCCATTGCTAAACGTAAGCCTCCCCAATAGAGTGCCACTTTTAGTGGGCTGTCCATTGGGGGATTTGCCATAATCACCACGATTGGCAGGCGGATTGGTGATCGCAGTAATGATCTTAATATACACAGGAGAACTCTGCTGCAATCACTTAGTCGCCTTGACGACACCTACGGGAAGCTTGAGGGGACCCTATTCTAAGCCAGGAACCACGCGGGAAGGAAAGCAGTGTTTAATTAGGGAAGAAAACCATACCTATATATTTTAAATCTTTATTTTAAAAGCTTAGTCACAGTGTTTACATTACATTAGAGAGAAAAAAAAACAATTAACTTAAATAACCAAAACTAAATTCAAACCTGTATAGAAGTTTGGTATCCTCCGAAATGGGGTATGCCGAACCACTATTACACACAAACTGCTTTAAATTTTAAGGTAGGTATATGAACGAATGCAGGTGCTTTTCTGAAGCTCAAGTATCAGAAATGTAATAAATTCGATTAAACGAAAAACTTTTTTTGTTTGGTGGGTATACATATAATAAAATCGTAAATGCAAAAAAGTGTGTACATTAAATATATTCGGAGAAAAACCGACCAGGGCGACTTAAAATACGTAACTGAACATGATAGAACTTTTTTTTAAATTCTTGTTACAAATAAACCGTATGCTTAAATTGCAAACTTTAAATGGGTCTAACTTAACTGACTCGTAACGGTCTTAGTTCTTAACCTTAACAAATTCAGTCATAAACTCATAAGCAATTCTGACACTAATTATGTTATACAATAAGAGTTAAACTCATCACGCCTTCACCCATATCTCGCTTAAACGTCACAAAAAACAGCCTTAAGCGCCCGTTCATTCATATAGCCTAACGCCATCTATTAACGATGTGGAGCAACCGTTTTTTAGGGTGCTTTTTCAGGCGTCTGTAGACTGTGTGTAAAAAACGCTAGGAGGGGACGCGTCATCTGTACAGAGGGCGTGACGGGACGCACGTGACTGCGCTTTTAGATTTTTTTTATTATTCAAACGAATCGTTATCATTAACTGACTACTTACAGATGTCCACTTCTGGACCAGGCATCTTCCAAAATTCTGAATATAGGACAATTTAAAAATTCCAAAACGGAACATTCATACATACATAATGCTCACGCCTTGGACTCAGAGGGGTAGGCAGAGGCAATGTATTGCCACTTTGCGCAATCTAATGTCGCAAAGCGACTTCCCTTCGCCCGCTTTTCGCTCCGTGACACCCCTTGACGTGATGTGTTGCGAACAACATCGCCGCCAACGGAACATGCAAGCTTCAAAACTGATACATCATCAGCCTATATATATACGTCCACTGCTGAACATAAGCCTCCCCAATAGAATGACACTTTCCGTGGGCTGTCCATTAGGGGAATTGACATAATCACCACGCTTGGCAGGCGATTGGTGATCGCAGTAATGATCTTAATATACACAAGAGAACGCTGCTGACTGTCCCTGGTGGAATCCCTTAGTCGCCTTGACGTAACCCACGGGAAGATTTGGGGTGGCCCTATTCTGAACCGGGAGCCACGCGTAATATAGTTAGCTGACAAATCATAATATAAATGTTTAAGTTAATTTCTTAAGCAGCGCAACCTACCTTTTTCTCTTGCATAATATTATTACCCAAAGGTTGTCTAGAAGAAATCGCTTAAAAGGATAAGACCGCCTGACTTGTACTATTTTAAAACTTGTAATACAGTTACCCATTACATTCGAAGATGCCATTTTTTTTTATAAAAAAAGCTTTTTTGCTAGTCTGTGTTATTGTTTATCTACTGGGTAACTAACATTCATTAGGCGAAAATTTAGAATTAGGTAAGACTACCTGGCAATGATTACATAATCTTTATTGCATCTTTTAAAAACACAATTATGCAATTAATTGCGCAAGAGTGTCGAACGATCGGCCGGATATAAGTCAGGCACATTATAAAAGGGCGCCAGATCACGATGTGCCTAGGCGCATCATGATCTGCCTAATTTTAAGATCGGCCTGCGACATATACATGAGAAAGCTGCTGACTATCCCTGGTGGAATTCCTTAGACGCCGTGATAACATTCCTGGAACGACTGGGGGTGGTACTGTTATAAGCCGGTAACCACCCGGCTAATACAGTTACGAACAACTCACGATATATTTTCAATGCCATGACTTTTCCGCGTTCTTCCGTGTATTTATGACAATCTTATAATAGGGGGTCAGGTGTGCCCGGCGACGAGTCAACCCTGTGGGATCTTTTGTGTCAGCCCCTCTGTCTATACCGTGCTTCCATCCCCCACAGTCTTCTGCATAAATACTATTATTCAGCTAAGGAATAGGAGCCTGTAGTCCCTGGGTTCAAGTAAGCCACACATAGGACACTCATTCGCATTGCAGCTGGTGAATTGGATGGAATCCTACTAATACCTATCATAAATGTGAAAGTTTGGATATTTGGATGTTTGTTACTCAATCACGCTTCAACCGTGATAACACTTGGCACACATATAGGTTAGGTCCTGGAATAGGACATAGGATAGTTTTTATCCCGAAAAAACATCCCATTCCTACGGGAAATACATAATAATTTGTGAAGTTAAGTTGTCCACGCGAATGAAGTAGCGGGCAACCGCTAGTACCTAATATACTAAAATGACAGTTTCCGAGTTTGCTCTAGTCTCAGCTACCTCTCCGATTTTAAAATCACTTTCCATTATTGGATCACGCTGAAAGTTAGTTTGTATCTCGAACTTAAATGTCAAACGTCCATTGACCTGTCAGCTATCAAAACAATCCCCCCTCACCCCCCGCGGAGGGGGTGAGGGTGACATCGCCGATGATCGTGAAAAATCGTTTCGTTTTTTGCGGGAGTGTGTGCCCGCCCGCCCTGACGCGATGCCTGTCGTCTTGGGCGATTTGTTTTTATCATGGCACTAGTTGGGGTTGTCAGATGCAGTCACGTGTCTATATGCATCTGTTAAATATAACTTTTGCATTACTTTGATGAATAATAATACGATGTAGGGCTGCAAGTGGGCAACTTCTTGGTAAGAGCAGAGAATACTAAATATTACTACGTAAAAATTGCTGTTGAAGCGGCAGTGGGCGGGCCACATCTGTCGCAGAACCGTTGGGGCAGACGAGTTCTGGAGTTGAGACCGCGGATCGGCACGCGCATGGTGGGACGCCCCGCCGCCAGGTGGACCGACGACCTGAAGAAGGTGGCCGGAAGCAGCTGGTTGCGGAGGACCGGGTGTCAAGGCGTTCATGGGGAAGGCCTCTATCTAGCAGTGAATGTCTAAGGACTGACATGATGATGACGACTACGTTAAGAAGCGACACTAACCCCCCCCCCCCCATTTTAAGACAGACAGATATACAAATAGATAGACAAACTGACAAAAATGCTTCACTATAAGAGGACCCTAAAAATTAGATTTTTCTGTTAACAAACCCAGGAGACCGACACATAGTTCAATATATTGTCTTCTTCAGTTCTAAACGACTGCAGAACAGCTAACTTCAAAGTATCATCCCACAAACTTCATCATTATCGTCAACCACATCTCGGCGACCGCCCCCACCCTCTTGTCTTATAAAGGCGCACCACACGGGCGGATCTCGAACAATTAATTTAAAAGACAAACGCTGTTCTTTCAGCCGCACGCTCCCATCATTAATATGTGAAGCCGGCTTAAGTTAAGGCCGCACTCCGTGGGTTGTAAGAATGTGTAGGGAAATTTATATCGTATTAAGGTTAATTTAGAATCTGTTTAAAAGGTTTAAGGGGTAATTTTTAAAGAATATGCAGCCTAGCTATAAAATAGGTCCTGCAAATTGGATACACACTCGTTCACTTGTCTAATCCCAAGCTAGGATTTTCTCCCGTGCTAAGGAAACTTAACAAGGATAGAACAATTTACAAATATAACATCCACACCGGGACCAACTTGTACTTACTGTGTACAGTTGTCTGTCCTCAGTGGCAATCGATTCCACGACTTAAATAGGCACCTAACTTTTTTGTCGGCTGACTGGGCCCTGGGTCCTGTCGTCCTCGCTTCCCATTTACAATATTAGATGCCAAGTCATTATTTTTAGTAGCCAAACCTATAATTTAATTAATGTTTTGTTTTTTAATAATTATAAATGTATTTTAGAAAATATTGTGAACTTTTATATTGATACAAAAACTGTATGAAGGTTGATAAACAACAAATTTTTATGTCTATACAATGCTGCCTCCCCAACCCGTCTGGCCAGCGCGGGGAGTGTAGGCCAAATCCTCCGTCTGTCTCCGGCAGATGAGAGTGGGTTGTGCTCCTGCAGTGGAGACAAACATAACCTGATGATGATACAATGCTGTATACATAAATATATAAATTTAAAACGCATGATTGCTTTCATTCATTCGTTTGTGTTCATTTTAAATTAATTTGTAATTTTTATACAAGATTTGAATGCTATGAATAATAGCTGAATAGTCATTATCGACCGCCTCGTTTGACTAGTGGCTTGGTCATTGCACTCGAGCGTCAGAGGATATGGGTTCGATTCCCACCGGGGAAAGACAACTTTGTACAATTTGTACAAGTTGGTTTCACCTGGATGTTATATTTATGAATAAGTAGTTCAATCCGGGGAATAATTAATTCCCACAGCACAGGAGAAATCCTAATTTTAGATTAGACAAGTGTATGTATATGATTAAATTAGATTAATGTTTATTGTTTACACATTATTATGACAATTTACACACTGTCTTAACTCTAACACAGCGCAAACGAGTATATGGTATGTATTTCACTTATACATCTTAAGAATTCAAGTTTACATGTCATTTTAATATGGTTAAAGGGATCGTCATGTTTGTCTAATATTTATTTATAACTACAATTTTCTAGTTATAAAATCTGACATAATGCACCTAAACATACATTTATAAAAATAAATATTCTATTGTATCACAATTTTATAGCCTTTAAGATGAACATATTCTATGAAATTGTGTTAAAAAACCAAACCAAAAAATTTTACACACAGGGAGTATTCTAAACACTACGTACTCTACAGTACGCGGTGCCTAAGCCGTATCATAAAAATTCGTAGTTCTCATCCTACTCCTACTAATATTATAAACGCGAAAGTTTGTAAGTATGGATGGATGTTTGTTACTCTTTCACGTAAAAACTACTGAATGGATTTTAATGAAACTTTACAATAATATAGCTTAGACATCAGAATAATACATAGGCTACAATTTATAAAGATATTGTGTGAATTGTCCAAAATATCAAGTAAGTAGGAAAAAATCTACCATCTGCGAGCTATTCTGGCGTGCGTTGCCAAAACCGCTAGAGTTACACATATGTAATGTATGATGGAAATGTTTATCTTAAATAGTCCTACTAAAAAGCCCGCCACAGTATATATCTATATCTTATGTGTAAGCCATTATAGCCAAAATAGTGAACCCTAATATAAGCTAGGTACTCGAAATACTAATCCTGCGCAGACGAAGTCGCGGGCACCAGCTAGTAATAAATAAAGCAACATGCAGTCTCCATAAAAGCGAAAGCGTCCACCAAAAATTGTTTACCTTCATAGTATTGTAAGACTATGAACTATGTGTTTACGTAGTTGTGTTAAAACATAATTGCTCTTTACAAAAACTGTCTTTTCTACCAAAAGGGCCGTCAGACAATTAGTTATATTGCCACAAATCCACGTATCCGGCAAATTTCCCGGAATGGCGCGAGCTGAGTCGAAATAATACGGCGAATCATTCGCAACGTTTATCTTGATGTCTCTATACTATTGTTGTACGGTAAAACGCGGTAACGTAATACTGTGTTTTGACATACCACGTGTAGATTCTGTAAAATTTAATTGAAGGAATTTTTACGCAACCGGCAATCGTAAGACGTACATTAATTATGCTTGTTTTACAAGTCATGAATAATTGTCAAAAATTTAATTAGTAAATTTTCCCTTACTCAAGTACACAGACATACCCTACACTATACAAACATACACCTCAGTTTAAAGTAGCGCAGATAACCGTTTCTGAGCTAATTACGTCATTTGTTAAAAAAAATCGAAGTAGCTCAACAGATCAAGTTTACTGCAATTATAACTGTCGTGTTTATAAAAAAAATTTATTAGTTTTAATTTTATCCTAATAAATATTTTGTTTTTCAAACACACCAAGATAGCGATTGGCTAACAATAATTTCATAGTAGCTCCAAACATAACAGATTTTCGAAAATATCTTTTTGCAGTTATGGTCTGTCTAATGTAAGTTAATATTTCTAAAATTACGTTATTTTGAGTTTTTTTTTAAATCTTTACAACACTATATAAGCATAATTTGAAATTTTTAGACCCACTCTCGTAGATTGTTTGACAATAGAACTTCAAAATTGTTTGACAATAATTTTTTGCTAATTATCCTGAAAAAAATACAAGAGTTTCAATTACATGAATTCAAAATTGTTTACGCCTAAATTTTTTTTTAAACATGTTTGCTTAAGAGAAACTACGCCATTAAAAATTAAACGATAAAGGTTTAGAAAGTCTAAAGAGTCACCTCTCATTATTATACCCCACTTAATACGGTAATAAAAATCAATCATTTACGAGTGCCTATTTAAGACTAATAACGCTTTAATGCCGTGTGGTTTCCGGTAGAGTAGAATAGGACCACTCCAACTCTTGCCGTGGATGTCGTACAAGGCGACTAAGGGAATACATCATAAAACATCAGTCAGGCATCCCCAACCCGTCTGGCCAGCGCGGAGAGTGTAGGCCAAATCCTCAGTCTGTCTCCGGCAGACGAGAGAGGGTTGTGCAGGAGCAGTGGAGACAAAAATAACCTGATGATGAACGATTTTTCGATTTTGGCTTCTGGGCCATCTCTTAAATTTCAATTTAATGGCATGTGTTTAATCTACAGTGACGAATGGATATTGTAGATCATAAGAGTGTATTACCTTTCAGTCTGAAACTAATAAAGACTAATATTGACCAAAATGTTTGTCACACACCAGGTTTTGCAACACAACAGTAACAACCCTATTGCAAGTTGATTAATGACGTCACAGTGCAGAGATGTCGTTACCGGGGCGCGGTCCCGAATGTCCCGAATAGTCTCGATCATTGTCCCGCGGTCCCGGAGTTGGTACTTGCGGGGAATTTGCTTTGTCTTTTATTATGAGCTTATTAGGTTAATACCAAGGATAGAGACGGCTTTTGTTATATGTGATGCGATATCAGGTCAAGGTATATTCTTGTTCCAGACATATTTAGGTATGTCAAAGAGAACCTAACAGTAAATAATTGCATAATTGCGTTGATTTGGACATTTAGAGCGTATGAGTGATATAAGAGAGACAAAAGAGATTTACAACGCGAATGTGGAAGGAACTACAGCTAGATAGAGGTTGTCCAAGGAGGACGTTTAAGGATTAAGTTAGTCACGTGCTCAAAAAGGCTGGGGTCCGCAGTGTGAAGAATAAAAGGAGGTGTATGAAAAGGTTGATAATGTGAGTGAGGCTAGTGAGGTGTGTCAGTATCGCGATAAGTGGCGATCCGTCGTCTCTGCCTACCCCTCTGGGACTAAGGCGTTACGTAAGAGAACCTAATAAATCGTTAAGTTATTGCCCGCGTTTTCGTCTGAGTGGATTTTAACCTCTTAAGAAATTAGAATAGGGTGAATTTTAATAGGTATAGTCCGAGGACTTGGTTCTTGTAGTTGCCTGTCAGGTGCTATCCAGGCGAGTCAAGGGTATGCGGTCCCAGTTTTCGAGTTATCACTAGTATAATCCTACTATTCTTCTGTAAAAGCGGTATCCCTTACCTAAAATATCATCATCATCATGTCAGCTCCTAACTGCTGGACATAGGCCTTCCCCAATGAACGCCACCACACCCGGTCCTCTGCCCTCAGCATCCAGCCTAACCTATACTCCTTACCAATGCCCCCATTTCCTTCCTGTCTTTCTAGCCCCGATCCATGTCCTGCCCGCTAATCCAAGTTCTGCCGTGCCGATGGATGCGTGTCTATGCCTGAGCTGGGCGACCTCCGGACACTATAGGCCTTACCTAGACATGCGGGGCTCTGATGAGGTGGTCAATTCTTTTCCTAGCTAACCACAATGTGTTCTAAAACTAATTCTCAACACATAGGAGGCGATGTTGTTCACGCCAAGGGTTATCACGGGGCGAAAAGCGGGTGAAGGAAAGCTTTGAAACATTGAAGGTGTGAGGAATGGAAAGGAAGCGAGTTGAAGTGTTGACTGAGGTGTTAGGGTCGAACAAAGTGGCAATACTTCGTATCTGCCTACCCCTCTGGGACCGGGGCGTGAGCATTATGTATGTATGACATTATATAAAATTCTTACATAGTCCTTTCTTTCAGTCAGTCATAGTATAACTTTCAAAAGATAGATAAATGACCCATTTCCAGCAGTGGGTATAAAAAGGTGAACCGCACTATTCGTCGCTGGCACAAAACAGACTAATTTGCTATAAATAGGGTTCAATATATATGATACTATATATTCAATATAGATGAATAATTTAGAGTGCTTTTCATAGCAAGTCAGTGAAATGCAGAAAGAAACCCGAGTCAAAGAAATTAGCACCTTTGCGCTATAGAAATAAACAGTTTTGCAATTGCAGAAGCTAAATGTAAATTTAGGCGGTCTTTAAGCGAATTTCTTCCAGACAACTTCTCAAGACCTAGAAATAGCCAATAAAAACGAATGCATTTGCGTCTCGGAAACAAAATGTATACACTAGCAGTAACCCAAGTTAGTATGGTATTGCTAAAGTTTACAGTTTACGTTTACATGCTAATGTAAACTTTGCAATCCACTTTGAAACACCAAATATTTGTTATTTGTTTGAATCTGAAATATTATTTATCTGTTGCCCGCGACTTCCTCCGCGTGGACAACTTAACATCACAAATTATTACAAAAATTTCCCATAGGAATGGGATGTTTTTTCGGGATATAAACTATCCTATGTCCTATTCCAGGGTCTTACCCATATGTTTGCCAAGTTTCATCTCGATCCGTCCAGTGGTTATAGCGTGATTGAGTAACAAACATCCAAATATCCAAACACCAAATAGCCAAACTTACGCATTTATAATATTAGTAGGATAGGCAGTATAAATAAACATTAGAGCGACGTTATAATCTTTATTATAAAAGGAAGACAGTATTTTTCGCCAAGTAAACCGAAATTAAAGGTTTACCCGATATTTTGCTGTAAGACGTTTTATCACTGTCCTAATTCCACTGCCTCACAGTCATACATCAACGTCTATCCGGGGATCCGTCTGAAGATTTTTATAATCCCGACGCAGATCTGACGACAGACCCAGTCTAATAGCTAGGGATAAGAGTCATAGTGATATTATGATGATATGGACATACTGGAAGAGATCTCTATTAGAGATAATTTCGCGTTTGTGCATAAAATATCAAAATCCTGTGCCTCCAAAGAAAAAGTAGAGTGTGTTAACTTTCAGGAGAAGATTTTTTTAAATAATATTCTGTTTTTTTTTTCTTCACAACCGTTCAATGTGCCTCATACTCATTTTAAATTCCATTAAAACCATTAAACCGTTTAAAAAAACTAAATTAAAAATCATTTGGCCATAGTTTTTAGGCCTTTTCTATAAATCTTTGTCAAATAAAATAAGTTTATATTTTTTATGTATTACTGTATTTAGTAATAATCAAAATAAACACAACAAATTTTAACATTGTTCAATTAATCTCTCATAAATACATATCTTCTCTATATCTTTCTTATATTATCTTTGAAGGATATGATTCGTAATGAGGAGATCCGACGAAGAACGAAGGTGATCGACATAGCCGAAAGGATTAGCAAGCTGAAGTGGCAGTGGGCGGGCCACATCTGTCGCAGAACTGAACGAGTTCTGGAGTGGAGACCACGGATTGGCACGCGCAGGGTGGGACGTCCCGCCGCCACATGGACCGACGACCTAAAGAAGATGGCCGGAAGCGGGTGGATGCGGAGGGCGGAGGACCGGGTGTGGTGGCGTTCATTGGGGAAGGTCTATGTCCAGCAGTGGACGTCTAAAGGCTGACATGATGATGATTAAATACATATATTTTTAAAACTTTGTATGGCCATCTCTCCTAAACTAATCAATATAAGATGGCCATAGAGGTTACGCTAAGACGGCCATATTATTATGACGAGCTTCTTGATCTTCTTCTTCTTAAATCTTTTGGCGTTACTTGGAAACAATTTTTTTGCATTTTTAAAAAGTGTCGAACTAGTCTTTTTCATGTTATGTTCCAAAAATGGATGAAGGACCCATGGTACATTTTTGGTACGTACAGCTTCAATTGATGTGATATTTCGTGTTAACTCCATTTGCCATGATTGTTACATATCGAAGGTTCTGGCTAGGCAGCTTGAATAAAACAAAAACACTTAAATATATAATTTTGGAAAAAACTACATCACATAAAATGGGCATCTCACCTCGAAAAATATAGACCATCACTACTAAAATGTATAGGAGAGATGGCCCCTTGCAATTGATATATTTAAATAAACAATTGACGACCTCAGTGGCGGAACGGGTAGCTCTCGGACTGCCACGCCGGAGGTTTCAGATTCGAATCCCGCTAGGGGCAAATGTAAATGTTCGTATGATGAATATGAATGTTTGTACCTAAGTCTTGGATGTTTATATATTTATTTAAGTATGTGTATCCGTTATCTAGTAACCATACCACAGGCTCTGCCTAGTTTGGGACTGGATAATTTTTTTTTTATTTATTTATTTAACATTAATAAGAAAATACATCTCATGTCTTACATAACTCACACATAATAAACCTCTTGGGTTTGTCCTATGTGCGGTGAGGCCGCTCGGTCACAGCGGACCATGCTAACACTTGTTGTACATTATAAAGAGAGTTAAGTACATAACAGATGACAAAATAAATGTATCTATGCAACCTTGAATTGTACTTATATAATAACCTATTCTTACTTGTTTTCCTCTACTGTAGGTAGTGTTTTTTTATTACATTTTTGTATTTTTTACTGTTTACATAGGTATTTTGTATATCTTTCGGCAATTCATTTACAATTAGTGGTAACATATATTCCCACGTTCGCATGCCATATACATTGTTGTAACTAGGTAAGACATATTCCGGGAGGTGTGACAGCCTTCTCAAGTTAGTTGGGCGTTTTGCTTTCTTTAAATTGATTTTGTTTTTGTCTTCGTCTTTTAATAATAGAAATTTTATTTTGTTATAAATATTCATAACCCTACAGTATTTGAAAAGGCTGTCCCCCTCCTTCATTCTTATTTGTTTGGGTACAATCACCTTAAGAAGACTTATCTGTAGTTTATAAATTTTATCTATGTATGTTCTGTATGTCCTCCCATAGCTGCCAGCACCGCGCCGTAGCTAATTATTGAATCTGCTAGCGACAGATAAAGTAATCTCATAATTTTATAAGGTATTTTATACTTCAGTACTGACAGATTGCCTATCAGAGCTCTTAGCTTATTGCTTATGTGCTCGACATGTGGCCCCCAGTTAAACTTATCATCAATGACCAGACCTATATAATTGGTGTGAATGTCTGACGTATTTAGGCAACCTGTTAACAACAAAGGTTGCCTGTAAGAAATCGCTGAAAGCGATAAGGCCGCCGTTGTACACTAAATTCATCCTTCTATGTAAGTTTTGTTTTTATTTAAAAATGTATATGTTTTGGTGCACAATAAAGAATATTTGAATTGAATTTATTTTTATTTATTTATTTAATTCGTAACTAGGTAGTTTTGAGATTATGACATGCGTTGTCACATGTTTTCGATGTTTAAGTTAGAAATACGGTAAAAATCAGACAACTAAATGCGTCAATTGTTTAATCACAAACCACCCTTAAAATTTTCATATCAGCTTTCAAAATAAACAGCAAATTACTCACTTTCATATTTTATTTTCTCCTGAATTTCGGTACAATGTCACAAGTAAGACCAGATCTCTGAACTAACACAGTACCGTGCTGCCTTCTCTTAGAGAATGTTGGAATTATTTCGATTGACCATCTATCCTCTATGACCATCTATTCTCGAATTACCCTATTTGTCAAAAAAATTGCTTTATCTAAGTTAGATCCTTATTCATTGGAGGCACAGAATTGTATTTAGTTTTTTTAAAGTGCAATTAATAATAATTTATAATAATAATAGTTGAATTACAGTTGAATCAGTTTTGAAGCAATTACATACATCTTTTTGTGCTAATATCAAAATTAAAAACTTTGTAACTTTGCTTCGCTACTCACCATTGCGTAGTGATATTCAGTATTCTCTGCCATAGATGTGTATAAAGTAAGAGAGCTATTTTTGCCAACAAACTGTACTATACAGTTTGGCGGAGTTATTGTATGTATATTTTTTAAGAGACGAATAAATGATTTTATTATTATTATTATACATACATACATACATACATACATACATACATACATACATACATACATACATACATACATACATACATACATACATACATACATACATACATACATACATACATACATACATACATACATACATACATACATACATACATACATACATACATACATACATAATGCTCAGGCCTTGGGGTAGGCAGAGACGAAGTATCGACACTTTTCGCTCGTGTTGAGCACAAACTAATACATACAACTATTGCTATTTATACTTAGGGCTACTTGACAAAACAAAGTGGTGACCTGGTGTTTATTATAGGTAAGAATATATAAAATTCTTTGTAACAGTCAATCAACCGGACAAAAGAAATAAAATCAATACAGAATTTATGGTAGAGCCAGGTAGAGACATCGCCAGAGCTGTTCTCATCAAGGACTAAGACAACCAGCCGTTGTCACCACGACCACTCTATCTGTACCCAAGAAGAACTAAGAATTCGACAGAATACAATGATAAGATAGATGGACTTGTTGATTAGTTTTGCATGCTCGCAAACCACGGAAATAATATCAAGATAGAACAGTTATAGCCATTGGTTTACTTGAGCCTTGGTAGCTTGGTTGGTTGTGCACTCGCCTCACGTTCATGAGGTCGTGGGTTCAAACCCCGTCCGTACCATTGAGTTTTTCGAAACTTAAGTACGGTTTATCTATAATACCACAGGCTTTTCGGTGAAGGAAAACATCGTAAGGAAACCTGCATATGCTGAAGAAGAAATTCTAAGGCGTATGTGAAGTCCACCAAATCGGCTTGGGACACTGTTGGTGGTCAGGGGTTTGGCACAAAAGATCCTGAAGGGTCAAAGTGTCGCCAGGTCTGCCTGGCCTCCTAAGAAGATAAGATTAGTTTACTTCAGGTATGCGCGTACCGATTTCAGACATAGCGCACCCCTCCCCCGCGGTCATGTTTCTAGTGAAGAGATACTGTTATGCAGTTAAAAACGCGCAATATGGTATTTTTGCAGATTTTTTGTCGATCCCGACCTTGACTCACCGCGAAACGAGTAAAAGTTTGATAGTTTATGCAATATATTGCAAATCGTAGGCACGCGTGTCGCGCCTGCTTCACAATTCTATCTTGATAGAGTTTCTGTGTCGCAAACCATGGGTTATTAGTGTCTTATATAGTCTTCAGTTACTATTGGACATATAGGCAGGCGAGTTCATCTAGGAGGGGAGTTATCTATCTAGATAGCACCGGACGGCGGGTGAAGTATGATGAGCCATATTTTCTGCTTGCATAGTAATGCTTTTCTCCAATCCAATATTTTTCATCCCCAACTTCCTTATTGGCTACTCTTACCAAGTAAACAACATTTAACACGTCTAGTAATTCAACTTTTTCTCTAATTTTTTGTCCAACCTTGTTAATACTTTGGGAACCAACGTTTTTTCTAGATTTTCTTTCTAAGAATCACGTCAAAAATTTCATCTGAGATATTGGTAGAATTTATATTAGCTTCCGCTCAACGAGCCTTGGGTCCATGACCACAACCCGTGCCCAACATTACCAGAGACAATCTAACAAAAAAGGCCACAGACAAAAAATCAAACAACCTGTTTGAATTTATTCTGAAACAGTCACGCACGATCGCCTCGATTATCTATGGTGCTGGCGTCGGGCGGGCGAACCTAGGCGTTCTTTTTTTTAAATTCTCTTTTCTCGATTGACTTCCTATTGGATCCATGCGCCGGAGGCTGTGGATTTAAAAAAAAGGTGGTCACGTCTATGGTACGTGAGTAATCATCTCGTTAGCTGTTGACTTTGGACACCTGTTCCGTTTTGGTGAATGGTCGTCAGCCATTCATCGTTGGGTCAATGGATTAGATGGAATCATCTTTTGGTGTCTATAGGAGGTTGATGGGTGCATTTCTTGCTGACGGTGGGACAATAAATTGTTGCCAGGTATGACACTACAGTTTGAACAAGATCCGTTGTCATCATACCGACTACACGCTGGCTGTATAAAATAAAAATAGAATAACCTTTATTTACTTCTAAAATGAAAAAAAAAACTAATTTACATTTCTTTTAATATAAATTACATGTTTTTTTTGGCTTTCGTTTTTTAAATTTGTTATATTTATTTTTATAGATTGTTGTGCTGTTTCTTATTATCGTATATTAATATACCTAGTTATTGGATATTTTTATTTATTCGAAGTCCCCCCCGATACACGCTGGCAGTATGCTAAAGTGTAAATAAGAAGTAAGAAATAGTAATAAACTAAAGTGTAATTAAAAGATAATTATATTTTGATATTTATTTATCATTTTATCAAGTGGTGAACTACACGGGGCGAAAAGCGGAGTCACTCAAGCGGAGTCACTCAAGTCACTTTGCGACCACTTCACTGGTCACTACCATGAGCAAGTCACTTTGCCAGGATCGCCCAAAATTGTGATACATCGTCTCAGCCTACCCCTTCTGGGACCAAGGCGTTGGCATTATGTATGTATGTATTTAACATTTTATAATATATTTTGCCGTGTGGTTTCCGGTAGAGTAGAATAGGACCACTCCAACTCCTCCCGTGGATGTCGTACAAGGCGACTAAGGAAATACATTATAAAACATCACTCAGGCCTCCCCAACCCGTCTGGCCAGCGCGGGGAGTGTAGGCCAAATCCTCCGTCTGTCTCCGGTAGATGAGAGAGGGTTGTGCTCCTGCAGTGGAGACAAAAATAACCTGATGATGATGATGAATATATTTTGTATAAACACTTTAATATTTTATTACTGCAGCTAGCGTGCAGTCGTGGAAACTGCATTTGGACCATATATACTGCAATTTTGCAGCTGAATTGCAGTTCAGTTGGATTTGCAGAAAGTGTGTCACCCACCCTTCCACACTTGAATAAATTGTTGTTAGCGATTGAGCTCTTAAAATTGACTTGACAGTACAACAACGTTGAACTGTTTTGACCAATAATTACGTCTCCAAATTAACACATAAAGTGACAACTCAATAACTACTTGAGCTTGTTCTAATATTACCTTTATAATTTAAAATCGAACAAAATAGAGTAAGGAAACGAATCTGACCTTAATGGGGGGCGCGTAGTCCACTGCCATCATACAGTCACTGTTGACCCCCGCCTCAGTCTTTATCATGGGGGGCCCGTGGTGGTACAGCTGCCCCATCTGGTGGTGGTGCATACCACTATCCCCGCGACTGTACCACGTGGTATACATCCCGCAGCTCTGTTCGCAACAGTCACTCATAAATACCACATTCCCATCACTTGTGTTCAGTTTAATCGTTTCTGTTCACTATAAAACATCACTTGCGTTCATTGTTTAACATGTGTTCACTGAGGTCGTTTTTTGAGCATTGTTTTTGTTAACTATGTTCAGTTTAAAGGTTTTGTTCACTATAAAATGTCATTTGTTTAAAATGCGATGGCTAGGGTCACGGCTTTTAGCATTGTTATTGTTCCACAGTTTCTGTTCATTTTTCACATAATGTTCACTGTTCATAGTAAGAACATAATTCACTTTTCACTGATATATTTTTGTGAAGAGTCAAAGTCCGTAACATTTTGTTAAAATAAAAAGATTTACTCATTTAATAAATAGATATATAAAACTTTGTATTGAATAGAGAAAACGTGTCGTATACCAAATTGTTCGTATAAAGAGATCACAGTGTATTTATTTATTTTAAAAATAAATGAGAATTGGAATGGAAGGATGTTGTAATATAAAAAAAATGAGTTGAACTTGTGTGATATAAAATGTGTCTAAGCACCGCTATTTCAATCAAATTGAACCCGTTTTGAATTTGATTTAAAATCAAATAATAAATAAATATGTATTGCACTAAGTACGATTAAAATTAATATAATTTAACTATTAACGTATTAGAAGTAGGTAGGTGTTTATTTTGTTGTCTTCTGAACAGCATCTGAAACAAGCAAATAATAATTTATTTTTGAAAAATATCTTAATTTTTTTAAAACTATTTATCCAAGAACTTGAAATCACAGCTAACGTAGCATTCAGATGTTAAAAATATCGGTTATTTAATCAAAGATCGTGATAATACATTATTGTGAAAAATACACACCAAGACAAGCATATTTCATTCTAAATCCATAGTTATATGAAAACAAACGCATTTGCATCTCGAAAACAAAAACAATAATAGATAGTGTTCATAAGTAGATCGCAAAGTTTACATGGTAATACAAACTTATTTTTGCTGCTGGTGACTCTTTCATGCACATGTTACAGTGACGCAAATAAAGTTGATTTTCGTATGACTATTGGCTTCTAATGTAAAAGTAGGTAAGTAGTAACCGAAATCCTCGGCTTGATATTTGTTTGGGATTCTATTTCGAATTCCATATGTCGTGGGTTGGATTCCCTCTGTGGAGACGATATAAACCTTGTACAGGTTGTTGCTGGTCTGGAGGTTTCAGTTGGTGCAAGTCTGACATCACCTACTCGTCCTTCCGAGGCATTGCGTAAACATTCCTCATGGAAAAAAACATCGTTTGGGTGTTTTAGATGTGGATTATGATGTAAGTATTTGTATAAATTCTGTCACAGAACTGACTACAGTTATGATATTTCCCGCCTCCTTATCAATCTCCCTCGCCACACCAAGCCTGTCCACGCTCAAACCGCATGGGCAGCGGTGGTGCTCGCACACCTTTGCTCCTACTCTGAGAAAAAAATAAGTAGCCCTCCTACTTACATAAGGATAAAAATATACCACTATTACGTAAGTAGCCGCCTCCATTATAAATGGTGTACAACTGATTCAGTAGCCGGCCACATTATTACGTAGTGTGGTTACTTAGTAATGTGGCCGGCTACTGAATCAGTTGTAGGCGACACCAGTTATAATGGGAGCGGCTACTTACGTAATAGTGGTATATTTTTATCCTTATGTAAGTAGGAGGGCTACTTATTTTTTTCTCAGTGTAACCTTAAACACACGGCTATACGTAGCGAGCCGGGGTCTAGGATAGTGCCAAGGATATAAGATGGCAGAGCATGAAGCCAATGCCCCGACTCCTTGACTGAGACCGCCAGTAGGCGTGCTCTGTCGGTGGCGTCGGGGCACTGTTCTAGGAGTTGGGTGACTTACACGCCGGGTGAATCCCAGTTGCTCTGGCAACCCACATCTCTTGGAAATAATAGGCTTGTGACTCTATTCTGTTCCAGCCTTGACTATAAGTATATGGTTTATAGACAGTTCTAAATCCTGACAACATAAATATTATTACAGTGCTGGCTGCTCTGGACGCGGTTGAGCGTCGCGCCCGAAGGCTCATTGATGACGATGCTCTGGTTAATACTAAGTTAAGAGCCTCAAACATCGTCGCAGTATGGTCTGTCTTTCGATATTTTATATGTTACATTTTGGGGAGTGTGCCCAGGAATTACATGATTTGATTCCCCCAGCCCCCTTCCACTACCAGGCGTGGTGAGGGACTTCATCCTTATGTAGTAGACACACCACGCCCGAAGCGTTTTGCCTCTTCTTTCATAATGCGAACTGCTAAGGAATGGAACTCCCTACCAGCTTCAGTGTTTCCGGACAAGTACGATGTGGATTTTTTAAAAGGAAGAGTGAATAGGCATCTTCTGGGTAAGCGCGCTCCACCTTAGGCCTCATCATCACTTACCATCAGGTGAGATTGAGGTCAAGCGCAAACCCATCAACAATAAAAAAACGTCTCTGATATCGGGTTAGATGAACATAACAAAACACCGATTATCTTATCTTTTAATATCACCTATCATACCTAACCGGAATCTTAGAATTGCAAATGAGATACTAAACACCATACGAGGCGTACAAACACATACAAACTATTTATATGTTCGTAGGTCAATGACCGGGAAGCCACGCCCACTGAACACGCCCATTGACAGGCCCCGCCCATTCGCATTTTGGAATAATGACGTCATGGATTTGGGTGGATCTTGTATGAGTGTTTCACTAAAATATCTTAGAGTCTGCCCACGGTTGAGATGAGTTTCACTAAAATATGTTAGAGCCCACGGTTGGAGCTTAAATCGCTTGCAGGCTAACCGTATCGTAGTCTACAGTTATCAATTCGTACGCCATTTTGTTTCAAACATGTATTAGCACAACAATTGTGCTAAATTGTAATAAATAAATACAAAAAAATAAAATACTGTAATAGTTTTGACGCCAAAATGTGTTTAACGAAACTTAACGGATTTTAACGCAATCGCGGATACAGATGACGTGACGTGAGCTCGTGATGCGGCACCGGACGACGAATCAATACGAAATACGTCCATGGACGTACTGTCGCTGTAGAAGCCACCGACATGACGTCTATTGACGTAAGGTCCACGAAACCGTCAAGCTTATTTATAGTAATATTTTTGGTTATTCTTTATTGTTTACATATTATATTATGACCATTTATACACAGTCAGCGCATACGAGTATGTGGGCCGAGTATGCGTTATGGAATGACAGATAGTGTATGTCCAGAGCAGCCAAATAGGCTGTACGGCCATATATCGAAAGAAAAGAAAGAAAGAAAGAAACATTTATTTACTACCATAATTGGCACACACAAAGAAAAAACCAACAAAGCAAGAAAAAGGAAAAAAAAAATTAATAAAAATTATAAGAACTAGAGAAAACAATTTAAAAATTGTAACATAGTTAAAATAGTATGCGTGTGCCGTGGCAGCAAAAGGGCAAACGACTCAGCATATGCCTAGACCAAGTAAGGTGCTAGGCGCTGATTTTCAGTCGCACCCGGTGCAGACGAGGTTGTCTACAGTGCCAAACAAAGAAGTAATAAATATGATATGTGTAATTGCAATACGTATGTATCGGTGATCTTAGTAGTTGTAAGTAGTCAGTATCATTCAAACAAACTCCGAGCTTATTACCGACTCAGTAGATTTCATCATTATCCGGAATACGTCCACTGCTGAACATAAGCCTCCCCAATAAAATAACAGTATTGGTGGGCTGTCCATTAGGGTATTCGCCATAATCACCACGCTTGGCAGGCGGACTGGTGATAGCAGTAATAAAGTTTTAGCTGCAAACACATTATCGGACGCGTCCGAGTAATTGTTCGGTATCTCGTCGGCCAGATTTTACTAGGACGTCCGAGCGCTCAAAGTTACGTCCGCGTATAATGTACCTACTACCAGATACAGTTGAGCCGTGTCCGTAAGCCGCGGCTGACGGACGCGTCCGATAATCAGTCTTTTTGTGCTAATATCAAAATTAAAAACTTTGTAACTTTGCTTTGCTGTTCACCATTGCGTAGTGATATTTAGTATTCTCTGCCATAGATGTGTATAAAGTAAGAGGGCAATTTCTGCCAACAAACTGTATCATACAGTTTGGCGGAGTTATTGTATGTATATTTTTTAAGAGATGAATAGGTAAATGATTTTATTATTATTATTATTATTAATGCATTTGCAGCTTTATGCACAAGAGAACGCTGCGGTAAGTCGCGAACCACACGGCCAGTAGATATATATTGAACTTAAACCAATCAATCACCACGTCACTGACCATTACAAAAAGATGTCGCGACGGCAACTGCATCATAACTGCATTTGCATAGCAATTATTATTCAACTGCACGTATTTACATCAGTTGTAAAAATACCTTTTCTTTTGTTATCAAATAATACGCAATGCATAAGCACGCAGACAGACAGAGTAAATATGTGACTGTGTGTATTTGCATATGAAACAGACGTTGGTAATTATCATAATCATCATCATCAGGTTATTTTTGTCTCCACTGCATCAGCACCACTGCCGGAGACAGACGGAGGATTTAGCCTATACACTCCCCGCGCTCGCCAGACAGGTTGGGGAGGCCTGATTGATGTTTTATGATGTATTCCCTTAGTCGCCTTGTACGACATCCACGGGGAGAGTTGGAGTGGTCCTATTCTACTCTACCGGAAACCACACGGCAGTAATGATTAATACGATTGATGAGTAAATATAGGTCTATGTGATATTCTATGCATAAGGTGCCGTGCATTTTAAAATCCTGCCATAATTAAATAAATAAAAAACCTAGTACAATATAATATTGTAAGTTAATATTATATAAGTAAGTACTAATTTAGCATTTAAATTTCCTAATCAGCGCAACCTACCCTTTTCTCTGGCATAATATCTTATACCCAAAGATTGTCTAAAGCACTTAGTACCAGGCATCTTTCTTATTTCAATAATCGTCTATTTTATAATAGGTTTTTTACAAAGTTCTTTTAAATGTTACCCATTCTTAAACTTTCTGTCAGTCATATTGAAGATTTCCTCAGGTAGGTAGTTTGTTGTAGAATCGTACACATTACCCCATGAACGATCTATTGTACATATGATTATTTATTTAAACTTGACTCTTCTACAACACAAAAATGGCTCTATATCTGCTGCCTGAACCCACTGTAGGATACCGTATGCCATGATACTGTGCAATAGGTAAAGTACAATAACCTCGCGGTATCATACATTACTTACATAAACTATATTACCCGCCATATACCATCTTTATTAGTTGGAATTATAAATTTACATTTTTAAATAGTTTAGTAATTTTATTTACAACAATGGACGTCTATGTAAGATAGGCTATAATCAATTTTAAACATTGTTAGATAACTTTAGGAATTTTCAGTTCTAAGTGAAAAGCGTAAAGCACTAAAATAATGATTTTGAAAGATCTAATTATTGTTTAATTTATATAAACGTGTGATTAGTTGCCGTGTGGTTTCCGGTAGGGTAAAATAGGACCACTCTAACTCTTCCCGTGGATGTCGTACAGGGCGACTAAGGGAATACATTATAAAACATCAATCAGGCCTCCCCAGCCCGTCTGGCCAGCGCGGGGAGTGTAGGCTAAATCCTCCGTCTGTCTCCGGCAGATGAGAGAGGGTTGTGCTCCTGCAGTGGAGACAAAAATAACCTGATGATGATGATGTGTGATTATTATGTTTTAATACCCCTTGACCGTTTTGTTCAATTGGTTTATATTACTGTAAATATTGCAGTGATAGATGTAATTCGCTACACTTGTTTTCTATTTTACATACTAAATTATTTTCTTCAGAATCAAATAGATCAAGGATTCCTAGCAATTCCAGAGGTGAAAAAATAATTATAATTAGTCAACGATCTCTATGTACTACTAGATGAAGCATTCCAAACAATAGCTCTGTTCCACGCAAGTAGCCACAACTCTTTCTCATTCACTTTGAAACTTGTGCAGTTGCTACACAGAACATTTAATTGTTTTCTAAATATTGACATTATTTTACCGTAGCGTCAATATTTAGTAATAATTAAATGTTCTGCGTAGTAACGGCACAAGTTTCATTGTGAATGTGAAAGAGTTGTGGCTACTTGCGTGGAACAGAGCGATTGTTTGGAACGCCCCATCTAGTAGTACCTACATAGAGATCGTAGTTCATTGTATTCAGTATACAAGACTTCCTCACTGTATAACTGCAAATTGTAACTGTTTATTTGTGTAATCATCAGCCTAAACACAGCCACTGCTGAACATGAGCCTCCCCATTAGAATGCCACTTTTGGTGGGATGTCCATTGGGGGATTTGGCATAATCACCACGCTTGACAGGCATCCACCTGCTGATGATCGCAGTAATGATTTTAACATAGACAGAAGAACGCTGCTGCCCGTACTTGGTGCAATCCCTTACCCACGGAAGATTGAACAAATTATTTATTTGTGTATAATCCTTCCTACTAATATTATAAATGAGAAAGTTTGGATATTTGGATGTTTGTTACTCAATCACTGTTCAACCACTGGATGGATCGGGATGAAACTTGGCACACATATAGGTTAGGTCCTAGAATGGGATATAGGATAGTTTTTATCCCGAAAAACATCTTATTCCTACGGGAAATATTTAATAATTTGTAATGTTAAGTTGTCCACGCGAACGGAGTCGAGGGCAACAGCTAGTTTATTACATTATCGAGTCATAGCAAGTTTGTTGTAATTATTATTTAATTATTTACCACTGCTATTTATTGTGAAACACACATGACTTATCATTTACTCAAGTTGCATATTCTACGTTATCAAAACAGAATATAGTGATCAGTGAACTCCATCACTAAAAACAGAATTCTAATAACAATTAGGTAGGTAGGCAGATAAATTATGTATATGGCACACAATATACACAACAAGGACACAGTACGGTAGTACATATATGCTGAGATGATCTTATTCATCATCATCATGTTATTTTTGTCTCCACTGCAGGAGCACAACCCTCTCTCATCTGCCGGAGACAGACGGAGGATTTGGCCTACACTCCCCGCGCTGGCCAGACGGGTTGGGGAGGCCTGATTGATGTTTTATAATGTATTCCCTCAGTCGCCTTGTGCGACATCCACGGGAAGAGCTGGAGTGGTCTTATTCTACTCTACCGGAAACCACAAGGATCTTATTGCTTAAAGCGATTTGTTCCAGGCTATATTTTTTAAAGTTTCATCAAAACGGATACACCTTTTCTTACTCAGGAAAACTAAAACATAGTGGACCATTGAATTGAAACTTGAATTATAATGTAAAATATATAAACATTATATTGAACAGTTCCTTATCAGGCAAACTGCAGTTACCTATACATCTCATCTGCCGGAGACAGACGAAGGATTTGGCCTACACTCCCCACGCGAAATAATCCATATTTCAGATGAATTATAATTTTCGGGATACTAGAGGAAAACTGAAAATATTGTAATTGACAGAACTTCATGTTTACACGAGACGTGATATCGCCTACGTTCATCGCTTAGACCAAACAGCAGAACGCGCCGCGGCGATTAAAGAGGCAGTTAGTTAAAATTAATCGTTCTCATTGGTCCAAATTAGCCGTGAACCGAGCGATTGTTGGCGTTCACAGTTTGATGGATGCTTACAATTATTTCGACTAGATCGTGCTGTTGTGCGCAACCGCCTGCTTAATAAGAGTTATTAAATATAATTATTACGTAGTATAAACTTGCCGTGTGGTTTCCGGTAGAGTAGAATAGGACCACTCCAACTCTCCCCGTGGATGTCATACAAGGCGACTAAGGGAATACATTACAAAATATCAATCAGGCCTCCCCAACCCGTCTGGCCAGCGCGGGGAGTGTAAGCCAAATCCTCCGTCTGTCTCCGGCAGATGAGAGAGGGTTGTGATCCTGCAGTAGAGACAAAAATAACCTGATGATGATGATAAAGTTTCGTAAAAGTTAGTACGCTGTAGTGGCAGTGGCCTGGTCAGATCTGTCGGAGAACCGATTACCGCTGGGGTTGACGAGTTCTCGAGTGGATACCGCGACTGGGCAAACGTAGTGTGGGACGTCCCCTGGCTAGATGGAGCGACGATCTGCGTAAAGCGGTTGGCAGAGACTGGATGAGAAGAACCGAAGATCGGGTTCAGTGGCGCACCTTGGGAGAGGCCTATGTCCAGCAGTGGACTCTTTCAGGTTGATGATGATCCTATCTTTCAAACTGATGTTACAATCGAGATTGTGTGGGGAATTGTTCGTAAAATGTTTGTTTTGTTTATAAATATTATTTTACTGGCTAAAAATCCTGAAACCACACGGCAATATACCGTATCTTGTTCTTTAATTTTTTGTATTGAATATTTTAATCGACATAACATTATGGACATGCGCTATGCAATTTTAATTCCGAATTAGGAAGTTTCCGTGTTTTTTGGAGAACAGTTTGTTGTGTGTTTATTTTTGCCTAAATAATGTATACTTCGGGCTTTATTGTATAGTAGTGATAGTATATTATGCAACAAATGTCTGTGCGTGTGTACACACAGGAAACATAAATAAACGTGACTAAGCTGATCTTCTTAAATCAGAAAACGTCATAACCTCAAAGCTTACTAAAGGTTACTACCAACGTTAATAAGGGAAGTCTGTAACTATATTAAGACCAGCGTTGGTCTGAGGCACTCTGATACTGATAGGTAACAGAATATTAAAAGGTATCGTGATTAGACTGATGACATTATTACCATTGTCTAAAAAAAACTCAAATATAAAAAAATATAACTACTATTATTTTTTGTTCTACAAAATGTGGTCGACAGCTTTCCATGCCATGTGCCTTTCAATATCGTATTAAGTATTAAATATCATCATCGATTTGTAAATATGTACATCAATAGGTATGTAGGTACATATTTTAATGTACATCTGCCTAGCATAACGGCAAAATAACTTAAAAAACAACTTAAATAAATTAATAAAGGTTGTCTGGAAGAAATAGCGATAAGACCGCCTAAATGTACATATGTAAGTTACTTTATTATTGTATCTTTTTTTTACGTGCAATAAAGAGTTATTGAATTGAAATAGAATTCCTGTAGGTACTTGAGAATTAGATGACGGCGATGATGACCACGATGAAATCGTCAAAGGTTGTCCGGAAGCAATCGCTTAAAGCGATAAGACCGCCTATTTGTTTGTGCAATAAAGTGTATTGTATTGTAAATTGTACAAACTGTGAACTGAACCCGCTACCTCTGGAATTCGAGACGAACTCTAGAACCACCATATTTGTCAATTACTATCGACTACATAATATTATTTTATAAATAACTACCTTCACTCAAAAATACCACACAATAACACAAACACATCACTAAAAACACCAGTCAAAAAAAACTATCGCGCGAGCGAGAGGCAAATACATCCGTCACGTTCACATACTGTTAACACCATTGATAATGATAACGTATCAATACGCGCCCAAAAAACGTCACTAGCACTACTCATAGCAAAAGAAGAAAAAAAAACTTTTTTTTTCTTTTTTGCAACCGGTTTTTTCTTCCGCCCAAGTGGCTGTGAAGCGACGCCGGGCGATGCCTTGCGACAACTAAAAACTCGCCATGAAAACGCGTAGGCGTTATGCATCCGTGCAAGACAGAAACATGCTTTCCTATACGCCAAAGAGGGACAAAAGATGTGGTGTAGGCGTGCCTGAGTAGGAGTGGCCTAAGTTCGCATAAGTGATTGCCAGCGACGTTCAGAAGTACGTTGTTTCGTACACGTACGTCCAAAGAGAACTGTGTTTTATATGGTCCTGCGACTTTTTGCCCCGGGTGCATTGTCTCGAGTGTTTTTTTAAGGATGGACTTCATAGTCCAGCGTGGACTGTGGTGTTGGTTTTAATTCGTTTTGCTTGCGGTAGGTTAGGACTATTCATTGACGCTCGGTCAACGATCTCTATGTACTACTAGATGGAGCGTTCCAAACAATCGCTCTGTTCCACGCAAGTAGCCACAACTCTTTCACATTCACAATGAAACTTGTGCAGTTACTACGCAGAACATTTAATTATTACTAAATATTGACGCTACGGTTAAATAATGTCAATATTTAATAGAATAATTAAATGTTCTGAGTAGTAACTGCAAGTTTCAAAGTGAATGTGAAAGAGTTGTGGAACAGAGCGATTGTTTGGAACGCTCCATTTAGTAGTACATAGAGATCGTAGCGCTCGGTGCGTGTTTTTTCTTCGCAACAAAAATGATTTATTATCATTGGATTTGAGGAGTTAGTGATGTGCATTGAATTATGTTTAATGAACTTGGCTGGAAGAGTTCCGCTCATGAGATAAGCTAAATGACACTAGAACTCTATTTTTATGTTCCTTTAAAGCAGATACACTCATAGCATAGCATTTTTTCGTCTTTCTGTTGCTCTGGCGGATAACTCGAAAACTATTAGACTGATTGAGCAGAAAGCTGTACTTCTATACTAATGTTATATTAATAATATAATAATAATTTATTTATTCAGATTACACAGATCCATTTTTATTAGTAACTATACTCTTAAGACCTAAGGGTTAGTAAAGACACAAAGAAAATAAAATACATATATAAAATACAAGTTATAAAGAGGTAAAGTTTGTGAGGTTGTAGAATAGAATAGATTTCTTTTACCAATAGAAAGTCACGTTATTTGCTATATATAATTTATAAAGTTTCTTGGTCCACGCGGACGAAGTCGCGGGCGAACAGCTATGTATAATATAACTATGCAAAATTGTACATGAAGCCTGTGTTCAACAGCAATTAACATTTTCGAGATATTATATTTATTTAAATTCTAGAGTTCTTTACTTGAACCATCATTTTAGAGAATCCAAAATCAATAGAATTTGAATACAAGATATCCGTTATTTTACTATGGACCTTACTGTTTTAGAACTTTCCTTATTCCACTGTACTTGGATATTTGTTTGTTTTCCATAGTAACTATGGTAGAAATCCAGCGTATGTATATTATATGAAATACTAGCTTACACCCGCGACCTGGACTGAGGTTGACTGGAAGAGATCCCTAAGTGGGATAAGTCCGCCTTTGTACACAGTTTAATTCCTATTTTATTATTGTTGTTGTTTATTATTTTTGGTACAATAAAGCGTTTACATACATACATTACGTACATACTCTGTCTGTGTGGAGATAGAGGTACATACCAGTCAGGTTTCCATAATTAAAAGTATCATATATGTTAGTCCAGGATATAAGCCGTCTCTCTAGAGTTTCATTAAAATGCGTTCAGCCGTTATGGTGATTGAGCAACAGAAAACTTCGCATTTACAATCATTATCCCGTTAAATCAGAAGCAATTTAATTAACAAAAACGTTTCAGAATTAAATGTAAGAAATGTCTAGAAAACTAATTAACGTAACTACCATCTTTTTGTGCTAATATCAAAATTAAAAACTTTGTAACCTTGCTTTGCTATTCACCATTGCGTAGTGATATTCAGTATTCTCTGCCATAGATGTGTATAAAGTAAGAGAGCTATTTCTGCCAACAAACTGTACTATACAGTTTGTCGGAGTTATTGTATGTATATTTTTTTGGGGAGAGATGAATAAAAATAATTTATTATTATTATTATCATTTGGTGTAATATTTTATTTATTTTATTTTATCTATAAGAAAATCTTACAGCATTAAATATAAATTAAATAATTTGCTTATGTACAAAATAAAAACAAACGAATAACAATAGAACACATATAGGATAGTAGGGGAGGGGGGGGTGATTGTATCTGTAGATGTGTGTGTGTGTGTGTGTGTATGTGTGTGTGTGTGTGTGTGTGTTTGTGTGTGATTTGGGTGTGGGTGTGTGTGTGGATGCGGGTGTGTGTGGGTGTGTGTATGTGTGTGTGTGTGTGTGTGCGTGCCTATTCAGACGTGATCCTGCCCATCACCTGCCTATCTTTTGTACTTTTAAAAATGCATCACCTTAGTGGTTGACTGAATTAATGGGGTTTTAGGCATGAGGCACTAGGCCAATGAGGCGGTAAGGAGAGAGTATATTTCTAAAAACGCTCAGGAAACATAAATGGACGGGATAGAGCGACAGAGGAAGGAGCGTAGAGATCGCTTTAAGTGATAAGGCCTCCTTTGTACACTTTCCAAATATCTGTACCTATTTTTATTGTTATCCTTAATTTGTGTGCAATAAGAGTTTATTCTCGGTGCAATCTTTAATCTAAAACTTCGCCAGCCTTCGAGGATTTACGCACGGCTGGCCCGCAGTATAAAAAGACTTGAACTTGAAGAAGAGTGAAGAGGAAATGTCATCGAGTCTATACTCGATACATACATAAATAATGTTTTCGCCTTGGTCCCAGAGGGGTAGGCAGAGACAACGTATCGCCACTTTGCGCGATCCAACGTCGCAAAGCGACTTTCCTTCGCCCCGTGATAACACTCGGTGTGATGTGTGGCGAACAACATCGCCGCCTCCGTGTTGAGACACATTGTGGTACCACGATTGGGATAGCCCAATGTGGCTCCTGCCGTGTGGTTCCTGGTATTTACTGTGTTGATCTCGGATCGGCGGTCCACAGACATTAAAAAGGCTTTAGGCACATAACAAAACAAATTAAAGAAATGATAACTCAAAACAAATTTAAAGAAAATACTTGTCATTTCTTTAAGCGATGTATTTTGTTTGATTTAAAATATCGAATGTCTCCGATTCCAATTTTCAAATTTGAACTTGGAACGTCCAGTTCGAATGGACGGCAAAAACTCACCGCGCAATGCTGCGCATCATCCGCACCCGAGCATAGAGAGGAGTAGAGTCGACGATGGTATATAAAATGCTTAACTCATTAATAAACTCTGAAATAGTACATTAAAATGCATATATGTATATGACATGTGTAACTGAGTTAAAAATGATTGAGAAATTAACGTAATTAAATAAATTATGCATCCTTCCCAATAAATGTACAATGCTGTTTAATATTCTAAAACTAGTGAGACAGATAAAAATATTATTAAATGTAATTACTATTACAAACCGATAGTGTATTATTTTTTATATGTACATATTCTAGTTCTAATTTAAATTTACAGTGTATTGTGTAAAGAGATGTAAGAAATTCTTCCTGGTGTAAAAAGACGCTAAAATACCATTCATAGTCATCATCATCATCAGCCTGAAAGAGTCCACTGCTGGACATAGGCCTGTCCCAAGAAATTACCCAATTCATAATCAAATTTGTAAAATTAGGTAGTTACTCTATCAAGAGAATTACTGTTTAGTTTAAAATGTAATACAGCGACTGATCATCTGAAATATGTATAAGCAATTTGAAATAGTCAACAAAATATTATAACTGTACATCAAGAAATCTAAACCAAGATAGTACTTTAGAATCAATTTCCATTCTTAATACCTACAGACAGAGTCAGTGGCATGATTTATTTATTTGACTTTTTATTAGAACACCCAAAAGTATATAATAAGAAACGAAAAGAACATGTACAAAAGGTGAAGTTTTATCTGATAATTAGATATATCTCGTATTTCTATTTATTGATGGTAGATTATCCAAAGCTACTCTGCCGTTAGCATATGTTTTAAAATATGTAATATTAAAAAAAAACTAAAGAGACTCTATACGACTCTATGTTCTTTGGAAATATGCCGCCTAGCCGAGCAGACTATGCGCAAAAAGGGCGTCCTTACCAAACGCTCATTTCACCACATACGTTCCAAGGCAGAAAGAGACGAAAGATACAAAACCACTCCACATTGATCTCTACACCCGACGGCTTCTTCTGAAAATCGTCTGAAAACAGAAAATTGTATAAAATGTCGGAGGTCTGGTCTTGTTGGGTGGAATTACCAGAGGATTGGAGAGAGCTTTTTGTCTTTGTTTATTATTGTATTGAGAGAACGAGACGGGGTATGAGGCTTGTAACGTAATGACGAGTGATATTACTGCACCTCATGCAATTCTAGTTGGAGGATGAACTCAATGAATGGGTATGATTTTCTGTCATGTTTGTCACAAAACAGTTTTTTTTTTCAGATCTTTTTTCATTCGGTGCAGAACGTAATAATGTCAAATGTATTTTTAAAGTAGAAGACTTCTTTGATGGTGGGTAATAACTTTGTATCATCATATGTCAGCCCCTAGACGTCCACTGCTGGATACAGATCTTCCACACCCGGTCCTCCGCCCTCCGCATCCAACCGTTACCGGCCCCCTTCTTCAGGTCGTCGGTCCACTGGGTGTCCAACCATACGCGTGCCAATCCGCTGTCTCCATTCCAGAACTCGTCTGCCCGCACGGCCGACGGTTCTGCGGCATATGTGGCCCGCCCACTGCCACTTCAGCAACCACCGATTTTGCGATAGTTCGAAAATACATTACATTTTATTTTACGAGATATTAAAGGAAATCTAGAACAGTTTGTCATCGGATAACTCAAGAACTACTTTACCGATTTAGCTGAAATTTTTACCGTAGAGTTTGCTTGGCCATGATTTTGTATGTCCGTTTGTCCATTGTAATCAGCAGGCTGCGGTGGGCGTTACTAAGTAACCAAAAATTTACGAAAGTGATTTAAAAGTAGTAACTTTCCTAGTTACGAGGACCTAATAGGCTTAAATAACTAAACAATAGAGTCTAACAAAAGGAAACGACGTAACAACGGCGAGAGTTTACTGTACAGTATAAAATGGAATGTCAAAATAAGTGCCTAATAGGTCTTTTGGGTAGTTACTACAACACTGGGCACTGAGAAAATAATAAGTAGCGCTTCTACTTATATAAGGATAAAAATATACCACTATTACATAAGTAGCCGCCCCAATTATAAATGGTGTTGCCTCCAACTGATTCAGCAGCCGGCCACTTTACTAGGAACCACCACTAGTAACGACCACTCTACTTAGTAATGTGGCCGGCTCCTGAATCAGTTGGAGGCAACACCATTTATAATGGGGGCGGCTACTTATGTAATAAGTAGGGGTATATTTTAATCCTTATTTATATTACGCGCAATTTTTTTTTGGTGTCTCGTTTCTACACGCTTGCCCTTTAAGAGTATGTATAACAACATGGAGTAACATGTTTTCTGATTGTTGTTTACATTTACTACATTTAAAAGTTACCTAAACTGTATAAAATAAATATAATAATAACATAAAATCATCATCAGGTTATTTTTGTCTCCAATGCAGGAGACAGACGGAGGATATGGCCTACACTCCCCGCGCTGGCCAGACGAGTTGGGGAGGCCTGATTGATGTTTTATAATGTATTCCCTTAGTCGCCTTGTACGACATCCACGGGAAGAGTTGGAGTGGTCCTATTCTACTCTACCGGAAACCACACGGCATTACATAACTATAATAAATATACCATATTAAAGTGAGTGAGACATATAGTGGATCTTTTAGTTTAAAATAAATAAATATAAAATATGTTAGACATTCACACCAATTATCCAGTCCCAAACTAGGCAGAACCTGTGTTATGGTTACTAGATAACGGATAGACATACTTAAATGACCGCGTTATTACATTTGCCCTTAGCGGGATTCGAACCCGCAACCTCCGGCGTGGAGAGCTACCATTTCCGCCACGGAGGTCGTCGGAGGTAGTTTAGTTTTAATGTCACAGAAATACTATCTCGGTTTGTACAAAATCTTGAGTAAGTTTAAGATCCGCGGACAGATCTTATTAATACGAAATCTTTCAATCATAAATGAAACGTACAATTAAAACTTCAAATCACAACAATTATCAACTGAAATTGCCATGTTATTGTTGTGCATATAAGGAGAGACAAAAACACAGACACACCTACAACATATGCTTGAGAAAAAGTTCAGGTGATCAGTAGACGAATAGATTAAATAATTATAAGGTCGCGTTTGGGTACAGTCAGGCTGGTAGTATTCTTACAAGCAGGGTTGCCATCCTTCCGAGTTTCCCCGGATTTCTCCTAGTTTATGGGGCGTCCGAGATTACATTTGTAGTTAAAGTAATTTAAAGTTTTCAGTCAAAAGTTGATATATAATAATTTAAACTTTTTTTATTTTAATGAGTAATTAGTAAAGATATTGTGTGAATTGTCCAAAATATCAAGTAAGTAAGTTTTAATTTATTTTTATTTGATTTGATTGTGTTACTGTTTTTGTTGTTGTTATTAATTTGATCTGACCTGTAACATCATATCAGCCCTTAGACGTCCACTGTTGGACATAGGCCTTCCGGAATGAACGCCACCACACCCGGTCCTCCTCTCTCCGCATCCAGTCGCTACCGGACACCTTCATCAGGCTGTCGGTCCATTTGGCAGCGGGGCGTCCCACCCTGCGTGTGCCGATCCGCGGACTCCAGAACTCCAGACAATGGCGGTATAACCACGCAACCTCTCACTAAGCCATAAATCACATAGACATTAGTGGTGCGATGGTCAATACGTCAGTCCAGTGTGGCCATTATGGGTAAAACTCGCCCATGAGCAGTGTGGCGTTCGTTACGTAAGACCTATGTTCAGCAGTGGACGTCGCAGGGCATCAGCATATCAATGATGATGATGATTAACAGCATTGGCATTGTGACCTAGGCCGTGCAATGACGACACCCACAGGAAGATTTCGGATGGCACTATTCTAAGCCGGGAACTATCTTATAGCGACACAAAGAACGAAAAGTCTTTAAGAAATCGCTTTTATCGATAGGAACGCCTAGATGTGCATATAAAAGCGATTTTATTATCGTATCTCAGTATTTTTATCGTACAATAAGAAATAATTGAGTTGAAATAATTTCAAGACGGTGTTGGTCCCATATGTGGGCATCATTTTAGATCTATATTGTGTCTGACTGTACCTTGTACAACTGGGTTGACAAAAGAAACCATAGTCTTATATAAACCACTCGATGGTATCGGAGAGAAAGTCGTCGGTTTTGTGGGAATCGATGGTTTTTGTAATTGCATTGTTGATTGCTGAACACTGAACAGCGCGACTCCGTGGGAATGGTGCGATGGTGACACTTAAATGACAGGTGGTGGTGGAGGTGACTGTACTTGCTAAATATCTATTAATCTATTAACTGTCACATCGTGGACATTTTTACTATTTGTCATTTTTACTATTTGTCATTTTTACTATTTGTCATTTTTATTATTGGTAATTTTTATTAATAGACATTTTTATCATTGGACATTTTTACTTTTGGACATTGGCTTTGGACATTTTTCTTTTTTGTCATTAGTCGTGCAAATCGATATTATCAGCGCCCGTGGTTCCCGGCTTAGAATAGGGCCACCCCTATCTTTCCCGTGACTAAGGTATTGCACCAGGGACGGTAAGCAGCGTTCTCCTGTGTGTGTATGTTAAGATCATTACTGCGATCACCAATCCGCCTGCCAAGCGTGGTGATTATGGCAAATGCCCCAATGGACAACTTACCAAAAGTGGTATTCTATTAGGGAGGTCTATGTCCAGCAGTGATGTATTTAGGCTGATGATGATCAGCGCCCGGAATTTTTATGGCAAAAATTAAATATCAAAGCGATTGCACAACGCGAGTTTTTTACAACATAGACAGTCCAAGATATGGACGGTTTAAGACTTAGACGTGGCATGTTTTTTTTTTTATTATTTATGGGTTTGCGCTTGACCCCAATCTCACCTGATGGTAAGTGATGATGAGGCCTAAGATGGAGCGTGCTTACCCAGAAGATGCCTATTCACTCTTCCTTTAAAAAGATCCAGATTGTACTTATCCGAAAATACCCAAGCTGGCAGGGAGTTCCATAACTTAGTAAACGACATTAGGATTTGAGGAATGACAATTCAGGAAAAGGACAATGTTGGATTGGACGAAGTGGACAGCTTCGGAAGTGGTCAAGTTAGGAAGTAGACCAAACCGTCTGTCAGGGCTTTATCTGGACCCAATTTAGACACTAGGCATTTTACGACTTCGACATGACACTCCGAATCTAATTTTTCGACATCTTAAAGTTATCCATATTATTAAGTCACATTCTTTTTTAGTTAAATACAAAGTAGAAGAACTCACCAATAGAATGCTCTTCTGGTGGGCTGTCCATGGTGGGGAATTTGCCATAATCACCACGCTTGGCAGGAGGATTGGTGATCGCAGCAATGATCTCATTATACTTACTCAGGAGAACGCCGCTAACCACCCCTGGGTGCAATCGACAATAGAGATAAGTTTTTAATTTATAAGTATTTTTGAGGTTACATTTAATTTAATTAATAACCTTGACATTGTAAATTTCTTTTTGTTTGTTTGTAATTAACCCCTATTTTTAAAGTTTAATTTTATAAATATTGGGTTCGATTCTATAGACACTCTATTAAAATTTGATAGCACTAAAATTACTTTCGTCTTTATCTTAATAATACCGTGTAACAGGGATAGCAACAATTTTAATGCTGTCTAATTTTAACATAATATAGGGCCCGTTATTATTCCAAAAAAATCTATTCTCTTACAGGGTTCATGTTAGCGCCTATGATTATAAGTAAGACCCTATTAACTACATGAAACAATAAATGACATGAATATGAATCCAGTCACCTTGACGATACCCATGGAAAGATTGGGGGTGGTCCTATTCTAAGCCGGGAACTGCGGTCCTACTACCTAGTCTAATAAAATAATCTCATAAGTTTCTGCAATATATTAATTGAAATATACCTTAAATTGTCTGTTATATAATGTTAAATGTGTCTACTGTGTATTCTTGATATTAGTCATGGTATTTAAAGCGCGCATTCGCTCAGGTCGCGGCCATGTATATGTATGAGAGTTGCATGGTCGTAATGCTAGTATAGCGTGCTCGGATCGTGAGTCTAGGCCTGGGGTTATGAACCGTGAAGTATCGGCCTAGCCACTGTTTTTGTTGTCATGGAGTAGGTATAAAGATGTGTTCTATATATTTTTTATAATAATCATTGGAATTATATGTAAGAAGAGTAAGCGGGCTAAAGAACATCAAGTGCTCCTATTACCAACCATAGGTGCTCGCTGTGCGTCTCGCCAGATGATATATAAAGCTCTAGTTAGCTTTTTGTGTAAAAAAGACCGCTACATATACTTTTTAATCAAAATATACTGTTAATAAACAAACGTAAAAGTCAAATATAAATCTAAAGAGTTAAAAGTGTATTAAAAATAGGTGTATTTAAATGTGTTTTTTGTTTATTAAAGACAAAAAGCATTGTAAAACCCAACGGAAAATATTAAGTTTCTCATTTTAATGATTTTTAAAAGGAATGTTATTGTTGTATATTTATTATATCAGGTAATAATATTATTTCTTTTATATAATTATTAATGTTAATTGTGAACTTTAAACTTTCAAATACATTTAATTAAAAAGGGATTTTTTTACTTGCAGGAACGATGTTTCAATCGATTGGCCACTAACTGATTGAAAACTCCCGGTGGCGATTGAAAGAAAATCATTAGCCTTTTTGAACAAAAACTATTCACCGAGTTTTTATTGTTTTGTATGTTTTTCATTTTGTGTGTGCAATAAATTGTTAAATAAGTAAATAAAAATATTCACCGATTTTAAGATTAGGTGCTATGCGTGGCCATAATGAGTGTTAGTCTGCATTGGAGAATACTTTTGTCCAGCAATGAATGTTTGAATGTCCATATCCGGTTTTTTCTTACACATCATTATCATCCTCATATTATAGCATCATTCATTGCACCATATTTGTAAAGTTACTTAACTTTGATAGAGTTTTCCTTAAAGCTATAAATATTTCGTCGTCTCCACACCACCGCTGTTATGACAACACTATCACACCGGAAACGATGACATTTCTATATAAAAGTTATGCAGTTTAATTCCGTTTAATGCGCAAAAAAACAGGTGTTTTTTCCAACGCGATAAAGGTCAGGTGTGGTCGACCGGCGCACGCGCAGCGCCAAGCATTACTTAACAAAGTTATAACGGCTTTCTGTTGCCTTCTTAGGGCAGTATTTCTGATCTAATACCTGCGTCTTGTATAGGTTCGCGTGTAGTTATAGTTACATTATTGCACTACGTATTTATATGTATACATATAGGTGTCTATGCTTCGGATTCCGTACACCATATAGAAACTCATGGTGTGGAAGGAAATATCCGTTTCTCTGAAGACGTTTAATTGAGTGTTCTGTTGTGCGTAACTTTTTGAGTGATTTTTATAAAGTTTATGTTTATGTAATATGTATTTTCAAACTTTATTAAAAGTAGGTACATTTCTTTATCAAATTTGGTACTAAACGCATTATACTTGTCCTTTTGGTTACTGTAAGGTTGACTGGAAGAGATCCCTAAGTGGGATAAGTTCGCCTTTGTACACAGTTTAATTCCTATTTTATTATTGTTGTTGTTGTTATTTTTGGTACAATTAAGCGTTTACATACATACATGCATACATACATACATACATACATACATACATTACATAGCTGGGATTAGACAAGTGTTTATCTGTATGTATATTATACAGACAAACACTTGTCTAATCCCAAACTAGAACCTTCTCCTGTGCTATGGGAATGAAACAAGGATAGGACCATTCACAAATATAACATCCGGACCGGGACCAACTTGTACGAAGTTGTTTGTGGTGGGAATTTAACTCATCACCTCTGACCATAACATAAATACGTCCATTCCTCTGGCCCTCGAGTCCAATGATCAAGCCACTAGGTCAACATGACGATCAAATCAACTTTTGTTTCTTTTTTATTTTGTTTACGAAAGGGCTAATGCGCTAAAACCGATCAGCCACTATCCCAACAGTCTTTATAGAAAGTTTTTTTTTCAACTATTTATTGACAGACATTTTCAATACCTATATTTTGATTAAACAGTATTTGGTAGTGGTGTTTTTGACCCCAGAAGGGAATAAAAAGTATATTCACCCATTTCACCGAAATTCTTTGATGATTCTTTCTTTCAATATTTTTTCTGTATCGAAACATCTTTTTATGATACTAACTAACATTTGGACGACAACGCACAACATTGAGTAACGCCCGGTAAAGAGCCGTGGTAGCCGGTTGGTTGTGCACTCGCCTCACGTTCATGAGGTCGTAGGTTCAAACCCCGCCCGTACCAATGAGTTTTACGAAACTTAAGTACGGTTTATTTATAATACCACAGGCTTTTCGGTGCAGGAAAACATCGTAAGGAAACCTGCATATGCTGAAGAAGAAATTCTGAGGCGTATGTGAAGTCCACCAAATCGGCTTGGGGCACCGTCGGTGGTCAGGGGTTTGGCACAAAAGATCCTGAAGGGTCGAAGTCTCGCCAGGTCTTCCTGGCCCCCTAAGAAGATAAGATAAGATAAGAACGCCCGGTACTATCTGGCGAGCAGCAATGCGACCTAGATAGTCTCTATTCAAGGAAGTACCTATTTTAGCAACAGAATAAGATTTGTATAAGTAACGACCAACCATCCTACAAATAAACCCAGTGGTTTCAGTAGGTTGGCTTAATAAAAACAATACATATGTAATATAATTTAATTTAAATTAAAAATATATTTTTTTAAAGTTTTTTTTAAAGAACTGCTTAAATCGTGATATGCAGAAATACTCGTAATATCCTAGAATATTAGTCCGTCAATCAATACAATAAAACCTGTGGAGCATACAACGGAACAATAAAGCTAGAAAACTGTTGAGAACACTCATGGCTTTCTAAGAACGCGCATAATATGATTTACAGATACATTATGTTACACTGGTAATTATATTGGCTGAGATTCCTTCAGCAGCAGAAGACTGTATTGTATAGCTTACCTTGCACTGGTGCAGCAAAGAGAGCGGCTATTAAGCATGCCTGCTTGGTTATTGGATCAGTAGCGCTATTCTCTAAAGTACAAACTCACGTGCGAGTCTCACTCAAGTGACTTTACTCACCTCGAAACAACTGTCGAAGAACCGATTACCGCTGGGGTAAACGAGTACTCGCGTGGAGACCGCGACTGGGCAAGCGTAGTGTGGGACTGGGACGTCCCCTGGCTAGATGGAGCGACGATCTGCGTAAAGCGGCTGGCAGAGACTGGATGAGAAGATCCGAAGATCGGGTTCAGTGGCGCGCCTTGGGAGAGGCCTATGTCGAACAGTTTACTGTTTCAGGCTGATGATGACTGAGATAATTAGATTCAAATTGATGAATTATATTTGACATTTTCATTTATAATTTCTTATATTTTTAAATTTACGTTTAAATTTATTTTTATTTGATTTGATTGTCTTACTATTTTTGTTGTTGTTATTAATTTGATCTAACCTGTAACATCATATCAGTACTTAGACGTCCACTGTTGGACATAGGCCTTCCGGAATGAACGCCACCACACCCGGTCCTTCGCTCTCTGCATCCAGCCGCTACCGGCCACCTTCATCAGGTCGTCGGTCCATGTGGCGGCGGGGCGTCCCACCCTGCGCGTGCCGATCCGCGGACTCCAGAACTCGTCTCCAACGGCCGTCGGTTTAGCGACAGATCAGGCCCGCCCACTGCCACTTCAGCTTGCTAATCCTTTCGGCTATGTCGGTTACCTTCGTTATTCATCGGATCTCTTCATTATGAATCATATCCTTCAAAGAAACCCCGAGCATAGCCCTCTCCATAGCTCGACGCTACCTAGAACTTGTGGACCAGGCCCGCCGTCAGTGTCCACGTTTCCGCGCCGTGGGTCATGACAGGCAGGATGCACCTGTAACAAAAGTATCAATAAAAATATGTCTATGTCTTACCCCTGATTTAATACTTTTGGCACAATGTAACGCCTGAATCTGGTCCCTTGTTTGCTTGTAGTAAAACAAAAAAAAGTTTGAGAAACACTAAATAATTACGATCTATTTAAGTACAAAATCTGATTTTCGGGTACAAAGTAGTACAAAATCCAAGCTGAAGCGTGGTGTGATCAGAATTTAACTACGTGCCTCAGTTCAAAATGTTCGAGCTGGAGTGACGTCATTTCAGCTCGGACTTCAATACCCCCCTGTAACTTTTGATCTGTTTATGTACAAAATCTGGAAATCGAGTACAAAATAGTACGTTAGGAGTATCCTGCCAGGGTCAGATTACTGAAATTCGACTTCGTCCGCGCTGGAGTAACGCACACCTCATTAATTCAAATGTGGTTATAAAACTAACAAGAAAGCAGTTAATATAATGAATATGACTCTAATTACCACTGCGGAATCCGAACTGTGAAGTAAAGATTAAAGATAACTTTAGATTAATATGTTTTTGTTACTAGCTTATTAACTGATGTTTAATTAAAATAATATTATGGCTAACTGTATTATAATTATCATGTAGAAAAGTGATATAATTGGAAATTAAGTTTTTCAGTTTTACGTGTGGCATCACCCAGCAGAACTGCATTTAAAATTATGTTAAAATTAATACTCACATGGCAGCCTTTAATGCTATATGTATATTAAGATATGTTTAAAGGCTAGTTTAGGCAAAGAATATTCAATCAGCGTGGTATGTGTGGAATGCGTGGTATGCGTGGTGGATGCGTGGTGGTATGCATGGTGGTATCGATGGTGGTATGCGTGGTATGCGTGTGGTATTGGTGGAATGCGTGATATGCGTGTTGGTATGCGTGGAATGCGTGATATGCGTGCAATGCGTGGTATGCGTGGTATACGTGGAATGCGTAGAATGAGTGGTATGCGTGGTATGTTTGGTATGCGTGATATGCGTGGTATGCGTTGGTATGCGTGGAATGCGTGGTATGCTTAATATGCGTGGAATGCGTGGTATGTGTGGTATGTTTGGTATGCGTAGTGGTATGCGTGGAATGCGCGGTATGCGTGGTGGTATGCGTGGAATGCGCGGTATGCGTGGTGGTATGCGTGGAATGCTTGGTTTACGTGGTATGCGTGGAAAGCGTGGTATGCGTGGTATGTTTGATGTGCGTGGTATGCGTGGTGGTATGCGTGGTATTCGTGGAACGCGTGTAATACGTGGTATGTTTGGTATGCGTGGTATATCTTTTTCAAACCATCGTATAACTTCAGCTAACATACACTATAAAGACAAAATACCACTTAGTTGACAAAATTTTTTTGTTTCCTCTATGTCCAGCAGTGGTCGTCAATAGGTTGATATGAACTAAATTTAACATGTAGCGGTTAAATTGCAGTAATTAGATATGTTAAATATGAAACACGAGTCCACGGGGCGGTGAGAACGATCAACATGCAAATTTTTAATAACGAGCGCTTGCCCAAGTACCTATTTATACACACGCTAAATTAACGAGAGCATCATCAGCCGAAATACGTCCGCTGCTGAACATAAGCCTCCCCAATAGAATGCCATTTTCTCTGGGCTGTCCTTTGGCGGATTTGCCATAATCACCCCGCTTGGCAGGTGGATTGGTAGACGCAGTAATGATCGTAACATACACAGGAGAACGCTGCTGCCCGTTGATACACCCACAAGAAGATTGGGGCTGCCGCAAGAGCTAATAATAAAATTTTGGAACTCAAAACTAGGTACACTCTGATTGTAATAACACAGAAACAAGAACCCTAATTTTATTTTATTTTATTTTTATTTGGGACAACAACAGCTATAACTAAAACATGAAGTAACATAATAGTTTTAACAAAACAGAAAAGCCAATAACAGTTGTCCTAGTTTTATAAAGTATGAGTGGACAACAAATACATAAAACATAAATAATGGGCATACATATTTATTTATAGATATAGGTACCTATATTTCATTCCAGATTCATAGTCCTATGAAAACCAACGCTATTTACGTCTCGGTAACATATACATGAAAGGGTCACCAGCAGCAAAAACAGGTTTGTATTACCATGTAAACTTTGCAGTCCACTTAGGAACACCATCTATTGTGTATTTTGTTTTCGAGACGCAAATGCGTTTGTTTTCATAGGACTATTAATCTGGAATGAAATATACATACTAACATATACACTCATACATATATAACATATATAAGGGTACATACATACCCACATACACCCACACACACGCACACAAACACACACAATCACTAGACTGTAATATAAATATATTGTAAACTTTGTTACAATACGTGAGAAATAAATAAATTATTATTATTGTATGGATTAATAAAAACTAGAAAACTAATAATAAAAGGAACAAAAAGATTAAAGGTAAAAAATGGCTTCCAGGCTCCCCACCGCTGGGAGCGTGCCCAAAAGGCTGGCAGCATTACCTCGCTGTATTGTGAGGCTTATCCTCTGTGCGAGGTAATATGCCCAGCCCTTTGGTCATTCGACGCCTCGACCAGGCGCTTTGATATCTCCCGAAAGAGCAGGAGACCCGTTATTGGCAGTAAGAACTATAAATCAGAATAATACTGTATACTAAGTGCTGTGGATTTTGTGAAAATAAATAAAATAAATAAATACACATATATACATATACTACTACTACACAAAACTAACTAAATACTATACAATTGATAGTGCCGAGGAACTTAAGAATATTTATTAAATAATGTCATTTTGTTTAGCACACATTCTAAGAATTATTCTGCGTTCACCAGTTTTCATTTTGGTCAGTAATGAATGAATTTCCACATTCACCGGAAATGATAGAAAAGTCTATTTCTACATTTGCCAAATTCAACCTTAAAATTGTACTAGATTAAAACATATGATTAATTAATTAAATTTTGAGTTATCAGAATTTTTAACTCTTTGTTCGCAACACATCACGTCAAGAGGTATCACGGGGCGAAAAGCGGGCGAAGGAAAGCTACTTTGCGACATTAGATTGCGCAAATTGGCGATACATCGTCTCTGCCTACCCCTCTGGGACCAAGGCGTGAGCTCTGTTTTCATTTTTTTACAGAATTTCTGAAAATATAATACGAATATACAACGATAAGAAATACGTCATGCGCAAAAACTATCACTCTATAACAAAACTGAATACTTCTACGGATAAAAAGGTTCGTACGTCTAACCATGCAATGATGTCAGTCGAATATACTATAATAATAACATTCGGCAGATATTAACTTGTTAACAGGAAACGTGGTACAAGATATAAACACAGAAATACTGTACCAGGAAAGTGACACGACCTGACATCTGTTCCAATTGAAATGTCAAATAAAAACACACCTATTTGCGTTTGGGAAACCAAATAAACAATATATTATGTTCCGAAGTGAACTGCATAGTGGAAGTGTTTTGAAGGCACTGACTCTTTTGTTTTAGAGGTACAAATAGTATTATATTCGTTTGCCACTTCTGTTCCAATGGTTGTCGAATTCCTGAACGATAAAGACATAGTTTTTTTTTGTATATATTTTTACGACATTACTAGCTGTTCCTGCGGCTCCGCTCGCGTGGACTGCATGATCCGCTCCCGTTCCCACTCTCGCTCCCTATCCCACTCCTACTCAGACTCTCAATCCCGATCCCAATCCCAATCCCACTCCCGGTCCAACTGTAGTACAAACCAATCGCAATATGAGTGGTACCGAACATAACTATACTTCTTTGTTATATTGCATATTTACACCTAGGGTTACATTATTGAAGTTTTAGTAGGGATTTAAATTTTTTTTAAAGTAATAAATATAGCCTATGGTACTCAGGGATAATGAAGCATTTCAAAAGTGATTTTTTTTACATCGGTCCAGATATTTTTGAGTTTATTCATTACAAACATTTAAATTTTTCCTCTTTATAATATTAGTGTAGAAGTGTAGATGTAGATTACCTGCCTATACTTAATTACGTGACAAGTACAATTTAATTAATTATTTATTATTCAACTTGTAAATATTTATACCAATAAATATATGATTAAGATTATAGATACTACGATCTTGGAAAGACGTCATAATAAAATGAATTTTACCGAATATTTTGTACACTGGCAAAATATGCAGCCATCCCACTAATATTATAAATAGTATGAAAGTTATGATGTTTGTTACTCAATCACGCTTCAACCACTAGCCGGATCGGGATGAAACTAGGCACGCATATAGGTTAGGTCCTAGAATAGCACCTAGAATAGTTTTTAATCCGAAAAAAACATCTCATTCCTACGGGAAATACATAATAATTTGTAATGTTAAGTGATCCACGCGGACGAAGTTGCGGGCAACAGCTATGAGTCTATAAAATAGATATATATTGGGGGTATGTTGATGTTAGTGCACCTATCTTGTTTTGGAATTTACGTAAATGTCATCATCATCATCATCAGCCTGTAAGAATCCACTGCAGGACATAGGCCTCTCCCAAGGCGAGCCACTGAACCCGCTCCTCGGTTCTTCTAGCCAGGGTAGCTCCATCTAGCCAGGGTCGCTACCTAAATGTATTAACTATTAAAATTATCATTATAATTTATGAAAGTCCCTGTTAACCTTCACAGTTATAAGACTATTAAGTTTAAAAGATGAGGCGATTTGTCCTAAAACCAACTAAAATCATTGCTCCTGGACCCTTTTCATATAGTAAGTAGCTTGATGATTGATACATTTAAGATTTCAACGAAAAATCCTTAGATTATGCATTCGTAGAAACTGCATCAAGATCTGCTTTGCGTATTTCGAGATAGTAGCGAACAGACGGACAAATAATCACATTTTCCTTCTTTCACCTTGCGTACATACAGTCTTGAGTTACATACAGTCACCTACAGTCCCCTACATACACCTACAGTCACCTACACTCACCTACAGTCACCTACAGTCCCCTACAGTCACCTACAGTCCCCTACAGTCACCTACAGTCACCTACAGTCACCTGCAGTCACCTACAGTCACCTGCAGTCACCTACATTCACCTACAGTCACCTACAGTCACCTACAGTCACCTACAGTCACCTTCAGTCACCTACAGTCCCCTACAGTCACCTACAGTCACTTACAGTCACCTACAGTCACCTACAGTCACCTACAGTCACCTACAGTCACCTACAGTCACCTACAGTCACCTACAGTCACCTACAGTCACCTACAGTCACCTACAGTCACCTACAGTCACCTACAGTCCCCTACATACACCTACAGTCACCTACAGTCACCTACAGTCACCTTCAGTCACCTACAGTCACCTACATACCACCTACCTACAACCTACCTCAATACCTGCCTGCAATTTAAACATACACAGGTAGGTATAGTAAGGTCAACTAATTTGCACTTAACCGTTTTTTCATTAAATTCATTCGTAATTAACATATTATCACTTTTAATTAAAAAAATGCAATCGCGTCTTTGAACATGTTATATTTAAAAATGGTTGGTGAAGAGCGAACGTTGAAATTTAAAAGGGTTCTGTCTGTACCTCGTGATTTGGTTTCCACGTTACCTTTTTTACTGGTCTTTGGTGAAGGTGCGTTATTTATTACTTAATTGTGAATTTATTATTAAAGGAGTTCATATAGAACCGATTACCGCTGGGGTAGACGAGTTCTCGAGTGGAGACCGCGACTGGGCAAGCGTAATGTGGGACGCCCCCTGGCTAGATGGAGCGACGATCTGCGTAAGGCGGCTGGCAGTGACTGGATGAGAAGAACCGAAGATCGGGTTTAGTTGCCCTTTGGAGAGGCCCATGTTCAACAGTGGATTCTTGTATACCCAGGCCTACAAATTACAAACTATTCAAACTACAAACCTATTCTTGTATTGTAATAGTTTTCTTACCTAATTAAATATCCTTGTGCAAACTCCACAGGAGCGAATGTAGAAAATGAATTAGGGCTTTGCTGTGTTTTGCAATTTATTTTGAATTAACAAAAATTAAACAAAACCGTGTGGTTTCCGGCTTAGCGGCCACCCCTATCTTTCCCGAGGGTGTCGTCAAGGCGACTAAGGGATTGCACCAGGGACGGGCAGCAGCATTCTCCTGTGTGTGTATGTTAAGATCATTACTGCGATCACCAATCCGCCTGCCAAGCGTGGTGATTATGGCAAATCCCCCAATGGACATCTAACCAAAAGTGGTATTCTATTGGGGAGGCCTATGCCCAGCAGTGGACGTATTTAGGTTGATGATGATGATGAAACAAAACTAATGTAGGCAATCTTTGAAGATAACACTGAATTTAAAAAATACTTAATACAATTTTCTATGCAGAATGAGGATAAGTATTTTTCCAATTGCAAAAACCGGCTGAATTGGTTATCTATTGATTTTGATGATATTTGCAAAATAAATTGGGTCTCACAGTACCTGTGGAGCCTTGAAATTATAATAAACAATGTTTACATGTGCATCAGATAATGATGCAACGGTAACTTGGTTATCATTGAGACTCCACGCAAAGGGGGCCGACCAGCTTTCATACAAAAAAATTGCCATGACCGAATTGTACTTGATAACAAACAAAAAAAATACAGATTACACCTATATTTCATTCCAGATTCATAGTCTTATGAAAACCAACGCTATTTACGTCTCGGTAACATATACATGAAAGGGTCACCAGCAGCAAAAACAGGTTTGTATTACCATGTAAACTTTGCAGTCCACTTAGGAACACCATCTTTTGTGTATTTTGTTTTCGAGACGCAAATGCGTTTGTTTTCATAGGACTATTAATCTGGAATGAAATATAGCTATTGGTAGGGTACAGTGAGCGCTCAGTGATAAAAGACAGTTTATTCTAATTTCAACTTTATCATTGGATATGATTCTAGGGCGGGGCACGATAGTATAGGGATTCCTGAAAGGGCCCCGTAGTCTAGTCGGTAGTACACCTGCCTGCGAAGCTCGGGGTCGCGGGTTCGAACCCCGCCCAGGGCTAACATTCGTGTGATGAGCACTTGTGTTTGCCTTGTGACTGGATGTTATTTATATATTATATTATGTATGTATATCAGCTGTCTGATACCCATATTACAGGCTCTGCCTAGTTTGGGATCAGGGGGCCGTGTGTGATATGTCTCCACACATTTATTTATTCATTTTTGACGCCCTCCGTGGCGGAACGGGTAGCTCTCGGACTGCCACGCCGGAGGTTGCGGGTTCGAATCCCGCTAGGGGCAAATGTTCGTATGATGAATATGAATGTTTGTACCCAAGTCTTGGATGTTTATATATTTATTTAAGTATGTCTATCCGTTATCTAGTAACCATACCACAGGCTCTGCCTAGTTTGGGACTGGATAATTGGTGTGAATGTCTGAGATATTTATTTATTTATACATAATATATTATTAATAAAATAAAAAAAAACTACACATAAGTGAATATATATGGCAGAATGACCAGCGTCGCTGCCACATGCTAAGTCAGGGCCTGACCACTAGCGCAACACACGGACACACGCGCGCCTCCAGGCTGCGCTCTCGCGGGCTCCCAACGTAGACGTGAGAGAACAGTAGAAGTTCTATTGTGTCTCGTTGGGTGCCCGCGAAGCGATAGATTATGTTTGTCCACGAAATTTATGTTTTCTACTTGTTTGTGAACTTGTGTTGCGTCAGTGAATAAATGTCTATCTCTATCATATTTTGTCCGTCAGACAGACGAACGTGTAATAATTAATTTTTAAGTTCGGCGAACAATATTTAAAACTATTCCAAAATTGTGACGAACGAACACACCAAAGGGATTTTTATCATGATGGAACCCTATATGCCCATCAAGCTATGTAGAGGCCTATGGTCGTTTTTTTTAAGGTTATGATTCGTAATGAAGAGATCCGACGAAAAACGAAGGTGACCTAATTAGCCGAAAGGATTAGCAAGCTGAAGTGGCAGTAGATCGACGACCTGAAGAAGGTCGATTACCGGGTGTGGTGGCGTTCATTGGGGAAGGCCTATGTCCAGCAGTGGACGTTGCTGGGCTGACACAATGATGATGATGATGGAATCTTAAAAAATATAAAATGTAATTGTTCTCTACAGAACCCTCCTCTATGAATGATACCTGAACCTTCTACACTTCTACTAAATTGTAATCTAGCAGCGTTAATAATAATTTCTTTCTATATCTAGCGGGGGATGTTTTTTTCTTGAACTAATTAACGTGAAGATTTTAATAGTCGATGGCAATACACTTATTTGTTAGAAAACCACCTACCGTAGCTGTTTCGATGCGATGGAAAAAAAAACAAGGGCTGCCAACCTGTTGCAAAAAAATGTTATTTATATTAGAAACAATGTTGCTTGTTAAGAAAAGTATTGGAACGATTACAAAGTCGGACTTATCCCTAAGTGGGATAAGTTCGACTTTGTACACAACTTTTTGTTTTTGTTTGTCTTTGTTGTTGTCAATTTTGGTACATACATACCTTTTTAAGCATTTTTCGTTTTGCTTTTTCGGTACAGTTACCGGCTTGAAAATTAAATTTCTCATTATAAAAAAATACATAATAGAGTCAAGTCCACAGTACAAGCTAGTCTAATGGTAGTAGGTACATTTGCGAAATCGACAAAATCTGGATGTCCATACTTGTATTAAGATACGCAAGCATAGACATCCAGACATGGTCATATTTCTTTAAATGCATTGCCGTGGCATTTTTTACAATAAAAACATTCAATACAACAGTCTTGATGGCAAAAAAATATTCTCATCAGTAGTTACATTTTGGAGTTTCTACTACAGTCTGGGCGGTCTTATCGCTTTAATCGATTTCCTTCAAACAACCATTACATTGAAAGTAAGTTTTTATTCTTTAATTAAAATTGTAGTTACATAAACAAATGAAAGTTGAGGGAAAACGAAAGAAATATAGAAGAAGATTATTATAAAAATAACTTACTTGTGCGTGTGTCTGATAGACAGGTGTAGATTATTTGTAGTGAGAATATAGAATTTATGATCTATTTCACTAAGCATTTTAATAATTGGATTTAGACGTCAGTCTACAGCTGTCACGAATGACGGCAAAAACTAAACGTTTAACAGTCGAACGTTTGTCATTGTCACGTAACTAAACGCAACTCCTAAAAATTCGCACTTCAATGAAGACAAAACATGAAAAACCACAAACATATCATTATCGAATTACAATCATTGAAACATTATCGAAAAAAGAACAAGTGATTTTTCTCTCGAGAAAGAGCGGTGGTGTCAAAAAAAAGTGTACAAAAACTACTGTGTTGCGCCCCTGGACGTGAAAAAGCGGCTGTGTGGAATGAAAATTACCGCGACTCTGTGAAAAAGTTGAGGGAAAAAATGCAGTTAGCGTATTCTTTGTGATAAGCGCAACACGCGAGCTCGATGAGTGCTCGGCAAGTATGGATAGGGCCCTTTAATGAGATATGCGTTCTCATGATTTATAGAAAAGTGTAAAGAATAATGGGATAAATCGGAAAAAATCAGCCACCACAGTGGAATGATTTGCTTCGATTATTAACGAAGAAATAAATTTCATAAAATACATTTCAATTCTGCACAATTTGTATGTTGTCAACGTCACTCTCTGCCGACTGGTTGCTTATACGCGCTCATTAGGCTCTACATTCCCTAAGCTAACATCAATATATTACATAATAGCTGTCTGCCCGCGACTTCGTCCGCGTGGACCACGGAACTTTATAAATTATATAGCATATGACACTTGTAGATTTTTTCCTACTTACTTGATATTTTGGACAATTCACACAATATCTTTATAAATTGTAGCCTATGTGTTATTCTAATGTATAAGCTATATTATTGTAAAGTTTCATTAAAATCCATTCAGTAGTTTTTAAGTGAAAGAGTAACAAACATCCATCCATACTTACAAACTTTCGCGTTTATAATATTAGTAGGAAGGATATAAACGCTTCCTCTGCTCAAATAACAGAAACAAACCTGTACATACTCTATAACTTTTTATTAGGCTATTGAACTATGTTTGTTTCGCTTTCTCGCACATATTTTGTATTTTAATTTGCAATTTTATTTTGTATGTTTTTCAGAAAGTTATTATATTTGATATTTTAATAAAGATTTTCGACTTTGAATTAGATTGCCAGTCCGTGTCCGACTTTACAGCAGTTTAAACTGCAACTCAGTTGTAGTAAATGATTTTTTTCCCCGTGCGAGCTAAAAAATGTATGGCACGCACGGCGGATCTGCATTGCAGCTAAATACTTAAATATATTATTATCTTTGACGCAGCTCAAACAGCAGGCAGTATGTTTTTATATATAAATGTAAATATATAATGGTTAAAGCCGCCTCCACGGTAGCCTAGCGCATTGAGGCGGCGTCGCGCTCGCCCGTCCGCCCAATGTACGTGTGTGCACTTTTTGCGCGCGGCCGATTTATTTTAATATTATATTAATTATCGCGCTCCGATGAGAAACAACATCGCCGGTTCCATTCGTTCACTGGATGGAACATTCGTTTAATGTGTTTGTGCACAATTGATGATATCAATCATGTACATACTTAATACCAAGTGTATTTTTAAATTTTTATTTTAATATTATATACTGACATAGATAGTATGTTATATACTATGACATTATTTGAATTGTTGACATTGTAACTTATACACTATTTTATTTTATGACGATCCCTTTTACCATATTAGAATGACATGTAAAATTGAATTTTTAAGATGTAAAAGTGAAATAAATAAATCTAATCTAATCTAATCATACCAAATTAAGCTTCCAGCCCTAGCACCTTTTCCGATGATGAGAAAGTTGAAAGTAGAGTGTAGTTGGTTATTTATCTGTCTATACCTACAGAATGGGGGCCCTAGTTAAAGGACCGTCGGATGAATGTCACAGTTATCTAATAATAATATAATATAATATAATATTTTTTAATAATATTTATAATAATTTTATTATATAAAATAATATTTTTGTACAATAGGTATGTGCATAAACAACCTAAATAAAAACTTGTAAATACTCTTCCAGTTAATTACAAGCTCTCAATTGAACATTTCTTGTGTGTTGTCACTGTCTTCTATTTTATTTTATACTAGCTGTGCCCGCGGCTCCGCTCGCGTGGACTACAGGATCCGCTCCCATTCCCACTTCGCTCCCTATCCCACTTCCACTCAGACTTCAAATCCAGGTCCAGGTCCAGGTCCAGGTCCAGGTCCAGGTCCAGGTCCAGGTCCAGGTCCAGGTCCAGGTCCAGGTCCAGGTCCAGGTCCAGGTCCAGGTCCAGGTCCAGGTCCAGGTATAGGTCCAGGTCCAAGTCCAGGTCCAGGTCCAGGTCCAGGTCCAGGTCCAGGTCCAGGTCCAGGTCCAGGTCCAGGTCCAGGTCCAGGTCCAGGTCCAGGTCCAGGTCCAGATTCAGGTCCAGGTCCAGGTCCAGGTCCAGGTCCAGGCCAAGTCCAGGTCCAGGTCCGGTTCCGCTCCTGCTCTCCTCCCGCTCCCCTCCCATCCCACCCCCCACGCCCACTCCCACTCCCAGTCCCACTCCCACTCCCACTCCCACTCGCAGCTCCAAATGTAATAATCCAAACTCATCGCAATCTGAATAGTAAGGTACGGAAATACTACTTTAAGCAATATATTGCATAATAACCTTACCTAACTAATGTATTTGAAAACTAAAAATATCTATAACTTTTGATTGAGTTAGCCGATTGCGATGAAATAAAGACTAAATGTTAAGTTAAGTTAAGCACCATGTTTTTGTGAAAAGTCCATCAAAATCCGTTCAGTAGTTTTTAAGTGATGCGTGCACAAACTCACAGACAAACAGACAAACAGACAAACAGACAAAAATTTCAAAAATGATCGAAATGTGTTCTGTTGCTTATCCTTAGACCCCCCAATTTGGTTTTTTGCAAATATCTTCAATGTACAGACACGCGAAGTTTACGATTTTATTTATTAGATTAAGCATACTTAAGTCGTTGTAGTTGAATAGAGGTAAGTATTATCTATTATAACGGGTTCAATTATAACCTAACTTTCATTGCTGCTTGTTTACGTTGTTTCCCCCGCATAGCTTCTCGTGTACAAGTAATTTAAGCGCCATCTAACATGCGCTTATGGGTATCATATTGCACAACACACTAGCGCTATCAAATCTGTGGCAAAATGATGTACTTCTTCGAGATTTAGAGGACAGCGCCATCTATACAACACATATCGTATTAGGCACATCACCAGCATAGTTGATATTACATTTGTTCAATGATAGTTCTGTAGATGGCACTGTAACTTAAAAGTACAAGCGGGTTTCATATCTTGTCGATAGATGGCAGCACAATTCAATTTTCTGAATGAGGAATTTAAAATTTTACTTTCATTAGTGTTGTAAATAATGTGAGGTAACAACATTGATCTTATTTTATAGCTTAAAATGGTCTGTATCACCTATTTTCTTTGTGTTTCACAATATTCACTATTTTGTGACACTAATACAAATTAGTTCTTCTACTGGATAATAGATGGCGCGATGTGATGTCAAAATAAAGGTAACAAGTTATTAATACTTCTTTCAACTGTAATTAATTAAACCTTGTATTTTTGTTATTGTTTGTATGTTTTTCATATAACAAAAAATACAGTGAATGTTGTGTGAAGTAAGTAAATTTTCTAACACCCAAAATTATTTCAGGTCGAGTGTAAGACTACATGGAATATAAGAAAAACAAATATATGAATCATCCTTTTTATTTTTTAAAATAATTATAGCTAACCGTTGCGGCAATAATAGTTACTATTCTCGATTTAATGACACAATAAGCATATTCCGTTGTTAAAGAAAACAATTTTCACAATAAAACTAACGGGTTAATTTGTTCAATACAATGAAGTAAATTAAAAATATTACTTAAACATAAAAAAACACTAAACTTAACTATTAATTAATTACATAGCAGTTCATATTGACTACGCGTCGAGTACAAAAAATAACCTTTTTACATATAAAAAATAATATAATATTTCAATAAACACATTGCAGTTTAACACTAAAGTAATATAATTAATGAAAACATGGCATCCTTTTATATAAAATTATAATTTGATAATAATTCAAACTATAGAATAACTTATTACAAGAAAACTTAAAACAAAATACTTTTTATACTTTAAAAAAATCGATTTGTCGTGAACTGTCTTATTTTTTATTTAAAATTTTTCCAACATGTAATTTTATATGAGTTTGCCTAAACACCGATTAGGTACATAATAATATCGTCACATCACATCCCTAAAAGTTATGTACATACACATTTTTGTTATTTTTTTTTAAATACAGCATGCCAAACACGAATTTTGACTTCTACCTAATCGTAAATTGTATTCTAGTGTCTAAACAGATTGAATTTTACATTTTTTTATTTATTTATAATACGCCGAAATACATAATTTTGAGATTTTTTTATACAATTTTAAGCCTTCCCAATAATTTGCTGAGTAATTTACAATTTATGCATCCAAAAAGTGTACCAATCGTAATTCTACATTTATTTTTACAAAAAAAAAATCAAAATCAATCACGACACTATCACAAGTGGGATACAAGTTTTACATAAATAAGACTAGAATACACTAATAAGAATTTTTTTTACAATTTTTTCCACAAGAAACAATTTTTGTTGTGGGTAAAAAAAATCAAGTAATATACGAGTAACAACGCAAATGCCGTATGTGCTATTATAACAGAGGCTAGGCATAGGTACGATAACGTAGACAAAATGTAGTTAATAAATACGCTGTCAGTTTTTTAAATAGCTAGGTACCAATCGGAATGCCTACCTAGTAATAAATTCATATTTTTGAAAGATTTTGCATTCAACATTTTCATTTTTGAATGTAGATTTTTTTTTTCATATTGTTTTACTATTCTAAATATTGTCACGTTTTGTATTTGTATTAGATTAGAAATGTGTTTTTATTTTGTTTTTATTTTAAATGGACACGACACACTTCACTATATTGGACTGGGATAATGTAAGGTCCCATTAAACACCAATTAACTCCATTAACTATGATATTAAGTACGTTTAAGTACACGTATTTTTTTGTATATTTATGTTTTTTATTTCGTTGTTTACTACATGTATAACACAGACTAAACACCAATATAGCCGGCGGAAAGATGTGTTTAATTTGTGTTATCTAAAGACACATTTATAAACAATAACTGTTTTTATTATTAAAGATTTATAAACGAGTCTATCAAGAATTACATTACATTAATTATACTTACTTATATTATTAAGAATACATGGTAATACCTACTAGTTGAGTTATAAATTGAAAACCTGGCTATCCTGTCTACTCTTAAAATTACGAATAAATGTGTATATTTGACTAAAATATTTAAAAAAAAAACTAGCTGAAAATACAACTAACGAAAAACGACAAAGCGATAATAAACACATTTAACATTCAATAAGGATGTTTAACTTTAAATCAACAGCAAGTTATATTTAAAAACTTAACAGTATATTATGAACTGGTCATAATAATTCTGAACTGTACATTCCGTTGCGTGCAGAGATTCTGAACAGTTTATAATATTTTTAATTCAACTTTTCAAATAAAAAATGTAATGTAACCGCAAGTTGTTAGTGGCGACTTTTCGTGAATACAATAATGTTAAGCCAAGTTTACACTGTTCAAGTCACTGATTTCATATGGTCTTAGTTGAAATTCATAGGAACAATGTAAAGATTGCTTTATAAGATTTTCTCAACGAAATTTATTAATAACAAAACTTATCAACGCAATTATTTGACATTTATAATTAAATGACAACAAATATGTGTGTTATGTCCATTTATAACAAAAAATACTGACAGCGCATAATTATGTTTAAATATGGGGTTACTAAATTCCACATACTTTCTGTGTTTATGGTAACAGAATCCTGTTCTATTGTAACTAAGCAACAAAATTATGAAAATTATAACTGAAATAATAACAGTTATAATTTTCATTCATTTTGTTGAACAGCGAAATATCGCTATTGTAATGTATTAATTAGGCTTTATTATTATTTAATGTAAACAGATTAATTAAGGAATATTTCATTCATAAAATAAATATCGACATTTTTAATTTTTCTTCCTAAAAATGAAAGTATCTGTTGAAAACTTAAAAGTAACCTTTGTCAATTCTCAGACACGATCTGTTTTAAATAACTATTCCTTTTTCGATGATCACAGAAAATACAATACCGTACAACAGTTTTGCGTGACCCGTTATTAAATTTTCTATTTTTGAGTTCTATTTTTTCAGTTTACTCAAACTCCTATTATATATTTTTTGTCAGTTCGAAAATAAATGTCAACAAATATTGTTTTTCTTTACAAATATATTACATAAAAAGTGTCACGCAAAATTGTCAACGTCAGTTTGAACACTTTCTTGGAAACGTAACTTTTGATCTAAAAATCTAATTTAGGATTCATGATCCGTGCTTTTTTCTTTTGTACAACTCGTCAATTCGAGTTTAGTTCCTTAACACGATGTTTTTTTTATTAATTATAACTTTAAAAATACCAAACGTCCATAAATTTTTCCTTTCTACTAAGACCTAAATTTAAAACAATACCATTTATACAATATTCATAGGAACTTCTTTTGTTGTTATATTTAATTTATTTATATATTAAATTTATTGAGGATAATTTTTACATAAATAGCGATCCGTTCACTTTAGTTTTGATGAGGCGGTAATCGAATTTCTTTTTATTTTCGTATAATATTTATGCACGTTTCCTAGAAAACATATCTCATATATCGGGTAGTCATTCTCATAATGATGTAACTGTCCTTTGCACACCAAATTATATTTTAAAAATCTGCCAAAAAGTTTTGTATTTAAAAAATAAAACACCTAACTTAAAACTTCAATAAAATAGTTTTACACAATCAAAATGTCAAGAAAACTCAAAGATTTTTGGGCTATTGCATTGTATTTTTTTTATCTAAATACATTGATAATCCATAACAGTAAATTTACACGAAATTTTTAGGTACTGGAAGTGTAAGTTACTGTGTCACGGAGTTATCAATATTAATTCAAGATGGAAATCATTACGTACATTAAAATCAGCTTACTATACCTTACCTATTACGATTATACATATACTACGAATTATATGTATATAAGTGACAAAAAAATCATTATATACGTATAAATCGTCACTTATATATAAATACATGGTGATAATATAAAAAAAAATATTCGGCAACACTTGACATTCTATTTTCCTGTCCGATTGCAAAATATCCCAACTTTAGGCTATTTTGCAATCAGTGGTGAACTATAAAACTATTGCATGGCAACTGTGTGAGCACTATAGATGCTCGACTATGGTTACAAATGGTTCATTATTAACCATTTTAATGATTTACTGGGCTATTGTGGTTTATTTAAAAGTTGAATAAATGAAAAAATGTAATATAAATATTTGGGCTATTTGTCAATGTCCGTGTTGAAGAATGTCTCGTGAATATATTTTTTGTCCATTCAGGGTATTTGTCGAATAAAGATGTTTATCGATTTATTTGTCTAATTTTCTTTTAGTAGTTTAGTCATATTGACAGTATGTCTGTCTGTTCAGTGAGAAATCGCTATTATTTCTGATCAATGTACACTTTCATAATTAAATTATTTACACAAAAAGATAAGTAACGGCAGTCTTCTGAAAAATAATATTCAATATGTTTTTTTATGTACAACTATAAAAAGAATTTGTAAATAATTGTTTGTTAAAAAATAATCGTATAATAAAAATAAACTGTTATTTTCGTGTTTCAAACAAAAGCTTCAACATTCATAACACAACTACAGTATGTACAAGGTTTATTATCTAATATGGCATTTATAATTATAAAAATCTACGCCAAGAGAAGTTTGAAGACTTTGAAATGAAACTATATATATAAAAAAAATATTTTAACCAATTTTTAAATAGAACATTTGTGCGTTCGAAAACGTGACTAGCATAAGACGTGTTATTGCGTGAAAAAAAGATAAATATAAACATAATAATTAATTACTATACATAACGCATAACATAAACTAAAATATGCAACTGTATATTGCAAAAGTCTCTCTAAATGCTATATAAAACGTGCTTAAACAGTTTGGCACATCCAAAAGTTTTGTACTACGCTAAGAAATACACTGCTCTGTGGTAAAGCTAATAAAAAATAAATAATATATTCAATTATAATCAAACGCTCAATTAATAACCAAACAAATAATTATTGAAGATTGCACTGTATTTATTATTTGTCATTAGTTTCTACATCTAATTACTTGTTCGGGCGAGTTTTTGTTCCATTTTGTTCATCGATTCATCTATTTTTAGGTACTTTTTCTTATTTATGTACATAAATTGTTTCCTAACGTTTCTCTATTTATGTACAATAGTTAGTACTATCTAAGGTGTAGAATTATTATTTTTATAATATTTCCGGCTCAAGTTAAAAGAAAAGTTTTTTTTATACGGAACACAATATTTTCCAACTCTATTATAAACGTATTATTTAACAGAAATCACTAATCAACGGCGACTTCGTTCTCACAAAATGTAGTCCAAGAAACAAAAATTTTGCTTAAAGTGTACGTTAAAAATAATTTTTGATATCTGAAATTAATTTATTGAGCCGAAATCGCATCAGATTAGTAATAGCTAAATTTTCATGGCTGAGGGTTTTGTTGGAGGTGAACAGCTTGCTGAGCCGCTTGTTGGGCAGCTTGTGCGGCTTGTTGAGCAGCTTGTGCAGCTTGAGCGGCTTGGGCTGCTTGTTGCATATGCTGGTGTTGTGCTGCTTGGTGGGCCGCTTGTTGGGCTGCCTGTGCGGCTTGTTGCGCTACGTGTTGAGCAGCTTGCTGAGCAGCAGCCGCTTGTTGAGCGGCAACCGCCTGTTGAGCTGCTTGTTGGGCAGCTTGCTGAGCCGGAGAGGACAAATTAAAACCCAGCATTCTCGGATCATGCAATCTCAATGCTTGCTCTAATCTCTGCTCCTGAGCGATTCTAAATGCCTCAACTAGTTCAGGAGACAATTGCCCACTGGCATCGGTTGGTGGCTGAGGTGGGAATCCTCCGTTGTGTCTCAAAGGACTGGTAGGATCGTTGCCATGCGCTGCTGCCGCTTGGGATACGGCTAATCTTAAAGCTTCAGCCTGACTGCGGAGTAATGCTTCAGCTTGCTGTATACGTAATGCTGCTTCACTTGGAGCTGGTGGGGTTTCAGCAGGCGGCTGAGTTTGCGGCGGTTCTCGGGCTAGTTGCTGGCGCATGGCTGAGACTAGATTAGCAGCAGCTACTTGCACAGCATTGGCTCCTTCTCCAGGCTGAGCCATCATGTTGGCAGCTGCGGCTGCGATTGCAGCCACTCTCTCATCTCCGTAAGCTTGATGTCCATTATTGGCTGATCTGAGGAGATCGGTTAGTTTGTTCACTGCTGCTCCGGCTTCAGATCCAGCGGATGAGGATAGTCGACCGTTTGATGATGAGTCGGAGTGAGCTGGCGAGGGTGGTGCAAGGCCGAGAAGACCAGAGCTACCAGCGGATGCTGAAACGGCAGCAATAAGGTCCCTCTCTCGTCTTTCAGCAGCAGCTCTGGAGAGGACATATTGGGCAGCAAACTGGTGTTTGGGTTCCATTCTCATATGCTCCATGTGGGAGAGAAGTCCTGTAAATTTGAGAGCAAATGTCAATATCATTATTATTCTCAAGAAGTTAGGCTAGAAGAAAAAGTTATTTGTCTAAACATAAAAATAAGATTTTATTGGTGGTAAAGAAATTCAGTATAGACTGTAATGAAGACTAGCCGTTTACCTAGCTAAAAAATTGATTCAATAGCTGTCTAGGACTTGTTTGATAACCATAAGCTTTGGTCAAAGGCTATATGATCATATCCCGATATGTTCCTTGTTACCTTAAGAAAATAAGTGAGTCTCACTCTTATTGACATAGCAGCACATTGTAAAGTTGTTGCATCTATTCCTTCGGTCAAGAAAAATATAAAATAATTGAACTTACCACTTTCATGAGTGAATACCGCCTGGCAGACAGAACACGGCCACATCCGCAGACTGCTCGTCAGCTGAGTCTCAGGATGGCACGCTAAATGTTTCCTCAAGGACCCTTCGTTGACGTAATGTTTCCCGCACACAGGGCACGGGTGGTTGGCCGTCCTCCGCTTGGCTATATAAGGATCAGTTGGTTTAGCTTGCGCCGGGTACGGTGACGTGGCGGGCGGACCTTCGCCATTCACCAGGAAAAGGATGGGTTAGTGGGTTAGAGGGGGAGAGAAAAAAAAAGATCAGGTTAGTTTCCATGTTAGTTCAGTGCTGAGTACTGAAGAGGACTTTTGCTTAAAATGCCTTTGTTTTCAATATACAAATGAAAATCTATATCTGACCAATTAAATTGCTTATACCATTAGTTAGTATTTTTAAGATCGTATTTGTTAGAAATCGATCACAAACTCTTTTAATATAGAAGCAAAATTTTGTTGTATTAAGCAAAAGCTCGCCTTCGATCTTAAAACTACAAATACTAACCCAAACAAAACAATAAATATATAACTTTAACTATTGCTGGTAAAACCAAAACATAAACCAATTAACCGAAACAAAACTAAGTTGACGACAGAAAACGAGGAAAATGTAGCTATTAGATACATAAACATGACATGTTATGATAATAAAGTTGGAACTCCATCCGGAGAATCTATTGCTAAGGCAAGAAAATGTTTGCAAAACACTCTACCCTTCCAATAATTCAGAAACAATAACAATTTACCCCTCGGATGGTGTTCATACACTTATTTATTAACTCTAAAGATTTATAGGAACGATACGTTTTTGTTGAACCGTTGATTTCAGAAAACCAACACCCCTCATGGCCTTGTGCCAGCTGGAAGCTTTTAAAACGCAAAATTGATAAATTTTACTGAATATTCTATATGTGTTTTAAATGTATTGCTTTTCCTTGCTATTTCTTTATCACTATCTTCTGTGAATAACGGCTTTAATGGCAAACTTCCAGTGACATGTCTTAAAAACTAATAAATCCCGTCTGTAAGAGCGTTACGTACGAATAACGAGCTAGACTAGTCTTATTCTAGATCAAAAACTATATTTTTAAGACAGCGCTCAAACAAAAGAGACTTCTTAAAACTAGGACATAACAAAAACCTCCTGATCCTAAAAAAAGGAAAAAGGAACTGCATCATAAGATAGAATTCCTTCCTCGAAACCTGATTCGAAATTTGTAAAACCGAACGGCCAGTCCGGAAACTTACTGGCAACACCGGATGCATTGGGGTCCTTGTGTGTGTTCTTCATATGTTCAACCAGGGCTTCGCCCCCGAATACGACTTTGTGGCAAATGGGGCATGGTGTAGCGGACGCCCCACCGATCATAAGGGCGGCGTGTTGCTGCAAAACACCAAGGTGCAGCTGAAGCTCCTGTTCCACCGGCGGTGGCGTGGCGGGCATAGCATTTCAAAGATTAGCATCACAAACATACAATTATATAAAAAAAACTTAAAATTAAAAGTCGAGAGGGAATTTTGAAATAATAATCAGCCGAAAGTCCATTTTGTATAATGAAAATAAATTTAACTGCCCGAATGGAAATGTTTGACACAGTCCAAATTCAATTTTGTTTGAAAAACATAATTTTAAGAAATAAAGAAAAAAGTGAAACTAAATATGAAATACCAAATTCATGACTATCTTTTATGCATAAAGAAAACATGCTTACTTTAATTAAGCAAAGTAGTTTTTTTTTAATATACCAGGCGTTTTGGCTATAAAATTTGTTAACCAAACCTAGTTGAATTTTGACAAAGGTATTTTTTTCTTTGGGTCACGGTTCTACTCTGCTACCGAAAAAGATTATGATTATTGTAAGAATATGATTGAAGAATTCTTATCCTTCAATTGGCGAAGAAACTCTAGTAATTTTAATAGAATTCTAGAAAACCAGAATGTCAACATTTTTGATAATTTCCAAAACGTTGCCAAACACTTAGCAGCCTTCTTTAGTAGAAAGACAGAATAGACATAATTTGTCTTATAATTATATAGTCTCGAGAAATCATTTGACATATTCATAGTACAATATAAAGTAAATATAGTATTATATAAAGTTGTGAGATCGTTTAAATCGACGTCGCAACCAGTATCGACGTTATTGTTGGTATTTGTTTTGTATTTGTTGCTATTGCATTTTTATTTAAAAACAATTAGGCTCAAAGTACTTTGGGTAGTAAATAAAAAAAAGATACTAACCTTGGCAGTGTGTGTTCTCAAGCTACTCTCAGTAGCGAATCCTTTGCCACATATATTGCAGTGGAAGGGTCTGTTTTTGGCCCTCTCCACCTGGGCGTCATGATTCCGTAGATGCTGCTGGAGATTTGAGAGCTGGATGAATGCTCTTCCGCAGTCGGGTAAGTGACACTTATAGGGGCGTTCTCCTGAGAAAAAAGAAACGTGTTAGGTAGACAGGATTTCTTTTATACTGCCAAGTTAAGCTTCAGGAGACCCTATTGGAACTGAAGAAAGTTTAATTTTATTTTATTTCTTTTATTTTTTATTCTCTTTTGTAGCGGCTGGATGCAGAGGGCGGAGAGGACCGTGTGTGGGGGCCTTCAGTGGACTTCTAGGGGGTGACATGATGATGATGATTATTTATTTTATTTTAGGTGTATTGTAACCTTTTGAAGAAATTGGACCAGTCCTAGCACCTTATCCATTTAGGTAAAGTTAAAACTAGAATCAAATCAATTTATTCACCCTTCCACCGAGTACGTTGCATTGGGCAGTCACAGTACAATGTTATTTTTTGTCACGTTTACCTATTTCTAGAATGGACTCGATCATTTATTAGGGCAGTGACTGATTCTGAAACTGTTTTCACCCTTGCTTACCTCTCGCTCGAGAAGTTTTATGTGTCAAAATTTTGATTATTGTTTGGTTTTACAATAATACATAAATATTTCACATATTTGTATTCCTAAACTAGGATTTTGTCCTGTACGATAGGAACCAGAAAAAGACAGAACAAATTACAATGATAATCCAGACCGGGACCAACTTGTACAAAGTTGTTTTTCCCACGTGGGAATCGAACATATTACCTCTGGCGCTCATCGCATCGGGAGTCCATATTTTCCTTGCTAATTTTGTTAGAAAATTAAATTTAGAGCAGTCTACTTAAAAAAAACCGACCCGAATGATAACTAGCGAATGTCCCGATTGATTAAATTAATATTATAGATTGATTGATTAATTTTATAGATTATTAGTGACTTTGTACCTACAGTCGGTTTTTTTAAAATAGACTGCTCTAAATTTCATTTTCTAACAAAATTAGCAAGGAAAATATGACTTACTAGCTGTATTTCCTTATAATTATGTATTTCCCGTAGGAATGGGCTGTTTTTACGGGATAAAAACTATCCTATGTCCTATTCCAGGACCTAACCTATATGTGTGCCAAGTTTCATCACGATCCGTCCAGTGGTTGAAGCGTGATTGAGTAACAAACATCCAAATATCTAAACTTTCGCATTTATAATATTAGTAGGACAGGATTATATTACTAATCCTATTAAATAACATGCTCAAAAATGCCAGTACTAAATATTATATTGGTACCTACATACCTTTATTGGAAATATCGAAGTAAACATCAATGCAAAAGTTGTACGATTGAACTCCGAACGGTTTTAACGGTAACCCATTTAGGTTACACAACCGATCGTTCCAAACCAGTTTCGGAACTCACCGAATAACCCAAATCACGACGTTTCACGCCAAAATATCCCCGACCTAACCCAACGCGAAAGAAAGCGATGACCGACGTTCCATTTTTAAAATAAGACCATAATAAAACGAACGCATACTTTTAGCCTGTACTGCAAGCAAATGCATAGGTCGTTGACTTAACGCACACATCTGTAAGTTGGCACACAGATATTATAATATACGTCGATATAGGGTATCTTTTCTGCATAGTCCTGGCGGTTTGGTTGTGTTAGTAATTTTGCATGTAGTGGAAGAATGCGTGTGTAACATTGCGCGTGCGTTCGTAAGATATTGTGGAATTAGTTCCTAGATGCCAGCAGATATATGGTTTGACTGAGCTATAGAAATATTACTTAGGGCTGGGTATAGGTGATCGGTACTAACGGTCCAAATGCCTTATTTATTGGCAGTAAATTTTATACCAGACTTGGCTTTATTAGGTGGGTTCCGTAGATAAAAGTGTTTGTAAAATATTGCGTAATTTAAGGTATATTATGGTGGTCAAGGGAGTGGGTGTTTTATGATAGTAATTGTTCAGATAGAACTAAATTTATTTTGCTGTTGCGATTTATTTCATGTCGCTGGATTAGAAAGTAGGTACGTTGCAAGTATTTTATTTATAGACTAGCTTTTAACTCGGCTCTATTCGTCTAGCCAAAGGAAACACCGATTCAAACACATCTATAAGGTTGTCTGGAAGAAATCGCTCAAAGCGATAAGACCGCCTAAATTGTACTATTTGTAACTTCTATAACGTGTAACTGTATTTGTTTGTGCAATAAAGTGTATTGTATTGCATTGTATATATAGGTACATATTTTATACATACATATGAGTACACTTGTCTTGTACTATGGGATTAAGTAAGTATAAGATAATTTACAACTCGTCGGTTAAACGTATTAACCTCCCTTTTGGTTGCTATTGTGTAATGAACTCTATTTGGTAAAAGTTAGAGTTTATAATTGAATAGCAACTAAAATTTAAAGTTAGGAGGTTAACACGTTTAGCAGACGAAATTTAACATCCAGACCGGGACCTACCTATACAAAGTTGTATGTTCCCTGTGGAACACGAACACACGACCTCTGCTTCACGCGCTCGGGTCCAACGAACATTCCACTAAGCCAACGGGGCAGTCAAGAAGTTAATAAAAATTGCTTCAGGTCTGCTAATTTTGGCTTAGCTTAATCCCTAATGACGACCTCCGTGGCGGAACGGGTAGCTCTCGGACTACCACGTCGGAGATTGCGGGTTCGAATCCCGCTAGGGGCAAATGTTCGTATGATGAATATGAATGTTTGTACCCAAGTCTTGGATGTTTATATATTTATTTAAGTATGTGTATCCGTTATCTAGTAACCATACCACAGGCTCTGTCTAGTTTGGGACTGGATAATTGGTCTGAATGTCTGAGATATTTATTTATTATTTATTTATTATCCCTACATATTATACATCGCAACGTTTCTCCTGTCTGTCTGTCCGTTATGAGCTTATAACTCGAGAATCACTTATAAATCTAATTTACGATTTTTAGTTCAAAGATCCACGTAACTTAGAAAACGCTACTTTTTAGGAGACCAAATAAATGATTTTTAAAAATATTGTTTATTTCTTTTCTGGAAAATGCTTCAATTCCATAAATATCTTTAAAAAAACACACTATTATTAAAAATATTTATTAATTTGGTCTCCTGAAAAGTAACGTGTTCTTAGATAATTTTTCAAGGGAGACACAGTTATGATCTCTGGGCTAGGTTTTAGCATCTGTATTAGGTGATAAGAAGTAACGATAAGGAGTAACAAAAATCTGTAGTCCACGCGAGCGGAGCCGCGGTCACGTATATTAGTTCATTGTTTCAAATATCTTAAAACTTCTATGTTATAGTGGAAACTTCATCATAGCTGTATCTAAGACTACTGGATCAATAGAGATGAAATTACTTTTAGCTTTTTACTTTTTACATGTAAATATAACCGACAATGGTGGGAAAATTATACAAAATTATACAATTGTACATTTTAATTTTCTGATGTTGGAGAAAAGGTATACATTTTTTATCGACTGATTTTTTTGTAACATGTACAGTATCTGCCGTGTGGTTCCCGGCTTAGAATAGGGCCACCCCAGGGAGGGAGTTAGGGAGGCTTATGTTCAGCAGTGGACGTATACAGGCTGATGATGATGATGACAGTATCATATTCCGAATGAAATGACAAGCCTTAGTACCTTAGACAATGATGATAAAGTTCAAATTAGAATGAACTTGGTCATCTATCGTAGCACACTGACTTTACACATTTCTGACATTTCCATGTTATCAGTGCGCCAAAATAACAAGTTTGAGGATTTATATTTCATTTTTATTTCCTTAAATATTTCAATGTTTACACAAAAATTAATTTTCTGATTTTTTACGTGATTACAAGCTTTATTACATGTATATGTATAATTACATAGCAAGTGGAGAAATTATGATTTCAGTTTTAGGAGCACAGTGTAATGTTTGATATGTAAGTTTTATTGTTTCAATTTGGAGGTACAAAGTTTCGGTATATGACTGTCGTTGCAGCACTGCAAACACATTCTAAAAGTTTTTAATACTATATTAAGTTATCACAAAACTTTGTTTTATTTACAAACATCCTTTAATTCCCGATTCAAATTATCATTATAATATAACTAATGGTAGTAATAAAACTATATAATTTATAGTCTAAGTCAATCAATTCACTATACCTGGACTGTGATTACATAAGCACTATCATAAAAGAAACAATCTTTCTTACCGCCGGCCATTACAATTCTTGTTTTTAAGTTTTGTTTTTGTTACAAGTGTCAAGCTATGTGTGTTATGTATGTAAGACATAATTTAAGAAACAAAATTTTAAAGATTACAAAATATAAAATTTTAAGGAGATTTTAAATTTTGGGATTAATTGCACTACTTCCGAAATTGATTGAGAATTTTATGATAACAATAAAAATGTTAATCCAAATTAGTTTTTATTTACATATTAAAAACATATTTAAAAAAAAATTTTTATTTTACTTTTCTTCCTTCTTCGGCAGGTTTTAATGAACATACTCTAAGCAACTTGGCCTCAATGTCAGGAATAGAAAGGAAACTGCTATAGCCCTTTTCACAGTGCGATGTTAACTACACTTTTAAGACTTTGAGAGTAATTACTCCTAGTATTTATTACGTGTTCGTAATGTTAAATAGATTATTGTAATTTGAATTCTATTTCTTTGAGAATTAAAGTTTAGTTAATGAGTTATTTTGACTTAGGAATGTGTCAACTATGAAAATTTTACAGCTTTAAGTGACAGCATCTATTAAAATACTAAAAATATATTACAAATATCATCATTTTTCTTTGACAGGGATTAAACCTTGGGCCTTAGTGTCGAAAACAGCCACAGGATCAAGATATTAACAGGTCGGCAAAGTGTATAGCCGTACACAACGCGCGGATTCCATCAAAGAGTTTCTATAATATCAGAAAATTTAAAAGATATATATTTCAAAATGTTACATTATCATCATCAGCCGAAATACGTCCACTGTTGAACATAAGCCTTCCCAATAGAATGAAACTTTTGGTAGGCTGTCCATTGGGGCCTGTCCAGTGGGATTTCCCATAATCACCACGTTTCGCAGGCACAATGTTACATATTTCAGATCAATCGATCTTAGCAGATTTCGAGACAGTAAGCTTAGCTGGTGCTGACAGAATACCAGCGCTGGAGTTCGCGTAGCGTGCTGCAGCATTATGCTGAGTCAGCGCCATTTTATTGCTGCGACACATAGGTACCTTGATTATTTTTAAATTGTAATTTATTAATTTCTGTTCTGTTTATTTCTCATGTATGTGTGTGTCGTAGCTATGAATAAATGACCTATTCTATTCTAGCGCCAATTAATTAATTCAATACCCAGGGACACAAAAAATGCAAGAAGCTATACAGCATATATATTGTAACGCGCTTTAACTTTCGCTAAAGTTCGCAGCAGATTTCTGTTGTCTGGCCGGTCATTGTCATAAGTTCAAAGAAATACCTCGTGACATTTTGTTTGCATCAAACGTAGCACACGGAGTACTGTTGAGACAATATCGTCGACGTTTAGGAAATGTTGCCGAAGTGCCAAGATAGAATTTTACGGAAGAGATTTTAAAACATATATTTTTACCTAAAACAAACTATAGGTATATTTTTATCTAAACATCCGATGTTGATAAAATGAATTGTTTGTTGTTTTATCATAATCGAATGTTCAGATAAAGAAATAATAATTGATTTTAGGTAATAATGCCCCTCCCTGGTGCAATAGAGCATAGAGTAAGCAATTTCTAAAAGCTCAATTTCATATTTTATACTTATTTCTAACTAACTTATCAATTTAACATCAACAATACATAAAACAATAAACAAATAATACCTATGTTAAAAAGAAAACATCTAAGAAGACCATAGATTAATCTTGTCCATAGCAAATATTTCCTGGTTCGCCGTTCGCTATACTATTGTAACCATGCGGCCATTTTTCAACCTATACAACCTACGCGTTTCAACCCGCCAGTATTCATTGACCCCTACCTACACATGCTTTAACCTCAAATAGCTTGAGAGTACAAATAGCTTAGAGAGGTGAGGAGGGTCTCAGTAAATTGGATAGGAATAGTCTATGGTTATTTTTCTCTATGAATAAGTAGGGAAGGGAAAGGCGTTCGCCTTAGCACACTTCGATGTACGATGGCTTTAAGGATGGTATCTCGGAGATTGTGAACGGTTTCGTTTGTATTAATTTACGTTTTGAAATTAGTTTTAGAAGATTGCAATCCGGTATCTTTATGGAGATATTTCAACCAAAGTAATTAGTAATATCTGATTATTGTAGATTTGTATTTTTAACAAGCTTTTCATACCTGCCCTAATGCAGTGAGATTAATAAAAAGAGGTGCATGAAAAGGTTGATGAATGTGTGTGTGGTGTGTAAGGATCACGCAAAATGGCAATATAATGTCTCTGCCTACCCCTTTGGGACCAGGGCGTAAACATTATGTTTATGTTAAGTTTTTATACTCATTTAAAAACTAAAGCTAATAACTCTACACATTAGAAAGCATAGTCTTTCGACAAGTCAATGTTTTAATTATATTTTTTATATAAATACACTTTATTGCAAATTAATGTAAAAAGATTGTTATAAAAATGGTGGTCTTATCGCCATAAGAAAGTCATTTCAATACTTATTTAACTTTATCATTTAATTAATCCTGGCCACAGTATAAACAAAATTCTTGAGAGCATTTTTATAAACTGCGAGACTATTGATGGGAACAGATATATTTTAAAAGAGCTGTCTTGTTCTTAACTACGGAAATCCAGGTCTAGCTTACTCACAAAGACCTAGACTGCCCGAGTCAAGCCTACGCATTGATTTACATACAAAAGTACTTCCCTGCAGTAACAGCATTTACCTTTTGACTTACGCGTAGGCACAAAACATTCCTGTCTGCGTCTGTTATTCTCTTTCTTAGAAGAAATATACTTTTTAAAAGACGAAGGAAACACACTTTTCAGGCAGCCTCTATTTTGAAAAAAATTACTGGCAGCTACAAAAGAAATATAGTACTTTTTAATTAAGAAATATATTTATATATTAGAAAAATCGTTGACTAGTAAATAAAGGCCATATAATATATTTCAACCTATTTCTTACAGAAAAAATCAGTAGAAAGAAAATTAAGAAAGGCCAGAAAAAAATTAGAAGCATTTTTTAAATTCAGAAAGTAGATTGCATAGGATGCAGAAATAAATTCCACGTCGATTTTAAAACACGACAGGCCGTCGGCGCGTGCGTGTAGCGAATTTATTTTTGAATTTGGAACGCAGACTTACGCGCCATTTTGACTTGCATTCGAATAATTCTTGCATATGTATTGCGCTGTTTATGAATGCGATTAATGTTCTTAACTATTTTGATATATTTGTCTTTAAAATCTTTAAAAATATATATAGGTCATATATTGTGGTGTCAATTAACGAAATTGAAATTCTTAATGTCACGGTCAACAATTTAACCATAAAGCAATTGTCTTAATTGCATAAAAATACATTTTAAAGTTTCTACAATACAATCTAAGAGGTATTTTCGCTTTAATCGATTTCTTCTAGACAACCTTTGGGTAAATGATTCTGTATCTAACGCAGATTTAGGTAAAATATTTCAAATAAGACATTGAAATGTCGTACACAATATAGGAGTTCCGCACGTAATAAAAAAATCTAGAAAATCTCGGAATTTTTTTCTGATATTCCCATCATCATCATCATATCAGCCCTTAGACGTCCACTGTTGGACATAGGGCTTCCCCAATGAACACCACCACAACCGGTCCTCCGCCCTCGGCATCCAGCCGCTTCCGGCCACCTTCTTCAGGTCATCGGTCCATAAACCCATAATTCTCCCAAAATAACCGTCCAAATTTACTTTTAGGTACATTATACCAAATTTCAGTTCAGTCGCTCCAGTAGTTTCAAGACAGACAAAAACTTCAGATACTAAACTTCAGATCTTTGATGGATCCCTATAAAACTATAACTATTATTATTATTAAACAAGTCTTTCTATTAGTTGGCGGCGAGTAACTTGAGCTCTCATTTGTATGAACGTCCATACTAACCAGAGCTCAAGTTATGTGTCGTCAACAACGATCTCTAGCACTACTAGATGTAGCGTTCCAAACAAGCGCTCTGTCCCACGCAACTGCAGCTTCGGGAGCTGCAACTCAGTTACATTCAGAATGAAACTTGTGCAGTTACTACGCAGAACATTTAATTATTACTAAATATTGACGCTACAGGTAAATAGCGTTAATATTTAGTAAATAATTAAATGTTCTGAGTAGTAACTGCACAAGTGTCAAAGTGAATGTGAACGAGTTGCGGCTCCTTGCGTGCAACAGAGCGATTGTTTGGAACGCTCCATCTAATAGTACATAGAGATCGTTGGTCGTCAACTATACATTTCTATAAAGTCAATCAACCATATTATTATGATTTTAGACCTTACAACCTACTCAGAATATTTACTAAAAAAATATTTAATTTTCGATTTATTTTGTTATAAAATGCATTGTACTGCATTATTTATTAGTGATCATATATTTGCTTTACGTATCGCAGCATTGCCTTGGCATAGGTACCATGGGAACTCACTGTTCTCGTCTGGTAACGCATTTTCTCCCGGAAAATACTAAAAAAAATCAACATTCCGACTTATAACTTTTTTCAAATAGTTTTCTATATTATAAAGAAGGTGCATGAAAAGGTTGATGGGCGTGAGTGAGGCTAGTGAGGTGTGTCAGGATCGCGCAAAGTGGCGATATACCGTCTTTGCCTACCCCTCTGGGACCAGGGAGTGAGCATTATGCATGTAGTATACCTTACATTATAATATTTCTCCCAAACTTCACAAACGTTTTTCGTGAGAATCAGGAATTGCTTTCAAATTTTAATTAATAATATAGTTAATTTTAAATCATCACCTCTGTGTGTTTTTGTCTCTACATAGTTCTATGGTTTCAACTATTTTAACCCCAAAATGCGTACTATATTTTTTACATCAAAATTTAATTATAATTTACTAAAATAACAATAACCAGAATAAATCTGTACATTACCGTTCCGTTATTATTCCATTAATCATGGCTATCGGAAATTTAAATTATTGGACGTGAATTTGCGTGCACACATGGAGAGTGCAGTTCGCTTCCCCCTCCGGGTAGATAGGGGTGGGGTAAGGTGGTGGGTGGGGTCGGGGTCACGCACTCCCCCAACTATCTCCCCTCGCCCCCAACTATTTTGGGGTGGGCAGTGGGCATGAAAAAAATAATAGTATTCCACCTGCGTCGGGCGGGTGAAATTTTGTTATTGACATTCTGCGTCGGGTATCACACGGCCATTTTGTTTTCATATTAAATTTTGTTTATTGACAGCGTGGGTGGAGTGGGGTGGTAAATGAAAATCAAATTGTTGGACTCCGAAAAAAAAATACACTGACGGTTGTCAAGATTTTTATCTATTTGGGTATGACTGAAAGAAGAGTGACAAAAGAAGTTTACAGTGCGAATGTGGAAGGATCTACAGCTACGAGTAGAGGACATTCAAGGATCAAATTGATGACGTCCTCAAAAAGGCTGGGGTCCGCAGTGAGAAGAATTAAAGGAGGTGCATGAAAAAGTTGATGAATGCGAGTGAGGCTAGTGACGTGTGTCAGGATCGCGAAAAGTGGCGATCCATCGTCTCGGCCTACCCCTCTGGGACCAAGGCGTAAGCATTAAGTATGTATGTATATTTCTGGCTTTAAGCCCTTGTCAACTGTTTTCCCTTGGTAAAAAGGAAACGACCCTAGATAGCCTATTAAGTATAGGTACTCACGCTTCACGTTAACGAGGTCGAAGCTACAAATCCGGTCGGTACTAATTAGTTTTTCGGATCAATCAGTCTACTATCATACCACATGCTTATCGTTGACATAAAAAATCACGAGGAAACCAGCATACGCCAAAGAAGAAACGTCCACTAACCCGAACTTAGCTAGCGTGGTGGACTTTAGTTGAGAGGATAGGCCTATGCCCAACATTGGGGACATATTAATAGGTTGTAGGATTCCCGTGGCGGCAATGATTTCGAAAGCAATGTTAGGTTAATTGGCTTTTGGATTTATTCAATTTTGGCAATATCACCACAGTACTCATTAATGTTTGTGAATAGAACTTAGTTATTGATGATTCAAATAACTTCGTGCAATTGCAATGTCTTATGCACTACTGCAGCTGTAGTGCTTCCCTACGGGAATCCACGTGGACAGATCAAAGTTAATGGTGCTATCCTTTGATCACTATATACCCAAATAACATGACCCGGAGCTTTACTCCATTAAAGCGTGGTCTCCATGTTTCTATTCGTTCTAACTTGACATTGGCAACATCCTAAGGAAGGCCATTTTAGAAAGAATAAGAAGAATGTAGATTTTTGATTTCATTAATGGAAATATCTCTTTGGCTTGAAACTAAACAAATTTTTGGCAACTTATTTGAGCTAATGGTAGACTTTACTTAACATAAGTTACGATTGTAAATGATTCAAAAGTGATTTTCTTATTTAGAACTCAATACCTTAAAACCTTTGATATAATACAAATGTTCAAGACATTAATTAATGTGTGTTAAAATTAAAATACCAATAAAAGTTACGCAATGAAATGAATTTTAAAAAATGAAATCACTTTTAAGAAACAACAAAACACAAATTAACAAAAACACGTAAAGAATTTCAACTAAACAACAGAAGCAAGCCCACGTTAAAAAGTTTTCTCGCAACAGGATTCTATTTTTTTTCTCGAGTGCTTTTTTTAATTTTCACCGCGGCGCTATCTCGCGAACGCTTCAGTGGTCAAATAAAAACTTAAGGAGTTTTCAAAGAGCAGAGAAATCCTTGGAGTTTATGTAATATCATTTTTTTAAAGTAAGTTAAAACTTAATAACGGCTTTCCTTGGTGAATTGATACCCGAAGACAAGATATTTTTAGTCCAGATTTCTTCATATTAGTAAGTAAGTTCTCAATTTTAATCGGTACTGGGCCACAGCTTTGCTTCATAGTTCGCGTTTACAAGTTTACGTTCTTTATATTAAAGGAAACAAGGACTATGTTATCTTCATTTTGTTTCTGTTTGGTTTCTGTTTCAATCTTCACTGGGGACAGACTAGGTACTTTGTACAATTATAAAAGTTGATTCTTATCTAGATTGTGAGTGGTTCTATCTCATAACAATTCCTACCATACAGGAGAAAAATACTTAGGGAATAGATTCAACTCTCTCGTCTAGTTAAATATTCATGATATATTCCCTTCTTGTCAAGAAATATTTACAAATCCCCGAAGATTTTAATCAAGTTTAATATTACTACTAAGGCTTACTCTTTTTTAAGTGTAAAAGCGAAAAGAACGCGTCACAAAAGCCAATTACTAATAATTCCACTCCATTCAGGGCCGAGTCCAAAGCAGTCAAGTTAAGAAAGATAGCCAGCCAACTCCTGAAAAGGGTACATGTTTCAAGAGATTCGAGGAGCGAGGGAGAAAAAAAATAACCGTTTTGTGCTCAAGAGAGAAAAATGCAAAAAGAACAAAACTTCCTAGTTGGCAAGTTTTCCTAAAGTTGGTTGGAGGCAGGCGTCTGCAGTGCGAGGGTTGGCGGTAACGAGTTTTTCTGTTTTTGAAGTTTTTTATCTGAATGTTATGTGTAGTTTTCATTTAGTTTGGTATAGTTTATTTCCTTTAAACACTTTATGTAAATTTGGATTTTGGATACACAAGTTGAAGAAGAATATACTACAATCATATACAACTTATATATACCTAGGTAGGTACATAAGTTATCTTTGAGAAATTTAATTATTTAATTTAATTTTACCAAGTTTGTTAAAAATACATTTAAGTATATGATAGTTAAACTAAAATAGAAAATAATATCTACAGTACAAGAAAAATCTGGTGCCAACCCTAGTTCACTAAGATCGTGTGAACAATTTTGTTGGCGAAGGCATCAGTCCCGGCTCGACAATTATTTTTATTCATTCCTATCTCGGCTCCGCTCCAGACATCGCAGTTAGAGTTAAAAATATACGGTCAAGTTGGAACGATTTAAAAATTCAACTGCACTTGCAGGGTTAAACTTAGTTTAGTATTTATTAAATCATATTTTTAAAACGGATTTAGAATAAAATAATGTAACTAAATTACAAAAATAAAATACACACATACATCTGCACGGAGGCGGCGATGATGTTCGCAACACATCACGTCAAGGGGTATAACGGAGCAAAAAGCGGGCGAAGGAAAGTCGCTTTGCGACATTGGATTGCGCATAGTGACGATACATCGTCTCCGCCTACCCCTCTGGGACCAAGGCGTGAGCATTATGTATGTATGTATAAATACATTACTGACGTTAAATTACTTTAATTTTAAAAATCGTTTCTCCCTCTCCAAAAAAGTATACATACATTAATTAATTCCGCCAAACTGTAGGTATGAGACAATTTGTTGGATGAAATTGTTATTTTTTTATATGAGCAAAAAATATGTTTATATATTTGAAATTAATGTTATTTTAAATTATTTAGTTTAATGTTATATTACCTACTATATTTTAAAAAGTAAAATAATTACAATTATACATTATTATAATAGTATTCATCAACAAAACAATATTAAAAAAACAAATTGTAATACAATACCCATTTATAAATCGGTTGATATAACCCTTGCTTGATACAGTTTTTGTCTTTCTATCCTTCCCTTACCCTCTGCTTACCTGTTGTTATTTTATAGGTACTTTAAACGGTCCGGTATGTCAATCTGTATTAATTTTTTTCTTTAGTTATTGTTTTCAATGATACGGATTGTGAATGGTATTATGTCGCTCATCGAGCAATGCTTAAGAGTTTCTTTGAAGGATATGAAATGAGGTGAACTGACTAATATCTGGGGTCTAGACGTTGTGGAAAATAGTAAACAGAAGTACAACAAGTCGCTCTTTTCATGGCGGTACCGGGCAAGCCTCTTAATGATTCACATCTACAAAACGGCTCAAAATAATAAATCTATAACTTAAAGAAAAGATACAGCTTAAAGTAACAGTGAGATATGTGTCCAAAGCGGAGGTGAATGATAAATCCACTTAAGGATACAGGGGAATGTCAATGAATGTCACAAATCCATAGAGTTTAACTTATATGATCATAGAATCCAAAATCAATGGAGTTTAAACACAATTGCAAGATCTTCGTTATTTTAATATGGACCTTATTGTTTTTGGACTTTTCTTGTTATTCCCCTATACCATTTGGATAACGATTAACAAACAGATTTCTGTCTAGCCTACAGTTTTATACATCAAGGGTTGACCTTTCATTGTCATCAGAGCGCATCAGAATTTCGATGGACAATGACCTTAGAAAAATGGCCCGCAGCTGCCCTCAGGCCACAATGGGCATTTGTTAGCCAATATGTTGAAAATAATAGTACTAACACCATTATTATGCTAATGTGCGCGCAAAAGCTATTATTTCACAGGTAGGAAATCTTCCGGGACATATTGTCCGAAACGGACCCCATGTTTGGAATAATTTTTAAGGAGCGTTCGAAGGGTTAAAGTTTTTTTTGACCGACGCGAATGCGACGTTACTAATTTGATGAACGGTGGTGCATATGTCATTATTGTTATTCGTATTTTTGTGTGGCAACATTATACCGTGGGTCGAAAATAACATATAATAACTAACAATAATGAATTGTAAAATATACTATTAGTCAGTTTATCAGCGCTTCAAGCGGCCGAAAATCTAAACTTGATTTAATACTCATTGGACAGTTGGTAGCAGAGAAGAATAAAAGTGAAGATATCACGAGAACGTCACAGTACTAATTTCTCAAGAAACATAATAATTATCTGCATTCTCAGTTCCTCATACAATGATTTCTGGATTATTAAGAATGTATCTTATTTTTTAAGAATCATATAAGTACCTAGTGCTGTTAATTTAAGAATTTATAAGTACCAATTAATTTAATTATTTTTTACTTTATGTATACCTAAGTAGTTTATGATTTTTTTAGTAATGTTTGTTATGTATGTACGTACACACATGTCTGCGCTTTCACTAAGTTTTCTCTGTCGCTGGTAGGCTGGCAGAAATCTCTTAAAGAGATAAGCATTATCATTGTTCTTGTTACCTTATGATATTTTTGTGTGTGCAATAAGTAATCAAATAAATAAGATTTTTAAAATAAATTAATAGTCATATGCAAACATTAGGGAGACTCAAACTATACTTAACTACGCATGATTCTACAAAACTAAGATTAATAAGTTTTTTATTGATACCTACCATAAACACTCAAAGTACCGAAAGCGCTTTAAAAAAATCAGACACAGCCAATAATTAATCACCTCCAAATTGCTGCCCAAATTATTCATCCAATTAAAATGCACCGCGTCATCTAAGCGCCAACACATTCGGCCGATTGTTCTAAAATTGAATTTTAATCACCGATTCTTTACTTACAATGGCTCGGGGAGGCCGCCCGGTGAAGAATGCCAAAAAATAGGGAAACTGGGGAAGATTGCTCTCGAAGAAATGGGTTCGATCCGATGAAAGGAGCTTGAAGAGCAATTATCTCGAGTATCTTTTGAGTTTAAATTAAGTGAAAAAACTTAGGAGAGTTTTTGTGAGGACAAAGGTTAGGACTTAAAAGGCGAGGGTCTAAATGTATGTAGGTACCTACTCGTAGGTACGTGACTAGCTTACAAACTGAAATATAATTATTTATATAAGAAAGATTTAATTAGATCTTTAAAATTAGGAAGAATTAAAGAAAGTATATTTACAATAGCTGCTCAGAAACTCCAATCTAATGAAAGGATAAAGAGTTTGTTGAAAGCTGACAAACGAAAAAATGTGATAGCTCAGTTGAATAGTCTTACTAGACTGCACTGAATTTTGTTGTGGTTGATTTGAACACGAATCTAAATCCGTAAGAGCCCAACAAGATCTTGTTCCTGTACTAACTACTCAACCTGAACACGATCTTGTTTCAAACATTCATAAAAATGATTACTTAAGCTAACATACAACAAAATGCCTCTTAGATGACCGCAATTTTATTTCAGAGTAAACAGGTCAGTCAGCGATTGAAATCCTGCTTTAAAGCGCCTATACTGAAAGGTAAAAATTGAAGATCTCTAATAAATAGTTTAAGGATAGTGAACAGTACAAGACTTTGAACAACATTTGGGTAATCAAAAGAAATGAAAGTTTTTAATTTGGAAAACAATAATCAGTAAACTGTTAGTATACATATAAGAAACATAAAATAAAACATAGCAACAACTTTCGTATAACTGTAAATGTTATACTAGCATCGAAAATTTATATATTTTTTAAAGTTTCCTGAATTTACCATAATTTACCAAATTTCAATTAGTTATCAAATTATCCGGCTGAGAAACAGACGAAAAGAGCTTCGCTTTTCAACACTCCGATTGACGGAACCCAAAAAGCACTGAAAAGCCCCACGCAACAAGAACCTCGGAAACAAAAATATAATAGTTAAACCAACCTAAGGTATTTAGCGGTAAATGAGTTACCCCTCTAAGAGTAAAGGTCGCGAAGGCCCGCACGCAACGAAATCTAAACGCGTTATACATCTACTTATTTTTGCTGAACAAAACCAGTTTCGCAGTATTGCACAGTCAGGTTCCGTTAGCTCGCAAGTTGCATCTGGTACTGATGCAACATTTTGATGCCTATAATAACATAATAGTGCACTTATCCGCGGACACCGAGCGAGAATCGTTTATAATGTTACCTCTTATTTCGCTGTTAACATGGGAACTTAGTTAAAGGGGAAAAAATTGCGAATAAAAAAGAATTAACCCCCAACGATGGTCTATAATATAAGTAAATAGATTTCTAATTTGCAGTGAAAAAACAGCAACGCAAAAGAGCTCCCAATACTAGAAGTTATCTTATTTACGATCAGTAGACCACTGCCAGGCGTGTGGCAACTTCAAAATGCCAAAATATTCCTCCAAAAAATAAAAATTAAACAAAGGCATTATTAATGTCCGTGAATAATATTACTTCTTTACACATGCAGAACTTAGTACATTACCTAAAGAAGTTTTTGGTCAGAATTTATTGATCATCAGCCGTAGTAAGCCGATTGCTGAACACAACCCTCCCTAATAGAATGCCATTTTTGGTGGTCTGTCTATTGGGGGATTATCCATAATCACCACGCTTAGCAGGCGGATTGGTGATCCCAGTAATAATTTTAATATACACGGAAGAACGTTGCTTCCCGTCCCTCGTGCAATCCCTTAGTCGCCTTGACGACACTAACGGAAAGATTGGGGGTGGCCGGAAACCACACGGCAAGTATTCATTGTCTAGTATAAATAGTACCTAGGTAAATTTTAACCCCGATTAATCCCAAAGCTTATCACATCCTCAAGGTAACGGTCATATGATAATAATGTTACAGTCGAGTTTGAAGTACGACAAGCCATGACTGCCATCTCTTAAAAATTTGGTAAGAAAACTTCAGAAATTATTAAACAATATAGACAAACACATAATAATAGGATCTCCAAATACGAAGTCAGAGAGAAATACAGAGTAACACTGGCGTAAAACTTATAATACCTTATCTTTTTGCATCGGGGATTACCCCTTGTATTATTGTAAATATGGCAATTGGAAAAAAAAGAAATGAAAAAATTTGCATGTCATAACAATCAGTAATGGTTATGCTATTGTCTTTTTGGAGAACTGTAATTAAATTAAAAAAGTAGAAGCAACACGCAATCCCATTCTTCGTTGCTAATTAAAGAAACGGCTTTGGAAGAATGAAAGAATCGCTTAAGTAGCAAGTTAGGAGTTGAGAAAAAAAAACAAAAGGGATTTAAAAACAGAATGAGAGCGAGTTTGCATGTTCGCGTCAGTTTGCGGTATTCCATTTTGGAATTATTTTTGTTGTCACGATTTAATTCTTTGTTTCCTTTTTTGTGCTTTAGATCTTTTATGACAGATCTTTTGTTTTCGTGGAAGGGTTAAGATATCAAGACATTGACCTCGGCTCGTTTTTTTTCCATTGCTCATCGTAAAAAAGAATGGACTTACGCTGAACATCTGTTCCGTTCGGATGTTCCCAAAAATCCCGGTAAAAAATCACGTATTCCCGATAATGATGAGCGGGTTCCGGTTTTTTTCTTTTTGAAATAAAACCGATTTTATGACCGGAGCGAATCAAACCATCTGTTAATAGTTACCGAACTTTATTTTAAATCGATTTCTGATAGTGATATTTATTATGTTATGATGTCTAAAAAAGGTTATAAACAAATATCCGTTGGAATACCTTCTTTTATGCGGTTATTTTAAGACTGTAGATTTTAGATTACATTATTTTTATATTTATTTTATGATACTGATGCTATTTTCCGCTGAAATAAAGAAGGCATCCGCAAAAATAAATATTTGGTTTTGAGCCCTTTGCGTACGTAAGTCTCACTTCATTTTGCAAATAAAGGTATTACAACGTAGAAAGTCTAGTTTTAAAAACAAACATAGACATCCTTTTGTGCAGTTTTAAATGCATATTTCAAATGCAGGAAACCTGTTTTACTCTAACGTTATTGTTTCTCTCGTGTCTCTCATTATGCCATGTTAATTGTAATGTAAAATCCGCCATCTTTGTTTTACAAATGGTGTCCTCGATTTGTAAATGAGATAGTGTGATCGTTTGAAAAAATACCTATTTATAAAATAGGTGTTGTGAGATTTTATTACTAATAGATTCTTAAATGTAGTATGCGTTTATGTATTCTTAGATTACAAAAGTTATTATTTTAATATAAAATTCATGAAAAAACCGCCTCAATCAAGGTTTTTTTATTTCGAGATTACAGTCTACAATGTAGAGAAATCACGTACCAATTAATTTCGAAAGGTTAGAAATTGTAAATCAATAATGTATTTATAAGAAGGTACTTATAATTACAAATACTGACAGATAAACGGACAAAAGCTTCGTTTTGATAGAAGTCATGCTAGGGGTCTGTTAATTTGTATACTTACGTTCTGACGGAACTCTAAAAATTAGTACACTTGACACAATAGCAATGTTCTTCGAAAAGCAAAGAAACTTAACCCCAAACTGAAGCATATGGCCAAACAATAGGTCGAGCGCCCTCGTGGACCAAAAGAAAGAATAAAAACAAAAAACACCATAATTAATATCTGCAATTAGTTCGTTTCTTTTGTAAACGTAATAAAAACAAATTGGACAAGTCGAGCCATTCGTTTTGTTTCATTATTTTTGACGCATCGTCGAGTTTTTTTTCTTTTGATTAGACTGTTTAATATTTTTTGTTTCTTTCGCGGTTCGTTTGAGATGGATTTAATTAATAATTAGCTTAGATTACGGCTAATGTACCTACAATAAAATATTTTTATAATGGTACCTATCTGATTTGTTAGGATTTTTATTTGGTATATCGACAAAAATGGAACCCACGCGGATGTAAAATTGTTGTTATTGCAAATTCAGAATCCGAAAAAATCTACATCGAATAGTCCCGTGTGTTTTATATTAGCCGTAGGGATACGGGATCTAGACCGTTCGACGTAGATTTTTTCTACAATACTTCGAAGTTTATTTCGTTTTTGGCTTCGATATCCACTTTATACGATTTGGACTAGTCGAACGTGGTTTATGTCTTCAACAAAATTTGCAACTTTGGACTCAGAGTGACATGGGGGTCATTATTTGACTCTCACGCTTAAATCTTAGTAATTGGAATTACGGTTTAAATATGAATTATAGACAAACTCAACCCTCCCAAGTAAATTTCAGCAAACAAAAAATTTAATGACTTGTTTTTGATATTATGCTTCATGTAAGTAATACGCATACGACAACGCATAGTACAATGGAAACCTCCAGACATTTTTTAAGACAATTAAAAGAGGGACGAGACAGTAAGTCCGATTTAATAACCAATCGCGCCCTCGACACCTAGTAAAAAAAATGGAGAAGAAATTTCGCTCCCCAATATAATTTCCTAATCACTGGGCCGAACGTCCGGTTCCGGCGCAAAAAACTCAGATACGACCTTCTAAGAATACCGTCTTGTCAAAATTTGAATAGTATGGATAAGGTTTTTATAAAGAATATTGCGTTTAAATATACAAAAGTTTAATTGAAAATAACTGGATAGTATTAATGAGATAGGCCAAACAAGGCATTCTAATTCGTTTATTTATTTAATTATGCTTTATAGTTACAACGGATACACCCACCCGTATAATAGCTAAGCTTTTTGTCCGCCCGTCCGTCTGTATAACCTGTCCGGCGGATATCTCTAATACTACTGGACTGATTGGGCATAAATTGAAAATATCTACATGTAAAATGTCCGGGAGATTTGGAAGAGGCCTATGTCCAATTTTCCACTCTTTCAGTGTGATGATGAAAAATGACCGACAATGTAGGGAAGTATTAGAATTTCCGGGTAAAAATTTCCAAGATCTTTCAGGAAAAAAGATATTAAATGGCGGAATGTGCATAATGTACGACTTACGCTTTGCTGACTTTTTTTGTATTAAATTGTAAAATAATGACAATGAAGAAATAAGATGAAACAGTGTTTGTGAACTCAAATAAATTGTAGGTGTAGATGTATCTACTCGTACTTACTCATAAAAATGAATTTTAAAATTGAAATGCAAATATTTAAACCCTCTCATTAAATTATTTAATAATTTTATTAAAATTAATTTTTAAAGACTCAACTTGCCAGAAAAAGTTTAAATATCTGTTTGACTTCGAAATTCAAACTCCGAGGGGCGTATCCACCTAAATCATTCGGAACATCGTGTCAATATTTACTCGGGAAAAAGAAGGCGGCAAAAAATAAATTAGGCAAAAGCTCATTTTGGCTCAAAAATCGTCGCTGCGACATCTGGGGCCCGCTAGCTGGAGGGTGAGGGGCTGCGGGCCGTGATTTCTTTCCCATTACTATTTGAGCACTTAAGTGGTGCGTGGTTAGGTATAAATGTTGGGCGCTTCTGCTTTATTACTTTTTTGGAATTTTTTAGGGGGTTACATACATTTTTGGTATTTGATATGATATATATTAAACCTTTTTACTTGTGCGTAATTTTTTATTAATATAATTCAGCTGCTAAAACGCTTGCAGCATTAGGGTAACGAAGGTATCAATTTCGATTTTTGGCGTAAGCTGTTTTTTCAGGTTATTACAAGGTTTATCAATTTTCCGTAGTAAAAGTAGCCTATTATTTAGTTACTAACAAGAAAAAAATTAATGCAAATCCATTCATTTGTAGTACAAAAAGGGAAATAAATATATGAATGGATTTTTGCTTTTGTATGATTAGCTGGTCTTAAGAAATTAAGGTTCATTTCCATTACGTGCGATGGTTTACAGTTTTGCCGTATGAGTGAATGACTAATTCCAACAATGACCGTTGACAGGCTCCAAAATATCCTATATTCTATGGGGGAATATCACTTCAACTTAATTGAAAGATAACTTAAGGGTTGAGGATGGATTCTTTTCTAAAAAAGCAAGGGTTATACCTACCTCGGGTTTGTTTTAAATTATGAACTTTCGTAACCTTTCTACCGCCTTACATCTCCCCGTTTATAGCTTTATATTCTTAAGTTTTACACTCAGTTACCTTATAAGATGCAAAGAATTAGGATTTACCTAGTGATATTTACACTGAAAAGTATTGTGGTTAACTAAGGGACTTTTTGCTGTAAGTTAGCTAAAGTAATCATTTTTATGATCGTTTGAAATAATATCGTGATCAAGTTAACAAGTTGAGTTAGTGCAACGGGACAAGAGTTAGTTCAAGGGAACAAAATCTTGGTGCGCTCGTATAACTGTTTCAAATGAATAATTGTTTTTTTTAGATGAAAGATCATTGTGAAGCATTGGTTTTCCACCAGGGAATGATAAGGTGGGATATCAGGTGAGATTGAGAGGTCAAGCGCAAACCCATCAACAATAAAAAATAAAAATAAATGTATGAAGGCTATTAAAGTATAAATTGAGAACACTTAACTATAAGATACCTTACTGATCACCAAGTTTTAGGTGGTTATACGAAAATCCTTACGTTCACCAGTGGACCTGGATACAAAGGAATAAGGAAGACAAGAATAAAAATAAATACAACTTTGTCGGGAGGTAGCGACGTGCACTAATTTAGACGCAAACATTGGTGGAATCAAATAAAAACCGATCGGGCGAAACAACCTTTTTTCCATCTCACCGTTTGCAAATAGGCTTCCCTATACTAGGGAGAAAAGGCTTGATACTTGTGAATAAGAGCCTCCTATAATAAAGCATTGAACTCCATTAATGCGGGATCATTCTTAATATTGAAACAGTTAAACAAAATACTGAAAACAAGCTTTGTTGAGTTTAGGCATCAGTCTCCACAAAACAGGTTTCTTGATTTTTATAAGATTACAAGTCAAGTTGACTTGACATCTTATAAAAATCAAGGAACCGTGAATAAATATGATTGTGAATAAATAAATAAACATATTATTACGTAATATAAAATTGCCTTTGGCCTTAAATTCGTCTGTTGTGCAACTGTTTATGTAGTAAATAAACGCTTTATTGTACCGAAATTAACCACATCAATACCAAATAAAAATAAATTTGTATACAAAGGCAGAGTTACATATCTTACTTAGGGATCTAGTGGATAGAGTAACTGAAGTAACTAATATAATGCATTTAGTACAAAATTTTAATAAAGAATTGTTAGGTACATAAATATACATTTAAACTGAAGTATGCATATATTAGGCATATAAACTGTGTGTAATAAATAAAGCTTAAATAAACGTCTCGGAAGTTAATAAAGAATGATCTGATATGACCACGTCATTTAAGCAGGAATTTTACAGCCGATAGAGTACCGGTAAAGATTGAAAGTAACGTGACATATTACAAAAAATAGAAAACCGGTTACGCATGCCAGCACCATGTTTTTTTATAACACCAGCACGGTCACCCAACAATTTTTTTATAAATATCCAAAAATACAACTTTTATGAAAATGGTGTTTAGTAGGAAAGTGAAGGAAAAATATGTAAAGTGTCAAAACTAATAGTTCAAAGTATACACCGTGCCCTCTTTTTTGGAGGGCGGCACAAAGACGCATTGGAAAATGGAAAAAAGCGTCAAAAAGATAACCGAATCTCTCTGGGTTTGAACCAATCGTGAAAATTAGTGTCTGCGTCAAATTCTATTGGCTACAATTGTTATTTTAATTTTGTAAGTGCAAGGTTTTGATCGTCACTATAGGAAAAGAAATGAAAGATTTTAGTTTATTGCGCAAAATAAGTACCTATTTACTTCTTATTTGTCAGGATTGATAACGCAATAATAATGTACGCAGCTATCAAAGCTTGAAAAACCATTCATAGATTTTAAAAAAAACCTTTTAATTCTGTGCTCAAATGAAAAAAGTATCTAAGAAAATACTACTTTTCAGGAGACCAATTAAATGTTTTTTTTTAACGGTTCAATGGATTTTTATGGAATTTCAAATGATTATGAAACAGAACATTATTAATAATTATTTATTTATTTGATATCCATTTCCTATCTATTCTGCATTTAATTTTTTTTTCATTTCATTTCTTTATTCATAAAACCATATAAATTTTTCACTGGAGGTACAGAATTGGTTTAACGTATGTAACGTCTAGGAAAAAGTAAAAAAAAAGGTTTACTTGAGATGGGTTATGGCTTTTAAATTTTATAGTAAGTAGATACGGTACATTCCTACGTTATTTTAACGAAGTTTAGGTACTACAAAAACGTACTATATTTTTAAATAGGTAGGTGGTTTTTCTTATGCTAAATACTCGTATGTAAGTACATAATTTAATCCACCCCACACTTCACAGTCCCCAGTGGGCCGCGGCTTTCTTTCGCCCGGACAAATTTTTCCATTAAATTTTTTCCGAAAATGATAAGATGGATTACGTGCTCGAGTTACATTAATTCCCAACGGTCCCAAGTTCATTATCCCTTTTATTCTTGAGGTTATTTTTAGGGAATGATGTGGTGAAGAAGGATAGGGAAAGGAATGGTAGCCACTTAGAAAATAAAATATGGTGAAACTTCGTTGAGGGATATAATATACAATTCGTTATCATCACAAAAGAGCGTAATTCTTTATGGCGTCCAAAAATGTATGGACTATATTGGAAAAAATAAATAAAGTGTATCTTTTTCAAAAGCTTTGCTATAAACCTACTTGTCTATAATTATTTATAAAAGTAAAAACCAACTTGTCTTGAAACAAAATATGCGGAGTCTGTCAATACAATATAATAGAAAGTGGATATTTCTATTCCTTATTATTATTTTGCAATCAAATATTTTGCATTACTTAAATCAAATTCAAATGAAATGCATTTGCCAGTCATCACCACAACACTGTGGTTTTCGTATGGCAAATGTTATGCTACAACGGATTTCTATCTTCGTTTTAATATTTACTAAAATATTGCCAGAGTTTCCGTGGGCGGCGTACCGTGGAATACGAGCGAGAGTTATATGAAATTTTGGCCCATTAAATTATAAGAATATAACCAGTGGGTAAAAAGTCTTTTAAACTAAGATTACAATAATGTCTACTGAATTATTTTTCTTGTTAGTTAAATTGGACGAGAGTGTGAGAAAATGTCTAAAACCTTTGGTAATTTAAACTTTAGTCAGAACGATTTTTAGCTCATGAGATTTGAAGTCACAGTTCGACAGACAAAACCGAAGGCAAGATTCTATAATGTATAAAACTAAAACATACGATATAAGAAGATTTTGTGTACTATCAGAATCATGTAGTCACTTTTATGTTTAAATTAGCAAGTCCTTAGCAATAAGGAGACAGTTTCATTCTAACTACGGACAAATCTAAAAATAAACATAGGTAGTCACATCTAATGAATAGTCTAAATATCCCTCTAGTTGACACAGATCTAGTCTTACAACTAAGTCATATGTATATGTAGCGTATTACAAAGGGTTTGGTATTAAATCCTTCACCGCGAACTGTATAGGTTTCCACAATTAAATAAATTAAGTACCTGAATGACATCAATTACAATTATATTACCAGACAATTATAGTTTCATCAGATTACAAAATTGGATGTTATGAAATAATGTCCGAAGGGATCACTAATATGCTTAGATACAGCTATGAAACCTAATTAGTTATTTCGTTGTAACACTACGTTCAATCCCTTGAGAGGATTGATAAGTTTAAATGTATCGTGGTGATTAGATCACTAAACCAAGGAGAGGTTTTTAGTACTAGACCTTCTGGATAGCCACTATTTCACAGTAATACTAGCATTGCTCTGTTTCGGTTTGAAGGGCAGGAGAGCTAGAGGAAGTCTAACACAGTCCTGGCAGGTAACGGATTTGTAACCTTCAGGTTTATGGGCAACAGTGATCGTTTACCTATTAATCCGAAAGGCTGTTTGTCACTTTAAACCGATAGAACCTTTGTCCTGTGAATATGACAAAATTTATTGAAAATAGTTGTAACTAATATAAGATGGCTTAGAAGATCTGATCGAATTTCAGGCCGCTGATTAAAGGCAACACAGCGTAAGATTGAGTGACGGAGAATAAGACTTAAGTAACTTCTCTAGACTTCTCTTACTGTTCAATATATGAATTTAAAAATGTATACAGGTATTCATTATGTGAAACTATTCAACGAACAGCTGAAGCGACGGGGTTAAGACTTCAAAGATTAGCTTTGATGCAACACCGCGAGAAGCCAAGTGCAGTACAGTGATGATGGATAATACGAGTACAGAGTATTCCTTGGGTCACTGAGACATATAAGTTCTAATCAGTAGTGCTATTCTGTAAAATACAAACTAACGTGCTAGTCTCACTCAAGTGATTTTACTCACTTCAAAACCATTGGCATTCTGTACACCTTCTAGCACGTCGATAGTGCTCTGGAATGTTTAAAGAATTACCAATGGATTAGATTTCAAAGTGAGTGAAGTCACTTGAGTGAGACTCGCATGTGAGTTTGTATTTTACAGAGTAGCACTACAGTAAACATTGATTACAAAGTCGGATACGAACAGAAGCGCATAAAATTACTTTTTATTAACTTACGACTCCCGAAGAATTGGAAATTTTGAATTTTTGATGAAGAGTTATTTGAACTGCAATCTATTTTTTGTTTTTATTCGTCCCACTGCATTTGGACGTGGGGTTACAATAAAGTTTCAAGCCAGAAATTATATACTTTTGTGTGGTGAAATCTGAGCTTGAACTATAAATTTTCATGCATCCTCTCTCTTCCGCAGAAGAACTAGATTATAGATGCAATTATTAGTCATCTACGTAGAGGCTTTTCAGTAATGATTCCACGGAAGTCACGGATACACATACCTATCTCTATAAACCTACTTTAACATTCGCGGCTAGTCATCCGGCATGTACCAGGCGGCACAATGATTCTATCGATTTTCACTATCCCTCCCTCCCCCCGCGGTCATGAGAGTACACCCCCTTCCCCTCTATATATATACGGTGTTATGTATATGTATGATGTAAATACATAGTGGCAATTGGGCGTGCAACCCCAAAAGGTGGGAATTGATTATAAATGTGGAATTTAGGTATTGTTGAAGCTCGCGGCTGGGATTTTGATGTTATGTTAAAAACATACATAGTTATTAATTAAGGAGTTAATGAGATAACTCGTGGTAGCCTAAAAATAATTTCTCTGATACATACATTTACGAGGTCGGCAATAAAGAAGTGCCAAGTATATACTACACTATAAGTATGGAATAGTGAGGCCCTCTGGTACAGATAGTTTTATGTCTAAAAAGAGCCCCAACTATCCGCTGTAACCCTTAAGTTTCTGAAAATAAATATTTTACAATTTTTAACACTTCAAAAAAATTTGGTCAACTAAGTGCAAATTTGTCTTGGTTGTTGTATGTTAGCTGCAGTAATCATATTCATGATCGTTTGAAACAAGATCGTGATCAAGTTAACAAGTTGAGTTGGAGCAAGAGAACAAGATGGTGCGCTCGTATGGAGTTATGATCCTTTTTTATTTTCAAAAACCGTGTTAAAGAACACTATTTATCACTAAGTTAGGATTGGAATCCATATCTTATATGTATTTTATGAATGTTTGTATATTATTATTATTATTATTTAATAATGTATATTATATTTATATATTATTGGTAAATATTTATTTTTATACTTATATATTTTTTTACCGTGTGGTTTATAATCTATGTAAGTGGGTATATAGTTTATATTAGTGTATGTATGTATATGTTTTTTTTATTTACGTACACACTATGTCTGCCTTTATTATTTCAATTATCTCTCTCGCGGGTCTGCTGGAAGAAATCTCTCTCAGAGATAAGTTCGCCCTTTGTACTTGTGTTTCTTTTAATGTATTATTTTTTATTTTATCTGTGTGTTAAATAAATAAATAAGATGTCTGTTCACGGTTAACAAGATCTTGTTCAAATCAACAATTGTATTTTTAGAGTATATAGGAATACTGACATAACTCTTTTGCTTACTTTAAATCCAGTTATTCTTTGCATTCTCTTCACTATCAGAAAAATTTGTTCTTGTAACCACCGATAAGAGATTGAATAATATAATCGTGTGTAAAACATTTGTCGGTTTGTATAATTATAAGACATTATAAGTTGGCAAAGGCACCTATGCACCTACCATAATTCCTCAGGCACCACAAAGGCTGATAGACGGAGAAAATGTTAGGTTAGGTCGAATGCCTCATTAACCTTAGTCGCTTGGTCGTTAGACTAGCGCCAGAGGACGTGGGTTCGATGCCCATAAGGACAGGACACTTTGTACAAGATGGTCCTGGTCTAGATATTATGTTTGTCTAATTTCCTTAGTACAGGAGAAAATCATAGTTAGGAATAAGACTAGTCAAATATTTATGAAATATCTATTTATTCAAAGTGAATTAAGAAGTTCTACCATAAGACTACAAAATGTACAAACTCTCATTAAAAAGTACTTACCTACTTTAATATGAAACTAATATTTGACTGATGGTGTTACGATGGTGGCATGTGGTTCCCGGTATAGAATAGGGCCACCAATCTCCTCGTAGGTGTCATCATGCGACTTAAGGAATACACCAGGGACAGGTAGCAGCGTTCTCGTGTGCGATCAGCAATCCGCCTGCCCAGCGTTATGATTATGGCAAATCCCCCAATGCCCACTAAATGGTACGGTATTCTAATGGGTAGGCTGATGTTCAGCGGTGGACGTATCTCGGCTGATGATAGGTAATTTATTGATAGATATATCGATTATGTTAATTAGATATACAGAGTCAGAGTCAGATCCTGAGATTCATTTTTTATAAATCTATTCAAAAGGTCAAGATAAAAAGCGCAGGTGGACGTACCAAGTTTCATCTCGATCTTTCCGCTCGAAAGCGCGAAAACTCGATATTAAACTCGAACAGGGAAGTAGCTAGGAAATGGTGATTTAAGAGCTGTGGCCCAAAATTTTTTAATCTCTATACCTAGTTATGTAAATTTTAGCCTAACAGAAATATCTCTTAAAAATGTCCCCAAAAATATATTTTTCTCTTAGTAATTGTATTTTTTTTTATTACACAATTCAATGCTTACTTTAAAAATCATTAATAGGTTACGTTACCATATCGGCTTCACTACTTTTATGACTCAACCATTTTAAGTTAAGGTACCAATTTACCGTTAACCTATCGTCGTTAACTTATTTATAATTTTTAAAGTGAAGCTAATTTTAATAAATATTATAAAATTATCAATATTTTCATTTGTCGTTTTAAGTTATATGCCATTTATTCGATTGAGAGGTTCACTTTATATTTAGAAATATTTAGTTATAGACCACTATTTGTCCTAGATGATAAAGCAAAATAGGATCCACAGCAAGTCGCGCGTCGCCTTACTCAGAATATATATACCTCAGGTCACGCTTGCGGTATCGAAATCTATCGATGTGCACGAGAGGTTATGCATGTGTTGTTCGATTTATTACGTTGTGTTTCGTAGCAAGAGCGTACAAGTGGGCATGTGTGAATCTAAAGAAAACGCTATGGCTTCTCTCCTCGAGGTAGTCGAAAAAATAATTTACGTGTATAAAAAGTGTGCTCATATGCAATAAATGATTTTAACTTTGACTTAACGAGCTGGCATCCCCGTTCTGTTCTAAGCCTTCGTCTTCAGAATCTCACGAGAAAGTTGAGTAACCGCATAAGCTTGATTTAAATAAAAATCTGGCCCATAAACTTTCCTAAGTACATCTCTGCCCCAAAAGTTCGTCAAAGGTGAAAAATTCGTGGAAAACGAACAAAGACACCCGCTGTCCGAGTCAAGGGGGAAATATTCTAATAATTTTCCGAGCTTTTTCCCTTTTAAAACTGTTGGCCAAGTTTTTTTCATTAACGGTGGATCGCTTTTTTATTGGTGAAGATTTCTTTGGGAGTTCTTCTTGATTTCTTTCTTGTTATATTATGTTTCTTCTTTCTCCACTTCTTCCGTCTCTTTTCCATTTATTTTGAATATTCTTTATGCACGGTGAAAAGATAGTGCATATTTGAAGACCTATTTTCAGCAATGGACGTCGTCAGGTTTATTTCTAAAATCGATTTCTTCCAAACAACTTTAATACGTACTTGTTAGTTTTTATAGCAAAATTTGTGGAACCTTATTCAAGCATTATGTCTAGAAATAGTATAATCACGACAGCCTAGTTGAGAGTGAGCTCAGTTCACGTTCACGGGATCGAGGATTCAAATCTGGGCCCGCATCATAGTTTTCGGAACATAAGGTGGTCTCTCACGGGTTGAGTAACGCTAGATCAAAAGTAAAAAAAGATAATGTCACGCCAGAGTGCAATTTATAGCATTCAGAAAATTAGTGCAGACAATTTTATTAACTAAAAATTAACAACTATTTTTTTCTAAATAGTTATTAATTTTCAGTTAATAAAATTATGAGCACTAACTTTCTGAATGCTAAAAATGGCACTCTGAATGTTGATGCATATAAACTGAACAAGTTGAGCAGTAGTCTGGAAGTCCCTCGAAATTAATTTGATATTGTGGCTAAAGAAATCAGGAAAAATTACATAAACAATTTTGTTATAAGTGATTTACCTACACTTATCTATTCACTCTTTAAAAGTAAACTTTTTAAAATCCTGCTTAAATTTATTTAGTAGATATTCCTAAGTTTTACATAAGTAAAACATACTTAGTACGACACAAAGAAACGACTTTGTATCGAAATGTTTTTGTCCATTATTTGGCCCCATTGTCATGTTAAAGTCCTCCAAATAAATTGTCTGGGACAAAAAGGGAGATTGATTTGCGTTTTTCGTTTCGTACGCATCTTTGTGCCCATTTCGGTCCCGTTTTGTATAGGAAGTTAGGAAGTTGTCGTACGTCTTTTGTTATACGAAATTTTGTAACTTTTTCGTGTTAGCTTGTACATAAATGGAATATATTTCATTGCTTTGATTATCAGCCGAAATACGTCCACTGCTGAACATAAGCATTCACAATCCATATTAACCTATTATCTCGCTAGGTCATAAACGACACTACCTTATTCTGATCTCTGGCAACGATCTCTATGTACTACTAGATGGAGCGTTCGATACAATCGCTCAGTTCCACGCAAGGAGCTGCAACTCGTTCACATTCACTTTGAAACTTTTTCAGTTACTACGCAGAACATTTTATTATTTACTTATTTGCCCGTAGCGTCAATATTTAGTAATAATTAATAATAAACCCCACTTTATAGTTTTTTATTCACAACACACTTTGCATTAGCCAGTGTTGCCACTAAATGAATAATTAAATGGTAATTATCGTCACACATACCCGATGATTGTTACTTGTCTGGGGATACGTAATGAGTTTTTTAATTGTCATAATTGACACGTTGCCATGTCCATTTGACAGCATGTCATTTTTAAACTGTGTCTTGCAGGAAGGAATTAGTTTATTGATTTTTAGGGCAATCAGAGAAGGCAGCCTATTTAGATTATAAATTCAAAACTGATGTCAACTTATTGATTTGTACCTAGCTCGATAAACACGCCATAACGGCTGAATAACCATTTTATTGTTTTTATTTATTTAAAATGTATGAGGATTTAGATATTTTAACATATGTAACGCACTCTATACCTGCTTCATACTTCGTACACTGAATAACCATATCTCCTCAATTTTTTTCTGAAAGAACCAAAGCTTCAAGAGAGATAGAAAGAAAATATCGCTATTTTTAGAAATCGGTAAAAGGATACGGACACCTCTAAATCGAAGCGTTATAGTCCGTCTATCTGTCCGGCGGATAACTCGAATACTCTGGACCCATGAAGCAAAAATTTCGAACCTATTATACATACATACATAATGCTCATGCTTTGGTCCCAAAGGGGTAGGCAGAGACAATGTATCGCCACTTTCCATGATCCTGACAAAGTGACTTTCCTTCGTCCACTTTTCGCTCCGTGATACAACTTGGCATGATGTGTGGCGAACAACATCACTGCCTCGGTGTTGAGACATATTGTGGTACCACAATTATGTAGGGAAATAATTGTCCACCTCATCCAAGCCCCGCATGACTCGGTAATAAATCAATTTATGGTTTAATTCTGTACGTAGATCAGATCGCGCCAACCAACTCGATATGGTACAGCAACGATGGGAAAATTATGGAAATACCAAAAAAAAAAATATTCTCAAAATTTTATCTGCACTTTTTCAGGAATTCTTAAAAACAACTATATATATATGTATATTGTTTCTTTTTGTTTTAATTACTAGTCATTGCCATAGGACTATAAAACTACTTTTAAGTCGTAATTACATATGGAAAAGGGTGAAAAAGTAAAATACCTAGCTAAAGTCCCACAGGTAATTACAATAAGTGTTTTTAAATTATATGTTTAGTTCGCTTTAGAAATGGTAGTTAAAGTACATATTATTTAGAAGTGAAAAATTTACTTTACAAATAAGATTTGACATGAAGATTAAATATGGTTCAAAAAAAATTAAAGAATTGATTGATTGTATGATTGAATTAAGACCGCCTAGATGTACATATGTAAGTTACTTTATTATTGTATCTTTTTTATTTTTTTACTTGCAATATATAGAGTAATTGAATTCAATTGAATATACTTTATTGCATACAAATTACAGAAAATATGTAGGAGAAAAATCGCTCAACAAATCAAATCGATATAAATATATTTTACCCTTAAGCTCATTTCGCACTTTCGATGGATAAATGAAATGCAACTAACGGTTGAAATTTGAACCCAATTTTCAAACGATAGTAGAGCACAATATTGAACCACAATTTTATTGTAATTCCACCGAACGTGCAATTTAGTAGTCAAGACCCACTTTGGGTCGATATACCAGAGAAAAAGCTGCTATTATATTGAAAATGTAGGTATACTAAGAATCTTCAAAACTGCATTGTTTATACGCAGATAAATGACTCATGTATATTTCATTCCAGATTAATAGTCCTATGAAAACCAACGCTATTTACGTCTCGGTAACATATACATGAAAGGGTCACCAGCAGCAAAAATAGGTTTGTATTACCAAGTAAACTTTGCGGTCCACTTAGGAACACCATCTATTGTGTATTTTGTTTTCGAGACGCAAATGCGTTTGTTTTCATAGGACTATTAATCTGGAATGAAATATAAACTAGTAATGATTGCTATTCAAACAGCTGTGTTAAAACATTCAATATTACACATAAGATATACTAAAATCTGTAGGTACAAGTCACGCAGTATCAACAGAAATAACGCCTCAATTATAATGCGCATACAAATTGACCGAGAGCACCGCCCACTGGCTAGTTCAACCGTGGAAAAAAAACCACGTGAATTTTTTTCTAAACAACGTAGAATGTACGTTACGTTCCCTCCGCTGTGATTGGCCGACGGAACGGCCGCTGCCGGCCATTGGACAATTTTTTTTCCTACTTTTCACGTAACATATTTTTTCCGAGAAAACTCCGGCCAATGGTAGAGAACGTAGTAGTTTTAATTATAAAAGTTGTTCCAACATTTTTAATAGTAACATGTTATGTTTTTGCGTGAAAACAAGCTAATATTAATTTGGAAATGGTATCTCCCGCAACTCTGACCAAAGACAAACGCAGTTTTGCTTATAAAATTGATGTTCTATAATTCTTACCGGCCAGTTGTTTTTGCGCGGGTACTAGGTATTTGTAATGGCGGACGGATTTAAATTTGGAATTGGTAGACACATCTCGTTTGCTGCGATGCATGGTTTATGAGTTTGAAGTGTATTTTAATAGTACTATAGTGCATTTTAATTCAATAACACTGGATGTTTGCTCTAATTCTTTACTGCTACGTAAATCGTGTAGGAGCAAAATAACAGCACCTATACCGACTTCTCAAATGATTTTGATATTTGAGTGTTAATAATATGAAATTCCATGTTAACTTAATATTTTATATCATTATTATCAAAAGCCTGTTGTGCACAATTCCACTTCAGCTCAGATGCTTTCTGGGCTACGTCAGAGATATGAGTTTTGGACTTGGTCGGTCAATTTAACACTTTATGGCTCGATGATAGACCTTGTTTGAGCTTGAGCTTCTGAGCATCAGCCAAACAAGTTGGATTCAGAATCCATATGATTTCAATTTCAGCTTGCAGTGTACTTTTACTGATTGTGAAACTCTAAATATAGTCAAGCCGTAACTAGGTTGTGTAGACGAAACTGCTTTTAGGAATAAGACCGCCCAGATGTACTAATATAAGCGATTTAATTATTGTATCTGTGTATTTTTATCGTTCAATAAAGAGTAATTGAAATAAATTGAATTGAACTTTTTTCTAGATATCTAGAACCATGCTCTAGATAATCATTGTGCCGATTAGTCTAGAAAAAAAGACCATACCTACCTGCTGATAACGCATCTAATTGATATAAGTGGTGTCTAAGAAAACGATGCAAATAAAACTGTCTTCGTTATAAAAAAAATTATCTTAACATTAGCTGAGGTCTAAAGTTGCAAACGGACAGACAGCCCGCCTGATGGCAAGCGGCCGCTGTCGTCCATCATCAGCTTATATACGTCCACTGCTGAACATAAGCCTCCCCAATAGAATACCACTTTTGGTGGGCTGAACGTTGGGGGATTTGTAATAATCACAACCTTAGCAGGCGGATTGGTGATCGTTGTATTGATCTTGATATACACAGGAGAACGCTGCTGCCTGTCCTTGGTGCAAAAATGGGTCGAGACTGGCTCTCCTACCAATGAAACCGGAAGCAACGACAAAATACGGAAACAGATATTAGAGTAGTGACTCTAAATAACTACTCTGAGAAAAAAATAAGTAGCCCTCCTACTTACGTAAGGATAAAAATATACCACTATTACATAAGTAGCCGCCCCCATTATAAATGGTGTGCCGGCCACATTATTAAGTAGTTTAGTTACTTAGTAATGTGGCTGGCTACTGAATCAGTTGTAGGTGACACCATTTATAATGGGGGCGGCTACTTATGTAATAGTGGTATATTTTTATCCTTACGTAAGTAGGAGGGCTACTTATTTTTTTCTCAGTGTACCTATACATACAGTTAATTTAGCCGGCGATCTTTACTACGTGTAATATATTAAGATGACTAACCTGTATGCAGTCTCGTATGCTGTTGAACATGGCTGAGCTGCTTGAACCGCCGGTCGCAGTACGAGCACTTGTACGGCTTCTCCCCAGTGTGGACCCTGATGTGCTGGACCAGCTGGTGGTTCGAGCTGAAAGACTTCAGGCACTGCTGGCATTGGTGCGGCTTGACTTCACCTCCCAGACCCCGCTGCAACTCCCTTGCGTGCATCTGCATTGCGTTTTTATGCATGAAGATCTGTAACAATCATTGGGAGGGTTTATTTTATTTATTTACGAGCCTAATAGATATCATTTTCGTAATCAGCGTCCCATAAAACATCAAAAATTCATATTAATTTGGTTTTCCGTAGGAATGAGATGTTTTTTCGGGATAAAAACTATGTCCAGCAGTGGACGTCTCAGATGATGATGATGAGTAAATGTAAGTAATTTTTAGAGGTCTGTTTCATTTTCCTGATGTATCCTTATGATGACTTGTCGGCCCCGTAGCCTAGTTGGTAGTACACCTGCCTGCGAAGCTCGGGGTCGCGGGTTCGAATCCCGCCCAGGGCAAACATTCGTGTGATGAACACTTGTGTTTGCCTTGTGACTGGATGTTATTTATATATTATATTATGTATCTATGTATGTGTATCAGCTGTCTGATACCCATATTAGAGGCTCTGCCTAGTTTGGGATCAGGTGGCCGTGTGTGAAATGTCCCCACATATTTATATTTATTTACTTATAAATACAGGATATAAGCTATCACTCTACCATGTTTCATTAGATTAAATTTAGCCGTTATGACGTCGCTGAGTAACAAACATCCTTTCTATTATTATAATAACTAATATATATTACATAATATACCTACATATACAATACACTTCTCCAATTCCAAATTAGGATTTTCTCCTATACTAATGGAAATTAAACAAGTATAGGACAATGCACAAATATAACATCCAGATCGGGACAAACTTGTACAAATTGTACAAAGTGGTGTTCCCAGTGGGAATCGAACCCATGACCTCTGGTGCTCGGGCCAATAATCAAACCACTAGGCAAACGAGGCGGTCAGTTAGTTGGTTTGCCCATGTGCATGTAATTTTCTTTTTACTTTGGTTCAATAAATAACTATGGTATCTTACCCTTGGCGGAAGAGAGTCATATCTCCCATACATTTTGTATAAAATATACGACACCCTGTAAGGTTGGCTGGAAGAGATCTCTTTTAGAGATAAGCTCGCCTTTGTACGCACCATTTATTACTGTTTTTAGTTTTAAGATGTGCAATAAAGAATATATAATAATAATACGATATCGACTTTGAAACATAATAGCATAAATATGAAGTTGGCTGTTCAATTATTTTTATGCGGCCTCACGCGATTCTAACGCCAAACATACATTCACATTACATATATATAAATAAACATAAATGCAAGATAATACAGCTGGTGTAAAGTTTCACGCTGAGTCCTATAATTTTGCCATGGCAAAGAAATTGCTTTCCAACCGTAAGCCAGATAAGGTGGAATTATAGGGACTTAATATTATTTATAGTGCTTGAGACGCCTTTTCGTGTGGACTTGCGAGGTATTTGATGTGTGGTTTTAACTGCAGTGTTGCTATGTAAATGCATTTTCTTTTATGTATAAGTTTTATCGTTACATTTTACTGAACTACCTTACGATATTATACTGCGGTAAATTTTATTTATCCGTAGTAAAAAGCAGCATATACAAACAAACAAAAATATAGAAATATAGAAGGCTGGTGCCCGTGACTTCGTCTGCGCAGGATTAGTATTTCGAGTAGCTTATATTAGCGTGGCGTAGAAAAGAACTAACATTATGACATTAAAATTATAATTTTATGGCGCACGCCATAACAGCTCGCAGATGGTAGATTTTTTCCTACTTACTTGATATTTTAAACAATTCACACAATATCTTCATAAATTGTAGCCTATATGTTATTCTGATGTATAAGCTCGTATATTATTGTATACTTTCATTAAAATCCATTCAGTAGTTTTTACGTGAAAGAGTAAAAAACATCCATCCATACTTACAAACTTTCGCGTTTATAATATTAGTAGGATTTAGCCCCTGACATCGTTCGCATTAACCACTAAAATTCCTGATTCTGTCTCTTTAACAGCTTCCTAGTCTGTTAGGCTATTGAATGATGAGATCTTATCCAAATCAAACCCCTTAGCTCTTAAATGTAATTCAAACAGAGATACAAAAAGTTGTACATACATAGGTACATACATAATGTTCACGCCTTGGTCCCAAAAAACTAGGCAGAGACGATGTATCGCCACTGTTCGCGATCCTGACACAAAACCTATTTGATCCTTGAACGTCCTCCTAGGACGACCTTTAGCTGTAGTTCCTTCCACATTCGCGCTGTACATTTCTTTTGTCCTATTTCGATGCTTTTGTCACTCTTCTTTCACTCATACGCTCTAAATGTCCAAACCAACGCAACATACCCTTCTCTACCTGCGTTACTACATCTTCTTTTAAACCAAAGGTTAACAAGTGATTCGATTTTATTGTATTGCTTCTGTAAAGTCTCCGGAACTAACTACCTCTATAATGTAAAAAATGCAAATATACTTAATTATACAAATTCCTGTACAAAATTTAATAATATTTAACAATATACTTCAGTAAGTCATCAAATTCCCAAACTTTTTTCAATAACTCAAAGCAAATTTGTACGACAACGTAGACTTTTATTTTATTTTAGAAAAAAAAATCATTTGTTACTTACGTACGAGTACATAATAAATGTCATATACATATATTAATATATACAGTAAGGTCTAAACACACCAACAAGGTAAAACATTCCTTCGTCCCTCTTTAGCAAACACTCGAAAACTATGTCAAAGTTTTATCAATAACGGTCGGCCCGTATAAATAAATGCCTTTAATCTGAGACTAATCTTGTGCCGTGTATTTTATATACAGACTTAGTATATTTATTGAAAACCCTTCGTTTCTACGATTGCAAAGAAATGACTTTGGACACGCAACCGTACAATGTGGGCCAAAAAAAGCAGACTTAGTAAAAATAATTTATATTCCGAATGGGCAAACCAGCAGACAGCCCATCTGATGGCAAGTGGCCACTGTTGCCCGTGAACATGTGCAACTTTTGATTACTGCATGCAACAGTCCAAATGCTACCATTAATAGTTAAAAAAAGGCTTTATTGTAAGTAAAAAACATGCTAATCTAGTCGTGTTTCGTTTTTTATGTTCAAAATATTTATTAAAATTTGTAAGTACTTAAAATAAAAATTATACCAAGTTTTTAGTAAGAAACACTATTCTATTAATCTGTTGCTATCAATTTAAGGAAATACTATTATTAAAAAATCTTTAAAAACATACCTTGAATAGTCTTATAAAAAATAATTTTAGAAAATTATTTATTAAATTAGGTACCTCTGGATATATTCTTGCATGTTGAATAAGGTTCCACATTATTATTACCAATATACTTGTTCACGTTTAGAACCTTTGGATAACACTAAGCAGAAAATATTGTGTATTTATATTTCTAAAGAAGGAAAATCACTGTAAAAACGCCTCCTGTCGACTAAAAATGTATATTTAAACATTTATTTTTAACGTAAATCATCCTTGTTTATGAAATATTTTTCATTTAACGAACAGGAAATAATTTTTTAAACGTAATTAAATGTATCTATCAGTTTCCTTTGTTTATAATTAACATAACATTGAGGTTACGAATATCTACTGGATATAAGATAAAGCTATGGTATGTTTATATACCGTTTGTAATTAAAGAGCACTTGAATTTCATAAGTTTCCGGCCAATTGCATAATTACCAACGAATTTTTAATGTGTGTTTCAAATTTCAGATGACTCCATTCATATCAGTATTTCTGTTATCTGCCGGACAAACAGACAGACGGACACTATAGTCTCGTTATAATATGTAACTGAGTTACTTGGTTGATATTTGGATTTATGTTCTTATTCTAATCTTTTTTGGGCTGCAGTTTTTTTTTTATCAAATAATATAATTCAAAATTGTGTGTCGTGATATTTTCAAATAAATAAATTAATATTAAAATGAGGGTATCAATTTTGTTGGATTCTTAAAAACAACGCACAAATGAATATTTTTTTAAAGTTAGATGTGCACCTAATACTGCTCGCAAGTTTAAGTCTTTCACGCGTGTTAGAAAGTGGAACTAGACGTTTGGAACACGCAACTAAGAAATTGCAAAGAATTTATGCTTTTGATGCGATATGAAGCCGGGACTAAGGTTCTGCTCCCGGAAGGGGTAAAATGAGTTATTGTAGCAATCGTTGTTAAATTTGCTGCATATCATTCGTTTGTAGTTTGAGTGCTTTATTAATGCTTAATCTTATAACATAAAATACAACATAATCGATATAAAAAAGGTAGAATAAGTTCTCTGGATTGTAATATTACATACATAATGCTAAGAAAAATTATTCTTTTTTTCCTTCCTTCCTTCCTTCTGAATAGATTTAAAGGGCTTTCTTTATCGTATAGTTAACTAAGGTTAGGTCACTTTAGTTATATAATCTTAGTTATATTATAACTTAAACCACTTTAAATCTATCTAGAAGGTCTTTAGTAGTGGATAGTTTTTTAATTTTCTTAGCATTATGTTGGTAATATAGTTCTAGCTAATATGTTATATAGTTCATTAGTTATTTTTGTACATTGTTAGATTTTTTTATAAAGATTATGTTTCATTTTATACTATAAGATTAAGACATTAGGATATATGTACCTATAAGAGTATATTGACGCAAAAAGCGGAAACGGAAGCGGAAACCCACACCGATGTAATTTTATTGTTATTAATAATTCGTTATCACTTTTTTAGTCCAAAGTCCTTAAAATATTTAGCGTTTTTATATAGTTGTCACAAGTCATCAAGAACACGTTATTAAATAAACATTAAAAAGATTCTTCTACACATTTATTTAAAAACGTTTTCCTGCAAAGTGTAAACGACACTGAATAAAAATTAAGGATGTCCGTCACACCAACTGCCTCAATATAGAATGGCAGTATATTAAATCTTTTATAATGTGATTGTTACCCGTAGAGGTTTAAAGACTGAGCTTTTAAATGTATTTATTACGACCAAGACTAATCTGGTCTTGTAAATACTGGCAGGTGGTTAATAAAATTAGTTATTTAGCAAATATGTTGATATATAAACACTTTTATTGTCATTTTAGCACGTAAACATATAATTATAGTGCTTCTATATTATACATATGACATTCAGACTTTACGAACTTTTAGAAGTTATTCCTAAAACTCTTCCATTTTACGTCATAGAACAAATTGTAATATAAGAACAAATTGTCTGAGTATAGGAATATCGTAAGTGCAAAGAAATATATTTTAACATTGTACTTCGACAGAAGAGCCATTTAAAAAACCAGAATGATGTCCTGAAATTAAGATTGCGAAAAATATATCAAGGCAATCTCATGAAAATTCAGTATTTTCCAATATGGAAAATTAAAATATGAAAAATGTACATATATTTAATCCAAAGATATTTTATACCCATGTACAATATACGAAGATTGCGTTTGTGTATTCTGTTTACGTATACACACAGCTACAGAATTTAACATTCTTTTATATGAAATGTGTTTCAAAAATTACAATATAGTTAGGTAACATTATTAAAAAAACTACAATTTAGAATACAGTTAAGTAATATTATTACGAGTATGTCACAATGTTCCATCAGCAGAATGTATAATTTGTGATTAACTGTATAAAAGACTATTTGTAACGAAAGTGCATGTCCTGCTTCCCTAATACATACCTGTTTTATGTTTAATAACACGTTAAAGGACAGTGATGCCATACGGCGCGAGTAGGCTGTCCTTCAACGTGTTAAAAATCACTTTTGTATTTATAATCATAGCATTTATCGCTGTAAAATAAAGATAAAAAAAAATTGAACCTCATTTTACAGCAATAAAGGCGATGATTATCGATACAGAAGTGATTTTTAACACGTTGAAGAGCAAAACACAAAATAGGAAAACATCTTGTTAAATTATCAATAGAAAAAAGGAGAAAAAAATCATGTAATGACAAGCCGTCACAACGGACACGGTGGACAACCCCTTAGAGCGTAATTAGCGACATAAAAAATTGAGCGCTTCCAAGGCATAAAAATGGAATGAAATATGCCCGGTCCATTTTACACAAATTGTCCGTGGGACGCGCTCGGGCTCTATTAAGAAAAATGTCTTGTACCCTTAGTGGGATTTGGTGAGATTTTTTTATGATATTGCTACTGGAAATTATGAATTTATAATATAAAATGGGGGAGATTTCATATAACTTTTAAAATCTCGTTAATTAAAGCGATATTTCAGCAGATACATCGCACATGAAACTATAGAACGTCATAACCCAAAAAATGCAGTGTTCAGTTATTAATACCAAAAAAAAATAAAACAAAAAACTTACTCGATTTCCTCTATCTTTGTTTTTCATTATGTAAACAGATAATCATAGTCTTAGTAAATAAGTCAAAATTGCGTACTTTTCTTTAGCCGTTTATTTATGTAATTTTTTAAACTTTCAAAACGTGTTTTCTCAAAACACGATTTTTTGAGTTACGACGGTTTATGATTTCATGTGCGGTCATGTGTTCAAAGATACTGTCCTCGTTAGGTTTCTATTAGAATAATGTGTAAAACGGCAGACATTTTTGGGCAAAAAACATTCTAAATGCAATACGTAAATATTTTATGTATTACGCCCTAAAATAAAGTACGGCTGGCAGTACACAATACTGGATTGCCACCGTTCGACTCGTACCTACTATAACTACCTACATTAGAAACGATGATGTTCTTTAAGTAACTAGGTTTCTCATCTGCAGTGAAAAACCGGCAAAAAACTGATCTCACAATACTCGAGGCAAGTTCATTTGCGATCAGTCGTGAGACCCCTTCAAAATGCCAAAGCATTCTTCCAAATGATCTAAAAATTAGAAACCAAGCGAATGCATTATTAATGTGCGTTAAACATTATTATTTTGGTAATTTAATCTTTGGTCATTACCTAAGAAAGATTTTGTTCAGAATTCATCATCTTGTTTAAAAATTATGTCAATATATATAAGTAAATAAAACAGAAAAAATGAATTATTTGTACTGATAATGGGAAAAGAAGAATAAAACTGTTGGAATATATACTCTGTTTACATACAAAGAAAAAATAGGTATCTTGTAAATAAAAAGTGTCTGGATCAGTAAGTCAATCGGTTACAGAGTGACGCATTTTTCTGAACTTGACTCGGTTCACATTTTTTTAGGCCATGAGTATTTTTAAATTCCCTGCAGTGGGTGACTGGCTTTTTTCATTTCTTTATTTTGCCAGTGCGCTGCTTCGAAGAAGTGCATGTATATTTTCGCGCGAAGGTAAGTTTTTATTTATTTTTTAACACGTTGAAGGACAGTCACCCGGGCTCATCATCATCATCATTATCAGCCGAAATACGTCCACTGATGAACATACGCCTCCCCAATATAATGCAATTTTTGGTGGATAGGCCATGGCCCTTACTGCCTCAAAAAATACAGGAAAATGATTTTCGTGCTTATTATCCTCTTTTTATAGCCTGATAGATAACTTGTGGGGGTGTAAAGGAGCGCAAAGACAGCCGGTGCTCCAAATGCCAACCTCATCTGCATAGGCACCCTCTGATTGACAAACGAGGGCCTGGCAACCGACAATGGTGGTATAAAATGTACTAGACTAAAAATTCATAGACCCCTGTGTCACCTCTTACTGCGAAGGCCAACACGTTTGCCCAGCGTGGACAATATGGGCAATACTCCCCCATGAGCAGCTACCAAAAATCACGGGCACCCAGTTCCCGGCAGGCCTACTATTCCTGGCTGAAGAAGGTAGGGATGCGGAGGGCGGAGGACCGGATGTGTTGGCGTTCATTAAGGAAGGCCTATGTCTAGCAGTGGACGTCTAAGGGCTAATATGAGATACCTTTAACGTATAAATGACGTTAATATTAGTACCAGTTTTGCGTTAGAAGTTATTCAGTTAATAAGAGGACGTCGATCGGCGTTGTGCTGACGTTAGCCTATTCTACAGGAGACGCCATACGGCGTCACTGTCCTGCAGCATTATATTTAATTGGATTTAATTACAAATAAAAAAATTAAAAAAAAATTTCATCATCATCATCATCAGGTTATTTTTGTCTCCACTGCAGGAGCACAACCCTATCTCATCTGCCGGAGACAGACAGAGATTTGTCCTACACTCCCCGCGCTGGCCAGACGGGTTGGGGAGGCCTGATTGATGTTTTATAATGTAATAACAAAAAAATTACTATAGTTTATTTCATTACACATTGATAATTAACCACTTCACACCTTTTAAAACAAGTCAATAAACCTGTTACAGTTCTCACGAATAAAACGCCCAGCCAAATCATGTTACACGAACGAATGTAAAATAACTCTAATAAGCTAAAAGCACTGTCAGGTGTCAAAGTAACAATTAGCAAGTTATCACTTCCCGCGAACACTGTAATTTTAGTTTTTTTTTACTGCCGCAAAACGTTACGTTCCAAAAAGGGGCGAAAACTGCTGTAATTAAAAAGTGGCGTAAAAGTAGCTTTTAACGGGTGTTATTAAGTATGTGTGTTTTGTTTTTATTAGACTTTTTGATTTTGTGTGGATTGAGCGATTACGTAATACGTGGGAACAATTGTACAACAGCGTGTTTAGATGTTTATTGATCATTATCGTCATTATTCAACTAAGCGTTAAACGTAATAGCGTCCAGTATAGGACAAGCCTTTGTCAGTGATTTTTTTTATCCACCGATATATTTCTGTGGATTTTATCATTATTTGGATTTTAAGATAAAAACCTCTGTATACCCAATAATTGGCGATTACGTATAAATATCTATTCAATAACAATATTAATATACAACAATAATACAAAACATAATAATTTAATAAAATAAAATAAATAAATACAATGCCATAAATTACGTAACAAAAAATCTTTAACTGTTTTCCTCTTATTATTTTCTTGTGTAAATAAGTAAACTATCTGTTTAGGGTTCCGTCAAAATAAATAACAGAGCTTTATTGTGCGTCAGTATATCTGTCCGCCAGATTGACTCGAAAATTACCGGACCGATAAAGATGTGGAATAGATATGTAAAATAAACAGGCAATTGCGGGAAAATTATGAAAATTTCAGAAAAAACGTTTTTCAAAATATATGATGAAGATAAAAAATCTTAACATAGTGTCTTTTTAAACGTATATCGAGCATTTCGAAGCCTAAATAAGTACCTATAATGCAACACTATTATTTTTAATGTAAAGTCATTCGCATAAGGTACGAGTTAAAAAAACATTAAACAAAGAATTATCGGCTCAAGGCTAACATTACTCATCAGTATCAAGAAGTCTTTCTTTAAATAAGTACAACCTTGTACTCTAAGAAAGCTGTTTACATTGGAACAAAGAAAAAATCCTTTAACAGTATGAATCATTATAAAGACAAGGATTCCGAAGAACATATTTTTTTAGATTTTTGTGCGATCGAGGACCAAAAAAATAATAACTATAATCAAATCACGCTGTATATACCTACGAATGGCAAAGAAATTATGCAAGACGTATTTAAAGTCCATCAAATCACACCGCGTGGTAGACTTTGTGCCCTCTTTGTATTGGTATAATTATAGACTTTGTGCTTTTTAATACGCCGGACATGAAGACATAGATTTTGTTTGCTTTTGGAAACAATATACTTACTTGAAAGTAAAGAAATAAACTAAGAGAATTGACAAAATAAGGGTAAACAAAAATCCTCCAGCATTTTTTTATTGTTTACATTTTTGTTTTTTTTATTAAATTTACTGACTTACTGATTATACAGACAAGAGTTTTAGGAACAAAATATGTAGATACGAGTACTCTATTAGTTTGTCAGATTTACCCAAGACGCGCCACTGAATCCGATCTCCAGTTCTTCGCATTCCGAATTGTCTGACAACTGAACCCAAGTAGATATTATACACAATGCATTTATTATCTGAGTGAGTTGCGGTGCAGCCTTGAGTAAAGAACGAGTGTGTTCTACCGTTTATCGTAATATATTGTTTGATGTAATGATTAGTAAGTAGTTATATTATAAAGGTGGCCGCTAAAGGGCGGTGTCTGTCGGCACGGTCACTTGACATGGGCAGTGAAATTACAGTATTTTTATAGACAAACTGTTATATAGTTATCAGGTTAATGAGATAATAACATTATAACTCCCATTCGCAGCACTTATTAAGGAAGTAGTAATCATTAGATCAAGTGCCATGTGGTTCCCGGCTTAGAATAGGACCACACCCCATCTTCTCGTGGGTGTCGTTAAGGCAACTAAGGGATTGCACCAGGGACGGACAGCAGCTTTCTTCTGTCTATTAAGTATTGCGATCACCAAAAAAAGTGGCAGTGGGCGGGTCACATCTGTCGCAGAACCGACGGCCGTTGAGGCAGACGGGTTCTGGAGTGGAGACCGCGGATCGGGACGCGCAGGGTGGGACTCCCCGCCGCCAGGTGGACCTACGACCTGAAGAAGGTGGCCGGAAGCGGATGCGGAGGGCGGAGGACCGGGTGTAGTGGCGTTCATTGGAGAAGGCCTATGTCCAGCAGTGGACGTCTAAGGGCTGATATGATGAAGATGTAAAGTTTGAGACAAATTGTACGAGACAACATAATTACCATCGCATCTTGAAAATGTTGAATTTCCGTTTATCATTGCTATGCTATGTATGTCTTAACAACGCCAGATATTTATTGTTAAATACCCCTTTTACCCTACCCATCAGATAAAATAAAAAAATTCCCACGTAGTCTATTAGTTTTTATCGTCTCCTGTGAAATTATGACTTTCAGGAACAAGAATCCGAAGTTAAATGACAATAACTTACATAAGATTTCAATAATATCTATTTAAAAGCGTAATAAAAAATGCGTGTGTTACTCTATGCGTAGCCGCGTATGAAAGAGACAGCAAGTGCAGCAGTCTAGTTTAGAGATAGCTGTTAAGATAGCGCTATCTCGATTCACCGCCCACGGGGAATGTCCGTGCCCTGCCCGACTGTGGACTTCCTATATTGTAAGAATGTGTTCTACATCTGTGGTTGTTAAAAAACAAAAAAGAGACTGTAGTAGTCTTTTTTTAATATATGAAAAACCTTTTAATTTTTAAAACAAGATAGTAACCAAACTGTGATATATAAAAAAAATTAGATAAAAAAAAATTAAAAGCAATTTGTTTTAGGTAATGATTCACCAGTTACTAAGGGACTCTTAAAGTCGTATTATCTTGTTAGTACACTCGTCTCACTTCCGAGGTCAAGTGTTCAACCACGAGCCAATATTTTTTTTCGGAACTTAAATAACCGTATTTAAGTTGGATCATCATCCAAGGTTAACTTTATATCAAAAAAATGCTTATTGTATGTGCATTACAATATTTAATAAATTGCCAGATTCAATTAAGTGTCTACCACTTAAGCAAATTACATATAGACTAAGGGATTAATGGTTGTTGAGTTTTTACAGTGTTCAAGAGTTTCTTGATGATAAAAGAAAATTACCCTTACGAGTACTTAACAGTACATAATGTATTTGTATTTGCATGCTACTTTTATTATAGCTGGATAGATGAAACTATTAATTTTAAGACCAAAAACTGTACCTATTTATTGCAAATAAAGAACTAAAAAAAATGGCTCGTTATTATCAATTTATCATACCACATTTTTTTTTGTAGGAAAACATTGTTAAGAAACCTGCATAGTAGAAACATTAAGGGAACCGTCGGAGGAGGAATGTGACAGTATCTCGATACCTCCAAGGTACGCTACGCCAATTAAAGTTTTGGCCAATTTCAGTTTTTATGAAAATAGAGTCATGAAATCTCAAAACTCCAAAAAACAAACTTTTTTATTTGATATAAACCCAATTCAGCAAAATTTAGTTTGCGTACTGTACCTTCGAGGTATCGTTTAATTGCGATACATACGTCTGAGGTTGCCTCCTCTTTCCCCGAAGCGCTTTCACGCTGTCCCCCACTGTACGCCAAAGAAGAAATTCAAAAGCCAAATGACATTCAAACAGGGGAATGCATTTAGAGCAACGATCTCTATGTACTACTAGATGGAGCGTTCCAAACAATCGCTCTGTTCCACGCAAGTAGCCACAACTCTTTCACATTCACTTTGAAACTTGTGCAGTTACTACGCAGAACATTTAATTATTTACTAAATATTGACATTATTTAACGGCAGCGTCAATATTTAGTAATAATTAAATGTTCTGCGTAGTAACTGCACAAGTTTCATTGTGAATGTGAAAGAGTTGTGGCTACTTGCGTGGAACAGAGCGATTGTTTGGAACGCTCCATCTAGTAGTACTAACATAAAGATCGTTGATTTAGAGATTTTTTTTATTAATAAAAGGCACTAAACTCCATCTTATTTTAATGGATTTAATATAGCTGATGCTTCCATATCAGCAGTCAACTTGCCTATTTTCTTTTAAATTTATCTAATCAGTTCTTAAACGTGTTTTTTGTTCATGACAAACTAAAAAAATATCTGCAAAGAATCATCGTTCATGCATGAGCTTCAAGGAACTTGGCAGAGACAATAAAAAGGCATAATGAGCAGGAGTGAGTTCCGACACTGACCTATGTCAACAAACGGAGCGATGCGCCTGTGTGCGCCTGTGTAACACTACATAATGTATCACTGTAGACTGGACAAATGGATAGAGTTACCTTAAATTATTTTCTTTTAGTCATACGATAAAATTGCGAGTGACCGCTTCAATTAAATGGGCCTGCCTGACGCAACCACTTTAGTTAAATATTGCAAAAAATGTGGCAGATACACAATTGAGAAATAAATAATGTATGAAACATAATAAAAATGAAACTTTAAAAACTTTCACTAAAGAAATGACTGATTAGTGACTGACTGAAAATAGTGATTTTATTATATATAAATGAACGTATATTATTTTCGTATATTCATATAAGTAATCCTTAAAAAACAACTAAAACACTTTGCAAATAAAACATTAATTTAATAATTCTAATGATTAGTTAACATACTATCCCGTTTTTTCAGAAAAATAATCATTTTTATTTTTATTGAGAACTTCTATAACTTTCTAATTCGTATACAAATCGAGTGCAGACAGACAACAATGACAGGCGCATTCAGATAACCTCATTTCTTTCCGCGATAGCACTCACACACGTTAACCATTATAAGTGTGTGTGACATATGAGCACGTAGGTACTTATTAGCGCTCTAGACTCTAGAATATAAGTTTAAAAAAGAGTATACAAGCTTTTTTCTTTGTTTAAATGCGACCTGTTTTTTTTTTCGGGTATTATGAGACGCTAAAACTACTGACTGCGTTTTTCTCCAAACAAATTGAAATGAAATGAAATGAATCTTTATTGTGTATGAAGTTCAGGTAATTTTAAGATATTAGATATTTAGTACAAGTACCACTAAACCCTACCTTTGCAGGTGTATATACAGACTATAAATTTTATACAAGTTAAATTAAAATTAAAAACTGTCAAGAATAAAATGAACAGGAACAGGCTCCCAGATGAAGTGGTTTCAGCCAAATCAATAAACTCCTTTAAAAATCGCCTTGACAACTGGCTTAAAACTAATACAGTTTAAAAGTTAAAATCCAACACTGTGAAATAGACACATCAGCATATTTGCTGCTCGTCTATAATATAAATAATAATAATAATAATAATAAAATGTCAAGAAGAATACAAATGTCAAAGTATCAATTCCACTAATAATGTCACTACAAATTATAAATTAAATTTATTATAAAAATTAATACTATACTAGAAGGGTCCACAGAAACTGAAGCCCATTAGTATGTGAACTATCAACGGTCACGTGATCTATACAATTAATCTAACCCCATCGATAAGAAATGTTTTTGGAGTTCTTGTTTTTGGTAAATTAATGGAATATGTCTTAATTCTACGGTCGAGAATACCGTACAATACAAAGAGGGAACGTCGCCAGCCTTCTGGGCACAATGCCCCAGTGCGACCACCTCGACGGCCTTTTTTATTACTTGTAGTTTAGTGTTAGTAGTTTTCTATTTCTTAATGTTTAGTTATGTTTGGCTTATGTCTTTATAGTATTATAATTAAATATTAAGTCGAAAAAAAAATCATGTGACATAATAATTTGATACTATTTTAAAAAGACATTAAAACAGCAATAAAAAAAAAATTAAAAAATAAAAAATATTTTAGATATTACATATCTGGTAATTACACCCAATTCTTAATTGTACCTAATTCAGAGTATCAAATAGAGTCAAATAGTATACCTCCAAGGTATACTACTTCAACTAAAATTTTGGTTAATTTCTGTTTTTATCAAAATCGAGTCATAAAATATCAAAAAAAAACTTTTTAATTTATTTTTCTTAAAGTTCAGGGAGCATATGTTGATAAAAACAAAATTGTCCAAAATTTTAGTTGGCGTAACGTACCTTGGAGATGTCGAAATTTCCGATTCGTACCCAATGACGTATTCACTATATCTGTGTGTACGTCAGTGGTGTGATGTGAGCGAGAACGGTGATGCAATAATTAATGGTACATTATCGAAGAAATGACGACGCGCTGCGCATATTTATAACGCTCTGGTGTAATGTTATACACGTTATGTTTTATTACTGTTTGCGTTTTATTTTTATGATGTTTTTATCTATGTACATACCGGTATAGGTATCGTAGGATTCGGTTACAGCATAAGGAATTTATTTATTCGGAGTGATGCAAGTGAAACCTTTTTTTAAAATGTAATAAGATTTGAATTTTTTTTTTAATATTTTGTGGGTGCTATAGCGGGAGGCAAGGAAAGGAGGAATGGGAGGGGGAAAGGGAGGGATAAGAAAATGTACAATAAGTCAATTTCAAATTAATTTTAAAAAAATATTGACAGTTACTCTAAAATAAAATAACATCTCAGCTATACTAATTATACCAAACACATATATATACAAATTCTGGAATTTCATTGCAAAAGAACGAAGATGAAATAGAACAAAAGAAAAAACCGTGCCGTGTGGTTCCCGGCTTAGAATAGGGCCACCGCTATCTTTCCCGTGTCGTCAAGGCGACTAAGGGATTGCACCAGGGACGAGCAGCAGCGTTCTCTTGTGTGTGTATGTTAAGATCATGACTGCGATCACCCATCCGCCTGCCAACCGTGGTGATTATGGCAAATCCCCTAATGGAAAACTTACCAGAAGTGGTAGTCTATTGGGGAGGCCTATGTCCAGCAGTGGACGTATTTAGGCTGATGATGATGATGATGAAAAAAAAAGGGCTTTTGATTTAAAAATATAAATAAGGACAATAAACAACGTAATAAATATTGCAGCGATACAGTTAACGTCTTAGACCTTAAAAATGCAGGGGTAACGCACCTTCAGGGCTAACTGATAAGAAAAACAAAGGCCACTGTCACTGCAAGTAGGTATTTTGTACCTACTGACGTACCAGGGCACTGAACTTAGGCTGAGGCCTTGATTTTTATATAGATTAGGTATTTATGTATAATACTGCGTGCACGCAGCAACGTTAGCATGCTTCACTTTTATTACCTACTGACAACGCCAGATAACAAAGATAAATTTTAATGAGAGTGGAGAAAAAACTCGTAAAGTCCTTAAAGTATATGTAACTAGACCTAGAATAGGTCTAGCTCTTTTTAGGCTGTTAGTGCAACACTATGTCTCATTTCTACATGTTTTTCCAAGAATAGTATTATACTATTATATTAATATCTATAACTAGTTGTAGTAGAGTTGGTTAGGACTAATTCTGACAGGGAAGCTGACAGAAGAATCCAGTAGGGCTGGGCAGCATTTGGAAAACTGCGTCAGGTCTTCACGTCGCCTATTCCACAATGTTTAAAGACAAAAGTCTTTAATCAGTGCGTCCTGCCTGTCATGACCTACGGTGCAGAACGTGGATACTGACGGTGGGCCTGATCCACAAGTTTCAAGTCGTTCAGTGAGCTATGGAGAGGGCTATGCTCGGGGTTTCTTTGAAGGATATGATTCATAATGAAGAGATCCGACGAAGAACGAAGGTGACCGACATAGCCGAAAGGATTAGCAAGCTGAAGTGGCAGTGGGTGGGCCACATCTTCGCAGAACCAACGGCGGTTGGGGCAGACGAGTTCTGGAGTGGAGACCACGGATTGGCACGCGCAGGGTGGGACCGGGTGTGGTGGCGTTCATTGGGGAAGGCCTATGTCCAGCAGTGGACGTCTAAAAGCTGATATGATGATGATGATGAATAGTTGTTTACTAAATAAATGTATAAAAGGGTTCCTCGGGTTAAAAATGTAGGTCACATCATTTAGGTATCTCGATTGTGATCTGCAGACGTGAGACGTGACTTGACTACACAAATATTGAGTTCTAAAAATATGAACATTTTATCTAGAAACCACCTGAGATATTACAGTCATTAGAAAATAGAAATAACATAATATATTACTCAAATTGACGTCTGGTAAAATGATTTACTACGGGATTGCACCAGGAACGGTTAGCAGCGTTCTCCTGTGTATATTAAGATCATTACTGCGATCACCAATCCGCTTGCTAAGCGTGGTGATTATGACAAATCCCCCGATGAACAGTCTCAACTACGAGTAGAAGGCATTCTATTGGGGAGGCCTGTGTTCAGCAGTGGACGTATTTCGACTGATAACAATAATTTATTACAAGATGACTACACTTTTTCATTATTCTTCAACAGTTAAGTATAGCTGGCATAGATTTCTCATAAAGATAAGTCCACATTTGTACATTTATGTTTATTCTGTACGGTTTTTGTAAACTTATATGTGCAATAAAGATTACATGTTATATGTTTATAAAAGTGCACTCATATCCGTGATTTGTTTCAGAAACACAAAGTGAAGTTCATACAGTATTCATGCGCGTACGCAGGTCACGATCACGGACATCGAACTCGCATTTTTAAATCGATTACACCACAGTGCGACACGCAATCGATTCAGATTTTAAACTTTACTTCCGTTTCAACTCTAATACTTACATTGTATGTAAATATTATCAATTATTCCTAAGTTTTTGTGACATTAATAAAAAATAATTAAATAACAAAAAACCGTTTTATAAATATAAATCAAAATACTCAGCAAAAGTTTTTTAAGAATGTAATTTTTTTATTACTTTACGAATTTATAAAACAATATAGAGACACAATGTTATTTGTATTTTGGAATTTTTACTTCTTTTCCAGAAACCAAGTCGTAAATTGTTTAAGAGGAAGATAACGTAATAAAATCGCAGTATTTGTCGATGGCAGTCCACGTGTTGGGATATAATAAAAATAAATGGGAGTCTGCGCAAAACGAGAGAGGTCGCTCACCTCCCTAACCTAAGACAAGAGTTTGCGCGTACGCATCACGCACACAGGCGCGATCGTAGGTCGCTACACGCGTTTACGTGCACAGGGTTCACGCTCACATACAAACGAACGCCCACATGCGAGATGCGCGTGCGCCGAACGAGTTTAGACAAACGGAAGAAATATTATTCTCTTTTTAGGTACGGCTTTTGCCCATTCTATTCTTGTAATAACTTTTTACAGGTTCACAAAATACATAGTTTTAATTTAATATATTTTTTTAATATTTTTTGGCCCTAAATATACTGTCAAACAGCTATAAAACATATTGAAAGAAAAAGAACGTATATGTAGGTACAATAAACGTTAGCATTTCAATTAATGACAATTAAAACTACTCTGGCCTTGTTTAAAAAAAAAACATCAGTCGTTTTATGTTACGTACTTACAAAATGTATAAAGTGTGTATGTGGAAATTTCACTTTATTGGCGAAAACCGATACCGTAAGTTTCTGCGTCCATTGCACTCTTCGGTGTTTTTAAACTCAATCTTTGCGTGTGTGCGTCAGAGTCTTGACCTACGACAACATTGCATATTTGTGTCGATGTGTGCGTTGTATGCGTTACGTAATTTTTTTTATCGAGACCTTTTTTTTTGTTTCCTAACTGAAGTGAGTTATGACGATTATGGTATCATTGTAATATTGAGAGAGCAGACTTTCCATAAAGCCATATTAGGTCGTAATGCTATATTAAGATATATTATGGATGGCGTATGGACAGCCCAGCAAAAATGTCATTATTTTGGGGAGGCTTAATTAAGTTGACGTATTTAGATAAGATAAGATTTATTGTTAAAATTAGGCTGACGGTAATATTACATCGCATAAGCAAGTTGCTTTGTTGGACAACATATATCATAGACTACCATCGGCATAGAATAGGAGAAACTCTGTTATCTCTGAGGTCAACAAATATGCTGATGAAATATAATATGATGGTCTAAGATCTGTAAATAAATATGTATATACATATTGCGTGAAAGGGACAGTAGCAGCAAAAACAAGTTTGTACCACATAAACTTTGCAGTCCACTTTGGTCCATACTATTGCTTGTTTAGTTTCTGAGACGCAAATAGCCGTAGTTTTTGTTTTCCGGTTCTATTGGAAAAAAATATTATGTACGTCAGAGGCATTTCTCCTTTGTTGGTTTAAATTTTGTTCAGTTTTAAATACACAACAGTGATTTATTATACCTACCTAGAATTTTTCTACCGATTAGGAGATTTGATGTAAAAATAAAACTATTTTTTTAACAGTCGTATAGGTAGGTATTTAATTTAATATTGTATTTCGAGGACGCTCATCAAATCAAATATAAAAAAATATATACCTAACTCTACAAAATACATACAAAATAAGTTCTTAACTATTTCAACAAACTGATAAAACTATATTTGTAAAAATATTAATCTCTAACTAGAAGTCCCTATCGTAATTAAACTGAGGTAGATATTATTTACATTACAATTCACAATCATAATCACAAGAAATTCATAATATGCTAGACAAAAAATCTAACGATTTTTTTTTATTATCCTATACCTAACAAAGTGGTTATAAAAGTTTTTTTTGTAAATTAACTAAAAAATTAAAGATTATTTAGTTTTTGGATACCTATACAGTAAAATATTATACTTAAAAACCAAAAATACAGGTCTTAAATACATGAACAAGGATTCTAACTTAACAGCATACACTAACAAGCTTAATATAAAAAATATATAATGAATGGTCTTTTACCCTTCTTGGGTAAAGACCTCTATGCTCTTTGCCATGTATTTCCAAAAGATGCTAATAATACAAAAAGATGATAAAACAAAATGTAAACGAAACAATGTCGACTTAGGCATAGAGTTCTCTGTCCCAAAATAATGAAATGAATTAGTATGAGTATTAATTACTACTCACCATTTTTTGAAACAAGTGTCCAATTTGTAACTAAGCATTGTACCTATTAGTTAGTACGAGTAACTGGTGGTTCACTGATTGAGTTGCACTAGATGTGGCGCCAGTAGACGAATTATTTTTGTTAAATATTTCTTACAATTTAGCCACAATTTCTAATAAATAACAAAAAAAACAAAGAATGTTGCATACAGGCAAGATTTAATGATTAAATAAAGAATTTATGTGCACCAACTTACAGAGTAAAATTTTTAGCATTTAATGTTACTCAATATGGCTCCCCCTAATGTTACCCTAAATATTAAAAATAAGAATTCAGTTGCCATAGTACCCAATTATTGGTAAACAGACAATGTCGTTTCAAGTTTGCATTTATTAACCAAGTTACTTTTTATCATATTTATCTGGTAAAACTTTTAACTAATCAAGTCTTTGGTTAAATTTAGTATCAAGTTATGCAATAAAACTAAGTCATTAGATGGAAAAAAGTACACATAAAAGTCACGAGGGTGGCATTTAGCGAATTGCTCGTTCAGGTCACTTTTCCAAGTAAACATTAAGTTGGAACGAGTGAATAGCTGTTATATAATTTACCTTCTGTCTGATTAAGTAACCATTAAGCTAAGCCTTTAATTAGCGAAATAAAACAGTAAACAAACGTAAAATTAAAAATTATCAAATTAAATTACCTGCATCGATCCTTATTCAGAAAAAATCCAAGAAAACCTCGATCAAAGATAAGCATTTCACTAAATGTCAAACAAAAAGAAACCACTTTAACAGACAAGAAACTAACGCTGAATTCAAAACCGGCTTAACTACTTCCTTATTATGTCGCGTACCTACGAGTTTAATAGTACAGAATACGCTAGGAAGCGAAAACGTGGTTTCATATTTCAAAGCAAAATATATGTCTGTTTTCGTCAAAATGTATTTTTCAAATGTCAGTGTGCGGCAAAAAATCGCAGCGTACTCGGCCTGTGGCCCGTAGGCGTTCTGTTTATAAATACTATATAGTTATAGTTATAGTACGGCATCGTACTGCACTATGTGTAGGTACTCGCTTAGGTTTTTATTATAGTCAGTTATATCCGCGCAGTTCCTTAGTTTGACGCTCGTCTGATAAAACAATTTTGATACTGTGCTATTGTTCCCTTGAAACAATATAAAAGTGTTTTGACGTGAATACGTTTTTGTAAGTGGACTGTCAGTTTGAGAAGGTAATTAGATTTTCCACTGTTATTTAGTACGTATAATGATAAGTTTTAAAGTAAACTTACAGACTGACAATGTTAAGCATATTAAAGGATATAATATTTTACCAAATTCTCATCAAATTCTTAAATTGCATTGCGTAAATAGTGATAATAATAATGTAACAAATAACATAAACAATAATAATTCATGTGACAATTTAATAATATAATTCAATTTTAGTCGAAATGTGATACCTAGTTTAAACACGAATAAAAATATTACTTTTATTAGGTACTTCAAGCCAGGAATATCGAACTACAATGGAAAAGTTCGTATTACGTTACTATATTGAACATATTAATTAAATAAATTGTATAATCAGTACAGTACAGAAAATAATTATTTAAGACATAAATTACGTGTACAGCTTTTATATTTAACAACGAATTAGCTTTTATATGTAAGTATTTAAAAAATAAGTAAAACGATGCCTACAAATGACCTGACATATACGCGGCGTCACAACTCTATCCTAGTTCCGAGATCGATTTAATTCATTTGTATGGAAATGTTTACAAATATCTTATACGTGTTAATCTAGCTATCGTCATTCTAAACGTATACGGTTTGTCGGTCTAGGATATTTGAAGAATCGCAAATTTAACTTTGTATTTTTAACTAAATTTTACCGCAATTTTTTTTTCAAGTTTCTATATGACGATCTTTAATTTTTTTCTCTACACACACTAACGTAGATAAACGATTTTTATTTTAGCGTTTTTACTACTTTAGTGTAATATATTTTTGGTTCTTCTTCGAGCTTTCGCACGATTACAATACTTTCTTCACTATTATTGTCGTCCGAAAGTAAAAAAAAGTGTTCTAAATACATTACAAACTATCAAGATTACTACGTCGGTATTTCGCGATAGCTCGCGTGCGAGCGAGATAGATATACATGCAGTTTTTCATTGCACCGCTCTTACTGTAGCAAGTTTTTTTCCAAGATTCGTTTTTATAACTTGCTTTATTCGCCGATGCTTTCTTTAAAGTTTTTTTTATTAATTTATATTTATAGTGGGTAGGTACTCGTTGGTGGTCTTTGATAAAGATAGGCCTGGGAAAAAGTTTAATAAGGATGGGTTTTGTAAGCTGTCTGGTTCCCGGTTTAGTAAGGGATTGCACCAGGGACGGGCAGCAGCGTTCTCCTGTGTAAGTATATTAAGATCCTTACTGCAATCACCAACCCGCCTGCCAAGCGTGGTGATTATGCAAATACCCTAATGGACAGCCCACCAAAAGTGGCATTCTATGGGAAGACTTATGTTCAGCAGTGAACGTATTTTGGCTGATAATGATACGCAAGTAAAAAGAAAAAAAACGTAATATTCACAACTCGAACTTACTGAATTATAATAAAAAAATAAAGAATCGTTATAACTACTCCCATTTAAATGTCCATTCAATAGTCTTTATCGCATAATAAACATACAGTAATCTTATCTTCTCAGGGGGCCAGGAAGACCTGGCAACACTTCGACCCTTCTTAGTCTATTGTGCCAAACCCCTGTCCACCAAGTATGCCCAAAACCGATTTGCTGGACTTCACATACGCCTTAGAATTTCTCCTTAGGTTTTCTTAGGATGTTTTCTTTCGCCGAAAATCCTGTGGTATTATAAATAAACCGTACTTAAGTTCCGAAAAACTCATTGGTACGGGCGGGGTTTGAACCGACGACCTCGTGAACGTGAGACGAGCAATTAGGCTACCATGGCTCTACAGAGATACAATAATACAGTATGTCTTTATGTCCGATTGTATAATCGACTTTCTTATATGACTTTATTTAAATCGCTAAACGATAATTAACCTGATCAAAAAACCGTAAAATTAGTTAATAACTGACAGCCGTTAGAACTGAGGCATTAAAAAAAGTATCTAGTACTTAGGTCTTCGGTTCAGTACTTAGGGTTCAACCATGCGGTAAACCGGTGGGAGTCGTATAACAACAATTTGCGAAACTATAATAAGCAGTACTTAGGCGATTATTTTGACTGAACCTAGGTTTACTTGTCGTTATGTGTGGTGACATGACAGAACAAGTGCACGGGGTGTAACGACAACTCGTTAAATGCGTTAACAAGGGTATTCAAAACAAGTCTGCATCACAGCATTAAATACATCACCATCAGCCGAAATACGTCCACCGCTGAACATAAGCCTCCCCAATAGAATGCTGCTTTTGGTGGGCTGTCCGTTGAGGGGTTTGCCATAATCACCAGGCTTGATTGGTGATCGCAATAATGTTCTTAATATACACAGGAGAACGCTTCTACTTGTCCCTGGTGCGATCCCTCAGTAGCATTGACGAAACCCACAAGTTTGGATATTTGGATGTGTGGATGCTTGTTACTGAATCACGCTTCAACCACTGGACGGATCGGGATGAAACTTGGCATACATTAGGTCCTGAAGTAGGACATAGGATAGTTTTATCCCGAAACATCTCATTCCTACGGGAAATACATAATAATTTGTGATATTAAGTTGTCCACGCGGACGTTATCGCGGGCAACAGCTAGTCCTATATATGTCAGAAGTATCAAGAATCGAAGAGTAGCTACGTATACATACCTACTTCACATCGTTTTGAAGTTTAAAAAAGTATTTTCTAAAATAAGCAAATAAAAATGCAATATTAGTAAGAAGACGTCGAGAGGCAAGAAAGAGAATGGCGTTCGTTAGCCTCTTTTAATTTCAGCTAATTTTTATCTTCTACCGGCGTCGTCGCCTTTTTTACTGTGTAGCACAGGCCATTAGCTACGACGAGATAGGGATGAGAAGTCTTGATATTTTATTTATAAAAAAAAATTGGACCACTGCCAGGTTCCCGCGCTTTGAAAGTGTAAACATCATCAATATTATTTTCGTGACGAATGTTGATAATGTTCCACAGTGACACCTTTCAAATTCTACATATTTACCGCGACCTCTGATTTTACCCATCACCGATCGTAAAGATGTTAACACATCAAAATAAGTGTTCATTTTATCGTTATAATTATTATTTTTTCTTAAATTTCATCAGGATTTAAGTGAAAGTTTACGATGTATTTATTTATTTTCACAAAATCCACAGCACTTAAAAAAACCAATATTAATCTAATTTTTAGTTCTTACTGCCAATAACAAAATAATAAATAAATGACACTATAAATAGTTATTACTGTCGATTATCCAAGAACACCTGATTTTATCTATTAGTTTCAAAAACAAGTATCAAGATCAGTAATCCGCGTGGGATGAAGAAATCTAATTTTTGTCGAGTTTTTCTGTTATTCTACTGGTCCCCAGAGGGCGCTGTTTTCCCGCCAATTTGTATGTGTTTGTGAAAATTTAACCTTAAACCGTTGTCATGTTGACTCCGTGTTTTTGATAATCAACCGTTTTAACGCTACTGCAAAATTCTGGAGATTAATGTGTTTTCTTTTTACAATTTTGATGAAGAGTTTATAAAAAAATTAATATTAAAAAATAGAGACGACTCTAATAAAAATACATTATATTTTGTATCTCTTACCTACAGTTTTTTCTTTTCAAAATAAAAACAAAACGTAATTTTTCAAAATTTTCTTTACATATACACATTTTTGCCGTGTAGTTTCCGGTAGAGTAGAATAGGACCACTCCAACTATTCCCGTGGATGTCGTACAAGATGACTAAGGGAATACATTATAAAACATCAGTCAGGCCTCCCCAGCCCGTCTGGCCAGCGCGGGGAGTGTAGGCCAAATCCTCCGTCTGTCTCCGGCAGATGAGAGAGGGTTGTGCTCCTGCAGTGGAGACAATAATAACCTGATGGTGAAGATATATATTTTTAAATGCGTGTTAACTGTCTTATTTGCATATGAAAAAAAATGTCTTGTACCTTCTGGGCAATTATCTTATATTTTGTAGTTATAAGTTGTTGTTATAAGAATAATGGAGAAAACAAAAAGAAAAAGAAATGCCATCTCTTATCCTAATAAAACATTCAAAACACGGAAAGCGGCGGGCAGGTGTCCGAAAAAACCTTATTTTTACGAGCACTAAGAAAGTTTCCTAATAATGTCGCCGCAAGTTAAGGGTGTTCCGCCACTAATTGCGAAATAAATTTCCAAGTTTGGGCAAAAAACGCTTCCTCGCTATGAGTTATAACGGGTTGAGAGAAAAAAAAACGGAGCGTAAAAGAAATGTTGTCGCCGCAGAGAAACTTCACTTACTCGTAAGTTGTGCCGTATTTATAGTCTATGTGCTTTACTTGTTTGGAAAACAAGTTAGCATTATAAAACATTTTTTTAAGTTATAATAAATTGATTTATTTATTATTGTATTATTAGAGTAGATTTTATCATTTCATAACTTGGCAGAAAGAAGTCTCAGGGAATGAACTAATATATCTATAAGTACTAGCAATACAGAAGTACAGTTTGTATACAATACAAAATTTATTTATTATCTCAACACAAAGATTTAGTACAATTATAATGTATAAAATTAAAATGAGTACAATTTATCTTTTGTGAGAGACTGGTGCCTAAAATAAGATGAACCTGTGAGATCAGGTCACCAGGCTCCCACCCCATGGAATTTTTGCGCATCACCCTGCCATACCAAGCAATTAGATTATATTATGGATCTTTGCAACTTACTGACTACTTTGTATCAGTTCTAATAATTCTTTCGTTGTTAGATAGGTACTCTTTGAACTTTCGCTGACTATGCGGCGTAGTAAGCCGACATAATATATATAAGCGAACGAAGTCGGGGGGCGTTTGCTAGTCAGTTGTAAATATATATAGGTAGTTCACATATACCATATATGATATAATATAGGATTACCTAGTTTAGTTCATATCTATATATACCTTATAAAGCCCTCTCTCAGAACTTTAAGTTACGTTCTTTACTTCTGTTTGTCTGATGTTTTGTTTTAAGTGTATCCAACTGTATTTTTGAAACAAAGTGTTTTTTTATTTGATTTTTATTTTTTTATTCCTGATGGGTTTACGCTTGACCTCAATCACACCTGATGGTAAGTGACGATGAGGCCTAAGGCTGAGCGCGCTTACCCAGAAGATTCCTATTCACTCTTACTTTAAAAAGTTGTACTTGTCCGGAAATACCGAAGCTGGCAAAGAGTTCCATTCCTTTATTTATCAATTTTAAGTTATATTTGCATTTTTTTTCTAGGTTACTAGCCCTAGGTTATTGTAGGTACTCCACATTATGTGTCCAATAAAAATATAAGAAGTTAAGATGTAGGATCAAATAATGAAGTTATACTATGTTACTAATAAAGTGTATTCAGTTCATTCTGTACATTTTTCTTATTGCTGATTTGTATAAGTTGGTAGGCTAGGTATGTTAATTTAGCTGTGAAGATGAAAATACTTATATTTATTAGATATGTGAAGAGGGTAATTTGAAATCCCAGGTTCTGTTAACATTGTGTTCAGGCACCTTAACTTTTTTCAGTACTTACTTTCACGCGAGAGATGATTAACAACTTTTTTAACGAGGGGAAGGATTTATGTAGGTAACTTTACGATTTGACTTTTTCGTACTCTATTACTAAATATTGTAACTAAATGTCTTACCAGAACATTTTATAAATAAATTAATTATAAATTATTGTTTTTTTATACACAAGATTGAATGAAATTATTAAACTAAAAAAATAATAATTAAGAAACTTATACTTAATTGTTTAAATATGTTTGAAAGCGAGCAGGCATATGAATACGACCGAAACAACTTAAAGAAAGTTATGGAAGATGGAAAAATCGAGACGGTAAGGTAAGATAGCGGAGTTTTTAATTTTATTTTCATTTTAAATGTCGATTTCCTTGTGTTTTGGAAGAAATGTTTTCTAAATTTTTACGACATATTTGATTCAATTGCGATCCCTAAGAGTCACATCTATTGCGGATCTCTAATACATGATATCAAACGAATATTTTAATTGTGAATAGGTTTATAAGGCAGTATACATCGATCAGCAACAAAGTACCAGAGGAAATCTTATATGATCGACAGAAAATTTAAGAATCACATTAAATTAGGTTAAGTGTATTATTACCACACTAGCCCAGCTCTAGGCACACAGTATTTTTCATATTTATTTTTTTATTAAACAAAAAATTACAATATATAAATTACAGTAATGCCCACAGAAATGGAAGCCCATTTGTATGTGGACAGAGCGCTCAAGTGATCGGTACATTAGTCTACACCCATCGACAAGAAGTGCTTGTGCAGTTCTTGCTTTAGTAATCCACCTGATGCAATGTATATTTCATTCCAGATTAATAGTCCTATGAAAACAAACGCATTTGCGTCTCGAAAACAAAATACACAATAGATGGTGTTCCTAAGTGGACTGCAAAGTTTACATGGTAATACAAACCTGTTTTTGCTGCTGGTGACCCTTTCATGTATATGTTACCGAGACGTAAATAGCGTTGATTTTCATAGGACTATTAATCTGGAATGAAATATACATATTTTAAATCGGATGGCAAAGAATTCCAAATTTTAGCCATAACATATAAAACCCTAAACGAGTATGAAAACGACAATTTAAAAAACGAGACTATCAAGACAATCTTTCAAAACCTATTAAGTTAAAAGCCGTTCGGTCATTAAACCACTTTTTTTAAACGTCCTCACCCCGTTTTTTCCTCCCTTCTTGGACACTTTTCATAATTACCGCATCCCCACCCTCCCCTACCGTCTGATACTTGTAACAAGATGTTACAGTCAAATTTATTAAAAAATATAACTCTTTTATCATTTGCTTTTTGAATTAAAAAAAGAATACATTTTCTTTTTAATATTATTTCCAGCCAGACAGTTCATTTGAAAAAAGTCAGCAAAGCGTATGTCGCTACATAATGTGCAGTGTTCCATCTATTAATTTGATTTTTAGTCACCTTGAAAGTTCTACTTGTTGGTCAGGGGCTTGGTCATTGAACTCGAAGGCCAGAGGTCGTAGGTTCGATTCCCAATGGGGACAGACAACTTTGTACAATTTGTACATTGGTCCCGGTTTGGATGTTATTTGTGAATTGTACTATCCATGTTTAATTCGCGTAGTACATGAGAAATCCTAGTTTGGGATTAGACAAGTGTGTATATATATAATATTTATTTATTCCATAACTTCCAGTCTTTGTCGACATTATGTATGCCAAGTTTCAGCTAAATAGTTTTTAGTCAAGTAGTTTTCGAGCTATCCAGTGGACAGACACAAACACAGTGACTAAAAAGAACGATGAATCAGAATTTAAAAGCGGCGACTATAAAGCACTCAATAACACTTTTAGTTTTTCGTTCATCATTAAAAAAACATTTTAATACAATATTTATAACAAAGAGACCGACATGCAAAAAGTACGACAACGCCGAATTGATTTACTATCTCGAAAATAATAAAAAATAAAAACTACAGTCGACTTCAGACCGAAGTTGAAATAAAAAAGTAAAACACATGTCGCGACTGAACGGCGAACGTCAAAATCGTCTCAATTTCGAGCGAAAAACAATGCGATTTGAATTTTAAATTCGGTACGCGGTCATTTTCGGTGTATTTTTTCAGAAAGCGGCACGATAATAAATCTCTTTGCAATAACGATAAATTCATTGCGGATCGACATGCAAATGTTGATTTTTTTCGACAACGCGTATCAACTCAAGTACAATGCTTTCTTTTCGGACAGAAAATGCATAGAGATGTCCTAGTCCTAAGATTATTTTCTTTATCGTAAAAATATAGATTCGAAAATGAGTTTTATTTATTATTCTTTCACAGTTCAGTATTCAACGATGTCCGTGAAATTTTGCTAATACCATGCTTGTACTTGGAGATGAAGATGGGCATTTAAAAAAATGTATTCACATGTAATGGAAAGTTTACGATAATCTTTACTGGCTTTGTATTATCGCTAATACAGCAAGAAAATAAGTAAAGGTCTGCCAACTAATACACAAAGTTGAACCCTCAAATAGAAACTCACAACACATTGCTTGATAATCCTTACTTCCTTACTTGAAAAATAACGAACCACATTCTTAACTTGTTTTTGTTGTTTTTTGTTTACTTAAACAAGGAAACAATCACCTACCACCTACCATAATATAGAAACATTAATTAAAATCTTGTACAGTATTGATATTTTAGTGTCCAAAAGCGTTCATTTTAGATAACTAAAGCTACTCCTACATCCAATTCACCTACGTGATATTCGACCGTCTCGTTGGTTTAGTGTTTTGGTCATCAACCTCAATATAAAATGGTCCTATTGGTCATATTCCTTAATATCATATTATTTACGTATGTATCAAATACATAATTCAATCATCACCTATATATAGTTCTGTTTAGAAGTCTAAGGCTACTCCACACATCCCATATCCACCCACCGTCTCAAAAGATCAAGTACTCGTCCGCGCAAAAAAACGTTCAGTTTTATTTTGGCCGAATGTACTTATCCGTCTTGCGTCCGCTCCACAGGGTGGAGTTTATTTTTTTAAGCACCTGTGCTTTTGCATGTTACGTTTTAAAGTAAGTTTATGGAGTTCGTTATCAAATTTATCCTTTTCACTTTAGCTTTTTTAACGACGTTTTGTCTGGATGCTCTTAGGGATTCTTAAAAATCGTTATAGAGAATCTCTTTGCCTGATTCACGGTCGTTCCAGCGACTAAAAAGAGTCCATATTTTTTTTACGTACACATATATAGAGTTGTGACGTGACTATTAAGTTTTTGCTGATTTTTTTTAACTGTATCACGCCTATAAAATCAAAGCTGAAGTCGTTTAAATAGTGTTTTTTGTACTTCGGTAAATTGAGATTCTTTAAATAATATGCAAACAGTAGGTACAGTACGGAAGTCTAATAGATTTTCTTATTAAGTTCTTAAATCTTTCATATTTTCAAGGTGGGTAGGCATGTTTTATAGATATGCATAAATTAATGAAACTTTGCCTCTTTAAATAATAAAGTCAGTAACACAATGTGCGGGTTCCGCAATGACTATTTTTTTTTAGTTTTGCCGGTGATGTACTTTTTAAATGTAATTTTTTCCTCAAATTCTCTTAATTTTTCTATCAATAACAATTTTAAATGTAAGATCCAATTTTAGCTCGTCCAGTAGTTTTAGAGTTATCCGCCAATCAGATAGACAGACGGATCCAATAACTTTGTTTTGATAAGAAAAGTTTATATTATTTTTATGTTTTAATTTAAGATTTAACAAGACTTAAAAACTGCCACGTTCTAAACGTATGGCGCGCCGTACTTTTTGCATAAAAAATGAAACAGCTTTCAAAATGCAGATGTTTCCCAAATACAGTACATACAAGTACTTCCTGAGTAATACACCATACACCACCTTGTACGCAGATGGTTAGTGTAGTGCCTACGCCTTTTTATAAAAAAAAAATACGCGCGCAAATCTCGATTAAATAAATTGTTAAACACGCCTCGGGTATTTTATCGTAGGCAGTATTTTTAATCTTGATCGATTCTATGCGAAAATGTAGTAATAAATATGCTAAGTATAGATTGGTGCCTAGATATTTTATAGTTCCTGCCTTATAAAAAAGACCCTATCAGGCTGTAGGAGTGTTTCCTTTGCCACCCGCTGCTAGTATGTTAGATAGAATCTTTTTAAAAGTAAATTGTGCTAGGTGTTTTATACTGGGAACCGCATTTAAAAATACGCGCTAGAAAATACGGGAAATAACGATAAAAAGTAAAACTCACCTTAATTTTTAAAAATTGTTAGGATTAATTGGTTTTCACCACAATACCCATATATTTGAGGACATGTTTTAGTATCTGTGTGTGTTTTTTGATAGAATACAATAAAATCTCTTTTCTAAAAAAAACGGACATGAACATTTATAATCTTTTTAAAAAGAGAATAATCAAAGTTTGCGTAGGAGTAACACAGTCACCGCCACATGTCCCCTACCTTTGGAAGATAACAATACGCATTGAAACAGATGCCAACTCACTCGCTGCAGTGTAGACCAGCACTCCTCCAAGGTTCTCTCGCTGATGCTCTGCCCGGACCTCGCTTGCTGCTGTATGGAATGAATATATAGTTAGTTCAGTGTGAGTTCGGGAGACGTTAGTAGGGGTTAGTTGTTTCTTTATAGAAAATGCCATGGTTTAGTTAGAGATTTATGTTTGATATTAAAGACAAAGCGTGACATACTTATCTATAAAACAAACTTGAACTGCACAGGCATGTTAAACAAGGAATTTCTAGAAGTTTATGGTTAATAATAATGTAGAAATGTAGGCAAATAAATACGTAGATAAAAGCATTTAACCGTATGTAAGCGAGAGTAAATGTAAAATTAGGTTGATATGGTAGAATAGAGAATGTTACTACAATAAAGGCATTCAACGTAAAGATAGTGAACTTTAATTTTTTTTAGTAAATTTTATTTTATATTAAAATGCAATAAAATGCCATAGTAAAAAGGTTTAAATCAATGAAAAACTAACTTTAATTTACAAAATATAAAGCTCACTGTCAAATGAAATGCTACGGCTGTTAACGACAACTCATCATTAAATTTGTGGTGTAGGTGCATCGCTTGAATCATCAACCCCTGTCTGAGAATAATAAAATAACTCACTCATCAGTTGAAAATTAAATTATTTATATAACATATCTCCCGTTTCTCTAGGTTACTGTGTTTTGGAACGACCATCTCATTTTATTTTGAATAATTACTATTTCTAAGTCTTATGAGTGAGAATACAATTATATATACTCGTATAACTGTATGTTTACGTAGTTTTAGTATAATAAGTACAAAGCATTTATATTATTCAAGAAGAACTTATAAGCAAAGAAATTTATTGTGAATTTTCATTTCAATTCGAGATTTTGATGAGTTCCCGTAGTACAACCGGATCACTAGTGAAGTGAGAGAAAGTAAAAAATAATTACATCAATGTTCAGGCTATTCAGGAAATTTACCAATGCGAAGGGCAACATTGCGTTTCGGTCCCCAATCGGGGCATCCCCTGTCGGCGATTGCTGCGGAGGCTGCGTGCGGAAAACAGGCTGTTAGTTTTTTTGTTGTGGAAAGTGAGTTAACCCTTATGATGATGTGGAAACTTTTTGCGTAATTCATGTTTTTTAACTTAATGTGTAAAAGCATTAATAATAAATGGTAAGGTATTACATTTGGCGTCCGTGACCAGGATTATAATATTATTGAAGGTTATCTTACAGTAGTAGGCAACTACCCATGTCATGTCGGTAAAATTTTGTCTATATATTCTATGGTAAGATTCTTATTGAAATCCTATCCTACTAATATTATACATGCGAAGTTTGTAAGTATGGATGGATGTTTGTTACTCTTTCACTCTTCAACCACTGGACGGATCGTGATGAAACTTGGTACACATATAGGTTAGATCCTGGAATAGGACATAGGATAGTTTTTATCCCGAAAAAAATTCCTGTTCCTACGGGAAAACATAATAATTTGTGATTTTAAGTTGTCCACGCGGACGAAGTCGCGGGCAACATCTAGTAAGATCATAAAATGTGAATGTATTTAGTCATTGTTCTGAGAAAATACCAATTAAACCGAAAACAGCTTTCAATAATAATAAATAAATATTTCGTACTCATATATTTACACTTGCCTTATTCCAAACTGATGCTATAGGAGTTAGACAAGGGCAGGCGAATATAATAACTTGTACAAAGTCTGTCCCCAGTGGGAATCGATCTCATGACCTCTGGCGCCTAGACTACCAACATGACATAGTGTTAAGCAACGAACCGGTCAATATTGGTTGCCGAGTACTTAAGTTACGCATTATACATATTATATAATATAACGTATATTATATACTATGCGTTATTTATTAATTATCCTTATTATTTCGAAATTCAACGAAATGATTCCAAATCAAAGTAACGCTGATTATAAGTACATCATCATCATCAGGTTATTTTAGTCTCCACTGCAGGAGCACAACCCTCTCTCATCTGCCGGAGACAGACGGAGGATTTGGCCTAAACTCCCCTGTTGTTAGCATTAAGTTTGTTATACTATGATTCATCTCAAGTATTCTAAGTTAGTAAGTAACCAATTAAGTAACTATTTTTGAAAAAGATATTCAGTAAGTATTCAATAAGCACATCTTTTATAAAACAACAAAAATAGAGAGATTATTTCTGCATTTGTTTTAGAATCTATTCTGTTAACAAAAAAATCTGTACTACAATAAACTTATGCAACCTCAAAAATACAATATGGTATATACCTATAAGGATATTACAAACATATTCGTAATATGGAACACCTAGAATAGGGCAAAATTGTAAGTGTATACCTTTCCTAAATTTAAGTAATTATTTTAACATTTTTTTTTATTATTATTCAACAAAATTTTACAATTTAAATAAAAGTAATGTCCACAGAAATAGAAGCCCAAATTATAATTAAATAAATTAATAAATTAAATTAATTATTACTTACATTTAGAAGTTACGTTAATTATTTTGTACAAATGGGAAGACGGTGTTTATGCCACAGGTTTACTTACAATAAATACCAGTGGTCACCCTCCGTTTAAGTAGCCCTAAGTATTTACTGTAAAATTAGTATGTATTAGTCATATTTCGGGCTAAACTGAAAATTTCTATTATTACATAAGTAAGTCATACCCACATCCTCTTGCCTTTAAGACATACGCTCAAACCGCCAGGACAAAGAAGTCTAGATAGTAATCTATTTAAAATTCTCTCCCGTGATACTTTTTATAAGTGAACTAAATACCATTTGTTTTAGAGTTTTAATTAAACCATTGGGCTCGATTCTGAAGGTACAATAAAATTTGACACCACTAGAACTGTTGCTATCCTTGTCACACAGTATTATGAAGATAAAGATGAGACCAATTCTAGCGCTGTCAAATTTTAAATGTGTGCCTTCAGAATCGGGCCCAATACCTGTCTATAATCACTAAACCAAACCTTCACCCAATGTGAAAAGTGCCTCACTTGATTTGGAATCTTCTCGCTGTCACAACTTATTTATATACAGTACGTTCATTTACAAAGCAATATGATATAAGCAAAGAGAATTCAGTTGTATCTTTCCTTTTCGTCTGTTAAGCTGTTCCGGGTATGTAAATTATAGAAAAAATATAGGCAGCAGAGTTCTCCGGTGTATACTAAGAGCATTACTGCGATCGCAAATCCGCCTGCTAAGCGTGGTGATCATGACAAAATCCTCCAACGAACAGTCCACCAAAAGCGGCATTCAGCAGTGGACGTATTTCGGCTAATGATTATGGGAACCTCCTCCTTTTTGTTTGAAGTTGGTTAAAAATAAGATCAAATTAGATGTTAATAGAATATTATCCACAGATTTTCTCTTATAACGAAGGCGTACGAGTTATTCATTAGTCCTCCATCCGGGCCCAGTGCCGATTGATGGACTTCACAAACACCTTCGACTTCTGCATATGCAGGTTAATTACTTTTTCAACGTACTAGGTATGGAGATTTGCTCGTAATATTTTCCATCACCGATACTGCTAAGTATAGCTATGATATGCCTTTTCTGTTTCATCTAAATGTGAACATTAAGATTCTCTATCTATGTACACGCGGCTTAAAGTCCAAAAATGTAAATCATTATATTAAATATAGTACATAATATTTTACGAATTAAGTTACATTTGACTAAATTCGTAAAATAATATGTACTAATTAGTAATTTTTGTAAAAATAAAATGGATAATCTTAATGTTCACATTCAAATGATATATTATAGAGCCATGTTTAACTTAAGACTCCAGAAAAACCCAACAGCGAATATAAAATCCCTTACTTATAAGAAAACTTGTTAAATACATTAGAAAATACACTTACCCATTAAGTAGTTAACTTAAAAAAAACTACACAACACTCACGTGCACATGCTGTTACGAAAGTAAAACAAGTTAAATAAAAAAAACTCAACGCACCCGTTTCGTTAAAAAATTAGTCAAAACAAAGCGCAACGGAAAAATTATGGCACGAATCTGTTTAAAAAGTATTGCCAAGTAAAATAAAAAATAAAAACACAAGACGTGACATTGAGATGGTGTAAAAAATATTATTTACATCGACATTATTGAGTGAAGACAGTAAATTTACCAGCGCAAATGGTACGAGTGATCTCTCGCTCATCGTGGAGTCGGCGGATGGCGATTGCTGCTGGTGCTGTTCCGTTCCAACGAACGGGGCGGATGGCGTGAAAAAAAGAGACAGCGATGTGAATTTCAGTTGTCAAATAGATGCTTTTAGATTAAGTTGGTAATGTTTTTGATTTCTATATTTAGTTTAGTTTGTCATTGTTATTAAAAGAAAATTATTGAAATGCCTATTTTAAATTTTCCTGAACTATTGAATCAAACTTTTAAACTCTATTTATCTACTTTTAATAAAAAATATAATAAAAATTAACACAGTATTTTGATTTTAAAAACCAAAAGATTAGAAATAACTTTTTTAAGACCCTTGCCTACAACGAAACGCAATAGAAAAATATTAATAAATCAAATTTTAATTAACAGTTAGTTAAAAAAAGAAACCACAAAAGCATAACTACTTCACAGCGTTGAACCGTTAAATTTCTATTTACGAAAAAAAAACGAATGAATACGATATACGAACAGGATATCAAAACCGGTTCGTTATTCAAACAAATTTTTAAAACAAAAAAAATTGAAATGAGAACAGATTCGCAGTAACAAATAACTGTCAACACCCCTTCGTGAAACAAAACGCGGCAAAAAATTAAAAAATAAAATCACAATGAACCCTTAATCCGCCGTGCCGTGGGAATAGACAAATGCAAGGTGAGCGAATCCGAAACTAATTTAAAAAGTAATATCTTTTCCACTTTTGTTTTTAAAATTTGAATTAACAATACAAACTGCATTATGGTTCATTTTAAAAATGGACAGACTTAATAATAAAACAGCCAGTGATATTTCTTTTCTAAATTACACGTTAGCGGGAAGTTGAAGAAATAAAAATATACGTTACCCAAGACGTCATCAATAAAATCATAAGCCATATGTTTAAAACAAACATTTGATGTTTTCATGTTAAAAAAAACGTAAAATCGAAAGCCATTGCCGACAAGTTGATCACAACCTAATACCGAAATAATAGAATTATCACAGATTATTGTAATTTACATATCCTTTGTAACACCGGATGCGACATAAGGACAAAAACGATTTAATAATAAGTTTGACGCAAGGTCCTTAACCCTTTCTTGGGTTAACAAAAGGTACACAATATGTTGCCTTGGTCTTTTATCTTTTTTAAAGGAAGGGATCATTCAAATTTGGAACGAGTTTTTAAACGACCCATGATGTAATTTCTTGAGGTCAGTCGATCAACACGCTCTGGAGAAGATAGACGCTACTTTTGATTTTAAACTACAAACATCAAAATAATAATAACTGTTCTAATTCCTTTCTTAAAACAAATACGTACGAAGTACGTATGTTAGATCAAATCTTAATTTTAAAGTGATTTTAAATTAAAGTACGAAATATATAGAAAAGATTGTTCAATGTAATATATTTCTACAATGTTCATTATTTATTATATAAATAAGTCATCTATTATATAAGTAACCTTTTTGTTTACTCAGCAAGGTAAGTTTTTACTAAACATTCCGCCGACGGCCAATAATTTTCAAGAAAATCCGTCTTCAATTTTTTTTCATCTACGTATTGTGTAAGTACTCGTATACTAAAAATCATTTTTTTATGTCATACCTAATGTCGATAAATTGTTTATAAAAATATTTGATCTCCTAATTATTTCGTAACTTCCAAACTGACTAAAATCGTATTAAAAAAATAAAAGAAACACTCACCTGAATTTCACTGACCAGCTTTTCCGTGATGATTTTGTGATCAGGAGTCGCAGGCGGCTGGGGGGTCGGCGGCGCTGGCCCCGGCTGGCTGTGGCCCTCGCCCATCTGCTCCTGAGCTGGCGTGCCAGGACGGCTCCTGTTCCAGAAGTCCTGCATCTTGAATCTCTGGGCCTCGGCCGCTTGCTGTAGCGCTGGTATGTGGAGGGATAGCGGTGCAGCGCGGAGATCTAATGCACTGCCAGCGGAAGAAGCCTCGTTGTTCCCTTCAGCGGCTGTCATCTTAAAGGAGTTCTGAAGCCAGCTCGTGACAAAATTGTCTTCTTCCTTCGGAGCGTCCAGGAGTCTTTGGAACGGCGGCGCGGCGCTAGGTTCGAACGCGCCTTCGCCGCCAACTGGCTCTCCCTCCTCAGCTATTTTCGGTATTTTAGCCTCCCGCGGGGACCCCTCGTCTACTTCCGTTTTCCGGTACTCATGGAGGTCCCTGTACCTCTCCTGGAGCGCTAGGGATATGTTCTCATTGAAGTATTTCAACATTAATTCCAGTTTCGGGCGTACCGTCACAACGAACTCATGCGATGACTCGCGGTTTGATTATTGCACTAGTTTTTTTTTGTTTTGTTAGTTCCGATGTCTTCGCCGGTACCGCGGATCTGGAAACAGAAGGTTTTTTAAAGTCTCTGCCTTTGCGCGCGAACACTTAAATTTAAACTCCGCACGGGAATTCGGAAAAGTTACAGCGGCGAAATTTTTTTTGTTAATTTTTGAAAAGGACTCGCTTTTTTTTTAAAAGTGCCGGAAAATTGCGAAGTCGCAAGGGAAAGCGGAAGCGGACCTTCTTGAGACGCGGGCGGGCGACGACTAACTTCTTGGTGGAAAACTTGAGCGTCGCGACGCTTTCTTGCGGGGTGGGGCGGACGCGCGCGCCAAGCGAAGACGCCGGCACAACTAGCAAGACGTGGCGCCGCCCCCGCCGCCTTAGACGCCGCTAAGAACATCCCCACCGTAGCCGGGCGCACGCGCCCCGCGTTTTTTCCGCGGAAAAATGCGTCCGGTCAAGGAAAAGACGGCGCGGCCGGCGGCAGCCGCGTTCCGTGTGCGGCGCCCGCCCCCGCGCCCCCGCGCCCCGCTACCGGACACTCGCACGAGATTTCCCAAATTCACATGACGGACCACTCGGACCGCGGCCGAAATAAGAACTATTAAAAAGGGCGCGAAGGACGCGGTAGGGTGGTCGCCCCTCTCGCTCGCCCGACCCTACTTCCAACCCACCCTTGCATGTTAGAACGAGACGAACAGCGCCGGATTTTTTCTAAGCCGCTATTAGTGAGGGAGGAAGTGAAAAAGAATGGGCTTCTTTGTGATTTTTTCTTAATGGCATCGCTCTCGCTCGCACTTGTGGATAGCGTATCTGTCTATCGCGCTGTAATTTTTTCGAGTATTTCTTTTCGTTACGCCTCCTTGACTATTGTATTTTTTTTTTATTTCAGGCGGGGCTTAGCCTATGGGGTTTTGGCCAACGGTATTTGAATGTGGTTCCTATTTTTCCTTGTTTACCTAAACTCGGAGAAATGGATTTTACTTAACACATTTTTCCTCGAACGTTCTGTTTCGCGATTGGTCTGTTCTAACTTTTTAACTTTCTTTTTTTTATACAAATGTTAGAAATACCTAAATAAGATTTAAAGTGCTGTAAACCATTTTATATGTTAATAAACCGTTAGTATCGTAACCCAGCTACGAGGCTACGAAAATAATCTATGTTTATCCGATTTTAAAGATTTAAAAGCAATGGTTCATATCTATGCATGGAATGGTTTTCATCTACAACCCCTCTTACAATTTTCTTCGAGGAAATTTTGATCTCGCTACCCCACGACAGATGGCGTAGTCTGCTACGAAACGGGTCTACGAGAAAAACATCTTGAGGAATAACTACGAGAAAATAAAAATATGTATTTACAAGAAAATTTTCAGAGATAGTGGACACATAGAAAACATTTACGTATAATAAAAGTTATTTATTGGGCTTACAATTAGGTACGCTTATAAGCAAGCATGAAAAAATAAGATTAGATTATTTCTTCAGGAATTGGTTACTATTATAATTTGAAAGGTAAATTCTAAAATAAACCTTATTTTCACTTATAATTTAAGACCGTATAAAATTTGTATGGATTTGAAGATAGAATAATTTGTACATTAAATAATTAGAGACACGTACTCACTTAAAGTAATACCTACCCACATATAACAAGGTAGGTATGTCTATGTACCTAATACATACCTCAGAGTATAAATACCTAAGCTGTTATCTACAAATCGTAGCTAACTACAGAACAATTGCCAAGGCAATGTAATGGCCAGGCGTGGTCTAAATGTATGGGAGTGAATTTTCTTTGTCATGGTGTGTGAACACAGATCGTTGGTAGAGGGCGCTGGTAACAATGTCTTAAGAAGGTCGGATTTAATTTTGTATTCTTTTAGATTTGTCTACCTTTAATAACAATACCAGGAATTTATAGGACTTATTAACAAATTTTAACGAATATACTTGTTTTTGTAGATGACATGGCTAATATCAAAAATAAAAATATTTTATTAAAGCAAAAAAATCCACAATCCCAGGTTTTAACTTTAAACGTATTTTACATAAATTACCTGTAATGTTTCCGATGGAAAAATCGGAAAAGCTACATACCTACCTTTTACTTTAGACCCCACTTTATTTTTGCCTAAAGTTAATTCATCTTTAAATTTGATTAAAAATTCTGATTGATTTTACTCTACTCTTTTATTAATTATTCTACTTGTTATATATATGGTTCCTTTTTCATTATTTATATTCACTATAATGTGCATTACTGTCTGCCTATCTGCTTTGACTTGTCTCTTTCAGCCAAAAGTTTACTGAAAGAAAACTCTTACATAATTAAGTTCGCCTTTGTACATCATGTTTAGATAAGTTGTGTGACTTATATTAGTGTACAATAAAGTATAAATAAATAATAAATAAAATGACGTAAAATTTATTTTCACTTGACTAATATTTAAAAAATTACAGGCATTGAGGCAAAGAAGTACATTTTCAATAAATTATTTCTGTTCAAATCTCCATTTATAATATTTAAACATTTAGTAGAGACATGTACTCGCTGGGCGGAAAAAGGCAGAAAACGGAAAAACTGAAGTGGAATGTGGAAGTTACAAACCATAAATGACAGAGTAATTGGTTATAAGTAACCACGATATCGATTTTACAGATTTAAAAAATAATAAAAGAAAAAGCGAAAAGAAAAAGAGTTTTTTTTTGTATTTATGACTTATTTGTAAAAATGATACTTATGTGCAATAAATAATATATTAATATTATTAAAAATATGAGGTCAGTCCGAAACTATAGGTAAGAGATAGAGTTATTTGTTATAAGGAACCATGACGTCGATTAAAAAAAGATAAGAAAAATAAACAAACAACAAACTCACTTAAAAACAATCTGACTTTCCCGCCTTGATGATTGACTTCATCATCATCATCAGATTAATTTTGTCTCCACTACAGGAGCACAACCCTCTCTCACCTGCCGGAGACAGACGGAGGATTTGGCCTACACTCCCCGCGCTGGCCAGACGGGTTGGGGAGGCCTGATTGATGTTTTATAATGTATTCCCTTAGTCGCCTCGTACGACATCCACGGGAAGAGTTGGAGTGGTCCTATTCTACTCTACCGGAAACCACACGGCAAGATTGACTTAGTATAAATCAAATGAAATGAAAATCATTTATTTGTGAACATAGGTTAAATATGGTTTTAATAATAGATAGGCAGAGACGATGTATCGCCACTTTGCGCAATGTAATATTGCAAAGTGGCTTTCCTTCGTCCGGCTTTTCTTCGTGGCGATACATCGTCTCTTCCTACCCCTCTGGGACCAAGGCGTGAGCCTTATGTATGTATGTTAATAATAGATGGTGTGGCAGTAATGGTATGCCATACGGCATACAAATACATAACGTTAGTATGCACATGTGCATGCAGAAATTAATCTACAATTAGAATAAAATATGTCCCATTATTTAAAAAAAGTCGATTTAATCAATAGTCAATGATTACATATAAATAATGAGAGTAAAGCAAAGTATCTATTAATTTATCCAATTACGTTACAGACATGGTGTACTTACATCAAAACTATTGTCAGTCAGAAATTCAATAGTAAGATTTTTCTATTAACAATTTAAACCCATATTTTCTTTAATTTTGTTTACTGATGTATACACCATTTTTGACGTTGTATGTAATAAAATTTAATTTAATTTATTTAACTTATGATAGATATGATATTTTGAATATATCGACATTCTTTTGACTTGTAACAATTATTATCAATAAAAAAAATATTTTCTTTTTCATTTTCTATAAATAACCTCCTCTTATATCCGACCATGCCATTGTCCAGTATAGGTTTCGGCAACTGTAGGTGCCATCGCATATATGATTTTGCTAAGTAGCGCCGTTCTTGACAGTATTGTACGAGGTACTAATAGCATTAATTATTCTATGCTTTAGCATGTTGGGTAATGTCTATATCAAGCAAAAGACGTCGCTAGGCTGATGATGGAGTATGTATTTATCGGTGAAGTCGTTTCGTAACGAACCGATAATTACAAAAATAATTACATTGCAAAAGTTTATGAGCCATGAAAAAGAGGTGTGCCATATTCACGTCTATAGTCCATTGGCAACAGAGATTCGATTTAATATCGGTGGTGTCTGGGAGAAACCTGATAAGTCGATCAAGGCAACATCTCAGTACAAGCGTTTTGAGTTAAATTCACTTTTCGAATTTTTTAAATAGCACTCACTACCTATCTGCCTCACTCTGTATATTCTGTAAATTAGATAAATATTGTTTTCTGAGTGCTGTGAATTTTGTGAAAATAAATACAATAAATAAAATAAAATATGTTATGTACGTATTTAACTATGTTTGTCATCATTATAATATTATTATTATTTACTAGCTGGTGTCCGCGACTTCGTCTGCGCAGGATTAGTATTTCGAGTAGCTTATATTAGCGTGGCGTAGAAAAGAACTAATATTATGGCATTAAAATTATAATTTTATGGCGCACGCCAGAATAGCTCGCAGATGATAGATTTTTTCCTACTTACTTGATATTTTGGAGAATTCACACAATATCTTTATAAATTGTAGCCTATGTGTTATTATTGTAAAGTTTATATATAAGCTATATTATTGTAAAGTTTCATTAAAATCCATTCAGTAGTTTTTACGTGAAAGAGTAACAAACATCCATCCATACTTACAAACTTTCGCGTTTATAATATTAGTAGGATGATGTAGGTAACTACTTATTTTACCCCTCGCTCGCTCTTCCTGCCTTGCCTCACACTCTGTAAGATTGGCTGGAAGAGATCGCTTTTAGATAGCTATAAACTTGCATCTGTACACAGACATCCGACATTATATCCGACAGGGTGACCAGCCAACTGCCACTTCAACGTACTAACTTTTTGAGATAGTTCTCTGGCGGATTAACTTATTTCGGACCCTGTCCCTTAGAGAAACTCCGAGCATAGCTCTTTCCATAGCCCGCTGAGCGACCTTGAGTTTTCGAACTAGTCCCACTGTCAGTGTCCACGTTTCGGCGCCCCAGGGCATTACGGGTAGGACGCACTGGTTGAAGACTTTTGTCTTCAGGCACTGTGGTATATATTCTATCGTACATAAATTTTACAAAAAAGGGCATAACATAAAATTGTACAAAGGTGGACTTATCTCTATAAGAGATCGAGATGTGGTATACGCAACATAAAAATTAAATATAACAATTGAACTGGAATTAAGGTTGGTGCATATTATTTAATAGCGTTTTTTTAATTTATTTATACATAATTTTATCGCAAATATTAGTGCTATCTTATGTATAATATCGTAGTATTACTGCTTGGCAACAAGACATTTAAGTCTATGTGACTCGCACCCAACTCATTGATTTTTTTGCGTTAAAGATTTTTTTAAAGAGCTCATAGTTCATCGCGTAAATCCTGTTAGCATTCCTGTTTTATTTATATGATTGAACAATAAAATGATAAGCTATATAGATATAGATAAGCAATACTTCTTTACGTACATTTTAAAAGATAAATTGTACCTATAGTAACAACACTGAAACATTTTTTTAATTTGAACAAGATCTTGTTAACCCTGAACAGCCATCTTAACTCCATGCGAGCGCACCAAGATCTTGTCCCCTTGCACTAAATCTTGTCCCCTTGCATTAACTTGTTAAATTGATCACGATCTTGTTTCAAACCGCTACCGTACGCGGCTGGATGCGGAGGGCAGAGGATTGGATGTGGTGGCATTCATTGAGGAAGGCCTATGTCCAGCAGTGGACGTTTAAGGGCTGATATGATGATGATTGTTTCAAACGATCATAAAAATGATTACTTTAGCTAACAAAAAAAATGGTGGTCAACTAAGTGGATTTTGTCTTGGTTGCTGCCCAAGACAAAATCCACTTAGTTGACCACCATTTTTTTACAGTGAATACTGGTTTGTTATTTGAATTATGGGCTACCAGGGTTCTTTTGATGTGACAATGGGCCCGATTCTGAAGGAACACATTTAAAATTTGACAGCGCTAAAATTGGTTTCGTCTTTATCTTCATAATACTGTATAAAAAGGATAGCAACAGCTTTAGTGCTGTCAAATTTTATCGTTGTGTCTTCAAAATCGAGCCCAATGTACCAGGTTTAAAAGTATAAATGACTGTGCATGTCATCTATCTACATAACTATGTATATTAATATAGTTAGCAATAATGCACGAGCGGATATTATGTAAGTTAATATAAAACTGTAACAATGAACGGTTAAACAGCTGTCGTGTGGCGGGCCTTCCGCAGTGGACGCAGGTACTAATGAACGAATGAATGAATGGTGAAGAATGTAAATAATAATATAATATTAAAAACAAATATATAGTTATCATATCGAGATATTAACTAACAGTGATTCTGATGTTTCTGAGTTAGGGGTAGCAGTTACTACAGAGTCTATGTATGTTAAAAAGCTACAAACTGACGTAATTATTTTATTTTGTATTGTAATTTTATGTTGACAAAGCCATTATAAGCACTTTACAGCAGCTTATAATGTTTATCTATTTCTATTTGCATATTGACATATATAATTATTATTGGTATTGTTTGACAATGTCAGTTATCATAGCTCAATTTTATAATATATAAACTGAACGCAAACGCGTGTAAAATAATGTGTAAAATAAATATAAAACATAATGTCGACTTAGCCTAGAGTTCTCAATGCCCCAAAAGGTTAGACTGAAATGAATATAAGCATGAAGTTCCTAACAAGCTCAACTAATTTAAAATTTAGGGTTTTTCATGCGTCCATTGTAGAGGCGCCCATAAAAACCAAAGGGTCAATCGCACGGGGCAGTCGCTCATTGTTCTGGCTCGATATTATTATTATAATCGCCCAATTCGTCTGTATGTATGTTCGTACGGAAGGGGTACACTAGTATGATCAATTATATAGCCAGATAGATTAAATACTATTTCTGTCTAAAATCCACCGCAAAAAAAAAAAATATTAAACTCATACCTAAATTTTTTTTATCACCTATAAGATTTTCGAGCTCGTTAATATGGAATATCTACCAATTTTTAAGGTTCCGCAACATACATCAAAGATACTAAATCAACTGAGGTATAAAACTAAATCATGTACCTATGTTTAATTACCCGGAAATGACGAGAAAATTATGCAACTTACGAAAATATTATTAAATATTCACATAAAGTTTTGACAAGAACTAGGTTGAACATTGATTGTGACAAAGTTCTATTTTCAGTCACAGAGCCATCGAAGAAATAATTAAGATTGCAAAAGTTTCTTTCTGTAAGCACAAGTAATACTTGTTTCAGTAAGAATTAAAATTGTTAGAAGTTCCCAACTTAAAATTAAATTAAAACTAAAGACAGGATGCAACCGTGTAACTCTACACTAGACAGAAATACTTTTATCAACTAAATCAGTTCCGCTGTCTACAAAAAATCCATTTCAAACCCGTTTGACCCTTCAAAATATGCAAATTTGAATTTGATTGAATACCTTATAAAATACCTCTACAAGGGTACTAATAATGTCACGTAGTTTTTTTGTCTTTCCTATGAAACAATTGCGAGGAACCGGTTGGGTGTTTTGTAGTGGACACTTTTGAAGGGGAAGCTTTGTTGTCTATGGGAACAGAGTGCGAGAAAAGATTGTTAGATAAAAGACTGAATGTTTTGTTTTGTCAAATTGAATTTAACTTGCTCTTCCGTTGTGAGTCTTGCTTGTTTAGTTTTTTTGACGTGAGAATGTTGTTCCAAGCTTTAAATGTAAGTACAGCTTTTCTATTGTACAAAACTAGTCAGGGTCTACGGCTTCGCTTGCTTGGTATCGGCAAAAACATACATTATTACCTACTAAGTTGTTTTTTAACAAATTTACAGTTTCCTGTGTTGAAAAGCGATAATAACTGACGCAAACTCACAAGCGGTAGTCATCACTCCAGCTCGCATAAGGTCGTAATTCAGAAATCTGACTCAAACCGGATTTAATACCAAATATGTACTATTTTGTACTCCAATTTCAGATATTTGACAAAAGAGATGTGTAGATAAAATATATATACTAAGTATCAGCAAAAGTTCCGCCTAATCACTTTGTTTTTTTATTTTCTGTGCAAACAACTTGAATGAGTCGCTTATTTATACTAAGCAATCAGAAACATCGTTAACTTTAAAAAATATTTGTTTTTATAATATTCGATTTTCTAAGTAGGCAGTGCTTAAAATAGCATAAACCGAATGTCATTAAATAACAGTACTGTGGTAGACAATACTCATACTCTTTTCGCCGCTGATAACTTAAAATCTATAACCCTTAACGACCACCTACGTGGCAGAACGGGGTAGCTCTCGGACTGCCACTCCGGAAGTTGCGGGTTCGAATCCCGCTAGGGGCAAATATTCGTATCATGAACATGAATGTTCGTACCCAAGCCTTGGATGTTTATATATGTATTTAAGTATGTGTATCCGTTAAGTATATCTATCCGTTATCTAGTAACCATACCACAGGCTCTGCCTAGTTTGGGACTAAATAATTGGTGTGAATGTCTGAAATATTTATTTATTTAACCCTTGATGATTAATTAACTGATCAATCACAATATACAGCACTTATTGTGGTACTATTCTAATTGAAATTGACGATTCTAAGTATACTATAATTATGTATCTACGGAAAATCTTGTAAAATAAAAAATAAGCAAGTGAAACTGTTACTCATATGACGGATTTATCCACTATGATTTTTTTTTAATTCGACTCTTAACTCACTTAGATGATAAATACGTCATCAAATTGTTATTATAATTTCTTTATCAAATTTGGTACTAAACGCATTATACTTGTCCTTTCGGTTACTCTAAGGTTGACTGGAAGAGATCCCTAAGTGGGATAAGTCCGCCTTTGTATACAATTTAATTCCTATTTTATTATTGTTGTTGTTGTTATTTTTGGTACAATAAAGCGTTTACATACATACATACATACATACGTCATTTGAGAAATAAAATAAGACGCGCTACAGCTAGTAATATAATATAGACAGAACTCCAATTTCACATATTATAGTGGGGCATTCAGCCATTCGGTGGTAAAATAACAAAAATATTATATACTACGGGTATATTTCGAAGATCCACTAAACAAATTTCAATCAATCAACTCATACATTACGTCCACCATAGTAACACACCCAAAATGTGTTTTTAATAAAATATTCAACGCGTAATAATGAAGTGGTCTTAATGAATGAAAATCAATACTTTGATGAAAAGAAAACCATTTATTACAATTTCTACTTCGTCCAATATACAGGCTGTACATTGTATGTATTATATTAACAGTATCAAAACCAACCGCTAGGGAAGACAATATCTAAAGTGGAGAACTGATAGAGTTAATGTGGAGCGTCCACGCATCAGATGATCCCACGATTTGATCGGACAAAGAACGATGTCATGGCTGTACGAAACAGAGTTAAACTGAGGGTAAATTTCGCACTGTGAGACTTAAAGAAGAATAATAAAAGAGAGACAAGAAAGGGGGGAGAAAAGAGAAAAGGGGAATAAAGAGAAGAAATATAAGTAAGATAAGAAAGAGGAGAAAGATGAGAATGAGGATAAAGAGAAGAATGAGAAGAAAGAAGAGAAAGAGAAGAACAAGAAGACAGATTGCAAAGAGAAGATAGAGGAAAAAGAGAAGATAGATAAGAAAGAGGAGAATAAGCAGAAAAAGGAGAAATAAGGGAAATAGGTGAAGTTCAAAGATTAACGTATTCATTATCTTAGTGGTTATTGTTATATTAGTATTAACATTCCGAAGATCTGCACTTCTTAAATAGTACTAAGATTTAGTTCAACCATCACATCAGTTTTAAGTGGGTCATGAAAATAAACCAGTATCTATAAACATAAATATCAACACGGGTCATAAAGATCTCTCAAGGTAAATTTCAAACGTTTGATCCCTAGTAATAGTACTTATACTTTCTAAATATCCTTTGATAACCCTCTCCAATGTAATAATAGTACGAAAAAGAGTCCCATAGTTATTAAAGTATAGACAGACAACACGATTTTATTTATGGCTCCAAGGTCTAAAGAATGGCGTGGAAGCAGTTCTTCGATGAAAAAGTTATAATAGAGGGCCGTAATGACCGCCGGCGCACGCACCGCGACCTATTTTTAATCATTTTTGGAAGACCCGTGAAGGGTTGGGCTGGGCTGGTATGGAGATGGACTAAAAAAGTCCATCAATACACCTACCTTCCTACCAATATACCAATAGACCTATATTTACAGTGCTGAATGAGGAACAAGTGAAGGATTAGTGATAATATAAACAAAGTAATAAACTGGATTCTCCTCGAGTTCTCAGGGTGGCAAGTGGCAACGCACTTTATAGCCTTTTGATTGGATTCTTTTACGTAGCAATCCAAAGAGTGCTGGTGTTTATAAGCAAGAGTGGACGCTTACCATCAAGTAAGCTGTTAGTCTTTTTTGCCGTTTCAGTCGTTTTGCCTCATCATATGTTTACCGCTTCATTATGTATGCATTGCTTGTATGTAAGTATGTTCAATTCAATTCATTCCGTAAAAAGAACTTCATCGTCATCACCTGTACCGATATACTCCTGTACGTAGGCTTTTCCCAAGGCACATCATTGAACTTGTTCTTCGGTTCTTACTACTAGCCGCCCTGCGTAAATCTCAGTGCTATCTAGTTGGGAGGTGTTCTACACTTCGCTTTTCTAATCTATTCCAACGATTATTGGTTTTTACAGCTTTTTGAAGAAGTAGGGCAGGGTATTCTCCAAAATGAAGAAATTTCCATGCTAATCGTGGCCTAAACATCTTCGCCAATGTCACAGCAAAAAAAAAACGTTCCCTGTTCAGAACTGTTGTGTTAGTACAAATCGCCATATTAATTAACTATCAGTAGAATATGACACGCCAAGAAGAAGAAGAACAGATGTAACTAGCCCACTGCCTCGTGAATTAAGTTAATAAAACCAATTGAATCAAGTTAATAAAAGGGGTCCATCTCCACACCAACGTATCCGGTTAACATAAACCGTTATTGATGGCCGTATTCCGTGACAAGTGAACGATATTCCGGGGCCGTACGAAACAAAGCGGCTCTTCTGTCTGTTTGTTTCGGTTGATCGATAACTCTGTATATACTCAAGTTTACTACTTCAATAAAAAATTCGAAAAAAACCTCCGATCGTACCTTTCTCTAATTAAGCTGATACGTTAATCTACTATAAGTACAGGGAAAACGTTGTTAATAACAAACCAAAATATCACATTCAAATTCCATATTATTCAAATTCTAGTCTCAGTGTTGACAAAACGAAGAACATTAAGACTAATTATATAAGGTCAAAATTAACTACACAATCGTTAAAGGATTGATATACAAGTTGTAACTAGGTACTTATTTGTTTAACGCACATAAAAATATATTTATTTGTCCAACTTTTGAATATAAAAGGAAATTGCTGTCTATTGTTTGAAAATACTTTTCACGATGTCATACATTATCTTTATTTCATTAATGCTTATACAGTATTTTTATCACTTTGAATATTTTGCATTTAGGTATGTTAAAGTGCCGCTACATTTTTTATTGTAATTTTAATATTTTATCGTTTTTCTATAAACGAAATTATGTGAATAGCTAATTAGATGATTTTTTTTATTTCATGAACCTGTAGATGTAACAATAAATTTTTTAACGGTGATGGCGCTTCTTGTCTGCTGTTTTAATTAGAAGCATAAGGATCATGGCTATTTAAAAAAAAGATTTTTCTGAATTTGCGATTTCTTATTTTTTTAAGTAATATAATTATAAAAATACCAATAAATAAATACAATTTACACTCAAATAAGTGTAGGTATTTAAAAAGTTAACTTGACTTCTTTCGCCAAAATACCTTTTATGACCTATGTAAGTATCCGTCTTTAGAACAGTCGATATCTTTTACATTTCGTCGAATTTGAACCAGTGACCCCTCTTTCCGCTACCAGTCTCAACTAGGTCACCAGTATGGATCCTAATGGTCGATTACACAAGTCGCTGTCCTCCTAACATTAAATAACAAAAAAAATTTAACTAAGGGGCATTTTGTAATTGTTGCTGTATGTTGGCTAAAATAATCAGTTTTATGATCGTTTGAAACAAGACTGTGATCAAGTTAACAAGTTGAGTTAGTGCAAGGGGACAAGATCTTGTTGCGCTCGTATGAAGTTAAGATAGCTAGACAAGATCTTGTTAAAATCAATAACTGTATTTTTCCAGTGCAGACCATCCATCTGATAATTGCTATTGCTGATATAAGAGCCAGACATTATGTAGATATTAATAAATAAAAAATAAAAGGTACAATAAGTTAGGCTCGTGACAAAATAAAGCCTTCAAATACCCCACGCATCAAATCGACAGTTAAACAGCCAAAGTATCAAGTCACGAAACGGTAACGAAATCGAACAAACGAATTAAAACAAGTAAATTAAAAAAGGAAAAACCGACCCTGTCCAAACATTGCGTGTCAGAACAAACAGCATTCTAATCGTTACAACCAATGAAAAAAACACACGTGTTAATCCTGACACATTCTGCTTAGAGAAAAAATAAAAAGTACTGGCATAAAAAACCGCCCCCTGCTATTACCGAACCAATAGAAAAAGATAAAAAATGTTAAACACTGTTGGTAAAAAAAACGAGATAATTGGTGGTGCGCGTGCCGCCCTAGTTTTTTTTTTAGTTTTTTTACGTGACGTTCGCTTCCCCCATTCAGTTTTTAGAAGCCGTAGGGTGCATTTTTTGTGTCAATTGTGAGTTCATAGCTTCGTTCAGCCGACAAATTGTTAAAATTATGACTATTAACGGTTGTTAATGTTGCATAATAAAGGCCTTAGAGATTTTTTTCTCAAAATATGCAGAGCAGATTGGGCTCGATTTGAAATAATTAAACACTCTGACTGTTGTTACCTAGAAGTTATTTATACGTTTCCTAAACTTTATTGTCAATATTTAAGTATTAATATTAATGTCATTTTCACCCCTAAACAGGATAATGAGGCAATACAATGCACTCAGCAAATTTTCGGAGATTAACATCAATTATTATGGAATTAATAAATTTAAACAAACTGTCCTCACTTTTAGTAGAGAGAATTTGTAGAATTTCCCATGTATTTAATTTGTAATATTTATTTTTCTGACTTTCAATGTTTAATTTAGTTTTTTGTTATTCTATTACTATGTTGTGTCTTTATACCAGTTGGCGTTAACAGTGATAGACTAGTCTTTCTCAACGTTGTGGACAGTACGTCAATAGACAGCATACCTGTGGTTCCTGCCGCGACGGTACGTCTATAGACGTCGTATTGTTTTAGTATTGATTCGTCGTCTAGTGCCGTATCATAAATTCACGTCACGTGGGCTGTGTACACGAATTTGTGCAGTGTGTATTTTTCTTTTTACTAGTTTCTAAAAATCATTTTATTTTAAATATGTTTTATTTTATAGAAAGACATAGATTGACTTTAAAAAATATCTTCATCACATCTTCAAATATTATTTATTAAATTAAACACATAAACTCATTTTTGATGAAATGGAAAAAGAAGAGGATATTTTGTATTAAATAAATATTGGTTATTAGAATCTTTTATTAGCGACATCTATTGGGGAATAGAACTACCATATTAGAACAAAATATTTCTAATAAGACATTATTTGCCACATAGGGTTGTCCAATATCTTTAATGAGTGCACATTATCATAATTTGACATGGCAGTTAAATATTATTATTTTCTTAACCATAATCACATTATTTTATTGCGATCGTGGGGAAATGCACCTATTTATAGATAGATCTAATCTAATTTGTACATAACACGCGTAAAGCAAAACTTGTACAGCTACTAATATTCAGACAGATAGAGACAGAGAACAATACCTACCTCCTACATATATTAATGTTATTTTAGAGTCAGGCGTTTTTTTTTATTTGTCAAAAATATTAAAATTTTAGATCTTACTACAGGGACATTTTTTTTTTTATCCATTGTTAACATTGTTAATTATAGTAAAATCTACTTAATATCGTAAAAATCAATAAATTTTAAATATACATACTTATATTTTAGCAAATTTTAAACATTTCCTAGAACATGTTTCTTCGATCTTTGGAAAAACACAAGACAAGGTCTAAGAAAACTCATCTTTATAAAAAAAACTTTTCTTTAAATCTTCATCACTTTCACTGACATATAATAAAATTTGTTCATATCCTAAACACTAAAAGTAATTCCGAACAAGACAAGTTTCAAAAGAAATAAAAAGAAAACATATTAAAAACCTATTGCGTAATAAGTAGTGGAAATTTTTTACCTTTGTGGCGAAAAAACAACCGCCCCGCGCGATGTCGTCTTATAAAATTTCCATTTAAAAGATACACAATTATTATCATTTTTCTAGCAAAAATATGCACTAAAACTCAATAAGAAGCTTAAAAACATGTAACAACTATGCAATAATAAACTTTATTTTTCATATATTAAAAGTTGTATTTATTTTGCAATACTTTATGTTGTAAGTCTTTAAGGCACAATGGTCGAGTTCCTTGGTCTACTTATTAGTTAGGGATGTGACATCACGTAATACGGACGAATCGAGAATCTCGATTTAAATTGAAATTTAATTCAAATGTATTTCATACTAATTACATGTAAAATGTAGACGATGATGTAAGTAAAATACATTAAACTACTGATGTGATGACTGATGACGTAAACCAGGCTTGGATCTGCGTTTTTTTCGAACCGGGTCAGAAATTTGATAGCGCTACTTTTTTACATTTTCTTTTCCATAAATTTGTTTTCTACTAAACAACTATTTAAATATTTTTTTTGTAATTACGTAAAATCGGGACTCCTCACTTTTGAATAAAAAAAAAATAAGTTTGAAAAAGGTTAGAAAAAAATTCCCGCCATTAGATGTTGCCAACAATTTGCTGCACTGCAGCTGCTCGCAGCGCATTTCAGAATGAGCCCTTAGGATTTGTTCATGAACTAACTGGACGTTTTAAAATCAAATGAATAATTGATAGTACAACGTGCGCTGCAGGCGCATTGTGGAGCAAGTGTTTTATTTTCAACCATAAACGCCAACTAAAATTTTGGTCAATTTTGTTTTTATCAAAATAAAATCATCAAATCTCAAAATTCAAAAAAAGAATTGTGTTTTTATTCTTCTTAAAAATTAGGAAGTATAATAATTAGTACCTTCATTATGACTCGATTTTAGTAAAAAAAAAACAAAATTGACCAAAATTTTAGTTGGAGTAGTGTACACTGAAGGTTGTCTTTGTATCATATTTAAATTTGATCTAACAGTTTGTCCTGGTAGCGCTCAATCACAAGTTATTGTCAATTATAATATACAGATGCGAGCGCCTTCAGAGCGGCCTACGTCCAGCAGTGGACGAGTGCAGTCTGATTTGGATAACATACACTAAAGATATTGAGATAAAGTACCTAGGTACTTTATATGGATAGGATACGTTGTTACACCTGAAAACTTATCTAAAAGGAAAATAATCTATTTGGGGGTTCTTTACCATTAAATTTCATTATACAAACTACTTATATTACTAATTATTATGTACATATTCGCAATTATTTAAATTATAGTAAAAAACTATTAAAATGACAACCTGTACAGAAGGTTTTATTTACAAATTCTAGTTAGAAAACGGAGACTTTCGCTCATAAAATAAAAAGGCTGTAAAAGATAATGAATAACTTCGACCCAGGCTGTGATTACGTCCCATCAAAAGATTCATTATGTATGCACTTAAATAATTGGTTTTACACCAGGAAATATTTTCTAGTAATGTTAGTGAAAGTACTTACTAGATGGTTATGTATGACTGATTATTTTGAAAGTGTACGTTCTAAGATTCTATTATTATCATTTGTGCAATAACAATTATTGTATTGTATTCTATTCTACTTATTAACCCCAATTATTAACTAGCTGTTACCCGCGACTTCGTCCGCGTGGACAACTAAACATCACAAATTATTATGTATTTTCTATAGGAATGGGTAGTTTTTTTCGGGATAAAAACTATCCTATGTCCTATTCCAAAACCTAACCTATATGTGTGTGCCAAGTTTCATCACGATCCTTCCAGTGGTTGTGGCGTGATTAAGTAACAAACATCCAAAAAGCCAAACTTTCGTATTCATAATATTAGTGGGATTAGTAATTAAATTCCAATAAACAGAAAATCACTCACGGTGGAGCAAAAACGAGACTAGGTTTATCAGTGCACCGCCATGACAGTACAAACTATCCTACATCCAGTGCACTAAGTGATATAAATTAGTTTTAATTTTTAGGTTAGGTCTCTCATATAATGGGAGGAATGTCAAATGTTGACGAGGATCCCTTCGATAACCCATTTCCTTAGTAGATCGATAATAACTACACCAAAACACTCTAAGTATATAGAAAATCCGAAGGATATACTGGATAGGAAGGACCTATCAGATTACCTGCAACTTCTTGATCCAACGTTTATATCATCATCATCATCAGGTTATTTTAGTCTCCACTGCAGGAGCACAACCCTCTCTCATCTGCCGGAGACAGACGGTGGATTTGGCCTACACTCCCCGCGCTGGCCAGACGGGTTGGGGAGGCCTGATTGATGTTTTATAATGTATTCCCTTAGTCGCCTTGTACGACATCCACGGGAAGAGTTGGAGTGGTCCTATTCTACTCTACCGGAAACCACACGGCACCGTTTATATATCGGGGCATAAAAGCATAAATGGGATTTAATAACCAATTAGTGTCAATCATGAAGGTAAAAACTTCGAGGTGCGAAATTATTTTCCTTCATGGTACCTATGTAGGCACGAGAAACAGGCGCGAATGATCTTTGTGGTTTAATTAATATTAATACACATCGACTAACAGACTCCTATTTCTGCCTCCAAATTCTGCCAAAGTGCCGAGGTGTGCGGGCGGAGGGAACTGCACTGCGCTGATTGGCCCGATCAATTTCGCGTCATGTCATAATTGGTCGCAACTGAAATGACTGCACTGTTCGTGCTCAGAACATATTTTCTTGTATAGACTTATGGCCAATGTTGTCCAGTATAGTTTCACTCTGAGTTGTCCTGGTGGATATAATTAGTATGAGTCGACTGCAGGACAGATCTACGTGAGGGGAAGTAGCATTGCTTCTATATTAAATCCCATTTATTGCGATCACCAACCCCCCGGCTCAGCGAGGTGATTTTGGAGACCCCTGCTTCAGCAGTAGATTTGTGAACGATTATTTAATTCAATTGTAAAGTTTAAATGCACATGCAACACAGTCGATAATCTCGATTGTGCAGTTGCATGGCACATCACTAATTGCATGTGTGTGAGTGTTATCTCTGAGTGCTACGTGTAGATAAAATTTTGAAAAATCCGCAACTTTTCCGCGATAACCCCGCCGGGGCGCGCGGAAAAAAAGCTCTTGGGCCGCATTCATAGTGAAGACTTAAACTGAGTACAATTAATAAAAACGTCATAGATAACATGTGTACGGTGTGTTTGAGTTACACAATACCAATGCCATGTAGGGTTTACCCTAGCCATTTTTTACTGCTTCGCAAATTATTATTGTGTATACTGAGTACTGACGTGTGTACTGAGTACTAACTGCTTAATCTCAAACTATAATTTCATATAAATTCAGTGCGCTATGATAAGTAATCACGTTCCTTCTAATTTGAACTTTATCATAATTGAATAAGGTGCTAGGCCTGGTCACTTAATTAGGAATTGGACTGTACCATGTCAATTAAACAAGAATATCACAAAATTAAATATAACAGTCGGTGGTGTCGTTGGTGTAAGTGGTGGTCTTCGAACCTACGCAATTTCGTTATAGATACGTTTTTGTCTCTCTATCTGTCCGGCGGAAAACTCGAATACCACTGAACTGATTGAGCTGAAATTGGTAACATGCATGTACATTTGGGAAGTAATTATGGGAAAATTATAAAAATATCCAGGTAAAAATGCTATCCAGTGATTGATCCGCAAACTGTGTAAGACGTCAGCATATTTTACAGACTTTTTCTTATTGGAAAAAGTATTATGTTAAATAGATATGCTTAGCTATATGGCGCTCAAACTAATAAGTATTAAATAGATTATATCAAAATTATATTCTGACAAGTAATAACTGGAGAACATTTAAAGAGTTATATACTTATTTATATACCTTTTGCATAACATGATTCTAAAAAGAAGCTTTAATTCTTTGTCCTCAGTGTCTAAAGGTTTGGTTAAATTTAGATTCTGCTATAATCATAGGAAAAAACTCAACAACAGTTACGAGCAAGAGCACGAACGAAATTAGGTGATTTTAAAAGTAAAACCTTATTTTTGTAAAGGATTCGCGTTCGGAGCCCAGCAATAACAATCTACATTAATTTGCAAAAAAAGCCTAGCTGTTCTGTTCCCGGCTACTAAGAGATTGCACCAGGGACGGGCAGCAGCGTTCTCCTGTGCATATTAAGCATGCTCGCCTGCCAAAATTGGTGATGGCAAATCCCCCAATAACAGTGACATTCAATTGAGGAGGCTTATGTTCAGCAGTGGGGCGTATTTCGGCTAATGATGAATTTTGCTGTAGGTTAAATTCAAGATTTTCATTTAACCTAGGTGTTTTAACCGTGCGTTGTTAGAGCGATCAGTCAGTCCCCTTTGTGCACAGATGGATGTCTAGTTTTCCAGAACAATGACTCAAATTAACACCGCACTATGAATACGACTTTCCTTATAAATAAACCGTATGAGCGACCAGTATTTATTTGCTGTTATCACCCGCTCTCGACTACGTGCGAGTTTCATACTAAGTGTAATCATAGAGTTTCTTTGTGCGAGTCTAGATAATGGACTAGATATCTATCTATATAAACATTATACTTATTATATTATGTGTAGTTGATGTATTTATTTAGTATAGTTTTATCTACATGGCGGTATGAAAAGGTTCGTCATCTTAAAGTATATATGTTTATCCTAATAGATTTCTGTATGTAATAAATAATAATAAATATTATATATATACATACATGCCGTGTGGTTTCCGGTAGAGTAGAATAGGACCACTCCAACTCTTCACGTGGATGTCGTACAAGGCGACTAAGGGAATACATTATAAAACATCAATCAGGCCTCCCCAACCCGTCTGGCCAGCGCGGGGAGTGTAGGCCAAATCCTCCGTCTGTCTCCGGTAGATGAGAGAGGGTTGTGCTCCTGCAGTGGAGACAAAATAACCTGATGATGATGATGATATACATACATACACTTGTCTAATCCTAAACTAGGATTTACTCCTGTGACCGGGACCAACTTTAACATATTGTACAAAGTTGTCTGTGCTTAGTGGGAAACGAATCCACGACCTCTGACGTTCTAGTACAATGCCAAGCTAACGAGATAGGCGAGTCAGGGTATCCTTTTAGGTAGAAAGCGTTGTACAAAACATTCATTTTTCTGCGTTACAGTTACATTGGTATGTTTTAAAGGTTCCATAGGTACCTCTAAAGGAAAAATAGAGGTATACGCGTAGCGGTATTAATTGAAATTAATAATAAATTCTCAGGTTTGTAATCTCTTGGAGCTGTGAAAAAATCAAACTTCTAGACCCTAGAATCATAAAATTTTTCAAGAAGCTATGTCTTATAGCTCAAGTAAAGGGAAAAGTCCCAAAACCGTAAGTTTGTAGTTACAACCCAAAAAAAAAAACATATATTTTTAACTTATTTGTAGTTGGTAAACTGACCCCGACCTATGTCAATGTATGGGGTCAACAGTTTCCAACGGCAAAGTTAAGTTTGTCCCTCAATCCAATTTATCTTTTCGTTAGAGCAATGTTCGGTGCTTTCATACGACTCGCACTTTGCCGCTTTTTATATGTTTTGGCGCAAACAAAACAGCGTACTGTCGCTGTAGGGGCCACCTTTATTGAGAGTGTCCGCAAACGTGTTAAGAACTGTATTTTAAACAATTTTCGTAAGCTAGCTAACCCATGTATATGTAATTCTTTGCTAACACAGCCAACTTCTTACTAGTTCAGAACATCATCATCACGACCCACGTCTTAAAGCCGTGTGGTTTCCGGTAGAGTAGAATAGGACCACTCCAACTCTTCCCGTGGATGTAGTACAAGGCGACTAAGGGAATACATTATAAAACATCAATCAGGCCTCCCCAACCCGCTGGCCAGCGCGGGGAGTGTAGGCCAAATCCTCCGACTGTCTCCGGCAGATAAGAGAGGGTTGTGCTCCTGCAGTGGAGACAAAAATAACCTGAGTTCAGAACAGTTTCCGGTTTACTCGGAAACTTGAAAAAAGTAGCATCTGTGTTCCATTAACGCCATATCAAAGTTCAATCTTCTTTTTAAACTATATCTAAATCATTTTTTATTTCAAAGCATAAGTCGCAGGTAAAATTATTTAAATATACTAAGTTAGATTCCAGATAACCTTCAGAATCCACCGTTCACCAATTAATTAATTTCCAGTCAGAAATTATTGCCTATCAGAAAAACGGCACCAGCCTGTATCTATCCAATTAGCCAAATCAGCTGAGGTCCGTTAAGATAAGTTTTGTTGATATCGATATACCAATTACTCCTCACTAGAGGTATCTAGGAAACCAAAGGAAAAGACATAATTTATTTAAAAAGGTTGGATTTGGGACTTAGCATAGCATTTTACTGTAAATATTCAAGTGTTTCAACGTTACCTTTAAAAGTTGAGCATAATCATAGCACAGATTCTTCATTGATGAAATATTTATCTACACTAATATTATAAAGAGGAAAGATTTTGTGTTTGTATCGAATAAACTAAAAATCTACTGGACCGATTTAAAAAATTCTTTCACCATTAGAATGCTATATTATCCCTGAGAAACATAGGCTATATTTATTACTATAAAATATTAGGAGCCCCACTAAAACTTCAATAATGCTAAAGGTTTTAATAAAAAGAGGTAAAGTGGGGATCAGGATCAGGGGCGGGGAATCAGGTGCAGTGAGTTGCGTGCGGGAACGTCAAACGTTACGTATCACACAGCACTATTGGACAACTGTCACTTTCCTCTGATGGTCCTTAAACCCTGTCCCCCACTGTAGATTTCCTATTTTTAGGATCAATGCACTCCTCTGAGACCTGCCGTAAGCGTAAAATGAGTATAAGGCATCTGCAACCTCCTATAAATAATTGTTAACCCCATGCTAATAGCGCAGTGTTCTGCGCCCGCGCACTAAAGATAAATCTTTTTATGGTGCACTTTGATTAGAAAATTCCTTTATTAATTGACTGGCTTAATTAAACCGATTTCAATGTGTCTTCCGTGTGATTAAATTATAACATAATATAAAACTATTATATGATAAAATGTAATGCATTAATTACTTTTTCAATAACATTATTTTATCTTAATCCTGCCTAAGGTGCCCAGTAGCATACCAATTTTAATGCTTGTATGGTTTTACGTTTCTTCAATTTCCAATTAAACAATTCTGACTTAGAAAAAGTCAGATTGTTTTCATCGGAAATTTTATATGTATTTTCACTTATGTGTTCTTATTTTTTAAATATTTAAATACTATTTATATATAAAAATAATATTCTACATAACTTAACTAGGGATCCATCCAACCAATTTCTACTTTTGTAAGTTTTCCTTACGGTATAGGTAAAAAATCTTAGAAAATTGTGTATATCAAATATCATCCAGGATATCAAATGAGTCTGTGAACCGAACGGCAAATGATAAAGAAACATCGAATGTCTGTACAAACTAATTATAGATCGTTCAGCTCACGACGGCACACCACACATTTCTCTAAATCGCTTACATTTCATTGTATTTCACTGTACTCATTTGTGTTGTGTACATTTCATTGGGGAAGGCCTATGTCCAACAGTGGATATGTAGATGATGATGTTCTATCGTAACGCTCTAAACATCAAAGTTCGCTTGTGCACTATAGATGATGACGTTTTTGATTTAACTTCCCGCATCCCGCGCTCAAACCTCGCAAGAAGTAGTGGGGCATGCCTTCGTGAATTAAAATATCTTTTAGTTCATATCGATCGTTCTCATTTTATTCTCTCTTTACTATACACTCTGTTGGTGACCTAATAAATAAATAAGTTACATATTTTCTTTCAAATATTAAAAACAAATAGCTTAAAACAATATGGACATAAATAACTAATCACTCCAGGACTAGGATCAAATTAGTAACGTCCTCAAAAAGGCTGGGGTCCGCAGTGAGAAGAATAAGAGGAGGTGCAAGAAAAGGTTGATGAATGTGAGTGAGGCAGTGAGGTGGGTCATGATCGCGCAAAGTGGCGATCCATCGTCTCTGCCTACCCCTCTTGGACCAAGGCGTTAACATTATGTACATATACTACTAAATTATAATTTGCGCATTACTTTGTTTTATCGGGTAATTATAATCTAATTGCTTGGTATGGCAAGGTGATGCTCCTAAATTCCATGGGGTGCGAACCTGGTGATCTGATTTCACAAGTTCATCCTATTTTAGGCACCAGTCTCTCACAAAGGATAAATTGTACTCATTTTTAAGTTTATACATTATAGTTGTACTTAATGTTTGTGTTGAGCTAATAAATAATTTATTTTTTATTTATATGTACCCCAGCACTAAGCAATGTAAAACTATAACTATAATTTTCTCCAATAGTTATAGTGATCTCATTAGCTGAAAACAGCAATATATAATGTATGTTGGTATAATATAGTGAGGCGTCATAAAAATCGCTCCAATCACGTCTCGGCTGGAATTTAGATCGCACTTCGTAAACGTGTTGAACGAAAAGCGTTAGTTAAGGTGAAGGTGTCTTGAACATGGAGGAACACATAAGACATTGAATTTTTAATTAGTACGGCGTATGCGCTATACGTTTCTGAACATATTATTTTTAAATTAATGAAATCCATCAAGGAATGACGAAGTTATTCCACTCAGTACAACTGCGTTTAGGGAGCAGATAGCTTCTCTAGCATTGTTAGAAAGCGTATCTTTTCCGTGATCCAACGGGTGACGGGCAGCTCCAACAGTCTTCTGCAGACTGTGGCGGCGAGACTGGACGTGGACAGCGCTATTATGCAGCACTGGACCCGCGTCCACCTCCTCAAAGAAACCAAAATATCATATTTCTTCAACGATCTCTATGTACTACCAGATGGAGCGTTCCAAACAATCGCTCTGTTCCACGCCAGTAGCCACAACTCTTTCACATTCACTTTGAAACTTGTGCAGTTACTACTTAGAACATTTAATTATTTACTAAATATTGACATTATTTAACCGTAGCGTCAATATTTGGTAATAATTAAATGTTCTGCGTAGTAACTACACAAGTTTCATTGTGAATGTGTGTGCGTGGAACAGAGCGATTGTTTGGAACGCTCCATCTAGTAGTACATAGAGATAGTTGTATTTATTATTTTAATTTTAATTATACCAAGTTACTGACATATTTATAAGGTGTCACTGTCTAACCCTCTATGGGCAACGCCTGAATAAATGATTTTTTATTATTCTTTAAAGTTTTTTTTACGGCTAATTTGAAAGACAGAGGATTATAGACTTTTTTTTGCGAACCTTTTAAAACCTCCCCCTTAACTATCCCCATAAACATGCCAAGAAAAAGCCTCAATTAAAAAGGCTCCACCAGTCTTAAATCAACGGCCAGACAGTTTCATTAGTGCGCAGACGTGAAGGTGCCTTATTGTTATTAACATAAGGATCATTTTGGTATAACTGAGGAAGGTCATAAGGAAGTCTAGTCTAATACTTCATGATAATGTGAGAGATGGAAATGCATACCTGGTTTTTTAGAGTAAAGGAAATGTAAATGGTTTACGCATAAAGTTAAGACTAACAGCTATAAATGTATGTTAAGATGTCTTCAACATAGATCTCTACTAATAGTCCTAATGATTATAATATTTAAGTATAATATAAGTACATATTTACTCTTACTACATCTGTCTTACATACCGTATCACACATTTATATATATACATACATACGCACACACACACACACACCACTCACACACGTTTATTAAATATATATATAAGATATAAGCATGGAAGAGCGAGGTCCTCTGGCACAGACATTTTTATGTCTAAAAGAGGGCCTCAACTATCCTCTGTAACCCCCTAAGTTTCTGTAATAAACATTTCTGTATTTGTATTTTTGTATTTTGTATAAATGTAGGTTTCTTAAAGGAACGTATTCCAGTGAAACACTTCAATCTATACAGGCTGGAACAGATACCTAAGTGTCAACAGCCGATTCATCTGCTGAACCTTCCCAGTAGAATGCCACTTTTGGTGGGCGACAGCCCATTGTGGGATTTGCCACAATCACCACGCTTGTGATCGCAGTAAGGATGTACCATACACAACATAACGCTGTTACCCGTTCCTGGTGCAATCCCTTAGTCGCCTTGATGACCACCCATGGGAGATTGGGGGGTGGCCCTATTCTAAGCCGCGAGCCACACGGCAAAGCCGATTATTCCTGCATTTATTCTTTAATTAGCTGGTGCCCGCGACTTCGTCTGCGCACGATTAGTATTTCGAGTAGCTTTTTTGTAGGACTATTTAAGATAAACATTTCCATCATACATTACATATGTGTAACTCTAGCGGTTTTGGCAGCGCACGCCAGAATAGCTCGCAGATGGTAGATTTTTTCCTACTTTCTTGATATTTTGGACAATTCACACAATATCTTTATAAATTGTGGCCTATGTGTTATTCTGATGTAAGCTATATTATTGTAAAGTTTCAATATAATCCATTCAGTAGTTTTTACGTGAAAGAGTAACAAACATCCATCCATACTTACAAACTTTCGCGTTTATAATATTAGTAGGATTTATATTTTTAATACCTGCATTTATACTTTAAATGTTGTCGACATCTATAGACTAGAAGTTGGGCCAGAGGCAAAGTTTTGGAAGTTTAAAGTGAACTTTCCTTAATTTTTAAACAAAAACCATAATGAATGCTAAGACCATAGTTCATGGTTTCAATTCGCATTGTTCCCGTCATATTTGTGTTATTGTGACGTCTTTTTTATAGTTCAAATGGAACATTTAGAAGTATACAAGTATTTTATGTTCTAAATATGGTCATAATATATCCTCTAACCAAATGTTGTCTGGAAACATCTTTGACTTTAACTTGTAAGGTACTTTATAGTTGTGTCTATGTTTTTTTTATCGTGCAATAAAGAGTAGGTAATTCAATTGATTATGTGGCTTGATTCGATATATACAAGTATCTTTAATAAATTTAAAAAACATTTTCGTCTAACATAGATTTGTTTTAAACTACTTTTGCAAGCCAATACAAATTAGTTGTATTTTGAACGTAGGCACAGGACACGCATAATAAAATAACTAAACCAACAAACTAAAAAAGGATACCGCATAAAGTTCAAACAGGAAGAAATTTTCGCTACACTAGCACTCCAAGCGGCAAGGAACGAAACTAAAACGGGCGCGAACGACCGCCAACTCTTTCCGCGCTTTCTTTCTCATCCGTCTCTGTCTCACGCGTGCGTTATTAACCCTTTTTTGGCGCTAGAAAGGGACGGCGCGAAAAAAATGCAGGAACACACATGTGCGCACGCGCTCCTTTTCGTCTTGTTTTTCGCCGGTCGTTCGCCTCGGATATATTCGCTTCGGTTTCGTTTTGCGATTTTTTTTCTTGCTCTAACATTTTTTTTCTTTTTCGCTCTGTGTGTGTCCGTTGGGCTAGGTCGCATGCGTAGGATGAAGATTTATTTTTCACTCCGCAAGCGCAACTTGGTTCTAATGCAAGTTTTATTAGTTGCTTTTAGTATTCTAACGTCGTACCTTAAGAGTTTTGCTTGGATTTGTTTTAAACTAGATATTCTTTGAGGATACAATGCGAATGATGGATGGATCCTTTGGATTTGGTTCAATCATTTTTGCATAACTCTGTCCAACTATATAATTTCCAGGTGCTTTCCGGAATAACAGAACACTCCCAGACATCTTGTGGACCCCGTATTATGAGGCGACCAAAAGATTTATTCAATGGTATTTATTTACAAGCCGTGAGCTACAGAAGCGCGACCAAAGTTGCACTATAATCACCAGCCACGTTTAGGGGAGCTGGGGTAACTCCTATGGACGTGGTGCAATATCAGCACAGCGATTACACAAACTAAATATGTCTGGTATGTGAGTTTATTTACGATGTTTACTTTCACCTTTGAGAGCAGCCACAAATGTAGGTAGGTTACGAAAAAAAACCAATACATGGAATGACGGGAGATCGAGCGCTGACCATTCGAAATGGTAGGCAGGGTCTTCCCCACTGCACTAAGCCACATGTTCATTAAACTTTCTGGACCTCCAGATGCTCCTTATTAGGGGTCTGTACCCAGAGCCGTTACTAAAGCCATCCAGTGGTACCTAGGCACAGGGCGCAGACCTCGGACAGGCGCAAAACTGATCTGAGTGAGCATTTTTCAAGGGTTCAGTTATCGAATATAGAAGCTCGCACCGGGCGCATAAAAGGCTAGTTAAGGCAATGGCTGTACCACGCTATGCCCTCCGACATCATCACTGACATTAAGTTTAAATGCGGTTATGCAGAATACAGCAGTCACGGCTAGGATGGATATTTCTAGTATCAGCTGGCAGCTTTGGAACCGAAGACTCTTCGGCGACAATGCCCTGTTGAACATAAATCTTCAAAGCCTTAGTCACCATGGCAGAGTAGCCGGTCTTCAGAGTTTTTAAAACACACATTATGGAGAGTGTGTGCAGGAGTTGTATGAATTATTCCCCCATCCCCTTTCCACCACCGGACTACCCGGCGCAGTGTGGAAATGCCTATGTGTTGATCTACCACAAACTCGCTCACACGAATCGTTTCCTTCATCATTAATTATGCAGACTGCCTAGGAAAGGAATTCTTTGTCGGCTTCTGTTTTGCCATATAAATATAACTTGGATCTCTCTTGGGACCTTCTGGGTGAGCAGGCTCCATTTTCCACCTCATCTTCATTTTCAATCAGTTAAGATTCAATCAAGCGTGAGCCTATCCAATTTAAAAACAACTTTTCTATCTACATAGACTCTACAAACAGCCACTCTATCTGTTATTTATTACACATTAATTTCACAAAACACGGAGCCAGTTCAAAAGAAATATAATAACATTGTGTCGGAACCAACCCGGCATGGCCTAGCCTCGCTATACCTGTTTAGTCTCTTAACATATCACGTTACTAGTACAGTATAAAGATGAAGCGCAGCATATACAATGAAATCACCTTTAAGTTCTTTTTAAAGTCACAAGTGGTAAAAGAACCACTGAAAAAAAAACCAATTGTTCATGTGAACAAGGTCTTGTCAACCGTGAACAGCCATCTTAACTCCATACGAGCGCACCAAGATCTTGTTCCCTTGCATTAACTCAACTTGCTAACAGTCTCTTTTCAAACGATCATAAAATTGATGGGTCATTCCTGTGAGAAGCGTTCTTCGCGTCAGATTCGTGGCTTTTATTTTTCTCATTACCGGTGAATACTAAAATTACATAGGAAAAGAAGGCTTAAAAACGAGTCAAGCTATCGATAAGGCACTCACGTAGACGTTATAGATAACGTCATGAGAATAAATAAAAGCCACGAATCTGACGCGAAGAACGCTTCTCCCAGGAATGACCCTGATACTTTAGCTAACATGCAGCAACCAAGACAAAAGCCACTTAGCTGACCACCATTTTTTTCTTCAGTGAATACTGGTTTGTTATTTTAATTATGTATTTGGGCCACTTAAGTAGTTGATCGGAATTTTATTCAGTGACAGAGAGTGGTTACTGGCGCCCATAAACCTGCAGTCAGAAGACCACAAGTGCGTCGCCACCCTGAGGCTATGTTGGCTGCCTCGAGTAACTGTAGTTACACTGGACTCTCTTACCCAACAAACCGGAACACACCAATGCTAGCATTGATATTTGGCGGCAGCAATAGGTAGAGGAGTTGACCATCCAGATGTATTCAGCACTAAAATCCTCCTATATCGAATAGTTGTTTCATTTGACATCAGTTTTCATATTCCTAGTCTGATTGATATTTTTGTGTATCTATTCTTGTCTAATTTTAATAGTACTCGAGAAAATCCTAGTTTACGACTATAAAGAAGCATAGGGGACTTTTGTGAAATGGACTTCTTGCGAAAGGAACTTTGAGAAGTTGGGACGTGATATTTTACGACCGGGAACTTTTACGCCAAAATGTTTTTTTTTTTTTTTCATTTGAACAGAATAATGCCTGGAGGTGGCTCCTATGGCCTTTTGACATCTAGGTCATATAGGCCGAATAACGGGGAAGGTGCCCGGTACTTGCTCAGATGCTCTTTGTCGGAGCACCCTGATTGATCTAGTCTACAAATAGAATATTCTGACTGTTGTACTTTTGTACCGTAACTCTACCCATATTTTTGAAGACCTCCGTGGCGGCACGGGTAACTCTCGGACTGCCACGCCGGAGGTTGCGGGTTCGAACCCCACTAGGGGCAAATGTTCTTATGATGAATATGAATGTTTGTACCCAAGTCTTGGATGTTTATATATTTATTCAAATATGTGTATCCGTTATCTAGTAACCATAGCACAGGCTCTGCCTAGTTTGGGACTGGATAATTGGTGTGCATGTCTGACATATTTATATATTATATTTATATATGAACAGAACAGAGAAAAAAGCAGAGGATCGACTCTAATGCGGAGGATGTAGGTACCGTCAATTTGAGAGTAAACTTTAGCCCAACAGTGGGATGCATATAGGTTTGATTAACAATAAGGAGTTGCATCACAGCCTATTTAGTTGTGTACACTGCGTGCAGGTCATAAGGTTGACTTTGGTTCAACAGGTGGGAGTTCAGAACCATTACATGCTTAACCTGCGAGTATGTTTATATCTTTATTTGTATTGCTGGCCTAGTGGCTTGATCGTTAGACTCGAGTTCCAAAGGTCGTGGATTCGATTCCCACAAAGGACAGACAATTTTGTAATATTTGTACAACTTAGACTCGATTGGGATGTTATATTTATGAATTGTCCTATCCTTGTTTTTCCCATTCCAATCATAGAGGAGAAACTTTAAATATTTATTTACGAGAATTAAAATTGTAACTTTGCAATTAAACATATTTTATTTATAGCTAGGGCTAGCGTCTCTGCTCGAAAGCGAGTAAGCAACGTGTGGACGATTGTCTTTCTCCGTATTGTTTTGTTTAAATCATTACTGTTGTCTAATTAATGTTTGGGCTCTTTTGTTATGATATTTTCTAAGTAAGAGTGAAAACAGCATCAAAACTTGTCCAACAGTGCTAGAGTTATATGCTAACAATGTATATAGACACGAAAAAATAATTCCAAGTTGTGTTTACTCTCAGACTGACCAAGAATTGTTCCAACACTGAGTTGTAACTGTAGGTATATGTAATTATTAGCTATAAATAATTAAAATTATGTTGATAGTTTTAGCTTTTCAACGTAATTAACCTCTCTCTTTCCGGACAAGGTTTGGCTGGAATAAATCTCTATTCAGAGATAAGCACACCTGTGTATACGTCCTCTCCTTCTGTGTATTTATTTTTATATTTTCTGTGTACAATAAAGATATAATAATAATTGCGGGAGTCTTATCTAACTTTTATTATTGAATAAAGAATGAAAAACTATCTTACGAACCTGGACTTGAACCAGCGACCCATATAAAGCTGTGATTTTTTAAAATATCTTTATATTCATACTGAAGTATCATGCATACGTTTAGAGTCTAGTACAGTTAATATGTGATTTTAAATTGTTTAGAGAGAGCGAGAGAGAGACAATTTACTTTTTAAAAAGAAAAAAAACAAACGAACTGTGCGAATTATTTCGCTTTGCCTATTGACACAGCCTACCAATATATCGTGAAGATTGAGACAGTAGCTATATTTACGAAACAAGACAGTATTAATTACTGTTACTTATATATAAAACTTAAAATTAAATTGAGTAAATTAAATTAAATTTTAATTTCGTTATAGAATAATACTAAAAATGCCTTTCAAATACACCTAACCGACAAATAAAAACAGTTTCACTAAAACAGACCGGTTTAAAAGCCTACCAATCGGTAGGTATACCTAACTCGCCTACTAGATCCCCCACCACATAGCGGCGCATGAGTCAAGCGGCGCAGGCGCAGGTTTTCGCAACCGAAATTCTACCGGTTCCAGACAATGGCATTATTAGGCGTTAGAAGCCATTTTGTTTTTAGTTGCAGTACTTATATTGGTACCATTTACTATTTATTCGGAGTTAGGTGTTGTTTTAAATAGATTTATTTTGATACTGGGCCTGTACTATCGCAGAGAAAGGCTGAAATTAATTATTTTACTAAACGTCTGGGAAAACGAGGCAGTATGGAATAAAATGAATTTCAAGTCTTACACATTTATGGATAAATAATTCAAAATAAATGGTCCTCATTTTAGAATTATATGTAGCGTAATTGAATAGAATTGAAACTAACCCTGGAGCTGATAGATTAATTGAATTTCGTTCTAGACAAACAATCATGGCTTATACGAAAAAACAATTTAACATCAGAATTAACTGTTTTCTCTTGGAGGTAACGATTAAGTAAACGAATATTTAAAAAGTTTCTCTTATCTATCCACCATCCTAAGCACTAACACTCTAACAAGTTAGTTATCTCAGACAGATAGAACCTAAATACCTGGCTCTATTTATTGGAGTCCCCCAGGAGATGTTAGTCACGACCGCCATTAATCTAGACCTGCGTAGGCGCAGCCCACCGCCTGAATTTTAAGTTGTAACTGTGTTTAGTTCTTGGATTTAGAAAAATCGCTATCGTGAAATGAAGAAATTGAATCTAACTTTCTAAAAAGGATCTTTTGAAAATAATTTAACCTACTCAAAAAAGGAGCAGTAACTATTTAGTGGAACAAATCCATAATATGTGGAATATCGTTATTTTCGGTTACACAGGCAGGGCAACCGAACCTTATAACTAATTCCAAATCAATACTCATAAGAAAACCAACGCTATTTGCGTCTTGGTAACATGTGTATGAAAGGGTATCAGCAGCAAAACCAATTTGTATTACTGTTAACTTTGCGGTCCACTTCGGAGCACCATCTATTAATTGTTTTGTTTTCGAGACGCAAATAGCGTTGGTTTTTATAAGACTATTTAAAAATTTAAAAATAACAAATTCATTAAATTGCAAGTATTATATATTTTAGCAAAATAATAATACCTAATTAATATGTCAAATGTCCTTAGAATTAAAAGAATATTCTACAGATTATAAACACTCCCTCAGCAAAAATGCTTAAAGCTTTGTCTTGAAGCTGATGAGCGTCATATCCCCCTTGAACTCTACCGTTAGTGCTTTAAAAAGAAAGAAGAGAGAAAAAAAGATGTAACAGTTCTATCGTTGAACACTAATCACACTGCGTTATACGATTTTGGTACACTCTTAACTATTAGCTCGAATGAATTATGAGTCGCAGATTAAATGTAACATATGGTGTATCCATCACGTCTAGTTTTCGAGGTACATGTCAATTTTTGTGTGTGTTCACCCCTCGCGAAAAGTAGCGGTGTGTGCCATCATGAAGTATACAATCTGTACACCTTGATGATGAACGGTAACCTTCACCACTAACCACGCACGCTTCACCAGGAGTGTTCATCAACCACTGCTTGTGAGCCTATTGTCTGCAACTGCTATGGTGAAAGAACAAAGCAATATTTGATACCCACCATTTTTAACCCCATCCCTTTAGGCATCAGAAGCGATTTAATTAACAAAAACACTTTCAAAATTAAATATAAGAAATTTCTAGTATACTCATAGTATTCTCTGCCACAGGTATGTATAAAGTAGGAGATCAATTTCTGCCAACAAACTGTATTATGCAGTTTGGCGAAGTTATCCTACTTCCTTCCTACTAATATTATAAATGCGAAAGTTTGGATATTTGGATGTTTGTTACTCAATCAAGCTTCAACCACTGGACGGATCGTGATGAAACTTGGCACACATATAGGTTAGGTCCTGGAACATAGGATACTTTTTATCCCGAAAAAACATCCCATTCCTACGAGAAATACATAATAATTTGTGATGTTGGGCACGCGGACGAAGTCGCGGGCAATAGCTAGTTGTATATTACTTTTTGGAGAGATGAATTAAATGTTTTTTTCCGAAAGAAGAATCAAATTCAGAAGAAGATGCATCACCAAACGTAAGTAGTGCCTGCACAGGAGCCCTTATTCCCTTAATCAATTCGAAGATCAAAAGCTGCACCCAAAACGTCTATAAACATTTCTTTGCACGTTACGACGTCATCTATTACCTACTGTTTATACCTACGCTAAATTACCATAGACACCAAACACATCGCCCACTAGACATGCCTTACTCATAAAAACCAATCAATATTTAATATGAAGTACTTCCATTTTATAAAGCAATGAAATAAATAAAAAAAGAACGTGAAATAGTGTATAAAGAATTTTATTAAAAGTAACGTAAAACTTTAAAAGTGTCATCGAATACAGACAACAACAAAAAATAAACTACAAAAGGTTTTAATAAAAAAAAAATCACAATTTTCAATAACAGAAAAATACTCGAATCAAAATTAGATGTTTCATAACTAGCATAAACTGTCTGCTGTCGGTTTTTTCCTGTGATTACATTAGTATCTACTACTCAAATACAATTTAGAAAACTATGCAAAACAGTCTATAATTAAGTATTGTTATTTCATCTACTAACTTAATCATTTCAGCGCTGTCAGAAATAATTTGACCGCTGAAAGCTAAGTTTCATCTGACACGTGAAAACCTAACACGTTGCATTTCTATTCAACGGCTCGTCTAGTCGTTTCAACTATCTATTTTAGCCATTAGTACAGACATGTACACGAAACATAGAATGCATTCGAAAGAGCTGTGAAATATCAGCAATGTTTATTTTAACTGGCTGAAAGAAGGCAATCTGGCGTTTGTAAGGCGGAGTACTCACCGATACAACCGTTTCAAGCTACAGCATGGAAATTATTATGTGGAGGCAACATTGAAAGACTTGTTCAACAATGGACGAACACAATCAGAAGATAGAAAAGTTTCTTCCTCCTTGCTGGGTTTTCTCTAATCACGTGTCTTCACGTTGTTTGTAATAGAAGGTGAATCGCACTTCATACAAAATTTATGGGTTCATACAGTGCTGTAGTAAGTGTACTAAGTATCTTATACCAAATCTTTCTTTCGAGACACACGTACATACATATATCTTCCTGGTATATCCCTGATGAAGCGGGCCCAATAAAAAAAAGGACCGCCGAGGATTACGATACTGATAAAATTGTGTAAATGTAACAAGTGTACTCATTTGCGATATAGAATTTTGACTTTGACCTCTTTCTCTTCCTATAGTCTCACCATGCTCGGCACAAGCACTGTTCACGTTTCCATCTGTGAGCACTATCTGAGCTTAATCCGGCAATCTAGGCCATCCCGGCTGCTTTTTTTATATGTACATACACATACGCTTGTCTAAATTCTTAAGATTTGCTCCTGTAGTAAGGAAATTAGACAAGGAATCACAAATATAACATCTAGCCCGGGACCAACTTGTACAAATTATCGAGTCGTTTAAGCTACGAGGTCAACGAGGCGGTCAATTTGGTAGTGTAGTGACAAAGCACCCAACAGTCATCACCCTGTCCTGATGTTAGTAATATTTAGTATTCTCTGCCTGAGTACTGTGTTGAAATAACTATATCCATAGAATCCTGCCACTGGGATAAATATGTAAGGTATTTTCCAAGACAAGATATGCCTTCCACAGACAGGGAATTAAACTTGAATTGAATACTTTAAAAGTGAAGACAGATGTCCGCTCTGTAGCGGCATTACAGCTTAACTTCCTGTCTGTGTGCCCTAAGCCTAACATAGCGAATTCTATTTTTAATGTTTATATCGGCTAATGCGCGCGATGCAGTTTTATGCACAAATTTGCGGCCGCGCCGGATGGAGCGCCCGCCATTTTTAATTTAAATTTAGAACCCGAATCGCGGTAAGCTCATTCTATTTTCGAGTTTTATTTATTCTTCTAGGCGTGTCGGTTTGGGTTTTGGCCACTCCTATTTTTGTGACTGGTTTCATATCACATGATGATTGTATTTAGATAGCATTTACAGATTTATTTACATGATAGAGTTGATGACAATAAAATAAGTAAAGTTGATGTTCTTTGATAAAAGTGCAAATCAGTGTCAACTGAATACCTATAGGTACAGATTGGTTATTTCGCTTTAATTACAGGGAACCATTTCAATTCGCTCTGTACTAGAGGTATCTAGGAAACCAAAGGAAAATACCTAGTTTTATTTTAAAAGCTTGCATTTGGGACTTAGCATAGCATTTGACGGTAAATATTCGACAGTTTCAACGTTACCTTTAAAAGTTGAGGAGACAGTTACAGTACATCGTTTTTGTTATACATTAATTTTATGATCATGGCACAGATTCTTCATTGATGAAATATTTATCCACACTAATATTATAAAGAGGAAAGATTTGTATGCTCTAACGAATAAACTCAAAAAACTAAGTACTGGACCGATTTCAAAAATTCTTTCAACATTAGAATGCTACATTATCCCTCAGGTTCCCGATATCGGATGGGATCGGGATTGGAATTGAGAGTCTGAGTGGGAGTAGGATAGGGAGCGAGAGTGGAAACGGGAGCGGATTCCGGTAGTCCACGCGAGCGGAGCCGCGGGCACAGGTAGTTACAAATATTTTCAGTCAGTTTTGAACCAATCAACGACTTCCATGTCTACTTGTATAATTAGTTTTCAACCCAGTCGAAATTTTTTTTTAATTTAGTACACTTAAAAAATTACCTAAACATTGTTTTTGACATATATTATTTTTTAATTTTAATTCCTGTATTAAAAGACGGATGCGGTTTGAATGCAGTGCTAAAAAGTTCATGGTACAGTTTTCCTTACGAAGTCCTTTTTTTCTTTTAAGTAATTATTATGCGCAATAAAATGATTTATTTATGGGGATTCCTTTACGGTCATGTCGGACGGCTGGCGATGGAAAACTCCTGATAGTAAAACTAGCAAATGTTCTATCGCTTCTATATATTCGGGTTTAACTCGCAAACTCTCGATTCATTTCGATCCTGTTCTCGTCATTGGTTAGGTAGTTTCCCGAGGAAGATCACACGTGTAAAACTGAGGTTAATAGTTTAGAATAGTTTAATATAATACTCGTAAAGCGTCCTCTCTTGTGCTGATATTTGTACCAAAATATAAAACACTCGATGTGTTTCCCCGCTTCACACAGACGCATCGGGAATGCACTCGCGTTATTTTTACCAATCCAACCTTGAATTTTAGTATGTATTTTTGTATGCACCCACTGCACTTGGCTTCAATGTCGGCCCGTTTGATACTGATTATAAAAAAAAATATAAGAAATCATTAATTTTTTTGGTAAGGATTTACGTGCATTAGCTGACGCGGAAATGGATCAAGGAAATACAAAGATCGCAAAATAGTGAAGACTAGAAGCTGAAAAAGGAAGAGACAAACCAAAAGAACGCCGAAAACATAACATTGTATACAAATCAGAAAAATACTGGATGAATTAGAATAAAGACAAAGTAAGGTTATGGTTTCAATTTTGATGTATTGTAGGTATGTATTTTTATAGGTATGTTTATTTAAGGTATGCTATTAGTATTTATTATATGTATAAAAAAAGAAAGAAAGAAAAACATTTATTTACTGCCATGATTGGCACAAACATAAAGAAACAAATTTATTATAAGTAGTTTGAGTATTTAGTTATAATTTAGTTTAATATGCATTTCCTACCTTGTTTCACACCCTGTAATGTTGGTTCGAAGAGATGTCTTTTAGATATAAGCTTGCCTTTGTACACAAAATGTTATAGTTGTATTTAGTATAAAATTAACAATAAGGAAATATATACGTTTGTGTTGCATGTTTGTATGTGTACCTATTGATATTATTTTGATAGTTAAAAATAAAATTGTACCGTATATCGTTATCTATGTATGTACATACAATTTGTGAAAAATCTTCCTTTTTTTTTGAAAACGTCGCCAGAACTTTAATTAGTACTTACTTCATTTAAAAGTCTTAATTTTATTTAAATGAATGAATTTAGCTGCTGTAATATATTTTTAATTATAATAGCGGAAGCGGAACTTTTCATTTGTCCTGTCCTATCTTGGGTGATGTGCCGGCCTTTCCATTTATAAGATAATAATTTCTACACCCGCTTTTTAAATTTGTTTAAAAAGTAGAAATTTCCTGATTATACAACCAAAGTAATTGGACTATGACTATACTCTCGTTTAGTGGCAAATGCCCCAACTGTGGAGAAATTTAATATACTGTTGATAGTGAAATACCTTCAAAGCAAGAGTGAATATATCGACTGGTGTCGATTTTAAAAAGGAAAGAGACAAACATGAAAAGTGAAGTGTTTTTTTTATAGAATAAAACAAACAAAATACAAACATTTCCTAATAAAATTTAACTCGGAAGCGGTAGCTGTATTTAATACACGACAGAAGACTTGTAAAAAATCAAACGCAAATAAAAAAAGGTACTGTAGGTATCAACAAAGCAGAAATACGTACACAAAGAAAATTCGACGCCATGTATAAAAGTACACAAAAAATTTAGGCTGTCTATGATTCATAAGGCACCCACACACCTTAAAATCTACGTAAAGAAGCGCACACAGAGACGCCACCGCGCGGATTGGCAGCGGTCGGAGACTTGAAATTTCTGTTATGTTCATTTTTCGCCGGTCTATTTTTGCGGTACCAAGTTTTTATCCCTTCGCTACTATGACTGACAATTCTTAATACTTTTTAGGTCATTGGAAGTTTTAATAAAAATACGGCTTTTACGAAGTTCGTTGCGTATAACCATACTCTGTTATTAGTAAGACATTTTGCATCAGGTTTAACCAGTCTTGGGTATAAAAATGATCATTTAGCTCTATTACTTTGTATTCTCTGCAACAGTTTTACAATAAAAGCATTTCATCATCACGTTATTTTTGTCTAATTGATGTTTTATAATGTATTCCCTAAGTCACTTGTACGACATCCACGGGAAGAGTTGGAATGGTCCTATTCTACTCTACCGGAAACCACACGGCAAATATTTAATAAAAGTATATGAGTTTGATTTATAAGTGCCTATTTTGGTAGTTGACTCAATATTATCTAGGTGTTTCTATTGCCAAACAGCAATTCAAGTTTCAAGGTAAATTTCGGGAATGTAATACATTTCATCCGAGTCTCAACCTGTCCTAAACTTGATATCTTTGAGTTTTTATAGACAGCAAGTCAAGGGTTGCAGTTGCTCATTCATCATGGATATTATTAGCCACTTACTATCCGATTTAATAACTGCACGATTGCCGTTTCAAATCGTAAACATATGTTGGTAAAAATGTCAATGTCATTTAGTTTTTGCTCGAATTAAACCTAAATTTTTCCTCTCGTGTACAAATGTTTTTTTTAACATTTAACTAAGGAGACTTGCTAAAACACTTTTCTAAAATTATTCTTGAAAGCATCAAGATTCATCAATTCAATATATTCCTTTGTGTTTTTTGGCACCGCGGCCAAACATTGGTTTATATGATGCATCTCACATCGGTGCACCGCGTCCGCGTCTGTGTGCATACCGCTTAATGTGTGAGTGTTAGGAAAACAAACTTGCAATCGGTTCAGTTTTCTGGTTTTATATAAAGTACGGATGTAATTCGTTAAACAATGTGTTCTAGGCGTATAGGAGAGCCAATTGGGAAACTAGCTGTTTCCCACGACTTCGTCCGCGTAGATTTCGATAGGAATGAAATGTTTTCGGGATAAAAACTATCCTATGTCCTATTCTAGGACCTAACCTATATGTGTTCCAAGTTTCATCACGATTCGTCCAGTGATTTAAGCGTGATTGAGTAACAAACATCCAAACTTTCGCATTTATAATATTAGTGGGATAGCTTTGCTACACTTTGCTACCTGCAGTTTTAGGGATCCTTCAAATCTTATATCATTACAAAAAGGTATTTTGTCCGTCTGTCTGTCCGGCAGATAACTAGAAAACTACTGGACCGATTGAGCGGTAATTTAGAACATACATATAAAATTGTTTGTTCGGGAAATAATGGTAAAAATTATGGAATAGGTTTTTGTTGTTATTTGATGTACTTTAGGAAAATTAAAACTAAATTTAATTGACATACGCTCTTCTGCCTAACCTAACCCCGAGATTTAACCAATTTGACTTTGTGAATCTGTCAATGACCATGCGAGGGAGGAATCGTAATTTGAATGACACATATTATGCATCATATAAAATCTCAGAAAAGACTGAACTGCACTAAAGTTCAACGAATCACAAGTTATGACTAGTTCCTAGTGATTTTATTCGTTTACTAACTGGATCTGAAGCTATTGTGTCGTTTTTCCCGTAAACCTAGTGTTTTAGCGGTCTATTATCCAAACACTCGCCATTGTTCGCCCCAAGTGTTTTAGAAGTTTCGTAATGGAAATATTGGCAGAAAATTGGTACCACTTTGATAATACTGTGACAGGTGGTTTGTAAAACAAGTATTATATATCTGTGGGTTGCTTGACGTTACTTTACCAATATTTAGATAAATTTTTTCTCTAATTAAATCTTAAAAATTCAATTTTACATGTCATTCAAATATGATAATTGATGATTCCTTTGCCGAAGATGTGGTTAGTTTTGCCAGATGCCCCGCTTATGAGTCGTCCCGTTTTTCAGCCCTCTCCGAACGTGTCCCGCCTGCATCCTGAGAAAGACGCCTAAAATTCCACTTTTTCATCAAAGTAGTCAATTTGGCGCCATTCCAACTTCCTTTTGCAAATAATATATTTTTATGTATATAATAACATCCGAAGTAAGAAGAATGAGGTGCATGAAAAGGTTGATGAATGTGAGCGAGGCTAGTGAGGTGAGTCAGGATCGCGCAAAGTGGCGAAAGTCTCTGCCTACCCCTCTGGGACCAAGGCGTGAGCATTATATATGTATGTTTGTATAATAACACAAATTTAATAAAAAGACGATGGCCGGTAGCGGCTGGATGCGAAGGGTGGAGGACTGGGTTCATTGGTGAAGGCCTATGTCCGGCAGTGGACGTCTAAGGGTAATGGTATACAGTCAATACCATCTGTCAAGTCATATAGAACTTTTCCTGTTTTTAAAGAGCTGCTAAATAATCGACCTACTTATTTGTACAGTAAACACGGTTGAACCTTTTAGCAGGATCCCTTCCAGTCTTCCTGTGGGTAAAGGCGTCTAGAGTATATTCTATCAATAGATCTCCAAGAGTCTGGTCGATGCTTCCAATAATCAATAGGCTAACTTTGCTTAGAAGATCATCCCCGCTATAAACAGGGGGTAATGCTACCAGCCTTTTGGGCTTGCTCCGAACGGTGAGATCTTGGACAGGTTTTTTTTTTAAATCTATAATTTTGCTTTTATTTCATTATTCGCTAGTTTAGTTTAACTAAAAAATTGTATATTTCAACTAGAGTTCATAAAAATGCATAGCGACTTACTTTCTATGCCAGAAGTAACTGTACTATCGATATCCATCCTTCGATCGGAGCTTGTTTTACAGTTAACTTAGAAAAATTTACAACATCTAAGACTCTCTATGACTGGACTAGATCTTATATCGTTTTTATTAGCAACTTGGACTACAGCGACGGGTAATTTGTTGTGTGTGTGTGGCCCTGTGTATTTTGTTCTTTTAACAACAGTTACAACTAACTGTTTCTTGCAACTATATTGTAATTTCTACCACTTAAGGGTGGAATTCATTTGAAGTTCCTAAAGATAAGCTGTGCTTTGATTATATAAGTCAGTCGTATTTATAAAAGTAAATGAGGATACATTCAGAAATGTGGGCTTTCAAAACTTATAGCCAATGCCCAGCAGTGGACGTCAATATGCTATCAGATATACTGCCCTGATACGAAGGCCATTAAGTGTTTTTAGTTAACATTGAGATAATATTTTTGCACATGTCTATGAAAATGAACATTTCTTGCTTAAAATATTTTTAGTATTTTTTATAAATTCCCAGAAAATCAGTTTGAGACATCTTTTTGCTATCATCTCAAAGATCACTAAAATACTTCTGTATGATGATGATTGAATGGAATTACTTGTGTTATATATAGTAAGTGGTAAGATGATAGAGTTTATGACTGCAACCATACTTACATACAGATTTGCCCACATTCAGAAGAAGATGACGTCACCCTGTCCATTCTTCACCATGGCAGGCAAGGACGATGTAAACCGGTGCACTTTTATCGCGAAATCTAGGTTCGGTTCCCGGTAATGTCACAACATTTTTCTTAGTAACCGAGTGTAAGCAGCTAGTTTTATTGAAATGTATGTAAATTCGAGCTGAGCCAGTCTGTCCACTTCTGTGTCCATTGTACTATGTAAAAATTAACCAGTCACTGATGTAAAATAAAATTAACTATACGGTTGATGGATTTCCTTGGATTTCCTTAAATATATTTAAAAGCTGGAATTGACTGGAATCGGAATAAATTTTTTGGGTGGGAGACCTCGTCTGATTAATGAAGCAAACTGTGTGTGGTGTGGCAGGGGTGGCTAGTCTGGTTTCTGTCAGACCGTGGGCGCTACATTGCCTTGATAAGGTAACAAACTTTAAGACAAACAAACAGGAAGACTATCAATGATAAGCCGTACGCAAAATTACGTAACGCAATTTGAGGGGAGAGGGATCCGGCCAGGCGTTACGATACTGGTCTTGGTCATTGGTCGAAAATTTGAGAAAAATGCGTGGGTGTCCACCTGGGGTGGAAAGACGATCAAGACATGGAGGTAATAACTCGATATTATTACTCCCCAACCCGTCTGACCAGCGCGGGGAGTGTAGGCCAAATCCTCCGTCTGTCTCCGGCAGATGAGAGAGGGTTGTGCTCCTGCAGTGGAGATAGAAATAACCTGATGATGATGATGATTACTCGACAATAAATAAATCTGATTTATTCCTAATTTTAGCAGCAAATTATACATTCCGACAATTATTTGTTTAGTTTTCCACAATTATATTTTTTCTGAAACTTTAATGATTTTTTTATCATCGCCGGCGCTGGCCAATTTTTTCCCATTTTTAACTCGATCGGTACTGGACCGATTGCGTTACTAAATTGCCTTTAAGTTATCCACTGGACAGAAAGACGAATATTAAAGCTTTAAGGATATCAATTTTGACGGAACCCTAAAAGAGAGAGCAGTGGAAACAGTAGATCAGGCATCACGCATGCTCCGTACGTACAAAACAACATATTGCCTTTAAAATAACGTTATGTAACACTCATACACATTTGTATGTATATATTTACATATATTTTTCTTATGCCATTTTCCCTCTGATTATTATTTTATAGCAAATGCTTGAGGAAAAAATAAAATATTAATGGATCCCCCTCAGACAAAAACTAAAGATAATTCTTCATAGTTGATTCAAGTATAATGCAGTCTGTCTATATTTTCGACTGTTATGCTTATAAATTTGAACCGTGGAATTGAATTTGCCATTTTCTTTTATTCGACAACCTACATTTATCCTAACTCACTCGTATAGGTTGTTACATGTTTCTTAAATACTTACCTTCTGGAAAAAAAATACTGGTCAAGTATCTACTTACCTAAGTGGCATTATGTCTTGTTTGCTGTTGCTATGTGTCAACTGAAGTCATCATTTTAAGATCATTTGGGATCAATTCAAATCAAATATTCTTTATTATGCACCAAACCATATTCAAGATAAGAAGTTGAATTAGAATTTCCATTCTATTGTAAAATTAACAGCAGTTAGGATAATCCAGTCTACCAAATTGTTCCAACAGGAATTGCTTAAAAAAAATGATGATCATTTAATCTTTGTAATCTCATGTCCTCAGATTCGTTCAATGGGGTTTAAGTTAATTTAGTTAGAGTCAAGTGAGAATAAAGTAAAAAATTTAGACAAAATTTTTTAAATTATATTTTAAGATACTGGATTTGGAATTTGACAGTCATTTAAGTGTTTTTTTTTTACTTTTAAATATCTTCTGGGGTCAAAAAGCTTTATTCTTAAGCATGCATGATACTTAGATTGCCATGAGCTTTGAAGTTTGTACGCCGTATGTTTTACAAACAAGCCAATATATATATATATATATATAATCTGTAACAATTAATAGTGAATTACTATTTATTTTATTTTTACGTTTTTAAATATAGCCAATCTATTTTTTTACTATTCCTTAAAAAAAAACACAATTGTTGCTTTGTGATTTTAAATTGAAAAAGAAAGATCTAGAAAATGTTCATGGAAACATTTCGAACAAAATGGCCTCGTTAAATGCAAAGGAAGAGGGAAATGAATATAAATTATGTTACATATTTATATCCCTGTATTTACTGTTTTATATTAAGTTTTTTACATTACATTATAAAACGTCAATCAGCCCTCTCCAACCCGTCTGGCCAGCGCGGGGAGTGTAGGCCAAATCCTACGTCTGTCTGGATTGGAGACAAAAATAACCTGATGATGATATTCAGTTTTTATTTGTTATTTATTTTATTGTTGTACGCAGGACCACGTACTAAAGGTAGAATCGTGAACTTTTAAATATTTTTTTAAATGCAGTCGCAAATTTTATAGAAATGTTAAGCAGAAAGTTTTTCAAGATTTATTACCTACATGTTCTTAATAAATATTATTTCAGTTTATTTTTATGAATCATAACGCGAAATAAGACTATTCCAATTGATATTTCTTTAGATTGGTATAATATTTATATTTGTATATTTATATCAATCAAATCGACTAAAATGCCTATCCTTTTTTTTTGTTCCACCAAAACATATTACAGTTTTAAATAATGATGAAGCTAGATTACAATGGTAGCTATCAACAATTTCTTCCAGGCAATCTATTTACAATCAATCTATTTAATTGATTACGTAAAATATCTTTTCCTATTTCTTATCCAAAATTTTACGTAAGTAACTATTTATGTAGGTAACTGATGTGAAAAAGTCTCACTGAAAATTGCGTTACATTTTTAGAAACTTGTAAAATATAAACTCAATAAAATACTTACGTGCTTTATTTTATCCAACACTTCAAAATTCCATAACATCTGCCATTTATTTTTATTTTTCTTAAACTTTTCAAACAGTCTTTCAAAGATTATTATTAAGTTCGCGTCACAGTCTCAAGTTTACGCGCCAAAATCACAATCGATAAAAAAAAACACTTTTTAATCTACAGTGTAACTTATTTTATTACATTTTTCCAATTTCATGGAACAACGACCAGAGATATCGCATTCACGTACCATTTTTTTATTTTACGACGAAAAAAATTGCAATCGTGCATTAAAAAAACGGTTTCCGCCTGTTCTTTTTCTTGAAGCAAAAACAGCCTAAGATTTTTATTTAAAAAAAAACTGTCACACGTTAAAAACCGCCAAAATTAGAACAAAACCGCAGCGTTTGAAACCACGCGCCCACAATTCAAAAATATTAATTCGCGCGCTTTCTGCATAGCGGGAGTATTATTAGGTTTTTTATTTTCGAAAATCACGGGTCGGTTTTCATTGTTCCCTCGACTCTAGAGTACCGCGCACATGTAGTTTCAACACATTATGATCTAACACTGGCGGACTCTCGATTGCAGAACATACTTATTCTAAGTCAACTTACATTCGTTCATATTTGCCTGAGGGGCGTAGGGCTGCCTAGGATAGAGTTAGAACCTAGATCTAATCTGAACCTATTTTGCTTTAGAGACTCTGTGAAATATATTAAGTACTTATTATTACTATTTCTGATGTCAGCTTTAATATTCATAGATATATAAACATATTTGATTTTACCAATAATAAATGCTAGATATTAAAATGACATAAAACCTGCCATAAAAAAGGCATCTGGGGTATAATTTGATTTCAATAGTAATGAAAAAAACTCTAGTAAAAGTCCGATGAAACCTATTTATTCTTTTTTTTTATCGCGCAATAAAGAGTGATTCAATTGCGAAAATATATAAAGAGAATTCAACTCCATTGCTCTTTTGGAATCGTTAGTCATTTTTGACATTGGAGGAGAATGACCGATGCCTGCTCATCAATATAAATTTAATTAACGATAACATGTATGTCATTGCATGTGACTTTTCTTCGTTAGTTGGTTATTATTGAAATAAAATTTCTATACATAACTCCTATAACTCCATCCATCTCAGAATAATGAATGACTTTCACTAAATTATAAGTTATTTACTAAAAGTTAAAACTAAACTAAGAGTAATTTAAAAACGTAAGTCTAAGAGTGCTTACGAAATTCTCATAATATAAAGTCGTCATTAATAACATTTACGGTTGCTTCTAGCAAATGTCTCAGGGTTACTAGCAATAAATAAGACAGCAAAGACAATATTAATTATAAGCTGCATCCAAGCAACATTGTATGGACAACCCTAGTTTTCGCGTAGTACAAGAAACGTCTTGCATATAATAATATGTTTTAGCCTATATTGAGCGCTTACAGGCACCGTCTCTGCGCGAGCGCCTGTGTGGGGATAACGGTTAAATTAACGTTATTTCTAACGTTAACTTACAATATTTTCTTAAAAGTTATTTTTATTTAAGTTTCATTACATAGGTAGTGAATTCGTAGTGAATAACTACGAACGTGGTAAACATTTTAATGGTTTTAAGAAGGTTGCCACGCCGGAGGTTGCGGGTTCGAATCCCGCTAGGGGCAAATGTTCGTATGATGAATATGAATGTTTGTACCCAAGTCTTGGATGTTTATATATTTATTTAAGTATGTTTATCCGTTATCTAGCAACCATAACACAGGCTCCGCCTAATTTGGGACTGGATAATTGGTGTGAATGTCTGACATATTATTATTATTATTTATTAAGTATCAGTTTTATATATGTAATACTTAAAGTTTTTTTTGTACTAAATATGACGATCTGAACAACTTTTAAACTTACTTATTATATTGTTTTCAAATAATAAAAAGTATAATGTACATTTCTTGAAAACCTAGGCAAAATGAATGTTGTACTAGGTTGAGTTAAATATAATTTGTGTATTTAATAAACTATAAAGAACATCGTAATAAATAAAGGCAAGGATAAAATGTGACATATAGATACCTAATAATATCTAAAAGAATGAAATACCGTAAAAAAATTCGAGTTTGTTTCGAATAACCAAAAAATAACGACAGTTAAAAAATAACGATTATCGTCACCACGTCCCATCTCTACTTAGTTGTATGCATCGTGCATTGGCCTGCACTGCCGCTATACAACCGCAAAGAAAAACATCTCAAAACATTCTAAACACAAACCATAATAAACTCTATGTAGATAAACTTAAAACATTGAATGTGTTATAAAGTCCTTTGAGCTTAAGATATTTTAAGTGGAATGCTTTTTTAGAAGCTAGTTCTTATACTTATTTCGCTATGAATTTTAGCTAGGTATAGTATTGGGTATAGAATAGAAAGAAATGTTTGGTGTCTGTGGGTGTTAGGTTCGGTTTCTAGGACACGGCAAATGGTAGAAATCTTCGCCGTTAAACTGAATAGGTATGCTATGCTATAATTATTTGCTATGGTTTTGCTGTTGTTGAGGATGATATTATATTATATTAATATATGATACTGACATGATGACTTTAGTTTAAATAATGCAGAGGGTAAAAAGGGTAAAATTTGTTTTTTTTCTTAAATTATATTCTACGTTAATTACAAGTCATGTTAGCCCAGTGGGTAGTGCACTCGCTCTACTTTCGTAAGGTCAAGGGTTCAAACCATGGGGAAAGGCTATAAGATTTCTTCAGCAGGCGGCTGGCAGTGACTAGATGAGAAAAACTGAGGATCGAGTTCAATTGCGCACCTTGGCAGAGGCCTATGTCCAGCAGTGGACTTTTCAGGCTGATGATGATGATGATAATAAATTGATTGTATATATCTCGAACCTTAAACTAGTAAATGTAAGAGTTTGGTAATACCTACTCATAATTGTATTTAAGACATAAATAAATTAAAAAAAAAATTATGTGATATTTTTTTATTTTAATATGAGAACTGATTTATATCGTAATTCGTGTTTATATCGTGAAATACAATTTAAAACCAAACTCTCACAAATATTCAAGGTGTGAAAGAATTATGCAATTTGGAAACATTTTACTTTTCAGTTTTATTCATCATCGATCTTAAGGACGTTGACGTGGGCGAGATTAGAATAGCTCTCGAGCAGCTCAAAAACAACAAGGCGCCAGGTGACGACGGTATCACAGCGGAGCTTCTTAAGGCCGGAGGAACTCCAGTCCTAACACGACTACAGGAGCTCTTCAATACCGTCGTTCACAACGGAACAACGCCAGAGACATGGAGTAGGAGTGTCGTGGTATTATTCTTTAAGAAAGGAGATATTACACTTCTTAAGAATTATAGGCCGATCTCGCTCCTGAGCCATGTCTACAAGCTGTTCTCGAGGGTTATTACGAACCGTCTCGCCCGAAGACTTGACTTGACGACTTTCAGCCTCCGGAACAGGCTGGGTTTCGAAAAGGCTACAGTACCGTAGACCACATCCACACATTGCGGCAGATTATATACAGAAGACCGAAGAGTATAACCAGCCCTTGTGTCTTGCATTTGTGGACTACGAGAAAGCCTTCGACTCCATCGAGACATGGGCTGTTCTGGAATCCCTGCAGCGATGCCAAGTCGATTGGCGATATATCGAGGTGTTGAGGTGCCTGTATAACGCTGCCACAATGACCGTTCAACTCCAGAATCAGCAGACAAAGCCAATCCAGTTGCGGAGGGGGGTTAGACAGGGGGATGTTATGTTATATCCCCGAAACTGTTTACCAGCGCACTGGAGGATGTCTTTAAAACACTGAACTGGAGGGGACGGGGCATAAGTATAAACGGCGAGCACATCTCACACCTTCGATTTGCAGACGACATAGTTGTGATGGCAGAGTCGCTGCAGGATCTTGAGGAAATGCTGACAAGTCTCAACTGCTCTTCCAGACGAGTAGGTCTTAGGATGAACGTAGACAAGACGAAAGTCATGTCCAACTCACACGTTGACCTAAGACCGGTGATCGTCGATAATGTCAATATCGAAGTTGTTCAGGAGTACGTCTACCTAGGACAGATAATACAGTTGGGTAGGGGCAATTTCGATAGGGAAGCTGACAAAAGAATCCAGTTGGGCTGGGCAGCATTTGGAAAACTGCGTCAAGTCTTCACGTCGCCTATTCCACAATGCTTAAAGACAAAAGTCTTTAATCAGTGCGTCCTGCCTGTCATGACTTACGGTGCAGAAACGTGGACACTGACGTTGGGCCTGATCCACAAGTTTCAAGTCGCTCAGCGGGCTATGGAGAGGGCTATGCTCGGGGTTTCTTTGAAAGATATGATTCGTAATGAGGAGATCCGACGAAGAACGAAACTCACCGACATAGCTGAAAGGATTAGTAAGCTGAAGTGGCAGTGGGCGGGCCACATCTGTCGCAGAACCGACGGCCGTTGGGGCAGACGAGTTCTGGAGTGGAGACCGCGGATCGGCACTCGAAGGGTAGGACGCCCCGCCGCCAGGTGGACCGACGACCTAAAGAAGGTGGCCGGTAGCGGCTGGATGCGGAGGGCGGAGGACCGGGTGTGGTGGTGTTCGTTGGGGAAGCCCTATGTCCAGCAGTGGACGTCTAAGGGCTGATATGAATGAAAAAAATGATCTTAATGTACAGAGGTGAATGCTGCTACCCGTTCCTGGTGCAATCCCTTAGTTGCCTTGACGACACCCACGTGAAGATTGGGGGTGGTCCTATTCTGAGCCGGGAACCATACGGTACGGAGTAAGTAATATTTGAAATCGAACGGGCCCTATATAATATATTTAAAACTCTCCTGAGAACATTTAAAATTTTCAAAACTCATTCAGCAAAAAATTACAGTACTTAAATACCTAAATAAAAAATACCGTTTCCAGGCATTTTTTTCATTGTTATCTGTCTTTCATTTACTGTATAGTATAAATTATTGTTGTATTTAGTTTAAGAATCGATGATTGAATAAATTAGAGAAAAATTATAAATGTTTTAATAACCAGTTTCTTTATTATAATTCCTAATTCAATTAATATAGATCCAACTTTATAATTTAATTCGAGCTTTTAAGTAGTGCCTAAACATTTATTGGTTTTCGTTAAAAATGTTTTATAAAACTAAAAACTTAAACTTACTTTAAACTTGTTTTAAAGTATATTAACTGTTAAAAAACGTGTTATAAAACAACTTGTTTTCAATATGCCAAAGCTGATGCTAGTTATTACTAGGTACTACCAAAGGAAAATCGTCAACTTTTGGCTTGACAATTTGCGTACCCTGACCATTGTCACCCGACTAACAAAACCACCAATCAACGCACGTACCCCAGTAGCGTGAAACCCACACATCACGATCGGGTTCTGTACATATCGATTGTACAAATGGGCGCAAAACCTACTACAACACGACGTACGACCATCTTAATGTAATAAGACGCATTTTTCTTTGACAAAAAGCTGAGCGGGCGCAGGTAATGGTGTTAGAAAATTGACGCGATGCGAGTTCAGTGGATGATTCGAAATGAAAACTTCTCTACTTTCGTCTCTACGGCAATTAGTGAACATAAACCCTGTATTGTACATATGCAACAAAATATTTGTAGTAACAAAGTTGTTCCTATCAAATTATAAAAAAAACACACATCAGGACATAGCTACTGTCAAAAGTAATTTTATTTTATTTTATTTATCAGGTCGCCAACAGAGTGTGTGTAAACTAAACAAGTAATATAATTAAGTTCTTCGTCAAGAGCCATGATAGCCGGGTTGGATCTTCACTCGCCTCACGTTTTTGAGAACGTGGGTTCGAACCCTGCCCGTACCAATGGGTTTTTGAAACTAAAGTACGGTTTATTTACAATAAATGCTACAGGCTTTTCGGTGCAGGAAAACATCGTGAGGAAACCTGCATATGCAGAAGAAGAAATTCTAAGGCGTGTATGAGTCCACCAAATCGGCTTGGGGCGCCGTCGGTCTGTGGACAGGGGCTTGGCACAAAAGATCCTGAAGGGTCGAAGTGTCGCCAGGTCTCCCTGACTGCCAGGGAAGTTATCTTATTAGACAGTCAGGTAGTCAACTTATGTTCTTCGTCAGCTTTATTAATATGTACACACGTTGGTACCTTGTCACATTGACTCTAGGTTCTAAAATATGTACATATTTAAGAGAATTGACAAAGAATAAACTTTTATTCTGTGCCTATACTTTTTTTTTCTACAGGTAAGTACTTAACGTTCATGTAATTGTATATTACGTATTATTGTATATTATTGTAATTACAATATATACAATATTATATAATTGTATATTATAATATTACTGTTATATATAACTAACATGCTCTGTATAGTTCGAAAAAAATATATATTTGTAAAACTACTTGTATTTGTCAAATTTAAATAAGTTTAATGTCATGTCAGCCCCTAGAAGTCCACTGCTGGACATAGGCCTTCCCCAACGAACGCCACCACACCCGGTCCTCCGCCCTCCGCATCCAGCCGCTACCGGCCACCTTCTTTAGGTCATCGGTCCACCTGGCGGCGGGGCGTCCTACCCTTCGAATGCCGATCCGCGGTCTCCACTCCAGTTATAATAAGTTTAATATTTAGTGCTAAATAATGAACCAATTCCAAGAACAATATTCATGTTTTCTAGCTTTCTTGTCAGCTGACTTTTCGGTATGTCTGTTATTCTGGATCTGCATTATTAAGTAGCTCTAGAATTACCTTAAGCCTTAAGTGACTTAATTTAATCTCTGTATTAAAGTGTAGAATATTTGTAGTAAAGCCTACTTCAATGCGGTGGCATTGCAGAGCTGACACGAGGTTTTTACCTCGAATACATTCTTCATTGCTTGCAAACGTCACATTCCGACGCTGCAAAACAAGCTGTGAATGCAACTCGTGCGCAGCTTTTGTGCACTCGGTAAATACAGCTTCGAGTGGGCTTTCACATGATATAGCAATATGCAATATTATAGTGCCTTTAGATTTTTATGTTGACAGCTACAAAATTGAGGAAATTTTATAGCAATGTCTCCTAGACACCTGAATTTTTTTGTCTGATATGGCAAACGGACAGTCAGCCCACCTGATGGTAATCGGTCATCTATGGCCCATAAACCTGCAGCCCAAGGGCCACAAGTGCATTGCCACTATGTTAGAATGCATCAGTACGCCGCTGGAACTCTTACCCTTCTATATTATCATCACCATCATCAGTCGGAATACGCCACTGCTACAAAGCCTCCCGAATAGAATACCACTGTTGGTGGACTTTCATTGGGGGATTTGCCAAAATCACCACACTTGTTAGAAAAATTGGTGATCGCAGTAATGATTTTAATGTCCACAGATGAACGCTGATGCCCGTCCCTGGACCATCCCTTAGTCGCCTTGACGACACCCACGGAAAGATTGGTGGTGGCCCTGTTCTAATCCTGGAACTAAATATACGGCAGAATGCCTCGTGGGTCTCTTGCCCTTCTATATGATTATAATAATTAATTAAAATTGATAATTTATGTTATGAGTCATAAATTATAAGTAAATTAATAAAACACCAATCAAACTTTTTCACACAAACTCCTGTCAATTCTATTTCATTCAAAGAGACATTAACGAGCTGATGACCATAATGTCACAACTTGAGTACCAGAGCAAAAAAATGTTGGTTCATTTTTTCCCCTCGTGCGAGCCGCTAGTAATCTTTCAATCATCCTGCTCAAGAAACTAATGGTGTTGCCAGTAATTTAATTAATGATGTTGTTTAATTCAATTAAAGGTTAGAATGTGGGCGGTCGAGCTTTGCTGTAAATAAGTTGTCAGGATGAGACTGGTCCAAATTCCAAGCAAAGGTTTGATAACAAAACTTAAGTCCGAGTAAAAGTTGGAAGTAAAAATGTGGTAATCAACCAATAGAATTCGTTATTGGAGCGGAGATAGGAAAACTACGATATCCTATTGGTCGATTACACACGTCATCTTCTCTCTATTCTGGTTTGGTGGACGTTGCACTTAACGAAATCCCCATTATTTTTGGCGGCGGGTAGTCGTAACGTGCACACGCAAATTTTCAAGCTCTTGCTTTAATATTGGTTAAAACTACTTTCTAAGTGAATAAACACTGCATTTAGAATAGGTCATTTATTCATAGCTGCGACACACACATACATGAGAAATAAACAGAACAAAATTAATAAATTACAATTTAAAAATAATAAAGGTACTTATGTGTCGCAGCAACAAAATGGCGCTGACTAAGCATAATGCTGCAGCACGCTACGCGAACTCCAGCGCTGGTATTCTGTCAGCACCAGGTCAAGTGACTTCACAGATTTAGTTTATAAATTGTGCTTAGAGGGCTGTCAATGTATTGGTGTTCATAATAATATTAAATATATATAATTTAAGTTTGTAAATTAGTAGAATTAAGTATTGTGTATAGCTGAATTAATAAAAATAAAATGTACTGACATATACATATAATGTTGAAAAGGTGCATTGAGTTAAATTCCTAGATAGCCCCTAAACTCGTCTGCACTCGCCGTGTATTGTATTTATCAAGTTTCTGCACTACTTACTTTTTGCGATCCATCTACAACATGGAAATTATGATTATCAACAAGTTGGAGGATTTGGAGCAGCGGCTTGGGTCCCAGATGCGTGAACATGAAGAAAAGCTGCAGTTGGCTACTTCAGGTAGTAAAACTTCACATTCAGACATTTCTTCATTGACTCATGATTTCGGAATGTTTAAGTCGTTCGTGTGGCAATCTCTCACTAAATTAAAATTACAAATTGAGTTGCTTTCCCTAGGCCAAGTTCGGCATGAAATGTTAGCTGGAAGAAATTTCTTTAGAAATAAGCTTATCCTTTGTATAATTTTCTTTTCTTTGTGTTGTCCTTTGTATATTTGTGTGTACAATAAACTATTAAATAATAAATAAATAAATCCCATAGGCCGATTAACATATATCCACTCCGCTCAACTTTGGTGGACTCCAGGCTGTATCAAACTATGGAACAATCCTCTTAAAATATGCCCTAAGATACGTTCACCGAATTCAGCTGTAAAATTGAATAAACCTAGTAGTATCTAAGAAATGTAAAAAATGGGGTTCTTTTGCTTAGTAGATTGTAATTTCGTGTACTGGAAAGTCCACGGCATCAAAACAACCAAAATATTGATGATTTTGAAAATATAATTACTTATAAACTTAGAAACTGGATATTCTTTTAGCTAAATTGACTTTTTCAAATTCAAATTTATACTAGGTTATTAAACTGGAGCCAAATTAGTCAAAGACAAACCTACTGATGATGACTATGTACACTTGTCTAATATCAAACTAGGATAGAAACTGAACCCACGACCTCAGACGTATTAAATCAAACTCATAAAAAAAAAACCTTTCCAAAGAGGCGGTCAAACATTTTCCCGTGTCAAAAGATAATAAGACATCATTTACATTCGTATGGAATTCTATTAGCGCTGGACTTGTTGATTGGATGATGGTCAGTTTCCTTGCTTTGTGTCAATCAGCATTCCCAAAAGTCAAACAGTGTAAATCAGTGAGTGAGTCGAGCTTAATACAAAGTGCAAAATATTGTGAAACTGCCCCCGAAAACACCCCTTTAAGTGTTCACCTAATTTGCTTCGAGGACGGTGTTATGCGATAACCCTATGTTTATATAGTGTTAAAAATGTTACCCCTCTCCAAATTGAATAGAGGTTAAAACTGGAAAAATTATAATTTGACTTTTATTTACCATATATCAATTTATTAACCTATCAAATTTGCAGCAGGAGTCTCATAAATTTCGAGAACGGGAGGCGTATCCGGTAGAATTTAATACAAAATCCGTCGAATTCCGCCATATTGATATATTTTTTCACCACCCTACCCCATCCCACATAATTGAGCGTTGTGAAAACTATCACGGTGGTGGTAAATGACGCTCCCCCTCCTACGCAATTTTCCAACATGGCGGAAATCAATAATTTGGCTGGGCAATGACTGCGATGACTTGGGCATGCGCTGTAGCCAGCCCCCGAGTCATCGGCAAAATCTGAACTTGACTTGCGAAAACGAAAGTAGAAGGCGAATGTTTCTACGCTGGTCTTGGCATTTGATACAGCACACATGGTAACCTACAATTTGGACCTGTTGATGACTTTTATGAGAACTTCGAAAAAAATCTAGAAAGCTTTGTTATTTTTCATGACGTATACGATAATTCTGACAAAGATAAACATAAAACACGTACAAATGATGAAAAAAATAATGTGGTTAATGAAAAACATGTTGTAAAAGATCTTAAACCACATGATGATATTGGCTTTGATTTTGAACATAAGGAACTTAACGTATTCGACGTTGTTATCCATATTTCTGTAAGTGCGAGCGAGATGACAGTAGGATTCGTTACATCAGCGTTTAAAGTAACGATTATATTCGTGAACATAGACAACAAGATATAACTTTCATGAAAATTCTTCTTATTTAAAACGCAGTCAGAATGGAAAATACAATGAAATATAAATATTCAGGCATTATAGAAATTTCTAACATGTGTGTCTTGGATTATTAGCAAGTTGTAAGAGGTACATCATTTACTTAATCTAGAATGAAAAAGTAATTCTTCTGGATTAAATAAAGAAGAAAAACGTTAAATTGATTATGGAATATAATCAGTCAGTTTAGATATTAAACTCTTCAGTAGGGTACTAAGTTAAGAAGCTTAGTTTGCTGAGTTTATGTTTTAAATGCACAATTCTACCATGAACTTAGTATACTCGGTGTGTTGTCTGTGAAATCTATTTGAAGTACATGTATAATGTCTTACCTGTATTAGTCCTTTCCAAGAAGTGATGTAGGTTCTGGTAATAGTTTGTATGTAAATCTAGTTGTATTTTCTTTCTTCTATCTTCAAGTGTTCAATGTCTTTAAACGGAGTTTTCTTCTGATATATTGTCCTTTGTTTGTATATATAGTCCTTATATTATTTAGCCCGTAAAATTTATATATATAAAAACGTTATAGGTATAGAAATAACGCAAACATTAAACTAAGTCTTAATGTTAATTTTATATTTAATTTTGTACTATTAAAGAAATCTAGAAGTGGTTTCAACAGGTAGGTAAAATTTGTAATTTTAGATTCTTTTTAGTAACTTTTTGGCGTAATTTTAGCTTACCTTTTTAATAAATTTAAGGCCAATTTAAGGCACGAGATTTTTGTTTTTGCTTAATTTGTTTTCATCTTCCATACAATCTGAATTGGTTGATGAAATTGGTCGAAATTCTTCCAAACACTTTTGTTTCCAAATGTCTCAAATATCACTTAGCCTTAACGTTTAGGTCCAGAGTTGTTCACTAATGTTTCACTAGATATAATATATAGAGTCTGTTTTTAAAAATCAATATAAATCAATTGTAAAGTTCCAAAATTAACCAGTGTTGTTTAAATGTACTTAAAGAACTCAAATTCTTAATATTCTCTTTTCTATTGTTTCTTTGTAATAACGGTTGATATAAACTTAAAACTTGTTCTATTGCGAAAAAACGTGTTTCTTTAGCGTCAAATGGCTGTAGCTCTTATTTGTTGTGTCTAGATTCCCTTTGCTATGAAATCTTCACTTTCTTCAGCTTCTTGCGCATTTAACTTCTTAACTACAGCATATTGTATGCCATGGTATTCTGCGGTGTTGTTTCATATGAATGTTTTTTCTTGTTCTTATAATTTTGGCTGCTCTTCCCGGATGGTTGCGATGTTGTAAGCCCAGGCACAACGGATCCGAGCGGAATAGCCTTCAGTTGCCTTAACACTAGCGTTACAGTCTGTACAAAATGAAACCGGTTTTATTCTATTGAAAGTTCAAGTGTTGCTGAATACTGATCTGTTTTAAATAAGTCACTTATAACTATTTGATTATGTGGGAAAATTAACGTCTATTGCATAAAACTATCCATTGAATGTGATCCGGCGGCAGTAACGGCAAACGCATGCGCTAAATTTTGAATTTTGAACCAAAAGATTGGTTTTTGATTTGTTTTTCGAAATAGGATTTTTTATTTTTAGGCCGTTTGTTTTTTTATTTTTTGTAATAGTTTTTTTATTAAATTGAGATTTGCGCGGTGTCGTTTTTTCGCGATGCGTAGGTGGTATGCACGCGTAGTCACCAGTCTCTCCGGCCACACTGATGTTGGAAGGTTGCATTGCTGCAATGTCCGGGCCCTCCCTGGCTTCGGGGATGGGGTACTCCCTACTCCCGACCCCCTGCCCCATTCCAATGACGTCGCGTACACCTAGAAATCATCAAATAATGATTTTATGTGTTAATTATAAAGGGAATTTCTATCTAATCGAGGAATTTCAATTTACAAATTATGTGTGTAGTCATTCTCTGTATTAAGTTAGAGTTTGTTTGTTGTTTAAGCTATCAGAGTACTTTTGCGGCTGTTATTAATTTGAAGTGGTACAGGATGGATCGATGCAGTTGATTTATATAAATGTGAGAGCACACATGCATACGTTACATATCTGTCTATACATTCTGTACAAGTGATATCGTATTTTATTGACTGTTAGCATTGTTCAGTATCTTATACTATTTTGGGACATACACAACATGCTTTTTGTATCCATTGTTAATATTATTTTGTAATTAATGTTATATTGAATTACTATTCAGTTTATTCGAAGTTGTAATTACCGACTATTGTACTACGGCAGTAGGATTACCCCAGCTCCCTCACAGGACACAACATATCCCATAGGGCCGTATACCTATACCTGGCATAACAAGATCCAACTTTGAATAAATAATTTTCAATTTCAGATGACGTTACCAGTTTACGAAGTGAAAAAGTTGCCAAATTACGTATCGTTTACTAAAAATACATATTTTTGACAATGAAAGACCGTTGGCTAACTGCTAACAGACCTGTTTTAGCTAAATTTGATTAATATTTTAAATACGAAAACGTGGATATAATTATTTGTATCCGACAAAACACTATTAAAAAGGGGATAAGTTCTCATTGGATAATTGACAAAATTATTGAAATAATTATGCCAAGTTCAATCAACTTTTCCAAATAGCTATTACATATTATATTGTCTCCACCGTCTACTATAGGCATTAAACGTGTTCAACCGCGCCTAGACAAACTACAGTAGCACCTAGGCAAGAGGCATTAAGGTAGCATTTCAAACTCATTTATAGGAAATTGGCAAGGCTTTCGTGGCGATTAATGAATCTGTATTTGTATGCTTTTTAATTAATTTCACGCTTTGTTTTAATAAGTTTTTTTTAGAACTTGGCTTACCGCACTCGCCTTGCACTTAGATATATATGTTAGAATGTTTGTCAATCTTTCACGTCATAACGAATGAACTGATTTTAATATAACTTAAGATAGTTCATATCCTGAATCCTATCCTACTAATATTACAAATGCGAAAGTTTGGATGGCGAAAGTTATTTAATGTTTGGAGGTTTGTTACTCAATCACCATTCAACCACTGGAAGTATCGGGATGAAACTTGGCACACAAATAGTTTAGGTCCTGGAATAGGATATAGGATAATTTTTATTCCGAAAAAATATCTTATTTCTACGGGAAATATTTAATAATTTGTAATGTTAAATTGAGTCGCGGGCAATAACTAGTAATAATATATATTCCTCATACTGTAATGAAAGTCACACGGGAAAATTAAAAAAAAAGTTGTACATAACAGAGAAAGCTTGCATGTATATAGTAATTAGTACTTTACATAAAATATGATAGTCCATTTTAGCTTCGCTCGTTTGTTCATCATCGGTTAAGCCGACAGTTTAAAGGGTGTTTGCAAAACTGCACGTTCTCATTATTAACTGTAACAGCACAGAGCCTATGTACAGTCAGCAAAGGAATCACCCTAATTAAAAGTTTTTTTTTATTACGTATTCCTGTTTTTTTTAGAGTATATTACGAGATACTACGAACACTTTTTAAAAAAGATGCGTAAAGAAGACCGGCTAGGATGGAAACGCACTAGTGTTGCAAGTATCTATAAGCGAAAGAGAACATTTACTATTTTGTAGACCTGTTTCTTTCTCTAGTTATAAATTAGGGGGCAATAAGATTCTTTTTCCATAAAATTCCCCTTAGCCATGTGGATCGAAGACGATCAGTAAATGGTAGCAGAAGCAGCAGAATAGACCGGAAGTTGTAAAACTTTTTAAAATTAAGTCCAAAATTGATCAATTAAAGGGCTGGTGATGATGATGTTGATCAAATTTTTGTTGTTGTTTATTAGTGAAACTTCTGGCACTCCATAAAGTTGAACAGATTTAATAGGTGTGCCCGTAAACTATCGAGAAAGGGACAACGTTATACGTCAGCACGTAAGTGCTTCTCTTTCTAACCGTCTGCGTACTGCGCCGTGCTTTATTTCACAGGTGACGTTAAACTTTTTTACGTAATAATATTTAGTTTTCTCTGCTTCTGGTATCAGTCACCCATATTTGCTGACTGTACTTTAGAGTGCGTCGGTCACAGAGCACATAAGCCTTTGGAAAATATAGTCCTATGTAAAAATGATCGGGTATTAATTTCCATACGCCAAATTATAATAGGTATCTTTGAAAATACAGTCTGGAATAAAATAAATACCCATGTTGACCATTGTACTCGTAGATTGTAAATAATTTATTACTATTTAAATTTATATTGAAATTATTTTTTTCTGTACCTTCCTACGTTTATCTACTTATTATATATACTATATTTTTAATTATTTATTTAGGGAAAACTTACAGCTATTTAGTTCTAAGTATATTACATATATAGTGTCAAAAAGTCAATCCAAAAATCAGTTTCCACTTCTAGAGGTAAATTAAATAACAATTAACATTTATAATAAACTAACCAAAAATTATACATACATACACCATACAAGCAACATAACCCAACGGAACGCAACATTATTACCTTAAAAAATCATCTTTTTTTCTTAAAAAAACAGAAACATAATATAAAATATGATAATAATATAAATACCAGGAGTATTTCTTAATATACAAACTTTACTAGCACGATATAGCACTTATATATTAACACGAATATTATGTTTATATATTAAAAATCTGTAAATGGCTAATGTTAAATTTATATTATACTGCATTATATATTATTGTAAACTACCTGTAGGTTTCAAAATAAATAAATAAAATAAAATTACAGAGCAATGTGCGCAGGGTGCGACGCCCCGCCGCCAGATGGACCGACGACCTGAAGAAGGTGGCCGGAAGCGGCTGGATGCGGAGGGCAGAGGATCGGGTGTGGTGGCGTTCATTGGGGAAGGCCTATGTCCAGCAGTGGACGGCTAAGGGCTGACATGATTGATTGATGACAGAGCAATGCATTTATCGGACATACTGTTACAACTCAGTGAATTAACTTTACGATCTAGCCTAGACGATATCTAGACACATTTATCTACTGTGCGATATATATATTGGTTCATTTTGGCCGTTGGGGCATACGAGTTCTGGAGTGGAGTGGACCGACGACCTGAAGGTGGCCGGAAGCGGATGCGGAGGATGGAAGACCGGGTGTGGTGGATAGGTGGTGGCAAGAATACCTATGGTTATTTAAAGTACAGGGTAATATTAGTACACACTTTCTTCACAATATTTATTCTGCCCACAACCACAGCAAGAACACAGTAATTCAATTCAACTATGTACTCGTTCATCCATCAATAAACCGTAATAACGGACGATTCCTGGTGAAATTACTAGTATTAAATCATGCCCACTCCGGGTGGTGTTATCTAGGATATAGCTAGCTAGACTTTTTCTATATCCGTCCCTTTCTAGCAACTGCGCAGACTCGCCATCATCGTCATGATGACTCCCCCAGCCCCCTCAGAGGGGGGCATGACCCCCCTACAACCCCCCACGTCAATATACGGCAAACAACGCCCGGATAAAACATACTAGCACAAACGCAGTTCGTGTATGCACATGGCCTTTATGCATACATGTGCAAGTTTGAACGCACACATTGACGTTTTTATACAAAATTCCATGCATATAATTACATTAACGGGATGTATGTGTCGTTTATATTATATATATAGGCTTGTTATAGGTTGTCTAGATTTTATGTGCTCTCATACGGAGTGCTTGAATGGAGAGCTTTAATTTTCAGTTTCGAAATTGAATGCATTATTTCGAACAAAGGGAAATTTTAGTTAAATATAAGGGAGTGGAATAAGGGAATCTTTTCCATTTAATAGTTATTATTTTCTCGCTGCGATCACCAATCCGCCTGCCAAGCGTGGTGATTATAGCAAATCCCCCAATGGCCAGCCCAACAAAAGCGGTATTCTATTGGGAAGGCTACTGTTCAGCAAAGGACGTACTCGTATATCTTAAGTACTAGCTTTTGCCCGCGACTTCGTCCGCGCAGGATTAGTATTTCGAGTAGCTAATATTAGCGTGGCGTAGAAAAGAACTAACATTATGACATTAAAATTATAATTTTATGGCGCACGCAGATTGTAGATTTTTTCCTACTTACTTGATATTTTGGACAATTCACACAATATCTTTATAAATTGTAGCCTATGTGTTATTCTGATGGATAAGCTATATTATTGTAAAGTTTCATTAAAATCCATTCAGTAGTTTTTACGTGAAAGAGTAACAAACATCCATCCATACTTACAAACTTTCGCGTTTATAATATTATATATATACGCCGAGGCAGCCCCAAAGTCTAGGTACTTATCGCAAAAGGTTCAATAGGTACTGCCAGCCGTGCTCTATTTTGAAGGCGACGTTTCACTGGCGGGTGGGGGGGGGGGGGTGGTTAGTGCCGCTTCTTGAGTTAGTAATATTTAGTATTCGCTGACCTGGGTATGATTTTTCCACTACCTGTATAATAAAGAGAGAGATTTCACAGAAAAATGGAAAAGGATTTCCACTGGATTTTTTCGTTCGATGTCGACATGCGATATTAATGCTTGTCTGATTGCTTTCCGGCATTTTCCTTTTAGTGTTATTGCTTTTAGCGATATATTTTTTTTTTCAGACAGTTTCGAAAGGCAATGATTTATTGCCCGATGACTTGTCAGCGTGCTGCGATTTTGAGATTGGTTTTAACGGGATGGTATCTTTATACACTTTGGGGATTAAACATCGAACATTTTTATCAATGGATACAACACATTACTGATTCCAGTATTGCGATTCTATAAAAAGTTACTTTGCAACTCGACTTCGAATTTGCGGTGAGATTTCAAATTGGTATTCCGTAAAGTGGTCGTTCGATTTCTATACCAGCGCCACACTGTCGGGCGCGACGGCGGGTTGTAACTACTGTAAGTGGACATGTTGACGTTTGTTTGTATGAGATGACGTTTAGAATCGTATTCTGTAGCGACATTACGCACGTCGTTCAATGCGCAGGGCAATGCATAATTGCATGAGTTGTGTGTGGGTTTAAAAGATAAGCGAGCTATTAAATGTACAAAACATGTCGACACAACAAAGACCTCATCATTGGCCTAGTGGCCCAGAGGTCTTGGGTTCGATTCCCACCCGTTCCATTCCCAGTCCGTGCGGACAGACTTTTTCCAAGTGAATCCCGGTCTGAATGTTATATTTGTGAGTTGTCCTATCCATGTTTAATTACCATTGTACAAGAGAAAATCCTAGTTTGGGATTGGACAAGTGTATGCATACTCCTACTAATATTATAAACGCGAAAGTTTGTTAGTATGGATGGATGTTTGTTACTCTTTCACGTAAAAACTACTGAATGGATTTTAATGAAACTTTACAATAATATAGCTTATACATCAGAATAACACATAGGCTACAATTTATAAAGATATTGTGTGAATTGTCCAAAATATCAAGTAAGTAGGAAAAAATCTACTATCTGCGAGCTTTTCTGGCGTGCGCCATAAAATTATAATTTTAATGTCATAATGTTAGTTCTTTTCTACTCCACGCTAATATAAGCTACTCGAAATACTAATCTTGCGCAGACGAAGTCGCGCGCACCAGATAGTATATAATAATAATCTACCGTTAGTATACAACTAATTGTTATAAAAAAAATTCTGTCCCTAGTAGAAAAAAACATAAAAGTTCTCTGGCGTATTTACCTCAGCATCATCAGCTGAAATACTTTCACTGCTAAACTAATCCTCCCCAATAACAAAAAGTGGTTGTTGGAACAGCAGGCGTTGCCTCGGTAGTATAAATTGATCCTTATGTTGTTTACTATTATATAATTATCTCATATTTAGTTTATTTAATATTTACTGTCATTGGTATATATATTAAATATATAATGTACATTTTTATTCATTATTATATTTTTTTTTTAAATCAATTTTTTCCCTAGTCATATTTACTCATCATATTTACGTATTTGGTGTGATTCTAAGTGTTATATTATATTATATAGGTACATACGTATTGCAATTACACATATCATATTTATTACTTCTTTGTTTGGCACTGTAGACAAACTTGTCTGCACCGGGTGCGACTGAAAATCAGCGCCTAGCACCTTACTTGGCAAACGACTCAGCATATGCCTAGACCAAAGGCATATGCTGAGTCGTTTGCCCTTTTGCTGCCACGGCACACGCATACTATTTTAAGTTAAAAATTTTAAATTGTTTTCTCTAGTTCTTATAAGTTTTATTTTATTTTTTACCTTTTTCTTGCTTTGTTGGTTTTTTCTTTGTGTGTGCCAATTGTGGTAGTGAAAAAATGTTTTTCTTTCTTTCTTTCTTTTCTTTCAATAGAATACCACTCTTGGTGAGTTGTCCATGGGGGGATTTGCCATAATCACCACGCTCAGAAAAACGCTGCTGCCCGGCTCTGATGCAGTCTTTTAGTCGCCTCGTGTCCCTTTAGGAATGGCCCTGTACAGCCGGAAACCACGCGGCAAGGTACTCTAAACTAGAATCAGACAAGAATAGGATAATCCACAAATATAACGTCCAGACTAGGTCCAAACTTATACAAAGTTGTCTATCTCCAGTCTGGTTGGACTCCAAGCTCCTAAGACAACGAAGCAGTTGGACCACTTGACGAGGTAGGTACCTACATTAAATTTCAATTTATTAATTTTAAATGCCTCTCTTATTTCAATTATCTCTCTCGCGGGTCTGCTGGAAGAAATCTCTCCCGGAGATAAGTTCGCCCTTTGTACTTGTGTTTCTTTTTAATGTATTATTTTTGTTTTATCTGTGTGTGTGCAATAAAGAGTTATATAAATAAATTAATTAAAAGGTATGCCTAGAAAATAACACAACCTATTGATCATAATCCTGTATATTTACGAATCCATCGCCTAATTTTGCGCTCAGTAACATTAGTGTACACGCCGGGGTAGTTTCGGCCGCAGCCGAAACCGAAGGACGAGAGTCCGACGAGCCGGCCGTGCAAGGAAATGGCCGGGCCTCCGCTATCGCCCTAGACAAACATTAAATTGGGTTTAATCAGAAAGGCACGGCTGAATACCTCTCAATTATAGACCGTCTCCTATCTAGATCGACTAGCCTGCAAGGGGCTCACGCACGCATGGTAGAAGTCATATACGACCACTTTAATAAACACCTTTGACCTGTGAAAAGGTGTTTATTAAAGGACAGGCGTCCTGTGTTAACTCCTACTTAAATAATCCTTATGTCATGCCTTAGTCCCAGAGGGGTAGGCAGAGACGATGTATCGCACCTTTGCGCGATAATGAAGCCTGCTGTTTGCAGACTTAGGAGCTGTGAGTATAACCGACAGCTCCCTATTCAGTGTCTGCATGGATGGAGGCAGAATAAACAGCTGCGTATGTTCTTCTAGAGTGCAGAGCGTGGGTAAATAACCAGTTACAATTCTCGGCTAATAAGGACGTTTCCAGAAATGAAGAAATGAAGAAACATGTAGTCTTCCTGGTCGAGCACGAAGCAACCGTCAGCCACATAGCGGAAAACGGGACAAAGGGGTCTAATTGCAGATATCAAAAAAGATCCCTCAAAGATTTACGTTAAACGACTGTTGATAAAGTTAAGAAAGCGGAAAACGGGCATATGGGACCCATCCAAGAGTACTGGCTTTACTTTTACCTTGCCTTTTATATTAGACACCAGCCTTTCATTGTGTCTGCTAGACTAGGCCTTTGGTCATGACAATAAAATCAATTCAATTCAATTCAAATATTCTTTATTGTGCACCAAAACATATACATTTTTAATAAAAACAAATCTTACATAGAAGGATGAATTTAGTGTACAACGGCGGCCTTATCGCTTTCAGCGATTTCTTACAGGCAACCTTTGGGAGGTGGCGAATTTTTGAGGAGTGGAAATACTGGATGCAAAGAGTATACAATTTATATAACATAAACTTGCATGAATACTTAAATAAATATATGCCTACAAACCGATAACTAGTAATACGAAATACATACTTAATTTAATACATATAAATAACTAGTACATATATACTTAAATAAATACATAAAAAAATAGAAAAATAAATACGAAACACTCTATTACGTAATCTGTTCAGTAGCCGCATTGTGAATTATAGTGAACACGCAGAAGCTGTTTAAATATGGGAAGTGATTTTGCTTGTCTGATGGGAGCCGGCAAAGCGTTCCACAACCGTACGGCCTGGACCGTATAAGAGCCACTGTAAAATTGTGTCCTGTGCGAGGGACATTGCAAAAGCATCTGAGTACAGGAGCGAGGATGACGACCGTGGACAGCCGCACGCAGCATAAACCTCTCTTTGAGATATTGCGGGGTGCGGGGGTTGTGGAGCACATTGTACAAGGTGGAGAGAATATGCGTATTGCGCCTGAGACGAATAGGTAGCCACTTTAATTTTTCTCGAAACTCAGAAACATGGTCAAATTTACGTAACCCGAAAACGAAGCGAATACACATATTCTGTAACCGTTCGAGCTTATTCAATAGCTCTTCTGTGGGATCGGGATAGCAGACGTCCCCGTAGTCCAGGATGGGCAATAAGAGAGACTGTGCGAGCGCAACTTTAGTACTCATAGGAAGGAAATTATGAAGGCGTTTCAGGGAGTGCATTGCAGCAAACATCTTCCTGCTGGCCTCGCCTATCTGAGAAGACCAAGAGAGTGTACGATCGAAGATGATGCCCAAATTTTTAACAGTTTGGCAATAAGCAATAAGGAAATCAACAGACAAGTCTGAAAAGTGGCCGTTGATTTTATAGCTTGTAGCTAGTTTGGATGGATTATAAATGAAGACTGAATATTTTTTTATTAAACCCTGCTCGAAGGACCAAATTAGGTACATGTGGCCTAGTGTTGGATAATCAGTAAGATTAACTACTGCCGTTATAATGTGCATACATTTCATGATAAAAATTTCTTGCCGATGACGTTTATCAAAGTCAGAGTCAAAATCATTTATTGCATATGAGTACACTTGGTACATTTATACACGTCATTTTTTTATCGACTACCGCTTCCTAGATGTTAGCGCTGTGAAGAAGAAACGGCGCAACAAACTTCACGCAACACATCTTTTATAAATCAAGTTTGCATACAATTAATAAAGATTTTGCGAAGCTCAATTAACATTAGTACCAGGCATCTTTGTCGTTCAGATAATCGTTTATTTTATAATAGGCTTCCTTACAAAGTTGTTTTTTAATGTGAATCTTAAACTTTCTGTCCGTCATATTTTACGATTTCCTCTGGTAGTATCGATTTGACTGATTAGTTGACATGGTAATTACCTGACAAGCGTCCCTCTCCCCTCCCCCCGCGCAGAACATCCGCCTCGTCAGCGTGTGGTTGTACCACTCTTGCTTCACTCTCTGGCAGCGGGGGAAGGGAACCATGCGGAGTTTCACTTGCTGGAGCACGTCGTTGTATTCCCCCTTAAAATATTTCATCACCATCATCACGGGGGTAGTGTGGTTAGCCGTGTGGTTTCCGGCTTAGAATAGGGCCACCCCTAATGTTCTCGTAGATCGTCAAGGCAACTAAGGGATTGCACAAGGGACGGGCAGCAGCGTTTTCCTGTGTATATTAAGATCATTACAGCGATCACTAATCCGCCTGCCAAGCATGGTGATTATGGCCCATCAATAGTGCTATTCTATTGGGGAGGCTTATGATCAGCAGTCATCATCATCACGGGAGAAGATGGAGAGTAAAAATAATAGGGCCTGAAACTGTAGAGATGGTTTCCGAGCCCTATTTCGGTGAAACCAAAGCCTTTAATTACGTATCTTCAGTCTCCTTGGTCTTTGTGTATGTCATTTGAGGCGACTAATCGATTAAACCAGTTAAATGAGTATAGCAGCGTTATCTACGCAACTATGATTATATATTCTTTGTTGCACAACTTAAAATTAAATACAAATGGTGTGTACAAAGGTCAACTTATCTCTAAAAGAGATCTCTTCCAGCTAACCTTACACTACACTTACTATACTTACTTGCTAACCTTACTATAGACTGAGCACAAAAATGTCACCATTATTTTTTAACAAATTAGATAAGAAATATTCAAACTGATATAGCTACTAGGTGGCCCGATGCTATAAAGGATGTCCGCACCCACGACCTCTGGTACTCAAGTCGAATTGATTAATATTATAGGTTATTGACTGAATAAACCTTAAGAAGGGGGCCGCTTCCGGCTAGATGCGGAGAGCGAAGGATCGGGTGTGGTGGGGTTCATCGGGGAAGGCCTATGTCCAGCAGTGGACGTCTATGGGCTGACATAATGATGATGATGATTATTGAATAAAAGAAGCTTTAATAACGCTTATCTACTTGGGGGGGGGGGGGGGGGGGACTTTCAGGATCCTTTGTGTCAAACCTCTGACCACCGACGATGCCCCAAGTCGATTTAGTGAACTTCACATACGAATTAGAGTTTCTTTTTTGGCATATGCAGGATTCCTTGCGATGTTTTCTTTCACTGAGAAACTGGTGACATCTATACTAATATTATAAAGAGGTAAAGTTTGTGAGGTTGTAGGGGGTAATCTCTGGATCTACTGAACCGATTTTGAAAATTCTTTTACCAATAGAAAGCCACGTTATTTGTGAGTGTCGTAGGCTAAATAATTTATAAAGTAACGTGGTCCATGCGGACGAAGTCGCGGGCAAACAGCTAGTTATAAATATACCGTACATAAGTCTTGAAATACTCATTGGTACAGACGGAGTTTGCATGAACGAACTTATGAATCTAAGTAAGGCTTGTGCACAATCAACTAGGCTACCACTTACTCTTTCTTCAAAGCATCCCCAACCAGTCATAAGGACAGTATCCCCGCACCTGCCCCCGTCAATCAGAACAGCGTTAACGAACTTGTTGAAGCGTAGTCGTCTGTCCAGAGCTAAGAGCTGGATGTCGTAGTCAAAGTCATGCTTCTTCCCGAAGCGGGGGTGGACTATGTGCGTCCGTATTCTTACTTTTGGGCCCCTGAGACGATGCTCGTTACCAATCCTAATATAATCGTGTTTGCTGTAAATGTTTAAAATATGAGTAATTATATGGGTACTATATTAGATTGTTTCAGATCCCTGTCCCGTCCGCCAACCCAAGGTCTGCCATGCCGATGGATGCGTGTTCAGGGGCTAGCCTGGTCGTAAGCTTGCCGACATCCCGGAGCTGGGCGAACTCGGGAAACTATTAGCCTTACCGAGTCATACGGGGCTCTGACGAGGTGGACATAATTATTCCCCAATAATCGTGGTACCTCAACACGGAGGCGGCGATATCGTTAGCAAAACATCACGTCAAGGGGTATTACGGAGTGAAAAGCGGGCGAAGGAAAGTCGCTTTGCGACATTGGATTGCGCCAAGTGGCGATACATCGTTTCTGCCCCCCTCTGGGACCAAGGCGTGAGCATTATGTATGTATGTATGTTATATTCCAAATCGATACAGTAGCCCTACAATAATATACGCAGACATACGCACGTGTACAGATAGGCTGGTGCGCCTGTAGTACTTGTATGTAATCAAATCTGTTAGCTTATGGAGTATGTCGGCCCCGTAGCCTAGTCGGTAGTACACCTGCTTGCGAAGCTCGGGGTCGCGGGTTCGAATCCCGCCCAGGGCAAACATTCTTGTGATGAGCACTTGTGTTTGCCTTGTGACTGGATGTTATTTATATATTATATTATGTATTTATGTATGTATATCAGCTGTCTGATACCCATATTACAGGCTCTGCCTAGTTTGGGATCAGGTGGCCGTGTGTAAAATGTCCCCATATATTTATTATATTTATTATTTATTTATTATTATTATCTGAGGTGTATATGTACGCTAATTCTACAAAGACTAAGATAAGTTTTTCCTTTTTTTCCCCTAATAATTTATTTTCCAGTCACGCAGAAATTCTTAGTCGCATTACTCCTCAAAATATATTTGAGCGCCTCCTGGCTACGTGCCTTATTCGTTATTGAACTCGAGTGTTAGAGGTCGTGAGTTCGATTTTCAGACTATATTTGTACATTGTTCTATCCATGTTTAATTCCCATAGTACCTGAGAAACTCCTTACTTAAGGCATAGCGAGTTTATGTGTATTTATATGAATATCATCATCATCATGTCAGCCCTTGAACCTGTATATGTCCACTGCTGGACATATACCTTCCCCAATAAATGAAATATGTATTTATAACAAAAAACTAAAATGCTGTACCTAAATACTTCGTACAAGGGGTTCGTTGTTCTAATATTAAAAAATAAACTATTCTTTTTATTTCAGTTTTAAAAATGGTACTGCATCAAAGATTAAATCAGATGATTTTAGCAGACCTCTGAAATATACCATCTTTGTACTGCACTGAAGTTTTTTGTTGCTGGTTTACTATTTCTTGGATAATTTTGGAGGTTTTTTTATATATTAGTTATTCCGGGATATACAAAAAAAACAGTCAAAATCCGTTCGGTAGTTTATGCGTGATGTCCGTACAAATAGTAAAACAAAAAAACAAGAATTAAAAAAAGTTCTATCATGTTCAATTACTTCTTTTAAGTCGCCCTGGTCGGTTTTTTCCTAATATATTCAATGTACAGACTTGCATTTACGATTTTATTATATGTATAGTATAATTATACGTATAGATTAGGGAAAAAATGGAAAATCGAACTATACTCTCACTACCATACTCGTACATTCCGGGGCCTACTCTTACCAATTAATTTTAATTAATTAATTTTAATTGTCCTCCGTGGCGGAACGGGTAGCTCTCGGACTACCACGCTGGAGTTTGCGGGTTCGAATCCCGCTAGGGGCAAATGTTCGTATGATGAATATGAATGTTCGTACCCAAGTCTTGGATGTTTATATATTTATTTAAGTATGTGTATCCGTTATCTAGTAACCATACCACAGGCTCTGCCTAGTTTGGGACTGGATAATTGGTGTGAATGTCTGAGATATTTATTTATTTTATTTTATTTAATTAAGCAAGCATTTTCTAGTAAGCAATCTCATATCAGTTTTAATAGCAATGCTAGTGGTTTAAATTACAGAATGCAATATACAATCGACGATGACGTAAACGTCCCCTCAGACGGTTGGAGTAATAATTGCTGCGATGAATCAATTAGTAAAGCGGGCCTCGGAATAGTCAAGTCGCATCAAACTCTTCATATGATTTTTGAACTATGCCTAACTCTCAGGTTCAGTTTTTTCTTGAGCCATACGCCGCTTAGCCTTGTGGTTTCCGTCTAAGAATTTAAGAATCTGAAGGATCTTGTTCAAATCAACAATTGTTTTATCTGTATGTGATCATATTAAAAACCCACATGCCCAGCGTGGTGACACGTAGAGTACACATCTTAGACTGTTTTAGTGGAGGTCTGGCCCAGCTGTGGACTTATCAAAGGCCATTTAAACGAATGAAGGTGTTCTTACCCACAATGTGCGGTGGTCATAGCCCATTTTGGATGGATCAGGACACCTCCGCATATATCGCCGTAGTTAACCTGATGAGGTGCCTCCTGTATACTTATGTCGTAACCGCCCAGGATGCTGGCAAAATAATCCTTATAAAGTTATAAGTTGACCGCCTTTTGGCCTAGTGGATTTGTCATTGGACTCGGGAGCCAAAGGTCGTAGGTTCGATTCCCACTGGGGACAGACAACTTTGTACAATTTGTACAAGCTGGTCCCAGTGTGGATGTTATATTTTGATAACGGTCTGATCTTTGTTAACTACCCATAGCACAGGAGAAAACCCTTGTTTGGGACAAGTGTATGTATATATTATTTAATATTTATAATTCATATATTTTTTAATACAATAAAAGTTTATTATCTCATCACAAAGGTAAGGTAACAATATATTTAATAACTAAATTAATCTTTTAACTAAAATAAACATATATTACTAAAATTATCCCCCCATCCTATAACGGTAAATACGGTTGTTCAATTTAAAAACCTAGTTAGGGTCTGGCAAATGTAAAAAATGGGATTTGATAGTACGCCTTATTCTGGTACTAGATTTTGCCCGCGACTTCGTCCGCGTAGGTTTCGATATTTTCTACACTACTTTTGACGATTAATTTGGTTTCCAGTAGGAATAAGATATTTTTTCGGGATAAAAACTATCCGAAGTCATATTCCAGGACGTTACATATACTCGTATTAGATGTGTGCTAAGTTTCATCCCAATCCGTCCAGTGGTTGAAATGTGATTGAGTAACAAACATCCAAACTTTCGCATTTATAATATTAGTGGGATTTCATGAGAGATCCCTCCCTAGCTTCTGGACTATTCGTACTAAAAATAAAATTGGTATATCTCGTAAACTAATAAACCGACTAATTCTGAATTTTCGCTACTAAATCCGACTAATTCAGGTGAACAATCGACTAAATCATAGCTCTCTATGTACTGTGGTTCCGGAGATACCGAGGTGGAGGTTTGGTTTTGTATGGGAATTTTCAATGCCCTGTAACGGAGAGCCGACCAAAGCAGATTTTTTGCGACTAAGTTCGACTATATCTCCTGACCAATCGACTAAATCAGTAGGTCGCTATTGTTACTATGGTTCCTGATGTATTAAGTGGCCATGTCGTAATAAAGCTTAGTCCATCAACAAACCCCTAAAACTTATAACTTTTAAACAGGGGACCGACTAAATTAAATTTTGGTCCATATATTCAGAATTGCAATCCGCGATGGTGGTTTTGGGATAGGATTTGGTGGTGGGATTCACAAACTGACCTAACAGCCTTATTCTGGCATACAGAATAAGGCTGTTAGGTGAGTTACGATTTGCCATGTAGGTTGTTATTTTATGAACTGTAGTAGTCCGAGGCATCAAAACAGACAAACAGTTTTACGCCGGCAGCCACTGCGGACGCGCGTATCGCTAGTCGTCAGCACGCGGTGTGTAGATAACGCGTAAATACAGTGAATTTTAAACGAGACTTTATTATCAGACGATGAAAGGGGAACTCATCCTAAAGGGAGTTCCTTAATAAACAAATATGTCTAGTATACCCTCAACGTCTCAACACACCCACCCCCAAACCCAAACGTCTAATCAAACCCCAGTGTCAGAACAAAACCAGTCACAAAATGATCCGACAAACCGTCAGTTACATCCTCCAACCAAGTCGACGAGCTATGCAATGGTGGCATCAAACATAGGATTTCCAAAAAAAGAGCAAGCTATTGTACTTGATGTCATCGATGGAATTACACTGAGGGAGTACTTAATGGCTTTGTCAACGCTTATACCTTCAACATCTATCCGATTCATTTCACGTATTGCCAACTCGCGGATATGTGTATATGTGGATTCAAAAAAAACTGCTGAGGAGCTTATTGACATAAAAAAACATGTGACGATACAAGACAAAATACTTGAAATAAAACCATTAATAACAAGAAATAAAAGAATTGTTTTGTCGAATGTTTGCCCTGTTATCCCACATTCCACCATAGAAGAGAAATTCCAAGAATTGAATGTCAAATTAATGTCACCCATCACCTTTATGAAAATTGGAGTGACGGAACCAGGCTTCTCACATGTGTTGAGTTTTAGAAGACAGTTATACGTTTCTCCAGAGGATGAAAACAAACTACCAGAATCTTTCCAGGTGAACTTTGAAGGTACAAACTACTGGATTTATATTTCTACTGACTCACTCAAATGCTTTACCTGTAGTACCATGGGCCACTTAGCTAGAAACTGCCCCCAAAATATGAATAATACAAATGAAATCATCTCTCAAGTAGAAACACAAAAAAATAAGGATACAGATGGAGGTGAAAACGCCCCCATTGTACATCTACCTGCACCCGAAAAACGGCCTTATTCTACAACTATAGGCAAAGGAAATAAACGCTTACATTCTACTACTAACTCAGATTCCTCAAAGGTGGAGGTAGAAGTAGTCCAGGAAGAGGATGCTGACAGTTTAGAACATGAAACGGATGACACAAGCAGTAACATGTCATTAGAAGAAGGATGGAATGTAACCAAAAACACTAGGAAAAAGAAGAAAATAAAAAGCACTGACACTAGAACTGAAGAACAAATTTGGAAGGATATAGAAAATGGTGTGAAAGAAATAGACTGTGACCTGAAATTTCCCATCAGTTTGGATCAATTTATTAGTTTAATGGATAAGTCCCGGGGCAAACAAAATATCAAAGAATTAGTATATGAGTACACGGACAATGTAAAAGATCTTATTTTTATGTGCAACCAATTATACCCAAAAATGAACACAAACTTAAAAAATCGATGCTCACGCTTATCCAGAAAAATACATGACATACTAAACCTTACCATCAGTGCAGACAAATCGTAATTATCGTAATGACTATATTGATTCTTATTGTTTGTAGATTATAGAACTAAGATAAATTTCTTTTTAGTAAAATTCATAGATATATTGCAGTGGAATATAAATGGGTTCTATACCCGACTAGAGAACATTAAATTGTTAATTAATCAGTTGGATTTAACCTGCATTTGTGTACAAGAAACTAACTTTACTTTAAATCACTGTGCTACAATTAGGGGATATGATAATTATTTTAAAAACCGACCACAAAGTGTTAGGGCCAGTGGAGGTGTGGCTATTTTCATTAAACCTCACACTTTCCCGGAACCAGTAAACATTAACACAAGTTTAGAGTCGGTAGCTATAAGAATTAAATTTCCCATAAGTATCACAATTTGTAATATCTACCTTCCAAATAGTAGCCCCTTAAATATAGATGAATTAAATAAATTAATTGAACAGTTGCCCAGACCTTTCATCATCCTAGGAGACTTTAACAGCCATCACTTCTATTGGGGATCCGAAAAATGTGATCAAAGAGGACGAATACTATCCAACTGGCTGGATGGACAAGAAAACCTGGTTTTATTAAATTCTGATCAACCAACACACTTTGATAGTAAGACAGGGCGTACTAGTAATATTGATCTAACATTTGCATCACAAAATATAGCGTCATATTTTGAATGGAATGCCTTTGAAGATCTATATGACAGTGATCACTTTCCAATTTTAATTAAATCCTCCACCTCGGATGTCACGTCAAAAAACTTTAATTTGCCACAGAAATGGAAATTTTATGCAGCTGATTGGCCTCTATTTAGGAAAGAAATTGATGAAAATATATCTAAGTTAGTAGATTTGAAATCTTGTCATGATATCTCAGTTAATTTTATTGTTGCACAATTCACTAATTCTGTCCTTGAAGGGGCTGAAAAGTCTATTCCTAAAACATCAGGAAATTTCAAAAAGAGACATCTCCCTTGGTGGAATGAAGAATGCAAAATTGCAGTAAAAGAATCTAAAAAAGCTCTAAGAGTATATAGAAAAAAAAGCGACAACGATCCTGATTCTATGTATAAAATTGACTATAAGAAAAAAAGAGCTAAAGCAAGAAGAGTTTTGAAGGAAAGTAGGAAAGATCACTGGGAAAAGTATGTATCATCAATTAATAGTCATACACCAATAGGTGAAATGTGGAAAAAAATCCAGAAAATAAATAGTAACAGGACTAGATTTAACACTATCGTTCTAGAAAATACTGAAGGTAAATTGACTTCTGATCCCTTTGAAAACGCTAATCTCTTAGCAACAACATTCGCATCTAATTCTAGTTCAAATAACTATGACGAGACATTTATCCCACACAAAATTACACAAGAAACAGATAATGATTTTAATATAAGCAATAATAGTAACTCAATTAATAAGGAGCTGTCGATGCATGAACTTTTATTTGTGCTTTCTCAGTCCGGAAATTCTAGCCCCGGTCCAGATAATCTTCCAAATACTATTATTAAAAACCTGCCAATTAGTGGACTTAATTATTTACTCGAACTGTACAACTATATATGGCTCAAACAAGTATTTCCAGATAGTTGGAGAGAAGCCTTAGTTATTCCGATTTTAAAACCTGGAAAGATACCAAGTTCATCAACTAGTTTTCGACCTATATCACTAACATGTAACCTTTGTAAAATTCTCGAAAAAATAATAAGTAAAAGAATTAGATGGTACTTAGAAAAACACAACTTTATAACGCCATTCCAATACGGCTTTCGCCAATTCCGATCGACAATTGATCACTTAATGAATATAGAAGATGAGATTCTACAAGCATTTGCAAATGACTATCATGTAATTGCTGTAGCTTTAGATATCGAGAAAGCCTATGAAATGGTCTGGAAACATCGAGTACTAAAGTTGCTGCAAAATCTTAAGGTCGAAGGAAACACTCTGGCTTTCATTAAAAATTTCCTTACTGATAGATCAGCCAAAGTAAGAATAAATAATATACTATCTAACCCAGTTTCTATAGAAAATGGCTTGCCCCAAGGCTCTGTCCTCAGTGTGGTCCTTTTTTTGTTAGCTATAAATGATGTCCTAACTGCTGTTGAAAAACCTGTAAAAGGATTTTTATTTGCTGATGATCTAACAATTACTTGTAGTGGTAGGGATCTTAAGCCGACAATGAAACTTATCCAACATACACTAAATAAGTTGGAGAAATGGTCAGAAACAGCAGGTTTCAAATTTTCAAAAGCGAAAACGGAGTTTATTATCTTTTCCAAAGGAAAAGAAACAAATGAAATTCCATTAAAACTAAAAGGACAGAACATTAAAGAAGTTAAGACTGTTAAAATTTTGGGGTTAACCTTTGATAAGAAAATGACATGGAAAACACATATAAAGACAATAAAAACGGAGTGTTACAAAAGAATAAATATAATAAAAGTATTGGCATCACTAAATTGGGGATCGGATAAAAATTGTTTATTGGATACATATAGAGCTATAATTAGACAAAAAATAGATTATGGGTCAGTTATTTATGATTCTGCAAAGTCTGAAACGCTTAATTTACTTGAAAGTGTACAAAACACAGCTCTTCGGCTTAGTTTGGGTGCTTTTAAAACCAGCCCTATAATAGTTTATTGGCGGAAGCAGGAGAAATACCGTTAAAATTCAGAAGGAAGGAACTTTCTTTGGTTTATGCAGCTAAAATATTAGCTCAACCTAATAATCCATCGTATCACTATTATAATAGGAAATCAGTATCAGATATAGAATATCAATTTCGCTGCGGGTTGCCACAACCTTTAAGGATCAGAGTAGCAAGATATCTGGAAGAATGTGATATAAGTATGCCTAATGTACTTACCAAAAAGATACTGACTTCTCCACCTTGGGAAAACCCGGATCTCCCAATCAATGTTGAACTTGCCGAGAACCATAGAGATGATACACCACAATATATATACAAAAACCTTTTCCATGAATTAAACAACAAATACAAAGACTGTAAAGCATATTATACTGATGGATCAGTCATGAATAGCAGATCAGGGTGTGCAATAGTGTCAGGTAGTGAACGTTATAGATACAGGCTTCTAGATTTCCATTCGATTTTTACGTGCGAGGCAACAGCTTTACTTAAAACCTTGGAATTAATTGAAAATGAATCAAATTTAAAGAAGTATATAATTTATACGGACTCCAAATCGTGTTTAATGGCCATCAAAAATATAAATAATTTACATACACTTATTAAAGAAATTCAACAAAAAATGATATACCTAATAGAAAATAAATATAAGTTCGAATTAATTTGGATACCTAGCCACCAAGGGATAACTGGAAATGAAGAAGCTGACATTGAGGCAAAGTTGGCTACTAACGATGAACAAATCGACCATTCTGTGAAATCTAGCCAAACAGAAATTAAAAAATTCCTTAAATTTAATGTTAAGAAGAGGTGGGACACTGATTGGAAGGCAAATAATACTAGCAAACTACATGAAATCAGGAAATCCATTTTCGAAAAACCGTTAACTTCATTTTCTTGTAGAAAAGAGCAGGTGGTTATCACTAGGTTACGCATTGGACATACTAACTTGACCCATATTCACATTATCACCAAAACCGAAAGCAATAAATGTACTAAATGCAGACTAGATCTAACAGTAAAACATTTTCTAATAGAATGTTCAGGATACAATGTAGAAAGAAATTCGTGTGGATTGGCTAACAGTCTAAATGAATGTTTAAACCAAAATGGTTACCAAAATGTAATAAAATTCCTAAAAATAGTCAATCTATACGATTACATATAGTTTAAGTTAACGTGGTCGCTAATGACCTCAGATGTTGAGGCGACCTTAAATAATTTAATAATAAAAAAAAAAAAAAAACAGACAAAATATTGATAATTTAGAAGATACGGTGGCCTGCAACCTGGAGTGCCGCACACAGCCGCAGATACTAGGTTAGTATTACCAAAACTTTCAAGCTGAATAGTCAGCGTGACTAAAAATTTTTATAGTCTGTGGCAGTTTAGTTACAAAAAAATGTATAATGCGATAAGATATTTCTTTTCTAACGAAACGTGTGCCAAATGCAACATAAAACACTTATTTTCTTATCACAATTTCTGGTTACATTTTTCATTACTCGTTTCCAGAACTTTCTTCGTGCCAAATTAGTCAACGGAAAGCAACGATCTCTATGTACTACTAGATGGAGCGTTCCAAACAACCGCTCTGTTCCACGCAAGTAGCCACAACTCTTTCACATTCACTTTGAAACTTGTGCAGTTACTACTCAGAACATTTAATTATTTACTAAATGACATTATTTAACCGTAGCGTCAATATTTAGTAATAATTAAATGTTCTGCGTAGTAACTGCACAAGTTTCATTGTGAATGTGAAAGAGTTGTGGCTACTTGCGTGGAAAAGAGCGATTGTTTGGAACGCTCCATCTGGTAGTACATAGATATCGTTGACGGAAAGTATCCTATAGGTTTCGATGTGTAAATATCTCAGAACGAAATTCATTTTGAAAGGCCGCATCTTTTTAGTGAATGAGATAGAACTTGAATTATTTTTTTATATGGCTGTTCTCCTGCAGTGGAGACAAAAATTACCCGATGATGATGATGATGATGGCTGTTGATTTTAGTAAATTCGACTAATTACTCACATTTGTTCTAACTATTCAGAATTGCAATCTGCGTTGGTGGCCATGCCAGAATAAGCCCTACTATTTAGTGTTAGTTTGAACAAGATGCCTCTAGTCGTTCCTGAGGAAAAAGTTTGATAGACAGACAGACGTACTAACAACAAAAGTATCCTATAACTCTCTGTTTGTTTTTATTACGAGGTACGTAACGTATTACCTGTTTTGAAATTGGAGAAACTACATTACTTGTAATTCTTTGAATAAGCTGTTTAAAGATTTCATTAGGATGTGTAGGGCGGAGGACCGGATGTAGGTAGTAGCGCACATTGGGGAAGGCCTACCTCTAGCAGTAGACGATGAATAAGGTCAGTTTACATTCCAAGAATTCCTACCAAGCAGTAATTTCAAAGATTATCTCTCAAGCCACTGGCCACAACCATATCTGACGCTTATGAAACAAACTGGTCACTATACTAACCCATTCACAATAACGAAGTTCGCCTCAAAGAGAAATTTTATCACCAAAAACATTACAAGTGGAACTAAAATATTTTTTATTTGAAACTTTATGACTATTGAAATACTAGTTCGAAAAATGAGGGCATTTTATGTACGAGTTTTCGCGATAAGTTTAGAAACATGATTTTGTTCTTCTGAAGAATTCAAATATTTTTTATGTGTAATTTTATTTTTTTCCTGACAATTTGAGCTGAGTGAGCTATGTGAGTTGCCCTCGAAATAAATTTTACATATATGTCCCTAATTTCAGCTCAATTGGTTTAGTACGTTTCGAGTTATCTCCTGAACAGACAGATGGACTCTCAATAATCGACTGTCTACACCGCAGGTTAGCTGGAAGAAATTTCTTTAGAAATAAGCACACCCTTTTATATAATTTTTTTTGTTTTTTTGTGTGTTTCTTTGTATTTTTGTGTGTACAATAAACTATTAAAAAAAATTACCATAACCTAATTGCTTTTTTTACGTTTAGACATTTAAGACATTTATTTATTTATTTAAAATATTGAAACGTTACAGATTATTATTCCATTGCGTTACAATAACTTTTATGCTATAGATGAAACAGGCATTCCTCTCTCTAGCATTCCCTTACATTCCGTCATCAGCCGTCCTATGCCGTCCACGAACACGTCACAGTGCGGTGCCTCGGCGAGCAGGGAGCCGAACAGCTGCAGTGCGCGCGCGACGGCCGAGTGCCGGTAGAGGTTGGTGCGCGAGTGTGGTGTTATGAACAGCGGGTGACTCCGTGCTTAAATCATCAACCTCACCTGCATCTCGATGAACGTTGCTCGCTAACAGACGAACGACGCACTAGCGACCAAACAGTGGCGGTATAACCATTAAAACTGAAAGTTCTCTTCTAGCTCTTCTCTTTCTTTCTAACTCTGACACGCATGCCAAGAATGACCATTTTGGGAAATACTCTAGAATTAAAGATCGGAGTAGAAACAGATGGATGAGGAGAGCCAGGAACAGGTGTGGTGACGAGCATTGACGAAGGCCTATGGACGGTAATGGAGTGATGATGATAATACAATAGCAGGATATGATTAATGGCTTTTAATAAAACTCAATTTAGTAAAGTTTATTTGCATAAATAAGTCACTCTAATCTAAGGCCAGTGACACTTTGGATCCAATCTCTAACCTTAGCTATCTTGCTGTAGACCCCGTAAGCTCCCGGCGTTGCACATCCGTATCCAAAGGATACCATGCCTAATAGACGATCGTTAGAAACGGCTGGACCTCCTGAATCTCCCTGAAATTTCGTTAATATTAGTCTTCAATCATCAACGGTATACCCTGTAATCAACCCAACTAGGCCTCATTCTTAAAATCTATGTTTTCGATTATATTGTATGTTTTTTTGTCGAACACTCTGCTAGAATTGTATATGTTGTTGTTCCTTAACAGATGTTTAGTTTGCAATTCAAGCATTTTATTTACTCCTCTACGAATTATGGAATTCCTTCCTTTTTCCTTCTAGAAGAGGGCTTCTTACAAAATTTTAGATATTTACTTTGTCCAAATTTTATTCTAATACAATTTTATTATTCTTTTATTATTATTATTCTTTTTGTACAACAAATATGACATTATGTTGAAATAAATGATTTGATTTGATTTGTCAGGTTTAACTCTAGAATGAAGAATAACTTCTGTGTCTTCAGATTTTTCTACCTCGATAAACGAGACAACTAATACAGATTTTCCATTTCAACTCTAACTTCCACATGCTTGACTAAATTATAAATATGATCTCTAATACTATTTCGTATATCAATCAAATACAACATAAGTTGAATTACCTGGCAAGCATCTTTCTTCCCCTCTGAAAACCCAGCACAGAACATTCTGGGTGTAAGGCTTCCTCTAAAGTAAGGGAAAGGAACCGTCTGACAATTTTCCTTCGATATGACTGGAACCCTTACTGCTCGCAGTACGTTTGAGTATGGACCCTGGAATTTTCACCTTAGGTAAAAATACTTTAATGACTTTTAAACAAGCTTCGACTATATTGTAGTCGAACTATGAATTAATCATGGGAATTTCTATGATTAAATTATAGTTCTACCTATATTTCCTACTGGATTGTTGCATTTCTTGCATATGTATTTTAATTCAGTGGCACTTTCATTTAAAAATGGTTAGGAAAAAAATTCAAGTATTTTGGTCAACCCAAGGTATGCAACTTGGGCCCCTGTTATTCTTAGTTGATTGCGACACTGCTAACAAGCTCTATTGTTTTTTGACTTGTGTAGTCATCGTAAAAAGTTTGAAGTCATTACTGACTGATGACAACAATAGTCTTAAATATACAATGTGCAACGAAGACTAACATTGTAGAATGTAATGTAAGGCATAATAATAGTAATATTAAATAGTAGTAAGTATATGTATTTGACTTCATAAGTTGATAAGGCGTAACAAGTAACCCTTTAAATTGAAACCTTGTTAACATTAATTGCACTGTTATATTAAAACGTACTTTTACAGAACTCGATATAAGAAGAGAAATGAAAAGAACAAAGTTAATTTAAGTGCTTACATTTTCCTCTGTGTTTCCCCATCCAGTGACAGTAATTACTTTTCCTATAACCATGTCTTCAATCTGTGCTATTTTGATTGGTTGAACGTTGTCATCAAACTTCAGGTTTTCAGCTAGTTCTAGTAGCTGAAAGTCGTAGTCAAAAGGATGTTCCTTCTTCGAAGCGTGCCACATCGGATGGATTACGCTCCTCTTCACAGCGACCTTCTTGCCTGAGTTTATGTGCTTTGATCCGACTCTTACGTATGGCTTCTTGCTTTGGAGTCAAAATGGTTAATAATTTAATTTGCAGCATTATCAATTTTCTCTTGAAGTGGACAAAATGAGTAGGCACATAGTTTGATAACACAAGTTAGGCCATCTCAAAATATAAATACGAACCGAAACAAGTGTTTCATTTAATAGGTATATAAACAAAATTACAAGTGAGATAATATATACTTATTTACACATAGCTAGTAATGATTATCTCTGTATGTGTCTACTAAAATACAAAAAGCCATATAAGTTGGGTGCATTACATTATATTTAGTTTTTCTGGCAGAAAATCCATATTTTCGTATCATTGCTGGCCAATTTTACATAACATTCAACTCTATCAGTTATTGTAGGTTTTGAGTTAGCTGCCAGACGGATAGACCGACAAAAGAGTTTATATATAGCTTTACTTATTATTAACACCACTGACATTTCTTTAATCAAGTATAACTATACCTTTCACTCTTTCTGCGTAATCGAATATTTTACAGTAAGACAGTCTTATAGTTTTATATTACTTACCCACAATGTCCAGCAGTTACAACCCATTTCTTATCGATAATAGCTCCACCGCAGTTTGTACCGTAAGCTACGTGGTAAGGATACAAATTTATATCAACCTCTACACCACCAACAATTCGACTGCCGTCGTAATTAAATTCGTCGTAAGAATCATCATTTCTTAATCCTGTACCCTCTTGTAATTTTCGATCAACATTATAATCAAAGTTATCAATGTCTGGAGTAGCAGTTGGATCTTCATAATGTTCCATGTCAAGTTTCAGATGGTCTTTCCTATAGTGTTTCTTGAATCTTGGCCAGTATGCTCCTGTATCTTGCTCTGTGAAATAGTTTTCTTTGATTCGTCCTTTTGGTACTGGTATTATAATGAGATCAAACTCTAGAACCAAAAAAAATAACTATTATATTCAGTTTTATATTCATTTTTAAAGAATATACTTAGTCTTATTTCATTAGTATCCAGTATTCTAGGATTGTACAAGTGTTCATTGCTGTAAAATTTGATAGTGTCGAAAAAAGCGTTTTGAACGATTACACGTCTAATTCATACGAAGACCAATTGAATTGTTTTGCTTTTTGTCTCTTATTTTTTAAATTATCATGTTGTAAAGATATAAATATGTTGTCTGTCCATCATGTGACATGATTCATGTCAACTAACCAATCCAAGCCAAGGAAAGGTAAGGTATAACAATAATAAACGTTACGGTCACACAGAACATCTTTTTCAATAATCGACATAACAAATTTTATAAAAAAAGTTTTAGGTTTAATTTTTTTTAAATCTTAATAAAAATGCTTTGGGCTCCAAAAGTGGGCTCATATCAAGTACAATAATTGTATAATTTAATATAAAATTTTCATTTTGCACACCAGCAAGGGTCGAATATGTACGGTATGGTTCTCGATATGGTTCATCTATTATTATTTATGTATTGGAGTATGGGACTCGCAAAAATAAACAATTTAAATTATTTGAAAAAAAAATTACTTACTCTCAAGTGCTACTGGCATTATTACTAAACTAAACATCACACAAATTGTTGCCATTAAAATATTGACTTGCATTTTAATCTTCTAAGGTTACATTACGTTTAAACAAACAGATCTAACTAAAACGACATTAACTAGCTCTACGATTTTTATTGGTTTTATTGTTGAAGTTAATTTACGTGAAATTAGTAATTTCTTCGTGGCAAGTTTTATAGTTTCGCATAATTGATTATTTTTAGGGTTGCCAAATTGTTTTAATTTAATTCCAATACTAACAGTATTTCAATACTAACACCGGGGGGGGGGACTTAGTCGAAAGAATTACCAAGCTGAAGTGGCAGTGGGTGGGCCACACCTGTTGCAGAACCGACCGAGTTCTGGATTGGAAACGTGGGTGGAACGCCCCGCTGTCAGATGGACCGACACAACCTGAAGGTGACCGGAAGCTGCTGGATGCGGGGCTATGATATGATATCATGATAACACTCGAATGGAAAGACTAGCGTGGCTGTAATACACTGGCTCTCTCACCCTTTAACATGGAACACAGAAATTGATGTTTTGCCACAGAAATAGGTTTTAGGGCGGTTCTCAAGGATTCTGTGCGAAGCCAGTGCGTCCTACCCGTAATGACTTACGGCGCCGAAACGTGGACACTGACAGTGGGACTAGTCCGAAAACTCAAAGTAGCTCAGCGGACTATGAAAGAGCTATGCTCGTAGTTTCTCTAAGAGACAGGATGATGAGACCGAAATGAGGTGATCCGCCAGAGAACTAAAGCCTTCGACAAAGCTCAAAAAGTTAGTGCGGTGAAGTGGCAGTGGGCTTGTGGCAAACGAGTTCTGGAGTGGAGAACGCGACTGGGCAAGCGTAGTGTGGGACGCCCCCTTTCTAGATGGAGCGACGATCTCCGAAAGGCGGCTGGCAGCGACTGGATGAGAAGAGCCGAAGATCGGGTTCAGTGGCGCAGTTTGAGAGAGGCCTATGTCCAGCAGTGGACTCTTTCAGGACGATGATGATGATGACTCAAGGATTTACCCTCAGGAAATTCAGTACTTTTGGCCCCACGTTGGGGGTCACGTGCTATCGCAGTAGGACCACGAGTAATAAGAAAACCCCGTAATTCTACTGGTAGGAGAAAAAAGTAGGACTGCTGGCAAAGGGTGATTCTACCCAAGAGGTGATTCTAGGAGGGAGTTAGCTAACGCCGCAGAAACTTGGATACACTGATGGTTTGCATGATCTCAGTAAGTTATAGTAATTAATTCATTCATAAAACATAACATTGTACTGAATACATTTTAAATTAATTAAATATTTTTTTCCCCTACAGTAACTCGATCGTGTCGAGAAAGTGGAGTGACATTGATACCTGGGAGATCGTAATCACGTTTTTTCATTTGATACTTTTTACAATATGTATATATCATTTTCTGAAGATGCGGAATCCGAATTTGATATTGATTTTGGAATCGAAAATATTATATACAGGGTACCTTTATTGCTCCGTTATAGAGACTTGTTTTTTTTTTAAAAGGAAAAGGTAGTAAGTAGGGAAGAAGGAAGGACCTTTCGGCGGAAATTTTATTCAAAATAATTGCGTCAAAAAAGGAATGCATCAATTTGCCTAAAAAAAACACTTAAGAAAACAATGTTACAAATTACTAGGATTATATCGAATGTTATCAAACTAAATAGTAACGATATTAATCTTGAATTGAAGAACCTCTCTCACTCCGCCAATTAATCGGGTTATTAAATGTCGAGAAGCTGGTTTGAAATCAAGCACGGAAGGCGAGCTATATCAACTGGCTACCACAAAAGAGTAAAACAGAATTAAATTATCAGGCTATTGAAGCATCCAAACTCATTTGGTAATCATAACTTTAAGTGCCGACATTAAATACGTTTATACTATCACAGTTTCGTTTTAAAGGTTTCTTACGAAATTAAATAAGCAGTCTTTGACCACGCGAAACGAAACATCAGTAAGTAAAAATGTCGACTCGATTCGATGGGGACAGACAACTTTGGTACAAATTGGATATAAAAGGTTTACATTATTTTTATTACATTTCCTTTTATTCGGAATAGAGAACAAATACTGCGAAATGCAACGATATCAATGTGCTGCCATCTGTAAAAAAGTATTGGTATTACGCGATTTGTTACAGTGTCATCTATTTTCAATTATGGAACTATAATCAGGCACAAATACTTTTTTAACTTTTTAATTAATATAAGAATCAGAAACAACTAATCTTAAACTACATATAGGAATGCTGAGTCAACGGTACTTAAATATACTGACCTAAATTCACATACAATAAACTTTGCGTTGCCAATAGCGCCATCTATTGTCGAATAGCAAATACTACACATGGCTACAAAACAATATCTGAGCATTCCAAAACCTGATCTTGTTCCTTTCGTCCCATTTAGTAATTAAATTTCTTTAATTGGCACAGTTGTTAATTTTCATATCTCATTAACACCGCATCAACATATATATCATGTACTGGGAACAAAGACAAGGACGAGAGAATCACAAATAATAACCTCCGACCGACAAACAGACAAATTTACCTATACAAAGTTGTCTGTCTCTATTGAAAATCGTACCCATGACCTCTGTTCCACGAATCCAACCAACTACCAAACCACTAAGCCTACGAGTCAGTCAACATCGTAGTCAACAGCCTATTTTAAATTAAATTAAATAAAACTTTATTTCAGACTTAGTAATTAGTCCATAATTTTGTTAGTATATTAGTAATGACATAGTATTTATATTCCTTAAATATTTTATGATTTTAACCAAAATAAAAAACATTTCAAACTATTTATTCTAAGCAAATATGATTCCCTAAACGACGAAAACTTCTGATCGCCGAAGAGTTCGGTATCGAAGTTGATCAGGAGTAGGTATATCTACCAAGGACAGACAATAAATCTAGGTAAGAACATCTTCGACAGGAAAGCTAACAGAAGAATCCAGTTGGTTTGGGCAGCGTTTGGAAAACTGCATCGTTTTCAAGGCGAACACTTCTAGCCACATATCAAACTTTCTCTCTTACACAAGACATCGCGCACCAACCACGACCAGCGTCATCTTAGTTCCAATCTATCATAACATTGTTTGTTTGTTTGTTTGTTTATATTGTTTACATATTATTACGACAATTTACACACTTTCTTAATTCTAACACAACTCATACGAATATACGGGCCGAGCATGCGTTATGGAACGACAGTTGTGTGTCCAGAGAAGCCCCAATAGGCCATACAGCCCGTGCCGGGACTATCTCTCAATATTTACGACAGGTTTTAATGTCTAGACGGTCTTTATTAAGACTAGGTAGCACGGTATTACAAATGTGAGAATTTTATATTAATATAAATAAATATGAGTAATTATAGATAATGGATTCTTTAACAAATACATATGCATACTACATGTTTTATCAATAATATACATACATCATCATCATCATCAGGTTATTTTTGTCTCCACTGCAGGAGCACAACCCTCTCTCATCTGCCGGAGACAGACGGAGGATTTGCCTACACTCCCCGCGCTGGCCAGACGGGTTGGGGAGGCCTGATTGATGTTTTATAGTGTATTCCCTTAGTCGCCTTGTACGACATCCACGGGAGAAGTTGGAGTGGTCCTATTCTAGTCTACCGAAAACCAACGGCTTTACTATACATACATACATACACACATATACCTACACATGCATATACATGTACATAAATAAATATAATATATTGTATCTGTGTGACAGATATTGCTGGATCACACCGTATACACCCATTTAAGGAAATGGCGCGACATTGGCCGGACTAAAGCTGCAAACGCATGATCGGACGCGTCCGTCAGCCGCGGCTTACGGATGCGGCTTAACTGTATCTGGATAGTACATTATACACTACACTGTGCACACTGTCGGACGTAAGACGTAAGTCGCGACCTTGAGCGTTCGGACGTCCGAGTGAAATCTTTCCGACCGGATATCGAACAACCGTGTGGTATATGCTTTTTTTTAATTTTTTTTTTATATATTACTTATATTACATATGTCTTTTTCTTAGGCCATCTTACTGAAACCACTGGGTTTATTTATAGGATAGGGGTCGCTACTTTTTCAATCTTATTCTATTTAGGGTTGCCAGACGTCCGGATAAAGCCGGATAGGGTCAGGCTTTTTGCATGTTTATCCGGCCAAATTCTCCAGTTTTTATTAGGTTTTTACATCTTGGGCCATCTCGCGGCTCGTGCACGAGCACGAGTTAATCGAGTCGCCATCTCACGGCTCATGCACGAGTCAATCGAGTCGGATGGAGTTCTAAAATCGTTGGCTTTTAGAGTGTCCGGCCTTGATATCGAAAAGTCCGGGTAAACTGCCTGCCCAGTCCGGCTTCGCCGTATTAAGACCTGGCAACCCTAATTCTATTAAACATGTATGTGTATACGTACATGTGTATAGCAGCAGATCCCTCCGCCCGCACACCTCAGCGCTTTGGCAGAACTGCTTGTTTGTACGATTAGGATCATTAACAGTTTGTATTAAGACTACACATGACGTCTACAAACAAGTGCCCAGGCGTCCTAAACACAAGGACATGCTAAGCCAAGGCGACGCTGCTGCCTGTTATCGGTAGGTAAATGGTATTTGCCCTAGTACCATCATGGATCCTTTTAATTTCGATCTCACGATTCAATTATAAAATAGCCATGTGGTTCCCGGCTTAGAATAGGGTCACCCCCAATTTTCCTTGGGTGTCGTCAAGGTGACTAAGTGCCACCAGGGACGAGCAGCAGTGTTCTCCTGTGTATCATTATTGTGATCACTAAGCCGCCTGCCAAGCGTGGTGATTATAGCAAATCCCCCAATGGACAGCCCACCAAAAGTGTCATTTTATTGGGGAGACTTATGTTCAGCAGTGGACGTATTTCGGCTGAGGTGATATCATGATTCCTTGTTCGCTGTTCTGGCAAGGCAACTAGCGAAGTCTAATAAATTATAGAAAAACGGTAGCGGTACCGCCGCGATAGTTCAGTTTGTAGTGCTTAAGGCCGATGGGTCGGTCGCAGGTTCAAATACGATACTTCTGTAAGATATCACTAAAATGTATTTTTAATTATTTTACTAGGTAATAGTTTTGATTTTTACTAACATGTTGTGTCTGAAATTAAGAAATAGTAATAAATCTGGTCATTCGTGGTGTTTAGCGTAGCAAGGAGTGTTTTTCACTGCGTAACAAAACAATTATAAGGGACCGTCTACGCGCTCTACGACGTAGCAATATCATTAGTGCCTATATTTTTGCCGTGTGGTTTCCGGTAGAGTAGAATAGGACAGCTCCATCTCTTCTTGTGGATGTCGTACAAGGCGACTAAGGGAATACATTATAAAACATCAATCAGGCCTCCCCAACCCGCCTGGCCAGCGCGGGGAGTGTAGGCCAAATCCTCCGTCTGTCTCCGGCAGATAAGAGAGGGTTGTGCTCCTGCAGTGGAGACAAAAATAACCTGATGATAATATATTTTTCATTTATTTTGCTCCTTTTCGCTGACATCCTTTTGTCACAATTGGTTAGAACAACATTGTTATACTAAAGCACTAAGCCGAATAAAACGGTGTTTAGGTACCAAAAATATACCTACACTACGCTTCTCTTTCTATCGTATAACTCTATCTCGTTCAGACACGGCACGTGTCACGTTAGGGTTGTCATCTTGTGAACCCATAATTAATCTAAGTATTTATAGGTGGTACAAAAGTACCTATGACTCTTTATGAATTATTCTATTGAACTACGGTTAAGGTTTTTTTTTAAACTTAAACAGAAATTATTTCTTAGCTGTAAATTTTTACACGAAACGCAATACCAATCGGTTGAATCCTCCTTTGACTCTTGGACTATAATCCAAATCTTCGAAAAAATATATGGAATAAAATTTCCTATCAACAAATTCTCAACTCTCGGGCTAGGAAAGTATAAACAATAAACATTTGTGCCTGCGCCTCCTTATTGCCTCCTTAAGTACTTAGGTCCCTACTCGTAGCAAATATTGGTAACGCACGTTCAAGAAATCCGATAGTCGCAACTGTCTTTAATTATGATTTTTTAATAAGCTAGTTCAATCGTCGCAAACCATCTAAACTAAGCGGGTTAATTTTTTGTCAAACTTTCCAGTAACTATATGTAGGTACTTATATAATTTTCTTACCTTTCGATATCCTTAAACAGCGAAAAAAAATGTAAGTCCTACTTTTTATCTATCGTGCGAGTCTCACTCAAGTAATTTTACTTACTTCAAAACCTAATCCATTGGCATTCTGTAAACATTCTAGAGCACTGTCGACGTGAAGTCTTTGTTCAGTTTACGTCTTCAGTGCTCTGGAATGTTTACAGAATTACCAATGGATTAAGTTTTAAAGTGAGTGAAATCACTCGATTGAGATTCGCACGTGAGTTTGTATTTTACAGAATAGCACTACAGACAACCGAAGGTGATACAATTTCGTTTGTTATCCATTCGAGTCGACGACGATGCGATCGACGTAGGTAAAGTAGCTGTCACCACTGACGGGTGCGTCACATCGAGCGGGCGGCAACCGACTGATTGTTACCCGCCGACCGTACACGGCGATTTTTGTAATCAAAGTCCGGAGTGAGACATGTCTGCCCTTGGTAGAAGATAGCAGTGTCTTACATACTAAATATATCAATCTTTTATTGGTAGGTAAATCAAATGTACAAGTCACGATTCATACCTACAATATATTTTACTTACAATAATACAATAAATTGGGACTTAAATATAAATACAATTATTGAACACCATTAGACTATTAATTTAAATATATTTAAATAAATGTTATCGCATTTATAAATTAAATTAATTCATTTAAGTACTCATGTACATAATAATATGCTTTCTCTAATAGATAGCCCTTCATTTTTGCTACCAATGTGTCATACGACTGACTGTCTTTTATACTTTTCGGTATCTTATTGTATATTTTGACACCTATAATACTTAGTTGCAGGGTGGGACGCCCCGCCGCCAGATGGACCCTACGACCTGAAGAAGGTGGCCGGAAGCGGCTGGCTTCGAAGGGCGTAGGACCGGGTGTGGTGGCGTCCAGCAATGGACGGCTAAAGGTTGACATGATTATGATGATACTTCGTTGATTGTGAAGCTCTAGTAAGACTGCATATAAGTCTGTTTTCTATCGCAAGGGTTCAAATTCTTGACCACACGGTGGTAATATGAGTGCTTTCCCAACAGTCTGCCACGACTTTACAAAACGTACGACTAAAGTAGCATTAATAATAAAAACGCTAGCTTTCATTTTAAATAGATCTATCTAGTCATAATTTCAAGATACCATTACAAAGACAATGCCTAACCATTCCCTTTATAAAGGGCACCCTAAAAAATTCCTCTCAGACACCGATATTTCAACCGCAACAATCCCCCCTTTCCCAAGTAAATAAGCCTTTAGGGGGGATGAATACATAATGAAATTTGCGCCCCCCAGTCGTCCGTTAATCAAAAACTGCTGCAGAGAGCGGGCGCTGGAAAGACGTAAGAAAATGGAAATTTTCCTTCCCTCCTTTTTCCTGTTAGACACCCCCCTCTTGCGAACGGAGAGGTTGGACAACTCCCCCTCTTAGGTAAGACTAAGAGGAGTAGGCTTTTCTAATTAGTTCAAGATTTCTAATAAGGTCGTTGGTTTGATATGGGTGAACTTCGCACAATTTGTACAATATGGTCTATTTTTATATATTGTCTTTGTGTAATTCCCATAGAACGTATAAAAAAATCTAGTTAAGGATTAGACAAGTAGTGTACCTAGTTGTTGATCACTCGGTTAAGTTACACTAGATGGCGCTAGTAGTCGAAAAAAATAGTTTTCAAGACACAATGTAACCAATAATAATGTAATGAATGTATGTATGTGCACCAACCACATCTCGCATCAAATAATTATTAATATAATTATTTGACATGATGCATAATTATTGTTGAGCCACTAGTTTCCATATCGATGGCCACTAGCTTTTCAACTGCCCTGTGTGTGTCTAATTTTAGTAATATGATCCAGACCAGATTTAGTACCTAATATGTACTATTTGGTACTCAAATTTTAGATTTTGTACTTAAATAAATAAATAGATACAAAGGGATATTGAAGTTACTCCAGTAGTGCTATTCTGTTAAATACAAACTCACGTCCGAGTCTTACTTAAGTGATTTTACTTACTTAAAAACCTAATCCATTGGCATTCTGTAAACATTCTAGAGCACTGTCGACGTGAAGTGAGTTCTTTGTTCACTTTACGTCGACAGTGCTCTGGAATGGTTACAGAATTACCAATGGATTAGGTTTCAAAGTGAGTGAAATCTCTCGATTGGGTCTCGCACGTGAGTTTGTATTTTACAGAATAGCACTACAGTTCGGGAGTGACGTCACCCCAGCTCAGACATTATGAACTAAGGCACGTATTTAAATGTTGATCGCACCAAACTTGACGTTTGAATATGTAGCTACTACTTTGTACATAAAATCGTCAGATTTTTTACTTGAATCGATCGCGAAATACAAAGGGGTGTTTATGCGAGCTGGAATGACGGCCATCTTGAAATAATCACTATAACCTATATAGTGCATATTTCAAGATGGACTGGTACTCCAAAATCAGATTTTGTACTTATACAGTTTTAAAGATATACGCGGTTGGTAATTTTATAGTCTCCACATACGAAAATATACATCCCTACCTATTCATCATACGTAATCTGCACAACATGACTAAATTATTAAGAAGGAGTAGTAACTCACAAACAAAACCTTTTTATTGTTGATGGGTTTACGCTTGACCTCAATCTCACCTGATTGTAAGTGACGATGAGGCCTAAGGTGAAGCGCTTACCCAGAAGATGCCTATTCACTCTTCCTTTAAAAAGATCCAAGTTGTACTTTTCCGGAAATACCGAAGCTGGCAGGTAGTTCCATTCGTTAGCAGTTCGCATTATGAAAGAGACATTATAAAACATCAATCAGGCCTCCCCAACCCGTCTGGCCAGCGCGGGGAATGTAGGCCAAATCCTCCGTCTGTCTCCGGCAGATGAGAGAGGGTTGTGCTCCTGCAGTGGTGACGAAAATAACCTGATGATGATTATGAAAGAGGAAGCAAAACGCTTCGTGCGAGAGCGTGGTATATCTACTATATAAAAAAGTCCCTCACCACGCTTGTTAGTCCAGTGAAGGGGGAATTAAATAGTGTAATTCATGGGCACACTTACGACTGTACAAACTACATTACAGTGCGATAGTAAGTGCACGCAACTTACCATATATTTCCACAGGAAGCCTTCTCCACAGTATGGCGCCCCCCACCGAGCCTGCATTACCCGCCTGCCAGCCGAATGCAAATTTTATAACACGCCGCCCGTTTTCTTATAGGCAGCGTCGTAAACTCCGGCTCCATACTTAGCCCCGGTCATTTGTTCTGATTGTGTACGTGTACTATGTGTATCGATGTGTTTATGTCTTTGTTAATTGTGTCTGCGCGTGTGTACATAAATACATACGTTTCTTAGAGCTATAACTTTTCAGAAAGGCCACAGCGCTCCTTTGTTTATTGAGATATTTTAGATTTAATTTGGTATGTAGGTACTCTCGTTTCTTAATTTTTATATTGGATCAAGGGCTTTTTCATAGATTTATTACTGCAGCACAGTGGCCGTTTCAAGATAATCTAATTTAGAAGTCTTCAAAGTAATTAGTTATAAAGTAAACCGTTGTTCAGTAAATTAATTTATATTTAACATCGTTTTTTCTTCCTGAAATTTGCGGTCCAATAGTTTCTGAGTTATAGACGTACAAAAAAGGGCTACATGGATCTTAAAGAAGGATGTGACAGATTTATTGTGTTCGCGTTTGACGAAATCACGCTTCAACCACTGGACGGATCGGGATGTAACTTGGCACACATATAGGTTAAGTCCTGGAATAAGGACATAGGATAGTTTTATGTGTAAATATCGAAACCTACGCGGACGAAGTCACGGGCAAAAGCTAGACAACCATACGTTTTTACAACATGAAACTTTCAAAGATCACATAAAATCTAATATAACAACTTTTCAATTCCCACTTAAATTATATTTAACATTCCATACCGCCATATTGTGCAAACTAGTTCTTTTAACAATTTTTTTTTTATAAAAGGTTATAGGTACGGCTATAGGAACGAGCCCTTTGTAGCCTGTCTACAACTTCCACTATTCTTTAGTTCCTACAATCTCTTACTAACGTTGATAGTAAGGTTTGAGGTTAGGAAGGTCACTGCTTTAAATAGATCAGCTTAGTCACGTATATTTATGATTCCTTTACAGTGTACACACGCACAGACATTTGTTGCATAATGTACTGTCACTACTAAACACCAAAGCCCGAAGTATACATTATTATGAAAAAAACAAATACACAACAGGTTCTTCAAAAAACGTGAGAACAACCCTCCTTATAACAACAATAAATTCAAATTTTCCAAAACCTCGTTCCAAATTTTAATCCGTCATCGCTCAGGCGTTCCGAAACTTGTAACATTTTTGCGTAGGTACCGTTCCACCGCCAAGATAAGTGTAATAAAAGTTGTTCTAATGTGGAAACTTGGTAATGTTATCGGCATACGTGATCTCGACGATCCTCGCCGGCTTTGCTGGCGGGAACGTTCGGCAACTAACGTTTTTCGAATTCGAATTTGGAAGTTGGTCGGGCAAAAACTGTAATTGTCTGAAGATTGGAGTGGAGATACTCGTGGCTAGAGCTCGATACCGGTTTGGAAACAGCGGTTTATGTAAAACCTGTAAGATATAATTTATTTATTTACCGGTTAATTTCAACCAAAATAATTTTTTTAACCGGTTTTCACCTTGAACAGAACTTTAGTACTCGTGGAAATCTTGCCGAAATCTTGGAAATCGTGGCGAGCTGCATGCACCACGTGCCGCTGTCACCCACCGTCTTGTTTCTCTTTCTAGCACAGCTTTATATCTCCATATTATTCATGTTTTCTTGTTGCATCTTGTATTATAGTATTTTCGCGTAGCGTCTACCTTTGAACATGTTAATTAGTAACTCCTAACCGGTTAATTCACCATAATTGAACGAAATAGATATAAGATCTTTTATTTTTGTTTACAAATAAAAAAATATATAATTTTAAATATTTCGTTTCAAGGTATATAATAACCTTAAACTGGCTTGAAACTTTAACCGGTTTCCAAGCCCTATTCATCACTGCTGTGGTACTATTGGTTTCACAATCTGCTCTTCTCGTTATTGGTTTTTATTTATGCTGTGTGGCGATGCAAAAATTACGCACTCTCCCAAAGCGGCATATTTGGAAAAGGTCGACGCTTGAGAATTGACAAGTATGTCGTTCTTGTAACTTAATACTGCCAGCACGCCTTCGTTATGAGGATAGACTTCTGTCCAACAATGGGACGTATTATAATTTGCTGCATATTTTAATTATTGTCATTAGTTGTTTGACATTAATAGATATCATACTAGGCAAGTTTTTAACATGAAGTGGGGTACGTACAAAAATTACGAGTTACGGGCGACTTTACCTTTCGTTGAATCGAGAAACAATAGTAACACTCCGATATTTTCCGTCTACTTCGTCTGGAGTATAGTCCTTTTTTAGAAGTTTCATGCTTTTTAGCTTGTGACTAATTTACTAATATTAACACAAGCTTTAGGAACTTTATTTTCTGTAATTCACAGATAATTTAAATAAATGTATACCGACTTTTCAAATTACAATACTTTTTTATTACGATATCATAAGTGATAGTAACGGTTTTTAATTTTTTAGTCACTTATGGTAAATCTATTAATAAACCTATTTATTTGATAGAAAAAGAAGAAGACTACACTTTTTTTTTCTAAATAACTTTATAAAACAATGGCAGTATGTTCTCGTTTAAAAAAATAAATATTGACTTTGGAGTTTGACTGGTAGATAATTCCTTTGTAGCAGTAATCTGTAAATAAAAAAAAACATTTAAAGTTTGTTTAGTATCTAAACACATTGTGTCTATAGCTATGGGTACATCATATACATAAACAAATAAAAAATATATATTTGTAGATACATTTATTGCTAAAATATTAGATAGGCGATGAAATATTGACAAATAATACCACTAACGTAAAATATATTATAACAATTAATTAGAATTATTTGAATCGATAACGCATTCTATTTTCAAACTTTCCACTTGATTCGAAATTCGAACAGACTCTCAAGTAGGAGACTGTTATTTTAAAATCGATTGATTCACTTAAGTAAATAGGGTTCCGTCAAAATAAAAACGTTTAGAGCGATTTTTATCTCAGTCCGCCGAGTAACTCAAGAACTATTGGTGAAAATGCTCAGAAATGTACATACATACATAATGCTCACGCCTTGGTCCCAGAGGGGTAGGCAGAGACGATGTATCGCCACTTTGCGCAATCTAATGTCGCAAAGTGGCTTTCCTTCGCTCGCTTTTCACCCCGTGATGTGTTGCAAACAACGTCGTATTTAGAATATATTATATGTAAAATTACTCGCCAGTGATGAGAAAATTATGGAAATTTCAGTAGAAAGAATTTCTTACAGAAATATTACAGGAAAACTAAAAAAAAATTGTAGTCTCGCAATTGGTGTATGACGTACACTTTGCCCAAACTTACCGTGGGTGTGTGCGAGTAAGGGATTGCACATGGGACGGGCAGCAGCGTTCTCCCTTGTATAAGATCTTACTGCGATCACCAATCCGCCTGCCAAGCGTGGTGATTATGGCAAATCCCCCAATGGACAGCCCACCAAGAGTGTCATTCTATTAAGAAGGCTTGTGTTCAGCAGTGGACCTATTTCAGCTGATGATGCCGACTTTTTTTGAAATAAGTAGACAGATATATAAACTCTTTACGGCACACATATTAGGAATAACAATATAAATAGGTACAGATTTTTGGAAAGCGTACAATGGCGGCCTTATCGTTTAAATGGATCTCTTTCAGGCAACCTTTCCCAAGGAAAATAATAACTGTGTCCTTCTTATTTTCCTTGGAGAGTATTAAGTAGTTCAGTTTTAGACGCGATCTATTTTTAAACGCTCCGAACACTTGATCTGAAATTGAAATCGACTTTGAAATTCAACTCGCAGCGCAACTACGGCAAAGGAATTCCACTTGGGTCCACTAGACCGTCCCCGTCCAGGTAAATTTTAATTTCTATGCAAATTCGAGCTTTCATTCTGGCTTAATCTACGAGCTTTGTGACGGTATCAAATCGCGGGAAAACTTAATGAAAATGCTAAGGTGTAGCCATTCTTCGGGTGTTTTATAGAGGAATTTACTTTTATAGTGCCTTTTAGTCCAGTCCTAACTATGATACGTGATCCATGATTGTTTTTAGTGACCCGTAAAAACCGATACTTTTTTTAATTCATGCGAACTTAACAACACACTTATCTAACTTTAAAAAAATACAACAAAAATTGGCTTTTGCCAATAATCCCCTGCAAAAAATCCCTGCCGATGCTCAAAGGAAACGCTAAGGGGATTTCTTGAAAAAATTCCAGAAAACCCCTTAATTATTTTATTTTTATTTTTTTCTTCATAAAACAAATACAAACAACTACCTAATAATAAGCCAATTGTAAAAAAGTTAGTGACTTTACATAAATGGTTAAGTTTAACAAACAGGGAAGAAAACTACTAACATATATTAAGCACATAGAATTAAGTTATATAATTTGAAATTAGGAAGGAAAGAACTTAAATGAATTAATAATTGCCAGAGGTTGCGGATTCGAATCCCGCTAGGGGCAAATGATGATGAATATGAATGTTTGTACCCAAGTCTTGGATGTTTATATATTTATTTAAGTATGTGTATCCGTTATCTAGTAACCATACCACAGGCTCTGCCTAGTTTGGGACTGGATAATTGGTGTGAATGTCTGAGATATTTATATTTATTTATTATAATTGTGTCTCTACTAAGACGTAGTATTTGTGTAAAAGATTGCGTCAATATTTAAATAATTAATTATTTATGTAATATGTAAATAATTAAATTTTCTAAGCAGTAACTGCACAAGTAACAATGCCTCCCGGAGCCGCAGTTTCGTGGAACAGAGCGATTGTTTGGTACGCTCCATCTAGTAAGTACATAGAGATCGTTGATTTCAGCAGACCCCAGATTATCAAGTAGATACCTGACATCAGTTCTCTGTAAAGATAATCTACTTAGTTTTTTCTCCGTCTATCTGTCGGTCTGCTGGATAACTCATAAACTAGTTGACCTGAAAGGGACATACCCATGTATCATCTATTGAATAACAAAATGTCATTTTTCTTTTTTACAGTACAACGGTTTAAAAGAAAATGTACCTTAATTTATATCCTAACTTGGAAGGTAGGTAGTCGGTGCCCTAAGATAAATGACAAAAGTTTATTCGAAATGTCACTTTATTATCATTGGATAAGGTGCTAGTACTGGTCTCTTAGGTCGGAATATGAATGTAACTAAAAAAATTGCATAAGTATGAAAGATACGACCCACAATTTGTTGGATCGCGCAAAGTGGCGATATATCGTCTCTGCCTACCCCTCTGGGACGAGGGCGTGAGCATTATGTATGTATGTAAAGATGCGATTGTCTTTTACCAATGGTAAGAGTTAGGATTTACAATCCCAACTTTACAGTTGTAAAAAGCAATTATGGGAAAATATAGATATTTTAGGAGTTAATTTATTTTCGACATATTCTAGGAAAATAAGAAAAGCCGACTTGCGTTTAAATTTGATTTCTTTTTGTGTAAAAAGTGTTACGAAATTTTACAGTTACAGTTACAGTTAATTTTACAGTTAATTATATACCTAATTAGGTAATATGTTACAGTATTTTTATGTTTATATAATGCAGTTAAAATACAATTGTTGCAGAGTTCTGTGGCAATGACAATACTTTAACTTCAGAAATTAAGTTTTAAAACTGTTAACGTCGAAGTCAAATTCCATCCTCTTGTCAAATTGAAGCGCACGTTTCACATGCCATTGTTACAAAACAAAATAAACAAGGAACGAAAATAAAATACCTTTACACGCAAAAAACAGAAGATAACGAACCAAAAAGTAATTACCCGTCCCCCGCATCTATTAAGAACACCATTTCCCCAAAACTCCACCGTTTACACCTCAAACATATAAATATTACCCCAAGAAAATTATATCAAAAGTTCTCCTGAGGTATTCACGAAAAGATATTCGGTGGAATTAAAACAACACTTCGCCAAGAGAAAAGTGGTTCCCCCCGCACCCCACACCCCTGGGCGAAGCCCCCGAACCCCACTGTACCCAATCCCAAGATGGCTTCTTTTAAATGGGGTGGACGGGGCTGGCCCCTCAAGAATAAAAGTATGCCGTACCTTCCGTAGATAGATATGCAAGGTGGGGGTTAAGACGGAGCGCGCTTTGTTGGAGCGATTGCGATCCAAATTAGAATTGGTTTTCGAATGCCTTTGTCGTTTCTTTTGTTACTCAGATCTCTTATTACAAGCTTATTCTACTTTTTTCGGGTTTAAATGTTTTGACCCTTAGAACTTCGAAAACTATTAGATTATTTAGCTGTAAAACATATCAATGGAAAAAGCATAAATGGAATCAGAAAAAAATCTACGTCGAATGTAGAGACAGGGCCCAGACCATTTTAACATATTTTTTTACAGTGTATATACTTTGTTTCATCGATATATATGTGAATTGAATTAAATTATGTAAATTTTAGGAAAAAAATATGTTCTTAAAGTTTTATTAAGAAAAGTCGTAGATTGTGTAGGTACGAACAATTTGCATAAATAAGTAATAAAATCGTAATATATAAGTTATAAATATTTTTTTCTATTAAAAATAAATACATAACGTCAGTACAATCGTAATAGTAAATATTTATAACTAAACTTTAATTCACTGTTGATGGCCAAACATTACTTAAGTTTCATAAACTTAAACCGAACTTAATACGAGTTTAATTGATATGTGAGGTGTTCCCCCGTCTTAGAAAGCTTTCTGTTACAAAATAGACTTTATCCCTAATATGTTGAAGGTAGAAGATTACTATGTGTAGAGTTTTAAAGGTCTTTAACCTTCACATATTTGAGTGAAACGCGATGTATGCCGATGTGTGTTTTGATTTGTAGGTTTAATTATTTGGGTTAGTAGGTATGTCGGCCAGTGTCATTTGTTTCTAAGAAAAAAAGATATAGGCTGAATATACTACAGTGTCCTTTGCCATTTTATTAAGGCTGTGGCTTATTGTCCACATTGGGCAGATGTGCTGGCCATGACAGAATTCTATTCTTTACACCAGAGTGGTTTTTATGAATAGGCACAAGTTACATATTATTATGTTATTATATTGTCTGCTAGTTAGATAACTAGAATATTAATAGTCTTATTGAGCTGAAACTTGGAACATAGGTACGTTTAAACCTGACACTGATGAAAAAATATATACGAGTCAGAAAAAATATACTTTTCCTGCATATTCAAGGAAAACTAAAAAAAAATAGACGGAACTCGCAAATTGTGTAGCAACGTTTTTTTATTGTCTTGCCCATAATCAATTAATAAATCACTGAGTTTTGAGAAGAAAAAAAAGTTATGTTGGGTGGTTAACAAATATTCACTGGTTATTTTCTGAAACCATCCAAAAAAGTTTAAATGGCTTTCATTGAGTATCCGATACCGGTTGTTTTTGGCCGATCGGTACAGATGATTTCTTACGTCAATAATATTAATAACAATAAAAAAATGTTTATTATAATAATAATCTCTATCACCTCAAAAAGCCTCATTTTTTATCTACCAATCATTGAAAGGCATAATTAATCGCACGGCACCCGCCTTAATTGAATCCCCCCACCACCCTTCGGTCCCCCGGGAAAAACAACCCTTTCTTATTTTTCCGCTCGCTCTTTTCCCCCCACCAAGACGATAAATCCTTGCCTGAGACAGCGGGGAGATACCTTACAAACTTAACTTTACAGCCATAAAAACTGAACTTACATCCTAACCAACTCTTATCCCTTTGGAATAACAACTAAATTTCAGAAAAAAATAGCTGATGAGAGGTAAATCGAAAATGGTTTTGTTAAACAAAAAAAAGCCTCCGCAATTCGTCATTCGAATTCCGCGGGAGAGTTTCGCTTCCATTTACAAATCTCAGAGGAGTTTTGGATTTGAAATCGATATCCAAGGAGATTGTTGCGAAAGAAGTTATTGTTTGCGTTACGTTTAGATATAATTTTACTTATTTTTATAGAGAAAATAATGAACTTCGTACAATTTGTAAAAATTGGTCCTGGTTTAGATGTTATATGAGTGGTCCAATCCTTGTTTAATTCATATACCTAGCATATGAGAAAATTCTACTAAGAAATTAGACAAATACTGAGATTTTAAAAATTTACATATTTCATTTTATATTATTATAACTGATTAAGCTACCAACAGTTTTAAAAATCTCTTTAGCAGTCCTAATGATTAGCAAAATTAAAAAAATTGCTTTTTAGATTTTTTATTGTGATTTCTTTGTAGGTCGATGCATTAAAGAGTTATAAAAAATTACTTAAGTGAATAACTATAGGTTTTACCCTAATATACCTAGACTTATTCGTATATAAAATCTCAAGCACGTAAGAATAATAATTAACAATTTCCTCCAGCCCTCTTTTGAATTAAGAAGGGTATATTTTTAAGGGGACATCGACCAATCAAGACAGACCTCCGAATACCCACCTTACAAATTTGAAAGTTTAAGAAAAACGGCTCAAGTTGTTCTGGTTGGTATTTGGGGGGAAGGGGGACAAAAGAAGACGGAATAAATGAACGACCCCCGTTTTAAATTGCTAAGATGCGGGGTGCGATGTTGTGTACTTTAAATTTGTTTTGCTGCTTACGTATTTCCATGACTTTCCAAATTTCAGTTCGGTGAGAGAAAGCAAACGATTTTTTTATTACCTTCTATTATTCACTTTTCCTGTAATATTATTATCGTATGGCTTTCAAAAGATCCTGCGCAAAGAACGAAACTCAAATCGGCAATCCATTTCTTGGCCTCCGAGCTTGGTTAGCTCCTCTAAACCCCCAAGGTTACGTGTTGTGGGACACTCGGCAACAATGTGGAACGGTCTTCCTTTTCCCGTAGTAACCCCGTATTTTCAGATATTAGGTCAATCGGGGAACCACACAGAAAAAGGAAGTTTTGAGTAAGTAATAATAATATTTACAAACAATATAACAAGAAATAAAATAATTAAATTTAATACATCATATAAAATAAAATAACCAGGAGCGGGCAACAGTGTCACCTAGGCCTAGTACTGCAATGGCCAACACGTCTGCCCAGCGTGTTTATTATGGGCAAAACTCGTACATGAACAGTGCAGCGTACATTAGGGAAGGCCTATGTCCAGCAGTGGACGTCTAAGGGCAGATATTATGACGATGATGTATAAGTTCGCCGGGTCTGGGTATAACATTTGTAAATTGTCTAATTCTAGTTTAATTCCTATAGTTTAGACCTCATCATCAGGTTATTTTTGTCGCCACTGCAGGAGCACAACCCTCTCTCATCTGCTGGAGACAGACGGAGGATTTGGCCTACACTCTCCGCGCTGGCCAGACGTGGGGAGGCCTGATTGATGTTTTATAATGTATTCCCTTAGTCGCCTTGTACGACATCCACGGGATGAGCTGGAGTGGTCCTATTCTACGCTACCGGAAATCACACGGGACTTAATTCGGGTTAAGACAAAAGTTTGTATGGAAATTAGTGTTATTGTAACGTTATTTTTACAACGGTACAGACATTTACCATAAATCTGCTACTACGTTTTATTTTTTTATTTGTGTGCAATAAATCGGATCGGCGCGCCCAGGGTGAGACGCCTCGCCGCCAGACGGACCGACGACCTGAAAAAGGTGGTCGACTGGATGCGAAGGGCGGATCACCGGGTGTGGTGGTGTTCATTGGGGAAGACCTATGTCCAACAGTGGACATCCAAACGCTAATATGGTGATGTGAAATAAATAATTTATTCACCTATTTTTTATTATTTGTTTTATATTTTCCAAAATGTAATATTCATGTAAATTACAAACAAATCCCTCCGGAGCGATCGGTCTACTTTCCCCATCGGTCTACTTGTCCAAATGGTCAACTTTCCTCTTCGGTCCACTTTACCTATCGGTCCACTTTAAGAAGAAGTAATTTTCGCCATCCCAAAAACAATTGAAGTATAAATTCTAGGCATTCTCAAGTCCTTGCCTCGGCAGACATTTTCAAAAACTTGAACCTTCAACTCAATAATTAATTCCGATCCCCAAAAATCACCCTATCGCGTTCGCCCCTCCAATGTACAAAGCGATATATAAAGAGGGTGTTCTAAAAATGCACTCCGTCATTACATTTAAAGATATAATTAAGGGGGCTCGCCCCCTTGGGGAAATTCGCCTTCTTTTGACATTTTAAAGGCCCCTTTCTTAAGCCCTTGTGTAGGTACAAGGAATTCTAAATTCAGGAAATGCATTTAGAATCTGGATAAAGCAAAAATTTTGAGAAGACAAGCAAATTAAACCAATGTTAAACCAATGGCTATTATAGTCCGTACATCTTCGTTGAGAGGTAGGCCTGTTTCTTTTTTATATACATATATAAGTCTTGTCCAAAGACCGCTCATTACCAAAAAAAAACTGTCAGTGAATGTGCGTGGAATAGGAGTTGATGAACAAATTGTTTTTGGCTATGGTACTCGTATAGCCAAGGGTCCATAATATACTATATTTTCATCGATACAACGTCAGTGGCCAAATTGAGAGGTTAGCAAATTTATTATAGTTTTCAATGTATCCTTTCAATGTTCTTTAAGTCCTTGTTACTTCAGAACCCCAAGAACGCCGTTTAGAGCGAAATATCGCTTATAATTGCCTACTGAACGTCACATCAAGTTTTATAGTACTTTAAGAGTTAATATTGGAATAGAATGTTGCATTATTGAAGGTATAGGGGGCATGACAACATCAAACGTTATAACCAGAGTACACCGAAGTGCTGACTCAAATATATAAGGCCATAAATGCCTCAGATCAATGGGCAGTAGCGTCATTGGTACGTGGTCTAGTACCTGAGTCCGTCCAGGGAGAAATTAATATTGAGTTGTAATAATCTAATCATCATCATCATCAGGTTATTTTTATCTCCACTGCAGGAGCACAACCCTCTCTCATCTACCGTAATAATCTGATATAACCTTTAAATTGTAGTAAAACAAAACTTGAGGATTTAGTTTAGCAGAAATATTGATTTTCAGAAGAAAAAAAAATTAGGTACAAAGTTTCACAGTTTACAATTTGTACATAATATATATATATATATATACCTTTAGTAGAAGACGGTTATATCTTTCATAGTAAATATTTGTATGAAAGAAACGATGTTCTTATACCAAGGGTACCTATATGTATTCAATATTGAATACTAAAGTGTAGTCGTATGTAGCATAAACATTTTATTTAATTTGATTCGTAGTCAATTAGAATTTATACGTTTTGTTAATTAGACTTTTAACATTTTGCTATATAGATAAATTGTTATCAGACGATACGATCATACATAACCAAACGTATCAAATAGAAAAAAAGAAAAGAAGAAAGAATCGAATAAATTAGACATCTCGAACCGTGAATTTCAAAAGCCACATTAAAAAAGGACGAACGTTTGTCTTTCAAAATTGGCGGGTAAATTTCCCGCGTCACCGCCGGAGGAGGGATGTGTCAGCGAAAAAACGGTTAAAAAGGCGGGCAAAATAAGGAAAAAACGTAAAGAACCGAGTATTATCCTTGTTAATTCCGGGCTAATTTAATTCTCGCCTAATTCTATTTGCCGAGGAAACGGGGAGGTGATAATTGTGGGACATTTTTTGCGACACAGAAAAAAAGTAAAAAGGGATTTTTTTATTTCCTCCGACGTTTTAAGTGTTATTCGTCCCTTTTACACGTCGTGGGAATTGGGTATTTTGCTAAACCGACTGTATTCATTCTTTTATTTTCGGAGATTTGTAAAATATACAGGGAAAAGAATTGAGTATGATTAGCAAATTAAATAACAATAACCACTTTTATATGAGTCGATAATTTCCTGACGGTCTAAGACTTATTGTAAACTCTGGCTCGCTCAACGAGAAACACTGGCACTAAAAGATTTCACTAAAGCTTCTGATACAGTCCATCACAACAGTCACGATCAAATACTAATTCTAAACTGACCATTGCTTCTAAAATTCTTTGACGATCAAAATAATAACAAATTCCACATTCATAACCCTTTTGATTTAATACCGGTTCCGAGCGGCACCCGCGACAGTGACCGGTGTCCCCAAAGGGTCACTACTAGGTCCGATTCTTTGTTGTCTATTTTTTGAATAGGACTGGTCAATCTGGTTTCGCTGACCCTTCCTTATCCTTTTTGAATGTTTTGTAAGTGTCGGATTTTAGCATGCAGCTGCTACGGGACTGGTTTGGTGACAAAACAATTACATATTTGCATTTAAGGATTTCCGTTGATATTTCCTGAACAGCAAATTGTACGGTGAACTGCAATGAATATTAAACGACGTGTAATTTATAAATATTGAAAAAGTGAGTAGGTGTTTTTTAAATACAGTTTAGGCTTAGGCTTAGTGGCCAGTGGTGTGTTAGACTCGAACACCAGAGGTCGTACTTGGTTGAATTCCCACTAGGAATTGACGACTTTGTACAATTCGTACAAGTTGGTCCTGGTATGAATGTAATATTTGTGAATGGTTCTACCCTCGTCTAATATCATACTGGAGAAAATCCTAGTCGAGGTTAATATGTACTTTTTTATGAAAATAACTATTGTTTATTATTTTTCATAACGTTGTGGCTTAGGTAGTGGCATTTATTCGTTAAATTTATTTAATTGTATTAAACACCAAGGCTTTTCTTGTTATAATAGCTATTTAAGAGCGTTTAACAGAAATTGCTATAATATCAAATCATAAATACCTACAATTTAAAAGAAGACGCATTATAAACAATTTATGTGAACCGCCCTCCTCACTGACGCGGTCTGTCATTATATGCCCTAGTGTATTTTCATACGGCATGACAGGGACGGAATAGAAGTATTCTTTAATAGTTTCATAAAATTTATTACAATTTCTTTGTAACTTTAAATATCGCTTCAGGATCTTTCCAATACCAACTTAGTACAACCACTGGTACGACTCTACATCACGATCCGTGGTCTCAAGTGACATAAGTGGTTGGACAACAGTCCAAAGGCCACGTGCTTACCCTGCGAACTATGTTAGAATAGGTACCTCGTGTGCCTGTAAGTAGTTACAAAATTACCCTTACTTTACCTCTAAACTACTTGAATACAGTGTTCTGTATCAGTTTGATATCTAAGAGAGCCAGTGTAAACACAGACACGCGAATATGTATTTCCATCGCACCCCTCAGAGTAACAACTTACTTGGTAGCCTTAAAATGGTTGCTTCTAGGTTCAGAGGCAAAAATAGCTGTTTTTTTTATAATGAAATATCTTTATTGTGGATCATATGTATAGAAAGGATTACATGTCATAGAGCTCAGCTATGCCCCGCCACGTGGGCATACAACATTGTGTCGCAGTGAAGCATGCATTTAAAACAAAGTTACAAAAAAAAAACATTTAAAAGTTAATTAGATACTCGTACAAATTGAAACCTTAAATTGAATCGTCACTAAGAAATTCTGGATACTATAATAACATTTTTCTATCAACAGATCGTGGAGTCTTTTTTTTAATAAATTAAACTCATCTTGATCTCGTATCGTTTTAGGGATTTTATTATACTTATGTGTTTTATTAAGCTTTATCATTAGACGCTTCCTCTTTTCATTTTTTTTAGTCTATTTATGCTTTTCCAACGATGAAACGTATCTCCTCATCATCTTTTCGCTGGTTCAGACCGTAAAAAGAATATATATTAAATTACTTTTATTTTCTAATCCGTGCCTGGCAACACCCTACACAACGAGGTATAATCACGCAAATACTCAACAAAATTTCAATCAAACGAAAGATACAGCTTTTTATTGATTATTTTATAAATTCATCGGGTCCCCCTGGTACGGGCTATGATTAGCATTCTTACTTCGCCGACGACGTTACCATAAACTATACATACCTACAACAAATGAATATACTTGCAAATCTAACTCAGGGTTGAACCCCACTATTGCCCACCGTACCGCACTTTGATTATCCATAGATAGATCTCCGCGTGCAATAGATTCTCTCGTAGGCGGCCGGACGCTGCCGCGTGAGATCGCAACAACCTTTGATTCGGTGTGTCCGTGATGTGGAATGCACGCGTGTGTACATAGCTCAACCTTTACTCGAAATACTGAGTCACTCTGATAACAGCATATCTTATCTTCTTAGGGGGCCAGGAAGACCTGGCGACACTTCGACCCTTCAGGATCTTTTGTGTCAAACCCCTGACCACCAACGGTGCCCCAAGCCGATTTGGTGGACTTCACATACGCCTCAGAATTTCTTATTCGGCATATGCAGGTTTCCTTACGATGTTTTCCTTCACCGAAAAGCCTGTGGTATTATAAATAAACCGTACTTAAGTTTCGTAAAACTCATTGGTACGGCGGGGTTTGAACCCACGACCTCATGAACGTGAGGCGAGTACACAACCAACCGGCTACCACGGCTCTTGATAACAGCATAGGTTCTAAATGTTGTTTGCTGTGACTCGCCCGTTTCAGCTATAGCCCATCACCGCTGCTGCATGCAACAGTTCCAAGGCCACAAGTGCATTCCAACCCTAAGGACTATGTTGGGATGTCTTGTGTGCCTGTGATTACACTGGGTCTTCTACCATTCAATCCAGAACACGCTAGCAATGAATTAACAACGATGTAGGTAAATATAAACACCCAACAGGACAAATCTTCAAGATATGTGTTTATAATACCTGAACTCAGAATCAAGATGTTTAGTACTTCATCCTAGAAAAGGCCTGCTAATTTTCTTATATAGTATTGCCGAAAAAAGAAAGACAAAAGAAAGTTGATTTAATTATCTATAAAAATGATACATCATTTGTTGAATTTAATTTGTTGTGTCGTTCATTGAAGAAGGCCAATGTCCAGCAGTGGACGTCTCAGGGCTGATATGATGAAGATGACTCAAAAACAACCAGTAAAGTCGAGTGAGAAAGTGTGGAGCGACTAGTTTCGTTTTTACTATCATAAAGACTCTAACACATGGCAAAGACTTTCATTTGTTAAAAACGTTCCTTTTTTTTAACTTCCTAACCGCACAAAGTAAACAAACCGTTTTCAATAACAACCAAAATCAATAGATAAGGCGTGACTAAAGAGCTTTTTTCCGATAACCCTTTTATTATTACCATATGGTCACTGTCCATAGTTAGTAGCTTATAGTGTTGACTCTTGATCGATGTTTTGTGGATATTCTCGATAATATCGCTACCAAGAAACTAAAATCTATCGACAATCAGACACTGACCTGTGAATAGGCTGCTGTCAAACTATTTTAATGCCTTCTTGATTTCCGCCATTTTGAAGCTGAAAATTTGACATTCCATATTAAACGTCAAAATTAGTTCCCAGGTTACAAACAGGTGGCGCTTCAAATCGGCACAAAGAATTAGCCATAGATTGTATCGGGCCGCCAGTCTAGTGTAATTAAAACGGTAGTAACTTTTCTTGGATCCTAAAAAATGGATTGGCAGATTTTCTATTTTCTCAAAAGTCCTTTTTTACACTTAGCATTCTTCTTTCGTATCAGGGCAAATATAGAATTTACTATGTATACTTTAAAGAAACATGACCATACTTACTTATTTTATTTATTTTAATTCTATCGATAAAAGCAACAAAATATTATTATAACAACAATATCCTGTTTAAACAAAATTACTTACGACATGACTTTAAAAATAAACAATACTTCCATACTACGTGCCTATGGACCGTTGTCCATATGTCCTGCCCATTGTTGGTTTTTTGTTGTAATTAATAATAATAATCGTTAGTCTATTGAATGCGCAAGCGACGGTCAGTGATGTAGGGTGACCATAAGCTTGTTGGCGGGAACCAAAAATTTATTGCTGGGTTTAAATGTATAATAATTGTAATAGTATTTTATACCTGTGTAAGTGTATATTAGAAAAAATTAAAAGCGTGTAAATAGCATTCCAGTTCGTTCCAACAATTTTGTCCCAAATATCTATTACAGATACCTACTATTATTTTAGTGAGGATTTGAACCTCAGTGCAAATCGCTGACTAACTCTATCTCCAGTAACAGTGTTACCGTATTCTTGTAGAATGTAGATAACCGATGGTTTAATAAATTAGAAATATCTCTCTGTCTAGTAAAGTAACCAAGCCAAAATCCTTTGGAAGTATTATTTATAAAAATAAAATTACGACGCATGTTTTCTCTATAGGTGAAGTTATTGTAATAAATTATTAATGATTCTTCAAGAATATAAAAAAAACTTATTGAGTTGACTTTTTAAAACTTATTAAACTACAACATTCAATTATTTAGAACTATTTATATGGTCACGTCTCTGTGCCTTAACAACTCAATTTATTTGCATTAACCTATTGCTACAGCGATAAAATTTACCACGGGAAACATTACGGTTATCACGACTGAAGCTAATTCAAACATAAATACATAAATAATGTCATGCCTGACTTACTAAAGTAACTAAATATCTCCACATTTTCTGAACAATATGGTTACCATATCGGTTTTCGGTAGCCCAAACCGGTTCCTGGCGGAACTCACCGGTCAGATCCGGTTCTGACCAGCGAGTGACCCTTTCTCAAAAAGCTCTATTGTCCACTATAGGGTTGAAAGGTCATTCGGCAGATGTTTCACAGATGCACATTGTAAAATAAAAAGTCGAAGTAAGCTTTTCGTGCTTGCGAATAAAATTTTGTATTTTTAATTAATTGTAGGTTCTAATATTATTATCCTTAGATTTCTATTATTACCTACCTACCCTAAGAAACTTTTGTCATATTGAATAATTACCAGTATGTCGACGCCAGTATTAGAAATACTTCCTTTACTAATGTACTCCACCACATCCCGTGATTCAGACCTTTACCAGAAAATACTAAATATTACTACGCCTCAAACTTTCCTATTTCCGTCTCCAATTACCTTTTTCATGGTAACCTAATTCACGGGGACGTCGTACGCCTTTTACGCTGCCCACGCCACGTCTCCACTTCCGACTTGTCTGCTCCAACGGCCATCAGTTCTGCAACCAATGTGGACTACCCACTGCTACTTCCGCTCACTAATTATATATTAACTAAGACAATGAGCGAACTTACTTCTTAGTCGGATCTCCTTACCTACTGATTGCTATCAAACAGCATGATGACCTCTCCCACTAGTAAATAATAGTGCGTGTAATGTACTGCGAGTGTGTTGCAGCACGTCTTTAGAAATCACCCCAGATACCCTTCGTGCTCCAAAACGACATACTGAAGTAAACCTTTAAAAAAAAATTTCATCGACATCATTCATATCATTTGTGGATTTTATGCAATTGTTCACATGTTTAATACAAAACCTGGCCCAAAGCAGTAGGGTTGGGGTCATTAGGAGTTGCAGGACAAAAGGAATAACAATAGTAGCTCCACCTGTACGACACCTAGTACTGTGAAGACTGATATTCTACCCAGCGATGCCATTATGTGCATTATTCGTGACTTTTCAGTCCTATCTGCAACAATGGATGTTGACGGGCGTTGATACTACAACGGCTTTAGCAACTTTCCGTCATGACTTATTGGAAGTACAAAGGTTCCTAAAGCTTTTCTTTTTTTATACTAAACCGGGCCAAAAGTGGTAGTATGTGTTAGGAAGGAAGTGGCTGAATGTAGCGGCGGCGGCGCGCGGTAGGAACACGCGAGTTACCGCGACCGCGCGACACGCGCGGGAAGAATTCGCGAAAACACCGCCGCCGAGTTATTGCTGCCTTCCGTGTGTGCACACCTTCAGGCGAATACGGACTGCCGTATTTTTAGTTTAATCATATGTTAACATAAAAAATGTGTACTCATATCGTAATGTATTCAATTCGTTATTGCACATTTATTAGCTTGTGGTCGAATTAAACTGGACGTTCGCCTAAGAGTCCGCGCAGACCTGGGGTAAGTTGCGTGGGGAAATTTAATACTAAGTAACTATTAATGCTTTACATATACATTCATTTATGCAATAACCTATGTTTCATCTCACTCTTCTTAAAAAAAGTTTGTAGTAAATAAAGGCTTATAAACTATTAATGCTAAGTAATCGTCTATAAAAGTGTTAAAATAAACTTCAAAAGCGGGAGCGCGAGCATACGCCGCTATCCGCAGATTTTTTTTTACTCGTACATGCTATTTTAAACCTTATTATTACATACCAAAAGACGATTATTAATTGTCAGCAAAAAGTCCATTGCGCTACTCTCCGCTACCCTCAGTGCGTCAAATGCCAAATTTTCTAATTTCCAAATTTCAAATTTTGATGATGTAATTTATGAAAATATTTATATTTTCGCGATCAACTACAGTGAAGGACTATCGTTGGAGGAATGTGACGGTTATCTAATAAACGTGTGTGTACGTACGTTTGACGGTTCCCCATATTATACATGTATTATGATGTGTCGGGCCGCCTTTTTTACAAACCAGACTGCAATGCCTGGTTCCGCCTATCTGGTGAGCTTTTTGCCCAGCTAAGCTTACTATATTCACGATGATGCGTGATTTTAGGAATCTAGTAAATCAGACCAAAACTGCCAGCGGGTGTACAGCAGCCCTAATGTAAGATTTACACCGGTTATCCGGGGAGGCAGTCGCCTCGCTCGAGTCCGGACGCTGCTGTCACACTAAAAATTTGCCTCGCAAATTGTTGCACGCGCCCCGCGCCCGCTCCGACAGTTTCGGTGACGTGTGACTCTGGAATTGGCAAAGAATCTTATAACAAAAAAATAGTTTTCTAATTCATTCTAGCTCCTAGACGTCTACTGCTGAACACAGGCCTTCCCCATTTACGCCACCACACCCGGTCCTCCGCCCTCCGCACCCAGACGCTTCCGGCCACCTACTTCAGGTCGTCGGTCCACCTGACGGCGGCGGGGCGTCCCACCCTGCGCGTGCCACTTCGCGGTCGCCACTCCAGAACTCGAGTGCCCCAACGGCCGTCAGTTCTGCGGCATATGTCGGCCGCCCACTGCCACTTCAGCTACATAAGACCTTCAGAAGAACGGCCTGCTAATTGTTCCATTTTATCATTCTTCACCAAAAACCTATTTTGTACTATCGACTCGAGCACTATCGACTTGAAGTGAACAAAGAACCCATTTCACGTCGACAGTGCTTTACAATGTTTACAGAATGCCAATGGATTAGGTTTTGAAGTGAGTAAAATCACTTGAGTGAGACTCGCACGTGAATTTCTATTTCACAGAATAGCACTATTGTTATTAGACTGAAAATGTAAATTTAAAAATATTTTTAGCAAATAATCATGGTAATCCAACTTTATCATCATTAAGTATGACATTATAATGGCTTTTTGGATTGGAACGCTGTTGTAAATAAAATATTCGTAGTTAAATGATATTGTGTAATTTAAATCTTTTTGTTATTAAATTTACTTGCAAAAGGAGATAAAAATGCACTTGTTGTAGCGATCGACGTTGTCTAATCGATTTTAGAGCAATCAGCCCCTTTCCAAAAGAATGAAATAAAATAAAATAGTTTATTTACGGACGTAGACATAAAGAATAGATACACAAAACCAATCATCATAAAATAAACTGCCAAAATATAGTCAAAATTCGTATAAAAATTCAAAACAACAGGTGTTGCCCAGTTGTCGTATCACACAATTCGACACATGTCGGCGACCGTGTCGGACATCGCGATAAGCGCCTCGAGCGCCAAAGATATGGGAATGCAGACATTAAAAAATATAGTGGTGAATCATGCCTAAAGTTCTCTAAGAGAAAGAAGATATATTTTTTTCAGGTATGACGTATGACATCATAAGCTACCTACACTGAGGTCACATTACTAAGTAATCACACCACTTAATAATGTGACCGGCTACTGAATCAGTTGTAGGCGACACCATTTATAATGGGGACGGCTACTTATGTAATAGTGGTATAGTTTTATCCTTACGTAAGTAGGAGGGCTACTTATTTTTTTCTCAGAGTACGTCTACCGGGTATACACTTCTTCTTCTCTGTCGTTTCCTCGCTGCTGAGGACCGCAACCGCCTTCACGCCTAGCGGTCATTGGCCAGTAACTAATCGAACAACACATATATTATCGTTATTGCCTTTGATATCGATACCACGCATGACCAAGTGGTCTTGTATTCTCGGCAGATGATACATATTATTAGTATGGTGACTTCCCACCGTATTGTTTTATTGTCATGCCTCTCATACTTAAGCTACTTAAGCTTACTAATATTTTCGGCTAAGACTTAAATATGTTACCTACTAGATAAATATATAAATTTGCAAGATAAACTTTTTTCAGATCTTATAGTTTTAAAAAACAATTCTTTAACATATTTCAGACACAGTGGCCTTTCTTTTTTGTTTCAAATCTATGACCAACCAAAACAAGGTGTCGATAATATATTGAATGGGACTTGTTGAATTTTAAAAAGCTTCCTTTCTTCAAAGTCTTTACCTGTCACCAGTAACAATTAGGAATAGAAATACCACCTTAAAGCCTTCTAAAAAGGCTCTATTTTGAAAAACAAAGTATAGTTATGGTTTGTTATAAACTCATATAAACACATGTCGTCATCATCTCTATTTCATTCTATTGTAGTTTTTATGTCGAAACTTTCGATTTTTGTATTGATTTTTTGAACATTAATGCGTGAAGGGCCTCTATTTTTTTTTATACAAATCTAAAATCACCATTACACAAATCTTTAAGAAAGTGAAACTCTATAACTGATTGGATTTTAGGTACAAATCTAAAATCACCATTACACAAATCTTTAAGAAAGTGAAAGCTCTGAGTGAATTTTAGGATTTAATAATTTTTATTATGCTGGTTTAAAGCTGCACTCAATATTACAATGTAAGTTCGGCTTCCGATGATCGAGGATTACATTTCAAGGGAGGGGAGTAAATAATAATAATAAACCGTTTATTATCAGGCAACTTGGCCCATAGATAAATACCTTAACCTAGAAATACATACATTATTATAACCTTAATTAACAGAGTTCATTACACGATTTTTGAGATTTTAGTCTTTGAATCCCTAAAATGTCCAAACGTCGTTTAGACGGGAGGGAGGGAGGGGAGTAGGAGGGGGAGGGGGAAAGGATGGGAGAGGGAGTAGTCTTAATATGGGAGATTTCACACTCCCGACCTTGATTCAAATAAGATAAGTATAATAAGATAGTATAATAAGATAAATGCGAGGTCATCGCATAATTATGTGCATTCGTTTTAAATCCAAGATGATGACTACTCGTGTCAAATGTAAAAACCTCATCAAAAATCGTCCATTACAAATTATATATTCTTTATTGCACACATTTTAAAAGTAAATACAGTTACAAATTTACTATACAAAGGCGAGCTTATCTCTAAAAGAGATATCTTCCAGCCAACCTTACAGGGTGTGAGACAAGGCACTAAGAGACAGACATAAACGAGCTCCTTTTTTCACAACATTCACCAAACAATAACTGAACTGAGTTACAAAGCAATTTTTGGTACATCCATCTTAATACATACATACAGGTCGCTCCAAATAACCACCCCCTACAACACAGGACGCTGCAAAACAGGGCAAGTCGCCGCTTAGCTATGTAAGTGCAATTTAAAATGTAAATTAACACAGCAAAGAAGTGGGGGGCGCCCGCCGACACTGTCTTCGAACACCCTGTATCTGTACCTAGATGAAGAACGAATTATATCACGGAAACTTCATTGGATAACCTACCTAATCTCTTTGATTTTAGGTCGAATTTCTTCTGAAGTTTGTTTGGGATTTGAGTAAATTTCGTTTTCTAATTTCAGAAATGTAAAAGTTATAGCTGTCAAGGGAATTTGAAGTTTATATGCGTTGAATTTAAAATCTTTTTTAATGTTTATGAGCGGGATGGTCGACGTCTACTTGTTTCGATTCAGATTTACAAAGACAACAGATTTTTAATACGTAACTGAAACTAGCTGAATTAGCTGACACATAATATCATCGCCTAACATGCCGTGTGGGTCCCGGCTTAAAACAGGGCCACCCCTATCTTTCCCGTGGGTGTCGTCAAGGCGACTAAGGGATTGCACCAGGGACGGGCAGCAGCGTTCTCCTGTGTGTGTATGTTAAGATCATTACTGCGATCACCAATCCACCTGCCAAGCGTGGTGATTATGGCAAATCCCCCAATGGACATCTAACCAAAAGTGGTATTCTATTGGGGAGGCCTATGTCCAGCAGTGGACGTATTTAGGCTGATGACGACATCGCCTAAACATGTTAACCTGCCAACTCCATTTCGGCTGCTATTGTATAACGAACGCTATTTTGTTAACGTTAGGACCAATAATTCTGTGTCTCTAGTGAAATTTGATCTAACTTAAAAAATTATACTTTTCTCGAGACTAAATATTTGTTTTTTTTAAATGTTCTGATTTGTTGTTACTCATCGATGATTTTTTTATACAATTTTACATGAACATTAACAAATATACACTGTCTCACTCACGCATAAACTGAATCGTTCATTGTTTTCAAGTTCTATAATTTAGGTCAGTAATGATTGAATGATTGATTTAATCCCCTCAGTCAAACTGAGAAATTAGTTTTGTGGAGTATTTAATATTTTAAATAAAAGATTTTTATCATTATTATTTTTATTAAATTTTGACGGGAAAAGTTGTACAGCGAAACTTAACACATAATAGAAATATATAATAGAAATACTTTGTTATTATTTATTTATTTTATACATAATTACCAGTAGTTTATCCAAAGTTTATTTTTTTCAAAGAGTCTTATGCGTGGCAATCCTGGATCAGAGATAATAATTCTCCACGCAATGGAAACCAAGTAAAGCCGCGCGCATCAGCTAGTAAAAACAGTCTTTAAAAAGTCCCAAGATACCTCCGTTGCCTGGCAACACGGAGACCGTTTCTTTTTTCTCCTTCCCCCGCGCCGAGAGGAGTTTGCGGGAGGGGGTGAGAGGGGGAGGGTCGCCGAGAAATGGAAAACTCGGGAAAATTGTAGCATTCTTGAGGCGACGCGCTGCTCGCACCTTCTTGGGTCAGGGGTCAGCAACATTCGGTAGAGTTTAGGTATTTTAACATGGGAAAAAAGGCAAACTGTCCAATTGGTGGTAACAAAATCACCTGGTACACCAGGACAACTCCCCGTGCTGCAATTTATGTGTATTTACCAATAATATGGCCAAACGGGCAGACAGTGTATTTGATTGTAAGTGATCAACTGCAACACCAGTACAATGACCTTCTTAGGTAGAAAGCCTACTTGTTGTAGGTGCGTAGATGCTACTGTCCTTCATGTAAGAGGGAATAGGCGTCTTCTGGGTATGCGCGCTCCACCTTAGGCCTCATCGTCACTTACCATCAGGTGTGATTGAGGTCAAGCCTAAACCCATCAGGAATAAAAAAATGTGGTGCTTGCAATAATCCTGTAATTACAATGACTTTTTGAAAAATAACTGAAAGAAGGCCAAGTTCATTGCCGGCATAACAAAGTCTAGTTCTAATTGATCATTACACCTTAAAATTCTTCTTCATTTTATACGGGTTGCTTCACGGTGTGTTTCTTGCCCTTCTTCGAAAAAAGTCGAAATGCGTATGATAAATAAACAAATCATTCAGTCAGAACTGCATATCGAACTACCGACCTCACAAATGTAAGGAAAACGCCCTATCAACAATTCGAATACGATATTTAAAAAAGTTTCTTAGTGACCTTATTACGTAATTTGTTTCTTTTTTCAGATTAATTCCAGGAGCTTCCAAGAAAAGGTTTCCCGCCCCTGCACTGGCGCGGAACGTAAAAAGGAGCGCTGTGTCGGACGCCTCCCTCCCCGTTCCCCTCACGCCCCGCGGCTCCGGACAGCGGGCGGGCGCGGATTTGGAAATACATAATCTCGTAATTTTGCCAAAAATATTTTTTTTTTCTTAAAAATAATACCTATCTGTTTTGTATAAAAGGTAACTCCTAATTTTCGTGTGGTTCCCCACTTAGAATAGGGCCACCCCCAGTGTTTCCGTATGTGTCATCAAGACGATTGCACCATAGACGGGCAGCAGCATTCTCCTGTGTACATTAAGATCGGTGCTGCTATCACCAATCCGCCTGCCTAGCGTGGTGATTATGGCAAATCCCGCAATGGACAGCCAACCAAAAGTGGCATTCTATTGGGGAGGATTATGTTCAGCAGCGAACGTATTGTGGCTGATAATGAACTTTTAATTTCAGCTACAGAAAAACGATTTTACGATATACACAGAAATATAAAATTTTATCCAACTCGTTAAACCCTTACAAGTGATATCCTCAAAAGTCGATACAATGTTCAATCCCTGGTCATTTCACTTTTCTCTCCAAAACTTTGATTATTCGGTTTTATATATAACAATGCGACTAAGGGAATACATTATAAAACATCAATCAGGCCTCCCCAACCCGTCTGGCCAGCGCGGGGAGTGTAAGCCAAATCCTCCGTCTGTCTCCGGCAGATGAGAGAGGGTTGTGCTCCTGCAGTGGAGACAAAAATAACCTGATGATGATGATATATAACAATATTACACATACACTTATCTAACCCAAACTAGATTTTGTCCTGTGCTATGGTAATTAAACTAAGATATTCAAAATTAGGTATAACATCCAGACCGAGACCAAATTGTACAGAGTTGTCTGTTCCCAGTGGGAATCCACGACCACTCGCGCTCGAGTACAATGACAAAGCTACTAGACCAAAGAGGCTGTCGATTTTATATATTTATACATTGTATTTATTTACAAGCTGACGGAAACAGGAGTAAACTTAAATCAACCTTAACTCCTAAGGGCTCTATTGTAAGCCTTCGATCGATAGTAGATGGTTTACGACTGTTTTATTATTCGGATACGCTCATCTACTTGTTTTTACGATGAATATTAACTGGATTGACTATGGCGAACTATATTCAGACCGAACAAAATTCATATTATCGTTTTTAGTTTAACTTGAATAAGGAATATACAGGATTTAACTTCGACAATTTGTTATTGTATTTCTTTACTTTGTGCAACAATGTAGGTATATCGTATTGTCAAAGAATCGTCTCATGTCAACCTCTAGACGTCCACTGCAGTCGCTACCGGCCACCTTCTTCAGGTCGTCGTTCCACCTGGCGGCGAGACATCCACCCTGTTGTTGCTTCAGGTCGTAAGTAAATAAAAAGTTGAAAAGTTTGTCTCAAAATACGTATTGTGAGACTTTTTTTAATGACTTTCCGACCTGTCCGAGGAAATCCGACGAGGAACTAAAGTCACCAAGAAAGAATTAGATGGAATCAGTAAGCTAACGTGGCAGTGGGCTAACCGATTGCCGTTGAGGTAAACGGATTATCGAATGAAGACCGCGACTGGACGCCCCTTGGCTAGATGGAGCGACGATCTGCGTAAGGCGGCTGGCATTAGCTTGGAAGAAAATAACCTAAGATCGGGTTCAGTGGCGCGCCTTGGGAGAGGCCTATGTCCAACAGTGGACTCTTTCAGACTAATTATGATGAGTAATCTAAGTACGAATTAATCATTATTAGATTTCAAATGATTTCACAAGAAAAATTTGAAGTAAAATATCATTAATTCTGACCCCCTGTTGACGTTGCTGCCCAATGTCCCTGCAGAAGTCAAAAAAGATAATCTGTTAAAATAAATTCTATACTTATAATTATTTATACATAAAGGCAAATATATATATTGAAGTGTGAACATGTAAAAAATTATGTTAATTAGTAAAGTAATTTATTGGTAAGTAATGCATAATTAAAATACCTATTTGCATACATACATCTCAGTTTATGTAAGGTTTTTGTTCCTGAGTGCCAAGTCCGGCCCTGCGCGCCGTCGCCGCGGGTTCCGTAGCCGCGTTTTACATATTTCTTCAGCTCGCCCCATTGTGAGGGCGGCTGTATTGAATCAACTGTGCGCATTGTAGTGTGCGTGTCTTCTCTTTGTCTCAGGTTGTACCTACTGAAGCGGAGAGGAAATCTTCTACCTACCTTATTGTGTTTTTAATTATGTATATTCATTTTTGCTGAATTTTCAGGGCTAGGTAACTGTTTTTTTTTCTATATGACCGTTTTTAAAGGTATTTTTCGATACTAAGTAAGCACTCCAACTCTTCCTGTTGTTTATTATGACTAACGGATAAATCTATGTAATGGGCAGCAGCATTGCCTATCTGGTAGGTATGTTTTAAGTGAGACTTGGTTCAGCTGAGAACTGTTATTGTTTGTTTTTATCTTTTTATAAGCTTTTGATTAATCAATTTTTATCAAAAATGTGCTTTCCTGTAGAGTAGAATAGGACCACTCCAACTCTTCCCGTGGATGTCGTACAAGGCGACTAAGGGAATACATTATAAAACATTAATCAGGCCTCCCCAACCCGTCTGGCCAGCGCGGGGAGTGTAGGCCAAGTCCTCCGTCTGTCTCCGGCAGATGAGAGAGGGTTGTGCTCCTGCAGTGGAGACAAAAATAACCTGATGATGATGATGATGATAAAAAATAACCCATTCGACAGAAGAAAGTTACTACTACAAAATGTATGACTAACCTTTCTTAAAATAGCTGCTACGAAGTGTTACCCGACCGCGGCGAATCCCAAAGGAGAGTAATGTTTTTAAAACGATATGAAACTGCGGACGCATAAACACTGTCCAAGTCGCATTATGTCCATCATATTAGCCTTGAAACGTCCACTGCTGAACATAGGCCTTCCCCAATGAACACCACCACACCGGGTCCTCCCTCTGCCTTATATTCAACTGCGATCAATGTCGTTTCGTCCACACCGCGTTACGACCAAATAGCGTCGAAGTTATTGACATTTCACATGATAATAAGCGGCCATTGTTGCCAATGAACACCTGCAACTGTTGGATTGCTGTGAACAACAAATTAAGTACTACTTGAATTGCTGGATGCCAACATAAATAGCTAAGAGAGTGGAGTATCTTGAACTCTATTTTGTACCGGCACTCATACAAATCAAAGCTCAACAGCTGACAGATCTCGCAACATAGTCATTATTGAACGCTCTGACATTTAGGTCAATTCAGTTTATGTATTTTTTCAAGGTTCACTTTTGACCCTAATCTTCCGATGAGGTAAATTCTGATACTTAGAATGGGTTTTAAAAGTTTTGCTTGGCGGGGTTTGCGGGTCTCCGTCTAACGGAACCCTAAAATTATAATAACAAATCAAAGTTATTTTTTGTATATCTAATCCCAAATTCTTGGATACTTCAAATTAAAATTTCTAATGTAACTAAATATAAAGATATATTTAATATAAAAGTTTAATATACTCCTCCAAAATACCCCCTCCACCCCTCCTATGACGTCACGTTTCGTTCTACCAGTGTGTCAGCAGATATCTGTCCAATTTAAAAAGAACTTTATAAGATTCCTTGTTCTAATAAGGGTTGTTTTACTCGAGGGATCAAGTTACAATGGCCAAGTGGGCATGTTTTGTTTCTCTCAGCTTAAATGATGCAAAAAGCCTTAAGAAATTATAACGGCTACAGTATAAAAGGGGATGATGTGTATTGTTTTTGGGGGGAAGATGGATGGGAAGACATTATTCATTATTATATATTTAGCTGTAAATATAATTATATCTTCCTTATCCATAATTTTTTTGTTCTAAATTGTAGCTTGAAATATCGAATTTTTTTAAATGTTTATATTGCATGTAAACGCTTTATTGTACCAAAAATCACAGCAACAACAATAATAAAATAGGAATTAAACTGTGTACAAAGGCGGACTTGTCCCACTTAGGGATCTCTTCCTTCTCTTAGAGTAACCGAAAGGACAAGTATAATTTAGTACCAAATTTGGATAAAGAAATGTACAATATGTACTTATAATAAAGTTTGCAAATACATATTATATAAACATAAACGAACAATATATACACGAATAAGTAAATGATACAAATATCTATATATTTATCGTATATACATAAACTCATACACATAATACATAAATATATAAGATATATATATACATTTTGTACCAACCACTCATTAGCTGCGGAAATCAAAGGTCAACTGGTAGAGAATACCGTATTGGCATCACGTTGAAGGACAATGACGCCGTACGGCGAACAACACAACGCCGATCGGCGTAATTTTCTACGAGTCAACTCGTAGTAGACAATAGTGAATAAAAAAGTCTATCGCAGTGTCTAACTACGAGTAAACTCGTTGTTTAACTAGATGCCATTTCCAACTATACATGAATACTCGTATCTTTAGAAATTGTAGAAGGTGTGCCGGCCACATTATTAAGTAGTTTGGTTACCTACTTAGTAATGTGGCTGGCTACTGAATCAGTTGTAGGTGACACCATTTATAATGGGGGCGGTTACTTATGTAATAGTGGTATATTTTTATCCTTACGTAAGTAGGAGGGCAACTTATTTTTTTCTCAGAGCACCAAGAGTGGCATTCTATTGGGGAGTATGCTCAGCAGTGGACGTATGTAGGCTGATGATGAAGTGGAGTAGTTCAAGCAAAAGTTAAGTAGTAGCGTAAACTTGCGGGTGGTTCTTTGTGTCGCAGCCACAAAGCTTGCCCGCATGATGTGTTGCCAAATTTATGTTTTTTGCCAACACCAGCCGCTTTATCTAGCTTTAATGTTGCTAGATTATAATATTATTTTTGCTCGGTCCAGGAATGCTGCCAAGAAAAGTTATTATAACATTCCTGCTTTCGTTCCCGCTGGGAAAAATTTCGACTAAATTACTCTTTAATGCAGGATAAAAAATACACATAGAATAATAAAAAAGCGTACATTTGTACATCTAGGCGGTCTAATCGCTAAAAGCGACTCCTTCCAGACAAACTTTTAATAGAGGATAAGAATAGCAGAGAAAGGTAGGTTCTGCAATTAATAAAGGTAGGAGTATAATTTATACCATTAATATATATATATATTACTTATATCGTCGCTGTGTAGGAAAAATCGTATGTAATCTAATATAATCTAATCACCCAACTATTTCTTAGAAAGTCTGTCACTCCCCCATTTATAATATTTATTTATACAGTAATTCGTATTAATTTTGTCTTTGTTTTCGATCCTTTCAGGCAGTAAGCTAGTAACAATAAATTGACAAACTGAGAAAAGTTTATTTTTAGATAGATAAGTTGATCTTATACTGAAAGACTTATTACTGAACGAATAACGAATAGTTTGAAATGGAAAATGTTTTGTCGAACACTTCAATGAGTGTTGAAATTCAAATATTTAGAATAAAATAGAATTATTTTTTGTTTTTTAAATGTACAGCTTCCTATTGTAGAAATATTGAATATTAAGGTTTAGTATTTTTTAGGTAAAAAGGGATTTTGAGACTGTTATTAATCTAATAAATAAAAACGTGAAGTTATCGTGTTTGTGTGTCTCTATTCTATTTAGGTGCTCTGTCCTGCGATAAAACATTTGTTTAAAGTTTAGTGTAAAAAAACTTCTTGCCAAATACAAAAATCTAAAAAATATATTTTTTTATTTGACAACCTTTTTTTCATGATTAACACTAAGTAAATTTCAGCTTTAGTAAATAAATAAATAAAAACAATAATTCTGTAGTCCACGCGAGCGGAGCCGCGGGCTCAGCTAGTTTATAATACAAGTATTCGATACCGCAACTGATCGATCTCTACTCTGCAATTTAATTGTATTATATTAAAAAACAAAACAAAAGCTTCAAAATCCCTAATTAGCTAAAAGTACTGAACCTAAATAACACATAATTTCAAAAATACACCCCATAATGCGGCTTCAAAATCCACTCGCCTCGAATCGCGCGACCCTCCTAACGAAATTTTTTCTCTCCTTGCGGTTACACAAACGCAGCGACGCACACAGGCAAACAAATTTTTCCTCACCCATTCAAAGTGTGCGTAAACAAGAGTGTCGAGATGGAGATTTCTTGTCTGTGTGGGTGCTAGCCGCTGCCTCCATTGGGCACGGCGCTATTTCTTTATTGATCCATATTTCTTCTTCTTTAGACTGCCCCGCGAGGGGTGAATAGCCCCCCTGAGGGGTGGGGTGGTCCCCCAGACCCCCTTTCGAGCTCCGGACGGAGCGGAGGTGTTTTTCTACAGTTTTAATGAACGAAGGACTCGAAAATGGCGCTGAAGGAGTTTTGGGGTGGAAGAAAACGTTATTAATGCTTTTTAAGCTGAGTAATTTTCAACCTTAATGGTTTAGGCTCTTAAGTGAGGAGTTTTTGTTTTGGGTTGCTTGTATGTGCGTTGTTTTATGCGATAACTTTGTACGGATAAAATGTAGGTTTCTGTTGGGAATTTTGAAAAATAAATATGGTGTTTACTGCCTCAGCGTTGGTCGTATGTTCCTATATCTGTTGCCACGTCGTCGGATTGCCAGAGGACGTGGGTTCGGCTTCCAAAGGAAACTTTGTGTAGTATGTATAAGTTGTTCTTGGCCTGTTTTTTTTTAAATAAATAAACTTGAATCATTTCTTATAAGAAATGAAAATGTGCAATTATAACTAGAGGGTACAAGCTACTACAGAGAAACATCTAAAGAAGTGGATGGAAGTCATTGTTTACTGTCCTCATAATTTGTTTTAAACTACAGACTCTAATATTCTGTGTATGTATGTAAACACTTTATTTTAATTTTAACAGCAATAACCAAATTGGAATAAAATTGTGTACAAAGGCGGACTTATCCCACTTAGGGATCCCTTCCAGTCAACCTTAGAGTAACTGAAAGTACTATTATTATAATATTATATGGCGTAAATAATTTTTTTCTCTGTACGCAATAAATATCACTCTGCAGTTGTATTTGCCCGTATATGATAACCATTACCAGATTCATATATACCTGAATTTTATATTTCATCATCAGCCTGTATAAGTCCACTGCTGAACATAAGCCTCCCCAATAGAATGCCACTTTTCTTGGGGTTTCCATTGGGGGATTGGCCATAATCACCACGCTTGGCAGTCGGATTGTTGATCGCAGTAACGATCATAATATACACAGGAGAATGCTGCTGCCCATCCCTGTTGCAATCCCTTAGTCGCCTGAAGACGACACCCAGGGAAGATTTGCAGGGACCCTATTCTAAGCCGTGAACCACACGGCATACGAATTTTTATATAAGTTACTAGCTGTTGCTAGCCACGTCGTCCGCGTGGACAACTTAACATCACAAATTATTATGTATTTCCCGTAGGAATGGGATGGTTTTTCGGGATAAAAATTATCCTATTTCCTATTCCAGGACCTAACCTATATGTGTGCCAAGTTTCCTTACGATCCGTCCAGTGGTTAAAGCGTGATTGAGTAACAAACATCTAAACATCCAAATATCCAAACTTTCGCGTTTATAATATTAGTAGGAATGATTATTAAACACTGAAATAGAACCAAAACCAATAATCTTAGCAGGAAGACAAGTGAGACAAATATGCAAACTCATAAGAGCTACTTTCGTTAAATCAAACAAAACAATTATTTAATACTTTAACAAACGAAATCACTACACATATAACACAAACCTTCCCTACAAAAATCAACTCTAAACCACCAAATAAAACTCCCAACACTTATCTCCTGCAAACAGTAACAGAAATGAAATCCCTGCACCAGAAAAAAAGAAAAATCCCTCGCAATCTCAAAAAACAACCCCAATAATTGGGCTCATTATGAGTACGTAGGAAAAACATATTCGTTGCCTAACCGTCGCCATAAATAAAGAAAGGGGAAAAGGGAGGGAAGAGGGAAAAAATTTATTATCCCAACCCCGCCCCCTAAAGGAGAAATATGAAATAAAATGAAAATGTAATGGCGAAAAAATACGGAGAGCGCGGCAAGACAAAGGGATGGGGGTGGTAGGTAAGAGTGGAAAGAGACTTGCCATTTATTTTGTTCGTTCATCATATCGGCCCCTATTGCCGAACATACGCCTTCCCCTGAACGCCACTACACCCGGTCCCCGGCCCTCCGCATCCAGGAGCTTTAGGCCACCTTTTTCAGGTCATCAGTTCATCTAGCAGCCGGGCGTCCTGCGGTCTCCACTTCAGAACTCGTCTGCCACGGCCTTCAGTTTTCGACAGATGTGGCCCGCCCACTGCCACTTCAGCTTGCTAATCTTTTCGCCTATGTCGGTGACCTTCGTTCTTCGTTGGATCCTCATTACGAATCACATCCCTCAAAGAAACTCTTATTTGTTTGTTCATCTGAAGCTAATTAACATTCCAGTAGTTACAGAATTTTGCTTACAGAGCTTGATTACAGAGCTGATCAAGCTCGCTTATCGAGCAGGCGTAAGCAGTTTTCGAAAGTGGCAAAATTGATTTATTTAAAAAAAATTCAAAATATCGTCATAATTTTTTTGCAGTTGTTATTATAATTACTTAAAGATTTTTTTTTGATTAAGAAGTCGCGATTTATTTTCATTAACATCTTCCTCTGTATTGTAATTTAATTTTTTTTTTCTTGCAAATAAAATTGGAGAGGGTGATAGACCTGATAAAATGGGACATAACTATTATCACAGAATAATTGTGGATAAGATACTTACAACAAATGCTTAGTGCCTGCCAAATGCTTAAAAAAATTCTAAATTGTCTTCATAATACCGTCTGCTCCACCTAGAAGTGGTATCCATACTTAACTAGCTGTTACGGGCGGGTTGCACGCCGCAGGCTCTGGCAACGAAGACTCGTTCCTATAAATCTGCCTTATCACAAAAATATAACCCTTCTTTACATCTCTACCCTGACATACAGTCTGGATGTATGCATAATTTTTATATTATTATATTTCATACTAGCTGTGTGATTTACTCACTCTTAATCAGACTTCGACTACGACTACGACTCTGATCCCGACCCCGACCCCGATCCCGACCCCGACCAAGACCCCGACGTCCGCTCCCGCTCTCGCTCCAACTCCCGCTCTCGCTCCAACTCCCGCTCTCGCTCCAACTCCCGCTCTCACTCCCGCTCCCGGTGAGTTCTGTATGTTCTCACTCATTGCAATACGAATTCCGTCGAGCATTTACACACTACACTTCTTCATTGTATACTAATGCAGTGAATGCGAGTTTTCGAAAACTATAAATTCGCTTAACTTTTGATTGACTGGGCCGATTGCAATGAAATAAAGCCTATATGTTACATCGAATTGAGCACTATGTTTCTGTAAAAATCTATCAAAATCGGTAGAGTAGCTTTTAAGTGATGCGTGCACAAACAAACAGAGAAACAGACAGAGAAAAAGTCAAAAATTATCGAAATGTGTTCTATTACTCATCTTTATACCCCCCAATTTTTTTGTTGCAAATTCCTTCAATGTACAGACACGCGAATATTTATTAGATGATTTCTTACTTTTTATACCATTTTGTTTATTTTATTTCCCATTTGAGCTGAGGATCTCCGGGCAGTATTAGCCTTACCGAGTCATGCGGGGCTCTGATGAGGTGGACAAGTATTATTTCCGTAGCTAACCGTAGTACCACAATGTGTCTCAGCACGGAGGCGGCGATGTTGTTCTCCACACATCACATGGTATCACAGGGCGAAAAGACAGAGAAGGAAAGTCGCTTGCCGTCGTTTGTCAGGAACGCGTAACGTGGCGATACTCTACCTACCCCTCTGGGACCAAGGCGTGAGCATCATGTAATAATGCTCAGCAATACGCACATCACAATATGTTTATTGTGCACCAATACATATAAAAATGTAACTGTACAATGGCCTTATAGCTTTAAGAGATTTCTTCCAGGCACATTTGGGTGATGGTAAATTCTTCGAGAAGTGGAGGTCCATTCAGCTACAGAACTGCTACAGAACAGTCCTTCAACGTGTTAATATTTTACCCAAGCACGTAGGTAGTAGACATAAAAGTGATTTTACGTAAACACGTAAATATATGAAGACTTTATCAAATTTTGAAGGTATCTGAAGGGAAGTAACCGCTTCTGGCTGAAGACCTTTTCATTAGGTAGGCAACATAATATTATTCATTTTTCATAGAATAGGTATGTTCCATATTGATAGATCAATAATAGCATTTTCAAAGATACTTAAATTCAATTACGTATGCTAACAAAGAAATCTAACAACCAGACGAAGAAAATTCTAATTCGAATAACTTTCTTATAAGTTAGACCTGCGGTTGCTCAAGTTTCCCACGGGAACATACCTATCTGTATCAGCTTTCAGTTCTTGAATTACTTTACGCAAGTTTGTGAAATTGTAAAGGTATCAAGAAAGAATAAACCTCATCAACATGACATTTATTATTATAGGTATAGTCTATTTAGAGGGAATAAAGAAAAATAAGTTACATTACGTAATGTCATCTAGAAATGTGTCCCTGAAGGAAATTGGTCTCCGAGATACGGGGAAACAAGACGGAATGCCAGGAAATAAATAAATTACTATTTATACCTATATCAGACCGTTCATTTTATTGGTAATACGTAAAACTTAAACTAAATATGTTGCTAAGTAATAATTATATTTTATATGATAGACTTTTTATGTGTTCTATTCCAGGGTTCCATTATAGAGCTCTCTATGTTATTTTTAACAACATAGGTACCAAAGAAAATCGCACTATCCAACCATAATAATTTAGGTACTCAATAATTATGCTTTGTTTTACTAACAAAATACCTCACAAAGTAAGATCCTAAATATATTTTTAGAGGTCCTAAATATATTTTTAATATAATATTTATTTTCCATATTATAAACAATTTATAAACCATTCGAGTGAAAAATCCACTCCCTTCTAATCTTCAAAAGGACGGTAATACCTTCATAAAATGGAGCAGGTAAAAGAAAATCGAGTCCCTTGCAAAAATTAGCTCGAGACAGGGACGAATCAAGAAAGGAGGCGAGGGTCACAACCACATTTCATGCACTTACGTTTATTAGGAAATATGTCTACGTTGCTTTAATATGTTTTTTACATATGGACGGCAAAATATTGTATATAGGTATACAATTCGAAGCATACCTTACTAGACTTATTATTTGTCTCTTGTCTGACGTGACTCATCATGAGACTAATTAATCAAGAGTCTGTAATTCGGTACATTTTACCAAGTTTCCATAATCAGCTCTTCAAACAGAGATTTTTGTAACTGGGACTGGAAAAGAAAAAAATTGAATCCTCCAACTACATAGAGTGTGGAGATTAAAATGGAGAGACCTGGAAACAGCGGATTAACTAGAAAATCTACTAAATGAGAATCTCTGATGAACTTGATTTGTATATATAATTTACTATTACCCCCTCCAATGCTAACAATAGCCCCCTCAATAAAAAGCCCTAATTTCGTACCTGCTCCAGATAGGGGGTGGCGAGGCTTAGAGGTGGAAAAGGGGTGCTAAGAGCATTTTTCTCCCGTATATTAAGGGAGGGGTATTGTTTAGAGTTTTTGTAAAGGAGTAAGTGAATTTCGGAGATAATTTGGAGTAAGGGTGTTTTTTTGCTATAGAGGGTTAGGGAATTTAATCATGGTTTAGTATTATGGCTTTTGAATGACAGCTTAGTCATATACTCTCATGAAAAAAGATAAATAAGCTGATGTAGATAAAATACATTACAGCGTCTAATAACAGAAGCCTATAATTTTATTTTATTTACCTATTTATTTATCTTAAATACCTATATTAGGCTCATAAAATACTAAGAGTTGTTGGGGCATTCGACCTGAACGAGATGCTTGTTAACTTAAAGAACCTTTACGCCTATAGCAATAAGGCGCAAACCTGTGCTAGAGTTAACTACCTACAGTTGAGTGACCAGTTATTTACAAAAGTATTCAGTACCTAATAGGTACTAGACTACCTTTTAAAACTCAATGTATATTTTTATGTTTTTTTTTAGTTGCACTTTACACTTAAAAATTCACATCTTATAGATAAGTTTGGCTTAGCTCAGCTTACTAAAAGTTGTTTCTTTTCAGTTATCTACGCTATTAATAAAATCATTTTATTGGACACTGTCATCGTCCGTCAGTCATGGCTGACGAGGAAATATAAATAAGAAGACAAAGGGGCAGACAGACCGAAGAAGAACACAAGACAACTGGACAAGGTTTTCTTGAAAATATATCTATGTATGTATATGTTGTACGAATTTGGATTTACTTTCTCCTGACTCTTCAGACCCTATATAAGTACCTCTTATGAAAATCTATATTTTTCTATTGGTATTACTTTAGAGTACCGCTTTAAAAGTCATATCACATGTTGCCTTTAGTTACTTGGCCAGGAGTCTGAATAAAAATACTTTTGTTTAATTCCCTAGTACAGGAGAAAATCGCAGTTTGGGATTAGACAACGTATGTATATATGAAATACCTTTTTATTAACTATGCATTTAAAGTAGTAGCAATAAACCCTCGTATAGTTATTTTCAATTTAAGTCCGCTCTAAAACTGTTTAATTATTTACATAAGCATTGAGAAAGATACATAATTCTGACACCCAGAATGGAAGCTTACACTTTTCGCTTCAACATTTGTCCCAACCAAACCACAGCTGTCGCTACATTTCTACATTAAATATAATGCCTAAGACGTACAACATGCAATAGAAAGGTAAAACTAACCATACTACAGTCTCATTTTAATAACAAACGGAGAAGAGACTTGAGACAAGATTTCTTAAAGTGTTCGTCATCTGAAACACTACCTACTTTACAGGAAACGATAAAAACTTTACATATACTAAGAACGTAGGAAACATTATATAATCCTCCGAACACAGACTATCCAAGACATCAGCCCCCAAATTTTTCTTACGTTGCTCTTGTTTAAAGAAAGTAAATATATATATATTTTTATTATGTTTTATAACATAATTAAACTTTATATTCAGAATATAATATTTATAGAAGGTTTGTTCTGCTTAGAACATGTCACCCTCATTGTTACATGCTTACACACTTAGCCTCTACGTTTAATACCAATATCAACCATATTGTATAGTATCCTGGCCTCCTCGGAAATCTGTGAGGCCAAGATACTATTGAAGTTACCGAAGTCTAATAATTTATATTTATATTCAAATTGTCTCCTTTCTGCTTCGTTTCGGTCACGCTCCACTAAAATGTGGTATAGACATCGTCTATCGTTCCACACTCTGGTATGGTGTATTTTTAAGGTTTTTTATAACATAATTAAACTATATATTCAGAATATAATTTTCCATACAATTTGTTAGTAAACCTTATACTATATTAGTTAATTACAAATAAGAAAATAACTACACAGTTGGCTGGCTACTGGCTACCTGGCTACCTGGTTTCCTGACTACCTGGCTACCTGGCTACCTGACTACCTGGCTACCTGGCTACCTGGCTACCTGGCTACCTGGCTACCTGGCTACCTGGCTACCTGGCTACCTGGCTACCTGGCTACCTGGCTACCTGGCTACCTGGCTACCTGGCTACCTGGCTACCTGGCTACCTGGCTACCTGGCTACCTGGCTACGTGCAGGCGTATCCAATGCCGCAGTATCGGAGAATCCCACCTATCTGCTATTGTGTTAATTGTTATAGGTAATTGTTTTTATTTTATCTGACGCAGGGTATAATGATTTTTAACAATAAAGAATAATGAAATAATCTCGTCATATCTGACGTTGTTGGGACATAGCACAACAATCAACAATTTTAAAGTCAACAGTTTCAATTTGTAATGAATGACAAATTGAAACTGTTGACTCAAAGCCCTCTTCTTACAAAATTCTGACTGTAAATCTTACTTTTTCCCAACAAAGGCACATACACCTTTCTATATCATTAAATACATATCAAACGCTTTACCTAAGACGTAAATATATGAAAGGAGAGGTAAAAACAAAAAAAAACCTAAAACATAAACCGACTTCCGTCTGAAGCAACTTACCCTGAGGGCCGGGCCTCCCCCCCTCGTATAATTGGATGAGAGGAGCCCGAGCTACACCCACGGATTAAAATATTTATTTTTGCGATGGAAGAAAAAGTACGTCGAAGTACAGTCTATAGAAAAAGTTTACATAAAGTATTGCTACGACATTTAAACGGGACAACAGCATTCTGAAGAAGATAGCTGCAAAGTTTAATATCACTAAATCCCGTTTAGTTATTAAGTAATAAATAACTTTAAAAAATTGTATTTAAAGTAGCGGCGATAACTCATTTTTTTAAAAAAAACAAATTAGCTCAGATTTTTTTTTATCTACTATTTATAAGCTACTTTTTTTACACGATACACAATTCTTATATCCAGAATATAACCTTATACCTTTTGCTTCCACATTTGTCCCTACCAGGCCACAGCTAGTCATTTCTACATCAAATAGGTACGTACCTAAGACTTAAATAGTTCAAAAAAATTATCTTTATTACTATTCAAACTGGAAATAGCAGTTAAACCGATGTTTAATACGTTTTTAGAGCAGGGTCTGCCTAGACAGGAACTTTAACCTTGTAATTCTGATGCAAAACAGCAATGTATGCATTATGATTTGAAGGGTAACAGAGTCAGTATAGTGCAGGTACACGAAACCTAGTCCTCAGGAAGGCAGCGTTGCCACTTGTAGGCTGTCTACTGCTGCATACAGCAATTTAATTGGCAACTTTGTTTACTGTGTAAGAGGTGGGCTGTCTGCCCGTTTCCCTATTCATTCCATAACAATCCACCAAGTTGCTGATTTGGCATTTCTGAGTTGGCATTTGGAGCAATTGATTTTGTTACTCCCTTACCTGAAACCAAATTCCAATAAGATTATTTTATGACCAATGTGCACGCAATTTTCTAGTTGACTGTACCTGCTTCACATAGGAAAAGCTACGCAGTGGCCTTATTCTTTGAAAATGAAAATATAAATTGGAGTCAGTCCAAAATCGAGATGGAGTTTAAATGGGTATACCGTTATTCTTTGATCGCCAAATATCAACATCTGTTTACTGGATTAGTTTGGAGTTCTTGATGTGGGTTAGCCTCCTTGCAGGTTATTATAATATCGTTGGCATATCAATGAAATAAAAATCTCATCCCAGTGGTTCTAGAGTTTTTTTTTTTTTTGTTTGTATGTCAGTACTTCCTCTGCCACAGGGCAAAGACATTGTCTGCAATACAAGGATTCAAACTTCTTTTTTATTCTTGTTTATCCATTCTATTTTGAAGGGTGGAGGTCTCCGGGATTTATCGGGAGACCATTTCACTATATTAACATCTAATTTCTATTTTAATTACATTAATAACATTTATTAATAACTAACTTTCTTAACTCTATTTATAATGTTATTAGTCCATTTCATCTGTGTATATCGAGTGTATACTCATGTATACTCTTTTTATACTACTTTTCTTAAGCTATTTTCTTTCCTAGTTTTCTATCATATTTACATTGTTTTATCTTATCTTGTTCTATTCCTATTTATTACTATGGCTGCTATATCCTTACAGTATTTAACAAAAATTTGTCTGTGTTCTTTTGTACTCATTAATGTAGATATTGAATCCCTGTCCAGTCTAATACCCAGTTCTAGTTCTAAGTCCAGTTTTCTCCTTCCCATTTGGGGACAGTCCAACAGTATATGTGGGACAGACTCCTCTTCGTCGTCGTTGCATATGCAGGATGAGCTTACTTTACATTTGAAACGGCAAAGATACTGCGAAAATCCCCCGTGTCCGGTTAGCACTTGTACCAATCTTGGCTCTAATTTTATTTTCCTCATTGTTCTATAAGCGTCCACAGCGTTTGGGAAGAATAGTTTCGTGACTCCGGCTGTGTCTCCGTTTATGTACCTGTCGTTCCACTCTCGAATAGACTCTTCCCTGATGGATTTTTTCATGTAGGAGACGGGATACCTGTCATACTTCGGAGCTGTTTTTAGTTTAAGAGCTGCTGTCTTGGCTAATTCGTCCGCTCTCTCATTCCCCTTTGCGCCCGTGTGGGCCCTTTAATAATAATAAATAAATAAATATGTGGGTTCTAGAGTTTAGACCTAATCACATAACTAAACTTATTTTTTTGGCCATGTTATAAAAATCTATGATACAAAAACCTAATCTTTGGTTAAAGGCCAAGTGTATAGTCAACCTACAAGAGTCCACTGCTGGACATAGACCTCTCCCAAGGCGCCACGGAACCTGATACTCGGTTCTTCTCATCCAGTTACTGCCAGCCGCCTTACGCAGATCGTCGCTCCATCTAGTCAACTAATAAGCGTCCAACATCACGCTTGCCCAGTCGCGGTCTCCACTCGACAACTCGTTTACCCCAACGGTAATCGGTACACTTTAACGTACTAACCTTAATAATTGCCTTATTGCTTATATAATTCCCGTAGTACGAGAGAAAATCCAAGTTTATGATTAGAAAAGTATATTAGATTAGATTTATTAATTTCACTTTTACATCTTAAAAATTCAATTTTACATGTCATTATAATATGGTAAAAGGGATCTTCATAAAATAAAATAATGTACAAAATATAAATTACAATGTCAATAATTCAAATAATGTCATAGTATATAACATACTATCTATGTCAGTATATATTTCTAAAATAAAAATTTTAAAATACACTTGGTATTAAATTATCACAAATTAAAGTAAACGTCAGAGGGCCCACCAATAAAATTTTTTAGAAAATTCAATTATGGAATTCGCCGTGTGGTTTCCGGTAGAGTAGAATAGGACCACTCCAACTCTTCCCGTGGATGTCGTACAAGACGACTAAGGGAATACATTATAAAACATCAATCAGGCCTCCCCAAACCGTCTGGCCAGCGCGGGGAGTGCAGGCCAAATCCTCCGTCTGTCTCCGGCAGATGAGAGAGGGTTGTGCTCCTGCAGTGGAGACAAAAATAACCTGATGATGAGGATGATGATTCACTTTCCAACAAAAGGTAGTATAAGTATATATATATGATATACTGCTGTACGAGTATAACACTGTCCCCTACAGCGGGAATTCATTTTTGTAGGTGTTATAGGTAAATCACTTGAGAGTTGCGGTTTTGGGTGTAGTCGTGCAAAGTCAACAGTCACAGTACAAGCAAATATGTTTATTAATGGCACGTCTACACGTGTCAAATTGACCTTTGTTATTTTTTATGTTTATGCAGATCATATCATATGTTAAATGTCAATTGCAGTCGTTATCTATTTGTACACGTTTACACACACTTATGTAAACGCACGGCAGAATCGATTTAGCTCTGGTTCGGGGTCTGTTCAAATACTGTAAAGTTGTGAATGTGTTCAATATAGTTAATAATAATAAATAAATATGTGGGGACATTTCACACACGGCCACCTGATCCCAAACTAGGCAGAGCCCGTAATATGGGTACCAGACAGCTGATATACATAAATAAATACATAATAAATAAATAAATAAATATCTCAGACATTCACACCAATTATCCAGTCCCAAACTAGGCAGAGCCTGTGCTATGGTTACTAGATAACGGATACACATACTTAAATAAATATATAAACATCCAAGACTTTGGTACAAACATTCATATTCATCATACGAACATTTGCCCCTAGCGGGATTCGAACCCGCAACCTCCGGCGTGGCAGGCCGAGAGCTACTAATAGCTAGAGCAATATAACCAGGAAAACTTAACTTTTCCTTTTTCGATGCGACATAAACCGTTAATGAAGTGTAAAAAAACTATGTATGTTAACTAAACTAATAATGTTTCTCTCACTGTCGCCCTGACCTCCGGCTGCTTGGACTGCTCAGAAGCTCTCACTCCCAACATAGAAGCCCGGAATATTAATATTTTTTTTATTTCTTTATATTATTATTAGTAAAGCTTTACTACGAAAAGAAACGCGAAATCCTCTCCACACCTCCGCTAGTCTCGAGAATACGTCTAATGGAAAAAAGGATGATATTGCGGCGGCATCCTTTTAATATTTTTTTCATTAAAGTTTTTAATATTAATGGAAACGTATCAGAGTTGCGCGTATCCCTAATTATTTTTCGGACTCTCCCATTTTCCGCGCGGTGGAATTTTCGGGGTTCCGTTAGAGCGAATTTATAAGGAAAAGTTTTGTGATCCTATTACAAGATTGATTATGTTGATTAGAAAATTAGGATTGGCTGTTATTTCTTTTTAATGAAATTGCTTTTTTTAGCTTTTGAAAAGAGTTTTCAAGGTATTTCTGAGTTACCTTTTTTATGCTGTAAAGTACCATTTAACGTCATACTAAATTGTATTTTTTTGTCATAATTGGTAGATACCTACTGGTCCATTGCTAGGTATAAGTAATATATTATCTTTGGTATGTGTAAGGAGTATATGACATGGTATATGGGATGTAAGGGAGCGCAAATAGGTTTAAAGATCTTTATTCTCATTAAGACAATGTCACTTATATGAGAAACACCGCACACACACAAAACATTTATTATTATTTTACCTATTCGTTTAACGCATTTCTTGTTAGATATCGTAATTGTCAAGTACATGTTGGCAAATACATCCGATGCTCCTAATGCCAACCTCGCCTGCACGCGGTGCACCCTGCTGATTGACCGACGAGGCCCTGGCGACCGGCAATGGCGGTATAACCACGCAAGCACTCACTAGGCCATAAATACCACAGCGTCACCGGTGCGAGACGTAGACGTAGACGATGGCCAACAGATCTGCCCAGCGTGGGCATTATGGGCAAAGCTCCCCTATGAGCAGTGTGGCGTTCATTGTCCACCAGTGGGCGTTTCAGGGCCGATATGATGATGATATGTAAGGAAACTTATGAAACTTTTTCAAGCAGTTTATAGAATCAAAATATTTTATAGTTACTTGTTAGCACCTGCGTACATGACCATGTTCATTCTAATTTAAACTTTATCGTCATTGGATACGGTGCTGGGGCTGGTCACTTAATTCGAAATGTAAATGTACCTACTACTATGTACCTATAGTGCATACTGGTACATTCTATATATATTTTATTCAACAACTCTTTGGAAAGTGTAATGAAATATATTGACGGAACCCAAACACAAAGCGCGACGTGTATTTTACATATATTTTATTATAGAAAAGGCAGGTGTATTAAAATGAATATATTTTCCTGAACTGTCTGGCGCGGCCGGGAAGGCAGCATTAGTTCCGTCTCGGCGGACTGCTTGATGATTTTTTTTTTAAATTAAATGTATCCTACCATTTTTGTTTTGCTAATTCTTTTACAAGATATAATATTGCCAAAACGATGCACGATTCGAATACATGATGATCGACGAAATAAACATCGATTAACTTGCTTAGTTAATAGTCAGTCGAAGAATACGAAGTCGAAGGAAGACTGACTTTTCGTAAATTCGAAATGGCGAAACGGCCTTCGACCTTATAAGTTTTAATTTATTTAACTTTAAGAAGAAAATACATCATATGTCTTACATAACTCACACATAATAAACCTCTTGGGTTTGTCCTATGTGCGGTGAGGCCGCTCGGTCACAGCGGGCCATGCTAACGCTTGTTGTACATTATAAAGTAAGGTGCAGATGAAAAATGTTATACATTTATTAGTTTCGATATGGCGTACGTTCACGGTTTACAAGATTTTTAAATCAACCATATATTTTCATAGTGTATGTCTTAATGATAGCCACTTAAACTAACGTTCACACTGACAGATATTTATCAAATCAAAATACCACACCATATAGTCGGCTATTTATAAGACCATAGTGCCCCATCTATTATTGAGTAGCACCAACTAAAATTGTATTATCCCGTTTCAAACCCAACTATGGAATAGTCCGATGCCCATCGACAGCGACCCCTATAATAAATATATTAACACCATCTAGCGGAGAGTAGGAAGAACTAACAAGTAAAATGAGGCGTCACCCACAAACTATGTAAACTAACTGTAAAGACCTTTCCAATAAGAATTAGAAACCTACTCAACATAGAGTTTCCAATGGACGCCGAGGATTATTAATTTTAAATTCCATTTTTTTATCTCGTATATGCATTGTCACTTACTTATTCAGTTGTCTCATTGCAATTTTTTTTAGTTGACGTACCCCTTTTCACATATGTATCTGTTTTATGTGGATATTACGATTATAACGACCAAACTGGGCACAGGTGTTCGCCATCATAATAGGTTTAATAGTTCGCCATCATAAAATAGCCTTGTACCGGTAGAACAGCTGCCAATCACCGGTCCTTGCTAGTTTTTATTATAATACCACCATGTTACCTATCTAGGTACGATCACGTGCCTTTCTTACAGTTATGTGTTGAAATTCGTAACATTGATTAAAATGGGAAACACAATTTTTCTGTTTCCTTTCATACTTAATAAAAAAAAAACAACTACATTTGTCTAATCTCAAACTAGCATTTTCTCCTTTAATATGGGTTATTAGATAAGAATAAACCTGTTCATAATATAGTATCCAGATTTGAACTAACTTTGTGGTCTGTCCCTAGTGGGAATAAACCCACGACCACTGGCGAGTGTAATGACTAAGTCACTAGGCTAATTATTTGATAAAATCTTATTATAGTTATGTTTACTTAATTTTCTTTATAATGTACAACAAGCGTCAGCATTGGCTTGCTGTGACCGAGCGGCCTCACCGCACATAGAACAAACCCAAGAGGTTTATTAAGTGTGAGTTATGTAAGACATGTGGTGTATTATTTTCTGAAGTTATGTAGTTACTTAGTGTTTGACGACCTCCGTGGCGGAATGGGGTAGTTCTCGGCCTGCCACGCCGGAGGTTGCGGGTTCGAATCCCGCTAGGGGCAAAAGTTCGTATGATGAATATGAATGTTTGTTTGTACCCAAGTCTTAGATGTTTATATATTTATTTAAGTATGTCTATCCGTTATCTAGTAACCATAACACAGGCTCCGCCGAATTTGGGACTAGATAATTGCTGTGAATGTCTGACATATTATTATCTGAGTGACCCCGTTTTTTTTTAGCAAACACCGATCCGGAAATGGAATGAATCCGTCAATAATCTCTACGTGTCGTCCCGTCGTCGCACACTGCGTCCAGCGACGCGACGCGACGCGGCACGACACGCGTCAATCCAATATGAATGGATGGCCGTATTCATTTCCCCCTAGGGGAGCCTTTTTATTCATTTCAGGGATCCTTTATAATAATAGGGTTCCGTTATAAAATAAATTTGTTTTGTTTTTAATTTATTTTATTTAGAGAATTAAACAGCATTTGTTAATCCTACCTGTACGATTATAAGAAAATATAAACCTAACAGATTTCGACGGACGGGCAAATAGCAAAAATTACATTGAAGAACACGAGTTTTAAACATTTAGGTACGTATATACCTATAGTTCAAAAAATATAATATACAATAACCTAATAATAATACATTAATAGTTAAACATTTTAACTGTCTCATAGATTTGATAGAAGGAAGAAACAGGTTACGGACAGCAGCTCCACAAATTGTGAGTCCTTTTAAAAAAATATCTTTCATTATCCGAGCATTGCTCATAATAGCTACTTCACTTAGTGCAGTATATATTTGACTGACTAGAATAAAGTGAGTTCTTTGTTCACTTCACGTCGATAGTGCTCTGGAATGTTTACAGAATTACCAATGGATTGGGTTTCAAAGTGAGTGAAGTCACTCGTGTGAGACTCGCACGTGAGTTTGTATTTTACAGAATAGCACTACAGTCCGCATTATGAAAAAAAACGAGAGTGTAGTAGGTACCTATGCCTACTACAATAATATATTTGAATAAAAAGTAATTGTTGTTACAATTATAATGGTGTTATCAACTTGTACAGAACCCTACAGCCCTCTCGCGACACAACTCCCCATTTCCCGACCTTTACAATTCCATCTCGCGCGACTGAACATCAGCGAGTTACGCGCTTTTTTTATTTTCCTTTTTTTCAATTTTATCTTTTTTCCACAGCGGAGCGGATTTTACGGATATTTGCTTGCCTCATTGGCTTGAAAGTGAGATGGGTTCGAGTATTTTTCTCTCTTTTGTTGTATTTTTTTTGCGTTTTCGCAGCTAAATGAGGGCTTTGAGAGTTATTGGATTTGGGTCAAAGTTTTTTTGTGAATGTCGACATTTTTATAACATTTGTGGCTCAAGTTTAACTAATTAATGTGGTATTATGAATTATAACAATTTATTAGTAACGTATTGTATTCTGGATGAACACATAGGTACATATATTTACCACGGGAAAATTCATAAAATAGTTCTGCGGGCCGTAAAAAGTTATAATTATAAGCAATTATGTAAATTTTGTTAGTATACATAGACAGGAAACATTTATTTTTAAATCAAGTGGGTCACGGCCGGCGACGGCAGCGCCAAGTTAGGGACGGAGATATTGAGTACTATTTATTTCCTTAACGACATCTAGTGTCGAGTAGCTTCAAACATAAGCATATTTCTTAAAATGGTTGGAATCTCAGCTAAGAAATGATCCGAAAGGGAAATTTAAACTGTATTAGTTTTAACAATTTCCAAACATACTACATTAAAAGCAGCATCTTGCATTCAATTAAACAAGTAAATCTTATTAGATTAAATAAGAAACTAATACAAAGTAATAAGATAGTATAAAATGCCAAAAGATCGGTGTGTCTACATACATTTATGGCAATAAATGAGTTATGAATTATTATGTAATTTTCCTGTTAGACGAGTCACATTTCCCACTTTTTTAATTCTGCACTTATTTGTCCAAGTGTCTTCTGGCCAGAAATAACAAAGACAATTAAAAGACTTTTTTTATAATATACTATACATACATATCTACACACACATCTACACATACATACATTTGTGAAAGTGAAAGAAAAATGACACCACTACTGCACTTTATTCGGTATCCCACTCGAAATATGATCTCCCCTTGCCGGTGCACTCACGTCTTAGACAATTTCTCCTGCCATCATGCTGTCAGCCCCTAGACGTCCACTTCTGGACTAAGGCCTTCCCCAAAGACCGCCACCACACCCGGTCCTCAGCCCTCCGCATCCAGCCGTCAGGTCGTCGGTTCACCTGGCGGCGGGGCGTCCCGGTTAAGACGGTAGCTGGCGGTGATACGGCTGTTCAACGACCGCAATACATTGAGGCGTGTTATATAACTGTCGCGATCCCCAGCAGTGAGGTAATGACAGAGAGAAGAAGACAGCCATCAGATGGACTATCTGTTCATTTGCCACCTCTATCCGTAAAAATAAACAGTGTGCACGAATCCGTGTGTTTAAAAATAGGACTAAAATGCAATGCAAAAATAAAGAAAAAGGGAAATCGTGGTCAGTACAAATAACCGTTAAATTGACTAGCCACCGTTTAAAAACGAACGTGCTAACCGCAGATTAGCAGATACAGGGGTGGTAATCAGTGGTTGGTGCGCGGACCTGAGCGCATGTCCGGCAGCCGGGAAAAAAACGGACATTGGCCCGGGATATGGAGACGGACTCTTCATTAACATTAATTTATATTTTCTATTATTTTTATTTTATTTAAAATACTCTTACAGCACCATAACAGTAAATCCAATTCGGTACTGCAAACAACAAATTACCTTTCCAACTTAAGCACTTTAACATAAAAAAATATATATATTCTTCATGGGTTTACGCTTGACCTCAATCTCACCTGATGGTAAGTGACGTTGAGGCCTAAGGTGGAGCGCGCTTACCCAGAAGATGCCTTCACTCTTATTTTAAAAAGATCCAAATGATCCTTGTCCAAAAATACCGAAGCTGGCAGGGAGTTCCATTCCTTAGCAGTATATTTAAGATTTAAAAAGAAAACTCGTCGAAAATTAGGAAGGTTTATTGTGTAACTCAAATATCATAGTACAATCAATTTTAAGAGTTATGCTAAAGCTCACGCCTTGGTCCCAGAGGGGTAGGCAGAGATGACGTATCGCCAGTTTGCGCACTCTAATGTCGCAAAGCGGCTTTCCTTCGTCCGCTATTCGCCCATTGAGCAACAGAGAGTTTTTTCTTCTTCAAATAGGAACCATATCTGATATTGCGTTTAGTAAAAAAATTATAGATGGTTTTGGATCATTCACCTCCTTGTTGACTCTAGTGACTGGAGTTAGAGATGTCGTGGCTTCGATGCCCACGGGGACAGACAACTTTACATAAGTCAGACCTGGTCTGGGTGTTATATCAGTGAATTGTCTACTTGTCTAACTCCTATAATACTTAGACGGAATCCTAGTCTGGGATTTGACAAATGATACTAGGTATTCATGAAGCCCAATTTTGAACCACACGTTTAAAATTTTTTGGCACTTAAATTAGTTTAAAAAATCTTCAAGATAAATTATCGCTTCTTACGACATTAACAGGAAAACTTATATATAAGAAAATTTCTTGTGTCTTATGAGAAATGTCTTATAAGAAATCCAGTCGCATTGGTTGTTATATAAGACCATATATTACAAGATTTTTTTCTTATGTCTTATCAGACACATCATCAGGTTATTTTTGTCTCCACTGCAGGAGCACAACCCTCTCTCATCTGCCGAAGACAGACGGAGGATTTGGCCTACACTCCCCGCGCTGGCCAGACGGGTTGGGGGGCCTGATTGACGTTTTATAATGTATTCCCTTAGTCGCCTTGTACGACATCCACGGGAAGAGTTGGAGTGGTCCTATTCTACTCTACCGGAAACCACACGGCAATAGTCTGATCAGATACGCGCATAAAATTTTTTCTTGTCTTGTGTCTTAAAATTGCATCATCATCCTTTTGACGTTTATTTCTGGTCATGGACCTTCAACCATAAACGCCAGCCTATTTCACCCACATTATTTAGGTCGTCGGTACAAACGAGTATGTCGGCGGGGCGTACCACGGTCTCCACTCCAGAACTCTGAAGCAACAGCTACTTACTGCAACAGATGTGGCTCCACTGCCACTTCAGCTAACTTAATAAATAAAATAAAAATAAATAAATATGTCACATAAATATGCCAATTATCCAGTCCCAAACTAGGCAGAGCCTGTGGTATGGTTACTAGATAACGGATACACATACTTAAATAAATATATAAACATCCAAGACTTGGGTACAGACATTCATATTCATCATACGAACATATTTTTTAATATATTTATAACAATCTTCTGCATTTGCTGATCATGCTGTGTACATAGTTTGGGTTGCCGTCCAGAATCTAAATGTTGTTAATTTTTGTTACCACAATTACTGTTATGACTTCAGGTCGTCGGTCCACCTGGCGACGGGGCGATCCGCGGCCTCCACTCCAGAACTCGTCTGTCGTCGGTTCTGCGACAGATGTAGCCCGCTCACTGCCACTTCAGCTTGCTAATCCTTTCCGATGCCGGAAGCGTATGGTCGCGAAGGGCGGAGGACCGGGTGTGGTGGCGTTCATTGGGGAAGTCCTATGTCCAACAGAGGATGTCTAAGGGCTGATACGATGATGATGACTATTATGATTGTAATCGGTTTTGTATAAAATAAAAATAAAATAAAATATTTTTATTTCAGATATTCATCCATATATTGTTAGTAAGAAACTTAAGCTAAGTGTTAGTAATACAAGCAAAAATGGCAGAGACAGGCACATAAAACAAATATACAAAAAACATACAAAAAAAAGCAACATGAGAGGTGCTGGAGAGGGACCACTCAACGGGTGAAAGTATAGCTAATAAATAAAATAAATATAAATAGACTCCACACTAGCCGAGCCGGAATCATTGTTCTTACAATAAATCACGGCGTGGTAGAGGCGCCACTTAAAAATCCATTTCCCTCCTCCCCCCTTTGTAGCCAATGCGTAATGAAGACAGCGCAGCGCTGCTGTTGGAAAAAAATAATGGCCAACGAGAGTCGGGCGTCGCACAACGAGGGTTTGGTAGCATTTATATAGGTATATAACGTTCATATTAACTTCTACACCGAATAACTCTTGGAAAACTAAGTGGAATCTTGTCTTGTTAACTGAATTAATCTTTTTTTATGATTATTTGAAAAAATATCGTAAACAAGTTGACGAGTAAGTTCAATTCAATTCAAATATTCTTTATTGTGCACCAAAACATATACAATTTTAAATAAAAACAAAACTTACATAGAAGGATGAATTTAGTGTACAACGGCGGCCTCAGCGATTTATTACAGGCAATATTTGGGTGTAAGAAATAAGTTTTGGGTTTAAGTTCACGGGAACAATATCTTGGTGCGCTCGTATGGAGTTCAGATTCAGGTTCACGATTAACAAGATACCTATTTTTCAAATTAGTTTTTGTTTTCAGTATAGTATTCCTTAGTATACATATAGTACTAAGATTCACATTAAAAAACAACTTTGTAAGAAAGCCTATTATAAAATAAACAATTATTTGAATGACAAAGATGCCTGGTACTAATGTTAATCCAGCTTCGCCAAATCTTTATTAATTGTATGCAAACTGATTTTTAAAAGATGTGTTGCGTGAAGTTTGTTGCGCCGTTTCTTCTTCACAGCGCTAACACCTAGGAAGCGGTAGTCGATAAAAAAATTACGTGTATGTACCGAGTGTACTCATATGCAATAAATGATTTTGACTTTGACTTTGAAGAGTATTAGTAGTAGAGACGCAGCAGTGTCTTAGAGTGTAGGTATATTTATTGTTATGAAATATACCTACGTTCTATTATTAGCGTCAATTAGCGTCTAAGAAACAAGTTTTTTTATAAGAGAGACAAAACGCGCAATTCTCTACGGTTTAAGTTTTTTTTTTATTATTTCCCTAGATAATTGTGGTACCTCAACACGGAGGCGGCGATGTTCAATGAATAAATATTTTTTTATTGTTTGTAATTTTTATTGTTTGTGTCTGGTTCCCGGCTGGTTCCACCACTGATGTAACGAAGGGGACCCCACAGCCAACACTGATGTACTGCTTCTCCAAAATGGGTTTACATTTAAGGGAGGATGTTGTAATATGAACGTAAACGTCGGCCCCGTAGCCTAGTCGGTAGTACACCTGCCTGCGAAGCTCGGGGTCGCGGGTTCGTATCCCGCCCAGGGCAAAACATTTGTGTGATGAGCACTTGTGTTTGCCTTGTGACTGGATGTTATTTATATACTATATTATGTATGTATATCAGCTGTCTGATACCCATATTACAGACTCTGCCTAGTTTGGGATCAGGTGGCCGTGTGTGAAATGTCCCCACATATTTATATTTATTTCTTTAAACGTCGTGTATCGGAACGCAACTGAGAACTGTCACTTCGCTGTCAAAGTCACTATTTTGTGGTTCCTTGTTCGCGCTCTGTCTGTACATTTATTAATTAAATATAAGTACAACACTCACTAATTACTCCGTTTGTTTCTGTTATATACATCAACCATCTATAGGCAAATCTATGGCAAAAATGTGGAAAGCCCGCAAAAATTGGCATTCTACTGGGAAGGCTTTCACTTCTGTTCAGTAGTGGGCGTGATGATGATTAATATAACTCTGGAGAATGTATTTATACAGAAGTCAAAACAAGTTCGTCTATTAGGTATATAATTTTCCCTACTACACAATAATAATGAAATTTTGATATTAATTGCGCACTTTTTTTAGTCTAATCATATTAATACTGTTTAATATGATTCTTATGAGAAACAGAGATGATAGAAAAATAACCGACAAAACTTAAAAATATATATTTCATAATGAATTATGTGATAGTGGAATGCTGATAACAACGAAATTATATTAAGAACAGAACTTACAGAATAAATTAATTTTAATGAAAGTTACGCTCTACAGAGTTAACATTTAACATCCAAAATAATAGTATATTGATAGTAGGTAGATTTACTAGAAAAATAGCAAATATTTTAAAACGCAACGTCTCTCTGTCTGTCTGGTCGTTAGAATGCATAAAACTGGAGAACACTTATCCGAATTAAATGTTCTTTGCTTTTAATTCACAGATATTATTATCGACAAGTCTTTAGCAGGGTTAGAAAGAATAAATTTTATTTTAATCCAATAAATCATGTAGGTATTTAAAAAAATCGTAGTTCATATATATTCATGGCATATGCAGGTTTCCTTAAGAGGTTTTCCTTCATCGAAGCCTATATATGTATTATAAATAAACCGTACTTAAGTATGAAAAAACACGGACGGGTTTGAGCCCTCGACCTCATGAACGTGAGTCGAGTGGACAACCAACTAGGCTACCACTGCCACCTAACTACCTACCAAAGAATATATAAGACGGTAATATATATTTAATCTACGATCTACAACACATCTCAAAGTAATTAAAACTTTACACAAAACAATTTGTAACAACAAAAACGGACTTACGCCCTTCGAGCACTTAAATATGAAGTTACCTAACCTAACCCTTTCGCGGGGGAAAATTTCCAAAGTCACCTGTTACAACACAAAGAAAATTCCAAGACATTTTACTTGCCCGCGTTTGGCTGAGAGATTTAATTAAAATGTGGAGCCTCCCCCCTGGGCGGAGTTAGGTCGGTGGGATGAAGAAATATCGCCAGGGGGGGCGCTGCCAAGTTTTTGGGGGCTATACAAACATTGTATTAACATATTATTTAAATATTCGACGCGTGCAGCCTTTGATCGTTATCTTCGAAGATGTTTCGAGAATGTAGAGGCGGGCATAGGTATCTAGGTAAGTATCTATTATACAGTATCCTGTAGCGAAGAATGGAAAAAAATGAGTTTCTTCTCGAAGAAAACATTTTCTATATTTACAATTGTTTTTTTTTTTTTACGGATCCATGAAAACGCATAACTTTAGAGCAGATATAATATTACGTTGCAATACGTTAACTTCGCCTCGAGAGAGCTCGGCTGGCAGTGAGAACCACGTCTGCCCGCCGGTACAAAGTTACTACGCCAACGCGCTGTTGACCGGCACTGAGAGATCCACGTTATAAGTTAGAAAGAGAAGCATTGGTGTTGTTGACGTATAACATTGTCTCTCTCTTTATCGACTACTTTCGCGCGCTGGGATCAGCAGCCCTACTATATTATTCGCGCACGCACATGCATATACGGACAGGCTGGTGCACCTGTAGTAGTAGTAGGTAATTAAGTCTGTTCACTTGTATAGAGTGCCGGAGTGCTTTGCTTATAGCGAAGATTTTTAATTTTTATGTCTGTCTGTCCGGCGAAAAGCTGAAAAACTTCTGGACCAATTGAGGTAAAATCTGAAAACACATAAAATTTGTATATTAAAAAGCCTTTCTTTATTCCTGATGGGTTTACGCTTGGCCTCAATCTCACCCGATGGTAAGTGACGATGAGGCCTAAGCTGGAGCGCGCTTACCCAGAAGATGCCTGTTCACACTCCCTTTACAAAGGTCGTGGGTTCGGTTCCCACTAGGAACAGTGTGCAATTTGCACAAGATGATCTATGATCGGAATTTAGTTAAAGAGTAATGCAAAATGATAACAACGACGAATGACTGAGGTCAACGACCACAGAAATCAGTTAGCTGAAGTGGCAATAGGCTGACCACATCTGTCGCTGAACCGATGGTTGTGAGTATTGTGACCACACAGTAGGACGGGCGGCACGTCTGAGCGAGCGTTGGATTCAGGCACTCGTATTTAAAAGTTATAGCACGGTATTTTTTCAATGTATAAACATACAGTTCACATTTGTAGTCTATTTTATACCTACATATGAAATTCTGACATTCGATAATAATAATATTTTTTTGTAACTTTGACATTCATATCTGACATTTTATCACTGTGACAATTAATTCTTTTAAAATTTACATGTATTTTCATTACTCATTAGTCATTGTTATGAATTTGTATGCGTGATTGTTTATGTATGGGCATTATAATTTCAATAAGTAGCGTACACATAAAAAAATAAAATCTTGTATATACCTGGAAAGGCAGGTTTACGGTGAAACTAATGTATATAGCAAATTAAGCCGTAAAATGTACTCGTTTTCCATGCAATAAGGATATTCTATTTCTATATATATATACATACTAAAACACTTTTTTGTTTTAAGACATTGGCAATAATGCCATCAGTCTAATCACAATACCATTTTCTGTTTACTATAAGTATCAGAGTGCCTCAGACCAACGCTGGTCTTGATATAGGTAGGTATTCGCAGACCTCCCTTACTAACTTTAGTAAGGTTTGAGGTTAGGAAGTTCACTGCTTTAAGAAGATCAGCTTAGTCACGTTTATTTATGATTACTTCATAGTGTACGCATGAAGAGAAATTTGTTGCTAAATATACTATCACTATTAAAAACAAATACACAAAACGTTCTCCAAAATCGTGAGAACAACCCATATCCTGAAACACTAAGTTTTAAAAAATTACACCTGAATAAAGTCAATGTGACAAAGAAAGATGCAAAAGTCAACGCCCAGTTTTGCACCCCTCTCACATAAAACGATTTATTCAGAATGAGTGTATGTATGCCAAGGTGTGTTTCGGTTACTAAACACGGTTTTGTTTCAGCAACAAAAAAAATCTGTAACTTGTTATATGTGGTAGCTGTTAATTGGCTTTTAGTTTTTACCTGAAAATGTATATTGTAACTGTAGCTGTGAGCTCCCGTAACAAATAAAATAAAATACAATTCCTTGCAAGCTTATAGAGATTTTAGAGCGCAATATATTAAAAATTACAACGCTTTTCTTAATTTGATGATATTAACCAAAAAAGGTGAATTTATAGCATTTAAGCGTACTATACCAAAACACTTATATACACTACGGGGAATGAAATTATAGTACGTAATATAATTAAATTACAGCATGAACTTCAACGCTATAGATCGTATGAGAAGGGAAAAGTGCGATGATGTCATTATGGAAGACCTACAGTGGACATTAAAAGACTGCATGATGAATTTCATTTCAGCACTAATTCAAAAGGTTTTTTTTAATTAGTCCGAAAATGACAAACTAAACTTTGAACTTAAAAATAAAACATAATGTGATAAAATAGTTATAAAAAATTTATTCTATATTAAGCTGTTTTTAAACTATGTAATTATTTATAGTTATTTCGCAGAAGCCCACTTCTGGGCAAACCTTCTCCCCAAAAATTCCCATTCTTTTCTATTTTCCGTTACCCTGTTCCATATTACTCCTGCTTCTTTTATAATGTCATGGACAAATAATACTTAGACTTGGACAAACGGGTAGCTAGACCGTGTTATTGAATGTTCTGAACTGTAAAGCGCTTGCCCAAAAACTAAAGACATGATAAAAATAATCAACATAACAGCAATGATAATATTTCAATTATTTCAATTTAATTAGCTCTGAAGTTTACGTATTTTTATCCTGTAACTTAATTTGTTCCTTAAACTAATAAGTAGGTACTAAGTACTAAATAATTAAATGACCACCCATTTATGATGAAATAATTTGTACACCGAAATCTTATTCGAGCACCTTATTTTTTATTATAAAACTAAAGGTTTTTATATCTATATTTTCAATAAATATTCGCAACGGTTATCCAAATAATAACATGTAAGATTAATATGGGAGAATATTTACATAAGCATCCCTACAAACGCCCTACCCAACATAATTAAATTCCATAACTTTGCTACACAAAACTTAATAAATTTATAAATTTCCTTGAGAGAGCTTTCTTCAAGGCGGGCGAGTAATTTGAGCCACACACGAGCCCAGAGCCACGTATGCGTACATACACGGACACACAGACATACACGTGCAATTTAAGATGAATAATTATGTGGCAGCGCCGCCTTGTACGCGGTGGAAAAGGGGCTAGCGTAGTGTGGATAAGATGGTATAATTTTGTTTATACCTATTTTTAGACCAAATCTATGGTATGCAAATAAAATGTGGTATTTTGACATTTTGTTTCTCTGTATGTTATATATGAAAGAACTGTATTTTTTGTCAATTAATTGTACCCCACATATTTTATACGAGTACCTACAACGCTGATGATTTATTTTATTTTTATTTATTTACATAATAGGTACTTTGCCCCTATAAAGTTTTGAGATACTTCACTCGCTCTGTTCTACTAAGAAGTAGTTCTGGTAGGATATCTAGGTGACCACCCCTTAATGTGGAAGCTGGATTCGTCCCTGGTCTCCAAGTCTTCAGATTTTCAGACTCTGATTGTGGGTTGTTTAAGATACTGTAAATTTAAAACTTTCATTATTATATATTTAATACACGTGTATATAATATAACATTTAATAGGAACCGTAGTAACTATAGAATAAAAAAGTGTATGTAACGTCGACGGAAAAGTTACCGTAAGGGACAAAATAAAAAAGGAGTTTTAGCTTCCCAAACTCAGTTTTCAATTCTCTGTCGAGTTGCATATTTAAAAACGTTGAAATTCAATTACTCCATCCTTTGCCATGATTAATATAGGTGCACTAATAAAATATTTCAAAGAAAGTAAAACAAGACTTTTGCATCTCCTGAAACGTAGTGGTTTGTCCCTACGCCAATTTAAATTTTTCGTCGACGATATGTTATTTAAGCAAGGAATATCCACATACACCTCACCTCTCCTCAAGAAGGGGTACCCTAAGAAAACACATACTACACTTATTTATCTACGGGGCCCCACTCTTTATGAAAGGAATGATTAATGCCTGCTGGAATTAGGGCTCGCTAACGAACTTCCAGCCCTCCCCTCTCCCTCTCCTCCTGCCCTCCGTGCCCCCCAAGCCCCCTAGTTCTAATTATTACTCGCACTTATAAGAGTTTTGAGCAGCAAGAGATAATGTGAGGAGACTGTTACTTGTTCAGTTACAATTCAAAGGTATTTTGACGCTAATAGACACCTGCTTGGACTGATTTTTAAAGTTATAGGCAGTTGTATATTTATATTTTATGTAATATTTATTCTCTCGTCTATTCCCAGTAACTGTGATTTCTTCCTGTATGATGGGAATAAGACAACACAACAACAATTCACAAGTATGACATCCATGTCAACATTTTACAGTGTTGTCTATCCCTAATGGGAATCAAACCCACGACCTCTGGCGGTCGAGCCTAACGACTAAGCCACTAAGTTAACCAGACGGTCTACTGTAAATAGTACTTAATTGCTATATTTACTCTATAGCCTATAAAAAGGAAGGAAGGAAAAAAAGAATGAACAAAATGAGAAAAAACTAACATTATATATGCCGAAGACTATACATAAACGAAAATGGAGATGGGCAGGATATGAATGAGAACGCGAAACGATAGATAGACAAGGTGAACAACGGAATGGTATCCCAGAGGCGACAATAGGACGCAAGGAAGACCAAAGAAAAGGTGTATAGATGACATCAAAAATTAAGGAGTAACGTGGAGCAGAAAAACAAAAAACAGGAAGGAGTGGGAGAAAGTGGGGGAGGCCTTTGCTAGGAATAGGACAGATAGAAATGCAATGACATAAATAAAATAATAATAATACATATATGTACATGTTTCAAGGAAAAATAACTTATTTTAAACTACCGATTACTATGTTTTGTATTCAATTTTTTTATTATTCATGTAACTGATGTAATAGGATTATAAAATTATGGTACTATGAAATTAATTTTAAAAAAGGTTTTTTTTAAATATTATAAAAAATATAAGAAATAAAGGATCATTTTATTTTAAATGTAAAATAAAACCTTATTAATGTGAACAGTCAGTGTACAGCTGCTAGTCATCTATAAGTGTATAAACTCTCGAAAATATAGGTCAACGCGAGTTTCTTAATCCATCCCTTTCTGTATGTACGTGTAAGAATGTATACAAGTATTTTACTTATGTAGAGGTCTGTCGAAGACGTGAGGCTTAGAACGTGAGAAGCTTTTTTGTTGGAGAAAAGGGCTCCTCTATCGTTAATTACTCAGCTGAGGAAATAGGGTACAGGGTGTAGGTATTTCAAGCTGATGAGTTTATTCAATAACTGTGGTAATTGGAAGTGAACTTAACTGAATTATACTAGGTTTTTGGAGAAAGACAATATGGTGAGAAAATAATTATTTCTATTTCATTAGTGGCTTGTTTATTTACCTGAGCGCCAGAGGTTTTGGGTTCGAATTCCACTGAGGACAGACAACTTTGTACACGTTGGTCCCGGTCTGGATCTTATATTTGTGAATTGTCCAATACTTATTTATTTAACTCTTTATTGCACACACACAGATAAAACAAAAATAATACATTAAAAAGAAACACAAGTACAAAGGGCGAACTTATCTCTGAGAGAGATTTCTTCCAGCAGACCCGCGAGAGAGATAATTGAAATAAGAGAGGCAGGCATAGTGTAGTTATTTAATTTCCAAAGCACAAGAGAAAATTCAAGTAGGGGATTAGACAAGTGTATGTACCAATATATATTTATTATTCTTTATTATATCATAAGGCATAATTACGCCTAATGCCCTTTCCTGTCTACAGAAAAAGCATGAACGCTCCTTTGATTGTAAAACGGTGATAGCTTATAGCTAAGCCCTAAAATTAAGTGTCATTCCCGGAATTTATAATATACTTTATAGGATATTTTAAACTTGAATAGTTCCTAAAGAAAAATATAGGTAAATGAGCTATTCAAAATGACCAATAGATGGCGCTGTCTAAACTATATGTCGTGCACAGGGCTGCACTTTTTATTAATATGAAGATTTATTTATCATTCTTAGTTACTTAAGTAGTTAAATGTTCTTGTTGGACCATGAGACTTGGTGACGATTGCATCTAAGCTTCAGTTTCTACCTAATAATTTTTTCAGTGTGATTTTTAATCCTAACTTTGTTTCAAATGCATACTGCGACACAATGTTGTACTCCCATGTGACGGGACATAGCTGAGCTCTACCTATGACATGTAATCCTTTTATACCTATGAACCACAATAAATATATTTGTATTTGACTCGTGTTTACATTTAAAAACAATAATAAACATCCTGTACCACCAAAATAGGTTGAAGAAAACGTGGGCCGGGGTTCCGTAGCAATTTATCACGAGTCGAGTTATATTAATGCGAATAAATGGGGCGTTCGCGAGGGGGAGGGGGAGGTAAGTGAGGGGAAGGGGGTGACGGACGAAGGAGGTTCGGTTTCTTGAAGGATTTGAGCCGTCAGTCGGGCGTGGTGGGTTAGTAAAAAACATTCCATTACACACTAAAAGTAGGTAGGCGAGTGCATAATTAACTTGACGAATACCACAACTTTCCTGTCCTGAAATACTGCAATATATTATTTCACTTCTACTAATACGTATAAACGATTTTGTCCGCAAAGTAACTTCTCCAGCACCGTACCTATTTCTTCCTCCAACCAGTATTTTAAGGATAAATAAATAAAATAAAATAAAATAAAATACATAAAAATCATTTATTCATGCCCTCCAAAAAATATACACAGTTCATATCTTACTTTATACATAACTATGGCAAGACGAATCTAGTAAAGGTTTTGCTATTAACAAAAAAGAAGATAAAAGTTACGTTAATGAGTTTACTAGATATTTCTTATATTTAATTTCGAATGTGTTTTTGTTAATTAAATCGCTTTTGATGCCTAATGGGATAGCGTTACAAAGTTGGGTACCAAATATTGTCTTGTTCTTTCACCACAGTAGTTACACACACTAGGCACACAATACTGTTGGTACGAGAGCCAGTGTAATTACACGGCAATATCAGGGTGACCAACGGCAGGCTTCAGATATAAATAAGTATTGAGAGAAAGGGAAGTGTCGACAGAAGAAAATCGTTTGTTGTGAAAAATATCCACGAATAGACGGGTATAGATGACCAGATGGACCGACGACCTGAAGTAGGTGGCAGAGAGCGGCTCAACGCGGAGGATAGAGTCCACACTTTACTGGCGTTCATTGGGAAATGGCTATGTCGAGTAATGGAGGTTTAAGAGCTGATATAATGATGATGAAGAAGAGCTATTTCGTTTGACTAGATTGAAATGAAATGTGCTAAACTAAGTAGAATCTGTCTTGGTTGATGCATGTTAGCTAAAGTAATCATTTCTATGATCGTTTGAAACAATATGATTAACAAGTTAGTGCAAGGAGACAAGAGTTAGTTCAAGGGAACAAGATCTTGGTGCACTCGTATGGGGTTAAGATGGCTGTTCAAGGTTAACAAGATCTTGTTCAAATCAACAGTATTTTTAGCCAACCTCCAGTAGAAGTATAGAGGCATCGCAGAAAGGCAATGAATTTATATATACAAACTAAATTATATTTAAGTATATTGACGTGAACCCTTTATAGTAATTATAAACTTCATTAAATAAAGTGAAGTTTGTCTTAAGCGACCTCCATTAAGGCACAGATAACAAAGGCGAGTAATAAATATTAACCCTGTCAATACACGCGTATATAACTCGGGAACTTATCTGTTAGATATTATATAAACGCCTCGGGGTACAGAGGCGAGAAATTTTAAGCAGGGACTGCAAATGACGAGGTAAACGCGGCGTTTATGGTAAAGATTGGTGAGCGTTTTTGTATGGAACCTTGTACCACACACTTATTAGTGAGTGAACGAACAGCAATAAGTGATACGCTAATAAAAAAGTCTTATTAAGTGTAACAATAGTTAAATGTGGCGGCTAATCTCAGTTTGTTATATTTTAGGCGTTATGGTCCTTTTAGTACCCTTGGCGTACGCCGATAAAATAGTGACTATTGTTCTTCTTAATAAGACATTTTTGATGGCATATCAATTATTGTTATATTTGTGGCTGAGACCAACACGCCCATCATCCTTGATTGTATATTATTGTGGCGAAATAAATAGCCACCTATTTTATCAATTAAAATAGACATTATGAAACTCTATGAGGCTACAAAATAATATTTCTGTATTTACCTACCTAATCATAACGCCGCTTCTTTTGTAATTGCTCTACATAAAATTAAGTGATGTAAAATATTAGCTTTGCCTGCGGAACTGCTGAAAAATTAGCCTATATATTTTTTTTAATAATAATAATATTTATTTAAATCTAAAAGTAGCTTATAGCTGGAGCTTACATATAAACAAACGATAGTTCAAATCTATTATACAGGCTATGCGATTGCAAATTTTCATGGAGATCGGATAAAAAAACAGGTTGTGAAAGCGTAACAAAGAATGCAAAGAACGACGATTTATCTGAAAAGTAGCACATACCCCGTATTGAGTGACCAGTACCTAGTACCTTATCCAATGATGATAAGGTTAAAAAATAAAACGAACTTGGTCACTTATCATAGGGCACTGATGGTACAGTCACATCTAAATCAGTCACCAGCGAACCTAACTTAACCGAGTTAAAGTCTAAATTGGAATGAACATGAGGCTTTTTATTTTTATTTTGTACTGTTACACTACAAATCGATTTATAAAGAGTATTAGAACCGGCGTGTCAAACGCCGCGTTTCTTCCGGCTAGTGTCTCCCCCCCGCTCTCCTGCCGTAATGAGCCCCGGCACAACTTTCTGCACAGCCGCGAAAGTAGCACGGAAAACTTTAACAGCGTCTTCGTTGGTTACACGGCATAAACTGTTTTGATACTTGCACTAATAATATTGCTAAATTGTAGGTCTAGGAATTAGTCATCAATCAGACACATAGACCATTCCTAAAGAAAATTATGTTGTCGTTGAATGTATGCTGGGTGTCAAAACAATTATGAAGTCTCGGCTGTCGTGTGAGCCGAATCACTTCAGAATAATTGAGCATTTCTTTGCATTGAGAGTCAGGCAGTTTGCAATGATTGTATAACGTTGTAAAAAAAGGGAGAGAAGGGAGAGAAGGGTCTAGCGGCAACAAAGAAGTTTCACGCTAATACCTGTGATTGTACGCCCATTAAATAGAAAAAAAAAGGTTACACTTAGGTCATAAAATCTCTAATAATATTGCTTCAGTTCTCGGCAAAAAAGTTCCAATAGCCACAGTTCCTTAGAGAAAGTATGGAGCTAATCTAGTATATTGAACGAGAAGTATTCCACGTTAAATTTGCAATTATATTTATAGTATAAGAATACAACTTTGGTTTTATTTGGTTCCAGGAGTGTGTACCTTATTCTCATTTTATTTTAATGCCCCTCGTTTATCAATTTTATACCTATTTGTTGTTATAGGTATAATAAATAGTTAACATACCTACATCTAAAGGCAGATAACCTACATCTAATAATGTTAGGTATCAGGTTTAAAGCGAAGCATGTCTGGCAAAAACCCACTGCAACAAGTCAAATGTATAATAACAGTCGACTAATCACACGCAAAAGTTTTACATTCTAAAATCATATTTTTTTTCTCTAGAACCTAAAAGTTGTTGTGTTTTATTCCTGTCAGTAAAAGGACATCAAGAGCATCTGCAAACTTAAACAAACAGACCTACCGAATGCTTCAACTGTCATACTTTTATTTAAAAACTAGTTCAAGCTAGTTCACCCTTCTTGTGCGCATTCCCACGCGCTGACCACTGTCCGGTAACGTCTTGGGGTCGCTTGGACCCTAATTTCAATGACAAAAACCTGTTCCTTAACATTAGAATCGATATTTTTGATAAAAACCGGTTTTAGTTCTCATAGTCCGCATTTTAAAATTACAATTGAATGTTTGTCGATGGTCAAGGAATATACATTTTGTGGATATTAATTCTGCTGACCAACAGTAATATTGTACACCCAAGTATTATAATAGTAGACGATTCGTTTATTCGAGTTAATAGAATGGATATACTAAAAGCCAAAGTTCCAAATTTTATCAGCACACACTTAACTCTATAACAAGTTACGGGGTACAAAAGTACTTATTTAACAATTATTATTACATGGTAAGATGAAACTTCTTTTCAAGCTATTATTGTTCGAAGAAATCTTGTAAAATCTATGAAAAATTGAGTGGTTTTCGAGGAATTTCACAATCAACTAAATAGCAATACGGGAACTAAACGCAATTATGATCTACTAGCTGGTGCCCGCAACTTCGTCTGCGCACGATTAGTATTTCGGGTAGCTTTTTTGTAGGACTATTTAAGATAAATATTTCTATCATACATTACATATGTGTAACTCTAGCGGTTTTGGTAGCACATGCCAGAATAGGTCACAGATGGTAGATTTTTTCCTACTAACTTGATATTTTGGACAATTCACACAATATCTTTATAAATTGTAGCCTATGTGTTATTCTGATATATAATCTATATTATTGTAAAGTTTCATTAAAATCCATTCAGTAGTTTTTACGTGAAAGAGTAACAAACATCCATCCATACTTACAAACTTTTGCGTTTATGATATTAGCAGGAAGGATGAACCCGACTTCTACATTTCACCACTGTATCTAACAGTGTAATAGTTCTATTGGTACCAGACAAAACAAGTTACGTAACATAAAGTACCAAGACGCGTCGCTCGCAGTACACCGCGCCCGAGATAAATTTCAGAGCGTCAGTGAAATTTTAATAACTAATTTTCTTGTAGAACTCGTGCGCTCGCGGCGAATCGCTCTTACAGCAAGGACCAAGATTCATGGGTTATGTAGTACATTCAGGTTATGTGTTTTATAAGGTTGAGAAGACCCTTAATATGCTCCGTTGATTTGAAGACTTGTCCAGAACAGACTTCAGTGTAATTAAATAAAAATGCATTTAATAATTATACTACCCCCAATCTTCTGGTGGGCTGCAGCGTTCCCCTGCGTATATTAAGATCATTACTGCGATCACCCATGCCAAGTGTGGTGATTATGACAAATCCCCTAATGGACATCAAACCAAAAGTGGCATTTTATTGGGGGGACTTATGTTCAGTAGTAGACGTGGCCGATGATGATGATGAAAAGAAATTTCCAGTCACGTGGAACGGTTTTGTAATTTTTTTTAAATGAATGATAACAAGAAGGTGGAATCATTTAAGAAATGAAAATTATTTTCCGAAAAGCCTGTTAGAAAAAAAAAATTAAGGAGAGTGGTACGTAATAAAATAACAGAAAGAAATAGTTAACTAATATTTAATATTAATTATAAATCAATTAAAAACTTACACTTGTCTGAATACAAATTAAAAGCACCAACCATGTCTGTGAAAGAACCATTCAAGGAAGACCTTCTACACCCCTCCTTTCGCTATCAAATCCCCACTTATCTAAGGAAGCTAATGTAAATTCAGGGATCTGTGTGGAATGGTTGTAAGACAAATTGCCTCGAGGCAAGGAGGAGGGGTAAGGGGGAGGAAAAGCGTGAAAATTACACAAGAAAATTTCGCCATTCAGCATCTTTGTGTTTTCCTTCAAGATGGCGCGCAGTGGTGGGCGGTGATGGCTCAGAAGGATGCATATGAGTTTTCCTAGTCGAGAATTACCCCCGACACAACATTAAGAATTAAAGTTACGGGGGGTACCCACCGACCTATATAGACATGCCTGCGTCACCAAGAACCTCACATATCCCAGTTCCAACGCCAAATTCTTTTTCAGTCCCTATACTGTGCAGATATGGAATAAACTGCCGACGGTCATTCGAGATAATACGTCGGTGACACTAAAACTAAACTAAAAGATCACTATATATGTTTATTATATTTACTTTATGAATATGTAAAATAGTTTAGGAATTTAGTTATTATGTAGTCCCTTATGCACTTTTTTGCCCCTCTCGCTTTTAATGCCTTGTCTCACCCCCTTTTAGGTTGGCTGGAAGAGATCTCTTTAGAGATAAGCTTGCCCTTGTACAATACAAAATTTGTAATTTTATTTAGTTTTTAAATTGTGCAATAAAGAATATACTATATGAAGGGTAGATTCAGGGAAATAACGCGTCATGTCACGAGTCAGACATAAATGGGCGATAGTAATAACAAACTTAGTTTTGTCTGCGTTTACTGTCATCATCAGCTGCTTAACACAAGCCTCCCCAATAGAATGCCACTTTTGGTGGGCTGTCCCTTAGGGGATTTGCCATAGTCACCACGCTTGGCAGATTCATTGGTGATTGCAGTAATGATAATAATGTACACAGGAGAAAGCTGCTGCCCGTCCCTGATGCAATGGAACATAGAGTAAGCATTTTCTAAAAGCTTAATTTCGTATTTTATACCTATTACCTACCTATACATCATACCATGAAACAAAATAATTTTTCGTAGATCGTAGTTTTACCTCAAAGTGTTTTCCTAAATTAGATAACAGATGATTTTAAAATGTGCATCTGTTATCTAATTTAATAACCAATTAGTGTCAGAAAACACTTTGAGGTGAAACTATGAGCTACGAAAAATTATTTTGCTTCAGGTATGAGGTATAAGTCTATCTTAACAATATTTCTTATCTTATCTAATATCAACGATACATAAAACAATAAACCTGCTGCCCTTCTCTGGTGCAATCACTCAATCGGATTGACAACCTATTTTAAACTAGGAACCACAAGTCCAGACAGCATGTTTATGTCCCAGAAAAGTTTACATTATTCATTTGCTGCCTTCTTCCTGCTCGGCGGCGCGTCTCTGGCACAGGAAGTCGGCACAATAGCTGTGTTCGGCTCTTCTTTGATCATCACTTTAATTAACGCCCCATGTACACTAGACGAGTACTTACTACCTACTTACCACTCTCACATATGTATAATGGTAATATATTATATAAATTAATTACTCGGTATTTAGAAATAAATTTAATTACGAAATTATACAGTTTGTAATGAAGTCATGCTTAGTCGCGTTCATTGGGTAAGGCCTATGTCCAGCAGTGGATGTTTAATTATACTGTACTGCTTTTTGTACATAACGTGTGAAAATATGTCGTTTCGTAGCTTCAGCGTATACCTAACTAGAGAATAAATCATCATCATCAGGTTATTTTTGTCTCCACTGCAGGAGCACAACCCTCTCTCATCTGCCGGAGACAGACGGAGGATTTGGCCTACACTAGAGAATAATAAATATTACTACGTAAAGAAGCCCGCAAAATAGAGCACAGCTGGCAGTACTTACTACTGGACTGGCGCCGTTTGGCTCGCAACGCGCCGGCCGCAGCGCAGTTACAAAATTACGTAATAAGTTAGATGGAGAAGAACTTATGTTGTTGATGCATAACGGGGTCCATCGGCTATGTTCGCGCACTGGGTGCAGTAGCCCTACCATAATTTATGCACACACGTCAACGTGGCTGGTGCCCCAGTAGTACTAGCAGGTAATTAAATCTGTTTACTTGAATGGACTTTCGGGGGTGAGTAGTATGTAATGTATGTATGTATGTGAACGCTTTATTGTACCAAAATTAACAACAACAAAAATAAATAAAAGAATAAAGTTGTGTACACAGGCGGACTTATCCCACTTAGGGATCACTTCCAGTCAACCTTAGAGTAACTGAAAGGACTAGTATAATGCGTTTTGTACCAAAATTATTAAAGAAACTTACCCATCAAATATATAAGTAAGTCGTTGTGTTACGTTTACAAACTTATTTAAAAAATAATCTGGGTATGTGTCGCAGCAATAAAATGACGCTGACTCAGGAAAATGCTGCAGCATGCTACGCGGACTACGTCGCTGCTGCTTTAAGGATATGATCATCAGCCGAAATACGTCCACTGCTGAACACAAGCGTCCACAGTACAATGGCACTTTTTTTTCCATCTGGAAGGCTTGTCAGGCGGATTGGTGATCGCCGTAATGATCTTAATATACGCAGGAGACTGCCGCTGCCCGTCCTTGTTTCAATCCCTTAGTCGCCTTGACGACACCCACGTGAAGACTGGGGTGGCCCTATTCTAAGCCGGGAACCACATGGCTATGAAATTATAAATCACCCTCTCTATACATGTATAACACGTGTTTCAGAATCCAGTTAATCGAGTATTTCAAATTCAAACATTATTACTTTTCGAATAATAGTTCAAAAAGCGAGTTTTCGAATAAAATCCAATCAGTCGAATCTTTTTTATGTAAACCGGGTTTAACCCTTTTAACTATCGGCAAACCAGTTCGATGGACTCGGTTGTCTGGTTTGGTATTTGTTAGTAGTTTCGTTACGGGTACGAATAGGAACCTGTTTCATTTGAATTTGTTACTATTGATTTCTTTTGTATTGTGTTACTTTCTGATGGCTAATATTATTAACATGACAACATTTTATGTATTACTACTAGTACTACTAAAATTTAATACCAAGTAAATGAACTAAACAAATATATACATGTAGTAGACATTTAAAAGTTAGAAAAGCTAATGAAAAATGTCCCCTAGATCGCTGCCACCACGTGGTAGGGTACCGATAATGCTGGCTGCGTTTCCTCGCTGTATTGCAATACTTATCCGCTGATTGAGGAACGAGCCAGCCTTATTTGCCTGTGGTCGCCTAATATTATTTAAAGTAAATATTTTTTATATTTTTTCCTGTTAACAAAATGAATATTGCGGATGAGTAATATCAGTATTTTATTACTATAAGTAATATTGCTCTAAGTATTTGTGGTTGTGTATATTTTTCGCTGTCATACATTTCCATTAAATTTACTATCAATTAGGTGAGAATGTAATCTTTTGTAAAAATTTTGGACAAACTCTAATTGTGCCACAAATATTGTGAAAATGTAATAAATAAGACAAAAATAACCAAACCAAAATCTACTTAAAAATATTATTTTGACAAATATTACAATACAATATACTTTATTGCACAAACAAATACAGCTACAAGTTTTAAGAGTAAAAAAAATATGGATGACCTCTAGCTCTAGTTCCTTCCATATTCGCGCTGTAAATCTGTTTTGTCACTCTTCTTTCACTCATAATAATATGTTTTAAATGTCCAAACCAACCCAACATACCCTTCTCTACCTTCTTTACTACATCATCCAAACCACACTTCTCGCATATCACTGTATTCCTCACTCTGGCACATATATATTAATTATTTTTAATAGTAATAAAAATAACGGAATCAAAAATATACACATAAAAATGTAAACATTAAAAGTCAGAATAATTAAATGCTAATGTATACGTTGTAAATTCAACAAGTTTACATGTCATTTGTGTTAATAAAAAAATAGGACAACTTAAGAGAACCTGAAAACTTCACATGTCGACATCTACAGTTGACACAGACCTACTATAAAAATATAACTGTATGTTAAAGTAAATTAAAATTATCCAAAGTTTCAATTTACGTGTACAATAGAATCCATGTACTTAACTCACTCCCTAACGGAAGTACGAGTATGTATCTTAAAAGCTCTTAAACAGAGGGTAAACTTGTTAAATAAAATTGAATTCTGAACGCTCGCATCCCTCGCCATCTTAGGTCTTTTATCTTGTACACGCCGCTAGAAAACGTCAAGCCATTTTAATTATAGTACGGAACGGCATAAAAGCAGTTTATCGCGGAGTGGGGGGTGGGGGTTTACCCCCAGGGGTTGGAGGGGGCAAGAAGCAGAGATTTTATAGCTCAGTACCGTCGCAACGCTTTTAATGGCTTATTTGGTCGGCCTTTGTCAAGGGGGTTGCCTTGCCTCCCGCTTTTGTATTGCCAATTTTATTCAGCCGAAGAATGATAACGGTACTATAAAATGGACATTTTATCTTTGGGTTTAGTTTCTGAGAGTTTTATTGTATCGTGGTCTGTTTAGGTGCCTTTAAATCAAGAATTGTATCAATGTTCAACAATATATTTCCAAATCAATAGTCTCGAAAACAAAATATATACTTAATACTTAGACGGTGTTCCGGAGTGGACCACAAAGTTTACATGGTAATACAAACCTGTTATGCTGGTTTCATGTAGATTTTACCGAGATGCAAATAGCGTTGGTTTTCGTATGACAATAGTTTGGGCATGAAATTATAGGTAGCTTGTTAAGAACGGAAAGTGAATAAATTCTTTGACTTCTAAGAGATTTACCTGATGGTAGGACTCTAGTGCAAGCACCGCCTGGATTTAATTCCAACGTATAGTCCTCAGCGTTAGGCTTCAGATTGATGGACGACACTAGCTTCTTACGATCAGGTGGCCTGCCCATTTGCCACTTTATTCTGTAAAAAAACAGACAGGATTCCTAGAATTGCACTTACCGTAGAGGTATATATAGTACTTTTCACGACTAATGCGAGGAAAGAAATTGATTATTTTTTGCTTGCCCAGTATTATTTTTAACCTGTAATTAAAGTGTTAAGGTTCCTTAAATACAGGGCACAGAGAAAGAATGTGTCATGTGAATTCCATAGAGTTTAAATTACATTACCACAAAATAAATTGTTTTGTTTTGTATTTTGTGATATTGTAATTTGACCTTTATGAATTTATAAGATGACTTTCCCTGTACCCTTCAAATTACGTAAACTAAGAAAGTATTTTTACATTCCACCCCTATTAAGGCGTTGGAATTTCAAGTAAGCTAGTTCGGTGTAATTAAATTGTTTTTGTTACATTTATTAACAATGCAGGGCTCCCCTGAGGCCGTCTGAGTCCTGCCTCCCTCCCCGGCCCTCAGGACGGGCTTCTAGAAATTTAATTTGTATCTTTGTTCCAAATCGTTCAACTTCACAAGACTTATCTAAAGTCTCTACATTTATGTAGCACGCCTACGAAAACCGTAGCAGGTTGTAGAGATTTATCAAAAAGTTTTAACGAAAATTAATCTTACTGATGAATTTTATTTCAGCTTACAGTAATTAACGGTACAAAAAAATAACGTGTCATATATCAAATCTATAGAGTTTAAATTACAGTATCATCATAAAATACAAAAAAATATATATATTTTGTGATAATGTAATTTAAACTCAATGGATTTATGAAATGACAAATTTTCCCTATTCTTCATTATTGGTAAATGGTAATTAAACAGCTTGAAGTTCGCTTGCTTGTTTCTGAAAAATAATAAATTTGAAAGGGAGGAAGAGGAGGGGTAGATTGAGCAGGAAGGAAGGTATTCACTGACACATGAATGAATATGAATATACTTTATCGCTAACCAAAAACACAAATACATTAGAGAAATATACAGTAAATGTGCAAGTGTCGACCTTGTCGCTTTTGACGATTTCTTCCACGTAACCTTATCACACATGTAGTTGCAATTCTTTCTCTAATACTTACCAAATTTTTGTCTGTTTTATATTTATTTTAAGCATGTCAGGCTAGGAGCGTTACTCCTAGCCTACTTCAGCACGTATTTCAGTTGTCTGTGCATTCGAACTGGTGGACACAGCTAGTTATAATATTATAAATTTAAAAGTGAGTATGTTACCCTTTCACAGATTGACTTTATAAACAATCTTTATGTTGGTAGACACTGCCTGTCATGATCATGAAGATGAACATTCGCTAATTTTAAACATGAGAAAAACGTTTATCGATTGTAATATTAACTATTTATCGCAGATAAAGCTGCAGGGAACAGCAAATGCTATAATATTCCCATGCAAGTATGTGGTTATGTAATTTAGTTCCTTAATGTATTGTTTTTTCATTTGAATTCTCATATCCGAAATACAGAGAAATCTTAGTTCAGAAAAATATATATTTTTGTTTTTTAGATCAATTATCGAATGCGTATTTGTATAATTTATATAGCAATTTTTTTTTTACTCTACAAAAAAATATAGGAAGTTTTAAAATACGAGTGGTTGTATCATTGACTTCACCTATGCAGGGCAGTCGCACTCCGATCTATTATACGTCATCGTCAGGTTATTTTTGTCTCCACTGCAGAAGCACAACCCTCTCTCATCTGCCGGAGACAGACGGAGGATTTGGCCTACACTCCCCGCGCTGGCCAGACGGTCTGGGGAGGCCTGATTGATGTTTTATAATGTATTCCCTCAGTCGCCTTGTACGACATCCACGGGAAGAGTTGGAGTGGTCCTACTCTACCGGAAACCACACGGCATAAATTATACGTACTATAGCACAACTTATAAGTTATAAAGTAAGTCAAATATAGCCTTTATCAGAATACAGACCTCAACCCCAAAATAGCACATAGTATTTGCTATTATATTTAGTTAAATATCAATAAATTGCAAGTAAAATAGGTACCTGTTTAATTTGTGAATGTTCTCAACTTTGTAAGACATTTAAACCAACTGCCGCAAAACAAGGACCGCAAAATATAACAAAACAAAGCCTTCTACGTAATCCCCAACTAAAATCAATACGTTTTTACCTCTACCCCCTAAAATTTTACCAAACTAACGGGCTGGGGGGCTACCACCCCCCAATTTCAATTTAAACGACAAAGTATTATTTAATTTCCACCGTCTTTTCTCCTTTGTAAGGCGCGGAGTGAGATAGAATAGCACCTCTCGGTCTTTTCTTTTCATTATAAGACGTCACCTCGCTCTTTCTAGCTGGAGAATCGCGCGAAAAAAACTGTAAGGGTGAGGGAGACAGGTATATACAAGACGGTCGCGCTCCGTTTTCTTAATGACGTCATATAGATTTGTAGATGTAGAAAGGGGGGTTACTCCGCCTCCCGCTGGGTGGCGAAAAGTTTTTACAGCTCTAGCTTTAATGTTGGTGTGTTTTTTTTGCTAGTTGTTTTCATGTTTTATGAATTTAAGTGGTTTTTGTTAGTGGTTGTAAAATTAAATTGTTTTGTGACGTGAAGAATGAATATTAATTGAGTTTTTTGATGGTTTTTGATTCCTCATGAGTAATTCTACCATTTAGTTTCACTAAAATCCTTTCTGTGCTGTCTTCTTTTATCATAGCTTGATGGTTTATAACCCAAATTCTTTCTCAAGATACTAAGTCGTTGTGAGACAAGTAAAACAACTGAAAGATAGTTCATTTGTATAAATATTAGTATTTTTGGATTTGGAGGATTAATAACATTAAACGAAAACTGTTTATATAACAATTTCCCTATTTTTAAAAGTTGAACTAGATTAAACTGATTAGCATTATTGTTTAGACGTAATTACAAAGAAAACTACACGTACCGACATTTAAATTACCTCGAATTAAACCCGCAAATCCATTTAAATTCAGAGGCGCGTTCCGAAACCGTATACGAAGGCATAAAATCCAGGGAGGAGGCGGCGTGGTGCGTTCAAAATACGAAAAAGCCGTTGTAAATCGCGTAATCTTGAGACCTCCGCTCATGACGTATGTACGGCACGTTGCGAGACCGAGTCGAAGTTCAAACTATGAATACGCGCCATCTTGGACACGCCATAGACTAAAACCATTCCTTTTTCAGCCAGCATTTGCGTGCAGTTTGTAAGGAGGTTTCATGTATCTTTTTAATCTATGGTTGTGCTAGTATTGTAGTCTGAACGTTGTTGTACCGGCAAATAGAGGAATCTTGGGTGGTCTAATCCACCAATTACGCATTTTAATGGCGTTCGTTCGTCGTTGGAGGGTTTTAATATTCCATTCCTTGTTTTACAGCGCACGGCTTAGCTACGAACCTTTGATATTAATGTGGTTTAGTTATTTTAATTGTATCAAGCTTGATTATAGTGTATCTACTTTAAATATGGTATATACAAACATAGTCATACACATTCAAACTAATATACATACACTAAAAAAAAGTTAACACGATTTTGTTAACTAAACCTTCATACGAGCGCACCAATATCTTGTCCCCTTGCACTAATTGAACTTGTTAACTTAATCACGATCTTGTTTCAAAAGATCATAAACAAGAGCCAGAAAAAATTCCACTTAGTTGACCAAAGTTTTCTAGTTTCCAAAAGAATGTACATAGCATCTCCACCGCATTAGAGACATCTTTTAACAAATTAGAACGGAGTATTACGAAGACGTGGCTCTAACATAACGTAGGTACACCGCGATACCTATAGCATTGTTTAAGCGTAAATATAACAATAGCCTAGAGGCTGTGTCTCTTTATGTTCTAGTGTTTGACGAACGTGTGATGTAATGATCTCAGAATGAAACCGTACGGACTTAGCATATGCCACGAATAATGCTCGCACTTCTAATTTCCTCTAATTCTATATTTCTCACTCTAGCGTTTCATTTCTAGAATCCCTATTGTATACCTATGTCCCTATGTAGAGAAACCAAAGGTAAACTCAACAGAAAGGTGCTTATTTAACTTTATAATGCCATTTAGTAAATTAGAAACAAATCGTGATGCTTTACAAACACAGTACGCTAAACTAAAATATGTATTTTTACAGGCACAGAGCATGAAAACTAATTATAAACAATAAAACTAAAAACACGGCACGTCTCCAGAGTCTCGTTAAACGGAATTCTCATTTGAAAACGCCAAAAGGTTGCTAGCCGAGCATAAAATTCTAAATAGAGATGCGACAATGGCCTAGTTCCGATTTCGAAATGAAGTTCCGATAGGGCAAATCCGACTGAAAAATCAAAACATGAACCTTCATCGCATTCGACTTCCACTGCTGCACATATTCCCTCCCTAATGAACGCCATCACACCCGTTCCTCCGCCCTCGGTCCACAAACAAGATACTTAAAACGTTAACATTAAACGTCTTTTTCAATTGATATTAATTACCTTAGAAGCAGTACTTGAGACTCGAGTAGTTCACAAACTCATTCACGACTGTGAATGGGTTTGTGAACTACTCGAGTGAGTGAGTGAACCATTTTGGAAGTGACAGCAGTTATAGGAAAGCGACAAGAAACCTACAGGGTTTATGACAGACATACTAATATTAAAAATAACTATAACATTAAAAAGATCGTTACGTAATTTCTGATTAATTTCATTAGAAAAGAGACCAAGAAAAATTACTTTGGTACTTAATTATTAGCGAAATATAAGTAGTTTATTTGGATACTATGTTTATTTACAAATAAATTGCATCATCACGATAATTGATCAATAATTCAGTCATTAGTCAACCCAAACTAGTGAGAATCATGAATGAGATGTTTTCTTTGAGATCCGATTCCAAATGCTACAAAACATAACATCCCTAATTCTACAGAAGACGGGGGGGGTAGCATTTATTAAAACGCCAGTTTTGCGAAGTTAAAATTAAACATGAAAAACGGCCCCCCACCCACCTTCCACCCAAAACTACCTCAAGGGGGTGAGAACCCCCAGCTTGAACTATGCTCTACTTTATTTTGCAGCGAAATTTGTAAATTTATGTAAATTTTCCGCGTCTTGGTGGGGGTAAAAGTTACCCTGGCAGGGCTTAAGGTTGTAACTTAAGATATGAGAACGAAAGGCTGAGTTTTACAGTTTAGGGGGTGAAAGGGGGGGTCGGGGTGCGTAATGGGGTGTTTATACGACAAGTTAGATTAGTGTTCGTAATTTATTTCGTTATGAAGTCGTTTCACATTATTTACAAACTGTAGACAGAGGAGGGGTAGGGGGAGAGGGGGATTCGTTCGTACACAAAATAATTAGAGTAAGAAAATGCGCTGTAGGTAAAATGATTAATAATGCCGCGGGAATATTATTACTAGCAATAGACTGCGGTTCTGTTTTAATGATAGCCTGTTGAGGGGGTATCATTAAAATAGGAATCATATTAGCAAAGTTCGTTTATCTGTGTATCCATCTATGAAAATCATAAAATCTCAGTAATAATATGAGTGCAGTAAATGCAAATTTTTAAATATTCCTGAAAAATTACATGGTTAAGTATATTTATTTGTATTTCGTGGACTTACTGATCTTTAAATAAATTCGGCCAAAGTGATTGTCTAATATAACAAAAACAACAAAATAAAAAAATTACTTAAAAAAATTTCTTAACTTAAAATAACAATTTTCCTCAATATTTCATAACTTTACTTCACTATTTCATATATAAAAAATATGTTTAAAATCCCCAACCGCGGTCCAATTTAATAATCTAGTATCTGACAAAAGCAAAAAAAAATGCTTTCTTGCTTTCTAGATTGTAATTACGTTTAGTGGATAGTCCAATGCATCAAAATATACTAAATATTGATAATTTAGAGGATATGGTAGGCTGTAAACCTAGCAACTGCATATTCTTTTAGCAAATTCATAACATTATAATGTAAATTTAAAATTTAGTTAGCCGCAACTAACAAATTTTAAAAACCTAGTAATTACTAGGTTTTTAAAATTGAACAGACGCCATGTCCAATAATTTTTGAGTTATCCGACGAGCAGACATACGAATAAAAAGCTGTGTGCCGTTTTGAAACCCTAAAAGGTAACCAAAGAGTTTTCAGATAGGTAACTATTTGACTCAAAAACGACTATGTACTACGTTACTTTAGCTTTGTGCCTACTCAAGAGTTACAGGCTCTCAAACAGTTAATCAAACATTCCAGAACCTTCTAAATTTAACCGAATTCCCTGCTCCTCTTAAAGTTTACAAATTTTCAAGTGCCGATATTTATTCGAAGAAACTCTGCTGAAGTAAATGTTGAAGCACCACAAATGTCTTACTCAAACGTTTACAATATAATATCTATTTATAGTTTATATAATAAAAGCAAAAACATTATATAGAGCGGTTTAGAGAGCTGTGTAGAACGCTATGCAAGGAATTTCTTTAAGGATATCCGACGAAGAACTAAAGTCACTGAGAGTCGAAGAGATTATTTACCTATTTGTAGTGGCAAGCCACATCTGTCTCAAAACCGACCACAAACATGTAGACGAAAGAAAAATTTGTCTAAGGCGCTTGACTTAGCGTTGTTATTACTCCGTGCGGGGCCGAGAACCACGCCGGGGCGGTCCGAAAGTTTAGGAAATTAGGTAGGTTCGATCGAGTGATGGTGCTGCATGCGTTGGTCGGAGGACTGGGTTCCGTGAAGTGTGATAGGGAAAGCTCATGTCTATTAAAAATACTACAGTGCAATTTCATAGCTAACAAACGAATATCTGGCGTAAAAATAATCCCACTAATATAATAAATGCCAAAGTTTGGATGTTTGTATGTTTGTTACTCAATCACGCTTCAACCACTGGACGGATCGGAATGACACTTGGCACAGGTTAGGTCGTGGAATAGGACCTAGACTAGTTTTTATCCCGAAAAACCATCTCATACCTACGTGAAACACATATTAATTTGTGATGTTAACTTATCAACGCGGACGAAGCTAGTAATGTATATAAATAAAGAAATTACAAAAAATATACTTATATATATGTAGCCTCCGAAGATCTCAAGGCTGGCGCCTACCTCGAACAGCGTTTGAGCTTGGCCATCCAGCGACATTACCTTGAGTACACCATCCAGCGAGGTAATGGCGCCAGCGTCTTGGGGACCCACCACGAGGGGTTGGATGGCGTATACCAGTTGTAAATATGAACATGTATTTTTTTATATAAACTTTTATTAATGTATAGAATTTGTGTTTAATTTTAAATTATACTTATTTGTCGTCTGGCATTTAAGATCATGTTATAAGGACATGTCCAGCTTGGTCACGGCATTGGCCATGTAAAACTAAAAATATATTTACAGTAAACTTGTTTTATTTTCTCATGTACTGGGAATAAGTCAAGAACAGAACAATTCTCAATATATAACATCCAAACCGTGAACGACTTGTACAACGTTGTCTGTCCCTACTGGGAATAAAACCTACAATCTCTGACGCTGTAGTCTGACGACCAAACCACTGGGCCACGAGGCGGTCAATTCTTACTTACTTGAACTTTTTACATTAAATACGCTTAATTGCGCCCATAGATTTATATCCCCTATATCCCACATACACTCATTCACACTTCATTTGCTCAAATTATTATTCTTATGTATACTTAATTAATTTTATTTTTTCTTTAATTTTAAATTATGGTATATTATTTCTGTTTATGTGTAATGTTGCACTGTATGTGTTTTGTTACAGCCAATAAATGAATATTCTATTCTATTCTAAGTATCTACCTAGTATTAGTATAAATGCCGTGTGGTTTCCGGTAGAGTAGAATAGGACCACTCCAACTCTTCCCGTGGATGTCGTACAAGACGACTAAGGGAATACATTATAAAACATCAATCAGGCCTCCCCAACCCGTCTGGCCAGCGCGGAGAGTGTAGGCCAAATCCTTCGTCTGTCTCCGGTAGATGAGAGAGGGTTGTGCTCCTGCAGTGGAGACAAAAATAACCTGATGATGATTAGTATAAGTACATAATATATTTCCTTTTTTATTTACAAGTTTTCCTCTCTTTTGTTTGTCTATCTTGTGATCTGTTTTACTTTGTTATTGACCTTATTATATTGTGATGTTTGTTTTCTATATAAGTGATTTGAGTGAATAAATAAAATAAAATTTAGGTAACGATTTAAAAACGCCCGTATAATCTCTCCGTACGTCACTGTAACCACAATCATACCTCTATATGGGATGTAGGTATTGTGTACATAAAACAAGCTGATTGCCTTTGACATAGCGGGCGGGAGTGGCAAGTTTTAATAGAAATTTAAATTAGCTCCAGGTTGCTCTGCGACTTGAGATATTATTTACCATAACACGCTGTATAAGGAAGAAATTAGAACACTGTTGTTTGTTTAGAATCTAATTTAGTACTTGTTTTTGGTACTGTACTGAATAATGGCTCTTTTGTACCTAGGTATATGATAGATAATGATCGAGAAGGTAGGCAATTTTTTATATAACGTAGATATTAATAAAGACACGCCTTTAGTCCCAGAGAGATCCCAAATAGGATATTATAAGCTGACGTATTCTAATTAATATGGATGCACATTTGGTTCATCATCAACCGAAATACGATACCACTGCTGAACATAAGCCTCCCCAATAGAATGCCACTTTTGGTGGGCTGTCCATTGGGGGATTTCAGATTATCACCATGCTTGGCAGGCGAATTGGTGATCGCAGTATTGATCTTAATATACACAGGAGAACGCTGCTGCCCGTCCCTGATGCACCTTGGCGAAGATTGGATGTGGCTAGGCTGAGCAAGGAAGGAATCACACAACTTTTTCTTAAAAGTATTATATATTAAAGTCTTGGGTTTTCAATTAATTCATTTGATATAATCTTTATTAAACTATATTTCGAAAATACTCAACTTACACTCATATTTTATTGTGTCCATCATCATCATCAACCTCTAAGAGTCCACTGTTGGACATAGGCCTCTCCACCACTGAACCCGATCCTCGGTTCTTCTCATCCAGTCACTGCCAGGCGCCTAGATAGTCGCTCCATCTAGTAACAGAAGTTTACTTTTCTACCCACACCCTTAACCCTTAAACCCTTTCATATGATAAAATCAATCGCGGTATCAGTGGGAAGAAAAACAGGTTTCTTTCTTTTGTAAAACCGTTTTTTTAAAGAAAGGGGTCGCCAAATCTACTGGACGACACCAGAGAGTGGTCAATACGTGGGAACTGAGAGTATGGGTAAACCGGTTAGGATCTTTTACCGTTTTTGGGTAACTGAAGTCTATCTAAAACTACGACAAAACTTCAATTCTGAATAGCATTTCTTTCTTTATTGTACACTGTATCATTACATTTTAAACAGAAATATATTGATATTGGTAAATGTACATACATACACCTTGGACCCAGAGGGGTTGGCAGAGATGGTGTATCGCCACTTTGCGCGCTCCTAACACACCCCACTAGCCTCCCCACATTCATCAACCTTGAACGTCCTTCTAGGACGACCTCTATCTGTAGTCCCTTCCACATTCGTAATGTAATCTCTTTTGTCACTCTTCTTTCACTCATACGCACTAAATGTCCAGACCAACTTAACTTACCAACAAGGTAAATATATATACGAAAATATGCAATGATCGCCTTATCGCTTTAAGACATTTCTTCCAAGCAACCTTAAATACCTATTTGGGGGATGATTAATAAAATGACGTCTATTACCTCTTATGGACTAAACTTCGTATCCATACTTATATCCTACATAATTATATATACAAATTGGTCAACTGAAAAAAGAAACATCGGAAGAGATCCCTAAGTGGGATAAGTCCGCCTTTGCCAACAACTTTTTGTAGTTACGTATTTTTTATTTCAAAGAGTTTAATCATACACTGTAGTGTTGACTGGAAGATATCTCTTTTATAGATAAGCTCGCCTTTGCACACAACTCTAATCATTGTATTTAGTTTTATTTTGTGCAATAAAGAATATGATTTATTTAAATACATTGTTTTAGATCTTTTTAATATTTTACAGAGAATGAATTCACGGGCACCAGTTAGTCTTAAACACTATTTCAATATCAAACAAACGTAAACGTAAAAGTTACATTTGAATGTTATCTGCTACACAAATAGAATTAGTATGGTAACGTATTCGATGCTGAAATTTGCGTTACGGACTGCAAAGAGTTTCATTAGTTAGACACAGGGACGTATTTCGCGATGACGAAATACACTGGGATTTATATTCATGGTATTACCGTTTCTGATCATTACTGCGACCACCAATCCACCTGCCAAGCGTGAACATTATGGCAAAAACCCCAATGGACAGCCCACCAAAAGTGGCATTCGATCGGGGAGGTTTATAAATACATAATAATATAAATCTTACATAAATACATATACATACATACACTAGTCTCATCCCAGACTAGTATTAGACAAAGGACTATTCACAAATATAGCATCTAGACCGGGACCAACTTGTACAAATTGTACAAAGTGGTCTGTCCCCAGTAGAAATCGTACCCACGTCCTCTGTCGCTCGAGAAAAATGACCAAGCAACTATGGCACCGAGGCGGTTTTTTTTTTTTGTTTTATTATAATATATGATATTACATATGTTTATTTTCTTAGGTCATTCTACTGAAACCACTGGGTTTATTTGTATGATGGTGGTCGCTACTTGTACAATCTTATTCTATTGAATGGAGACCATCTAGGTCGCATTGCTGCTCGCCAGATAGTACCCCTTCATAGCAACTTTTACTTTACGCGTATTGCCCCCAGCATGTCGTCCACCAAACTTTCTGGTAATTCGTTTAGATGGTTGATCGTTGGTCAAATGGCGTATGTTCATCAGTGGGCGTATTTCAGCTGATGAAGATGTTTTTTTTATCTGTTCGCTTGTGTGGAGTAACGGGGGTGTTACCGTAGTGCACGCTTAAAAAATAGACTACCTATATTCGATTCATTTATTAGCTACTCCATCCGTCAAACCGCATTTTTCCGCTTATTGGAGCTGAAATCGCTATCAAAAAGTAGAAGGGCCGTATCTACCAAATCCGTCCCTGATCGAGCCGAGTTGGAAAATATAAATTGGGATTCATATATTTTAGTGCGGAGGGGATTTCAAAAGTGTTTTGAAAAGTAGTTGCGCGCGGCCTAATTCCTTTAGTTTTACGGCCTTTTTGGATGGTTTTTAGCCAGTTTCTGTACGAGGGTGTTTTATAAGGGTCCATGTTTGGTTAGGCCGACCTTTTTTAGCCTTTCGGGATGGTATAGTTTTAGTTTTCGGCCGTTAAATTGTGAGAATTGCGTTCGGAAAGTTCTTTTGGGTAAGGGTTTGTTTTTCGAACTAACGCATAATATTAGCTTTTGTATGTAAGTAGCTACGGGGTGCCTACTTGTAATTTAAATTATATATCTATATTTTTACTATATAGGGTATGTCTGCGGTGAAATGGTGACCCGTTACAATGGAATACAATATCGTATGTTAAACGACAATGTTCTAAAATTTCATGAAATTTATAAATTGAAAGTATTCAATTCACTTCAGTTACTGTTTAGTTATACGAAAAACAAAGATACAATAATAAAGTAGATTACCCATGTACTTCAAGACGGTCTTTTCGCTAAAGGCATTCTCCAGACAACCTGTAATATCTAGGTAGTTCTAGGTCATAAAAGCCATTTTGTTATAGAAGATAAGTAAACTTTTTAAATATAGCTCTGACTTATTTAAAACTAGCTATTGCCCGCGACTTCGTCCGCGTGGACAACTTAACATCACACATTATTATGTATTTCCTGTAGGAATGAGATGTCTTTTCGGGATAAAAACTATCCTATGTCCTATTCCAGGACCTAACCTATATGTGTGCATTTCATCCCGATCCGTCCAGTGGTTGAAGCGTGATTGACTAACAAACATCCAAACATCCAAATATCCAAATTTTCGCATTTATAATATTGTGGGATAGGATGCTGGGATTAAAACGTTGTTTAAGCTTAGTCAATTGCAAAAACCTATCATTTTTATCTACTTATAGTAATAAAAGAAAAATTATGAACAAAATATATTTTTTATTAGTTTTTACGTCTGTGCCTTTGATATCTCTAGGTCATTTACGAAAAAACTACTAAAGTTGACTAAAGACACGTTTCTGCCTTATTAAACATATCATATCAGTCCTTAGACGTCCACTGCTGGACATAGGCCTTCCCCAATGAACGCCACCACACCCGGTCCTCCGCCCTCCACATCCAGCCGCTTTTTTTTATTATTAATATTTTTATTTAATCCATTCTTAAAGCTTGCTCTTGCACCAAAAAGATTCCCGACTAGAATTTAATTAACCAAAGCTCGAAAATGAAGTTGAAAAATTGATTAAAACTCGCGACGACCGCGCCGCATGCCGTTCTAGGAGTTAGTTCTGCTCGGAAACGTCAAAGTTTCAGGAGGGGGAAAAGTGGGGGCGCCTGCAAGGGGGCCAGAAAAGGGGGACAAAAATGAACCGCGCGGAAGACGGATCGGGTAAGTTTAAATACGAAATCGGATCTAGCAGTCGGTTGGGTATTTTTTAAAGTACCTACCTAAATAGGTACTATCATCATAATTATTGAAATGTCTGCTGGTTAGTACACTTATCAATCACGTGAGAATGACTAGTTTTTTATTGCACTGAGTTTAGGATAGGCTAATATACCTAGGTACATACCTAAACCTATTATACCTATAGATTCTTGAAAGACAACGCAAAATTATTAAAACTATTTTTTATCGATATCGTCATGAAAAGTCTGACCTATGCTAAATAGCACGGTGTGCGATATAAGATCACAAAGATACCTAACGAAGCTTTATCCCCCTTCCATCACAGAACTACCAGGCGTGGGGGGACTTCGTCTTATGTAGCAGGTAGACATACGACGCTCCCGAACTGGATTTTTATAGCGAGATATAATCAGTTCAGGCAATCCTACATTCTTTTCCTAATCATATTAGTTAGAATACCTTCAGTTTATCTTATTTTTTCTTTTCATATTATTACTAGAATAATATGAAAAGAAAAAAATAAGATACGTAGTAGTACTTATATATGTACCTGTATAATTTTTTTTAAATTTAAGTTTGCATATATGTTTAAATTATATATTTATTGTGTCACGTGTTTAACTTAGCTGTGTACTCATGTAATTGAGTCACAATATATATCAAATCCTTTGTCCTAATGTATCGATTTTGTAACTATTGTAACTTGTTTGTGTATAAAATTAAAATAAATTTGTTAGTATATGGGATGAGAAGTCACATTTTGTAACTGGCATCGAGCAGGGAAATGACATTTCCCATTTTGCAGACAGTGACGAAATTTAGTTACTAAATGGGACAGACAATTCAAAAAGCGCATTTAAATATAAAATGTGAGCAACAACTGTGTATGTACTGACTAGAATTTTAAATATTAAATCGTTAGTCGCGCTCGTGACTGACTGGATGTAATCCGGAACGCCATCTTGCGGTTATTCCGAATTCAAATGAAGAGATCTGCATAATTTCATAACTTAGCTCTCGGCGTCTCGAAGACTTCAGTGTTCTGAAATTAGAATTAAAATGTTTGTTTTTATACATTTAGTAGTAAAATACAATTAGGGTTTTTTGTTACGAATTATTCGCAAATGATTCATCATCGTTATGCTAGCATAGGTAACTATATAGTCTTATGTAGGTTATCCCTATCAAAATTAACACTAGGTACTATGAATTTGATAGGGCTTAAGTAATAAAAAGCAACAGGTATTATATTAAAGGATAGGTAATCAAGTCTCGTCTACGATTTAAACTAAAAGTTAATTTAGCAGTTGGGCTAAGCTATTATAATACTGTTTAGTTTTGTTTATAAATAAGATGACCAGTACCAGTAGTCTTACAGGATTTTAATGTTTTATTTTTATCAAACTATCAGGCAAAAACTTGCTTGGAACTATCTAAATTCTCCTATGAAAATTCTCCTATAATATTGATCCTAATCTAAGAAAAAAAATCTTTCACCCAACACTCTACTGCCGAAAGACAAACTATTCAAGTGCGCTCGAGACGCCAGCGCACGCGGCGTCAAAACTCTTGAAACAAAGGAAGGTAATTGAAAATTCTATCAAAACTTGCGCAAACGAGCTCCACTGGCTCGAACGTCTCACGGCCGGCTGGGTCAGGACAAACCCTACCCGAGCCTAATTAGCGAGGTCGCTGAACTGGATCAGGATTTGTGGTGGATTCAAATATTGGGCACACTCAATTGCAACAATTGGGAGCATCCTTACTTTATATGGCTGGAGACAACACCATACAAGAAATACACAACTGACCCGATACAAATAATTCATTGCAACGCTGAACAGATGTAAATATTTGGACGACGAACGAAGATAGAACACTCTACTGCCGATAATTACCAATTGAATTCTTATTTTCATTAGTTTTTTTCTTACTCAGACAAGAAGTTTGGTTTTCGATCTACTTCATGACATACTTTTTTTCTGGTCTGGAGTGGACAACGGACAGACAACCCAAGTGGTTACTGTCGCCTTATGGGCTTAATAATAAATAAATTTATCTTTATTTTTATTAAACAACGATTAAAAATTAATATTAGTAGGGATTGGTGTCTCCTTTTAGACTCAGAGATCCTGTATTAAGGGGCACCGCTCTTCTTTACAAAATATTGCATCTCTGTTTAATTTCAAACTATTTTCCGTTATTTCTTATTTTAATGGGTACTTAATACTTATTATAAATTAAACAAAACAAATGAACAAAATTAAGGGATCAAATCCCGCTTTTATTTACATGTGTTATGAAAGTTTGTTTGTGCGTGGGGGTGGGTGCGTGGGGGTGGGTGTGTGTGTGTAGTGGTGTGTGTGTGTTTATGTACGTTTTAGTGTTATTTATAGGATAAGATAAAGAAAAAATACAAATACAACTTCCACTAACTGTCAAGAGCTTAGATGCAGCATTTCGATAACTGTCCAAAGACCCTCGTCGGCGTCGCCACCCTAATGCTATGTTGCTACTTGCATATTTAATAACCAGAATACAACAATTCATTAGGACATAATAGCTTTAGGTAAGAGTGTGGTGACCATCCAGTCAGCTTCTACACTAGTTGAGACTATTTCACGGCAATGACTAGCTTCAAACGTTGTTTGCTAGATTAATTTCAATGTAATTGTTTTCTTTTGTACTACAGAAGAATCCTCCCATCGGTAAAACTTTAACTTTATAATGTCAATAAAATAACGATACTAATTTTACTTTGATAACCACTTTAAATCATAACTGGTTTTAGCGCTCAATATTACGTTTGGAACCAAATACGTTTAGCAACTACGCCTCTCGGCTCGCGCTGCCTCGAATGAAATGGCTCCAAGTTGAGCCTCGCCTCTTGTTTGACAATCATAAGTTGGCGGCTCCTTTATTTTGCTTCCGTCTTATTCCAGGTTTGCAATGTTTGATATGATAATTAGGTTTACATTAAATCTCGTAGTACTACTTAATTTTAAGAATTAAGTAGTCACGTAGTATTTTAATTTGTCTATGCTATACTATGTCTATTTTCTACACGTTAAGAGATTTTGAAATATATATTTTAAGAGATCTACCCTAGCTTATGTACCTACTCGTATTCAAGTTACGTATATTCATAATGCTCACGCCTTGGTCTCAGAGGACTAGGCAGAGACGATGTATCGTCACTTAGTGCGATCCTGACACACCGTGAGGCTAGCTCACTCACATCTATCAAACTTCTCATGCAGATCCTTTTATTCTTCTCACTGCGGACATTAGCCTCTTTGAGGACCAATTTGATCCTTGAACATCCACTATATCCAGAAGGACCACTGGCTGTAGTTACTACCACCTCTTTTGTCACTATTCTTTCACTTTTAGAACTAAATTCCCTAAACGTCGAAGATTTGAATACCTATCTATATTTTTCGTTAAAGAGATTCTTTTAAAAAGTATTTATTTGCGCCTTAAAACCTAGAATTCTCACACCACCGCATTATTTACGCAAAACAGTTATTTCAGAAGGCAGCAATTACGCGCTAGCGGCGTATCGCGTAATTTATGGCCTCCCCCTTTGAGAAAATGGCACTCTTATCTCAGATACAAGGGAACTATAGAAATTAGCTGCCGAATTAATATCCGACAATTAAATTTCCTTTCGTGGGGGTGTTTTCCTATTTTCAAGAGGGGTGAGCGTCGGGTGTAATGGGCGATTCTCTGTAGGTATTCAAGGGGAATAGTGGAATTTTTATTGACCGCATTGTTAGCTTAGTGACGTGGGAGCTGGACATAAGCACTAGAGGTAGTGGATTCGATTCCTTCTGTAACAAAGCTTCAAAAATAAACTATCAAACAGATAACTCGTACACTGTGGCTTCGCTATAAACTAACACACACACATACATCTACTCTCGCATTTACATTCTTTTTCGCACAAACACTATATCTTAGTGGAGACAACAATGGCTAATTGGCGACTTCATTTAGTTTCTCTCTTCAATAATTTCAAATTTTATAAAATATTCAGTGTCTGTACAACAGCGATAGAATGGTGCTATTAGAGAGTGGTATAAGAGCTCTATAGTAGCAGACCTTAGCACACTATAGTCAGAGCATACTTCAATGTCGCCCGAAAAGTAAAGCACGGTGCGTAGTACGAAAGAGAAGCGCTTATGTGTTGGCGTATAACGTTGTCCCTCTCTCGACAGTTTACGCACACAGACGCACGTACGACAGGCTGAGTAGTAGGTGATTATATCTTGCTTGTACGGAGTGTCAGGGGTGTTGTGATAAAGTGCTAAAGTGGTTGATTTCTAATTTAATCATTGTTTTGTTTTGAAGGTAGTAGTAAAAGTATTGTATTGAGGGTAGTGCTCTTAACAATGTTTCTATGGCAAGTTTTTTTTTTATTTAAAATATATTATATTACATGTTTTTTTTCTTTCTTAGGCCATCCTACTGAAACCACTGGGTTTATTTGTAGGAGGGTGGCCGCTACTTGTACAATCTTATTCTATTGATAACTTAACTTGAATGGAGACCATCTAGGTCGCATTGCTGCTCGCCAGATAGTACCCCTTCTTAGCAACTTTTACTTTTGGCGCATTGCCCTCCTGCATGTCGTCCACCAAACTTTCTGGTAATTAAATAGTAGAATTATATTTAAACTTGCAACGTATGCACTAAGAAACCAACTGTGGATCTGAACAAGGTCTTGTCAACCGTGAACAGCCACCTTAACTCCATACGAGCGCACCAAGATCTTGTGCCATTGCACAACTCAACTTGTTAACTTGATCACGATCATGTTTCAAACGATCACAAAATGATTTCTTTAGCTAACAACAGGCGTAGAAACAAGGGGCAATCCTGTATCTGATACTAACCAGGCCAAATACCCTTATATACCCGACTAAGAATTGTTGAGCATAGTGTGCGACATCAAGCAGTTGGGTTATATAACTGCCTGCCCACTCAATTTAAAATCATAGATAATCCACTTATCTTTAAAAACACTTTGAAGCGCTTCTTGTTGGAAAAGAGTTATTACTCTACTGATGAATTTGTAAATGATGCATAATTTAATTTTTTTTTTTATTGTTTTTAATTTAATTTTAATCTTGTATAATTTTGAGATTGTTATTTTTTATTTATAATTTTATGTAATTCCGACACAGTTCAATTTGTTATGGAAAATAAACTGAATATAGTGAGCTATGGCTGTACGTACCCTGTGCATTGTAAACTCTAACTAAGACTCAACCTCAGATAAGGCAGTATTCAAATCACGAGTTCTGACAAAAGTGCTGCACACCCGAACACCTAGGAACAAATTCAATAAACTTGTGCCGAAACTACGCTAAGGGGAATACATAATTTCTTAGTGTCTCTTTGTGTAGAGGCTAGGGATGGGATACGCAAAGACGATTTGTCGATAAAGTTGATTTTAAGTTACTTTTTTTCGAGGGATGGACATTGGAAACGAAGAATATTTATCGATAAAACGATAAAAAAGATACTCATACTCATTTATTTCAACCTTTTGGGACATTGAGAACTCTAGGCTAAGTCGACATTATTCTGTTTATATTAAAAAAATGGTTTTGTATTTATTTTACACATTGCTGGCGTTAAAGCTTCATTTGGAGCAGCAAAGAGCTACCAGTTTCTACATAATAAAATTAAGCGGCGGTAAAGTTGCATTGATATTGTAAAAAAATAAAGTGATAAGATCGCCTAGATGTAAGTTTATTATGTATCTGTGTCATCTCTTTATTACAATGCTTTAATTTCGGTCTACTCTGAGACGTTTCTTAAAGAGAAAGATACAATCCGACCTCCCTTTGAAAGGTAGAAATACAGCGACATACATTTTAGATTGTAATAAAATACTAAATGTAGTGAACCTTAAAATAAGAGGAGTCGTCATTCATCCTTAGCTCCGCCGAAAGTATACAAGACGAGTTGGTGATACGCGGAATCAAGGTTTACGATAGGTTATGTATGTGTTTTTCGGTTTTTTATGGTGTGTTTAGTGGAGACAGCGTACAAGTGTGCTTAAAAAGACAATATTTTGCATAGAAAGATGATGCTAAGACGTCTCCCGTGTCGGTCGGGCCGTGTTAATTTATGCCTGTTACAACGAATACTGAGCCACTTAAATTATTTTTCGAGCAGTAGTTTAACAATGCAAATTGTTGTATTGATCAAACAAACAATATCATACGTATTCTCAAAAACTTCATCGATACCAAATACGTATTATTGGCATACCATGTCCCATCACTAACTTTCTCGTGCGCGTTACTATTTAAATCTAGTTACAAGTTTCTCGATGTATTTTGTTAATTACAAGTAAGTTGGCGCATGAAATTTTCCCCCATAGTCACAGGTGTGACCCGCCCGGTTACGTCAGTATGACTTTTCAATTCAATTATTCACTATTCATAATGTATTTTGTGTTTGAACTTAGATTATAGTAACTATAGTGTAATAAAAAAAATTATGAATATAAATGTCAAAAATCATGTTATATTTACAAAATCACCAAATTAAAAACTACATTTGCAAACTCCGCACGTAAAAGGTACTCCGCACGTAGTATGCTACAATAGATTTATATGTCTTCGGTATGACGAAAACCTTTACAAAAAACATATTTTAATGATTCACAGCATTCTGTAATTAAAGTTTCCACGGTGATGTTTTTCATAATCAAAGTTGAACGCACCCCAGTCCGCCATATTGTATTTAATTCTCTGCAAGTCGCGTTAATTTTCAAATTTCGAAACTTGGAGCAGCGCTCTATGTTTAAATTCAAGTTTAAATTGAGAACGTTTCGTATTCGAGGCACGAGTTTTCATATCGCGCCTCCCAGAGCGATTGCTGGCCGTTAAATTGGCTTGGAGTTTTGGTTCATAAAAGTTTACAAGAAACCTTTTATTTATAAAAAAAAACAAATACAAGAAATAAAAAACGTAATATTGGTCATTTGCTTCTAATTTTTGTAAAGAAGAAAATAATCGGTTACCAATTGCTTTAAAAGTCACCACTTAATTTTAAAAAAAAACTTATTGATCAAAGTGATATGACATCGGCCATTCCGAATTAGGTATAACCTATTTTTTCTACAAACAAAAAGTAAATAAAGTGCCAACTTCGTATATTATTTCGAAATTGTTGTACCTATTTTCGACATCACACCCAAATACATTAAAGAAAACGATAAATAAGTATGTACATTTTTCAGTATTTTTTTTTCTAATACCATCTTTGTCCGCTTCAGCAAGAAAAAAACAAACCAGCCAGTTTTAAATTAAGCATCGCAAAACCAATCCGCTCGAGTTCCCATTTCAAACGACGCTTCCCGGATTCCCGGTTCCTTGCAGAGAGAGAAGTAAACAAAATTTCTGCAAGGATATGAGGGCCTCCCGTTTGGGGGGGCGGAAGCGGACGGGGGGACTAGTTAAGGTTTTTTGCGTGTGTACGTACCGCCTGTGGGGAGATTTTTATTGGTGTGTGTTTTAGTTCGTGGAAGGGGTTTTTCGGACCTTTTTAGCGATGAGGGTAAAATTAGTGAGATAAAACTATAATATTTTATAGTACGAAAATTCCTTCGCAAAACCACGGATGTGGAAACTGGGTTTGGCCTTTGACTATATATACTTACCTATTTATATGAACTATAGTTTTTGTACTTTAATGAGTATAAATAACGAGCGATAGGTAGTTTTTGTTGTTGTTGTAAAAATAGAAAAATTTTGAAGAAAAATATTTTCATTATTCTAAGTGACTGAGTACAAAGATGTAAACTTATTTTAGGGTAGTAACTTACCTATAAAAAACCGCGCATATACCAATACTTATATACGAATACCAACCGTCCCTCTAACCCTTATCCAATTAATTAAGTAATTAAATAAGAGGAAATATTTACACTACACTCAACACAGATAAGAAATTCATTCCTTAAACGACTGATGTACTTAACCATTTACATTTTCTTACTAATTATGTAAACTTATAAAGTTTTAAGTATAATACAACATAATATGTTTTTAATACAAACATCATTTTTAAACCTCACTTACCAATTTCGTAATTTCAATTCTTTTAATTATATAATTGTATTAAGGCTGTAATAATCTATTAATTTGGTAAACTATTTGAATTTGACTTGAATTTTCAATTTTAAAAGAAACTTTTAAAACTGTTTGCCTCAAATATAAAAAAACGTGCATTCCAATTACAAACCCGGAACCCACTCGAAAACTACGCGTCAAAAATCAATCCCCATTCTTGTTCGTTGCTAAGTATCCTCCCCTTTTTTCACCCTAAGAATTGCTTTAAGGCGGGAACCTCTGGGTGGAGTGGGGTGGGTCGGAACGCGGGGTTTTTTCACCCTTTGAAGAATTGCCCCAAGGCGGGAGGGTTTTTGCGCGAGGGGGTTTCCTAACCGTCACTGTGTGAGTGTAGTTGTTGTAAGTATTTTAACGAATTGAAAAGGGGTCGGTTTTTGAGAGCAGTTGCTCTCAGTTGAGAGCGGTCGATAAAGAGTTTTGTGTTTTCTTTGCTCGTGTTTAAGACAAATGTACATTTAAGATAGAAATAAGTAACAACCAGGTTAAGGTTAGTTACTGTTTAAGTCTATTTTAGTGTTACCCTACTCAGCTATTTATGTTTGGCTCAATAACTTTAATTTCACCACTAGCCTAGGTTAGGCAATGAATGGAAGAAATCACTGCAGGCAATAAGGCCGCCATCGTACACTAGATTCATGTTACATTTATATAATTTTTATATGTTTTTGTGCACAATAAAGTATATTATGAGCTGATTTTAAGTTAAAAGTTCTGTTAGGCGACATTTGATTGCCATTGTCAAGTATTCTATTGCCTTTAACCCTAATGTCTACATAATGAAAAACACAACGTATTTCTATCATTTTGTACGCTAATACGTCAAAAAATACAAAAACTGCTTTGATCTTTTCTGTTTTAGCACAGCTAAAGTCAAATAATTACAGGTATTGCCAAAACCACGTAAAAAAAGCGTGTGCAACGTCTAGCACGTAAACATAGCTAAGACAACCCTCAGACACCTAAACCAAACAAATATAAAACGAAATACGTTGATACTTAACCCCTACCTCCCCTTCTCTAAATAATGCATCATAAAAGTATGGCGGAGGGGTTAACTCGCGACGTACGTCAGAAGTAACGAAAGATAATCAAACGAATTCTACATAGAAATACTGGTAGCTACTGTTTTATACAGTCTGATTATTTATGTAAGATGCTGAGGTACTTTATATTATTAGAAACTAGACTGTAGGGTTTTACCTTTGCCTATTTAGCTGAGAAAAGATTGAAGGATAGGCGTTGTTTATCAAATATGTATTTGTATATAGGTATTGTATAGCAAAATATATTTTAATAGTACAATAATTGTATTTAATACTGCAATTATTATACTGTAAAGCGATATTTTGCTGCACAATAGGTATGTATAAAATATTTCGATATATATAATATTCCAATATAGTTCATAGTCGCCACGCCACGTGATAAAACAGATAAGAAAACGGCGAACGACAAACCGACAAATACGTCGTCGTATTATAGCACTTCAATCTACGACAAGGTGCTCGGTACAAGGTACTACCATAGAATACTTAATAATACTACGTAGTACTACTGAGAGAACTGTGGACGCACCGAGGACGTTCGGATTGCAAAGGCGTTCGGATTATCTGGGGTTCGGACTATCAAAGCTCTACAGTAATATGTTCCAAATTTCAGCTTAGTCTATCCAGTAGTCAGTCAGACGGAATCTAACGGAACCTTTAAAACTACATAAATAATACAGTAAAACAATTAGAAACTGCACAAATCTCTCGCGAAAACCAACACATAAATTCACACTCTATATAAACATTTGCACCCTTGCGAAAATCTTCGCGTCTCATTACGCGCGGGGGTTGGAGCCCCCTCGTTTGTAAGGAGGGGGCTAGGAGGGAATCTTCGTTCAAATCTCTGACATTTTATCTAAATGGCCCCCTGGAATGGGTGTCGTTTCTGCTAATGACCTCGAAGAAATAGTAAGATGTGTTGTGTGTACTAACATCCTACGTCTATAATGTAGATATAACAGTTGAGTGGTCATGTCTGTATATCCATTGGCAAAAAAAAAACGAATTAAATGGAAACTAGAAGCTGCAGGCAAAGTACCTCTAATAGATTTAGTAAGCAGGTTAAGAAATTTTACGTAAGAGTTTTTTTTAAACGAATCACAGACAATTCTACATTCTACTTCTTTAAAACTGGATTCATGGGATTAAAAACAACAATTTGGATTTGGTTGTAAAATTATGTAAAAAATTTTACTCAAATACATGAAAACATTTTTTTTATTTAACAAAATCTCTTTTTTGGGTATTTTGGTGGCTTAATTTTAATTGTGTTTTGTTTCTATAATGTAATTATAGATATTACAGACGGCCATAGTCATACTGTAATTAAGCTATTCAAATAAAGTGTTTTTATTATCTATTTATACTTTTTTGTACACAAATATAATTCACACAACTAATTTAAACACAAGATGTACAAAGGCGCACTTAACTCTGTAAGAGTTTTCTTCCAGTAAACCTTTGGGTGAAAGAGGAAAGCAAAGCAGATAGGCAGACTATAGAGATTTTTATTATTTATTTGCTGTGTAAACATTCTTATTAAAACCATAAAAATATATTTTTTTGTTGTTTAATGTCAGTTTGATTCCAGGCGCAGGCAAACTAAAAAATAAATTAAGGAAACCCGCCATTTTTGCTGAATTATTATTTTTATACTAGGTATTATAGATTCCTATATAGGAAAATTAAACAGTCTCTAGGGAAATAGGAAAGCGAAATCCCAGGAACCAGCTAGTGTTGTACAACTGTGTAGCGACAGGTGACGTTGAAATAGTGCCCCGGAGAGGTTTAACGACGATCGTAAACAGACAAATGATGCACTGAGAACACGCTTAATTAGTTACTTATTTACCTGGAAAGAATGATAATTTGAAGAATAGGTAATCTGTCACTTCAAGACAGCTTTTCCAAGTTTAATTTTACAACATGACATTTTTTTTATTTATTTATTTAACAGTAATAAGAAAATACATCTCATGTCTTACATAACTCACACATAATAAACCTCTTGGGTTTGTCCTATGTGCGGTGAGGCCGCTCGGTCACAGCGGACCATGCTAACACTTGTTGTACATTATAAAGAGAGTTAAGTACATAACAGATGGCAAAATAAATGTATCTATGCAACCTACGTCTATAAGCCATAACAATAATTTAATTTATTTTATTATTCAGATTACATAATGAAAATCATAAGTTATTAATTGACTACTGCTTGTAATAATATATCTATATAGATATGTCTAGTATAAGGACCCTAATGTTCTTGAACCAATAAAGTTATTTGTATTTTTGTATTTGAAATTTAATTTCGAAATCTGAATAACATTTAAACATTACTAACTAATTATTCAACATAAACTCAAAATAAGTAAAGTGAGGATTTAATTAGGTACTGTAAGCAATAATTAAATTGTAAGTTGCAAAAGTTTAAATTCAATTAAATTACTCTTAAGTACTTATATAGTACATGTAATCGGTCTTATCGCTAAAAACAATTTCTTTCAGACAACCTTAATATACATAAAAACTTTTTTTAAAACTTTTAACTTCTGTTTGTCTGTGTTACTGAGACTGGTCTATAGATTTGACTATAGAGAATATTCGTTCAAAGGTCCACAGCCAGGTTATTTAAAAAAGTAATGTTCTAATTATTAACCTCTAACGACTTCCACTGAATGAAATGAATGCATGAATTAATTAATGCCAGATAGGATCATGAACTTTAATAGTAGGTATCTGTATTAGAGTTAGAATGTATGATGTAACGACTCCTAAGTATTAAAATTGAAGACTAAAACAAACCTGCTAAAGGCAAAATAGATGCTAATGAATGTTGCCAGTATGAAAAAAACACATTATTATTTAGTACTCCTACTGATTTGAAATTCTATTTGCAAATTTGAATTTAAAAAAACCATCAAAGAAATATATTAATACTATACTAAGACTAGAATTAATCACCTAATATTACCTAACCTTAATATTACTTATAAAATGTGCGGAATTGAACTTCCGTATCTCTTTTATGTTATGCAAGAAATAAAAGGTTATTTATATCATCTATAATTGGTTATGGCATCACGGGGCGAAAAGCGGACGAAGGAAAGTCGCTTTGCGACGTTGGATCCCGTACAATGGCGTTACATCGTCTTTGCTTACCATTTTGGGACCAAGGCGTGAGCATTATGTATGTACTAGCTGTTGCCCACGACTTCGTCCGCGTGGACAACTTAACATCACAAATTATTATATATTTCCCGTAGGAATGGGATATTTTTTCGGGATAAAAACTATCCTATATCCTATTCCAGGACCTAACCTATATGTGTGCCAAGGATCATCTCGATCTGCCCAGTGGTTGAAGCGTGATTGAGTAACAAACATCCAAATATCCAATCTTTCGCATTTATAATATTAGTAGGATATAGAGTTATTGTTTTATTATTTGTATTGATTCAATATTCAGTATATCTTTACATTAAACAAGGAGAAAACCCGATCAACACATTCACAATATTTAAAAACGTAGCCAGAAGAATCCTGCTGGTAATTAAACAACAGCAACGATTGAAAATAGTTTTTTAGTAAGACTTTGGATTCAAGGCCATCTATATGTCTAATCATGTCGAAAATAGAACAGACGCGGACGTTCCGAATCATAAAATTTCCCCAAAAACTTTACACTAAGAATCGATTAAAATACACCAGGAACTAAATCGATACAATTTCATTAGAGCCGGGAATCCGACAACAGCTTGATATCGAAATTTAAATTCGGCGGAAATTTTGCAAGGAACACGGCAATCTGGTGCTCGAGCAATTTAGCTCTAAGTGAGTCATTTGGCGCGGGGGAAGGGAGGCGTCTTCGCGAGGAGGGGGATGGGGCAGATGATTTGTAATTTGTTTTCTGTAGCTCTTGGCTTATTGTGGGTTTGGAGGTAGAGAGAAAGAACTGCATTTTCTAGCTCATGAGCTAAGATTTGTATTTAAGAGTCCAGTCAAGCCAAGAAAACTTCAATACCTTTCATTTAAAAAAAAATCTACATACATATTGTTACCTTCGACCCTAAGACAAGTGTAAAAATTGTATCTATGTATGTACTGAACTATTGCAATGATTTATATTCTTTCTTCTCAAATGTTTTAAAAATAATTATCCATATCCATAACAAATAACTCAAGTTTTTTTAATTTATGTAAACTTTTATTATTTTTTCTTTTACGTGTAGAAGTTGTTAGGCTAATATGAGTTTACATTTATAATAAACGTCTTTAAATATATTTGTGAAACAATTTTTTATCCACATATGTATGCACTTGACTGTACACATATTATCAAACTCAGCCCGTATCAATGAGTATTTCAAAACTTAAGTAGGAACGGATTATTTTAACTTTTCTGTGAATAGAAACATCGTAAGGAAACCTGCATATCATCAGGTTATTTTTGTCTCCACTGCAGAAGCACAACCCTCTCTCATCTGCCGGAGATAGACGGAGGATTTGGCCTACACTCCCCACGCTGGCCAGACGGGTCGGGGAGGCCTGATTGATGTTTTATAATGTATTCCCTTCGTCGCCTTGTACGACATCCACGGGAAGAGTTGGAGTGGTCCTATTCTACTCTTCCGGAAACCCCACGGCGAACCTGCATATGCTAAAGAAGAAATTCTAAGGCGTATGTGAAATCCACCTAATCGGCTTGGGGCACCGTTGGTGGACAGGGGTTTGGCACAAAAGAACCAGAAGGGTCAAAGTGTCTCCAGGTCTTCCTGGCCCCATGAGAAGAGAAAATAATACACAGGTGTAATATAAGACTTGTATGCGAAATTGAATTCTACTAAACGTAAATACGTCTCATGGTTTGACCACGAGGTACACTTTCAACGACTCTAGCCTTGAAATTTCTTCACCATTGATAGGAAAGGAAATCATAATTTCCTTCGTCAAAAAATCCTATCATCCTAAGGCTTAAATTCTAGTTAAGTAAGTCCGATAAACTTCGCATTTCTTCGTATATAACTAAAAGCCTTATTTACCAAGTTATTTTCTTTGCAATTTCAGGTACGACCGTTTGCCGGCCGCGTCCGCTGACTGATGCCGCCGCCTCGAGAAAATGCACGCCGTTTCATTACGTTTTCTCGTTTAGAGCGCCACGATTTATGGCGAAACACCTCGCCGGCCCGCCTACTACCCTACCTACACCCCGACTCACTACCGCTACCGCCTGACGATTACTGGAGAAACGCCTGGCGTTTGTCACCTGTCCTTGCTTCTTGAGTTTCTATTAGGAGTTATTTTTAACGTTCGGTGCGACGGGGTAACCGCAACTAGGGGGTAAATGTAATTATCGAGTTAATGTCTATGATTGGATGCAAAATATTATTGCTGACGTCTTTTTTTATTTATTTTATTTTACAACATTTTCCATAGCATTTGTCAATATTTCATAATATAACATAACATTTTATAACATCTGTCTAACTCACTATAATATAGGTAATATGTATGTTTATTACATTTTATATATATGTAAAGTAGTTTAAGTATTACATTTATTATGTACTCTATTATGCATTTCCCCCCCCCCCCTATTCTTAGTGCATTATCTCACACCCGTAAGGTTGGCTGGAAGAGATCTCTTTTAGTGATAAGCTCGTCTTTGTACTCAACATTTGTAACTGTATTTAGTTTTAAAATTGTGCAATAAAGAATACATATAACATTTGTATAGGTAGGTATATAACATACTAGCTGACCCGTGCCCACTTCGTTGGGCGGTAAACATTTTCCGACTGCCACGAAAAAGTCTTTTCATTTTTCGAGTTAATATATAGCCTATGACACTCACAAATAACGTGGCTTTCTGTTGGTAAAAGAATTTTCGAAATCGGTTCAGTAGATCCAGAGATTACCCGCTACGACCTCACAAACTTTACCTCTTTATAATATTAAGATAACAGGTATAATTAAGGCTTATGTGTTGCAAAAAAATGCTATTATAGAAATATTATACCCATTCCTTACATTTAAAAACCGTATTAACTGTAAGTTGTTGCAATAAATCATTTCAATTTATTTTATTTATTTATTTTATTTTATTTATTTTCACAAAATCCACAGCATTTAGTAGGTATACAGTGGGCCTGATTCTAAAGGCACACATTTAAAATTTGACAGCGCTAATATTGGTTTCGTCTTCGTAATACTGTGTGACAAGGATAGCAACAATTTTAGTGCTGTAAAATTTTAACGTTGTGTCTTCAGAATCGAGCCCAGATTATTCTAATTTATAGTTCTTACTGCAAATAATGGATTAACAATATATTGATATTATAGTCTAGTGATGGGGTGTGTGTGGCTGTGTGTGTGTATATTTCATTGCCATTGGAAAGTTTTTGTCATATAAAAAGGTTAGGTTAGCAATGGTTTTCTGCATCCAGATATAGTTTCAATGTATCCGGCAACTTACTATTTAAAGAAGTATACAATTATTAATACTTTAGTATACAGAAGAACAATCAGGATCTACTTTCTGGTTCCACTTCATTCAGGCTATTTTTCTGGCTATTGTTTATTTTGACTCAGCGAGCTGCGTGTCGCTAATAAACCTTTCAACAAGGTGATTTGCATATAAATTTTTGAAAATGTATCATACAATCAATGTCGACGGTTCCCGCTACAAAGATCGTAAAAGACATTTTGACTAAAAAAGGGCAAATTGACTTTATAAATATAGCTCTGAATTACTTGAAAATAAGTATCAATGCTTGTTAAATTCCAAGAAGTATATATTCTGATATTATTTTTAGTTACGTAAGTATATAAATCCAAGGTCTGCCGTGCCGATGGATGCGTGTCCAGGGGCTAGCCTGGTCGTAAGCGTGCCGACATCCCGGAGCTGGGCGACCTCCGGACACCTTAGCCTTACCGAATCATGAGGGCCTCTGACGAGGTGGACAAGTATTTCCCTAGATAATCGTGGTACCACAATGTGTATCAACACGGAGACGGCGATGTTGTTCGCCACACATCACGCCAAGTGGTATCACGGAGCGAAAAATGGACGAAGGAAAGTCGCTTTGGCTCGCGCAAAGTGGCGAGGTTTCGTCTCTGCCTACACCTCTGGAAACAGGGCGTGAGCATTATGTATGTACCTATGATATTCTTTATATTTATGGTAAGTAAATACATGTCTTAAAGACAAAAAAATGCAAACAACTGAAATGGAAATGGACAGGACGCATGATGAAAAAAAAGATTAGAGAAATGTACCAAAAACATAGTAGAGTGGACCTCATGCCTAGAAAAGGATGACGGCGACATATGATATAAAACAAGAAGCCTACTATGGACGGAACTGGCCAAGCAAAGGGAACAATGGAAGAATCTGGAGGAGGCTTACATGTTACATACTTGGGCACTTTTTTCACAACTTTAACCAAAAGACACACTGACCCAAGAGACCGATATGCATAGTTTTATTTTACCAGAAAACAAAGGCTTTGAAATTAAAGTATATAAATATAAAAAATCTATTTTACTGTAAAGTCGTGTTTTGATATTTACCACCTTTCTAGCGGGAACCGTCACGTTCATTATGGTATCAACTTGACATTAAAATTTGGATCATAGTACAGTTTTATGTTTTATTCAAAAATTGCGTCGCTATTTAAAATACTAGCTATATTTTAGCACCAAAGTACTAATATTAATTACTTAGTAGTTATCAACCACATTGTGTAATACGTTAGTATATGAATATATGTATATATTTGAGTATGTATTTATTTATGTATGTATATTTGTACAGGTAGGTATGCTCTTACTGGTATAAACTGTACTTCTACCTTTATTTAACTGACAACCTACCTTTTTCTACTATTTATACCTCTACCCAAAGGTTGTCTGAAAGAAAACTGCCTGGATGTACATATGCATATATCTACACTATAAAACATCAATCAGGCCTCCCCAACCCGTCTGGCCAGCGCGGGGAGTGTAGGCCAAAGCCTCCGTCTGACTCCGGCAGATGAGAGAGGGTTGTGCTCCTGCAGTGGAGACAAAAATAACCTGATGATGATGAATCTATGAGAGATTTTTTCGAAAAACCCCGGGGAATTGAAACATTCAGAAGAAAGGCACATGGCTTGTACAAAAACATCCTACTAATATTATAAATATGAAAGTTTGGATATTTGGATGTTTGGATATTTGAACGTTTGGATGTTTGTTACTCAATCACGCTTCAACCACTGCTGGACGGATCGTGATGAAACTTGGCACACATATAGATTAGGTCCTGTAATAGGGCATAGGATAGTTTTTATCCCGAAAAAACATTCCATTCCTATGGGAAATACATAATAATTTGTGATGTTAAGTTGTCCACGCGGACGAAGTCGCGGGCAACAGCTAGTATGTAATAAATAACACACATATTTTATTATCTACACTGTGAAAAATGGTGATCAACTAAGAGGCATGTTGCCGTAATCATTATGATTGTTTGAAATAAGTTCGTGATCAAGTTAACAAGTTAATACAAGGGAACAAGATCTTGATGCGCTCGTATGGTGTTTTTGTTCAAGGTCAACAAAATCTTGTTCAAATCAACAATTTGTTTTTGTGTACAAACTTACCTACTTTTGAAACACCACAGCCCATTCACCGCTACCTCCTGCTGAAACACCTTTAATTTGTCATCTGTTTCACTTTCTAGAGTTTAAAGTATTTTTTTATTTATATACAATATATTGTCGTTGAAAATACGACAATTTATTGCTAACCACATTCTTCTGTTATAGCTCCAGTGATTACTGGAGAAGCTTTTAGAATTCGTTCTTTACTTTTATGGCGAAACACCTCATCTCATCGGCTACCTTCCTACCTACTGCTTTTCGTATTTCTCGAAAGTTGAAACTAAAAATATTACATTTTCATCTGCAAAGTATCTAGTGTTTCACTCATATAAATCACTCAGCGTTTAAAGTATATTTATCACATTATTAATTTTAATAAACTTTAGTCTTTCCTTTTAATTTTTTTAAACCAAACACATTTCTTAACCCTTCAACCGCCTGGTCAAGAATGAAGTCTAAAACTAACTCGATGTCCACTGTGGGAACCCAAACAGGTTCTTTAGAAGAAATTCACTTCGATTCTTCTTTTTACACTTCAGTTCTTATGGAAAACAGGTTTTTATCATTATAATTTGTGTTTAGGGTTAGAACGACCCCAAGACGTTACCGGACAGTGGTCAGTGCGTGGGAAAGAGGGTTAGGAACAGATGACAATGCGGCAAGAGGGTTGGATTTGCATTAAATTCCTGATGAACAAATTTATTACTTTATATTTTTTTAGATTAATAACAATGTCAATTATTAATGTCTCTACTTAAATATTTTTTTTCTTAATAAATAAGAAGACAAATAATAAAGAATTCTAATCTATTGTGAAGACTTTAAATTAGCATAATAATATGTGTAATTATAGTTGTTATTAGTATATTATATATATGTATATAAGATTTTCTACATAGCGAACTAAAACTGTTTTTACACTTCAGTTAGGCCAAATCCTCCGTCTGTCTCCGGCAGATGAGAGAGAGTTGTGCTCCTGCAGTGGAGACAGAAATAACCTGATGATGAGCTAAAACTGTGGCTAAGATATTTTTTTATTACGTAACTTTTTCCCATTTCGAAGCTGGTTACTAATCTCAGCTACAAAATGGGCACAAAGGGTTTAATTTTATAACTAGGTGTGTTTTTATTATTAAATGTAATATTTGAATTAAAAAATATAATTGAATTATTGAGCTGGCAGAGACTGGATGAGAAGAACATAGGATCGGGTTCAGTGGCGCGCCTTGGGAGAGGCCTATGTCCAGCAGTGGGCTCTTACAGGCTGATGATGATGATGATGATTGGATTATTATGTTACACTGTAATAATATAATTATGTACCAGAATTGGTAGTGAAGCGTTTTTTTCTCAAATCTCTAACTATACTTAATTTGATTTAAATACCCAGGTCTATCCGGATTGAAATCGAAGTCACGAGCTAAAGCAGTCAATGCAAACGCGCTTATCACTAGGTCAATTGGAGGGTCACAAAAATGAATAATCGATTTGTCCGTACAATTTCTTCCAACTAGTATTCCATTGTGAAAGCTGATTTTTATTATTACGATTCTAACTCGAAATTATTATGTAGTATGCCGATGTTATTCTAACTGAGAAAATCAAATGTTACAAATATTCTACTTGAAAATAAGAATTCTAATATGAATTTTGAACAATAGAAATGTTACTATGATTATTTACAAGTTGCGCCATCTAGTGGCGAATAGTAAAACTGATATTATCACGCCATCTGTTAGCATTATATTTAAACTTTGATAGCGCCACCTCTCATCGAGTAGTGCCCAAATGGAAATGAATTTTTTGTTTCGTAATCCATCTTTCCGTTTCAAAGCTAGTGTCTCAGCTACGATTCTCCTCCATTACGAAATGCTCCGAAAGGCATATGTTTTTCAAAATCTACTGAACTTATTCCAGTGAGACAAAGTTCTCCATAAGGTTTTTAGCTAACAATAATAATATTATGTTAATGTGAAAATATGTTCTTTGTTCCACTCCATAAACCGATATAATGTTTCGTATCGGAAAGAAGAAGATACATGGCGACTCGCCTCCGATCAATATCATAAGATGCAGTTTCTTATTTAAAATAATAAAATAAATAAATCCTTGAAGTAAACTTTTCTATCTTCAATATTTATGGTCGTTACCTATTTTTCCTCCAGTAGCTTTCGTTTTCTCCAGTATATACAGTTTTAAACAATATACAGGTACATATACAAATGATTGTCCTGCATATTAAATAATTATTAACTGTTAAATAAAAATAAATACATAAAAACTCTCTGACGTAAGTATAATCATGTGCAAAGTTATCATAAAAATAAATACATAATAATATCATATCATGATAAAACATTTTTTTTTAAAAACTATTAAAACAAGGTATGCCTGGCTTGTCGAGCAGAGTTCTTGCATCGCATTAACTTAGTTTATTTAGTTTTAATAATTTTATTTGACATTTTTATATTTATGTTAGTTATTGATGTTTTTATATTTAATTGTGTTTAATTTGCTTTATAATTTTATTTTATTTCACTTGTGTATAATTTTTATTTGACCTGTAACGGAAGTTATCAATAAAGTATGTCTATGTCTATGAATTGTTTGGGCCCCCAAACAATTGTTTCTGTCCAGAAACAAGATGGTGTTACACGTCATGACCGACCGACCTTAGGTCCGGCCACCTTCTTCAGGTCGTCGGTCCATCTGGCGGCGGGGCGTCCCACCCTGCATGCTCCGTCCCGCGATCTCCACTCCAGAACTCGTCTGTCCCAACGGCCGTCAGTTCTGCAACAAATATGACCCGCCCACTGTTACTTCAGCTTACTAATTCTTTCAACGACGTCGGTCATCTTCGTTCTTCGTCGGATTTCTTCATTACGAATCATGTCCTTCAAAGAATACACCTAATAAGCCACTTACTTTTTTTTTCAGTCTTGATACCTACGTCTCACTGATGGACACTGAACTCCACTAAAAATCAAAATCCTTTATTGCACAGAAGTACACTTAATTCATTCATTCATAATGCTCACGTCTTATTCCCACAGGGGTAGGCAGAGACGATTTTTCTCCACTTTGCGCAATCTACTGTTGCAAAGCGGCTTTCCTTCGCCCGCTTTAAAGAAAGTACCTACGCTTCCCATGTGTTATCGCTGTGAAGAACAAACGGCGCAACAAACTTCACGCAACACCTCTTTTAAAATCAAGTTTGTATACAATTGTATAAAGATTGTGCGAAGCTGAAGCAACATTAGTACCAGGCATCTTTGTCATTCAAATAATATTTTATAATAGGCTATAATACAGATTCTTAAAGACTAAAGTCTTTAATCAGTGCATCCTGCCTGTCATGACCTACGGTGTTCAAGTTTCTACAAACGTGAACACTGACAGTGGGCCTGATCCACAAGTTTCAAGTCGCTCAGCGAGCTATGGAGAGGGCTATGCTCGGCGTATCTTTGAAGGATATGATTCGTAATGAGGAGATCCGACGAAGAACGAAGGTGACCGACATAGCCGAAAGGATTAGCAGGCTGAAGTGGCAGTGGGCCACATCTGTCGCAGAACCGACGGCCGTTGGGGCAGACGAGTTCTGGAGTGGAGACAACGGATTGGCACGCGCAGGGTGGGACGCCCCGCCGCCAGATGGACCAACGACCTGAAGAAGGTGACCGGAAGTGGCGTTCATTGGGGAAGGCCTATGTCCAGCAGTGGACGTCTAAAGGCTGACATGATGAATAAATAGGCTTTAATACAAAGTTGTTTTTATATTCTTAAACTTTCCGTCTGTCATATTTAAGATGTCCTCTGGTAGTTTGTTGTAGAAGCGTAGGATACATTGCCCCGTGAACGATGTACTAACTTAACGTAAACAAAGTTTATATTTTCTTGCAACATAACCCCAACCCGTCTGGCCAGCGCGGGGAGTGTAGGCCAAATCCTCCGTCTGTCTCCGGCAGATGAGAGATGGTTGTGCTCCTGCAGTGGAGACAAAAATAACCTGATGATGATAACTATTAAGTACTTTCATTTTATCAGATAATTATTTTCTAATTGCTTGGTATGGCAAAGTGATTCGCGCAGTTTCCTTGGGGTGGGAACCTGGCGACCTCATGTCATATGCTCATCCTTTTTTTAGGCGCCAGTCTCTCACAAAAGATAAATTCGTACCAATTGTTAGTTTTATACATTTATAATCATTGTAAATCTTTGTGTTAAGATCGCATCCCATCCCATTAATATTATAAATGCGAAAGTTTGTATGTTTCTTACTCAATCACGCTTCAACCACTGGACGGATCGGGATGAAACTTGGCACACATATATAGGATAGGTCCTGGAATAGGATATAAAAAACATCTCATTCCTACGCGAAACCAAATTAATCGTTAAAAGCAGTGTGTAAATATCGAAACCTACGCGGACGAAGTCGCGGCCAAATGGTAGTAGTAAATAAATTTTGTATTGCTGTATTGTGATATTTACAGTGACTCAAAAGGAGATAAATAAAAATATTTTTGCGGATATATAAAAATATAGTATCAAAATTGAACACACCCGGTCCTCCGCCCTCCGCATCCAGCCGCTCTCGGTCACCTTCTTTAGGTCGTCGGTCCATCTGTGGGCGGGGTATCGCTACAATACAACAATGTGTACGGAAGCCGAACAAATGAATGTATCTTGCCGCAAATTCTAAACAAATTACCAGAAAGTTTGGTGTACGACATGCTGGGGGGCAATGCGCGAAAAGTAAAAGTTGCTATGAAGGGGTACTATCTGGCGAGCAGCAATGCGACCTAGATGGTCTCCATTCAATAGAATAAGATTGTACAAGTAGCGACCACCATCATACAAATAAACCCAGTGGTTTCAGTGGGATGGCCTAAGAAAAAACATATGTAATATAATATATTTTAAATAAAATAAAATAATATATATATACGATACACGGTCGTCATAAGACGACCTCCGTGGCGGAACGGGATAGCTCTCGGACCGCCACGCCGGAGGTTGCGGGTTCGAATGCCGCTAGGGGCAAATGTTCGTATGATGAATATGAATGTTTGTACCCAAGTCTTATATGTATATATATGTATATAAGTAAGTCTATCCGTTATCTAGTAACGATAGCACAGGCTCTGCCTAGTTTGGGACTGAATAATTGATGTGAATGTCGGAGATATTTATTTATTATTTTATTTTATAACACTTCAGCTTCTATCGACTACCTACTAGCGTTTGTGCCGCGAATTTGTTCGTTTTATAGTTGACTATTCCATTTGCCAATTTAAAAAATAGAAACTAAAAAATCTCATGATACAATTTAAACCAGACAATTAATTTATACAAAATATTCCTCATGAAATGTCCTAAGTTCTGCATGTGAAAATATACAATCATATTCGACTACTTCCACGCAACCATGCGCAAGCGATGATGCGCGTGCGCATATTGCGGGGCAGCGCCTACAGCTTGTAACGCCGCCGATGCACGCCGATTCAGATGCACGCTGGTCCGCCCTAGACTGCGTACATCTGACGCTGCTGCCACCAGCTTGTCGCAAGCAGCGCTTCTTAGATAATTAATATACTAACACTAGGATAAGACTTATACTAATAATTTGATACATACATACATACATACATACATACATACATACATACATACATACATACATACATACATACATACATACATACATACATACATACATACATACATACATACATACATACATACATACATACATACATACATACATACATACATACATACGAGGGGCGTTCAAAATATTCTCGGTATTGATATCTTACAACCTCTTTTTGAATTTGTTTTGTTACTGGCTGCTAAGGTTCATTCGTTGACTAAAAAAAAAGTATAATTAAACCGAGATGTTCTTTTGTTTTTCTGCAATTTCTGAACAAACATGAACACTATGAGTGAATTAACAATGTTAACGAAATTAGAACATCGTTCCGTCATAACATTCTTGACAAAACAGGGTAAAAATCAAAAAACCATAAAAGAGGAAATGGAATGTGTTTACCGTGAGTCTGCTCCTTCTTTATCTACCATTCAAAAGTGGTCAAGCGAATTCAAACGTGGCAGGGAGAGTATTAAAGATGACCCTAGACCTGGCCGGCCTGTAGTAGCTACTTCCCAAGAAAATATTGATCAGGTGGAAAACCTTATATTGGAAGATGGTCGAGTGAAGATAAAATCAATAGTTCAAGTAACCAATCTTTCTATTGGTACCGTACATGATATTATCCATGACCATCTTAATATGTCAAAAGTGAGTGCAAGATGGGTTCCGCGAATGCTGACTCTGCTTCAAAAAGATATGCGTGCAGCTTGTTGTTCCGATTTTATTGACCTGTGTGGCGAAAATCCTGATGAGGTGCTGCAAAAGATAGTTACTGGAGATGAAACCTGGGTTCATCATTATGACCCAGAGAGTAAACAGGAGTCCATGCAGTGGCACATTAAGGGTTCAGCTCATCCCAAGAAGTTCAAGGTCGTCCCTTCCGCTGGCAAGGTTATGGCAACAATATTTTGGGATTGTGAAGGAGTATTGTTAATCGATATTAAAGAAAAAGGTGTAAATATCACAGGACAGTACTACGCAAACATTCTACGTCAATTAAGGGATGCAATCAAAGAAAAGAGGCGAGGAAAGTTAACCAAAGGTGTTCTGCTTCTGCATGACAACGCCCCTGTCCATACTGCTCATATTGCCAAGGTAGCTATTGCTGAATGTGGGTTTGGAACTATAACTCATCCACCGTATAGTCCGGACTTAGCCCCCAGCGACTTCTTTTTGTTCCCCAATCTCAAAAAGGATCTGCGTGGAAATCGATTTTCTGACGATGAAGCGTTGAAGGCGGCAGTGGACGAGCATTTTTACACCAAGGATAAAAAATATTATTATGAGGGATTAAAAAAAATAATTGATCGATCTTTAAAGTGTATTAACATAGGGGGGGAGTATATTGAAAAATAAAAATATCAAACTTTTCGTACTTGTTTGTCTTCATTCGAATACCGAGAATATTTTGAACGCCCCTCGTACATACATACATACATACATACATACATACATACATATATACATACATACATACATACATACATACATACATACATACATACATACATACATACATACATACATACATACATACATACATACATACATACATACATACATACATACATACATACATACATACATACATACATACATACATACATACATACATACATACATACATACATACATACATACATACGAGGGGCGTTCAAAATATTCTCGGTATTGATATCTTACAACCTCTTTTTGAATTTGTTTTGTTACTGGCTGCTAAGGTTCATTCGTTGACTAAAAAAAAAGTATAATTAAACCGAGATGTTCTTTTGTTTTTCTGCAATTTCTGAACAAACATGAACACTATGAGTGAATTAACAATGTTAACGAAATTAGAACATCGTTCCGTCATAACATTCTTGACAAAACAGGGTAAAAATCAAAAAACCATAAAAGAGGAAATGGAATGTGTTTACCGTGAGTCTGCTCCTTCTTTATCTACCATTCAAAAGTGGTCAAGCGAATTCAAACGTGGCAGGGAGAGTATTAAAGATGACCCTAGACCTGGCCGGCCTGTAGTAGCTACTTCCCAAGAAAATATTGATCAGGTGGAAAACCTTATATTGGAAGATGGTCGAGTGAAGATAAAATCAATAGTTCAAGTAACCAATCTTTCTATTGGTACCGTACATAATATACATGACATACATACATACATACATACATACATACATACATACATACATACATACATACATACATACATACATACATACATACATACATACATACATACATACATACATACATACATACATACATACATACATACATACATACATACATACATACATACATACATACATACATACATACATACATACATACATACATACATACATACATACATACATACATACATACATACATACATACATACATACATACATAATGCTCACGCCTTGGTCCCAGGTAGGTAGGCAGAGACGCCACTGTGCGCGATCCTTTGGGTAGATGATAAGAATAGCACATGAAGGTAGATTGTACAAAGTATAGTTTATGCGATTTAAAATTACGGGCATTAAATGCAGCATTTTGGTACCTTTTTCAGAGGTCGTGGGTTCGATTCTGACAGACAGACTCCTCTGTACAATATGGGCTCGATCTGGGGGTTAATATTTCTGTACTGTCCTATCCTTGTTTACTTCCCATAGCACAGAAGAAAATCCTAGTTTGGGTAGTGCATTGTATATGTATAGTATATATGTCATATTTTCGTCGCAAGTACATAAATAAGACTACCCCATTCCGATCCCTGGTTACAAGGGTATGTGTCAATACCTTCAACCAGAGTTAAGATCGTCAACTACTTATCACAGTTGTAACTTGAAACAATAATTAACAAGATATCACTGACAAACGACGAGTGAAACCGCCGGTCAGCTGGGTCCGGTCTGTGACCCAATAGCGAAATACCTACGGCGATTTGCGACCGACACCGCTTATCCCCTACTGTTATATAGGTACTTATGTAATATATACCTCAGTTCTAGAGTTACGGCCAGGTCGCCCCGCCGCCAGGTGGACCGACTACCTAAAGAAGATATCTGAAATAGACTGAATACGCAGGACGGTTGTAGTGACATTCATTGGAAAAAGCCGATGTCCAGCAGTGGACGTCCAAAGGCTAGGCTAATGTTGATATGATAGGGAAATATGCTCACTCCCCACTATTCACAGACAGGCTTTAGCAATCCAAAGTCACGCTGCTGCATGTCACCGGACTACGGCATTAGGGACTCACCAGACTTTTATAGACAGTTATATCGCCAGTTATCGGTCTTCGGCACGTGCAGGTGAGGTTGATTTTCAAAGTGGTCTGATGGTTGTTCACCCCCTTACATTACACCCCATATATTTTTTATAGGTAGGTATTAGAAAAACAAATACATTCTTAAATATGAAGAATCACACTTTTGTGCACTCTTAAAGAAAACTGGATGTTTCAGGGCTCCTCTTAAAAGCGAAGATTTTTGTATGTTTGTCTGTCTCTCGTATTGTATAGCTGATAACTAGAAAACTACTGCACCGATCAGACCAATCTGCGAAAGTGTCTTAACTACATAAAAAGAAACCAAAAATAATAAATACAATTTAACCTGGAACAGTGACATTTTTTTTGGCAATAACGACAAAATTATTATTATTATTATTTATATTATAGACATTCAATTAGTATATCTTTACTATTATGTAAGCTATACTGATATCATCATCATCAGGTTATTTTTGTCTCCACTGCAGCAGCACCACCCTCTCTCATCTGCCGGAGACAGACGGAGGATTTGGCTCACACTCCCCGCGCTGGCCAGACGGGTTAGGGAGGCCTGAATGATGTTTTACTTACTTTATTAAACAGATTTGTAGAAAGTTTATCAAATTGACGACCACGATATACGATACGATCATATCAAATTGAAGGTCACAAAACACTTTTTTTATTGTATTTTTACACGTTAAATAAATGATAGGTTTTTCTATTAATAATGCATAGTAATAAATATATTATTGTTTTATATGGTAAATTTTTATAGCCTTGTATTTTTATAGCTCCAAGAATAAAGATAATTAAATTACTGTTACGAACAGTGTGTCATAGGAAGCAGAATTAGGTATTGTCACGAAACATTGCCACGAAAGATTAATATGGACATTCCTTCTCGCGGAATTTTATTAATTGTTGTAATAAAGATCTCATGACTTTTAAATAGTAGTAATAATTATAAAGCATATAAGTATAATATACAATTAACAAAAGATAAAATTATATCATTTATATTTAATTTTACTGGTAAGCGTGGCGCGGGGACCGTAAGCGTTTCGTTTCAGTGATCACTGCTGTCAGGTCAGATACTTTTCAAGAAATTTTAATCCTGGTATTGTAGATTGTTAAATTACTCCTTAATCCGTAATAATATGTCCATAGTTATATTACTGTATGAGTTTAGTGCACAAATGAATGAATACGATATCCACGGGATTCGGAAACAAATGTTTAAATAAATCAAGGAATACCAATATTAACATAAACTTTTCAATTCAAGGGCACAATGACACTACATATTTCAGATCACTCGTCAAAACTAAAGTTAGACCACAAAATATATTAACTTATAATTAAATTCAATATGACATTAAAAAGACCGTAGTAGCCATTGAAGATAGTAATTTTATTGAAAGGTGAATTTATTTTTATTTATCATTTTTATGATCGTTTGAAACAAGATCGTGATCAAGTGAACAAGTTGAGTTAGTGCAAGGGGACAAGAGTTCGTTCAAGAGAACAAGATCTTGGTGTGCTCGTATGGAGTTAAGATGTCTGGGCACGGTTAACGAGATCTTGTTCAAATCAACATTTGAAACAAGATCGTGATCAAGTGAACAAGTTGAGTTAAGTAATCCAAGGGAGTAATTTTTTTCAAAATCAAAATATTCATTTTCAAAATTGGAATACATTATTCTCTTTTTGACGTCAAATTCTGCCTAAAACTACTCCACTTCCACCTGTATAACCGAGGGGAAGAAGTGGCAACAAACCCAACGGCACAGGGCCCTACCTACCTTTGATTTATCTTATTCATTACAATCATTAAGTCCACCTATGCTGAGCCATCAAGCACTCCATGGACTTTTATCATTTAAGTAGTCATCTAACTTATAGTAGGCTTTCTTGCACTTTTTATAGATCTTGATGCGCTTGTACAAAGTTAAAATTGCTATTCACGGTTAAAAAGGTCTTCTTCAAGTCCACATTTGGAACAAGTTAACAAGATTTTGATGCGCTCGAATGGATTTGAGATGGTTGTTTACGATTAACAAGATATTGTTCAGATCAACGTTTGTTTTGTTATTTCAGTAAATAAATAAGCATTATTATTATACTTACATGAATCAATAAAATTCAGTTAGAGTTGCACATATTTAATAAATACTATAGGTAACTGTTGAAAGAATAACGTGATTAAAATTAATTTCAGTTGAAAATTGTGCTCCATTATTTTCATTGTCATAAAAATTATGATTACAATTAATTGTTCTCGGGAAGGGGTACCTAGATACTAATAAAAAAATCGACTGATATAAAAATTACAAATCCGATTAAACAGGTAAAAAGTATCCATAAAATATTCTAGGTGCCTATATATTGTTCTTACTTTAAGGTTTGATTTTTAAGGAGGTTTAAAATATTTATTATATTTTTTTTATTTTTATATTATTCCTATCTTTACTTGTAAGACAAGTTTTTTTTATGTTGTGTTGTTACATTTTTGACATACTTTAGGTATTTTTTTTTATTTTATGTGTTCAATTTTACAAAGCTTTGCACCTTCATATCCAATATATCAAATAAAACTACATAAAAGACCTCAAACAATATTGTCTGAATTAATAAAATGACAGAATAAATTATAAATCCAAAAATCCGCAGACATCTTGGAATTATAATGACAAATTTCCAAACCCGAACTCCATTTCTAAACGAAACGAAAACCAAACGAAAATCCAATAACGACCCCTCTTCCAAACTTCTTACAAAACTTACTCCACTATTCCAACTATTTAGACTACGCCCCTTTTCCGCAACTATTCATATATATTCATCTCGTTCAATCCCTTGAAAACGTTCTCCTACAAAACGAGATAGAGCTATCGTGACCGCATGCATTGTTATTATAGTTTAGTTGTTTGATTATGAAACGTCGTATCTGCCAGATACGAACTTTTCAAATGCAACCCTAAAATCACTGCATCAAAAGATATTTATGGCGTCGGTAATAATAGTTACGACATTTTGAGTTTAATATTAAGACGGAATAGAGTAACATTTTTCCGCGAGCGATTCGCTAGCGTAAGGTGACGCCGTAAGAGCCATAGTGGCGTAAAAATGACTAACTTAAGACGTTCTTGAAAAAAATACGCGGGAACTAGTTATTCTCTATCGATGTCTTACGCAAGATGGCGGCGGGAGGCGTTCGGAATTCAAATTTCTCGTAGGAATAGGTGGGGTGTTTATTCTCTAGGAATATTATATAGGTACGCTTTTTCAGCAGCTGCAGCGCTTTGAAGCATTTGTAAGTTTGTATCGTCTAATGGGATATTTTCGCTTTATTCGTTCATATACTTATACATCTCATACCATGAAGCAAAATATTTTTTCTTAGCTCATAGTTTCACCTTAAAGTATATTGATTGCCACTAATTGGTTATTAAATTAGATAACAGATGCACATTTTAAAATCATCTATATTTAATTGGTACCTATAGTGGTAGACAAAACAATATAATGCCAACGTCGTATATTTGGGTCTAGTATTGTGTAAAAAATAATGCTTATAGTAATTAAAATGTTCTAGGCAGGTATACTTATTAATTTATTAAAATTACATAAATCTAATGCTATTGAACTTTTTAGAATAAAGCATATTTTTATTGATAAGTAACTCGTACATTATTATTTTAAATGTTTCCTATTTAATATTTCAGACGAAAGGCATAATTTTTTTTAATAACAGACGAATACTAAACATAAATACCTATATTTCAGTTAACCCTTTCCTTTAACATAATACTCGATCAAAATCGTATTTTTTCCCACGTCATTATTGACCTCAAGATAAGCCCCCTTGGTAACTATCATATCATCTTTTTCTTTAATCCACAACAAATCAAAACCAAGAAATAAAACCAGTTTCGACCGGTTTTTAGTGGTTCACGATCTTATTTTGAATTTCTTGTGAGAATTCGAGGGAAAAGGGATCGCCTATCTATTGTTAATTGGGCTGTTTTTTACGAACCTGTTGCTGGAAACAGGTATTTTTTTATCACAGGGGTAGGCTGTAGCCAACTTTTTAGAGAACTTTTTATCAGAAATTTACTTTGTTACAGATATAGTTTTATATTTCGAAATTCGTCATAATATTACAGTTTATATAAAAAACTATAATTATTCTATTTTAAAATAAAATATTACCTAAAAATGAACAGTTTTATGTTCCAATCTGATATTTGTCTTCTAAGCAATTTTTCCTTTCAAAATTATTACGTAAATACATTAAAATAGATACGCAGGTAGAAGAAAGACCCCACAACAACGAACAAGGTAGGATTAAAATAGGATAGAAAGGAAGATACTAATATGGTTGATTTAAAAATAGACCACTATTCAAATATGTAAGAAATACCTATCTATAAAATAAGCAAAATATCATACTTGAAATTATTTTATATGAAATTAGCAAACACACCCCCACTTGTTAATTAAATAAGTAATTACCCTTACTTAGGCTGTCCCATCTTGTTCTACAAGAACATTATTAAAATTATCTTATTTAAATAATGTTCTATACCTAAATATTATCTAGGTACATCGTATTGCAATTATACACATATCATATTTATTACTTCATTGTTTGGCACTGTAGACAAACTTGTCTGCACCGGGTGCGACTGAAAATCAGCGCCTAGCACCTTTCTTGGTCTAGGCATATGCTGAGTCGTTTGCCCTTTTGCTGCCACGGCACACGCATACTATATAAACTATGTTAAATTTTTTAAATTGTTTTCTCTAGTTCTTATAATTTTTATTTTATTTTTTTCCTTTTTCTTGCTTTGTTGGTTTTTTCTTTGTGTGTGCCAATTATGGTAGTAAATAAATGTTTTTTCTTTCTTTCTTAAAATAAAATCAGATCTTGCACTTGGTAATGTTTACTATGGAATAAAGAATCTTGCTACGGCTAGGTATAAAATAAAAATAAAAACATGATATTTCCATAATTTTCCATCATTGCCAAGCAATTCTACATAGGTACTTATATGTTCAAAATTACGTTCAATCGGTCCAGTAGTTTTGAGATATCCGGGGGACAAACCATTTCAGTGTTCTTTGAATAGGTATATTGTAAAAACAGCTTAGACAAAATATGCTTCGCTATACTTAAGGGTGACCATCCGTTTTGGCGGATTCCTGAAAAAGAGAATTTTTGCTAGACCACATAATTAGTGTAAGTTAAAATCTCATTTTTACCTCACCATAGTGTGGAAAGATAACGGGCAACTATTATTCATCTACCGAAAATAGAACTTCTTACTACCTTAGTATATTTACAGCTTGGTCCGTTCATAGTTTTACTCCGAGTACCGAAATACTAACCGCGTACCGAGTAGATACCTACTGGAGAGGGAACCCCAATAATTGTGTGGGGTCAAGGCCGGCCGTCCGACCGATTGGATATGACCGATTGTTGTCAACATTCTGTAACTGGCTGAAATGTTCTCCGTAATACACGTCGGTTCTGAGAATCGACCTTACCTTAGGCAACTCTGTTTCGCTTGTACAGAGCTTTTACGCTGGAACAGAATAATACAATACCTCTTCTATGTTGCAGAAATTAAAAATAAAATAGGTGCATCTATAGTACCTAGTTACAGTTTTGGTATTTTGAGAATACGAACCGAAAAATGGAATCACCAATGCAATAAACGTTTTTTATGACATAATTTTACTTTATTTTGAACGACTTAAAAGATTTCAATAAAAAATATAGGTTTTTGATTTATGTTGATTGAATTTTTAAAGATTCAAGTTAATATGATTTTACTGTAGGTATAATGTATATACCTATTTCTTTTGCGAGTTATAAACAAAATCTATACAAATTTTCTGGACTTTAAAAGACTTCTGTATCTACTTTATTATATTATATAGTATTAACAGAGATAAATTTTGATATAGGTAGACATATGTATTTGTATAATAATAAGTTAAAAAATTATGAAAATATTAAACTAACTACCATCATATTTTATATATAAAAAACAGTTATAATAGTTTTAATAAAACAATCTAAATGTGTACTGTTTTTAAAGGGTCCCAATTTTTATTTTTATTATTTCCAATTTTTTTTATTCCTTATTACTTACTCGTAATTTATTATTATAATTTATTGCGGTTGCGGGTTCGCATCCCGCTAGCGGCAAATGTTTGTATGATGAATATGAATGTTTGTACCCAAGTCTTGTATGTTTATATATTTATTTAAGTATGTCTATCCGTTATCTAGTAACCATAGCACAGGCTCTTTGGAACTGGATAATTGGTGTGAATGTAAAAAAAAACCTTGCACAGAAGAAAATCCTAGTTTCGGATTAGACAAGTGCATTGTATATGTATATCATATATGTACCTATATCTATGTCATATTTTCGTCGCAAGTACATAAATAAGACTACCCAGTTCCGATCCCTGGTTACTAGGGTATGTGTGAATACCTTCAATCAGAGTTGAGATCGCCAACTACTTATCACAGTTGTAACTTGAAACAATAATTAACAAGATATCACTGACAAACGACGAGTGAAACCGCCGGTCAGCTGGGTCCGGTCTGTGACCCAATAGCGAAATACCTACGGCGATTTGCGACCGACACCGCTTATCCCCTACTATTTGTAGAAATAATAAAATGAAATATTTTCTGTGATATATCAAATGAAATAAACATATTAAAGTCTGAACACGGTGAAAGACAGTGATGTCGTACCTATACTGAAAAAAACAATTGTTGATTGAATAAAATCTTTTTAATCGTGAACAGCAATAGCACGCCAAAATCTTGCAAACCTTGAACTAACTCAACTTGTTAATTTTATTGCTATGAAGAGTTCTTTCAGAACGCATTAATTTAATTTATTTAGTTTTAAGAATTTTATTTGACATTTTTATATTTATGTTAGTTATTGATGTTTTTATATTTAATTGTGTTTAATTTGCCTTTATAATTTGATTTTATTTAACTTGTGTATAATTTTTATTTGACCTGTAACGGAATTATCAATAAAGTATGTCTATGTTCACTTGATTCAAACGATCATAAAAATGATTACTTTAGCCAAAGAGGGGCCATTGTGGCCCCAACCAAGACCAAATGCTACTTAGTTGTATACATTTTTTACAGTGTACGATGCGGAGTGCTGTAGCAACGGAAAATCGTATGGGGCCTGAGTGACTGACCTTTAACGTGTTTATTCCTGACACAAGCATAGTTTATTTTGTTAAATTCATACAAACAAATCTGTAGAATCTCCACTAGATACCTCTGTGTACCAATTTCTGTCGCCAATATAAATATCAATGCATTACATATAAATGTAATGAAAAAAAATTATTCGAAGATCACAATATACCATACGAATTCCTCAGAGCCTTGACTCAGAAATACAAAAATTCACATCACTATCAAGTGGTATGTCGGCTATGTCTCTTCTAAATAAATAAATATATCCCACGTGGTTTCTCGACATCGACTCACCGACGTGTTGAGCTCATTATTGCTATTCTCTAAAACGCAAACTCACGTGCGAGTCTCACTCAAGTGACTTCACTAACTTTGAAACCTAATCCACTGGTAATTCTGTAAACATTTCAGAGCACTATCGAAGTGAAGTGAGCAAAGAACTCACTTCACGTCGCCAGTGCTCTAGAATGTCTACAGAATGCCAGTGGATTACTTTTTGAAGTGAGTAAAGTCAATTGAGTGAGAGTCGCACGCGAGTTTGTATTTTAGAGAATAGCACTAGATACAGATGGTACGGGTCGCCATGGTATTTACGCGTGTAGTAGGGCCTGCTAATTGTAGTGACCGTTCAATGGTATGTTTGTGACTCTGTGATTGCTGGTTTATGGTTTGGGATACGTATATCTTTAAACATATGTAGTAGTTGTTATTATATGTCATTCTCAAGGTAAGAAAAAAACATTTAAACCTGGATCTCAAGAATGTAATGCGAACGAAAATTATTATCAAATTACCTACAGACTTTTAAGTAAAGATGTACTTACATCATGATAAAACCTGTTTAGGTAGACTAATTGTATTAGTGGATTAAAAATATCATATCTTCATATATTTCATTCCAGATTAATAGTCCTATGAAAACAAACGCATTTGCGTCTCGAAAACAAAATACACAATAGATGGTGTTCCTAAGTGGACCGCAAAGTTTACTTGGTAATACAAACCTATTTTTGCTGCTGTTGACCCTTTCATGTATATGTTACCGAGACGTAAATAGCGTTGGTTTTCATAGGACTATTAATCTGGAATGAAATATAGTTACAGTTCACCTCTGCCCATCACAGGGTTGATTTTATATTTTGTTTATGTTTATATTATGTTAATATTTTTAGGTCTCTTGGAATACTTTGAAAAATTAACCATTACCTACCTATTACTACACAGGCTGAATTGAATACATTTCTAACTTTGCCATCACACAAGGCAATTTTATATATGTAAGTGAATGATTTTGAAGAATTGCTTTAAGCGATAAGGCCGCCTTGCACACTCTCCATAAATCTGTACCTATTTGTTATTTTCTTATTTGTGTCCAATAAGAGTTCATCCATCATTTATTTTATCATAAAACAATATATATTTATTCGAATTTAAATTGTATTAAAATAAAAACAAATAAAACTAAAACTAAACTAAGAGCAACATACAGTATTTACAATTAAAAAAATAGTCACGAATTGTACGTAATAATAAATGTCAATTTCAGTGTCGAATTTACAATAATAGTTTAAAAGTCGTCGATAGTACAGCAACAGTTCTCCAATAAAAGTCTCCGCAATTTCCTTTTAAACGTACTTGATGTTGATTTATCTGCCTTCATTTCACCTCACATCCAGTATTTTTGAGTTATATGCGGTGTACATCCATTTATACATTTATTTATTTAAAAAAAATTTACATTACAGATTTTAAATACTTAAAATAAAATACTTCTACCAATAGTAGGTATGATAGGTAATAGTTTTACGTTGGAATATACATATATAGAATAGAACAGAATAGAATAGAATTTTATTCCGGACATAATCCATTATATATTCTTTATTGCACAAATTTTAAAACTAAATACAGTTACAAAAGTTGTGTACAAAGACGAGCTTATCTCTAAAAGAGATCTCGTCCAGCCAACCTTACAGGGTGTAAGACAAGCAAGGCACTAAGAGCGAGGGGGCAAAAAGCATAATAACTAAATACCGAAACTATTTTACACATATATACCTATATATATAGTAAATACTTATAATAAACATACATAAATACATACATATCATATTATACTGAGTGATACAGATGTTCTTTTAGTCTAGTTTTAAATCCATGTCTTAGTAACTAATTTCTTATTTACTAATGCATATGCATGAATTTTTCTCATGTTCTAGACTAACATGAGAAAAATTCATAGAATAGAAAGACTTTATTTGGCGAACACAAATACAACACAGGAATTAAAATTAACTGAAAAAAAAAATATGAAAAAAAAGAAGCAAACAAATTATATAACCGTTAAAACAAAACAGAAAAAAATGACACAATGTTGTAGTGTGACGCCAAAAGGGTCGCCAGCTCAGCTTATGCTGTAGCAAGAGCTGCAGCGCTGATTTTCAGTGAGGCCACCAAATGACTCACGGACGCATACGATTTCCATACGATTGCATATATAATAAAAGGTTTTAATTTTTTTCGAAAAAATACGCTTTTTACACTTAACGGCCTTCTCTTGTATCAGGGAAGTGCCTTATCGGATAAATGTTCACAGCCACCACAAATTAGGTTATCGTATCGAAACGATATACACTTAAAGTACATACATTATATATACAAGTCTGCCCTTTGTATTTGCCCATCTTTAAATTGGTAACGTTTCGGTAAGATAAATTCGTTACCGACGGCGGGCGGCGCGGCAGACGGGCCGTAGGGCGGGCGGGGCCAACCGGAAGTAGACATATTTAAGTGAAAATGTAGACAAAGTAATTCGCTTAGTAGAAGGGAAAGAAAATTCTATTTAATTTAGCGAACATCAAACTGCAACAGAATGTGCCGTGTGGTTTAGTAGAGTAGAATAGGACCACTCCAACTCTTCCCGTGGATGTCGTACAAGGCGACTAAGGGAATACTTATAAAACATCAATCAGGCCTCCCCAACTCGTCTGGCCAGCGCGGGGAGTGTAGGCCAAATCCTCCGTCTGTCTCCGGCAGATGAGAGAGGGTTGTGCTCCTGCAGTGGAGATAAAAATAACCTGATGATGATGATGATGAAACTGCAACAGAATATTAAGATTTTCAAATATTGTATATGTATAGATTGCTGGCAATAAAGATTTAAAAAAATTTCGAGCTCCCTCGTCTTACAGAGGTCAGGTTCTATGAGCTAATGAATGCCACCACACCTGGTCCTCTGCCCTCCGCATCCAGCCGCTTCCGGCCACCTTCAACAGGTCATCGGTCCATCTCTCGGCGGGGCGCCCCACCCCGCGCGTGCCGATCCGCGATCTCCACTCCAGAACTCGTCTGCCTAACAGCCGTCGGTTCTGCGACAGATGTTCTATTCTTAGTAATTACTAGCTGTGCCCGCGGCTCTGCTCGCGCGGACTACTGAATCTGCTCCCGTTCCTAATCCCGCTCCCAGGTTAATATCTCGGTACTAAGTGGCGTATTAAGATTAAACATGCACTAGGTTTTAAGTTAGACCTCCAGCAGGACCACTGTGAAATCTGCATTTAATTTCATTCAGCAGTTTTGGCGTAATCAGGTAACAAACATTCATACAGACAGACAGGCAAAAATTCTAAAGACAGTTATTCTGGCTTCTTTTGGCGCTATAAGGACCCCTCATACAATTTTTTCTACAATATCTCCCTTATACAGACATAGACCAGTTACAGTTTTATTATAAGTATAGATAAGAAACTCAACAATCAATATAACAAGAACTACATTAACTCACTAACTTAGAAACTACTTACCTTTATTCCATAAAAATCATTCTAATTCCAACCCAACATATATCCAGTAGGTATATTTACTTACATAAGCACCACATTACACCCCCTCCACCTGCCCCTTCCTCGACACCCCCTCAAGTAAATCACCTGCGTCATTAATTCATTTTAAGACGCCTCGCGCTACCCTTAGATAGTACATTTGCATATTACAAAGTATGGAAGTTCGCTAACGAAGTGCGCGGGGGGCGGGGGAGGAAGGGGGCTCGGAGGGGGAGGGGTGCGGTTGGGTGGGGGCGGGGTGTCTAAGGTTGCTGCTGTAAGACGGGGAATTGGGTACAGGGGAGGACTAAGGACTATATTTTCTTCCAGTTATGTACTTCTTAAGTCCTGGCTGCCTGATGCCTCGGGAGTTCCGTGCCAACAAACTGTATCCGTCTTAGTCTCATCCTGCAGTCAATTTACAAAGAGTTGGTAAATAGGTGCAAAAAATATATATTTATTGTGTTAATTTATTGCGAGCTATTATAGAAAGAGGGACACGATCCGAAATGAGGTTATACGCCAGAGAACTAAATCCTTCGACATAGCTCAAAAAGTAGCACGTTAAAGGGCAGCGGGCTGGTCTCATCTGTCGGAGAACCGATTACCGCTGGGGTAAACGAGTTCTCGAGTGGAGACCGCGACTGGGCAAGCGTAGTGTGGGACGTACCCTGGCTAAGAACCGAGGATCGGGTTCAGTGGCGCGCCTTGGGAGAGACCTTATTACACCTAGGTAGCGGTAAAATATATTGACGTGTATAAATTGTACCAAGTGAACTAATATGTGATAAATGGTTTTGACTTTGAATTTGCTTAGGTTTATGGTACTAGGATTTACTATTTTAGGTATGAATATTATATGGCAATAAAATTTTAGAAAGAGACCAGAAACGTGGCCGAAAGCCGCTTGATGCGGAGGGCGGAGCACCGGGTGTGGTGGCGTTCATTGTGGAAAGCCTATATCTAGCACTGGATGTCTGGATAATGTGGTGTCCAGTTTTTGATGTTCAAATTATTTGATGCTAAGATACTTCTGTTGCAAAAATGGTAAGTTACAACTATATTTATAAACATTTAAATAATTATCTAATAAATACATATCTCCCAAATCCGTCCCTGTAAGCCTCGAAAGCGGAGAAAGATGAAGGAAATGAAAATGTACGTCGCAAAAAGGGGGGCACCCCCCACCCGGCGAGAGGAAAGCCCGAAAATTCTATAAAGAGGGGAGCGTCTCACAGCCGATACCTTTTGTACGATAAGCCCTTTTAGAACCCCTAGGGGGGCTACGAGGGGGGCTAAAAGGGAAACATTACTCTTGCAGACATCTCCGATGAGTTCTTATCAGTCTTGGGTAATTTCCTTTCGTTTTGAAGGAGGTAGGATGCGGGCTGACTGGTTTTGTTGGTTACCTTTTAGTTGGTGGTGTTGAATAGAAAACTTATGGAGGTGTATAAAGTTAAGGATGGTTACCTTTCTACTTCCTTTGTACGTAAATTTATCTTTATTTACCTGTTCTACGTAAAGACTTAACCGATTTAATGAGTATTTGAAAATAAGTCGAGGTGCCAAATTTAATTATGAATGTAGGTGCTCATTTTTGCTTTATATATTAATTTTTGCGATTATATTAATTCTTATATAATTTATTTAAATTAAATTTTAAAATGGTTCCATTTATTGCACATTTGAAAACTAAATAAAATTAGGAAATGTGTACAAAGCCTAGCTTATCTCTAAAATACTTCAATAATACCTAAACCATACCATACATAATGCTCACGCCTTGGTCCCAGAGGGGCGGGCAGAGACGATGTATCGCCACTTTGCGCTAACCAATGTCGCAAAGCGACTTGCCTTCGCCCGCTTTTCTCTCCGTGATACCCCTTGACGTGATGTGTTGCGTGTTGAGGTACCACGATTATATCTGTTTATACCTATATAAAACAAATAATAATAACACAACTATAATAAATATATACATAAATACACACATACAAATATGTGCTCTTTTAGTTTCGTTTTAGTAAAAGTTAAAATATTTATTTAATAAACCCACTTTAACTAATTTGATTTATTTTATTGTGTTATGTGCGTAATATTTTGTGAAAAATAAATTACTATTACTAAAAATTACTAATCACTATTGCTTTGAAAAACATGTGTTTCCCAACCAAATAACCAAACCAATCAGTTTATCAAATCTTTACAAGACACCTTTCTTTTTCCACGTAACATAAAAAATATCAACTATAATCGAAACCCACGCTGTAAGGGTCACCAAACCGAAAATAAAAACAGGTTGACCGCTTCTGACGACTTAAATCTAAACTTTATCCAATAAGGGTAGAGAAATCCAGTTCTTAGCTTTGTCATTCTATTGTCGGAAGGCAGTCGTCTTTTCATTTAAAAGAGTCGAATTCGAAACAAGTTTTGAGTGAAGAAAGTAAGCTATTTTGAAGTAAACTGGATTGAATTGTACAATTGATAGGTATCTGGTATGTAAACTTGTTGGGATTTATTTGGTACCGTGGGAATTCAACCACACTACAGACTTTTCACAAACTATAGTACAATACTAAATAAAAGACAGTATTTTATTTTATTTATTTATTTTTATTTATTTACTTTTAGGAAGACTTACAGACTAATGACAAATATAAATATCATCAACTATCTCTATGTACTACTAGATGGAGCGTTCCAAACAATCGCTCTGTTCCACGCAAGTAGCCACAACTCTTTCACATTCACTTTGAAACTTGTGCAGTTACTACTCAGAGCATTTAATTATTTACTAAATATTGACATTATTTAACCGTAGCGTCAATATTTAGTAATAATTAAATGTTCTGCGTAGTAACTGCACAAGTATCATTGTGAATGTGAAAGAGTTGTGGCTACTTGCGTGGAACAGAGCGATTGTTTGGAACGCTCCATCTAGTAGTAGATAGACATCGTTAGTATGAATCATGTATTTTGGCAGTTTTGCTACTTGTTACGTCTACCGACAAGATTAAATTTTAATACTTTGTATAGAAAGGCATTCTTTATCCAGTATTGAATTTTGTTTTGTTCTATACCACCATCAGCCTAAATACGTCCACTGCTGGACATAGGCCTCCGCACTAGAATACTACTGTTGATGAATTGTCCATTGGGGGATTTGCCATAATCACCACGCTTGGCAGGCGGATTGGTGATCGCAGTAATGATCTTAATATACACAGGAGAACGCTGGTGCCCGTCCTTAGTGCAATCCCTTAGTCGCCTTGACGACACCCACGGGAAGAATAGGGGTGGCCCTATTTTAAGCCGGGAACCACACGGTCTCTTCTATACGACTTAGGGAAGTTCAGAAACCTACGGAACAATGTCTGACTCAATGATTTGTCAATATTTTAAACTTTAATAAGAATTTAAGAAGTCTTATAAAATTGCTTATTTCTGAAGTAATCTCACCAATACTACTCATAATCTTATGTATTTTCGCCTTTTGGGGAATTGAGAACTCTAAAGGCTAGCATAATAAGTTGACATTGTGTTTTTCTTACATTTGTTTGACGCATAGCGTCTATTAGAAATATATGGCAAAGAGCGACCAGTGTGTACTTGATGAAATTAAACTGCTATAGAGTGACTTACATCGTGAAGTAACTGAAAAAATATTAAGACAATTAATGCAAGGTGATGGTAAGTGATGATGAGGCCGCTTACCCAGATAATATATATGTCGGCGAAATAATAAAAGAGGAGCTAATTTGAAGGCACAGCGCGTGTTCGGCGCGCCGTTCGGCATTGTTCGGCTAACGTCGCGAGCACGCGCTGACGGAATGTCGGGTATAACTGGCGCAGCCGCAGAACGGAGACAGGCTTCGATGGAATGGCGTGCGGTGCGCAGGCGTTACGCTGACGGATCGTCTGCCTTCTAAATCGTTACTTATTGATGTAGTGTAATTTCATGTCGTGTCATTTAAGTCAGTAAACGTGTTAACTTTGTAACGGCGTTAAACTCAATTTGGGAGCTAACACTTTCGGCGGAACCAGGCACCTGCGGGATTCGAACCCCACGCCCTCAGAAGTGGCACCTACGGCATATAGGTAAAACAAAATAGTGTTTCCGTGCCCCCATGTTCGGCGTCTGCTTCAAATCCCATAAATAATAAATAAATCCTCGTTAGAAATAATACATTTTTAAGCCGCCTAAAGACCAATTTATCACCGCAGTATTGGGCAGTTAGTAAAACTATCGGGACAGTCCAATAATTAATGGACTGGCCAGGCCAGGAGAGGGGGCAGAGAGGGGGGAGGTAATGAAAAGGGTACAGATTCTCTAGACAGGGAAATATTATTCTTTTGTCTACGTAATAAAACGCTGTGAATTTATTTACTAAGTTATTGTTTGTAGATTAGTTCGCTTGTAGTAATATTCTAGTCTTGTCGAGTAGATTAACTGAAATTGTTACCACTCGGCTCTGTTAAAAAATTTCGAAGTAACAGGGAAATCAATCAAAGACATAAGTAGGTCACATAGAAGTTACAACATCATTATAAAAAAACGTAATTTGACCAGTTCGAAATTAAGTTGCCTATCTATGACTTTAAAAGTAAACATCCATCGTCATCTGCTTGCTATAGTCCACTGCTAGATAAAGAATTCTCTCAATCAATTCTCTGAACCCAGTCACTGCCAGCCTTTCACGCATAAACACCCAAACCATGACCAAATTACATATCCTAATAAACGAAGGGCACACACAAGGGAATATCGATGAATATTACAAATCCATAGATGAGACAGAAAATCCACAAAAACAATGATGTTTAAATACACTCGCTGGATCGACATAGAAATCTGTACATTGAAGATATTTACAAAAAAAATGGTGTGGTCTAAGGATAAGTAGCAGAACACATTTCGATCATTTTGAAATGTTTGTCTGTTTATCTGTTTCTCTGTTAGTTTGTGCACGCATCACTTAAAAACTACTGAACCGATTTTGATGGACTTTTATTATTAGTATTATATATTCTTTATTGCACAAATTTTAAAAGTAAATACAGTTACAAATATTGTGTACAAAGGCGAGCTTATCTCTAAAAGAGATCTCTTCCAGCCAACCTTACAAAACATAGGGCTTAACTCGAAGTAACATATAGGTTTTATTCATCGCAATCGATTTACTCAATCAAAAGTTATAAACATTTTTAGTTTTCAAATACATTAGTAGGTAAGGTTATTACAAAAATAAATAAAAATGTCAAATAAAATTCCTAAAATAAATATAGTCGCCGATTTTCCATATGGAAATTCCGTTTTCGGCCTTTCATCGTCATTCCGCTCAATACCCTTCTTTGTCTGGTTCTTTAAATCGAACAACAACCTCTCTAGCACTCTAAACCAACCCCCAACATGTGTCCAAGCCAGACAGAACTTAAGTTTTTCTGATGATCTACATAAATGCAAACACACACTGAAGTGTTACCTATATATTGTGTAGCATCCTGTATATGACCAACACGACATGTCAAGCAGGCTTAAGGCGCTCTCCCCTGAAAATGCTAATTAACCATCACGAGGGATCGTCGCCTTAACGGCAACGTCTCATCTTTCCACTTAGGACTAAGTGTGTCAAACTTTATCTAAGTTACTTTCCACCACATTTTACTTACTTTCTCACCTGTATTGCTTCTGACTCTGAGTACTTAGGCCAAATTTTGTTTTGGGTCAGCATAGAACGATAATAAATAATAATAATAAATAAATAAATATGTCAGACATTCACACCAATTATCCAGTCCCAAACTAGGCAGAGCCTGTGGTATGGTTACTAGATAACGGATAGACATCTAATAAATAAAATCGTAAACTTCGCGTGTCTGTACATTGAAGATATTTGCAAAAAAAAATTGGGGGGTCGAAGGATAAGTAATAGAACACATTTCGATCATTTTTGAAATTTTTGTCTGTCTGTTTGTCTGTGAGTTTGTGCACGCATCACTTAAAAACTACTGAACGGATTTTGATGGACTTTTCACAAAAACATGGGGCTTAACTTAACTTAACATGTCTTTATTTCATCGCAAACGGCTAACTCAATCAAAAGTTATATTCATTTTTAGTTTTCAAATACATTAATAGGTAAGGTTATTAGTTATTATGCAATATATTGCATATAGTAGTATTTCCGTACTATTCAGATTGCGATGAGATTGGGCGTGGGCGTGGGCGTGGAGTGGGTATGAGAGCGAGAGCGGGAGCGGAAGCGGAAGCGGCAGCGGAAGCGGGATGGGAGCGGGAGCGGAACCGGAGCTGGACCGGAGCGGGAGCGGGTATGGTACCAGTGTACATAATTTGAGTGTTTGAAAATTCGCATAACTTTTGACTGAGTTACCCGATTACGATGAATTTGTGGTATACGTATGCAACAAAGTCATGTTGGTCGGAATTTGGATTGCGACGGATTAGATACGAGGACTGCATTTGGAGAGACGAGGGAAAGAGGTTTGAGGGGAGGGTTGAGGGGAGAGCTGATGGGGGGGTTGAGGGGAGTGTTGAGGGGAGTGTTGAGGGGAGTGTTGAGGGGAGTGTTGAGGGGAGTGTTGAGGGGAGTGTTGAGGGGAGTGTTGAGGGAAGGGTTGAGGAAAGGGTTGAGAGGAGTGTTGAGAGAGTGTTGAAAGGAGGGTTGAGGGGAGAGTTGAGGGTCTGGATCTGGAAGTGGACCTGGAACTGGGCCTGGAACTGGGCCTGGGCCTGGGCCTGGGCCTGGGCCTGGGCCTGGACCTGGACCTGGACCTGGACCTGGACCTGGACCTGGACCTGGACCTGGACCTGGACCTGGACCTGGACCAGGACCTGGACCTGGACCTGGACCTGGACCTGGACCTGGACCTGGACCTGGACCTGGACCTGGACCTGGACCTGGACCTGGACCTGGACCTGGACCTGGACCTGGACCTGGACCTGGACCTGGACCTGGACCTAGACCTGGACCTGGACCTGGACCTGGACCAGGACCTGTTCCTGGACCTGGACCTGGACCTGGACCTGGACCTGGACCTGGACCTGGACCTGGACCTGGACCTGGACCTGGACCTGGACCTGGACCTGGACCTGGACCTGGACCTGGACCTGGACCTGGACCTGGACCTGGACCTGGACCTGGACCTGGACCTGGACCTGGACCTGGACCTGGACCTGGACCTGGACCTGGACCTGGACCTGGACCTGGACCTGGACCTGGACCTGGACCTGGACCTGGACCTGGACCTGGACCTGGACCTGGACCTGGACCTGGACCTGGACCTGGACCTGGACCTGGACCTGGACCTGGACCTGGACCTGGACCTGGACCTGGACCTGGACCTGGACCTGGACCTGGACCTGGACCTGGACCTGGACCTGGACCTGGACCTGGACCTGGACCTGGACCTGGACCTGGACCTGGACCTGGACCTGGACCTGGACCTGGACCTGGACCTGGACCTGGACCTGGACCTGGACTATATAGAAGAGAGAGAGTGAAGACCAAGATGCATCAGTTAGGGTTAATAAAGAAAGTGAGACCAGCAGGCCTACCCCGTATAAGCATTATTGCTAATAAGTATTATGTTTGGGAAAAGACTTCGATGGGCAACAGAGAAATGAAATTCAGAACTCACCGGTAGATGCCGCTGCGACTCCTCGGGGGGACCCTATGATGCAATCCACAGAGCTGGTTCGAAAGGATCACTTTGATTGGCACTTTGCGACTGTGTTTTGGTCGGTTTATAACCCTCGGCGTTAGTTATTTTTGGTTATTTGAATTAATTGTGCTCGCACATAAATTTTGCGTTCTTACCGTAACCCATATTGGTAGTAGATTATCCATCGAACTAATAAGCCGTTTTATAGTTACAAAACAAACAAACTTTTATGTAGGTATATTTTGTTTTCAAAACGGTAAATACTTTTATTTTCATATGCCATATATGTTGTCTTGATTAGATTCCATATTCCAATGTATTTATTTCCTATTAATCTACTATTTTATAATTTAATTTAATTTTACATTTTTTAAATGATATTTTTACATATATCGTAGCGCCCTTACAGGGTTCATGTTAGTACCTGTGTATTGTTATGTAACATCTTATAAACTACATAAAACAACAATAAATGAATATGAATACTTGTGCGCGAACAAATTATAATTTTTAATTGTTTAAAAGATTTTATAAAATAGGTAAAATAGTTAGAGAACCACTGCCATCCTCCAGCTAAGTACTCGCTCGCGTCGCCTCGGGCGGGTAGGCAGGCGCCTTTATGAAATTCCTAACGTTTTGTATACTTGTAGCTACTCTGGCAGGGACTTCCCTATTTATTTCCCCATAAGTACAGGGTGCTACGTTGAAACTGGATTGTGGGGAAAATACGTATATATACGTGATAGAATATGTTCAAATGTGATCCTTAAGTGGGGTAAGTCCGCCTTTGAACACAATTTTTTTAATACAAAAAATATTTACTTTATCTTTAAAATAAACCCAATAATTCCGATAAACAAAAATTATAATCCATTTCTTGATTGTATTAAAAAGCCTTGTAAATCATCAGCCGCATACGCCCACGTTAAACATTAGCTTAATGTGCAGCACATTAGCAATAACCTAGTGGGCTGCCCATTGGGTTATTTGCCATAATCACCACGCTTGGCAGGCGGTTTGGTGATAGCAGTCGTGATCTTGGAGGAGAACGCTGCTGTTCTATTCTAAGTCGGCAACCACACGGCTAAGAACAAAAACCTTGGGCATATCATTAAAATATATACCTACCTACATATTATTGGATGTACGGAACACAATACAGTTCTCAACTTATTCTTGCACTTATAAATGTTTCTGTGTATGTTTCCTTACACGGGCTTAGAGTAGACAAGGCAGGTGTGATGATGAATTGCTCCGGCGAACCAGTAATACATTGCGGAGGCGGTGTAACACCAGACGGGCTTATGTTTTGTCGGAGACATCTCGCATGACATTTTAATTAAACTTGCCTTGCTTGATAATTTAACGAATTTGTTGGATTCCAAGACCACTGAATTTGTAGTAAGTGGTACTCGGTAATAGCCTAGATTCGAGTGTTCTTTACTGGGCCCAGAGTTCTAGCCCAGGTTGATCTTGCTACATTAACTTACTGCCTATTCTGGAGTCAATCGTCTGTCGGTTTGGTTGTCAGCGATCGTGACATCTCCTCGGTCGTTAACGAAGTCTTATGCCTTTTGCACATTATAAGACACAAGACAAGAAAAATTTCTATGCGCGTGTCTGATCCGACATAAGAAAACATGTCTTGTAATGTGTATGGTCTCATATAACAACCAATGCGACTGGATTGCTTATAAGACATTTCTCATAAGACGCAAGAAATTTTCTTATAATGTGCAAAAGGGCTTACGTTATTCACAGGAACTCATTTTAAGATATGTTTCAGGGCATTGAAATAATACCGATACTTACCTATTATTCATGTTCAGTCGTCAGAACGTCATATAAATCGGATGTTTGGAAAGAATCAAATCAGCGGTGCTATTCCTAAAATACAAACTCACGTGCGAGTCTCACTCAAGTGACTTTACTCACTTCGAAACTTAATTGGCATTCTGTAAACATTCCAGAGCACTGTCGAAGTGCATTGAGTTATTCGTTACTTTCCTTCGCCCGGTTTTCGCTCCGTGACACCCCTTAAAGTGAAAAAATTATAGAAAAATTTACTAAATTGTATTATTCATCTTTGTATACTATCTAACTTCGTATCTACAGTGTATCTTTAACACAGTCGTGGACAGTACGTCAATAGACGTCATACCGCGGCTCCTACCGCGACAGTACGTCTATGGACGTCTATTTCGTATTGATTCTGCGTCTAGTGCCGCGTCACGAACATTCGTAAAGTGAGCTGTGTCTAAGGATTGCAAATGATACCTATATAAAATTATAATTATTGAAACAAGCTCACATTTTAAATTTATATCCAAGTACACATCCGCACTTAAATTGATCAACGTCTTAAGCACTTACTATAATAATAGAATAGTTGATGTTTATATAATTTTATACGCACTACCTACCGCTCCACCCCCCCTACAACCCCCTACTAACCCCTCTTACCCCAGTAACCCCGCAGGATTAACAAGATTCTATTAAAATTGTTATGATGGTATAGGCTGTAGGTAGGTATGGAGGGTATAAATTAACGAGAACCTCTTCAACCTTTGACCCATTTGGCTAAGTTAGTAGAGTATCTTGTATATTATGTCTTTGGAGCGAATGGTCTGGGTTCGATTCTAGTGTCGAACAATTTTTATAGTTACCGGCGACAGAAAAATCTACAAATTAGTAACATCCGGTGATCCAAGCGAGTTCGTAAAACAACTTTTGAAAACTCTAGAACAAAATGATTAACATTTTTGTACATTCCATTTCAAATGAAATGGCATACGACAACAAACCCTGTTTGCTTTTTGGGAACATAATATACATGTAGAAACGGCCAATTTAATTTTTGACCCATAAAATCATGCTATTAAAGTTTCTAAATGTGTGTATGTATGTGACAGCCTACACTAGCCGTTTTCTTAAAAAAAATTAACATTTTATAAATTTTAATGGCATTTACTGACATTATACATCATTTAATGGCATTATACATCTCATATATTTACGTCGTTTAAAACGGGACAAACACTTGGATAGGTCAGAATTTAAATTTGTCGCTGCTCCGACAAGTTTGTATTACAATGTTTACTTTGCAGTCCACATCGTAACAGTATCTGTTGTGTATTTAGTTTCCAAGACGCAAATGCATTTGTTTTAGTATGCCATTTGTGTTGAAATAGATGTTATACAAAATGATAGTTATGTCGAGCGGTATTCACCTTGTAATTTTTTATTTATTCCTTATACTGTCACTTCACTTCTATATTCTATGCTCAATACCATGAAAAAAAAATTGATACAGTGAGCCTGTTTGTTTGTTTGTTGCTAAATCACTTCATGACGAGTAAACCAATTTGATTAAACTATCTACAGTTATAGAATACTGCGTAATAAATAGAACAGTAGGTAAGTATCTTAATCCTTGATAACGTTGACATCTTATTACTATCGAAGATTAAATTTTTAAGATTAAAAAACAACGATGTTGTTCTCAACACACCTATATCACGGAGCGAAAAGCGACATTGGATTGTGCAAAGTGGTGATACATCGTATCTGCCTACCCCTCTGGGACCAAGGCGTGACCATTATGTATGTATTTATGTATGTATGTAACATTTCCTGTGGGAAAATCAGTAAACTGAGAGTAACATAGCCAATCAAAATGCCAGCGTTAAGTAAACCATTACAAGTAGGAAAATCAATAACACTTTCTTACCCACAACACATTTATAACCATATATAACATATAACACAACATGCTATTTATTCTCCCTGGGAGTTCGCGAAAATAGAGCTGCTTCGCGGGGAAGCAGACCCCCCACGGGGGTCGGGAGTAGGGGGTTAAGGGGCTAACCACCTGAGACGGCGGCAAGACGGAGCCGCTCAAAATTTCGCTTATGTTGTATTATATATCTATATGTAGGTATGTAGATAGAATTAATTAGTTTTACTGCGTTAAGTTTTACTGTTATGTCTTTGTGGTTAAGACTACAGTGTGGTTAAGATTTGATGATGTCTGTGACGTAGTACCTATAAAAACATACAGAAAGACAGCTCCTAAAATGTATATATCCCTGTCATGTACTAGTCAGAGTCAAAATACTATTATAAGTACAGTTGGTACATTTATACTGCTTCCTAGAGGTATGAAGAAGAAACGGCGCAAAAAAATTCCAGCGACACACCTTTTAAAACCAAGTTTGTATACAATATAATAAGATTGTACGAATCTGAAGCATTTTATAATAGACTTTCTTACAAAACTATTTTTATTATTATCACTTACTTACCATTTTCATATTTTCTTTGTACAATAAACAAAGAAAATATTAAAATAAATGCACAGAAGGAGAGGACTTATGCACAAGCGTAACTTATCTCGAAAAAAGAGATTTCTTCAAACCAAACCTTGTCTGGAAAAGGGGAAGTTATAGTAGAAGTAGACGTACATACTTGTATACATAAACTACGTAGGTATATATCCTATATTAAAATAGACTTATACTACAATCCATTTTTATCTAATAAATAAAAACGTAAACTTCGCCTGTCTGAAGATATTTACAAAAAGAGGGAGCGGCAGCGGGAGCGGCAGCGGGAGCGGCAGCGGGAGCGGCAGCGGGAGCGGCAGCGGGAGCGGCAGCGGGAGCGGCAGCGGGAGCGGCAGCGGGAGCGGAAGTAGGAATAAAAGCGGAAGTGGGAAGGGGAGCGGATTCTGCAGTCCACGTGAGCGGAGCCGCGGGCACAACTATTATAAATATTAATGTGATTCTTAAACTTTCTATTCGTGTTTTTTTAAATTTCCTCATTTGTTTGTTGTAAATAGAAACAGACACGGATAAGTACAGGTTTTAAGTAGGTGAGAAGAGGGGAGAGAGAAATTTTCGAATGTTTTTTCCTAGTCCAGAAAAGTCGTCATAATAAAAAAAATTGAATTAGTATCAATTCTTGTAAACAGTAATGAAGTTTTTACGACGATTGCAAAATTTTAAAATTCCTCACACTATATTTTCCCATGGTAAAAATATCTTATAATCATTTCCCGCCGTATTTTCTGCTTGCATGTAATATTTCAGACAGGCAGCATACAATGGTTCCATAGGAAATGCTGCCAGTGTATTGAGAACTCTGCTTCTCATCTACCCCTCTATCTCAGAGGTTTGCACAGCGAAAAATCTGAAATAATTGCAGTCGATAGAGGTTTATGTAAATATTACAGTAAAAATAAAATGATGACTCTAACTAGCACGGTTTTTTAGAAATAAGCAAAAATCCTTTACAAACCAACTTAGTTATGCGGTTCTAAAAATGAACTTTATTTCTTGCTAATAATACCTACATAACTAATAACTTTTTACAGGTTTCCTTTCTAGGGTACCTTGTTTCATATCATTTATTTGCCATAAATTGTAAGTACATACAACTTACATTGTAATATATGTACATATAATTTTACCCCTTAGGGGTGCAGCATATTATAATTATTATCTATCTACTTATAAACTACATTAACATTGAATTAAAATTAAATTATTAAATAAAAGTATAAATAGAAAATGTCGTATTGTTTTATTCCTAATGCAAAACTCATTGAGATCATAGGGACAGAGCTTGAGCAATAACTCTTTGTTTTTCAAAAAGTTGTATTTCAGTTTATTAATTATTTAATCCTCTGAGCGTGAGTCCGACTTGCACTATATATTTATATTTTTGTTACGTACAACACTACTGCCACTACTACTAGCGCGCGCACACAATACTCGCGAACTCGAAGGCACGTTCTTCCTTCCCGAAGTCCCCTCCCCTCCCCGCTCTACCCACTCGTTTTGAATTTCGAATAGGTTTTAGGGTTGTCACTTCTTTAACGGGCTTAAGAGAGCAAAGACCGAAAATATCGTTATTTTTCGGATATATAATTATAACGACGTCTCGCTGGATTTGACTTAGTCGTTTTTAGTTTATAAGTATTAGTTAAGTATTCGATTTCCACTGGGGACCGACAACTAAAGTTGCTAACGTTGGTAATAGTTATGGCGTTGCAATGAACTCGTCTGTCATTGACAACCGATTCGAAAACTCCAAAGAAAGATTCCTCAAAGTCTGTCGTAGTATTTTTTAAATTAATTTTATGGCCTCACTTCACGAAATATTTGCAACCATTTTTTTTAAATTGAAAACAAGTCAATCAGTCACAAAATTTAAAGTAATACAATATTAATGTCAATAAATAATAATAACATCATTATATAAATCAAAGTCGCCGTGTGGTTTCCGGTAGAGTAGAATATTACCACTCCAACTCTTCCCGTGGATGTCGTACAAGGCGATTAAGGGAATACATTATAAAACATCAATCAGGCCTCCCCAACACGTCTGGCCAGCGCGGGGAGTGTAGGCCAAATCCTCCGTCTGTCTCCGGCAAAAGAGAGAGGGTTGTGCTCCTGCAGTGGAGACAAAAATAATCTGATTATGATGATGATAAATCAAAGAGCCTCGTACCGTCTCCCGCCCAAACGTTCTCATGATGCAAATAAAGAGGTACTTGAAAATCTTATATTGTACGCGGCGACAACCCTACACACCAAGAAAGCAAAGCGAGGAACAAAGTTAGATTGAAAGCGAACGAAGCGCAGCTCCTTCTTAAACGACGCCTCGCATTCACAACTCGGATGACTCTGGAATGAGTTTGGAGCTGCCTTTACTTGATAGTTTGGTCATTAATAAAAAAATTAAATAAGTATAGGTTATCTCATAAATAAAACTTAAACTTCGCGTAACTGTAGGGATATTAAATACATCCATTTGAAAAAAGGGGGTAAGTAAAAATAACTGTATCGTTTATATTAGTGTATGTATGTATATGTTTTTTTTATTTATTATTTCAATTATCTCTCTCGCGGGTCTGCTGGAAGAAATCTCTCTCAGAGATAAGTTCGCCCTTTGTACTTGTGTTTCTTTTTAATGTATTATTTTTGTTTTATCTGTGTGTGTGCAATACAGAGTTAAATAAATAAATACTGTAATAGAACATATTAAATAAATAAATAAATATCTCAGACATTCACACCAATTATCCAGTCCCAAACTAGGCAGAGCCTGTGGTATGGTTACTAGATAACGGATAGACATACTTAAATAAATATATAAACATTCAAGACTTGGGTACAAACATTCTAATTCATCATACGAACATTTGCCCCTAGCGGGATTCGAACCCGCAACCTCCGGCGTGGCAGTCCGAGAGCTATCCATTCCGCCACGGAGGTCGTCAGAGGAGGTTAAGATCATTTTTGGAATGTTTGTCTGTCTGCCTGTTTATCTGTTTGTTTATGCACGTATCACGTGAAAACTACTGAACAACTTCTTATGGAGTTTTCGGAAAAACATTTAGTCTGTATTTTATCTCAACCATGCAATGCATGTAGCTTGCCAATAATGGAAAATTATGGAAATTTCACTAATAATATCATTTTCCTATATATTTCAGGAAAACTAAAAGATAATAATTGACGGAACTCGTACGATTGATGTTTTATAATGTATTATATTGTATGTATTATAAAACATCAATCAATCAAATTAAATCAACAACGAACAAATTCAGAAGAAACCAAATAAGTTAACATTTTATCATAATACTTGTCGTCAAGAGAACTTCCCAATCTAACGCTAAAAAGTCAACTGGAAAAAATTATACGCAATCCACAAATCCACCTGTGTTCCCCTTTAGTAAAAAGAAGTAACAGGTTCTACTGGATAACAATTGACTTGTGTCTTGTGTCCAAAATGATGGTAAAAAAACTAGTCTCAAGTCCAAGTGGTTATTTCGTGAGAACAAGAGGGAGTTTTTATAAACCTGTTCGATCAGAGGGGAAATATTGTGTAAGAATATCTGAAGTGTATCAAGATGTCGTAGTGATCTTGTTAGGTGTGGTAACAATTGGTTTTGTAAAATAAAACTGAAAAAAATATATATATTTTATAAATTTAAAGTAGGTAGGTATAGGTAATAAATAGGTACCTAATTAAAAAGTATGTTACTATCTTAACCAAATGCCACATTCTTATAACTTTTAACCACATCATGATAAGTTTACTAGGTTTAAAGTATTAGATATAGGCGTCACACATAGATAACTATAACATTATTTTATTAGGTTTATGACAAAGCCGTTTTGCCGTGTGGTTTTCGATAGAGTAGAATAGGACCAGTCCTACTCCTCCCGTGAATGTCGCATAAGGCGACTAAGGGAATACATTATCATATACATCAATCAGGCCTCCCCAACCCATCTGGCCAGCGCGGGGAGTGTAGGCCAAATCCTCCGTCTGTCTCCGGCAGATGAGAGAGGGTTGTGCTCCTGTAGTGGAGACAAAAATAACCGGATGATAATGTACGATTGTTGAGTACTGCACTACTGAGATTTACACTTTCATCATCAGGCGAAATAATATGTCCACTGCTGGACATAAGCCTCCCTACACCTCATACCATAAAGCAAAATAATTTTTCGTAGCTCATAGTTTCACCTCAAAGTGTTTTTCTTCATAATTGACACTAATTGGTTAATAAATTAGATAACAGATGCACATTTTAAAACATTATTTTGATTCATAGTATAATGCCATAATCACCACTCTTGGCAGGCGGGTTGGTGATCGCAGTAATGATTTTAATAGGGTGATAATTAAAGAGACTTCTATTTAATAGCATTATTCTCCACTAAAAATCTACATTTTCCTCTGAATTACTAAGTCAGCCACAAAAATATTTAGTTGATTGATAAGGATCTTGATGGAGGTAAAAATGTAACAACACCTCGTCGCGACCTTCGGTCGCTCCTCGCACCTAACTTTTGTGTCGGCTGACTAGGACCTGGGTCCTGTCGTCCTCGCGTCTCATTTACAATATTAGATGCCAAGTCATTATTTTTAGTAACCATAACCTATTATTTCTCATTGAAAATACACAGGAAAACGCCTAAACTGATTCTTTTTTACCTACCTATACCACTAATGTACCACACACCCGCCTCCCTCATCCAGCACCACCTTTAACTACCTTTACAGATCGTACACTTTCCAAAATGTGGACAACAGCTACTTATTATTATTTTATTTTAAATGGAAAGGCAGCTTATAGCTGGTGCTTACATACCATTCGTACCATTCCTTCCATACCATTCCATACGAGTCGACTTGTTTTTTTTTTTATTTAAGAAATTTTCCAGTCTGTGCTTAAACATGTTTATTGATGTGGCAGTTCTGACAATTTGTTCCATCTGGATACAACGCTGTTGCTTAAAAAAATTCTTTGATGGTTCAGGTGAGCATTTAATCTTTGTAATCTCATATTGTTGAGGATGGTGAGGGCTGCAGAAGAATTTGGATATTTTTCAATAAAATACAGCCACTTTCTCTGACAATATAATTGGAACACTAAAACAACAAATTCGAAAAAAGTATAAAAAGTATATAAAAACAGCCAGCAATAAAAGAGTAGCTCGTCGCCAACATAGCACCCCCGGTGTTGAAAACACCAAAAAATGGAAAAACGACGTGCAATTGCTTTCTGCGTACTCTGGTGCAAAGGGGCGCTGCACTAGGCCATCACAGGCGGCAGCATCCACAGGCGAGGAGAGACAGACAGGAGCGGTTATCACCCCGTCCGAATAAGAAGGGGCGCTGCACTAGGCCAACACAGGCGGCGGCGTCCACAGGCGAGAAGAGGCAGACAGGATCGGCGGCTATCTCCCCTGCCACAGGGGCGCTGCACTAGGCCATCACAGGCGGCGGCGTCCACAGGAGAGAAGAGGCAGACACGATCGGCGGCTATCTCCCCTGCCACAGGGGCGCTGCACTAGGCCATCACAGGCGGCGGCGTCCACAGGAGAGAAGAGGCAGACACGATCGGCGGCTATCTCCCCTGCCACAGGGGCGCTGCACTAGGCCATCACAGGCGGCGGCGTCCACAGGAGAGAAGAGGCAGACACGATCGGCGGCTATCTCCCCTGCCACAGGGGCGCTGCACTAGGCCATCACAGGCGGCGGCGTCCACAGGAGAGAAGAGGCAGACACGATCGGCGGCTATCTCCCCTGCCAAAGGGGCGCTGCACTAGGCCATCACAGGCGGCGGCGTCCACAGGCGAGAAGAGGCAGACAGGATCGGCGGCTATCTCCCCTGCCACAGGGGCGCTGCACTAGGCCATCACAGGCGGCGGCGTCCACAGGCGAGAAGAGGCAGACAGGATCGGCGGCTATCTCCCCTGCCACAGGGGCGCTGCACTAGGCCATCACAGGCGGCGGCGTCCACAGGAGAGAAGAGGCAGACACGATCGGCGGCTATCTCCCCTGCCACAGGGGCGCTGCACTAGGCCATCACAGGCGGCGGCGTCCACAGGAGAGAAGAGGCAGACACGATCGGCGGCTATCTCCCCTGCCACAGGGGCGCTGCACTAGGCCATCACAGGCGGCGGCGTCCACAGGAGAGAAGAGGCAGACAGGATCGGCGGCTATCTCCCCTGCCACAGGGGCGCTGCACTAGGCCATCACAGGCGGCGGCGTCCACAGGAGAGAAGAGGCAGACACGATCGGCGGCTATCTCCCCTGCCAAAGGGGCGCTGCACTAGGCCATCACAGGCGGCGGCGTCCACAGGAGAGAAGAGGCAGACACGATCGGCGGATCACAGGCGGCGGCGTCCACAGGAGAGAAGAGGCAGACAGGATCGGCGGCTATCTCCCCTGCCACAGGGGCGCTGCACTAGGCCATCACAGGCGGCGGCGTCCACAGGCGAGAAGAGGCAGACACGATCGGCGGCTATCTCCCCTGCCACAGGGGCGCTGCACTAGGCCATCACAGGCGGCGGCGTCCACAGGAGAGAAGAGGCAGACACGATCGGCGGCTATCTCCCCTGCCACAGGGGCGCTGCACTAGGCCATCACAGGCGGCGGCGTCCACAGGAGAGAAGAGGCAGACACGATCGGCGGCTATCTCCCCTGCCAAAGGGGCGCTGCACTAGGCCATCACAGGCGGCGGCGTCCACAGGAGAGAAGAGGCAGACAGGATCGGCGGCTATCTCCCCTGCCACAGGGGCGCTGCACTAGGCCATCCGGCTCGAAGGACCAAATGTTGAGGATGGTGAGGGCTGCAGAAGAATTTGGATATTTTTCAATAAAATACAGCCACTTTCTCTGACAATATAATTGGAACACTAAAACAACAAATTCGAAAAAAGTATAAAAAGTATATAAAAACAGCCAGCAATAAAAGAGTAGCTCGTCGCCAACACATATTATGTCCTCTGAGTCGTTCAGTGGGGCTTGAGTTAAATATATTCTTTAACTTGGATGTGTTGTAGTGATTGTTCAAAATCTTGAAGGTCTCAATTAGATCTCCTCTTTCTCTGCGTCTTTAAGGATAGTAAGGTTCAGGCGCGACAATCTAATTTCGTATAATTGTTTATAATTAATGCCACAACCATCTCGACAGCCTGACACTTTACCAATTCCGCCTACACAACCTGGTTATTCATCTAATACGTAACCAACCAAAGCACACACAGCTACATAACTACACGTTTCCAGTATACGCATGTGCACAGTGTGGGCACGTATAGATAGATAGTATTTTAATACATTATCCCGCGGTAGTAACAAACGCGGTGAGGCTGAGATGAGATTCAAGATGGCGGGCGAACACTTCTTAGCACTCGCGCTGTATTGGCTCGTTAAGTATGGCAGTGGCTTTTTTTACTAACATAAAAAATAATAATTAAAGTCAGCAAGAGTAATAAAGAAAGTAGTTTACATAGTCGAGGTTACCGCCGCCACTATATACAATCTCAGCATAGGCTCAGAAACGCCATTTCACCCGGTTCTTACTAAATGAAAGAGAAAATCTCAAATTTAAACTAAACAATTACCAGATTCCGTGGATCACAGAAGCCAAATGTCACCATAAAAGTACCCTTGCGGAGAATCGAGTGTTCAAAATGACTACAAATATATGATTATTAAGTGCATATTAGTAGGAAGACCAAATCAATCACAGGATATTTTCGTAGGACTGAACAATTTTATACAGACAATCACCCTAATCGTCGTCGCCTCCGAAACAAGGAAAACACCGTTTTCGCTTTTTCTTTGATAATTTTTGTAACTATTACAACGTAACAAACATGGCTGATCTCGATATCAAATGTTATAGATTCTCTCAATAACTACTCAACTTATTTAGACGAATAAAGCGTCAAATGATATTTTAATACATAATCAAAAGTTTTATATTAATACGTATATTTTCACCAGAACAATTATTTGGCTACGGACCAAAGTGATTTACCAGGAGGAAAGGAAGTTAATACTCAGAATGGTGTTAAGCCGAGGTACTCGCTATTCTTGATATGTGTAAGGCATCAGTCAGGATCCGGACGCCAAGCTTTTTAAGCCACCGTTATTTTTTTTAATTTAGTCTCCCTTCTACATAGAATATGTACTCGTATGTTGTATACTATGACAATTTGGCCGGAATTACAATTAATAAATTATACACTGAATATATATAAATATAAAGTCCATCTCCTTACTAAACAGCCGACACACGAAGTTATAATATCGCTGGTAGTTTTCGCGAGGGGGGCCTTTTGAGGAAGAGTATGGGGTGGGGGGAGGCTTGCGTTATAACTTGGTACTTCACCATTTACTTATTTACATAATTACATGTGGGATATATGAGTAAGTTATTTGTAAGTACATAATAGTATACTGTACCTAACTAGGTATATAATTATTGATATAATGAAATATAATATGAGTAACCTACAATAACCAAATCAGTATTGATGTTTACTGATACTTCAACACTTCAATACAATATTATACTGATGAAGTGGATATACACGGTATTGTCTACAATTTCTTCATCACAATGTTCTCAGTAGTCTAGCTAGGTTACTCAACTGCTAATCAAAATGTAATTATCATATATGTAATTATGCTGAGTTACTTATAGAGGCGTATAATAATAACAAACACTGGTACAGATTTTTACATTCATAATTTTTTGCAAATATCTTCAATGTGCAGACACGCGAAGTTTACGTTTTTATTTATTAGATACTGTTGAGAAACTATGATTTTTTATGACACAAATTTGATACAAATTTGACTGAAGTGTGAATGTATGTGTGAATGTGTGTAGTGATGAGTGAGAAAATACCTAAGACTGGCTCAAAAGGACTTAGCTTCCAGCGCCGTAAAACACTTTTAAATAAACTTACAGCCTTTAAAACTTAGAAGAATAACAACCATAGAACCCGCCATAATACTAATCAAGCGTACATAGCCACTTGTCAAAACTGTAGCCCTCGTGGAGACTGGAGACTTTACCCTGCTGATTAAAATGTTCCCTAATATAGTCGCTGTTGTATTCTCTTTGGTCGCTGCTGTCAAGTGACAAATGCATCTTGAATTTAGTTGCATTAATGATTGATGAAACGGCTTGCGTGCTAGTCGAGTTTGAAATACTATTTTAATTTAAAATCCTTTCAGATTTGTGATAAGAGTGCAGGATAATATTTTGTGAAGGTGTAAGCTATGGTATGTGTGATAAGGCGCTGCAAATTTCGCATGGGGAGAAAAGAAAATCAATCCGAAACTATAAACTTTCACAGGTAAACATTCTTTTTGTGTTTACCTATCCATTTTCCATGTTAAAGAGATAAATTTATGCTTAAAAGTAAGGGAAATTAATTTCTTTTTATTATATTTATATTAATTGAGCATGTATAAGTGTACTTTCATATATTTTGTTAGTTTTGTAATTTTACAGAAATTTTTAAATAGAGCTGGACAAAAATTTATCGATAAAAGTATAAAAAGTGTTTTTTTGTGTTTTGGATGTGTTGTGTACATGAGTATACACGTATTTTTTACGTGCACACACGTATTTTTTCAATTTAGATTTCCTAATGAAAAAAAAATTAATTTGAAAAGTGGATTAATGCGGTGTCCACCGAAGCTGATTGGACGGCAAAAAAACACCATAGAGTGTGCTCCAGACATTTTAAATTATTGTGTTGTATTATTACCGATGATAAATATCGAATACTGAAGGATAATGCTGTGCCTACATTATTTATGTCGCCAGGAAGATTAAGTAGTTTTTAAAAGTAAACGTATTTAATAGGGGCAAGCCTATTCAGTTGTCTTCGAATTTGTCAATTCTCCTCAGGCTAGCAGGTTTTATCTTGATTTTCTTCACCGTCGTGAGCGAAAAGTAAATATACAATAATAAAAACGCATTAGTACATAAAATAGTTCTTATCTGGGATTACTGACACCCAATTATTTTTATATATAATTAATCGTAATTTAAAAATGTTTAATGCCAGATTCATTTTACACTCTTTTTGTTATTCTTGACCAATAAATATTAATTTTCTTTTCAGTGCATTTCTACAACTTCAGCTCCATTAACTTCGGGCACGGTAGTGTTCTCCGTCTCAGGTCCTTAAATTTTGGGGCCTCAGACGTTCTCGTACCCAATGTAATCATTAGGCTCTGCAGCTTTGGCATCGGTAAACGGCGCGCTCTATGTCATCATCATCAGGCCCGGCAGCTTTGGATCCGTCAGTAACATCGCGTACCACGTCATTATCAGGCCCTACAGCTTTTGGAATGCAAACGTTATCATCTCCAGACTTACACATATCCTTGGATATCGATTTCTAATCGACCGATACATATACCATCGACATCAGGCAATGACTAATGATAAAAATATGAAATTTTAATTTTTTATTGTTTTATAATCTTTTATGATTATATTTATTGATTGATTAACACTAAGTAAATTTAAATTTTATTTTAAAAAAATGTAGTTTTATAAAATAGTTGTAAGTAAATAAACTGATTAATTTTTTACATAGAATACTGTTTCACTTTCCACTGGCAACTGTTAGATATAATAACGCAATTAGTTGCCACAGATTTAAATTTTATTAAGCTCTAAAATGAAATAAAATTATTTCACTATAAGATAACAATATTAGCTAGTTTAGTGCTGTCAAATTAAGTGCGTGCCTTCAGAATTAAATTAAATTTTCATGTTAACATAATTTCAAATTTTTACTAAATAATATAATGATAATTTTTAGACTACGTAATATATTTTTATTGATTATCGATATCCGATATTTATCGATATCCATGTTTTGCACATCCGCCTCATCTCTAGATTTCTGAAACAGTGTACGGACATGGTATCTGACGTCCTGTTAAAAGTAGCATTCTCTTACTTTAGCAACAGCAAAATTACCATAAGAGTGAAAAGGGTTGGTTTCCTTCACGTTCTTGGACCCTTATAAATCCTTCTATTGGATATATCCATTCGTTCTTCTAAGCTTTAAAAGCCATCCTATTTAAAGTCAGAAAAATCTCTCAAATGTCATTGGTTACATCTTTATATTCGAACAAAAAGTTGACGTTGACATCTTTCATTAAATTTCAATATTTTGCACGAAAATTTTAATTTTATTCAACGATGGATCATCTAGAATTGCAAAGCGATAATGAATCAATATCTGACATTGATAACAGACCAAGCCCTACAGATTTCATTACATTTCTACCCTGGGCGTGTGGTCAACTCCAAGTTAAGGAACATATAATTATAAGGAAGGTTGTTCAGAGTAAGTTCTTGTTCTTAATTATACCAGAAACATCGTCAGGTTATTTTTGTCTCCACTGCCCTCACAACAGAGAGCACAACCCTCTCTCGTCTGCGGAGGATTTGGCCTACACTCCCTCCCGCGCTGGCCAGACGGGTTGGGGAGGCCTGATTGATGTTTTATAATGTATTCCCTTAGTCGCCTTGTACGATATCCACGGGAAGAGTTGGAGTGGTCCTATTCTACTCTACCGGAAACCACACGGCAAACAATAAGAAACAATAGTACCAAATCGTGTAAGACTGCACGCTGCTTGCTTAGAAGCGATTTCTTGTGTGTTTCTGTAGCGATTTCTTGTGTAGTATTATTATCAGCCTGCTGAGGTCCACAGACTTCCCCAATAGTCTATTCTTAAGAAGAACCCAACACATCCGGAAAAGCTGGCCTTTTTTACGGTCCGAAGTGACAAACTGACACAGTCTATTTGATAGGATTCAATAGACCTGAGTCTAATATTAGATCGTGTTTATAAGTTGTTGAGGCTGTTAATAATGTATTAAAAATTTGGTAAAAGATGGAAATAGTGGATCAGAAACGTCCGCAAGTATAAATGACTGGAAAAGTTATGGAGTGGAAACTGCGAATGTGCAGGCTAGTGTACGACGTCACCCGCTTAAAAGACGTAAAGATCTGTATAAGGCATCTATCAGACACTGGTAGAATCGAAGATCGGGTTCTATGCCCTTGGAAGACCCCTATGTCAAACAGAGATGATAGTGATGATACTGCAGAATAGGAAAGGAAAATATGAACTTGTAGGGAGATCAAAAAGATGCTGAGAATGGTAAAAGTCCCCAGTGTAGTGAACTATTGATACCCTTTGGAAGCAATGGATAAAGCATCTTAAGCTGATGGCAAAGTTCCAGTAGTGAAAAAAGCCAAATAACGAACTAGTTTTACAAAATCGACTTATTAGTTTTTAATACATCTACCGACAAACTTTACTCGAATTAAGAAACTCTCATTAATGTTTCAGACGACTATATAGGCATTACCCAACATGGTCTTAAACATAAAATGAAAAGCAAAATAAAACATTCTGTGATCGAAGACATTACTTCAGAACAAAACTTTGGAATGAAGAGTGATATACCCATTGCTATGGTAGCCGATGACACTATTATTATATCAGCCGTATACAGCAACGATTATTTAGTACACATAAAATTCGAGAAAAACGTGACTATACCTAGAACAATAATGCGAGTCGTACAATTAATAATAAAATTCTATTCACACGTTCACACAATCACTATGACAAGTGGTTTAGATAAATACACTATTTATGAACTATCCAAGATTGTGTCCTTATCTCATAACATAACGGAAATATGTTTAGACGGGACCTTTGTTAGAGAAGCCAATTATCACCTGATTCTAGACCATCCAAATCAATTGCGAAATCTGTCGTTGGCGAGATGCACTATAGATGATCGAGTTGTTAAAACTATTGCTGAGAAATTAGTATATCCTGCACCAGCATCGAAGGTGTTGTATTTGCTCAATCTGTCGTCCAATAAAATATCAGATGGTGGAGCTATAGCTCTAGCAAAAGTATTTAGGTCTAATAAACGTCTGTGTTATTTAAACCTTGCCAGTAACAGAATCACGGATATCGGCTGTAATGCAATACTTAACACTCTCGAAGAATTCCATCTGACTGTAGATGAAATGATGGCAATGCGCGAGAGTCATTTGATTCACTTGAAAGAAAAGCGTGATCTAGTTTATCGACTGGTACAAGATATGATACAAGAGGGGGATAGTAAAAAATCTAAAACAAATAAGAAAGATTTTACTGCCACGTCTAAAAAAGGTAAATCAGCACCGAAGGATACCGTACCAAAAACTGCTCCAAATACAGCCAACAACAACACCATTGAACTGGTTGATCCTATATTTTACCAGAAAGCTGAATATTTAGCGGAGCAGTATATGGGTGAATTTATACATCCCTATAATAAAGCTAACACAGTAAGTCAAAATGGTTTGTTATATTCAAAAGGTAATAATACGTTGTGTTATTTAAATGTGTCTTATAACAATTTGAGCTATATTACTCTGAAAAGGCTGATAACAGTGATTGACTATCAGGCATCCGTTGGTAGGAAGCCTATAGGTTTGATAATGGTGTCAATAGAAGGAAATCCCATGCCAAACAGTTGCGAAGAGATGAAGATACTGGATAGCTACTTACAAGCAGGTATTGTTTTAGAAAGTAGAGGAACGAATCTTGGAAAAAGACGTCAATCTGTAAAAGGAAAAATGTAGGTTTATTGTTGAAGTCACAATCTTAACACTCGTATGTCTAATAATGTAGGAAGACACACATGACTTACCCTTGTGGGACTCCGTAACGTGGCATAACGTACAACAAATTGAAATGCAATATTAATTACATTTAAAATTATTAGTAAATGTCGTATTTTAGGATGCTTGTAGAAGAGTCAGATATATAATAAAATGCATAGTCAAAATACTCATGTTACGTACATGTAAAAACAGTTTAACAAAAAAAAATTTAATACATTTTACGCTGTTTATTTATTACAACACCTTGATGGGACTTTTAGGAGACTACTCGCTTTAGACACGTCAAAACAACACAGATTCAGCAGTTCTGAGATAATCAGACAGACATTCCGATAAAAAACTAAATTCCTTTTTTTGCTTTTTTTTATTTTTATTTATTTGTGTAAAACATGGTACCTAAGCATTTTCTGTATTTGTTTTAAAATGAAAGGCGAACACACTTTTTGGGTGTTTATGTATCGTTGCAATATATATTTATGTTGTTTTAGCGTAATTTACATTTGTTTTAGAAATTAAATTTAGGCTAATTGCCTTGTTAAGTACTTAATTTTAAATGTATTTAGGGTTGTTTGATCACAACGTTTTTATTAGGTACAATAATGTAATTTTTTAATTATGAATTACGTTATTGAGTGTTCTTAATCTTATAGTTTTAAATAGTTATCATGTTTATTAAAGCCTAAAAATATATTTTCGTTTTTATTTATATAGGCATTTGACAATCTTCGAAAGACAGCGTTCTGTAGGTATCATTTTAAACATCGCGAAAATAGGCTTACTATGCTTAATAAAATATTCACACATCATCATCATCATCATATTAGCCCTTCAACGTCCACTGCTGGATATAGGCATTCCCTAATGATTTTCACCACTCCCCACCCTCCACTTGCAATTACTTTCCGTCTTCTTTAGGTCGTCGTCGGTCTTCCTGTCGGCGGGACATCCCACGCACTCCATAATTCGTCTGCCCCAACGGTCGTCAGCTCTGCAATACAGTGGCTCGCCCACTGCCACTTCAGCTTGCTAATCAAGATCCTTCGTCGGATCTCCTCATTGCGAGCCATATCCTTAATCAAACCCTGCGCACAAAAATTTCATAATTGTATTTAGTTTCTTTTTATGTGCAATCTAAATCTAAACTAATATTATAAAGATAAGCGATGAGGCCGCCTTTGTACACTTTCCAAAAATCTGTACCTATTTTATTGTTATCCTTAATTTGTGCAATAAAGAATTTATATATCTATCTATCTATCTTCTATCTTTCATCATCTTCTTCTTCTTCTTCTTCTTCTTCTTCTATCTATAAAAAGGAAAGATTTGTTTGTTTGGTTGCATTGAATAGGCTCCAAAACTATTGGACCGATTTGAAAAATTCTTTCACTGTTGGGAAGCTACACTATCCCCGGGTGACATAGGCTATATTATATATTAAAAAAAAATTAGCGGTCCTTACTAAAACTCCAATAATGTAACGCAAGGTGTAAAAAAACCCGAAAAAATTCCTTACATCGCATGCAAATAAAAATAGCTAGATAACTTAGGTATGCAGCGGCAATAAAAATTTTTTTTATATTGAGACGACTTAGCTTTTAGAGCTAAAACATATAAAAATATATTTGACTGGCCACTACTCAGACTTAATACCAACCAAATACTAGACAGAATACCACTATTAAATCTATGGGCCCCCATTACCTAATCCTCATCAATATGTTGCTGCTGAATACTGTGTAAAAAAATATCAGAGTTACGAGGGGCGTTCAAAATATTCTCGGTATTGATATCTTACAACCTCTTTTTGAATTTGTTTTGTTACTGGCTGCTAAGGTTCATTCGTTGACTAAAAAAGAAAAGTATAATTCAAACCGAGATGTTCTTTTGTTTTTCTGCAATTTCTGAACAAACATGAACACTATGAGTGAATTAACAATGTTAACGAAATTAGAACATCGTTCCGTCATAAAATTCTTGACAAAACAGGGTAAAAATCAAAAAACCATGAAAGAGGAAATGGATTGTGTTTACCGTGAGTCTCTACGCCATAGATTTAAAACTACGTCTACGTCATAAAGATGTCAGTACGTGCACTACGTCAGAAAATAGGATTGAGCGCAAGGAGTGAGAAAGCACTGGGCACAGGCCCTGGAACTAGACTGTAAGCTATTGTAACCTTTGCCTTTGTAAAAAAAAATTACGTTAAATGGTCCGTTTTTTCCGACTTTTCAGGATATATAGTATTTAATTATATAACAAAATATCTTTTACTAATTAGTAAGTATTGTTGTCACATTTTAGCCATTCCGTTTACCATCCGCACATATACCTTAATTCTTCATTCTCTATTCACGAATCAGTGCTACAAAATTCCGCCGCGTAGCGTAAGTCGTAGCGGGGGCGGCGGGGGGCGACGCGTCGATATTCGCGCGGAAGCCATCTTAAAATATAAGAGCGGGGGGCACCCCCCGCGCCTGCTGAGAACCTCGCTTTTTCAAACTCTAGACGTGAGCGTGAGGGGTCGTCAACATTTTGTAAATTTAAGTTAGGGCGTGGGTTAAATACTGAGGGGTTAATTAATCCCTCATTATGATATTACTATTAATAAAAATAATAATTTTATTTTCAAAATGATAATCTTAATTAGGAAAAGTGAAGGGAAATTCACGAATTCTGCTTCAAATTGCTTAGATGATGTACGTCAAAGGTGTTTATGCAAAACCAAACTGTATCTCACTCAACTGCACTTAGGTACTCAAGGTTGTCATGAAAAAATCGCTTTAAGTCCGCCTAAATTTAACATTTAGCTTTTCAATTTGTATTTATTTTATGCAATAAAGTAGGTATATTGTATAAAGTTACTATCTGAACTCACCTTCTCCCTACTTTGCTATTTAATAAACAAGGCTCTATAAAACGAAAAATGGCGGGATAGCCACCCAATTTAGCTAGAATATTAATACCACTAACCATTACCAGTAACGAGCAGCAGCGCTATAGATGAGTGGCCTAGTACTGCAACAGCCAACATAACCTGGCATGATCATGGGTATTGGTATGGGGAGATACTATCGAGTAGGTAGATAAAAGATTTATAGAAAGAAACATACTATTCCCATACTTCTAATTAGTCAAACAGACTAACTTGATCCGTGTGAAGACCTAGAAACGACAACATAAACGTAATATTTCATCCATCCAAAGCCCTTCTTCTAAGGGATCATAAAACTTCTTGCCAACTTCCACCATAGCGGCTGAATCAATACGGCATTAACTCACACAAGCACGCACACTCTCACAGATGCGCTGCAAAAACTATTTGAAATGAAAATATAGCGCACGCACACGCTGACACTGCAGGTGTGTAGTGTACGAGCAGCGTCCCCCCCACCCCCTCCCCCTCCACCCCGCTACGGAGCGCGCCTTAGACGTTGGCTTTTTACATGGGTATAAGCAGTCTTGCAGGGGTTGCGAACCTTTGCTGAATTTGAACTTTTTGTGTTATGTCTGCGTAGGATATTTTTAAACGATGATACCTACAGTTTTATAAGGGTTGTGGTAGCCTGGGATATGGGAGTGCGCTTACCTTTCGTTCATAAAGTCGATGCTTTATACCCGTACCAATTTTTATTGTAATTTGAGGACAGATTTTTATTCTACATTAGTTTTATAATACATTCTAAAATATTTGGTAACTGTATAATAGGTACCTGGATATCTTATTAGGAAGGTTGGCCTAAGATGATCAATAATGATTATCACATCAAATATATGATAGAAACATGAAATCATCTAAAGACATAATTTTCTTAACTAAATGCAAAAGTCTACAAAATACTTACTCACTCTACCTATCCAGATATCAAAAGTTAACTAACTTTATTGTCTATTTCCTTACAATACAAAAAGTTTTTTTCTATACAGCAATTGTGACTCTCAAGAACTGACCAAAAGAAAGATTCTCAGTGACCTACTTGATCTCATTCTTACCCCAGTCGACAAACCTGTTTTTACACAATCTTGATTTCTTTTTTACATCTGAGCCGTTGTCACTACGCGTTGTCCAATTGAACATCCCTTTATAAATCACAACAGGTTTTCAAAAAAAAGTATGTCGAGCGGTGTCATAAACTAGAAGTGTGAGAAATTTTGTCAAACTTTTAGTATTTTCGATTCCTTTACCAACCTGTTTCTTGGAATTCTCAGGGTTGGGTAAATCTAGTTTACTTTAGGACGAGTTTCGGACAATCCAATTGTGATTGTATCGTGTTATGATTGTAGTAACTTGTAGTAACAGTAAGTATTAAAGGTTTCTTTAGGGAGCTTCTTCTGTCGTGGGAAACGTGGATGAATGAGCGAAAATACTAACGTTATTATTAGCATTACTATTAGCAACTATTTTGTGATTTGTCTTCGAAAAGTCTTTGTCATCATCATCAGGTTATTTTTGTCGCCACTGCAGGACCACAACTCTCTCTCATCTGCCGGAGACAGACGGAGGATTTGGTCTACACTTCCCGCGCTGGGCAGACGGGTGGGGAGGCCTGATTGATGTTTTATAATGTATTGCCTTAGTCGCCTTGTACGACATCCACAGGAGTTGGAGTGGTCATATTCTACTCTACCGGAAACCACACGGCAAAACGGCTTTGTCATAAACCTAATAAAATAATGTTATAGTTATGTATGTGTGACACCTATATCTAATACTTTAAACCTAGTAAACTTATCATGATGTGGTTAAAAGTTATAGAATGTTGCATTTAGTTAAGATAATAACACACTTTTTAATATATACCTACTATACCTACCTACTTTAAATTTATTAAAAAATATATGGTTTGTTTTCAGTTTTATTTTACAAAACCAATTGTAACAATATCACTGAGAAATCTTGATACACTTCAGATATTCTTACACAATATTTCCCCTCTGATCGAACAGGTTTATAAAAACTCCCTCTTGTTCTCACGAAATAACCACTTGGACTTGAGACTAGTTATCCAGTAGAACCTGTTACTTCTTTTTACTATAGGGGAACACAGGTGGATTTGTGGATTGCGTAGAATTTTTTCCAGTTGACTTTTTAGCGTTAGATTGGGAAGTTCTCTTGACGACAAGTATTAGGATAAAATGTTAACTTATTTGGTTTCTTCTGAATTTGTTCGTCGTGATGTGTTTTTAAATAAAATAAAAACGTTCTAACCATATAGGATTCAGTCCGCTTTCAATGCCTGAGGTAGGTGCAGTTTACTCGAAATAATCGCAGGAATTATTGATCTGATTTTAATAATTCTTTTACTGTTGTTTTGAAGAATGAAAGGAGAACGAAGAGTGTTTATTTGTTCTGCATGGATATAGACGACTTTTTCGAACTACAGTTTTATGCAATTGTTAGTTTCAAATTAATTTAGATGAACTAATAAAAAGTATAATATGTATTTAGTAATAGTAGCTAAGTCGTTAAATTAAGACATCAATTGAGTTCCGTGGTCGTACTTTTTACCGGTGGCAATTTTTCGAACAAACGTGTTGATAAACTTTTCCTGGTAGCTAAAACACTTAATATAAGGTGTCTTGGTGAATCATCGACGAAGTAACTAATTAAGCCGAGCTAATTATGCATACTATGTGTAGTGTAACACTGATTTAGTGTTGTTGTAAAGTCTGTGATATCTGTGTTTCTCTTACACAATACTTTACATCTCCGTTGAGAATTCATACCAAACCCTGAACTAAACAGAAAATACCAAATGGATCAAAATATAATAAAAAGTAAATAATACATTATATAAGTCTTGCCAATCTGTAGTTATAACAATACAAAAGTAAGTTATTAAAATAACATTCCAAAACAAAAACAAGCGTTCATTTTACTTTAAAAAATTAATATTCTCCCGGCACACACCCGAAACACAGCAATACCCTAATTAGGCATTTAATTATAAATCCGCCATGAATTCTTAACCGACTAGACGTATTAAAATTTCACTTCCCCTACCTACGCCTATGGCGTATCGCGGCAGCCCCATCTCCGCTGTCTTTCTAAGGGGACCGCATAAAATAGTTATAGAGGGGAGGGGGAGCTACTTAACCGTTTTTAGGAGACACCCCGCCTGACGCAGAAACACCCCGTTACTTCTACCCCACTTCCTGTTACCCCCTCTCCTTAGAGGCGGGGGGACCACCCATAGCGCGCGTTCTATAACTACTGCTATATTTTTGCAAAAGTTCTTACCGAGGGTTGGCGATACCTGCACTGGCTTTTATAGTGTTCGAAATTTAAATGCTCACCGCTCATTGGTGTTTTTGTAGTTGTGTGGCCCGGGGTTCGTTTTGAATTCGGGTCGCGCGATTTAGTTTTAATTTGGGGGATTTCGGGTAAAATGGGAAATGTTTTTGTTTTTGCCGATGCGATGTGAATGCGGGATTGTTTTTAAAATGGACTCTTGTGACCTCTGAGCTGAGTCAATATATGTATTAATCTAATTTATATATACAGGTAGGTATAAAATTAAACGAAACCTCTTTAGTAATTAATTAATTGATTCTGATCTGGGTATATATCGTATGGACTGTCTTGTCCTTGTATAATTCCTATATTGTGATTACTAGGTTAGGTTTAGACAAGTATTTATATTACTAGAGAATAAATTAAACATGTTCTTTGTCAAAATTAATATATAGGTACCTAGAACGGTAAGCGCCGGAATTTGAAGCGTTATAAAAAAGTTAACTTTTAAGGTCAGAGTCATTTAATTTCACATGATACCCTCAGTATGTACTAATGTAGGTACATTTATACATGATAGCTTTTTATAATTGTTTTTATTTTATTTACTTTGAGGAAGACTTACACATTACAAAATAAATAATAATGCAAATAAAAAAAAAGGTGATTACAAGTCCCCACTTTAAAAAAAATGTATATAATATACTTAATATCACATTTTGGGCTTTAATAGCGATAATCAACACATTTTAAATCATACCTATACCTCATACCATGAAGCAAAATAATTTTTAGTTGCTCATAGATTCACCTCAACGTTTTTTCCTTCAGGATTGACACTAATTGGTTATTAAATTAGATAACAGATGATTTTAATGTGCATTTGTTATTTAATTTAATAACCAATTAGAGTCAATCATGAAGGTAAAGACTTCGAGGTGAAACTATGAGCTACGAAAAATTATTTTGCTTCATGGTATGAGGTGTAGAGGTCGAAATAATTTGGACCCCGCTCTTGAAACCCCAGCCCATCTTATAGACTACAATATTTGTTTGTTTGTGTTTTAAAAATGAGTAGTACAATACCTAAGTGTACACCATTATTGGTATTAAATGTTATTACCGCCAATAGAAATGTAGTAGTTCGAAAATAAATCCCACATTGTCAAGCGTCTGAAAAACACATTGTTTTTTTTTTATCGAACAAGGTCTTGTTAACCGTGAACAGTTCTCTCATCATACGAGCCCACCAAAATCATGTTTCCTTGTTTTCCCAACTTGTTATCTTAATCACGATCTTGTTTCAAACGATCATAAAAATAATTGCTGCGGTTAACATACTTAACCAAGACAAAATGCCCTAAGCTGACGATTTTTTTTCACTGCGGATTGAACACACAACCTGCGCACGCAATCTTCCATCAGAGCTTTTCAATTCACTTACATATTAAACATTCGTTCTCTCACGTCTTTGTCTCAGCTTCACATAGCTACACGGTAATACATAAGTATAAACACAGAGTAATAAATATATAGACATGTTCCTCGCGCGGAATGAGGAGAGGTAAAATTTGAGGGGGCGCGCTCGCAGGCGCTGAAAGAGAAGGGTACACGTGAACATTTTAAATAAAATAACTTTTGAAATCGTAAAAAAATATCTTTTGTTACACGATGTTCCTTACTAATAATAATAATAACAACTTTATTTAAATAGTAAGTTCACATAAGACAACATTTACCTACATGAGTTTATGACAGTAATTTAAATTAATTATGGAATAGTTAACAATGTAAATATGTGGTACTGGAGCCTAAACCAGGTCGCCCTGTATCAGAGGCTCCAGTAGTGCGATTCTGTAAAAAGTTACTTTGCAACTCGACTTCGAAATTGCGGTGAGATTTCAAATTGGTATTCCGTAGAGTTGACGGTCGTTCGATTTCTATACCAGCGCCACATTTGCGGGCGCTACGGCGGGTTGTAACTACTGTAAGTGGACATGTTGACGTTTGTTTGTATGAGATGACGTTTAGAATGGTATTCTATAGCGACATTACGCACGCCATTTCTATCCACGACTCTCACTTATATTCAACTCGCAAAATTTACTATTTTGTGCGTGAAAACTTGATCGAATGTTGTGGAACTGGAAAATAGGTCTCCATCCTCGGATTGTTCATCAAATTGTAGGTTTGTGAGAAAGTGCGTGTCATGTGTGAACTTGAATTGAGTTGAAGTAAGTAGGTAGGTATATACGAAAAGAAAAGGTAAATAGACATTTAAATCAGGCAAGGAGTACATTTAGACAGTAAACGAGGAAAGTTTGGGGCTAAATTTTTTTATTATTATTGTTGATGGGTTTGCGCTTGACCCCAATCTCACCTGATGGTAAGTGATGATGAGGCCTAAGGTGGAGCGCGCTTACCCAGAAGATGCCTATTCACTCTTCCTTTAAAAAGATTCAAATTGTACTTGTCCGGAAATACCCAAGCTGGTAGAAATGAAAACAAAAAGTGTGAGTTGTATGGGGGTGTGAGTGAATATATGTGTGAGTGTAGGCAGGGGTATGTGTGTGTGACTTACTCTCAATTATATGGTAGTCCAGAAGATCTATCTCAGCGAGCAAGATAGATAGATAAACAATTTACTGCACACAGATTAAGAATAACAAGGTACTGATTTTTAGAATGTATACAAAGGCGGCATTATCGCTTAAAACGATCTTTTCCAGACAACTTTTTCCAAGGGACATAGCGACAGAATAAAAATATCACTGCTAAATCTTTAGACATTGTTAATGGGGTTGATTCGAATATAAATATATATTTTATTATAAATAAATAGTTAATGTGTTTTATATGCGTTTTCGGTAATATAGTTGAAGATAAAATTATTGATTAGGATTTTTCTGAAAATTCCAAAATTGCATCGCTGTTCAAAATAACTTCTACAAATAAATAACTACTTCGGAATGGTCAGCCCTTGCGATATTATCAGTGATATCAAATAACTTTTTTTTAAAGGCGTTGTCACAACGTTTTGCTAGTTATATACACTTTCTACAGCTTTGATGAATTTATGGAAAATTGTAAATGTAATTAGTAGTGTTTAATGTTTGTTTATTCTTTTATATTGTTTTATGGAACATAATCATTTTATATAATATTTATTACTATGTTATGTTATAGATTTTAAAATTGTATGACCTGTAATTGCCGATTACCAATAATAAATGTCTATTGTTGTCGCCCTGGCAATATCGGCTGTTATATTGCATACTAACGTTACGTACTAATGTATTAAACTAAAAATGTCAATAACTTTTCATTGAGTAAACCGATTGCGATGAAATAAAGCATATATGTTACTCCAAGTTAAGCTCTATGTTTTTGTGAAAAGTCCATCAAAATCGGTTCAGTAGTTTTTAAGTGATGCGTGCACAAACTAACAGACAAAAATTCCTAAAATGACTGAAATGTGTTCTCTTACTTATTCCTTAGACCTCCCCATTTTTTTAGCAAATATCTTCAATGCACAGACACGCGTAGTTTACGTATTTTATTTATTAGATAGTCGCCTTCTGTGACACTTCTCACCAAAAACTCACTTACAGCATTCTACCCCAACCCCGCCCGTGTCTTGATACAGCGTATAAGTCGATCGCGGGGGTGGTTTTTACATTCGCCCCTCAAGTATACCCACACCACATCACCACCCCGCGAACTAGTCTCCTCTCCACTACATTACCACCCTTATACAACCACGATAAGGACTAGTTTCTATTGAGAACTTGGTAGCTAGCTCGCTCTGCCCGGGCTGGGTGTAATCTTAATATTAATATTGCCTTGGGAAGCGCCTTACATGATGAAGTTTTATGTTGTGCTGTGTCTATGTAGTAATATTGCTATTAGGTATTATGTAGGCGCTTTATGAGATACTCCAAGGAGTTTTATGTGTTAATTTATGGTTTCTGGAGATTTATTAGGATAGTAAAGTAAAGGTAGTTTATTGGCTCTGCTGTGTTGGGACTTTGTATGGGATTTCAAGTCTTATATTGTTTATTTATTAAGGAAGAAGATAATAAGTGTTTATTAAAGAAATAGGTATTTGAAAATATGCAAGATTTTGTCTTGTGAAGAAGAAAAAGGCATACCAAAAAGCTTTATTTTTATTTTTGATACTTTAAACCATTTGCGCACTTTTGGGTTGTTATGCGAACTGTTTAGAGATAGAACTCTCTGCCAGCTTCGGTATTTCCGGACAAGTACAACTTGGATCTTCTTAATAGAAGAGTGAATAGGCATATATTGGGTAAGCACGCTCCACCTTAGGCTTCATTGTCACTTACTATCAGCTGTGATTTAGGCCAAACGCAAACCCGTCAGGAATAAAAAGGTGTTTACTTACCATAAGGTGAACTTGCCGTTTCAAACCTTAAGAAATATTAAATTAAATGTTAATGTAAAAAAAACTATGTATTTAAACAGGGATATTACCTTCACTGACGTTCAGCTCAAAAACTACTGGCCCTAGAAACTTCGAGTTTTGCATAAATTACATTTTTTTGCATTATGAGGTAACAAAAAATTAAAAGGCCGTGTAGTTCCCGGCTTAGAATAGGGACACCCCTATCCTTCCCGTGGGTATCGTCAAGGCGACTAAGGGATTGCACCAGGGACGGGTAGCAGCGTTCTTTTTTATGTGTATCATTACTGCGATCATCAATCCGCCTGCCAAGCGTGGTGATTATGGCAAATCTCCCAATGGACATCTAACTAAAAGTGGTATACTATTGGGAAGGCCTATGTCCAGCAGTGGACGTATTTAGGCTGATGATGAAAAATAATATCCTAATACTCCATTTTCAACGCGGACAAAGTCACAGGGCGTCGGCTAGTCATAACAAAACCTTTTGTAGAAAAAAACTTTAATTTACTTGAACTTATTGGAAATTTGCACAGTGGTTTTCAATGGGAATTGAGGTCCAAAACATGATCAGGGTAATGTGGGCCCCGCTAAATGAAATGAACTATGGGGCGATTCTATCTTTAGAACTCTAATCATACCTTTCTTGAATTGGGCTAATAATGAAATATAACAGTATACCTATTTCAAATATGGTATATTCCCATTTTAATTCCAATTTAATCCTTAAGATTTTTTATACATAATTTAACATAGGTATAAAAAATAAGAATATGGTAGGTTACCTTCTTTGGCAATAAAATTATTAGGACAAAATAATTAATCAATAATTATTAGTTACAGAAACTTGCGACTGAAGCGTCATTGCCATCACTTTTTTGTAGAAAAATATCTAAATAAATAAAAAATATAGCTATTTTTTAAAGAAAAACTGTATTTTAAATATATCTTGTAGTAATAACTTTATAAAATTATTTTATATTTCTAAAATTCTTACAGCAAGTAATCTTTTTTTCCTGCTTTAAACAGAATTTGCCATACCGATAAGTTCAATCATGTTAGCTCAAAAATAAATATAAAACTTATTGTAACTCTTGATTGTGCAAATAAATAAATTATGAACTAAATATAGGTTTTATACAAATTTCTTAAATTTTCTCTTACTTCAGCAGTTTTTATTATTTGCTATCTGGAGGAATTTATTTATTTTTATGATTTTTCTAAATTAGATTAGTTGTATTTAACGGGAGTGACCCTAACGTACCCCAGGGGCACTAATACGTACTCGTACATGAATACTGATTCTTCAGTTGATAAAAAAAACAGTAGGATTCTGTAAAACCAGTTTGGCACCCACCAAACCTCTTATCATCATCAGCCTAAATACGTCCACTGCTGGACATAGGCCTCCCCAATAGTAGGTATACCACTTTTAGTCAGATGTCCATTGGGAGATGTGCCATATTCACCACGCTTGGCAGGCGGATTGGTGTACGCAGTAATGATACACATACAAGAGAACGCTGCTGCCCGTCCCTGGTGCAATCCCTTAGTCGCCTTGACGACACCCACGGGAAGGATAGGGGTGGCCCTATTCTAAGCCGGGAACCACACGGAAACCTTATAACTAAATAGAATCCTATAAAATGTATTGTATTGAATAATCTGGTTGAGTGAGCGGGCCGCGCGGGCCGCACGAACTTGGGTAGTTCGGAGCTATGCGGCCCGCGGGGCGAACATAAATTTTATTGCTATAATCTTGCGGGCCGCAAGACTCACTGGGTGGAAATTTTAAGATATACGAATAGGGGTGGAGCGTCGGCAAATTCATTTACATCAAATCAACAACCTTTATATCTCCCACTGTTGGGCGGACGTCCACCGAACAGATGTATACATTCCTTCAGAAGAACAATCAGGAACAAATTGATGGGCCCTCTGACTTTTAATTTAATTTGTGATAATTTAATTCCAAGTGTATTTTGAAATTTTTAATATTATATACTGACATAGATAGTATGTTACATACTATGACATTATTTGCATTGTTGACATTGTAATTTATACATTATTTTATTTTATGACGATCCCTTTTACCATATTAGAATGACATGTAAAATTGAATTTTTAAGATGTAAAAATGAAATAAATAAATCTAATCTAATCTAATAAATATTTCGTTTTATATAAGCTACTATTATTATTATTATTATCGCACACCCACACTATCTAACCATTACTACCTACTTTATAAGCCTTGAACTTTATTTCATCATATCAGTCCTTAGACGTCCACTGCTGGACATAGGCCTTCCCCAATGAACGCCACCACACCCGGTCCGGCCCTCCGCATCCAACCGCTTCCGGCCACCTTCTTCAGGTCGTCGGTCCATCTGGCGGCGGTCCATCCGAATGTTACTTAATGTTACCAAAATTTCTTTATTCCTTCTCACATGTAAAATCCTAAATTAAGTACCTTACCTATGTACTAGGTATTCGATTTCTTGTAACAGTCTTTTTTATCAATAATGTTTGGTTCAAATTATGGAGTTGTATATGTAAAATAGTTAAATTTAAGTTTATATTTGTTAAAGTACTAAAAGACCTTCTGAAAAAAAAGGTTGTCTAGGTCAACGATCTCTATTTACTACTAGATGGAGCGTTCCAAACAATCGCTCTGTTCCACGCAAGTAGCCACAACTCTTTCACATTCACTTTGAAACTTGTGCAGTTACTACTCAGAACATTTAATTATTTACTAAATATTGACATTATTTAACCGTAGCGTCAATATTTAGTAATAAGGAAATGTTCTGCGTAGTAACTGCACAAGTTTCATTGTGAATGTGCTAGAGTTGTGGCTACTTGCGTGGAACAGAGCGATTGTTTGGAACGCTCCATCTAGTAGTACATAGAAATCGTAGACCTAGGTATGTTTTGTTTCCACTTAACTAGCAGATTTCACTCAACCTAAATCTTTATTAATTTGAGTGTAATATGTTTGAGAAAAAAAATGGGGTATAAAGGAGCGCGAGCCGGTGTTCCAAATGCCAACCTCAACTGACGCTGCTGCCCGCCCCCGATCAATGATGGTATTAATACAAATACAAATCAGCCGGCAGATTTGGAGCACCGGATGTGTTTGCGCTCCCTTACAGCCCTAATATTTTAAGTTATTTTCTTATTCCAGCAAAAAATAATTATTGTTACATTTACGATGTATTTGCTGACGCTACCCATTTTATTAGGTCAACTTGTAACAACGTCTTCGCGTGTAATCAAAGGAAATTTCCAATTAAATTGATTACGATCTATCCCTCCCCCCTCCGCGCTGCCGCAACCTTCCCCCCTTCGCCCTTTGCCCATGTATTTATGTAGCCTGAAATTGTTTCGTGTTATCTATACTTCATATATACTAGCTTTGGTACCTGTCTTCGCTCATGTGGAGATTATTTAGAAATATCTTCGAATCAAATTAATAAAAACGTAATATTCGCGTGTGTTGAAAAAAAAATTTGGGGAGTTCTAAGGATCAGTAAAAGAACACATTTCGATCACTTTTGGATTTTTTCTGTTTGTCGGTTTGTCTGTTAGTTTGTGCACGCATCACGTAAAAACGACTGAACCGATTTTGATGGGTTTTTTACAGAAACATAGTGCTTAACTCGGAGTAACGTTTAGTTTTTATTTCTTCGCAATCATGTTGCTCAATCAATTGTTTTTTAGTTTTCAAATGCATTAGAAGGTATGCAATATAATAAAGAAGTATAATTATAATTTTCGGAACTCCTCAGTTTGCGATGAGGTTGGACTACATTTGGAGCTAACATGTGGGCGGGGCACGAGCTTGGGCGAGTGAGTATATACGTAGTTCACGCGAGCGTAGCCGCGGGCACAGCTAGTACTTATTTAATAATACGAATGTAAAAATGGAAAGTAGAGAATGATCTAGGATAACGTATCTCTTCATACTGTCTGGTCTATGGGTGTTAGACAAAAGCAGGACAATGCTTTATATATAATAATAACAATAATGCATTTCTTTATTTCAGGAAAAATCCCATAAAAATACAAAAAAATTAATAAATTATAAAATATAAGAATCAAATTATAATCCCATGATATTACAAATATTCTCAAAGTCAATATTTTTTATTGCACATGAGTAGGAGGTACACTTGGTACATTTATACACGTAATTTTTTTCCGACTATCGCTTCCTAGGTGTTAGCGCTGTGAAGAAGAAACGGCGCAACAAACTTTACGCAGCTCATCTTATATAAAGATTCTGCGATTTACTACGACACCCCAGGTCAAGACTAACTTGTATAACTATACTTGTAAAGGTGTGTCTGTTCCTAGTTGGAATCAAACCCCAAGACCTTTGGAATTCGAGTCCAACGCTCAAAGCGCTAATCCAACCAAGTGTCTATACCCAAAAAATCATGAGACTGACCATAAAATAATAACATCATCATCATCAGGTTATTTTTGTCTCCACTGCAGGAGCACAACCCTCTCTCATCTGCCGGGGACAGACGGAGGATTTGGCCTACACTCCCCGCGCTGGCCAGACGGGTTGGGGAGGCCTGATTGATGTTTTATAATGTATTCCCTTAGTCGTCTTGTACGACATCCACGGGAAGAGTTGGAGTGGTCCTATTCTCCTCTACCGGAAACCACACGGCAAAATAATAACGAAACATGTAAATTAAAACTCAAAGTGTATAAAAATCTCACAGATGAGGGTGTATGTTATGTTTGTAACAAAACGTGAAAAACGAGAACGAGTTGTAACGCGGGAAGCAACAAGCAACAATGAATGCTAACAAGCTGTGTGATTAGGCTGAGGGCACACCGAGTTCACACCCACCCATTTTGCGGACGACAAGGTGAGTGGCGCATCTTTACGTTAATATTCAGTATTCTCAGCCAAATGGGTGAATACGACATAAAGAAACTGCATTTAATGAAATTAGTGTAAACTCGTTACGTCAATGTCTGATAATAACAAAATATGCAATATTTGCAAAAGTAAGCGAAATCGGAGTTTAATAAGAACTCTTGCAGTTCTTCGTCTTCCATTTCTCATGTTTAAACACAAGTCGCAGAAAACTTGGGAAAGTTGATTAGCCTGAAGCGTCGTTTGACAAGATACCCGGTAAGCTGCACTGCACTTGCCACCAAAAACCCGCGCGTCATCGGCTCCACGTACTACGATCTACGTAACGAGACCAATGACGAAACGTTTAGTCGACGACCGAAAAACCTTTTGTTGGAAAATTAATATTATTCCATAAATGAATTTTCAAAAAATGAAATTGCCTACCAATTTCATTCCAACGTTAAATTTAATTTGTAATAATTTAATACCAAGTGTATTTCGATTTTTTTTATTTTAATATTACAAACGGACATAGATAGTATGTTATACACTATGCACGGAGAAAGAAATACTACGTAGGTACGTCACGCACATTACTGCTGTGTGTGCGCCGTACTACTTATTCCGTATGTTACAACAGTAATTTAGTTGACACATACGTAGGAATGTTGTATTTCAATGATGCGTTTATGAGAAACAACATGCTCCATAGTGGGAACGGCGCCTCTACGTATAAGCAGGTTACACAAATACTAAGGATGTTACATCTTTAGTAAATGAATTACAACCTTACGTAAGTAGCTAAGCAGACGTGTGGAAACGCAGTAATAATGTTACAGACACAGTACAACGTTGCAACAACAGGCTACGTGTACTGCTCACGTACTACCGGTGAAACATACCGGCTACGACTGTGAAAAATATCCACTCGTAGTCCGGACCGCGTACTGCAAACTACGTACGCATCATGTTGACGGCCCATGACCTACGAGTGGATGATTTTTAACAGGAATTACGTAGGTTAAATATCTTGTACTTCTGGCTCGGTCACTGGACTGGAGCACCGAGGTCGTGAGTTCATTTTTTTAGAGGTGTCCGGGTAAATAAATCAATTTTACCTAAATGCTCGGGGTTTTTAAGTTCTTGTCCGGCGTCGCCAATTTTGGTGATGGCAACTCTAGTCACAGCGAGCAGGGAGCCGAATAAATATCGTAACAAAAGTTACACACTGCTAGAATGACAATATTATTTAACGTATCAACAACGTGAAAAATACACTTGCAGAAACAATTTAAACTTTTCTACACACAATAAAAAAAAGTACCATAAAGAAGTTACTGTGGAGTTCTAGGTAAAAGGAATAATACATACGAGTATAATATGGTAACAAATAGTTTTAACAATATTCCAATGGAGAAAATTAAATCATAACTTAATGGTAACCCAGGTGACAAAAATAATATGGCCCCCTGGGTTACCACGATTTTTATCTGAAATATATACCACTTCCAACTATCATTTTCAGTTTTACAACAGAATAGCTATTTCTATAAAAAAAAACAAGACAAAATCGATTGACTCAACTACAAACCAATATTCGAATCGTCATTATCAATATATATAGGTAACTTTTTGACGCTTGATCTTGATCGTTCTCTCCCACTTCTCACAAGATATTTAAAAGCTGATTCCACTGTACCCTTAACCTTACTGCCCCTCGGGACGGCCCGGAAAAAAGGTGGAAACGAGCGGAGCGGCTAACAGCTTGTTATCGCTTCGTGATGTTGTTCTCTTCTAGGTACTGTAGCTTTTACCGCCCCCTGACTGAACTTGAAAGAAACTTAATTGCATCTTCAGTATTTTAATTTATTTATACAAAAATATCTCTTACAAAGAGATCTCTTATAGAGGTAATGCCTCCTTTGTACCTACACATTTTTAATTTTAGACAAATACAAGATGTACAATAAAATTGATCAGCTTTATAAATCATCATCAGCCGAAATATCTCCACTGCTGAACATAACCCTCCCTAATAGAAAGCCACTTTTGGTGGGCTGTCCATTGGAGGATTGGCCATAATCACCACGCTTGGCAGGCGGATTGGTGATCGCAGTAATGACCTTAATACCTATACACAGGAGAACGCTGCTGCCCCGGTCATTTAAATGTCAGAAAGTATTAAGTATTAGTATGTTCTAAAAAAAAGATTGTGTAAAAAATCAAAACCGTCTTTAAATAAATTACTATTTAAATATTCAAGTTTAAGTATTTTAATTACTTTTTCATTTAAATAAACATCACCTGAAATGTAGTGCCAAAGGTTTTAAATGTAGACAAAAAAAATGTTTTTTTCTCCCTTTATATGCTGATTTTGCTTACGATATATAATAACACATTAATCCAGCTGGTTTATTTATATGTACAAAATGTATAAGTTTTTACTATAACTCTATCAGTTAGGTGTGTCTGATATCTTTCTCAGTGTTCTGACGAACCACTCCAAATAAAACTCCTCGGTTGACTTCGGAGGTATGTTAACAATAACTCTTCACATCAGAACGTCATAAGTATGTAACTTAGGCTACTTTTTGTCTTTGAAATGTGTTTTCAAATTCATTAACCAATAAGTATGTAACATACTCGTAGGCTATTTTGTGTAATTCATGAAATAGGAAGTACATTTCATGAATTATAAAAAGTATGTAGGCTACTTTTTATAATTCATGAAATAGGAAGTAATGTATGAAATGTCACCTACGAGTAGGAAATGATTTTTTTTATATTTCACTTTCTTCAGTAAAATCTAACACGTCGCCGCACCCCGACACTCAATACAGGCCACCAGATTTAATTACCTGCTAGTACTATAGGAGCACCAGCCACGTTGACGTGTGTGCATAAATTATGATAGGGCTGCTGCACCCAGTGCGCGAACATAGTCGATCGAAAGAAGGACAACGTCAACAACATAAGTGCTTCTCTTTCTAACTCATAGCGTCGGATTCTCGGCGCTGGTCGCTCGGGGGGAGGCTAGTGTCGCTTCTTTTACGTAGTAATATTTAGTAGCCGTGTGGTTTCCGGGAGAGTAGAATAGGACAACTCCAACTCTTCCCGTGGATGTCGTACAAGGCGACTAAGGGAATACATTATAAAACGTCAATCAGGCCTCCCCAACCCGTTTGGCCAGCGCGGGGAGTGTAGGCCAAATCCTCCGTCTGTCTCCGGCAGATGAGAGAGGGGGTTGCGCTCCTCCTGATGATGATGATGATTTAGTATTAAAGAATTTACTTAATAAAAGAAATTCGCAACACAAGAAAAGAGGTCCCATCACACAAGCCCGCAGACACCACACTTGTTACGTCATCTAGAACATATTTCCCCATCTTTTTTCCCATCCCCGGACGGGACAGCGCAGGAATACAAATGGCTTTTTAAGTGCTCGCGGACATTTTCCCGGGATTTTGCGGGAAGTGAACAGATTTTTTCCCGCGGCCCCTGGGGGGTTATTAAGGTGATTAATTCACTCCGCTCGGCTGTTAACACATTTTTCTCCTTTTTTCGTATTAAGGGCGTAATTTGTCAGCAATTTGTAAAGTGAAGCGGGCGGTTGACTTTTTTTACGAGTTAATTTTTGTTTTTATTATAGCAGAGTGGTTTTACGAGTCATTTTTTAAAAAATAGGATGAGTTTTTTATGCGTAACTAGGTTTTATCGCAGATTTGCTTCAGTTATATTTATTTAAGTATGTCTATCCGTTATCTAGTAACCATACCACAGGCTCTGCCTAGTTTGGGACTGGATAATTGGTGTGAATGTCTGACATATTTATTATTATTAATATTATATTATTATTAAAGAAGCTTAAACCTATTGCTTTCTTTGCCAAGAATTGTTCGTGCTCTGCACCTTGTTGTAGCTTGATGTTTTTTACATATTAAATGTTCCTAAATCAAGGATAATATGGTAAGTAAATATAGCATAGGTCTTCGTATAAACCGTATCTACATAAATAGGTATAGGTCAATTCTTACAAAACTTAGCCATAACTCCATCCATGCGCACCAATATCTTGTCCCCTTAAACTAACTCATTTGTTAACTTGATCACGATCTTGTGTCAAACGATCATAAAAATGTTAAGCTAACATATACAGAAACCAAGACAAAAAAGACAAAAATTGTTTTCAAGACAAAAAAAAACAGTGGGATCAAGCTTTTGTTTTAGGATTAATTGTGCGTCTGTCTGTCTGCCGGATAACTCTAGTGGAAAATCTAGCTACCTCGGTTCGAAACTGGAATTATGATTTTAAAAAATCACATATTTATTAAAGTCATAGACGGAAACCACAGCATTGTATTCGTATCACACGTACCTACCTACTGCTGACTTTCTAATCTAAGTGACGACATAAATTCTATGATTATAATTACATTAATACCACCAACTTCTCAATATGAGATAAGTAAGTACTACAAATACAAATTGTATTTATTGTAACTGGTTATAAGAATAGGGAATTTATATCCCATTTCAAAGCTGGTGAAGAATCTTAAACTACGAAATGGTCCAAAAGGAATATCAAATAGCATTATGCGAAGTGAACAAACACTGTAGAAAGCGAATGTGAATTCCTACCGAACCACACTCGCGGACCTCCGATGTCAGTGTAAGACATAATGTCCTTCTGTGGAATATGATGAAGATCCAACTAATAATTTATTTTCGTGAGGGGTGCCCAAGTTCATTTTGAGATTAAACTAAAAATTAGATGGTGGACATCATGTAACGACATCTAGCGTTGAGTAGCATATTGTTATACATATTACCTTGATGAACATCTGTCAGCCTTGTAATTAAAATAAATAAAAAATTAAACAATGAAATGTTAATACTATTACTCGGTTTAAATCAATAAAATAAGACTAATAATAATATTTAACTAAAATTCTATGTTGCCTCTACTCAGCGCTAGATGGTACTTTAAAGTTAGTTCTCCTAGTAGACAATAGATGGAATAAATCTTTAGTAAATCTATTCCTCGATAGATGGCAGGAGTAATATTTAGCTATTCATCGCTAGATGGCACGGTTTTAACTTACTTTTTTCTACTTGACGTTAGATGGCAGGGCAAAACTGTCATAGAAAGTATAAAGGGATACCCATATAGCATGGATAAAATAGTCGTCTCAACTTAGTTGAGACTTCGTATTAATTGTACCAAAGTTTAACAATACAGGTGTTTGCAATGTTCCTGCTTATTCGGTACCAACGCTTTGCATCACCTCAACCTGAAAAATAAAATGAAACTAAAAGCGACTTTTCATTAATTTCACGTAGCATTTTTACACTATTTATTGATTTGTTTTATTACACTGGATAAAGGAATTTCGTCAAGGTTAAATTAAAAATAAAGTTTATCATCATGCATTAATTTTTCGGATTTTAGTTACATACATATTTATTTATTTATTTTCATCATTTAGATGTTTCAAGCGTGCCACTCAGCTACGAAATGGTCTGAAAGGAGTATCAGTTAGCAATCGTGCCAAGTGAAGGGCTAATATTAGAAAATGGTAAAGTTTATGAGTTCGTTTGAGGTCTCAGTCCCCGGAAACACATACGATTTTAAAATTTTGTTTGAAATGTACCTTTAAGTTATGTGATTGTATATGTTTGGATAAATTAAAATAATATAAACTTATTTGTTTCGAACTCGTCTTCTACAGATAGAATTTTTTGCTTTGTAACCTCATTTTTTACTTTCGTTAACAGACATTATTAATTTATTTATTAGTATTATTAATTCTGTAAATAATATTTTTTTTATATTTATTGAAATAGCTCATTCGGTTTAGTAGTTATCGGACAGACAGAGGGCCTGGCGAACAGACAAAATAGGTCCGTTTTGACGTATCCCCAAAACAGATATTTAAATCTCGTTTACTTTTCACACTCATTTTTATAAGATCTTTTCTGAAGACAGTTGTTATTCAAAGTCACCGTTGAGACCGACTTTAGAACCCTGATGCACCCTATCACAGCATCCTATTGTCCTCTCAGAGCGAAGACAAACATTATTCCAACCCCCCGACGCCGGTGGCCGATACAATGGTGGCCGATGTTTAAAGTTGCAATTAATCTGAATGACAATGCGCCGGCAACGGTCGGGTTGACCCGTCTTCTACTTGAGATCATTAGACCAAAGACATTTGTTTAGTTGCATGGGACAGTGAGAAAATTTTAGTGCGCAATTACTTATTATTAATTATTAAGACCGTTGCTTTTTTTAAACTGAAAACAGAACAGTAGTTTATTATAAGCAATTTTAAAATATTTTTTAGAATACTGAAATAATTATTATTACAGCGAATAGAATTGATTATTTATATAGGGATCCTTTGAAACCCTTAAGAGTAATGATTTTTTGTCTGTCTGTCCGCCAATTAAATCGTAAAATATTGGACCAGTAAAGCTGAGTGAAACATACTATATTATTTACTTAGAACATACTTTTATGATGAGAAGACTGGATTTTCCGAAATATTAAAGAAAAAGATTTATTTGTATGATGTACATTTTGCAGACTTTATTTATGTTTAATTTGGAGTAAATTACAATTTTAGTTTAGTAATTAAGCGTAATTTTTGTAAATGACATGTGTTGAACGTTTATTTCACTAATACAACTATAATCAACGTACAAGGTGTAACAAAACGTATACAGTGACTCTGTTACATCTACAATCGTTTAGTAGGTTAAACTGAACAACTTACTTTAAGAATTTTATTTGTTATTTTTATATTTATGTTAGTTATTGATGTTTTTATATTTAATTGTGTTTAATTTACCTTTATAATTTGATTTTATTCAACTTGTGTATAATTTTTATTTGATCTGTAACGGAAGTTATCAATAAAGTATGTCTATGTCTAAGAATTTTACACATTTTAAAAAGTATTTAGTACACAGATAGGTAGGTATACCCATATGTGTGAAAATGAATGAAAACATTTATGTGGCATTCCTTAGGTACTAACTGTGACCTGTCAATGTTACGAAATGTTGAAATTGACGATTCTAAGTAGACTACATGTATGTATGGAAAATTTTGTAAACAAAAAACAAAGTATTGAATTTAATTCCCGATACCGTAGTCGTAAAAAAATGGTTTGTTTTTTCCAGAATCCACTTTCATTTAATAATGTTGTTGTTAATTTTACTACAATAAAGCGTTTACATACATATTATACATATGTCTAATTTTTTTTTAAAGATTATGTATTATAAAGCACCTGTTTTAGGTTAAAGAAAGGTAATATATTATTGTAAGTATTCACATGCGTACACCCAGCTACGACAAGTTACGAAGTCTACGCCGTAGAGCACACCCACGCGATGCCTACAAGTGCACGTCTACAAACAATATTGCTACAAAAAATACTTTCCTGCTTTGTAATACAAAGTTTGTATAATGACCAGGATCAGGATACGTAGCGTCAAATGCTTGTTAATATGGATATTCCGAGATTTTTTCTGAGATGTATTTAATTCATAATTTATTTGTCATTAAGGACAGATAGTTTAACAATACAGTGTAAATCAGGCTATATCACCATCATCATAATATCAACCAGTGGACGTCCACTGCTGGACATACGCGTTCCCCAATGAGCGCCACCACACCCATCTAAGTTAGATTACTGGCCGGAAGTAACCGGCGAGCGCGGCGAGCACCGGGATGAAGCTGCCAAATATTGAATCAACAACAAATATTGTCTTTTTTACTTTGTTTTTTTTTTTTAATTTGAAAGTTCCTTAAAGCACAGACCCAAAACTAAAACATTACAATATTAGAAACTCAATAATAAATATATACACTTCATCATCAGCCTATATACGTCCACTGCTGAACATAGGCCTCCCCAATAGAATGCCTCTTTTGGTGGCTTTTCCATTGGGGGATTTGCCATAATCACCACGCTTGGCAGACGGATATACCCAGGCGAACGCTGCTGCCCATCCATGGTGCAATCCCTTAGTCGCCTTGACGACACCCACGGGAAGATTTGGGGTTGCCCTATTTTAAGCCGGGAACCACACGGCACATACACTTCTCTAACCCCAAACTAGGACTATCTCTAACTATATACCTAACGTCCAGACTGGGACCAATTGTGCAAAGTTGTCTGTCCCCAGTGGGAATCGAACCCACGACCTCTGGCACTCTAATCTAACGATCAAGCCAATAAGGTGTCATACATAATTAATTACGTACACTCTAGGCCATCTTACTGCATAACGCATCATTCAAGAAACCATACAACTTCCAATGGCAAATAACGAAAAATGTTTATTTTTTATTTCTTTTTATTTATTTAAAATACTCCATAATAATATTATTTTTTATATAATAAATAAAATTTATTTGTTAACCCCTTACGTGGACAAGGTGCCAAATGAAGACGCGTCGCGGCCGGGTGTGCGACCCCCGAGCGGCCGCGCCGTGAGAACCGGTCCGGCCGGTATGCAAATCCGCTCTATTGTGGAAGCGGACAATTCTTCGCCTTTTGATTGTTGCGACAACGGTCGGCCGTTGTCTGTGTGATGGTAGTATCGATGGTTTTCATGGAACATCGATGGTTAAGTTCGATAGGTTGAAGTTACAACTCAACCGTCATGTGTCGAGACATAAAACTTAAATACCTACTTAACTATAATATAGACTTGGATCCTAAACAGATGTAAGCTTAATAAATTAAGACAGTTTTTTAACCTCCACGTTGATTAAATTTTTGTTCTCCTCTATCTAATTCCCATAATACAAAATAAAATTTTAATTGGGTATTAGACAAGTGTATGTTTATGTATATGGAAGTTTTTATTTTTTCCTTCATTTCATATGAAACATGGATATAATAAAAAAAATTAAAAAATATATGTTGATTATTCCATAAATATGTATGTATTATATATTATACTATACTAAATATTAAATATTTAGTTGAGCACGTGTCAAAAATAATAAAAAAAAGATAAATAAATACATAACTACTATGATTCATTTTTTTTAAACTCCAATTCAAAAATTTAATAATTCTGATTGAAATAATAAAGGAAATTAACCATTATTAAAATATATCGACAACAACTATAGGTACTTCCACATACCAATCGACAAACGCACATCACTCAAAACTAACCCACGCCAAAAACCGGTTGGGTCAGTTCCGCAAAAATCACAATAGCCAACCCATTGGATACTTAAATAGGTCCAAATATTATAATGCAATGCAATATTATTAACCCCTTTCCTCGTCCGTTCTTTTTTTTACCCCATTATGTCCAGTTGGCACCCTTCGGTATCTTTTGTCCGGGCCCCGTGTAAAGATAACCGGTAAGACAGGATTTGACCCGAGTGCATTGGAAGGGTTAACTCAGTTTAGTTTTGACCATCAAGGTGTGCTAGTGAGAAAAATAGTGTGCTGTGCTACTTAACCAAGGTAGGTTTAAATTAAACATTGTTTTTATTAAACACCAGCAGCCGTTTCGCCTATTCCAAAATGTTTAAAGACAAAAGTTTTTAATCAGTGCGTCCTGCCTGTCATGACCTATGGCGCGGAGACGTGGACACTGATGGTGGGCCTGATACACAAGTCTAAAGTCGCTTAGTGAGCTATGGAGAGAGTCATCGAAAGGATTAACAAGTTGAAGTGGCAGCAGGCGTGCCACATCTGTCGCAGAACAGACAGCGGTTGAAACAGACGAGTTCTGAAGTGGAGAACGCGGATCGGCACGCGCAGGGTGGGACGCTCCGCAGTCAGATGGACTGACGACCTGAAGAAGGTGGCCGGAAGCGGCTGAATGCAGAGAGCGGAGGACCGGGTGTAGTAACGTTCATTGGATAAGACTTATGTCCAAAAGTGGACGTCTAAAGGTTGATATGTCTGGCTAGCTGGAGTATCTCAGTTGAGCTGGGCAGACGCGTCGGCCTCAGCAGTTTTATTCGCATCAGTACTGCGTTGATACTGCTACCTCTGAGGTATTTACAGCCTAGGTTAGGTAATAGTGTTGGCCGCTCCCGCCTCAGATTGCCTTCTGAAATACTTGCAGTCGATGCCCAAAATATCTAAATAATGTTTGCCCCAATAATAAATATTCCTGAGTTGCAAAATTATCAGCCATTAATTTTTTCCTCCCCCGCCCACTCTCCCCCTCTATTGATTCCATTTTTATCCGTAACGGTCCCCCATTGGTGGAGGCCGGCATTTTTGTTCCAAATTCTAAAGCTTTTTCTGTCGTAGGCGTCTTCGGGGGTGGAGTGGGTGGGGTGGCAAATATGGCGTTTCTTAAAAATGGGGGATCGTTTGTAGCCCTTTTCTAATATCGGCTTCTTGTCTATAATAAATGGTTTTTGTGTTTAAATATAAATTGCTAGCTTTACTAAAAATGTCGAAAGGTATTAATTAGTAATTATTTAAATTTTGAACACAAAATATTTTACTACTAGGTGTATTTTATTACACAAATAAAATAAATACAGTTAGGTATACTATTTGCAGTGTTAATTGTACAATTGATCCGATTTCTTCTAGACAACCAACCATCACCAATTATATTCTTTATAGCACATAATTTTTTTACAAATAAAAGGGCATAACATAAAAGTGTACAAAGGTGGACTTATCTCTATAAGAGATCTCTTCCAGCCAACCTTCACTGTGGGAAAAGCTAAAACAAGCGGTCACCAATCTTCTTGATAACATTTTGTAGCTCAATTTTTTTTTCTATCATTATGACAGATACGCTACAAGGAGCTTCATTCACTAAATCATATATACGAAAAACTTCCCATAGTCTTTCTTCACGAAGAACCTTTATTCGGCGAATGTTCTAAACTTCCTCTATAACATTTCAGTTTTTTTTTAAGTTAATTCAATAATAACTTTTACACAAATATCAATTATCATTTTAGTGAAACTAAGAAATATACGAAAATAATTTAAGTAAAAAAAATAAACGAAAATTATGTCAGTACATAAATAAGAACGTATTTGATTGGACTTTTTCTAAATAAAAAATACCTGTCCTACTTGATGTCTTGAAAAATAATAAAGTAGTTATTTAAAAACACTCGAGCCACCTCGAATCCGACAACCAAACCCATCAAAACTTTATAATCATTATACAAATATAATTACGGGGAAAATTCAAAAGGAAGGTGAAAGAGGGGTAAGAAAAACTCCTCGGAAAATACTTCGGGGTGAAGGGTGGGATTGATTTTATTTGGGAGTCGACACGATTTTTTAATTAAGCGAGGGACTGAGTTTCGCCGAAATTTTAATGATGGCCGCCATCTTTGGGAGAGTTGAGAAAATGATCCGCCGGGAAGTGGAGTTTCGAATTCTTTGAGTGATGGAGGACTTTGTTTTTAATTTTCTTGAATTATTTTGTGACGGATCTAAGGATCGCCGACACAATCAGCCTATGTAGTTGGTAGAATGTATTCCCTCCAGATACGAATTGTTATAAGTATACGCAGCTCTTGGTCTCTATTCGATTCCTTGATAGGGTAGTATTTTATTATTTGTTTAATGTAGGTTAGAGAGTAAGGAGAGAAATTTCGGTGATGTAAGGGGTGTTGGGGGCATAGGCTTGTATCTGTTTGATTCACGTCATTCATTAACTTTTTTCTAACATTTTCTACTTAAAAAGGATATAGGTATTTTATTTTATTTTTATTTTAGGTACAGTATAAAAGATCAATCAGACCTCTCCAACCCGTCCGGAAAGCGCGGGGAGTGTAGGCCAAATCCTCCATCTGTCTCCGGCAGATGAGAGAGGGTCGTGCTCCTACAGTGGAGACAAAAATAACCTGATGATGAAGATGATGAGGTATTTTGCTGTCCGCTTTTGAGTTACTGTTTTCGTCAAATCGTATCCTAATTTAGTTTCAATGTAATAGGTATTCAAATGTAATCCATAATAAGTGGATTGTTTACTTGATTTATTTTTGCCAGCATTACAAGGAAATCGTGCATAATTCGACTGTTCCTAAAATGTTTGCTAAAATTGTTATTTTAGTTTTCTTTACTATATACTTATAGGACTATGCCACATTCAGATTGCTTCACGCAGCAAGCTCGTATATCATTGAAGTCTTTCTCAAAAAGTATAACAATAAAAGTAACACCGAAATCAGTGAAACTGTTTTCAAGTTGTTTAGGAGCAGACAGAGAAATATTCAAAATTTGTCACATTTTGTACATAGGTATATATCTATCTATATACTCATAAAAGGATGTCTGACTGACTATATCTCTAAATTCTGAGAGACTTGAAACATAGGTTTTTCAAGTTACGTAGGCGACTAGCTAGACTTAGTAAGGATTTTTTCACTCCTAAAGGTAAAAATTCATCGTGGACGCAGTCACGGAGAATAGCTAGTAAATCTATATTCTGACCGGTACGAGAGAAGGGCGCTAAGTGTAAAATTTGATATGAAGAAAGCAGTAGAAAAGGTGTCAAAGAGGAAACTAGTGTCAAAAGTCTATGATTAATAAATTCTAATTATTCAATTGGCAAAGAAACTTTAGTAATAATAATATTCATAAAACCTGTATGACACCTTCTCGTCGTTTCCTCAAAATTACCTTTTTACACTAGCGAGCTTCTATCAGGGCAGTGTTGATATATTTATTAACCATAGTAACACTCTCTCCGGATGTAAACAAATCGCGGAAGTTCGCAAGTTTAGGCGGCACGCTATCCGGAGATGTTTTTCAAATAAATTGGCTGCTATTAAACAGCAAATTGAGTCGGAAAAGTTTAGCCGGCGCCCCGGCGACGTGTCGCTGTGAAAAATTTTGTTTCGAGAGAATTAGTGTACCTACAGAGGTACATAATCTGTAAGGACTTGCCTTAGGTACCTATATGTCTATTTTATTAATCAACCTAGCTAACCCGGCGAACTTCGTACCGCCTAACAGTCAATGTTAACGTGTTAATTTTTAGTATTTTCTATATAGGTATTTCAATATCTTTCTAGATTCGAATAGGTATGCTATTTTCCCACTATTTTCCGTTGAGTTTCTATTCTATAATGTGTCACTGACTTGCAGTGGACATAAATTATTAGTACAAATAAGTTATAAGCGTGTGTGACGTGAGCTGTCAATTGCGGAAGATTGTGGAATTCCAAACCTAATTTATATAAAAAATAACTGTCGGTATAAAAAAACGTGAATTTTTTAGATGTTTTAATAGTACACGTGGTAACACGTGTAGCCTGTGGACACATTGACCCACGGAGCGTACATGGCCCTGCGCACTCAGTACAACAATGCCTTCAAAGGACTGGTGGGGCTGCGACGTCACTGCAGTGCGTCAGGGATGCTGGCAGATGCTGGAGTAGATAGCTTCTCTAGCATTGTTAAAAAGCGCATCTCTTCCGTGATCCTACGGGTGACGGGCAGCTCCAACAGCCTCCTGCAGACTGTGGCGGCGAGACTGGACGTGAACAGTGCTATTATGCAGCACTGGATCCGCGTCCAACTCGTCAAAGAAACCAAATTTTCATTTTTATTTTTCTATATTAAATTACTAACATAGTTTGAAGGTATCTTTGTTACTAACACTCCATGGGCAACGCCTGAAATAAATTATTTTATTTATTTATTTAATAGTTATTCTACTATTCGGGGCGGAGATGAATCCAACAAATCAAATAAATACATTTAGATCATCGTCTACTGCTAAATGCTGATGAAATTGCGTAATATTATGATGTTCGGAATAATAATAATAATAATAAAATCATTTATTCATCTCTTAAAAAATGTACATACAATAACTCCGCCAAACTGTTAAATATAAATAAATCTGTCTAGAAGAAGCGAGAAAGATAGACAGATGTTAAAAAGCGTTGCTATAAGGATATCTATTATGGCTTGACGGAACACAAATAGTAGCTATACCTACCAACTATCACCATATTACCATATTTTGTGGTAAAACCTTTTTATAAATCCACTTTTCATTATCTTTAAAATGAAGGGGCAAAATTATAAAATGTTTAAATTACTGATAAGAAACAAACGGCGATAAAAATATAAATTCCACCTCGGGGGGTGGCAGGGGGGAGGGGGACTTCTTCAAGCCGTTCGCTACTTTTTTGACGCCCACTATAGCCCTTTTTTCGAAGGGGGAACGTTTTGCAATTTAAATTTTATCTCTCCGTAATGAGTGAGACGCAAGATTTTACTGGATTTAAATTCGAAATACAACTGCGGGATTACATTTCTTGTCTATGTTTTTTTGGGTTCTGTACCTAATGCAGTTTCTTTTGTTATTTTGCTAGCGTCTTGCCCGTGGTTGCGGAACTGTCTGCAAAATTGGCCCGAGTAAGAAAAACATCTATTTGAAATTACGGCATGTTCTGATATGACTAGAATAGGACCACTCCTAATCTTCCCGTGGGTGTAGTCAAGGCGACTAAAGGATTGGGCATCAGGGACGGGTAGCAGCGTTCTCCTGTTTATTTGCCACCACCCAAAGGTTGCCTGTAAGAAATCGCTGAAAACGATAAGGCCGCTGTTGTACACTAAATTCATCCTTCTATGTAAGTTTTGTTTTTATTAAAAAAATGAATATGTTTTAGTGCACAATACGAATATTTGGAATTGAATACAGATCTTTACTGCGTTCAGCACGCGTGTTGATTATGGCAAGTACCCCAATGGACGGTCCGCCAGGGGTAGCATTCTATTGGAGAGGCTTATGTTCAGCAGTGGACGTATTTCGGCTGATGATGATGGTTAAACTAACCAACTTACCTAGAAAATGAAACACCTGACATAAATTTATTTACTTGCATAAAAACATTCGTGCAGACGCGTGAAAGAGAAATTAACTAAAAAATTCAATGTCTAGCTAGACATATGTTGCCTATTAGTTTCTGAATAGCATGGTAATGACAAAATATTCCGTTCATTACCATCAATTCAAAATTATGAGGGGTCCAGTGCGACAGCGAAACATCTTCTAATTTTCGTTTTCAATCTTTTATGAGGAAAGTGAAATGATTTTGAATAGAAGGAATATAATTTTGATAATCTTTCTAATTAATGGAATGCACAAATCTACCTAAAAATCTAATATAATCTAACCTGTTAGAATTTTTGTATTTTTTATTTTATTTATTAGGTAGGCATACAAAACAGATTATACCTATATTATATTATTATAACAGTATAATGTTCCCGATTCTGAAGGCACACATTTAAAATTTGACAGCGCTAAAATTGGTTTCGTTTTCATAATACTGAGTGACAAGGATAGCAACAGTTTTATTGCTGTCAAATTTTAACATTATGCATTCAGAATTGAGTCCAATATGTATATTATATAATACAGCAATTAATTATGTTTTAATTCTTGACTGCACCGTATCCCAACTTTTGTATAGGATTATAAATAAACTGTAGTTATTTAAGTTTGAAAAAAATCACTGGTACGAGGGCAGGGTTTGAACCCACGACCTATGAACGTGAGGCGAGTGCATAACCAACTAGACTACTACAGCTTACTAATTATACTTACTTACATGGAAAATAACAATAAATAAGTATTACATAAGCAAACTAAGATTTTCTCCTGTGCTATGGGAATTAAACAAGGAATAAACAATTCGCAAATATAACATCCAGTCCGGGACCAACTTGTACAAAGTAGACTGTTAACAGTTTGAATCGAACCCACGTCCTCTGTCGCTCGACTCAAATAATCAAGCCACTATCGGTCAAACTAATAAAATGAATTTATACATATACTATTAAATATAAATGTTATAATTACGTACCTATCAAAAATAATGTACCTAGGTATATTTTTATTTTACTACACAAGCCGCCATCTTAAGACAAGAAGTACCTGCAATTAGTATAAAAATAAGTAATTTGTATTCCAATAAGACGCAACATGGTGTCATGACATCTCCTCCCCCTCGCCAGTGCAACTCGGAAGGTTTATCTAATCTAAATGACTTCTAACACAACCCGCCGTAAGCCAGTCGAAGACAGGCTATTCTCACTTGATTCACGCTCTTTACCCTCTTTAATTCTTATTGTAATAAGTCTGTTACAAAATCAATACGTAATTAATAAATAAAATAAATAAATATCTCAGACATTCACACCAATTATCCAGTCCCAAACTTAGCAGAGCCTGTGGTATGGTTACTAGACAACGGATAGACATACTTAAATATATATATATAAACATCCAAGACTTGGGTGAAAACATTCATATTCATCATACGAACATTTGCCCCTAGCGGGATTCGAACCCGCAACCTCCGGCATGGCAGTCCGAGAGCTACACCATTCCGCCACGGAGGTCGTCCATAATCTATATTCCTTTTCAGGAACTTTCTGGTTCCTGGTATAGAATATGGTAATATATATTTTTTTTGGTTTTTAGCTTAGAAGTTTTTCTTCATTGTTTGATAAAATAAATACTGAAAAATGTTCAATAATTACTTAATTAAGTTTACAGAATGGTGTGCATTTGTTATTATTTATATGGATTTAGACTATTTTTGACCCGGGAAAGTTCTTTATTCGTTCAGAAATACGAATAAAAGTAGACACGTTTTATAATTTCCACTTTTATATTTGTAACATAAAAAACCTACCTGACCATAAACAACTCAAACCTCTCAACTACTTCACAGAATTAAAAAGTTAAGCGTTTAAAACCAAAATGGCGCCCGGAATAGTTGAAAGTTGGAGGGAAAGTGTTCCAAACTTTTTAATTTGCGAACGGCCCGTTTTCGAAAGTCGAATTTTTCATCGAGAAGTTTCCGCTAGTTGAGGTGAGAAACAGTTTTAAATGGACCAACTTTTGCAGTTTGCGTTTTGAGGTTGGTTTTTTAACCGACAAGAGAAGAGTTATTTGTTAGTTTGCAAGTCAGAATAGCATTTTAACTTTGTACAGCTGAGCTTCACCACAGAATAATTAATACTATAACATAGAAGAATAATCAAGAATAACATTTTGGTTCTAGTCTATTTGTTGCCGACTTGTTATACAAATAATTATAAACTTCGTATAGGATTCACATACATTTATATTATCCCAAATTAGGATATTATTTTGTACTACGGCAATTAGACAGGACCATCCACAAATATAACATTCAGATCGGAACTAACTTGTATAAATTGTACAAAATTGTCTGTCTAGAAATGTGTGGAATTTCTTAATAAAAAAATCTTAATATATATTCCAGGAAATAAGAAAATAAAATATTAATTGACTGAACCAGTACATTATGTTCTTCCTTTCCTGTTTCAAAAGAGATATATAACCCTATTCATCATCTTAGACTTCCACTGCTGGACATAGGCCTTCCCCAATGAACGCCACCACACCCGGTCCTCCGCCCTCCGCATCCAGCCGCTTCCGGCCACCTTCTTCAGGTCGTCGGTCCACCTGGCGACGGGGCGTCCCACCCTACGCGTGCCGGTCCGCGGCCTCCACTCCAGAACTCGTCTATAACCTATTAGAAGAGGAAAACTGCCAACCTCCTAACTAAATATACGTAGGTAACACGATTACAGCCTTATGGAATACTGCGCTATTTAAGTACATCCGATGGCCCCATTTCCTGTTGAAGCGGATGTCGCCTATAACGTCACTTCCGGGTGATATTCAAGAGTTAGGACGTATACTGATACTTTTCTAAGTGCTGTGGTTGAATTTGTTTTTGACAAAACAAAAAAACAATAAATTCATCATTATGTGTAGATCAATTAAATTGCATTTTAGTAACTAAAAATTCCTTCATTTGGGCATCATAGTATCCAAACTTTAGCTCTACAGTTTTCAAATTAACCAGCTGACAGACAGAGAGAAAAAACCTTAAAAAGACATCTTAAAATATACATAGGTACCTATATATAGTTGGCGGTACCACTCACATTATTTGCAACGCAAATCTGGCTGACTTTTAAATACTGTTGTTTATTTCTTTTATAGTTGGTACCCATTTATGACATACCTACCTCACTTTCTTACAAAAAGTGATAATTAACCCATAATTGTTCATTTACTTTTTTCATTAAAATCTAGCTCAAACATAACAACGCAAAAGCTTGAAATGAAAATCGATAAAACTTTCCAAAATTAACATTTTCCACCATGACCCACGATTTTTCAAAGACAATCTAAAGCACCCTTATTAGAGTTCAAATTAGAGCAAAATCAGAATCCCAATAAGTAATAATAACAAGTTTCTTAAGTCTCCGGCAATTATTCTTGAAAATGGCGGCAAAAAAGTAGGGGTTCAACGGATTGTTCCAATTTAGATTTATTTTTCTCCCTTTCGGGGGACGAAGTTTTGTTACCACCTAGATAGGGAGGTCGAAGCCGGCACGGTTGGTGAGAAGTTCCGCACTTACTTAATCACTTACTTACTTTCAAAAGAATGAGGAAAGTCCGTCTGTGATAGTCCATTATACATCAATGAGTCTAGTTAGAAAAAGTAGTAAGTGGTATTGTAGACCTGCAACTAAATTTATCTAAAATTAAACAAATAAGGACTTTACAATAGAATAAATTTTATTTGACATAGTCCATATGTGTTAGTATAATAATAAGACACATCAACTTTCTAATTAGAAAATGTATTGAAGTTATATACTTAGGTACTAGAATATTTCTATAATTAAACTTTAAACATACAATATACAAGTCAATGTGATACTCTGATCATATTAAACACAGGTGAAGCTTGGAAGAGAAAAAATGATAAATTTCTTTTTTAAATATATTTCAGATGATTTCATTTTTTTCCTCAATGCAATGACACACTCCAAACGTTGATTAAAAAGTAACGCCGAATAAAAACTATAAAATTTTACATCACTGGAGTAAAAGTTATTCATATATAAAATCTAAATATTTAAAAGTGGTTGCTTACAGTGCCAAATTAGGTTGCCTGTAATGGAATTTCAAATAAACAAATAAAAAATAATATCGGGTCACACTTTTGTTGCACTATCTTGCATCCGTACTTATGATAATTTCACTAACTCCCGATAAAAAATAAAATGGGGCGCGTACCCCTTTTAAAAACTCGAGTCTCCTTAACTTGCCAACCCTTTAGGTAATTCCACCTCTAGGTGCTTACCTACATAAATAGTTATATACTCTGACATCTGTTGACAATGGAAAGGAAATTAAAAAAAAACTCTACTAATTAACTGTCAGCCATTACTGAAGCTGTGCTAGATTATTTGTACATACATACATAATGCTCACGCCTTGGTCCCAGAGGGGTAGGCAGACACGATATATCGCCACTTTGCGCAATCTAATGTCGCAAAGCGGCTTGCCTTCTATTATTAATAAAGATTTAAAAATTATAAAAATAATTTAAAGATATAAAGATTATTTGTCTTTTACCTTTTTTCAATTTTAGCGATATTTAGTGTGTAATGAACACCACAATACTCATTAAAATTTAATGTGAAGTAATTCATCGATAATACAAATAACTTCGTGCAAGTGCAATGTCCTTTGCACTCCTGCAGATGAAGGGCTTCTGTACGAGAATGCTCGCGGGCAGATCAAAGGTGGTGATATCCTTTGACCTGAGCGACACTCCCTCAGTGCTCTAGTGGCACAGCCCACAGCTTTACTGCGTTAAAGCGTGCTCTGCGTGTATGTATTCGTCCTATACACTTGACATTTGCAAAATCCTAAGGAAGCCATTTTAGGAAGAGGAGAACACATTTAAACATTATCTTGGGTATTAATTTAGTAGGTTTAATAATAAAATATACCTAAGTATGTACATATGTAGTTTAGTTTAAACACTTACCTACCAAGTTTTTGCAAACAATAATTTATTACCAAAATAAAAGTCACAGAAACCGTTAATGAAAATTGAGACATATTTTTGGGGGTTTACACCGGAAACGGAAGGAGACAGACAGACAGCCTTCTGGAAACACGCCAACGCAGTAGTTGCCGCAAGAAATACAATGTCCTCTATTGTTTATTTTTTATAGACAAGGCAAAGGAAATGGGACTGTAAATAGCGCTATACAAAGAAGAACACTTATGTTACTCTGTTAAAGCATTTTTTTCTTCATTCTCTTTGTTTATGTAGTGACAGCCTAGCAGGAAATGTGATTGCATAACGTTCATGAGGCCGAGGTTGCAAATTCGGGCTGGCATTATTATTGAGATCAAAATCAAAGTGAAATGAAATCATTTATTGCATATGAGTACACTTGGTATATTTATACACTTCATTTTTTTTTATCCACTACGATAGATTTAGGTACTTTATTAAAACACTTCGTTATACGCTAGAGAACACATTCTAAAGTCTACTGAGCCCAACATTGGGATGTAACATTCCACCCCTTTGTACAAGCTTTTCTAATTCAAACAATTTATATTCACTTAATTATACTATTTTTCTTATAACGGCACAAGAACTGCCGTCTCTCATTCCCGCCGTAAATTAAAAACAATTATGAGGGGAAGGGGGGTGAGGGGTGCCCCCCTGGTTGGGGGAGGACGGACGGTCTCCGAGATGAAAAATTAAGACAATTTGAGCGCCGCCCGCTCGGGTTATAGATGGATCTATATTGACCGCCTCTTGGTAGTGTGGTGAGAACCAGTAGCCTATGTTAATCGCAGATTCGGTTCCAGGTACTGTTAACATTTTTGAGTGTGTGTACTCTATAGTTGAAGATGTCTCTTTAAAGTTAATTAATTCATCAACAGCTACATCCCACTGTTGGTCAGTGGCCTACCCTTAAATACACCTCAGAATTTGATTTCCTATAATATTTTACTTTACCGAAAAGCCTGTGATAGACCTTACCTCGCGCAGACTCGAGTTTCTTTTACATGCCCAGGCCACACCGCACTGTGTTGTATTATGTATACGTAGCTCAAACCTTCAACGTGTGGCAAGTGCATAACAATAGCTTCTAAGTACCTACGAACTAATGATTAATTGTATTCTTTAAATGAATTTACTAAACCTTTAATAAATTGATTTATTATTTATAGTTTTGACATATTTTTTTTGTATTAATTTTTTCTACTGACATTTGTAACACACTTGACTTTTTTTAATTTATAATTAATTTCACTCATTTTGACATACTGGGCCTGATTCTGAAGGCACACATTTAAAATGTGACAGCAGTAAAATTTGTTTTATCTTTATCTTCATAATACTGTGACAGGGATAGCAACAATTTTAGTGGTATTAATTTTTAATGTTGTGCCTTCAGAATCGGGACCATAGACATGATTTTATTGATAATTTTTTGATACAACTGTAATTAATTTTTGTGATGACATGTCTAAGTGTACTTTATGTACCAAAAGATTAAATAAATAAATACAAATACAATACATGTCAACATTCCTCCTAACATAGCAATCTATCCCACAAGTCCATTTTACCTGACTTAGTTCCCTTAGTTGTGGTCTCTTTTACCATTTGCACCTCCTCAAACGGGCGTTAGTACGCTGTGCTCAAGGTCGACTATATCTATTGAAACGCAGGTCTCAGTTTTTCCGAGAGATCTTCAAGCGTTGAATTGAATTGCGCAAAGTGGCGATACATCGTCTCTGCCGACCCCTTTGGGACCAAGGCGTGAGCATTTTGTATGTATGTATAGGTCTCAGTTTTTTCCGAGAGATCTTCAAGCGTCTGGTCGTGGCTGGTAATGATTAAAGGCTGGACTCTACATTTCCTAAATGGTCACCCCAGCCACTGCTGGACATACTCCTTATCTTATGCAGGAGTTATATCCATAATAGAACAGCCGCAGTACTGGTTTGTTAGCCTCCGTGCGTGGTCATTGTACCACAAACTTCACTGCAAAACCATCTTTCATTTGAAAAACGAAGAGAAGACAGTAATAAATAAGTTACTATTGAAAAGTACAGGTAAACAGGTATAAGACAAGGTTTGGCTGGAAGAAATCTCTTTTAGAGACAAGCACACCTGTGTATACATACGTCCTCTCCTTCTGTCTCTAGTTTTCCGTGTACAATAAAGTTATAATAATAATAATATAGGCATCTACTTTATGTATGTCTGAAGGACACCCAATATTACTCCCTTAAAAAAAATATGAAAGAAACAGCGCATCTTATAAGAAAGAGAGAAACGGAAAATCGCCCCGCGAAAAATTAAGATTCAAATAGTAACAGAATTAAAATTCGCTGAGCGGTCAACATTTGGTCTCTCTCTGTCATTAGAGTTTGTATATAGCTATCTCTTTTTCACGTCGGAGTAAAAAAAGGGGCTGATCGAAGTTTCATTAAAGGGGTTCTTGGGGTGACCTTTGCTATGGAAATGACAGGCGAAGTGTTTGAGATTACTCTTAAGAAACTTACTCTACTCATTTTTGATAATCATTATTTTATTTGTAGAAAACTAAACTAATTTAAGTTCAATTTCAAGTTTCTTGTTCAATAATAATGCCACAATGCTTTCATAAACTAAACTACTATAAATAAATTAAATATCCATACATATAGTACAGTCGAGGAAAGGAAATGATTAGCAAGTCGGCCGTCACCTTAAACTGACCGTATTATGCAATCACGATTAATGACGAAAGACACGAATGTCACACGACGATTGACGTTTCATATTCAAATTATTATACGGAAAATTTGAAATTCCTTCCAACTTTCCGATCTGTTGACAGAAATATGTTATTTTAGTTTCTGAAACGTCATCAAGAAGAATTTCTTGGTGACGATTCAATTTAAGGTTTCAATTTGTATATAAGTAATTAACTTAATTTTTTTTTATCTATTTTATTTATTTATTTATTTAGTAAACAACAATCACAGACAATATATTACACCATAGTTATAGGTACACATTCCTATTTGGGCAAGCGTATATAAACGAGACATGGTGTGGCAGTAACAGCCCAAAAAGACCTTGGCCTGTTCTAGGGCTAGTTACATGTACTTTAAGGTAACTTAGTTTTAAATGCATGCTTCATTACGACACAATATTGTGTGCCCACGTGGTGGGACATAGCTGAGCTCTATGACATGTAATCCTTTCTATACCTATGATCCACAATAAAGATATTTGTACTACTAAACATTCCCTTTCCGAAAGTGTATATACACTTGTGTAATCCCAAAAATATATTATTTTCACTCCAGTAGTGTTATTCTGTAAAATACAAACTCACGTGCGATGAGTTTGTATTTTACAGAATAGTACCACAGATCAGAACGTCTCGTAAGCAAAATGTCACAGTATGCAGTTTGTCAGACTGTAAATTAGGCAAGGATAGGATAATTCACATATATGACATGCAGATCGGGACGAATTTGTAAAAATTGTACAAAGTTTCTGTCCTCGGTGGAAACTGAGACCCAGGACACCTCGTGCTCGAGTCCAATGACAAAGCTACAAAGACAACAAGTCTGTCGCCATTGATCTGTATACTGTACTGTACAAATTGACAGACATCAGAGCGTAACGCAATAGACCGCGTTTTACAAACTAAAACGTGTTTTAATTTCTAAACATACATACTTTTCTATACATGGATGACTTTTTCATTCCCTTCAAAAAAAAGGTTATTATCAATATCAATTTATAAGGCGAAGGCTGACCATTTTTAGTATAAAAACTACGGAAACTCACACGATACGGAACGCCATGGATCAAGGTATTTAGATACATGTATAATGCTCACGCCTTGGTCCCAGGGGAGTAGGCAGAGACAATGTATCGCCACTTTGCGCAATCCAAAGTTGCAAAGCGACATTCCTTCGCCCGCTTTTCGCTCCGTGATACCCCTTGACGTGATATGTTTAGTTACATTCATACTGTTTATTATGAGTTTATTATCTTAAACATTAAATGACGTAATGTTTTTATTCTAAAGAACCGCAGCTTTTTTCAGATAATTAAACTTCGGGCGACGTCAAAACGTCTGATCAAAGCGGGTCTGAAGATGCTAAAAATGTCCCCCACCCGCGGGGGGTCAGGGGGGTTGGGGTGGTGGGGTTCGTTTCTTTGTCCCGCGTTATCTATACAATTATTTGAAGAAAGTAAAGACTCGCAAAAAGATAGGAGAGGCTGGACGCCCGCTCCGTTGTGACCGTCGCCTCTTTCATTCCTGGAATTGTGTTATTTGCAGTTCCCAACTAGTGGGTAACCTGGCAAGCTAACTTTTTAAAATTTATAACTTTGACTTCTTAAAATACATTTTTAAAAACTTTCTCTCGCTAACAGATGACTAGCCTTTGCGACTATTATTGTGTTCCCATTGCAAATTAAAATATCTTTAAATTTTATTTAAACAAACTTATTGAGAACTAGTTTAAACTATAGAGAAAAGAACATAATAAAAATAATATAATAAAACCCTACAAATATATATTTAAATCTTAAACCTTCTATTTACAGTGTTCACTTAAGTAAAAAGTTTTATAAAAATATATTTGATTTTTCCAGGCCACTTGAGAGCAACAACTCCAACGCCGGACGCCCTACAAAAACGATCCGCGAAAGGGGAGCCGAGGCAAAAATGACGCTTCCAAATAAAATAAATACTCGTCCAACCGAAGATGACCTCCACCTCCCCTTTGTAACTTGAAATTCTTGACCATCGAGGGGTAGGGGTGGAAGAAACCTGGGGTCTTGAGACTGGTCGAGTTGTACTGTCTTCAGCAGCCAAGATAACTGTCTAGCTAGATGGTGTCAAAGATTTATGCCGCAAAAAATAATTGGTAGTTATATTTTTTTTCATTAAATCATGATATTATTGGAAAAAATACTATTACTATGTTATTATAATTACTACACGAGTATAAACCGCGTATTGCCGTGTGGTTTCCGGTAGAGTAGAATAGGACCACTCCAACTCTTCCCGTGGATGTCGTACAAGGCGACTGAGGGAATACATTATAAAACATCAATCAGGCCTCCCCAACCCGTCTGGCCAGCGCGGAGAGTGTAGGCCAAATCCTCCGTCTGTCTCCGGCAGATGAGAGAGGGTTGTGTTCCTGCAGTGGAGAAAAAACGACCTGATGATGATGATGATGATGAGTATATACAATCACAATACCTACTATTAAAACATAGTATGTTGTTATACAAAACCTGTGACATACGACAGAGTGAGAAATAAAGTGATACGTGAGAAGTGTGGTTTGAAAGAAGATGTAGTAACGAAGGTAGAGAAGGTTGCGTTGGTTTGGACATTTAGAGCGTATGAGTGAGAGCAGAGTGACAAAAGAAATTTACAGCGCGAATGTGGAAGGAACTACAGCTAGAGGTCGTCCTAGGAGGACGTTCAAGGATCAAATTAGTAACGTCCTCAAAAAGGCTGGGGTCCGCAGTGAGAAGAATAAAAGGAGGTGCTTGAAAAGGTTGATGAATGTGAGTTAGGCTAGTGAGATGTGTTAGCAGGATCGCACAAAGTGGCGATCGATAGTCTCTGCCTACCCCTCTGGAGCATTATGTATGTACAGCATATGTTGATATTTCGCGACAAATTCGAAATTAATCAGTCCAAGTTATCCGTCACAACATCTTTCTTTTTCTCAGCTAAATAGGCAAAGGTTTTAAACTACAAACCGACAGAAAACTTCTTGTCACTTTTTATCGGGCTATATCTACCTAAAATATAAAAAAAAATTAATTCACTCGAATATATCGGCCTTTCGGGGTCCCCGTGAGTAATGCTTATGGTAAGCGGTCACGGTCGTCCATTAAACATGCAGTCCAAACCCTGAGGACCATGCCTCGTGGACCTGTAACAACACTGGCTCTCCTACACATCAAACTGGAACACACCAATGCTAGCAATGTTGTTCATTTAGCGGCAGAAATAGCTAAGAGGGATGTGACCAAGGGATCCTACCATTGTTGATGATGTCCTATGAATGGATGCGGTTTTAGTCTTCTTAGGAATCTTTAACAAAAATTAAATCAACTACTTTTTATTACAAAGATACAATAATAAAGTCGCTTACGCATATGTAGGCGGTCTTATCGCTAAAAGCGGTAATCTTACAGACAACCTTTGATAAGAATAGCAGAAAAGGGTAGGAGGTAGTTAAGTCGCACAAAAAGTAAACAATCCTTACCACAAACCCTGCAAGATGGAAATCATTAAAGTTATTTTGTTTCGCTCCGTCTTTATTACCTACTATAAGTAAATACAAAAGACAATAGTGAGTAAAATAAAACAGCGTCTCTTATAAAATAACATCGTGGAACGGGAGGGGGCAAGGGGGGCGGGGGGCGGCCATCGTGAACCACTTTTCTTTCTCTCGCCAAAGCCATTCTGAAAGGAGCGCTGGAATAGTATGGCTCGGTCACTTTAATTTTTTACTTTTATTTTGTCATAGTGCATTACGGAGGTGTGGTCGAGGCTTCAAATACATGATTCAATATAATAAGTTTATCAGATCTTAAATCTATGTATTTTTATTAAACACAGGAGTAAATCGGCAATAATGAGTTTCGCGGATGCAAACGAAATGGTTTCTCCTCAAACCTTTAAATGTCATATACTTGAAAAAGAAATACATACTACAGAATATAAAAAGGTTTACTTATTAAAAATAAAATATAGCAAAATCACATAATAAATTTAAACAAGCATTAAATTACATGAAAGAAATATCTTGTAAGATAACATAATACATTGTTTGTGGATAATCGCTGGGAAAGATATTCTAAATCGTAGGTGAAGAAGTCAATTAAGCCTACATCGTGGAGTAGTGTATGTTCCTATTATAACCTGCACGACCATGTTAAAGGGTTGCGCCCAGTAGTGAGCTACTATAATCAGCTCGCCTTTGTTATAAAGTTCCGCCCCAGGAGGGACGAAGTCGCGATTGAAGTCCACTAAAAAACTTTTTTGCCAAGAAAATAGTGTCACATCCACAATTTCCCAACGTCAACAACGGAGGAGGCGATGTTTTTTCTCGTTTTATATTAAAATCGGGAGAGCCAAGGAAATTGTCAGTCAGATAGGAAATTGCTAGGGCTTGGCAGTCGGCGCCAGTCGCCATGGGATCGTGACCGGCTCCTTTATGCTTTATTAGTTTTCGTTTTTAATTCTTAGTCGGATTCGAGGATTCTTTAAGCCAAAATAAAAGAAAGCTGAGGTGCACCTACCTAATGATTGATGATTTCTAAAAGTCTGCTCTGATATCATAACGTCACAAGATTAGTCCTGTTTAGTCCAAATACCAAAAGAACCTACTTTTTAAATTTTAATAAAACACTTTTTTTCTACCACCTTCACATAGTTTGCTACAATTATTCCTAAGTTAAGTACAGGTGAGAAATTTGTTGCAATTCAACTTCTCCATGTCCGTGAAGACCGCGGATCGGCACGCACAGGGTGGGACGCCCCGCCCCTAGGTGGACCGACGACCTGAGGAAGGTGACCGGTAGCGGCTGGATGCGGAGGGCGGAGGACCGGATGTGGTGCCGTTTATTAGGGAAGGCCTATGTCCAGCAGTGGACTTTTAGAGGCTGACATGCGGGTAACTCGAGAAACTCTTAAGGAAATATTGCACCACTGGACCCGCGATTTTACTCTCTATACTAGTTGTAATGTGCTAATTATCTCACAATATTTCTTTTACAATTTAAGCTGTTAGGCCCGTTTGTATATGAAATGACAGAATCGAACTAAGTTCTACTAACTACGCGACTTTACGCGAGCGTGTATAAATGTGCTCATCCCACTAATATTATAAATGCGAAAGTTTGGATGTTTGTTACTCAATCACGCTTCAACCACTGGACGGATCGGGATGAAACTTGGCACACATATAGCCTTAAGTGCTGGAATAGAACATAGGATAGTCTTTATCCCGAAAAACAAGTCATTCCTACAGGATACCAAATAAATCGTTAAAAGCAGTCGCGGGCAAAAACTAGTGTGCAAAAAAGGATTTTGACTTTGTGCCGATTTGAACCGGGCGGAGACCTGACCATTTCGGGGCCTGCTATAACCGACTAAACTATCTGGTCAGTTACGATTGCTAGCGGAACAAACATAGATGCCTCTAAATAGGTAAATACGTATCATAAAAAACGATCTAGTTTTCATACTTGTGCTACAATCTATCTTTCCAATTTGATGTGATATACAACCGTTCCACCATCTTGGCTTCCAAAAGAGAACGCTTTTGGCTACACATCGCAGACATCTCAGTCTCAATAGCACAGCAAACAATATTCCGACAAAATTACTCAAAAAGGGGGCTATTCTGTTAACTCATCGCAACAAACGCATTTTAGGTTTGTTCGTCGATTGATTTGTATTCCAAAGATAAGTAATTACGCGCCCACTCGGGCCAGATCCATAAATCCGGGGGGTGGGGCCCTCCCTTGAAAAAAGGGGGTGTTCTTCTTATATTTAAATATCGAACCCCTTCCGGGTAGGTGCCACGGTTTTTCCAGTAAAAGGGGTAAGTGACAGAAGCAGGGAACAGGGACTGCGGCGGAGTCGAATTCGGACTTTAATTTGTAATAATTTAATTTGTATTTTTTTCAAGTAGGTAGGTTGACGATATTTTGACTACTACCTACTAATTTTCATAGTCAGTGGATTAACTAATCTATACTGCAGAGTACGATGAAGTATGCGTTCGTAGATACAATTTCAGAGTAGATTTTAAACTTACAAGACAAATCAATGTGTTTGAATGAACGGAACATGTCTGTCCTGTCCTGTTCAATCGCCTTCGACCGATTCAATCTGGCTAAACCCGAAATTGCTGAAATTTTGTAGCTGATTTAAAAAAAACTTACCTACTAAGTAGGAATTACAAAAATTTTTATATAGATCACACTTTGTCATTTCTTCGAAATAAGAAATATACCTATGCAAGGAATAAATATATTGTACATACCACTATCATGGCATTAAAAGTCAACTGAGTTAGTAATAATGTCTAAACTCCATCTATTCCAGGAGCGACTCCCACCACGCCGCAGGCCCGTCTCAAGATGGACTTAAGAAGCAAAAAGGAAAGAGTCCGAGGGGCGGCCCGCCCGCCCCCGCCCCCGCCCGCCGCCGCCCATCGGAATACAGAATAATAATCGCCAAAAGAAACGGGGGGCGGAAAAATATAAATAGCTCTCTAGCTAACCGGGTTGCCAGCGCTGAAAGTTAGCCGAAATCGAGATGAAAATTAAAGCTATTTATTTAATTAATCATCTTGGTCTAATATTCTGATGGAAAGAGACAATACTCGTATACAAAAATTCGTTACAATTTTAGCGTCACCCGAAGGCCACGAGGTAGCTTCGACGTGGTACAACATTGGCACTGCAATTATACACTCTCATGAATTATTAGTATTAATTTCCTAGCGATGTTTTCCTTTGTTGTTTGAGAGCTGACAGAAACCAAACAAACCAACCAACCCAAGAATCTGTTACGGTTCCCACTACTGGACCAAGGTTGCTTCTGATATCCTAGTCAGTATTTTTTTTTCCTAGTCCTACCTGATTTAATCTATATCAACCTCTTGAAATCAGATATGAATGCAATTGCAGTTAGGGTACCTAAGCCTAAAGTTAAAATAAAATAATCTATATTGAGCAGAAACAGAACATTGAATCGGATTTAGCCCTAGCTCCCAAAAGGAGCAAATTCCTTCCCAGTATCAAATGGAATTAGTCTATTGTAATAAGGAGTTCTAGTTATAAACTAGTGTTATTTGTTTCAGAGATATCCGAGTGTGACAGATAGATGATGTGCGAACGGGACGGAAAATCGAGTTAAACCAGACTAGAGGATCCATTTTAGTACGAGACCTTTAAAAAGTCGGCAAAGTGCACAATGTTCGGTTTCCGTCCATTAGAATTATATTTAGTTTTAGTTTAATATCTCTGAAAATATTTCTTATTTCGATATATTTCCCATCATTGCACTTTTTCATATTTATTCCAAACTGCTGCTCGGTCCAGTCCAACCTATCTGGGAAATATGTATTTCCGCTAAATTAACATAATTATCGGACCAAAAAAAGCTTCGCTATAAGGATATCCTTTTCGACGAATCCCTAAAAACGTACAAAATCTTACATTTATCAAGCGATTTAGATCAAGTTTTTAGATTAAGTATTTCAAACATAATTTATGCTGTTTATGAATTAATTACTACAACAGGTGGACGACAGGTGGAGGTCCTTATTCCTTATTACGAATTTTGAAATCTACGTTTTTTGTTCGTTTGCGCTGGCAATCCCGTCTCTATCTACCTCCCCGAGATATTAAAATTTGTACAAGAAATACTCGGCTGGGTTTCAATTTTGTTAAAATACAAAATTATATTCACCCTGTGAATGTTTGGACCTTCGTGTTTTAATGTTTTTGGGCATTTTGTTGTTCTCCTTTGTAGTTTGAATAAAGAGAGATATTTCACTATTATTACCTACGTCTTTGTAATTTGGAATTAATCCCAATAATTTTAACTAAAATATTTAAAGAAAGAACTTGTCGTAATTTATATGACGCTTAGACACTAAGTCTTTCCATTATTAAAGTTAGAGTATTCATGGAGAGAACCAATAAAGTAAAACATATTTTTTCGTTCGGCGTCTGCCATATTTTTTTTTATCATAGAGTAATCCTTTTTTTTCTTAAACATAAAGTCAAAGGTATCTTAACATCTATAAGTTCTTTATTCTACTGTTCTTTCTTGTAGTATCCCAGTTAGTACAATAAAGTATAATGGAGTTATAAACTTATATTTTTAATGAAGAGAAGAGAACAGTGAGACGACGAGAATAAGATAGATAGACTAGACATAAAAAAAGAATTAGGTAGTGTTGCATGGCAGAAAGAAACAGGAGACAGGACGAAATGACAATTCTTGAAGGAGTCCTCGCTCGTAATAGAACTGCTGAGAAGAAAAAAATAATAATTATGAAATGACAATTACTTTATATAATAACAATCTCATGAAGATAATCTGGAATAAATACACACATTAATTAACGTAATAACTATAATGAAAAATTTAATAAATTTAGAAATGTATAATATGAAATCTGAATAAAAGCTCTTTTTATTTTATTTTAATATTAAACTTTTTATTAAGTAAAGTCGAAGTCAGTTTAGTAGGTACCTACACTACTTACTATACACGAATAAGAGAAGAATGATACTCATAATTCTATATATGTATATAGGAGCGTTTATCTCTAGAAAAAGATTTTGTCTATCGTCTACTGAGTTAGAGAAAACATTAATCCGATCAAAAACTATAAATATTAAATATACATACACTTGTCTAATCCTAAACTAGGATTTTCTTCTGTGCTAAGGAAATTAAACAAGGATTGGACAATTCACAAATGTAACATCCAGACCGGGATCAACTTGTACAAACTCTGTCCCTAGTTGGAATCGAACCCAGGACCTCTGGCGCTCCAGTCCAATGACCAAGTCACTAGCTAAGGCAAAGAGGTGGTCATAAACTACGCGAACCAAGCCGCAACCAACACCTAAATTATCAACCAATATTTAACTTTAAAACAAAACTTTTGTTTTGGTTAACCACCAAAAGAGTTGCACCGCAAACCCCATCGATGCACATAAACTACGGGACAAGTGCGAGCCGCGAAATCTCGCGGTGTAAGTGAAAATAGCCCAAGATCGCGCTCCGAGCAACTTTAATCGTGTTAACTTTAGTTACTACCTAAAGCCGAGCGGTAGCGTCAGCAACGAAACCACATAAATACTGTTTTTCAGAACTCATTGCGGTGAGAAGTCTTACAGTGTTAAAGAGGATATATGAGATTTTATAATGAAAAGGTTCGACGTTTATTTGCGTCGTTCGCTAATGATAAGTTAATGGAAAGCCGAGGTTACAGTAAACACGTTTTCTATGGTTGACGTTCGCTTTATTACTCAATGTGACAATTATGGTACCCACCTATATTGTAAGTGGGTTGATATATAAATTAAATTAAATTAAATAAAACTTTATTTCAGACAATAATTAATTAGTCCATAATTTTGTTAGTGTGTTAGTAATGATAATGCTTAGGTATGTAAGTTAGTATTGTTATTTTTATTGGTATGATATAATATAATTTATTTTTTCAGCCCTATGACTGTCTCCACCCAGTGTTTCTGGAAAGGACAGTCCGGTCTGGTGGCAATCATTTTCAGAATGCTGTTGTCACTACCATGCAGGCGCTGCAGTAAAGAGGCCGCTTTCTTTCGCATAATGGCGTGAAAACCATCTGTGCGAGCCTCCGCGAACATTCCCGACGCGCTACAGCGCCAAGGCAATCCCAACAGCATTCTGAAAGCCTTATTAAATTGAACACGCAGGACGTTGTAGGCTCGGCGCGTGTATGACACCCACAGGCCGCTCGTGTAGAACGATTGACAGAACGCCTTAAAAAGGGTTACCTTGACGTCTGTAGTACAGCGAGCGAACCTGCGGGCGAGCATATTGCTCCTTACCGCCAACGCCCTACGCTCCCTTTCAATGTCTTCGTCGTCCCTTAGGTCACTCGTGACAATGTGACCAAATATAATAAGATTGTCACATACAATAAAAGTAATAACGTAATAAGAATAATGGTCACATTGATTACTGAAACGACCGTCAACCAGTGAACGCGTGTTCGTTGTTATGCCGGCTTTCCAATGGATAAATCACAGATATGAATAGGCTAAATACCTACCGTAAGCCGTCCGTTCAAATGGCTCGTGTGATGTCATCGTAGGTACAAAAAGTGACAGATTAACAGTAGCTGGTCAATTCATTTTAGATAATATTTTATATGTCAGAAAAAAAAATTCTCTGTACGTTCGTTCTACACTTATAAATTTAAATAAAAAAAATCTTATTGTTATTATTTACAACACAATACACTTTATTGCATAAACCAATACAGTTACAAGTTTTAAAAGTAACAAATATTACAATTTAGGCGGTCTTATCGCTTCAAGCGATATTTATTTATTTATTAACCAATAAGAACTAAATTTACATGATTACGGTGCAACAAAAACAAGACTTGGTTTGTCTGTGCACCGCGACGACTTACAAACATAGATAATAGTCATATTATGTGCTAAGCCATCTATCTATCTATCTGTATATATTGCATAATTAGTGACAACGGTCGAGTGGTAACATTCACAAATAAATCCCGTTGCATGTGTGCGTGTGTGTGTGTGTGTGTGTGTGTGTGTGTGCTGTTTGATACATGGTATAAGTTCCAATAATCTATAATTGCTAAAATAATGGAATTGTCTATACCAGAGGAGACAGATATGGGAACATTTGCAACAAAATCGTACGTAACCGCATTATATTTTGATTTTATCCGAAAGCAAAGACACACATTCAGTCAAACTTTAACTTAATCTCTGGTGATGTATATGTAAATACATATAAGTAACTAAAATAAAAAAATTCTACAACTTTTCTGCTGACGCTACTATAGAGTAGGACATAAGATCACCACCTGTTGGTGACGCATGCTGAGCTTTTACAACCTATGCCTGTAGTATAATACTATTTTCTCCAATGTTATTATGCTATATACGCTAGCCTATGTTATTTTTCTATCAAAAAAATCAAATCAACAGCCTATTAATGTCTCCACTGTTGGGACACAGTCCTACCTCTCAACGAGGGAGTACGAGCTATAGTCCACCACGATGACACGGTATAGGTTGGTGGACCTCACCTCGTCTTACAATTCACTCTTTGGCGTTTGCAGGTTTCTTCACGATGTTTTCCTTCACAGAAAAGCCTGTGGTATAAAAAATCATACTTACTTGAATTCCGAAAACTCATTGGTACGGGCTCGGGTTACCTTCAACCTTTACGTGTCTTCAGAATGCAGAGACGTGCCGTCCGAGTGATTGCACGGATCCCGTCTGACGTCTCCGCCAGACCGCATTTCGTGTCTCTTGGGATAATGACACTTCCGTGTCTGTTAATATTCCAGGTGGCCGTATATGCGCCACAGAATTTAAACATGTACAGGAGGCGCGGCGTCCACCACAGGTACAACCTGCGAAGCGCCGCCAAAGTGTGTTCCGTGTCACACACCCTGGAGAAGGCCTGCCGGCCGTCCACGCCATGGGCCCCGCGGTGTATAACAAGCTCCCGGGGAAGATAACGGGGGCGTCCACAGACGCAATTTTTAAAAATAACCTAAAGTCGTGGCTTGTTGAGCAGGCGTTCTACAGTATAATGACCTTGTATGTAAAATCACATAAAATGTAAGATTGACATTATGGTTAAATTAAGTATTTAAATATTATAATTATTTTTTGACATTTCTTTGATTTGTATTTTATTTTAATAATTTTTTTATGCTTACAATTGGTAAGATATATTATTTTTAAGTTAATGACATGTAATGAATATTACTAATAAATTATGTCTATGTCTATGTCTTACGATGGAGACGCAAGCGCACTACTAACCATGACTAAAGTAAGTATATATATATATTTCTATCCGATATGACCCAAACTAGATAAATAATAATAAATATCTCAGACATTCACACCAATTATCCAGTCCCAAAATAGACAGAGCCTGTGGTATGGTTACTAGATAACGGATAGACATACTTAAATAAATATATATAAACACCCAACTTGGGTACAAACATTCATATTCATCATACGAACATTTGCCCCTAGCGGCATTCGAACCCGCAACCTCCGGCGTGGCAGTCCGCGAACTACCGGTTCCGCCACGGAGGTCGTCATATATATCCTGTAATTTCTAGATGAACCAAATGAACTGAAAGTATTGCTGTAGTTAGACAAAGAACGACAATAGTGGCACTGAAGGAGGCTTTTTATATCCAACAGTGGAATGAATACCCTAATTTTGGACAAAAAACCATACGAAACATGATTTGCATCAAATTCTTTGTTCGACACAGAAACAAATATAAAGATCGCTAAAAGGTCTCCAGAAGGTTGACTAAAATGTCAATGACAGACTTACTTTTAATACAACATAATATCATAATGAACTTTACTTCTTCGTATTAAAGTGATCAATAGTGCTATTCTTTAAAATACAAACTCATGTGCAAGTCTCACTCAAGTGACTTCACTCACTTCGAATCCTTACCATTAACATTCTTTAACCATTCCATTCGAAGTGAGTGAACAAATAGAACTCACTTCACTTACCAGTGCTCTGAAATGTTTACAGAATGCCAATGGATTAGGTTTCAAAGGAGTGAAGGCAATTGAGTAAGACTTGCACGTGAGTTTGTTTTTTAGAAATTAGCACTACAGGGGGCCTACTAAGCCAATTTATACTCTCTAAGGGTCACGTGACATATTCTGATAAGCGTTTGACGTCTATCATAGAGTAGAAGCCAAACGATTATCGGTGTATTCCGTACAAGAGTAGCCAAGTAACTCGAAAACTCTTTTGTGAAACTTGGCTCCTGCCTAAGTAAGTAATCAAAGTAACACGTCATATAGACTCTAAGTGACATGACGTCATCGTAACTTCATAGGTAAGTAAACATAACCACCAATACTTCCAAGACTAAGATTAAAAATAAAACAACGTCGCCTTCGACCCTCGGTTTTAAAAATCGACCAATGACACAAAGTGCGAGGGAGACGGAAGACGGGGGGGTCATGGGGGGCCATTTTTGCCAATACTTAAACGAAGATAGATAGAAGCCACCCCGGCGGGTGGGGGTTTAAGAAAATTTTAACTTTTCTTTATTCAGAGCAATACCTCCTTGGGAAGGGTGGCCACCCAACGGGGCAGAGGTGAGAAACTTTCGGGCCGGGGGCTTTGTGCGACCCAAAAAATGAATTCAAAGAAAACATCTAACAATAATAATTCGTTTTGTATAGCAATACAAATAATTTAAAAGATCTTACGCGCCAGAGACTGTTAGAAAAATGATTTATTCGGTTAGAGAATTGTATGTATAATGTATGTAAACGGTTTATTGTACCAAAACTAACAACAATATTCTTAGATTATGTTCAAATGCAACCGTTGAACATGACAGTCAGCAAGTAGCAACGACCTACAATCCAAAATGCTACTCTGCTGACTGTACGTTTACACGGATATAACACATACAAATGGTGTTAGTTGTGTACTTTAGATTATTTTAATATAAAAAGAAATGTTTAATTAAATAAAGCCCTTTTTTTACTTCACAACTGTCATCGTGGTTTTACTTCACGTCGCCTCGACCTCTCACTGTGGCCAAGCCACCCTTAGCCTACAGACTTTGTCTGACGGTCGCCTGAGGCTGGCCGACTGGCAGTGAGAAAACCCACGACCCTAATTGCCTTTACCTCCCCACTTCCGTCTGTTGCCTTAGGTCTCACGGGCACAGACTTCCCGCACTTATTTATAATTTATTATATGTTAGGATAGGGCTGTACGGCTGTAGGGACAATAGGTTGTTAGGGAACCTAGGGTCTTAGGCTTACAGTTACTTCCTCTCATTTATGCACAATGGCCTGTCTAGTTGATGGTACCGAGACACTGACTCACAGACAACATTAAACTAAGTCTAGCAGGCTACTGTACAGATTAGAACAAGTTATATTATATTATTATATTTAGTTTCTTGGTATCGCTATTAATTAATTCTGACATCATGTTAGGCCTATAACGAACGGCAGGACATAATGGTAACTGGTACTAGAAATGGTACTTATGAAATTGTACTTCACTAAATTCTTGTACCTACATATTTCATTTCATTACATTTTAAGCCTTAATTGTTTCTAAAGACCCATGAAGACCACACTGGACGTTTAAGAATGTTCTCCCTTCTACTCCCTTCTAAATAAATGGACAAATTTTTACAATAGTGAATGTATTTTAATTTCCACATTTGACAGTATTAAAATATATATCCGACAAATAAATTTAAATTTTGTTTTTATTTTAAACCTTTTAAAGCTTATATTTACCTTTTATTTTCGTTTGATCCTTGTTCTTATCATCCTCAGCTTGTCTTGCGACATAAACTCATCTTGTTTCCAATGTGTTTCTTTTTTTTCTTGGGTTCTAAATCCTCTATGATGTTTTTGTAATTATAATTGAAGACAAACCTAATTTGGGTGATGTGCTGTAAATTTAAAAATGCATGACTTCGGAAAAGAGACTCATTATCTATTTCTGTTATTTCTTTCTTACGCTGTCATGTTCTAGGTTTTTTTTGTTATTCATTTCAGGCCGCGAGAACAAGCTTGGGAATGCCTGCAGCGGGCGGTCCCATTTTTCTTCTACTATTCTCTTTGGCCGGTCTCAAAGGAAACAGTGCTCTCTCGCTAAGCATTTATTAAATCCACCATTCAAAATGAATTGCTAGAAAAGTGCTTTGCGTTTTATATAAATTTTGCTTCAAATTTTCGCGTTTGTTTTATTTTTAATTAAAGTTGGATTAGAATTTACAGGCTTCTTTTTGAATAAGTGCCTATACTACGATTTAGCGAGGGTGTAATAAATAAATAGCTGTAGTTACATTACCCCATATACAAGGTCATTCAAAATTAATCACCTACAGAAACTTCGATGGATTGTTAAGTCATTACAATCATTGACGTTAAATAAGTAGGCAACTTGCGTTTACGCTACCTACTTTACTGCTGGGTTTTTTAATGTAATTCAATGTGATATTTTATTGATTTTTCCAAAAAGCGAGCTAGTAAAACGATTTTTTTAATGAATACCTACTTACTTTAACAGCTTGTACCTAGATGTAAGTATATATTATCTTTGATGTAAGTCACATGAAGGTCATTCAAAATTATATATCTAAAGGCAATTGTATAATTTTGAATGACCTTGAACCATTCCAACTGACCATAGATTCACCCTAGTTTGTGACACTGAAGACCTTTCCTACTAAAACTTTTAGAAATTGGAAAAAAAAATACAAAATGCGCAATACTTTTTCTTGGTTGCCTGGAAGATATCGTTTTAAACGCTAAGGTATACTACACAGATGTACACTTTCTATAAATTTGTACTTGTTATTTCAAAATTTGTGTGCAATAAAGAATTTATAAGCTTCCGGCCGCTCTCAGGATGTGGGTTCGATTCCCAGCAGTAAAGGCAATTTGTACAGGTGCTTGTTTATTTTGTCCTTGTCTTATTCCGATAGTACAAGAAAAATCATACTATGGGATTAGACAAAGTGTAAGTACCTATATATGTTATTAGTTACATATTATTATTATCTATAAATACGAGTATGATGTTCGTTCGTTTGTTGATCAACCAAGCCATAACGGCTGAAACCGTTTTGATCAAACTTGGTAAGCTTATATCCAGGAATAACATATAACATACACCTTTTAACGCAGATGAAGTCGCGGGTATAAGCTAGTAATATAAATATTAAAAAAAACTGCTTACAGCGCCATTTTGTAGAAACATGTACTACCTTTACGCCATCTAACGAGTCCAGTGTAAACAAAAATCTCGCGTAAATATGAAAGTGTTAACTAATCTTGACAAAAGATGTCGCTAGCTCCATATTAAGATAAATAGCAGGTACAGAATTACTTTACTAATTCTTTATTCTGTGTTATAGGCAAGAACATAGTCGAACTGAATCATGTGACCGACCGTGTGAAGCAGACTATTTGGCCAGTTTTGTATTCAACCGGGGAACAGCGCCGGCCCGAGCAAATCCGACGCCCTAGGCGAACGAATTGAACGGCACTCGTTAAAAAAGCGGTATCCTTAGAGTCAGTAGGAGATTCCTCCAACTACCCACAGTTACAACGTTTTATTCTTCATCTCATGATCGTCCATAAGCGGTTAAACCAGTGCCAGTAGTGTCCGTAAGAGTCATAAATAAATTTTAAAAAATTATGGTTATTTGTTTCTCATGACTTACATACTATAGGCATAGAATACTTTATGTGCAATCTAGAATTATTGAATAATATTTAGCAAAGCTAGTACTTTATTCTACCCTAGGCATGCGCGGATTTTCTATATCTAAGATAATATCATCATCATGTCAGTCTCTAGACGCCCACTGCTGGACATAGGCCTTCCTCAATGAACGCCACCACACCCGGTCCTCCACATCCAGCCGCTTCCGGCCACCTTCGTCTGGTCGTCGGTCCATCTGACGGCAAAGATAATATACGAGGTAATAATATTAATATCAAAATTTCCCATTTCGTAGCCAGTTAAGAAAATAGTTACTAAACTGGATGTGGAATTGCGATGAGTTATGAGTCGAGTTAGGACTACGGTGACAGTGGGGGGGAGTGTTGTAGCGGGAACGGGAGCAGGGAATAATTTTGTAGACAACGCGAGCGGAGTCGCGGGCACAGCTAGTGGTAAATAACACAGCTGTTAGTTTTCATAATATGTATATATTCTTACAGTGTCATCTTACGTTCAGCACTAAGTTGTTAGTTTTTCTTTTAACATGTTTTCCTAAATACACCGCCGTAGGCTTCGTTAGTGACGTCACCGCGACGTTTTTGGTGACGTAATTTGACATGAGTTCTTCAGCAGTGATATGAAGAGGGTCGGTGGTCGGTGTGCTATCAACTATCATGCTAATGTACTTCTTTGTCGTCCTTTCTCTTTCCTTCTGTTTGAACGGTTTCTTGTGGAGCTTGGGTAAGGATGATACGTAATCTTCTTGCATCTTGAGGATCTGTAAATGTAATTTAAATGAATATAAATAGACAGACGGACGGACGGACGGACGGAAAGACAGAAAGGCGGAAAGGCGGTAAGGCGGTAAGGCGGAAATGCGGAAATGCGGAAATGCGGAAATACGGAAAGGCGGAAATGCGGAAAGGCGGAAATGCGGAAATGCGGAAATGCGGAAAGGCGGAAAGGTGAAAAGACGGAAAGACAGAAAAACAGACAAACTTTATTACATTAAGAATAACAAGTAAGGTACAGATTTATGGAGAGTGTACAATGGCAGCCTTATTGCTTAAAGCAAACATTGCGTCGTAAATACATAACTGACGCTGCCTAATTCCGATCCCTGATGAGAATATAGTTATTATTCATTAATAAACACGCCGACAAATTGCTATTTGCTCTAGTAAAAATATTAATTATTGGCACACCCCCCAACACTCCATACATTCGAATGAATGAATGAATGAATATACTTTACTGCACACAACTCACAGAAAAAATAGCATACAAATATTCAGAATATAACATACTAGCTGGTGCCCGCGACTTCATCTGCGCAGGATTAGTATTTCGAGTAGCATATATTAGCGTGGCGTAGTGGCTAACATTATGACATTAACATTATAATTTTACGGCGCACGCCAGAATAGCTCGCAGATGGTAGATTTTTTCCTACTTACTTGATATTTTGGCCAATTCACACAATATCTTTATAAATGGTAGCCTATGTGTTATTCTGATGTATAAGCTATATTATTGTAAAGTTTCATTAAAATCCGTTCAGTAGTTTTTACGTGAAAGAGTAACAAACATCCATCCGTACTTACAAACTTTCGCGTTTATTTTATAATATTAGTAGGAAGTAGGATTTAATCACCTACTACTACTACAGGTGCACTAGTCTGTCCGTACACGTGCGTGTGTGCGCCTGAACTATCGAGAGAGGACCAACGCTATACGTCAACACATAAGAGCTTCTCTTTCTCCGGCAGCCTTAGTAGCCCAGCTTTATTTTACGCGATGTTAAACCGGCGGGGAGGTGGGTGTCGCTGCTAAACGTCAAATTCATTCGTAAAAAATCGTAATATGAAAACAAACGCATTTGCGTCTCGCAAACAAAATAAATAATAGATGGTGTTCCTCGGTGGACCGCAAAGTTTACATGGTAATACAAACTTGTTTTTGCTGCTGGTGAACCTAGTCATGCACACACCACCTGGACGTACCATACAAGTAAGAGCCTGAGAACTGCAACGCAGCACATTCCAGACTCTTATCCCGAGCGACTCAGCAGAGTCCAGGTGGTCGATGGCGCGACCCCTCTTCGTGAGAGGCAAGCCATCAGCAGTACGGTGCAACATGTCTTTCTGTTAGCACGTCTGACTCTTTAGTTAAGTTAGGTTTCATTCATTATAATTACATAGTTTAATTAACTTTTAATCAGTATTTTTAAAAGCTTTCCAAGCTCCCGTAACACCTGACTACCTTTCACGTACATGTTACCGAGACTAACGTAGCGTTAGTCTTCGTATGAATATTGGTTTGAAATAAAACATAGCAATATTTACTATTATCTGCTGTTGCCAAGCAGAACACACGAAACTATGGACATTAGTGAGGAGTGAGGACCTACATCCTCACTCACTCATGCCGCGTGGTATAGAATAGGGCCACCCCTATGTTTCCCGTGGGTGTCGTCAAGGCGACTAAGGGATTGCACCAGGGACGGGCAGCAACGTTCTCCTGTGTGTGTATGTTAAGATCATTACTGCGATCACCAATCCGCCTGCCAAGCGTGGGGTGATATGGTAAATCCCCCAATGGACCACTTACCAAAAGTGGGACTCTATTAGGGAGGCCTATGTCCAGCAGTGGACGTATTTAGGCTGATGATGAGGACCTACATCCAGCATGTGACAGGATGAAGTGCAATAATGAACTCACTTTGTCGTTTTCAACTTCAGGACGTAAAGGCACAGAGCTTGGAGTTGGAGGTTCCTCTGTAGGCATATCCATTTCCGTTAGGCCACTGAAGTCATCATCCTCCACGAATTCGATCTTGATGCTGTAAAATATTAAAGAACAATACAGCTTTATACCTGAACTAGCTTTTGCCCGCGACTTCGACCGCGTAGGTTCCGATATTAACAGATCTTCAATTTCAAATAGATATCATTTTGGTTTCCCGTTGGAATGAGATGTTTTTTCGGGATAATAACTATCCTATGTCCTATTCCAGGACCTAACCTATATGTTTGCCAAGTTTCATTCCGATCCGTCCAGTGGTTGAAGCGTGATTGAGTAACAAACATCCAAACTTCCGCATTATAATATTAGTGGGATAGGATGTTTTATTATACGGGCTTAGAAGTGTATGTAATACAAGTTTTCCTTTTACATCTGGGAAAGTAGATATTTTTTCTTTTCCATAACTTTCCCATTATTCAAATTCAAATAGTTTATTATTATAAATTACCAGATTAATAGATTATTACAGTCATCCTTAAAATCGGATAATAACATGAATTGATTAATTTATTTAAAAAGCAGGTTTTTAAGTACTTTTTGGAGAGGAGTTACTATTCAGTGTTAAAAAATTTCAATGATATACAAGAGTAGTACAAATTACATGAATATTATTTTTGACATTAGATTTTTATTTATTTAGATCATGCATGACTTTATAGAATTAAAATTAAATGTTATTTCTATATTTAAAGTTATTAAGAATGTAAAACTAAAATTTGCACGCCATAAATGGCAGAATATGAGAAACTGTTTTCATTGTATACCATATCATTTTTAACATATTCTAGCAAATAAATATTTCATTTCATTTGAGTATGATTAAAACATAAAAATTAACAGGACAATACATACTGGAGATCCCACACTAGACCATGCAGTCTGTACCGGGGACCCTGAGATTACAGGTTACATTACAACTATAGGACAGAATAGATATTGATGGAAAAAGATGATAATATTGTTAGGAGGGTGAGTGTTGGATGGGAGTGTGATTGTGGATGGTAGTGTGGAGAATATGAGTGTAATTGTGTCTTTGCTGAAAATGTATACATACGAGTATTACAAATTTCAGCACAGCAGACAGACCGGTAGACAAAAAAAAAGAGTTTGCTATTAGGGCCACAGAATAAAAACTTGGGTGTCGATTTTGACACAAACATAACAATGTCAGATGTCAATGTCTTTTTGTACAGGTTAATAAAAAAAAAGAATAACTGAAGGGTTTAATAAGCTGAAGTTGCAGTGGGAAGGCTATATCTAAAGCATAACTGACGTCCGTTGGTGCAGACGAGCTCTGGAGTGGAAACCGCGGACAGGTACGCGCAGGGTGGGACGCCCCGCCAACAGATGGACAGACGAAGTAAAGGTGACCGACAGCGGCCGGATGAGGAGGGCGGAGGACCTGTAGTGGTGGTACGCAATGGGGATGGCCTACGTTCAGCAGTGGACGCTAAAAGGCTGATATAATGATGTAGACTTACTCGTCCAATAAGTCATCCAGAAGACCGGGCGCAGTGTACTCTGGTATCGCAGGACTGATCAGACCAATAAGATTCAACCTTATGCTGTCCAACACAGACTTAATTTCAGCCTGAAACGAATAACCTCTCTTTAACTTATCTATCATAGAATTTAGTAAATCAGAACGTACACTTTGCGCGTCTGTACACAGAACATATAAAGCAAAAAAAAATGGGGTCTAAGAATAAGTAATATAAGATCATTGTTGGAATTTACTATTACAAAATTAGGTCCAGCTGTGGCTTATTATGGGTAGAGTGGGTAATGAGGCAGACTCACGTAGGGCCTGGGCCCCGGCACGCGCAGCGCGTAATGGCCCGCGTGCGCGCGCCCGGCCTCGCACGCCGCGCACAGGTCGTAGTCCGGGCACTGCACGCACGTGTAGCGGAAGCTGATGAAAAAAAAAATATTTCAGACATTCACACCAATTATCCAGTCCCAAACTAGGCAGAGCCTGTGGTATGGTTACTAGATAACGGATACACATACTTAAATAAATATATAAACATCCAAAACTTGGGTACAAACATTCATATTCACCATACGAACATATGCCCCTAGCGGGATTCAAACCCGCAACCTCCGGCGTGGCAGTCCGAGAGCTACCCGTTCCGCCACGGAGGTCGTCAAAGTAGTGCGACACTATGTTAGGTACTCACATAAGGCAAACTTTAAGAATCAAGTAATAAAATATTAAATTTAAAATAAAATCTCACCCTGATATGGATCCATAGCATTCATTGCAAGTGTACCCTTCATGTTTCCTCGTATCAGGATCTATATCGGGAAAGATGACAGTTATCAGTCAATTCTGCATTACATGTACAAATCTGCTTTCAATCAATGCATAAATTCGAAAACCTTGAGGGCAATTTCCGCAACTTTTTAATGCTTTGTATCTTAAAAATTTATAAAAATATATATTAAATCGGAGCCACCTGGAGACCTTTCGTTGTTAGGTCTAAATCACTTATAGCGCCAAAATGGTGGAAACAAAGTAGGCACAAACATAGGTAGTTTTACAGAGCGAAAGCCAGTCCAGTAAGTGCTTGTTCAAGTTGAACACGAACTCGCCAAGACCAAACTAGCGGCCGTCGCGAGGTGGCCCCCCACCGCCGCCACCGCGCCCGCGAGTTGTATGTGAACAGTTGAATATTATGCTATATGTTTGATATTTCGTGACCGCGCCCGTCACCGCGCCCGCAGTCCGTAAAAATGCTTCTAAATATTTTTTTACTCCAAACAGGAGTAAAAAAATATTGGTAATCATAATAAAAATTATAATTAATTATAATCGTCTTCAAAGTCATTTATCGCTATGCTCGGGTTTCTGATCAAAATACTTACCAGTCTTAGACTCGTGTTTGATGTCATCATTGAGACTGAAATTGTCTTTGACGTCATCATCCATCGATAATTCTATTATATCGGGACAAGCGTCAGGAGAGCGGAGCCATGCTTCTTGAATATCTGAAACAATTTTAAGCCTATTTCAGTTATATGTGTTTGCCTGGCATGTGTAAATTTGTTATGGTTTGCTTGTTAGGGTGAAGGACCCAAAAGAATGGGTTCTTTCTAAAATTGGCCAGAATGATGAGAGAATAATGGTAGTTCCAAGGTAAACAAAATACCAAATTATATTCCCACATTGTGAATAAGCCACCTGAAAAGGAGATCGAAAGATGCTGGATGCGGAGGACTGGGAGGCATTCATTGGGGAAGGCCTATGTCCAGCAACACATTTGTATGATTTAATTGAAAATGTAATGAAAATAAAAAGGCTAATTATAATTATTATGTCCAGCAGCGGAGTCTAAGGGCTGACATTTGTATTCGTTTATTGTGCCATAAATTTACTAACTTACCTATCTCTGTTATGTCTGATTCAAGTTTGGAAACCCCTTCAGTAATACTTTCGTCCTGCATGACGGATCCTCCGGGTGCAGACATTCTTGGGACACAGTAGTTATGCTCCATTTGAATTGGTATGCTCGTATTCATTGACTTAAAGAATCCTGAAATGATAAACTTTAATTCTTCATGGTAAATCGGCAAGTTTTTTAAACAAATAAATAATTCATAGATACAAAAACAAACATACACTTGTCTAATTCCAAACTAGGATATTCTCCTGTATTAATAAATTGCACAAAGTTGTCTGCCCCAACTGGGAATCAAGCCAAAGACTTCAAACCCAACAATGCAGTTAAAACTGTATCTTAGACACTGACACCGATGAAGTATTTCGATTTACACCAGGCGAAGGTGGCCGACATAGCTGAGAGGATTAGCAAGCTGAAGTGGCAGTGGGCGGGCCACATCCGTCGCAGAACTGACGGCCATTGAGGCAGACAAGTTCTGGGGGCCTAATCAGTATTTATTAAGCTTTTCGGATAATATCCGTCGAGCTAAAAAGCCATGTTGTACTCTCTAACAGTTCATGTGACATAACCCGTGAGATCGACCAGAAAATGCAATTTAATGTTCTAAAAGTAGTGCAGTTTTTCTAGATTTTTAATTCTCACGACTGACGGTTTTTTAGTCCATAATTAGCATAACCATCATGAATAGTTGTGTTATCAGATATGCATCGTTTTCGAATAACTACTGTTATTTTTTTATAAAGTGTTAATAATTTAATTGTTCATAACAATTCTTACAACTCATAATGCAATTAATAGGTGCATAAAATATCTCAGAAACTAACACAGATACATCTGTGTGTTAAAACCTTACACTTGAATCTTTTCCACAAACTTTGAGCCCATGATCACAGATTACTTAATAGTTGCTACATAATGTTGACTTAAGCGGCCAACTAGCTTAAAAACATGTCCATTTAGTACACTTTTTGTGTTTCAGTTACACAGGGGCAGAATTTCTCAACTAATTATTATCACATTACTCTATGTAATCAATTTATTTTAGTGAGACTGATATTTTTTTATCATTTATTACAGTTAAAATAATAAAAAAATCACAGCAAGTGTTTAAATTGGCATCAACACCCTTAATGCATGCTCTGCATATTCTTTGAAATGATCTTCTGACCAATCTTGCAAATCTTTGATTTGAAATTTCATTAGCTGCAGTATTAATGTGTTGTAGCAGTTGAAGAAGGCTAGAAATCACATTGTCCTTTAAGCAACTCTAATAAAAAAAATGGAGTGAGATCCAGAGACATTGGTGGCCACAGAATTGGACCTATGCGGTCGATCCATCAGTCGAAAAACTTCGCTTAGGTATGTTTGAACTATTCTTGCATTCATTTTGAAACCACATAGGCCACCTCAGTTTCAGTGGCACGTCTTCCAGCAATACAAATAAATCATTCTGGAGAAATCACAAATAGATACTTATACTTACCCTGTATACAAACACAAATTGCTGATAACAGTATATAGTTGATTTTACCTTTAAGATACAGTGAGGGTACAGCTAAGTATGCCAGCCTATGACCAGTAGTCTTATCTTCTGGTTTAAAATGGAAATCGCAAACTCTGTGACTTGAAAAGATTCTCATGGCTTCCTTCTGTTTTAATTTTTCCCCCATAACTGACATCCAAGTTGAAAATAGCTCAGACCGTTTTTCTGGATGAGGGAAGCGATGAATGTATACACCTTCTGTAATAATCGATTTATAAAAATGTTACAGATATTCAACTCTTAAAGTAAACTACTTTGTAGTAACAGGCTCAGAAAAAATAATAATAAATTAATAAATATTATTTCCACTACATTTTCAATTACATCATACAAAGGTGTTAGTATTATTAGTTTTACTTATTCGCTAGTTGTTAGTATGGTTAGTTTTGTCTGTTTGTAGATGGACCCCTCTTTGGGTGAAGGCCTCCTCCATTTCTTTCAGAAAAAATATAACTTGAATTTGAATCGATGCCCCCTCAGTGAACACATTTAAAAACAGACTACATAGACAAATTCTTCAAAAAGCAGTGTTACAAGTGACAATTCAGACTTAAATACACTAGTTCAGATATAGGTGTACCAGCAATTTGCTGCTCGCTTATTATCTCCATAATATTAATAATTTATTATTTTCGTAAATAATAAGACCTGCTACACTATACCTAAAGCTGTTGTTCGATTATTTATTCTCGTAATTTAAATTTTTTAGCCAAAGTGTATTTTTCCAAACTCACCTCCCCAGCGTGGTGGTTAAGATATAAACCTGGGTCAGAGTGTACATAAGGGGGGGGGGCTATGGAAAAAAAACCTTGGCGTGAAAATTTGTCCGGGGCGTTGTGTGAAGCGTAAAAACCATTTTCGAGACATTTAAAAAAAAAAACTGAGCGCCCCTTCTGTACACCCTAACCGGCAGTTTCAGACTCAAAATAAGGTCGTGTGGAAAAAAAGGTGGCATATTATTAATTGAGATAGTATTTAATTACCGAATCTGTCACACCCAAAAACACACACCCGTTTAAGGGACATATTAAAAAGATATTATCAACTACAACACAACAATTTATTAATAATATTTTTACGAGAGCAGATTGACGAGTGACAACCACAGAATAAAACGACTAACTTGCTTTGCTTTGCATGACGTTTAACTGTCAATGTTAATTTGACATTACCACTTTTTTTATTTTAAGACATTGGCAATGATGCCATCAGTCTAATCACGTCAATTTAATGAAAACGATTCTCCCTAGGGCTGAAAAGCATTACTTTCAACCCGCTCCTCAGGCAACATCATTGTTTTTATTTATTTATCATCTTATCCATGGATTTAGCATTACCTACACTTCATCTTTGATCTTATCACTTCATTCATTACGTTCCGTACTTTGCCACCGAGCACCAATAATGTAAACAAATGTCAAAGAAACCGATCAATAATATCCCAATAAATTTAGGAAATTATCCCACTTTTCACTATTGTGCCCTAAACCTCAAACTAAAAATAAAGTTAATAATAAATCTATGCCCTAAACACAATAAAAAGGCGATAAATAAAAAAAATAACGTCCATTGGTTTTAAAATATATTTTACAAATTTACGCATCCTTGACGCAATTTGCTTTGCTGGTAGCCGCTCCCAGTGCTGGGCCACAGGATCCACTTTGCTGGCTCTTCACAAATCCTTTTCCAGTTGCGGTGTGTACAAAACGCAGCATTATAAAAACTTTTGACGTAATTTTGACTTTAGTTGTACGCCCTAACAAGTCCTCGCAATGTTTTCCTTCAGCGAAAACACTGTCAGGTAAAATACGTCCACTGTTGAACATAAGCCACCCCAATAGAATTCCTTTTGGTGGGCTGTTCATTGAGGGAATTGCCATAATCACCACGCTCGGTAGGCGGCGGATTGGTGTTTCGCAGAAATTATGTATATATACACAGAACGATGCTGCCCCGTCCCTAGTGCGAAACGCTGTAAATCCTGCGGTCTATATTTGAACCCTCACATGCGCTTGGTACTCCCAACTGGGCAATCATGACTTTATAATTAAAAAATAAAATGTGTAACATTTTAAGTGATTAGTTTTATTTAATCCTTAAATCAAAAACTTAACACTTTTTATAACAATCAATCAGTCTGCTCTCACATGTTGCAGTATTTATATTTCTTGAAGCTAAATAGTATATTTCTCGCCTTAGAAATGAATAAAAGAATTTCACACTAGTGTACTTAGAGACGTGAGACGCATGGATGGGGTGCGGGGGACGAGGGCCGACTTATGGACCAATCGCGAGTATCTCACTTCGCAATTTGTAAGTCTACTCAGCTCTGTCTTGCTTGACCATTTGACGCGTATGTGCATAATAGACCGACGTCAATACCCTTACTTAGTTTTCTTCTATTGGTTTCGACAGTCAATGTAGTCGGCAATGTAATGTCTCAGTGTCAGCGAGCAACTGCACATCAAGATATGTGTTTTGAACGTCTTTGCGACTTTCTGACGTCCAGAGACGTGCTAGGTGTGACGCGTACGTTTTTCCTGCGTGTCAAGAGATATTCTCTCGTTTTGGAAGATTTCAACTCGGTTCTATCACTGCCTTGGCTGTGCGGTGCGGAAGGCCTTTTTGATTCTCCAATTAGTTGTGTGTCTATGGGTGGAACTATGGTTGACGCAAACGGAAGTCTGACGTTAAGATTTATATTTTGTCTGTCTGGTTGTCTCCCTACTGCGCTCTGAACTTTCTCTACCGTCACTGGGTTAGTTTTAGCGTCTATATGTGATAATCTCATACCTATAGTATTTTTTCTGCAAGTTTTTAGCTTTGCCGAAAGATCTGAAGAGTTTAGTAACCGTGTCTCTGTCGTCGCATCGTCTATGGGCAATCGAACGTTAGTATTTTGACCAAATTTTCTTACTTCGAGACTTGTTTCTAAAGCCTGAGACGTGTTAGGTGCGACACACGTGTTCTGTCGGTCCCTCATTTTAAAGTTCAAAACTGGATATTCATGTGAATCACTTGTGTGGCTGTGTTCTGACCAAGCGGAGTCTGTGTCGATGTATTCCTCTAACATTTCGACGTCTTCATATGTTTCTAAGTCTTCGTCTAATGTTTCGACGACTTCCTCTAATGTTTCGCCGCCTTCCTCTGTTTTAGCTTCTTGATCTCTTTCATTTCTCTCCTGTTATACAGAAATCGAATATTAATTTTCATGTAAATCTTTCTACAATAAAATTAGAGGACCCATCTTTGTTATTTTATTATTCAAAATAGGATACTTAGTATCACTTAATGAAAACCTAAAATTTGTCTATTATCAATCCTCCCGTGGGTGTCGTTAAGACAACTAAAGGATTACATGAGGGACGGGCAGCAGTGAATATTAAGATCATTACTGCGATCACCAATTCGCTTGTCTAGCGTGGTGATTATGGCAAATCCCCCAGTGGACAGCCCACCAAAAGCAGCATTCTGTTGGGGGAGGCTTATGGTCAGCAGTGGACGTATTTCGGCTGATGATGACAACCGCTGAATACAGGAGAACGCTGCTGCCCGTCCCTAGTGCAATCTCATAGTCGCCATGACGACACCCATGGGAAGATTGGTCGTATTATAAGACGGGAACCACACAGACACATTCCTGTGTTCCCGTCTATATCCGAAATCACCCTTAGACTTGAACTGCATTCTTAGAGATCACAGACTGTAACTATACCTAGCCACCACCACTAAATACTACTACCATTCAATTTATATCTAAAAACCTCATATTTCCCCAAACTGACCTCAACTGGGAGTGACGCCATCGAACGTGCTTTCATGTTCAACTCCTGGCCTCCAAGCGCGGTGGGTAGAGGTAGCACCTCTTCCACGCCGATCGGATCCGGCTCCTCTTTTTTCACCACCACATTGAAACTGTAAATACACTTTGAAATAAACGAACAGTTTACTAAATCAGCATAGAAATCCTATCAAGATAGAATGGTCAAGTAGGCTCGACATGCGTGCCAACATAATTAGCAATATAATGCAAAAACTATCGTTTACTCGTTTCGCGCCGAGTCAAGGTCGGGTAAATATCGACAAAAGATCTGCAAAAGTGCCATATTGATCAGATTCTAACTGTATTTATACACTTGAAACGTGACCGCGAGGCATAAAGGGTGCGCGGGAGGGGCGCTATGTGTCCGATAATCGGCACGCACTAGACTGAAGCAAACAAATGGCTATAACCGCTCTATCTTGATAGGATTTCTGTGAAGACCAGACTCCCTGAGGACTGGGTTTGCATACTTCGTATGACTATAATTTAAATCCGTGATAGCCTAGTTGGTTGTGCACTCGCCTCACGTTCATTTAGTTGTGGGTTCAACTCCTGCCCGTACCAATGAGTTTTTCAAAACTCAAGCCATTCTCACTTCGCACTTTAGGTATAAAACTAAACAAACGCGACGCGGCCCCGAGTGCCGGGGCACCTAAACGAATCGCGTACAACAGTCAATGTTACCAGATTTAGCGGTTCAGTGTGACATTGACTTTCATCAATACGCGTAGGATTCAATTTGGCTTCCATTGAATTTGTAGGTACATTCATAAGAAATTAAACAAGCTTTCTTAGGGAGTGCGCCTTCTGTACTATTACTTATTCTGTGACTTAAGTACAGTTTATTAATAACACCATAGGCTTTTCGGTGCAGTAAAACATCGTAACGAAACCTGCATATGCCGAAGAAGAAATTCTAAGCTGTATGTGGAGTCCACCAAATCGGCTTGGGGCACCGTTGGTGGACAAGGGCTTGGCACAGAGGATCCTAAAGGGTCGAAGTATTGCCAGGTCTTCCTGGCCCCCAAAGAAGATAAGCTTGTAAATTCAGCCTAGCGTTATCTGACATATTTATAGATCTCACTTTTGAGGCCTACCAAAAGTTAATGACTAAAAACTTCAACTTACTCGTCGCCAGTGTAACTCTCCAGCTGTACAATAGAGTCGGTCATCAGCACCTTTCTGATTGTGGCAAGCACGGCCTGTATTTCACTCTGAAAACAACAATAATATTAATTATCAAACTATTAATAACAATACATCACAATCCACAAATGAACAGAACAGGAGAATAATGATGAACGTCACAAATCTTATACATATCAATCGTTTAACTTTACATATAATCACCAAATCCAAAATCAATAAAATGTTTAATGCACTTGCAAGATCTCAATTATTTTGATTTACTGTTTTAGGACTTTCATCGTTATTCCTCTGTACCCTTCAAATATAACAGAATCAACTAGTACAAAATTAGGTCCAGCCGTGGCTTATTATGGGTAGGGTGGGTAATGAGGTGGACTCACGTAGGGCCTGGGCCCCGGCACGCGCAGCGCGTAATGTCCCGCGTGCGCGCGCCCGGCCTCGCACGCCGCGCACAGGTCGTAGTCCGGGCACTGCACGCACGTGTAGCGGAAGCTGATAAAAAAAAATTGAACATGTAAACTTGCCCGGCAATTTTCTGGAACTATAAAAACTAATTTTTTTTAAAAGAGATATCAATGGAACGCAAAAACTGTTTGGCCTCCTGATAACTTAAAAACTACAGCTGATTTATTGCATATACATGTAGAATTGTCAGATACTGAAAAAAATATATCAACAGGACCCGTATATTGTGTACCGCGAAAACATTTTTATCTTCAGTTGTTAAAAAAAAGTTCAGGAAGAACCAGCGAAATAATTTTTGTCACTACCAACACTTTCTTTTGGTGTCAAAACTTACATTTTCAGTGAAATCTAAATACCTAGTTGTAAGGGTAACAAAAATGGGTTCCTAAATATTTTAGATAAAAATTATCGTAACCTAGGGGACATTGGACAATGTTACTTTTATCCTCTGTATTACTTATAAAGTTTTATAAAAAATAATATAATGGCTTTTTTTGGATTGTAATACTACTGTAAAAAATATATTATTCCTTTTAACTAGATTTATTATTATTACTGTTAAATTGATAATTATTGTGTTATTTATATTTTAAGTATTACTTTTTACAACCATTGTTACGATATTCCGTACACACAGCTTGAGCGGGCTGGGCTGTCCATGGTGGTAAATTCATTAGGGAAGGGACATGTTCGTCTTCGTCCCAGTTCAGAATCCGCAACTGTTCATACCAACAACTCCAACAACCTTGGTTTGAATCCCGGCACTACATGCTGCATCGTTGGACTGCATGGAACAACTTGCCTTACGCACCGACTCTACGCTACGTTTTAATATTATCCATACTTATGCGAGGCCCTCTGGCACAGATATTTGTATATCTAAGAGGGCCACAATATTTTTTTGTATGGTCAATGTTTTATTTATGTTAACAATGGTTCATTCTCCCTTTATTAATGTTATTGCTAAATTTATCTCCGCTAACAATATTAGATCATAAAATTCACAAGTACCTGTAACTCCCAATATTATTTTATACTGAAATTTATATATAACTGCAATTGATATTTGTGTGTTGTCTGGGTTTAGAGGGCCTTTTATGTGTATGTGTCGTCCCCTTGCAAGTTTGTGTTGTCTTATCTGTTTCAGCACACAACTGAACCTCGCTACCATACCGTACAAACTTTAAGGCACTGTATCTTCTCTAACCATGACATTGGCAGAATCATCGTCAACACGATGGAGCCATAATCTTAAGCTTCATTCAATGTACTTAAAAAAATGACACAAAAGATTATCCACCCGAGAACTCAACTACTGATGATCTGTTTGGTTGTCTGCCTCTTCAAACCTTGATATAAAGAAACTCACCCGGATATGTCTCCTCCACACGAGTTGCACTGGTACCCCTGCGGTATTCCCTCCGGATTATCGATCACTGTTAACAACAACTATTATTACGCCTTTGTACACAAATTTATTGCTATTCTGATATTGTTGTTCATTTTGGTGCAATAAAGCGTTTACAGGACATACATTTATCTACATATCGACGCAAAAAAGCGGGAACACTTTAAACTGCATCGATGTCAATCCAATTTGGTTGTAAATTCGGAACCAGAGAAAGTATCTACGTCGGATGGTCTGGGTTCAGTGTCTCTATGGCTAATAGAAAAGACACTGTGTAGATATGTCTAATACATTATGTATGTATATAGGGAGTATACATTTAGACCGATCAGAATAAGGAAGTCAGAAACTATAAGAGAGTAATATTTTCTTCTAAATATTACTCTCCGTGACGTCGATTTTCTACATGAGAAAAAATGCAAAATTAAAGAAAAAAAGTTCAAAAAATTAAATACACATTTTTTTAAATTGCAAAACCTTAGCAACAATTATTCCTTACAATCTACACTATCATCTATCAAATAAAAACGTAAACTTCGCGTGTCTGTACACTGAAGATATTTGCAAAAAAATTGGGGGGATAAGTAATAGAACACATTTCGATCATTTTTGAAATTATTGTCTGTTTGTCTGTTAGTTTGTGCACGATCACTTAAAAACTACTGAACCGATTTTGATGGACTTTTCACAGAAACAAAGCTTAACTCAGAGTAGCATATAGGCTTTATTTCATCGCAATCGGCTAAATCAATCAAAATTAATGGACATTTTTAGTTTTCAAATACATTAGTAGGTAAGGTTAGTATGCAATATAACAAAGAAGGATAATTTTAATGTTCGGTACTATTCAGATTGCGTTGGCATGGGCGTGGGCGGGGGGGGCTTGAGGGGGAGCGGAAGCGGAAGTGAGAAGAGGAGCGGATTCTGTAGTCCACGCGAGCGGAGCCGTGTGCACAGATAGTTTGCGTAATAAAATAACTTGACAATGTCCAAGTTCCATTCCTGTTGAGTTATTCTGAAAATCTATGAAAGCAGTTTTTCTTATCTCTATAATCGACCCCATGGTTCCTTATAACCAATCTCTTAGTTTCAGACTTCCCGTTACTGACCGGTCTGGACGACTAGGCTACCACGGCTCTTAGTATTAATGTAATCAAGTTTGATAATTACAAAATTTTGTATCCTTTCCAGTGTCAACTTCAGGGGAAGACGAGTCCCGTTCGTCGTACATGCACATCTCGTTCGCTTCGTCACTTTCCATCCACAGCTCCTTAGTTTTGACCTCTAGAAAATATATACATAAGAATTAAATATATACAATAATTAAAATAAAATAAATCTTTTTTGATCATGGATCCGCCCAAAACAATTACAATACAAAATTTTAGAGTTAATCTATTATATTATAATCTATACTAATATTATATAGAGGTAAGTTTGCGAGTTTGTGAGGTTGTAGCGGGTAATCTCTGGACGTACTGAACCGATTTGGAAAATTCTTTTACCAACAGAAAGCCACGTTATTTGTGAGTGTCATAGGCTATATACGAGTATTAACCCGAAAAATGAAAAGACTTTTTCGTGGTAGTCGGAAAATGTTTACCGCCCAACGAAGTGGGCAGGGTCACTAGTTATTGTATATTGACGACCTCCGTGGCGGACCTGAATAGTTCTCGGACTGCCACGCCGGAGGTTGCGGGTTCGAATCCCGCTGGGGGCAAATGTTCGTATGATGAATATGAATGTTTGTACCCAAGTCTTGGATGTTTATTTAAGTATGTGTAATGTTATCTAGTAACCATAGCACAGGCTCTGCCTAGTTTGGGACTGGATAATTGGTGTGAATGTCTGAGATATTTAAATTTATATACTTATTTATTATTATTTAATGCCTAATTCTAAAACTAAATGACCAATTTTAAAGTACAGTAAGTACCTAGTCACTAGGGAATCGTTAGCTAGCTGAACTAAAAACTTTACAAGGCGTTCGCCTTGGTATATCTCATAATTCATCATGAGCCTGTCGGAGGTCCTTCGCCTTCCTCATCCAGCCATGTCCGATCACTATTTTCAGGTAGGAGGTCCATCTGGCAGGGGAGAGTCCCGCGCTGCGCCTACCGGTACACGGTCTCTGCTTTAAAACTCGTCTGCCTCAACGGCCGTCAAGTCCTAAATTGCAAATTACCTGTTTCTCACTATGTACTAATCGCATATCGTCTTAATCACAAAATATCCACATTTCTAAATGTCAATACAGGTACACTCACTAAGAAAAATCATTCACATTAAAAAAACTAAAATATTGTACGCATAATAAGGCAATAAATGCTATGATGTTGTTAAGCGTACAATATTTTAATTTCATTATAAATCATTTAAAGTGTGATTGCTTTTTCTTGGTGACTATACCTGTATTGAGATTAGAAATCTAGACATTTTGCGACTAAGTAATAGCGATTGTACATAGTAAGCGATTTGTACATAGTAAGAAAGGAGTACATTTAAGGAGTCTCCTAAGAACTTAGGTGACACCTAACCGTTGGTGAAAACGAATTTCGCGATAGGGGCCCCCTGAATGCTAATAAGGGACCCTTAAATCTAGGGGTTCGTTGGTGAAAACGGGCATTAGACAATTAGCGTTTTTTAAGTAATCCGCGCCCGACCCGTCTACGACCGACATGCTGGGAGGAGAGCTGATACTTCAACTACTAATTTTTAAAGATTAATTCAGTTACCTGTATCACACGGTATGGTTGTACTACTCTTTTGCCATGAGAAATGAGCTGCACTGGGTTCCTCTGAAATTAGAAAAAAATTATGATAATGGAAACGCTACGTAATATTGAGACATTTTCTATAGAGAACTCGCTAGTACCACACCCCTGACACTTGATACATTGGAACTGATTTAATTACCAACTACAATTATAGGAGCACTCACTATTCCGTTCACGTTTGTGTGTGCACATAAACTATCGAGAAAACAATACAATTCTACAGGGAAGAGTGCACACTTCAGACAAGTTCAGCCTATCGCCCTAATAGTAACCCAGTCAGTGGTCTATTTGGGGGGGGGGGGAGGGGGGAGATACACAAGAGTAAGAATTAGGCGTACATGCTGTCTTGAAATGATAAAAACAAATTTATTGTACATTTTATTTATTTTTCTTCTTTAACTTTTTAGTTTTAAAAGCGCTTGACTTTGCATCATTGGCAGAGTTTGCTTACTGCATATATTGATCTGTGTCTTTTTGGCATTGTCACATATTTGACTTGAGAATCTGAAAGTGATTTTGTAAAAAATATTATGTACGATGACAAGGCATAACCTTACCTAAAAACTTGAAGATGTAAGGAATTAAAAGGCTTTGTCTATATTACAAAGCAGTTTTACTCAAGCACTCAAGCATACCTTTAACACATGTGTTTTGCTGGTCGAGTAACGGATCTTTTCAATAATTGAATGCTGGCAGTGTTGGATCTAAAGCAGATAATATTACTGATGCTATGTTGACTCATGTTTAACGTTTAATGCTTTTGGCATAGATGACGTATTGAAGCTAGATGCCATTAACAGTGTTGGATATGAAACAACATTCATCATCATCAGGTTATTTTGTCTCCTCTGCAGGAGCACAACCCTCTCTCATCTGCCGGAGACAGACGGAGGTTTTGGCCTACACTCCCCGTGCTGGCCAGACGGGTTGGGGAGGCCTGATTGATGTTTTATAATGTATTCCCTCAGTCGCCTTGTACGACATCCACGGGAAGAGTTGTAGTGGTCCTATTCTACTCTACCAGAAACCACACAGCACAACAAATGAAACAACATTAAATATTGCATATATTTAAATACAGGGATTTTGTTCATAACCCTGGACATACACTACTATTTTATTATAACAACTTACAAATACATACGTAAGTATTGTTTTCATATACTTACTGTTAAACGATTAGGTAGTTTGTCTCATGCTGTCTATCAACAAACATGAACATAGACATAGGCAAAGTTATTGAGGGAACCTTTCAAAATTTGTTTTGTTTGAAAATGTTAATTGTAAGTTTAACCATTAATCAAATAACAAAAGGTCACAACACAATATGATACAAACCTGATAGATTTTCAGGCTGTTGGGAAATTTCCAAAGGTCTCAGCATGGCCGCATCATAGTTGTGATCATAGTGTCTCTTCAGAGTATAATTATGATCGGCAGGTCGGTTTTCTAAAACATAAAAATTACGTAGTTACAAATTAACTGATATAGCTGGTCAAGGACAGGCCAAAGAGTGGAGCAGCTCGTGCAAAACATTGTACCTCTAGCTGCTGCGATACTTGGAATCAGGTGTTTAACGACTGTTGCGAACTCTTTGTTAGTTTTATTATTTTATGTTTTTGTAAAACGAACCTTGTGTCAGTATTAGTTAGTTTTATAGTGTCAAATATAGATCGCCGTTTTTAACCAGGTCACAGTTGGTGGTTTTCCTAAAGTCTGCAGCCTTAGTCATCCTTCGTCACACAATTTTGGTCCTTCTCCCTACTTTCCTAACTAACTAGCCTAACATATGCAAGCCAAACTTGGGTGTATAGAGATAAAATAAAAAATAAGGTCATAACAACCCAACGCGCGATGGAAAGAAACATCTTGAAATTGAGAAAAGATACAGAGTACGAAGTGAGGAAATAAGAAAAAAAACAAAGATAACAGATGCTCTCGAACACTAGCTGAGACTGAAATGGCAACGGGCAGGCCACATATCAAGGCACAAGGCCAAAAGGTAGATTTAACAAGTACAAACTGGAAAGGCCCACTGGGAAAAAGAAAGACAGGAAGACCGAGAAAACGATGGGCAGACGATATTGTCACAATTGCTGGACAGAATTGGATGACCAGAGGCAGGGAAAGAGGAAAATGGAAGAAGATGGAGGATGGTTTTACCCCAAAAAAGTAAAAGCATCCTTTTACCCTTTTGGGTAAAAGCATCACCTATAAAACTAACAATATAATACTTTATTACTAACAATTAAATAGGTAAGTACTATCACTAGAAATGTAAAGGAAAAACAAATGGAAAGAATAAAAAGCTTTATTGTTACATTATTATTATTATAAAGTCATGTCTGCTAATTGCCAGCCGATTAGTGTCGACGAGTCGCAACCCGGCCGCTCTAATCTGCAAGGCAGTGAGTGAACCAGCCAAATACGGTCAAGGCGCACTTCCTCAACAGTAAAAGCGCAGAAGGCAGCGTTGGAGGCGCCTGCGTTACGCCGCCGTTTTGAGCGTGAGAACGTGCAGCCCTTCAAAGTCAGGTCGAGGTATGCGAGCTACCAGCTGATTTCGCCGCTATCGACGCCGGTGACAGCCGTGCGGGGAGCTGTATGAGCCCCCGGAGCTTTACCCGGGTGAGCGTAGAAAAAAGGACAAACAGGTGGGTACAAAGTTATGGTGATGGTCTCTCGGTACCACACCAACAGCCACACGGGCGTCGACTTCTCACTTCTTCATTTCAACAACGTCTAGGCTACCGAGGTGGCCGGCGCCACGCCCCCGCTCGTTTCCATGGAGGTAGTAGACAGGAATACTTTTTTACAATCTGTAGCCGACACCGTTGCAGCAGCAAAGGCTCTTGCCTCGTCGTCCAAGAAACTGTAACTATTCTGTTTTTCGGGTTGCACGTTACACTGGTTATATTTTAAACGTGTCTACGACGTCACAGCCTCTAGTAAAAATTTAAAACTCTAACCAATTTCAGATGAAACAGATTGTACATTTGGTTCTTCCTCGGATTTTGCTATGTGACATGGAAACTCAGCTAGCAAGTGGTCAGGTAGAGGTTGCGCTTTTATAAAAAGAGATGGTACTGCCCTGTAAACAAAACGTATTTTTAACTAAGTTAATGATGTAAATATTATAAGTAATTTGTTTCAAATCCTTTTTTTTTTAAATTTACACAAAACATTCATTAATGGGTCGAAAAGCGGGCGAAGGAAAGCCGCTTTGCGACATTAGATTGCGCCAAGCGGCAATACATCGTCTATGCCTACCCATCTGGGACCAAGGCGTGAGCATTATGTATGTATATATTCATCAATTATACTTCTAAATCATTCTCATGAATCATGAAAATCTAAAAAAAACCGTTCAGTAGGTAGTTAAGGAGAAGATCGCGCATAGACAGAAAAGCAAGGACTTTGCAGTTACACAGACAAAGTATGGCCACGTATTACAAACTTACCATTTGTTTAAACGACTTTTCTTTTTATTAAAGTCTTTGGGGTGAAAATGGTCACCACAAACATATTTTATTTGGTGAAGTTTTTCAATTGGAATGTAGGCCAAGTCTTCGTTTCCGATCCTTTTCACCCATTGTTTGCATCTAAAATGAAAATGTACGATGCGCTATGTATGTACACACGGCCGCAGCGACCGACGGCTATACAAAACCAATTACAATACAATCTAAAAAAGGTGCTATGGGGGTAATAATAATATTAAGCCAGTAATACTCCCAGAATAAAGCGCCGGTATGTAAAGAGCGTTAGCGCGTCTGGGCCTACTATACGAATACAAAAAATATGTATTATCGATAATGAAAATCAGGACTGTCATATATATGGCGCATCAGGGATGTTTGCAGAAGCTCGCAAACCCGATTTTGCATGCTCAATAATAAAGCGAGCTCCCTGATGCGCAAGCAGGACGGAGGGGCGGCGCTAACGGGATCCTGAAGATGATTCGACAGCCCCATGGCCAGACACTGGGCTGTTAAAACCTGTATTTAGATATGTAAGAAAGTAGGTTATAGGTTTACTAACATAGTATTTAAGTTTTACTAACAATATGGATGTATTTTTAATCTGATTCAAATAAATAATAATAATATGCATGATTTAAATCATATCTGTACGATTTTTATAGTTATTTTTATACATTTTTTACATATCAAGATCGTACGGAAAATATAGGTATGACTATTACGAGCCAGGAAATTTCTACTGAATATACACAGAGAAAGCAAAAAATGTATAACTAATGGTGCAATTTCCCCAACATGATCTAAAAGATTGACTTAACGCTAAACACATGACGAATTTTGGGGCGGAATAAAGTGTTTTTTGCATAATCTAAGAAATTGGTTCAGCTTGCCTTCAATATATTCTGTTAGCATTGTATACCTGATTGTGAGAGGAAATTTAGTAATAAAAATTTAACTATGGAATGTTTTACTCAATGAAAACTGTAGAAAATTATGACAAAATAAATACATTTATTATGTATTACACACAATTACCTACAAGGAATGTAGGCAGGCCAAATAAACGAAGGGCAGACGATGCCATTAACTATGTGGGCAGAGATTGGCTCTATGTGGGAAAAGACAGGGAGTCATGGAAAGAAATGGAGGAGGCCTTCACGCAAAGAGAGGTCCATCTACAAATAGATTAAAACTAACCATACTAACAACTAGTGAATACTAACACAATTAGTATGATGTAATTGAAGAAAAATGTAATAGAAATAAAAAAGGCTATTTATTATTATTATTATTACATACAATTTGAGGAAAAGTTAAATATATGATTATTTTATTTCATTTCAAAGGAAATATGATCTTTCCTTTTTTTCATCTGACAGCCCAGCCCATCATTATTAGGTAGTTCCCATTTTCCCATGTTTTTTGGAGAACAGTTTGTTGTGTAAGTATTTGTTTTTTCCAAAGTAATGTATATTTCAGGCTTTAGTGTTTAGTAGTGATAGTACATTATACAACAAATGTCTGTGCATGGGTAAACTATGAAGAAAACATAAATAAACATGATTAAGTTGATCTTATCAGTGAACTTCCTAACCTCAAAACTTACTAAAGCTTACTATCAATGTTTGTAAGGGAACTCTGTGACTATATGAAGACCAGCCTTGGTCTGAAGCACTCTAATTCTGATAGTAAACAGAAAACAAAAAGATATCGTGATTAGACTGATGTTATTATTATTGCCAATGTCTTAAAAGAACAAAAAAACAAACATCCCTATTATATTTTGTAAACACATCTAATTTTAAACCCCGAACCAAGTCTGGGGAGTGGGGAGGCATGATTGTGTTTTACAATGTAACAAAATACTTACCTATCTTCATCTAATGGGAATCTCGTCATAAATTTCCTTTTCTCGTCATTTGACCGGCTATACCTTTTTTTGCAAATTTCACAAGTTTTGGACCATCTAATCGATGCCATTTTAAACATTCACGAAACACAAAATTATTGAGAAATATTGAAAAAATGGCTAGCAACCCACAATTTAGCACAAAAACAAGACTGGACTCTCATACACAATTTTTTGATAAAGGCAAATGTATGAACGGACAGAGCAAAACCATACCAACCTAACAAAATTATAACAAACTATTGGCAGGCCAGGTGTGCCAACATAACCACCAAAATAAGGATGTACATGAGTCAGGCATTTATCGATAGTATCGACTCTTGCAGAATATTATTTTAATTAGAAAAATAATAAGACTTTTTTTTAATATAATAACACGATCGTTATTCATTACACTATACCGGCAACCTCTTAACAATAAATTCCTTTAGCCACGCGTATATTTTTTTAAGGAAGACCGAAAAAAAGGATGTGTTGTAAAAGTAGTACAATAAGTTGTTGGTATACATTTAAGGAATAAAGGGCTGTCAGTTTTTTTTGTAACTGTGTGTATGCAATACAGTTAAATTTATTTACAAAACATACAGTATAAAAATATAGGTTACATCCACCTCAAGCAAAGCCACTTAATTATATTGTAGGTCCAAAATAAACAATGTATTAGATAAGTTGGCCCTCATTAAATATAGAATACAATATTTTGGCTTCAAAAATGCACACTTACTTGGAAGTAGGTACTACTCTGTAAAGAAAGTACCGGGAAAAGCTCAATAATTCACAAAATGTTAATTATTCATCCAACTTTATTAGAGGACCTTCAAAGTATGCTCCTTCAGAAGCGACACACTTACGCCAACGAATAATCCAATCATCAAAACCTTTTTGAAACGCTTTTTCCGAAATAAAGTACAGTTCTCGCCGCGAATTCTCCTTTGTCTTCTATCGAATGGAAACGGGTGCCACGAAGTGGTAATTTGAGTTTAGGAAAAAGAAAAAAGTCGCATGGAGACATATCTGGTGAATAAGGTGGTTACTCAATATGTTTGTAGATTTTTTAATCAGAAATTCATTTACAAGATGGCCTTGTGCGATGGCGCAATATCGTGGTGCAAAATCCAAGACTTTTCTTTCCACAAATCTGGCCATTTTCGTCGAATTTGCTCCCTTAAACGCCGCATAACGCTTAAATAATATTATTTATTTATAGTCTCACCTTCCGACAAGAACTCTGAGAGCACAACACCGCGATAGTCAAAGAAAACAGTCAACATGACTTTGACTTTCGATCGACTTTGGCGTGGTTTTTTCGGTTTCGGTTCAGTTGGAAGGTGCCATTCTGAGACTAGTTTGCATGTCAAACTCGTAAACCCACGTCTCATCACCATTAACAATGCGTTTCATGAATGTTGGGTCGGAATTGATTCGTTCTACCATGTCCTCAGCGACTCGTAAGCGATTGAGTTTTTGGAGAAAATTCAGGTCTTTTGGGAGTAGCCGAGCGGCAATATGTTTCATACCCAAGTGATTATTTAAAATGGTACGGATCGATTCGTGAGATACAGAAAGTTCAATGGCTATCTCTCTCAAAGTTGAATGAGGATTTTCAGTCACTATTTCCTTCACTCTTACGATTTTAACTTCAGTTGCAGACGTTGATGGCCTACCAGAGCGAGCCAAATGTTCCATCACATCTCGAACGCTTTTGAACGCTTTGTACCACTCGTAAGCACATGTTTTTGATATAGTCGACTAACCGTAAGCCTTCTGTAACATTTTCAGTGACTCCGAACATGAAATTCCATTGGCTATGCAAAATTTGAGATAAACTCTTTGTTCGATATTTTTGGTCATTATGAAAATCGCAATATACACTAGATATAATATAAAAAAAACAACACTGTATTAAATATAAATAACAGATGCGCGCCAAAATGGAAAAAAAGTAGTAGTGACATTTTTAAAAACAATAATATTGAATTTGGAACCATAAACATATCATCCATTCCCGATTCTTTTTTGACTAAATGTACATGCTTTTTTCTTCGTTGTTGTGCCCTGTTATTGCGTTATCTTAACAGAATCTGCAGATGTTTCTTCGATTAAAGTAAAGGATCGATTTATAATTTGACAATCATTTCTAATTTTTTCTAACCGATACTAGGTTTATAATATTTGTATTTTGCAACACAGTGATTGTCAGGAAAATGATTGCTATTTAATTTGAATACAATAGAATGTTAATGATAATGAAACACTCACTTGGGCTGCATAATCTTTTTTTCTTTAAAACTGGAGCCTCTTCTAAAATCCGTGAAGTTGAAGTATCTTCAAAACATTGAAATTATGGCAGATTACATAGTGTGTCTCTTAATAAATAACTTGGGCTACACAATATTTTTAAATTTACTGGAATAGTTTTTAAAGTCGATGTTGAAGGTCTAATAATTAATAATCATTAACTCATACTAAGATAAATAAGCTAGTTTATTTAGTGGGGTAAACCAATAAAATTTGATTTTTTACTAACCGATACTTGGTTTACTATAATCGTGGTCTGCAGTTATACTGGCCGACCAATCTGTAAAAACAAGATGTACAAATTGTACAATTATTATAAGATATTTACAGTGCCTTAAAATGTTAAATCACAAATAAGATGAATGTAATTCGTAACTTACCAACATATTTTGTGTTTTGGGAGACTGAAGGTTCTATATGTAGAGGGAATCCTGTTAACATCTCTTCAGTCAAAGGTTTTGATGCTATACCAATAGATGGAACAGCATTTCTTTTAATTTGAGTTTTTTTCTTTTTAAAATCATGAGGTAGGAAATGCTTCTCACAAACATATTTTAACTGGTGTAGCTTTTCTATAGGTACATAGACCAGATCTTCTTTGCCAGTTACTTTGACCCATTGTTTACAACTAGAAAGTAGGTAAATAAAAGTATTTTTTTAGTCCACGGACTAGAGTGTACAATGAAATACAATATACATATTTCAGTAGAGGAAAACATGTAAGAATAGATTATTATATAAGTACAATTCAAGGTTGCATAGATACATTTATTTTGCCATCTGTTATGTACTTAACTCTCTTTATAATGTACAACAAGTGTTAGCATGGTCCGCTGTGACCGAGCGGCCTCACCGCACATAGGACAAACCCAAGAGGTTTATTATGTGTGAGTTATGTAAGACATGAGATGTATTTTCTTATTAATGTTAAATAAATAAATAAAAAAAAATAAAAAAACATGAATAATATTACTAGAAAAGTTCAAGTCGATTATCGATAAAAATCGTACAGATTGGGTGCAGCACTATTGTTACCATACAGCGAGCATTAGTTGCATTTTTACGGATTAGTCCCTTTAAATTACACAACATATAGATTTGCAACAGAGAAAAATACTTACATATCTTTATCCAATGGAAATTTTGCCATAAACGTTCGTTTTTCGTTATTCAACCGGCAAGTTTTTAAACCACATATTTCACAAGTTACTTTAACTCTTTTCATTTTGTTTTAATTTTACACTCTCGACACTGTAACTCACGTTTTTCTGTGTTTGTTAAGTCCGAAATATAATAATAAACATTATAATTTAATACATCATGTTACAACAGCATTGCATTGTGACAGACTGAATCAAATGAACATGGCGGCGCACAGCTGTTCGTCCTCATACATAGGTTACGTTCCGTATGGTGTAAAATTAGCTATTCATTTTGTTCCAATTGTACACACTCGACACTGTAACTCAACTCAGTAACACGTTTTTCTGTTTGTTATGTCCGAAATAAAATAATAAACATTATAATTTAATACGTCATGTCATAAAGTATAGGTACATGATTTACAGCAAAGACATCATTTTTTTTGCTATGGCAATCGCATTTTGCAGATACAAATCTTGACAGACATTGGGGTTGTTGTTTTTGAGCAGTTTTTCATATATATTTTTTATCCAATGGATAAAGAAATATTTACAAAAATACTTATTTTTCAACTTTGTTTTAATTTTTTCGTATTTTTGCATCAGTAGCGAGACTGCCACCACAAAGTACCTAAGTAAAGCGGCGGTCGCGCGCCGCTAGACAGAGAGACCCTTGAGAGACCGCATGGAACAAACCGCCATTTCTCGCACACTCCCATTGACGCTACGTTTACAGGTTTACAGGCATTCTCGGGCAGTCTCGGGCAGAACTCTACCGCGAGTATCATACATAGTGATAGCCCGGCTGGTTTTCAACATGAATACACGGTATTATTATGGTTGCAGTGTATTTGGTTGTTTAAATACTACTAAAACCTGTACCTACACGTTCTTCAAGTTTCCAGAAGATATTGAAAGGTAAGTAAAACTCTGTTTTCTCTTATTCCTAGATATAGGTTATAGGTACGTACTTTAAGGAAATAGCCGCTTTGATAACGATCAATTATTACACATTCACACATCACAGCAGAAATTAAATTAATTAAAGTACAGTAATTAAATACCAAATAACATTTCACTTGCATTAAATAAATTTTATCTTTTCATTACATCATCTCGGCTGATACAGGTGGAAGCGGAGTAGTATTTGACATCAAAAAGAGAATAATGTATTCCAATTTTGAATACAGACATATTTTATTTCATTAATATACAGACGCACGGCAGTGTCTCAGCCAAGTTCGGGAGAGAACGCCAGTAATTAAATCCCAAATAACATTTTACTTGCAGTCCAATTCTTTATCTTGACGCACGGCAGTGTGCTAGCCAAGTTCGGGGGAGAACGGATGACACGCGTTCATGTATATACCTATTTATTTTAACATCTTAATCGTAAGACTGACTGAATAGCAATTTTTTTTTTGATAAAAATAACTAGTTCATTTTAAAAATCAAATGTCTATTTTTCAGACGAACCTTATGGCTAAGTTTAATTGATCGAGAAGATGTAAACAACAAATGGTCAACATATCTCCGAGTTTGTGAGGCCCACTTCGAAATTGATTCTTTAATAAAGACATCAAACCGAACTCTCTTGAAAAAAGGCTCTGTTCCTAAGCTTTTGCTACCTGTCAAAAAACATGAACATAAAGAATCACAAGCAACTGTGGAGACTACCGAATCATATACACAATGTGAAAAAAATCAATGTGAAGCCAATTCACAAACTCCATCTCACCTTTCTGCTAATACTCCTCGAAAAAGAAAGCTTAAAAACGATATTCTTGAGTGCAGGAAAAGATTAAAAACAACGGCTGCATCAGAAACTAATCTGTTTCATAAATTGTGTGACAAACTTCTTACTGAAAACTTATCTAAAGTTGTAAAAGAACAAGTAAAATTAAAATTTCATTCTTCTGGAAATAGGTACAGTACAGACTATAAGATATTTTGTCTCAATTTGTTTTACACAAGTCCACAAGCATACAATCTATTAAGTGAATCTTTACTAAATATGCCGAGTAAAACTACACTCAGGCGAATGTACATGCCAATTAATACAAAAGTAAATAGTCATATGATGGAAGTTCTCAAAACGAAAGCTAGCAGTATGACTGATATGGAGAGAAACTGTTCTCTTGTCATAGATTATATGAGCCTAAAAGCTAATTTATTTTATAATATAAAAGAGGACAAAATTTATGGATTTCATGAAATAGACGGAATACAATCTACAGAGCCAGCAAAATATGCTTTAGTGGCAATGATACATGGAATTTTTATGAATTATAAGCAGCCTGTAGGATTCGCACTATTATCCGAGTGTAAAAATTACAAATACGTATCGAAATGGATAGATAAGCTCATCAAGAAGCTTTTTGAAATAGGCCTCAAAATACGAGTTTTAGTATCAGGCATGGGTTCAGACTTCAGAAGCAGCGCCAAAGAAAGACAAGTTACAATTGAAACTCCGTACTTTTTTGTGGATTCTAATAAGATATTTTATATTTTTGATGCTCCTCATTTAATTAAAGCGTTGCGCAATAATTTGATGAACTACAATTTCTACTTTGATAACTGTGTAGCTAAATGGGATCACATCATTCATTTTTACGAGAAAGATAAAACTCAACAACTGAGGACTGCCCCAAAATTAACGGAAAGTCACATCAAGCCTAACCGTTTTGAAAGAATGAAAGTAAAGTTGGCTGTGCAGGTACTTAGTGCTACAGTAGCAGCAGGTTTATCAACATACAGAGATTCTGGTGCGATCGATTCAACTGCAGAGGGAACAATAAAACTAGTTAGAATTATGAACAATTTGTTCGATTTTTTAAATTCTTCAATTCGTTTTGGCTCTACTGAATACCAACACGCGTTCAGCGGTACAGCACTTCAGATTTCCTTTCTTAACGAAATGACGAAGTTTTTTGCAACATTGAAATTAATTAGTCCAAAAACTGGTAAAAACGTTACTCGGAAAGTTAAGTTTCTGGAAGGTTTCCAAGTAACTTTAAAATCTATTTTGCTTTTGTTCGAAGATTTAAAATCAGAAGGATACTCTTACATTATGACAAGGCGACTGAACCAAGACTGTTTGGATAATTTTTTTGGTAGAGTGTGCACCCGTAACGGAAACTCAACAGAACCAACAAGTTGGCAACTGGTGTCGGCATTTCGAAAATTTTTCTTTATTACTATAATCAAACACCCTAAACAGGGCAACTGCAGCGACGATGTATCAGATATTTTGCTTGAAGGTAATAATTTATATGCAAGTTTAGCTAGCGACGAACAACAATCAACTTCTAGTGAACCACTGGCAAACATTCCTGAAGTATCACAACTAGGAAATATCAACGATAATTCACTCATATCATCAGCGGATTACAATGCATTTGATTTGCCCGAGAAAAACGCATTAGTGTACACATGTGGGTATTTATTAAAAAAATGTTATGATCAGCACAAAGATTGCAGTCTTTTGAAATCGTATTTAAGATCGGCAAACAGTGCAAACTTTTCGCAAGATACGACATTTATTCGTTACACAGATTATTGTAAAGATGGAGGAAGCACTATGTTGATTATACCGCAAGACAATTTTGTGCAATTTGTTGAAGCAATGGAAGATAAATTCGGATCATATTTTAACAATAAATGTGTAAACTGTAAAGTACTGAAGAATCTATTGGAAGAAGTTGAAAATATATCTTTTTCAATGCCTTGCACATGTTTCCCCATCATATATTTAAAGAAACTTTATCTGAGAATGCGACTTTTCTACACATTACGATACAATAATCGTGCATTTAAACAATGTCGCAATCGACGAAAATATTTTTCAGTGAATAATCTGTAACACCTGTGATTTTTTTTTGTAATAATATTCTAATATACCACTTTTTTATTTACCTGTCTACTTTAAAAACACATAACGTAGGTATATTTTTACATACATACACTTGTTTTGAAAATAGTATGTCTGTTTGTCCGTCTGTTACAACCGATTTGCTTCGAATCTACTGGACCGATGAAGTCCATTTTTTTTGTTACAAACTAAACAGTGTGACATATTGAATGAAATGGGTTTCGCATATATTTTTTATATATCTAAAATAAATAATTTTAAAGTAATTTAATAAAATAGAATAAACGAAGTTGTGCGTGTAGTGTAGCTTTTATTTAAGGAAAGGATATAGAACTTGTCACCCTTTTAAATCTCAACTCATTTTCGCCGAACCTTGGCGCCCTTTTCACATTTATGTTTCCGTCGAACTTGGTGCCTTTTTCACATTTATGTTTTTGGTGGGATCACTTTTACACCATTATTACATTTTGTTGAGATTGGATTCTTCGTCGTGTGTGGCGTCGGCATATTTTTATGGATATTTGATGGTCTGCTACTCTCTAAGGCATGTAAACATGATATTTATATTCATTTATTGTTTCATGTAGTTTACAAGATGTTAGATATCAATACACAGGTACTCACATAAACCCTGTAAGGGCGCTACAATATATGTAAAATTATAATGATAAGATGTATGTATGCATGTATAAATGAATCGATGTATGTATGTTTGTAAATATAAACTATCTACTTATTTTCAAAATTCAGAATCAATACAGTAGCAACCCTAGTCACTCAGGCACGTTTAGGTAGTTATTTTCGAGAAAGGTGGGAGTAGTCCTTCTGTATATTTTTAATTTTGTGCTGCCGCTCCACTTTCAAGCTTGACTATGTGAGAGCTTCTTAGAATTTCATTATTGCACCAATGAATGTGATCACTTTTAATATGAATTAATAAGTCATAATTTCGGTGTTTCAGACACTTTAATCCAAGTCATACTTTTTTGTTTTCACCACATTTAATATTCTTTTAGAGATGTTGTCAACCTGATTAGTATTTGCCAAAATGTATTTGTTTCCTCCATAACTGCCACGAAAGATGAAACGGTTTTTGGGTCGATGTCTTTGGGTGAACAAAAACAGCATGCGAAAAAATTATAATAAAATGTTGCACAAATTAAAAAGTTATATAAAAACAATATATATTCGATATGAGAAAACTTTTTAATACCTTAGTCAGACACTTTACTAATTTTCCGGTCAGAGTGTACAAAAGGGGGCGTTAAGGAAAAAAATCTCTGATTGCCGGAGATATGGAAAGGAGATACTCTAACAATGCCATTAAATTGTAAATAGAATTCTAATAACTTTAAAAACTCATGTGATATCCAACTACTTATAATTACATTTAAATAGATAGAAAGATTTGTTTTGAACACTCTTTTTGAACTTGACAGTTGTAAAAACGAGAGTATTACATGCCAGGAAAATGATTTTAAAGGTAAAACATTGAGAAAATCATTAATAAATCGCTTTATTAGCTATGTGAGAGTTACAGTACCAATAATACAGATTAATTGGATTTATCAAATGGTTCTAGTTTAAGCCCCTTGTTTTGTCAAAATCATACAATACGGGACTTTGTCCACTTTACAGAGATCAGCCCATCTATCAGTATCGGTACCTAGCAGAGTCGATTTTTGAATTGACTGAACTCCATGTGACTGACACAGTTATGTATGGGAAGTTGAGTTTTGCTAGTTAATTTCTGCATTCATCATAGTTCTTTCCAAAACTTTCTTCATATCCTATATGAGAGAGGACATCTAATCGTTGTCTTCGTGCCTGACTAAGTTATAGTTTTATTCATATTGTGAGAATTATAGTACTCATTAAGTCCTTATCCTTATTAGATGGCCTCTCTTTATTAGAATTCTGATATGAAATATCAGACTAAGCTGAAAGCTCACAAGTTTTGGTGACAGTCCATATTGGTTTTATATTTAACTTACTCTCAATTCATGAATATCAATGCCGATTAGTATATTCTCTCTGTGTGCAATGATTAATTATTGATATGACAGACACACTTACCAGTGAATCTTCTTTCAACATTTGGTGCTAGTACTTCGTCTTTGAAATATGAGTGATCCGAGTGCCTTTTCTTAGTTTGATACTCATATTTATTTGCTGAAATAAAAAGAATGTCGACTTATTTAAGATTAATAATAACAATAAAAATTATTGTTTAAATTTTTTTTTACATTTCTATTGTTGTTAGTGCCTTAAAATAGAGTATTAAATTAAGAGTTAGTGTTGGTTGTGATGATCTTATTTTTATCTGTATACACCCATGTTTAGCATGCAAATGTTAGGTAGGCTTGGTAAAATACATGTTTCCGTTTCTATATTCTTTATTTTCATTGTAGTTTGCTTTTAATATTTCTTTCTGTGCCCATATTTTTTTCTTTCAATTTCTTTATTGTTGTTAGGGCTAAAATATATTTTATTCCCAAGGTAGATGTAATCTTTTACATATTATATGAATTTATATGCAACCCTATTTTTGCTCTCTCTGTTCAGTGTTTATCATTTGTTCTAGCTCTATAGATGTGGTAGCAAAGAGCGCAATATCGTCGGCAAACCTCAGGTCACTTAGGTACTTTCCTAGTAACCAAATACCATTATTTTTCTTATTTAACATTATCGACTCCTATAGTATAAAGAACATTTTTAATTAAACTCGTACACTAAATTCATAGGCCCTTTAGGCTACTTACGAATATCTTGAATGGGTAGCGTAGGTAACCCATTGGAAATTTCCTCGGGTGTGAATAAAGACGGGTAGGCACCATATCTTAAACGGCAATTTGGCCTGACAAACTTTTTCTCAAAGTGAACGTGACACACTGCACACTTAGAAAGTTTTGTTCTCGGTAAACTGTTGAGAACTTGAGAGTTTACACAGTCCAACCATTTAGTAAGTTTCTCTTTAGCGTTTACGGGGAAATAATGCAAAAATACGTCCGCTCGCTTATTATTGCAACCCGTAACACAACACTTTGGTGTCCGCATAATTGTGTGAATAAAAAATACACTATGAAAATGTAATAAAAACCAATGAACATCAAACAGTTCAATAAATCCAACCCCTTCGAACTTTGACTTGTTTTGACATTTTTTGTTTTAAAGATATTTTGGCTTGGTTACAAGACCTTTAAGCCATGTCTTATTTGAAGTCAGTACACTTATCACTTTATATAGCTATCTTGTTAAAAGTGTTCTTTACGTAACTATACTGGGTGTTGTTTTAGACAGTGGTCAAATTAAAGGAGGTAATTGTATTGCTGATACTGATTACAAATCAATAAAAAAAAGTATACCTTAAAAAAATCCTAAAATCGTATTTTTTTTCTGAAGCATCTATTTTATTTGTTATTCTACGTCGGTGTCACGAGGTCACAAGCTTACACGTGCCGTCACGTGTCGGTCGGTACCGCCACGCACAAAGTAACCGCCACGAGCGGCCTTGCCCCGCAGCCCGCGCTCCCCGCGGCCCGCGTTAACATTCTCCGCCAACTGCCCAGTCTTTCTAAAACCGCGAGCGTGCACGCATCGTAATTACAATGTCGCATTATTGTAACCACGCGGATGCACTTACCCTTGCTGGTAACAGCTTGAGGGGTGCAGTAGCAATGTACGCGGAGGCACTCGGACCGGAGGCGTACCCCGTCGCAGGCGACCATGCTCGACTACGGGCAGTTTGAAGTCCCAGCGCACATTAGTGGGCTTCTCCGTCGACTTACAAGAACAGATCCGAGTCGCGTTTTGTAGATGGCTCCTTGAACATCAGCATGTGAACACCTTAGGACCTTAATGTCAGGAAAGCTAAAACGGTTTGTCTGTAGGTACCGAGGAGCTTACTAGTGTAGTGCAATTGCGTACGTGAGTGATGACCGCCTTTGAAATGGTAAGAGATAAAGTTTACGTGCTAAGCAGAATAAAAAGAACTTAGGCGATGTTTCGTCCTGTGTATCGCTTGTGGTTACGAGTAACATAATTTTTACGTAAGTCAAGCCATACATTTTCTTATTAAGCGAAAACAATATCTCTAATTTTACAACTCAGGATCCTAACAATTACGTCATACAGTAAGACATTGTCGTTGTGTTTATTTCTAAGCGATACCAACAAAAAGTCATACGTAGTTTAATTTGTTTTCTAATTTACTTGACTGGAAAATCGAACTCAGAAACTCGTATAAAAAGACTGAGATCTATTCCCAGTTAACGTTTCGGGCGTTGACCTGTGCGACTGTGTGTTGTAATCGGCGCGCGCGTTTGAACTGTTGTCAGCTGTGCTGCACGACATAGTACATGTAAATGTCAGAGAGATGCGTGAAACGTTACGGAAGGCGTAGGGCTCTGATTGCTTTGTTAATTGTTTTTCAATTATTATTATACAAATTAAAATTATCTGCACTACAGTTTTGTACAATATGACCACTGTTTAAAACAACACCCTGTATATTGGAAGGAAGAAGCCTAGTTATTCAATAAATCGATCAAGCGGCGGGAGGCATTATTTGACACTTGCATGCACTTCATAAATTTTATTGGCAAAGACGAGCATGTAAAAATTAAATGATCAACGTCGCCGACAGCGTTGTTACAACTTCTGCACGTAGGTATTACTTTGTATAATTCAAAACCTGAACAGTCTTTGGTTTACATTAATATTTATAGTTAAACCAATTTCTGTCTGATAAACATGATTTTGTTAAGAATAAATCTACCATCAGTAATTTACTTGAGTACAAGAGTTTCCTGTGCAGTGATTTTGCTACCAGGAGTCAAGTCGAGTCAATTTACACGGATTTCTCTAAGGCATTTGATAAGGTCAACCACTCGTAGTCCGTTTTCTATTGGGAACGTTTGCAGAGCAATGCCACTTGGTATGGGTGTCATACACGTCAAACTAAGCCCAAAAAGCCTGGTAGGCAGACGTAACTTCGCGACAGGTGCGGGGGGAGGGGAGTCGAAGTACCGAACTCCTTTTTTTGGCCCCTTTTGTACACCCTAACCCTAACACGCCCCGGACAAATTTTCACGCCAATCAGATTTTTTTCCATAGCGCCCCCTTTTGTACATTCCAACCGTGCTGTTATGTGATTGTTTGCTTTTTCTTTTGTTTTATCAAAAATATACCCTTGATTTTTATCTTCATTTAAGTATATTTTATCGTCTTATGATACTTGTAACAATAGTTTGCAATATTTATCATGCTGTGTATACATAGTTGGGACTGCCGTCCAGAATCAAAACTTTGTTAAAATTAATGTATATTATTTATTATGACTGTAATCTGTGTTGTATACCTAATAAATAAAAAGGGGAGGTGCAGGTGTGGTGATGTGTCTATTTATCGTGGTTATGAAGTCTCGGCTAGCCACTCTCAGCTGCTCATACCAAGTCTTGGTATGTAGATCTGTTTGGATACTCCCATATTGTTTTCCTTTTTCTTCCTAATCTTTCTTCCAGAATTCTTTCCATTGGTTTTTACATCTTCAGTTATTGAAATATAACAATCAGTTAATGGGATATTAACTATAGGTAACATCTGACATCCAATGAGTTGGTCCCTTCATATGCTGTCTTGTCAGCAATCTCATTGCCTATGGTCCCTTTGAGTGAAGGGATCCACATAAACAAAACTTATTTCCTCTCTTAGCATATTGAAGTATCCTTTGATTAAAAACAATATAAAGTTTGGTTTAAAATGGATTTTTAATTTTGCTAACTTTTAATTAAACTGAGTCAGTGAAAATTAGAAAGTAGTATTTACAGATATTTACAGTAGCAATGCTTTTAACACGGCATAAGCCTCAGCTTTTATTCACAGATTAGTAGTATACTTATTATAGACTAGCTGTGCCCGCGGCTCCGCTCGCGTGGACTACAGGATCCGCTCCCATTCCCACTTCCGCTTCCTATCCCACTTCCACTCAGACTCTCAATCCCGCTCCTGCTACCGCTCCCGCTCCCGATCCCTCTTCCGCTCCAGGTCCAGGTCCAGGTCCAGGTCCAGGTCCAGGCCCAGGCCCAGGTCCAGGTCAAGATCTAGCTAAAGGTCCGGCCCCAGATCCAGCTCCAGATCCAGATCCAGCTCCAGATTTTTCATCGTAATCGACTAACTCAATCAAAAGTTATGTGAATTTATAGTTTTCAAAATCTCACATTACATTGGTACGATACCCGCTCCCGCTACCGCTCACGAATTCAATCGAGCATTTACACCCTCCACTCCTCGCAGTGTATGCGAGTTTTCGGAAACTATAAATTGGTATAACTTTTGAATGACTGCACCGATTGCAATGAAATAAAGCCTATAGGTTACACCAAATTAAGCCCCATGTTTCTGTGAAAAGTCCATCAAAGTACGATCAATAGTTTTCAAGTGATGCGTGCACAAACTCACAGACAAACAGACAAACAGACAAAAATTTCAAAAATGATCGAAATGTGTTCTGTTGCTTATCCTTAGACCCCCCAATTATTTTTTTGCAAATATCTTCAATGTACAGACACGCCATGTTTACGATTTTATTTATTAGATGGGTATCTCTGGTTCATAGACAAGTGCTGCCCCCTGATTCCTATACACCAAACTAAGGTATCTTCATATATAACAAAATGGTGTTGATGTATGTAGATTCCTGTCCTATACACTCTATGGCTCCAATTCGGGTTAACTAGAGACAAAACTAAGAAATGACTTGTTGTTATTTTAGAAAGACTATTAAGGTCATCGTCTCCAACTTACAGTGTTATCTCCATATGTTCAGGGAAAAAACAAATGGATGGAAGAAATCGGTATATTAAATCATAACGCTGGTCCTTCCCATTCGAGAGTATAATGTCCATTATGATAATTTGATTGGATGCGGATTGAACATAAAATAACCATTTATCATTTAGTTCATTACCTTGGTACTAACAATTTGGTGACAAATCATCATAACAATAAGTATTTCGTATTCATCATCATGTCAGCCCCTAGAAGTCCACTAGTGGACACAGACCTTCCTCAATGAACGCCACAACACCAGGTCCTCCGCCCTCCACATCCAGCCGCTACTGGCCACCTTCTTCAGGTCGTCGGTCCACCGGCGAGGCCTAGTACTGCGATGGCCAACATGTCTGCCCAGCGTGGCCATTATGGGCAAAACTCCCCGAAAAATTAGAATGAACAGTAAAAAGACTTCGTATTACATACTTTTAATTTTTCAGATTATTTATTTATCTGGTGGACCTAGAAATTACCTTGCTGTGTAGCTGAAGAGGTTTGTGGCTCATCGATGACCCTAGGTTGGGCTCTTTTGGCATGAACATGGACTCCTGAAACAGAAACAAAAGTCAACGAAGTGTGTGTCACACATGATATGTGGGTTCCAGTCCAGAATATTTTATTTCAGGAACGCAAATAAGTACCTGGAATGTTCAGCAATGGGATTGCCAATCTGTTCAGCCTAGTGTCTGAGTAGTGATAAACACTTTCGAAGTGTTGGTGACATACTCTTCTATTCTTAAATATCTCCATGTTATTCAACCCCACAATATCACCACCAACTTTCATGACCCATGTACGGAATCGTTCCACATCTTTTTCTGGATTTGGGAAGCAGTGTAACGCCACACCTAAAACCATAAAAAATATTGATTGTAATGTGTTGATGTCTTTGCTTTAATTCAACAAGAATAAAAAAAAAAATTAGACACTTCCGTTCAATTTCATTCCCACTTCCTTTATGTATAGGTTAAGTTGGCGGCCATAACTTTTTCTCTGTCAATCACTCCTTGCTTTGGGCTATAGTGTTCTTTTCAAATAAATAGACATTTAATATAAAACACGTTTTATTTCTAAGAAAATCGTAACAGGTTATGGGCCCAGTGCGTGTATGAAGGAAGAAATAAAGTGGATCGGTCGTCTGAACGAAAAAAAAATAGTGTGGTTACGTCGGTGCACGTGTGTCTAGTAGCACGGCACGTTGGACGTGTAATCGCCATGGATATTGGAAATCTTGGCATCGTGACTGCGAAGAGGTTCGCAGGCGACAACTATCGTCAATGGAGGTTCCAGACGACACTTGCCCTGAAGGCCAAAGGTTTGAATGAACACATAACCTCTCAAAATTCACCGGCGGGGGCCGAAGTGGATGAATGGAAGAAGGATGCGGCGAAGGCGATGTATATTATCACAGCATCGATGGAATTGAGCCAAATAAGTCTGATTGAAACGTGTGATACGGCCAAAAGTATCTTTGATAAGTTGGACTCTATCTATGATCAAAAAAGTGAGAATAGCAAAATGCTGCTGCACGAGAAATTCCATACAATTAAGTTTGTTGAGGGCGAAAGCATTGCTCAATATATTTCAAAAATAGAAAATATTGCTAAACAGCTGAAAGATGCCGGCGAGACAATTTCAGAAATGGCCATTGTAACGAAAATTTTAGGGTCATTGCCGGAGCGTTATCGCATGGTGCGACAAGCGTGGCTGTCGCTCGACCCACCGAAACAAACAGTGATTAATCTTACAGCGCGCCTTTTAGATGAAGAGTTAAATTTCAAAGTTCAAGAAGAAACTGCACTAGCTACTGAATCGTCAACCATTAGGAAATCAGTTAAATGCTTTGCATGCAAAAAGAGAGGCCACTATGCTCGTGATTGTCGCTCGAAATCGCAGGATAGCTATTCGAAACATGACAAGAAGGAGTCTGCCTTCACCGCCCAGCTTGAGGCGAAAAACATAGAAGACGAAGAGGCGTGGATCTTAGACAGTGGGGCATCTGCCCACATGACATACCGCCGCGACTATTTCTCAGACTTCAAGCAAGATTGCGGCTGTGTGAAGTTAGGTGACAAAAGTGAACTACAAGTGCAAGGCTCAGGGACAGTTAACATAAGAAAGTTCTTGGACGGTAAATGGTATAATTCTACAATCAATAACGTGCTTTATGTGCCTGAATTGAAAAGAAATTTGTTTTCCGAAGGTGTCATAACCTCAAACGGTTATAGTGTACTGAAAAACCAATCATTTGCAATAATAAAGAATAGCGATGGAGATAACTGTGCAACTGGTTTCAGACAGTCCAACAATCTTTACAAAATGATGTTTAAATCAGTCATTGAAGAAGCAAACTTAGCATCAATGAAACAATGGCATGAAAGGTTAGGTCATATAAATAAGGCAGTCCTTCAGGACATGATACAGAGTAGTCAAATTAAAGTATCAGATAAAAACGATTTTTTTTGTGAAGCCTGTGTACTTGGCAAACAGCACAGAGCACCATTTAACAAGAAAGCACCTGGGAGTACCAGAAATGGCACTAAAGTCTATAGTGACTTATGCGGACCAATGCCGGTCACATCCGTGGCAGGTACAAGGTACTTTATCACATTTATTGATGCACACTCAAAATATATGGTAGTATATTTTCTTAAACAAAAGAATGATGCTTTAGCTGCCTTCCAAAGCTATGTGAAGCAAGTAGAGAAAAAGTATGATATAAAAGTACAAACACTTCATTCTGATAATGGGACAGAATACTGTAATGAAAAATTTAAAGAGTATGCGAGACAGGAAGGCATTATTTTAGAACACACTGCACCATACACTCCGCAACAGAATGGGCAAAGTGAAAGAGCAAATAGAACAATCATGGAGTCAGCTCGCTCCATGTTATTTGCCAAGAAAATGCCATTGGAACTGTGGGCAGAGGCAGTTAATACTGCAGTATACTTAATAAACAGAAGAGTGAAAGATAATATCAGTCCTTATGAAACATGGACCGGGAAGAAGCCAAACCTCTCCCATGTTCGAATATTCGGTGCAGTTGCATACATGCACATTCCAAAGGAAAAGCGACATAAGCTGGATATGAAAAGCAGAAAGTTAGTACTTGTTGGTTATGACAACTTATCAGACAACTATAGGTTGTATGATAAAGATACCAGAAAAGTAATCATCTCAAGAGATGTAATTTTCGAAGAAGGCATGACAGCTGATTACAACATCAATGAAGAAATGTGGTATGCACAATTAATATTGTTTAACTATGAAAATGAAAGCCAAGGCTCTGGTATGTCTTATAATCACAATGAATTTGAAGAGTTTTATGAAAATGCGATAAATAATACAGAGTCATCACCTCTTGACAGACAATATGAAAAGACTCAACAGATAGATAGTCTCCTAAATGAAGAGTCGTCATTATGTGTCAAGCCATGTGAACAGACTCAACAGATAGACTTTCCTGTTTTAGAGGACATCACTAAACAAGAGAATAAAGAGGTAGAATCATCACAAGGTAGTGAACAGATTCAAAAGAAAACCTATCTTCTACGTCCTAGAAGGATCAAACATTCTACTCCGCAGGCCGCGATGCAGATGGTGGACAGTGCACCATCTGATGCCAAGGATTCAGACTCTGAAGACGTGTCATATGTAGCTGAGGCACTTCTGGTGGAAATGGATGTTCCTGTAATGTACCAGGAGGCAATGTCTTCCCCAAATGCTAAAGAATGGGAATCTTCTATACAAGAGGAATTACGAGCACATGAAATCAACAATACGTGGGAGCTGGTACAGCTTCCTAAAGATAAGAAGCCAATTGGAAGTAAGTGGGTGTTTCGTATTAAACAAAATTCTGATGGTTCTCTTCGTTATAAATCCAGACTATGTGCCAAGGGTTACTCGCAAGTTCAAGGGATTGATTATTCTGAAACGTTTTCTCCTACAGTTCGCTATGACACAGTAAGAGTAATGCTCTCACTGGCAGTACAGTTAAAGTTAAAAATTCAACAATTTGATGTAAAAACAGCCTTTCTGTATGGAAAAATTGATGAAGAGATTTATATGCTGCCACCTGAGGGCTTACCCAACACTGATGGTCATGTATGCTTACTAAAAAAGTCTCTGTATGGCTTAAAACAAGCACCAAGGTGCTGGAATCAAACTTTCATATCAATTTTAAAAGAATTTAGTTTCAAAACTTGTGAAGCTGATAAATGTGCATTTGTATCAGAAAAATATAAGCATGATCTATATCTCCTGTTATATGTAGACGATGGACTTGTGCTAAGTCAATCTGATGATTTAATTCACAGGTTTTTATTGGAATTAAAACAAAAATTTGATATCACTATAACAAGTCATGTAAAATGTTTCGTAGGGATGCAGGTGGAAGTAAATGAAAATTCTATTTTTATTCATCAAAATAAATACATAGAATCTTTAATCAGTAAATTCAAATTAGAAGAGGCTTTCAGTGTCAGTGTTCCAGCAGATCCAAATGTAAAACTATGTAAATCAGAGCATTGTGAACAAATTGTGCCTTATCGCCAGGCAGTAGGTGCCTTGATTTATATTGCTATTGTAAGCAGACCAGATATTATGTATGCTGTAAACATTGTAAGTCGGTACCTGGAAAATCATGACCAATCACATTGGAATGCTGTTAAAAGAATTATTAAATACTTGAAGCATACAAAATATATGGGTATATTATACTGCTGCAATGATAACTTGAATGTAGAGTCATATTCGGATTCAGATTTTGCCAGTGACATAGACACACGTAAATCAACCAGTGGCTATGTAGTTATGATTAACAACAGTGTTGTAACCTGGGCATCTCAAAAACAAAGTTTTGTGACTTTGTCAACTTGTGAAGCTGAATATGTTTCTGCTTGTTCTGCTGTAAAAGAAATTGTTTGGATGAAAAATCTGTTAACTGCTTTAGGTGTAAAGTACACAAACTCTGTCATGTTAAAAATTGATAATCAAAGTACAATAAAATTGATTAAGAATGAAACCCTGCACAAACGTACTAAACACCTGGATATAAAATTGCATTATATTCGGGAAAAATATAGTGATGGCACAGTAAATATTAGTTATGTTAATACAAAGGAACAATTAGCAGACATTCTGACAAAGGCTATCCCTAAGTCTCAGTTTGAATATTTAAGGCAGTGTTTAGGCATGCGTGCATGTGTGGAGCAGTAACAGTGATTAAGGTAGAATTAAGATACATACTATTATTGTAAAAGTATTCTGTTTTTTTTTTTCTTTATTGTTTACATTATGTAATAGATAATTAAGGAAGTGGAAGTGTTAATTTCGTGGGAGTGTTGATGTCTTTGCTTTAATTCAACAAGAATAAAAAAAAAAATTAGACACTTCCGTTCAATTTCATTCCCACTTCCTTTATGTATAGGTTAAGTTGGCGGCCATAACTTTTTCTCTGTCAATCACTCCTTGCTTTGGGCTATAGTGTTCTTTTCAAATAAATAGACATTTAATATAAAACACGTTTTATTTCTAAGAAAATCGTAACATCTTAAATTTTTTATTAATTATGCTTAGTATTTCAAACAATAATTTAAGGTTTCCTACGAACAATGCCTGTTGTTAACAATGAGATATAGAGAACAGACTCAAGAAGTGGCCATGAATAGAAGCGAGAAATGACTATCTTGGAGATGTTACTAGAGTTTATGGTAATCATCATAGGCACAAATATGACCCAGCACCAATGAATGAATATATTTATTTCAGACCACCGTGCGCCCTTTGGGCACAGAGTAAGTATAAAATATATCAAAACACTGCATACAGAGTTTGGCCCCCATTAGTAGCCTAGGTGGCATAGGTGGTCAAGGGTATGACTGTGTCCAGGCCATATGAACACTTTCTACTACAAAATGTTGATTAAGATCATATTTTTGTACTTTATCGAAAAGCCTGTAGTATGTGGCATAAGTTCATAAAAATTCGTTAGGTACCTGTCTGGGCTCGGTTGGTCCCTCTACCTCTGCAACATAATAAAGTGCACTACCAACTAGGCTTTCATATACACTTGTGTATCCCAGACTAGGAAGGATCCCAGTATGCATACTTCCATTTTATTTTCGATCCATGATACAAGATATTCCTTCAGTTAAGTTTTCTCAAATCTGAAACACAGGACTAATAACAAACTCTAGAACCATCACCAAGATTAGTAGATTCTATAAATTCTTAGTACGGAAATAATAGTTAGCTACACACGTAGGTCTAGCTGTATACAATTAGGTGTAGACAGTCACAGTCGACTAACACAAGAAGTCCATGTATTTTGATTGATTAGGTTTGTTAAGCCGATAGCCATGTTGTCCTAAGGACTGCTGCAACAAAAAAACTGTGAGCTTGCCCACCCTGGTTGAGTGAGCAAGCTTAGGCCTAGTTGGAAATAGCTACCTATATGTAATACCACAGAAAGAAAATCAAAGATTAACGAGAAATCTGTAATAGGCTTTAATAAAGTAGTTTTAAGAAAAATAATTACCACATCCAGCCATTACTGTGCAGCCAGGTACACAGCAAGATTTTTTAGTCATCTTGGAGTGTTTAGTCTTTCACAGTGGCAAAGCAGCGAAACCACAAAAAAATATTATATATACCACTAAGTCACTGAGCTCGTTATAGTGTCATATTGGTCAGGGTGTACAAATATTTGGTCTGCGATACAAAGTTTTTTTTTTATAGCGCCCCTTTTTGTATAATCTGACCGTCATATCACGTAAAAAGTATAACATGCTCACGGCAAGGTCGAATGCGAAATCACACTCAACACCAGTTCGAAAGAACAGATGCTCAACTCAACGAACTCTTGAATGACGCACTATCGCACAACGAACATAAAAAAATACAACGCACACGCAATCGCAATAGAAAATGGTGAAGCTATTCAAAATTCCGAAAAATAACCTCAAACGCACCGCTGACCGCACAGAAAATCACATAGAATGCTTATTATGGCAGACAAGTGACAGAACAGGAACAATAATTGCTTTTTCTGTTTAGTATTGCCCCATAAAAATATTAATCTACCAAATAATATTTTGTCTTACACTCACTTCGATGTTTGGCAAATAGATGGCGCAGTTTTCAGTAAAAGCTGCGCGCCTTGATTGGGCTATGACTGTACATAATGTATGGAGTTTCGGCTCCAAAATTTTATTGTATATTATTTACCCTCAGAAACACTTGTTATCAAAATTTCAGTGTACAGTGTAAAAAAAAACTAAAATAAAAGGTAGGCAATGGGGCAAAGGAGACAAAAGTTATACAGCTGGTGTTGTTTTTTTTACAATAGAAAGACTCAGGCAGGTCTCTGTTTTAAAAAACCATACCCTAATGGGGGTAAAATGCAGTTCAAAAGTAGTATTCTCCAAACCAATGGATACATTTAAAATATAGAGGATTAGTAAGCTGTAGTGGCAGTGGGCGGACCACATCTGCCGCAGAACCGACGGCCGTTGAGGTAGACGAGTTCTGGGTTGAAGACAAGGGATAGGCACACGCGCAAGGTGGGGCGCACCGCTACCAGATGGACAGACTCCCTACTAATGTTAAATTCTTATTATCTTATGTAAATATACCTTTTATTAACTGTCTATGTGATTTTATACGTACTAACAAAATTAAATTGTGAAATACTACTAACAATATAGTATATATATTATATATTTGTGTTTCGTCCTATTTTAGTTTTGAGAACACCCAAACGGAATAAGATTATCACCAGCCAAATTATCTTTGTGTCACTCCCATGACTGACTTGACATTGGCAGAATTCTTTTTAGAAAAGCCAACATTAGGGAAAAATTTAATTGACGCCCTGAGGACGTGGCCGGAGCAGCAGGATTCGAACCGGGTGTGGTGACGTTAATTGGAGAAGGCCTTCTGGACATACTAATAAGTATTAGTATGTCCAGATGTGGTTGCCGCAGGGCTGATATGATGATGAGGAACTATTATATGTATAAGACAACAATGAAAACATTCCTAAGCAAACACTTCGATTAAATAATTTGTGATAATGATAACATCACCAGCTTCTTCATCAGAACTACTAGATGGATTCGAACGTGGTTTTCACTGTAGCTTGGTTTACCGTTTGTTTTTTCAGATGGGGAAACAAAATACTTAACTTAGACGGGAAACAAAATTCTTAATGTTGTGATTAGTACACATAACATCATGTAGATGAACATAGGGTCATGTTTACCTTTGGAAAAATTGTTCCCTATAGGACATAAAAACTTGCTTCACGCGAGCGAAGCCGCGGGCGACTGCTAGTTATAATATAAAAGTAAAGTGCGAGATACGATCAAAGGTCGCGACGAGCGGTTAGGTTGCATTTTGAAACTTGGAGCGATCGACAAAACCCACATTCTAGTCAACCAAATATAATGTAAAATTTTAAAAAAAATCACATCTCATAAACTATGCGTCTCCGCATTTCCCCCCACTTCGGGGGGTTGCAACCCTTATTGCTTTCCTCCCCACTATCTGATGGTACCTACTGTACAGTGCCACCAAAAGTTGACTGAATGAGATGAAAAAATTACCATTAGACTGCAAAAAATCATCACTGATGTCCGTTTCTTTAATGATCGCTGAAGTTTCATCAACTACTGGTTGTGTTACATCATCCTTAGTTGCAGTGCTTGCAGGCAGTCCAGTTTCCTTATTCCCTGTTCTTTTGTTGACGCCATTGCTTACTTCTTCAGTTTGTAGGTGTGTGGTCTTTGAAGGAGTTTGCAGTGATGTGATTGAATTCTAAAGATAAAATTATAATATTGTCTTCACTGTTGGTTCCCATGTAGCTGATGTCAATAGGCAACAGCATTAGTCTGCCGGACCATCCACACCATGGGCCCTGTGGTGTATAACAAGCTCTCAGGAACAAAACAGAGGCATCAACTAATGCTATTTTTAAATATAAATTAAAATCGCGACTTGTTCAGCAGGTGTTCTACACCTATGATGTTTTAATTTTGTGCTCTACTTTAAGTTCTTATTATTATAAATCAGTCATTATGGGAAGACATTGACCCTGAAATACAGTTTACCTACTTTGGGAGTCAGGACTTCAATGTTTAAGTAATATTTATGAGGGCCAGGTGTGGTGGGCGCTCAATGGGGAAGGCCTATGTCCAGCAGCGGACGTCTAAGGGCTGATATGATGATGTTTAAGTAATTCGTTTTTCTCAGTATAGCAACGATATCATAATGATTATCATTTCAAAATCTACATACCATGCCACATTGTTCATCGGTCGGGGCAGCAAATCTGTGTAGTATTTTTCTATCTACATCAATAAAATCATTGTCCTTAAAGTGTTTATGACACAGCATTCTATGTCCTGAATGAAGCTTTGCCTGGAACTCTTGTGAAGCCCATGCTTTATGTGGATAGCAGTATTTTGCCCACAATTCACCACTGAAATTCAATAAGTTATTTGAATCACACTTGGGTTATTATTTTTCATTTTCTTTTTAATATTTTCTTGTTAGAATATGCATCTATAATCATATATTATAATAACAAAGAATGTCCATTTTGCGAGATATTGGTTGGAGTGTACAGAAGGGGGCGCTATGGAAAAAAATCTCTGATCGGCGTGAAAATTTTTCCGGGGCGTGTCTGCGCCCCCTTTTGTACACTCTAACCGTAATTTCCTATTTTTATTATTTGGATACAATTGATTGTACATACCGAAGCAAGTTCCTTATTCCTGGCCTAGGAAATCGGTATAAAGTAACATTGGGCTCGTCGGCAGGTGAACTCCCACACTTCGCACATTTTCTTTTATTCTCTTTCATTATTTATAAATAAATCTTTAGTCCGCACATTGAACACAGAAACAAAAAACACATGAAAAAAGTAAAGTAGTTAAATGAGTTAAATCTTCATATTAATTGCTCATAACGAATAATGTGAGATACAAATTCACCAATTATTACTTTGTTCAACCATGTAGTTTCTGAAAATTAATTTTAAAGTATAGTGGTACAGTCAAATTCTTAAACAGATGGAGTAGGATGACGTTTACTGGGTTGTCAGGTTTTGACGAAATAATAATAATAGCGTTGTTGTGACGAAAAGAATCACCTCTTTAACCACATATTAGAGTGGTTGTTCTTCTAACATCAATAAACTTTTAACTATTATACAATGAATTACCTACATTGATCTCAACTAAAATAGTATATTAGAATATGACAGCAGTTTTATTTTACGGGCAAATAATATGCAGTTTAATGAGATTGAGAAGTGAAAAACAAAATTACTGCAACCGCGAATATCAGAAAAAAAGAAGAAAGTTTTTATTAAAATGTATATTTTTTTCAATTTCGACACAAATTAGACTTTTTTTTAATAAATAGCGTCATTTATTTATTACACCACTAATTTTCGTAATAAAATAACATACTTTTTCGGAACAATTTAATTCGGAACATATTAATATTGAACACCTAAGGCCGCCACTTGTGCATTATTAATGCAACATTATTAAAAATTTGGTTTACTAATGCAAATGTAATTTATGTACGAATTCATGATCAACTCATTCATATTAAAAAGTGAGCAACACCTGGATACATCACTATTACAATTAACATGGCAATATTATTTTACCAAGTGAATAAGAATCTGTTAGTTTACTCCATATAAATAGAAATTGGACTTTAGTGTCTAATGTAGGTACTGGGCCCGATTCTGAAGGTACACATTTAAAATTTGACAGCGCTAAAATTAGTTTCGTCTTTACCTTCATAATACTGTGTGACAAGGATAGCAATTTTGACAAGGATAAAATTTTTAGTGCTGTCAAATTTTAACATTGTGTCTTCAGAATCGAGCCTAACTGTCCAGGTACGTAAGCCGCGGCTGATAGACACGTCCGAAAATGTATTCGCAGCTTTACATGACGTTTGTCGCTCCCGCACCTACCTCTGCTTAAGGTTTGAGCTGGAGTGACGTCATTCCAGCTCGGACTTCAATATCCCCTTGTAACTTTTGATCTGTTTAAGAGATAGATAAGATATGACTAGTGTCCGACCGAATATTCGGTTTCGGCCAGTTGCGGCCAAAAAATCGAATTTCGGCCAAAAATCAGCTGAATGTTCGGCCGAGCCGAAACCTGTGCCGAAACTCAGTGTTCGTGAATTGTCGAGCTCTATTATGGTAAGTTCGTATTCGATTTTACTTACAAGAGTAACATTGTTTATTATATTTGTTCATGTTAAAGTTAATATTTCATAAAGTTAATGTTACATAAGTACCCATTGGGCCCGATCCTGAAGACACACATTTAAAATTTGACAGCGCTAAAATTGGTTTCGTCTTTATCTTCATAATACTGTATGACAAGGATAGCAACAGTTTTAGTGCTGTCAAATTTTAACATTGTGCCTTCAGAATCGAGCCCCATTTCAATTTCCTTATCAGCGCAACCTACCTTTTTCTATGGCATAATATTTTATACTCAAGATTGTCTGAAAGAAAACGTTTAGAGCGATAAGACCTAAATTGTACTACTTTAACTTTTAAAACTTGTAACTGTATTTGTTGCAATAAAGTACCTATTGTAACAAAACAAATAACCGTTACTAATAGTTCAACATTATAGAATACTCCAGACATATAATTTAGGTGTCCTATGGACAGTATGGAAAGTTAGAGAAAATTCTGGAAGCGTCTCGAATGGTCTAGAACTTTTTTGTAGATCATATTAAAGGGTTTAAAATGTTCTGGAAGGTCAAGGTTCTAGAAGGGCTGGACTATGAAATGTTTTACAGTATGGCCATAAGAATATTCTCAAAAACTTTTAGTAACGCTTCAACATTATAATGTAAATTTGTCAAAGCGTAGCGGCCGCCCACAAATAGCGCGCTGTCGGAGTAGTAAACAACCACTAAGTCTCAACTTAACAACAAACGCTTAAGACACATTTTCGCGCGCTGCCGGCACATCAAACACCGTAGCGCTCCTCATACATATCTAGCTGTACGGAATAGTAACGAACGCTACGTCAAACGCCTTAGACACATTTTTGCGTGTATTGTCTGACAATGGGAGGGACTAGCTAGATTATGAAAATTGTGGGTATTCGTTTTACCAGGAAGTGGTGTATCTGTTACAACTATTATCTCATCTGTGGTACAACTGTCAATGTCAATTGGACATCATAATTTTTTTGTTTTATTTTGAAACACCGGCAATAATAATAAAATCGTTTAATTTCAGGTAACTTGGCCCGCAGACAAATACCTTAACCTAGAAATACATACATTATTATAACCTTAACTAAAAGTTTATCACACGTATTTTTGGGATATTAGTCGGACTCCCTAAACGTCTAAACACTACTCCTTAAACCAAAACACTTAAATTTATAACAATCAGTCAGCTCTTACATGTTGCAGTAATGATATTTCTTAAAGCAAAATAGTATATTTCTCGCCTTACAAATGAATAAAAGAACAACTGAATTACACACTCGTGTACTTAGAGACGTGAGACGCATGGATGGGGTGCGGGGGACGAGGGCCGACTTACGGACCAATCGCGAGTATCTCGACCCTCATTTCACACCACAAACAGAGCTAAGGTGCACCCATATTCAATACCAAGTGTATTTTAAAATTTATTTTAATATTAATACTGCCATAGATGTTATATACTATGATGACATTATTTTAAATGTTGACATTGTAATATATATTGTATTAGTTTATTTTATGACGACCCCTTTTAGCATATTAGAATGACATGTAAAATTGAACTTCTAAGATGTAAAAGTGAAATAAATTAATCTAACCTAATCATGGCTTGCTCCACAAGTTTCAAGTGGCTCAGCGAGCAATTTGTAAGTCTAACGTCAAGACTCAGCTCCGTCTTGCTTGACCATTTGACGCGTATGTGCATAACAGACCGACGTCTTAGTTTTCTTCTATACGTTTCGACAGTCAATGTAGTCTCAGTTTCAGCGAGCAAATGCACATCAAGATAGGTGTTTTGAACGTCTTTGCGACTTTCTGACGTCCAGAGACGTGCTAGGTGCGACGCGTATGTTTTTCCTTCGTGTCAAGAGATATTCTCTCGTTTTGGACGATTTCAACTCGGTTCTATCACTGCCTTGGCTGTGCGGTGGACTTTCTGATTCTCCAATGAGTTGTGTGTCTATGGGTGGAACTATGGTTGACGCAGACGGAAGTCTGACGTTAAGATTTATATTTTGTCTGTTTGGTTGTATCCCTACTGCGCTCTGAACTTTCTCTACCGTCACTGGGTTAGTCTTAGCGTCTATATGTGATAATCTCATACCTATAGTATTTTTTCTGCAAGTTTTTAGCTTTGCCGAAAAATCTGAAGAGTTTAGTAACCGTGTCTCTGTCGTCGCATCGTCTGTGGGCAATCGAACGTTAGTATTTTGACCGACTTTTCTTACTTCGAGATTTGTTTCCAAAGCCTGAGACATGTTAGGCGCGACACTCGTGTTCTGTCGGTCACAACTTTTTAAGTTTAAAACTGGATACTTGTGTGAATCACTTGTGTGGCTGTGTTCTGACCAAGCGGAGTCTGTGTCGATGTATTCCTCTAACATTTCGACGTCTTCATATGGTTCGAAGTCTTCTTCTAATGTTTCGACGTCTTCCTCTAATGTTTCGACATCTTCCTCTAATGTTTCGACGTCTTCCTCTAATGTTTCGACGCCTTCCTCTAATGTGTCGCCGCTTTCCTCTAATGTTTCGGGGTCTTCCTCTAATGTTTCAGCTTCTTGATCGCTGTCGTTTCTCTCCTGTTATACAGAAATCTAATATTAATTTTCATGTAAAGGTTTCTACAATAAAATTAGAGGACCCATCTTTGTTATTTTATTATTCAAAATAGCATACTTAGTATCACTTACTGAAAACCTAAAAAAATTCTATTACTCATCAATCTTCCCTTGGGTGCCGTAAAGGCACCTAAGGGATTAGACTAGGGACGGGCAGCAGCGTTCTCCTGTGAATATTAAGATCATTACTGCGATTACCAATCCGCTTGTCATGTTTGGTGATTATGGCAAATCCACCAAAAGTGATATTCTGTTGGGGAAGCTTATGTTCAGCAGTGGACGTATTTCGGCTGATAATGATGTCTATATCTGAAGTCACCTCTTAGAATCGAACTGTAATCTTCATCATCATCATCAGGTTATTTTTGTCTCCACTGCAGGAGCACAACCCTCTCTCATCTGCCGGAGACAGACGGAGGATTTGGCCTACACTCCCCGCGCTGGCCAGACGGGTTGGGGAGGCCTGATTGATGTTTTATAATGTACACATCAAATTCAAATGTACCCTTCCCTCAGTCGCCTTGTACGACATCCACGGGAAGAGTTGGAGTGGTCCTATTCTACTGTAATCTTAGAGATCACAAACTGTACATATACCTAGCCACCACCACTAAATACTACTACCATTCAATTTATATCTAAAATCCTCAATATTTCCCCAAACTGACCTCAACTGGGAGTGACGCCATCGAACGTGCTTTCATGTTCAACTCCTGGACTCCAAGCGCGGTGGGTAGAGGTAGCACCTCTTCCACGCCGATCGGATCCGGCTCCTCTTTTTTCACCACCACATTGAAACTGTAAATACACTTTGAAATGAACGAGCAGCCTACTACTTGATGATAAGTTGCTGTTGTAGCCTATGAATAAGATCAGCATAGAAATCCTATCAAGAGAGAATTGTGAAGTAGGCGCGTGCCAACAATTTGCAATATATTGCAAAAACTATCGTTTACTCGTGTCGCGCCGAGTCGAGACAAAAAGATCTGCATAGTGCCATATTGATCGGCTTCTAACTGTATTTATACCGCCAAATTATTTAAGTTTCTATAAATCGTTTTTTTTTTATGTTGTACAAGAATCTCTATACTCTCTAGATGACTCGCTTTTGATAAAAACATAATTGACCAAAATTTTTGTTGGCGTAGTGGAGGTATCGACCAGTTAATGAAAAAGTCTACTTACTCGTCGCCAGTGTAACTGTCCAGCTGTACAATAGAGTCGGTCATCAGCACCTTTCTGATTGTGGCAAGCACGGCCTGTATTTCACTCTGAAAACAACAATAATATTAATTATTAATAACATTTATACTTCTCGAAAACGACACCTTGTACTATAGAAATTACACAAAGACATTTGTGAAGAGTACAGAAGAATAATGATGAATGTCACAAATCTTATACATTTCTATCGTTTAACTTTACATATAAACACAAAATCCAAAATCAATGGAGTTTAAATACCTACTCTCACAAGATCTCAGTTATTTTGATAAATACCTTACTGTTTAAGGACTTTCATCGTTATACCTCTATACCCTACAAATATAAAAGGATCAACTAGTACAAAATTAGGTCCAGCTGTGCCTTATTATGGGTAGGGTGGTTAATGAGGTAGACTCACGTAGGGCCTGGGCCCCGGCACGCGCAGCGCGTAATGGCCCGCGTGCGCGCGCCCGGCCTCGCACGCCGCGCACAGGTCGTAGTCCGGGCACTGCACGCACGTGTAGCGGAATCTGATAAAAAAAAATTTAAACGTGTAAACTTGCCCGGCAACTATGGAAATATGAAAACGTAATGAATTTTTTAAAGAGCTATTAAAGAAAAAGTATAACTGTTTGTCTTCCAGATAATTAAAATCTACCGCATCGACTGTAGAATTGTCTAGCAAAGATGGGAATAATATGGAGAAAAAATTTCATTTAAAGATATTTCAGAAACACAGAAAAAAAATATATTAACAGGATATACCTATGTACGGCGTACATTGTAGTACTTAAATAGAATTCTAAATATATTAGACAAAAATTATCGTAACCCAGGGGACATCGGACAATGTTACTTTTGTCCTCGGGATTACTATTATGGTTTATTTAATCCATAAAAACGTAAACTTCGCGTGTCTGTACATAGAAAATATTTGCAAAATAAAAGTTGGGATAAGTAATAGAACACATTACCATCATTTTTGGAATTTTTGCCTGTTTATCTGTTTGTGTGGATGTGGGCACAGCTAGTAAAAAATAATATATTTGGCTTTTTTTTGGATTGTAATACTACTGTAAAAATTATATTATTCCTCTTAACTAGAATTTAATAATGTTACGAGTAAATTGATAATTATTGTGTTATTTAAATCCTAAGCATTACTTTTTAAAACCATTGTTGTAATTATATATACTTATGGAAAAGCAAGGCCCTCTAGCACAGATATTTGTATATCTAAACGAAAGTCCCAATAATTTATTCTAAGGTTAAGGTCAGGTTTTTGAAAATATGTTGTACTAGATTTGCCCGCGGCTCCGCTCGAGTGGACTACAGAATTAAATTAAGTTGAAAATTATGAAGTGTTAATTCCATTCCCCTCCCCTTCCGCCGCCCCTTCCCCATCCCCCTCCCGTTGCAGCCCTCCTCAAAGCTATCTCTCTTACCCTCGTCGCTCTAAATGTGGACTACATTTCCTAACTCTTCCATCACAATTCCACCGAGCATTACTTTGTTCCATACCAATATAATGTATGTGAGTTTCTACAAACTATAAATTCGCATAACTTTTGACCGAGTTAGCCGATTGCGATGAAATGTTTTTCTGAAAACTCCATACTAATTGGTTCAGTAGTTTTTACGAGATGCGTGCACAAACAAACAGATAAATAGACAAATAAATAAATAAATCCGAAAATGGTCTAAATGTGTTCAATTACTAATCCTTGGACACCCAAATATATTTTTTGCAAATATCTTCAATATACAGACACGCGAAGTTTACGTTTATAATTATAAGATTTTTTTCTTGCAAAGGTATTATTTTTAATGTTGCTTCATTCAATCTGCTTAAAAAAAATTGTAAAAGTTTATCCACCAGAGAACTCTACTACTGATGATCTGTTTGGTTGTCTGTCTCTTCAAACCTTGATTTATAGAAACTCACCCGGATATGTCTCCTCCACACGAGTTGCACTGGTACTCCTGCGGTATTCCCTCCGGATTATCGATCGCTGTCAACAACAACTATTATTACGCCTTTGTACACAAATTTATTGCTATTTTGCTACTGTTGTTAATTTTGGTACAATAAAGAGTTTACAGGGGATACATACATTATTTTTATCCACATATCGACGCAAAAACGGGAACACTTTAAAGTACACCGATGTCAATCCAATTTGGGTGTAAATTCGGAATCAGAGAAGGAATCTACGTCGAATGATCTGGGTCCCATGTAGACCGGAACTAACGATCTGACATCGATTTTGTAGATAAAAAAATTCAGAATAAAAAGAGAAAAAAAAAGTTTTAATACAGAATTTTCTTTTAATTGCAGACACAAGGTTCCTTAGCAACAATTATTCCTTACAACCTACACTATCATTTTGAGTAATAACATTGTTATTTTTTTTTGACAATGTCCAGGTTCCATTACCGGTGAGATCTGAAAATCTATGAAAGCAATTTTTTTATCTTTAAAATCTTTTACTTTCTGATTTCCTCATTCTGACCGGTCTGGACGACTAGGCTACCACGGCTCTTAGTATTAATATAATCAAGTTTTATAATTACATGGTTCTGTATCCTTTCCAGTCTCAATTTCGGGCGTGGACATGTCCCGTTCGTCGTACAGGCATATCTCGGTCGCTTCGTCACTTTGCATCCACAGGTCCTTCCTTTTGACTTCTGGAAAAGATATACATAGGTACATAACCATTAAATAAGAGTATATACAATAATTAAAGTAAAATAAATTTTATTGATCATGGATCTGACAAAAACAATGACAATACATACAATTCATGTCAGATATTTACTACTTTAGTGCAGCTAAAGTAATAAATATACATACATAATGCTTACGCCTTGTCCCAGAAGGGTAGGCAGAGACGATGGATCGCCACTTTGCGCGATCCTGACACACCTCACTAGCCTCACTCACATTCATTAACCTTTTCATGCAACTGCGGACCCCAGCCTTTTTGAGAACGTTACTATACTAATTATCCGAAACGTTATTTCGGAAATATGTCCTAAACATATATATTTGTAGACATACATTATTGTTCCAGTTGAACTTTAAACCTGGAATTTTGTTTTGTCATTGTTTTTGTCATATCCATGATCAATAAAGAGTTATTATTTTTTTATTATTGTATATATTTTATGCCTAATTCTAAAACTGCATGGCTAATTTTAAAATACAGTAGGTACCTAGTCACTGTGGAATTGTTAGCTAGCTGAACTAAAAACTTTACAAGGTGTTGGCCTAGCTAGTGGGTCTTTCCTGGGAGAAGCGTTCTTCGCGGCAGATTCGTGGCTTTTATTTTTTCTCATTACGTTATCTATAACGTCTACGTGAGTGCCTTATCGATAGCTTGACTTGTTTTTAAGCCTTCTTTTCCCATGTAATTTTAGTTTTCACCAGTCATGAGGAAAAACATAAGCCACGAATCTGACGCGAAGAACGCTTCTCCCAGGAATGACTCTAGTCTATCTCATATTTCATTTCATGAGCCTGTTGGTGATCATTGGCCTTCCTCAACCAACCATATCCGATAACTATTTTCAGGTAGGAGGTCCATCTGGCAGGAGGGAGTCCCGCATTCGTCAAATCTGCGAGAGTCGGGTGCAGATTACCTAAATCGTGAAATCTCTTAAACACCTAAATTGCCAAATTACCTGTTTCTCACTACGTACAAATCGCAAATCGTCTCAAATTGCAAAATGTCTACATTCCTAATAATAAGGCAATTAATGTTACGATATGTTGCCTTATGTTATTTATTTATTTAAAATACTCTTATAGCACCATAACAGTAAATCCAATTCGGCACTGCAAACCACAAATTACCTTTCCAACTATAGCACTCTAGCATAAAAAATTTACATTTTATTCACCTCCTAGCTCCTATGGCTCGAAGTGCGGCTCCTGTGAATTCCGCCAGGGAACAGTTGAATATGATGTTGTTAAACAATATTTTAGTTACATTATAAAAACATTTAAAATGTAAATGATTTTTCTTGGTGACTATATGTGTATTGACATTTAGAAATATAGAAATGTTGCGACTAAGACGATTTGTAGATAGGAAGCAACAGGTAATTGGCATTATTAGGTGTTTAAGAGAATTAGACAATTAGCGATTCCTGTTGGACAAATTAGTTTCAACTACTCAGTTTGATCACGAGGACGAACAGGTTTTAAGTAATCCGCGCCCGACAAGTCTGCGACAGACACGCTGGGAGCGGGGCAATTACTTCATCTACTAATTTTTAAAGATTAATTCAGTTACCTGTATCACACGGTATGGTTGTACTACTATTTTGCCATGAGAAATGAACTTCACTGGGTTCCTCTGAAATAAAAAAAAAACACTTTAAATTTCGCATAGTTAACGTATTATTGAGACTTTTTCTATAGAGAACTCTCTAGTTTAAGTTTTACTCGCATCAGCGAGTTCTACTATTGCCACGCCCCTGACACATTGGAATAGATTTAATTACCTCGTTGGCCCGTACACGTTTGTGTGTGCACATAAACTATCGAGAAAGAGACGTTACACGTCAACAGATGAGTGCTTCTCTTTCTGCGGGCGACGATAAACTAGCAGTGGGAGATTAGTGTCGTTTCTTTACGTAATATCAGTAAAGAATCAATATTTTCTCTACTATTGCGAAGCTAACGCCTGGCACAAACAGAATACAATTCTACAGGGAAGAGTGCAATGCAATTCCTATTCGTTCATCCTACCGCCAAATGGTGACCCTGTTTTTTTTGGAAAGGTACACAAGAGTAAGATTTAGGCTCCGTATATACGTACGCGATTCCTGTGCGGTTCCTGTGTAAACGATAAGATACTTCGTACGCGGTTCATTAGCTTACTGCTAATATTCATTATTGTATAACCGCACAGCGACCGCATACGTCATGCTGTCCTGAAATAATAAAAAAATTTCTATTGTAATTTTCATTTATTTCTCTTCTTAACTTTTTACTTTATTTTAAAACTAGACTTTGAATATATATATATTAATCGGTTTCTTTTTGGCATTGTCACATACTTGAGTCGAGAATCTGAAAGTGAATTTGTAAAAAATAATTATTATGTAAGATAACAAGCCACAACCTTACCTACAGAAACATACATAAGTATATGTATTATTAAACACTGTATTTTATTTTAATAATAATGTATGGTTTTAGATTTAAAAATTTGAAGGAATTAAAAGTCCTTCTTTATATGAAAAGGCAGTAAATTTACTCAAGTATACCTTTGACACATGGCATGTTTTGCAGATCAAGTAAAGGATCAATGTTCCTTTCAATATAAACTGAAAGGAACAAAAAAAATTAACTGAAACAAGAAAAATATGAACTGCTAGAGGCTGGCTGTGTTGGATCTCAAGCAGGTATATTACTGATGCTATGTTGTGTCTCATGTTCGATATTCGATGTCTTTAGCATAGATGACGAATTGGAGCTAGATGCCATTTTGTCGGCCCCGTAGCCTAGTCGGTAAATCACCTGCTTGCGAAGCTCGGGGTCGCGGGTTCGAATCCCGCCCAGAGCAAACATTCGTGTGTTGAGTGATGACTTGTGTTTGCCTTGTGACATGAGTAATAAAGAAAGTAGTTTACATAGTCGAGGTTACCGCCGCCACTATATACAATCTCAGCATAGTCTCAGAAACGCCATTTCACCCGGTTCTTACTAAATGAAAGAGAAAATCTCAAATTTAAATTAAACAATTACCAGATCCACGGAATACGGAAGCCAAATGTCACCAAAAAAGTACCCTTGCGGAGAATCGAGTGTTCAAAATGACTACAAATATATGATTATTATGTGCATATTAGTAGGAAGACCAAATCAATCACAGGATATCCCGGATATAGGATCCAGGATATAGGGTTCGAATCCCGCCCAGGGCAAACATTCGTGTGATGAGCACTTGTGTTTGCCTTGTGACTGGATGTTATTTATATATTATATTATGTATTTATGTATATACAGGGTGTAAGGGACGGTCTTCCGAAAACTTTAACCATGGCTTCAGACCATCACCCTGAACATCGTACAGCAAGAATTTTTCGCCGGAAATAAAAAAAAAATTTCGACTCACCATACAAATTTTACAAATGACATGCCAGATTTGTATGAAGAGTCGATTTTTTTTTTTTATTTCCGGCAAAAAATTCTTGCTGTACGATGTTCAGGGTGATGGTCTGAAGCCATGGTTAAAGTTTTCGGAAGACCGTCCCTTACACCCTTTATATCAGCTGTCTAATACCCATATTACAGGCTTTGCCTAGTTTGGAATCAGGTGGCCGTGTGTGAAATGTCCCCACATATTTATTTATTATAACAGTGTTGGATCTGGATCAACATTAACCATTGAATATATTTAAATACAGGGATTTTGTTAGTTCATATCTATCTCTTGAAATGACATGCACTGTTATATTTTTACAACTTACAAATACATTTTTTTTTCACATACTGGTAAAACATTAGGTACACATTTACACCTCATGCTGTCTATCAAACAAACATGAGCATGGACAAAGGCAAGTTATAAATAGGTAACATTTCAAATTATTTTTGTTTGAAAATGTCGATTATAATTATTATTAGTATTACCATTAATCAAATAACAAAAGGTCACAACACAATATGATACAAACCAGGTAAATTTACAGGCTGTTGAGAAATATTCAAAGGTCTCAGCATGGCCGTAGCATAGTTGTGATCATAGTGTCTCTTCCGAGTATAATTATGATCAACCGGTCTGTTTTCTAAAACATAAAAATTCATTAGTTACACATGAAGTGGTATAGCGGGTAGTCAAGGACAGGAGTGGAGCAGCTCGTGCAAAACTTTGTCCTCTATCTGCTGCAATACTTGGAAGCAGGTGTTTAATGACCTAACATGCATAGTAAATTTTCGCTGAGCTGTTTCTTTTTATTCTGGTACTGATGTGGATGACGCCGAACCAGATTAATGTGGATATGTTCTTACCAGTATCGTCGTGGTGGAAAGGCGGTATCCCAGTTGATATTTCATCATCAGTGAACAAAGTTGGATAGGCAATGGCTAGAAGGCGACACTTTGAGGTGACAAATCGTCTCTCAAAATGTTTATGACAAACAAAGCGTTTTCTGAGCTCATCAACACTTAAAGTTCGCAGATTTTCACTGTTAATAGAATCTAGCCACTTTGAGAGTCTAATATTGTCAACACAGGGAAATACATGAAATTTAATGTCCTGTCGTATACTGTTACACTTGGGAACACTGCAATGGTTATGCATATTATCGTGGAAAGTAGAGTAGGTACACAAAATGTATCTGAGGAACTCAGGAGGCACTTGAAAGTTAAATAGAATAATGTGTAGGAAAACAAATAAACGGCTCAACACAAATTAAGTGATAAGATGCCAACTTGACAGTTGCGCAGTGTTGCCAGATATAAAAAAAATTGCATACAGTGTTTTGGACATCAAAACTAGTACTTAATTACGAAAAATATGCAGCGAACTGACAAAAAATACATTGCGATATTAAGTGCAATTAAAAAATATTTAAATTATCAGAGTTTATAGATAATCACATAAGTAAATATACACAAAAATACAAGTGCAATTAAAGGACATGTAAATGTCCTATGTAAATGTCATGTAATGGTAACGCATGGTATAGGTCTTTTGGATTACATTGTAGCAACCAATTTTGAAGCTGCTGTCCCGTCGCCATTCCGTATTTAAATATTTGTTTATAATGATTTTGTTTTCTTAGAGGCAGATGGCGCACACACCACACACATTAACACGCCGTTGAGCGCTAGATTGGAACGTTTAGTGTCTTTTAATTGTTTATAACGACTTTATTAGGGGAGTTGTCCCTTGTATGTATATATATTTTAATAATCGTGCAGTTAGCGTAATTTAGAATGCTTAGCGCCATCTAGCTTCCGACGCCAACTTAAATGATACATTATAAAAGACGATAATCGTGACTTTTTTGAATGTAATACTGGAAAAAAAATACTGAACATTATGCAATTTTATCCTAATCACGTGCTGCACTACAAATTGGCCGGATAATACCTACCCAGCTATCATGCAATGCATGGGAAAATAAGTACCATAGGAATATTCTATATTAGTCGCGTCGCGTTTATAATTTTCAAACCACTCTTATATAGTGTTCCTTTTATCAAAATAACATGAATTTTAGGCTTAATAAAAATGACAGTGTTCTCCATGCACTGTAATTGTAGTAATACATTGTACAGTGTAAAAATAATAAAAACGTTTGTCATCTACAGTGTACAGTAGATGATGAAAAAACACAGTAAATCTATAGTCATTACAGTGCATCTGGCAACAACACTAGTGCTGCGAGGAGGCGATGGCGAGGGGGTGAGGCAAACATCATTCTCAAGGCATTCTCTACATTGTCTGTGGAACATTACCAGCTGTGCTCGGCTTACTATCAACTGTACCTCGACCAGGCTACCATACCATACAAACTTAAAAGCACTGTGTCTTCTCTAACTGTGAGCTTGGCAGAATCATCGTCAACACGAATGGAGCCATAATCTTACATTGGATTTGGATGTAAACAGAAAATAAAAAGTTAGCATGATTAGACCTGATGGCATTGTTGCCAGTCTTAAAACTTAAAAAAAAAGAGCCATGCTCGTGATCAAAGAGGATAAAGCCACTAGTTAAAAATTAAATCTCTAACCAATTTCAGGTGAAACAGATTGTACATTTGGTTCCTCTTCGGATTTTGTTATGTGACATGGAAACTCAGCTAGCAAGTGGTCAGGTAGAGGTTGCGCTTTTATAAAAAGAGATGGTACTGCCCTGTAAAAAAAAAAATAGGTTTACCTAAGCATAAGATGTAAATATTATAAAATACATATTTGGTCTCAAATCTTTTTTTATCTTAGTAAATTTATCAATTAATAACTTCTAAATCATTCTCATGAATCATGAAAAGCGAAAATAAAAACTTTCAATAGTTACGGAGATAATCGCGCATTGACAGACAAAAAAACAAGGTGGGACGGTGACAAGTATTATAAACTTACCATTTGTTTAAACGACTTTTCTTTTTATTAAAGTCTTTGGAGTGAAAATGGTCACCACAAACATATTTTATTTCGTGGAGTTTCTCAATTGGAAGGTAGGCCAAGTCTTCGTTTCCAATAATCTTCACCCATTTTTTGCACCTAAAATGAAAATGCACAATGCGCTAAGTAAACACACGGCCGCAGCTACAGCTATACAAAATCAATTACAATACAATCCAAAAACCTTTGCTCCGGGGGTACTAGTAACTACATTAAGCCATTAATTTGAATAATCTAAGAGATTGGTTCACCTTGCCTTCAATCTATTCCGTTAGCTATATTCTAGACCTGAATGTGAGAGGACATGTACCTACTAATAAAAACTTCTACGAAAAATGGCTTACTCAATGATAACTGTTAAAAATGATGACAAAATAACTTCTTAGGACATGTTTTATGTATTATATAAAAATCTACGATAATTTAAACGTAAGATTATTTTATTTACTTTTTCAAAGCTGGTATATTTTTCATCTGACAGTCCTGGTGAAGATAGACATAACTATTACCTATATTTTGTAAACAACTCATTTTAACCTCGAATCAGGCTAATCACGTGTTATTTTAGTATTGCTGAATGTGCAAGGGGACAAATACGTTAATCATGTACTTACCGATCTTCATTTATAGGGAATCTCGTCATAAATTTCCTTTTCTCGTCATTTAACCGGCTATATCTTTTTTTGCAAATTTCACATGTTCTGCGAGATCTAATCGGTGCCATTTTTTAGACTATCACTTCTTGTGATAATTCTAAATATTCACAAAACAAAATTATTGAGAATTATTGAAAAAATTGCTAGCAACCTAGAATTTAGCAGAACATGACATCTAGGTTGACATCAAAGAGACGGAACTCTCATCTCATTCACATTTTTTTTTTGATAAAGGCAAATGTATGAAACTGACAGAGCAAACCATACCAACCAACAAAATTATTACGATCTATTGGCAGCCTGGAAGGGCATGAGGAAGGAAAGAAAATGGGAGAGGGGAATGGGGAATGGGAATATCACCTGATAAAATAGCGGGCGAAGGAAAGCCGCTTTGCGACATTAGATTGCGCAAAGAACTTTAACTCGTCTCTGCCTACCCCTCTGGGATCAAGGCGTGAGCATTATGTATTAAAATAACAACACCTATAAACTGCACAATATTAAAACATAAAAAAATATAAATAATTTAATGATAATCTTTTAATTCAGTAAGTAAATGTCAACTTTATTGAAAACAAACATTAATTCTGTAGTCCAACGGGCGAAACCGCGTCGGCAGGCTCAATTTATGTAAATATTTTCAATGCATAATCAGATTAATAGATTTCTTTAAGGATTTAGTAATACATAATAGAGTGAATGTTAAGTTTTCCACGCGGACGAAGTCGCGGGCAACAGCTAGTTTAATAAATAAAACTGCTGTGTTTTATTTCGTTGATATTTCCTAAATAAATAATATAAAATTGAATACGCGGGGCTGTACGGATTTATCAAGCTTTTGATTTTATCGTTACCTTTGCCTACAATCCATATGCCTATTTTAAAAAAATGAGTGAAAAAAAAAGAACTGCAATGTTCTATTTTGCTGTAATCTCTAAGGTACAAACTCAATGTAGGTATAAGAGATGTCGGTCTGAAGCTTAGGTTCGTTTTTAATTTGAGGTCTGACGCATAGATTTTAGTCTGAGGTCTCACGCTAGCATAAATTAATTTCATTTATCTTTCATTCATCATTCAAAACACAAAAAAAACAATTCACCACAGCTGACAGACAAGCAAGCAACCAAAGAGAGTGGTCTAAATAAAGAGACTGGGTCAGGAATCATCTACCAATCAACAAAATAAAATGTTATCGTCACACACGAGACGTCATTCAGGATGTTTATCGATATCAATAAAATATAGACTATACTACTTGCATTTCAGTTACGCGTGATTTTTATCTGTGATTGTACAAATGCTCATCAGAGACAACTCTAAATGCGTTACTCTGTTGGGAACCTAAGTATATAGGTAATAAATATTAATAAAAATCAGCTGTTGCATGGCAAATTACTTGTAAATACCTAATTTGAGTTATTGACTATTTCCACTGCGATTAATGCAATGGTGAAAGTTATTCATATATGTAGATAGGCAGATTAATATACCCCTTAAAATCTGACTGCACCGTTTTTGTAACTCACCATTCACTTCACCGACAGCTGATGAGAGCAGCAAGGACTGGCTTGTCGATGCGATCTTTTCTGGCACTGGAGCTGAAAAATGAGGATGCCCATATAATTTTCTCTCAAACCGAAACTTAGTAGCCAAGTTTCGGTTTCGGATGCAAATTTTAATAACTATGGGGAATAGAAGCCAGATCAAAAAGTAAGTAGATGCTATTACCATGAGGTTAAAGTTATATTTAAGAAAATAATAAAAGGGACCCACTGGTATTCCACATGTGCTGAGGAAATGCAGACAACTGCTCATCAGTGAGTGGAGAAACTTTTAATTTCAGCTTAGGTACAGCCCATTTCTTGATTCTATTTCTTTTTCTGTTGAAGGCTTTGCTTTCAAAATGGTCTCCACAGACACGCCGGGTTGTGTGCAATTTTTCAATAGGAAGAAAGACAAGTTCTTCATTGCCAACCAATCTGAGCCACTCTTTGCAACTGAAATCATTAAATATTAATCAATAGGGCCAGGTGTCATTAAAATAATATTGTCACATGGTTGAAGTTCAACATACCCACAGTCGCTAATATATTGTATGATAGGTCATCATCATCACATCAGCCCTTAGACGTCCACTGTTGGACATAGGCCTTCCCAAACGAACGCCACCACATCCGGTATGATAGGTATAATTACAAATTAATAATTGCTATCGTCTGACTTGCCCGCCACTTATTTGTGGCATTTAATTGAAACTATCCCAGGCTAGGTAGAAACTTGTGTGTATTAAATATGAATATTTTATAAGCAATGCAATCTTCTTTAGCCAGCGAAACTAGAGTAAGCATAGAAGTATATGTACAAGGTACTTATTAGTTAAGTGCGAGTGACACATACAAATCCATGATAGTGGAGTGAAGAAAATGCTTCAACTAGCGATAAGTAGGTATTGTAATAGGATAGGATTACTAGGCACTCACCGGGTTTCATCCAATGGAAATTTTGCGAAAAATATTGGTTTCCTGTTATTTCCATGCTCCCGTAAGTTGCATATCACACACTTTCGCCAATTTTTTTGGCTCATGGTTAAAGAATAGCTACTCTCGTAAACAAGACTCAATTTCTCGAAAAATCAATTAATCACACAATTATCACGAAATCAATTCAAGGAAGTTCAATGTAGAACGAAGTATAACAATGAATTTAAATCTACAGGGAATAAATGCAATTAATCATAAATACAAGAATGATCAAGATCATATAATGGACATGAGAAGAATCAATGTCTTTCCGGAGCTGTTGAAGTTACGTAAATCTCAAATTGAAATAAATAATTAAAACAGGAATAGGAAAAAAAAATACAAATCGCAATTATAAGCTGTCATAAGTCTTTGGCAGCCATTTTTTTTATTTTATGTTGGCAGTATCAGCAATATTTTTTTAGTGTGACCGTAAAAAGAAAACTATGAGACTAAATTATAATTTAAGACGAAATACATCACAATTAATGCACTTGTTATTATAATAACCTTAATCTGAATTATTTATAAGTGTTCAATTAGCACGAATTAAGCATTTATTACAAGAATGCTTGACTTATTTTGTTTCTAATTTTATTTCTGCACATTCAAAATGTTATTCTCATACTGGCAATACTAATAGAAAGTTATTTGGTTGGTGCCTTTGGGTTGGTTCAATGTGTCTGACTCAGTCCACAACGACATTTATTTTTTATTAGGGAGTTACGGACGACATCAATAAAGGTTGCCTTCATTTTGATTTGATTTTCGGCCTATAGGGGCGCTGATGAAAATCTTCGTCGATATGCTGGCTCGGTTGTTGTGATTCACAGTCTTTCTCCTTAAAATGTCTTAAAGTCCATTTCACGTCTTGGTCTAGTTTTATAAGCGTGTCAATAGGTTCGATAATCATTTTTGACGTTTCCTATTTGCCACAATCATAATATAAAACACACTGAGACAAATGAATTCCTAAATTTATGATAACACAGGTGTATTTAGTGGTTATATTATAAGTATTGAATAATAGACGGTTAAATTAGAATTGCACGCACGGCACTAGAGTTTTAACCACGTAGATATTTAAAGTTTAAATTTCTAAGCCAGAGTAAGACACTGACAGTTCATAATGCATACAAAGAGAATATAAAATACATAGGTACAGACAGCATTCCAATAATACGATATGTGTGTGTGTACCGGTTTCGAAAATACAAGTGTGTGCGTCAGTTCAGTTCGGACCGTCATTGACACATCGCGCGCGTCTATTGTTGCTAGTGCTACTTACTGAGCACAAATTCTAAACAATAAATACTCTATTTTAGGTAAAAATTACGGACAAACTAGTTACCAAGTTTAGAAACGTTAGTGAAGGCATTTCGAGTTTCCGTGAGTCAATATCAACATACTAATAATCATACTTCTTGAATTTGCGATTTGCGTTCCGTAACACGCAGAACTAATATGTCGAAAATAAAAACTTCAAGAAATCGCAAAACTTGCAGCGTATTTGGGTGTATGAATTCTAATTTACAAAATCCTGAGATGGCTTTTTTCTCACTGCCTTCCGATCCGCAGAGGTAAGTAAAAAGAAAAATACGTTGTTCAATTACCGTCCCGTTCCGTTTCACGAGTATTGAAAGATTTTTTGTTGTAAAATACAAAGATTCTTTGCCGATTAGAGTGGCGCTGGTGGTTAATATGAAATGTCAAATAAACGTCAAACTATATACTTTGGTGAATAGTTCCGCTCTTCGCCACTGGCAGCAGAAAACAGATCAACAATCTAATCTCTACTTCCCTGTTTTGTGAAATTTTGACGTATTTCCTTGCCTTTGGCCCTGTAATCGTCCAGTGTTGAATTTTCCTTAGCCCTGGCCTGAGCAATACCCATAATGGCCATACGCTGGTATATGATACTGCTGAGCAGACGTGTTTGCCATCGCAATACTAGACCTGGAATGATCCTGGTGCCTATCACCAGTGTGGACCAAACCGCCAACTACCAAGTAATATAAAAAATGACGTATTTTCGAACATTCATTGCCTGTTTTTAATAGCTGTGGCCTACAGACTACAGATTGCTATGATCCTCATTCGTCGTAAAATGAGTTGATAAATGTTTGCAACTTGAAAAAATCCCCATCACCCAAAGGTTGCCTGGAAGACGTTGTGGATACCGTTAACGGTATTAAGGCCGTCACTGCACATCCTTCTATGTTAAACTTGTATATATTTTTTAAACATATTTTAATCCAATTAAAGATTATTTGATTTATTTTATTAAATTTATTATTTGATATTGAATTTCTAAGGCGTGTGAAGTCTACATTTATCGGGGGTGGTGGACTATGGCCCTTACGCCTTCGTCGTTATGAGGGTAGCTATTTGCCCAACAGTGGGATTTATGATTAATTCAAATGGTTTCAGATTAACATCATGGCTGTCACTGATGGACCGCGAGGATCTTGCCAATAAACCTGAGCGCCACTACCGAGTATGCGAAACTCATTTCGACAGGTAACAACCCTTAGACGTCCACTGCTGGACATAGGCCTTCCCCAATGAACGCCACCACACTCGGTCCTCCGCCCTCCGCATCCAGCCGCTTCCGGCCACCTTCTTCAGGTCGCCGGTCGCGTCCCACCCTTCTGCCGCTCCACTCCAGAACCCGTCTGCCCCAACGACCGTCGGTTCTGCGACATATGTGACCCGCCCACTGCCAGTTCAGCTTACTAATTCTTTCGGCTATGTCGGTCACCCTCGTTCTTCGTCGGATCTCTTCATTACGAATCATATCCTTCAAAGAAACCCCGAACATAGCCCTCTCCATAGCTTGCTAATCCAAAATCGCTAACCCCCAGATGTTGATAAAAATATATATATATATTTTACCAATGCAGAATTTGTGCTAGGACCAGAAACTCAACAATAACGATGATGTCCAGTGCCTTAAATCGTATTTTATGCGTCCGGTCACCGGTGCGAGCTACTATCCAGATCATTTTTGCGCCCCTCCAAGGTCTCCACAATGTGCCTGGGCACCGCTGGTACCGCCCTAGTTACGGCACTGATGATGTCTCTTCAACTTTTAAAGGTAACTGTAATGACGGGGCAGTTGAACGCTCGAATATTTATCGATCTACGTAATGTGTAACTTAACCAAAACTGTATACCTAATCAACAAGAACGTCGGCACATCATGTCGAGAGGTCCGAGTTTAATTCCTGGTCATGCATGTACTAAAAAAACGGAAATTACTACATTTATTGAGTCCGCTAAAAAGGCGAAGGAAAAAATAACATCGTTAGGAAAGCCGCACATCTGGTACTTCATCATCAGCCGAAATACGTCCACTGCGCGACTAGATTCGACTAATTTACGAGAACAATTGACTAAATCAGTAAGCTCGCTATCTGTCGCTATGTATTCCGGAGTGACATAACTAACTTTGACGTAGCTTCGAATCGACCGAATCTGATTTATAGGTTCGACTATCGCCAGAGGGGATCGAACCCACGACCTCTGGCGCTCGAGTCCAATAACCAAGCCACTAGGGCCTAACGAGGTAGCCATAGTGTCTAACATCTGTTCCAATTCAAATGGCATAGGTACGAAAACAAATGCATTTGCATTTCGTAAAAAATATGGTCATCAAAATCGAACAAGGGTAAAAATTTACTATTTGGTACAATTTGAGCATATTAATTATGCTATGTGGTTTCCGATAGAGTAGAATAGGACCACTCCAACTCTTCTCGTGGATGTCGTACATGGCTACTAAGGGAATACATTATAAAACGTCGATCAGGCCTCCCCAACCTGTCTGGCCAGCGCGGGGAGTGTAGGCCAAATGCTCCCGTCTGTCTCTGGCAGATGAGAGAGGGTTGTGCTCCGGCAGTGGAGACAAAAATAACCTGATGATGATGAGCATATTAAAAAAACTGTTAGTTTTATATTATTTTGAATATGAGCCAAATTATATTTTTATTCGACATTCTGTTTGCCAAAAATAGTTTGCAACCATATTTATTCATTACTACGTGAAAACCAAGATTAGACAGTTGACCAAAATAACAGATGTGACTAGGAAAATCCGACAGCTCAAGTGGCGCTGGTGTGGTCATATGATGAGGACGACTAAAGATAAATGGACCAAGGACATTACTGAGTGGTACCCCAGAGATGGGAAAAGGCGAAAAGGAAGACCAACAAAAAGATGGGAAGACGACCTGCCTGGTGGATGGCGCAGAGCGTCCAAGCAGCGTTGCCAATGGCGACATCTGGAGGAGGCCTATGTCCTAGGACAGCCTGACCGTGAACATGAGGTTGTTGATGCTAACAATCAACCGATTTAGCTATAAATCTTAAAAATTTACTATTTACTATGCAAGTCAGAGAATAAAGGCTATTTTTACTTATTTATTTTATTTTATTATACGTGAAAACTAGAGGGGGAGGGGTTGTCTTGGTATATATACTATTGGTGGTCACCGAGAGGGGGAGGGGGGTAAAAAATGGGTCACATAGTTTGGGTACGTACCCTTATTTTAATGTCAGAGTGATGATAAATTGCTTGTTGAAATGTTTGTATAATGTGTGAGAAATAAAATAAATAACTTATAAGTACACTACTAACCAAGAGATATTTTTTCACTTTGAAATGAATGTAAATCTGTCAAATGGCGCATCCGTATGATACCTACTATTTAGTACCTGTATTTTCAGCCAGTTGTATCTTTTTAAATTGGGGCGGTTTCGCTTCAAATTTTTCTAAACAACTTGGATTGCTGACAGTCGCCATAAGCCTGGGAGTGCCCTCTACAATTCAGTGTTATTGTGTGATTGAGCAAACAAACAAACAAACATCAAAATGTATAAACCATTGACAACTTATGCTTACCATTATCTTGATGTACAATTATAGAAGACTGTGAAGTTTGACTTGTCGAAGCACCCTCAGGTGGTATTAGTTCTGAAAGATAAATAACAATTTTCATAGAAAAATATATAAGTTTATATGTATGCTAAAACATTTACAGACATGAAAAGTTTATTAGATAAATAAATTACCAACCTTTTCTATAACTGTGCACATGTAAAGGAAATTCAATTAATTGTTCATCAGTCAATGGTGGTGCAGTTAATTTTAATTTGGGAACTGCAGTTCTCTTGAGGCGGTTTCCTTTTCTGTTAAAACTTTTCTTGTCAAAATGATCACCACATATATATCGAACTTTGTTTAGTTTTTCTATTGGCAAAAATACAAGATCTGGATTGCCCACTAACTTTATCCATTCTTTACATCTGAAATCAAAGGATATTTTGAAAAAGAAATTGAAAACATTTGACAAGAACTTCTGGAGCAGGCCAGTATGTCCATGCTATGCTTTTGAAAAGTTGCGGGCTATATAAGTATGACAAATGGTATGACTGAATCGAATTAACTCGGTTCTAAGCAGTATCGGTAAGGTCTAACTGAGCCTCATGGAATCAGAATTAAATATAAGGATTTGACAAGCCAACATTACAACATACTTCATCTTTGACAACATACTACTAGTATGAAGTCAGTAAAAAGTATGCCTACACAATTTGTAGGTTCTGTCAAAATCAGAGTTCACATGGTTTATTTGCGGTAGTCCAAATCCAAGTAACGAAAAAGACGAAAGTTTACTATTTGTAGGGTACCATTTAATTAATACCATCAATTAGAAGATGTGATTCCAGTAATAATGCATTTACACTAGTAATAGGACTGATTATTTACATTTTGTTTGCATATGATGTAGTAAGTTTAGGTAGGTACTTACCGACTTTCCTCTAATGGAAATGCTGTGAAAAAGATATTTTTATCAACACTCTTATACTCCTGCTCATTACAAATAACGCATTTTCTGGCCATAATGTTTGAGAAAATAACCAATTAACAATAAAAAAAAAACGCAATATACACTGCACAATGTGTGTACTTATGTGACTGGGTTATGTGGGCGCTATTGGACGACTTAAAAAAATTTATGAACTGGAAATAATAAAAAGAGTCACTTTCTCGAGTTATATGGTAACTTTAAAACAATATCGTTGTTTAAAACTTAATGAGACTGTCTCAATCACAGTTAAAGTTCCGAATCACTGTTATTAGGTACTTTAAGTCACATTTGCACAGCAAATGAAATAGACCGTAGAAAAATAAATAATTTTTATTGTCTAAACAATTAAATTTAACTATCGAATTAACCGGCAATTTGAATTTATAACCTACGAAACACAAACAACAAAAATATGACAGCCGTCAGTTCATCAGCTGTTTCTTTCATTACGTCGTAATGTTGGCTGTCGTTATTATCAATGTTGCCGTACACAAACAGTCATGTCCATTTATCATTATTAATAACAAAGAGAGATTTTTTTTTGTAAATATTTGCTTATCTGGTCATGCATTTTTCTGAAGGGTATTAAGGTGCGCTTCGCTACGTACTAGGGTATGGGGGCCGCCGTCCTCTTTCCGCAGGTAGAATATACCGTTAGAGATCCAGAAGTGAGCGAGATTTTCAGCCTTTTTTTAGGTCACGCGCGAGGAAATAAATTCGCCTTGCTTTAGATGTCAGATACTCGGATAGATATATTGAGGCATTCGAACCTGGTATTCCGAGGTGGCTGGAGTTGAGTAGGTTGGCAGAGTTGCTATAGTTGTTTTTGTTGTGTTTTCTTGCTGCATCTAGTATGTTAAATCTTGAAATGGTGCTCATGAACTCAACAATTACAGTAGAATGGGTTCGATCTCTCTTACTCGGTGGGCGATAGGCATCACGTATGTGGTAATTCTCCATTTTCAGATTTAAGAACTTGGCTAAGTTTAAATATAGGAGTCAGTGTATCGCTGATCAGTTTCTTGATTCGTCATTTTCAATTTCCACCTTATTTTCAGGGGCTGTATATTGCTGACATCCAACCGGAAAGTTTTAAAGAAGAATGCTCTGCCCTCGCTGCGCCTGCCGGCCACAGCGCGGCTAGAGAAAAGTGTTCAGACGCCGCGGACGTTGCTGCCGGTCGTCTTCAGACTGAAATCAGGAGGCGTTAGAGGTCAGTGGACTAGAATTTTCTCCTGCTCAGTTTACAAATACAACATCCAGACAGGACCAACTTGTATAAAGTTGTCTGTCACTACCTCTGGCGCTCGAGTCTTAACGATCAAGCCAGCTAAATTTCACCCCTATAAAATAATACATTGATAAGAATACTTACGCTACGTCCCTATTTGGGCAGACCAACGAATGTCATTTTGGTGTATGACCCCTTTGGCCTTCGGTCCATACACCCATATGATCACCTAGTTTGGTCACTTTTACTTTTGAAAGTGACCAAAATGGACCAGACCCTAGCCCACTGCAGGTTAGTAGGTACTACTAAATGATGTTTTTGGTACTAGCCGACTTTTTTCCATTTCATATATCCATAGGATTTCTTCTTCGGCCTATGCAGGTTTCCTATACCGATAAGCCTGTTCCTGCGTTCAGCCTGAGCGAGCCTGTACAAAGAACTCACTTCACGTCGAGAGTGCTCTAGAATGTTTATAGAATGCCAATGGATTAAGTTTCGAAGTGAGTAAAGTCACTTGAGTGAGACTTGCACGTGAGTTTGTATTTTAGAGAATAGCACTACCAGGTCCACGTTTGAACCGACGACCTGGTTTCAGATGCCGCTGAGCTGCTGTGCGCTGATGACATAAGCGAAGATACGTCACTATACTGTGAGGAGGGGACCGCGGCGCGCGGGCGGGGCGAGTTGCTCGACGTCACCGGTGAGTAGCAACTCCACTTTTGTACATACACTTTCTCCCTACAATGGAGATTCTAAGACTAAACTAGGCAGAAGTGTATCGTTATTTAAATAAAAAAGGTGGGTTTAATTTAAAACGTCTGTTTCTTGCGCAGGTAACACGGTGGGGCGTATTCACGAGGGCTTCCAGTGCAACATGTGCAATGCAGATATAGTAGGGTACATATATTTCTTACCTTGCTAGCCTATGTACTCTGTGTAATCATGGAACAGCTGTCACCCAGTTCTAAGCTACCATGTTTCATCAAATTAAGTTCAGTGGGTATGGCGTGCCAAGGACAGTGGAGGACATAGTTAAAGGTCCGTCGGAAGACATACATAATACTCACACGTACATAATAACTCTAATATATCACAACTCGATCCCCCTCTTTACAATGGGTTGTAGACTAGCATAAAAAAACAGTTCAGTTAAATATATTGTCGAGTTGATTTTTTCTTGATCTAAACACTTTAATTTTAGTGGTAATACTCCAGATTGTTCTGATTTGAATTCGATTAACCTGACGTACTGTCGCACTACTTCAGCTTCCGCTACACGTGCGTGCAGTGCCCGGACTACGACCTGTGCGCGGCGTGCGAGGCCGGGCGCGCGCACGCGGGCCATTACGCGCTGCGCGTGCCGGGGCCCAGATGTTACGTAAGTTTTACCAAACTTATTAACTTAGTAACTTTTCGCCCAGCGGCAATCCTCATAGTAAGACATCATTCCCGGGGGAATGCCTTAATTTTATCCTGTGGTAGTCTTATATCTACAACAAATAAATAGGCACAACCGTATTGTTTGGTGACATTTAGCTTAATTTGATTGTACCGCAGCATTTGTTTGACCGCCCTATTTTACTAAAGGCCTCTGACTGACATTCCGATTTAGTCCCGCTATGGGGCCGATTTGAAGAGTTATCGATCGTTCTATTGTAAAAAAGTGTATTTGCAGGCGGAAACGCAGGCCGTGCTGAGTCGGATCCGGCGGCAACTGCTAGGCGCGCAGGCCGCGGGGCCCGACAACGCGGAGCTGTCCGACAGGTAAGCGACAAGCTGTCCAACCACAAGTAAGACAACAAATAGTTTAAAAAACATGTTTCTATTTAGAACTCATTGTGATAAGTCAAACGAGCCCAAACCCCATGGGCTTATTGTAAGCCCTTGAGGAGTTCCTATGACCACATGGTACCATATTTATGTATTGGCACCATTGGCACCATAATTGCATAAGATGCTAAGTTTCAAATCAAAACTACATTAGATCAAAATAATAGAAATGTGTATAAAAATAAACTATGAATAGTTTATTCGCTATTATATATTTTAGTAACAGAAAAGGGGTGTAACAACCTCAAGTGGTAAAATGCCAACCTTGCTTGCATTGCACGCGATGTATTAGAGATGGGTACCTAACAACCCGGGTGGTTACCCATCTACTTATAGATGTAGTGCTGATAAACAGATGAGGAAACATTTTCCTTCATGCAGATTATGATGGCATATGTTTAGCAATGGACTAAGTAACTGAAAAGGTGATAAAATGAAAAATGTTGATGTTTCAGCTTGAAGTTAGATATAAAGTTGGAGGCAGACGATCCGCTGGATCCTGGGCCTGACCCTCTGCAGCACGCGGAGTCCACGGAGCGACAGGTAATAGTTGAATGGCGCAGTTTAATGAAATAATCTATTTATTAGTTACTTGCAGTTTTATTATAATATAATGTATGTATGTATGTAAACGCTTTATTGTACCAAAAATAACAACAACAACAATAATAAAATAGGAATTAAACTGTGTACTGTGTTATAATTATACAAGATGTTTTATAGTCACGTCAGTACAATGAGACATAAGACGAAGCATATACAAAAGAACCATAAAGGTTTTATTGCCTAAAAACCACAGTAATGTATGCATTTCATATCATCAGCCTATTGTCGACCACTGTGCCCTGATAACAGAGAAGGCTGGAAGTGTAAAAAAGGTTTTTAACTGGTATTCTACAATTCTATAACTGTTGTTCCTAATCACGTTGTCCAATACATTTATGTATGTATATTTAGGTATACATATTTCAAAATATTAGGTCATGAGACTTTATTGAATAGTATACTAATAGTATTATGGACCGACGACCTGAAGAAGGTGACTGGAAGCGGCTTGATGAGGAGGGCAGGGGACCGGGTGTGGTGGCGTTCATTGCGGAAGGCCTATGTCCAGCATTGGACGTCTATGGGCTGATGTGATTGATGATGATAATTATAAATATTATTTTCATAAACTACAGGTATCCACTTTTATATAACTGCACAATCTACATTTCTGTACTAAATCATCATCAGCCGAAATACACTGCTGAACATAAGCGTCCCCAATAGAATGCCAGTTTTGGTGGGCTGTCCCCAATAGAATGCCAGTTTTGGTGGGCTGTCCATTGGGGGATTTGACATAATCACCACGCTTGACAGGCGGATTGGTGATCGCAGTAATGATATGTTTGAATCAAATGATTTGCAGAATAAAGGTGACACATCAACTCAGGCCAATATAAGAACGAGTCTGGAAACTCTCAAAACCATCCACATAGAGGACACGATACGGAAAGCAAACCGCAGTAACAAAGATATTGGCAAACCCGCTCACACAGAAACACAAACAGGTAAATTACTACTATAGCAAAAATGAGGTAGTGAGTTTGCTCGAGGAAATCTCCGGAACTAACGAACATATTAATTAAGAAAAAATCACTGTTGAAATCCTAAATTGTTTTAAATGAATGTAACATAAACTTTGGTCAATTAATAATGATATAGTATTGTTGAAGCCTTGACTGCAAAAGACAGGTCATACCACGAAGCAAAGTAATTAAAGATGGCATCTCTTATCTAATTTAATAACCAATTGGTGTCAATCGTGAAGGCAAAAACTTTGAAGTCAGTTTCTTCCCCATTACGACTAGGTATTTAAACGATAAAAGAGGGGGGGGGGGGGAGATAAGTAAATAATACATATACAATTTCTGAATCAAAATGTCAACTTTTATATTTCAGACAGAGACAATGCTACAGCGACTGGACACCTATTAATACACGAACTAACCAATGAGCCACAGCAAAGACCATATTTAGAACAATTAAACGACGACGACTTGCCATTTAAAAGACTGTACACAGACCTATCAACCCATAATATGCCAGGGAGAAGTCAGTTTTTGGAACTACCAACCGTTATGCCACAGGAAAGGCCATATATAGAATCAGGAAACGATAATTTGTTACAGAAAAGACCATATCTAGAATCTGCAAGAAGTTATACAGACCTACAGAGCGATAATGTACCAGAGAAAAGAAAAACACCTTTAGACGAATCAGAAAAAAGGCAATACAATGAACAATCCAGATATAATGTATCAGAGGAAAGACAGTCGGACAGGACTCTACCTGAAGCAACCGCATCACAGAAGACCGAAGACCACGGATCGTTTGGTATTGAAGTGTACACTCATACGAATACACAAACACGTGTTCAGTCCTGCAAGTCGGTGCAAAAAGTTTCTAGTAAAAAAAAGGTAAGAACTATATATTTGCAACGATCAGTTCCGGAAGGTTACATGCCTTGGTCCCAGAGGGGTAGGCAGAGACGATGGATCGCTCCTTCGCGCGATCCTGACACACCTCACTCACATTCATCAACCTTTTCATGCACCTCCTTTTGTTCTTCTCACTGCGGACCCCAGCCTTTTAAAGGACGTTTGTTCCTTGAACGACCTCTAGCTGTACGACCTCGATTGCCGTTGGGGTAGACGAGTTCTGATGGTGATCGGCCATTATGGAGAAATCCTAAGCTATGAACCACACGTCTTGATTTTTGATAAATCAATATCAGCCCTGAGACGTCCACTGCTGGACATAAATCTTCCCCAATGAACGCGACCACACCCGGCCCTACGCATCTCACCGCTACCGATCACATTAAAGGCCGTCGGTCCTGCGACAGACGTGTCCCGCACACTGCCACTTTAGCTTGCTAATCTTTGCTATGTCAGTGACCTTCGTTCTTTGTTGGATCTCTCCTTTACGATTCATATCACTCAAATAAACCTCGAATTGTACCTGTGAATTCATTATTTCCTATTTTTACTTTTTGTACCAATTCAATCAAACTTTAATATGTATAAAATATTTTGGTATTTTTCGATAACTGCTAGCAAGTTTAGAACCTAGTTAGATGTTTTGTTAGAAATGTAAATACGAAATACAAGAAAAAAATAATTCAAAACCATTGTTACTTTCAATAAAAATCTCTTTCAGCTATAGTTTAGGATACAAGTGTATTTCCCATAATTTTGCTGACAAAATCAATTTTCTTTTGCAGTGTCGACAGCAGGTAGCCAAGTGAGCGCATCGAGAGTGAAAACAGTAGGATGATAATTTATTTACTATTATTAGTAAATAAACCATTATTTTATTTTAATTTTGTTTCTTTTCCAAAAAGACTTCGTTTCGATTGTGTGAAATCTAATTTGTGATAATTTTCATTATAATCAAGCCATGGCTGCCCCGATTAGTGATGGTGATGATCTCGTGGCCATTAAACAAATGATCACACTATCTTGATAGTTTTTCTATAGTACAATTTGATCTTTTTAAAGGAAGAGTGAATAGGCATCTTCGGGGTAAGCGCGCTCCACGTTAGGCCTCATCGCCACTTACCATCAGGTGTGATACCATCAGGTGTGATACCATCAGGTGAGATCGGGGTCAAGCGTAAACCCATCAGGAATAACAAAAACTGTTAAACAATTAAATATTTTTTTTTAATTTACCGCTTATATCAAGAGGTTTTTCAAAACAATTTGCTTAATTTCATCGTAGCGGCACTCGCGCGAGTTGGTCGTGTACGCCTTACTAAGTTGTAAGGTGAGAATTAGTATACCTACAGAGCGTCCGCGCACGATACGCTCGCGTGGCCCGGTACCGGTTTGCGCACCGTGCATGGCGCGCGGCCGGCCGCCGACGGCTGACACATATTACAAATATGGAGGATACCTTCAAGCTGGATATCAATGATGGAGAATTGTCGGATCAAAATGAACAAGAAGCTGTGGAGAATGATGGAGAGGTGTCGCTAATCGATGGAGACGAAGACCTATTTTCAGAGGACAGATCGAATAAAAGGTACAGGGATGAAAACGGAAATAATGATAGTGAGTTGGAATGGCAAGACGTGAATACAAAGAAGAAGAAAATAAAAAAAGAAGATAAGATTGTGACCTATGTTTCATGCAAGGATAAATTTCCTAAACAGTTTGGTTTAGCGAAGTTATTCAAGGAGCAGGGTATTAATCATGTAACTCACATTAAATACCTCAATCCATACAGAATTCGAGTTGAATTTAATAATGAGTTGAGTGCGGAAAAATTTATTTTATGTGAAATACTTAAGGAAAAGGGATGGAGATTTCAAAAGTCAATGGAGGTTAGTTACTCATACGGCGTTATCAAATCAGTTGATTTAGAGTTAACGGAGGAGCATATCTTGAATACCATTACGTGCCAAAGTCCCGCTCAGCTTAATACTGTGAAGCGGCTTAAACGCCGTGGGAGGGAGACGGAAGATAGTTGGGTACCAAGTGAAGCTGTACGTCTATGTTTTAAAGGGTCATTTTTACCCGCATATGTGTATGTGGATGAGCTGAGGATTAAAGTGGAGCCGTATGTATTCCCGGTGTCCCAGTGCTCCCGCTGTTGGAAACTGGGCCATTTCTCAAAAATATGTCCATCTATAAAGACTGTTTGCCCCAAGTGTTCAGAGAACCACCCTAATTGTGATACTAAGGTATTCAAATGCGTAAATTGCAAAGGGAGCCATATGGCATTGTCAAAAACCTGTCCTGCTTTTATAAAGGAAAAAAGAATTAGGGAAATTATGTCAGAATTTAATTGCACTTACAGGAAAGCCCTAGATGTGTATATTCCTTTGGAGTCACCGCCGTGCGTTAAACATAATTCGCCTATTCATGTAAATCTGCAGTTATCTACTCCACTACATCAAACACAATCAACACAGAATACCCATCAATACGCAGAAGTGGTTAAAACCAAGGCTATGGTGCATAGAGTAGACACACCCAAAATAGGTGTAAACCAGTCTTCAGAGAAGCTATATAAGAAACAGCAACAGCATAAATCGAAAGGTATATGTGACTGGGATATGTTCTCGGACACGGAACTAAATGAAACAGAAATTGACGAAAAACAAAACGAGAAGGAAGACTGTAAGCATGAAGGACGGACGACTTTTAATGAACTACTAGCCAGACTAAGAGAAATAATATTTTCAAGGAGAAACACAATACAGGAAAAAATCAAAGGTGCAACGAAATGTTGTATTGAGTGGTTAATTTTAATTGTGGTTGGTAACATTTCGGACTGGCCAATAATGAAAGGCATATTAGATTTATTAATTAATATTAATGGCTAGCTTTAAAATTAATATTCCGTTAAAAATAATACAGTGGAATTGCCGAAGTTTAAAACCTAAGTTAATTTTATTAGAAAATCTATTATTACAAGAAAAAATACATATTGCTGTCCTTTGCGAAACATGGCTTCAGCCCGAAAACTACATTAAAATTAATAATTATAATATTTATCGCTGTGATAGGGATGACAGTTATGGAGGTCTCGCTATTTTAACACACAAATCGATACAATCAAAATTAGTTTCTGTGCAACTCTCTAATCCTGAAATTCAAATACTACACATTAGAGTATTTAATTGTGATCAGATAGAAAACGTAATTGGTGTTTATTGTCCATCCTCAGTATCGACTCGCCAACGTGATTGGGAACAACTGTTTTCTAGAGCAAATAAAAAAACCTTAATACTTGGCGATTTTAATGGGCACCACACAAATTGGTCGTGTAAAGTCGATTTAAGGGGTAGACAAATTTTTGATACTTTAGCAGAGAACCACTTTATTACACTAAACGATGGGAGACACACGTGGATTAGGTTAGCAAATGGTAGCTTACAACAATCCTCCCCAGACATATCGATGGCCTCGTCTGACATTGCCCTTAAGTTTGAATGGAACATTCTTAATGAGACATTAGGCAGTGATCATATGGTAATTAAAATATCGACATCCTTTTATAGCAACTCACGTGGAGTCAAGCGAAGGAATTTCAAAAAAGCAGATTGGAAATCCTATACCCGTTGTTTAGAATCTTTATTCTCTAGCCTAGTTTTACCAGAGGACCTTCAAAAATCCTATAATGTTTTCATAGATTACTTAAATATAGCTGCCGACCTTCATATTCCTTACGTTAAAATTAGGCAGGTCCCGGATGGCAAATTTTCTCCCAAGCCCTACTGGAACTCGTCCCTATCAAGATCTGTTGCAGAACGTCGATTTGCGCTAGCACAATTTCGTCGTAATCCGACTCCGCATAACTGGGACGTACTAAAAGAGAAAATAGGTAACTCACAAAGGTTGATGCGGCAGGCAAAATCCGATAGCTGGCATCGATTTTGTTCATCCATAGATCAGGTCTCCTCTTCAAGTGAAATATGGCATAAAATGCGATGGGTGAAAGGATATAGATCGGCTAGACATTATGTTCATAGAGAAAAAGCGGAGAAACTTCTGCATAATTTAACACCGGATTCTGTGGAGTCTCCTACTCCTGTTTTTGTATCTAGCAATCATAATTTAGACGTTGATTTTAAACTTCCAGAATTCGTCAAATGCATCCGTTCGAAGGATACATCACCTGGTTGTGATAATATATCCTATTCCATGATAAAATACATGCCAAATAAATGCAAGCTCATATTATTGGCCATATTTAATAAATTCTTTTCTAACAGTTTTATTCCTTATCAGTGGCGTGAGATCGATATTGTTCCAATCCCAAAACCCGGTAGAGACCCTCAGTCTGTCTCATCCTTACGCCCTATATCTATGATATCCTGTCTATGCAAAATTTTCCATAATATGATTAGAAATAGAGTGGAATGGTATATTGAGAAAAACAAATACTTTTCAGAAGATGTGGTGGGGTTTAGAAAGTGTCGCTCAAGTTTAGACAGTCTAGCTAATTTAGTTTCTAGAATACAAATAGGTTTCTCAGAGGGACACCCAACTTTAGGTTGTTTTATCGACATCGATAACGCGTATAATAATATAGAGGTGACAACATTAATGTCCATTATGGACAGACTGTTAATTGGATCAAAAACGTGTATGTATATATGGAATTTCCTGAGAGAACGGCACCTTACAATAAGAATACACGACTTCAATATTTGTAGAAGTACTGGCAGAGGTTTAGCCCAAGGAGATCCGTTATCCCCATTATTATTTAATTTGGCTACTATACACATTTGTAATAATATAAATGATGTATATGTAGCACAATATGCGGATGATTTTGTTTTATACACAACATGTCATAACGTCGCGGAGGGATCCATAAACACACAGACTGCTTTAAATAATCTAATTAGATCGCTTTCGGAGATTGGTTTGGAAATTTCAGCATCAAAAAGTAAAGTCTGTGTGTTTAAAAGAGGTTTTAGACGGGAATCTGTGGATATTTCGATTAACGGCATACCTCTGCCGGTGGTTGATAATGTTAAATACTTAGGGTTGTGGCTGGACCGTTCACTCCGATGGGCAAAACATGTTAACGAGATACGAGAAAAGACATTAAAAATGTTAAATATTTTCAAAATTTTAGTAGGTTCAACATGGGGAGTGCACCCCAAACATCTAAGGCGATTTTATATAGCTGCTATTAGGAGTAGAATGGATTATGCGAGCTTTCTATACGACAGTAGCTGCCTTACACATCTGGCTAAATTAGATAAAATACAAAATCAAAGCATGCGACTTATCGGCGGTTTTGTAAGGAGCACTCCTATTCACGTTATGGAAAGTGAGCTGTGTTTATCGCCTTTACAGGTTCGCAGATATTATTTGGGAGGTAAATTTTGGTTAAAGTGTAAATCTCTTAAAGATAGTACAACAATCATGCTACTAGAAGACCTCCATAATATTTGTCAAAACCCCTACTGGAGACGTAAAAAGAAACCTCTACTTGTTGATATCCATGAATCTTTAAAATCATATCTTTTGCATTCCAGCAAACAGCTGGAAATGTTTACCATGGACACCTGGGTCAGCAATATAGATTTAACACAAATAGTAAAGACTAATATATGCGAAATAGATAAACCAAAAAGAAGTTACAACATATTTAATTTGAAATTTACTTGCAATCAATATTTAGATCAAAATTATTCATATCACTATAACATTTTTACTGATGCGTCGAAAAATAAAAATGAGATTGGAGTAGCGTTTTTTGACCCACATACGAATAACTTCATAAAATTGAGAATAGAGTCCGAAATTTTTATAATGGACGCTGAACTCTTAGCGATTGCGGAAGCGCTGTCGTATATTAAATCTTTAAGCGGGCTTAACTTTGTTATTTTGACAGATTCAAGGAGCGCTCTCCAACATTTAATAAGATGTACGTTAGGTATCAGGGGTACGCCGATAGCATATGTAGTTCTTAAATTATTGTTAGATATTAAGTCCCACAACAAAAATGTAGTACTACAATGGATCCCATCTCATATCGGCATCATCGGGAATGAGAAGGTAGATCGTCTTGCGAGAGAGGCTGCTGTAGATGGTGATAATTACAATTGCTTGCCGTGTCACTTTCACATGTTACCCACTGTTAAAGCTCAATGTCACAATATGTGGAGAGAATACTTTGACGAACGGTCTAGGAGCAAGGGGATATGGTACAAGACGATACAACCCAATCTCTGGCACAACCCGTGGTTTGATGGTGCCGATATGAGTAGATCAGATGTTGTCACAGCCTTGAGGCTTCGATCCGGTCACATACCGCTCAACAGTTTCGGCTATTTAATGGGTAAGGTGCCTTCTCCTAATTGCTTACAATGTGGAACGATAGAGGACGTCTACCATATATTAGTGGAGTGTGACCGGAACGAAGCAGAAAGGAGACAATTTGAAGTTAAATTTAATTTGTTATTAGACTTTGGTAACTGCAATAGTATCTTGGCCTCACCGATTTCCGAGGAGGCCAGGATGCTATATAAAATTGTTAATATTGGTATTAAACGTAGAGGTTAAGTGTGTATGCATGTAACAATGAGGGTGACATGTTCTAAACAGAACAAACCCTCTATAAATAATAAAGATTAAAAAAAAAAAAAAAAAAAAAAAAATTTGCTTAATTTGATTTTTAAGATCTATAACCAGGGCTCGCAAATTAAATCAAATGAGCAATCAAATTAAGCAAATTGTTTTATTTATAAGTTAGAAAATCAATCTTATTCTAATATCAATTGTTGTTTGACTTAGTAAATCTAACATCTATATAAAACTAAACACTGTCACCACTTGTTTTTTCTCTTGGCACTTATTCCTGTCTTCCCTGGCACAGGTGCTGAAACAATACAAAAATTTCAATGTTATTTATGGTATGAGTTATGCATGATATATTTATCTGATCAGGGATCAGAATTAGGTAATATTATTTATGCACAATTATATCTTGAAGAGCAACTAAGATCACGGACATAGCCGAAACGTGCTATGCACGCGTGGGTTCGAATTCTATCCTCGTCGCCAGTATCGAATAAACGCGTGCTTACTCAAAATATTTTATTACACAACTGACACACAAGATGAATGGACGACTTAAATCTACCCTACGCACACAAACATATATAATAGTAAGCTTAAGCGACAGTGGCAGGCCACATCGGTTGCAGTACCGATGGCAGGAGTTCTGGAGTCCCGTATTATTTTAAAGGATTGTGGGCTGTATGGACCAGGTCTTCTTCTTCTCTGTCGTTCCCTCACTGCTGAGGATCGCGACCGTATAAAATGGACCAGGTAGCACCCACTAATAGCAACCATTAACAATAAGTGATATGCCAATCATCAAATACGTGGTCTTATTAAGTTGAACAATAGTTTACTATGGAGACTAGTCTCTTAGCTGTATTTTCGGCGTTATGGACCCAAAGTACAGCTAACTGAGATTATCCGCCACAGTAACTATTGTTCTACTTATTAAGATCTTTTAATTGGCGTATCACTTATAGGCTGGTGGGTATCAAAAAGCTTATCGTCATTTCTAAAAGTTGTCCATTTACACTCGTGCGTGCACGCACACACGTATCTAACTTTAAGCAATTTACATCATAAGCCAAAATACGTCCACTGCTGAACATAAGCCTCCCCAATACAATACTACTTTTGGTAGGCTGTCCGTTAGGGGATTTGCCATAACGACCACGCTTGGCAGGCGGATTGGTGATCGCAGTAATGGTCTAAATATACAATCTCTTAGTCGCCTTGACGACACCCGCGGGAAGATTGGGACCTTATCCTAACCTGGGAGCCATACGGCTATAACCAATTGACAAACAATAATTCAAATCCATAAAACATTATTAGATTTATTCACCTTTCTTTTCAACGTTCTTGATCATTGTTTTTGATGTTCTAGCCTTATTGGTTGGTCCCGCCTTTCTCTCTGCATTATGAGATAACACTTCGCACACAAAGTGTCCCGTGTCCTTCTCCTGTCCTGCTGCATCACTCCCCTGCTCCTCCATCGGCTCCGACTTCACTATACACCCTGCGTTGATCACTATGTGCATTCTTTTCGGTGGTTCGTCGTGTGTGGTCTGCGTGTGTCGTTTCTGTGGCATTTTCGTAGTGTCTGGGCCCTCGTCGTCGCTCTCCACTTCGACCTTGATCTCTTCCATGGCCTCGTCGAGCATCGTCCACGATTTACATGGTGCCAATTCGCTAGAGATGGTTTCTGTTGCCTGAAATATTAAATAATGACAATAAGTATATCAGAAATAGTGGGACCACGCCCTTGTAAAAATGTTGGTCTTTGTTGTCGCTGAAAGATATTTAATGCTATATGAAATTAAGTATATATGTGGCTCTTGCAAACCGGTCAACTGATTTTATACTGATTTATATTCCAGATACAGTACGTGAGCTCTTAGAATGCTATATATAGAGTCGTTAATACCATCACAATGACATTATTATTATGTTTTGACACAAATTCATATCGTTCTGACGTGGGCAACCAAGAAATGAATGTGAGACAATGGAAGAACTGGCGACACTTCGTTCGACCAACGGTGCCCAAAGCCGATTTGGTGGATTTGGTGTTCACATACGCCTAAGAATTTCTTCCTTGGCATATGCAGGTTTCGTTACGATGTTTTCCTTTCGCCGAAAAGCTTGTGGTATTTATTAATATAATTGTTTCCAAAAACTCATTGGTACGGGCCGGGTGATCCCACGACCTCACAGACGTGAGGCATAGGCTAGGCTATATCGATACTTACTGCGACAAATACCGCGTGCGAGGCGCCTTGCAGCGGGTCGGGGTCCGGGTCTAATTCCTCCTTCACCTTTATGCTGCACACAGACAAACACACACATTCACAAATTATTTTACCAAAAAATAGAGAGGGCGAATAGTCAAGCGTCATCACCTTCAAAAGTTCATTATCAGGTTATTTTTGTCTCCAATGCAGGAGCACAACCCTCTCTCATCTGCCGGAGACAGACAGAGGATTTGGCCTACACTCCCCACGCTGGCCAGACGGGTTGGGGAGGCCTGATTGATATTTTATAATGTATTCACTTAGTCGCCTTGTATGACATCCACGAGAAGAGTTGGAGTGGTCCTATTCTACTCTACCGGAAACCACACGGCAAAAGTTGATGACACAATATTCGTTCATCTTTCTAGAAATAGATTTTAGCATTCAGAAAGTTGGTGCAAATAATTAACGTTAAATCTATCTATAATATTCAATTTGACTACAGAATCAGACCTCATAGGATAGGATTTGTCATTAAAAAAATTAGAACTGTATTGAAAGAATCAAAATATCCTAGTCAGTTCGCCGCCGTCGATATACTCGTAATAAAACTGGAACATGGGGCGCTGCGTCCGCGCCACGTCTGCTCGACGCCTTCTACACACGTCTTGCCTGCGCCTTCCTCAGGGCTGCACTGACCTTTCCTCGTTGCCGTCTGCGCTGTCCTCAGCGCCAGAGTCCTCCTCCACGGCGTCTTCCCCGCCCCCCGGCACGACGCCCAACAACTCTTTGCGGATTCTCTGCACCACAGCCCGTACCTCCAGCTGGAACATATCGGTAAATTAAATCAAAATACACTGACCAGAAAACCCTATGAACTAATAAAAAAAAATACTTCTTAATAAGACTTAAAGACAATCCTGACACACCTCAACTAGCTCAATCACACTTTTCATGCACATCCATTTATTCATCTCGGTGCGGACTCTAGCCTTTTTAAGGACTTCACCAATTTGATCCTTGCTGTTGCCCGCGATTTCGTCCGCGTGAACAACTGAACATCACAAATTATTATGTATTTCCAGTACGAACTATTCCAGGACCTAACCTATATGTGTGCCAAGTTCCATACCGATCCGTCCAGTGGTTGAAGCGTGATTGAGTAACAAACATCCAAATATACAAACTTTCGCATTTATAATATTAGTTAAATAAATTAAAGTTAATTAAATTAAAAGGATAACTATGAGAAAGTTGACAAATCGCGATGTGCAATTCCTTATTTTTGTCATGAAAATTCCAGGCCCTGATCGTCAACGACGGTAATAAATTAAGGTATACTCACATAGGGGCGGGGCCCGGGCACGCGCAGCACGTAGTGCTCGGCGTGCGCGCCCGCCGTCTCGCACGACGAGCACATGTCGTATTCCTCGCATTGCACGCACGTGTAACGAAACCTGATAAACATCATCCAAAACTGTTTAATGCATGTACTGGCAACAGCCCTTGACTTAGACCGCGTAGAAGTAAAGTAGAAGTTGTTAGTGGTTGCAAGTAGTAAGATTGGAATTCAGGTGTACGGCTTAATGGTTTAAATATATAAGCATGTAGGAGCGAGGCCCTCTCGCACAGACATTGCTATGTCTAAAAGAAGACCCAACTATCCGCTGTAACCCCTAAGTTTCTGAAAATATTTTTTTTTGTATTTTTAACAAAAAAAAACAACATCAGCCTGCAAGAGTCCACTGCTGAACATAGACCTCTCCCAAGGCGCGCCACTGAACCCGATCCTCGGTTCTTCTTATCCAGTCACTGCCAGTCGCCCTACGCAGGTCGTCGCTCCATCTAGCCAGGGGGCGTCCCACACTACGCTTGCCCAGTTGCGGTCTCCACTCGAGAATTCGTTTACCCCGACGGAAATCCGTTGGAAAAATATTCCAAAAGAATAATAATACTCAAGTTACAAATATATTTTTAACAATAATATTCCAAAAAAAAAAAGGCATAATATCAAATTTTACTCCGAGGACAAAATTAATATAAACTCGATGACTTACCCTATTATATCTTGACCGCAAACTTTGCATTCGAATCCTTCGTGGAGTGCCCCGCTGCTGGCATCTGTAAACAACAAATAAATTAAATTTAACAAAATTATAAATATTTGAAGATTTCCTTCATCGGTTAGGGTGTACAAAAACGCTCCTGACGTAGAAAAATGCCCATTGTCTATGGAGTTCAGATGCGCTGCACATGATTAGCTAAAATTAGACATAGTACCATACTTTGAAATGAAATAAAAATCTCAAAAAAGAAATTAGAGCTTCCTGTAAACTTACACGGTCAGTTTGGATTTAGAGGTTATTTTAGTTTGGTAACCTTTTTTCCGTGGGGACATTCTACGCTACGCGACTACGCTTACCTACTCGCCTCGGGGGGATGGAAAAACATACGGGGTAGCCCTCATCGACGCACATGGAGTGTATCCCAGTTCGCGAGTGATGTGCGCTGTCACAGTCGCCTCCATAGTGGTGGCGCACAGTGGTCCCAATTAAGTAAAACATGGACATTGATGCTAGAGCCACGAGAATTTTTCTGATGGTTAACACTAAGATCTAATAAGACAAACAATATTAATATCCTAAATATTTTTTTTTTTGTATGGAAGACTAAGATTTCTGTTAATTACTCGATATTCTTAAAAGATGTCAAGATGGCGATCACACATGTTGGAAAACAAGTAATTCTGAGTATTTTATGCGAAGATACTTTTTACTTACCTCTGCGTACTTTTGAGTTATCTCCATAATTGGAACGTCTTCCTCGATATTAACATTAAAAACATTATTTAAATCAATATTTTTACATTTCGGCCAGATAATTTCGGAATCTAACCAGTGTGAATTCTGGTGCAAAAATGTCCTTTGGGCTCTGCTGGAAGCAGACCATCTCTTTGATATATTGCTTGAAAAATTACGACAATATGATTTGATAATACTAGAATCTTCGGAAGACAATTCGATGCCAATACATTCAACAAGAATATTATATAAAGATTCAGTATTTTAAGTGAGTGACACTCCTTACTCACTCACCATACCGCGGTACCACAAAATTTATGTTGCGTATTCCAGATAGTTACAGACCGCGTTTTTTCTTTTTAAATTATAGTAGGGCTACTGCACTCAGCGTCCGAACATGGTCGATCTCTCGGCTCCGGTAGTAGGGGAACCTGTTGTACCTTGGTCACTTTTTCATTCAACGATTTTTTGAAAAAAAGCGGTTATAACTATTGCGATTAAACAAATTTTAGCTGTTAGACGAACTAATGTGGTTGATAATATAAATTATACAAAAGCATAGATCATCCTCTTTACAGGTTTTACATAAACTAAAAAAAGTATGGAATGTTGATCAAGGTACAACAGTGGTGATGTACCTAGATCCGCCTATGTTGTACCTTGGTCATAGTTAGAACTCATCAAATAAAATCCATATTTCTCGACAAATAGCAAATATTTTTATTATTTCCAGCTTCTACACGTCTATAAATATCTTTATAATCTTATCTAATATCTATGACATATCAATTAACAGAATTTATATGAATAAAATCAGTATTTTTCGTAACACCTAACTTAAACATTTTAATCACATTAGCAACAAGTCTTTATTCTCTTCGTACTGACTAATATTTGGACTAAGCGTTTCTTAATTAATCAATAAACTCCGAGTATTTATTCATTTCAGGAACTGAGTAATATTCCCTCTTGGAATTAATTTTTTTTGGACTTTTTATTTTTTCCTTAATATCGATCTTCTTTCGTTGAGATCTTCTTTTTCTGGCCATTTCCAGTTTTTTAGCGACTTCTTCATAGATTTTATAAGAGCACCCTCTTCACTGACAGACACTATTTGGCCAACAAAGTATTCACCTTCGTATATAAAGATAACGTAATCACCATCTTCAAAATTGGTTGCGTGTCTATTCTCTTTATTTCCCTCAAAATAATTGCTTAATGGTTCTTCCTCAGAAGATAAAAACCCTTCTGAAGCATCTGAATCTCGCACAGAAAAGCTTTCGTTTTCATCTTCTGATGTTTCGGATTCTTCTTTTAAAATTTTTTTCTTAACTTCTTTTAGTTTCTGTACTTTTACCTTCTTATCTATTTTAAGTTTTTTATTTTGTCTTGCTGCCTTTATTCTTTCTATTTCATTTTTTTCCGGAGTGTCAGTTAGTATCCTTGACTTTCCTTTCTGTCTGCCTTTTCGAACTTCTTTTCTTGGTTTAGCTTTTGGGTGCGGTCTAATCATAGATGGCGTTACAACATTGGAACATCCTGGTGTGTTTTCTTGCAACGAGGTTTCAAGAACTTCTTTGCATTTTTGAGTGGATTCTCCAGGAAGATGCTGTTCGTTACAATCTGGCTGTTCAAGAATTTCATTCGTTTCTTCAGATGAGGTCCCAGCATGAGGCTCGTTTTCACATACAGGGAAGGGTCGGTCAGTTACGTTTGATGGCATAAACTCATGTTCTCCAAATATATTTTCATTTAGTGGGTGTAATCCTGTACTCCTAAAACCCTGAATAATATTTGAGGGAGTAAAAGATTGTGGAAAAGCTTTTCCAACAAGTCCGGCAATATCATAAATTGTCAGTGGTTTACCCACATGACCGGGTGTCAACATTAATTCATTTGCTGCAGTGTTATAGTATTTCTTAAAAGGACCGAATACAGTCTTATCCAAAGGTTGAAATTTATAACTCGTGTGTGGATGGAAAGTTACAAGGATGACGCTATTTTCTCTGGCCAATTCTATAACTGGTATTTGAAAGTGACTTTCATGATTGTCAAGTAGTAAAATGGTTGGATTTGATGGTTTTACGTATTGAATAAAGTGTTTGAAAAATTGTAGAAACAACGCTTCATTAGACCATCCAGAAGGATTAGCTCCACCAATAGTTCCATCAGGAGCTCCAACAAGCATAAAATCCTTGAAATTTACACGCGGAAATATGAGCATAGGAGGAATGAATCCACCTCCTGCATTTATTGCAGCTATCATTGTGACTGTATTTCCTTTTTCTCCGCTAGTCATTGCACCAACTTGTTTGACACCTTTGGGTGCTAATATTTTTGGTGGAACATGGACTGTTGAAATGCCACTTTCATCCACATTCCAAATATCAATCGCTCTTAATTGTGGGCATTTGGACAAAGCCTTTTTGTAATTTTCAAAAGTCAATTGCACATTTTGTTTATTAAATGCTGTAGAACGGGCAAGGCTAGTGGCTTCAGGTTTGCGTAAAGCTAATTGCTTTTGGTGTCGTTTACGGAAAAGACGTAACCAGTACTCCCCAGCCATTTGGTCTTTGTCCCATTGAGTTGGATATTTTTTATTGTTTTTCGTCGCGAACTCATATGCCAACCTCTTAACGTCCTTTAAAGTGAGTCCATACTGTAACTTTGCTGCTTCTTGTATGTAATCCACAAGCAAGAGCTCTTCGTCACCTGTAAAAACTTTTTTCACGGCTAAATTATCATGAAGGTCGCTCGCATCTTTACCAGTCTTCAAGCAGTGTTCATAATGCCTCTTTAAAGTACATCTTGACAAGTTAAAATGTTTGGCAGCCCCTCTTAATGAGTATTTTTTTCTTTAACTAGTTTAATAGCACTAAAAAGTGCTGTTTTAGCAATAGGAGTCCGTTTGATTTTGTTTTTGCTACGAGGCATTTTACCTGTATAAAAAACAACAAAATAATAAGTATGTGCGTTCCTAAACAGAATTAACAAGAATACATTTGAATGTAGGTACCTTGACCATATGACCAAGGTATAACTGTTTTACTATGGTCAAGGTACAACACCCCTACCCTTTTATGTTTATTCGCACATGTAAATATGGAGGTTATGATTAACTCAAATAAGCATACTACATTCTAAACTTGGCTAAAGTACTTGTTTAAATCAAATGGTTTTAAAAATTTATGTAGTAAATAACAGAAGTAATGAAAGAAATGAAAAATATTAAATATCTTACTTTTTTGCAGCGAAAACGTTAAAGTGATCTCCCATGCAAACTCGATGCAATAACCTCCTGCAACTAACTTCATGTTGATTAGTCTTATCAAAGTTCACTATACCATAGACAAAGAGACGGAAAAAAGGCGCGAACATTTCAAAAAAATAAGTGGCTCTAGGTACAAAGGGTGTCAAGGTACAACAGGTTCCCCTAATAATAAAAACATACACAAACAAAAAAATACATTTTGAATATAATTTAAAGCAGTTTGTTAAGCCCTTTTGTTTGCGTTGTATAGTAGCTTTTATAAACGGAATTCGTTGTTTTTTAATGAATATTTATGATATGAGAAAACACACGGACAGACTACAAAATGTGGCGAACGTAAAAACAATTTTGTCGGTCTGTAATCTGTCACAAGCAAAAAGTTCTTATTTTCCTTCTATAAGTTGGAAAATTTCACTAAGTAAAAGTTACTGACCTTTCCTTAGCACCGAGCGTCCGGAACTGGAGACTGTATGTCGCTTCGCGCTCTTGCCCGTCTTCCTCGTCGTGATGGGCATCTCGTCGAACATGGACGCCTCATCAGTAGAGATATCATCGTCGCTGTTCAGCTCTGCGTCAGCTAAATAAAAAAAGATGGCTTTCACATGTATATCGTTTACATATAGAATAGGCCATGTTCAATTCTCTATATAGGTACTTATAAGACAGGCCATGTCGAATTTCTGTATCTTTACACTATGATAAGCCATGTTCTATCAGACTTCGAGCCTTGTACGGAGACCAGCTCTCACAAAGGTATAAATATGTACAACTAGCTGTTGCCAGCGACTTCGTCCGCGTGGACAACTTCACATCACAAATTACTATGTGATTCCTACTAACTTGATATTTTGGGACAATTCACAAAATATCTTTATAAATTGTAGCCTATGTGTTATTCTGATGTATAAGCTATATTATTGTAAAGTTTCATTAAAACCCATTCAGTAGTTTTTACGTGAAAGAGTAACAAACATCCATCCATTCTTACAAACTTTCGCGTTTATAATATTAGTAGGATAGGATTTTCCCCCAATGTCTCTATTTTAAGTTTACCTTACCTTTGTGATGTGATAATAAACTTTTATTTTATTATTATTCTCAGTATCCTATAAATTGAGATTCTAAATGCCAAACTGTTAAATATCATAATTTCTGACTCGAGTGCTTTCAAACATACCTAAACTGCGAAGTGAACCCAGAGGCGGGTCCAGGCCGGTGCGAGCTCTGGCTCAGGAGACAGCCCACCAACAGTGGCATTGGGGAGGCTCATGTTCAGCAATGGAAGTATTTCGGCTGACGATGATCTCAACAATATGCTGTGCAGCCAGTCACTTACCTGGTAAGTTCTGAGTGTCTGCAACCACAGTGTGTCTATCTCTCGAAGTCGACGCTGCAGGAGCCTGAAACAATGAGATAACAAAATTAAGTATTTGCCGGGTATGTACAGAGTATTTGTCTTTTGTCACACCCGTATATTCCCGCTGCCCCACACTTTTTCACTACTACTGGTGGCCAACGGGAAAACGTGGAGTGTCCTGCCTGGTTAGGGTTAACAGATATAAAAATGAGTCTTTGTGCAAGAAAGTCCTGTCATTTTACTGACTAAGAAATAGAGAGAGCCAAGGGGATATCTATCTATTATATATATAAAAGGAGAGTGTGTGTATGTATGTCCAGACTTTTTTCCATAACTACCCACTGCCACCCACTCATGGTTGCAGTGGTAGATAGCACTTGGTCTGCAAGTAAGGGAGTAATGGTTACGGTGGGTGGATGTGGGTGGTAAAAAGTGATGGAATACTTCTATCCTTTTCCAACACATTTTACGGATCATATAAATATGTAGTGTGAGATTGTGCTGAACGGCGTTAAGTGCGTTTGTGAGTGACAATATTGAAAACTTTTCTAAAATATTCCAGATTTTTCCAGAATACTGTAGATTATTTTTAAATGAACTATTATAAAAAAAAAACATGTCCAGACAAATTCTGACGTCTGACTGACTGGAAGTGCACACATCACATTTTAAAAACTTTTAAAATACTATGAAAGAAGTTTTGTCCCATGACCACCACCACTGGACAGTGCACACGTTTGAAACCGTACTTTCCATTAACTGAATTTTTAATTTAGTTACATTTGTTAAGCTAAAACAATAATTCACTATAATTTAATTCCAAATCAATAGTCGTAGAAACAAATATGGTGTTAGGACGTGGACCGCACAGTTTACATGGTAATAAAAACCTGGTTTTTCTGCTAGTGACCCTTTCATGTACATGTTACCGAGACGCAAATAGCGTTGGTTTTACGTCTATTGGTTTGGAATGAAATACTTATTTTTCAAACTATTTTCACAGACGCTAGCTCGGTATATTACGATATTTTTTTTTTTTATTTTTTTTCAAATTTTTGTGACCAACATGCGATCGGTCCTCAGACCATAAGCAGTTATTTTGATGTTGTTCAGATGGCATGTTAGGCGCGTCTTCCCATTGTTAGACTGCCTTTATTTGTATAACTTTTTTTTTATGTTTATAGGTTGTCCCATGTATGAAGCCGCTTTAGGCGTCTTGTTTGTAATGGGTCGCTGAGACACTGAGCAAGTCTGTTTTGGTGGTTCCAGATTTTACTTTTGTAGATTTTTGTTATAGTATTTATTTCTTCCTTGATGGTAGGGATTTTTAAGTACTTGTGGATTTCATCCATTTTTGTAAACCATGGAGCATCTACTATTGCCCTAAGCACTCCATTTTGAAATCTCTGCAGTATTTCAGTGTTTGTCGTTTTAGCTGTACCCCAGAGTTGGATGCCATAGGTCCATACGGGTTTCAGGATGCTCTTGTAAATAAGAACCTTGTTCTCGACAGACAGTCTAGATTTTCGTCCTAAGAGCCACTCCAGAGATCTGTACTTGTGGTTAAGTTCATCACGTTTTTTTTGGATGTGCGTTTTCCATATCTGCTTGCGATCCAAATGGATATATTTTTTAATCTTTAAGTGACCACACACGCAGCTATAACGTCATCAAGCTATTCTATATTATGGTATATATGAACGTAAGTGAAATGTGAAGGCAAAATATCTATTATAGTATCATCTTCGTGTTGGTAACTTTTGTATCACAGCGTAACATATATAGTGGCAGCCTTTAACTGGACCCAGTTATGCAGAATTATTGATCCGAATTAATCTTTAACTAAATTAATTTTAATGAAGACTGTATCTTCATTAAAATGCTTATCAAGTCAGTGTCAAGACAGGTTAATTTATTAGTTATTATTTTAATTTTCTCTATATTTTAAAAAGCTGCGGGGCCTAATAATGCTGTGGTTTGCGATGTTATTCCTGGATCCAAAGCTGCTGGGCATGATGATGATGTCATGGAGCGCGCCGTTGTTACCGGGTCCAAAGCTACAGAGCATAATTAAGGACCTGAGACAGAGAACACTATAGTGCCCGAAGATAATAGAGCTGAAATTGTCGAAATCCACTGAAAAGAGTATTAATATTTATTAGTCAATAATCAAGAATAATAAAAAGAGTTGAAAATGAATTTGGCATTAAACATTTTTAAATTACGGTTAATTATATATAAAAATGGTGAGTCAGTCATCCCAGCTAAGAACAATTTCATGTACCTACCAATGAGTTTTTATTACCGTATTTTACTTTTCGCTCACGACAGTGTAGAAAATCAAGGTAAAATCTGCTAGCCTGAGGAGAATTGACAAATTCGAAGACAACACCTGTATAGGCTTGCCCCTATTAAACACGTTTACTTTAAAACACTACTTACTCTTCCTGGCGACATAAATAATGTAGGCACAGCATCATTCGTCAGCCTTCGATATTTATCATCGGTAATAATGAAACACGATGATTTAAAATGTTTGGAGCACACTCTATGGTGTTTCTTTGGCGTCCATTCAATTTCGATGGACACCGCATTAATCCACTTTTGACATAAAAAATTATCACTAGGAAATCTAAAATGAAAAAAGACGTAATTCATATTACACACATCCAAAACACACACAAAACATTTTCTATATTTTTATCATCAATTTTTTGTCCAGCTCTATTCAAACATTTCTGTAAAATTACAAAACTAACAAAATATATGAAAGTACACTTATACAAGCGCAATTAATATATATATATAGTAAAAAGAAATAAATTTCCCTTACTTTTAAGCATAAATTTATTTCTATAGCATGGAAAATGGATAGATAAACACAAAAATACTGTTTACCTGTGAAAGCTTATAATTTCGGAGCGATTTTCTTTTCTCCCCATGCGCGATTTGCAGCACTTTATCATACATGCCATAGCTTACACCTTCATAAAATAATATCCTGCACTCTTATCACAAAACAGAAAGGATTTTAAATTTTAATGGTATCGAGCACGCAAACCGTTGCATCCAGCCTGACGCAACTAGGAACATTGAAAAAAATTTATGTATTTAGCACTCATTTAATGGCGGACATATGCTATCTCACTTCTCGTTATGCTTTCTCTTTCTTCCAGTCCGTCATGGCGGCACATTTTATTATTTGTGTGCTAAATTCTAGTTTGCTAGCCATTTTTTCAAGATTTCTCATTAATGTTGTGTATTTTGTGTTTTGTGAATGTTGAGAAATATTTACTTGTGATCGGCAAAATGAATAGAACCGATTAGATGGTGCAGAATGTTTGAAAATTGGGAAAAAGAGATAGCCGGTTAAATGACAAGAAATGGAAATTTATGACGAGATTCCCTTTGTATAAAGACCGGTGAGTACATGATTAACGTATTTGTCCTCTTGCACAATCAGCTAGTGTAAAATAACACGTGATTAGACTGATACGAGGATTAAAATAAGTTGTGTTTACAAATAATAGTGATCTGTTTTCACTGTCGATAATCATGTAGCATTTGCACTGTACAGTAGGCCTCAAGACGCGCTAGCGCCCTTTACATACCGGCACATTACCTTGGGGGTAATTGTGGCTAAATTAGATAGCTTTTGTGTAGCCGTCGTCACTGCGGCCGTGCATACATACATAGCGCATCGTGCATAATAATAGTATAATTGGTTTATTTAATTTCAGATGCAGACAATGGTGAACATTATTGGAAAACTTGGCCTGCATTCCAATTGAGAAACTCCACGAAATAAAATATGTTTGATGTGTGACCATTTTGACCCCAAAGACTAAAAAGAAAAATCGTTTAAAGAAGGCGGCACGGCAAAATAAATATCACCATAATATCACAAATCCTCTGGTTTTATTTCTTGTTTCATTGTTAATAATACAATATTTTACATTAATGGAACCTACGACACCCCTGACAATCATCATCATCATCATCATATCAGCCCCTAGAAGTCCACTGCTGGACATAGGCCTTCCCCAATGAACGCCACCACACCCGGTCCTCTGCCCTCCGCATCCAGCCGCTACCGGCCACCTTCTTCAGGTCGTCGGTCCACCTGGCGGCGGGGCGTCCCACCCTGCGAGTGCCGATCCGCGGTCTCCACTCCAGAACTCGTCTGCCCCAACGGCCGTCGGTTCTGCGGCATATGTGGCCCGCCCACTGCCACTTCAGCTTGCTAATCATTTCGGCTATGTCAGTGACTTTCGTTCTTCGTCGGATCTCCTCGTTACGAATCATATCCTTCAAAGAAACCCCGAGCATAGCCCTCTCCATAGCTCGCTGAGCGACTTGGAACCTGTGGATCAGGCCCACTGTCAGTGTCCACGTTTCTGCACCGTAGGTCATGACAGGCAGGACGCACTGATTAAATAATAATAATAATAATAATAAATCCTTTATTTTCAGGCAACGTGGCCCATAGATAAATACCTTAGCCTAGAAATACATACATTATATAACCTTAATTAATTAAACACACACTATTTTTGGGGGTTTTAAAGTCTTTGCCTCCCTATATCGTCTAAACACGACTCCCTCGGGCCAGAAGTCGGGACTGAGGAATACACCCTGGTGCTTAGTGGGAACCCGGAGCCTACAGGCCCTAAAGTTATTAGAAATAATAGACTCCAGGATCGCACATTCGACCGAGATGCTTTCCCCAGTCCGACCTCTAAGCCTCGCCCGGATGTGCTGCATTACATCTTCTGGTGTTGTTGCCGCATCCAGACGGGAGAGGTAAATCGATGTCGTTGGCGTTGCAGCCTTCAGGTTGGTCGAGGCTGCAGGGACGGTTCCGCGCTTGTTGCGGTTGCGACGCTGACGACATTTTCGGTTTTCAACCACGACGTAACCATCAGCGTCGGGAACCACGTTGGGCGGGCCACGAGCGGGTGCCGGGGGCGGTGTAGGCGGCGCCCGCCGGGTACGGGCGGCGGGGGGCGCGGCGTGCGGGCGGCGGCGGGGGCGGCGGGACACCTGCGCGTATGAGTCCCTCTGCGGCCGGGGTGGAGTAGGCACAGTAGCAGGACACAGCACGAGGGCGGGGGGCGGCGCGGTGAAGCGGGGCTTAGGAGTCGGGGGGTCATTACCCTTCAACTGGCCGGTGTTAGTTGGCGGGCTCGTAGTGCTGACTGGCACGGTGTCACATTGCACGCCGCGGTCGGCGCGCGGCGTCATCATATGCGCCACGTTTGCGTTACGCAATGAGGTCAAGACGCGTCGCATGTCAGCACCGGCTTGTTCCGAAGCCTCCAATTTGCCTCGGATGTAGGTGATGTCGGCCCTCAACAGCTGGATGTCCTTTAACAGCCTGGTGACGTCGACGTGGTCGAAAGTCACCGGCGGCAGCTTGTTGAGGTCCTTCGCCACGTAGGTCGGGACGTCGTCGGGGTCGGTCTCCTTGAATACCCTAAAGATATCCCGGAGGTCCTTCTTCCCGTTGCCGTCCTTCTTGCGCATCAGTAGGCGCGCGGTCGTTAGCGCAGTGTCGTTCAACACCACCTTGGCACCGTAAATCTCCGCCTCCGTGTAGCTCGACAGACAGATCTGCTCCAGGCTGAGCTCGTCCATCACATCGAGCTTGTTCTGCACGAAGGCGAGTAGCTCGTTCACCACAATGGTATCGATTCTTCTGGGCTGCGCCATGTCGGTAACGCGAGTAGGTACTGACGTAACCCCTCGCGATGCACTTTGTTCCGGCGCCGCGCGGTCGCTGTGTGGTAGCGTCCGTGCATGCCGGAGTGACGATTGCAACTGATTAAAGACTTTTGTCTTTAAACATTGTGGAATAGGCGACGTGAAGACTTGACGCAGTTTTCCAAATGCTGCCCAGCCCAACTGGATTCTTCTGTCAGCTTCTCTATCGAAATTGTTCCTACCCAGCTGTATTATCTGTCCCAGGTAGACGTACTCCCTGACAATAATTTATCGATATCGATTAAATCCGGTATTAGATGGTACGGACATCCCTTTTTTGTCATTATGTTGGTACGACGTTTCAATTTTTGCTATGTTGGTATTGAAAGTGGTGCTAAACCTATGGCCAGTGGCTAGTACGGAAGTCCCGTCTCTTATTTATATCCTCTTTGGTTGCATCAATCATTCATGCAACTAAATTCGAGATGAATTTTTCACCTGATAGCAGCAACCAAAGAGAATACAACAGCAAAAGACAACAGCGACTATATATGAAAACATTTTAATTAGTAGCGTGAAGTGGATCCAAGGGCTGCAGTTTTGACAAGTGGCTATGTACGCTTGATTAGTATTATAGCGGTTTCTAAAGATTTGTCCTCATTATTTTACACCTTTGTTTCTTATTTTCGCATTTCTCGGAACACCAAAAAAGAGTTTATTAGGTTTAGTAATTTTTTTTAAGGATGTTTTGACCTTTAAGCCATATCTTATTTTGAGTCACTGCACATATCACTTCATATTTTGATAAAGGTGTTTTTTAAGTAACTATATATTGGAAGGAAGCACTCTTTGTTGTTCAATAAATTGATCAAGTGGCGGGAGGTATTATTTGACACTTGCACTTCATTAATTTTACTGGCAAGGACAAGCCTGTCCAAAGAAAATCTATCACATGCTAAAATTAAATGTTCAATGTCGCCGACAGCGTTATTACAACTTGTGCACGTATTACTTTGTATAATTCCAAGCCTGGACAGATGTGCAGGTGTGGTGGTGTGTCCAAAGCGGAGTCTATTTATCGTGGTAATGAAATTCGGCTAGCCACTCTCAGCTGCTCGTACCAAGGCCTGGTAGGTAGATCTGTTTGAATACTCCCATACCATTTCCATTTTTCTTCCTGATATTTCTTCCAGAGTTCTTCCCATAAGTTTGTTACATCTTCAGTTATTGAACGATAACAATCAGTTAATGGGATAATAACTACACATCTAACATCAATGAGTTGGTCCCTTCATATGCTGTCTTGTCAGCAATCTCATTGCCTGTGATCCCTTGTGAAGGGATCCACATAAACAAAACTTCTATCCCTCTCTTAGCGTATTGAAGTATTCTATCTTTGATTAAAAACAATATAAAGTTAGTTTTAAAATGGATTTTTAAATTTTGCAAACTTTTAATTAAACTAGGGGATTCGAGGGCAGGCGTGCCAGAGGACGAGCTCCGACGAGGTGGTCAGACCCGGTGAGGAGGGTGGCTGGCGGATCCTTATATGAAGCAGTGCGGCTGGCCAATGACCGCTATGCATGGAGGCGCATTTTATACGGTCGCGATCCTCAGCAGTGAGGGAACGACAGAGAAGAGAAGAGAATTAAACTGAGTCTGTAAAAATTAGAAAGTATTTACAGTAGCAATGCGCTTCAATGCTTCTAACACGGCATAAGCCTCATCTGTAAATATGCTACTAATGTTGTGCAGAACAAAGCTCTGAGCTTTAATTTGTGGGTCATCACATCATAGTAAAGGTTGTATTCTTGCATAGTGGCACAATGCAATATTTGTATACCTCTGACATTTTCAGTTATATTTTCTTTGATTATCACATACTTAATCTTTGATTATCACCACCAAAACAAACAAATACGGCAGAAAATTATTAACATACGCTGTGGTCAGTGCACTGGTTAGTCAGTATGACCAGACTTAAATTAATGATCTTGCTAAAAACTGCTAAATCTTTAAAAAAAAAACGCAAAATTATGCTAACGAGTTATTCATATTTTGCATGTAAATATAAAATTGACTAATTGTATTTATTTAAAAACCGTTAAATCATTAGAATAAGAAGGAAGGATAAGTTAAATAACATATTTTTATTTGTCTGTAGTGTCAACATTCTTACATCAAGCATTGATGATGGCTCACCTCCTCGTGTGCATCTTTTGGTCCAGATGGAATGACCGCATTCCGCTGCAACGAGAGGACGATATTTGTGCCAGTGCATCCTGGGCCCTGACTAGCAACTTCTAGGTGAAATACTGGATCTTACTAGTCTGAGGCCAAGAGGCCATCCACAAGCCAAGGTGTGATCTGTACCGTGCCAAGGGCTGCATGACTGTGGGGGAGCTCAATCTTGAATGGTGACTTTCTAATACCTGGACAATCAGATAATATTCAGTGCCTTTTGGCCGACACCGGGCTCTGTCAGTTGTTTCCTGTGTTACTCGTGGGACCAAATATGGATAACCAGGACAACGTCTTAGAAGGAAACATCTCGGAACCAAGGAGTGGGCCTAATGTCCACCATTTGCCTGAATATCTCTCGTCTGTTGCAGGGACGAGACTAGGAATAGAGACGGAAACGACTCTAATACGCCTAAGGTAACGGAGCACGACAACGAGAATAGCACAGCGCAAGATTGTATGGTGCTGCTCGCAAATGCTTCAAGAAGCTTAGGGCTGCGAATGTAAGTGCCGAGGAGGCCTTCGAAGCATGCCAAAAGCCTTGGAGCGAAATTAGGAACCTGCTCCCGCCATGCCCGCCTAAAGCTGCTGACCAGAGGGCGATCAAACGCAATTGGTCAGAGGAGGAGTCACCTAACGAACATACTAAGAAGGCTCCAAACGTCCACCCTGAAGGAGAGGTCAAGCCAAATTTCAGCGAGGTGGCAGAGTATGGGAATTCAAAATGAAAGCCCGATGGGAGAGGACCAGATGCAGTTAGTGCACCGTTCACTGCTGACAGCGATTACCAAAATCGCTGGTAGAGGGACTGATCCTAAGTTTATGGGTTCCTCACACAAGCTAGGCTGAGTATTTTGTGTGAAAATCAAAAGAGCCAGGAATGGCTCGTGGGTCACCCAAACCTCAAACTGTTTCCAGAGGCGAAGCTGTCAGTAATGACTGAAAGCGAGTTACCTAAGCCATGGGTCTGTACTTCGTTCTTTCCCAGCAGTGAGGCGACTAGCATAGAGGACGCCCTAAGTCTGCTGACGAAACAGAATGGAGGACTGTACCCGGAACACTGGAGGATTCTACACAGCAGGGATGAAAAGAATGGTCGCATTGTGACATTCTAAATTGACGAGCCCTCTGTGGAGACGCTTTGGCGAACCGACTGCAGGGCTAACCTTGGTTTTGGAAAAAAAAAAACTTCCAAAATCAAGGGTAGGTCAGCAGAGCCATCGGGACCTAGGGTAACTCTGTCCACTTCTACCCAAAGGGAGCAAACGATTGCACACACCCAGCAGGAAAGAGGGCCGCTAAATCATCCCTTTCGTATTATATTTGATGGGAACAGAAGAGGTGCACCTAGGGGAAGAGGGAAGAGGCGTGGGAAAGCATCACAATCTGAACGTGGACGACCGCATCCACCTATGGAAAAGGGAAAGCCTATGCCTGGCCCCACCACTCCAAAAGACCACTAATAGATTCTAGATAGACCCTAGGGGATTCGACGAGGGTTCTCCAAATCAATCTCCACCATCGCATTGCTGCCAGTGCAGTGGCGGAGCGTTGCGTACTTGCGTTGTGTACTTAAAGGAGAAGCAGACCTCGCATTCATACAGAAACATTGGGTAAATTGCAAAACGGGTAAAAATTACCCTGGGTAAAATTATATCAATTACCCATTATATCAATCAATATTCATAAATATTTACATACCAGCAGTGGAACAGCATTAGGAAGCAGACCAGTGAGCTTCTTCTTTTTTATCAAAACATTTTGCTCAAAATGTCTGCAACACATTCTTGAGCTTTTTTTTGGAGTCCAATTTTTTCGGCCAGTAGCTTTAATCCAATGCAACTGTAAATTATTATTAATGGGAAAACTGGAACAAATTAATAACGTAAGAATTGTTAGTATTCAACATTGATTTAAATTATACATATAAAAAAGATTTGACGACGGGGAAAATTATTTCCGAAAGCTGGCAACAACTAAGCATATATTTTTTTTGGTTATATAACCTAAAAGAATTAAATTTATACTTTCATGCATATTTAACCAACTAAGTTTTAATCTGCACGTTGCTATTTCTTGTAGATATGAATAACAATCGCATTTGAAACTAATACCTGATCAACAATACTGTACTTACGAGTGAAAAGACAAATCGGGTATTTTCCGTTCACTATCACTTTTACAACCTAAAACACAACATCGAACCATTTTTTACAGGAAATTCTTAGAAAAAGATTTGTTATTTATAATTTACCACTAGCACAGCGTCTCTTGCTAAAATTATATTTTTAATACTTTTCTTACATAAAGGATACAAAACAATGACGAGCTGTCAACATTGTTTAGCACAGTAGTGTGCTGAACTTGAAAAAAGCGACGCGACATGAAAGAAAAATCATATCATTCTGTCTCGTTTCTTTATAAGCTATCAATTCGTCTACCTATAAGTTTCTGTCTACGGGCTGGCTGCAGCCAGGGTTTTTTGGCTCAAAAGGACTTGGCTTCCAGAGCTGTAAAACACTTTTAAACAAAACCAGTGGTTGGTTAAAAAATGTAAGTAAAAAAAATACAATAACATAAACAATGCTCACGCCTTGGTCCCAGATGGATAGGCAGAGACGATGCATCGCAACTTTGCGCGATACAGTGATACTTTATTTAATTAAATAATCCACTAATTACAATCACTTTGGTATATGATATAATTTCTGCAATGGCAAGTCAAATTATACAATAAATTTGTGGTCGTCGCAGAAGTCTCTCTCACACTCGTGGAAATATCCTACGAAATAAGTATGTATTAAATTTTGGAACGCCAGTGATCGAATACCTATTGTATAGGTTTTCATTGTCGTAGTTAAGACAGTAAAACTTCCAACTCGAAACTCTCAGTAGGTAAATTATCATCCCGGTGGCGACAGATGTGACAGCGGGTCGGTGTTACCAATGCTACGACAATTACCGTGTTCTACTGCTTTCTGGATGTCAGTTCTAATAAAAAAAAACCTAAACCCCGAGGCCGTAACAAATTCTACGGCTTTTTGCAAATTCTATGGTAATCCAGCTCGAAAAAAAAACGGGATGGGTAGAAGTCTGGGTATGGGTAGGTGTGGTTCCCGCGTTTTTTGGAGAACTGTTGTGTATTTGTTTTTCCAAAATAATGTATACTTCGGGCTTTGGTGTTTAGTAGTGATAGTATATTATGCAATTAAAAAAATGTCTGTGCATGTGTACACCATGAAGGAAACATAAATAAACGTGACTAAGCTGATATTCGTAAATCAGAAAACTTCCTAACCTCAGACTTTACTAAAGATTACTTACTATCAACTTTAATAAGAGAAAATCTGTAATTACTGTTGCCTCGTGAACCAATGGTTTTTACCAGTGTCTAATTAAAGAATTAAGAGTGGTCAGCTGGTTTTTCACTCACCACTACTTACCGCTCAAATAGTGGAACAATGTCACAATTGTACATATATTATTTGCAAATTAGTCATTGTTCTACAGAATCAGCGTACATGAAAATGTATTTATTCATATTTATAAAATACTTTTAAAATAATGAAGGATATTTATATTTACATGAATATAAATAATCAATTTTTTTCGATTTGTGCAATAAAGTTAACGAATCTGCATCAAAATGAACAGAGCATATTTTTGATGTTTTCCTTGGTTGCCAATTATGATGTCCGGTAACTTCAATCCATTTCTTTTTAATTCAGGATTAGCAGGAAACCTAAAATGTAAGTATATACATATACGGTATTCTTCTTATATTTTAGTCATAAATCAAAAAATAATATGTTTCAAGTAAACAGAAAATGAAATCCATTTCAATTTCATAAGATACATAAATTTTTCTTCAATGGGTTAAATGCCAGAGTATACATAAGGGCACTATGAAAACTTTCCTACCGAACCATAAATTTTTGCTTCACTTTGTACCCCCATCATGGAAGTATATTAAAAATCATTGTAGGGTAAAAGGAAATCATTTACTAGCAACACTAAGACCGACTATTTCTACTTTGTATTAGGTTAAGTTACGAAAAAAATTGTAATACCTACCTAGTAAATGCAAATGTCAGTATTTAAGTCAAATGGGCAAATATTAAGTACTGCGTGTGATATCTCGATTATTGATACTCAATGCAATGAAAAGCATAATAAATATACTATTATGTACTTACGAGTGAAATGTTACGTTTGCATCTTTTCGTTCACTGCGGCTTTTACACCCCAAAATACTGCAACCTCCCATTATACACACACTTAAAATAACAAATTATATGGAGCTCTATCTCAAGTCACAAAAAAAAACCACGAAATCTTATAAATTTTTTGTCCAATCAACTCTTTGTTTGGCTAACTCGCAGTCACATTTGACATTTAATATACTTAGCCAGTAATAAAACGGACACTGAGACAGACAAAAAACAACATTCGCTTTTTTTTTTTAGGCTTCCCTTTTTACGAAATTGTGACGTCGGAAAGACTCCATTTATAATCACTTATACAGAAAAAAAAATCACCTTCAATTTGTTCCTTTTAAGCATTAGGCCTTATTCTAATATCTTTATTACTTAAGTAACAATCAGCAGGTCACACTTTTCTGTTTCTAAAGAAGACATAGTTTAAGCCTAACCTTTTAAATGTTAATAACTTTGAGAACCTCAAGCCTAAATAAGAACCTCTCGGAGGCTCCTACGATTACAATATATAAAAAAGCCCTAATTCTTTTCAGTTTTTTTTTTACAAATCGCAGACTGAATTCGCAACATAATAAAATATTCATAGTGCACAATCGGTGTGTAAAGTGTACAAAAGGGGGAGCTATAAAAAAAAAACTCTGGCATAAAATGAGTCAAAAAACTCAGGGCCCATTAGTACACCCTAACCGCACAACCGTATAAAAAGCGAGTGCACTTACCACTGGAAAAATGGAAGGTATGACATTTTGTTTTAATCTCTTCTTGCATGCACCAGCATCAGTTGTAAAATCATCTGCTTTAAAATGTAATCCGCAAACTGCTGAATATTGCGTTACGTTTCCTGGTACGACATCAACCCATTTCTTTTTAATTTTTGAATTTTTAGGAAATCTAAACAAAAATATGCTTATGGTCACCCTACTACATAAAACAATAACACTACAAAAATTACCGAATCATACTTACTTATGAAAAGATGTGCCACTTCCGAGATAAGACTCACTTTTACACCCTTTTACGCAACAAGATAGCACCATTTGGAACAGATACAATTAAGTTAAACACTAAATTATTTCACTCAAAAAGGATATAATTAATTCACTAACAAAAACCAACAACATTCCCTCGCAGTGTTGCCAACAGCTCAAGTAGCTATCCACCAGATTTAACTTCTATCCACCAACTTTTTTTTTATATTTATTACGAAAGAAAAGAATGTGAGAAGAACTAATACCATGATTACATTTATTATGTAACAAAATATTAAATTTCTATGTTAATAATCAGTAAATCAATATTCAATTATTAAACCTACAAGTCAATCACATTAATTATTTAATGGTCTTCTTATTGTACATTAAATCTTCTCCAGAAGAATTATTTTTGTCGGCATAATCATGATCGGTTTAAGATTGAATACGATTCTTTGATATAAATATGACTAAATCCAAAGAGAATATAACGTTGTGCTAAGAATCGGAATCATAGCGTCATATTCCTTTGCCTCGCACACCATAAAAGAAACTACGGTTGCCATATTAATAAAATGAAAAAAACCTAATAAACACTTTCTACCAAATTGAACCAAAAGTAATTTACTTACTTTACAATGTGCTTTTGGTATAGCCGTCTTCAAAATTCGACGAATTCCTTTGTTGGTAATATACATATCTGATTCTGAGAAGTGTTCTGAACAAACAATACTTGATTTGCTGGGTTTAAACCATTTCTGACGTCTTTCATTTGCTATTATCTTTATCCATTTTGCACATTGGAAAGGGTTTTGAGGAAACCTAAAATTAAATGATATAAGATAAAATTAAACGATTAAAAACACCAAGAAATCTTAACAAATAATAGAGATACGGGTATACTGAAAAAATATGATGGCGACTCCACTAAAGCAGAACTGAGTAGAGTCAATTCACAAAAGTTTGCTTCGTGTCTCTCTCACTTTTAATACAGACGAAATAAGAGATAATAAAAGTTTACAAATGCGTACATAACACGTAAACAACTTTACAGTATGGCAACATTTTTTCGCATAAAGTTAAAACAGTCTACCATGCACGCACTGTAGTGGAGAGCAACATATACTAATCTATGGTGAAGAGAGGGAGGACCGCCGAGTAGAGTAAGATCACTTCGGGAAGTGAGGTTGGTGCGCTGATGTAGCAAGAAACGTCAAAGTCAAACGAATGTATGAGCTCAGCACTGTCTCATTTCTCCGACGGTATTTTACTTTGGTCCCTTACTATAACAATTAAGTTAAATACCATTGTTTCACTATGAAATTCTGATGGCTACTTACCGAAAGTATGATATTCCATCTTTTTTGACCGAAATCCTGTGGTCATTTCGACAGTATTTAAAACAACATTTAGGCATTTTTTACGCGACTTACGTACGACAAGCGTACGACAGTGACCTCGCGAATGGACGTAAATGAGCTTGCATTTAGTATTTGTGAGCTTATTTGTGTTGCCGTATTTTCACAGAGGAATAGATTTTTTAGTAGTGTAGAACATTATTACAACTACATGTAACCTATGCTAAGCTATTATAAAATAGCAAATGTAAACAAATAATACGGAATAAAAAATATTCTGGCTTAAACTGTATATTCTTAATACACTGCTAGTATAGCTGTAAAATATGTATAAGTAGGTGTGTTCAGTACCACTGGGTGCTTACTGGGTGCTTGTGGAAACAAAAACCAAGGAGTCACTTAGTTCGTAATAATTTTTATTCCATTTTGGAAATTACTTATAGAAGTCTAAAAATTGATATATTTAGACAATACCATATTGCAATATATCTTTTTACATAGGTAATACTGTATAATATAAGGTCTCATAGGTGCGGATTTATAGAACCGCGTCCCTTCAATCATACCAACTACGGGATAGGATATCATTTCTGATGTTCTGGTATTGCCAATGAAAATTGGTCGGAAGCCGCCTACGTTTTGTGAAAAAGCTTTGATTTTATGGAAAGGGATCAGCGGTCAGGTCGCAGCAGTACTAAATTAATACTAATATTAATTTAATAAATAAATAAAATAAATCGTTATTGAACAGAAACATAATCATAAAATTAGATAGAGCCCAGTCCATTTATTCAAAATTATGTAGTAAGTAACAAATTAACTGTACTTAATAAGTTTCAACCACTTATGTATAAATCTCGAATGCTTTCCAAGATGAACGACTTACGTTAAGGTAAAAGTCAAAATCATTTATTGCATATGAGTACACTTTGTATATTTATACACGTCTTTTTTATAGACTACCGCTTCCTAGGTGTTAGCGCTGGGAAGAAGAAACGGCGCAACACACTTCACGTAACACATCTTTTAAAAATCAAGTTTGCATACAATTAATAAAGATTCTGCGAAGCTGAATCTAAATCTGGGTAAGGGAGATGGATCATCCAAGAAAAGTTGCGAACGAAAAATGTGTACTTTTGAGAGTGTCGTGTATAACTAAAGTTTAAAAGTTAGAAATTAAAGTTATCGTAAAGAGCGATTCGACGACTATAAAAAAATAAATGCTTGTCGCCGCTGTAGCTTTCCCCGATGACGTCATTGACCGAGCGAGCAGTACTGAAAATATGATACCGCGCGGTCTTCGCTCAGTCTAAAGTGATCTTGTATCGGAGATAGAGTAGTCTACTGATTTGGACGAAAGAAAATATATTTTAGAGCATAGAACATAATGGCTTGATGGTAAAATAGCCGTGTGGTTCCCGGCTTAGAATAGGGGCCACCCCCAATTTTCTTTATTTATATCACAATAAAATATCAGGAGACATATCCGGAAGATGAATTCTCATTTCATATCATTTATTGGAAAGTGCAGTTCAGCATTACTGGTTATAGAAAAACAGCAGCGTTTCTTCATTTATTTTTTCTAAGATTATACAAATATAATTTGTCAAAACATTTAAAACTAACTTACGTGTATGGCCAACGTTGGAACTGAGAGCTTATCTAAATAGACTTTGTGTTGAGTCTTCCGAAAGCATCGACCTTTAAAATGGTTGGAACACATGCGTGTGTTTTTAGTCGGCGCCCAATTCAATCGTCCAGTAGCTAATAGCCACAAATTACGCACAATGGCGTCTTTCGGAAATCTAAAAAATAAACATAAGTACGTCTGAGATTAAATTAATTATATTTTTTAACAAAACAAAACATAGTCTACATACTAGAGACTAAGTATAAACGTAGCAGGCGACTGCGAGTTACAGAACAACAGACGGGTGTCTATTCACATTATAACTATCGGGTTTAATTTACCCATAAAATCGGGAACTTTTTCTGGTATCCCTAAAAGTCTCGTAATGCGGCTAAATTGAAAATACAACAGGACATAACTGACGGGCTAACCACATGTAACCTACAAGATTTGGCCGGTTAATACTAAGAAAATGTAAGTAAATTATTCTGTTATTTACAGTGTTTCTACGTTGTAGGTACCTATCCTAGTAATTAATATATTATCTTTGGTAATATTACAAATATTTGAATTAAATTTACTTGTATGATGTAGGCCACTACTTAAAACAAAATATTTCCGAGAACTCACGTATGAAAGGTTATGTTTTCATATTTTTGTTCACTGCGGCTTTTGCAGCCTATCACACAACAATGTACCATTGTTTACCTATATTAAATTCAATCACTAAATAACCTAAGGAATATGCACACTCTCCAATACATAGGCTTATTTAAATCAGATTCTCTCATTTGCTTTGCACTAACGACTTTATTGTTGGGCACAAACGCGTTCAACCGATATACTATGACAGAGATAAACATACACATATCCCTCTCTGTCACTTTTATTAAGACTATATAAGCATCCTGTTCGAGCTTGATACTTCTCAAGTTGATGGTTTCTGAATTAGGGTACACGTACAGATACATGCACATGCTAATTATCATTAGTAGTAGCACGAGAGCATGTTAATTTCGATCAAATGCTACCTACAATACAGCATGTGCTAGTAATGAGCATGCTTCTAAAAATCTCAAGCCGGCTGATTTTTTAGGAAGCTTTAATCATCACTGTACTCATTTGTAAAAAGAGTTCTTTATCCAAGAAGTTTGACCATCTGGAAAAATTATTCCTGTTGGACAAATTAGTTTGACCACGTGGACAAACAGCAAGCCTGTGTTGCGGGTTGAAGGTATACATCCTCTTTGGTTGAAGTATTATATAAGTTATTATCGTATTTCCTTAATTAGGCCTATTATAATAAATTGCTAGTGTTACCTACCGGTTCGTTAGTCACTCGTTGCCTTCTTTCTTAGCGTCCAGGCTTCGATCTCGCGCGGATTTCGCCTCTATTGGCGTTGCTGCTGGTGTAGCGGCGACGGGCGGTTTCGGATCTACCTTCTCGTTACTTCTGGTTGACTTTAGAAATACTATTTCTTCATTTAGTGCACTCACAAGATCGATTAGCGCGTCAATTTTTCTATCCAGTGTAAGAATGGCACTCTGCGGTGCCTTTGTGATAGTTTTCGCGTAAGTTTTGACATGTTTTCGGTCAAATTGCCGAAAAGTTGATGGAGCGTTCGTAAGTACGTGTAGGTACTCGCGAGTAGTAAGTAGTTCATTACTGCGATCACCAATCCGTTTGCAAGCATGGTGATTGCGGCAAATCCTCCAGTGGTCAGCCTACCAAGTAGCAGTTGCCTTATGTTCAGCAGCCGACCTATTTCGGTTGATGATGAAATTAGTTATAAAACATTGTATAAATATTTTGTACTTACAGGTGGAAACGGATATGGAATGTTACGTCAAACATCAAAGGGTGGGGGTCAACTGAGATTAAAAAAAGCGGCCAAGTACGAGTCGGACTCGCCCATGAAGGGTTCCGTAGCAGCAAGTAACATAATATAAAAGTTATAGTAGTTCGTTGTAACTTTGATCGATGTTTTAATAATAGTATTGTGGTTTACGATTTATGACGTATTAAAAAAAACTACTTACTAGATCTCCTTCAAACCAATTTTAAGTGGAAGTGTGCATGGCAATGTACATCATATATATTTTTTAGTTTTATCATTCTCTTATTTTAGAAGTTACAGGGGGGGGGACACACATTTTACAACTTTGGAAGTGTCTCTCGCGCAAACTATACAATTTAGAAAAAAATTATATTAGAAACCTTAATATCATTTTCGAAGACCTATCCATAGATACCCCACACGTATGGGTTTGATGAAAAAATTTTTTTTGAGTTTCAGTTCTAAGTATGGGGAACCCCAAAAAAAATTTTTTTTTTTCTATTTTTGTATGAAAATCTTAATGCGGTTCACAGAATACATCTACTTACCAAGTTTCAACAGTATAGTTCTTATAGTTTCGGAATAAAGTGGCTGTGACATACGGACGGACAGACAGACAGACAGACAGACAGACATGACGAATCCATAAGGGTTCCGTTTTTGCCATTTGGCTACGGAACCCTAAAAAGGCGCTGTGCCAAAAGAAGGAAAAAAGAAATCCTGTAGAAAGACCCGGATATGAAAAACAACAGCTAGTTGAATATTTTGAAAAAGTGCTAAATCATAAATTGTGCCATGAAAACCTTCTACCACACGAAAAATATGTAGGTAAGGGAACGTACCCAAACTACGTGACACATTTTTTTACCCCCATCGGTGACCACCCGATATGTCAAGACACCCCTCCCTCTTTTTTTTACATAGTAATGCATAAATATGTTTTAAAACCAATTTTTGCAAACAGAAAGTTAAAAGAAAAAAAATTGTCAGAGTGTACACCTTTTGGGCGCTATGGAAAAAAATCTCTGATTGGCGTGACATTTTTCCCGGGCAAACATCGCTGCCTACCCCTCTGGGACCAAGGCGTGAGAATGTATGTATGTAAGAATTGGTATCATGTGAAGCTACTGATTCAAATAATACAACTTGTATTGATCATATTGGGAATAACATGCGTTATGTTGATTGCCCAAACCCTAAATCTATGGCCGAGAAGGTTAATATTAAGACAAAGTACCGAAGCCAAGCTACCAATACTAAACTCAAATTATACAATATAGGCATATATAATATAGATTGAATCTGCGTTATCTGTAAAAAAATTATTTTCTTCCATTACTACACAGTATTTCCAAAAGTTTCTGTTGTCGAGGATGCCGTGGATGCGAAGCTGGTGTGGTGAGAAATAAAATCCAATCTTGATGTGTGAAATTTACTCAATAAATTTACACTCAAATATTATTGATTTGTATAAATTATAATGACGATTAAAACAGATTTAATTATATGACAACTGAAATAGCGGGAGCACACACAAAACAGAACCGATCAGCCATGTCGGATTTTTAAGAAGAAGGAGAGAGAGCATGTGTGAAAGAGAGGGGTACAATATCATAGATAATGTGCAAGGGTATTTACATACATCATATAACTTTTTAACACTTCCCCTTACACTGTACATTAGAACTTTAGCATGGCTCAATCTCTGACACACAGAAAAAATTCAGTAATAACATGCAGTATACATAAGCAACTTGATACACCTATTTACAACTCAGAACTCTGACATTTAGTTCGTACATAAATCCTTTATGTTTACAGAATGGCAACGCTTTGGTAAGTATGTCTGCCATCATTCTGCTAGTAGATAGATATGTAACAGAAACACAGCCTTTACATACAAGATCCTTCACAAAATGATAACGTATATCTATATGCTTTGTCCTCTTATGACAATCCTTGGATTCCAGTAGCTTCTGAGCACTCTGATTATCATTCCTAATCTTACATTTAAGTTGCCAGCCAGTGATTTCAAACCAAAAATTTCGAATAAACAATACATCTTTACAAGTGTCACTAATGGCTAGATATTCTGCCTCAGTACTAGACATTGCGACGCAGCGCTGTTTCCTACTTTCCCAATTTACAGTATTGTTACCTAATTTAACAACATATCCTGTATATGATTTTCGGTCAATAGGATCGTTCGCCCAATCCGCATCTGCAAATGCTTCAAGATTAAAGTTTTTACATTTATGAAAAACTAAACCATGATTTAAAGTGCCGATCAAATATCGAAGGATCCTCTTGGCTGCTATCCAATGACTATTATTATATGCATTGTTAAATTGACTCAACTGGCTGCAGGAGAATGATATGTCAGGTCGTGTACATACACTTAAATACATGAGGCACCCCATGAGTTCTCGAAAGTTACAATTATTTTCAATTACCTCTTTAGGATTTTCAAACTTCTCATTTACAGACATTGGGGTGGCCACAGCTTTAGCTTCTAACATGCCAAAACGAGCCAATAGTCGTTTTATATATTCAGATTGACTTAACATCAATATACCCTTTGCTCTATCTCTATATACATTAATGCCAAGACAACTTTTAATAGGTCCCAAATTTTTTATATTAAAATTTTTATTCAATGTATATAACAAATTCTGTTTTTCTTTATCACAATTACTAAAAATAAAAAAATCATCAACATAAAGAGCTAATATAGTTAAATTACATTTATGTCTCTTAACATAAACACATGGTTCACATTTTGTTTGAGAATACCCATTATTAGTTAGCAATTGATTTACAGTTTCATTCCAAGCCCTGCTGGCTTGTTTAAGCCCATATATACTTTTCTGTAATAAACAGACTTTATTAGGATGAGATATAAAGCCTAATGGTTGTTCCATATAAATTTCCTCTTTTAAATTTGAATGCAGGAATGCGGTAGTGACGTCTATATGATCTATGTCTAAGTCCATTTCATTTGCTAGATTAAACAAAATACGCATAGTTGAATGACGAACCACTGGAGAAAAAGTTTTGTTATAGTCTATGCCAGGTTTCTGACTAAAACCACGCGCAACTAAACGCGCCTTAAATTTTTCAAAATTACCTGAGGCATCCTGCTTAACTTTATACACCCATTTTGATTTTATTATGTTTCTATTAGGTGGTCGATCAACTAGTTTCCATACACCATTATTTATTAAGGAATCAAATTCATTCTGCATGGCAGCTTGCCACTTGACTTTGCTTGTGCTAGCCATAGCATTTTCATATGATTGAGGTTCATCAAAAACATAGCTTTGACATAAAAAAGAAAAATCAAGATCATATTCATCATACCTTTTAGGTAGGGTACCTCTAGTGCTCCTTGCAGGACGCTGACAGCTGGCAGGCTCCTCTTGCGCCAGCTCGTAGTCGGCCTCGTCGCTGATATACTCCAAATACTCAGCAGGATACTCTGACTCAGTCTGGAAGCTATCTTCATTGTTGTGGTTTTCAGACATCAGATTTCGATCAGTGTGGTCTGCAGACAGACGACGGTACAGTCTCTTCACCAACGGAAGATTTACTCTGACTGGTGGCCTCAGAACCAGTGCAGGGCTCCAATGCACCTTCTGAAATCACAGAAATATTCTGATTACCACCTGTTTCATGTGAAATTTCATTCATTCCATTATTAATTGAATTATTATAAGAATTAGGAACATTGTTCAATTCATAAAAATTTAAATTTGAAATATTATTCATGTCAAGTGATAAAATATTTTTATTATTCAAATTATCATATCGTTTCATATTAAAATTCAATTTATTCTGGTCATTTGTCATTTCAATAAAATGAACATTTCTAGATTTAATAATCTTTTTCGGATTACTTTGTTCGACTAACCTATACCCCTTTGACTCTTCACAGTAACCCACAAAAATACATTTCTTAGTCTTTACATCAAACTTGTGACGGTTACAATCAGGTACTAAAGAGAAGGCTTGACAGCCAAAGACTCTTAAATGGCTCAGATCAACTTTGGATCCTGTCCAAACTTGCTCTGGAGTGGCATCGGGCACAGCAACAGTAGGGCTTCTATTTTTTAAATAAATGGCTGTCATTATAGCCTCACCCCAATAGCGCTTGCCCAGCCTAGCTTCAGAAAGCATACACCTGGCTTTTTCAACAATTGTCCGATTTAGGCGCTCCGATACACCATTTTGTTGCGGACTATAGGGTATAGTTGTCTGATGGACAATTCCTTCATTCCTTAGATAAGTAGCAAATCTGGTATTACAGTATTCACCACCTCCATCACTTCTAAGGCATTTAATAGGTAGGCCTGTCTGTTTTTCTACAAGTGTTTTAAAATGGATAAAATGAGTCATTACCTCTGATTTGTTTTTCATCATGTAGCCAAAAGTCTTTCGAGAGTAGTCATCAGTGAACGTCACTAAATATCTGGCGCCTCCCCAGCTGCTTTCAGACATCGGACCACAGACATCAGAGTGTACTAACTCCAACAGTCGTTGTGCTCGCTTGGCTTCACCACGGGGAAAAGATATTACTTTTTGCTTCCCCTCAATGCACGGGATACAATCCTTAAGCTGTGTATCTTGAGTACATTGAAACATGATACCATCAGCAAGATTATCACGAAGTGCAAACATACCATGCAAGCTCAAATGTCCAAGACGCTTGTGCCACACTTCTGCAGGCACAGTAGATGCAGCATGCGCGTTTTGCGCCTCCAGCAACCTTGGCTGGACATCAGGGGAGACCCTACTACTCTGTAAACAAGATGAATTAGGCACAGAACAATCTAATTTATAAATACCACTTGTATGAGATGCGCTGGCTATACACTGGTTGTTTATATTATAAATGTGACATCTGTCATTGTCAAATGTCACCACATAACCTTTGGCTGTTAATTTACTAACAGATAAGAGATTTGTGGAAAGATTTGGCACATACATGACATCCTCAATTGTTTTTAAACAATTGTTTGCAAACAATACATTTACACTACCTATTCCATTACACTGAAGTCTTTCATCATTAGCAACTGTAACTAAGGTGGTAAAATTAGTGTCCATATGAGTAAACCAGTCCTTATTGTGACACATATGCGATGTACAGCCCGAATCCACAATCCAGTCCGATGATGTAAATGCAGCCAATGCAGATACCAGCAATGTGTCTTGTTTATGCTGACCCTGACCTTTCAGTTTATTATCTCGCCTAAGCTTGAAACATTTTGCTTTCAAATGGCCAGGTCGCTTGCAATAATTGCAAACAGACTTGTTAGCAAAAGCTATAGTATCACCAACTGAAGACTTATCAACTGTCGATCTCCGGAATTCTTCTTGGAGTAAACGAGCTCGCACTGCTTCACTCGTCAAGCCTCCGGAGAGATTTACTGTATCCATGCTTGAAACCAAGACATCAAATTCTTGAGAGAGACCACTAAGGAGCAGTTCTGCTACCTCCTTATCGTCAATTACTCTGCCGATGTCAGCAAGTTGCTGAACGATAGTGGTAACTCCTTCTATGTACTCACCCATCGTATTGTAATCAGCGTAATTGGATCGGTGCAGTTTTCTGAGCAGGACAACCCTTCTATATAGGCCTTTGTCTTCAAAAACGTCCTGAAGTTTCTTCCAAGCCTCTTTAGAAGTCTTAGAATCGCGCAGGTGTTGGATGCATGAGAACTTCACGGACAGACAAATACGCGCGAGTGCACGCTGATCTTTAGATACATCAGTGTCGGTGCCTTCGACGCTGTTCCACAAACCTTCGATAATGAGAGCCATGCGCATCTGGAATTTCCAATTGTGGTAGCTCGCCACGCCGTCCAATTTCTCAAAAGAGATGTTGCCAGGGAACGTGGCATGAGGCCCTTGTCCGTTCATTATGTCGAATAAAATATATTCTCACTGCACACCGAAAAAGTCTGGGCCCATAACCTGTTGTCGAGGATGCCGTGGATGCGAAGCTGGTGTGGTGAGAAATAAAATCCAAACTTGATGTGTGAAATTTACTCAATAAATTTACACTCAAATATTATTGATTTGTATAAATTATAATGACGATTAAAACAGATTTAATTATATGACAACTGAAATAGCGGGAGCACACACAAAACAGAACCGATCAGCCATGTCGGATTTTTAAGAAGAAGGAGAGAGAGCATGTGTGAAAGAGAGGGGTACAATATCATAGATAATGTGCAAGGGTATTTACATACATCATATAACTTTTTAACAGTTTCTACACTTCTGTACTCTGCAGTAATGTACATTTAACGGGTTTTTTGGACAGGCTCATGGGCCAAAATAAAAGACATTACAGTTAAGAAAAAAAAACTAAAGCAGGAAATAATTTGATGTTTTAACTTGTAAGTTTTTTCATTGCAAAATAATGTATTCTATGTAAATTGTATTATTTTCTTGCATTAGTCGTGAAAAGTGTTATGTTTGCCTCGCCGAAAAGTAGATTTTCATCGATTTGTATGTTATAATTATAACTCGTTAAAGAATTGTTCACTTTCTTTATTCAGCAACCATTTAATTATTTAAATGTTACAGTCGTTGGGTACTTAAACATAACAGTCAATTGAAGGGGTCACAATGAGAAGCCCATTACAAATCGTATTAATAAATCAACTGGCCCCACTCTTCTGCCCTATTTCAATTGCTTTAATACTTAGAAAACAAATTTTAAACAATTGTTTTCAAAACATGAAAAATCAAACGTAATTGTTTGAAACAGGACTCGGAACCGGTTAAAATTCTAAACCGGTTTCAGATCAACTCGGAAAAACAACAAAAAAGAGTTTTATGGTTTCGTTCCACTAAAGAAGTAATAAATAGATCCGGGGTCCTACTCCTTAAGTCTTTTGGATAATATCAGTCGAACCAAAAAGCCATAATACCATTATTTACGGGTCATAACACATATTCTGATAAGGTTTTGGCGTATAAATAGTATAGTTTGACGCCAAACACTTATCAGAATGTCACATGACCCGAAATAAAATACAAAATGGCTTTTTATTTAGACGGATATATTATCCGAAATGCTTAACGGAGCGGATCTCGTCTATTTAGTTCAATGACGGTGAAATAACCGGTTAGGTGCGACAAATAAACCGGGTTAAAAGGTAGACACTGGACTTTAACTCACTTCGCGCCGACGAAAATACAAGTATCAACCTGAACGTTGCGCTGCACTCCGTCTTTCGAAATGGAGTTAAATTTTAGATTTTCGCAAGTTTTTAAGTTCTGCTCTCCGTGGAAACCGATAACCAAAATGAATTCGGTAAGGGCAACCAGTACATCAATATTTTACCGGTTTTATGAATAATATAGCGGTTAGATAATTTAAAACCGGTTCAGAGACTTGGTATGAAGACTTAAAAATTAAAGCTAGGCAAATTGTCTTAAGTATGAGTTGGAAAATCAATCTTATTCTAATATCAATTGTTGTTTGACTTAGTAAATCTAACATCTATATAAAACTAAACACTGTCATTACTTGTTTTTTCTCTTGGCACTTATTTCTGTCTTCCCTGGCACAGGTTCTGAAACAATACCATAATTTCAATGTTAAGTGCCGTGTGGTTTCCGGTAGAATAGAATAGGACTACTCCAACTCTTCCCGTGGATGTCGTACAAGGTGACTGAGGGAATACAGTATAAAACATCAATCACGCCTCCCCAACCCGTCTGGCCAGCGCGGGGAGTGTAGGCCAAATCCTCCGTTTGTCTCCGGCAGACGAGAGAGGGTTGTGCTCCTGCAGTGGAGACAATAATAACCTGATGATGAATGTTAAAGATTTGTATGTTTGTAATGAATAAATTAAAACTACACAACCGATTTCAAAAATTCTTTCATCATTAGAATGCTACATTACCATTGTGCATTATTCTGTCGTGTGGTTCCCGGCTTAGAATAGGGTCACCCCTATCTTTCGCGTGGGTGTCGTCAAGGCGACTAAGGCATTGCACCAGGGACGGGCAGCAGTGTTCTCCTGTGTGTCTTAGTTAAGATCATTACTGCGATCACCAATCCGCCTGCCAAGCGTGGTGATTATGGCAAATCCCCCAATGGACAACTTACCAAAAGTGGTATTCTATTAAGGAGGCATAGGTCCAGCAGAGGACGTATTTAGGCTGATGCTGGTTATCATTAAGTAACATAGGCTATATTTATTACTTTAAAAAAATTAGGGTCCCCTACTAAAAATATAAAATTTATAAGAAAAGTATAAAAAATACTTATGTCATGCATATACATTCATTTACTCTACGTTTATGCCATAATGTTTAAAAAATAAATGTCCACCCGTGCGAAGCCGGGTTGGGTCGCTAGTTTTTTTATATACTGCATACAACTACTCAGTACCTACTTCTCAATCAGAAATTGAACAATTCTCCATTAAAAAAAGCGCACCGGGTCAGCGGTCGGTGACGAACTGAACAATGGGCGACTGTGTGAACACCACCGGCCAGGCTACGTCACCATGCCTGGTCTATTGGCAATTGTCCGCCATCATGCACCATTGCCCCGTGTACACAATGGCGATGGCCTGTACTGGACCAGCATGGGCCAGTGTGTACTGGGGCCTTAAGAATGTGGCAGTGTTGCCAAGCACCGAGCGTTACAAGTTGGTATATATTCAGCACACCTTCTATACGGCCTATGACCAAAATTGACTTAAAAAGCAAAGTTGGTCCTTTCGCTAATTAGTCCATTTGCGAATTGGTCCTTTTGCTAATTAGTCCTTTTGCGAACTAGGCATTTAGCGAATTGGTCCTTTCCAGACTCGGTAGTCCTTTTGCGAATTAGGCATTTGTCGACTAAGCCTTTTATTTTACTGATAATAATAATTAAATTTTAATTCAGAAAATATTTTTCCATACAATTTGTTAGTAAACCTTAAACTATGTTAGTTAATTACAAATAAAATAAAAAGAAGAGAATTTTTTTTTTTTTTTTTTTTTACATAGCATGATCCGTAGGGACTCGCCGACTCCACGGCGCCTGGCTACCTGGCTACCTGGCTACGTGCAGGCGTATCCAGTGCCGCAGTATCGGAGAATCCCACCTATCTGCTATTGTGTTCAGGATGCTGTTGGGGCTGGTGCGTACCCGACCTAGTAGTGAGGCGCATCGTTTTCTCACTACGGCTTGAAAGCCGTCGGTGTGCGCCTCTGCGAACATGCCAGACGCGCTGCAAAACCGTGGAAGCCTCAACAGCATCCTGAACGCATTGTTATATTGCACGCGCAGGGCATTGTATGCCTTCTGCGTATAGTTGGTCCACAGGCTGCACGTGTAGAAGGACTGGCAGTATGCTTTAAAAAGAGTCACCTTAACCTGTTGCGCGCCATCTAGTACAAGAGTCGAATACCAATGACGCATAGCGCCATCTATTATCGATTCTGTGTAAATTGTACTGTCATCTCGATGGACTGTCAATACCGTCATTGCAATAAAAACCACTTGGAAATCGACTGCATTTTTATCTCCTCTCGACGATACATTTTTTGGTGACCCCGACGTGATTTTCTGAAGTCCTGAAAGGAAGAAGAGGACGGCGTTGCTGTACAGAAGGGTTGTACGCACGGCGTGGCAAATATTTAACGACTTACGGCATAATCCCGTGAGCCCTCGGCGACCGACCGCGTGGCGATACTTCAGCGTGACTTCACACCCTGAGCCTGCCATCCGACGTCGAACCGACCTGCCGGCCGTCGCCCTAGCGTGCACACGCGTTTTTTTGAAAAAATATTCCAAGTCGGCGAGAGGAATTTGCAAAGTTCCAACCCGGCGTACACCATCCACGTGGTGCATCACGCCGTTCAACCAAGCAATCATCAACCGCATCACGACAGGTCTCGAAAGGGAGACCAGCAAGCAGAGCAAGTAAGTGAGCTGGTGTTCCATTCCTATTTCCAATCCTACTCACCTTTCTTTTCATACAAATTTTATACTGACATACCCTACAATGTCGTCCGACGACGAAAAGAGTACCACAGAGCAGTTGGAATTCAAAAAACTAAAGGTTTTAATTAAGCAGAGAGGTTCCCTTAAAGCAAAATTAACATTATATCGTAGATTTCTTTCCTCGATAGACCCGAACTCATCAACAACTGATCAGATTATAGATTTGGAATTAAGAACCGAGAACATTCATAAGGTCTATTGTAGGTATGACGAGATCCAAGAAAGGATAGAAGTGTTAAGCAGTGATAGTGAGGATCAGATAATGGAACGTCAAACCTTTGAAGACTCATACTTCAAAGGCATTTCTTTTGCAAAGCAAATAATCGATTCGAGGCGAACACCCGAGCCACTAACACTGAAGACTGACACACCTCCACCACTCGAGTCTCAGTCCATCAAACTACCAGAAATTTCCCTACCTACCTTCAAAGGTGAATTTAAAGAGTGGTTGGAGTTTCGAGAGACTTTCGATGCTCTAATTAATCAAAGTACCCTCAAGCCAATACAAAAATATAAATACCTTCGAAGTTGTTTGCAGGATGGAGCACTGGAAGTCGTCAGCTCGCTCGAGTACTCGGCGGAGAATTATTCCATGGCTTGGAAACTGCTATGTGAGCGGTACAATAATCCAAGGTTACTTGTTACCAACCATTTAAAAGCCCTTTTCGATAGCAAACCAATTCAAGAAACCCCAGAGGGTTTAAGGTCGCTAATTGACAACATATCACGCAACTTAAGGTCCCTTCGCACTCTCAGTGTACCTACCGAGGAATGGGACTTAGTAATAATATATTTTCTTTCTTCCAAATTGCCTTCTCAAGTACAAAAACGATGGGAAGAGCACATCAATTCAAGGGAATTGCCTTCGTTGCAGGATTTCAAGAATTTCCTGCGCACACGAGCTGATCTCCTGGAAACCATGAAGTCCATGGGATCAGACGTGCAGGATTCACAACACACTTCAACAAAGAAGGTCATGGTGGCTGCGTCCTCCTCCTCCCCCAACGGGAACTTCAATCCAAACACCCAGCGAACGGTAACTTGCCCTCTATGCAAAGGTAAGCATTATCTTAACCAATGTCTAAAATATTTGGCTATGAATGCTGTGACACGAATGCATACCGCCAAGCGGTTAAAGCTTTGTACTAACTGCCTGGGGTCCTCACATGCAGTACCAAACTGCAGGTCCTCACGTTGCAAACATTGCCAGGGTAAGCACCACTCATCCCTACATGTGGACAGACAACAGTACACATATAACCTCAACAACCCACAGCAGCCACCTCCGGAGCCCACTCCGCAAACAAATACACATCCAAGTGTACCCATACAACATAACACATATCCATCTACAATTACAAACACGATAACCTCACAACTTACAAACAACAAAACAGTCATACTATCCACCGCACTGGTGAATGTATTTGACAAAAATAACAAACGTCAACCTTTGCGCGTTTTGTTAGATTCAGGTTCACAATCGAACTTTATTTCTCAAAGGGCATTCAATTTGCTAAACATCAACAAACAAAAAATTGATATTGAGGCTATAGGTATCAACGATAATATTACCAAAATAGATTCATATTGCCAACTAAGAGTGCAATCACGTGACAAAACGTACACGACTAAAATCAATTGCCTAATAGTGCCCAATATCTGCAACTTACCAAAATATTCTATTAATACACAAACTTTAAACATTCCACAGCATTGCAAGTTAGCTGATGAGAACTTCTACCTAGCAGGTGACATCGACATGCTTATCGGAGTGGAGCTATTCTACGACCTTCTTTGCGTGGGACAACATAAACTCGGTGACAACCTGCCTACATTACAAAAAACAAAATTCGGCTGGGTAATATCCGGCGCTTTCATTTCACCACCTGGACAACAGGTAAGGTGCAACTTAACTTTAAATTCACAACTCAGAAAATTCTGGGAAATTGAAGAGTGTAATAGCATTCAAGAGTTACCAGATGATGACATTCAATGCGAGCAGGTATTTCTTACCCATACTCGCACCTCTGATGGCAACTTCGTAGTCAAAATCCCTCTAAAGGCACCTACCACCTTATTAGGGGAATCAAAAAATAGGGCCTTACAAATGTTTAAATCTCTTGAAAGAAAATTCAGCCGTGATGAAAATTATAAAGCAATGTACACAAAATTTATGAGGGAATTTGAGAATGCAGGTTACATGACTGAAATAAAATCCGAACACAATTTACCACTGAATTACTTACCACATCATGCCGTTATAAATCCCGAAAAGGTCTCCACTCCGCTAAGAGTCGTATTCAATGCCTCTTCTCCAACCTCTACAGGTGTATCCTTAAACGAGATACAGCATAAGGGCACTATCAGACAAGACAGTCTCTTAGATATCCTATTAAGATTTCGTACTCATAAATATGTTATAAACGCAGACATAGAGAGAATGTTTTGTAAAATATATTTAAATCCACAACAGCGTCATCTACAGACCATTCTGTGGCGGGAGGATCCCAACCGAGAACTAAAAACATACATTCTCACAACACTAAGCTTCGGACTAAAATCAGCCCCACACATAGCAACACGATGCTTATTACAACTAGCGCATGAAACCGAATTACAAACTGCATCCACAGCTAACCAGCCATCAGCACCATCAGCAGCGTCAGCAGCGGCGGCCACAGCCATCGCTAAGGACTTTTACTTGGACGACCTATTAACCGGCTGTGACGACGCCCAGCAGGTGACAGCGACAGCTGTGGCGATCTACAACACACTGAGAGGAGCGAACTTCACACTACGCAAGTGGAAGTCAAACTCTCCTCAGATTCAAAGTACGGTATCAACACTTACCAATAACACAAACACAAATACACAAAATACTCAAATTGGGGACAAAACTCATAAAATATTAGGGCTAGAATGGTCAAGCAAAAATGACAGTCTAGTCTACCCAATCAAAGTACAACCAATGCCAAATCCAACAAAACGTAACATTCTATCTAGAATATCTAGCATATTTGATCCGCTTGGACTGATTAGCCCAGTCATCGTAATTGCAAAATGTTTTATACAAAAAATGTGGCTAGACAAAGCAGGCTGGGATGATCCAATTCCTAATGACCTATTAAACTCATGGGAAAAATTCTATGGACAACTACAAATTCTGAACTCGTTGGAGATACCACGTCATGTAGTAGTCAGTAATCATACCAAAATTGAGCTACACGGATTCTCAGATAGTTCTATTCAAGCATACGGTGCAGCTATATATTTACACACTGTCAATGACCAAGGTCAGTCTATAGTACACTTGATATTTGCAAAATCAAGGGTTGCGCCTTTAAAGACACAAACAATCCCACGCCTGGAGTTATGCGCAGCACTACTGTTAGCTGAAACCATGCAAAAAGTGAAATCTGCCTTAAACCGTGACTTTAATAAAATAAAGTATTGGTCAGACTCAAGCATTACATTAGCTTGGATAAAAACACAGCCACACAAACTCAATACCTTTGTCTCAAACAGGGTATCCAAAATTCAAACACTTTCAAACCCCGCAGATTGGCATTGGGTGTCTTCGACTGACAATCCAGCGGACTTGCTATCAAGGGGTGCCGCACCTAGCAAACTAGCCGCTACCACTTTGTGGTGGCAGGGTCCCTCCTGGCTTAGGAAAACTCCGCAGGAATGGCCTGAACAGGATACTAATCCTGACAACACTGTACCAGAGCTGAAACAAAAGGCTACAGAAACTAAAACAAACATAAACATGACACAAACCATTACAAAAACACAGTCAAACAATCAATCAAAAGACAATCTTACCCAAACAATATTCACAAATTGGTCAAGTGACACAAAATTATTTCGCGTTTTTGCGTACATACAAAGATTCATTCAAAATTGCAGACACAGCCAGAACAAACTAACAGGTCCACTCACACCAGAGGAAATTAGTAACTCCGTGACAAACTTAATCAAGTTCGCACAAATTGAGTCATTTCCAAATGAATATGAAATTCTAAAAACCAATAAAGTTTTACCAAAAAACTCCAGACTACTGGGATTAAAACCAATCTTTGAAAACCAAGTCATAAGAGTAGGCGGACGTATTAGCTTATCTCAATACGACCACGACAAAAAACATCCTATCTTACTTGACAGTAAACACATACTCACCAACCTGATCATGACGAACGAACACATAAGACTACTACACGCAGGTCCACAACTGCTGCTGTCATCCGTGCGAGAGCGATACTGGCCACTCAGAGGTAAGGACCTAGCTAGACAGATAGTACGAAAGTGTGTCACATGCTTCAAAGCCAAACCAGACACGGTTATTCCAATGATGGGCAATTTACCTAAAACTAGGGTAAATCCTTCCCTTCCTTTTAATACCACTGGCTTAGACTACGCCGGTCCATTCATTTTACGCGACAGGAGAGGACGTGGTTACAAGACCTACAAACGTTATATAGCCATATTTATATGTTTTGCGACGAAGGCAATCCACATTGAATTGATTTCAGGTTTACAAACTGAGGCGTTTATCGCCGCATTCCGGAGGTTCGTTGCGAGGCGAGGGAAACCTAAGGAATTAGTAAGTGATAATTCTAGTACCTTTCATGGCGCGAACAACGATCTAAAAGAGCTCTATAGCTTCATTGAAACCAACACGAGCGATTTGACGACTTTCTGTGCTAACGAGGGCATACAGTGGAAATTCATCCCTGTCTACACACCACACATGGGAGGCCTATGGGAAGCGGCTGTCAAAAGCTGCAAACACCATTTAAAACGTATACTTGGTAAGGGCCTATTAACTTACGAAGAATTCTCAACTGTTCTCATACAAGTAGAAGGTATTCTAAACTCTCGTCCCCTATGCCCCCTTCCCTGTAACGATACCGATATTATCCAAGTCCTGACACCAGCTCACTTCCTCATCGGAAGAACCCCTATATCATTGCCAGACTACGACTATGTTGATGTTCCTGTAAATCGCCTGAACTATTTCCAGCAAATTCAGCAGATGCAACAGGACTTCTGGCGGAGATGGTCCAGAGACTACATAGGACACCTCCAGCAAACGACCAAGTGGCGGAGCGCCAAGGGACCCAGCCTAAAAATAGGTTCCATTGTCCTGATCAAGGAGGAGCGTCTTCCACCATGCCACTGGAGCCTAGCCAGGATCGAAGCGGTCCACCCGGGACAAGATGGAATTACAAGAGTAGCTACAATGAAAACCTCAAGGGGACTACAAATCAAAAGGGCATTTAATAGAATTTGTCCACTTCCAATCACTATAGATTAAGCATAGTAAATGTAATACTTCATTTTATAGATTAAGCATAGTAAATGTAATACTTCATATTTTAAGCTCAATTTCATGTTTAGCTAGTAATATAACTTCAATCTCAATCTGTCAAAGGCTAGTAACATAACTTCAATCTCAATTTCAAATTTACTTAATAAGATACTCTCAGTCTCAATTTCTAATTTATTTATGTTCAAATTTGCATTATATAACTCAACTCAATAATAATAAACTGTCACTTAGTTTAAGATAGAAAATCAGGATAGGAATTGTTCTATAGGATTTATTAATACCCTGTTCTCAAATTTCCTTTGTAACGGCCTGTCAAATCCACTTCTGGATATAGGCAATAATCCAAATTATTCACTTAGAAATAGCTTCTCTATTTCAAGGCGGCTGCATGTTGCGCGCCATCTAGTACAAGAGTCGAATACCAATGACGCATAGCGCCATCTATTATCGATTCTGTGTAAATTGTACTGTCATCTCGATGGACTGTCAATACCGTCATTGCAATAAAAACCACTTGGAAATCGACTGCATTTTTATCTCCTCTCGACGATACATAACCTGTTTAGTACATCGTGCAAATCTGCGGACCAACATATTGCACCGGACAGCCAACGCCCTGCGTTCCCTCTCTATATCGAGGTCATCCATAAGACTTTCAGTGACCCAGTGCCCAAGATATTTAAACTGAGTCACTCTATTCAGCTCGGTTCCACCGAGTCTGACCGTCGGTACACTGCTATATGTTTTATTGCCCGCCTTGAATACAAGAAGCTCGCTCTTTTTGGCATTGTACCGAAGGCCATGTGCTTCGGCGTAAACTTCACAAATCCGCAGCAATTTTCTAAGTGCACTGATCGCTGGGCTCAGCAACACCATATCGTCCGCGTAACTGATATTATTAACGCTATGTCCATCTATTGAGCAACCGACTTTGGTGCTGCTGAGCTCAACGATAAGTTTGTTCATGTACAGGTTAAAAAGATTGGGTGAGGTCAGACCACCCTGCCTCACTCCGCATTCCAACCCATACATGTCAGATAGAGAGCTCGCCCATCTTACATAATTTGTTTGGTGTTTATACCAAAAACTGAATATTGCTATTATTTCCTTAGGAAGTTCAGTATCACTTAACAGTTTGTTCCATAGAATCTCATAAGACACAAGATCGAAGGCCTTGGACAGATCCAGAAAACATGCGAAGACAGGCGTTTTCCTGTCCGTATAGTACTGGACAGTATGCTTGAGACTGAGGATTGCAGTGTCCGTGGATAAGCCCGGCCTAAATCCGAATTGACCATCATGCAAGTGCAGACATTTACCTAACTGGCTATCAAGCAAACTGTCCAGCACCTTGGCTATAATTGTAGCTAACGAAATGGGCCTGTAATTGCTCTTATCTGAGCTATCCCCCGTTTTGTTTTTCATGATCGGAACTACAATTGTCTTCATCAAATCCTCAGGCAAATGAGAATGTCCAATGCAAAAAGTAAACAACATAGAGAGAACCCTGGGCAAGTGAACCCCAGCATGTTGCAGATGCTCAATACTGAGCCCATCATGCCCCGGCGACTTACCTCGCTTCATACTTTTGATTACCGAAGACACATCTTTAGCAGTAAAGCGGATATATGGGTCGCCGGTATGAGGCTCAGTTATGAGCATCTGCTGTCCGGGCCCCAACGGGGACTCTACCTTAAAATGGTCCTTAAACAAGTTGGCAATTTCGCTAGGTTCACATCTTCCATCTACACTCACAGGGAGGCTCTGCCCCGCGTTCAATGCTTTAGTCTCTTTCCAAAATGATTTAAAATTTTTACCTGAATGATGGGCCGCCATCATGTCCATTTTAATTTGCAACTGACTGTCCTGACACCATTTTAATTTAGATTTGAACAGTTTCCTAGTATCATACATTTTATTATAAATTTCTCCCTCTGACGGCTTCCCGTATAACATCCACATTTGAAAGCAGAGCCGAGCCTCCCTGTGAGCTTCCTTAACATGATGGTTCCAGCCCACAATATAGCCTTTCCTCCTATGCTTTCCCTCAGCCCGGCTCGATATTGCTGCGTCACAAAGTATTGTTACAACGTTTTTATACATATTATTTATTATTAACTTATGTTCCAGGTCACTACATAGTCCATCACTACATTGTCTAAACTCCATTGGAAAGTCAATGTCCCTCAACTTGGTGTGACAAAACTCATGATAGTTTTTTATTTGTTCAGGGTCTCTTACTCCCCATTTAGCTCTATTAAAGTCATCAGCATTTATCGAGATCTTAGGTTTCAATACACTTAAGTTACATTGTATCTCCAATGGCAAGTGATCAGACCAAAAAACATCGTAGTGAATTTTTACATCTACCACGGACTGCCAAGCTGCCTGAGTCACTAGACAATGATCCAGCCACCTCCTACATCCATATACGTCACTGACATATGTATAAGAATCTGACGAGTGTCCCAGTCTTTCCATGTCGGCACATAACCAGTTCTGTTCCTGTGAGAAGTTTACAAATTCTACACCAAAAAGCTCACCAGGATGCGCATTAAAGTCACCAAGAACGAAAACAGATTCGGCATCGTTACTCTCTATCACCGCACTAATTTCACTCATACATTCCGTAAATTCAATAAGATTTTCAGAACAATCCGTGGGCATATATACTGAAAAAATTAATAGAGAACACTCCGACAATAATATTTTGATTGCCGTAATACGCACACTATTACATGGAATTACTGTAACCGATGAGAAGATACTCTTCCTCCACATGAGGGCCACACCACCGTACGGCCTGCCACGTAATATTCCAGATGATGTATCGACCGCAGATTTGCTGGTAAAACCAAAATTTTGGTCAATATTGCCTATATAAGACACATCATGCGGTAAAAGCCATGTCTCTTGTAGGGCTATTATATCAGCTGACTGACATAAGGCTTTAACACATTCAACCGATCGAGTAATCGATTTACAATTAAAGCTGAGAAGCTTAGTTGCAGTCACTGCGGGATTTATACTAGCCATACTTATTGTTTAATTATAGTACTCGAAGGATGTACTTTCTTATTAAAGTCAATGAAACGACGAAACGATATTCCTTCCGGCCATAGATTATCATCCATAAATATCGACAATTTATGTCTCGGTATAAATACTTTGTAAGCATTGTAGTCCTTCTGGTGCTTCATTTGTACTTTTTCTAAAGTAACCGATACCCGCGTTTTTTCCAAAATGTAATTACTAATATCATCTGCAGAGGTTAGCCGGTCGACATTATTGATAAAGAGCGGTAATTTTATATCGGCGGCCTTAAACTTCCCGCCAGGAAGTGCGACCGCTTTGCCTTTTATTCCAATGAAGCGGTTTTTCAACCTTTTACGCTGTACCTCTATAAATTCATCACTATTATTCTCATTCTTCCACTCGCCTTGCTTAGCTATATCAGCAAACGTTTGTTTACATACCGACTCAGTGGCGGGCAAGTGCTGCGATGAGAGCGGGGGCTGCGGCGCGAGCGGGGCGCGCGCCATTGGCGGTGGGGGCAGCTGTGCTATCCCCACGCTCGCACTGTCGCACGCGCCTGCATCGGCGGTAGTCTCACGATGCGAGTGTGTAGGAACCGTGGTGCGGGCCTCCACGTGCTCCTTTATACCGGTTCCTTGAGGCCGCGGCGGGCTGTACTTGTCACTGTTGCGCTTGTCAGAGTGGGGTGGAGGTATGCGTAACTGACTCTGTGACGTATTCGCACCCATTACCACTGATGTCTCGATCGATGTTGATTCCGAGATATGCGGGAGACCCATCGGCCCGCTGTCGAAATCAAAACTACCGTCTATTTGATAGGCACCTCTTTTCTTATTTATATTTACATCACATCCGAAGTTATTGACTAAAGACGCTTGTTTTAGATTTAGTACGTCCATTTTAACTCCGTTCAAATCTACAGCAGTTGCATAGTTCTCTTTTATTATTTTTATTTCATTTTGCAGCACAAGTAAATCTTTCAACAGCCGTGTCACATCTATGTGGTCAAAAGTAATTGGTGGTAGTTTCTGTAGGTCTCGGGCTACAAAAATCGGCATAAACTCTTCGTCCAACTCCTTAAACAAACAGATAATATCCTCCATATCTCGGTGAGTTTTACCATCACGCCGTCGTAAAATCTTGCGCTTAGTAGTAGACACAGAATCGAATAGTAGACTTTTAGCGACGCTGATGTCTTCTGTATGAAACGCAGAGGTACAAATTCTTACAATACTCTCTTCATCCATGACTTCCACTTTGTTTTGCACAAAGGCAAGCACCTCACTAATCACAATATTGCAATTTTTACACTTCACAACGTTCGACGACATTTTTATTCATTTGAGAATCGCAGTCTCACGTAAACATGTACGTACGCATGCTCGCGCAGACGAGGACTCGGATACGGAAGGAAGGACGAGGATAAGGAAGAATTAGATAGATTATTAAATGAGCGACCATATTCATATAACTGTATGAGTTCATACATGAATGAATGACATACAAATTATGATCAAGTTTTTAAATAAATCTTGAAATAAATAACCAAGAACCTAAGCGTAACGATTTCGATGTGATATGCGTAAAGTTGCACTACGACCAGGAAAAAGTGGCAATAACGAATAGTTAACTGAGGTGGTAGTGGGCAGATCACATACGCATCTCCCCCCTTTCCCCCCACACACAAATATAGATACACATTTTGCAGACTTTAACCAAGTGGCATTCAATAACTCAAGTTCATAAAACATTATATAAACTATTTACCCTTCTTTTGAACGTTCTTTGTAATTTTTTTCGATGTTCCAGCCTTATTAGCTGCTCTCGCCTCACCAGCTGCATTATGTGAAAACACTTCGCACACAAACTGTCCGGTGTCCTTTCCCTGTACATCACTCTCCTGTCCTGCTGCATCACTCCCCTGCTCCTCATGCGGCTCTGACTTCACTATACACCCTGCGTTAATTTCTATGGTCATTCTTTTCGGTGGTTCGTCGTGTGTGGTCTGCGTGTGTCGTTTCTGTGGCATTTTCGTAGTGTCTGGGCCCTCGTCTTCGCTCTCCACTTCGACCTTGATCTCTTCCATGGCCTCGTCGAGTATCGTCCACGACTTAGATGGTGTCAAGTCGCTGATGATGGTTTCTGAGGCCTGAAATACAAAAATAATGACAATAAATATAATATTATTAGATAAGGTGGTGTCAAAGCGCGCAACTCCTTAGAATAATCAAATTAGTTTCTTAGAATGGTCAAATTATTCAGAAAACTAATTACATAATTATTTTTTTTTCATTTTCTAACGTACATAATGCTCACGCTCTGGTCCCAGAGGGGTAAGCACAGACGATTTGTCGCCACTTAGCGCGATCCTGCCACACCTCACTAGCCTCACTCACATTCATCAACCTTTTCATGCACCTCCTTTTATTCTTCTCTCTGCGGACCCCAATATACAGCCTACCCTTGGACCTATTAACCTCGGGACACGACCCGATATCGTCGAAGTATGGAATCACGTTCAACCAACTGTCCGAGGGGGGAAAGACTTCACACAACGCTAACTTTACGTAATTAATACACACTATCTTAATAGCCTTGTTCATTATTTCGCACACACGACGTTTTATGGTTGTGTGATCTATTGTTGCACTACTTTGACATAGAGCGTTGTCACTGTCTAACTACCACCACAGAAGCATTTTTTTATGCATTACATAGATAAAATGAGCGACTGACACTAGTGCTTGACGCAGTCGATAACTTGGTATCGAGAACGAACGAATGAATGACAATTTCTTATGTTGTGGTTAATATTAGTTCAGTTGTTAAAAATAAATCTGTATATTGTTGTAATAGTTTAATGTTCGGTACTGCACACAATTATGTCATGTGACATAATAGTTACACTATGTTTGCTTTTATCGTCTCGTCTTGTCTATTACTCAGACTATCGGACCGGCGACGTATCCAAGTGTCGTATTTATGGTTCCGTCAAAAGTGACACATTTTAAGTGTAGGTATTCTGTTCGTCCGTCCGCTTTATAACTAAAAACTACAGGTCTGGTTGAGCTGAAACTTGTAACGTAAACGCTTTATTGTATCAAAATTAACAAAAATAATAAGAAATATTAATAAAACTGTGTACAAAGGATTACGATTATGTACACTTAGGATTCTCTTCCAGTCAACCTTATATATTAACACGTATTATTTGATTACTTGAGGAATTATGAAAAAAAGTTAGGTTTTCTGGAATATTCTAGAAAAATTTACGGAACCGCAAATAATAGACATACCTGATCTCTAACTATAACATGCAATCCTTTCTATACCTATGATACACAATAAAGATATTTGTATTCACTATTTCATTCATTCGTTCTTATCGATATCATTATCGACAACGTCAACCCCTACTCACGATGAATATGTCAAGAATGAATGAGCGATAATCCGGCTAAATAAGGTAGGTAACTTTTTGGTTACCATGTGGAATTATAAATGAGGTATTCAACAGACGGATTACATTGTTTTTAATTTCAATAATTATGACTTTCGATAAAAGTAGCCATGTAAATGAAATAAAATTATACTTACAAGTGAAAAGACAGATTGCCTGTTTTGCCACTATAAGATGTGCACCACATTAATGCGCATTTACCAATTTTTTCACATATATTGTCTCGCCGAGCGTCTGCGTCAGACTGACAAAAAGATCGTCATCGCCATGGAAAAAGTTCGTGGTTCGAGACAGAGGGGGTACAGGCGAGAAAGGTAATGTTACTCGTCCATAGGTTAATAGGTCCAAGAGCCTACCAAAAGTGTCTATCCTCGGTCTCCACTCCAGCTCTGCGGCATATGTTCAGGTTGCCACTGCCACTTCAGGTTGCTAATCCTTTCGGCTAAGTCGGTCACCTTCTCCGCGCCGTAGATCATGACAGGCAGGACGCACTGATTAAAGACTTATGTCTTTAAACATTGTGGAATTGACAATTTGAGACTTTACGCAGTTAAGCGATACTTAAGGCCAGTGTCCAACGGTGGACAATTTTCGAACAATGTAAATACTTACTGTGATGGGTGTCGTGTGCGACACGCCTTGCAGCGGGTCGGGCTCCGGGTCGAAATCCACCTCCACTTTCACACTGCAAACAAACAAACGCACATTTTATATACATTTTGGGGAAAATAAAACATAGAAACAATTTACAACTATAATTCTCCTTCATAAAGTTTATTATTGCCAACCTTATATTATTCGCAAGAAACCCTACTATTATACTCCATTCCAAATGAAATAGCATACGAAAACAAATGCTTCAATTCAATTAGAGTAATTATTGCACGATAAAAACACACAGATACAATAATTAAGTAACTCAGTAAGTCGACTGCCTCGTTGGACTCGTGGCCTGGCCATTGGACTCGAGCACCAGAGGTCGTGGGTTCGATTCCCACCGGGGACAGACAACTTTGTACAAGTTAGTCCCGGTCTGGATGTTATATTTGTGAACTTTAGGACAGTTCACAAATTTAACATCCAGACCTTCCTCTTTAGGATTAGACTAGTGTACCTACTATGTATAATATGTAATGTAACTTACAAATGTACATCTAGGCAGTCTTATGTCTATTATGTTATGCTTCTTGTGTCTCGGAAATAAAATCTATTTCGATTAATAAAATACAAATTGGTAACAAATTTGTATTTTATTAATCGAAATAGATTAAGTACCGAACATGGAAAGGAAAGACGCAACGAAAGTAAGTTACTACGTTCACTTAAGAGGCGTGGTAGTCTATTTGGTTGTGAACACATCCTCCCCCACACACACATACACCACACACAAATACAGCCGCTGTCATAACATTTACATACACACTGTACACGCGGGATCTGATTTCTGAGCCTTTTATTATGTTTAATTTTAACTCTATATAAAATAAGTAGAAATAAGTATCTATTAAAATAAAAACAAATGTTTAGCAATTTATAAGTATATATGAAACAGAGGTAAAATATTTGTAATGAAGAGCGGTGCCTCCTAACAGACTATCCAAGTCTAAAAGGAGACATCCGCCCTTAAATTTTTCTTACGTTGTTATTGTTTAAAGAAAATTAATAAATGTCAAATGTTTAACTCGCCTCACGTTCATGAGTTCCTGGTACAAGCCCCGCCCGTATCAACAAGTTTTTCCAAACTTAAGTACGATTTATTTATAAATACCACAGGCCTTTCGGTGAAGGAAAAAAACATCGTAAGGAAACCTGCATATGTCAAGGAAGAAACTTAAAGGCATTTGTGAAGTCCACCAAATCGACTTGGGGCACCACTGGTGACAACGGTTTGGCAAAAGAGATCCTGAAGGGTCGAAGTGTCGCCAAGTCTTCCTGGCCCCCTAAGAAGATACCACGTTAACGTTGCAAAGACCATATTATAATGTTTAATATAGAGTTTGTTTTTCCCCCATGTCCACTAACCACATTGGACCAGAGTCGACTTATACCCCACGTTGAGTAGGTACGCCGTCGATATAATAACATGGATGGGGCGCTGCGTCCGCGCCACGTCACATTCACGTCTACATACGTCTTGCCTGCGCCTTCCTCAGGGCTGCACTGACCTTTCCTCGTTGCCGTCTGCGCTGTCCTCAGCGCCAGAGTCCTCCTCCGCGGCGTCTTCCCCGCCCCCCGGCACGACGCCCAACAACTCTTTGCGGATTCTCTGCACCACAGCCCGTACCTCCAGCTGGAACATATCGGTAAATCAAATCAAAATATAGTTTAAGATTATTCTCATAAGAATTACAATTCACTTACATGAGAAAGTTAACTAAAATGTATATTATGTTCGAATCCGAGTTGAGTGGCATTCTATTGGGGAGGCTTGTGTTCAGCAGTGGACGGATTTCGGCTGACGATCGATGAAGTATTGTCATGAATTCAACAAATACTATTTTATGTCTCCTTGCTCGACATACATAATGCTCACGCCTTGGTCTCACAGGGGTACGCACATACGTTGTATCGCCACTTTGCGCGATCCTGACACACCTCACTAGCCTCACTCACATTCATCAACCTTTTCACGCACCTCCTTTTATTCTTCTCTCTGCGGACCGCAGCCTTTTTGAGGACGTCGCTAATTTGATCCTTGAACGACCTCTAGCTGTAGTTCCTTCCACATTCACACTGTAAATTTCTTTTGTCACACTTCTTTCACTCATACGCTCTAAATGTCCAAACCAACGCAACCTTCTCTACCTTCGTTACTACACCTTATGGAAAAAATACTCTTTAAGGTATACTCACATAGGGGCGAGGCCCGGGCACGCGCAGCACGTAGTGCTCGGCGTGCGCGCCCATCAGCTCGCACGACGCGCACATGTCGTAGTCCGCGCATTGTACGCACGTGTAACGAAACCTGTAAACATCATCAAAAAGGGTTTGGTGCATGCACTGGCAAGAGATTAATATATGTGGAATTTGAAGGAGGTCGTGGTTTTTTTTTCCAGAAATCCCCTTAGCGTTTCCTTTGAACATCTGCAGGGGATTTCTGGACAAAAATTCCAAAAATCCCCTTGAGGAGATTTTTCGCAGGGGATTATTGGAATAAGTCGATTGGAGAGGGGACAGCCACATTTGTACTGGGTGTTATATTTGCGAAGTGTTCTATCCTTGTTTGATTTCCATAGCAGAGAAGAAAGTGGAAAGATTTGTATGTTTGTAACGAATAAACTCGAAAACTACTGGACCAATTTAAAAAAAACTTTCACCATTAGTATGCTACATTATCCCTGAGTAACATAGGCTATATTTATTAGTTTAAAAATTAGGGATTCCTACTAAAACTTCAATAATGTAACCCACGGTGTAAAAAAAAACCATAAAATATCTCATCGCATGCGCGGCTGAAACCTTTGATGATAGAACATTCCTTGCGTGTCTTACATTGAAAATATTTGCAGGAGTCGGAGCTGGAGTTGAAGCGGGAGAGAGAAGGGGGGAGGAAGACGGGAATTAACGCTTAATAAGTTTCAACTTTATTTAATTCTGTAGTCCACGTTAACAGAACGTGAGCCACACAGCACAGCCAGTATTTTATAAATAAATAAAGCTTTGTTAAGCACTTTATCTGAGAGGCTACTAGCTGTGCCCGCGGCTCCGCTCGTATAGACTAAAGTTTTTTTTAATACAAAGTTGAAATTTACTTAGTGTTAATCTTCTTTTCCTTTCCCCTATCCTCCCGCTTCCAATTTTACAGGCCTTTTTAAGCTCGAAGACTCATCTATAGAAAAGAGATGATAATAAATATATCTCTTACCATTAAGGAAGCGACCGTTTTTACGTCGACTTACGTTGCAAAAAGCTCATTTTATTTTAACGGTATAATTAATATACAGCCTAAGTCCACCCTGAAGGTCCATTATAGTAGAGTAGATTGATGGCTATTGCTGACCTAACGGATGACTCACCCAGTTATATCTAGACTGCACACGTTGCATTGGAAACCTTCGTGTAGCGCCCCACTAGCCACTTCTGTAAATAACAAAATAAGTATTACATTACACAATATGAAAGATTATACATACATACATACTGGGCGATCCTGACAAACGTCGCAAAGCGACTTTCTTCAATCCGTGATACCACGATTAGCTAGGGATATACTTGTCCACTTCATCATGGCGCCCAGACCCCCAAGGCTCGATAAGTCTAAAGGCGTTTTCGCACTTATCCGTATCCGATTCGTATTCGTTTCTGACCCGGTTTGTCCATCTTAGTAATTGTATGGACGTTTGCGCACTTATACGTAAAACAAGAATCGGATACAGATAAGTGCGAAAACGCCCTTATACTGCTAGAAGTTCGCCCAAGATTAAACATTTAAAATTGTCTTTAATTTCGTCGGTGGCCCACCTGCATGCCTGATGGCAAGCGGCCACTATCGTCCATAAACACCTGCAACCTTTGTTTATCTACTCCTTGAGAATTAGAATAGCATTAATAAGACAACTTGATGCCCTTAGCAGCTTAACGACATCCCGGCACTCCACACAAGCAAACAGATTTAATTACCTACTACTACTACAGGCGCACCAGCCTGTCCATACACGTTTGTGTTTGCGTAAATTATGGTAGGGCTACTACACCCAGCGCGCGAACATAGTCGATCGGGATAACGTTATACGTCAACAACGTAAGTGCTTTTCTTTATAACTTATAGCGACGATCTCTCTGCACCAATAGATAAGACTGGCGAAGTACCTTTGTACCGGCGGGCGGCAGCTCAGTAGAGGGGGGAGGCGAGTGTTGCTTCTTTACTTAGTAATATTTAGTATTATCTGGTTTAACCATGAATAGGTGTGAATTGAAAAGTATACAAATTTTATTTAACAACTTGTATGTATTAATGTTGAGCAGTTGACAGCCTCGTTGGCCTAGTGGCTTGGTTATTGGTCTCGAGCACCAGAGGTCGTGGGTTCGATTCCCAATGGGGACAGACAACTTCGTATAATTTGTCAAGTTGGTCCCAGTCTGGACAGTAGTTATATTTGTGAATTGTCCAATCCTTTTGAAAATCCCATAGCACAGGAGAAAATGCTTTGGGATTAGACAAGTGAATGTATATGTAATATAACATTGTAGGTCTGGAATAATCTCAAAAACTACTGAATATGTGTTACAAAGTTTAGAAAAGCTAAAACTGGCTAAACATATGCAGTGTTTTATTCGAATACACATTTTAAAGGGTTCTCAAGCGTACACATTTTAAAGTCTATAACGGATCATGCAACATAGTTGAAAACACAGAAATCCTATCAAAATAGAACGGTTATTTACTTAAATTCATTTGTTTACTTCAATCTCGCGCGTGCCGATTTTCTTCACCATTCTATCTTGATAGTTTTCTGTGTTGGACACCCCCCCCCCCCAACCCCCCCCCCCCCCCACGTGAACTGTTTATTTGCTTATTATTAGTTAATTTGCCACTTGGTTTGCCTCATCTGCGTGTAATAAAAACGGAACAAATGAAACAACAATGCATATAACTCAGCAAAATGTAATGTTAAATGGTTAAATCAGCCACTCAATTGAATGGCTAGTTATATCAGCCGCTAAATTAAATGCATTAAATGCCGCCGGCATTCAATTAAACGTCAAAAAGAATGCTAAGTCAAATTGTTGAAAGAAACGTAAACGTTTATTAAAAGATTTAAGTATTAACAAATGGATTAAAAATAAAATACATTATAAAAATACTGGGCGCGATTCTAGAGGTACACACTTAAATTTAAAATGCATTAAAATGCATTAAAATGAGTTAATTTTAGTTTAACGTGACTTGGCATTCTCAAGGCGTCAATTTTAACTTGACGTTTTTAAATTTAGACGTTTTTTTTTTTAATATTATTTTAGATACAACTTTTGTTAATCTGCATTCTGGAGTCACCAAAACCTATGTAAATTTATAAACGTCAAACTAAAATAACTTAAATTTAACCGTCACCTAAAGAGGTCACACTTAACCTCAAAACTACAGGGATATTTCGACTTTTTACTCTAAATATCGCAAAAATTTTTTTCGGTTCGAGAAGGACTCGAACTCTTCATGTAGAAAATTGTGGGAATCTAAGGCTAGGTACTTAAATCTAGCACTTTTCAATGAAACCAGTGTCGGTGATTGAATAAATGTGTTGGAGTACCTACCATGATATAAATGTATAAATTCCTCATAAACTGTCAATTGATTAGCACTACGTGCAAATAAAACGCCACGGGAGAGGCGAAATTCGGCGAAACGTCATCGCTAACGTGAACTGGCTAAAAGTATATACCTATTGAGTTCAAACATAGATGTGAAATTAATTGTGTGTGCACCGTATCATTTACTGCCCCTGGCTGAGAGAATTATCTTTAATATTCTAAACCTTAGACGGAAATTTTAACAAACGTGTTGTCAGGTACTCAACCCGGTAATTAGTCTGCTACGCACGGCCAAGACCTGAAGACCAGTTAAATGCATAGAAATCACAACCTACCTGTGTACTGTTTGTATAAGTAGGTACATGCATTTCATTCATAACAAGGTTTATGCAAGTGAGTTTCTTCATTAAAAAAAACCTATAACAACAGCAACCTCTAGTAGTATGCATAACTAATGACGACTGCAAAACGTGGTATGGGCACTCACTAAAATGCACAGAATCAAACTCGAGTCCTGCCGCAGGATCAGCGATAGAAGCATGATGGCAAGAAACTTAAGATTGTATAAAAACTTCCGAAATTCGACAAACACCAAAATCATCGACACAAAAGAACTAATCAACAGTCATGGCGTTGGACAGGACATATGCTCACTGAGAACCAAAATCACGCAAGTCAATCTAAGGAGCAGTAGCCAATATGGGAGAATGAATTCAGTGATACAGCAGAAGGCAGCGGCCTGGAATAGACTGAAATCAAAGGGGTTAGATAGATACTTAGATATCCCCTTTACTATAAGGTACACTGAAATCGAAGAATGACTGAGTTATAAATGAATACCATTTTTAAATCAATTAAGTATTAATTTTAATATAAACATACACTCAGAAATTAATATTTTATTTATTTTGTGTTTTTATTTTCCACTGCTGGAGAAGCCTCTCCCAAAGTAATTGCAGGTTAATGCCCTAATTAATATGTTGGGTAGAAGGTTGGTTAGTGATCAGTTCACATTAGGGTAGGTACCTAATGTGATGTAGAAGTTTATAGAGCAAAAATAGAGGATCACATGGTGTCGCTGAGCTATGAAGGTTAACCTGCTTGGCATTCTAAGAATCTAGTTTTTCCACAATACTTCATCCGGTAGTAGCTTTGTTCAACATCCACTGGAAGGCAGCCTTTCTATCCCTACATATTATGAAACGCAACGACTCTCTGTTTGTCTGCTTCTAACTCGAGAAAGCTGTTCAATTTATGTGATATTTTTAAAATTCATGGACATTTTCTCTGGACTGGTTTTAATTGGTAGGTACATATTTTGTTACATTAGGTAAGATCAAAGATGAAGCATTTTAATGCTTCATCTTTGGGTAAGATAATAAGAAATAAGGTGTAAAATAATCCTGTAGTCCACGCGAGCAGTGACATCTAGTATGTATGGAAATTCTTTTTGGTACTAAAATTAACAACAACACCATAATATACAGCATACATACTTACCATTCAACTCTAAACACTAAAGAAACCTTTTTTTAAGTTCATATCAAGCTTCAACAAAATCAGTTTAGAAGTTATGATTGGCAACAAACATCCAGTCCTCACAAAAATTAAATCATCATCCTATCAACCACTGCTGGACATAGGTCTTATTCTTACATGGTCTGTTCACCTACTGGACACAGATCTGTGACCGATAAATAATTATCAATAACAGGCGCTGTAGGTCATCATCGGTCAGCAGCATCTAGTTCGAATGATTCAAGGAAGTAAAACTTTCTATTCAATATTATATAATAATGGAAGCTTGCTACGAATTGTCATGAACACAGATCTTGAATACATTTTATCTGAACCACTGGCTGAGAGTTCAATCGAGACCTGGATTATATGGTTATATAAGTGGATTTTTAGTTACTTTTTCCACCAGACTTTTACACAGGCACATGGCCTCATAATTCCGTTATCATATAGTGTAAGATCAAAATAATTAAAACAAATCAAGCACTAAGGTTTACTTTATTTAGAAATAGAAACGCTTTATTTTTCATGAACCTGAAGGCACAAAATGATATATTGTCTTTAAAAAAGCAAGATTTATGTCCCAGGAGTTTAGTCCATTACATATAGTCATCAATCATCAGTCCCAGGAGTAGTCCATCACATATAGTCATCAATCATCATTCTCTCTGGATTGTTTTCTCTAACTTTTCTTGTTATATATGACCTGAAAGTGCACAAATTCAATGAATTCTAATTAGTTACAATTAATGTCTACTAATTTAATTAGTATAAGTTATGATTTTGATTATAAGAAGTTATTGAAATGCCATTACAACTGAATAACACATAAAATGTGGTACCCTTATACATGGCACTTGATTCTAACGACAAAGCCTCTAGACAAACAGTACAGGCTACATTATAAAACATCAATCAGGCCTCCCCTACCCGTCTGGCCAGAGCGGGGAGTGTAGGCCAAATCCTCAGTCTGTCTCCGGCAGATAAGAGAGGGTTGTGCTCCTGCAGTGGAGACAAAAGTAACCTGATGATGATGATACCAATTATTTTAGGGATAGTAATCAAAATATGAAATTAACCACTAACATTTTATTTATTTTGAAATAGACAAGTCAGTTTTTCTTGTAGTTGATGGCAGTACATTCATTTAAACTTCAAATTCTGAGTCTTGTTATCCTCTACTTTCAATTATGTAGTTCTAGGTTATCATGCTCTCAGGAAACTATCCCAATAAAGAAAATTTCATAATTATCTGAAAGTAAACAAAGTAAAATGTATTATTCTTGCTATGGATGAACAAATTTCTTAATATAAAAAGGTTATTTGCAACTGAATAACATACTTTGTCAAGTACCTCAGATACATTATTTCTCCAGTTAAGCACTATTGAGGTGACGAGCTGCGAAAGTATTATAAAATTGATAAAAACCACAAATAACAACAAACTTCATGTTTTAGTTTCGATATGTCAATGTAATGGCGGGCCGGCCGGACATTTCCACAGCTAGTGTTGCCAGGAGAGAAAAGTGTCATGTCTGAATTTATAAAGTTAATCCAAAATATTTAACTAGTATTACGCAAATATCTTTTAAAATAATATTGATGATGTCTTGAATGTAATTCAATCAAAACAGCATAAGAATCGTTGACAAATTAAGCATAGGACTCGAAATGTTCTATAAAATCATTCATTTCGTTCGTTCCATCGTTCATTCCTTTTTTATAATATTGCAACAACTTTTTTAGCGCCAAGTTAAATTTAAATAGGTTTTAAACTTAGTTAAGTGCGCCCTTCAGAATGCCAAAATTTTTAACAGCCACTTAAAATTAGACAATTTTAATTTTAGAAAAATTAAATGTGTGCCCTTCAGAATCGCGCCCAATATTTTTTTAATTCGCGTTTATTTTATCATATCCCCAAAAATCGGAAACGTCATCAGCTCCACGGTAACTTCATTTGCTATTTTTGTTTTAAGCGATCGAAGGCTTTGTAGCATTGTCTTCTAAGTTAGTAACCACTTGTACTCACCACTGCGACAAGAATGAAAGTCCATCAAGCCGACTTGCCCTCCAACGTTATCTTGCGATACAATTGGACGTGTTATTTTACCTTTTTTAGGAACACTTCTTTTAGTTTCGCACGTAGGACACAGTGTAACAAACAATTCTACTGCTTTTTTTGGTATATAAAATCTATCTTTAATGGCATGTAGAATTTTGTCCCGTCCGCCATGGCCGCAAGATTTATGGGTTTCCTGTAACACATCAAAATATTCTTCCCGGGATATAATGCGTACCGTTATATCATCGGTAGATTTTCTTTTTAATATTAAATGCTCCTCATTTCCTGCAATCATAATATCGTACTTAGACATCCAGTAATAATCCATAGACGTCCGCCGGTTTTTGCAATTTATGGTCACCCTAGCTTGTCGAATGTTGTTGATAACCTCAATTATTTTTTGTTTCGTCCATGGTTTTCGTTGAGATCCTGATGAAACAACACCAATAACACCAACGCTATTAATTCTCACTATTTCAGATATGATTGTGTCATACTTATTAACTACATCTTCGATAAAAACAATAAAATTACCTTGATGTTGATCATCGTATTCAATGAGTTTAGACTCAAAATTGTGTTTAAAACTCGTATCAGACTCATTATTTGCGGTTAAATCCATGATATATTCCATTTACTTTTATTATACTATCTATTTACATTCAAAATAAAGCACCTCATCACAAAACAACACACTCAGCTGCTGACGCCATATTTGGTTAGACTGCTGGCTAGCGCTACAGTGGCAAAATAAGGAACTAAATTCAAATGACATGGCGGCTTTTGGTACAGCCGTTTCCAAAGGGCTGCCTTTCAATCAGCCAACACGTTGAAGTTGGGATATCTTAATTAATTTAACGAACGGCCTAGCAATTCAATTGATTGACGGCGTTCAATGCACTGCCTAGACAGATTTAAACTTGTCTGGTTTTGTTCTGTTTGTCGGATTGCGATGAGTTAGGTAGGACTTTAGGCGCGGGCGTGGGGTCGGGGTCGGAGTCGGTAAAAGAATCTGTAAATAATTGTGTGGTCCACGCGAGCGGAGTTATAAAAATAATTATGGTTGTAAGTAAGGTGACTATGGAAAGTAAACTAAATGTATTTTCATGAAATCTGTATGGTAATGAAGATACAGGTTTCCACAATAACTTGTCTAAATACAACGATCTCTATGTACTCTTCTCATTATCGATGTATGTAATGTACTACTAGATGGATCGCTCTGTTGCACGCAAGGAGCCGCAACTCATTCATATTCACTTTGAAACGTGTGCAGTTACTACGCAGAATATTTAATTATTTACTAAATATTAACGCTATTTACCCGTAGCGTCATTTAAACTATTTACCAGTGCTCCTTGCGTGGAATAGAGCGATTGTTTGAAACGCTCCATCTAGTAGTACATAGAGATCGTTGCCTAAATATCTATTTGCCATTTAATAATTTGAGACTTACCTTTATCCATAAACTTATCACACAATTTTAAGAGGTCTTCCTTAGTTACACTATCCAAGTCACATTTTTTTTTCTTTTTAGCTTCCTGAAGTTGAAGTGCTAAGTTACTCTCTATTGGAATGTCAGCTGAAATGTGAAGAGTCGTTTGCGCCGATCTACTTTCACAAGAATCAGTTTGGATGCTGCGAGCTGTTTGATCTTCCAAAATAACTATTTCATACAAAGACTTATTTGATATCTCAGTGATAGGAACAGTCTCACATTGGGTCGAACTTGCACCGCCACCATTTGTCGGCAATTTGAGTGTTGGAAATGCATTGTCAAATAAATACTTTACAGTTCCCGTTTTAGAAAACTTAATACAGGATCTTTCGAAGTGGTCTTCACATATTCTGTATTGCTGCCTAGTTTTATCATAAACAAGTTTAGGAAGCAGGTCTTCCCGTCCGGCAGCTTTAAGCCACTCAACTCGTCTGAAATTTGTTTAGAAAAAACATGGTGGACTTTAATAAAATAATATAATATATTAATGAAATAATAGGGTAAGACAGGATTGGTATCAATGTTGTGTGGTGTCATGATTTTGTTTAAAATATGTGTTGTAGTTGTTCTTTTTGTATTATTATAAATTGTATTATTATTATTTATAAGATTCAAACACAATGTAAAAATTGTATATGAACAAATAAACTAAATTAAACTAAATCTAAAGGCAATCATAATAAAAAGATAAGAGCATTTGATTACAGCTTTAAAAACCTTTAAACAGTGCTTTATTTTACCATGCATCAGTATTCACAATGAGTAACGAATTAATGATACATGGCGCCTACAAGTGGACAAAATGTATGGAACAGCTAGGGTTGCCAAAAAAGTAAAGAGGAATATCAATGATTTCCATTTTATGTGCCAAAAAAACCAGCAGACATCAATATCTTATATAGAATCTTATTAAATAAAAAAAAAGTGTTATATGAGTTATTTATATTTCAATAATTTAAAAGCTTCTTTACATTCAAATTTTAAGTTTGAGCTTATAGTCAGTAATTTAACTGTAAAATTAATAAGAGTACTATTATATAGATATCGGAAATTACCATGTTTAAACCCAAATACGTTATATTTCTTTAAAATGAAAGTTATGTGAAGAAGTTATGGTCTAATAAATACTTCAGGTGGATACTTAAGTTGTGGGCGTGGCTCGTTTTCATATGCGCCATAAAGTTTTACCTATACATGCATATCTACTTGTAAATATAATCAGGTATTAACTTACCTGGCGGATTGCTTGGGATACGTAAAATACGATATATTTTTATTTTGTCTATTATTGTTCATACACACAGTACAATAATTAACCATATTTACACTCTTTTATAGTAAACACTCTGTCCAAACTCTTGTTAAATAACTGTACGTGGAGCGAAAACGAACACGACGCGCGTCGCACAGGCCCTGAGATTGTCCACTGACCCGATGACGTCACGCCGCAGCGTAGACCGGTTTTTCCACTCGCAGTAATGTCGATATTATTCTATCATTCAAACAACATTGAATGACGCCTGCATGAGCGTGTAATGGACGCCTTATTCATGTCAGAGAATACTAAATACTACTACGTAAAGAAGCGAAACTTACTTCCACAGCACCAGTTTTTCGCCCGCAAAATAAAGCAGTATAGTACGTTAGAAAGAGAAGCTGGTAAGTAAGTGCTTCTCTTTCTAACCGGCTGGTTAGAAAGAGAAGCACTTATGTGTTGACGATAACGTTGTCCCTCTCTCGGTATTTTACGCGCACATACAAACGTGTATGGACAGGCGGGTACGCCTGTAACAGGTGATTAAATCTATTCGCTTGTATGGAGTGTCGGGGCTGTGCTCATTAGGGAACGTACCCAAATTACGTGACCAATTTTTTTACAAGGTTTTACCTTTTTACAATGCCAGCAGAAGCGGGAAGGAAGCGGAAGCGGGAGCGGGAGTGGGAATGAGAGCGGATTCTGTAGTTCACGCGAGCGGAGCCGCGGGCACAGCTAGTAAATATATATAAACATTCAAGACTTGGGTACAAACATTCATATTCATCATACGAACATTTGCCCCTAGCGGGATTCGAACCCGCAACGTCCGGCGTGGTAGTCCGAGAGCTACCCGTTCCGCCACGGAGGTCGTCAAAGGCCTAACCCGTGTCTAAACCGAACTGACTACAAAAAGATCCAAATTGTACTTGTCCGGAAATAAAAGCTGGCAGTGAGTTTCATTCCTTAGCCAATTCGCATTATTATTGCTGTCTGCCTATCTGCTTTGACTTCTCTTTCACCCAAAGGTTTACGGGAAGAAAACTCTTACAGAGTTGTGTGACTTGTACTTGTGTACAATAAAGTACCTATAAATAAATGAAGAAAGAGGAAGCAAAACGCTGCATGCGAGAACGTGGTAAGTAAGAATAAGTCCCTTCTCACGCCTGGTAGTCAGGTGATGGAACGGAGACTGGGGAATCAATCGTTCAAATTCTCAGTTTCGAAAAGTTCACTTAGCAGGTACCTACTGAAAGTTACCAACGTTAATTATTGCTGACCTTTCATTGGCAACGAGCGTCCGGAACTGAAGACTGTATGTCGATTCGCGCTCTTGCCCTTCTTCCTCGACGTCGTGGGCCTCTCGTCGAACATGGACGCCTCATCGGTAGAGGTATCATCGTCGCTGTTCAGCTCTGCGTCAGCTAAATAAAATAAAAAGATGGGTTTGACACGTATGTTCTGTTTACATATCTTGTTCTAGTATAAGTACCCTTGCTGTCTGACAGATCCATCAAAAAAATATTTCGTTTATTTTTGCTTTGGAGCAATATTTCTTTTTAACGATAGACGAGGATTTTGGAGGGCTTATTAATTTAAATCTGTTTATTGTATTTAGCTACCATGTGTCAATACAGTTTGACCTAGAACTTCGCGTGTCTGTGACATTGAAGATATTGGAAAAAAAAATGGGGGGTCTAATCCTAGTTTGGGATAACAGCCAGACCGAGACCAACTCGTACAAACTTGTCTGTCCCCAGTGGGAATCGTACCCATGACTTCTGTCACTCGAGTGCAAGCCACAACGATCTCTATGTACTACTAGATGGAGCGTTCCAAACAATCGCTCTGTTCTACGAAAGGAGCCGCAACTCGTGCTCTTTACCCGTAGCGTCAATATTTAGTAATAGTCAAATGTTCTGCGTAGTAACTGCACAAGTTTCATCGTGAATGTAATCGAGTTACGGCTCCTTGCGTGGAACAGAGCGATTGTTTGGAACGCTCCATCTAGTAGTACATAGAGACCGTTGCCAAGCCACTTTTTAGGGTTCCGTAGCCAAATGGCAAAAACGGAACAATTATGGATTCGTCATGTCTGTCTGTCTGTCCGTCCGTATGTCACAGCTACTTTATTCCGAAACTATAAGAACTATACTGTTGAAACTTGGTAAGTAGATGTATTCTGTGAACCGCATTAAGATTTTCACACAAAAATAGAAAAAAAAAATTTGGGGGTTCCCCATACTTAGAAATGAAACTCAAATTTTTTTTTTCATCAAACCCACACGTGATTGAGGTTTCTAATATACTTTTTTTCTAAACTGAATAGTTTGCGCGAGAGACACTTCCAAAGTGGTAAAATGTGTGTCCCCCCCTGTAACTTCTATACATATAATAAAAGAGTAGAAAAAACAAAAGAAAAGCGAATCTGTACATTGAAGTTAAAAAAAAAATTTCACTGCCCGGACGTTACTGAAGACCAGTAGAGTCCAAAAATATAATTAAAAAAATTCTTATCTGTCTGTATGTATGTACGGGCTAATCTTGGAAACTGCTGAACAGAATTTGACGGCGTTTTCACTGTTTAATAGCTTTGAGTTCGGGCCTCATACTGGTATAAGTCATATCTCATTAAAATGTCAGGATGCTGATATACAAGTTGGCCTCTCATTTCATATCATTTGTATGAAAGTGTAGTTCAACATTACTGGTCGTTGCAAGAACTTGACAGAAAGTGATAGAGATGTTTTAAAGCTCATTTATAGATTTATTTTAGCTTTAGCATATTTCAGGTATTTCCACAAGTCTCGATACAAAAAGTTCGCTATTCGATAATTAGTGGCCCTGTATTAGACCGGTGATCGTCGACAATGTCAATATCGAAGCTGTTCAGGAGTACGTCTGCCCAGGACAGACAATATAGTTGGGTAGGATCAATTTCAAAAGCTGACAGAAGAATCCAGTTAGGGTGGGCAGTATTCGGAAAACTGCGTCAAGTCTTTACGTCACCTATTCCACAATGTTGAAAGACAAAAATCTTTAATCAGTGCGTCCTGCCTGTCATGATTACAGCGCGGAGACGTGGGCACTGATGGTGGGCCTGATCCACCAGATTCAAGTGGCTCTGCGAGCTATAGAGAGGGCAATGCTCGGGGTCTCTATGAGGGATATGATTCGTAATGAGGAGATCCTATGAATAACGAAGGTGACCGACATAGCCGAAAGAATCAGTAAGCTGAAATGGCAGGTCACATCTGTCGTAGTACCGAACGGCCGTTGGGGCAGACGGGTTCTAGAGTGGGACGCCCTGCCGCCAGGTGTATGGACGACCTGAAGATGGTGGTCGGAAGCGGCTGGATCTGTAGGGCGTTGTGGCATTCATTGAGGAAGGCCTATGTCCAGCAGTTTGGCAGACATTTTGTTGTACAGTTAATTGGATATGCAACATAGGAAGGGAATAGGAGGGGAAGGAAGTCGGATGGAAAAGAACAGAGGGATTAGGGTAAGAGAGGAAAGATGAGGGGGCCGTGGTAAATAAAGGGTGTAGGAAGGGGTGGGTTAAGGGAAGGGGGAGAGGTGGGAGTAGTGAGAGGGAAGGGGTGGGGGAAAGGGTTTTCAACGTTGTGGGAAGGGGATGGAGAAGGAAAGAAAGAAAGGGTATGGAAAGGACAAATCTGAAGGGGGGGAAGGAAATATCACCTAATTTGCACAATATTAAAATATAAAAAAATTATTGATTATATGATAATCTTTTAATTCATGATAAATGTAAATGTCAACTTTATTTTAAAAAAAAGCGGCCAAGTGCGAGTCGGACTCGCCCATGAAGGGTTTCGTAGCAGCAAGTAACATAATATAAAAGTTATTGTAGTTCGTTGTAACTTTGATCGATGTTTTAATAATAGTATTGTGGTTTACGATTTATGACGTACGTATCTCTTTCAAACCAATTTTCTGTGGAAGTTTGCATGGCAATGTACATCATATATTTTTTTTAGTTTTATCATTCTCTTACAGGGGGGGGGGGGGGGTAAGAATGATAATGATATCATTTTTGAAGACCTATCCACACGTATGGGTTTGATGAAAAAAAAAATTGAGTTTCAGTTCTAAGCATGGGGAACCCCCAAAATTTAATGTTTTTTTTTCTATTTTTGTGTGAAAATCTTAATGCGTCCACGTTCACAGAATACATCCACTTACCAAGTTTCAATAGTAAGTTTTTATAGTTTCGGAATAAAGTGGCTGTGACATACGGACGGACAGACAGACAGACATGACGAATCCATAAGGGTTCCGTTTTTTGCCATTTGGCTACGGAAACCTAAAAAACTGTGGTCCAACGGGCGAAACCGCCGCCGGAATGTTTTTTTATGTATATTAATATTTTTAATGCATAACCAGATTAATAGATTTCTTTTAGGATTTAGTAACACGTAATACATAAGAATGTGTAATGTTAAGTTGTCCACGCGGACGAAGTCGCGGGCAACAGCTAGTCTTAAATAAGAGAATGATAAAACTAAAAATAATATATGATGTAAATTGCCATGCAAACTTCCACCGAAAAGTGGTTTGAACAAGATCTAGTAAGTAGTTTTTTTTTAATACGTCATAAATCGTAAACCACAATACTATTATTAAAACATCGATCAAAGTTACAACGAACTACAATAACTTTTATATTATGTTACTTGCTGCTACCCTTCATGGGCGAGTCCGACTCGCACTTGGCTGCTTTTTTATTTTTGTTGTCGCGGGGAATGCCTAACGCATACCTACTCGGTAGGTTAGGTTTGCACCGACTAAAACCACGCGGTGGCCATCTCCGACGCACAGACGAAGGAGGGAACCCGGGGGCTCCCACTAGGCTTGCATTCGGGTGTCCCTCCTCCGTGTGCCCCGCCGCTCGCGCTCGGCGGCCCATCTCAGGAGGAGATTTAGTTCCTCCCCCCGCACCCTCACGGTACCTGCAGCAGCAACGAGGCCACCTCGTTGCTGCCGCCCTCCCCGGGGACGCGTAGGATGGAATGGGTGCACAGAGCCCCCGCTCCGTGCACTCGCGAATGACCAAGCCACTAGGCCAACGCTTGTCAACTTACCTGGTAAGTACCCAGTATCTGTAACCGCAGTGTCCGTAGCTGTCGAAGTCGAAGCAGACGGATCCTTAAACAATGAGATAACAAAATTAGTATTTAGGATCACAGAGTTGCTTTTTGTCGGCACAGTATGTTCCCGTTGACCCTTTTCGCTATCACTAGTGGTCAACGGGAAGAAAAGTTGCAGTGTTCAACAGTAGTGGGCAACAGCACTAATTTACTGTCCACCATTGAGAGGACAGCAGTGCCGTCACTAGGGTTGTGCCAGTGGTGCCCAAGTACAGGGCGCAGACCTTAGAGGGGCGCAAAAATGATCTGGATGGGCATTTTCAAGGGCCCAGTTATAGAAGCTCGCACCGGGCGCATAAAAGGCTAGATACATTTAATTATTCACTAAATATTGACGCTACGGATAAATAGAGTCAATATTTAGTAATATTTAAATGTTCTGCGTAGTAACTGCACAAGTTTCATCGTGAATGTGAACGAGTTGCGGCTCCTTTCGTGGAACAGAGCGATTGTTAGGAACGCTCCATCTAGTAGTACATAGAGATCGTTGTGGCTTGGTCCTTGTACTCGAGCGACAGAAGTCGTAGGTTCGATTCCCACTGGGGACAGACAACTTTGTACGAGTTGGTCTCGGTCTGGCTGTTATCCCAAACTAGGAGAAAATCCTAGTTTGGGATTAGACGAGTGTATGTATATGTAATATTTATTATTAAGTGATAGGCCGTACTGTCGGGCTGAGAAGTGGTTCGTCTCGTCACCGTGAGGATGACACTCGTATGTTGTCGTAATACACTTTCTGACTAATTAATTACTATTGTTGCGGCTCTTGCGTGGAACAGAGAGATTGTTTGGAACGCTCTATCTAGTAGTACATAGAGATCGTTGGCTATATACGGCACTAGTGGACAGTGGGAACTAACGTGTCGCACTACCACCAGTGGCTGCATATCTAGTCTAATAAATAAAAACGTAAACTTCGCGTGTCTGTACATTGAAGATATTTGCTAAAAAAATATACAGGTGTCTAAGGATAAGTAATAGAATTTAAGACCATTAAGACCATTTTTGTAATTGTTGTCTGTTTTTCTGTTACTTTGTGCACACATCACGTTAAAACTACTGAACGAATTCTGATGGAGTTTTCAGAAAAATATAGGCCTTAATTCCGATTAATATTTAGTCTTTATTTCATTGTAATCGGCTAACTCCATCAAACGTTATATATGCGAAATGCGAATTTATAGTTTTCAAAAACTCACATGCATTATTTTAGAATACACAATACTATGCTCAACAATAATTGACGATTGACTCTATCTTAACGCCAAGAGAGGAGGCAGACTTAGATAACATACGACTGAAGGCAGGAGAGAATTTACGAAAAGCTGGGGGCAAGCGGCAATTAAAGTTCAATAGGAGGTTTCGACTTATCCAGTTTCAAATTGGTGATTTAGTAAAAATCAGACGACTAAACAAATCAAGTGCGGAACAAAAAACTTTTGTATTCACTATTTTGTATTCACATCTAGATACCTGTGATCAGTTTCCAAGTTCATGGAAATATCTAAACAAGTGGATGTTTACTATCTCATGAGAGTGAATAACGAAATATGAATTAATAGTCCACTAGAAGAAAGGTTGAATAATAAGTGATTAAAAAGTTTGTGCCAAAGGGAAGATGTCGTCTGGAGAGGCGGGACCTCCATTATACATTAGATAAATTCTTAAATTAAAATATATTTAATGCTGGAACAAAATTAAGTGTATTTTTTTCCCCCTTTCTGATACTTTGTAGTGGTTTAACTTGTATGTAATTTAACTTGAGGTAATTTAACAGCAGAATTACAAAAGGTAAGCAGAAGGCGAGAAGGACAGGGTCGGTTGTAGACTGTGTGAGAAGGACAGGGTCGGTTGTAGACTGAGTGAGAAGGACAGGGTCGGTTGTAGACTGAGTGAGAAGGACAGGGTTGGTTGTAGACTGTGTGAGAAGGACAGGGTCGGTTGTAGACTGAGTGAGAAGGACAGGGTCGGTTGTAGACTGAGTGAGAAGGACAGGGTCGGTTGTAGACTGAGTGAGAAGGACAGGGTTGGTTGTAGACTGTGTGAAAGACATGGTCGATTGTAGGTTGAGCGAGAAGGACAGGGTCGGTTGTAGACTGTGTGAGAAGGACAGGGTCGGTTGTAGACTGAGTGAGAAGGACAGGGTCGGCTGTAGACTGAGTGAGAAGGACAGGGTCGGTTGTAGACTGAGTGAGAAGGACAGGGTCGGTTGTAGACTGAGGGAGAAGGACAGGGTCGGTTATAGACTGTGGGAAAGACAGGGTCGGTTGTAGACTGAGTGAGAAGGACAGGGTCGGTTGTAGACTGTGTGAGAAGGACAGGGTCGGTTGTAGACTGAGTGAGAAGGACAGGGTCGGTTGTAGACTGAGTGAGAAGGACAGGGTCGGTTGTAGACTGGGTGAGAAGGACAGGGTTGGTTGTAGACAGTGTGAGAAGGACAGGGTCGGTTGTAGACTGAGTGAGAAGGACAGGGTCGGTTGTAGACGGTGTGAGTAAAGAGAAAAAGGGCTCTTGGGGACTAAAGGCTTCGAGCTCAGAAAAAGGAAAGTGAAGCGGTTGGGATTCGGGATCGACATCTATGGGTAGGTTAGATACAAGATTGGATGTAGTAGTATGAGGATGGTCAGAGGGGTTTAGATTGGTAGGAAATTCGTTATAAGAGTATGAATGAGGAAGGGGGTGTTCAAGGACGTCGGGCATAAGGTTGTGTGTAGAGTCAGAGGTCAGATGCGAGGATGGGTGATTGGGGACTGGATTGAGGGATGATGATTGAGGGCATGTTGATGAGAGTTGATTCGAAGGATAAATTGAGTGCAAGTTGGACTGAGGATTGGAAGTTTGGTGCATTGGAGGTTGATTGGTGTAAGTGGAGTAAGGGTCTACGGTGCTGGGTTCATAAACATTAGGGATCTGAAAAAAAATTAGCTAGATTAGGTTAAAATAAAAGAAAATGAAAAAAAATAGGAAAAAAAGAGAGGAAGATTATTTACGAGAATCAGGGCAGAATTTGGGTGCAGTTGATTTAGAGCTGATAATTGAATAATGTTAGAAATCAAAGAGCGAGCAAGATTAAATTGGTCTTGGGTTAAGGTAAGGGTAGAGGCCGGCGTTTGGTCTTGGGTTAAGGTAAGGGTAGAGGCCGGAGTTTTGTTAGTGGGTTTCTGAAAAAAAAAATTAGATAATAAAAAAACATATATGAATGACTGTAAAAAATAAATATAGGAATTATTATATGAAAATATATGTGTATGTGTTTGGGGGTATGAAAGTATGTATGTGTGTGTAAGTGTACGTATGTAATTTTTTATGCATTTATAATTCTAGTTAGTTGCAGGAATGTATAGAACAACGGAGTGTCGCCACAAAGTACGTAAAACGGCGGTCGCGCGCCGCCAGTTTTTTTATTTTGTGGTGTCGCCACAAAGTACGTAAAGCGGCGGTCGCGCGCCGCCAGATTTTTTATTTTGTGGTGTCGCCACAAAGTACGTAAAGCGGCGGTCGCGCGCCGCCAGATTTTTTATTTTGTGGTGTCGCCATTTAGGCGTCGTTGCAGTGCCAGCGCGGTGTGCGGGTAGTTGGTGATTGCATGGCATCGCTTCAAGAGACCTCAAGGGAGTACTAGACAAATGACAGGATACTTACGGTCGCAGAGACTTTTCGACGTCGGAGATATTGAAGATAAGATTTAATTTTTCGTTTTATGTCGCGGAGGGTTATTGGGGTAGACTCGGATTCATTATAATCAGTGAATAATTTGGTTCGGCAGATATATTTAAAATTATAACTATTGAAGTTGGGATCTGTCGGATCCCAGAGACATGGATATTTCGTTATCAGGGAAAGAAATTTGGAGTCTGGCATTTTTAAATATTTGTTATAAGAGTTAAAAGATGTAGGTACATGCATATGAAAATGGGGGGAAAAAGTGTGATGTTACCAGCAGAAACTTGGACCTATTAACCTCCGGACACGACCCGAACTCGTCGAAGTATGGAATCACGTTCAACCAACTATCCGAGGGGGGAAAGACTTCACACAACGCTAACTTTACGTAATTAATTCACACTATAGTAATAGCCTTGTTCATTATTTCGCACACACGACGTTTTATTGTTGTGTGATCTATTGTTGCACTACTTTGACATGTCACTGTCTAACTACCACCACTGAAACATTTTTTTATGCATTCCATAGACAAAATGAGCGACTGACACTAGTGCTTGACGCAGTCGATAACTTGGTATCGAGAACGAACGAATGAATGACAATTTCTTATTTCTGGTTAATATTAGTTCAGTTATTAAAAAATAAACCTGTATATTGTTGTAATAGTTTAATGTTTGGTACTGCACACAATTATGCTAAAAGGTGACATAATAGTTATACTATGTTTGCTTTTATCGTCTCGTCTATTACTCAGACTATCGGACCGACGTATCCAAGTGTCGTATTTATGGTTCCGTCAAAAGTGATACACTATAAGTGTAGGTATTCTGTCCGTCCGTCCGCTGGATAACTAAAAACTACAGGTGTGATTGAGCTGAAACTTGTAACGTAAACGCTTTATTGTACCAAAATTAACAAAAATAATAAGAAATATTAATAAAACTGTGTACAATGGATTACGATTATGCACACTTAGGATTCTCTTCCCGTCGACCTTTTATATTATTAACACGTATATTTTGATTACTTGGGAAATTTTGAAAAAAGGTATGGTTTTCTGGAATATTCTAGAAAATCTTACGGAACTGTAAATTGTGTATGATGTACACTTTGCTGAGTTTTTTTCATACATGGTTGTGTAATGATAAAAGTTGTTTAACTTTATTGTACAATCAAATTGAACAAAATGACACATTAATAAATTATTTATAAGGATTTATACAAAACAGGGATTTTATAAAACAAACCTGTGATCGTTTAAAAGAATAATCATTGTCGCTAGCATTTTTACACGTTACGTGGAATATAGGCCAGTATGATTATCTCAAATACGAGTATATTGTAGAGTCTTGAATTACCAATGTACTTGTACTAACGCTCACAGAATATATATTTAATTTATTAGAATAAAATTATTTATAAATATTATTTCGGTTATTTATTAATATATTCTTTTTTATTATAACTTTATAATCCACCATGTGGCGGGACATAGCTGAGCTCTAACTATAACATGTAATCTTTTCTATACGTATGATACACAATGAAGATATTTGTATTCACTATTTCATTCACTCATTCTTATCGATATCATTATCGACAACGTCAACCCCTACTCACGATGAATTTGTCAAGAATGAATGTGCGATAATCCGGCTGAATAAAGTAGGTAACTTTTTGGTTACCATATGTAAATATAAATGAGGTATTCAACATAGACGGATTACATTGTTTTTATTTTTCAATAATTTTGACTTTCGATAAAAGTAGCCATGTAAATGAAATAAAATTATACTTACAAGTGAAAAGACAGATTGCCTGTTTTGCCAATATAAGATGTGCACCACATTATGCGCATTTACCAATTTTTCACATATATTGTCTCGCCGAGCGTCTGCATCAGACTGACAATAAGAAATAATCGCCATGGCAAAAGTTCGTGGTTCGTGACAAAGGGGGTACAGGCGAGAATGGTAATGTTACTCGTCCATAGGTTAATAGGTCCAAGTATCTACTACAGTTCGGCTCTAGTAGTAGTAGTAGGTTACCTAGGTAGGTTTGATATAAGAGAATACTACATAAGAAATAAATGGGATTAACCCCTAAACCAACAGGTTTCTATAAATCGTTTATTCAACTAATTAAATAATGTTAAGAATAAATTAAGTTTAGCTTTTAATTGATAGGTATATTATTATTAGGTTTTGTGGTTTCCGGTAGAGTAGAATAGGACCACTCCAACTCTTCCCGTGGATGTCGTACAAGGCGACTAAGGGAATACATTATAAAACATCAGTCAGGCCTCCCCAACCCGTCTGGCCAGCGTGGGGAGTGTAGGCCAAATCCTCCGTCTGTCTCCGGCAGATGAGAGAGGGTTGTGCTCCTGCAGTGGAGACAAAAATAACCTGATGATGAATACCGTATTGTGTTTGTTATCTCATTCAAAGTTCGTGGGTTACAATTCTTAAATCACAACGTAGGTTCGTTATTTTCTTTATAATCACTAGACGATCACATCGGCGAATACATAGTTTGTTCAAAGCTAATATGTTTAGTAGAGTTTAGATTAAGCGGAAAAGATTAGAGTAGGGTTAGTTAAGGTTGTCATATTCATTTCATATTTAGTTCAGTTGTAAATAATAGAAAAAAAAGAGTTATAAATAGGGGGAGGGTACACTAGGTCCAGAATCATCGGAAAAGTAAAATATTAATTAAATAACTTGTAAGTATAGCTTGGTATAGCTAATAATTTGAAAAAGTATTAACTAGAACTGTTATATTTGAGGGTAGACGCCAAGTATAATATTAACTACTAACCTCAATATGCGGAACAGCTGTCTTTTTTAAACGCTGAAATCCCTTAGTGGTGCAATATACATCAGATTCAGGGAAATGATCTGAGCAAATGACGCTTGACTTATTTGGTTTGTAAAATTCTTCGCATCTTTCTCTTGCTACCAACTTGCGCCAATTCTCTCTCATAATCGCGTGTACCGGAAAGCTAAATAAATTCAGTCATGCCCAATATTTACTTTCTGACCGAGTAGGATAAACAATTAATATGGGACAGCGAATGTTTTTCAACAAATTTCGATAATATTCGCCATGTAAGTATACTTCAACAGATAAAAACTTATACAAAACAAAAAGAGCGACTCTATAGTTTTCTTTTCGAACTGTGTTCTGGTCGCGTCTGTCATTTCGCCTGTTATATTAGTTAATCATTTAAGTATATGATATCTTTTGAAAATTAAATATTTTCACTACATTCTTCACACTTTTTCCGCGTGTTATATTTCATAAATAAACTTAACATACCGGTGGTAGGTAACACCATCTTTTTTTTGCATCGTTAGGCTATTATTTCGGCACTTTTTTATGACACACTTCGGCATCCTGGCGGCTTCGCGATCAATACATGACTGAGAAAAAACTGTGCTCACTCCGCGTTTAAGCACAATTTGCCGTCCCGTTAACAGAGCTCCGATGCGATGTTCTTATTAAAACATTTAAAGGTGGGTATTGAAATTTATTTATTTTTATGTACGGTCTTGACAGAAAAAATATATGCGTAAGCGTAGAAGCTGATTTTTTTAATTGAACGTTTTTTCCTTTGTTGATGGAATTGAATCCTCATTTGTAAAATGCTTCGGACTTACGACGTTCGATGTGTTCGGTATCCAATGGAGATCCCTTTTGAGAATGCGAATTATTTTTAACCACTTTTCTCGTCGAACTAGATCCTTAGGAAACCTGGAAGTAATTATAAAAGTATTAAGGTTATTAAATTATTGATTGGCGACATACGCAGATTCTCCTTTGCGCTTCTAGCGGCCGAAATACTACAACTTTTTAATTATTAATCTGACAGTGAGTAGAATACATTTAAATCATCCATCACCGTTTTTATAGTATTTCTGCATTTTTTTCCTCATATTATTTAACTATGTGTGCCCGCGGCTCCGCTCGCGTTGAATACAGAATCCGCTCCATTCCCACTTCCGCTCCCGCTACAGGTCCATAATAAATAATGATATTGATTTAGCAGATGCAGATTTAAGAGTTAGGTACATGTGATTCTAATACACTTAATTTTTAAGTTTAATTCTATCTAAACGTCATACCTATCATGAAGCAAAATAATTTTCGCCCCTCATAAGTCACCTTTAATTACCTACATGATTGACACTAATTGGTAATAAATTGACACTAAAGGGCGAAAATTATTTTGCTTTATGATAGGTATGACGTTTAGATAGAATTAAACTTAATTGTTATTGGTTATTAAATAACAGATGCTCATTTGTTATGTAATTTTATTAAACTACATTTTATATTTAAATGTAATTTTATTAAATTACATTTTACACTAATTTAATAACCAATAAGCGTCAAGCATGTAGGTAAAAACTTTGAGGCGACTTATAAACGTGCGAAAAATTATTTTGCTGCGGGGTATGACCTAAGACGTAAATTAAAGACACTTGATAAAATCATTCATTTTTATTGAAAAAATCATTTGATTTAAATCAAAATGATTTAATCATACCAACCCTGAGGCTAACATAATATAAATTCAAAGCAAGATATTTTGTATGCAAATGTTTATACCTGTTTCTTTCCTCAGTAGATTTCAAATATGTCAGAGCTTTTACAAGTTCGGCTAAATCCTTCGTTAATAAGCAATCACATAACTTATGAAACATATCTTGTTGCGATTTTTCCGCAATCTCTTTTGTCTTCTGAACTCTCAACTGCTTTTTAAAACATAACAAGTCGGCTTTCAATTTTCTCTTGCGTGGAGTGTCTGCAGAAAGAGAGGCGGCAGTTTGAGTAATATTATCTGACACTATCCTCTTTTCTGTTTGGGTCGAAATGACAGCTGTCGTTAAATCAAACTGTGTCTGTTTGTTTTCTTTAGTTGGGGTTGGCAAATGTAAACATGGCAAAGAATTCTTTTTTAATAATTTGCGAGTGGTTTTCAATTGAATGTCATGTGCGTTGAAATGTACTTCACATACACGATGGTTTGAAGCTTTATCTGACAAATCTTCGCGCGATATTAGTCGCAGCCATTGTAGGCGCCTGAAAATATTTTTTTTATTGGAAATACCGAACGAAAGTAAAATCTATAATAAAAAAAAAAGTGTGAAAACTAAAAAAAACTATAATAACGGTTTGGCTCCCGGACTATGAAATAATTGAAGAAAAAATCATGTAATAAATCAAGCATTGGCTCCCTGTCTATAAGTTAAAAATCTTTGCGTTTGTAAGCTGACCTTATCGATGTCACATTTAAAAATACCTTGACTTGATGATGATACATTCATAATTGATAAAAGTTAAACATAAACAAATAAAACACTATTTACATTATCATCATTATCACAATACGTCCACTGCTGAACGTAAGCCACCCCAATAGAATGCCACTTTGATTTGCTATAATCACTACGCTTATCAGACGGAATGGTGACCGCAGTAATGATCTTAATGTACACAGGAGAACGCTGCTGCTCGTCCCTGGTACGATCCCTTAGTGACCTTGACGACATCCAAGGCAAGATTGGGGGTGGCCCTATTCTAAGCCGGGGGCCACACGGTCAAGTTTACGTTATAGATTATTATATTCATATTTCTAACAATAAGTACTTACCTTTCACGTTCAGTAGGTATCGTAAAGAACGATATATCCGGATTTGTAGAATTGTTGTTCAGACATCCGAAGGCACTACAATATCTTCGATCGCGTGATGCAGACATTTTTGTGCAATATTTGTTGTAATATAATTATTCAAATCAAAATCAAAATATTTATTTTCAAAATTGGAACACATAATTCTCTTCTTGACGTCAAATTCTGCCTAGATCTACTCCATTATTAAACTGCAATGCGCTAGGAACAAGTAAACAAGCGGCGGCGGTCGGTGCGCCCCTACAGCGCATGCGACGTGCCTGAACGCGACTCGGGCGCGGCCCTGACTGGACTGTCGACTGAGCGGACTGAGATAGAACCAGTGTTGGACTGAGGCACTCTGAGACGGATAGTACACCGAAAATAAAAAGATAGTATTTCACAAAAAATGTAGTACACTTTTAAATTGAGATAATAAATAATAACATATACAAAAAAAATTACACTTACAATCATTTGTGTGCGCGTTCTATCGAGAAAGGGACAACGTTATACGTCAACACGTAAGTGCAAGTGGTGAGTGTCGCTTCTTACGTAGTGACTAACTCGTAATATTTAGTGCCCTAGCCCTAGTTTTGCAAGGGCAGCATTCACAAAGTCTCATCGAATAAATACGATTGATGTCAATGTTGATATTTTTGGTGATCCGTCAAATAGCGAAAATATGTCTAACGGCCATCGTTTAGAGCTCAATTATACCTTTGGCACAGGAGTAACGCTAAAGAGGCGACTCCCAAACAATATAATGGGTACGTAAAATCGCTTGAAACTTTGTCACAATGGAGCTTATGGGCTCGATTCTGAAGGCACAACGTTAAAATTTGATAGTAGTGCTGTTAACTATCTAAACTGTTGCTATCCTTGTCACACAGTATTATGAAGATAAAGACGAAACAAATTTTAGCGCTGTCAAATTTTAAATGTGTGGTGCTTCGGAAATGGGCCCTATATGTACACAATTACACTAGTTTTTGTTTTATTCAAAAATACTAAGTAGCTCGGCTAGCGTGTGACGTAATTTTCCAGCGCTCCGCTGCTGGCCGCCATCGATCGCCAGCAGTGGTTATTCTGTAGGCATTTAGCTCAGATAATCCACTCTTCGTGGATTGTATTTTGTTTTGCTTCGTCCATGCATTATAGTACTGTTACGTTCATATTGTGTATTCGATTAATTAAGTACAATACAATGGATGAAAGGTTGAAAAAAGAGCAATCGGATAATCTACCTAAAATAGATGGACTTATGATAGCCCACTATTTTTCAAAAAATAGTGATTTCGTCGCAGTCGAAATGCGAGGAGTAAAAATGCAAAAGAAAGTTAACTTACCTACTTGTCTGCCGCCTAACATAGCTATTTTGAAAATCGAATTTACTATCCAGTACATTATTTTAATCAAATCAAATATCGTTTGTGATGGGACATCACATATCTAACGTAGTGCGAGTAGTACAACCAAAGCTCGGAGTTGTCAGTTTATAGTCGTCTAATTTTTTTCTTCACGAGCCATCGAGACGCGAAGGCGACGTTGCCACTCCGCTTCACACCATGTGAGCGCCGTGCGAATCGACAACGTTGCGTGCCGGTAAAAAAATATTAGCCGACATATTTACATGGGTAGGGTGGAAGAAAATACGTAAACAATAAACACACTATCGACAATAGGTAACATTAAATTAGCATCACCTTTTGCTTCGGAGTTTCCTTTGTAAATTTGAGCTTCTGTAGGGCCTTTAGAAATAGATAAAATATTATAATTAAAAATTTATTTGGCTGGAAATCTAAGAACACTTGTGTATTACGTCCTCAAAAACGATGCACTTATAGCTATTTAGTTATTCTTGTTATTCATTCATTAGTAATTGTATTGTACGTATTGGTATGGGTGGGGTTTGAACCCACGGCCTCACGGAGTGCACAACCAACTAGGCTACCACGCCAGCCAGCCACTGGTAATAAGAAGTATGTCTCTATCATACATATGTAATAATTACGCTACCACACCCCCGGTGCATTCTATACTAGCCTGTCCATACACGTTTATGTGTGCGCATCAACGACCTCTATTTCGATGGTGCGCATAAACTCTATTATAGGGCCGAGCGCGCGAGCATAATCGATCGAGAGAGGGACAACGTTATACGTCATAAACATAAGTGCTCTTTCTAACAGCAGTACAGTAGTGCGTACCACATGAGGGAACCCAACAGAGTAAAAGGTTCCTACTACCAGAGTGAAAATTTTTACCTATTTTTATAGAGTTGACCATGTCATGTACACTGTACTTTGAAACACTAAATGTTAGCCATTTTAGGAATGTCAACAATGAAAAAAGCGGCCAAGTGCGAGTCGGACTCGCCCATGAAGGGTTCCGTACCAGCAAGTAACATAATATAAAAGTTATAGTAGTTCGTTGTAACTTTGATCGATGTTTTAATAATATTATTGTGGTTTACGATTTATGACGTATTAAAAAAAAACTACTTACTAGATCTTGTTCAAACCAATTTTAAGTGGAAGTTTGCATGGCAATGTACATCATATATTTTTTTTAGTTTTATCATTCCTTTATTTTAGAAGTTACAGGGGGGGGGACACACATTTTACAACTTTGGAAGATTCTCTCGCGCAAACTATTCAGTTTAGAAAAAAATGATATTAGAAACCTTAATATCATTTTTGAAGACCTATCCATAGATACCCCACACGTATGGGTTTGATGAAAAAAAAATTTTTGAGTTTTAGTTCTAAGTATGGGGACCCCCAAAATTTTTGATTTTTTTTCTATTTTTGTATGAAAATCTTAATGCGGTTCACAGAATACATCTACTTACCAAGTTTCAACAATATAGTTCTTATAGTTTCGGAATAAAGTGGCTGTGACATACGGACGGACAGACAGACAGACAGACAGACAGACAGACAGACAGACAGACATGACGAATCCATAAGGGTTCCGTTTTTGCCATTTGGCTACGGAACCCTAAAAACAGTAATATTAAAGTAACAAAAAATTTAGATGACGTTGGGATAATTAGAAATACAATTTAAGAAAAAATAAATAATCACAAATTAACAATATTTTTGTATTTCTTTTTTTTAGATATAAATTGATAAAAGCATGACAAATAGGTAGGTATATATATTTTTTAATTAAAATGTTACGAAAAACTAGCTGTTCCCTGCGGCTCCGCTCGCGTGGACAACAGAATTAACGTATGTAATGTATTGATTTCCCGCTCAAACTGCCACCGCCAACTACCTCCTATGTTATTTTTATTGCACAAATTTTAAAAGTAAATACAGTTACAAATTTTGTGTACAAAGGCGAGCTTATCTCTAAAAGAGATCTCTTCCAGCCAACCTTCCTACCCTCGCTCCAAAGGTAGTCCTAACTCATCGCAATCTGAATTCCGCTGAGCATTACACTTCTGTGTTGTACGAGTAAGTAACGAGTAAGAGTGAGATTTTAAAAACTATAAAATCGCATAACTTTTGATCTAGTTAATAAAAATGAAATAATTTTTTTTATTCCGAATAAAGCCCTGTTTTTTTTAAAATGACAATTGGTTCAGTAGTTTTTACAAGATGCGTGCACAAACAGACAGACAGAAATTCCAAAAAAAAAACCTAATTCTTATCCTTATCCCCCATTTTTTTAAATATATTCTATGTACGGACAATTCTTTAATCAATTCAATACTATACAAAATCAATTACTTAATCAAAAAAATAATTAAAACACATATTTTCCCAAAAGTACTTTTTGGATTGTTTATTGAAAAGAAGAGCGTATGATCTTTTTAACAATATTTACACAAAAAATAAATATATTTCTTTTAAACGGAACCACAATGAAAATAAAAGTTCTGTTTTTAATAAAAGTCGTGTTTCCATTTAATTATATTGAATGTCGTCATAGTATACTAACAGCAAAATTTTGTCTCTTTATTTGGAACTTTGTTGTCTATTCATAGCAGTTCATTGTAGTTCGCTGTTCTATTTACATGCATATTTTTTTATCTACAGCTTGTTTTAGCGTTTCCCACAGTGGGGGTTGGCTGGAAGAGATCTCTTATAGAGATAAGACCACATTTGTACACTTTTATGTTATACCTTTTTTTTTTTGGGAAAAACTTATGTGCAATAAAGAATAATATAAGTTCCTTCTGATACTAGTTTGTGTCACTTGGTCTCATACCTTCAATTTCCGAACAAATCTTGAAGGGATTGCTTCTGGCTTTAGTTTGGGTATGAAGATGAGTGAAGATTTACGAAAATGTTTTGAGCAGATCACGTAACTTCTTGGTTTTAAATCAGGTTTGATAAGGTCACTTCTGCCTATTATTTCCAACCATTTCTTGCGTCTGAAAAATACAAATACACAGCATGCAAGTAGTTTTATTTTATAATAGTACAAAAACCAACTAAAAATTTTTTTTTAGCGTTTTAAGACAAAATCAATAATATGGTATTTAAAAGTGCAAGTAAACCAAAGGTTCTGTAACTATAGTATTTACACTATAATTTCATCTTTTGTACTATATACTATCCGAAGCCAAAGATAGTAAGATAAAATAATATAATTCACAACACAGTCGGCTAAACAGAAATTGGAAATCAGCTTAGTGTGAAGGCGAGACCCAATCTATCGCCCTAGAAATCGGCGATCGAATCGGCAATTAAATGCCCCGTGTAGCGCGCGTTTAAGGCGCTCGATTCAGCGTCGTTACTATTCCGTAAAGCCCGCGATGTGGAGCGGCGTTTGATATGACAACATGACGTGCAGAGCTAGTAGAGTTCACTCATTATTATAATGAAAATAAAAGGTATATAAGCACTTTACTTTTTTTTAATTTAATTTACAAATGTTGATTGACGTAAGTAAAAATATAATTGTTATATCGTATTTTTAAAATTAAACTAAAACTTACCTTTCCTCATCGGCAGGTAATGTAAAAAATGACACTTCCCTGTCTATCTCTCTCGACATACATCCGTAAAATGCACAATACTTTCTACCACCACCCATACTTCTCACTATTTAAAAATAATAAAACCGAGCTGCTTGCGCACGCGTGTAGATTTTTATACAAGCGATAACCGACTGGTGGGCGGGGCAAGTGAACCGACGACGGTGCGCGAAAGAGTAGGTACTTATTTATCCGGGTAGTGACGTTCGAGTGACGGAGGCCTGGTATCGATAGCATAGATAGTATCGATCATATAATTTTTTACATTACCTGCCAATGAGGAAAGGTAAGTTTTAGTTTAATTTTAAAAATACGATAAAACACTTCATAGTTCAACACCTTGAGCCTTACATCATCTTACATGACTTTCCAGAACAATCTAGAGCCTTCCATATGATGTACCTAAAAATGCTAGAACATACGAGGCACTTCCAGAATTTTCTCGAACTTTCCATACTTGTCCATAGCACACCTAAATTATATTCCTAGAACATTCTACAATGTTTCTGCCGTTATTAATAGTTTTGAGAAAATTCTTATTCGGGAACTTCCTATTACTAATAATGAATAATTTATTTTTCTTGACTAATACGGAAAACTCAACCTAGCACGAAATATAAATATTAAGGCCTCAGTCTAGGCCGTATAGAAGGTGTGCTGAATATATACCAACTTGTAACGCTCGGTGCTTGGCAACACTGCCACATTCTTAAGGCCCCAGTACACACTGGCCCATGCTGGCCCAGTACAGGCCATCGCCATTGTGTACACGGGGCAATGGTGCATGATGGCGGACAATTGCCAATGGACCAGGCATGGTGACGTAGCCTGGCCGGTGGTGTTCACACAGTCGCCCATCCTTCAGTTCGTCACCGACCGCTGACAGGGTTCGGTCTTAATTTTTTTAATGGAGAATTGTTCAATTTCTGATTGAGAAGTAGGTACTGAGTAGTTATATGCAGTATATAAATTCCCTCCCCCCCCTGAACGGTTCACGTAGTTTGGGTACGTTCCCTAAGTTGCAACTTCAGACTAAATGGTACACACACAGTATAAAAAGTACATAAAAAAATACTACCTACATTTAAGTTAATATTTGTTTTACGGGTACTTTTGGAAGTGTATATGTTCCATAATAAGAACGATTTGCAAGGATATTTTTGCTAGTTTAATAAACATTTTTTTTATTTGTTATCCATATCAAAATTACAAACCAATTAAAATTCACAGCAAGCCCGCGCGCCTTCTGATCGCGGCCGACTAGTGATTAAATTTTTACCAAGGTCAATCAACATCTGTTAATTAAATAAAAACGTATGAATGAATGAATATATACTTTATGCACACAAGTTAACGTAAAATACTTGTAAACCTTTAAATATTATTATTCTTTTGCATTATCTTAAAAGAATACAAGACTTCACAGCCATGGCTGCACTTTTGTAAATGAAATTTTTATTAGAAAAATTTCCGAAAAATATTTTTTTTGTTCCGTCCGAAATTGTACCATTACCCATCACTAGTCGTCGCACACGTCTCTCTCATTAACAAAAATATGTATTAGAACACTAGGGGTCCACCGCGTATTTTGTATTTGTTTACAAAATAGATCAGTCAAATTCTCAGTACATTAGCATACTATACTTGGCTTTTTGGTTCAAAGGATGAAATCTATATATATAAAAGGAAAGTCCATAACTACCCACTGCCACACACTCATGGTTGCAGTGGTAGATAGCCCTTGGTCTGCACTTGCAAGTAAGGGAAATTGGTTACGGTGGGTGGAAGTGGGTGGTAAAATGTGTAATGGGATACTTCTATCATTTTCTAAAACATTCTACGGCTCATATAAACTCGAGATTGTGCTGAATGGCGTTCAGTGCATTTTAATATTGAGAACTTTTCTAGAATATTCCAGATTTTTCTAGAATGTTCTAGAACATACTAGAATATTTTTAATTTTTTTAAATGAACTATGAAAATGTGTGACTGTAATTGATCCAGAACGTTCTAGATTATTCTTAAAATATACGTAACTTATCCACGCGAACGAAGTCGCGGGCAACAGCTAGTTATAGAATAAATACTATAGTACAAAATCCAATACTGGAAAAATGTGATTCTGCCTTAGTTCAACATTGCATGTTGCATGTAGGATAAAGGGTAACTAGCGGATAGCGGCGTGTGCTATCGTTTTTGAACTTTATTATAACACCTAAAAGTCGATTTATTAATTATATGTATATAGATCAGAAAAAAATCCGCCGCGCTGCCCTCCGCTAAGGTCTGTGCAGACCCTAAGTCAAGATGGCGGTTTGCAGACGCGTTAATCGCGAACCGATAGCAGGTATTTTCAATAAGTAAGGTACAGACCTACCGTTTTTAATTAAAATTAATACCTATTTATCATAATGAGATAATCACCTTTCATTTATATATTTATTTATTATTTAAGTATGTCTATCCGTTATCTAGTAACCATACCACAGGTTCTGCCTAGTTTGGGACTGGATAATTGGTGTGAGTGTCTGAGATATTTAAGTATTATTATTTATTTATTCTTTTTTGCATATCAACTTTAAATAAATATCAGCACGCCGAGAATAACATATGCAGAAAAATAAGCAAGAGCGATTTGACGCCCGGCTCGTTACCATGGCAACCAAATCGAAAGACCCATACTTATACATTGTTTGGTTTTTTGTCAAATTGTAATAATGTTAATATAAGCAGGTCAGTAGGTCTCAATCCTGGATTATAATATCTACATACGCAGACATAAGGCATACGGAAACGAAATGTTTTATCGTATTTACTAAATTAAACTGAAACTTACTTTTCCTCATCTACAGGTAGTTTAAAAAATGACACTCCCTTGTCCGACGTATTCAGCTTACAACCGTAAACTGCACAATACTTCATACCACCCATACTCACTCACTGTTTAAAATCATTACATGATTAGGAATAAATAAAAAAACTATGTGCGCGCGTGAGATCTGCGGCGCCAGCGGCAACTGACTGGCGGGGGGAGCGAGAACAACGCCGGGGCGGCCCCAGGGCTGTCAGATGAAAAAAAGTTTTTTTTTTATTAATTAATTTCCAACTTTGAAAAAGTCGTACTCCCTGTGAACTAGTGAAATAAAATAATCGTACGTTTAAATTATCCTCAAATTGTATTTAATTACATCAAAACATGTCTTAAATGTACATTTTCAACAGTTTACATTGAGTAAACCATTTCGTAGTTAAGTTGGGACATTTCCTTGAAACATTGCGTTAAAAATAATAAGCTAATACGCAACTATCTCTATGTACTACTAGATGGAGCGTTCTAAACAATCGCTCTGTTCGACGCAAGTCGCCTTGACATTAACCGTAGCGTTAATATTTAGTAATAATTAAATGTTCTGAGTAGTAACTGCACAAGTTTCTAAGTGAATGTGAAAGAGTTGTGGCTACTTGAGTCGAACAGAGCGATTGTTTGGAACGCTCCGTCTAGTAGTACATAGATCGTTATAACTAGAACAGCACTAGTTGGGAATGACAAGTGATAAATGGCGTGAAAAAATCAATAGTGTGACAAACGAGAAAAAGAATCCTGTTTGTCACACTGGTGTGACAATCTGGTGTGACTACGAGTCAGCAGTTATTACTAAATGTCCTCCCACAATCAAGGTCTAAAATGTGACAAACATAATAGTTTGAAGGCAAGCTGCAGATTATACAAAAATTTAAAATTAGCTTTATTCCACCACAAAAATTGTCTGTAAGTCAACGTTTTTGATCATGTTAGGGAAATTGCGCCATTCGTCATCTATTTCTTACATTTTCTGTGTATATTCAGTAGAAAATCGCCAAACTCGTAATATAGTCGTATGTTTTCAGTACGATTTTGATATTTAGGTCGTACGTAAAACTCGAAAATCGTACAAATACCATTTAAATCGTACATTTGACAGCCCTGGGGCGGCCCGAAAGCACAGAATACTTAATAATACCATGTACCTATATGTGCTTATCGCGGTAGTACTTACACGTTCGCGTTCGAATGAGACGGGGGTTGACTTGTTGGTTATTCGTTCAAGTATAATATACATATATTAATGTAAATAACATTTACTAAAGTGCCTGCATGGTAGTAACAACAGCATTCTGAAAATGATCGCCATCAGATCGGACTGTCCTTCCAGCCAGAGACACTCAGACACACTGACAGGTCCGAAAAAGTTAAAAAGTAAATAAATATTTATATTGTGGCGGTTTTACCAGCATGCTGAGTAGGCTGGAGTCTAGGATTGCAGATTTCAGGGGTGGCAAATTTAGGGCCAAAACGAAGTTCCTTAGACAAATTTTTCTCATACATTTTGGTCAAGGTATTTTGCAAAGAAAAAATAATTGCGTATACATTTTTTATATATACTGTCTTATTAGGTTCAAAAAATTTACAATTATTCATAAACTGTAAAAATAAACTGACGCATCGATCTCCTAGTTCACAATCATACTAATTACGGTAAAAAGGTGGTGTAATTAGGACGATAGTGCACAAATCATAGTTACAATTTCACTGACAAAAATCGATTTGTAGAAGTCGGAAGGGGTGGCAAAATTGGAATAGCCTACTGGCGGAAAATGTTTAAACCGCCACTGAATATACATAAGTACATGTATCCCAACAAAACAACAATATAATGAATATACCTAAGCACTATTGTTACCAACACACTAACTAGGACCATGGACTAGGTCTGAAATAAATTTTTATTTAATTTAATAACATCCCGGGATGTATTTTTTATATTATCGCAAGGAAACACACTCAGCAGGATAGGACATACCTATCTTTGCTGACGCATCCTTCTAACAACTGGTTTTTATACAGACGGTTCAATTTTTAACACATTATGGATCCGTCGAGTTGGGCACTTGTTAGAAAGTTCGTCAGAAGATGATTCGGATTATGAATTTGTTGTTATATATTTATTTATTTAAATTTTATTGCACACAAATACAAGTCACACTACTCATGTATACATAGGTACATATGATGTACAAAGGCGCACTTAACTCTGTTATAGTTTTATTTATTAACTATGCATTATATTGGCACCATACCCGCACCCGCTACCGCTGACGAATTCCGTCATTGTTGTATACTAATGCAGTGTATGCGAGTTTTCGAAAACTATAATTTTGTATAACTATGACTGGACCGATTGCTATGAAATAAAGCCTATATGTTACACCGAACTAAGCACTATGTTTCTGTGAAAAGAGCATCAAGATCGGGTCAGTAGTTTTTAAGTACCGCGTGCACAAACATAAAAATTCCAAAAATGATCAAAATGTGTTTTATTACTTATCCTAAGACCCACCCATTTTTTTTGCAAATATCTTTAATGTAGAGACACGCGAAGTTTACGTTTTTATTTATTACAATTCTACTAATATCCTACTAATATTATAAATGTGAAAGTTTGGATATTTGGATGTTTGTTACTCAATCACGTTTCAACCACTGGACGGATCGGGATGAAACTTGACACATATATAGGTTAGGTCCTGGAATAGGACATAGGATAGTTTTTATCCCGAAAAACATCCCATTCCTACGGGATGCATAATAATTTGTGATTTTAAGTTGTCCACGCGGACGAAGTCGCGGGCAACAGCTAGTATTATATATTTTAGTTGAAGTTTGACACGCGCCTTCTGAGGGCATACCCCGCCGTAAGCATTTCGGTAACGTACGAGAACGTAGAGGGAACCGAGTTTCACCCCCGGTCGCATTATTTACCAATGGGTTAGTCAAAGCATTTACTGACTGCTTCAAACGGTAAAGGAAAACATCGCGAGGAAACCAACACCAAATCTAAGGTTTGTAGACTCCAATTAACTCCAATATTAATATTAGGTAAATTTTTTTTTAACAAAAATAAAGGGTATGCTCCAGCATTCGAAGGACCAGAATGTGTGGTGTACTGGTGTATCCACACATGTTATATGATATGTTGGACCTCGCGTTTGTGAGGTCCATGATAGATACCCCGGGAAAGATGATGTAAAGAGAAAGGCGTCCGTGGCTACGGAGTACTTTTATTGTAAAGTTATAAATGATTATGATATGTCAATAAGCTACGTAGGGCGCATGTACGAGCAATGTCAGCTATGTACTACATGTACATTATGCGTACAGTCAGGTGTATCTGGATATATCTAATTCGTAATTTTAATTGTTGACATTAAATACGAATTAACTTTAACCGATTTAGAGAATCGAAGTTTACGGCCTAGATACCTATAATTTGCCATGCTAGTTTCTTAACTAGCATGGCAAATTAGGCTTCTTAGGCTGCCGAGAGTTTTGGCGACCTTTTGGACCCTGTCAAAATGAGGTCAAACTGGTTTTATAAAATTTTATGAAAATTACTTTATGTTTCTATAAAAAGTACATTAAAATCGGTTCAGTAGTTTTAAGTGATGCGTGTACAAACAAACAGATAGACAAAAATGATCGAAATGTTACTTAATAACCCCTATTTTTTTCGCAAATATCTTCAATACAGAGTACACAGAGACACGCTAAGCTTATGTATTTATTTATTAGATTCGATAGCGCTAAAATTATTTCTATATCCTTCATACAATATTAGGAAGATAAAGACAAAAAACATTTATACCTAGCTGTAAAATTTAAAAAGTTTGCCTTCAGAATTGGCCACTATTAACAACTAAAATTATAATTATATTACAATACATGTTAGTTTGTCAATGACACTTACTAGTGATTTTAACTCGTCTGTGACTTCGTCCAAACATTTGTTATGCCTACTTGTACCGCACAAAGTGCATGGACTTAACTTCAGAGTTGGAATCGCATCTTTTTTTAAACATCTTCGGCCTTGGGTTTCCGTAAAATATCTGATTTCAAAATGGTCAGAACAGATAGCCGCACTGGTTGTAGGGTACCAGTTTTCACCCTGACCCGAAGCTTTAATCCATTGACCTTTAATGAAGGGGTTTTTAGGAAATCTACGAACAGAAAAATAAAACGAAAACAATTATATTACTCAATCATTCATTCTCGATTATGGATCACTAATAAAGGCCACTTGCCACCTACCGGAATCTTGCAAAACTTAAGCTAATCATAATGAGGCAACTAAACTGACAAATGAGGCAAACAAACAAGCTTAATAATAAAAAAAATTGTAACTGAAACGGAGATGGCGTTTTGCTTTGTGTCCGTTTGATCTTTATTTACATACTCATAGAGTTTTATGATTTTTAAAATTAAAATCGATGCATCACTGAGGCGACATCTGCTGTTATCAAATGGCGACTCTTTCTTGCAAATAGAGATGGACAAAAACAACATACATCGATTTACGTTTCGGAAAATGTGCAAAAAAATTCATTTTACCATGAATATCACATAAAGGTTTAATTTTTTATGAAAAGCAGAATACCTTATTCTCAATGACGCTTCAAATTTATAGAAATAACATCGTACACAAAAGTTACTATTAGAACAACAGGCTCTCATCGGAAAGTATTTTGTAAAAATATTATTTTCTTAATGTTAAGAGGAATTAATACTTACATGTGGTACGTAACATTGCTATTCGATTTGTTTTTCTTCTTTTTATAATTCCTGCATTGTTTTATTGCACAACACGACATTTTTAGGTAATTATTTTGTTGTTTTCGTGTCACTCGTTGCGAGTCGACGAGCGTATGTGTCACGTGATCGGTGCACTACTCAATATAGTGGAAAAATTCCACTATGGCCGGCCACCCTGTACGGGCGAGTTAGACGGATCTATGAATACGACGCGACGTAACAAGAGCGCACACAAAGAGGATGTAAGTTTAGCGCACACACAGACTGTAACGCAACCGGCAACTGACTGCCGGCTTGCAATGCAAGAAAACTTTGACAGGTGGTGGGTGGGCGGGGCCGGGCAGTACGCAGTGTGGCCATGCTAATGAAAATTTTACGGAAGCCGTGTACGGTCTAAAAAAAACGTGTTTCTATGGAAAGTTATCAGCTGTTGCATAGTGGGCTGGATTCCGCCTTTCATAGACATCCATATTTGTGAAATTTAGGCACATTTTATGTATATGTTTCGGATGACTACAAGGCTAAAAATATCATCACTTATGGTATTAAAAATGGCACCATTATAATTTTGTTTGTCCAAAAATTTGTATGAAGCCGGTAAGAAAAGTTATCATATCTCCGCTATCGCACAATTTACCTAACTCTTTTGCTATGCAGTGAATCAATGAGTTAGTGTATCACTGGTCATTTCGCTTTGCGACATTGGATTGCGCAAAGTATCGATACATCGTCTCTGCCTACCTCAAGGCGTGCATTATGGATGAATGGATGGATGGTCATTTTCCTAGATCGTCATTTTCATTAATAGGAAATCTTTGAATTATTTAAAAATTAACATACTCTGTAAAACGGCCACTGGTGAGAGATTTTTTTTAAATAGTCAAATACAAAATATATTTTGAAGTTTGTATCAATGTTTGAAACGCATGACAGTTCAGTGCGCGTTGATATGAACCTAACCACGGGACGTGAAATGTTATCTTTCCCGTTTGTACCCCTCTGCCTCTTTAGCCCTGGGAGTTATTTTCTTTTTGGTCTGAAGGAAACGCTCGGCGAGACAATATATACGAAAAACTGTGTAAATGCGCAGTAAAGTGGCGCAAATCTTATAGTGGCAAAACAAGCTGTTTCTTTTCATTTATAAGTATAATGTAATTCCATTTACATAGCTTCTTTTATCACAAGTCCAAATGATTGAAAAATAAAAACAATGTAATTTGATCACTGTCTAATTACCACATTACATTGTTTATATATTTCAAACGCTCTATGCAAAAGTAGTGCAACAATAGATCACACAATAAAATTTCGTGTGTTCGAAAGAATGAACAAGGTTATTACGATAATGTGTATTAATTACGCAAAGTTAGCGTTGTGTGTAGTTCTTCCACCCTTGGATAGTTGGTTGAACGTGATTTCATACTTCGTCGACTACATCTCGCAGTCAGTGGTTAGGTTCATACAAACCGTCGAGTTCATCTCGCGGTCAGTGGTTAGGTTCATACTAGGGTTGTTGCGAATATCAGCATCAGCATCCGCGGATAATCAGCATTCTTTTTAATATCAGCATCAGCGTCAGCATCAGCAACAATCGATGCTGATTTTTAATGCTGACATTCAAGTCGTAACGTGTTCGTTGAAGGCGGGCCCTAGCGCAAGTTACGTGTAGTTTAAACCAATCATAGACAGTTATACAAAAAAAGCTGTCCCTAGTTCCCTCATTTGGCGGGTCTATAAGTAATTGAACGCGTATCGATCATTTTTGGATTTTTTTAATGTTTGTTAGTTTGTCCGTTTATTTGTTTGTTTGTGCATGCATCACTTAAATACTAAAGAACGGATGCTGATGGACTTTTCAGAGAAACATTGTCCTTCATTCGGTGTAAACATATAGGCTTTATTTCATTGCAATCGGTCCAGTCAATCAAAAGATATGCGAATTTATAGTTTTCAAAAACTCGTACTCGTAACACTGCATTAGTATACAACAAAGAAGTGTAGGGTATAAATACTCGACGGAATTCGTGAGAGGAAGCGGGAGCTTTACGCTCGGTTTTATCGTAATCGTGTAACTCAATCAAAAGTAAATCGAATTTATAGTTTTCAAAAACTCACATACATTAATTACATTGGTATACAACAAAGTAATACTCGGCGGAATTTAGATTGCGATGGATTAGTAAGGAGGACTACATTTGGAGCGACGAGCGTAATAGGTTTGAGGGGAGGGTTGAGAGCAGAGTTGAGGGCAGAGGGTAGATACGAGAGTGGGGGTGGGAGCTAGACCTGGTTCTGGATCTGGACCTGGAGCGGGAGGAGCAGGGAGAAAAGGCGGCGGAAGGGAAAGGGATATAACACAAAATAATTTTCAACGTTATTTAATTCTGTAGTCAACGCGAGCGCAGCCGCGGGCACAGCTAGTATATATAATAATATTCATATCTATTAAATAAAATCATAAACATCGCGTGTCTATACATTGAAGATATTTGCAAAAAAATGGAGGGTTCTAAGGATAAGTAATAGAACACATTTCAATCATTTTTGGAATTTTTGTCTGTTTGTCTGTGAGTTTGTGCACGCATCACTTAAAAACTACTGAACGGATTTTGATGGACTATTCACAAAAACATGGGGCTTAACTTAACTTAACATTTATGTCTTTATTTCGTCGCAATCGGCTAACTCAATCAAAAGTTATAGACATTTTTAGTTTTCAAATACATTAGCTATAGGTAAGGTTAGTATGCAATATATTGCATACTAGCAAATGCCCGCGGCTTCACCCGCGTGGAGTAAGTTTTTATTTCCCGAGGGAACCATTCGCAAATACATGATCTTATGCGTACTAATCAAAAATGTATGGCAATTAGTTGAACAGCCAAGCTGTGAAAGAAACAGATAAATAAACACACAAACACTATTTAGACTTAATTATATTAAAACTGTTGCCCGCAGATTCACCTGCTTAAAAAAGGTGTTTGTTTCCAGCTTGAAAAAACCCACGGTAAACCAAGCTATCCAACTCCGAACTCCTCAGCTTTATAATCCTTTTTAGTTTAAATGTATCTATACATTTGGAGAATACTACTCTCGAACACCATTTCAGCCCCTTAGGGATGGTTTTTCAAAAACTGTAAAACCCGTGTTAAATCATTACGTTTTTCGAGTACTCCTCCAAAGTTTCGAATTGTAGGAACAACTAATAGTCTTTCTCCATACTTACTTTGAACGCCTATTTTACCACCTTAGGGGTTGAGTTTTGAAAAACCCTTCATTAGTGCATACTGTAGTTATGAGGAAACTTTGTGATAAATTTCAAGTTTCTAGAGCAATCGGTTTGGAAACTACCACTTTCGAACTCCATGTCATCCACTTCATCATCATCAGGTTATTTTTGTCTCCACTGCAGGAGCACAACCCTCTCTCATCTACCGGAAACAGACGGAGAAATTGGCCTACACTCCCCGCGCTGGCCGGACGTCATCAACTTAGGGGATGACTTTTCAAAAACTGAAAAACACGTGTTGAATCATTAAATATTTAGTGTACTCTTACAAAGTTTCGAATTGATTGGAACATCTAATATTTTTTCTCCATACAAACTTTGAACCCTTATTTGACCACCTTAGGGGTTGAATTTTGTAAAAGCCTTCGATAGTGCATACCGGAGATACATAAGGAACCTTTGTGCTAAATTTGAAGATTCTAGAGCCACCGATTTGGAGACTACTACTTTCGAACTCCATTTCAGCCCCTTAGGGGATGGTTTTTAAAATCTATAAAATACTTGTTGAATCATTATGTTTTTCGAGTACTCCTCCAAAGTTTCGAATTGATAGGAACATCTGATAGTTTTTCTCCATACAAACTTTGAACGCCTATTTTACCACCTTAGGGGTTGAGTTTAGAAAAAGCCTTCAATAGTGCATACTCTAGATACATGAGGAACCTTTGTAATAAATTTCAAGTTTCTAGAGCAATCGGTTTGGAAAGTACCACTTTTGAACTCCATCTCAGTTCCTTAAGGGATGGTTTTTCAAAAACTGTAAAATACTTGTTGAATCATTATGTTTTTCGAGTACTCCTCCAAAGTTTCAAATTGATAGGAACATCTAATAGTTTTTCTTTATACAAATTTTGAACTCCTATTTTACCACCTTAGGGGTTGAATTTAAAAAAGTCTTCGATAGTGCATACCGGAGATACATAAGGAACCTTTATGCTAAATTTGAAGTTTCTGGAGCAATTGGTTTGGAGACTACTACTTTCGAACTCCATTTCAGCCCCTTAAGGGATGGTTTTTCAAAAACTGTAAAATACTTGTTGAATCCATTATGTTTTTCGAGTACTCCTCCAAAGTTTCAAATTGATACGAACATCTAATAGTTTATCTCCATACAAACTTTGAACTCCTATTTTACCACCTTAGGGGTTGAATTTTGAAAAAGCCTTCGATAGTGCATACCGGAGATACATAAGGAACCTTTGTGCTAAATTTGAAGTTTCTAGAGCAATCGGTTTATAGACTACTACTTTCGAACTCCATTTCAGCCCCTTAGGGGATGGTTTTTCAAAAACTGTAAAATACCTGTTGAATTATTATGTTTTTCGAGTATTCCTACAAAGTTTCGAATTGATAGGAACGTCGAATAGTTTTTCTCCATACAAACTTTGAACCCCTATTTGACCACCTTAGGGGTTGAATTTTGATAAAGCCTTTGATAGCGCATACCGGAGATACATAAGGAACCTTTGTGCTAAATGTGAAGTTTCTAGAGCAATCGCTTTGGAGGCTACTACTTTCGAACTCCATTTCAGCCCCTTAGGGGATGGTTTTTCAAAAACTGTAAAATACTTGTTAAATCATTACGTTTTTCAAGTACTCCTCCAAAGTTTCGAATTGAAAGGAACGTCTAATAGTTTTTCTCCATACAAACTATGAACCCCTATTTGACCACCTTAGGGGTTGAATTTTGAAAAAGCCTTCGATAGTGCATACCGGAGATACATAAGGAACCATTGTGCTAAATTTGAAGTTTCTAGAGCAATCGGTTTGGAGCCTACTACTTTCGAACTCTATTTCAGCCCCTTAGGGGATGGTTTTTCAAAAACTGTAAAATACTTGTTAAATCATTATATTTTTCGAGTACTCCTACAAAGTTTCGAATTGATAGGAACATCTAATAGTTTTTCTCCATACAAACTTTGAACCCCTATTTGACCACCTTAGGGGATGAATTTTGAAAAAGCCTTCGATGGTACATACCGGAGATACATACGGAACCTTTGTGCTAAATTTGAAACTTCTAGAGCAATCGGTTTGGACACTACTACTTAGGAACTCCATTTCAGGCCCTTAGGGGATGGTTTTTCAAAAACTGTAAAACACGTATTGAATCATTAAGGTTTTAGAGTATTCCTACAAAGTTTCAAATTGATAGGTTTATCTAATAGACGTTCTCCATACAAACTTTGAACTCCAATTTGACCCCCTTAGGGGATGAATTTTGAAAATCCGTTCCTTAGTGCTTGCCTATGCTACATAAGGAACCGTTGTGCAAAATTTCAAGCCTGTAGACTCAGCGGTTTGGGCTGTGCGTTGATATGTCAGTCAGTCAGTCAGTCAGTTTCTTCTTTTATATATATAGATAATAGTATTTCCGTACTATTCAGATTGCGATGAGTTTGGATTACATTTGGAACTGGGTGGATTTGAATTACAAGTGGGAATTGGAGTGGGAGTGGACGTGGGAAAAGGGGAGTGGGTGCGGGAGCGGGAGCGGAGCGGGAGCGGAGCGGGAGCGGGAGCCAGAGAGAGAGCGCGAGAGGGAGCGGAAGCGGGAGCGGAAGCGGGAGCGGGAGCGGGTGTGGGAATGGAAGCGATTCTGTAGTTCACGCGAGCGGAGCCGCGGGCACAGCTAGTTTGCTAGTAATTTTAGGATATGTTTTATTTAAGTAATTTATTAATATCAGCATCAGCATCAGCATCCGCTGATATTGATCTGAAAAAATCAGCATCAGCATCCGCTGATATAGTAAAAACCTGCATCAGCAACAACCCTGGTTCATACAAACAGTAATCAAAGTTAACATTTAAAGTATCGTATCAAACCAGAATTTGTTCGTTATTTTAAAAAGTTCAGACAAAACTAGTGTTTACCAGTTTTTGTTTGAGACTATATTATTTCGACTGAATTGTTGTTTATCCGAAGAAGATCGTGTGACTTTTAGAGATTTTTTCCAGAATTAACTAGATCAGTACAAAGTAATGTTATGCGCCAATGAAGATAACTCTAACACAGTGACAGATTCTACGACTAGAATTACTCTACAAGTTCTGTTCACAGCAAAGAGGATAATACAATCACCACTAAAAGAATTAAAATGCAAAGAAATTATTTTAATATCAACATGGAGTTTCGACTGAGCTTCCAGACAGAGCACTGGACGACCCGCTCCCGCTCCCGCTGCCTCCTCCGCTCCCGTTCCCACTCCTACAGCTCCAAATGTAGTCTCACACTCATGGCAATCTGAATAGTAGCGAACATGATAATTACCTATTCTTCTTTGTTATATTGCATACCTAATAATGTATTAGAAAACTAAAAATGTCCATAACTTTTGATTGAGTAAACCGATTGCGATGAAATAAAGCCCATATGTTACTCCGAGATAAGCTCATGTTTCTGTGAAAAGTACATCAAAATTGGTTCAATAATTTTTACTTGATGCGCGCACAAACTAACAAACAGAAAAAAATTCAAAAATCATAGAAATGTTTTCCATTACGTATACTTACCCCCCAGTTTTTTTTTGCAAATATTTGCAATTTACAGACACGCGAAGTTTACGTTTTTATATATTAGATTAGATTAACTTACCAATTGGCGTTTCTGCCGACTTGAAGTTGCAGAAATATTACGAATTTACAAATGCAACGTTTTTGATGGATACAAAATAAGTGGATCTACAGGTACAGGTTTCTTAACAACATTTTGTCCGCCGCAAATTATTGGCTGCGTCATTCCAATTATAGAAATTTTTAATTTTCAAATACATTAATAGGTAAGGTTAGTATGCAATATATTGCACATTTGGATTACATTTGGAGCTGCGAGTGGGAATTGGAGTGGGAGTGGGCGTGGGTGTGGGCGTGGGAAAAGGGGAGTGGATGTGGGAGCAGGAGCGGTAGCGGGAGCCAGAGCGGGAGCCAGAGCGGGAGGGGGAGAGGGAGCGGGAGCTGGAGCGGGACCGGAGCAGAAGCGGAAGCAGAAGCAGGCGCGGAAGCGGGAGCGGGAGTGGGAATGGGAGCGGATTCTGTAGTTCACGCGAGCGGAGCCGCGGGCACAGCTAGTATTCAATAAAGGTATAAAGTTAATTCATTTGGCATAACACCATCCCTATAGTGTGATTATTGAATTTTTGGGTTTTAGTATATTTATTGGAGTACTTACACGTGGAAAGAGACTTAATTGTATGACTATCCAAATGATTCCTACACCACTTTACCACACAAGAAGGCATTTTGAACTGAAAAACAGTATACTGCGAAAATACCCGCAGGCATTCAATCGACCTCACGAGTCTCACGACGAAACTAATAAATGTAGTCGCGCGCGGTACAGTTTCGAGGCTGCAATCACGGGAGCAGGCGAAGACGGAGTTTGTCTTCTAACTCTATCACACATCTTCGAATACGTTACGTTAGAAAAAGATAGAGATATTCATGTTATGACATGCCCAATTAAAAACAAAATATCAATAAAGTACGACATTTATTTGTCTTTATTGACATGTAAAAAAAACAAGAAACTTCATGGTTGCTGAATTTGGAAATAGTGATGTGATGTGGTATGAAGCGTAACGTATATTTATCGATTATTTACTTACATTTTATAACATAACATAATCCTTACATAACCCTAACCCTTGTATGCTATCAATACATACTATTAATCCTAAAAATCCAACTTTTCGCTTAGTATCTACCACAAGTTTCCCATTAGCAAATTTCAGGTGAAGTAAATATTTTTTGGCATAATTCAAGATATTAACGATTGAGCAATAATTATTTTTATTCAGAGGTTCTTTTATTTTTTTTTGGCTGGTATTCCTACTGTTAGAACGTCAAATAAATCGTTAATTAATTTCAGAAAATGTACAGTTCCTGAAACATCGTGAAAGTCTGGGAGTTGCAAGTCATTTTCACAAAAACTCAAAGCATCGCCGACACTGTTACTAAAGATGTGTATTGCAAATTTATATAATTACTCCATAATATTATTTTGAAAATGTATATGGTACGGGCTTACTTTGTTGCCTAAATGGAAATATTCCTGTATCTGGAGGTCGTTTAATTTCTCCAAAAAACTCCAATTAATCATTTTACCGTCTTTATAGATAAATGTACCAGATTGATATGGATTTCTGAGGATGGAAAAAACTACTTTTACATTTACCTTGTGATATAGGTTCTCGGTTGGAATGGCATCTTTATGAAGTCTTTTTTTTCCGGCTTCAGTGAATCCATAATTATTTGCCTGGAAATGAGCTGAGCAGATTCTGCTGTATTTGGTTGGAATCCAATTTTGGTCCCTCCCGCATGTTGGCACCCATTTGCGTTTTTGCGTCGGATCTTTTGGAAAACTGCGATAAATAAATGAAATAATAATAAGCTGACGACTCGATTCTATATTACTTTTTATCGACTACTTCTCATCACTAAAAATCAACAAAATTTTCTTCTAAAAATTTGACCACGAAAATTGTGAAAAACCAAGCGGTTTATTACTTACCAGAAAAATGTAATACCAGAAAGCTTTGTAGTTTTGCTTGCGGCATGGTTTCGGCACAATTTCACCGCACAATTAACCATTTTGTGTACCTATTTTATTTTATTTGTGAAATTTTATGTCAGAGATGATGTCCGTGTCACATGCCGTGAACGACTATTTGAAAGAAAAGTTTGAATGTGTGTGTGAGTTACAAAATTGTATCACAGCCGGCACCATAGTACGTTTTGATTACTACTCCATCTGGGCGGCGTAAATTTTTTTCTTTCTTCATGACTACGGTACACTTTTCGTTGCGCTGTTTTCGTTCCTACAGAATACCACCACAGCGAAGTTGGCAATTTATAGTAGTCTCATTTTCAGTAAGTGAGGGCGACGTTGCCAGTCCGCTTCACATCACATACGCGCGGTGCGGATTGGCAACGTTGCGTGCCGGCCAGCCGGCCAGGTAGTTCTTGCGGCGTAAAAAACATTACCAATTGCTCCAAGATTATCAAACACCGGGTCAACGACTAGGGTGGAAAAATAATCTAAATAATAAACAAACTATCGACAATTAAGTAGGTACATCAATGTCACAATACGTTTTTCTTCTGAGTTTTCTTCGTAATGTTGGGCCAAGGGTCTTTAGAAATCTATCCAGATAAGATTTGACAGGAAGAAATCTATATTTTAGAGATAAGGCCACCTTTATAAACGTTCTCTTTGTCTGTGTGTTTTTGTAATTTTTATCATAATTGGGGGTTGTACTCGTACGCAATGTAATGAACGTCCATACTTCATAACAATGTACTTATAATACGTAAGTAGTTTCTTCTCATTAATTTACACTACACAGTTATTGAAACAATCTGCTGCGTATAGTGTAAATAAATAAAATAAAACTCCCCAAAAAAATTTCGCGCCAAACCAACGATCTCTATATACTACCAGATGGAGCGTTCCAAACAATCGCTCTGTTCCACACAAGTAGCCACAACTCTTTCACATTCACTTTGAAACTTGTGCAGTTGCTACGCAGAACGTTTATTTATTACTAAATATTGACGCTACGGTTAAATAATGTCAATATTTAGTAAATAATTAAATGTTCTGAGTAGTGTAAGACTCCGATGAATAGGATGTGATATAATAGAAACTCCGGTTGATCAAACTTAATATATTGGAACACTTTAACTTAAAACACGTCCTCTCTACAATAATTAGAACCAGGACTGCGAGACGGACGCGCTATGCTCTCGCGCGCGCTCCCGTCTCACCCCGCTACTTTAGGGTATCGTTACAGTCGGCCATTCTGCATTAAACGAGTCCCTTCGTTTACGAATTTATAACACTAAACAAGCGTACAATAACATTAGCATAATAATAATCAAAAAAATAATCAGCTTAAACATGAACATTAACAATAATCGAAAACAATAATCAAAAACAGTTTAAACATTAACAAGGATAATTAAGATTTGCACATTTAACATTAAAAAGAAACAAAAGTTACATGAAAACTAAAGATGAATAAAAAAACATAAACTAATAACCAAAAACTGCTTAAACATTAACATGAACCGTTAAAATTTTCATAATTAACATAGATCATTAAAAATGTAACAAAAGTTACATGAACATTAAAATACATGAACCAAATTGTTCTACACTAAGTAATTAGAACAATTAATATCAATATAAAAAAATGCATGAAAGGATACAAAAGCTAGGTTTTGACTTCATGATTCGGCCATCTTGTAGGAAACGAGTCCCTTCGTTTCGTTTTGTCATTTGAGTTAACATTTAATTTACAAATAGAGTAAACTTAACTGCAATAGTAACATCTGAGCGAAGTTTATTTACTAATTTATATCATGTCCACTGTATTCTTCCATCATGTGCATGTCTTATCCTGTTCTTTCACCCTTCCTTGGGCGGTCAAAGACAAAATCATTTATTGCATTTGTACATTTACACTTGGTACTTTTATTCCCGATTCCCTCTGGTAGTTTATTATAGAAGCGTATACATTGCCCCTTGAACGATTTACTGACCTTACTAAGTCTTAACCGTGGTAAAGTAAGTTTACAAGATACAAACTTGTATCATAACTGTTAATATGTTTATTTATTTAAAATCTCTTTATTTTAAAGAATCAGCAAATCATCAAATATTGGACATGTTTTGTATTAAAAAGGACAAGTCATTTATATATACAAGAAAAAGAAATGGGCCCAGAACTGAACCTTGGGGCAACCCAGATGATATAATTCCGTTTATATCTACTCTTTGTACTCTATTTTCTAAGTAAGATTTAAGTATTTCGAATGTTTTGTCTTTAACATCATGTTTCAATTTAAGTGGCAAGGTTTCGTGATCAACACAATCAAACGCCTTGGAGAGGTCGCAGAAGACGCCTATTGTATCATGGAAGTCTTCCCAAGCATCATAGATATGCTTAACAAGCATGACTGCTGCGTCGGTTGTGGAAAGTCCCTTAGTAAAACTGAACTGGCGATCGTGATCGTTTAACTACTCCAGTTTAAGATTGAAAAGACAAAGCAATTGATTCAGTATGATCTTCTCGAATATCTTGCTAAGCACAGGTAGAACTGACACTGGTCTGAAATTACTAGGATCTTGTTTGTCAACAGATTTAGAAAGTGGTATGATTTTACTGTGCTTCATAAGGTCAGAGAAAACCCCTTGATTAATACCCATGTTAAATATAAAAGCTAAGTGAGGCACAAGAACCGTTAGAACCGAATTTACGACTTTAACGGACATTACCAATAGATCTTCAGAGGATTTTAGTTTTAATGATTTAAATGCCTTAATAATGTCTACTGAATTAACATGCCTAAAATTAAAATCTGTTTAGCATCTTGTAACATTAATATTGGGTAAAATCTTAGCAAGAATAGGCGATGAATGCAAAGCTTCGGTGGTTTTCATGAGGATCTTAGTGAAAACATTTCAAGCAACTCAGCTACCTTCGTTTTGGAGCTAGTTACTTCACCGTTAATTTTAATAGTATATTCATTATCTCGTGACTTAGTTTTGGCATTTCCGTTATTTATAACCTTCCATACGGCCTTTTTTTTATTTTTTTGAATTTTTATTTTGTTACTTATATAATTTGATTTGGCTACTTTGCAAACTTTCGTGATTTTATTTTAATATATGTTTTTTCATAATCATGGAACATTTTGTCGAATCTGTAGATCCTATCACTGTACAGATCATACAACTTGGTTCAGGCGGTACTTCCTCATACCTATCCTGCCCTCATAACATCATTCCTTGCATTATCCTGTTCTTTCACCCCTCCTTGGGCGGTGCTTCCTTGTACCTATCCTGCCCTATATGATGATCAGAACAAGATAATACCCTCTAATATAATTCCTTGACTTTTCCTGCTCTTTCACCTCTCCTGGGCGGCACTTCCTTGTACCTATCCTGCCCTATATGGTGATCAGAGTAAATAATTATCTTCTAATATCATTACTTTGGCGGCGCTTCCTTGCCTTATCCTGCACTGCCTTTTCTAAAGATAACCACGATTAATCGAGACGATCAACATCAGTCAACTAAAACATACTTAAACACCGGTGTCATAATCTTAAGTTAATAAATTAAGTGGAATTTAAATAAATCAACATATTTCTTCCATCTCACAGTGACAGTTTATTCGGTCTCGCTTTCGTTGTCTTCGCTAGAGGTGTAGTCTAGTGAATTAAAAGTAAGCCCAGGGAACATTTATCAATTGACATCTTCATATCGCATATCCTTTCTAGTCAAAGGAGTATCCTCCATGATGAAACGGTCGTTGGTCAAAATTGTCTCAATTCTATGGGACCCTGACATTTAGACTAACTTTTTAGACTGCCCGCACCTATATCGTTCTGGTTATTCTGACCCGATATATCCCCTTATAATAACTAATGCATTTATTTCTACCACTATTGAATCTCTTTATTAGTGTATCGATTGCTACAGATTAAATTACAAGGGTTATTGTCCATGTCTGAATTTTTTTTTTATTTGACTTTACATATTTTGAAAGTGCCAATAATTATGACTTTCTGTGTTTATTTCTGGTTCAAGGAACAAGGTGGTCCGCATGTAAATTGTGAAAGCGAATATTTACTAGCTAAAGGATAGCATGAATTTTACCATCTTTGGTACACTATGGTACTTTATGTTAAGCTCATTCTATAAACATCAAATATATATTTTTTTTTAATCTTTGCATTTTAGTAAACCAAAATATGCCTTAATGCATTCCAGAGTCCTCTGGAATTCAAAATGACCAATGTTATCATATCTGGCTTTTAATAATTGCCAACGCATACCCCATAGACCAACCCATCTTATAGTTATCATGTCTATGATACAATAAATTCTATTTTTTTAAAGTACTTGCAAATGGCATAATCTGTAGCAGTCTCCGGATCTTCTAGGATTTATTTAATTTATCTAATGTCTTGACAGATTGTCCAATCTGCCGATCCAGTTATCCAGTTAATTTACACCTAATATATCTTAACATATTTTGGTTAGATTCTACCTCAACAGGGCTTCGTCTTAAAGCGCTACGTGAAACATTTTATTAAAACCTAATATTCAAGAAATTGTATCTAACATATGGATATGCGCGGAAACAAGTTTCGTTTGGAGAAGGTGGATTGTAATGCATTACAATCCGTTACTATAATGAATTTTACGCCAAGTATTTAGTTAAGGCTTACATTTTTGAAGGAACTATACTACACTAAATGTACCGCGAGCTTCTTCAACTCAAAAGAGTTATTTGTTCGAAGTAATGTACCTATGCGGCCCGAGCAACAATGGAACTGAACAAGTTCTATATAGACACTTTGTATTAGTACAAGACATTCGCCCCGAATGAGCTTATATTCCCCCAGATAAAAACTAGTATTGTTAATTTGAGTTTTCTCTATCTGAGCCCCTAACGTGTATGCTCACATGTTCTAAGTATCTATAGCTACACGCAATGCCTTGATTTCACCTTTACTTATGGTAACGTTTTAAATTTTTTTCAAAACTATCTTCACCTCACGACCCTGACAATTGAAGGGAAATTGTGTCGTTGGTAGAATGTATATCTTTTCTGATATTGGTGCTGTCCTTAGAGTCTGAGCTAAATCTGAATGATCTAATTTACAAGCTTTTCTGGCTTATAAAATTAACGACTTGCGCTCCGACACTAACACCCCTATCATTTACGCCGTGAATCAAACAATCAATTGCCTGTTTATCAAAATCTGTCCATCGATTTAGTAAGTCAATCTTCGAAAAATAATACAATTTCAAAGATTCACCAAAACATGCTCTTCCATTAAGCATCTCGGTCAAGGGATCCGCGTAGTTCTCTGTTGCTGGGAAAGGTTTCATTAGTATTTCTTTTTATACTGGCTAAATATGCTTAATAGAAGGCAGCCATTGATACCATGCTTTTGCGTGACCAATTAGCTTAGGTAACGCGTAATGTACGGTCTGCCTATCATTCCATCTATACTATACTTATGTCCGAACATTCATCGACTACGTTTATCCACGTGGTAACTGTTTGTTCCTTAGATAATGGATCAAATTCGAAATTGCGAGAGGGAAGCGTATCACATCATTAATTTTATAGTTCCAAACTTTTATTAACACTTAAAAATGACTGATGTTGAATCATACCTACGTCTCATTTCGGCAGGAGAATCTCTATGGTTTCGATGCTGAAACTGCGCATCTTCATGTTGTGTCGATCACGTTCTTTCTGTAATTGACTTTCCAACACTTGTAACCTTTGCCTCTCCAGTTCCAAGTCGTCCTCTCTTTCCTTCAAACTGCGAGTTTGGTTGTCTCTGACTGCAACTTCGGCTACGACTATGAAGTCGCCTGCCCATCCGTAAACTCAGCTCTCTGCCCCGATTTCTGTACGTAGAGCCGTCATTAACACTCTTTCATTGCTATGGAGATCATGGCAATCTATCTCCCGTTCGGGAATTATGTAACTATGGGCTAAGACTGCCTTGTTCACTATTGTCATCTTCATTCATGATCTGAAACTTTTAAACATTTGTGTTTATACAAAGGCTCATTAAAATTGGGTTCATATCGTTTAAATCAATATCCTAAGCGTAGTTGTAGCACAGAATAACAAGTAATACTAAGAAATTATTCCTGAGCTTTATTTTTTAAACGAAACACAAAACCAAAGGTAGCAAATCCTGCTTCGACTCTTGGACTATAATCCAAATCCAAGAAAAAATCTATCGAAACAAAAAAATGCCTAGTCAACAAATTCTCAACTGTCGGTCTAGTAAAGTGTAAACAATAAACATTTAATTTGTGCCTGTACCTCCTCATTGCCTCCAAATATTGGTAAGACAAGTTCAAGAAATCCGATAGTCACAACTGTCCATAATTATGCCTTTTTTTTTTTTACCTAGTTCAATCATCACAAACCATATAAGCTAAGCGGGTTAATTTTGTGTCACTTTCCAGTAGCTTTGTGTCACTTTTTTTTCCTTTCGATATCCTTAGGCATTGAAAAAAAACGTTAAGTCCTACTTTTTATTAGTGTTCAGACAACTGAAGGTGATACAACTCTTTTGTATTAGTTATCCATTCGAGTCGACGTAGGTAAGTAGGTATCACCACTCGCGCGTGCATCACATAAAGCGATGGCAACGAGTCGGTAAATCCGGAGTGAGAAAGGCCTGGTTGCAATGACTAACTCTTGCGTACAGGGCACGCATCTAATTTTTGCTCTTCTCTTTTACCTAGTCCTAGTCTACATAGGCATTTGCCTTCCTCCAGCATTCTACCCTGGATACGTCCCTGTTTCTAAACTTTCATATCAATTGTATTCAACTAATTAAGTTTGCCTAGGTATGTCCGAGCGAGTACATTATCTTTGGTCCGAGTAAGTATCATGTGGTTGTGTATAAGTAAACATCATGTGGCTATAGGTGCCTATACCATGGGTACCTGTTAACACTGGCGACAGTACCTATGTTGAAGAACCCACCTTCACACATTAGTATAATAATTAATAGCCGTATTCGCTCGAACAATAATGCCTTATCATTTAACATAAACAATCTCAGCCGCCGTGGTCCACTCAAATTCCGACCGCAAAATCCTTTGTTCTGAGAAGCTCACTATTAGCGTAACTTTGCGTTGGTTTTTATTTCCCATTTAATAAAATTATTAACCATAGTTTACTCACCGTAATCAGATAGTAGCTTATTCATATGTTACCAATTTGTGGAGAAAACCATCATTTGTGGACGTGGTTGATGCGAAAAGTGGAAATTTCCAAAATTTCGCAACTATCCACTCTTCTGAATTGTAAGACTCCGATGAATAGGATGTGATATAATAGAAACTCCGGTTGATCAAACTTAATATATTGGAACACTTTAACTTAAAACACGTCCTCTCTACAATAATTAGAACCAGGACTGCGAGACGGACGCGCTATGCTCTCGCGCGCGCTCCCGTCTCACCCCGCTACTTTAGGGTATCGTTACAGTAGTAACTGCACAAGTTTCAAAGTGAATGTGAAAGAGTTGTGGCTACTTGCGTGGAACAGAGCGATTGTTTGGAACGCTCCATCTAGTAGTACATAGAGATCGTTGCGCCAAACAGACTTTTTTCCATGACGCCCCCTTTTGTACACTCTGACCAAAAATCATTTATCCATCTCTGCAAAAAATACATACAAAAAAGAATTCAACTGAAAGACAGTATGTTGGCAGAACTTGCTCTCTTACTTTATTTATAGATATGGTGAATAAGGAAGCAAATTAAAAACGGTTTTGTTATTTTCGCAGACAATGAGTTTACTAGTCTAATGTCAGATCCACAAGTTTCACACTTGTCGCAAACTTCAGGCCTCTAAGTACACACGATTGGACAAATTGAGCCAAATAGATACCGAGGTTAGTAGAGGTCGTACACGTTTGTGTGTGCCCCTAAACTATCGATAGAGGAACAACGTTAAATACCAACACATAAGTGCTTCTCTTTCTAACCGAATGCGTACTACGCACCGTGTTTTATTTCGCGGGCGACGTTAAACTGGCGGCGAGGTGAGTCGCTTCTTTACGTATAGTTTTGTATTCTCTGACGTAACAATGACGACCAGTGTTGAATTTAGACACTCGAAAGTTATATTTTTAATGAATTACCTACCGTGTATGCTTCTCCATTAACTATGCCGTAGTTTAAGTTGTGCCGCCGTTTAAACTTCCCCAGCCATCCATCTGAAGCCTTGAAATCCATTATGTTAAGTTGTTCGGCGATCTTCTCTGCTTTAGCTTTAAGAATAGGGCCAGTGATTGGCACATTGTTAGAGCGCTGTTTGTGAAACCATGTCAGCATGACTTGGTCCAAGTCTTCAAATTTCGGCCTCCGTATTTTCTTGCAAGAACTTCCCGCCACTTCAACCTGCAGTATCTTCGTCTTGTTCTTCCAGATGGTAGCCACGGTGGACGAGCTGAGTCCAAAACGTCTCCGGGACATCACTTTTCTTTTCACCCTGTTCTATCTCACGAATTAAAGCCACTTTTTGGTTAACACAGAAAGCTTTTCTTTTAGTTTTACTAGCCATGTTCATCGTAAGAGTCTTACGACTACTTAATTTATATTGTCGCGGCACTCGCAACGAAATGTTGATAATATAATGTTTATTAGTAACACCAAAGATAATGTAACACTAAACAATGGCACATTGTCTCACTACAGAGAGCGGCTGGCCGTTTCGCTACATAGACTGAAGCAATGTATGAGATCGCTAGCGATATCGTGTCATCCTTTTTCCGCGTATGCCCTCACCACATGAGTAGGTAACCTACTCAAGCGCCCGTACGCTGCACGCACACATTTACGTGTGACGCGAGTACAAGCGAGATAAGACGCGCGGTCACAGATTACTTATTAGTTGCATATGTAACAAATATATCACTCCCTAGTAAAACGAAAATACCTACGCTATTAATCACCTACTGTCAGACACACGCAAAAATATTTCTAAGGCGCTAGACTTAGCGTTGTTATTTACTCCGTATACAACGCGTGATGTGCGGGTGGTGGACGGCTTTTGATGTGCCGCTCAGCTCGCAAAAATAAGTCTAACGCACTCGATTTAGCGTTGTTATTACTCCGTACGGGCGAGAACCTCGCCGTTGAAGAGGCGGGCGGAGAAGTTCCGAAAGTGTCAGAGTCAAAATCATTTATTGCATATGAGTACACCTTGATACATGTCAAATTTTTTTTCGACTGTTGCTGTGCCGGTGGTTCGATCGAGTGGTGACGGAAGCCTGACGCGGTAGTCGGTCTACGTCAACGACACAGAACGCGCCGCGTGCTGTCCAAGTTCAAAAGTATGATTTTCCTGGACGTATACATTCAATAATGAATAATAAATACATTATTGAATGTACAGTGTACATTCAATAATGTATTTTTTACTAAAATCCGTTTAATGTTGGCTGGCAATGTTTTGTGAAATTAACCAATAATCTTGAATTTAAAATGACACATTATGTCGTTCATTGTTTGCACTAGTTTCACGGTTGCTGAAGTTTCATAGATACATAGCCTGAGTTCATTTTCACAGAGATCTCAAGCACTTGCAATGCTATTGCTAAAATGTTAGGTAGCTAGTTTCACCCTCATTATTTGGTTGCGAAATTTTACATATTGTTCAGTGATTTTGTCTGCAAAATACAGACTTAAGTTGTCCTGAAACTTCTGCAAATTAACGAGATGCTGTCAGCGTACACTTTTCCCGTTCGAATCTATAAATACTTTTGGACTCCAGTGTATTTACATTTTATGTGCAGTAGCAATCAAACATTTTGTGTCATTTTTACTTGGATGTGGAAAGTGCGTTTTGAAATATCCAAAACACGCACTTTATACATCCAAGTAAAAATGACACAAAAAGTTTGAATGCTAGGGTATTGCGTCATTTGATTCAGCTACGAATGGGACGACGTCAAATTGTTTATTGTCTACTTACTGAGGAATATACTCACCAGTAATTTATATTTAGGGATAGCACTTTTCTTTAATCTCCGTAGACCTTTTTTGGTTATGTAAAAATCAGATTCATGAAAATGTAATGAACAAATAGAGGAACGTTTTGACGGTCGCCAGTCGGTGTCTCTCGTGAAAAATATAGCATTAACCCAATTTTCTCGCCGCTCTGCAGATTGTGGAAATCTAGGTAAAAGAAATTTAAAAGAAATCTTAAGTCTACCATTGTTCCTCAGTGACCAATTAAATAAAATCCGTAAATGAATTAAAATAAAGCTAGCAAATTAAGAAGGAACTTTTACCAAGTTACAGCGGTTCTAGTAGTTAACTTTTTTATTGCATCTCAAATTGCAACTAAGTATAGTAAAAAAATCTAGTGTGTTGATAAAAGAAGTCTTTTAAGAATCCAGGGTTTTCGTTTTCAAAGATGGTATCATAAACATATCATATAGAAGTCTTCTCTACAATATCTAACCCAGATTAAATGTATGAAAGTATAAATTTTAATTTTTATTGTAAAATATGATATTTGGACGGGTACTTACTCGTGGAATGTAATTCCAGACGCTTTCGTATGTTTTCTAGTTTGACTTTTGCACGTTCTAATCACGCAAGATGGCATTTTGGCTCTCGTTTTAAAACACAATACGCTGAAGCACCCTGCTTGCGCAACTGTCGAGCGCAGACTGAAAGGGCGATGCGCGGAGTTTTTTGAATTAAGTGGAGTTTTTGTGGGACGCGAGTCGCACTAACTTATTCATTTTTTCTGTGATCGATGCCCTACTATTTCTTCGTCTTTAGTGTCGCCGCCCTCGGGTTTAAGTGCGGCATCCGTTACACCCCTACGGGCAACAGTCAGCCCAGAAAAAGAAATATAGGAGACAAACATGACAGTTTGGTTAGGCTTCCGGCACTTGGTCGCACTTACCGCGATAGGTACCTACACTTTCGCACCACCCCGGCGTGGTTCACGTCTCTCCCACCCATACGGAGTAATAAAGTCGAGCGCCTTAGACACATTTTATGTGTATTATCTGACAGTGGGAAGGAGCAGATCATTAAATAGGCTTACGGGTCTGCCGTAAACTTTGGTTTGACTTCCAATATTTCGTACCATTTTTATAGAGTAATAATTATGTTTTGTAAAGATACATACCCAAAAATAAGGAACGGCTCCTTTTGTTGGTCTTTTTAAACCTTTGCTAGTTGTATATAAATCATCTGGTTTGAAATGTATGGAGCATACTCTACTATATTTAGTGGGTGTCCAGTTAGGTTCCCGTCTCTGTTTTCGAATAACAATAAGCCACTTATATCTCCATAATATATCTTGCGGAAATCTGCAAAATCAAGAATGTACCTAGGTTAAGGTAAATTAGCCATATTTTTTTTGTAAGTTGAATCGTTCATTAAATGAACTTTATAAACTTTACTTGCAAAATACACAAGAAAATATAATTCGACTTCATTTCGAATATTCCAAAATATATAAAATATTCGTGTAAATAAATAATGAATTTTGAACAACAACGAAAATATGTTGTCGTTCCAAGTTTATTTTGCTGATCTTACCAAACGGGACTATCTAACCGCACGAGACGCCATGCAGCGTATCGTGTTACTCGCGTTTGTTTCGTATGTTCATATCTCGCTCATACAAACCTGGCGTAGCGTAAAACAACGAGTTTTAGATTTTTCGACAAATTAATACTTTTTGACATACTTACGCGTGAAAAGTAATCCCATGTGTCTTGTTTTTCTGTCTTGAGTGATTTAAACACTGATAAAATGCACAACAAGGCATTTTAATACGTATTTTCTTTTAAAAACTGTAGTAACAAGGGAATGTAAATGACATGCAGTCAAACCGTCGTCCGGTGCGGGACTGAGTAAACCAAGTCCATTGGAACAGTTCAGTAGGACCAGGGGGCCTACTCCGTAAGCATATCGGAAAATATTCGTCGAACTAGTAATATAAAGTGCCGTAACTAGTTTTTTATGCACCCGGTGCACTATTCTATAACTGCGCCCGTGAAATATGACAACCCAGATCATTTTTGCGCCCCTCCAAGGTCTGCGCCCTGTGCTGGCGCCGCCCTAGTTACGGCACTGGTAATATTTTATATTTGGTCTAAACTAAAAAGCCATTTTGTATTCTCTGACAAGATATGTGACATATTCTATATTGCAGCATGCTGTCATAGTATGGACATTTTTTAAAACCAATCCAGGGACAGACAAAAGTTGGTGCGGAATTGTTAGTGCGAGCGAGTCCAAACATGAGCACGTATAAATGTTTATAATACTCCCCCCCCATTCAATCATTTACCTAGTAGGATTAAAATAATAGATGAATGAGTATAATTTAACTTTAATTTAACAAAAAATTATTTTTTTTATTAATGATGTTGATGAGATAATTAATGAATTTGAAATTAAATTACAGACATCTGTCGTTGTAATTTTAGCGCCTGTTCTGTTAGCGCCCCCCTCTGCGATGACGACATACGCAACGCCCTAGTGCCGCCCCTGCCAATAACCGCGATGACACGCACCGGAAAATCGGACATTCTATCGGACATTCGGTTTGCGAATGTCATCGGCATAAAGTATCACTGGAGTGAGTAGCCCTACACGTAGTACTTATTATGAATTTATTAACGCTTCTTTAGGCGTTCTACTCTGGTGCAAGAACACCGGTCATGCGCGCTTGACCGTGAGATCATGGTGTGTGGTTCCTCCCCGCAGCCGCGTAAATGACAGGATGTTTTGCATCGGTAGAAAACTCTACAGCGGCAACATCTCCCCTCCAGGTCGAGCCGACTAAAAAACTACTAAAGAAACATGGACTTCAAATACCTATAGTGTACCTAGTGTATGTATTAACCTTAAACTAAATGTCTTTTATATTCTCTTTGACAGAATGAGAACACAACACAACTGACACAACTGTGATAGTGGTGGCCGGATAGCAATTGGTGTTTTGTTATCGATAAAGCGATAAAAAATATTAAATGCTATATCATAAAATAATGTATCCATACGAGTCGATGTGTTTAGCAATTGGTAACGTGGGGGGGTTATATTTTTAAACTATATTTGTGCAAAAAAATTCACTTTAACTTACATGCACGAAGAATTTAGGAACAGAACCAGGTTTTAACTTTGCAATTTTCGAAAACATTGTGCTTCAAAATGTTTAGCACATACATGTGTGTATTTAGTGGGATTCCAGTTTACACGACCAGTTTTAGTGACCCAAGACTTTAGTAAGACAAATTATTTAGGAAAACTTTTAACAAAATCAAATTTACCATTGACAAGTAAGCAGAAATAATCTAATATGACTTTTTTACCCTAAAATAAAACCTAATACATTATTATTTTATTAAGATACAAATATTTAAATAAATTGCATAGGTCTCATAATATGATGAAATATCATCTACATTTCAGGGTAAAAATCGCATACTGGTATCCCTAAAAAGCGTTAAATTTAGTTTTAACAAAATCTTTGGCAAAGGAAAAGGCATGACTTTATATCCTGAAAACAGTTGTTGAATGTATATTACCACGTAGGTATAATATATGTTTACTGAACATTTATGGATAAAGTATACTGCAATAAACACAAAAACTACTTACGTATAAAATGTTATGTTTTGGAAATTTCGTTCTGTTCGGCTTTACATCCCTTTACTCATTATTAAAGATATGTAAACATACATATTAAAGAGTAACATTATTATTAGAATTTTAAATTATATTTTCAGTAATTTTTTTCTAATATTTGTAATTTTTCAGAATTGTGAGATCTGAGATCGCAGATGCGTATTATCCATATTAATATCAAAATATGGAAAGTACTTAAAACGTCAGTACATTTTACCTACTTACTTTCAATAGCCTTTTCGTAGGCTACCAGTGTACTTATTAATTTGTTGTCTGTACATTGCACTTTTAAAAAAAATTAGGTTGCGAACCTCTTTCAGGTTTAGGTTGCGAATGTTTTCAGGTTTGCGAACCCCTCGATCGATGTGTCATGCATGGATAAGTAAAATCCCCTTACAATATGCAAAAAAATGTGTTATTTCTGCTCTATCTCGCTTACTTTACAAGATATAGAGTTTTTATGTTTTTTTTTGAGGTTTGTTCGGCATTGCATTCTAATACATGGATTTAGAATGAATTGTCATCGAGTTGTGAGCTACCCTGAAAGTTTCAGCCGAATAGCTAATCAGGAAGTTCTCGAAATTTGAGTTGCAAGATTCCATGCGGAACGACAGCCAGACAAACAAGAAAGTGACGTAATAAAAACGTGGTAAAAATGGAGGGGATGTAGTGGCAACACCAGTTCCGATACTATTACGCTCGATCACTGTTTTCTGTTCAGTGGTAGTATACATCGATACCTTCTGTGTGCATAGTTTTAGACGCACACATTGATTCATAGATGACAGCTAAGGCTTCACTCCATTGTCGATACGAAATTATCGATAAATCGGACTTTATTCTAAGCATATGGAAATTGAAAGCAGCATGGTAATTTTCGGTTACGATGCGAATTTCCACTTATCCAATTACAGCGCAGCTTTTTAGCTTAATTCGGCAGTTCAGTAGCATGGCAGCGCGCCTGCCGTTATCTGATTAGAAGACAGAATTTTAAAATTATCTGTTATTCATAATCGTGAAATCGGCCTATCAAAACATGCAAATTTCGCGCGTGAAGTTGGTTTGCATTGTGAACGTAGCTCAATATTAAATTTGTTCTTCTTGGTTAGTCTCTGGTCTAATATAGCTTACTAAGATTCTACTGGTAGTAAGAGTAGTAGTAATACGGATAACAAACCTTTTTTTAAAATTTATTTCAACTAGTTAAATATTTTTTTGAATGTTCACAGTTTCATGTCTTAAACTGTTTAAATGTTTTACTGATTAAATTAAATATTACGTACATGTTGTAGAGGAGACTGCGACGGTTGACACACACCAGTATCGTGCGTCTTGTGTAAAGATTCGCCATTCTTTTGTGATGGGTACGATAATAAATGGATCTGGAAATAGATTAAATATACGTACTGTTAAAATTTTCGTGAAAAAAACATGTTCAAAATCGCTTTATTTTTTATTAAAAGCAATTAAATAGCCTTACTGAACAATTACAGCATGGTAAAAGAGTTGGTCTAGCGCAGTTGATTAATTTCCTTCTCTTGTTTGCCAAATCTTGAAAATCAGACTTTTCAAAATGTTCGGAGCATATTGAACTGGTTCTTGTCGGAATCCAGCTACGTCTGTTATTACAGAAACTCGTCCATAATTCCCTCAAACTCCGATTTTTGGGAAAACTGAAAAAACATATATGTAAAAATTCATGAATTAAATGCAATTTTGTTTTGGATTCAGAAAGTTGATGTACATAAATTCGTTAACTAAACGATAAACCTTATCACAAATGATTGAGTAGGTTGGGTTGTAGTCTACAAGATCGGCGAAATAGTTTGTTTTTAACAAAAAAAATAGTGTTTCTCGTGAGCGCCCACTTAAATAAGCATTTAACAACTGTTTTCGATACTATTTTACTAATTTTAGAGATAAATAAGTACTTTATTCCCATCTCGCTTTAGTATACGCGAGCCACTTGTCTATTCAGTCATTCTGTCTACGCCTTGCACCAGCCCCCACCACTGACAGAATCGATCGCTTCTCTCAAATTATAACAACAAAATCTACCTTATCGATGAAACTGGTTAAGGTACAACACTAAGACTAGAATAATTTTATTAAGGTGAAATATCGATTTTATGTAAGAATCAGTTATAAATCGAGTGAAATAATACTTACATATGAAAGGTAACACCGTCTTTGTGTAAACTTGACGTTGCAGACCTCTTCTTACAGCAGGAAACAGAACAATTCGGCATTTTTGTCGGAGCACAAATCAGTCGGGCGGGTCGATACAGAGTCCGGCCGCAACTGCTGTTATTAACGCGCATAGCCGCGTGGTCTTGTACTTTGACAGGGCAACGCCTCAGTATGGCTCCCCTCTGTGTTTTGTTAAGCTGCGTTCACAATGCAACACATTGTCATGTTTTCGTGTCTATACGTTACGCACGTTAGCTTTTGTATCGTATCGCACATAGAGCAACAACACTTAGGCGTTTCCCTCTACAAAAATGTATAAGACCACGGGTCATGCATCATCATCATAACAGCCCATAGACGTCCACTGCTGGACATAGGCCTTCCCCAATGAAAACCACTACATCCAGTCTTCGGCCTTCCGCATCCAGCCGCTTCCGGCCACTTCAGGTCGTTGGTCTCTGTCCCACCCTGCCAGGTGACCGACATGGCCGAAAGGATTAGCAAGCTGAAGTGGCAGTGGGCGGGCCACATCTGTCACAGAATCGACGGCTGTTGGGGCAGAGGAGTTCTGGAGTGGAGACCGAGGATCGGCCTGCGCAGGGTGGGGCACCCCGCCGCCAGATGGACCGACGGGCTGAAGAAGGTGGCTGGAAGCGGCTAGATGCGGAGGGCGGAGGACCGGGTGTGGTGGCGTACATTAAGGAAGACCTATGTCCAGCAGTGGACGTCTAGGGGCTGAGATGATGATGATGATCAGTATAATTTTACACAATTACAAGCAGCCCAAACTATTCTCAGAGAAGAGGGTGTACTGAGCTGCTGTTAAGATAGCTAAAATTTATTTAAGAAAAATGAGGACATATATTTAGTTTCGTTGATTTAGCTAATAAAAAAACGAAAACTTCGCATGTCTGTACATTGAAGATATTTGCAAAAAAAAAACATTGGGGTCCTAAGGATAAGTAACCGAACACATTTCAATCATTTTTGACATTTTTGTCTGTTTGTCTGTTAGTTTATGCACGCATCACTTAAAAAACAACTGAGCCGATTTTGATGGACTTATCACAAAAACATGAGGCTTAACTCGGTGTAACGTATAGGCTTTATTTCATCGCAATCGGTTTACTCAATAAAAGTTATGGACATTTTTATTTTTCATATACATTAGTAGTATGCAATATAACAATGAAGTATAGGTAATTATTATAATGTTTGGTACTATTCAGATTACGATGAGTTTGGACTACATTTAGAATTGGAGTGGGAGCGGGAGTGGGAATGGGAAGGGCAGCGGATCCTGTAGTCCACGCGAGCGGAACCGCGAGCACAGCTAGTTGAGAAGAGTTTTCTAGAAAATATGGATGTCGGAAGGGTTTGGGGTATAAAGTAATGTAATGATAGTAGTGAAATATAAATGGTATACGCAAAGCGAGTGCGTAAGAAACCCTTTTGCCAGGACTGTGACTAATTAGATTATATGATTTTTGTGAAAGTAGGGGTGGCTCTATTTCTAAGGGAAAAGAGAGAGTGTTGTATCGGAATTCGCTCCCGCACCAAAGAGGATGTAAGTTTTTCCGTGTTATGAATGTTATGTGTTTTTGATTATATCCAAAACTTAAATTGGATTTGGGATCACGTGTCAATAAACGTTTACATCCTTATAGACCAGTATTATTCAAGATATTACACACTTATTTAGAGATGTAATTTAGATTTGGTAATTTTACCAGCGTAGTCGGAATTAGGCTTTACTAAAGTACATAGTAAGCTTTAGTAAGGTTTGAAGTTGGTGGAGAAGTAAGTTCTGTACTTCAAAAATATCAGCTTATCATTTATGTTACGTTCACAACGTAAAAGACTGTATAGTCTGGAATACATTTGCCTTGTTCGCTAATAACAAAAAATACTGTCTTGTCCAGATTTCCAGAACAGAATGAAATGAAAATAAAGAACAAAACACCGAAAACATCTACAAAAATACCGAATTGTGGTTTTGTATTGTGGGTAATTTTATTTTTATCTTATTAGTATGAATCTACGTGTTCTAAATGAACTCATCAGCTTTTGAAAGCATCCTAAAATGTGTTAATTGCCGCATTAGGAAGGTTTACCATCAAATACGAATTTTCTTATAATTACCCATCGAAATTACCGAAGGATAGACACAGAGGCACAACTGTAAGTTACTCTAACTCTCTGAACAATTTTTCTTGTTGTTTTGTTATTTGTGAAAGTGTGCCGGCGAATATTAGTGAGTAATATCGTAGTTAGCCAACTTCAATTTGAAATTATTTTACCTTATCGTGACCATAAGTTCAAGTTTAGGCTGGCTAACTACGGTACGTGACGTGCCGGATCTAACCCGTTAACTTTCCTATTACTACGAAACAATAATGATATGAATATTACCTACAATAGAGTAGATGAACTTATTCCATTGCAGTCAATGTGACCTTTGTCTTGCGGTGCTTTTTCTCTTTCGTTCCCTCACTGCTGGGGATCGCGACCGTTTAAAATGGGCCTCTATGCATGCTATTGTTTGTATAAATAAAAAAAACTTACTATTAATAACTTATTACAAGCACACACAATGGTATAACAAAAGATCCTATGACCTATGACCTGAAGGAGGTGACCAGAAGCGCCTGGATGTAGAAGGCGGAGAACTCGGTGTGGTGATGTTCATTGGGTAAGGCTTATGTCCAGCAGTGGCTGTCTTAGGTGTGTATAACAAAATGGTGTAGTGGCTAGTTACAATTCATAGCCAACTTTTGTAAAGTGTATAATTTTTCCTTATTTTACAGGTATAATAGACCTTGGATGAAAGTAACTGATCAAAGCAGTAAATGCCTTAAAAAAATTTCTTTTCAAATTATTTTGATAGTGCCTATTTTTGGGTCAGAAAAATGGATTTAGGCTGTGATTTAGGTGAGAAAGATCTATTGTTGTATATTACTATTGTACTCTAATAGTCGGCCTGGTAGTCTAGTCGGTAGTAAACCTGCCTGCAAAGCTCGGGGTCGCAGGTTCGAACCTGCCCAGGGCAAACATTTGTATGATGAGTATTTGTGTTTGCCTTGTGACTGGATGTTATTTATATATTATATTATGTATTTATGTATGTATATTAGCTGTCTGATCCTAGTTTGGGATCAGGTGGCCATGTGTGAAATGTCCCCACATATTTATTTATTAACTAGTTGTGCCCGCGGCTCCACTCGCGTGAACTACAGAATACGCCCCCGTTCCCACTTCCGCTCCCGTTCTCTTCCCGCTTCTACTTCCACTTCCACTCAGACTCGAGACTCTCAATATCCCAATCCCAACCCCAACCTCAACATCATCCCTATCCCCAAAAACTAAATTTCACTCAATCCCATACGCACCATATGAATAGAATAGAATAGGTCATTTATTCATAGCTACGACACACACATACATGAGAAATAAACAGAACAGAAATTAATAAATTACAATTTAAAAATAAACAAGGTACCTATGTGTCGCAGCAATAAAATGGCGCTGACTCAGCATAATGCTGCAGCACGCTACGCGAATATGGGATTGAGATTATCAAAACATATAACTTTTAATATGTTTTTTGAGATTATAAGGTAATTGCGATTTGTGTCTCAGTTTGCATTTTGTTTTTATACATAATTTTTTTTTACTTTGCAGCTGTGTCAGTGGATCTACCAAACCCCTGTATGAATAATACCGGTACAGAGCTAACAGACTGTCGAGGTACCTACTTTGTTTACTAATCCTTGTGGGCTAGAAGGAATCTCAAATGGCTTCCCCTGAAGTATGCCATGTCTACTCCACGTCGCCGTTTGATGTTCAGTCTTGCCACTTTTGCGCCTTAGTGTTCTCGTTCATATTTTTTGTTTATTTGACAAATTAAACAATATCTTTAAAAGTAAAGTCCACATAAATGAGTGCCCTTTTGTATGTGAATTATCAGCACTCACATGATCCCTACATTCATCACAATTGACAAGAAATGTTACTGAAGTTCTTGTTTCAATAAACTGCATGCAATATGTTTTAATTCCGACAGTAGAGAATTCCATATTTTAGATATTAAGTACATATCTGCTGGTACGCTATACTTTGATCTTTATATTGGCTATATAGGTACTGATATCTTATTTATTTTATAGCAATCTCATCGGAATCAGTAAATAACTTAGCAGTATGCATGGATAATGATGATTCAAAGCTGAAAGACTGCCAAGGTAGAGTAGTATGCCAATCTTATTTGCATATTCTTATTATTCAGTTAATGTATTTAAATCATGCTTCTTTTATTTTGTAGCAGTTTTATCGGAAATGAATCCAGAAATATATATTGATAATGAAAACTTAGAGCTAAGAGAAAGCCAAGGTGAATATATTTTGTTGTGTTAAATATATTTGTAGCTAAATTAACAATTTCATGAGAATGTTTTGGTGATATAATAATCTCGTAGACCTATAAGACATACTTATAACTTTTTTACCCTTCTACAATGTATAAATTATACCCTAAAATATTTTTCTTTATTTTATAGCAGTCTCCTCGGAACTAGAGTCAACTTCAGAAATAGGTATTAGAAATGGCGATATAAAGCAGTTTTGATAAGCTGTTTTTGGATGCTAATTTTATGTATTGTTTTTTTAGCGGTATCATCGGAAAATATTCCAGGAATATGTATCGAAAATCACAATTTGGAGCCAACAGACCAAGGTGTGTGTGTGTGTGTGTGTATACAAATTAATGATTGACACTAAAATTGGACAGTGTTAAAAAAGGAGAAGATATATATATCATTAATTTGAGGAGTTTTGCTTATCTAATAAATAAAAACGTCAACTTCGCGTGTCTGTCTGTACATGGAAAATATTTGCATAAAAATATATTTGGGGGATGAAGTAATAAAACACATTTAGATCATTTTTGGATTTTTTGTCTGTTTGTCTGTTAGTTTGTGCGCGCATCACGTAAAACTACTGAACCGTTTTAGATGGACTTTTCAAAGAAACATGGGGCTTAACTTAACATTTAGTCTTTATTTCTGCTTAATCGGTGTACTCAATCAAAAGGTATGAACATTTTTAGTTTTCAAATACATTAGTAGGTAAGGTTAGTATGCAATATATTGCATATAATAGTATTTCCGTAGTATTCAGATTGCGATGAGTTTGGAGTACATTTGGAGCTGCGAGTGGGAATGGGAATGGGAGTGGGCGTGGGTGTGGGAAAAGGGGAGTGGGTGTGGTTGTGGGAGCGGGAGCGGGAGTGGGAATGGGAGCGGATTCTGTAGTTCACGCGAGCGGAGCCGCGGGCACAGCTAGTATTTAAATAAATAGCTGGGTGCACCACGTGTAAGGTTAGCATTTGAAGCGCTGGATGTTGTACCTCTTTACACCCCCAATTATACTAGCGGACGCCACGCGCCTTCTTTCGCGCTTTCAGATCTCCTCATTACGAATCATATCCACATGCCATATTGATTAAGTTCTTTTTTATCTCTTTTCTTAAATAGCCTTCTCTATTTTGCAGAGATCTGTTCGGATATAGAGTTAGTTTCAGAAATACGTATCGATAATGGCGACAAAGAGCTAGAACAGAGCAACGGTCAAGAGAATGATCCAGCACTACGTATAGGCGGTGACGAGTCGGAGTCAAGTGATAGCCAAGGTAATTAACTATCTATCTATACATATAATAAAATCATAAACGCAAGAAAATCTGTACGTTGAATATATTCGGAAAAAAACCAACCAGGGCGACTTAAAATAAGTAACTGAACATGTTAGAACCATTTTAAAAAAATTTGTTTGTTTGTTTGTACGGGCATAACGCATAAACTGCCGAACGGATTTTGACGAAACTTTGTAAAGTGACAGTGTATGGGATAGACACTGCCACTTTACAAAGAAACGGGAAGGTGAGGGGAACGGGAAGTCGAGGGGGGATCGGAGGGGGAAGAGGAGGAGTAAAGGCATATCATCATCATCATCAGGTTATTTTTGTCTCCACTGCAGGAGCACATCCATCTCTCATCTGCCGGAGACAGACTGAGGATTTGGCCTACACTCCCCGCGCTGGCCAGACGGGTTGGGGAGGCCTGATTGATGTTTTATAATGTATTCCCTTAGTCGCCTTGTACGACATCCACAGGAAGAGTCGAAGTGGTTCTATTCTACTCTACAGGAAACCACAACATGCAGAGAAAAAATACTTAACTTTCTGCAAAACATTTTCATGTGGTATAAGGACCGCGAATTCCCCATCGGGGAATAAGTAGGGAACGTCAAACTTCCGGCTGCAGTGCTGTGTTACAGGTTTTTTTTTGGCACTATTGGATTACTGTCACATTCCTCCGACGCCTTAACTCTGTAATCGGGAAATCCCTATTTTTATTTCATTATTATTTCGGTATTTCAAACTGAAGTCGATGTGTATATTTTTGCAGGCGGAAGGGGAAAGGGGGATTACGGCCGGGTGCACCTGGGGTTCCAGTGTAACGTTTGCAGTGGCAATATAGTGGGGTAAGTTTGCGACCTGGTTGGCAGATTGAGGCCACTCCTTCACTGGGGTGGTAGCGGTGGCAGCTAGTTGTCTTATATGGGATTATAGAGGGGATCCCACACTGACGTGGTGTGCAGACTGTGTGTATTTGTCTGTAGCGCGCTTTTCCCGTCACCGGAGCCGAGCCAGTGTGAAGGTGGCTTGCGGTCCCTAGGTTTTCAGATGGCGTAACAGTAATGCCACGAGGTCGATAGTCCGCTTAGATCAAGTAACGTAGTGCGGCCGAATTTTGAGCCCTCTTAGATGGCAGACCTATTTTGACAGCTATTACAAATTTGTCAATTCCAAAACCAACGTAAAATTCCAATTTAGCGTCCTCAGTAACCCATATAATGACACCCACAGTTATAATAGTTGTTAAATACCATGTCGACCATCTTGGATTCCAAAACAAATGTCAGATTCCGATTTAGAACCCTCAAAATCCTGAAAACGACATTCTTAATGTTGACAAGTATAGTCATCACCATCAGTCTGTTCACGTCCACTGTCATAGGCCTTCCCCAATAAGCTGGTGGTATATTTAAGGGATACGAATATTTTAATACTGGTCTTGAAAATGTCTCATCGTCCACTGCTGGACCTATGCCTCCCCAATAGAATACCACTTTTGGTAAGTTGTCCATTGGGGGATTTGCCATAATCACCACGCTTGGCAGGCGGATTGGTGATCGCAGTGATGATCTTAACTAGACACAAAGGAGAACACTGCAACACCCTGGTGCAATGCCTTAGGCGCCTTGACGACACCCACGGGAAAGATAGGGGTGGCCCTATTCTAAGCCGGGAAGCACACGACAGAATAATACACAATGATATTGTAGCATTCTAATCGTGAAAGAATTTTTGAAATCGGTTCAGTAGTTTTAATGTTTTAATTTATTCATTACAAACATACAAATCTTTAACATTCATCATCAGGTTATTTTTGTCTCCACTGCAGGAGCACAACCCTCTCTCATCTGCCGGAGACAGACGGAGGATTTGGCCTACACTCCCTGCGCTGGCCTGACGGGTTGGGGAGGCCTGACTGATGTTTATAATGTATTCCCTTAGTCGCCTTGTACGACATCCACGGGAAGAGTTGGAGTGGTCCTATTCTACTCTACCGGAAACCACACGGCAAAAAATGTCTCATCACAGAAAATGTCTCAATTGTTCATTATTGTAGATTCCGCTACACGTGCGTGCAGTGCTTGGACTGGGACTCGTGCTCGTCGTGCGAGGCGGCCGGACACCACCCCACACACTACGTGCTGCGCGTGCCGGAGCCTAGGCCTTTCGTGAGTTCACTGTTTATTTTAATTACTGGCTGAATCGGCCCAGTAGTAGACACTTCTAGTGGCTCGGGTTACATGCATCCGGCATCTACCCAGTTCGAGAAAACAATCGAATTCGTCATGTAAAAATATTAACACTAGATGTGCCCGCGGCTCCGCTCGCTTGGACTACAGAATTAAATAAAGTTGAAACTTATTAAGCGTTAATTCCCGTCTTCCTCCCCCCTTCTCTCTCCCGCTTCAACTCCAGCGCAGACTCCTGCAACTATTTTCAATGTACTGAAACGCGAAGGTTCTAGTTTCCGCAGCGCATGCGATGAAAGACATTTTATGGCAAAAAAAATTTCACCTTGGGTTACATTATGTTATGTTACTCCGGGATAATGAAGCATTCTAATGGTGAAAGAATTTTTGAAAACGGTCCAGTAGTTTTTGAGTTTATTCGTTACAAACATACAAATCTTTCCTCCTTATAATATTAGTGTAGATTGGGTGTAAATCGGGATCGGATAGCCCCAGATCGTATGTAGCCAATGCAGAAAAATTTAGATATTTGCTTTAGCGACTGGTTCAATCTGTTCTTGTCCGGGGCCGTTTTTAGTGGGTCCGGGATATTCTGGATGCAGGTAGTCCGAGCCTGAGGCTCTGGAAATCTTCGTGGTCGACTCAGCCCGGTACATTTATTTATTGGTCTTGAATATAAAATAAAGAATTGTGTTCCAAAGTGGACTGCAAAACTGAGATAGGAGAGTACGTCATACAATAGAATACTTATTTATTGGCTGCAACAAAACACATACAATGTATAATTTTACATATAAGTAAGTAGAAACACTTTAAAAACCTAGAATTGTATAAGTCACCCGTCTTTTAGTTCTAGTTTTAAAGTGTCTGCTCACGCCAGGATCGCGTCACACGGCATCACGGCGTCATGCGAGGGACGACATGATTTGCAATGGAATATAACTTTATTTATTTTATACTGTACCTTTGCTTGGAGGAGGTCTACACCCGAAAAATCTGATCTAATAAATAACACAATATTTTAATAAACTGAAACAAATATAATGACACTAAATTATAAAATGATATACATGCCGTGTGGTTTCCGGTAGAGTAGAATAGGACCACTCCAACACTTCCCGTGGATGTCGTACAAGGCGACTAAGGGAAACATAAAACATCAATCAGGCCTCCCCAACCCGTCTGGCCAGCGCGGGGAGTGTAGGCCAAATCCTCCGTCTGTCTCCGGCAGATGAGAGAGGGTTGTGCTCCTGCAGTGGAGACAAAAATAACCTGATGATGAAATTATAAAATGAATGCTATAAATAATCATATACTTACAATAATTTACCAATGAAATGTTAATTAGTTTTGCAGATGTAGGTACATACATAAGAACTATTTATTTATTTAGGGTTATCCCATTCATGAGGTTGTTAATTTACAGGGGGAGGTGCAGTGGGTGGTGGAGCGGATCCGGAGCGAGCTGGCCCGGGGGCTGGTGCCGCGGCCGCGCCTCGAGGACCGCCTGCTGGACAGGTCAGTGGTAGCTTCTCGTCTGTAACTCGCTATATTTTGATCACTTATCGTTTTTTAAAGGGGCATTCTGCCCTGCTACCTATTAGGACCGCTAAGTGTTTTGCCGACCATTGAGATTTGTCGGTTGAGATCAAAGCAACGCCATTTATTGCTAACATTAGCAAATAAAATTAAGTATCCTCTAGGGAATTCTGCCCGGATTACCTAAGAAGGTCGCTGTTTTGGCAACCTTTTGGAAATTGACAAAAAAAGGGTGAAATTAGTTACTTAGAACTCTATGACTGAGGAATTATAATTCCTTTCTGATAATTTCCAGAAAGTTGCCAAAACACTTAGCGGCCTTCTTGGGTAAGTCGGGTAGAATGTCCCAGTAGGTACTTAATTTGAGTTGATAATCTAAGCAGTCAATCGATATTCGAAAATTTTAAGGAGAACGTCAAGTTCGGTAATTGTTTTTAGGGTTCCGTAGCCAAATGGCAAAAACGGAACCCTTATGGATTCGTCATGTCTGTCTGTCTGTCTGTCTGTCTGTCTGTCTGTCTGTCTGTCCGTCCGTATGTCACAGCCACTTTATTCCGAAACTATAAGAACTATATTGTTGAAACTTGGTAAGTAGATGTATTCTGTGAACCGCATTAAGATTTTCATACAAAAATAGAAAAAAAATCAAAAATTTTGGGGGTCCCCATACTTAGAACTAAAACTCAAAAATTTTTTTTTCATCAAACCCATACGTGTGGGGTATCTATGGATAGGTCTTCAAAAATGATATTAAGGTTTCTAATATCATTTTTTTCTAAACTGAATAGTTTGCGCGAGAGAATCTTCCAAAGTTGTAAAATGTGTGTCCCCCCCCCTGTAACTTCTAAAATAAAGGAATGATAAAACTAAAAAAAATATATGATGTACATTGCCATGCAAACTTCCACTTAAAATTGGTTTGAACAAGATCTAGTAAGTAGTTTTTTTTTAATACGTCATAAATCGTAAACCACAATAATATTATTAAAACATCGATCAAAGTTACAACGAACTACTATAACTTTTATATTATGTTACTTGCTGGTACGGAACCCTTCATGGGCGAGTCCGACTCGCACTTGGCCGCTTTTTTTTAACAGCATTCGTTTAATTTGACATTAAGTGATACAGTCAGCGCTATCTATTTCCGCACTCTCCACTGATATTGAAAGCCTCATCATATAAGCATTTTAACTTCCACTGCTGGACATATCCTTCCCCTAACAAACTCTGTTTCAGTGTTGATATGCCACTGTTTTATTTGATGCAGTGTTAAGACGGAAGTGATGGAGGTTGATTTGAGGGAGGACGAGGAAGAGGGATTGGGAGGCGAGGGGAAGAAAGAGGTGGAGCTGATGCTTGGGGCCTGCGTCACCTGCGCACGCGCAGCCGCGGTGCTGGACAATGTTAGCAAGGTATGTAAGTCTAAATTGATTGAAGCGCAGGTCAAGATGGGGAAGTCCCTCAACGATACAAGCCCGTCTGGAGCTCTTTACAGCTCAATTCAATTACACTTTATTGTACATTAAAAAAAAATCAGCTCCATTTGTAAATTAATATAAGTTTCCGTCTGCCCAGTAAAGCTTGAATGGCATTCAAGATAGGGTCTCGCTCAGAGGTCGCTGGTAGCACCACTATTTGTAAAAACGTCCTACTGTTAACGCCTGACGTTTTTTCTTGGGAAGGGGCTAAGCTCTTCCCAATTAAATTTATAGTTATTCAGTCATTTGTCAAATTTTCTGCCCTAAGCCTTCCATCTTGGACACAAATTCATTCGGCATTCATATGTGCATGTTATAAATTATAACAAATAGATCAATTAAGAAGTCAAAAACTCTTGGCAACCAAATTAATGCAATGTATTGGTAATCATGTAAAAGGTTTGGTAAATAAACAAATTGAATGAAATCTATGCCAAACTAATTGTTGCCCGTATCATTGTTAGGGGTGATATTTCTAAAAAGTCCTTTTTGTGTTATTTCTGCGTCACTTAAAGAACTTTTCTGCAAAATTTCAAGTATCTAGACACAGCGGTTTGAACTATGCGTTCATCGGTATAACAAAGTCATCAGTAAGAAAAAGAAAAATAACATAACTTTTTTTTCAGCTCCAGGACAGGCAGGTTATGTCTAATAACGAGCAGTTTACTGCAGAAACCTATAATACAGCTACTAATGTTGAGAGAGCCTCGACAGCGGAAAAGAATATACAATGTAGTCTACCAATACCTGTAAGAACAGAAACAACAGACATTAACAAGAAACTTGTGTTCAGCTTAGTTACTCCGCCAGGCAGTGACCGCGAAAGTGAAACACATTATATAGATGATACTTTGTTGAGTCAAATCGCTGGAGCGCCGCCGACGGAGTGTATTGTTGATATATTTAGGAAATCTGATAGTAACGGTGTGTCACAGAAAAGGTTGGGAGAAGAAACCAATTGTGATATAGAAGAAAAAACGAGACCCAACAACACTGTGTCACAGAAACACTCAGTAATTTTAAGTAATGTTGATGTATTTAGTGAACCACATAATATAATATCAGGTTTCGATGACACAAATGGTGTGTTGCAGAGTAGGTTGGGAACAGAAACGAACTGTAACATAGTACAAGCAACAACGGGATCAAACTGTGACATACTACAAGAGGCAACAGTATCCAACTATGACATATTGACAGAAACAAAAACATCCAACAGTGTCATAGTACAAGAAACGATAGAATCTGACTGTGACATAGTACAAGAAACAATGTGGTCAAGTGGTGAGATATTGCAAGGAACAACAGAATCCAACAGTGAGGTATTAAAAGGTACGACGAAGTACAACTGTGACATAGTACAAGATGCAACACTATTCAACTGCGATATGTTGGCGGAATCAACGGAATCCAACAGTGACATACTACAAGAAACGACGGTATCCAACTTTAACATATTACAAGAAGCAGCAGGATCTAATAACGTAAGCTTACAAAATAATGAAATTACCATAATTTTGCCAGATATATCGAAGAGGAAAGTAGATATGCCTAGGAAATCTGGTGATATTATGCTATATTACGATGTGACTGGTGGTGTGTTACAAAAGAAATTGGGAGTAGTAACCGACTGTAACATTATACAAGAAACAACAGAATCTAATGGTAACATTGTATATGAAATAAATGTATCCAACTGTGACATAATACAAGAAACAGCTGAATCTAATTATGAAATAGTGCAAGAAACAGCCGGTACCAGCTGTGAAGTAGCAGAAGAAACAACGGAATACAACAGTAACACATTACAAGAAACAATGGTATCCAAATGTGATATAGCACAAGAAACAACGGTATCCAACCACGATATAATACTACAAGAAGCGACAGGATCTAACGTCACTGTGCCGCAGTTAGGGTTACAAAATAATGAAATTCCCATAATTTTGCCAGATATACCGAAGAAGAAAGTTAATATACCTAGAAAATCTGGTAATATCACGCCATTTTACGATGTGACGGGTGGTGTGTTACAAAAGAAGTTGGAAGTAATGAAACCTAACTGTAAAATAAGGCAAGAAACAACGGGACATACCTACAGTAACACATTACAAGAAGCAAAGAAATCTAACAATTTTGTGTCACAGAAAAGAATACAAGATACAGAAATTACTATTATTGAGACTGACACACAGAAAAGAAATATTGACATAACCAGCCCATCTAATAATCTCACGCCAGCTTTCGATGTAACAGATGGTATACCACTAGCGAGATTGAGTAAAGGAACCGACTGTGACATACCACAACAAAAAAATCGATTCAGTACTATACCGAACACTGAAACTCCAGTTTTAGTACCCGAGGTGAAAAGGAAAGTTGTTAAATCCAGGAAACTGCCCAAAAACACCTTAAGTGGCGATGAGATGGATGGTATACCACTTGCGAGGTTGTGTAGAGAAACCAAATGTGACATACCACGAGAAACAAAGCGATCCAGTAATATACATAATACTGAAATTCTCGATTTTGTGCCAGAGAAGAAAAGGAAATTAGGTAGACCAAGGAAATCGCTTAATAAAACCTTAAGTAACACTGTGATAGATGATTTACCACATTCTAGGGTAAACGTACAAATTGATGGTGATGTATCTCAGGAAACAAACCGATCCAATAATAAACAAAACATCGTAACCGAGACTCCGAAGAGGAAAGTTGGTAGACCCAGGAAATTGCATGAAAATACCTCAAGTGTTGATGTAATAGATGGTTTACCATTTGCTAGTTTAAAAGTTCAAAATGACTGTGATATATCGCAAGAAACAAACCGATCCGTTAATAAACATAACATCGAAACCGAGACACCGAAGAAGAAAGTGGGTAGACCCAGGAAATTGCATGAAAATACCTCAAGTGTCGATGTAATAGATGGTTTACCATTTGATAGGTTGAAGGTACAAACTGACTGTAATATATCACAAGAAACAAAGCGATCTAGTAACAAACAAAGCATCGAAACTGAGACACAGAAGAGGAAAGTTGGTAGACCTAGGAAATTGCATGAAAATACCTCAAGTGTCGATGTAATAGATGGTTTACCATATGCTAGGTTGAAATTACAAACTGACTGTGATATATCGCAAGAAACAAACCGATCCCATAATAAAAATAACATCGAAACCGAGACACCGAAGAGAAAAGTTGGTAGACCCAGGAAATTGCATGAAAATACCTTTAGTCTCAATGTAGTAGATGATTTAACATTCCCTAGATTGAAAGAACACACTGACTGTGATATATCATCACAACAAAGAAAGCGATCGAAAAGTATACAAAACACTAAAATGAAAGGTTCTTTATTAAATAACTCTGATAATAACACATCTCGATTTGATGTAACGGCCGGAGTACCACTGAAAAGGTTTAGAGCTGAAACCGACTGTGGTACATGTCGCGAAACTACTACATCCAGAAATAGCGTAAAAGAAGTGGCAAACAAGATAAGCACGGATCCTGGTGTATCCATACAAAAGATACTGACAACAGAATCACCCAGTACTGCGCCTCTTAAGAGGTTACAAAGAACTAAATCTACCCATCGGCCACTTAAGAGGCAAATCTCTGGACTGACCACTGATGTGCCCCAGAACAATATACAAAACACTGAATCTAGCAGTATCGTGTCTCAAAAGAGAATAAAAAACACTGGATCTAATTTTCAATCACAGAAGAGAATAGAAAACATTAGTTTCAGTCGTGCTGTGCTTCAGAAGAAAATACGAAATACTGAATATAACAGTGTTGTGTCGCATAAAAGATTAAAAAGAACTAAATCTACCAGTATTCTACCACAGAATTCTATACAAACAACTGAATCGCCTAGTGTTGTACCAAAGAATACTGTAATGAACACTGGATCACACAGTGTTGTATCTGAGAAAAGGATACGAAAACCTAAATCTTTTGGTGTTAGGTCACAGGATTGGATACAAGACACTGAATTTGTCAGTAATGTTCCAAAGAAAAGAACACCTAAGACCAAATCAACCAATGTTGTACAACAAACTACTATACAAAACACTGAATTGCATACTGTTGTACCTCAGAATAATAGTACACAAAATACTGGATCATCCAGTGTTGTACCACAGAAAAGGGTACGAAAAACTAAATGCATCAGTGTTGGATCACAGGACAGGATACCAGAAAATGAATCTATCAGTGATGTTTCAGTGAAAAGGACACCCAAAATGAAATCTAACATTGTTTCACAGAATACTGTAGAAAACAAGTCACATAGTGTTATACCACAGAAAAGGGAACGAAACACTAAATCCATCAGTTTTGGGTCACAAAACTGGATACCAGACACTGAATCTATCAGTGAGATTCCAATGAAAAAGACACCTAAAACGAAAAAAATTATACAAGAAGTTGACAGTTTTGTATCACAGGAAAAGACACGAAAAACTGAATCCATTAGTGTTGTGTCACAGGATAGGATACCAGACACAAAATCTATCACTGATGCTCCAACGAAAAAGAAAACGAAACCTTCCAGTATTATATCACAGAATATTATACAAAACACTGCATCACGCAGTGTTGTACCACATAAAAGAGTACGAAAAACGAAATTCGTCAGAGATGTACCACAGAAAATGATAAGAGACATTAAATCTATAAGTGTTGGGTCACAGAATTTGATACTAGACTCAGAATCTATTAATGATGTTTCAAAGAAAAAGAAACCTAAAACGAAATGTACTAGTATTGTATTACCGAAAACTATACTAAAGATTGGATCACGAAGTGTGGTACCACAGAAAAGGATACGAAACACTGAATCCATCTCTGTTGTACCACATAATAGAATACCAACATCTAGTACTCTTGTAACACAGAACATTATATCACACTCTGTTATACTTAAGAATATTGTACAGAACACTGATTCACACAGCGTTACACCTCAGAATGATATACAAATAACTGAATCACACAGCGTTACACCTCAGAATGATATACAAATAATTGAATCACACAGAGCTACACATAAGAATGATATACAAAACACTGAATCACAAAGTGTGATACCTCAGAATATTGTACAAAATAGTGAATCACACAGCGTTACACCTCAGAATGATATACAAAACACGGAATCACACAACGTTACACCTTAGAATGATATACAAATGACTGAATCACACAGCGTTACACCTCAGAATGATATAAATAAACCTGAATTTATATGGTGCAGTGCTGCACCACATAATTTATTAAAACTAAATCTTTGAGTGTACACAATAATTTAATAAGAACTAACCCTTGTTATATTGTACCACGAGTCTGATATCAAGCTCTAAATCTGCTTGTTGCAGTACAGAAGAATAAACATCGCACTTGAATTTATTTGTGTTGTATTTGTATCATCAAATATTATTTGAAACTTATAAAAAATTCTAAGGTTGTAGTGTCACTGAATAGTACACAAGTTTAAAAAATCAATTGTTTTCCTATAATGTTTGCTTAATAAAAAAATCCGTAGGAAAACCAAGATTACAGGGAACGCTCACGAAAATACACCTAGTTTATTGTTGTATTTACATACACACATACACGCTGTATTTGTTGCAGGTTAAGCAGATACTGTTTGTCCTATTATAAATAGTATCCGAATCTTATTGAAACTTACGTGAGAATTAAAGTGTCTCAGTCGTTATTGTTTAATTTGTAAGCATAAAATGTATATTTATTTAAAATAAGCAACTGTGTAGGGGCCAAAGATCTCTATGTACTTACTAGATGGAGCGAACCAATCGCTCTATTCCACGCACGAGCCGCAACACGTTCACATTCACTTTGACACATGTGCAGTTACTACGCAGAACATTTAATTAATTACTAAATATTTCGGCTTTAGCGTAAATAATCGCGTGAAACCGTAAAATAGCGTAATAATCGCTCTGATCACTGCTGCTCCACGCAACTGCTTGTTTGGTTCACTCCATCTAGTAAGTATATAGAGATCGTTTGGTAGGGGCGGACTGAATAAAAACTGGATAAAAATATATTTAATTATTTGTTCAGAAATAAAGAGGCTTCTTATCTTAGCAATAAGCAATGTCATTTAAAATTATAAGTATAATATATACAGTGATTAATAGAGATCGGAATTAGGCACCGTCATGTACTTGCTATGAAATTTTTATGTTAAGTTGGATTTTCTAGGATTTTTTCTTGTTACTTTGTTTGTCATTCTTTTAAAATAAATAAATAAATATGTGGGAACATTTTACACACGGCCACCGGATCCCAAACTAGGCAGAGCCTGTAATATGGGTATCGGACAGTTGATATACATACATAAATACATAATATAGTATATAAATAACATCCAGTCGCAAGGCAAACACAAGTGCTCATCACACGAATGTTTGCCCTGGGCGGGATTCGAACCCGCGACCCCGAGGCAGGTACTACTGATTAGGTTACGGGGCCGACAATTTATGCACTAAGCTCATACAGTTATATAAATATGGACATTCCACATCGTTCATTAATAATCTAAAATTCCCGGATAAAAAATCGTTAAATAGGTGAAAAAGATGAAGGAAATTGTATTCAAGCTGAGTCACAAATTAGACTAAACAAAACTCGAGATGCTTACTTGAAGCACTTAAGTATGTACAAGGGTGCTGTAATATATAATTATCTCTCTTGGATATTTTATACTTTTTAATTATTACAACTGATTTAAGAGTCAATGGATTTTCGTTGCAACAATTAATAAAATCCCTTAAAAAGGATTGTCCATATTAATCTCATAGTCAAAATATGACACACTTGTCATGTTTTGCAAGTACAAAATGCACTACCTTATTCCGATCTCTGGTAATTAGTTCAGTTGAGAGTTGAACATAGAATAGGATCACTTATTTGATCTTGAAGCCATTTATTTGGTTAAATACGCTAGATAAGTATACTTCAGTTACAATAAGTACTTAGTTATTAAGTAAATGAACTTTATACAGATATAAGTATATAGTGAAAAATAATGTTTTATTTATACTATACAGTCAGCCTCAGGGTAACGTATACCATCAGTATTTACTTTATATATATGTAGTTTCGGTATTTAGTTATTATGTAGATTATGCACTTTTTTGCCCCCTCGCTCTTAGTGCCTTGTCTCACACCCTGTAAGGTTGGCTGGTTCTCTTTTAGAGATAAGCTTGCCTTTGTACACAAAATATGTAACTGCATTTCGTTTTTATAATTGTGCAATAAAGAATATATATCTGTAAAACATTATAGCACTTAAGAAAATCCTAGTTTAGGATTAGACAAGGTATGTTCTTTCATTTCAAAAGAAGTATGGAAGACTCAAAATTTGCAAAATTAAGTCAAGTTTTAGATTAAGCAATATTGTGAGATGGTATACTTTAGCGTGTGGCTGTGTATGGTGAATTTCACATTCTGGTAGGGCTTCACCAGTTTCGTTTTGGACTTAGATGAATTTCAGTGTGATGGTCGATGTTAGTTGTTTATTTTTATCTGTTATTATTATATGTTATGTGTTATTTTAGTTGTATTCTTGTTGACTAGCTGTTGGCCGCGACTTTGTCCTTTCCAATTGGTTGGCCTACTGTGATAAAAACCTTACAAGCAGAATTATAAGTTTTTTTGGTCCCACTGTTGGGCAAAGACCTAATTAATATTATTATTAATCGTTCTTTTCAGACCACCTTTTGTTATTAAATAAATAAGGAAAAAAGTAAATTATATACCTACATAGTTATTGCAAAATATGAAATAAAATATATGAAGGTAATTTAATATAATGTTAGAAATTACGCATAATTATTGTTGGATTTCATTAGAACCCCTTTGGAGGGTAAAGGCCACGTGCAGCAACCGGCCCTTAGTAGTTATTATTATTCGAGTTGGGGCTATTTCAAGGTCTCTTGTATCACTGCGACCATTTCTGGTCTATTGTGATCTCCACCATACTATAGTTCGGTTTAACACCGAACTTATAGTATGGTAGAGAGTGCAGCAGTTAGAAACTGCACAATGCTTTTTGCACTGAGTTGTTTTACTTCGTCAGGGCGAAGCAGGTAGTTTTTTTTGTATTTTTGATGTATACGGATTTCGATTCCACCCGCCTAATTATCCATCTATTAAATTTGTACAATCTAAAATTGACTTTGATTTATTAAATTAGGGTTAACTTTAGTCTGCAGGTTTGACAGATGGCGTAGTTAACCCGAGCCTGACTGTACTATGTATTACAATTATCTCGAAGACTGAAAATAAATCAAAGTTTAAGTGTTGCATCTCGTTTGATTTCATTCCCCAATACCTATAGGATCTCCTCGTTGCCTTGTGGTGGTTTGGGTCAAAGCGAGAGGTCGTAGGTTCGATTCCCACTGAGGACAGAAAAATATGTTCTGGTCTGGGTGTTATATTTATGAGAGCTGTCCTGGAAATGGAATCTATTTTAGGTTTAGACAGTGTTTGCAGTGCTCTGTTAGACATTTACCTTTTATAGATCGTTCAGTTTAACAACGGCATGCCCCACTCTCAATCGCTTACATTTTATTGTATGCGTTATATTGATGATGATATTCTTTATTGCACAAATTTTAAAAGTAAATACAGTTAAAAAATTTGTATACAAAGGCGAGCTTATCTCTAAAAGAGATCTCTTCCAGCCAACCTTACATGGTGTGAGACAAGGCACTAAGAGCGAGGGGGCAAAAAGTGCATAATATACTACATAATAACATTGTTACTTATTCGAATAGGAATGACGTCATTCCAGCTCGGACGGACTTGAACACCCCCTTGTAATTGATCTGTTTAAGTCCAAAATCTGAAATTTGAGTAAAAAATAGTATGTACTAAAACCTGCCAGGGTCAGATTACTGAAAATCGACTTTAGAGAGCTGGAGTGACGCACACTTTGGACCAAACGCGTTTATCCTATGGAATAAAAAAAACCAAATTCAAATTTCGCATTTTTTAATGAAATCCGATTTATGTTACAATCTCATAAATTACAATTACTTTATCTCAGACCGCATTATAACTACTCCGCACGTATTTTCACGTAAGTATATCAGACAAATTACGCACTTATTCTCACGTGTATTAGACAAATTATACAACTAGGTAATTTTTTTATCATACATAGGTTTGCAATCGCCCTGGAATTATAGATTAGTTACATACAATAGTCTGGCAATTTCCTAACTAGATTTTCTTTTATGAAAAAGAAAACACTAATAGCTTTAAGATTTCCAAAAAAGTACTTAACTGAAATTGGAAACAAGTTAACTAGATTTTTCAGATCACTCATTTCGGGATTACGTTAATTATATTAAAAACACTGCAAATGATATGGCTTTATAATAACCAAGTTTCATCGAATTACAAAGGTGAAAGAAGGAAACTTAGCTCGTCTTTCTTTTAATATCAACCGTCATAAACAGGGATCGGAGTTAGGTATCATTTATGTACGAAATATGTTAATATGAATATTCCGGGTTTTCTGCCGAGATTTATTGAAAAATTAGTTCATCATTTGTGACTCATTTATGCATAAACTCGTACAGTTATATAAATATGGACATTCCTCATCGCTCATTTAATTATCTATAACTCTTCTTCCGTACAAACCACTACTTTAAGTAATTTTTTTCTTTGTCACTGTAACTATCTCCCTTACGCCAAGTTTTTTCGGCGACGATATATATTTTTAATATTACTACGAAGAGTCCCGGGATTTTCATTCAAATGTTAATAAAATCCGGTGAAAATACTGTCCATATTAATTCTTCCGTGCCATATATTCGTGGCAAGGTAGTAATGACACTACCTAATTCCAATCCCTGCTGATAAAACACAACTAGTCATAGTAGTAGTCACCTGTATGACCAGTAGACAAAGGGATATAATTATTTACATACCTTTTTACACACCATTACCTATGCAAGTACTTTTTTCGTTTAAAAAACTGAGAAAAATGCCACATATACGAAGACGAACTTAAATTGCGCCGTGGAAAAAAACAGCAATCCCAGCCATACTATCAAATTCACGTCCATATTGTCCACACTATCAGACAGTCATGTCAGCTTTTGGGTACTTATTTAGAACTAGCTGTGCCCGCGGCTCCGCTCACGTGGACTATACAACTATTTTTAATCTCACTCTCAAAACGACCCCGAACCCATTCCCGACCCCCAATCCCATTACAGCTCCAAATGTAGTCCCAACTCATCGCAATCTGTATTGCCCCGAAAATTATAATTATACTTCTTATATTGCGTATAGCTATACTAATACTAATATATTTGAAAACTAAGAATTCTCATAACTTTTGATTGTGTAAACCGATTACGATGAAATAAAGACTAAATGTTACTCCGAGTTAAGCCCTGTGTCTGTGAAAACTCCCTCAAAATCGTTCAGTAGTTTTTACGTGATGCGTGCACAAACAGACAAAAATGATCGTAAGTAATTTGTTCATCCCCCAAATATAGTTTTTTTTGCAAATATTTTCAATGTACAGACACGCGATGTTTACGTTTTTATTTATTAGATTTGATGCAAGCTAGCTACTTACATAATTGCATATAACGTCCTCCTGAAGAGACTCTCCTTATTTAGTTATCAATTAGACTTAATAAAATATATAAACAATACTTAAGAAAATTATCACAGAGCAAACTAAATACTGGAAGTAGGTATGATGATGACGTAGGTGACTGCAATAAGGTCGTTTTTTATCAGGCGGGTAGGACCGGTTGCCGGTAGCGTACGCCACTTTTTTTTTATTACCCACGACGGAACGGAGACTGTGAATGCGTTTGGGGTGAGAGGCAGTTTTAAAAACAAGGTTTTACCAAATAGCTTGGTTTTAAACATATTTTCGGCATTTTAGAGTAAAATAAAATTGTTTCTTAAAAAAAAATAGTAACGTCCGCCACGGGTAGCTATAGTATCTCAGGTCACGTCTTAAAGCCTGTTTTTAAACGTGTTTTAGTCGATTTTTCAGAAAAAAAATGATTGAAAAAAAAGTGTCTGGTTAAAAAAACGGTTTCAAATTTCTTTTGATTTCTGAATGACTTCTACAGAGAATGTCGTTATAAGTCCATATTAATCTTTCGTAAATAAATCGAACTAAAATAACAGAAGTAAGCATTTTTACGAGCATTTTCAACGGTGATTTTTGGTGGGCTGTCCATGGGGACTTTGCCATATTAACCCCGTTTGGGAGGCGGATTGGTGAAACACAGAAGAACGATGCTGACCGTCCCTGGTGCAATCCCTTAGTCGCCTTGACGACACCCACGGGAAGATTGATTATATGAAGATTTTCTATGCATTCCTGATAGACCCGCCTGAAAAAAAGACCTTATTGCGTTAAGGGTAAGATTACATCTAGTGCAGTATTTTTCTTATCCCCATAAATTAAAGGGACACTTAACATTTATACAAATGATTTTGTTATGAATTAAATCCATAATAAACTAAAGCTACGCTTTTTAGCACTTAAATTATAAAATAACTTAAATAAACGATTTCATTGAATACCTAAATGTTTTTTTGTCTTTTGACTAGATGGAAGTAACTCATCTCGGTTCAAATTGATTCGAATATCGTCCAAGCGAACGCTTAGCTCGTTTTGTGCCTAGCTGTTAATCGCGGGTGCTGTAAAGAATATAAAGCTTAGATATAGTGAGCGGCACATAACTAGAGACCGGAGAGAATGTAGGTCACGGTCACATCGCAAGTTACGAGCTTCGAACTGTAAACTTACTTCCCAAAGCTTATTTCCCGATAGCATTGTGATGAAATAAATAGCTGAATCTGAACACGCCAAAACGCCAACAAATTAATATGCCAATATGTTAACTGAGTGATCTTATATCTCGCGTACCATCCGAAATTCGCATCAATTTGAAGAGATCTTTAAATAGGGTTTGTATTGAATACATTAAAATTTAAAATAATATTTTGAATATTTTTCTAACAAAGCTTACAGCGTAAAAGTTTGGTTGGTTTAACCAGAGAATTTTAATAAGTATACGTATTATATAATTTAAGATTTCTTTTTATAAGGATTTTTTAAATGATAGCGACAAAAGCTCATTTTGTGGATAAAATAACTAAAAAATATAGTCCGGGAGAAGACAGTAGTTAAATTTTTTTCTGACAAATCTGGTTAACTTTACTACAAAAGATGATCCAAATAAAAACAAACTGTTGTGTATTTGTCCGTTTTAATTTTAAAACTGACAAATTGTTTGACAAATGGTTTTGTTATGAGAACACAAGCACCTATATGTCGACCAACATACCAGGGGCCAGTTCTACGAAGCGATTCTATATGAATTGTAAAGTGAAGAATTGCAATTAACTCTAACTCAAAATGTGGCTTTTAGAAAAACTATTTCCTACCGTTACTAATGTTACTTTATTATAGTGTTTATGTACAGTCAATGCCCAAGTAAATGTCCAAGTCCATTCTAATTTGAACTTTATCATCATTGGATAAGATGCTATGGTCTCCTAATTCGGAACGTGACTGTAGGTAGAATTCATAATAAACATGTTTTTTGAACTGTGGAGCCCAGCCTTTTTAAGGACGTTACTAATTTGATCTCTGAACGTCCTCCTAGGATGACCTCTAGCTGTGGTCCGCAGTGAGAAGAATAAAAGGAGGTGCATGATGACTGTAAGTGAGACTAGTGAAGTGTGTCAGGATCGCGCAAAGTGGCGAACAATCCCCCTGGTACTAAGGCGTGAGCTTATGTATGAACTGTAACATTTATGTTACCAATAAAATGTGTATTTTCATTTTACAATAGATTAGTGGAATAAAAAAAATTTTAGAGTGGGATTTGAAGCGTGAAGTTGCAGTGCTTCGTGGAACAGTCCCTAAATGGGTGACATGGTTACATACCACAACTCAAACAACACCCTTCGCCTTCGTTCGCCTCCCGGACTACAAATACTTGTTAATGTAACAAACAGTTACATTAAGTGTATTTTATTAACTTTGTAAAGAAAATGTACTTATACCAAATAATATTTGGTTATGACTAGATATCCTCGAGACACACTATTTCAACTTTTTCCCGAAGGAAATATGTATATTTATAATATCGTCGCTGAAAAGGCAAATCTGCTGAAGCGCTAAAATAGGAAGGTAGACAATGGAAAAAAAAATTACCTACATCTTTTTATCAAAACATCCGATTTTGATAAAACAAGTATGAAAATCGGATGTTTACATAAAAGTATATGTTTTTGTTCAGGTATTTCTTTTAAGAATTTACAATAAAACAACAAATTGTCTTATCCAAATCGGACTTTTTGTTAAAATATAAAAAACTTCTTTTTACCTTAAAATCCTATTTTTTCGCTTTAGAAATTTTGCCTTTCCATATTGTATAATTGATAGTGTAGTATCAGCCAAAATACATATGTGGCTCACTATCTACAAGTTCATGCATATTCTATATTTATAAAATATAGGCACAAATGAACCAATTGTGTTGTCCAACATCCACAACCAAAATTTTTTTTGTGTTTACCACTTTGGAAAAAATGGCTTCTTTTGGCAACTCTAGTTTGTAGCATAACAATTTTAGCGATATTTATAAATTTAAAAAGGAACTTACACACTGCGTTTGGCAACTAGAGGCAGAAGTTATGCAATACATCCATTTATCTCGCTCAGTTATAAAATCGAACACATTTGAGCGAGGGAGACAAAACGTAGAAATTGATTCATAAACTTGTGAAAATTGTAGTTTTTCAAGTTTATTACTAACACTGTTCGGATTAGGTAGAGCTATGCTGTTATAGTATGGACATGCCGCTTTTAAAAACCTATCCCGGAAATGAAAAAATATGGCTTAAGTCGTGATTTATGTATTTCAGTTTGTAATTTATTTAAATGTCTCAAAACAGTAAAAACGAGTTAAATTATTTATTATTTTCTATATAACTTACAGTTCATCATACCACCAAGCAAAATAATTTTTCTCACCTCATAAGTCACCTCAAAGTTTTTTCCTTCATGATTGACACTAATTGGTTATTAAATTAGATAACAGATGCATATTGAAAGCATCTGTAATCTAATTTAATAACCAATTAGTGTCAATCCTGAAGGAAAAAAACTTTGAGGTGAAACTATGAGCTACGAAAAGTTATTTTGCTTCATGGTATGAGGTGTAGTATAGTTTTAAAATCAATCTCCTGGAGGCATGTCCATATTAACATGTACGTTTGAGGTCATCGACACGAAATAGCTCCACCTACTCCGATCACTGATTTATTAATGAAGAATTCTAGGTCCCCTGATTTTGTATTTACATTCCAATTCAATTGTGGTATGAAAACAAACGCATTTGCGCCTCGAAAACAACATAAATAATAGATGGTGTTCCGAAATAAACCGCAAAGTTTACATGGTAATACAAACCTGTTGTTGCTGCTGGTGAGCTTTTCATGTATAAGTTACTGAGACGCAAATAGCGTTGGTTTTCCTATGACTATTGGTTTGAAATGTAATATAAGTATGGTAGTCTCGCAGGCTGGTCACTCCCAGCTTTATAATTTCAGAGTGTCTAAAATATCTGCACAAGTAAAGGCCTCATATATATGACGTAGCTATGATATTTAACACATGGAGTGGTCATTCTATACGCAGTATGATATATAGTTATAGACCGTTTAATTCACGATGGCACGCCTTGCTATTTTCGCGGGGACTGAAGAGCTAATCCGAACGTCAGTATCTGAGTGTACGTATGATTAATGTAACAATATAATGTATACAGTGAAATGTAAGCGATTTAGAGAATGGGGCGGGCCGTCGTGAATTGAACGACATATAACAATAAAAACATCGGTTTTTCTGTCGTGGTAGTGTGCAAGCATCCTAATAGCTCACCGCGCGAAGCTAAAGTTAATTCCAATCAAGTTACCTACGAGAACAAACTTCGTTTGCGTGTCGCTAACAAAATAAACGATATATGCTACTGATAAGTCAACTGCAAAGTAAAGGTAGCTATCGTTTGTAACGCCGCTTTTAGCATGTTTATTTTGTATAGATATCTATAAAACTGATTTTGAAGGGTCAATTAAGAAACATTGTTTAGGGGTCTAATAGCAATGTTTCCAGGAAAACTAAAAATTATATTAAATTTGGGAAAAATTCAGTTACTCTAAGGTTGAGTCTAAGAGATCCTTAAGTGGAATAAGTGCGCCTTTGTACACAGTTTTACTCCTATTTGGTTCTTGTTTTTGCTGTTCATTTTGGTACAATAAAGCGTTTACATATACAAATACATACGGAACCCACAATTGGTTGAGATGAGAAAATTGAAAATATACCAATCTTTTTAGATATACATATATATAAAAGTACATAAAATCCATCATGTTTTTAGTGGATTTTAGTGGATAAATGGGATATTTCAGGAAAACTAACAAAAAATTGCGGTTGTGTCACTTATTTTCTATTGAATATTTTAATTACGAGACGCAAATAAAGTTTGTGTGCGTTGGTACAGATTGGAACGTACTGCGCGTATGCACTTTATACAATATCTACAGGAAGCCAAGCTCAATATTCATAGAATATAATAAAAAACGCGACGTCTATCCCAACTACGTGTAAAAGCTATAACGTTCAAACTCCCAAAACTACCGCGAAATTGTAAAATTACTAATTTTAAACCGTAGTTTAATTGGCCCTTTTATTTTTAACACTATCCTATTTGGCACTAGTCACTGTCATTGGCACTATTTGTTACCCCAACGCTGGGATTGGGAACTGTCGTTTGGCACTGTCACTATATGCTTGCCCGGTGCGGCGGCAGATTGAACGTCAAGGTGTCATTAATGAAATACTGTTCCTGCTCCTCATCATCTGGAAGATAGTATCCGTAGCTCCCATCGTTTGAGATCTGGTCAGCCCCGTACTGTTTCCTCGGCATCTCACACGCATACTCATCCCAATTTCTATCAATAGATTTTCTTCTCTTGGCGAATAGAATCGATCCATCAAACGCGTACTCGTCATCGAAATGCAGCACTGCATCGTCGTAGAAGTAGTTCTCCACGCGCTTGTTGTTGGTATTCCTCGCTATGTTCTTCATCAGCTTCTTCCTCGCGTAGCTGGATTTCTCAGAGTCGTAGTCGTCTACCAAGGGATCGTTGCTGCGGTTCTCCGATATGAGGTTCATGGAGTATAGCGAGGAGCTGTGCGGGCTGGTGTCCATCTCCATCCTGGTGCTGAGGCTGTGTCTGTAGGGGTTGAGGTACTGTTCGTTGTTGTTGCATCTCATGTCGTACATCATCATGCCTCTGCGAAGCTGCTCACGCCTCTTGGCGACAATTTCCCTGAAATTGGAGATGGGTATTTTAATGTTTGATAATTAATAATTATATTCAAGTGTCCAGATTAAATTAGAGCGTTAGTAATACAATATAGCAACCAACCTAAATTTGTCAGGGTCAATCTGCTGTTCTTCCGCGATGTGGCTCAAGAAATCACCTGAAATTCTTAGGGTCTACATGTAATTTTTGGGGTCTACCTGCAATCTACTTAACTGGGGCTATCTCATCTTAAATCTGTAGGGTCTAAGTAAAGCCGGGCTGGAATCCTTAGGGTCTACCTGGAACTCACCTAAAATCGTCAGGGTCTATCTGGAACTCATTCTTGGCATTCATGTAGAGGTACCCAGATGCGGAGTTCAGCCGCAGGGACTGCGAGCGGCTCTTAGAGGAGGACTTCTCGATGTAGCGCGGGATCCCTCCGGAGCCGAGCTCGCGGTAGTTCTTGGATTTGATTTGTTTGATGTTTGTAGGGGGTACGGGGGAGAGCGGGTCGCGGTACGGGTTTCTGGAAAACGAAGGGTTTTAGGGACGTAAGCGAACAAACTACAGGTAGTGGGAGTTCAAAAATACACGATCTCCAAAAAGTATGACCATAATATTTTCTAAGCTCTAGACCACGGTAGGGCAAACGTAGCGAGGGACAACCGTCCACCGGATAGAGCGACGATATGCGTAAGATGGCTGACAGGAATTGGACCGCGTGGGAGTTGCCTATGTCCAGCAGTGGACTTTCACTGTTGAGTAATAAGCCCAAAGACGCCTCACGCAAGGCGAACATTCATATATCTGACACGGGACGCCGTGTACAAACTGCGGATATCGCCATATTAGTTTCTTACAAATGTCATGGCGCGACCTCGACCGGGCCAATCAGCGTGAAGTTCCCTCAGCACCTTGCCAGAGTTAGCTGTAGAATTAGGAGTCAATGGGCTAATAGGTCTATGGGATTATAAGTGTAAGGGCGTATAAGTCTATGGGCTTGTAAGCCTGTGAACCAACGATCTCTATGTACTACTAGATGGAGCGTTCCAAACAATTGTTCTGTTCTACGCAAGGAGCCGCAACTCGGTTACATTCACAACGAAACTTGTGCAGTTACTACGCAGAACATTTAATTATTAACTAAATAATGATGCTATTTACCCGAAGCGTCAATATTCAGTAATTAATAATTAAATGTTCTGCATAGTAACTGCACAAGTTTCCCGGATCCGCAGTTGCGTTAAACAGAGCGATTATTTGGAACACTTCATCTAGTAGTACATAGAGATCGTTGCTATGAACCAATATATCACGGGCACAGGCATTCTAAGTCTGTAGAATTAGTAGAATCAGGATTCTTTAGAGCTTATAAGTCGAGTTAGTATAATAACCAGGGATCGGAATAGCCTGTGTGAAAATACCTAAACTTCATAGCGGCACATGACATAGAGCTGCTGTTACCACCTTTCCCGGGATTCGAATTCCTGTGATTTCCGTTGTTTTAACCATGTTTTTATAAGTCACTTTCTTGTTTGTCTGTCTTTCTGTATGTCTATCGTTCCCCGTGGAATCTATCTACTCGAATTTCGAGCACTTCTCGATTAACTATCGGGCTGAAACTTTCAGTGTAGCTCACAATTCAATAACAATACATTATTAAGTCACTTTCTTGTCTGTCAGTCTGTCTGTCTGTCTGTCAATTTTTGTCTCAAGATTCCACGCGTTACACTGAAATTTTCAGCCCGATAGCTAATCGGGAAGTGCTCGAAATTCGAGTCAATATATTCCACGGGTAACGATAGATAGACAAACAAGAAAGTGACTTAATAAAAACGTGGTAATCATAACGGAAATTCCGGGAAGTCAAATCCCGGGAAAGGGGTAATAGCAGCTCTATGTCATGTGCCGCTATGAAGATTAAGTATTTTCACACAGGCTATTCCGATCCCTGATAATAACAGGCATTCTGAGTCGAATCAACAGGCTGGCATTATTGCACGCAGCAATATAAAGCCATGACCACCCGTGGGCACAGTGTCTGGATACCACAAGTGGGACTGGTGAAGAATTATCTGACTCACTTGTGTACTTGGAAGCAGTTGCAGGAGCAGCTGCAGACGCTGGGAGCGTACTCTTCGTCCACGTACAGGGGGATGAGAGACGTGTCGCCTGCGAAGAATAAAGCATAGACGATCTTACGAGATTCGATTTAACCATGATAGTAATCTTCTTCCTGTTGTCGCGACATTCCCGCCTCCTCTCCATTCTCCCCCTGCAACTTCTCTGAGCGAGGATCAACGGAGGTACACTAACACATACCAGTGAAGGTAGGGCGAGTCCCAAGGACTGAATCTACGCTACCTTGGGCCCTAGTCAAATTAAATTAAAGAAGTAAAGAGTCGAAGTAGGCAAGGAGGCCCCAGTTCCCTCTAGCAAATGGGAGTGTAGCAAAGAAATTATGACCAAAGTGGTCAATCGGGGGGTTGGGGGTTTGGTGTGGCCAAGATAAGCCTGGCCACCTAGTTGAACACCACGGACGTTTTAGCGCCTGTGTGACGCAGTGAGCTGTGACGGAGTAGCAGAAGGATACTTCGTATAATAGCAGGCATGGCAAAAACGCTTAAACGCTCGGAAGTTGGGACGGTTCGGAACCAGATCTCCATAAAATACCGGACGGTTCACGCAATTTAGATCCGATAGCAGGAGTTCACGTTCCCGACTGTAAACGTTGCATTCACAGTCGGGAGATGCGACTGTGAATGCAACGTTTTTGCATGCTTCATAGAGTGAAAGTTGCCGTGGCCGGGGAGGAACTGGGCGACGCAGCGGTCCACCTCCAGCCACCGTTTCTCCAATCTCTCCCTAACGCTTGGAAAGAATCTGAAGAGGTGCCTGCCCTTTTCAGATTCCTCCCATCTGCGTCGCCAATCGGACAGCAAAAGGTAATCCACAGCCGTTGCAGTGTCCCCGAACAGTCGGCATGGGCGGTCCCCGTCTCCGAAATCGGTCCAAGTAAGTTGTCGAGCTCTGAAGTGAACACGCCGCTGAATCTCCAAGTCTATCGGCCCGACCCCGGCCACGACTGGCGAGGCGGCGGTGATGGTCGGGCGGAGTGCCTGGCACATAGAGAGCGCGGCCATCCGCTGCCGGTGCCGCGACGTGCCACTCACCGGCGCCGCCGTGCCGGCGGTCGGCTGGCAGCCTGGTGCCGCGCGACACGCCGCGCAGCACGGCCCCGTCCGCCGTGATGACGTCACCCTCCAGCCGCACGGCCACTTGCTGCGCCTGGGCCACACACCAACAACTTAAATCTTTGCAAACGCATCTTAATTTTACTATTTCTCACTAGCATATGGTTACGTGGAATAAATCGCTCTTGTACATTTCTCCTACATATTTTCTGTAATTTGTGTGCAATAAAGTATATTCAATCAATCAATCAAGCATTTTTAATTTAATTACTCTTTATTGCACACTTAAATACAGATACGATACAGTACTAGCTTACATTTGTACATGCAGGCGGTAATTAGGTAATTAACAGCATTTTCAATGTAGGGACTTGGGTTGTTCGAATTTAGTTATTTAATTATTTTTATTATATAGCAAACTTTATAGCATATAAAATTGATAGAAAAACAAAAAACAAAAAAAAGAATATATTATTAGCCAATTATAAAGTTCGTCATTTTCAATAAATGGTTAAGTTTAACAAAGAGGGAAGAAAGCTACGACTTTATTTAATTTAAGATTAATCACACACACACACATATAATAAATACATCATCTGTAGGTAACATATGCAGCCATACGTTATAATTAAATTAAATAATAAATATGTCAGACATTCACACCAATTATCCAGTCCCAAACTAGGCAGACCCTGTACTATGGTTACTAGATAACGGATACACATACTTAAATAAATATATAAACATCCAAGACTTGGGTAAAAACATTCATATTCATCATAGGAACATTTGCCTCTAGCGGGATTCGAACCCGCAACCCCGTTCCGCCGCGAAGGTCGTCTAACACAGTATAAAATATGTCCACAGTGGGTGTATATCAGTGTTCGTGCCACGTGCCACGTGTGGGGTGTGGGGTGTGGGATGTGTACGTACCTGCTCGGCCTGCTGCTGGTCTCGCTTCTCGTCCTCGGTGTTCATGGTGACGAAGCGCAGCACCAGCAGGTTGAGGCAGGCGGCCACGATGGCCAGCCCGAACAGGATGAAGATCAGCGCGAACATCACGTACGACGGCTTGCGGTTCAGCGCGTTGTCCTTCTGCAGGGCAACCATGTCGCCGAAACCTGGGGCACACGGGATTATACTTAGGAAGCGACATCGCACGGTCCGACCGAAGATTCAGTTTCGGTTTCGGCAAAAAATCGGCCGAAACTTCGGCCGCGCCGAAACTCAGTTTTCGTGAATTGTAGTGCTTCATTCGGATGAGTTCGTGTGGAGTTTATGTACACGAGTGATGTATTGTTTATTATGTTTTTATATTAAAATTAATTATAACAGTCAATGCATGTCGTAACTAACGTTTGAATGACTTTATTTGTTGAATTTAATTTGTCATTTTTTTTGCCGAATATTTTTTATTATTATTTTTTACTCATTACAATACGTATATGTATTTTTTTTGTATGACGTATATTTTTATCAGGGTTCGCAAAAATCCGATATTTATAATAAATACCAAAATATCCGATATATGTCATGCATATGAAAAGATGCGATTTTTAGCCTGCAAGTGGCTTTATTTAATATTTGATCATTTAAATCAAAAGTGTAAAATAAAGATTGAGTTTGATTTATTTAATATATATTTATTTATTATAAAATTGAGACACAAAAAAACAGTCTTCGAGTTTAATAATAATTAATAATCAGTCTTATTTAATTAACAGTTAACCGAATTAAAATTTATAATGTTTAAATTCTTATTTAAAACGTCAGTTTAAAATTGTAATATTATTTAGTCCATAAGTCTATAAGCGGGACATCATCTTCTGGCTCCCTATCTAGTTGACTTACAGATTCTATCTCAACGTATTGGTGATCGCAGTAATGATCTTAACATACACAAGAGAACGCTGGTGCCCATCCCTGGTGCAGTACATACATACTTTGTGTTTTTTTTTAAATTACATTTAACAAGAATTAACTATAAAACATGTAAATCATAAACTACATTTCAGCATACAATAGAAACTTTAAAATGTCTAAATAAGTTTCGGTTTTAGCCGAAACTGAGACGGACGCCGAAGCTTCGGCTACAAATCCTGTTTCGGTCGGACACTAAAAACAATAGAAATCTCATATCAACACAGAAAATACAGCTAATTGAGATTAGCCTCCATGTACCTATTATTCCACTTAACACCTTTTCACTGGGGTATAATTTATTACTACTAGTACTAGTAGCTGGGACCAAAAACCCATCCGCCTTTGGCTACCGCACCTATTCTTCTAGACCTCACGGCTCATAAATAAATGCCATACTTCCAAGTGACTTAGTCGCAGTAGCTTTTCCTTGAACTTAGTAAACGCGGCCGCGCTTTTCCAAAGGTCAGTAATCAGTAGTCAGCGCTACAGAACAATTTCGGGATACTTAGAGGGATAATACTATATAGATAATAGATATCCGCTTGGGGGCGCTGTACCGACAAGTCGTTATTACGGCAGCTCCGCTATTTATTTTATTTTTAACTAGTAATCGTAGTTTTAAGTTATAAATAACCAGTGCCATCGTTAATTAGTTGTATTATTAAGTGTGTGGTGTAATATCTGTGCAAATACTAATTGTTTATATTGGTAATTAGCCAATAATAAAAAAGTGAAGGTAGGAAGAACAAGTTTTTGTAAACAAATTGTGCTATTGTGGAATTGTAAGGGGTGCTTTACTCGCGTAAAGCACTTTTTACTAATTTACATAACGATTTAGAACCTATTTATAAGTCAGCAAATCCAAAAATCCGCTAATTCTAGTATTCGAACCGCACGCAACATTGTATTGTTTTTGTGTGTGTGGTACAAGTGCCATAAGCGGTAGCGTTTTTACCAAATTGTAAGGGGCTGGTCCAAGCTCACTTATTGTAGCGGATAGTTGGCTCAGCTGATCGACTGCTCATTCAACTCTTTATTTTTTTTTATTTTTTAATAGCTATATTCAATAAAAAAATCATAATGCTGACCCGCAGAACTGCACATGTCAGTGAGTTGGAAGGCCAACTGAAAGTAGCTCTGACAGAACTGAAATCGGTTAAGGATTTGAATGAGCGGTTGTTAGAGGAAAGGGAAGATAGTGAAAAGGAAATTTTTAACATTGTAAATAAAAACAAATTTTTGAAGAATGAGATAGCGGAGATGCACATCGAACTCATGGATGTAATTGCACAGAGAGACCAACTTCAATGTTTAATTGACGAGTACACCCGCGATGACAGACTGTTTGAGGAGACCCTGGACCGTGTGAAGACCTTGGAAAGAAGCCTGCGTGAGGCTCAGGACCAGATTTTACATCTGACAGACGCGGCTGAAGACCGGAACATGCAGCACACACAGTCACTGTTCCGGGAACTTGTCGGTACATCCCACTCCGCTGTCTCATCCACAGAACAACATAGTACCACTATAAATCCCTTAGTCCTACAAAATAATAACATAAATAATACCATGACTATTGACTTAACATCTGACGACTGCCATAGTAATTGCGAGTGCGACGCACGGCGCCTGCGTTCAGAAATCATGGAGTTAAAGCAGTCGTTGGAAACAATGACCACCAAATATGAACTTGCAATGAGAGAAACCAGTGAACACGTGCTGGCTATGGATGGCTTGTTAGAGTTAAGTAAATATAATGAAGAAAGATTTAAATCTCTTATTACTAATTATGAGTGCTCATGTACTAAATGGCCACCAGGTTATTCACCGCCAACCCCGTCCGTGTGTATCACCTCTCATTCCGCGGATACTTCAGTGACTCAGGCGCCGTGTGGCGAAATCGAGTTAACTATGTGCAATAAACGGTTAGTAGATGGCACTGGTAGTGAACAGGGCGACCGAGCTGTGGAGGCATCGCCGCCGCCGCACTCGCGATCGAGTGCTAGTGGTGGCGGTGTATCTACAGCCGAAATGAACAGGGGCAAACAGCGGGATGACACTCGCTCCACCAAGCGCCGGAGCCGCCGTAAGCGCCTATCGCTGGCTGCCCGCGCTGCGGCCGAGGCACGACACCAGTGCCCGATCCTTGATAACCCACACGACAAGGTTGACAGCAGGGCAGCTGGTGGGGCCCCGGTGGGGGAGCGGGTGTCACTTCCGCCCCCTAAATCGAAAACCATAGTTTACTCAGATTCTATTGGGAAAGGTTTCGGTCCTCTTCTGTGTAATAATTTGGACCAACAGGTGACCAACATATGTAGTCCGGAGTTGTCATATAACGACATGTTTGGTAGAATATCGCAAGATACGAGTACATTTGACGCAAATACGACTGTGGTAATCTTGTACGGTAACCACATAAACGTCACCCAAGCGGACTTAAATAGGAGCATAGAATTAATGATAGAAATTTGCAATAAGACTAAGTGTAAATTTATTTTTTGCGCATTTCCGTATTGTGCGAACTTGTCAAAGGCGCACAATAATCGCATATTCAAAATGAATTTACACTTATATAATGCGTTAAGCATTTATAGTGACGCTATTTTGTACTTTGATACAAATAAGTTTATTAACCATTTTACTTTGACTAAAAGTAACATGTATTTGCCAAATAAATTTAAAAGACATTTAGCTACTTTGGTAGCCTATAATATACAACATTGCATGACGAAAGTTAGTTGTAAAACTAATAAACTCATACATTTTTTAGACTAGATACTGTGACAATAGAAAATCCCTCAAATGATAGCTTATCCTTATTAAATAAGAGGCAGGGATCTTCTAGCACACTTATGACAAAAGAAAAGCCCAATTTTATTCACATAATGCACCAAAACATGCGGGGCTTTTCTAGCAGCAAGGAATTAGAATTAGAATTATATTTGGAAAAAACCCAATTAGATATTGTCTGCCTAACTGAACATTGGCAATTACACCAATCCTTTGTAAGTTACGATAATTATAACATTGTAAGTTCTTACAACCGAGAGTCTGCTATTCACGGCGGTTCTTTGATACTAATTAGGAACACCATCAAATGCAAGGAACGCAAAGATGTGGTTGGGCTCTCGGTTGAGAGACATATTGAGTTATCTTGTGTTGAGCTGGACAAGTACATTGTAGTATGCGCGTATTGCCCTGATAGGAGTAAGTTTGAAACAATAGAATTAGTATTGGAAGATGTCTTGAGAATAATTTCCAAAACGGGAAAGTCTATCATTGTTTGTGGCGACTTCAACATAGACATTTTAGTGAAAGATAAAACCAGTACAAGGTTTCTAAATGTATTTAAATCTTTTAATTTAAATTGTGTGTTTTTCGAGCCTACCAGAGTAACGGCAACGACCACTACGTGTATAGATAACATCTTTTGCGATTGTGAATACAATGACAAGTCAACGATAAAATCTTTTAACTCAGATCACTGGGGACAGTTGGTGTCTTTTCCGTACGCTCGTCAACAACAGAGCATCACAGTTACAAAAAGGTCTACCGATGCTGGTCGACTTGAAGAATACATTGATGTGTTGGTTCAAAAACTGCCTCAATTTAATTATGATATCAGTGATCAATAGTATGGACAATAATTAATAGCGAATCGGGAAGAACCAAACCTCGCGACAACGATATTATCCTAAATACTGACCGCGGCACGTTAACATCGAATGCCGAGGTGGCTCAAGAGTTTGAAACTTTCTTTACTAATATACCACTAAAGACCACAGAAAACTTAAATTCATCGGCTGCTCTTTCTGCGGAATTTTTACGAAAGAACGTTCCCTCTTGCATCACTGAATTTGAATTTAGGCACGTGAACCCACAGGATATTATAACGTCCTTTAAACAAATAAAAATAAAAACCACTGAAGACCTGTGGGGTATGTCTGTTAAAGTATGTAATTCCATCATTGATATTTTAGCACCATATCTTGCCTTCGCGTTTAATCTCTCTATAGATCATGGCACTTTTCCCGATCTAATGAAGCTAAGTAAAACTATACCATTGTACAAATCAGGAGACAAAAGAGATCCTGGCAACTTTAGACCCATTTCGATCTTACCGGTACTTAGCAAAGTTTTCGAAAAGGTCATGCTCAGTCAAATGCTTGTACATTTCAACTGTAACAAACTTCTACATGACCAACAGTTTGGTTTCACTAAAGGCCGCTCGACGACGGACGCTGGTGCCGCTCTTCTGCACAATATTTTTGATGCTTTTGAGCGACACCACGATGCTATCGGGGTTTTTTGTGATTTATCTAAGGCGTTTGATTGCGTAGATCATAAAACGTTGCTCTTCAAATTAGAACATTACGGTATCAAAAATAAAAACCTTAGTTTATTGAACTCCTACCTAACAAACAGGATTCAAAAGGTTCAGATAAACGGTAAAAAGTCGCAGGGATCTCTTATTAAAATAGGAGTCCCACAGGGCTCAATATTAGGACCTTTCCTTTTTTTGGTTTATATAAACGATCTTCCGTACATGGTGCAGAATATGTCGAAGATTGTGTTGTTTGCAGATGATACTTCTCTGATTTTTGAAGTTAATAGACATGCTCAAAACTATGACGATGTGAACGACACCCTTCGGCAAGTTCATGAATGGTTTATTGCTAACAACCTTGTTTTAAACTCAAAAAAAACTAAATGCATAAAATTCACACTTCCAGGTGTTAAACCATGTGATAATGACATAATATTAAATAACGAGAAGTTAGCATTTGTGGATAATACGGTTTTCTTGGGGCTAACCCTTGACAAGAAGCTGCAATGGGGTCCACATATAGAATTGTTATCAGGTCGGCTAAGCTCCGCAGCATATGCCGTTAAAAAGATTAGAGAGTTGACAGATATAGCTACAGCAAGACTTGTATATTTTAGCTACTTTCACAGTCTTATGTCTTATGGCCTCTTGCTCTGGGGTCGTGCCGCTGATATCGATTCTATATTCATTTTACAAAAAAGAGTAATAAGATCTATTTATGGGCTTCGTAGTCGTGATTCTCTAAGAGAATTATTTAAGGAAATAAATATAATGACGGTGCCATGTCAATACATATTCGCTAACATTATGTTCGTTAGACAGAACCTTTCTTTACTCAGCTTAAATAGTGAGAGGCATAATTTAAATCTTAGAAATAATAATAAAATTCAAATCCATCATTCTAGATTGTCTAAGATCAATAATTCTTTTGTGGGGCTGTGCGTGCGTTACTACAATAAGGTTCCGAATGAAATTATTAACTTGCCTGAACAAAAATTCAAATCTTCTATAAAAGTTAATCTGTGCAAGAAAGCCTACTATAAGTTAGATGACTACTTAAATGATAAAAGTCCATGGAGTGCTTGATGGCTCAGCATAGGTAGACTTAATGATTGTAATGAATAAGATAAATCAAAGGTAGGGCCCTGTGCCGTTGGGTTTGTTGCCACTTCTTCCCCTCGGTTATACAGGTGGAAGTGGAGTAGATTTAGGCAGAATTTGACGTCAAAAAGAGAATTATGTGTTCCAATTTTGAAAATAAATATTTTGATTTTGATTTTGATTTTGATAATAACATAGGAACAAATGTGTACTGACCTATAGTAGTAAGCGTGATAAAGCAGTAGTAGACGCTGTCGAAGTAGCTCCACCCTTCGAACTTGGAAAACGCCGCCGCGCCCCCCGCGATGGTCAGCGACGAGAGTGTGGTCACCACACATATTAAGTCCACTTCGTTCGCGCTGGTTTGCTTGCAGTTCATTGCGAGCTTTATTTGTCTTATTATCACACTGTAAATATAGAAAACATACAGGATTTCAAATTTGTTAATGATTATATAATCAAGAAAAGGAAAAAAATATTATCTGTGATGAAAATAGTTTACTCATTGGTGGGATCTCATTAGAGGAAGTTTTCTCTAATATACAATATACTGTGGGTTATTATCTTATGAATCATATATAACTAATGTTAACAACTGAATTACAATAATCATAAATGATAGTATTTTTTCCCAACAAGTGCAATTAAAAGTAACTACTCGTCCAGATAAAAGCTTCATTAAAGCTACTATCACTTTAATGAGGATTTTGAACTAGTGTGAGTCGCCTACTAGCTCTAGTTGTATTATAATATAAAGACTGTTTCAAAAATACTTCGTTTCCAGAGCCGTAAAACATACAACCCATAAAAAAGGGAGTCGCAGCTGACCTGCTGAGCCTGTTGACTCGCTCGCCGATGCTCTGGAACATGATGAGCCCGAGCGGGATGCCCACTATCGCGTAGAACATCGTGAACAGCTTCCCGCCGATCGTTGACGGCGTCGAGTGCCCGTACCCTGGACAGAAGAATTCATAATCATTATCAGCCTATCGCCGTCCACTGTTGGATATAAAGTACTGTAGCCAGCGGAACAAGATCATTACAAAAATATATGAAGGAATGAATCTGAAAGCTGAAGATTATTTTATTTCGTTTGTTTTCGCCATTGCATTTCGTTATTTGTTCCAGGTATCAGAACTGAACAATGGTCAGAGTGTACAAAAGGAGGCACTATGGAAAAAATCTCTGATTGGTGTGAACATATTTCTGGGGCACAAAAAAAAAAACAAAAAAACCAAAAGGGGGTAAAAGAAATTTCTCAGCACCCCCCCTTTTGTACACCCTAACCCTCAGGTTTCCTGCGGGACCCATCCTGAGGGGGTGAAAAATTGAATGTCTGGTAATGCTACTCGTATCCTACAAATCGGAACACAACAAATCATTGCTGCTTGGCAGCATAAAAAGGTAAGAGAGTAGTTTACGTCGGATCCTCCACTAGAATCCTCCTACCCTACCCTACCCACCATCATCAACATAGACTCTTGGTGGTGGCCATTGACCATCAGGTAAACCATCACCCCCTTCCTCAGCTATCCAACTATCAATGAAGCATTCTTACCTATAGTAGTGAGGACCGTAGTTGCATAGTAAAAGGCGCCTGTGAACTTCCATTGCTGGCCCGCCTTGTGGGGCTCCGACTTGAGCACCACTGTCTCCATCACACGGAAATCCTCCGCAGTTATGTTGTACTTCCTTATTATCATGCCTTCGATTGCTGAAACGAATTGCATGTAATAAAGACGAGTTTCTTTATTTTTATTTCAAAGACAACATAGATCCATTGGTGTTAGTAATGCCTTAAACTAAGTTAGTTCTTAATAACTAAAAGTGATTTAGTTCTTTGGGTGAGTTTCCACACCAGAGGATAATATTATACATTGATAACAATAAATATTATGGGGAAAATAGGTGAGCAGCAAATTCCTGGTATGCATATATCGGAACTGGTTTATTGAAGTCTTTGAACTGTCACTTGTAACACTGGTTTTTAAAGAACTTGTTGTCTAATTTTAAAAGTGTTCACCCTATAATAATAAAGCTTTGTTATTTCATTTGTTACTGTGTTTATGAATATATTACCTTGTAAAACTTCAAATCTGTTCCTCTCCGTGGTAGACTCTAGAGCGTCGAACACAGCAGCACCAACAAGTAGATAGGTAAATGTGCACACAATTAACGATAAAGTGCGAACATTTTGCTTCTTCATCACTGCCGAGTGCGACCCCGGCCTAAGGGCGTAGGCCCAAGTGTACCTCCACCCTTATATCACCTCAGTCAATTACCATATTGTCTATGATTCCCTTTAGAACTAGGTAACCATTTTGCCATTATTCTACAAATATTAAAATTCGGCAGTCATGTTTCTTTTGCTACAGATATGCAAACTTCCAATTTAGAATGTTTTGTCTATGGTTCAGGGGGTGCATATTCACAACCAGTGTATTTCATTTTGAAAGTTAATTCTCACATGTAGGGAATGTTTATAAATAAAATGCTATGGATAAATTGATCCCATTATTTATAGGAAGTCGGCTTCTAAAATTTTAGTTTCATCTCTACCTCTATAGGAAGTTTTGTTTCTGTACATTTTAATGTTTGGCATATATGTTTCTTTACCTGGAAAAAGACATTAGGAGATTTTAAATAAAAATAAGTAATAAATATATAGTAATTGAAATAGTTAAATGTGTAACTTACCAATTGAAAAATACTAGGGGTTAACAAAGTTGAAACTTAGAAATAAAAAAGTAAAATATAAAATAAAACTTTATTTAAAAAAATAACAAATCATAAGAAAATAAATCATTCATCCTAAACTTAACAAAACAAATAAAAAAATAAACAGTCTTATTATAATAAACTAAAATAACTGCCAGTTATCTAATAAGTCATGTGAAAACAAATCATGAAAAAAAAAACAGTCAATTCAATTAATGTAACCAGCCTGTAACAAATACAATTCAGATTCAAACAAAGAACTCACCCTATTCCAAATGGAAAAGGTCACGGCAACATTCGTTTGCAATTTGTTTCGCAATTTTATCACAAACGGCATCTATTAATATTTAATTATCTGCAAAGCTGAATCCTAAAAATAACATCTTGCTAAAGTCCGCAGTCTCAACCATAGGTCAACGCACACCTTAGAACTGGGTCAAACCATATGACATCTATTTTCTACATTTTTTAAAAGTAATTGCAAAGGAAACGCTCGAAAAGGCCTCTCTTGTGTCATCACAAGGCATATTAAGTAATTAAAAATCTGAATTAGAGCAAAAATTAATTAATTTTCAGATGAAACCTTCTATGCGGTTGCGGTACAGACTGCTGTCTTCTCTCTGTCCTGTCAAATTCACTTGCTCTGCTTTCGAGCATCACGCTACCACTTTCTTATCACAATACCATGGTGAATTACTAGTGAGGAACGTTTTACTTAATTGCATTTGGGTTTCTAAAAATAACAAAAAAATATTATTTTTGGCGAGCAACCGCCTTGCACTTCCTTGATTGACCTGACTAGTGTTGTCAGGAGAGATAAAAATATTTATGTATATTCTATTGTGGGACGAGTGTTGCCTATTAAAATAATGATAGATTTCAAAAACACTCAAAAAACATTACTTAATTAAATCATAATGTGAGCTCGTTAATTATTATTAAATAATTTAACTTGTTTGCTTATAAAAAAAAGATTTGGGCAAGTTTTGTTTACACGTAGCTTAACGTTTGCTTACTAAACTAGCTCTCAATAAGTTTATAACTTAACCGCTAGGTGGCTCTGTTATCTGTAATGCAGTATTTCAGTGGCGCATTGCTGCAAGTAAGCGTTTACTTACTATTTTGAAAAAGAGAGGTGGTACGTACTGGGCCGTAAGATGTGGCCGTATAACTCGATAACTACTGAACTGGACCGATTGGCCTGATTTTGAAAAATATAATTATGAGTAGGTATGTAAAATTGGCCAGCCACAAATTTCAGAAAATCTCAAAATATACAATTACGAATAAATGACCAGCCCAAGCACCATATCCAATGATGATAAAGTTAATATTAGAATGAATTAGGTCATTTATGTACTGACTGTGCTGTTCTTATTAGGTATCCATCAAAACGGATGCCCTTATTGTGACAATTTTTTTTATGTACCTACTGAAGTGACGTTTCTATTGCATTATAATAATTATTTTCTGAAACACAGTCATTATTTGTTTTTTACTTGTTTAGACAATAAAATAGACCATCTGCTTAAGAAAATCATTAGTAGGTAGGTATATTATTAATGAAATATTTGTATTTTTACACAAATAATAATGTAATAATAATGAATGTAGGTACCTAAAGTGAATAAATATAAATATATATATTCTTTTTCTATTTAGTGTTAATGATTCTAAATGTCGACAATGTTTTATTTTCTTTATTCTGTGTTATATGTTGAAATAATTCAGTTATAAATATAGAAATAATTCATTTTGTTCTGCTTACAATATAGGTATATAACGACCCTTTCATCATAGTATTCCACTTTTGGTGGCCTGCCCGTTGGGGGATTTGTCATAATCACCACGCTTGGTAGGCGGATTGGTGATCGCAGTACATACACAGCTGCCTGTCCCTGGTGCAATCCCTGACTAACACCCACGGGAAGATTGGGGTTGGCCTTATTCTAAACCGGAAAGGACACGGCCGGTCCGATTAATTAAGTTTAATTATTTGTACAATACAGCTTGCTTGCTTGTAGAATACAGCCAAAGGGCTAGTTTTCTTACGCTAGTCGTGGTCGCGGCGCATGCGCCGGCCGCGTGCAGCGCGCAACCAGGCCGTGAAGCGAAAGCTGTGCAGGGCCGCTTTCACAGCGCCACAGAGTTGGGCGAGTGTGACATAGTATCATTTTGGTGTGTTTTATATATCATACGTCATCTCATTTATCCTAGACTTAAATGGTAAAGAGGAGCAGCTGCCGATGCAAAATTTGGTCATTCTGGATCGACAACACATTCATAACCTCTCATACTTGTATTCACTTACACATTTCGACATGGCGCATGATCGGTGTACGCCTGAGTATGGCGACTTGCCTCCATTGTTGTTTTATTGCCTTCCGCAATAAACTTCACTACACCAGGTTCCGACCTCCGCATTCAACTGCTTTCACGAGATAATGATTATACGAATCCGCCAAACGGACCTACGATCTGAGGTAGATTGCCATAAGAGGCTGGTGCGGAGGGCGAAGGACCATGTAACGTGTGATGATAAATCTGCTAATATATTTGCTCTTGCCAATGACGCCGAAAACGTGACAATTTGAACATTGTGAATCACAGAAGTAGATTTGAAAAGGATTAGATAGGCCGGGATCGGTTTTTGTTTTAAGACTTTAGCAATAATGCCAACAGGTCTAATCACGATATCTTTTTATTTTTTGTTTATATGAGTATAAGAGTACCTCATAACAACGTTTGTCCTAAAATAGTCACAGATTTTCTTTACTAACGTTGATAGTAAGCTTTAGTAAGGTTTGAGGTTAGGAGGTCTGCTTAGTCAGTTTATTACGTTTCCTTCATGTACACACCCACGCATATACATAATGAATTTACTAACTATACTAAATACCAAAGTCCGAATTATACATTATTTTGGATTACACAAAAAATAAAATACACCACAAAATGTTCTTCAAAAAACACGTGAACAACCTCCCCCGTAATGTTAATACCGGGGTCGGTTAAAACAGGGTACGTTCGAAACAACGCTGACAGCTGGGAGCGTACAAAGGAAACATTGAAGGGGAACTCGGAACGGAACCTTAGTCAGTGTTCAGTGTCGCTTCGAACGTATTATACCTGTGTGAGAGGGGTAATTGTGTTGTTGCGAATAAAAGTAAGTACTTTTATTGCAATTCTTTTGTATTTTTATCCACAACTTTTTAGATATGGTATCTGATGTAATTGTTTTGGCTGCTGTAGTGTAAATATGGCGTAATGGTTTAATATGTACGTTGTTTATTTTTTGAGGTTATGAAGAACAATTTTTAAAAGGGATGGTGGGGTTTGTTTTGGACGTCAAATAAAACGTTTTAACCATGTATTTTAAAACGCTTAAATTTGAGTGTGAGCGAGACACACTTCTCATTGTCATAGTAACTTTAGGGTCTTTCTATACTTATCGACCCAAAATCAGCTATAGTCGTTCAGATCAGAGCAGAAACTACTTTATCTCAACGAAATAAGGCATGTCGGCCGATGTCGTGCCGTGCCGTGATGCGTACCTACGACGTCGTTCAAATCTTTATTCCGTTAAGATTTCCTGAACTACCTACTAAAGTCTTCCGCGTCGATAAGTACACAGACCCTTAGGAAACATATGAGTAACTGGGATTCCCTCCTCCTCTATTTGTATTCCCGCCTGTTCATTATCAATTTGGGGTCGGATGAAACGTTTCAACCGACCCCATGTAAATATATCAAATCGTTTAAAGTTGTGTTTTGCCTTTTTAGATGCCTAGAAAACGTGAAAGAAAAACATGTAAAGGGCGGAGTGATTTATCTCAGTATATAAAAGCATATGAAGAACTTGAAAAAGGCGCGACCCTAAGAAAAGCAGCAGTTAAATATAAGTTAAATTACGTGTCCTTACTTCGCTATAAAAGAAAACGAGAGGCTAACGAGGATGGAAGTGGGGCGTCGACTTCTATGGGCTACGTGGCACACAACAAGGTCTTCACAGATGCACAAGAGGAGACCTTAGCCAAGTATTTGATGCGATGTTCTGACGTTTATTATGGACTACAGCCTAAAGACATGAGAAAACTAAGTTACGAGCTGACTACAAAGTATAATCTAAAACGACCAAGTTCCTGGGTGGACAACGAAATGGCCGGAGAGGATTGGTTCAGTGCGTTTATGAGCAGAAATCCAAAACTCTCTGTAATAACTACTCAAGCCACGAGATTGTCAAGAGCCGCAAGTTTTAATCGCATAAACGTCGATGCCTTCTACGATAATTTGAAAAAAGTTATGGATCTGCATGGTTTCCAGCCACAAGATATTTATAATGTAGTCGAAGTCGGCGTAACTACTGATCCAAGTCCTGATAGAGTGGTGACCAGACGTGGTGGGCGCCAGGTTGGATCAGTGACAGCAGAGCTAGGTAGACTGGTCACAATATCCTTCGCAGGGAGTGCTTCGGGAAACATTATACCCCCTCTATTTGTATTCCCGCGTGTTCGATGCCAGGACCATTTCGTTAGAGATGACCCATTAGGGACAATGGTCGCTTCTGGGTCGGACCAAGACGTAGGTTTCATGGAATTTTTGGAACATTTTCAAGAACACACAAACGCTTCAACTACCCATAAAGTATTACTTGTTTTAGACAATAATTCGTCCCACATTCATATTGATGCTCTGGATTTCTGTGATGAAAACGGAATCGTGTTAGTGTCTTTTCAGCAGCACTGGCACAAGTTGCAACCTCTTGATTTGGTGTATGGGCCGTTAAAAAAAGCTATAAATTCTTCGTGTGAAGCTTGGATGCGAAATCACTCTAGCAAAACAATGGTTACATATGACATACCAGGTATTGTGGCTACTGCTATGCCATTAGCTCTTACCCCAGCCAATATTCAGGCTGGTTTTGAGAAAACTCGGATTTATCCATTTAACCGCAATATATTTACTGATCTTCATTTTGCACTACCTAGTGACTGATCGGCCAAGTCCAAATGAAGCTAATCTGCTTGAAGACAACCATTTTCCGGTAAATCCGGATGGATCCTGAACATGACATGCTACAGCGAAACTATTTTCTAGCAGGTGATTAACAGTCGCCTAATCTGAATGATTTGGACGGAACGCGTCGCTCAAGCAAGTGTGATGCATTAGGAATCAAAATGTTATTAATATTTCCTGTGTACAATTAAAATGGTTATAATAGAAATGCACTCTTATTAGGCTAGAACATCCCTATATCAATCCTAGATCTCGGCTGCGCAGTGTCATAAAATTGAGATGCAAAATGGCTTTGCGGTTGTAAGGTCTGGCGGTTGCAGCGGCGGTCAGTGGGGGGGACGGGAGGGAGCTGTACTAGACCTTTCTCTCAAGTTCTGGGTCACGTCTGTTTATGTAAGCCGTCGTATTTACGTTTGTTAGCTAGCTAGCTGTTAGCTTGTGGTGGGGTACCGTTTTAGCTGGTTATTTGTTGTTCGTTAATGAACAATGGTAATCGTTGTATTAATTGTAGTTTACTTCGGATTAAATGATGTGGGTTATCATATTTTTCTTCCTGCGTACCATAGCTACCTTTGCTGCTCATATTACTAACCGATAACGATATCATTTTTTTGACAGAAAAGGTAGCAGGATACGTGATACATATTATCACTTTTAAATCTATGTTTTGTCCTTCATGAGATAGATTAGAGGGTAGACGTGAGCCCTAGCTCATAGTGGAACCCTGGCTTAGTTCGTGTATTAATATTGTTTATCTTACATCATGTATGACTTACCTACCTATATTGATAAGGTTGAAAGTTCAAACTCAGGATTCAAATTAAAGAATTCTATAAGTACTCTATCATAGCGTCAAGAAGGAAGAAAGCATCGTGAAAGAAATTAAAACTGAGGATGAATTAATTTAGTTTGAAGGGACGGAGAGCTAGGGTATAATGAGCGATTTTCAAGATACCTACTTAATTTTTGTTGCTAATGTGATAGATATACCTAGTTCCAATTGTCAATCGAGATTCAAAACTACAATGACAACCTTAGAGGACAACATAAAATACCGGCTGTAGTTTTTTTAAATAAATTTTATGGCCTTGCTCCACGGACTTTAGCATTCTCACATAATTTGACATTAGATTCAGTCAAGTGTCATCTATACGTGTGTCATGCATAAAAGATGTACTGGAAATTCTCCTATTACAGGCACACAAAGCAGTCTAACATAGTTCTTAAGGTGGCAACACACTTGTGGCCTTTGGGCTGCAGGTTTATGGCCGATCACCATCACCACTTATATAGGTCTAGGTAGGGTATCTGTTTGCAAGTTCTAACCGTGAAAACGGACAGGCTATTGAAGCAATTCTGGTTTACTCATACTTTTTATTCAAACTAAAGAAACACTTGGTTATGTCTCAAACATATCTTATATGTCTATATAAATGAAGCCTACCAATTTGCACAAGTCCACTTTCAGAACTATGTTAACCAATATGCCTAAAAGTGGGACATGTGTCTTGAATGTGTTAAACTTTACGTGCTTGCTACATTGTCTAACATTGCATCCCGTTGCATTGTATTGTATGATATTACATCGAGTCCCACTTTTCTCGGTTTTCTCTTGCCAGTGAAAGGGCCGTCGGTAGGGCGGACTTACTTCTAGAGCTCTCCACGAGCTACCTCCGTTTCTAATCCATTACCGACAGACGATTTAGATAAACTATTAATTTCAATTCATATGTTTTCTATATATAAGATAATATACCTAACGTAGGTATTTACTACAGCTAGCCTAAACCGTTAGGTCTAGAAACTTGAAATTTTGCATAGTTGTTTTTGCACAGATGACGTAGATAAAACCTTTAAAAAATATTTTTTCATTCCAACCCATAATAACGTGTTGAAACCATCGAAATTAGTACATAGAGATCGTTGGTTGAAACGAATTCACGGGCAACAGCTATCGTAATATACGAGTGTGTACTAAGGATTAATTGCATTATATTCTGCCCTGTTACCAAAGAAGTGTTGAGGCAAATTTTTTGAAATTGTCATAATAGGGTCAAACTGGTTTTGTAGAATCCTATGAATGATGAATTCTATAATTCTTCAATTCGCGAAAAAACTTTGGTAACAGGGCAGTATTATTTTTCAGTAGTGTCGGTCCAGAGTAGAGCAGATAAATTGCTCTTATTAGTACCATCCGGGTGCCATTATTTTTTACGTTTTTTTGTAGAACACGACAGACAGCCTGTCATTGGCAAGCGGTCAATGTCGCCCATAAATTTGCCAATAAGTGAGTACGGAATAATAGCATTCAAGTGGCAAATCTCGTTTCCTCCAGAGATTTTGACATGCAGGGAATGGTTACGTTTCTGCAGTTGATGATTAATTATTTACAGGTCCAGTCTTCTAGCGGAGAGCTTTTGACCAACTCTCTTGTTGCTGAAACTTACCTTTGTTCCCTCTAACATATTTGGCTACCTCCAGAACGAGATTTGGTAGTTATTTTCGGAGTTGGACATAAAGCGACTTGGACATTGTGCTATGAATCCGTGTGTATGTACATATATGGCATATATGGTCAAGTAACGTGGTCCTTGAGGAGTTTAAACATCGGCAAAGATGTGGAATTTCAAGACCAGTCAGCAAATTGACGTTTGTTCAACTAAGACCTTTGGTGTTGATAGTGAGTGGATACCTGCGAGTCATAAGTGAACTTTGGACTGGTGCAGAGAACAACGCAAAATTACCCTGGGGACTGGGAAGGAAGGTCCCGTGTGCCTGAATAACCAAAACGCATCAATTCCATATTTAGTAACATATAATGGACCTAGTTGTCTAAAAGGCAAGAGGATTTTGTATTAATTACTGGCCTTTCATCATCCAAACCAGGGCACAGGCATCCTTCTGCACCCGGTCCTCCGCCCTTTACATCCAGCCGCTTCTTAAATGGTTCTCGCATTGTAGCCCGCCCACTAATCCTCTATCCATTGCCCGTCAACCGCCTGTCAACGTCAATGACTCAATAAACTTGTTAATAGTTACCAAGTTTAACTACAATTAACTGAGTTGTCAAATCTGTGCTCATTTCACCCACTAGCTAAACACCTTTCTTTACTCACACACAAGCAATATGCAGTAAGTATTACACTGCCTGTAGACAGTCCTATTAGTGTGTGTAAGAGTGTAAACAGACGTTCATGAATACGCAATTCCGCTTCTGTGTTAGTGCGAAAGTGGGGATGCGTTCGTAGCAACGATTCACAGACGACGTTAATGTGCGTGGGATTAGTCTGTGTGCGTGTTGCGTATACGCACGCAATGCCAATGTCAGTTGCGTATCGACGGACGGAAAGTCTATAAGCTTCGGGCGGACGTTACATGAGCGGAAAAATTACTTGTTTGTAAAGGAAATCGTGTTTTATTTGCGTGTTTTGTTAGAGAGGGTAAAAATAAATTGTTTTTTGAAGACATTTATTGTATTTGTTGGTCCTTCGAGCTGGATACATGTAAATAGATTTTATGTAATATTCTGCAATGTTACATATACCTACACATAGTTCGAACAGTGGGTCTCTTGTGTCAACTTTTCATTTTGTATGAGAGATTCTCTCTCATAGAGAGTAATAGCGAACTTCATAGAAAGTCGTAGAAATAAAGTTTTATCAGCTTTTGGTTACAGAATGTCTCTTTAATGGGTCATTAGACCTAAGTAGCACCTATTAGTAAAATTTAATTGGGTTATTTAAAAATCAATATCTTTTAGGCGCATAAAACGTAAATATCTTTAGTGTTGGTATATGCAACAGTATTCTGGCTTTTCCTCTATCAAAGGAGGCTAAACTGTTGTATGCACTAACGCTGGTAGGCTTAATCGGAGATAGAGGACTTTTAATTACGAGGGTAACATGGTCAGCATTTTGTACCAGACCCTCAATAAATAAATAAACATTTCAAAAATCTATTGGCCACGTCTATCCAGCATGGTCCTAGTGGATATTACTTCAATAGTGGTTCACAAGCTCATGATGAGGACGAAATTAAACAAAAAGCTTGAGAACTAAAATAATTGCAGTGTAAATCACTACTAAGATAAATTAAATTAATTTCGATCACATAACGTAACACACAACTAACGTGACCATTTTTACTTTTACCTACTGAAAACGGGACAGATTATAGTAAGTAATAGTAGCACATTAAAAAAACATTATTTAAGAGAAGTTTTATTTATCAAAATAGAATTATGATTTTTTTTCATAGCTAGTTACGAATTTAACAACAAATGAAATTTTAGGCCGGTTTTCTTAATGTTCACCTCCGCTTATCAATTTCAATGTCATAATTGTTGTGTGGTTTTTCAAAACGGGTCAAAACGCGTCCAGAAACTTTCCTAACTTAATTTTGGACCGAGTACTGAAAAAGGGACTGTCCTTTAAAAACGAGACGTATGGTTCTGTTACACCATTACCTTAGTGGTGAATTGGGTAAACCATGGAACTTTGGAAAGGGTTCATATTGTGTTTGTATACCTACATATATGATTATACTCGTATCAATGGAGGCTTCATAGAGAATATTCTCTTATGAAAATTGTCCAATTACGGGTGACTTAGGCTGTCGGTAGTCTATCATGCGGATTGCGCTAGGGTTGCCTAAATTATTTATTACATCATCCGCTCTTCAGCAGGCGTTGATCAAGATATTTTGGCTTTATAATAAACTGGATGTTGCCCGCAGCTTCCACCGCGTGGAATAAATCTGTTTCCCCAGGGAACAATTTTTCTCCGAGGTAAAAATAGTCTATGTTCATATCCATGAAACAGATTATTTGTATGCAAAGTTGCATGGAGATTAGTTGAATAGTCCGCGTGACCTAAGCGGTCAACCAACAAACTTACTTTCAAATTTATAATTTAGCTATGTTATGATAAATCTTTTAATATACATATACATACAGTTGCCTAATATAAAATTGAAAATTAGACTAGGACGACACACAGACTATGACCAACCTGTGAGAATCGAACTCTCTACCTTTTAAGCCACTAAGACAACGAGGCGATCAGCCTTTCACCTGGTAAACCAGTATTTTTCTAGAGGTGCGGAGACTTTTCTGGAATTAAGGACAAATTAGCATATCAACATTGACAGAATTCTTAAAATCGGTTCGATAGGTCCGGAGGAGCGGACGGACGTATATCTAGTCGAGTTATACCTACGAATCAGCCTGAATTATATACTTAGTAGTAGAAGACACGATAGATGAAAGAAATTACCTATATCTGACGCCAAATACCAATGGTAGAATTGTAGTGTTACATACATACATAATGCTCACGCCTTGGTCCCAGAGGGGTAGGCAGAGACGATGTATCGCCACTTTGCGCAATCTAATGTCGCAAAACGCTTTCCTGCGCCCGCTTTTCGCCTTGAAAAGTGGTAGAACCAGCGTCATTAACACGAGGCTTTCTAAGGTAGTCTTTACGGTGGCAAACCACATGTGACCTGCAGATTTATGGGAGACAGTGACCGCTTAACATCTGGCGGGGTGTCTGTCCGTTTGCCACTTAACACCGTAAAACAAAAACCTGATTATTTAACGAATTTCTAAAAGTCGTTAATTGAAAGAGAAACATACAACTTTGTAACATAAAATGTGTCAACCCTAGACTCCAGAGAAAGCAGCGCAGGCGCGAGCTGCATAGACTGCACTTGTGTTAGATATAATTGTTCTTGATACTTAAATATAACTTAATGAAAAATCTATTTCTGTGCAGTTTCCGTTAAAAATGCAAGGGAGTAAAATAAAGAAATACTTACTTAAATTATTTAATTAAATAACGCCTAATTATACTTATAGCTAATTATATAGATAATACTTAGTTCTAATAATACAAACGGAAAGATAACGTTGACTGAGAAAGCAATGATGATGCTTGAGAATTAACAATTGTAACGTTCTTGCGATAACTTAACTTTTATATTTTTCTACTACAAACTTAGTAGGTACTGAAAAGATTACTATTTTCGGCCGCTTGGAGTGCTAGGCTGAGCGCTTTAGACAAAGAGAATATAACTAGTAAGAGACGGGACTCCCATACAAGATTTTTGACAAAAGCAACACATGATCCGTCTGGTTACGAAGACCACTGGAGTCCTATACCAATTTTGGGTTTCAGTGCTCTTCCTGATTTGGACGGATTAGGCTACCGTTTCATACATCGGTTTCTATAATCCGTCTGGTTACTAAGACCACTGAGTCCTATAACAATTTTGGATTTTAGTGGTTTAATGCTAGATCCTTGGTTTCAGTTCTCTTCCTGATTTGGACGGATTAGGCCGCCATTAAAAACTCTGTCCGTTTCATACATCGGTTTTTACTACTGAGTTGCGTCAGCCTGGCTCTAGAGTCAATTCTTTAAATTTTTCCCTAATTGTGGCGTTGCATTGACCTCAACTGTCATTGTCACTCGAGACCCGAAAACCAAAGACGTCAAATTCGGTTGATAGTTATTTTATTTATTTACTAGCTGTTGCCCGCGACTTCGTCCGCGTGGACAACTTATCATTACAAATTATTATGTATTTCCCGTAGGAATGGGATGTTTTTTCGGGATAAAAACTATCCTACGTCCTATTCCAGGACCTAATCTATATGTGTGCCAAGTTTCATAACGATCCGTCTAGCGGTTGAAGCGTTATCGAGTAACAAACATCCAAACTTTCGCATTTATAATATTAGTAGGATCACCTTGCTTTTAAGATGGAGTTTAGTTACGCATAGAGTTCAGAGCGTTCACCCTAGTGCTCCAAGCGACCGAAAATATAATCTTTTCAGTGCATCTATTGCAAACATTACCAACAGAAATTCAGAGCTGGAAAATCGCTCATTAAATCTAGTATCAAGATCGTGTAGTTGTACTTCCTAACATTGATAGCTAGCTCGGGGTTCTAAAACTAGGGAAAGTAGCAGTTGTATCGACTAGAGTGGGTGCCTATTGGTAACCCACCGTTATATTATACGTGTTAGTGTGTTACTATTAGCTAAGTACTTCATTACAATATTACACCGCTGGCACTCCTATACAAGAAACTTATTTCATTACCTACTATCAGGACCACTAGTCTATCCGTACACGGTACGTTGCGACGATGCAGACTGGCCTATTTCATTTTTGATAGATGTTCATACATACATATCGGCCCTTAGACGTCCACCGTTGGACATATTTTTTCCCTGATGAACGCCACCACACCCGGTCCAACCGCTTCTGACCCCCTTCGAGTCGTCGGTCCATCTGCCAGCGGTGTGAACGTCCCACCCTGCGCGTGCCGATCCGCAGTCTCTACTCCAGACTCGTCTGCCCCAACGGCCGTATTTTGATAGTTTTCTTTTAATATCTCCTGAAATACACTTTTTTCTGAATTTACCCACCATCGTCGGGAAATTTAGCTCATACAAGCTGAAGTATGTACTCAATTTTAGCTCAATCGGTATAGTAGTTTTAGAGTAATCAGGACGGACGGACATATAAGTTTCGTGTTCGTTTCGGCAGAAGCCTACAACGGGTGGTACAGAAAGAAAAGTAGAACAGATTTTTTGCGTAAATAGGGTAAATAACAGTAGGGTGCATATTATTGGAGGTTAGGGTTACTAATGAAAGACTCTATTATCGATTTAAATGAATATGATTTTATTAATCGATATTTAATATAGGAGAGGTGTGTGCGTGTTCTCTATTGTAGGACACAGTCGAGACAAAAGCTAAAGCAGTGCTATACCCTTCAGGCTTCATCTACCTAGATGAAATAAGAGCCTGTTAATATAAACAACGTGTATGAAAGAGAAGCACTCTCTAACTATTTGTTAGAGTGAGATAGATTCATTTTTGATATATTCCAACACGCCCCCTCAAAAATGAATTCTCTCTCCAAAATAATAATTAAAATTGTTTACAACAAAAATATCACACACCTTCCTTTGTCTGGGAACAATCATTATCATGGTCCAACATTTGTTGCGCAGGATTAGGGAAAACCCAGAAAACCCTAATCAGACCATTTAACTTAGTTAAATTTAATCAAATTGCATTTCAACAATAAAACTTATTCTAAACCCATATCACATCTCATTTTCTTGAGAGAGATAGTAGGTAATGGTTTTGTCAATATATCTGCCATCTTAACTATAGAAATTAAAACTATAGGAATTAAAAATGTAAACCTTTGGGAATATAAGTAGTTTAATTTTACTACATTTTGCTGAACCTGCTCTCTTCAAAAATGATATTTTATGTCAATATGTTTCAATCTTTAATGATTGGTCAGATTATTAGCGATACTAATACAACCATTATTATTGTCTTCAAATATAATAATGGGTTCAGTGATTTTTAAATGTATACTTTTTCTACCAGAGACTTCATTCAGCCATAATGCTTCTTTAATAGCTTCATACAAAGCCATTCAGCTTCAGTAGATGATGCTGCTACTGATGTTTGCCTCTTTGTACACCAACTCAGTACATTGGTTAAATAGTTTAAATTTATATACAGTAGTATACTTTTTCTATCACTTCATGGCTACCCCAATCAGAATCGACATATCCACATAAAACATTATCATAATTCTTTCTTATACTTATACTTAAATTTTAAGCAATAGTACCTCTTAGATATCTTAGTACTCGTTTTAAACTTTGCCATAACTCTTATTTGTTATTGTTATTTGTATAACGACTGAATTCATGCTTGTACCTGTGCCTGTACTTAAATTCGGCCGTGTACTCTTACAAAGCATAACATACATTAAACAATCTATCAGGTTACGGTATGGTGCGTCATTATTTGTTATAAGAGTTTAGTACCTCATAGTTTAATTTGACTACAGTTGAAGTGCCCACAGGGATGCATTCAGTCATGTTAAATTTATTTTAAAAATTGTTTGAATATATGCACTTTGGCCTAATGTTATTTTATTCGAGTTACTATGATATTAAGAAAGAATGTTGTCTAACAAATCTGTCGTTTCAAATTTTCCAATTAGATTATTTAAAATTATATTATTGAATATTAGCACATACATAGATATTTCTGTTAATATCTCCTTGATCTAAAATATATACATCTACCAACTGATGTATTTTGAAAATTAAAATTATTCTCGAATACTTCGTACCAACATCTTTCAACCTGTTTCAGTCTATATAAAGCCTTATTAAGCTTACATACATAACTACATACATAGTTATCTTTACAGAGGAACTTTCATATATATTTCCTCTTTTATTATAATACCAATCAGTAATGCAAGTTTTTTTTTTTAAATTGTTGATGGGTTTGCGCTTGACTTCAATCTCACCTGATGGTAAGTGATGATGAGGCCTAAGGTGGAGCGCTTACCCAGAAGATGTGACGAATTAATATATTATATTGATTTGCAAAACTAATTATAAATTGAAAACTAGCTATTTTAGCTATAGGTGCAAAAGTTTTGTTGTAATCAGTAAGATATTCTTGACTAAAACCTCTTTTAACAGGACGTGCCTAAGATACGAGTACAAAGCAAGGTTTTCCAAATCTATCATTTTAATGGTAAAAATCCATTTTCAGTCTACAATATTTTTATTCAGTGACCTTGTTACTAAGGTCCATGTATTATTTATTTTAAAATAATTTAATTCATCCCTTACTGCTTTCTGCCACTGAGGTTGATCATACAGTGTTTTTATATCATTTAATGACTTAAATTCTATACTTGTGACTGACTGAGCACAATATATATCATAGTCATTTTCAGTATAATACAGGGGAAAGTTTTAAGCCTAGGTATCACTTCTCCTAGGTAACAATGACACATCGGGTGTGTTTTCATTATTAGTTGGTAAATTGTTATCAGAATTAATCTCAGATTCAATCAAGATCTCACTTTCGATTTTGCATACTTTACTTGGACTGCATTTTTCATCAGATTTTGAAATATCTGATTTATTTACATTTTTAGACTTAATCGACACTTATGTCGATACTAAGACATTATCAGTTTTGTCGTTAACCGACACTGATTTTGAAACTGAGACACTATCAGTTTTGTCATCAATCGACACTGATTTCGGCCCTGGGTCACTATCCGATTTGTCATGGGAATATTTAATATTACTCCCTTCAGGCTTCATACCTGGACTGCATATATTTTATTTTTTTTCAGATTTCGAAATATCTAATTTAGGGACATTCTGAGACTCAATCGACACTGATTTCGACCCTAAGTCACTATCAGTTTTGTCCTGGGAATATTTAATATTACTCCCTTCAGGGTTTAGTGTAGGCCTGGATATAAGGAAATTGGTCTCATCAACAGTAACATGTCTTACAGTCATATATTTTTCGCATTCTGTGTTCCAAACTTTGTAGCCGTTTGGTTCATAGCCTAACAGTAACCCTTTCCATGACTTGTCATCAAATTTAGTCTTATTGATTTTATTATGTACATACACGGTTGAACCGAATACACTAAGATATTGAATACTAGGTTTTCTATCATGACACATTTCATATGGTGTTTTGGATTGTTTCAAGGCTTTCGTGGGTATAATATTTATTAAATTAACAGCTGTTAAAACCACTTCACCCTTAAAATATTTTTCCATATTTTGTACCATTTAGCACGAGCCTTTCGGTTATCGTTCTAACCATACGTTCTGCCACACCATTTAATTGTGGAGTTCTAGGTACTGTTAAGTGATAAGTTATTCCTTTTTCTTTACAAAAGTTTTTCATTTCGGTAGATAAATATTCTCCACCGTTATCTGAATACAAATTTAAGTACTACTTTAGAATTAAATTTTGCTTCACTTTTTGCAATATAATCTTTAAATGCTGAGAATACATCTGATTTATAAGTCATCAGATACACAACACAATAATGTGTCAACTTATCAACAAACAAAACAATTCTTGTTTTCAATTGTTAGAGGTGTAATAGGACCACTTACATCTAAGTGCAGTATACAGTAGTCGTTTTATAAATTTTTTTGTTGTAAGCCTTATTAAAAGATAGTCGTGTCTGTTTCCCATTTATGCATGCTTCATACAAGTCATCATTTGGAAATACTATTTCAGTTTGTTTCATATAGGTATTTTATCATTTGATTACCTTTTAATTCCAGGAATTTATTGTTACTGATATGTCCTAAGCCATGATGCTATTAGCCATAGTTATTTTTATTACTTTGACATATTTAGGAAACAGACTAATTTACATTTATTGGTATTTTGAAATCCAAAACAATTAAATCTTTAAGAGACTTACCAGACCATTACAACTTTACTTTCCTTTGTAATGTGATGCCTTGCTGGTCATAAATTGTCCAACCAGCCTACTACATCTTTGAGACTGATAACAGATTGTATGGCGCTTCAATGCAGAATAGTACGTTCTCCAAAATTCCATGAATTTAGATATTGCTGATAGTATTTATTTTACCTTTTTAGTAGCTGAAATAAATTCACAAATATTAGCAATAGATTTTTTTACGGGTGGGTTTAAGTATTCATGTGTAATGAAAAGATCGTCCCTGTTTATGATGTGGTCAGACTCTCCGAAATCCAACAAAAATAATTTTATTTGCATTATTTTCTTGCTAGTATTACCCAGTCATAAATGCATAACCTGAAAAATCGTCTGATTTTGATGGTTTCTTTAATTCAATAGTTTGAATTGTTCTTTTTATATCCGGTTTTTTTTTTGATTATTTATTTTGATTTTGAATTCTTGTTATAAGTTGCTGTAATTTTAGTCCCAAAAACATTTTTCCTTGAGCCAATTTATTGCATGACTTTTAGTCATAAAATGCATCTAAACCTTGAAAAATCTTTTTCGCTGTAATTGTTTCAATTACGAAACCAAGATATGAATCTGTCAACTACTCAACAATAACACTTTTGGCAATCCTTTTCTTTTTCTCCCAGTCATCGGATCGTGTTTCAGGAAGTTCGCCGTCAACAAGTTCAATCACGTCTATTTCACATAATAAAGAACGAACTCTTAATTTCCATGCACTATATTTTTCACCATCAAAAGGTTTAATGTTCCGTTTTAGTTTTAAGTTGTCCATTGTTCACTAAAACCTTTTAGATCACTTTAAACAGTAATTGCAATTTTTATTACACTTTCTTAACTTGCAGCACTGGGCCCATAACCTATTGGAGGTTAGGGTTACTAATGAAAGACTCTATTATCGATTTAAATGAATATGATTTTATTAATCGATATTTAATATAGGAGAGGTGTGTGCGTGTTCTCTATTGTAGGACACAGTCGAGACAAAAGCTAAAGCAGTGCTATACCCTTCAGGCTTCATCTACCTAGATGAAATAAGAGCCTGTTAATATAAACAACGTGTATGAAAGAGAAGCACTCTCTAACTATTTGTTAGAGTGAGATAGATTCATTTTTGATATATTCCAACACATATCACATCTAATAAAAAAAATAACTTATAATTACTGATATTTTCTCCTGTTAGATGTTGGGCATCTAATCTTAGAAAATATCAGTTATTATAAGTTATAAATTATAACTGATATTTTCTCCCGTTAAAAGTTGAATATATTTTCTTTTACATATATTTTTACATCTGACATACATATTGTATAAATACAATCACGTCATGTAGGATGTTGGTAATGTAAGTCTCCGGTACATATACCGTAACACAAAACATGTTAAGTAACAGAAAAATTAAAAAGCTAGATCTGTAACTGAAAAAAGTTCTTAGCTGTAAATATTTTGTCTATCACCTCAACAACAATGTGACAGAAACTAAACCAGAGACAATAAATGAAGAGAATAAAAGAACAATGGCCACAGAACTGGCAGCCCGATAAAATCGGTGAAAAAAAAAAGGTGGTGCTGCGTCGGCGTGTTCCAAATTCAAATAATTTCCCACACGTAACGTTACGCTGCGGACAACGAGTGCGCGCCGTTATCCGCGCGGCACTGACCCACATTTTACTTAAGGTTAGGTTAACCATAGAATTTACTTTCTTTTTAATTTGGGAAAAAAATAATAATTAAAAATAGTCAGAAGACGAAGAGTAGCTACACCGTGCACAACATGCTGGTTTCATATTTTTTTTTAGTTTATTCTAAATATATCTTTTTATTTTCTTTTGGCAATAAGACCGCCTAGATGTAATTATAAGCTACTTTATTATTGTATCTATTTGTGATTTTTTATCGTGCAATAAGGAGAAATGGAATTGGATGCTTCTAATGGCTAAATGTAATTAATTTGACATTTTTATTTTTTATTGATCATTTTACCGAATTTCATTTATGTAAAAACTTATACAATACTTATAAGTAATCATTTATGTATGACCTGTATTTATTAATACCAATTAAATTAATTACGAATTGAATTAAATATCTTTGTAATTATTTTATTGACTGAAATTACCTATATTTTCTTATCATAACAATCACAGAAATACGGTATTTTTAACATTCATTAGCTTCGGTATAATTTAAACGCAAACATAAAAAGACTGTATTGTCTTCAATGTGACATTACAACAGACGTTATGATTATGACCTTTGCCTAATGAAAATATATTGAAGTCATTGATTGCCATAGAAAATTGCAAGTTCTATCAGACTGTTTATACATACAATCAATCATTATCAAAGACTTCCACTGCTGGTCACAGGCCTTCCCCAAAGACTGACGATTCGGAGAGTGGTTTTTGAGAATATATATTAATTAGGGACATCAACATCATTTGCTTATATACCTATTAAGTATAAAAATGATAATGAAGAAGACACAGAAATTTTAATTATACTCCTGTGCGTAGTTTAGAGTAAGAAATAATAGAAAATATGGAATTATTAAAGATCTATTGTAAATTGAAGAGTTGGAATTTAAATAAGTAATTATTTCATCGAATTTCAGTTCCATCAGTCCAGTAGTTAACCGGTGGACAAACATACAGACAAAGGCTTCATTATGAGGGAACCATAAAAAAATTAAATTACTCGTAGGTGCATTTTATTTAAGTTGATATGTCAGTCAGTTTCTTCTTTTATAGATATAGATAGGATATAGATGGGAGAAGAAACTGCAATTATAAGCGGTGTCCCAGAGAGTTTTAAGCTAAAAGTAATTGAATAAAACTAAAGTACATGCATAATACATGTGTTAAGTTTCCAACTTCGTGCTTCGTTCCTTCTGCCTACCCCTTAATAGATATAGCGTTATGGTAAGTATATAAGTTGTTTAAAAAACCTGTTATTAGACGATAGATTATAAGTAGGTACATGGAATATTTAACATTCTTTGAAATGTATATTATTTTTAATAGAAGTCTAGAAATGTATTACCCTTAAATTTTCACCTTTATTCCTTAAACGGCTCTACCACTAACCTTATTGCGACTACGACCTTTATTCTATACATTACTGGCTCTGTTCCAACTTTTAATACGCTGCCCCTTTTGAAGCGTCAATGGCGTTGAAACAAAGAGATTGTAAAAGCTTTTTATGAATATGTAAGGTGTTTTATGGTGTCGCTTAGTCGATGTTTTGCGCTTTCTGATTCTGCGGCGAGAAATGGTCATGTCAGATTGAGTAGCATTATCGACGGTTACGTCGGAAGAAGCAATTATTTATTATGTGGTTTAATTTTGCATTATAATAGGCTGAAGAAATGTTGGATTTTCTTTTTTATTGCTAGAGATTTGCTTGCGGGCCATTGTAGCTTTAGGCCTCACGTTGTTAGCGTTGTTGCTAGTTTAAATGTTAAACGGCCATGTTTTCATAAGAGTGTAGTTTGTAAACAGGATGTACTCAACAGTTCAAACTGTTGGATTTTGTAATTGCATCTTTTGTATTACATACTATCGGAAACCAAGGATAAAATGCTCATCCCACTAATCCTACGAATATTATAAATGCGAAAATTAGGCTGTTTGTTACTCAATCACGCTTCAAGCCCTGAACGGGTCGGATGAAACTTGGCACACATATAGGTTAGGTCCTGGAATAGGACATAGGACATATAGTGTTCTTTAGTAGAGTTATAATACTATTTTTTTTATTATCTGTGTACCTACTATCCGTCTTAGAAAGCCTCATTCCAGAAAGCACTTGATATTGATGTATTAGTTCGTTATCTTATCTCTGTGATAGCACTGTATGGGTTAAGTTCCCATACCGTATATATTTAAAAATGTGTCATATTAATTAGTTTACTAAATACTATTGTGGTATTTGGACAATAGACGTTAATTTTTGACAGTGATGCTGAACAACATGGTTGTTCCCGCGTTTTTTGGAGAACAGTTTGTTGTGTATTTGTTTTTTCCAAAATAATGTTTACTTCAAGCTTTGGTGTTTAGTAGTGATAGTATATTATGCAACAAATATCTGTGCGTGTGTACACTGTGAAGGAAACATAATAAACGTGACTAAGCTGATCTTCTTAAAACAGTGTAGCCTCGTAAGGAAAGTCTGTGACTATATCCAGGACCAGCGTTGTTCTGAGGCACTCTGATTCTGATAGTAAACAGAAAATAAAAAGATATCGTGATTAGACTGATGGCATTATTGCCAATGTCTTAAAGCAAACAAAAAATGAACAACAGTCTGCCCATAGCCTTAGCCTTAACTGTCCGTTAGAACCCAAAATCGGGGCCACTTGTACATCGTTTATTACATACAGTTAACCGCACATATTGGGTCCACATAATAAGTATGAGTCAACAACAGTGGTAATACAGTAATTGGCCACAATGGCGCTCGCCTACGCAACGCCTACTTTGGTGGGATCATCGATCATTCGTATTAGCATACAGTATAGTCTAGTAACTACAAATGAATTCATCATCATCATCATCAGGTTATTTTGGTCTCCACTGCAGGAGCACAACCCTCTCTCATCTGCCGGAGACAGACGGAGGATTTGGCCTAAACTCCCCGCGCTGGCCAGACGGGTTGGGGAGGCCTGATTGATGTTTTATAATGTATTCTCTTAGTCGCCTTTTACGATATCCACGGGAAGAGTTGGAGTAGTCCTATTCTACTCTACCGGAAACCACACGGCACTGAATTGAGTTGTATTGAATATGTCAGGAGTTCTGAAATTGTTGTTCAAATGCTCTTATTTGCAACGCAACCGACAATATTCACGATAATAATAAGTTCCATCATCCTGAAAGAGTCCACTGTTGGACATAGGCCTCTCCCAAGGCGCGCCACTGAACCCGATCCTCGGTTATTCTCATCCAGTCACTGCCAGCCGCCTTACACAGATCGTCGCTCCATCTAGCCAGGGGGCGTCCCACACTACGCTTGCCCAGTCGCAGTCTCCATTCAAGAACTCGTTTACCCCAGCGGTAATCGGTTTTCCGATAGATGTGACCAGCCTACTGCCATTTTAACGTTATAACTTTCTGAGCTATGTCTAAGACTTTAGTTCTCTGGTGGATCACCTTATTTCGGATACTATCCCTTAGAGAAACTTCGAGCATAGCTCTTTCTAGAGCGACCTTGAGTTTTCGGACTAGTCCCACTGTCAGTGTCCACGTGTCGGCGCCGTAGGTCACTACGGGTAGGATGCACTGGTTGAAGACTTCTGTCTTCAGGCACTGTGGTATACGCGACTTGAAGATATGACGGAACTTCTATATGCTGCCCAGCCTAGCCTAATAATAATAAGTTTCGTAGTTGTAACGAATATTCAAGCCAGAACTTTTTTGAATATGTTTATGCTAACCGCAGGTTAGCTGGAAGAAATTTCTTTAGACATAAGTTCAAACTTTTCTATAATTTTCTTTTCTTCGTGTTGTTCTTTGTATGTTTGTGTGTACAATAAAGTATTAAATAAAATAAAATATTCATCATCAGGTTATTTTTGTCTCCACTGCAGGAGCACAACCCTCTCTCATCTGCCGGAGACAGACGGAGGATTTGGCCTACACTCCCCACGCTGGCCAGACGGGTTGGGGAGGCCTGATTGATGTTTTATAATGTATTCCTTAGTCGCCTTGTACGACATCCACGGGAAGAGTTGGAGTGGTCCTATTCTACTCTACCGGAAGCCACACGGCAAATAAAATATTGTCAAAGAGAAATGCAAACCCAGGTGCGATGATGTGTGATTTTACCTGTCTTCAAAACGCACCTAATCGATTGATGTAATTTTTAGGTAGTAATGTTATTATGTTATGACGTATCAAAATTTTTAATCGCTATCCGCACCTGTTGTCCAATTGTATGGGTAAGAAAGCAGTGAAATTTACAGGCGTAATAATCTCTGGAGGGTTGTCTGTGTGTCCAAATAAAGATCGAAACAAGATTAAAACATGCAAGCTTTCTTTTTATATTATAATAGAGGTAGGTATACTTGGAATATATAGATCACGTAACATACAGATAACTTATTATGTTAAATCAATTGAGTGAGCGTTGCCGCAGGCCCATAAACAACATAATGCCAACATAACGAGCGCAGCCGCCACATTATAGCTGCGCGGGCGCAGCCGGCGGACTTTCTTTAAACTACATACACCGTAGAGTTTTTGAGCACTGAGATTTGTCTGTGCAGACTACTGAGGGCGTACGAACTTATGATTCAGCACGTTTTACCTGGGTTTTCTACACTGAAAAGCTTGTGGTATGATATCATTTAGAAAACTCATTTGGTTACAAATTATATGTCAAATTATATGTGGTGGATAGTCAATGGAGGTCCTATCTTATCTTCTTAGGGGGCCAGCCAACCCCTTGACCACCAACGGTGTCCAAGCCGAATTGGTGGACTTCACACACACCTTAGAATTTCTTCTGTGGCATATGCAGATTTCTTTACGATGTTTTCCTTCACCAAAAAGCCTGTGGTATTATAAATAAACCGTACTTGAGTTTTTGCGAACGGGGTTTGAACCCGCGACCACAAGAACGTGAGGCGAGTGCACAACCAACCCGGCTACCACGGCTCTTCATGGAGGGCCTAGTCCTAGTTATTCGATTAGTTCAAAATATCAGGCATTGCTTTCCCAGAAGATGAGGTAATCCAATCACCTTGCATTAATCCAAGCGCTGATTTCACTACACTCGATAGTCCTAGACGGGCTGGTGATGATGATAACTTATTTCACTTTACGGCCACCTCGAAACTCTCCCTAATATCTTCAAAACTACCTTACCGACAACAATTCCCATAAACCTTAATATCTGGATGGAGACCCTTAATAATAGGAATCATCTTTAAATATTACATTAGTCGTAACGTAATTCTAATTGGATTTACTAAATAATTAATGACAAATGTTTCCTTTAAAAAAATGTTTTAATTATTTATTTATATATCTATCTATTTTACAGTCTAGTGATTGTGTGTGTTGTGTCTGGGGGGCAGGAGGGTGGAGGTGTGTGTGTTACATACATTATTAGATTAGATTAGATTACGTACTGTATTACAATGAATTCGATAAATAAATATATTGGTACCATCGAACCTATGTATCTGGTATCGAAGGGATGTATATGGTACCTATTCATTATTATTTGTCTTTTTTATTTATTTATTAATTATACACACTAAAATAAAAAGAAACAACACAAAGAAAAGACAATCCTACCAAAGGTTGAACTTATTTCTAAAGAAATTTCTTCCAGCTAACCTGCGGTGAAGATAAATGATCAAATACAATAAAACAATACACATACAGACTAGTTTGTATAAAATAAATAATACATACAATATAATAAACGGGTTTTTCTCATCAACAACACCTCACGCTGCAAGTGAAATGTGTTGGCAGGCAAACCTCTGTAACTGGAGCAAGCTACAAATTTCGGGGCCGCGTGACACTTACCGCCCGACGCGTCAATAAGAAAGTTGTGGTTCGGCACTGTTGCCTTGCTCGTGACCGGGGGGGCTGGGGTGAAGGGGGAGCTGTAGGCTGTAGGCCAAGTTCGGGGCCAGATGAATCTGCGCCTTTGTTTGGAAGCTGATCTTTGACAGCGCGTGAATCACTGCGCTTTGTAAATGCTTTTACACGATCATCACTAATAGTGTTAAAGTTCACTAACATTCATGAACATATTATGCACTCATTCGTTCATGCTAACATGCTAAGGGCAGCAGCGTTTTCCTGTGTGTATTAAGATCATTACTGCGATTGCCAATCAGCTGCCAAGCGTGGTAATTATGGCAAATTCCCTAATGGACAGCCCAAATGGCATTCTTTGGGGAGTCTTATGTTCGGCATAGAACGTATTCAGGCTGATGATGATATTCGTGGACAGTAGGTACGTCAATAGACGTAATACCAGTGGCTTCTACCGTGGCAGTACGTCTATGGGCGTCAAATTTCGTTGTTTAGTACCGCATCACAAACTCATGTCTCATGGGCTGTATGAACCGATGTTATTTATATGTACTTCTACTACGTAATCTACCGGTAGATGGATTATACTCGTAGTTGTAGATCCGTCTTTTTTTATTCCTGATGGGTTTGCGCTTGACCTCAATCTCACCTGATGGTAAGTGATGATGAAGCCTAAAGTGGAGCGTGCTTACACAGATGATGCCTATTCACTATTCCTTTTAAAAGATCCAAACCGTTCTTGTCCGGAAATACCCAAGCTGGTAGGGAGTTCCATTCCTTAGCAGTTCGCATCATGAAAGAGGAAGCAAAACGCTTCGTGCGAGAGCGTGGTATGTCTACTACATAAGGATGAAGTCCCTCACCACGCCTGGTAGTCCGTTGATGGAAGGGGGATGGGGGAATCAAATCGTGTAAATCTAGATGGCCACAGCGATCTTACTTATTTCTGCCACCAGATGGCAATACAACTTTGTGTTCCTTTTTGAAGAGTACGAGAGCCATTCTAATAAATTCATAGTCCTATAGTCCTCAGCAATGCACTGTAGCATTTGACCTCCAGGTTTATTGGCTACAGTTAGTGCCGTAATTAGCTTATGCGCCTGGTGCGAGCTTCTCTAACTGCGCCCTTGAAAAATGCACCCAGATCATTTTTGCGCCCTCCAAGGTTTGCGCCCTATGTCTGAGCACTGCTGCCGCCGCACTGGCTCCAGTGACTGCTTATAATAAGGCGAGTTGTCTGTCCGTTTGTCACTTCAGATTGTAAAAAAAAACCTTTGGAATACCTACTAAATCAAGACTAAATTCTAGTAAATTGTTAATCTAGAGGAGCAAAACGGGCAAAACTCTCTGATAGTTGATTTTCCTCCCGAGCTAACCATCTGCTTTTCACTTTGACTAATCGTGGAAACATTGTAGTAAAATAACCAAATATTTAGAATTCTGCTCTGTTGCTTGTTTCCGCGCCTAAATTACGGTATATTATTATGATATATCGCGTCATATGTAGACGCTGTCAGTATTATACCAAACTGTGTCATTTGAAATGAATCATTTTTTGTACCTATATTTGGTTTGGTATTTAACTTAAACAAATTGTACTTATACTTAGACTATTTGGTTTTTACTCTGAGTACTTGTATGTCTATAGAAATATGTCAAGTTTAAAAGGGAAATAGCCAATGGCAGTGTTTTAAAGGATATTTTGGCTTTTTACAAGACTTTTAAGCCATGTCTACGAGTAATAGTGTCTAGTATGCCTTCTAATAAATTGTCTTTGGTTATGAAATAGTGTTATACGTATTTATTTTTTTGTAGAATGTCTAGATTCATCCCTACTAAAGGTAGACTGAATTTGTTAGGTTGGTAATTGGAGCACTATGACGTTAAATTTCCACCTATTTACCCCTATGTTAGAGTAGGCAGAAGAAAAGTAGAGCAGTAAAGAAGAAAGTTCAATAAAATAGAGAAAGGAAGAAACGCGTTTACATGAAAAAGCTTAAAGAAAAAATATTTAACACAAATTTTTGTAATTTATCAAAATTAATGTACCGTTTATTTTTTTAATTGAGTTGCTAGGTAAATATGTATTAAGAGCGCGGTTAGAGATGACTCTTACAACGAAGTTCAACATTTTATTTTAAATTAGTTATTTCGCTTTCCACACTCCTCATAGAGGTTTCCGGTAACCAAAAGTCTGGCCCGACCAAAGATAATATATACTAGAGTCAGACCTAAGTCAGCGCATTATATGCAAGTTTTTTTAAATGTGTTTTACGGCTCTGGATGCTAAGTCCTTTTGAGCCAGTCTTAGATAGTTTTATCACTTCATTCACTGTTTGTTTTTACACATTTACTACATTTAAATCTTTGTATCAGTTGGAAGGTACATAAAAAAGTCGTAGTTTTTCGCAGTATTAATAATAAACTTGTATAGGGGTCTAAAGAATTTCACAACTAACTATAAATTAAATTATAAATTGCATATTTTGGACATTTCATGATAATATGGGTTTAATCTTCTTGTTCATCACAAACTGCACAGTTTGGGTCTTCCGCTAGCTTCAGTCTATACAGGTGAGAGCGTTCTGACCATGGCCAAATCTTATTTGGTTTATTATGGTAATAAACTTCCGACAGTCAGCGTCTTTATTTCTATTGTACCAAGGTTGGGCGGGCGGGCCTGGTTGGATCTTAGCGTACCATTTTCCTTTCTCGTCGCTTATTTTTTTCCAATAATTGACCCATAAAATCAGGTTCTTGGACAACTGAACGTTAAGTCGGTGTAAGGAATTTTTAAAGAAGGGGAGTGGTCTTCATTGCAATCGCCTCTAGTTGCCTGATCAGCGATTTCGTTTCCAATTATCCCACTGTGAGATGGTACCCACGTGAAGTTTACTTTCTTGCCTTTTTCTAGTAAGTTAAAAATTAATTCCTTATAGTTTATATTATAATTACGTAAATAGGTACTGTTAGGTATTGTAGGGCAGGCCTCTTACTACGATATTTGTCCCGGATTCGGTCCCGTTTCTTCACCATCTCTCGCTTTGTCCCGTAAATGCACAAATTACCAGTAAATTAATATCAGTTCAGCATAAATCTGTACAGCTGTTAGAAATTACCTATTTGTCATTTCATGTAGTGTGAAATAATATCGTTTGTTACGTACGACGCATACTTAGTTACGTTCGAGCGATTGACTCGGTACGTAATTAATCATTTGTGAAAATAATTTCCACTTGTCGCTAAGCCGGCGGGGAAATGCAATTTTCTTATGCAACCAGCTCTAATGCGATGCAACCGGTGTATAAAACCCGACGTTTCTAATATTACACACATGCATTTAGCTTTCTTCGACATACTCTCGAGCAAAATGGCCGGTAAAACTCTATTGCTTTCTTTTTCAATGTCGCAGAGCAAGACAACTAGCTGTTCACAACAAAGGTTAGAAAGAGTTGTCTATGTTATCATAACTGCGTGCGCGCGACTAACGTTTGAAATTTGAATCGAGTGCGCGAAACTGTCACACAACTTTGACTGTTCCGTAGTGGAAATAAGACCGTATATTTGCTTGAAATTTTAAGGCAAGTGTTGTGCCGCTTTGGAGTCGCGGTATCCATTCGCATGCGGTGAAAAGTGGGACAATCGAAAGCCTTTCTCTGGCTGCTAGGTATTTTATTCCGTTAGTTTTTTTAGTAGCCGCCATTACACCAATATGGCGGGTGGCATCATTTTTTCGCTTTGTCACGTTAGATCATTCTTGTTAGACGTTCGAAAGCTGTGCTCCGTTCTCGGAAACTGAGTCGCATAACTGTACACAGCGGAGAGCTGTGACGTAATTGTAATAGTTTTTGCTACATTTTCTTTTGTCGATGTCTTGTTTTCGATAAACCATTGTTAACAGGCAAGGTCTCTGTCAAAACATAATAGACTACTTTTTCTTTTAGTTTTCCTTTCAAACCTTACCTCTACCTTACCTTTTTTTTTACTGTTGTAACTTTATTACCAGTCATGACAATGACTGAATACAATATAAAAAAATATGACTTGAATAATGTAATAATAAATAATACTTAGCAAATATAACAATGTTTGAATTCTATTATTTTTTTAAAATATATTTACGAAATTTTAATTTCATCACTTACTCGTAGTTACTTCCAAACAAATAAAATACCACAAAAACATATCAAAAGTAAGTGAACGATTTCCCGCGCTTTCCCGACTTTCCAGCGACGTCACCATCACCCAGTGGCGCCCTCACTGCGGCGGGTGCGTTCTGAAACGTAATTGCATAATTTGCATAGGCGGTGCACCGCGCGTGTCGGACACTTTCTCCCGCTAACGGGACTCAAAAGTGGGACATCCGTCGGTTGGTCGTCGGATGAAGCTATCTCGTTGCGATCTGTAGAATAGTCAGGTTATTTATTTTGTAGAGTAACGTTTTGGAATGATTGAGTTTCGTTGGGATTGACGTCATTAATCTTATTTTTTAAAGCGACGCGTTCTTATCCGTTACTTGTATCGTATAATTGAAGACCTAGAAAAGAGTAATTTATGGTGCATTTTAGACTAGACCTACATTAATAATGAGAGGTTAGGTGATCTATGAGTCGACAACTTTTATTTGACGTTTCATCTAGAATGCATAATACCATACTTAGTTAAATATATGTCTCTCTATGAAGTTGAGGACCTTAAGATATGTAGCAACGAATATAAAACACAGATTATAATTAGAAATCTAATTATTATATGATATTGTTCAATAAACTGACTGTTGTGAACATTTTTCTATTTAATTTATTACTTTGTGTTTTGTTTGTCAAGTATAAGTATTTATAATTTTTTTTTATTTAAAACCTGAGTGAGGTTACAGTAATTTATTGGGGCTTTTTTATAGAAATATGTGTGCCAGAGGGGCCAAATTATACCAAAATTAACAATAATAGCAAAAAAAAGAAATAACATTTGATTTACGGTTATATTTTTGGTGACTCAAATAATTAAACGAAAACAATATACATACTTAATACTACGGGACATTTTACGGGACATATTACTTTAATTAGGAATTGTTAATAATGTTCTCTTGTCTTTTGTTTAGCTTTGAAAAGGCCACTAAAATACCGTTAATCCAACTTAATTAACAACTAATAGTATGTAATTAAAGAAAGTGTCACACTGAGCCGTCACATAACGCCAGTAACTGACCCGGTTGGCCGTCACCTTTCGCCAGACTTTCACCGACCCACATTGTGTGCCACAACATAAGCCACCATGTTATGTTCTTGTGCACCTATCAATGGCCGTCGTTCTCGACGGTTCTTTCACGTGTGCGCTCAATTTTCAGAGGTTTTGATGTTTGACCTTGATTTTGAAGGTTGCGGTTGATGTCTTTGGTCGCTAACACGTTGAAGGACAGTCACCCTGGCCCAATAAATACAGTAAAATGATGTTACTGCATAATATTCCTCTCTTTTTTATAAGCTGATAGATACGCACCCATCGGCAATGTTCAGGGGACGTAAGCGTGCCGACATCTTGCAACTGGGCGACCTCCGGGCAATATTATACACCCTTACCGAGTCATGCGGGACTCTGATGAGGTGGACAATTATTTCCCTGGCTAATCGTGGTACCACAATGTGTCTCAACACGGAGGCGGCGATTGTTCGCAACACATCACGCCAAGGGGTATTACGGAGCGAAGAGTGTGCGAAGGTAAGTCGCTTTGCGACGTGCCTACCTACCCTTCTGGGACCGAGGCGTGAGCATTATGTACACATAATATGTATACATAAATATGTATGTATGTTAGATACCTTCAAAGTATAAATCACGTTAATATTAGTACTAATTTGGAGTTAGAAGTTGTTCAGTTAGCAGCAGTTCAATACGTTGAAGGCAGTCCCGAACTTGAGAGGTTAAAAATGTTAAGACTTCAGAAAAGAGGCAAACCTTTATTTATAATCCGATGTACTAATGAGATGACACACTCTGTGGCAAAAGCACAATGGATGCGAAACATCATATTTAGAAAAGAATGGAGACAAGCGGAGAAATCTTGAAAATGTAGATGGCGAAATCCCAAGATCATCATACCTCTCGTGCTGTTGCTTTTTGCTGCCAGGCACTCTCTAGCGGTGTGTATTAATTTTATATCATAATTAAACTCAGTGACTCCTTTTTACACGATAAAAATACAAAGATACAAAAATAAAGTAGCTTACAAATGTACATCTAGGCGGTCTTCTCTAAAAGTGATTTCTTCCAGACAACCTTTGGGTACCTAGGAGATAAGAATAGCAGATAAAAGTAGGTTGTGCAGCTAAATAAAGGTATTACCTAGTATAGTTTATAGTTTACACCAGAAGGATGCCGCGTGGTTCCCGGCTTAGAATAGGGCCACCCCTATCTTTCCCGTGGGTGTCGTCAAGGCGACTAAGGGATTGCACCAGGGACGGGCAGCAGCGTTCTCCTGTGTGTGTATGTTAAAATCATTACTGCGATCACCAGCCACGCGTGGTGATTATGGCAAATCCCCCAATGGACTACTTACCAAAAGTGGTAGTCTATTGGGGAGGCCTATGTCCAGCAGTGGACGTATTTACGCTCATGATGATACCAGTAAGGGCATACCCATACAAATATACATAAATATATTCATACAATAACGTATTACAAAATGTGGTTGATAAACTAAGTTTTAAAATAAGAGGTTCTAAATAACTAATCAAAACCACGGGCAACCATAAGGATGGCTCGTTCCTCAATCAGCGTATAGGCATTGCAATACAGCGAGGAACCGCAGCCAGCATTATCGGTACCCTACCGCGTGGTGGCAGCGATCTAGGGGACATTTTCCATTAGGTTTTCTAACTTTTAAATGTCTTTACTACATGATATGTATATATTTGTTTCTCTAGAGGGGAGTGAGATGATCAGTCAGCAAGTTCCTTGACTTGTCGTTTGAACGCGTCTAAGGATTGCGCATTTCTGATCGACACAGGCAACGAGTTCCAAAGACATCAATTGATTTGTTAACCGTGTTGGCGCGTATTGAAGCGTAATTAATTAAGTGAGGTGTGACAAATGTGCGACTCGGGCTTCGGTTGCACTGCAAGCATTGCTAAAGACAATAATATCGCATATGTAAAGTACTTTCCAAAAGTCGTAAGAAGTGCACCAACCAATTTTTAAGGTTTTGAGTATGCTTTAATAAGCTATGTATTTAACTCTTTTATTTTTAAATCGGAACAAATTAATGCAGCATTGGGAATAAGTCAAGTTCGTGAAGTTCAGTTAAGAGTCATTATGTGGGTCATCAATTCATCATTAATGAAACGGCTTGACAATATGTATGGCATGAAAAATGTCAGATATATATTACCTAAACTTGGAAATGGTCTGCCAAATGATATACAAAATAGTTGTTTAACATAACCTAAATACAAAAAGGGTTAAAAAAATATCTGCTAGATGCCAGGATAATGACTATATTTTATAAATTTGAAATGTACCTTTGATTTTTATATGTATGTATATGCTATAAGTAGATAACTTATTGTTGCGAACTCCTCTTCTACAGATAAACCTCTATAGATTTATCTCTATTGTTTTGATCAATAAAAAAAACCTAAAAAGATCTCGAGTAGGTATGAGACGTTTAGTCTTCATTTAACAGCCTATCAAATAGTATGTCACTAGATATCTGGTCATACTAACTGATTGTTTAAAAAGAACCTGACATCAAAAAATTAATGATCTAAACGCCTTTACTCTCACGACGCATTTTTTTTTCATAACAGATTTAACATACAAATGGTGTATGATTTTGAATCCTTTTCATAATAAGCTGAACCAATTTGCGAAAAATGCAAAATAGTGCACCGTGGAAATTAACAGGAATGAATGTTTCGCATCCGAAGAAAACGTAATGGCTCTCCGTGTTGGTCTAAGGACCCTGTATATCAATCCATTGCTTTACTTAAACCTCTCCCAAGACAAAGTACTGCAGCCGATCTCCTGTTCTCGGCATCCAACACAGCTGCTTTGCGTAGAGATAAACTTTTTATTATAAATTAAAACCAATTTATTTCAGACTAGCTGTGCCCGCGGCTCCGCTCGCGTGAACTACAGAATCCGCTCCCATGCCCACTCCCGCTCTCGCTTCCTCTCCCGCTGGTGCTTCTGCTTCCGCTTTCGCTCCCACTCCGGTCCCGCTCCCGCGCAGACAAACAGATAAACAGACAAAAATTCCAAAAATGATTGAAATGTGTTCTATTATTTATCTTTAGACCCCTCCATTTTTTTTGCAAATGTCTATAATGTACACACACGCGATGTTTACGATTGTATTTATTAGATAACAAAGATCCATACACAAAAATGAATGGTTAATCGTGTCACATGTAAAAATAATAATATAATAAAATGTCAATAAATAAAATAACAATATAAATGCCTGCATGTTGCTAGTTCACCGACATTGCCGTCAGTGGCTAGCAATGGGACACTCGAACTTACCCCATTGTGACATTATTTTCTTATTAATTAAGTGATATGTACAATTTAATTGATTAATTCTTATCACACCTTTAAACTTGTAGAAGACAGTCGTATATTTCATACTAAATATATAAAATATACGACAGTCTTCTACCAAGGATACGATACCTATCATAGATTAACATAGCATTATAGCTTGCAGTAGGTACGTTACAAGCCTTACCCAGCGAGCGTGAGAAGGCATGCGCCGCGGGAAGACTTCCATAATTTTCACCACTTTTCCTCTACACTATACATGTTAACTGTCAAGCGTGGTTCCCGGCTTAGAATAGGGCCACCCCTATCTTTACCGTGGGTGTCGTCAAGGCGACTAAGGGATTGCACCAGGGACGGAAAGCAGCGTTCTTTGTGTGTGTATGTTAAGATCATTACTGCGATCACCAACCCGCCTGCCAAGCCGCCTGACATCTAACTAAAAGTGGTATTCTATTGGGGAGGCTTATGTCCAGCAGTGGACGTATTTAGGCTGATGATGATGATGATACATGTTAATCGATGATTTTTAACGACACTCGATAATCGATTATGATGTAGGTTTCATGTCAGCTCAGTAATAGTTTAATAAAAAAAAAACAATACATTACTCATCTCATCATCAGTTTTTTTAAATTCCATCTTTCAGACTTCTAAGATCTAACCGAGTGGCAATACATTCTAGTGATCATAAACAACTTAAATTAGCAAAATAATCTTCATCAGTATCCAAGGTTAGACGGGACATTGCAATATTTGCAATCACTAAAAGGTTGTTTTGTTTTGTGGTTGCCGTGTGGTTTCCGGTAGAGTACAATAGGACCACTCCAACTCTTCCCGTGGATGTCGTGTCGTACAAGGCGACTAAGGGAATACATTATAAAACGTCAATCAGCCCTCCTCAACCCGTCTGGCCAGCGCGGGGAGTGTAGGCCAAATCCTCCGTCTGTCTCCGGCAGATGAGAGAGGGTTGTGCTCCTGCAGTGGAGACAAAAATAACCTGATGATGATATATATGTGAACCTCACACTGAAAGTAAGAGCCAAATCGAGAGCCAAATCGGTATGTTATTAATTATTTTTAGGGCATTCGACATTCTTACTTTGGTCGTACAAGTATCCAGCAGTTAACCACCATATGCTGTTGCTGACAAAGAGAATGGTTATATTATTATTGTGTTAATAAAGAAAATCTTATAAAAAGTCAGGGAAAGTGAATTCACATCCCGAAACTATTACCACGTTTATAAAAATTCATGACCACATAGATATAACAATGCAGTAGAGCGCACACATACACATTTACCGTTATGCAGCTAGACGGATAGACTGCATTTGAGGCCGCTTTCGCATTTCACCGGCCGGCATCGCGGTCACCTAGTTTCGGCGGTGAGTACAATGAGAGCGTTGGTTTAAACTGATAGACCACCTCCGGTGAGATGAGCGTTTATAAGGGTATTAAGTTGTGAACTAGGTCTCTCTGTAATTCTGAGATATTTTATTTTAGTAAACAGTTTTCAAAAACAATCACAACACAAAGGAATTGCTGATATGATGATTAATGAATTTAGAGGACATATTCGCCGTGTTGAGTAGAATAGGACCACTCCAACTCTTCCCGTGGATGTCGTACAAGGCGACTAAGGGAATATATTATAAAACATCAATCAGGCCTCCCCAACCCGTCTGGCCAGCGCGGGGAGTGTAGGCCAAATCCTCCGTCTGTCTCCGGCAGATGAGAGAGGGTTGTGCTCCTGCAGTGGAGACAAAAATAACCTGATGATCATGATGATGAATAAAAAAAATACAGATTTTTTTTTAAATTCCCTATCACATGGATTTTTATGATTATTGTTGGTTAGTGTAATATCTAAAGCAAGAAATCGATTGCAACAGTCCGGTCCTAAGAAGCCGTGCTCCTTTCGTTCTATATTCTTCGCTTTACATAACCTAATTCATTCGCTTTCGCACCCCCCGCCGCTGCGCGCACGCATTGACATTCGTCGCTATGCGGGAGGTCGCCGACCTCGGCACTTTCACTCGCATCCGGGCCACACCCCCGCTTTCCTGTTGCGCAACGTAACGCAGGGAAGTGAACTAACGGCAGGCAGAAGCGGTTGTCTGACGTATCACGTACAGTTGCGTGTCTGTTGGCGCAATTGTAGAAGCAGTAAGAATTTAGTAAACACAAGTCCGTACTAGTTACCGTTTAAGGCGGGGAGGGGTTTCCAAAAATACTACGCTAGGTCTACAATACGACGCTAATACTATGCGAATGAAAGTTCAAAAAAGTCTATGCACGATGCAGGTCAGTATACCACCGCGAAAGTTTCCAATTAAACTACTTTTGGTCTTGCTAAAGTTAATTCAAAGTTTAGGCTGACGATTTGAGTAGGTACACTTGCTTGACCCAACATTGATTTACGAGTATCATCATCATCCGAAATACGTCCACTGCTAAACATAAGCCTCCCCAATAGAATGACGGTGGGCTGTCCATTGCATTGCTATAATCACCACGCTTGGCAGGCGAATTGGTGATGGCAGCAATGATCTTAATATACACAGGAGAATGCTGCTGCTCGTCCCTGGTGTAATCCCTTGACGATCACACGGGAAGATTGGGGGTGGCCCTATTCTAAGCCTGGAACCATACGGCTAAGCCTTTAATTATATAAAACTAGCTGTACCCGCTGCTCCGCTCGCGTGGACTACAGAATCCGCTCCCCTTCACACTTCCGCTCCCACTCCCGCTCCCGCATGCGATAAAAGACATTTTATTGCTATTTTTTACATTATGGGTTACATTATTGATATTTTAGTATGGATCCCTATTTTTTATAGTAATAAATATAGCCTATGTTACTGAGGGATAATGTAGCATTATAATGGTGAAATAATTTTTGAAATCGGTTAAGTAGTTTTGAGTTTATTCGTTACAAACATACAAATCTTTCCTCTTCATAATATTAGTGTAGATAATCACCGGTGCCAAAACTAGACCATCTCTCTGACCCGAAAAATGACAACATTGAACTTGCTGGAAAAGAATACATCCTACTAATATTATTAATATTAAATAAAATGAAACACAATCATAAATAACAGAAGAAAGTGTATTAACCACAACAAAACAAAACTGAAGCAATTAGTATTGCTGTCACGTGATGTAAGGAGAAACTATAGTCGCGAGGAAGCGTTTACGTAACGTACCGCGGGCCTTGAACCTGCGCGGAACTCGCAGCAGGAACTGCGCGCGCGCAGGCAGTTGAACAGCCGCGGTGACTGCCACCGGCAATTATTTAACACTGGTAACTGCATGCGTTGATAAATTATGTAATAAGCAACTTCCTAATGTTTAAGTTCCTGCGAGGCCTCACAAACGCCAAGATATTCTATAACACGACCATGCTAATAATTTTAAATTCCCAAAAAACATTCTCCTCGCCGCGCCGAGAATTTATGAGAATTTAAAAACTGAAGCCACTTTTCCCTACGATTACCAACGCAATTTATAGATATTTTTTTATGCATACTTACAATCGTTATATGCAGACTGGTGATCCTCGATTATAAACATACTAGCTGTTGCCTGAGACTTCGTCCGCGTTAAGCGGACAACTTAACATCACATATTATTATGTATTTCGCGTAGGAATGAGAGGTTTTTCGGGATAAAAACTATCCTATGTCCTATTCCAGGACCTAACCTATATGTGTGCCAAGTTTATTCAGATCCGTCCAGTGGTTGTAGCGTGATTGAGTTACAAACATCCAAATATCCAAACTTTCGCATTTATAATATTAGTAGGATTAGTTGCATTGGTAATCGTGGGGAAAAATGGCTTCACTTTTTAAGTTCTCATAAATTCTCGGCCAGGATGTTCTCGGGAATTTACCTTCACTAACCATGACCGCTGCAATAATAGTGAGGTGAATTGTCATGAAGGCCAATTCTGCTGTTAGAGTGAGTCATACAATCATTAAATTTAATGTAATCACTAACGTTGAGACTTTATACGCGGTGGAACATGAAGTGTTAAAATCTGCGTTTCAGGGGCAGTTCAGTAGGTATGCAAAATTGCTTGGGTGGAATTATTCAAAATTCAGGAAATATTACATAGAAATTCATATATTATTTATTGCACATTTTAAACTACATACAGTTTCTCTTCCAGCCAACCTTACAGGTGAGACCAAGGTGGTAAGAGCGAGGGGGGCAAAATAAGTGCATAATAGACATTAATAATAATTCAGGTGATTATTTCTAGTAAGCGTTTGGCATCTTACACGGCTAACGCTTATCCGTATTAGACCAAAATGCCTTTTTATTCGATGGATATTAGACGAATATCCATCGAATAAAAAGTTTATTGAGTTCCCTGGGTACCTGAAATTTCTGAAGCAAATCCTCACGTGCCTAGAATTTCTCTTTTACCTACTAGAACCAAACCTTTATACGTCAAATCTCATATTGTAATTCGTTGTTTATCTATTGTATAACATGACGTATAAACCGTCGCTAATGAGCCGGGTTTCTTTAAATTAATAATAGGTACTAATTAGTTAATTACCTATAATATTTCTTCCATGACGTAAATCTTCATAAGGAAACATTTTTCGCAATTAATGTATCGAAGTTGTGAACAGGTAAAAAGGCGGACAAGATAGGACTCGCGTTCTGAGGGTTCTGTTCGGAACACATCCGAACACAGAATATTTGTATGCTGGCAACATATAATATAAAATAAGAAGCGACTAACTTCCGTTTCCACTTCATTCGGTTCGCCATCTTGGGGTGAAACGTGTGTTCCAAATATATTCCGGATTAGCGGGCAATTGTCGCTAATAAAATTAAAACCTTCATTATTCCTAGTGCTATAACTAAGAAAACCTAAATTTTATGTTGGTGAAGAAATAAATACCAGTAAATACAGTCCACGATTTCATTTTAAAAGATCTTCACCCAACAGGTTCCGTAGCGTTATAAACACCAGTAATCAGTGCGACAGGAGCCAGATCCAATTTACATGGGGTGTATTCTGCCCTTAGTACTCTTAATGTACATCCTTTTTTAGTTAGGTAAATACAGTGGCGTAACTAGCCTTCTATGCGCCCGGTGCGAGCTTCTATAACTGCGCCCTTGAAAAATGCCCACCCGGATCGTTTTTGCGCCCCTCCAAGGTCCGCGCCCTGTGCCTGGGCACCGCTGGCACCGCTCTAGTTACGGCACTAGGTAAATATACACCTTCCTTATCAACATTTTCTCATATATCTCTCCAATTCTTCCCTGACGTACCCCCTGCCCCGCGCCGGCCCCATTATATCCCTTTTTTTCTTCTAAAATAAAAATGTCAGAAACTACCTATATATTTCCGCAACTTTTACACTATGGGTACTATATACCTACTATAGCCACACTTCCCTCCCACCACTATAGGTATATATATATCTATACTTATAATAAAACTGTAACTGGTCTATGTCTGTACATGAGAGATATTAAAAAAAATGGTATGAGGGGTCTTTATAGGGCCAATAGAAGCTAAAACATTTTTTTTTAGAATTTTTGTCTGTCTGTCTGTATGTATGTTTGTTACCGCATCACGCAAACACTACTGAATGAAATTTGATGCAGTTTTCACAGTTGTCTTGATGGTGGTCTAACTTAAAATCTGGTGCATGTTTCATCTTGATACGCCACTTAGAACCTGAGATATTAATAAAGTAATTTTTTCTAGAAGCCATTATATCGGGTGATTATAAAACGACTGTTAATATTTCTTTCAGTAACTCGCAGTATCACATTTAGAAATCATTCATGAAAAAAACATATCTTTTTTACGAAAATTTTGATAAAAAAAATACAATGTTTCTCGAACCTACGAGTATGTTCATCATATGTTCAGTTCAAGGCCGCGGCGCGTATGGGATTGAGAGAGATTTAGTTTTTGGAGATAGGGATGGGGTTGAGGTTGGGGTTGGGATTGGGAAATTGAGAGTCTCGAGTCTGAGTGGGAGTGGAAGTAGAAGTGGGAAGAGAATGGGAGCGGAAGCTGGAACGGGGGCTGATTCTCTAGTTCACGCGAGCTGAGCCGCGGGCACTGCTAGTACTTGTGTAAAAGTCCTTCCTTCCTCACAATTGTGAGATTTCATTCATGTACGCTGTATGAATAAAGCTAAAATTCAGTTTGTCAAGTAATAATCAAGATAGGTTTTTTTTTATTCCTGATGGGTTTACGCTTGACCTCAATTCACACCTGATGGTAAGTAACCATGAGGCCTAAGGTGGAGCGCGCTTACCCAGAAGATGCGTATTCACTCTTCCTTTAAAAAGATTTTGAGATACGGAACCCCAATTAAAGATATTCGAACTTTTTCCTTTACTTGTGACCTTCATTCGTGCCCTAAAAACAAGGAATTGTTGTGAACGTGATAAATGAAGTACCTACATGAGTGACTTTTAAAGTAAGTTCCAAGAGATATTTCGATATAGCAAAATTGAGAAACCCTAAAATGAACAAAGGTTTACTGGAAGAAAAGTCTTACAGAGTTAAGTGCGCCTTTGTAGATCTTGTGTTGTGTGACTTGTATTTGTGTACAATGAAGTATAAAATAAAATAAAATAAGCCTGCGTTGAAGAATATTGGGATATGATCATCGGAATAGACATTTTGTTTGTTAGTCTCAGAAAAAGTTATGTTTCTTCGATCCAGTACATTGGAAAAGCTACGCCTCCCCTTTATGGTGTCCATTTATAGTTCCCTGAATAGAGGGGATTTGATAGGACCCTACCCCCCTTATTTTTCCTTTATTCACTGGACTCATCATATAACATCATGTACTGGACTATTATGTCCGAATGTCATATTGTTTGTCATTCATATAAACACAACTCCTTTTATGAGTTGGTTCGGTTCGCACTCACGCGCAGTTCAAGGCCCGAGATTGCGGGTTACGTAAAGAATTTCTTCTTACGTCAGCCCGGGTCGATGGCCGCGCTGCGCGATTATGATATTCGCGAGTGTATGCTTTGTAACGTCTTTGTCTTTGTCGACTTTTCCTGTCGCGATGCTATCTTCCTCATTGAAATTGGATATAACAGTCTTCTTTTGATCATTGCGGTACTAACAGATATGTCTGATATTGTCATATCCCCCGATATGGAAGTCTGTCTAAATTTAGGATTAAACTTTGTGTTTCAGGATCAAAGACCTACTGGTTATTGTAATAGGAACTATCAACTGAGAAAATTTGAGACTAAGGTGAGGAGTGGTACGATAATTTCTATGAAAAGTTTAGGCTAAGAGGTTTACAGAAAAGGTTTCCTAACAGTGTATCTGAAGATATTAACTATACTACTATTAATAATATCCAATTCCAGATACACTCTGAGGAAACCTTTTCTGTAAACCTCTTAGTATCACTTGACATAATGATGGTCTACGTATGCATTTTGCGTTAGATGTAAAGAATCTTTATGAATGTATTCCACAACTATCTAACCAGGGCGACAGAGACACAGGGCAAGTGGAAAGTACTCATTTACTTAGCAATGATCAGAGCGTCAACTCCGCCAGCGTTTTAGATAATATGTAAAGATTTTGGCATCTAACTGCGATAGTTAGAATCGAAACACTTATCAGAACATGTCACGTGACCAGTAATAGAGTACAAAATAGCTTTTTAGTCCGTTGGATATTTTCCAGAATCTTAAGGAGCAGGCTCCTGGTCTTCATTATCATTGTTAACTTCCATCTTCTTGGCATTGGTACTACCAGTAGAAACTTAACCCTGTTGAAGCAGTCAGTCACCCACGCAGTGAGCTACAAGTCTACAACCACCACCAGTTCAAGATACAAGGCCCGTACCGTGCGCGTGCGCTTACGTAAAGCATTTCTATTACGTCAGCAGGTCGTTGGCCGCCTGTAGCGATAATTTGTACGTATCTGTCTGTTTTGCGGATTAGTTTTATCAATGGGCGGGTTGGTGATATTTTATCTAAATAAAGATATTTAATTATAGCCACAAGACGTCTTTATCCGTCTGTTTGTTGTGTGACAGTCCGACTGACCGGTTCTTGTTCTCCAGCAGTCGACCGCATACATAGGGTTGCCATCTCTAAAATTTGAAAACCATGACAAGCATGAAAGCCTCGGATTTACAACCAGGACATGTCAACAGAATTTTTTTTAAGTTACTCTGTAAAATTAAATAATAGTTTTAATTGTTTTATTGCAAACTTTAAAACCGCACCACGCAATCTAGGACCAATCCTGGCAAACTCCGACGGATGGCAAGCTTATACATTATATATGTCAACGAAGTGTTGGCATCTCTGGTCAGATGACATTAGAATAAACTCAGCTGCGCCACACCCCCGCACTCCATATAAGGGAACAGGCGCATCAGCCTGTCTGCACTCTCTGTGAGCGAAATTAATTGTAGAGCTGGCTGTTGCAGGGCCAATATACCTATGTCAACAACACAAGTGCTTCTTTTCTAATTTAAATCTTTCATCTCTAGGCGGCGGCCCTGTAGTATCTACTGCCAGTCGTGCCCTATTTTGCGGGCGAACGTTAAACTGACGGAGGAGGTAAGTGTTGCTTCTTTACGTAGTAATATGTAGTATTTACTGGCTTCGCTTAGACTGACCAAAATGGAAAAGAGATCAAGAAGCATACGTCGAGCTTGCAGCCTGTATCTCGTTCGTTATACCTAAAGTAAAGGATTTTTTTTTGTTCCGTTATGGAACTTTTCCATAAAGGAACAGTATTTTATTTGAATTATGAGATTTCAATACTTTTGTCAGCTCTCATTATCCTTTGAACCCTTTTGACAGTAATGTTTTTGGTAGAATATAGGTACTTTATGATAATTTTCTATAGCACCATTTCGCTGTGAAGTGCAATGCTCCGTGCCACACCGGGCAAACACTAGGTAGCTAAAAATCTTGTTTTAAATATGGCTTTGCTCACAAGTGTTAAGAGTATTAAGTAATAAAATTTATCTAAACTGAATAGAATTGCGTTTTATACATATACTTGTATTATCCGTAATTTCAAAATATTCCGCTTTTTTACCCCGACGTTTTCAACTACTCATTTGGTGTTCTGCTAATAATAAGTGCGTAATACGCAAAAATATTTATTGTTTTTTGCTACTATATGTCCGGACATTGACTTCGGTAATTAAACTATTTATGTACCTACCTATACATTTACGTTGGACTAGTTGTACCCGCGACCGTACCCTTTCGTTCAAAATGCACAACGCGTACAATCTAAGTTAGATTTACTGTACCATAGATGGCGCTTTGTGAGATATCATCGAAAATGTGGAACATCATCTAAGAAACTCTGGTCTATCTTCGGAACCGTTTGAGACATCGCTATAAAACAAATTTTAACTTCTGGTACTAGGGTTACTATCTATAACTAGGGTGGCCATCCGTCCGGATTTCCCCGGATTTGTTACGGGGCGTCCGGGGACCGTCCGGGCGGGGTTTAATGTTTAATTAGTAGTCCGTGTTTTAAAGTATTCTATAGAAAGTTGCTTTATAACAAGTGTAATTTTTATTTATTTAAATAAGTACCGTGAAACATGCCAACATTGCCTCATCTACATAAAGGCCATATTTTCGTCAAAAATCAACGTTGGCAATGTTGGTTGGTAATATTGGCATAAAAGTCCAGATAACTTAGCCCGCCAACAAAAACAATCAATTATTGAATTAAATGTTGAATAATAATACATTTAGCTACACTAACACATGCATATGATCTTACACTTGTAGCTGATGAAAGAAAATGCTTACGTCCCCATAGAAAAAACTTACTACAATTGTAATTATTCGAAAAAAGTGGGCAAAGTTGGCATGTTTCACGCTAACTTAAAAACCTACGTTGACATGTTCGGGTTTCAAGCTCCAAAATCCAGGGTTTTCATGGTTCTTGTCCTGGTTGGCAGATTTTAGAGATGGCAAACCTATCTATGACCAGTGTAAATTTCATGTCAATAGCTTCAGTAGTTTTCGAGTTAATCCGCTCGTATAGACAGTTATTACATAAAGTATAGAATATGCAAACGGAATAATGATTAAAAAGATGAAAATAGAAAAGCACAGGCAGACATTTTAATTTTATTTATCTGTTACGCTACGCATGTTAAGTAAAGTTAATTATGTAAAGTAAATGAAGTTAAAGTTCACAATGTTATTTTTAACGAGGTAGGTAGGTAGACATATTATGCAAACTGCGTCACGCCCAAATCGACTGTCGACCTTATTGAATGAGACGGTCGATCACCTAACTTCATTTAGTCCACCGACCCGAAATATCATCAGCATACTATAGGTACTAATTGCTTAAGTACACCAGTAAGTTTTAAATGTCATTTTCTCGATGTATGTTGACATTCAGCACAAAAGAAATATTATAGCTGCGTTCACAATAACCCGCTGTACGTTCTTACAAAGTTTCGTCCATTTCGGAGAGTTCAAGTTCGGAAGTTCCCGAGTTGATTTATCCAAGACTGATAAACATTCGGCAGGTAGTGGTTGTGTTCAGAATAAAATGCTCTATACACCCACAACATTTTACTCATTTTGATGAGTTCGGGCAATTTGCAATCGGAACTCAAAAACGAATGAAATTACTGTGTTAATGACGGACGGCGTCACAGCTCCATCCTAGTTCTGAGATCGATTATAATTGATTTACATGGAAATGTCTAGAAAAACAAAGTTATTTAGTGTAGACGTGGAAATTTTATACATGTACCATTTGTAGGCCAATGACATTTATAGAACCGTAAATTTTACTTCGTGTTTTTTAACGAACGTTTGAAATATTCACAAAAACAAAATTTCTCATCCGAAGCGCTTCACTGGTTGAGGTTGCTATACTTGGTGACAAAAAAAACACATACATTTTGTTAGGAAATGATGCATACTCAATGTCTATCATGAATGACATATTATGATACTTTCTTATATTATTTAAACTTAATTTTGTTTAGTTTTACTTTATAAGTTTAAATTGTTTTTCATCCAAAATTCAGGCTCGATAATCTCATGAATAAATACTTCCTTCTCTTCTATTGTAGTTCGAAAGTAAAAAGGGTATTTTACCTCCTAGCTATATATAGATAATATTATATAGTTAGCTATATAATATTATCTAACAACGTTTTTAGGGATTTTTCGCATCCGGATCCGGTCAGAAAGTGAGCAAACAGTTTTGCGCGGTTTCACCAAACAGAGGGCGCGAGCGGCGCATGCTCAAGTGTGTGCGCACGCGCACGGGAAAGTGGTGCGGTGCGCGCGCCGCATCGTAATCGGACGGAAGTCCCACAGTATATTTACACCATAGCACAGTATAGTATTGAATGAGTAGGTACTACGTACAGCATGGCAACTCTTCCCCCCACCGATTCGGCTTCCCCCCACACAAGTAAACTAAACACATAAGTAAATTGTGACTATTTTTGTTTGGGCAATAAAACTGTATTATGTAATATTTATTTTCAAGATAGCATTTTCGCAAAAATATTTAAATTTTCATAATATCGGCGGCATAATATGTTGTGTTATATTAGTTACCGATTGGTTACCGGAGACAGGGGCGTTTGTGCCGAATTCAAAAAGCAGTAGTGAGTAAAATTTGTGTTTAAGTTTAATTTGAGCATATACAGATTCTCTTTCTTTTAGAGATTTTAGGATAACAGTTTTATTAAAATGTTTGGAAGAATATTTACCATGGTACCTATCTCTAAGGATAGAGTTTAACAAAGAATAATAAGTCTGCAAAGTTAAATTACCAATAAACGTTTATTGGTAAACTAGCTGTTGCCCGCGACTTCGTCCGCGTGGACAACTTAACATTACACATTCTTATGTATTACGTGTTACTAAATCCTAAAAGAAATCTATTAATCTGGTTATGCATTAAAAATATTAATATACATAAAAAAACATACTATCCAATTGAGAACCTCCTTTTTTGAAGTCGGGTAAAAATTAGCGTTCCGGCGGCGGTTTCGCCCGTTGGACCACAGTTTTTTAGGTTTCCGTAGCCTAATGGCAAAAAACGGAACCCTTATGGATTCGTCATGTCTGTCTGTCTGTCTGTCCGTCCGTATGTCACAGCCACTTTATTCCGAAACTATAAGAACTTACTATTGAAACTTGGTAAGTGGATGTATTCTGTGAACCGCATTAAGATTTTCACACAAAAATAGAAAAAAAAAACATTAAATTTTGGGGGTTCCCCATACTTAGAACTGAAACTCAACATATTTTTTTTCATCAAACCCATACGTGTGGATAGATCTTCAAAAATGATATTGAGGTTTCTAATATCATTTTTTTTCTAAACTGAATAGTTTGCGCGAGAGACACTTCCAAAGTGGTAAAATGTGTGTGTGTGTGTGTCCCCCCCCCTGTAAGAGAATGATAAAACTAAAAAAAATATATGATGTACATTGCCATGCAAACTTCCACCGAAAATTGGTTTGAAAGAAATCTCGTAAGTAGTTTTTTTAATACGTCATAAATCGTAAACCACAATACTATTATTAAAACATCGATCAAAGTTACAACGAACTACAATAACTTTTATATTATGTTACTTGCTGTTACGGATCCCTTCATGGGCGAGTCCGACTCGCACTTGGCCGCTTTTTTTTAAATAAAGTTGACATTTACATTTATCATGAATTAAAAGATTATCATATAATCAATAATTTTTTGTTATATTTTAATATTGTGCAAATTAGGTGATATTTCCTCCCCCCCCCCTCCAATTTGTCCTTTCCATACCCTTTCTTTCTTTCCTTCTCCATCCCCTTCCCACAACGTTGAAAACCCTTTCCCCCACCCCTTCCCTCGCCCTACTCCTACCTCTCCCCCTTCCCTTAACCCACCCCTTCCTACACCCTTTATTTACCACTGCCCCCTCATCTTTCCTCTCTTACCCTAATCCCTCTATTCTTTTCCATCCGACTTCCTTCCCCTCCTATTCCCTTCCTATGTTGCATATCCAATTAACTGTACAACAAAATGTCTGTCAAACTGCTGGACATGCCTTCCCCAATGAATCCCACAACGCCCTACAGATCCAGCCGCTTCCGGCCACCATCTTCAGGTCGTCCATACACCTGGCGGCAGGGCGTCCCACCCTGCGCGTGGGACGTCGCGTCCCACTCTAGAACCCGTCTGCCCCAACGGCCGTTCGGTACTACGACCTACGGACCTGCCATTTCAGCTTACTAATTCTTTCGGCTATGTCGGTCACCTTCGTTATTCATAGGCTCTCCTCATTACGAATCATATCCCTCATAGAGACCCCGAGCATTGCCCTCTCTATAGCTCGCAGAGCCACTTGAATCTTGTGGATCAGGCCCACCATCAGTGTCCACGTCTCCGGGCTGTAAGCATGACAGGCAGGACGCACTGATTAAAGATTTGTGTCTTTAAACATTGTGGAATAGGTGACGTAAAGACTTGACGCAGTTTTCCGAATACTGCCCACCCTAACTGGATTCTTCTGTCAGCTTTTGAAATTGATCCTACCCAACTATATTGTCTGTCCTAGGCAGACGTACTCCTGAACAGCTTCGATATTGATATTGTCGACGATCACCGGTCTAATACAGGGCCACTAATTATCGAATAGCGAACTTTTTGTATGGAGACTTGTGGAAATACCTGAAATACATCAGCTAAAATAAACCTATAAATGAGCTTTAAAACATCTCTGTCACTTTCTGTCAAGTTCTTGCAACGACCAGTAATGTTGAACTACACTTTCATACAAATGATATGAAATCAGAGGTCAACTTGTATATCAGCATCCTGACATTTTATTGAGATATGACTTATACCAGTATGAGGACTCTACTGGTCTTCAGTAACGTCCGGGCAGTGAAATTTTTTTTTTAACTTCAATGTACAGATTCGCTTTTCTTTTGTTTTTTCTACTCTTTTATTATATGTATAGATTATAATAAAAATCCTTTTCGTTTTCATTTGAAATTTTTCGAGTTATCAAAGTAAACAATGAGTGAGAGAAACAATAGGCACGCATTATGAATGACACACATTAGTAAATGGGATACAAAGTGACGAAATAGCGCCAACCCTAGCTTATTTTGACTTCTATACACACATTGCAAGCGCCAGTTTGTGTACAAAACAGGTGTAGCTGTGTGAGTGAAGGCAGTTACACTAATTTCTTTACCAAAACAATACTTACATACATTACTTTATAAAAGGCCCCCTAATTCCAAAGGGTGTGGTGACTCAGTGCAGTAGAGCATAATCTGCTACGAGCATGCGCGCTGCCCTCTGTGACGTCAAGGGAAACACCAGCGAACGATGACGTTATACGTGGTCCTTCACACGTTTAGGAGTAGTTTTAAGAAATGTGATACTTGAGTTTCTAGTCCCTTGAAACCTTCATCATGTCAGGACTAAGACGTTCACTGTTGGATAAAGGCCTTCTGCAATAAACGCCACCACACCCGGTCCAGCTACTTCCCGCCACATTCTTTAGGTCGTCCGTCCATCTGGCGGCGGGGCGTCCCACCCTGCGCATGCCGATCCGCGTTCTCCACTCCAGAACCTTATTAAACTGTAATGTAAACTTTGCGGCCCAATTCGGAACACCGTCTGTTGTTATTTCGTTTTCGAGTTGCAAATGCGTTGGTTTTTGTATGACTATTGATTTGAAATGCAATAGACGTGTATGCGGCAGCCCATTAGTGCATGCTGCCAGTCGTGCTCTACATAACGAGCGAGGTTAAACTGGCGAGGGAGGGGGTCGCTTCTTTATGTAGTACTAGAATTTGCCTGTGACTTCGTCTGCGTAGGTTTCGATATTTACACATTTTGAATTTCAAAATAGATATCATTTTCGTGATTCCCGTAGGAATGACATGTTTTTCGGGATAAAAACTATCCTATTCCAGGACCTAGCTTATATGTGTGCCAAGTTTCATCCCGATCCGTCTAGTGGTTGAATCGTGATTGAGTAACAAACATCCAAACTTTCGTATTTATAATATTGCTTGCAGTGGGGTGGGATTTTCTAAAGATATCATGACGAAGTCGGTAAAAATGTTAGGTATGTTATTTTTGTAAATAATTTAATTGTAGCCCCTGTACCGAGTCTAGTCTTTGTTTAAGCAACGTAAGAGAGTTATAGATCGTACAATTCATGAAGGCACGACCCGCTATTTTTTCGCGAGGGGTGAGCGCGAGACGAGAGCAGCGAATCCAAATTTCAGTATCCAGTGTAAGTATGCACACATTGATGATTAGTGCGTAACGACAAAACTAACACAGTAATAATATAACACATACAATTAAATGTAAGCGAGTTATAGAAGTATTGCGGTCTCGTGAATTGAATGATCTATACCGATCTTCCCCTTAAATCCGAAACACACTGAAAGCTAACGCGTGGCGGAGGCGTGCTCCGGTCTTTAGTATTGTTCGATTTAGTATTCGATATAGTATTTATTAGACACTGCACACAGAGTACCGCCGCCGCGGGAAGCGGGATTTGTATGAAGTTTGCCGTTTGTAGATATCATTTTCGTGATTCCCGTAGGAATGACATGTTTTTCGGGATAAAAACTATCCTATTCCAGGACCTAGCTTATATGTGTGCCAAGTTTCATCCCGATCCGTCTAGTGGTTGAATCGTGATTGAGTAACAAACATCCAAACTTTCGTATTTATAATATTGCTTGCAGTGGGGTGGGATTTTCTAAAGATATCATGACGAAGTCGGTAAAAATGTTAGGTATGTTATTTTTGTAAATAATTTAATTGTAGCCCCTGTACCGAGTCTAGTCTTTGTTTAAGCAACGTAAGAGAGTTATAGATCGTACAATTCATGAAGGCACGACCCGCTATTTTTTCGCGAGGGGTGAGCGCGAGACGAGAGCAGCGAATCCAAATTTCAGTATCCAGTGTAAGTATGCACACATTGATGATTAGTGCGTAACGACAAAACTAACACAGTAATAATATAACACATACAATTAAATGTAAGCGAGTTATAGAAGTATTGCGGTCTCGTGAATTGAATGATCTATACCGATCTTCCCCTTAAATCCGAAACACACTGAAAGCTAACGCGTGGCGGAGGCGTGCTCCGGTCTTTAGTATTGTTCGATTTAGTATTCGATATAGTATTTATTAGACACTGCACACAGAGTACCGCCGCCGCGGGAAGCGGGATTTGTATGAAGTTTGCCGCTAATGCCACGCCTCCGCCACGCATTCACCTTCTGTTTTATTATGTGTTGTAAGATTGATAATCATTTCATAACACCGAAAAGAAAAGATGGTCCAGAAAGTCTGGAAGATTCCGGAATCGGAAGTCCATTCGGAGGTCCAGTAACTTCTGGGACATTCTAATACATTCTATATATACATATATATAATATTATATTTAATATAATAATGTTATATTTTGTAAAATGTTCTATCCTTGTTTAATTTCCATAACACAGGAGAAAATCTTAGTTTGGGATATATATATATCCCAAAAGTTTGTATATAGTGTGTATAGTGTGTTATGGAAATAAAACAAGGATAGAACATTTTACAAAATATAACATTATTAGGGACCAACTTGTAAAAATTGTACAAAGTTGTTTGTCCCTAGTTGGAATCGAACCCACGACCTCTGGCGTGCGAGTCCAATGACCAAGCCACCAGACCAACGATTCTATAGCATTCTGTAACATTCTATAAAATTCTAGAACAATATCTAACTTTCTCAAAGATATTGTGGAACAAACTCAAACATTCTCGAAGATATTGTGGAACATTCTCCAATATTCTGGAATATTCTAGAGCAAGCGGCTGGATGGTGGATGGAGGGCAGAGGACCGGCTGTGGTGCCGTTCACTGGCCTACCTATGTCCAGCAGTGGACGTCTACGGCTGATATGATGATGATGATTTGCTGATATGATGGAACATTCTGGAATCTTCAGACATTCTCTGTCACCTCGGCACTCGATTCCCAGCTGCTTCACCGAAATCCCATAAGTAGTCTCTTGGTGCGATGCCAATTTGGATTTGAACCCAATTACCGGAGTTCCGAACCGAAAAAAGTCGTAATACATGTTCGTTTAAAAACAAACGTAATTTATCATACATTATAAAAAACGGATAAACAAATATTTATCTTATTTTCATATGACAACGTTACCAAAATAGGTATCAATTTTGAACGCTCCTTAGAACCTTTCACTTTGTATGCTTCTTTACTTTGTGGTTACTACTAAGAACAACTACGTAAAAAATAATGCCCTTGAAGTTTTCCACTAAATATTTGAGTCAGCATGCGTCACAGTTGAAATTTCGTAACATTTTGTACCAAATTCTAATTATTTACATGACTTCTGTAACTCTTGTGATTCAACTAACTATAACTGAGTCACGTAATGGTCTGATCCTCTCGCTGTGACGTCATTAACTCGACATAAGTGACGCATACTTTCTCTGGTAATACGCGCGATACTTCCCAAAATGACGTCATGCGAATTTATCTTTATTTAGCATCATAAATTTGCACATCGTAATTAAGGTTGTTATATGGATTTGGTTGTAAATAAAATTGAGTATTTATTGATATTATTCATTTATTACCATTCATAAAATTACATTAAAACATTCATGAGTGGGTGCATCATATTCCATTATGTCTTTAAGCTGTTTTGATTCCGGAGATCATTTGGAAAAATAAATTGGCATTTATAAGACGTGCCCCACACAGGTCTACCGACTGATCACAAATGACCTCACTTCTAGTATTGCAATTTCTATAGCGTTGCCTATTTTCACGGCAGATTAGATAGTACAAAGATTGGTTTCCATCGACCTTACGACCGTTTAGTTCCATACAAAAAAAAATTACAAACCACGCCTTGCCTGCATCAGTGTGGAGCCATAAATAAAAATAAAATAAAACATTTAAGTCCTGCATAACATAAATACAATAGACATAGACATTTATTATTGGTAATCGGCAATTACAGGTCATACAATTTTAAAATCTATAACATAACATAGTAATAAGTATTATATAAAATGATTATATATCGTAAAATAATATAAAAGAATAAACAAACATTAAACACTACTAATTACATTTACAATTTTCCATGAATTCATCAAAGCTGTAGAAAGTTTGCTCGATGAGCCACTTCTTCAGCCTCAGTTACAATATTTACAATAAATAATAATAATTATACTAATCTGCAAGAACCCCTCCGCAGGTTAAGGTCTCCTCCAAAGACCTTAATTTTACTCTATCTTGGGATGCACCAACAGTGGCATTCTGTTGAGCAGGCTTGTGTTTAGCAGTGGACGTATTTAGGCTTGGACCTATAGGAATAGGTCCAAGTATTTAGGCTGATGATGAAATCGAAGAAAGAAGCGTAATCGAGAAAAGCAAAGCACTTTCGTCCATAAATGTGAGTCATACATAACAAGCAGAAATGAATAGAAACACCGACCTAAAGCGTGTCATGAAACTGCGTAGTACCGACTGACGACCGTGGAGGTCGGCAGGATTTTGAACTTTGGCTACGGCGTCATGCGAATTTTCGGGAAAAATGTATTGCACAACGTTGGCAGAGGATACTAAATATTACTACGTAGAGAAGCGATAGTCCCCTCCCCCTGCCAGTTTAACGTCGCCCGCAAAATAAAGCACAGGCAGTACGCACTACTGGCTTTGAACACTAAACTTTATTACCTACTACCTACGTTGCTATTGGATCGGTGCCAGTGTTTCTTAGACATTGTAAGAGTAGGGAAAAGTCGAGGTGTTTTGTTCATTGGGTTTTTTCTAATGAAATGATATAAGTTTATTTCTTATTTATATATAAGCTATTCTGTTTCACTGAGAGATATATAGGTATAATTATTATTAGATATATTTCTATACTAAAGAGATAGCTATGCTCAGAGTTTCTTTGAAGGATATTATATACTTCGAGGAGAAGAAAGTTCGACATTAAGAATAACAAAAGCCAACAGAATATAATACTGTCCACTATTGGGCATAGGCTTACTTGGCGTCGGTACGGTCCTTGACCTGAGGTCCTATTCCTAACTACGATAGTTAGATGTCAAAATGTTATCAGATTATGTCACGTGACACGATAGAGAGTACAAAATGACTTATTAGTTCTACGGATATTATCCGAAAAGATTATGAAGTACCCATGCGCCATGTCCTCAACACGTCCGCATGCTGCATTGCAGGTTGGTGGACTTGACATATGCTTTTTTATACGCATATAGGTAGGTACATATTTCTTTTTTTTCTTTATGCAGGTTTCCTCACAATGTATTTGCGACTAGCAGTTACACTTTTGTATTACTTCTTGCTACATATTGCGGGTTTAGCTAGCAAATGCTATAAGATGCTCGTTTATTGATGAACAATGTCCATTGCTGTGGGTACCAGTATTAGATCATTGTCACAGCGTGGCCTGTCTTTCGGTTTTCTACAGGTTACATTTTGTGGAGTGTGCTCAGGAATTACACGATTTGATTCCCCCATCACCGGACTACCAGGCGTGGTGAGGGACTTCATTTTTATGTAGCAGACATACCACGCTCTCGCATAAAGCATTTTGCTTTCTCGTTCATAATGCGAACTACTAAGGAATGGAACTCCCTGCGAGATTGTATATTTCCGGACAAGTACAATTTGGATCGTTTTAAATGAAGAGTGAATAGGCATCTTCTGGGTAAGCGCGCTCCACATTAGGCCCCATCATCACTCACATCACACCGTCAGGTGTGATTGAGGTCAAGCGCAAACCCATCAACAATAAAAAAAAAAGGTAAAGGTGGTACCTCTACCCAAACTGAACTATAGAGATCGTTGATTGAACTAGAGATCTACCGCCTCTCAAACACATGTGTAAAGTCGTCTTTTAGAAATCTGCTCGTACCATCACAGTCGTGTTCCAGAGTTTGCTAAGGCTTCCACAAGACTCGGCAGAAAACAAAAGACAATCGAAACATTTTTTACCACCACGTGACTTGCCTGGTTGGTCCACGTGATTTACCCAGGCCAAAGTTCATTCAAATTTGTACTTTATCACGATTGATTACGATTTGGTGGCGTATACCTGATTTCGAACGTGACTGTTCTAGATCACACAATGGGTTTACCCTTTGTAAAGTTTCGGCTTTGTTTTAAGAAGAAGAAAAAATAAGTTTTTTATGTGAGTATTCATGAATGCCCTTAACTCTTAACTTAATTTGGCAGGTTTCATAGAAAGTTCTCGAAGACATTTAACAAAAGTGTAGGGGTTTTGGGGTCGGAAGTTTTTTAATGTGAAATTAATTTTTTTAAACGTCGTCGAGTGACGGACTGGCGTTATAAGGGATCTAAAGTAGGTATATTATTAGGTATTCTGTGCCATCGCACAAAATAGATGATAGTACTAACGTCTTGATATCAGTATTATACAATACTACACACTTTATAGGTCAAACAATTATACACTTCATTTATTTAATTTTTCCCGGCTTCCCGAGTTATCCCTAGTACAATCCCACTATCCTTCCGTAATAGCGGTATCCCATAACTACCCTATACTCCTTTCTAATGCCCCCATCTCCTGCCTCTCGCCCCGATCCCTGTCCCATCCGCCAATTCAAGGTCTGCCGTGCCGATGGATGCGTGTCCAGGGGGTAAGCGTGCCGATATCCCGGAGCTGGGTGCACTCTGGGCACTATTATCCTAACCCATCATGCGGGTCTCTGATGAGGTGGACAATTATTTCCCTGGCTAACGTGGTACCTCAACAAGGCAGCGATGCTGTTCGCAACACATCACGTCAAGGGGTATCACGGGGCGAAAAGCAGGCGAAGGAAAGTCACTTTGCGACATTAGATTATGCAAAGTGGCGATAAATCGTCTCTGCCTACCCCTCTGGGACCAAGGCGTGAGCATTATGTATATATGTATGTTATTTAATTTTCAACTCCTTGATCGCGACTTCGTACGCGCAGTTCATTGAAATACGTTGTTCCCCACTTCCCTATCTCCCTTCTTCCCACACCTCTATCTCTCTGCCCTTCTGTCCATTCTTCTTTTGTTTCCTTCCTTCACCCTAATGTTTCCTTAGAACAAATTACTCTATCTCTTCTAGTTTACATGAATGATAGAGGTGGTCATCAATCCAGCTACCCTATAGCTCTAGTGATGCCTCTGCTGTTATTAAATAGCTATTTCTGAGAGGTGTGGTCTGTTGACATTTCGATATTTTTCTTTTGATTATCCTTGTTTTATACTGATAAATAATTTCGATAACATTCTTTCCTTCAGATAATGAAATCATTATATGAATCACCTGTGTGGTATGTTATCAAAGTAATATTAATTTTTACTCCCGATAGCAACCAGTGACGTGTCTTCTTATCAAGGGATTAGCATTGCACTACTGTAATCGATCTTCGTACACAGATGATTCCGATGATGATTCCTATAAACAATGAACGGAAGTCGTCATCTACGGATGTATAAAGCAATCGTATGTTTCCTTTCGTATATGACGTTTGAACTCATCTATACATATTATAAAACAGTAGAAAAACAAAAGAAAAGCGAATCAGTACATTAAAGTAAAAAAAAGAATGTCACTCCCCGGACATTACTTAAGACAAGTAGAGTCCAAAAATATAATAAAAAAATTTCGTTTCTGTCTGTATGTATGTGTGTATGTACGGGCTAATCTTGGAAACTACTGAATAGATTTGACGGCGTTTTCACTGTTTAATAGCTTTGAATTCGGGACAAATAAGTCATATCTCAATAAAATGTCAGGAGGCTAATCTACAAGACGACCTCTCATTTCATATCAATTGTATGACAGTATAGTTCAACAATACTGGACGTTGCAAAAACTTGACGGAGAGTGAGAGAAATGTTTTAAAGCTCATTTATAGCTTTATTTATTTATTTTAGCTGTTCTATTTCAGGGTATTTCCATAAGCTCGATACAAAAAGTTCGTTATTCGATAATAAGTGGCCCTGTATTAGATCGGTCATCGTCGACAATGTCAATATCGAAGTTGTTCAGGAGTTCGTCTACCTAGGACAGACAATACAGTTGGGTAGAATTAATTTCGATAGGGAAGCCGACAGAAGAATCCAGTTAGGCTGGGCAGTATTCGGAAAACTGCGTCAACTCTTCACGTCGCCCATTCATATTCATATCATCCTTCCATAATGTTTAAAGACAGAAGTCTTTAATCAATTCGTCCTGTCTGTCATGATGACGACGCGGAGACGTGGACATAGACGGTGGGCCGATTCACAAGCTAGCTATAAGGTTTCGCTCGGGGTCTCTATGAGGGATATGATTCGTAATGAGGAGATCCAACGAATAACGAAGGTGACCGACAATAGCCAAAAGGATTAGTAATCTGAAGTGGCAGTGGGCGGGTCACATCTGTTGCAGTTCTAGAGTTCTAGAGTGGAGACCGTAGATCGCCACGACGCCCCGCCGCCAGGTGGATCGACGACCTGAAGAAGGTGGCCAGAAAAGGCTGGATCCGTGGGGCAGAGGACCGGGTGTGGTGGCGTTCATTGGGGAAGGCCTATGTCCAATTTTCAACGTGGTGGGAAGGGCATGAGGAAGGAAAGAAAATGGGAGAGGGGAAAGCGAAATTAAAAAAAAACACCTAACTTTTTGCACAATATTAAAACATAAAAAATATAAATAATTTAATGATAATCTTTTGATTCATGATAAACATGAAGTAAATGGCAACTTTATTAAAATAAAAACATTAATTCTGTAGTCCAACTGGCGGAACCGCCGTCGGCAGGCTAATTTTATTTATATGAATATTTTCAGATTAATAGATTTCTTTTAGGATTTAGTAATACATAATAATGTGTAATGTTAAGTTGTCCACGCGGACGAAGTCGCGGGCAACAGCTAGTGAACTATATACGTATAGTATAGATTTTGCTTGTAGCTTTCCTTGCATGATCAGGCCGTCTGCAGGTAAATTCTGAAAATGCCTCCATAGTGAAAATGTCTTGTGCGTGGGTGAGAAATTTTAAAAATGCGGGAGCTGGGAATAATTCTGTAGTCCACGCGGGTGGAGTCGCGGGCGGAGCCAGTAGGAAATATATATTTTTAACAAATTAAAACACTTTGAACAGTTGTTTATCGACTGAATCAATAAACAATCGTATTGTATTAGTAACTATTATTTCAGTAAAACCGTATATTCGAATAACTAATTTATGGGGCAACCTTTCAAAACTAAGAACAGTAATATAGTACAATCGTATACATTCTTACTAAGGGAACGTACACAAACTACGTGATCTATTTAAAAAAAAAATTACCCACCCGTAGTATATGCTAAGACACCCCCCCCCCCCCCCCCCCAACACGCTCCCTCTAGTTTTTACGTAGTAATGCATAAATATGGTTTTAAAACAATTTTTGCAAACAGAAAGTTAAAATAAAAAAAAGCTCATATTTGTCCTTTTAATAAGGTACTCCTTACTGAGTCATGCGGGGCTCTGATGAGGTGGACAATTATTTCCCTACCTTATCATGGTAATCTCAAGACTAAGGTGGCGAAGTTGTTTGCTACACATCACGCCAAGTGGTATCACGGGGTGAAAAGCAGGCGAAGAAAAGCTTTGTAACGACGGGATGGCGAAGTGGCGATACATCGTCTCTGTCTACCCCTCTGTGACCAAGGAGTATGTATGTATGTAATAAGCAGGCCAAGCTCATGATTTATGGTAAAATCCGGTTGTTGCACCCTCGAAGAAATCGCAAGTCTGTGTCAAAAGTCCTACGTAATCAAATAATATACAACGCATAGACGTAACTACATATACCTACACTTAAATTAGCTACAAGGTTTAGGCATACAACCTTGTGGTCATTACCACCCGACCACGTGGCAGGCCATTGGCACCTATGTAGCACAGTCTCTAACAGATGACGCCATATGGGGTGAAACAACTCTGCGAACTGTGCTGTCATTGATATTTTGGAAGATGATATTTAGATTCATGACAATGCTAAGGCGGCCGTGTGATTCCCGGCTTATAATAGGGCCCTATCTTCCCGTTGGTGTCTTCAGGGCGACTATAGGATTGTGCCAGGAATAGGCAGCATCTACTGTGTATATTAAGATCATTACTGCGTACACGAATCCGGTGATTACGGCAAATTTCCCAATGGACATCCCACCAAAAGTGGCATTCGATTGAGGTGGCCTGTGTTCAGCAGTATAGACGTATGTATTTGGGTTGATAATTATGTAACAAAAGCGTTTAAAACAAACTACAACACATTCTTATTCTTACTTCTAGGATATGAAGGGTAGCAAGTTTGATGATGCCAATAGGTCGGGATCTGATGTCAACCCCGTCTCAGAACTGATTTTCGCCGTTGAAGCACGTTGAAAGTCAGTGGAACAACAATTACCGCAAAAACTCCTGTATAGTCAACTGATTGTTTATGTATTTGTTCAAGTCTTCAATACATTATTTTATTGCTAAAGAGTGATCGTCAGGTAAACCAGTCCTTGAAGAATTTCGCAATAAAATATACCTATAGTTACGGTTATGGTTCTAAAAAGTTCGAAAATTGATTACCAGGTATCTAGACAACTCTCGTACGTACTCGAAGCAAATATTTGCTTAAAATAGTTATTGAATCCGGTCGCCTACCTAGTCTGCGCTGGATGCTTCAGACAAAATGCCAAATTAAAGTTCAGTGCAATACCAGGGTATCATAAATTTAGGTGTTACCAACCAAAACCATATAATTATATAATATAATAACAACAAACGATCCATTTGTTTGCCGTAGTGTTGTAGCTGGTAGTACGAGTATAACAAAGGTCTATTCCATTTAATTCTATTAAACCAGTTCTACTCATAGAATTATCTATACACAGGGCAGGAGCAGCGGACCGAATATACCATGATCAATGGATTATTGATTGATCAACGATCTATAAGAAGCTCACATAAATTTAGTTACTATGTCAATCAAAATATACCGAAATTTCGGTTTCTGTGGTATACATGAAGATAAAAAAAAATAGTTGGTGTCCGCGCTGAGGAAGTCTGAAATAGTACTTACTCAACACTTAAAATGGAATACTAGGCACACATGAACAACAACAAGACTACAGTTAAAGTTATATAAAGCGATTAATCAGAAAAAATCAAATAAAGCTTTCTACTAGGGTATCATAGACATATATATATATATATATATATATATAACAATCTCATACATTTCCCACCAAAGCAGGAAGTCAGTGGTGACAAAATGGCGAAAACCGTACTTTCATCAATAGTGAAATACCAGGCTATCATAAAGGATAATGGGCTGAACAATTTCATTGTAACTGTGCAAACGAATGTGGCCGAACAGCATGCTGTGGAAACTTTTTAACAGTACAACCAAAGTACCAGGCGAGCATAAAGGCTAGATGAGTTAGCTAAACATAGCCTGACTGCCTGAGTCATTGTATTGTTGCGTAATCTCAAAGTCTTTGACCGGACGGCCTTCGAACCACGTGGGTCTCGCATATTTTCGGCGTGTTGTGACGTAGGTCGATAACACATAACAGATAGTGGGTTCCATTTTGTCACGAATACGACAGGGTGTTACCGTGAATTTCCAATTTCAATGTAGAATTTGCACAAGATGATTTGGTTTTCCGTCCAGCGGAATCTTTCAGCAAGGTTTTCCTTCAGACTTATATTCAGCAATATATTGTATTTTTTTAAGAACCGTCACCACACTGGGCGATCTCTTATTATTTTCGGGTTCTTTAAAAGACCAAGAAGAGAGCATAAGATTCCTCAAATTAGCAGTTGAAAGATACTGCAACTCTCCTGGCATTAGTTAGAAGAAGGGTACACTTAACCGGTGAGAGAATTCTAGTGCAGATCCACTGGATGGTAACCACCCTCTTACCTATTTCTGCCATCAAACAGCAATGCTAGCATTTTTGTTTTCTGTTTGAAAGGTAGGAGAGTCAGAGTAGTTTCAGGGACACGAGGCAGTCCCACATAGTCCTCAGGATTGCAAGCCTTTATGGCCTTTGCGCTTCAGGTCATTTACACGGGCGCGGGTGTTTTGGCTTGTAACGTCTAATGAACTTCATCATCATCGACTCTATGCATTCAGTTGAGGATAGACATGACTGGTCTAGGATCAAGTAGTTGTCGAGATAGGGCTGTTTTAAATTTTGACAGCTGTTATCAGAAATGAAGATCTCACCCAGACCTTTCATTTGAGTCAGGACACGATTATAGTCTAAAGTCTAAAGTAGTTTTCAAGGTATAGCCATTTTTCGGCTTTCAATACAGCACGTTGATTTGATGTTTTCTTTTAGAGATGCAAATAGGACTTTGTTTCCTGGGTCAGCTTGATTGAAATAAAGTTTTAAAGGCAATAAAATAGTAGTGTAAATTCAAATTCCTACGTTAACCAATGTAACGCAAAAGAATGAAATAGAGGACGTTATTATGACTGTAAGCATGAAAGATATTACGAAAATGTGACATAGAAAAAATTGTTTAGCAATAATATACCTACTACAACATTAATTAGTAATTTTTGTATCCAATAAATATTCTGAAATATAGTTGTTAATATTTACAATCTGTAGGTCTCTCAAAGTCTGTGTATCTTGTACTATTAATGTGTCTTGTACCTCACATAACCTCCGGACTGAAAGTAAAGAAAGTAAGGTAGATAAACTACTCTTTACTTTCATAAGTTGCCTACTAACCAGATCCGAAATTATGAATAACGAAATGTATTCCAACAAATTTTAACTTTTCAGATTTTCACCTGCGTAGTCATTGCTTGTTGGTTATAAAGTTATTAAAGTAGTGAACGGTCTTAGAATCAAAGAAAACTGATATTTATTCCAAATTGGCAAAAATACTCGTTTGTTTAGTGTTGTCCTTTTGTTCTCTCTCGTTCTGTGTAAAATTCTGTCAGTCCGTCTTTCAAATTTAAAATCGTCTTCGTCAACCGTTAGTCAAGGAGAGTTGACGCCATGACAAGTACTATTAATTTGTTTTTATACAAATTAACCTAAAACACCATAATCACTTCGATCTGACGAACCGATTTGCCCGTTGAAGAGATTCGAAGCATACTGAACCGCCAATCAGAGGTCCAAGGAACAGTTTCCCAGAGCCTTGATGACCTCAGCATGATTATGTTGATTCATGAGCTCAAATAACCAGACTATGTAATGTTACAATTTCAGACGTATTGAGAGATACCTAACGCTCGATTTCTAAACAAGAGACGATCTGAACTGTAAAATGTTACATGTCAAAATGACCAAACTTCATGTAGCCGTTATGCTGTGTCGATATTATAATAATATGTTTAACAAAAACAAGGTATTCGACCGTTGCCTAAGAGTCAAAGCCCTCTCCGTTAATAAACACACTTAAATTGTTAACAGTTATATCTTTATAATAATATATGGGATTATTATTATCTATCACTATTATATTTATTATTTATCAATATAATATCGAAAACAACTTCGAGGAGGAAGCCGACACGAGGACAGGCTCGACTGGGCAGCATCTGGGAAGTTACGTCATATCTTCTCGTGTATACCACAGTGTCTGAAGACAAAAGTCTTCTTTCTACCCGGAATGACCTACGGTGCCGAAACGTGGACACAGACAGTGGGACTACTCCAAAAACTCAAGGTCGCTCAGCGGGCTAACTTGCCGTATTTGGGTAAAAAGCTAAAGTCTTGATAGGATATCCAGACGAGTTAGAAGAACGATTCCAAATGGAATTGTCTGTGATGCAAATGCATTTTGTGAGAAACACACCTGTATAGGTGTGCGTTGCAACATTTATAGTTATTAGATGTTTGATGTGGTGTTTAGTATGAAGTATCTCATCATAATCATATCAACTGTTAGACGTCCACTGATGGACGACTTACCCACCCAGATAATTTTATTACCCTCCAAGGTCTGCGCCCTGTGCCTGGGCACCGCTGCCACAGCCCTAGTTACGGCACTGCCTACTATAGGACAGATATGGATAAAATAAATCTAAATAGTTATATTTCTTAGTATGTCATATTGGAAATGAAGACCGTCCAATTAGTAGGGCGCAATTTATGCATCTGAGGGTGGTTTTCCTAGAAAGCACTGGATATTATTCTGCCCCTTTACACACCAATACAAATGTATAATTAATGAGTGTGTGTATTCCATGAATTTGGCATATTCCGTCGGTATGAATCACCGACACGTTCCAAACCTACACTACGTGTAAAATCAATAACCAACAACGTAACTACGCATTTATTTTATTTGCGTATTTACGTTAACTTGTTATTTCCAACAGGAGTATCAAATTAGATTTTCGGCTTTCACCTTTGGACTTCTCTCACAAACACCGCAAAATATACATCATATCATAATCAGCCGAAATGCGTCCACTGCTGAACATAAACCTCCGCAATAGAATTTTTTGGTGGGCTGTCCATTGGGAGATTTGTCATAATCACCACGCTTGGTAGGCGGATTGGTGATCGCAGGAATGATCTTAATATACACAAGAGAATGCTGCTGCTCATCCCTAGTGCAATGCACTTAGTCGCCTTGACGACACCCACGGGAAGATTAAGCCGGGAACCACACGCCCTGGATATCTACCCATATCTATATTTATAAGTAACGTAATGCTTCGCTAGTAGCGAATATTTATAATTCAACTGTAACCAAATTATTATCACAGATTAAAAAAACTATGTAATTTACTCAGGTAGATACCATAATAATTAACGAAGTCCACCGTTGGACAGGCCTCCAAAAATATTGGAAGGTACCGTTATTACCACGCTAAGCAGATTGCTGGTTACAGAATCTTACCTATAAGAAATGATGAAGTTACTGCACAGACGATGCTGCTGCCCATAGTCCGAATTTATCCTTTAGTCGCGTTGTACGACATGACATCCACAGTGTCATGCTGTTGTTCCGGATATGAAACAAAATTGCTCATCTTACTGCGATAAGAACAACTGACTGAACGTTTCGTGATTTTCGAGTTCTATGCTTGCAAACGTACAGACAGACATACAGCAGACAGTGATGTTTCGTTTTGTGTTATATGTACGGATCAAAAAATAATCGTATTACCGAAATCGCTAGTCATTATGGCGTCATAGCAGGCAGGTTTCAAAACTCATCAGGAAAAATATGAATAGGACAACTTTTGCGTTTTCCCAAAAAATATATATAAGCAAACGCAAACACACACATACATTGTGTGGATTATAATGACGTCAAACACTATGAGGAAACCTGCATACCTACGCTTTTTGGAGAAGAAATTCTAAGACGGATGTGAATTCCAGCATCGAGTGCGATCCCATCTGGTGGATAATCATCTTCTTCAGCCCATAGATGCAGTTCACTGCTGGACTATTATATAAGAGGTAGTGTATATAAAACTGAAGGGCAATGATGGAAAAACTAAGGAAATAAAAAAATTACTTTCTCTGTAAAGTAGTTTTTATTTAGGTATTTTAGAAAAAAAAATTATCGCACAGATGGACAAAAAGTTTCCCTATATGTATATGCTTAGCTTGTTTTGGTTTATCCTGCAGTGACGGAGAGCTAGAAGAGATCTCTTATAAGTCCACCTTTTTATATTTTATTACGTATGCCCTTTTTAGTGCAATAAAGAATATATACATATCTGCTATGACGGTACCTTAAAAACGTTGCACAAACAAATACAGTTACACGTTATAGAAGTTACAAATAGTACAATTTAGGCGGTCAGAAATGAACTGTTTACGATTATAGATATATTCCCATTTATCATAACGTAGGTAATAGGTACCTTACCTATTCTTACCTATATCATATAATACTTAATAATACTACGTACCTATATATTATAGTTTTCTGCACATGCCAGATTTGTGTTTAGGCTCGCCCGCGAAAAATTTCTTATACAACCTATTGTATAAGTTGCAGATACTGGGAGGTCAATCACCTCGCAGTTTGTCGGCTGATGCTCATCTCGGTTCAATGAACTTAAATACATGACACACAACACATGGTGTCCCAGAAATCCCAGAATGGATTAACAGCATGGCGGGATGGTCGATCTCGGCTGGCTAGAGTCCTGTCATCTAGAAACCTCACTGTGGAAGAATATCACTACGTAATGAACCGCTCACCACCCCTGACTGTAAAATAGAGCAGGTATAAGTTAGAAAGAGAAGTAGTTATGTTGTTGACGTACATAGTCCCTTTCTCGATCGACTATGCTCGCGCGCTGGGTGCAGCAGCCCTACAAAAATTTACGCCCAAACACAAACGTGTACGGACATACTAGTGCTCCTGTAGTACCGGGAATATTCCATACCGTACCGTATTTCATACAACCTAATCCCACTGTTAGGCACAGGCCTAATCTAGCGAACGTAATATAAGCAATATAACCTCACAACGAGGACCGTATGTTACGAAAAGAACTTAGCTTGGGTTGGTCGATTTGATTATCATCTGATTGTATAGGATACCTAAAGGATCTTCGCCGGATAACTAGGAACTACTAGACCAATTGACCTGTTTGTAACTTGTAGAAGGCCCGGCAAGGATGGGAAATAATGGAAAATCAGGAAAATATATTAACGAAACACACTTGAAATTTTGAGGAACTCGCTCACCGCTCGTCTCTGGACTTCACGTCTGAAGTCTTTTTGGTTATGTCCTTCGTCGATCTGTCTCCATCCATCCAGTAAGTTTTATTATTGTTGGAAATAACTGGCAACACTGACATGCCAAATGTCACTGTCAACGTCAATGTCAAATACGTCATCGTCTATACTATGACAACTGTCACCCCCACCATTGCATTCTTTCTGTAAATGAAATGAAATGAAATGAAAGTTTACTGACTCGAAATTGGCAGAATTCTAATAAAGAGAGGCCATTAAATAAAAAAGAAGAAGAAATGAGAGTTTTTAATTCGGAAAACAATGATCCATAAATTGTTAGTATGCACATAAGAAAAATAAAACAAAATAAAACTATGTTAGTTATCAATACAATTAAGATTATGAAACTAAAACTTAACTATTATATTATTATTATTGACAAGCACCACCCAATGACGTGTGAAGGGGCTTTCCAATCTTTCGGCTATACATTTGTCAAGACTTGCCTTCAAATATGTACCGTTTATCATTTCTTCTTTTTATTTCCATCGATCCTTCTAAAGTCTTAGTTCAGTTCATCAATTATCAGAATTATATATGTAAAGAGTGAAGTAATATGAATATAATGATTAAATACATAACATAAACAATTCCACCACGTTATCGCACCAAATTACTGATCTATTTCGCCTAATCATTTTAAACCGCCATTTCCTCATTTCCATAATGCCCGACGCCCAATCAATTTTGACCTCTTCATCTTTAACACTTACGTCTAAATATCCTTTATGTATATGGGGAACGGGAGGGGAGAGGTCTCAAGTACAGCTGGTCGATAGCATACAAGCCGTAAATTGTGCAATAGTTCATACCACCGAAAATTCGCCGGTTCGTCGACCCTCAATACTTACTCACACATACGCTCGCGTCGCGACGCGCCGCCCTGTACGGACAATCACGCACACTACCGCAGGCCGTGTGCCGACAGGCTGAAAATTGCGCGAGTGTGCGTTTCAGTTTGTAGAACGTCATGTGGTAGGTAACTTTTAATTTTCGGTTTTTCAGACTGTATTAATAACCCGAATGAAAAAATTAGATACCTATATTTTAACTGCACGTCAAAAAACTAACCTTCGCCTTCGCTCTAAAAATAGGAATCAATCAAGTAAATCATTTGGAAAAGCAATTACATATCAATAAAAAATATATATTTTAATGGAAGGCAGCTGTCGACTTGCTTCTTTTCTTTTAAACAAATTCTAGTTTATTCTTAAACATTTTGTGATGTAGCAGATATAACATATTCAGTCATATTGTACTTATTGTTTGGAAACCACACTGTAGCTAATAAAATTTCTTTGAGGTTTCAGATGTGCATTGGATCTTTGTATTATGTCGTCTGACTTGTTCTGGGTTGGGTTAAAGTAAATATAATAAATATAAATATGTGGGGACATTTCACACACGGCCACCTGATCCCAAACTAGGCAGAGCCTGTAATATGGGTATCAAACAGCTGATATACATACATAAATGCATAATATAATATATAAATAACATCCAGTCACAAGGCAAACACAAGTGCTCATCACACGAATGTTTGCCCTGGTAGGTGTACTACCGACTAGGCTACGGGGCCGACAAAAGTGGATAATTTGTAGTGAATTTACATATCTTGAAGGTCTCAATTAGATATCTTTCTCTGCATTTCTATAAGCGTAATGTTAGGTAACATAACCAACAAACTAATTTTAAAATGACATCAGAATTATTTGATTAAATATTGTTCTTTAGTAAACCTCGAAAACACTATCTACAGATCTAACTATTTTTTTTTAATTTTTTTTTCTTTTTTCTTGCTTTGTTGGTTTTTTCTTTGTGTGTGCCAATTATGGTAGTAAATAAATGTTTATCTTTCTTTCTTTTTCTTTTCTAACTGACTCCAAAACAAACATATTACTTTCAAAGACAATTACATCGTTTGATGCGCAATTCGTTTTATTGTTGCTTAAAACAGTAATGAAGTTACCGGAAGAAGGTGACCGCAAGCGGCTGGATGCTGAGGGCGGAGGACCTTGTGTGGTGGCGTTTATTGGGGAAGGCCTATGTCCAGCAATGGATGTCTAAGGGCTGATGCGATGATGATGAAAACAGTAATTATTTGATGTTCATTTAAAAACTACACATAACTTTTCTTTTTTGTAGTTCTAACTTTTATTTCAGACTTATAAAGACCGGAGCTGGGCGAACTCCGGGCACTATTAGCCTTATGAAGTCATGCGGGGCTCTGAAGAGGTAGACAATTATTTCCCTAGTTAAATCGTGGTACCACAATGTGTCTCAACACGGAGGCGGCGATGTTGTGTCACCAACTGGTACCACGGGGCGAAAAGCGGGCGAAGGAAACTCGCTTTGCGACGTTGACAGGATCGCACAAAGTAACGATACATCGTCTCTACCTACTCTTCTAGGACCAAGGCGTTAGCATTATATATGTACGTATGTATAAAGACTAGACTAACCTACCAGGTTTTTAATGGTGTGAGTGAGATTACGATCTATTATTTTTTCCACGATGTCCTTGTTTGCTTGTTATGTTATTGATTTCAATAAATATGGCGCAATAGTTATTAATCATAATTGTATGACTCCTTTCCTCGCTTATCATGCCCTATCTGAAAACATGAATGAAAAATATTTATCTACTTACTTATATGCAAAGAAGATAGTTATATAGTAGATTACAGGTATTTTTGGGATTATTTATGGACTACATTATGTTATACTTAGTTATGTATTCGATATATTTATTTAAACTAGACACCTAAACTAATATATTTAATTCCAACACCATGTGGCAAACGAAATCCAAACGATACAGACAATGACGTACCCCTTTTGCTTTTATTTTATGCATAAGGGTTGAACTCCACTATAGCGCGCCTTGCCGCACTATACAAATGCGTGTTGTATGGAAGCGCCCGTATTGACACATCGTCATTGGCCGCGCGCGGTCTTTTACATGGAGACACACTCCGGCATTACATCGTACAGATTTAATTACCTACTCCTACTACTGCTATAGGAGTACTAGCCTATACGTACATGTTAATGTGTGTGCGTAAATTATTGTATGGTTGCTACACCGAGGAACATCCAGCGCGTGAGATTAGTCGATCGAGACCTTCGTCAACTATGTGAGTGCTTCTCTTTTTAACTTATAGCGTCCATCTCGCGGCAGTCTGTTAATGCGTACTGCCAGTCGTACTTCTACTTTGCGGGCGACGTAACTGGCGGGGGGAGAGTGGCGCTTCTTTACGTAGTACTATTTATTTACGCACGAGGGAGCGCTGTCTGTTAACCGCAGTGAATGCGAGCATTTGTATGGAGCTCAACCCCATAGTTCCTAAAAAAAATCGTGTAAAGGTTAAGTAAGAACTATTTCAGAGCTTGTTTAAGTGACAAGTGACAGTCTCACCAAGGTCGAGTTGGTGCAATGCGCGCTAAATGACTAAAATCTTTCGCAAAGGTGCTCACACCACACGCAACATTGTTGCGCTAAACTGAGCGACATTTACAAGTTGCCGAATTATATTTAGAGGTCGATGTGCTCATTATGATAAGGCGTATAAAAGTTGGACAGTATCTATCACTGGTTTTGTAAAACTGGTTTTTTTTTTTCGTACGTCCACTGCTGAACATAAGCCTCCCTAATATAATGTAACTTGGCTGTCCATTGGGGGATTTGCCATAGTCACCACGCTTGTCAGGCGAGAACGCTGCTGCCAGTCCCTGGTGCGATTCCTTTAGTCGTTTTGACGACTTCCACAGAAATATTGGAGCCTTAATTTTTTTTTTATTTTATATCCATTTATTCATTACTAGCTGTTGCCCGCGACTTCGTCCGCGTGGACAACTTAACATTACACATTCTTATGTATTACGTGTCACTAAATCCTAAAAGAAATCTATTAATCTGGTTATGCATCAAAAATATTAATATACATAAAAATACATACTATCCAATTGAGAACCTCCTTTTTTGAAGTCGGGTAAAAATTAGCGTTCCGGCGGCGGTTTCGCCCGTTGGCCCACAGTTTTTTAGGTTTCCGTAGCCAAATGGCAAAAAACGGAACCCTTATGGATTCGTCATGTCTGTCTGTCTGTCCGTCCGTATGTCACAGCCACTTTATTCCGAAACTATAAGAACTTACTATTGAAACTTGGTAAGTGGATGTATTCTGTGAACCGCATTAAGATTTTCACACAAAAATAGAAAGAAAAAAAACATTAAATTTTGGGGGTTCCCCATACTTAGAACTGAAACTCAAATTATTTTTTTTCATCAAACCCATACGTCTTAAAAAATGATATTGAGGTTTCTAATATAATTTTTTTCTTAACTGAATAGTTTGCGCGAGAGACACTTCCAAAGTGGTAAAATGTGTGCCCCCCCCCCCTGTAAGAGAATGATAAAACTAAAAAATATATATGATGTACATTGCCATGCAAACTTCCATCGAAAATTGGTTTGAAAAAGATCTAGTAAAAAGTTTTTTTTAATACGTCATAAATCGTAAACCACAATACTATTATTAAAACATCGATCAAAGTTACAACGAACTACAATAACTTTTATATTATGTTACTTGCTGCTACGGAACCCTTCATGGGCGAGTCCGACTCGCACTTGGCCGCTTTTTTTTTAAATAAAGTTGACATTTACATTTATCATGAATTAAAAGATTATCATATAATCAATGAATTTTTTTATATTTTAATATTGTGCAAATTAGGTGATATTTCCTTCCCCTCCCCCCTCCAATTTGTCCTTTCCATACCCTTTCTTTCTTTCCTTCTCCATCCCCTTCCCACAACGTTGAAAACCCTTTCCCCCACCCCTTCCCTCTCCCTACTCCTACCTCTCCCCCTTCCCTTAACCCACCCCTTCCTACACAACTACACAACGTTGAAAACCCTTTCCCCCACCCCTTCCCTCTCCCTACTCCTACCTCTCCCCCTTCCCTTAACCCACCCCTTCCTACACCCTTTATTTACCACTGCCCCCTCATCTTTCCTCTCTTACCCTAATCCCTCTATGCTTTTCCATCCGACTTCCTTCCCCTCCTATTCCCTTCCTATGTTGCATATCCAATTAACTGTACAACAAAATGGCTGTCAAACTGCTGGACATGCCTTCCCCAAAGAATGCCACAACGCCCTTACAGATCCAGCCGCTTCCGGCCACCATCTTCAGGTCGTCCTGGCAGCAGGGCGTCCCACCCTGCGCGTGGGACGTCGCGTCCCACTCTAGAACCCGTCTGCCCCAACGGCCGTTCGGTACTACGACAGATGTGACCTGCCATTTCAGCTTACTAATTCTTTCGGCTATGTCGGTCACCTTCGTTATTCATAGGATCACCTCATTACGAATCATATCCCTCATAGAGTCCCCGAGCATTGCCGTCTCTATAGCTCGCAGAGCCACTTGAATCTTGTGGATCAGGCCCACCATCAGTGTCCACGTCTCCGCGCTGTAATCATGACAGGCAGGACGCACTGATTAAAGATTTTTGTCTTTAAACATTGTGGAATAGGTGACGTAAAGACTTAACGCAGTTTTGCGAATACTGCCCACCCTAACTGGATTCTTCTGTCAGCTTTTGAAATTGATCCTACCCAACTATATTGTCTGTCCTAGGCAGACGTACTCCTGAACAGCTTCGATATTGACATTGTCGACGATCACCGGTCTAATACAGGGCCACTAATTATCGAATAGCGAACTTTTTGTATCGAGACTTGTGGAAATACCTGAAATACATCAGCTAAAATAAATCTATAAATGAGCTATAAAACATCTCTGTCACTTTTTGTCAAGTTCTTGCAACGACCAGTAATGTTGAACTACACTTTCATACAAATGATATGAAATCAGAGGTCAACTTGTATATCAGCATCCTGACATTTTATTGAGATATGACTTATACCAGTATGAGGCCCGAACTCAAAGCTATTAAACAGTGAAAACGCCGTAAAATTCTGTTCAGCAGTTTCCAAGATTAGCCCGTACATACATACATACATACAGACACCTAAGAATTTTTTTAATTATATTTTTGGACTCTACTGGTCTTCAGTAACGTCCGGGCAGTGAAATTTTTTTTTTAACTTCAATGTACAGATTCGCTTTTCTTTTGTTTTTTCTACTCTTTTATTATATGTATAGATGATTATGGCAAATGCCGCAATGGACATCACACCAAAAGTGGCACTCTATTGGGGAGGCTTATGTTCAGCGATGGACGTATATAGGCTGATGATGTTGATTTACTAATCGAGTTTTTTCTACTAAAGGATAATGCCACCCTCATAGGGTTTTAAACATTTTTTTTAAATTTTTATTTAAAGAGCTTTGTTATAAACATGACTATGTCGATCTATAAATGTTCTATTTTATAATTATCTATTTCTAATAGCAATTTTATATAATTTATACAATTTCACAGCCAAAATTGACAGAGGAAAGGCCAAGACACTGTTACAGCCACCTACTTGCCAAAACATCTCATTCTCAAAAATGTGCCTCCTGTACGACTCGTTCCGGACGCACTCCACCAACACGTGGCAGGCGTCCTCCACCACGACACATTCTGTGCAATCTGGTGATGGGACCTTACCCATCAAATGTGCGAATTTATTCAACGGATTGTGTCCGGAGCGAAGTCTTAATGCTGTAACGATGTCCTGGCGACTCAATGAGCAGAGGGTTTATACCATTAATGATTACTGTCAAAATCATCTTGTAAAAATGATGCCAGAGAAAAAAAGAAGAGGTTGATGTTGGGAGCATCGAACGGTCCGTTGTTATTTCTGATCCATATCCAAATCGTCATGATACCTTCGCATTTCCGTATCTAAAAATCACTATTTACAGGAGACAATAAAAACGTTTTATAGACTTAGTACGAAACGTTATATTTATTTTTTATTTCATCCGACGGGGAAGCGTTTTAACAAAAGATTTGATTAATTTATTTCACTTTTACAACTTAAAAATTCAATTTTACATGTCATCCGAATATAGTAAAAGGGATCGTCATAAAATAAATTAATATACAAAATATAAATTACAATGTCAACAATTACAACGTAACAGATAGGTATGACATCCCATATAATATGTGGTTTAGCACAATGGGTAACAAAATATAAGAAAAAACCAACATTCTCAAGATAAGTACCTACGAGATTGGGAAGGTATAACATTATGAAATATCACATAATATATTGTACAGCTAAATATGTATATTTTTAATAGCAGTGAATAAATATCTTTTGACAACTTCAAAACACATTATTTATAGTAGTAAGTATTTTAAAGAGTTAGGAAAGATAAATTTGGTTCCCAATTATACAGGTAATCAAAACAACTGTGATGTCATTCACACAAAAAGTATAATTTCCATATTAAACTGCCAAAACATTAACAAAAAACCATAGAGCTTTCCAGTGTACACGCGGTACCAACGCTTGTATGTGGGTGTGAAGATGAAACGCAAAAACCATTGCCCTCACTCAAAACCAACCAACATGCCCCCTAAACCGCCTCACTCCTTCCCTTTTACCGTATGTAAAGCAAGGAAAATAGGGAGGTGAGAGAGGTCTTGACGACTGGTCGATAGGGAATTTTCCTTAGAGAAAAACCGCCGAAAATATCGCGGGGTTCGACGGCCGCAAGGTCACTCGGGAAGGTCGCTGTACCCGCCGGGTCGTTGACTCACAGATAGACCAAAACACTGCGTCGATTGTCGATAAAAATACATAATTGCTGCGACATCTATGTAAATTAAATAATAAAAACGATTGCTATAGTAGGTATTATGTGTAAAGTATGATTACTTATTTGTTGATTTGTTGTTTAGTTGTTATTTATTAAATTAATTTAGGCAAAGGAATTTACCAAATTGTACAGTACCATAAAAAACCTTATCAATCAGCATCTTATATATGAAATTAATCACGAAAAAGTTTGTATATAAAAAAAACGATATTACTGGCAACAAGTAGGTACACAAAAATGTTTCTTTTTTATTCTAAAGTCGATTGCAAAAAACTTGGGGGTAGGTTCCCGCGTTTTTTGGAGAACAGTTTGTTGGGTATTTGTTTTTCCAAAGTACTGTATACTTCGGACTTTGGTGTTTAGTAGTGATAGTATATTATACAAAGGTCTGTGCGTTTTACACTGTGAAGGAAACATAAATAAACGTGACTAAGCTAATCTTATTAAAGCAGTGAACTTCCTAGCCTCAAATCTTACTAAAGCTTACTATTACTTACGTTAGTGAGGGAAGTCTGTGACTATATTAGGACCAGCGTTGGCCTGAGGCACTCTGATACTGACAGTAAACAGAAAATAAAAGATATCGTGATTAGACTGATTGCAGTATTGCCAATATCTTAAAACAAACAAAAAATATTACAAAACTCAAAACTGCCAGTTTATAAAAATTTACCGTGTTAATAAATATAGCAAAAAAATCTTCTTTTTATAATGCAACAAATCTCTTTGCGTTGAAAAATAAAAAATGCTGGATTCGTATGAAAGGAGCCATTTTGTCTCTAAATAAAAGAAAGAACAGGGAAGTCTGTAAGTATATTTGTAATCTAGAAACGCTAATTTAGTTTTTGTCAACGACCTCTATGAGATTACATCTTTGCTTCTTTGCCAAAATAAACGTATTAATTATCTGTTATGTTTCACGAAACATTTGTTTTAGAATTTTTAGAGCTGTTGTGAAGAAAATTACGAATACTGTTTACTTACCTCTACTGCTGGACATAGGCGCAAACACGCGACGTCATTGTTTTTGTGTTTAATTTTGAAGTAATCCGCGAAAATATCTTCGATCAATATGTTTATTGTTGACGTAAAACAATATCCAGCTAGATAAGCACGGTCCAGTATCTAGTGAATATATTACCGTTTGGAAAAAATATTTTGCTAAGACGCAATTATTATAGGTAGTAAGTCCACACGAGTGGAGCCCCGGGCGCAGCTAGTTAACCATAAGTTCTGAAGCCACCATGGTTACTTCTACTGAAATATATATCAAAACATATGTAGGCCTTTGTATATAGGCATTGTGATTTCATAATTGTAATAAATGAACGAGATTTTATCAAATTGCCTTAATTTATTAATTACACAATAACAACATGCTTGTTGAGTGTTGAGAAGGCGCGTGTTGGTATTTAGAATACTGATTGTATTGTAATACTTCCTGACACACTTTGGGCGAGCAGGACACATTCTTAGAAGGAGAGATTCCTTTCTCGTCAGTGTCTTATTGAGTTGGACAGATTCTGAACAGGCCAGGAATAGCACCACACCCAGGCTTCCCGTGGAGGTCATACAAGGCGACTAAAGGATATATCTATGTAATGGGCAGCAGCATCGTCTGTGCATTAATCTCCAATTATATTGCGATCAACAACCCGCAGTCGTGGTAGATTCGCTGGGAGAGCGATCGCCTCTCGTTCACAAGGTCGAGAGTTCAAACTCATGAATGTGTTCAATGAGTTAGTTAATCAGAACTTAAGTACGGTTTATATATATACTACAGGCTTATTGATAAAGAAAACATTTGAAGAGAGCACACGGCAAAAAGGAATTATATACTGTGAAGTCCACCAACCCGCGTGGGCTACAATGGTGGACTATACATACGTCGTATACAGATGTACGCTTCCTTTGCAAGTGTAAATAACTCTGTACTCTAATAGTAGGGACATGCTAATGGGCTGTTGATTTGATTATTTGAGAAGCGATCATTCTTGGGCTGTTGATTTGATTTGAATAACCCGCAAAGAGAAAAAGAGTCTCCCATTGTCTTGGGCGAGACCAGGTCCAGCAGTGAACTTATGGTATGTTGTAATATCTGCCAAGCTAGCCACGCAATTTGAAATCGATTTTCCCACGCACGTTGTTTATGAAAATAGTTATAAAATTTTCCGGGAAATCGGTTCATTGTCCGGCCGGGTCGACGAGCCTACCGGAAAATACTGGGGGCCTTTACCTTTGGCATTATTTAGGGTTAAGGGGCAACTTCACCCTTCTGGCTGCTATTTGGAACAAACTATAAACCCTTCCGATTTTAGTTAATTAAGCAAGAAATATGTATAGAAAGAAATAATGAATTAACCTTATAAAGAGTAACATGGTGGTTCGTCATAATCAGCCTATATACGTTCACTGCTGAACATAAGCCTTCCCAATAGATTGCCACTTTTGGTGGGCTGTCCATTGGGGGATATGCCATAATCACCAAGCTTGGCAGACGGATTGGTGATCGCAGTAATGATCTTAATATACTCAGCTACTGCCCATCTTTGGTGAATGGTGGTTATTAACCCATTATTAATTAGTATTTATAATTAATACAAATAAGATTGTTGAGGGTGTGTAGCTGATTATGTCAGTGGAGTTATCACATGTAAGTTTCTCTTCCAGTCATCGTTTATTTATCACAGTCATCTCCCCTGATACTTTATACGAACCTTAATGTTGCAAGCCTCATCGGCTTAATTGTACTTGTACAATTTGTACAAGTTAGTCACAGTTTGTTATTATATTTGGGTATTGTCTTATCTTTGTCAAATTCTCATAATAATGAGAATCCTAGTTTGGGAGTAGACACGTGTATGTAATACTAGCGGACGCCCCGCGACTTTGTTTGTGTCAAAATAGTCAGGATATGAACTGTCACTAGACCAAGTTACATCAAAATTGGTTCAGCCGCTATGGCGCAATTGGGCTACAAACAAACGGATTGTCCACACTTTCTCATTTATAATATTCATCATCAGTTGAATTACGTCCACTGCTGAAAATAAGCCTCCCCAATAGTAGGCCACTTTTGGTGGGCTGTCCATTGGGGGCCATAATTACCAAGCTTGGTGATTGCAGTAATGATCTTAATACACACAGGAGAACACTGCTGCCCGTCCTTGGTGCAATCCCTTAGTCACCTTTACGACTCCCACGGGAAGATTGGGGGTGGCCCTATTCTAAGCCGGGAACCAACGGCAATTTAAAAATAATAGTTGGATCAAAGTTTTATTTTATTTAAAACTGTATTTCCATTGCCAACTCCTACCACATCCAGGAAAGAATTAAAAGCAGACTAACATTTTCGAACTAACACGTCAATGTTGTACCATCCGAAGTCCTGAATCGTTCGTCATGTCTAAATCGGGAATCGAACCGGCAACACGTTACTACTAATCCCAGGGTTATGGCTCAGGGAATCATCTGCTGTAACACGGGGCCGTTGTACCAGAATTGTGTTAAGGGTGTACAGTGATTTAAGGAGAAGCTTGAAATTTGAGACGGAGAGCTGTTCTGTTTAATATCTGCTACCTTTGCTTAAGTAGGAGCTTATTTAAAAGTACACTTGCGTTAAATCACACACAAACACACACACCTACAGACACAATCACCCCCCCCCCCCCCCACTATCCTATATGTGTTCTATTGTTATTCGTTTGTTTTTATTTTGTACATCTTTATGTTCAGTTGTTATTAAGTTCTTTTTTTGTTAAAATGTGAAGTCTTATAATTGGCGTCCAATTATTTTAAACAAATTATTTAATTTATATTTAATGCTGTAAGATTTTCATAGATATAAAATAAAATAAAAATAAAGGTACTTCCTTTGTCTGAGGTCAAAGGGCCCGTATCACTGACCTGTATATGCCTGTATGATATGTGCTTATTTGATTTCCGCCATTTTGGCGCTGAAGGCTATGGCTGCTAGTAACGTGTGTCCATGGAACTAAACATTTGCATTGTTTAGGTTTAGTTCCCGGGACTCTCGCGGGTGGCGCTTCACATCGGCACAATAAATAATAAACTATAGAGGTCTATTGCTTCACAAACTAAACTTTAGTACTAACTAGAAAACTGCTCATTCAACGAGGCTATACTAGCAACGTATTTCTGGAGTAGATGCGACAGACAGGGGGAACCAAGTTAAAGGACTGTCGTCGAGGGAATGTGACAGCTATGTTTTACCTAATAGAGTGCTGAGCTATACGTATGTTTGACGTTCCCCCTTTTTTTTTCTCGCGGGGAAATACCTACTGCATACCTACTCGCCTCGGGGGGACGAGCAGGTTATGTCGGGTTTGCACCGACTAAAACCTCGCTGTGGCCGTCTCCGACGCACAGAAAAAGGAGAGTCACCGGGATCAATATGTATTGAATTCCAGTGTCCCTTGGCGGCCCGTCTCGGGGGGAGAGAGTCTTGCTGTCGCCCTCCCCGGGGACACGTAGGATGGAATGGATGCACAGAACCCCCGCTCCTTGCACCCGCGTCCCTTTTCAGTTGGCTTGACGTTCCACAGGTGCCATTTAACTCGCCCACTCCCCCCCCCCCCCCCCCTCCATACGTATCCGTGTTCGAAATATTTATATTTTATTGTAAATTAATAAGTGATGATCGCCTTAATTGCACCTATGTATTTTTAGTTTGTACACAAATTAAAAAGGATCATAGAATTATATTTAATTTTCATGTTAATATGAGCAATGTGGTTCCGGGCTTGGAATAGGCCATAATATTCCCGTAGCAATCCCTTATTTGGCTTGGCGACCAAGCCAAATAAGGAATTGCTCCATTAACGGGCAGCAGCGTTCTCTTGTGTATATAAAGAATGAATATACTTCATTGCATATAAATCACAGAAAATATAAAATATCCAAATATACAGTTAATGTACAAGTGGCGGCCATATCGCTTTAAGCGATTTCTTCCTGGCAACCTTTATAGCTTGAGAAATCCGCCTGTCAAGCGTGGTGATTATGGCAAATTCCCTATTAGACAGCCACCAAAAGTGGCATTCTTTTGGAAGGCTTACGTTCAACGGTGGATGTATTTCGGCATGATGATGATTACAATATGAACTTTCCTATTTCAGCATTCCCTTAAGGCGCTAGGTGCGATTTCCACGCGGACATTGGCCTCCAAAAATGTGCTACAGTCGTGGATTGAACCCGGAACGCTGCGCACGAGTGGAAACTGGGCCTATTTACATTACAATATAAACGTAATACATATGTACACATCGTTATGAAGTTTGAGCTGTTCAAAGTCTGCTTCTCGCGGCAATAAAAAATTCTGTAACACATATGCTATGCTACCATACTTCCACCATTAAATAAATATATATATGTGGGACGGTGGAATATGGAAATCGCTTATGATCTTTTAATACTTTTTATAGCAAAATTAACACAAAACATTGAAATAACACTTTAATTGCGGTCGCCATTTCTCTATCCAATGCTATCAACTTAAAAACAATCAACTAGGATTACACACACCAGCCAGGATTTTCTCCTGTACTATGGAAATTTGACAAGGATAGGAGTAATATACAAGTAGCAAGTTGTCAGTCGAAATGGGGTCAAACCGACGACCTATGGCATTCGAGTCTGACGACAAATAGGGCAACGAGTCGGAAAATTCATTCTTTCCTCCGAAACCTGTCAGTAGTTCTCAATTTTTTATTATCAGATTCTTTTTATTCAGATACTTAGTACTTCTTGTTAGAAGCTACTAGCATTTGTGTTATAGGATTATTCTCCTCAACCAGACTGTGAGTGAATCAGATGTAGCAATTTACCGACGACTGAAAACTGTCCTAGAGTTAGCGTACCCCACACTGGCGCGAGCATTGCACGGCCTGCAGTACAATTTTATGTATGGAGCTTTGGCATCACCTGGATTACAGGCCGCCACCGCTATAGTATGACTTGATGACTATTGATGACTTTATACGACCCTCCTACCCTCTTTAATCAATTTGAAAGCAGAATAATATTAAATAATAATTCAACAAAGTTTTGTACTAGCAAAGTACTGTTTATTTCATGTATTTTTATAAGAATTGCATAGTTGTACGTACCTGTCAATGGAACAACATATTTTTTTCTTTTAATAAATTTAAGGAGGAGTAGAAGAGGGATAAAGGTAAAATTATGACTAGATACCCAAGTAACACACTGAAATATGGACTGTTCTCAGTAGTCCCTTTCACAGTTCCTTTCCATGTTCTGAAGGACAGTGGAAGAATATGTAAAGGAACTGCCGCCGGGAGAAAGAGCCCCAGTAGCGCCTTCAAAGGAACCGTTAAAGAAAATACTGGTAATAATCCAGATATAAAACCATAAGCTATAAATTAGGTATTAGTAGGTAAATTAGGGGGGCGCTACCCACATGGACCTATTAAGTTATAAAATAGGCTGCATATTTCCCCAGCGAGCTAGTATGGTTGTGCACTACGAAAAGCATTGATATTTGAATCATCTTTAAGTCATACATTATACGTTGATGATAAATCAGCCTCACATTACTGATGACATCACCAGTCCAACATTGGGTTAAAGACCCGGCAGCCCACTAAAGTTCCGTTGACCGCCGAGCGCGCCTAATTTAGCATTGCCTAATTCAAACCAATTCGCCAGTTTGATTTTCTTTAATTAGTCGACTAAATGGGAAGTAGGCATGCCACAATATTGATTTAAGCTTTGAGAGAAACACGGTCATACCAATAAATTAACAATTAAGTGAATATACCTAGTCACTTTCGACTGTAACTTCTATAGTAATTATTTTTCTTTTACTATGTTTATGTGCACCAGCACAGTATATTTTTTGAAGCACAGACCATGAAGCACAGTATATTTTTTGCTCTAAAAAAGTGACATGCCCTTTTTATTGCATAGTCCGACAAAGCTTTTAATTCTAAATGTACTAGTGTACTAGGTTTTGAAGACATTTTGAATTTTTTTTCTGGAAATCTTTTCGCGACAGAATTTTCCATTTATTTTTTAAACAAATACTTTATCTTGATTTTGACCTCCAAATTATGTTTGATGCAGAGCGCTTGCGTCGCCAATAAAAAGAAAAATAATATGAGCTCGATGATAATAAATACAGACAGAAAAGGAAATGGTACGAAAAGTTAAAACAGAAAGATGAAATTGACAGCTTCCTTGGCCTAGTGACTTGGTCATTGGACTCGAGAGGTCGTGGGTTCGATTTCCACTGACAACTTTATACATTTTGTACAAGTTGGTCCCGGTCTTGATGTTATATTTGTGAATTGCCCAATCCTTGTTTAATTTCCATAGCACAGGAGAAAATCTTAGTTTGGGATTAGAAAAGTGTATGGATGTAATATTTATTTATTAAAAAAAATATTAATTATTAATGAATGACGTAACTTTCGCGTGTGTTCTGTCATTCGGCATCAATCAATCAAGCGCCACGTCCGCCATTTTGACCCGCACACGTTGGCGCGCGGTCGCCGGCCCGGGAAAGCGGGCGGAAGCGCGGGAAAGCGCACGGAACTCACTGATGTCGTCACCGTTACCTAACCCCGCTGTTTTTACACGTGGAGTTTCGTTTGAATTTATAAAATCTCCAGAATTTCGGCCACAATTTTCGATAAAAATCATTTTCCGTCAAGGCTACTTCAAAGGCTTAATCACTGTATATTTTTATTATAATTATTCAAAATGACATTGGGCTCGATTCTGAAGGCACAATGTTAAAATTTGACAGCACTAAAACTGTTGCTATCCTTGTCACACAATATTATGAAGATAAAGACGAAACCAATTTTAGCGCTGTCAAATTTTAAATGTGTGCCTTCAGAATCGGGCCCATTATCCCACTATCCCATCCCACTAATATTATAAACTAGCCGTTGCCCGCGACTTCGTCCGCGTTACAAATTATTATGTGTAATTCCCGTAGGAATGGGATGTTTTTCGGGATAAAAACTATCCTATGTCCTATTCCAGGACCTAATCTATTTGTATGCCAATTTTCATCACGATCCGTCCAGTGGTTGAAGCGTAACAAACATCCAATTATCCAAACTTTCGCATTTATAATATTAGATGAAAATTAATACATATAGATTAGGTTCTGGAATTGGACATAGGATAGTATATACTAATTTGTAATGTTAAGTTGTCCACGCGGACGAAGTCGCGGGCAACAGCTAGTCCCTAGGGCCCCAGTGTCGGGCCCCAGTGTCTCCTCCGCGACAGGTACAAAAAGGTAGCTGTAGACGATGTTGCCGTAGTTATTTCTAAGGCGTATGTCATCATAATCAAATAAGCCCTTAGACGTAAATTGCTGGACATAAGCCTTTTCCAATAACCGCCATCACATCCAGGCGCTTCCGGCCAGGAAAAAGAAGGCTTCAGGTCATTTGCGTGTACATTCATGGCGAACGTGAAGTCCACCACTGGGTTAGCGTTTTGGACTATGACCCGTACGCCCCCGTTGAGAGGGTAGACCAACCTATTAATATAATACTGTGTCCGAACGGTAGGGATATTATATTAATAGGTTGTTATTTGGTTGAGTTCAAGTCCGAAACCCTACAAGATTATATTTAGATCAGTCATTTATTTCTGTCCCATGTAAACAAACATCTCCGTTGCCATAGCAACTTCTAGGAACGATAATCGCGGGGTGCGTGACCCCTAGCCCCAATAGCTACCCGCCCGGGTCATTGACTCCCTAGCACAGATTCCATCGTCACTGAAACTGTAGGCTGAAATATGGTAGGGTAATGACCCTGCCTACTGTACAGAGGTGTTAGGTTACCTAGCTGGAAATAGAGCATGGTAATTGTAATTATGTATTGTGAGGTGACATTACAATGGTCTTATAAATAACAGTAATATACATATTATATACAGTCGGCAACGAAAGTGGTGTATCAGTTTGATAATAACTCCCAGATAATAAAAATTTTGCTCAGAGTGGTATAAGAGTTTTATAGTAGCAGTCTCCTTAGCAGTCTATATAGTAGTAGTAAGAGTTATAGGATTTGAGTACTACTTAACTCTACACGAAGCTTATAATCAGCTGTGGACATTGCGTTGCTGACAATTGAAGTAAACATTATTTTTGCAAAGAAAATAGGTAGGTATCTTCTCCCAACATGTTTAGTTACTTATTTAAACATCATTAAACTATTTTTAATAGGTATTCGACATGGAATGGTTCCCATCGAGCTGTATCTTCTAAACCCTGTCCTGAATTCACAGCATTTCCGTCAGAGTACTAGATATAATTAATGTAGCGAGCCGTCGCCGACAGACCGCTTTGCGTGGACTAATGTGAGAAATTATCGTATTGTGTTTCCTCATTCATGTATTTCGGTTAAATAAAATAGGTTGTGATATATGTTATTTACTACTAATTTCCGTGTGTAAATAGCATTACTACCAGTCTTCCTGTATATGTCGTATATGACGCGATTAAAAAAATATATTTCAGGCGTTGCCCATAGAATGTTAGTAACAGTGATAGCTTATAACTATGGTAGTAACTTCATCATCAGGTTATTTTGGTGGTGTAGGAGGAAAAAAACCTTCAAACTACAAAGAATTCCTTGTACTCTTTGTATTTTGTACCTCGTTGATCACTAAGGGACCGTATGCAAATTACGTTACGCAATATTCTCGAAATCCCTCGCCCCACTCCCCTTCCTCCACGTACCAGGACCGTAACGCTTGACCGGGACGTGAAGAAACTGGTGGGCTTCCTGGTCGAGCTCTGTTGGCTGGATAATTGCCAGCCACATACGCAAAATAAGCCCAAGGTACAAAATTGCGGAAGAGCCCACGAATGAAGAATTGTTATCTTCAAGATGTACAAATCTCAAATTGTGTTCAATGCTCCGGGCTTATAAGTTCAATTTAATTGTTATATGAACATTGAAAATGTTGGACATTTTGTCACTTGGACGGTTTGACAGTTGGATAATATGCCCCAAAGGGTTTAAACATGCTAGACATAGGAAAAACATTGTCACGCCCCGTGGGGCGGCGGCACGCTCTAAATGCCCACTTATGATGTTAGGCCTTTGGCCACTAGTTGAGGGGTTTATTTAACGCCGACCACCATCACAAAGGGCATTGGACACACGTCCGGCCTTGACGCCCGATTCGTGAGCCGACTGCTGATATTCACTTCTCGTTACCGGCACAGCGGAAGGGACGGAGACGCGTTATTAGTCATTTGACGTGAATACAAGAAAAGTGGCGTTACGAAATATGTTTACTTCGGAAAGTTTTTTTGTAACTAAAGTTTAAAAGTAAGAAATGTAATAATTATATCATCGTAAATAATAATAAATAAATGGATTATTATCAGGTAACTTGGCCCATAGATAAATAGTTTATTTTAGAAATACATTTAGAACCTTAATTAACAAAGTTCATCAAATTTTTTTGGGATGTTATAATCTTTACATACATACATAATGCTCACGCCTTGATCCCAGAGGGGTAGGCAGAGGCGATTATTATAATCTTTGTCTCCCTATAACGTCTAAACACTCCCTCGAGCCAGAAGTCGGGACTGAGGAATATACCCTGGTGTTTTGTAGGAACCCGAAGTGTTATTAGAGTTAGTAGACTCCAGGAATACATATATATTCGGCGACAACAAAAAATATATTTTTGACCCCGCTCCACCTCGCTACAATCGGAACTCCTTGACAGATTTGGACGAAATAATCTATATTTTAGAGAATAAAGTATAGTATATGGTAGTAATTAGTTTGCGATATAAATAAATTATTACCCACCCTGATTATTTTTAATGAGTGAAGCCGGGTACTCATCATCGAGGATAAGGATAAAGGTGAAGTTTAGGCCCGAGAGGAGAGGAAAGTGAGAGTAAGTAACTCCGATAGATGCGATCGAGCCGAAAGAGCCCTACCGTACGCGGTACACGAGAAGAGTTGTTGACCACTTAGGTATATATACTTGCTAGGTGCAGCGCCGTTACTTGACACCTGGTTTCCTACAGGCACTGTATAACCTTTTATTAAGGTCCTAGGAACAATTTCACAGGATGCCATTCGGCGACACGAGGCTCACCGTGCTACTTGTTAGTCAGTTCTGTTAGGGGGAGGGGCAAAGACAAGAGCGGGTGTGTACAAATTATGAACATATTTTAAGGGATATTTTAAATTGTATTACGTCAAGTGGCTTCTGAACAAAGGGAAAGATAAAACACAATGTAGAGTCCATAGATCCCGCAGCCGTGTCCTTGGACGCGAGCGGGTGTTGCGGCAGGTCGCGGTGCGCGCGCGCACGCCGCGTACAGTTATAGCCGCGGAATCTCGCTGCATAGCATGCCTTGCTCTCGCCATTTGAATTGTGAACCTACTCATTAAATATACCGTGTTAATCTTCATAATAAGCATAAGGCTTATTCTACATGCATCGGGAATATCACTCCGATCCGCTAAAAATGGCCCTGGATAAGCCCGGATTCAATCCATCAGTCAAACAATAACCCTGCATTGAAGCTACAAATACCTTACTCTTGGTAGAAGATATCGTATCTTTCATACTAAATATATGCAAGATACGACTGTCTTCTATTAAGGGTGCGATACGATCCGGGGACATCCGATCCTGATTTCCACCGGGAAGCATCCGGATCATGCTCTGGTTTCTCCGGCCACACGATCCGTTATTTTTCTCCGGAGTAAACTCTCCGGATTCAACCGGACCGCGTGTAGTCGATTGCATGCCGAATTTTAATTTTTTGGACAGGGTAGATTCCGGAGGAATGTAGTCACAGCCTAACGCCTAAGTGGTAGTGGAATAAAAATACAAATGAATAAAATCCTTACATGATATAAAAAAGTAGGTAAATTAATAAAAAAAAAGGAAGAAGTTGTTGACAATTCCTTTTTTGTTTTACTTAGAAATAAGTAGGTAGTTAGAATAATTATCAATTACTGTTTATGTACCTAACCTCTACCCATAAGAATAACTGTTATAAAAATCGTATTCTTATGCCTAACGTAATATAAAACAACAAATTCCTGAGCAATAATACATTATTTGATTGTTTTTATTATATATATCAATGTGTAATTATGTTAAAAACAACTTTTAGATATTAAATTCTCACAAATAATAACTGTTACCATTTTTATCATCAAATAATTTATTATTGCTTAAGAATTACACGCGTACGTATTATGTACATAGTTTAGGTAATCAAATTATTGTTTTAAATTGTATACGACAAGTACTTGTAACGAACATATTTTACTAAGAACATTGCCATTTTAAGAGAATGCAAAGCCATTATGCCTTTGATATAAATTATGATTGCGTCGGATAGTTATCAAATTACACCTTTAACTGCAATACATAGGTATACCTGAGTATATGTACATAATAATAAATATATGACAAACAAAACAACTACCTAGGTACCTGTCCTTACCATTTCTGAGCATATCTCATTAAACAACATACATATGGGTCTGTCATAAACAACATGATAAAAGAAAGACAAGTGGGAAACTAAATTAAATAATTTTGTATTTAGTTGATATAAATAACATTATACTCGTACAATAACAATAACAAAATTAATATAATGTAATTATATATAAGATTTTATTGGTAAATAAACGTTTCTATATTTCTGTAATGTTTCATATTCATCATCATATCAGCCCTGAGACGTCCACTGCTGGACATAGGCCTTCCCCAATGAACGCCACCACAACCAGTCGTCTGCCCTCCGCATACAGCCGCTTCTAGTCATCTTCCTCAGTCGTCGTCGGCGTCGGTCCATCAGGCGGCAGCCATTAATTTTTCCTAAACATTTATTTTTAAGCCGCAACTCTCATAATTAGCGATACAGATGAACCGGGTCCTCTGAAACGGTTTGTATAAAGATGGCCACTGAATTCGATGGGTCAAATTCAACATGCAAATCGCCCTCTTGGCCACACTCTTTATTCCAGAAGAACGTGTGCTTCTTGATAGGCGGTCGACACTTGACTCACTACCTAGTTAGGATATTTTGTTTCCTCTTTCTTACGGCTAGTCCTGTGAGGGCTTTAACAGGTATAACGTCCATCAGCAACTGACCGGGGGGCCTACTTCGTAAGCATTTCGTACAATATCCGTCTAACTGAAAAGCTATTTTGTACTATCTAACGGATATTATGACATATTCCGATATAAGCGTTTGGCGTCTAACTATGTACTATAGTTAAAAGCGAGAAGCTTATCCAAATATAAGACATGACATTTTACCTGATTGAGGGCTTTAGGAGTTACCTTATCTTTGACCCATGATGATTCCCCTAATGTAGTTAAATAAGTTGCTAGATGAAACGAGTTTACCAAGGACGTACATTTTATAATAGAGACATGCAACCGGCGGACCACGATTAGCCGGACGACTGTTCAGACTAATAGAAAAAAAAATGTTTTGGAAGACCAACAGTTTAAAAAGAAAGGTTACATAATTGAGATGAGGCCATTATAGGTATCCACTGACTGATAGAAAATCATAGATAAAGAAAATTGAGTTTTGACATAGATATGAGTTTTAAGATAGGATGATGTTTAGAAAACGTTATGGTGGTCGGTTAGGTTTCCATTTTTTTTTGTGAGAGTTTCAATCCCTGATGAGAGATTGAAAAAAAATTACAAGAAATTATTACCAGAATTTAGCAGTAACTCGTCCAAGCTACGTGCTAAGCATGATGTATGGTAGATCCTCCCATGATCCCGCCAAAAATAAACGTCAAAAAACACAAGATGGCCGCCCGGCGTCGCCGCGCGACCTCGGGGAGTCAGGAAGTGCATGTAATACCAACGAACTCTTCAATGTTACCCACTTCTGCAATTCTCATGTGGATCCTGGTTGCAGTTATTGCAGTATAACGATAAAAGTATAGCAACGTCTTTTGCACGCACCTACCGCAATCAAACGATTTGTGATAGAAGCGCATTCTGATTTTCATCGAGGCGGGACTATTGAACTGGCTACATAACCAACAATGCTAAAATCGGAGAATCACATTTTTTGTATCAGAAAAGCTTTAATTTCTATTAAGTTTGTCGGATGTTGTCTGGTCAATTTGTTTGACGAGGTATCAATTTTAATTGTATAGAATTTGACAGCTATCTATGTTGATACTCGAATTGAGGCCTCAATTGAAAACGATACAACGAAAGTACTTGCCGTTTCAATGAACCGTTAACCGTTGAGATAAATTAAGTAATTATTTTTTAAAACAATCGTCCTTCCATATAACCAAGAGACGGTTAGTAAATAAGTCTACTTAGTAATTAAAATTTTGTGTTATTTTTATTCTATATTCTTTTTATGACATTTTGTGTCATGTGACATATAATAAATAATTGTTTAATATCATGTGTATACCCATGGCAGCGATTAGGATGAATACTTCCACCATTTACATATTCTGCGATTTCGATGGGTGAAGATATGTGGTTGGTTATATAGAAGACAGGCCTATACCTAACCACATATTAACATAATCTGTTTTTCTGTAGTCATGCAGTGTCTCTACTATTCTTCGCTTTATTGTGCCTCGTTGTGTTTACGAGTAATTGTGTGCCATAAAGCGAGATGTACCTACATTTAAAACAGGATCGAGTTGGGTATTGCCATACACTAGAGTGCCACTTTGTTATTTAATTCGGCCTTGGTGTCGTTGGCTTGCTATTAAAAAGGAATCAGCATTTTTTTACTTAAGTCTACTTCTTGAAAGAAAAGGCTTAAACCTAGGCTTTAAGATCTAGCTGACGAGCTCAACTCTTATTGGCAAGCTTTTGTTGTCTCCAACTTTTTCCATATCAGTGGTTTACCAATTCCATATGTCACACACACAGAAATCCTATGAAGATTTATATGCTCACACAATCACGCCTGACTCCATTTCGCAAATTGAGTGTTTCGCAAGTGTTTTGCATTATTTATCACATACATAATACACTTGCATAATTTTCGCAATATCTGATATAAGTAAATAATATTTACGAATATATATATATTGGCTTGTGACGTAATGTCAAAAGCATCGTATTAGAAAAAAAAAACATACTACGAGGAAGGTAGAACAATATTAATTGTAATTGTACAGTTATTGAGGTAAATATTGATTTCGGAAATTCTATTTTTGTATACTTACATTGGGAGCAGGTTAAAAACATCTTAGGGGCTGGTTAATATTAATACTTATTAGGAAAATTTATGAATTACTGATAAATCATACGAAGACATGGCTTCGCTCACGTGTTTCAGTTTTACAGATTGCTCCAAAGCTCAGCTATACTCGTACAATAGAGAAAACCCCACCTAACGATTTGATTTCGGCCTCTGATAGGTCAAAACTCGAAAACCGGGAGCCCCAAGGATGTTCGCTGATGCAGGGGTTCCAGACTTCTTTGTTACTTCAGTCGCGACTTCTGGCCCGAGGGAGTAGTGTTTAGACGTTTTAGGGATTCAAAGACTAACGTCTCAAAAATAGTGTGAAGAACTTTGTTAATTAACGTTAATTGATAATGTTGTATTTGTAGGTAAAGGTTTGTTGTTTTTTGTGTTGTTTGTGTTGTTGTTGGTTGTATTGGCCAAGTTGCCTGACAATAAATGAATTTATATTATTTATTATTATATTATTCTATGGTTTGACGTTCCCTCCCACCTCACCGCACCTCAGTCTCCGAAGCTCTTTAACTCGGTCCCTCACTATACCTTGTCAAATCATAAATTAAACAAGCCACTGAAGCATAAGAAGCTCAACAATCAAGTGACATTTTGATCATCAATACATACCTCTAGCTACACACAGATAATCGCCGGTGCAATCTGCAGTGGTGCAACAAAAGCAAGATGGCGGCGCGTCTGCGCCCGCGCCGGTGTCCCTGAACCTGGCGGCGCTAAATTTACACACACGTCATCCGGTGCGTGCGCATAGATATAAATGTAACAGATGTGATAGTAGGTAAGTATGAAACGTTTTATTAGTCGTCCAGGATAGTTCACCCTTTTTCCTGTTTCTGCCGCCAAGCAGCAATGAATGCACTGCCGTGTTCTGGTGAAGGGTATTTGTGCCAGAGTAAAGGAACCAGGGTGCATTCCTGCGCACCTCTAGGAACCTCAAGGTGACAGCGCACTGCAGACTTTGGATTGTTGCTGGGAGGAATACGAAGGTTGAGGTCACATTATAATCAGATGGACAAACCTTGCAGAACCGATGATCCTTCCAATTTCCTGGTTATATGGACCTGATTGCCGCGTCCGGCACTTTCACTGGTGCTCTTTCCCGGTGCACTCTGCTTGTCCCGCTAGGACTTAATCTTTCCCGACACTTTTTTTAGTAGATTTAGAGTGATCCAGAGATAGATAGACATACAGATGAACAGACAATAAAGCTTCGCTATTAGGCAACTTTGGAATCCTAAAATAATCAGGATTACGACTGTGAGACTCGACCGAATAGACAAGGCCTACTTCTCATTCTGATAGTGGACTACAGAATTCGCTCCCTATTCCACTCCCACTCAGAGTCAGTCCCGATTCCACTCCCACTCCCACTGTATATAACAATTATACTTCTTTGTTATATTGCATTTAACCCAAGGTTTACATTAATAAAAAATTTAGTAGGGATTCCTAACATTTTATAGTAATAAATATAGCCTATGTTACTCAGGGATAATATAGCATTCTAATTGTGAAAGAATTTTTAAATCGGTCTAGTATTTTTTGAGTTTATTCCTTACAAACATACAAATCTTTCCTCTTTATATTATTAGTGTAGATGTAGATATCTATTACTGGATGGATATATAGCCAGCTATTGAAGCTCTGAAAATTTCTCCCAGTCTCTCGCCAAGCCGGAAAGTTCCCCTGCCCTGGCGAAGCCTGGTTATTCTCGTATATTAAGCAGCTGTGACTTCTTCCTTTTCAAAGCGTCTTTTACCCTCAATCTTGCTCATAATTATTAACTGAAATACTTGATATTTACAGTAGCACATCTTATCGCAAAAAACCAATAGGCACATTCTCCATCAAACGCATGTCGCGTCTGCGCTACTTCGCAGGATAAGTAACGAGAGATGATGCAGTGCGAAGGTCAGTCCGACTGCGCTCGCGCATACAAACTTTACCCTTTATCCTGGCCACATAAAACCGCACAGCAAATTGCCCTTGCGCATTTCAACACAGTAGTTATGGAAGTAGTTGAGATGGAATTATCCTGGACGTGGCGCTATTTTCACACATATTTGACTGTTTCGTTGAAACAGAGATGATTGAGAATAATGGTGAATAATTTTAAAGGAATGATTATCGCACCACTGGTATAACAAGTAAAAGATATGTAATTTATAATTTCAATTTTATTGCCGGCAATCTATGTAAGCGCTTGAAATGATGTTGCCAATATGAGAGCGATTGAAAATCTACTCAACTCAACGTCCACACCCACACCGTATGTTCAAAGCTCGAAAACAAATGTTTTCGGTAATAAAATAATGAAGTAGGTATTTTATTTCTATATAAAAGATTATCCTCACTGATCTATTAACAATTAAAATAATTATGATGGAATTGTTAGTCAAAGCTTTACGAGTAGAAATATTCTCGTCAACGACACCAAAAAATATATATTCATTTATTGTTTCATGTAGTTTATAAGATGTTACATAACAATACACAGGTACTATCATGAACCCTGTAAGTTCACTACAATATATGTAAAAGTATCATTTAAAAATATAAAATTAAATTATAAATTAGAAATTGATTACACGAAATATATACGTCAATAAAATCCTATAAATCTATATAATATAAAATGTCAGAAATACTTATAAAATAAAAACATCCATTTAAATATTATATTTATCATTAAAAAACTCATGCAATAAGTAAAAACATTTGCCAATTAAATACTTTTTCAGCTTATTTATTGAATATACACAAGGTGTTAGACTGACACGTCGGTACCAAGTCTCCATTTTACAACTTCTGTGACCAGTTTGATTGTTATAGATGGACAAAGACGTTGCTTTTCCTGAGGAACCTGATTTCTTACAAGAAAGTTGACTTATCTTGGCCGCTGGCCAACGTTATGGACCAAAAGTTAGTCCTGTTTATAACACAGTGTGACTGAAATGTTTCATGTGCTCCTCCTTTTATGTCTGCTAAGATCCCGACCTCGTGCATCCATCTTTCTGAATTCAACCCATTGTCGGATGTTGAGTCTGCCCTAAAATAATAAAAGGATGCATGCGCCGGCGCGCGCGCCGCCGGATTTTATTCCATTTTCGAAAAGGGGTTCGAATTTAAAATTAGAACGGCGCGCGCGGCGGAAATCGCTCGCCTGTGACTCACGTATGTAGCAGTGGTTGTTACGAGGGATTATAGCAGTGGCTACAAGATGGAAGCCATATTTTAACTGGCTTTGTTGATTCAACGAGAGTCTGGGGTTCAAGACACAATAGGAGCAAATGCCAACCTCCGAAGAGAATAGGCTGGGGCGATTGATCTAACAATAAAGTATTATTACCCCTAAAGTTTGTAAGGCCATAATTGTCACAAAACAGTCACGGGCAGCAGCGTTATCGATTGGAGGCCTATTCCTGGCCATCATACAGCCCAGGGTAGCGGTAGGAGTTACTCCCTAGTGTGGTACACCCCCTGGCTAGTCGGAGCGACGATCTGCGTAAGGCGGCTGGCAGTGACTGGATGAGAAGAACCCAATTATAGGGTTCAGTGGCGCGCCTTGGGAGAGGCCTATGTCCAACATAGGACTCTTGCAGGCTGATGATGAGAATGATATGAGAAAGCCTGTGGAAGCAGTGAACATTGACAAAGTATAGTAGCAAAAGTCGAAAAGTGGACTTATGCAGCTTTAGTTACCTAGGTAGTCTTAGGTATGTACTCGTATGTACTTACTACAAAACATTTTAGTTTTACATCCCACTGCTGGACATAACCCTGTCTACAAAATGCACACCTTTGTTAATTAGCAGAATTTAACCTACACCTTGTGCTCTAGGGTTGTGCTCCTGAAAAAAAGAAAGAAAGAAATCATTTATTTGCTCTTAAATTGGTACAAATGCCAGATGTTAAAATTAGCCTAAAGTAACACCAATTTAGCCATTATAAATAGCATGCAAATTTATACAATTAAATTATTCATAACAATAAACATTAACAACATTGAAATGTCAAAGTTTAAAAAGTACAGTCAAAATAAATAATTTAAGTATTGCCAAACGTCATCCAACCCTATGCTCCAAGAATTCTTTTACAGAGTAAAATGTGTGAACCAAAAGCCAATTATTAAGAGATATTTGGAATCTGTTATATGGTAAATCCTTTATATGGGCAGGTATTTTATTATAAATCGACAAGCACATACACCGAAAATTTTTCTGATAACGAGCGGTCTTTGGGACAAGATCAAGAGCTAACCTGTTTGGGTTCCTGGTATTTTTGGGGAATACATCTTTTGCTGTATTAAATAAGTATAAGTGCTTCTTTACAAATTTCGCCACCTCAAACACATATAGGCAGGAAAGCGGAAGTATGTTGAGGGATTTGAAAAGTGGCTTACAGGATTCGTAAGGAGGTATGCCACAAATCGATCGTATGCACTTTTTTTGAGCTAGAAAGACTTTATTTATATCAGTGCTGTTGCCCCAGATGATGAGACCATACCTGAGGACCGACTCTACGTATGCATGGTATGCTGTAACCGCAGTGTTTTTTGAAGCGGTTTTTACCAGTTTATATAGCGCATAGGAAAAACTATTTATTTTATTCGATACTTTGGTCACCTGCTCTTTCCAGTTAAATAAGTCGTCAAGTGTTATACCTAAGAATGTCACATTATTTGTCTTATGAAAAATTTGGTCATTATAATTTATGTTTAATGTCAGTAATTCATTAAGGTTATTAAAATTTATGTAATTTGATTTATTAATGTTAATATGTAGATTATTTTTATTAAGCCATTCAGCTACTAAAGTTACAACATTATTAATGTCAGATTCATGTTTAGCCAAGGATTCCCTTTTGTCAGATGTTACAATGATTGATAAGTCGTCTGCAAATAGAATACATCTATGACTGGTTACTTCGGGCAAGTCATTTACGTACACCAGAAATAATAGTGGGCCAAGTACGCTCCCTTGCGGAACTCCGTGGCTATTCAGCTTGTATTCTGATTGGGATCTAGTAACATTATTTAAGTTAAGACTAGATATTTCTACACATTGAGTTCTATTAGACAGATATGACTTTAACCAGCTTAGTGCAGGACCCCTTATCCCATTATGTTCGAGCTTTGACAGTAATACTTCATGAGAGACAAAGTCAAATGCTTTGGACATATCAAAAAATAGAACCGTAGTATACAAGTTGTTGTTAGTGTTACGCAAGACGTCACTCACTAAATGAAAAGTGGCAAGGGTTGTAGATTTATTTTTTTGAAAACCATATTGGTCTTGGTTAATAATCTTATACTTAGCAAAAAATGACAGCAACTTTTTCTGCATAGCCTTTTCGAATATTTTTGAGATGATTGATATTAGCGTGATTGGGCGATAGTTTTCCAAAACCATCTTATCGTTCTTCTTAAAGAGTGGCTTTATAACAGATCGTTTAAGTTTATCCGGAAAGACTCCTGTTTCCAAAGAAAGATTAACCAAAAATGCCAGTACCGGACTGATTTGTTCTTGACAGATTTTTATAACTTTGGTGCAAACACTGTCATAACCCTCTGAGGGAGTATTGTTCAGTGATATTATTATACTCTTAATCTCGTTTGCATCAACCGGATCTAAATAAATAGAATTTTGTAATTTCTTTTTAGTGTTCGTTGTTGCATTCTGATGTACTTGTTTGCTTGTAATATCAATGAAGTATGTATTAAAAGTATTCGCAATAGCAATGGGCTCAGAAGTTATTTTATTATTATGTTCTATTTTATCTATATATTTATTAGTATGTGTACTACCAGTTTCGTCTTCAATAATTTTCCATGTAGCTTTACATATATTTTTGCTGTTTAAAACATATTTACTATTATTAGTTCTTTTAGCATGTGTTATACATTTTTTAAATAATTTTATGTAGTTGTTGTATTTACTTTTGGTTTCGTTTGTCTTGTATTTGTAATATTTGTACCTTAAAACACTTTTCGTTTTACAGCTCACTTTAAGACCTTTTGAAATCCAATTTAGTTTTGGTTGCGTTTGTGTTTTTATTTTAATATTAGGAAAGCAGAGTTTGTATAGCAAGCAGAATAAATCATGAAATGCGTCAAAAGCTGCATTGAGATCCCCTTTACTATACACTTCAATAAAAGTTAAACTGTCTAAATGTGTTTGGAATTTCGTGATGTTCTCATGCGAATAACACCTTTTATAACCAAATATTATTTTAGGTATAACACACTTTGTCTTAACTTCAAATTTCAAAAAATGTGCTGTGTCATGATCCGATAAATATAGAGGTAGAGTAGATCCGGTGGCACCTTTAACATTACTAATTATATGATCGAGACATGAACGTCCTCTGGTTGGTTCATTTATGTGTAATGTTAGCTTATAGTTTTTTAGAACATCTTTTAGGTGTGTTGTGACGTTGTTAGATTCCATTGTATTTATATTTAAATCTCCGGCTATTACTATTTTTTTGTTAGGAAACTTGAAAAATGCCTTATGTAACAGCATTTCCAATTTATCAAAGAATATGTTAAGGTCACTTTTCTTTTTTGAAGTATTTCTATAGATACATACAATTATAATCTTATGAATTGGTATATTTATGGCGCAACATTCAAAATTTGTATTAATCGTAAGTTCGTCAAATAAATTCATTTTTGTAAAGTCAGTTCCTTTTTTAACTAAAATACAGGAACCACCCCGTTTTTTGTTTCTAGAGTAGTTTGATGCAAGCTCATAGTTAGCAATATTAATATTTCTTTCTTCGCCAGTTTTTATAAAGGTTTCGGAGAGGCAAATAACGTCAGGTTTAGTACCAGGACAGAGGTCGGATAGAGTGATTTCGATAATTTCTTTTTTTGATAATACGCCCTGAATATTTTGGTGCATTATTGTAAATGTCTTACGGTTGGGGACGAAAACACTCTTTACTCTCATTTTGTGACTGTTTCAATAAGTGACTTGTATGCTTTCTATTTTGTCGTGAGAAATAATAAGGTATGGTGCCCTTTTCAATGGTAGTATTTTGTGAAGTTTTTTTACCATCGATACTTTCAATGAGAGCTTGAGCATGCATATTATTTTTTAATTTTAATTTGTTGAAGAGGTATGGAATAGTACCCTTCCTCATTAAGGTATTTTTAGGGTTTGTTATTTTTGTTTTGTCATTGCCTGGATTTCCACTGTGATGCGTTGCGATGGCATGTTTAATGTTAAGGAACTGAGTGTCGTAATATATTTGATCTATTGTCAAATTAATTTTTTTACACAGCCCATTTCTAGCATGCCCAGAGAACGCATCGTTACAGATAAAATTTAAAAATGTACAATGTGCGAAATTTTTGGCCACCAGATTCAACATTTCATTTAGTTTACTTTCATTTAAGGATATATTACTCTGTGTCCTTAAAATCAGAACATTGCATGTCAATGATTTTAGCGTGGCATATAGTTCAGTCTGAATTTTCAGTGGACTTCTGTCGTTTTGACCCACTGACAAAATAATGAAGTCCTCAGATGTGACGTCATGTAGTTTGCAGGTCTTTAGAATTTCTTCAGTGGAGGCATTTGGTTTTACGAAGGCTGATATTTGATATTTTTCGTAATTACTGTTAAGTCTGGATCTCAAAAGTGATGTAGATAGACCAACACATTGTTCTCCTCCAAATATTAGAATCTGCTTCTTGTTTGGCAATTTTACTCTTTGTGCGCGTATTTTATGCAATTCGTTATCTTGTGTTTGTCCATCGATATTAATTAAATTGGTTTTGGGAGTATTGCCTCTTTCTATTTTGTCATTAGAAGTATATAGTGGTGGGATCTGTGTGGTAACAATTTCTTCCTGGGGCTTTGTTTTCTCTGAAGCATTTTTTCCTGATGTCTTAGATTTTTCCATTTTCGCAGTGGCAAATGAATTTTCAAAGATAATTTTTTTTCTTTTATCGGGTGTAGTGGACAGAACTCTAGAAAGCAGTTGTTTTTTCTTTGAACTAAGTGCGTCCACATACATATGTTTGTACTGTACCGTTTTTTTCTCCATTTCCTTGACAATTCTCTTCAGATTATAATTCTCTTGTAATAAATTTTCTATTTCATTATCTGCACTACGCTGTTGTGCTTTCAGTTCGTCGATTTGGAGTTTCAATTGGTCTATCTTTAAATTAGCGGTGGAGACAAAAATAACCTGATGATGATGATGATGACCTACACCTTAGAAAGGCCTTCTTCAGCGTACGGGAGGAGGAGGGTAGTTGTAACAGGGGTAAGCAGTACCGCGTACTGTATTTCAATAATAATATAACTTTTTATTTTCGACTTTCGTATTTAATTTTATTTTTATAATGGATCGCACGAAAATCAATGTCCTATCAGACTGCCATGAGAGAGTCAGTTGACATGCCCTCCGTTTTGTCAGCGTCTAGTAAAATAATCTACGTACGATTGCCCTGCACCTCCAATCGCCATTCTTGCCTATTCCATGTTCCCCTTTATTAAAGGTACAAGACCACCGATCATGCACTGTGTCGAAATGTATCAATGTGTACGAGAGGTTACGAATGTGTTGTTCGATTTATTACTTCTGTGTTTCGTAGCAACAACGTAGACGTGTGAGTGTATGCATACGTGGATCCCACTGCGAAAAATGGCAGGAAATTTGGTATCGGAGGAAACGCTATGGCGTCTCCGTCCTTGTCTTGTTGCTCTATAGTTTTAGCATGTATAGAACATTTATTTATAACTCTAACAAGACATTAAATATGACAAGTTTTTTTATTCCTGATGGAATAAAAAAAAACGCTTGACCTTCAATCTCACCTGATGGTAAACTTAGTGACAATGGGGCCTAAGGGCCTTTCCCAAAAGATGCTTTTACAATCTTCCTTTAAATTATCGAAATTGTACTGTATATATGTATTGTAGATTATTTAGTTTAAAAGCATTTAAATTTTTTTTTGAATTGGTATGGTTTTCTATAAATCTTAACAAGTATCATCATAAAGTTATCAATAGCTAAAAACTGTTACAACTAGCCCCCTTCTCCCCAATGCAGGAATTATGGGGATTTCCCAATGACGAATGAATACTTTACTGCACAAAAATTACAGCAATATATAGGAGAAATATACCGTAAGTGTACAAGTGGCAATCGCGTTTTAAGGCAAACTTATGCTAGATACGATGCCTGCATGTTGCCTGTGGTCTGAATAACTCATTAGTTTGAATGGTTATACTGCCATTGTTCTGTAGTCAGAGCCTGTTCTGTTAACATGCAGACGTAATGTTTATTCTTAAAAGTGAATGGCCTAAGATATTGATCAAACAACTTTATATATGTACTGAGAGTAACGCAACGAGGCTCGTAGGGTCGCCGCACGCAGGGTCCTTGGCCTTGGGACCTGGGAAGGATGCCTTCATACTGATGATAAGATAAACAAAAATGACACCTCAAATTCTGGACTTCGTGTTAGTGACGTGAAGAGAGTTTCTTGAACTGAGGAAGAATTAATATTTTAACATTGATACAGTTGTTAGAATTAATAAGCTGAAGAGGAGTGGACAGGTCACATTTGTAGCAGAATCGATCGCTGTTAAGGCATACATTTTCTTGAAGGTGGGCCGCTAACCAGTAACCTCAAAGTGTGACTCCCCGGATGGACCGACGACCTGAAAACCGTAGCGGAATATGACTACATGTGGCAGGCGTAAAACGAGTGTTGTGGTTTGTTCTTTTATGTGATCGATAAACAAGCTTTGGTTAACATTTTGTAGTTCTGTAAATAAACAATTAGTATTCATTAATAATGGCTTGTTGAAAACGGCTATAAAATGTCTCAATAATTTGAGATGATATTTTTATGAGTGCGAAGAACCGAGCTGAGACGCAATACTGGCTGCAAGGTCGATGGACACAGTTGGTGAAGGACGAGTGGGGCAAGGGACTGTGCACACAGTGAGTGGTGCGGTGCATGACAGCTGCGACAAATAAAGAAAATAAACAAAATCTTTGAAAAGGTTTTGTAGTTAAACACGCAATGACGTTTTTGTATGACGTGTATTGGTTAATCTAATAAATAAAATCGTAAACATCGCGTGTCTGTACATTGAAGATATTTGCAAAAACAAAATTGAGGAGTCTAAGGATAAGTAATAGAACACATTTCAATCATTTTTGGAATTTTTGTCTGTTTGTCTGTTTGACTGTGAGTTTGTGCTCGCATCACTTAAAAACTACTGAACGGATTTCCATGGACTTTTCACAAAAATATGGGGCTTAACTAAACTTAACATTCAATCTTTATTTCATCGCAATCAGCTAACTCGATCAAAAGTTATAGACATTTTTAGTTTTCAAATACATTAGTAGGTGAGGTTAGTATGTAATATATTGCACATAATAGTATTTCCGTACTATTCAGATTGCGATGAGTTTGGACTACATTTGGAGCTTGGTGTGGTGGGTGTGTGAGTGGGAGCGGGCGTGGGAAAAGGGGAGTGGTTGTGGGAGCGGGAGCGGAAGCGGGAGCGGGAGGGGAGCAGGAGCGAGAGCGAGAGCGGGACCGGAGCGGAAGCGGAAGCAGTAGCAGAAGCGGGAGTGGTAATGGGAGCGATTCTGTAGTTCACGCGAGCGGAGCCGCGGGCACAGTTAGTAACAAATAAATGAATAATAAAATAACTATGTACTCTATTATAATCACCAATTATCGGTATTAGAATAGGTTCTGTTAACATTTTAAGGTCGTTGGTTCATTTGGTAATATAACATTGCGTCCATTTCGTTTTGTTAGACTGTTAGTTCCCTTAGTCCGTCTGTCCCACTGCTGGGCAAAGAACTAAATTATAAAGTTTAATCTAGACACATCTGCTGTTATTTAAATATTTCTTATTCAAACTTTAGAACATAAAAATACAAAGAAAGAAACATAAAAGATTAAGCTTATTTTTAAAAACTATTAATTTAAAACTTTCTTCCAACGATCTCTATATACTACTAGATGGAGCGTTCCAAACAATCGCTCTGTTCGACGCAAGTAGCCACAACTCTTTCACATTCACTTTGAAACTTGTGCAGTTACTACTCAGAACATTTAATTAATTACTAAATATTGACATTATTTAATCGTAGCGTCAATATTTACTAATAATTAAATGTTCTGCGTACATAGAGATCGTTGCTTTCTTCTGTTTGGATGAGCATAAGTATCGATAATAAAATAAGTAATAAATAATAGAATGCATTTGTCTTTCAATAGGTCTATTTGTCTTTATGCATTGTAATAAAATAATTGATAGCATTATTTAATTTATGACGTTGTTTTTCAATTATACATAGGCTATTGTCTTTTCTTCTAGATTATGCACTGACAGTCTCAAGGGCACGCAAATGGAAATGTTATTAGTTACTAACAATGTGAAAGTAAAAAACCAATTAATATTAACTTCAGACGGAGAACCTACATAAAATATTTAAGTATGCTTACTGTTAGTAATAAACTACAACTTAACTTCTTACTTATTATCACTGACGTAGTCCCTAATTTTGTGAGACAAAGTCAAAATCATTCATGAATAGATAAGTAGGTAAATTTATAGACATTTCTTTTTTTGACTACTGGACTATTTATTTGTTTATTAATTTTTTATTTTGTAATATTTTTCTTATATTTTAATTTAAGAGAAGATTTTAATCTTATTTTAAAAATGTAATATTTTTCATATATTATAATTATAAGTGTACAGTTATTTAATGTATATAACTACATAAATAAATGACATGTAATTATTAAACACATTATTCCACACAAAAATAAAATATACCAGTTAAAGTAAACCTATCCAGGCCACATTTGCTTATTACTCCATCACCATATCAGTCCTTAGCCGCCCACTGCTGGACAAAGGCTTTCCCCAATGAACGCCACCACACCCGGTCCTTCCGCTTCCGGCCACCTTCTTCAGGTAGTCCGTATTGTTTATTGCTCATGGGAAAGTTTTCCACAATGGTCAATCTGGGCAGTCGTGTTGGCCAACTAACGCCACGTGACGCTGCAGATCTGTGGTATTTATGGTCTAGTGTATTCTTGCATGGTTATTCCGCCATTGCCGGTCGCTAGGTCCTCGTTGGCCAATCAGCAGAGAGCACTGCGTGCAGGTGACGTTGGCTTTTGGAACAACGGATGTCTTACGCTTTAGTCATCATCAGCCGAAATACGCCCACTGCTGAACATAAGCCTCACCAATAGAATGCCAATATTGGTGGGCTGTCCATTGGGGAATTTGTCATAAGCACCACGCTTGGCAGGCGGATTGGTGACGCAGTAATGATCTTAATATACACAGGAGAACGCAGCTGCCCGTCTCTGGTGCAATTCCTTAGTCGTCTTGACAACACCCATGGGACGAATGGGTGTGGCTCTATTCTAAGCCGGAAACCACACGCTCTCTTTAAGCATTACTACATTCCTTAATTTGTTCGTTTATTACGATCGTTACTTAATTTGCAATATCCCCTCTTATCTCTGATCATTTCCTTTCGTCAAGATAAACCTTGTTATTGTTTGTAACAAACATTATCCAAAGAGGCCGATTGCACGGCCGGGGATCGACACACTTACAAGTGAACGAACGGCAGGACAAGTGTAGGTCGAGCCAGGAGGGGCCGTTCAACTGGTGAGCTAAAATTGCTTCCACCTGCTTTAAATCGATGTAATGCTGATTATTATAATGATTTTACGAAGTAGGTCTGTTATCTGTCTGTAATAAAACCAATTATGATTATATGCAACTGATTGATAATATTCAAGGAAATTACAGGTTTCAATTCTGAAATCGTCGCCGAAGAGTGAAAACTTATGTGGTGGGCTGTCCCTTGGGGAATTTGTCATAAATACCACGCTTGGCAGGCGGATTGGTGATGGCAGTAAGGAGAACGCTACTGCCCTTGCCTGGTGAACCCTGAGTCGCCTTGACGACACCCACGGGAAGATTCCTGGATCCGTGGATAAATTAGAATAGAATAGAATAATTATAAAGCCAATAAAATATTTTTATTGGCTGCAACAAAACACATACAGTGCAACATTACATACAAAGAGAAATATACGTAATACTAAACTATAACTAAAAGTCAGGTGCACACGCCGGGATCACGTCACACGACTTGTCGAACGATAATTTAATATTACACTCGCTTACACGTCTACACGTTTACATTATAAAACATCAATCAGGCCTCCCCAACCCGTCTGGCCAGCGCGGCGAGTGTAGGCCAAATCCTCCGTCTGTCTCCGGCAGATGAGAGAGGGTTGTGCTCCTGCAGTGGAGACAAAAATAACCTGATGATGATGATGACACTTGCTTACACGAGGAGCAGAAAAATCGCGAGGAACTTTTCCGACTAACCGGGAGTAGAACCAAGGCCTTGGAGGCGAACGCACCTCATAGAAGCCTCCATGACCAAATGGCTGACCGGATACCTCAGCAGTTATCTGAAAAGAAAGAAAAAAGAAAAGTTATTTATTAACTAACACAACATGTAATAAATTATGTTCATTTCATTATACATATTATAATTAAATTAAATTATTTGTTATACTAACTAGGTGCCAACTCAGCAAGTGCTATAGTGCTATAGGGTATAGGCTAGAGTGTCTCAAAGTGTGTTTGTGTAGTGGTGGGGGATGGGGGTGGGGTATGGGTGTGTGAAAGAATATAGATGCCCCAGTGTGACTACCTCAGTGGTCTTTATTACTTGTAAGTGTAACCGACCGCCTCGCTGGCCTAGTGGCTTGGTTGACTCGAGCGCTGGAGGTCGTGGGATCGATTCCCACCGGGGACAGACAATTTTGTACAGGTTGTACCAGCTGGTCCCGGTTTGAATGGTATATTTGTGAAATGTCCAATCCTTGTTTATTTTCCATAGCATCAGGATAAAATACTAGTTTTGGATTAGACAAGTGTAGGTATTATTTATATTTGAGTACTTTATGTTAGTTACGTAATTAATTTATTTTATTCATAGTATTCATGTATGTATCCTTTTGATTGATGTCGATAAACTCATTAGTTGTAAAAATGACTAAATGTATATAATATATCGCTGGCCCATGGTCCATGAGTCTTATCCATCGTCAACAGTAAAATAAAACATTATTGCTTTGCCCTTGCGCAATGTACTAAATGTACACAAGCTTTAATTCCTTATTTACGAACGTACCTTGAAATCTTATCACATCATGACACATATTAGCTCTGAGAATAAAAGAATATATATTTGTTTTTCTTCACAAAGCGAACATTGCATTGAGATAAAGAGTCAGGCTGACCTAATCTCAGTACACCTTGCGAAAGTAAGAAAAACAAAGCACTTTATGCTAATATTTAATTTGGTACCTTATAAAATCCCTGCAGATAATGATAAAGTTGCGAACAGAGAAAAACAAACAATAAATATCAACAACACCTTTCTAAAAGAGTTCATTTAATAAACCATTAAAGGGAAGAAATATAAAATTTATTTATTTTTAGTTAAAATGGAAATGCAACTTACAGCTCCATCCATCTCCCCTCCGCCCCTCCTCTCCCCCCTCCCCTACCCAAATCTCCCATACCTCCTCCCTTCCTACCCTCACCCCTACCTTTCCATAATATCAGTAGTCTACTTGGTTATTTTCTTTTGAGAAATTGTTTATGTGGCAGATAGCAAATTGTTCCATATGAACTAGAGACATGTAAATGTTTGTAGGCCGACCTGTCTCTCACCGCACTTTAGGTACAAAATTATACCTACGTTTATGAGAAATAGATCAAGCTTCTTAGGGACTGCGCCTTCTATACTTGAAGATACTTATTCTGTGTAGCAGGTTAGTAACTTCGAGTTTAGATTGTGACTAACAAAGTGTATGCCGATGAGGTGGGCATTTAAAGCAGTTGATGTTGCTGTGCCCTAAAACACATAAAAATAGGTATGGGTACATAAAACTAAAATAAAAATGATTCAACAATAGTAAGGTCGTATGTTACACATTTTTATCATTCGTCCTTACTTTCTTCAATATTATCTCACCCAAAGTGGGTCATTGTGTTAAGGATGCCTGATGTTGACACAACGCAAATATCGTGTGACACAGTTTTTATCATTTGTTTTTAAATTAACACTGCAGAGATAGCTGAAGTTAGGCAGTTAAAAACTCGACTGCAAAAATTAAGACAAAAACACACCATCCTCTTTTATTTTACAAATCACCCGGATTATTCAATGGGTTATAGTAATTTTTAATGATATTTTTACTGTTCTGTTAAAATATTTTCCTGTGTCTAAAAATTATGCAATGTTACTTTTTCTACAAATATATTTTTTTATAGATTTACATGTATTTTTAAACATAATAATCTAAGCGTATCTAATAATATAATTTCTTAAAACTGTGACGAAAATTTGTCACTCATTAGTATAAATACATATAGGTACACTTATCTAATAACAAACTATACATGGACGGGAGATGGACAAGCAGAACAATAGAGTGATATCCCAGAGGAGACAAAAGGACGCAAAGAAAAAGTGGATATATGACATCAAAAATGAAGGAGTAACGTGGAGCAGAAAAACAAAAACAGGAAGGAGTGGGAGAAACTGGGGGAGGCCTTTCTCGGAATAGGGTAGATAGAAATACAATTACATAAATACAGCATCCTGAAAATGATAGCTGACAGACTGGATAGTCCTCTGCTGTGGATACTCAGCCAGAGGACTAAATCACGCTAACTTATTAACACAAATGGATCCCTGTTGTTTTTTAAATAAAATATAAATAAAGTATTTAAACAAAAAATTATACTTACATATTAGTTAGAATAATAAAAAATAATGTAAAATTTTATTCCTAATTAGCTACTAAAAATAACGGCTATTTTTATTTTGTTTTTAATACCAAACTAGGACTTTCTCCTGTAATACAGGAATTGGAATTTAACATTGATAATTCACAAATGAAGACCACATGAAAGTAGAAATGATATTATTTCGAATATGCAGAGTCGTGGCGATTTTAGTCAAAGTGAATATAGTTTTTATTGGCCTATTACTGCAACATTCACCACTAGCCAATTTTAGTAAGAAAAACCGGAAATTTTTTGAAAATTGCATACGCGAGTAGGGTTTTGGCAGTTTCAGGTACCCTGTAAAAATTTTAACTTGCGTGATAAGTACCTATATACTCTGAAACCGCCACATTAAATTATTTATTTTCATCGTCTTTTAACTTCATATTCAGTTTCGGTGCAGAGGTTTTATCGTAGCCCATTCCAATGTACGATTTTGGCTACTTTTGACCCCTGGCTTCTTACCCCAATTTAATAGTAATATACAACGATCTCTATGTACTACTAGACGCAGAACATTTAATTATTACTAAATATTGACGCTACGGTTAAATAATGTCAATATTTAGTAAATAATTAAATGTTCTGAGTAGTAACTGCACAAGTTTCATTGTGAATGTGAATGAGTTGTGGCTACTTGCGTGGAACAGAGCGATTGTTTGGAACACTCCATCTAGTAGTACATAGAGATCGTTGGTAATATAATATAGCAGTTATTTGTAGTAAAAGTAACCGTGTGGTTTCCGACATAGAATAGGACCACCGCAAATCTTCCCGTGGGAGTCATCAAGGTGACTAAGGGATTGCACCAGGGAGGGGCGTCACCTGCGTGCACCATCAGCGTTCTCCAGTGTATATTAAAATCATTACTTCGATCACCAATCCGCTTGCAAAGCGTCCCCCAATAGACACACCACTAAAAGTGGTATTCTATTGGGGAGGCTTATGTTCATCAGTTTGCCGTGTGGTTTCCTGTAGAGTAGAATAGGACCACTCCAACTCTTCCTGTGGATGTCGTACAAGGCGACTAAGGGAATATATTATAAAACATCAATCAGGCCTCCCCAACCCGTCTGGGCAGCGCGGGGAGTGTAGGCCAAATCCTCTGTCTGTCTCCGGCAGATGGAGAGGGTTGTGCTCTGCAGTGGTGACAAAAATAACCTGATGATGATGATGATGATGTTCATCAGTGGACGTAATTCGGCTGATGATGGACTAGTAAAACGAAGACTTGAAATTGGACAATGAAGCAACTTAATTCTATAGTTTAAGTTCCTTTATTTATTACATTCTTATCTAGTCTTCTCTCTGTATTTGCTTAGCCTTGATTTTTCTTGCGAAACCAAGATTGTGGTTATAAAAATAAACTGCAAACATATTTAATTCATAAATAAACTTGCATATTATTACAGGGCTAGGCTATAGTCTCGGCAACTTCTGCAGAGCAGAATTTACTAAGGGTTAATCTTCTGATTCTCTATGGAAAAGTTTTAGTATATGAGTTTATACGCTACTATAAAGATTTTATTGAAACAGATCAATGAATAATTGCCGTGGGTTGCGTGTGGTTTCCGGTAGAGTAGAATAGGACCACTCCAACTCTTTCCGTGGATGTCGTACAAGGCGACTGAGGGAATACATTATAAAACATCAATCAGGCCTCCCCAACCCGTCTGGCCAGCGCGGGGAGTGTAGGCCAAATCCTCCGTCTGTCTCCGGCAGATGAGAGAGGGTTGTGCTCCTGCAGTGGAGACAAAAATCACCTGATGATGAATGAATAATATATTATAACACTATCTCATGTTCAAGACAAAGGTAATATAAGAACAAATAAACGCGTGACGCCACTAATTGTTGAGATTTTTCCACACTGCGTTTACGTTTACGAAGGACGTAAGTTCAGAAACCGTTTTATTGATGTGATGCCCAAACATACATTTTGGCCACAACAACGTGTTGCATGTCAATTAAAGTTGTTTTGAATTTTCACAGAACGGGGGGCATGGCCTTGGGTGTGATGGCAAGGACATTTGTGTCTAAGACATAAAGATAAACATATAATTTATGTATTTATAGTTACATATGAAAGCTGATGATGCTATATTTTTAAGCTGAATTCTTACATCAGTTCATACATACATAATTGACGCCCTGGTCTCAGAGGGGTAGGCAGGACGAGATATCGCTACTTTGCGCGCTCCTGACAGTCTGAATACTTAATATCTCTATGATCGCCTCGTTTGCTTAGTGGCTTGGTCTTTGGACTCAAGCGCCAGGTCAGAGGTCGATGGTTCGATCCCACTGGGGACAGACAACTATGTACTTGTACAAGTTGGTCCTGGTCTGAATGTTGTATTTGTGAATCGTCCAATCTTTGTCTATTTCCCAGGAGAAAATCCTAGTCTGGAGTTAGACAAGTGTGTGAAACATTTATCTAAATACTTCTTATTTAATATCTACTGGGGAATTGCTAACCCTAACTCTATTCTAGTAACACTAAAGAACGACAAAGGAGAATGCCCAAAAGTGGGCCTAAGATGCGTCTTTACCATTCATGTACCAAAAATATTGGTCTGAATTATGAATCCCCTTAATTTTTTTTTTAAATCTAATGCAATAGGGAGTTAAAAAATAACATATAATAAAAACTTTGTTTGATTTCCGCCGGCCGACCGGCATCTTTTCAACTAGAGTAGTGAAAGCAGAATTAAAGTCGATATACATTTATAATCGATATTTGTCATCCATAGTTGATACGGCCTTTCAGTTACTGGCGCGATAATCCACCCATCACGTTTTTCATTTACTGGCTGGAAATACGGTATTTATACTGATTTAAAGTAATACACACGTTCTTAAAAGATATTTATGAAAATATTGTTACGTAACCGAAATATCGATTATTCAATGTGTTAAATCGATTTAGTAGAACCTCACTATTGATATGCACTATGGTTTCGTACTGTGACGTCATATCAGATATGATGTCAACACCTGTTTTGTCTCCGTTTGTTTACATTATGTTTTTGGGTGAAAAAATCTATTTTAACGAGTCTAATGTAGTGTCGAACGCAATATACCGTCGCCGACTAATAACCAAACTAGGACATCAAGATCGGGAACGGTTAATTGTGGCCATATACCCACGGTGTTGTAAAAACTGAGCGCCAACGAAGATTTTCTTCCAAGTAAGATTATTCAATTTTCCCACTAAATAGTTAAACGATTTTTTTTATAATAATCCTTAGTATTTTGCCTGTATTTTGACGACAATTTGATCCAGACGCAAGATTCAAAGTTCAAGGGCAAACTCCCATACAATTTTGGCCATTCTCCTTTAACAAGGCGTTGTAATTAGTAAATTATTCTTGGGCGTTGACATTAGATGATATAGCCTGAAAATGGCTGCCTTAAACGGCTTCAAAGACTGTAGACATCGCAGTTTGAATGCAGTTGTGTCAATTAAATATATTTTTCGGAATTGCCGACTGCACGTTCATACTAGCTGCGGTAATAAAATATTAAAGTGTAAATAAGAGATTCATAAGTTAATTATTATTTTAATTTTTTATACATATATATAAATACAGAAAAGGTTTACGGTTTTGAAGCAGTTGTGTGAACTGCATACCGACTGTATGAAAATGGCAATCCATCTAACTTAAAAAACTTACAAATGATTATAACTTCCCACGATTTTCATGATGCAAACATTATTTCAAAAACTTTCTAGACTTTTGATTCAAACTTTTTGTTACTTAGCCCGTCCCCCGTCTGTCTGGACAGCTGGGATCGAACCTGTTTCCCCGACCTACGGTAAGTGCTTAACAACTGAACCAGTTATCACAAGGATACAACACGTTCTGACAAAGAACTGATGCGTTTTGACTTTATGTATGGTCAGTGAGAATCTTGTGAGAATAATCTGAGTACATAGAAAACTAGAAGAGATATTAAATAGGCTGTAGGAAGGATCACATGGCAACTCTCCCGGCACTCCATACAAGCGAACAGATATAATTCCCTACAGGGGCCGTGTGGTTTCCGGTAGACTAGAATAGGACCGCTCCGACTCTTCCCGTGGATATCGTATAAGGCGACTAAGGGAATACATTATAAAACATCAATCAGGCCTCCCCAACCCGTCTGGCCAGCGCGGGGAGTGTAGGCCAAATCCTCCGTCTGTCTCCGGCAGATGAGAGAGGGTTGTGCTCCTGCAATGGAGACAAAAATAACCTGATGATGATGATTAAAATATGGATTGTATTTTTGGAACCACATCGTCATATAAGCCCTGTATTCGACTATTATATGACTATTAATCAGCTAGCTATAGGTCGCGAAGGAAACGTTGACGTAGCAGCTTATACGACCTATTTTTGCTTGTTGCCAGCAGTGTGTGATCTCCAATATTGGACATGGCGCCTGGCAGTAACTGGATGAGAAGAACCGAGGATCGGGTTCAGTGGCGCGCCTTGGGAGAGGCCTATGTGCAGCATGATGATGATAATTATTGTATATGGACTCGAAGTAGATTTTTTTCTTCATTAAAGTGGACATACATACATTTATAATTGTACTTTCCTCAAATTCATTTATACAGGGAGGGAAAACACAAGGTGCTCCTCTTTGCGTAACAGGTATAACATTGACGTCAATCGTTAATAAGAACAAGTAAATTATTTCTTCTTACTAATAATAATGTTTAAAAGTATGGGTTTGCCCAGCGAATCTGCGGTTTTCCCTATCGTATTATCATTTACAGATGTAAACTGGATGGGAATCAATACCTATTCTATTTCATGGATTGTGTGTGTGTGATTCCAGGGCAGAAAAGTCCTAGTCTTCCTCTAGTCGTATAATGGCGACTAAAGACTAGAACGTTAGATTATTGGATTGTAACATCTTCTGTACATTAAACATCATATACATACAGGGATGGAAAACCCGCCTGGCCAGTGTGATCATTAGAGGCAATTCTCCCATTATTTTATTATCGGACTGGTCCAGCTGTGAACTGTTATAACTGTGGGTGGACTGCCCTTCGACGTATTAATCTCTTACAGTAGCAGCAAGATCTAATTTTCACTACCCTTGCCACTTTTCAAACCTACACGTCTATACCATGAAGGAAAATAATTTTACGCACCTAGATAGTTGGTTATTAAATTAGATAACCGATGTCATCTGTTATCTAATTTAATAACCAATTAGTGTCAATCATGGAGGTAAACATTTTTGAGGTGACTTATAAGTTGGTTATTAAATTAAATAACAGATGTCATTTGTTATCTAATTTAACAAACAATTAGTGTCAATCATGAATGAAAAATGTTGAGGTGACTTATGAGGTGCGAAAAAATATTTTCCTTCATGGTATGACCTATAGTCTAGTTAAAACGGTAAGGGCAGACCTGCCTCAACGCGGCCCGCAGCGCGCGACCCGCTAGTTGCGCGCACGCCGCGTTGGTATGAGTGCGCAGGCGCAGCGCAGGACGCGTCCCAGGGTATTTCGAGACGCACGGTGAGCAAAACAGTTAGGATTTAGGTACCTACACATTACTCTAATTCACCTGACCAATCGATTAAATCCGTGGCTCGCTATGTACTGTGCTTCTCTGGTGGTATTAGGTGGCCTATACAAAACCAAATGTTATTTTGACAAAATTAAGGTTTGGTTTTGTATGGCCACTTTCAATGCCCTGAACTTTTAAACGGAGTACTGACCGAATCTGATTTTTTGCGACTAGGTTCGACTAATTCACCTGATCAATAACTAAATCAGTAGCTCGCTATGTACTGTGGTTCTGGTGGTATTAGGTGACCATGCCGTAATAAGCCTTAGTCTGGCATGCCACCAACAAACCCCTGTAACTTTTAAACGGCGGACCGACTAAATCTAGTTTTTTGCGACTAAATTCGACTAATTATCGACATTTGTTCTATCTATTCAGGTTCTATAAATTGCAGTTTGTATGCAATCAACGCGCAGTTGAAACAAGTAACGTTCGACCGACTGCACGCCGACTGCAACCTAGCATATCATTACATAATATTTTAAATATTATTTTATAAAATGTTATTAAATACTTATACCTATCTGTCATTTATAATTTAATATTTTGTGTGCCGTGTGGTTCCCGACTTAGAATATGGCCACCTTCAATCTTCCCGTGGGTGTCGTCAAGGTGACTAAGGGATTGCACCAGGGACGGGCAGCATTCTTCTGTGTATATTATCATGATCATTACTGTGATCACCACTCCGCCTGCTAACCGTGGTGATTATGGCAAATTCCCCAATGGACAGTTCACCATAAGTGGCAGTTCATCTTTCTATTGAGGAGGCTAATATGCAGCAGTGGACGTATTTCGGCTGATGATAGTATAAAAAGGAATAAAAAAAAGAAAAAAAAAGATATGAGCGATATCTATTTACGTATCTATCCGACTGTATTGACTGAATTTGACTCGACAGACTGACTGAGCAGCCCGACGACGAAGCCGTCATCGTGATGTCGCGCCCCTGAATGGGGAGAGTTGCCGTATAGAGGACCAAGCACAGAATTATTAGTTATTTGTAGGGGGATCAAGCCGGGTGCTCCGACAAAGAGCACCTGAGCAAGTACCGGGCACCTCCCCCGTGATTCGGCCTATATGACCTAGATGTCGAAAGGCCATGGGAGGTGGAGGGTGATGATAGTATGCAGCAAGCCTGCAGTCTTTAGAACTAGACTATTTATTCAAAAAAATCCTTTGAATTTTCATGTACACTGAGCCTGTTTGATGGAGAGGAACATAGGCTAATTTTACCATGAGAAAACTGTTCCCTCGGGAAAATCTTACATCACGCGGACAACAGCAGTCTATAGGAGTCAGAACTAACTGGTTAGTTCTGACACCTAAAGTTTATCTAGTTTGGAAGTCCTTCAAAAAATAAGGTATCACTTAACTGAATAAAGTTGTGTTTATGTTTAATTCACTGCATTCCATTCGTGCACTTCTTCTGTGGACGCTACCGTAGCATCCGCGCCATTGACTTTCTTGGTGCCATTAACCGAATAACCCATTGCACAAAGAACTGGCGCTTTTCAAGGTGAACCAACACATGCACAACTCACACACGTGTGCAATACATGCACACGCATCCTGTCTCGAGTATGCGATTCAAAATAACAACACGCAAACTTACACTTTGCACTTCTAAAGCACACTTTCACTCAACTTTGAACCTTAAATGTCTATATAAATAGATTTTACTTAAGTTTTAAAGATGTAAAATTTGATTGGTTGGGACATAAAGCGAGAAGGGTGCACGCACACCTATGGATGCAGACGATGCACACGACTGCACTATGCAGTCTGGACTCACACTAAAGCAATTTTTGTATCTATATTCATAGAACCGCTCAGGCTAACATTATTTTGAAAACAGTTTCTAATTTGAGTTATAAATTTAATTCAACAATGATGTTGCAGTTTTTTACAACTAAAATAGTGATCTAAATGAATTTGAATTAATTTATTTTTTCTTTATTCTGAATGTTCAAAAATATCAAACAACATCTATTTATTATTATGTCGGAGAATACATGATTATGTATGCATGTATGTGTAAAACTGTGTGTGTATTTCAGGAAAAGTACCAATTGAACACATTCACATTGTATGTGTATAAGGGATATATTATACATGAGTGTGTTGACATGCGCTAGACGTATGTGTGCGTTGGACGTAATAAACAATTATTTATTTATAAAGTTATTGGCAATGACGAAGTTTCGTGTAATGTATACGTGGCCTTCCAATCGTCCCTTTATTTGTTACATTGTGTGTATACAAATAATATAATAATGATCGTAATTTATGAGTTTATTGATCATTTTGTATTTCTGATACAAAGTAATAATAAATAATACTATTTAAAGGAGAAAGTACGGCGCAAAAACCCAGAATCGATTGGAACAAAATGTATACCAAATTGTTCGCTATTATGTGTATTACCTAATAATACCTTGAGATATATAAGATTAATAGATCATTAGGTATCAAAGGATTTTGAAGTTTTGCTGCTTTTTATTATTTCTTTTGATAAAAGTTGTCAATAACTGATAGTCGATTATTGAAATGACTTAGCAAAAAAACTTTATTATCTCTCTCTTCTCTGTATTTCCTGAGTGAGTTGAGTGCAATGAGAAGATTGAACGAGTGAGTAATGTAGAACGGGTTCAGTTAAACCACTCGCTAAATGTTACCACAGGTCACACCTTTGGTACTCTACTTTAGTATATATTATCTTTGGTGCTCTTTGGTTATTCGTTACTCGGTAGTTTATGAACTAAACTATTACACAATTTTCTTGAAGATCTCACATGAATTATTCTAATAGATGTTAGTTTTTTTGGTCCTAGTTATGATTAAGAAAATGAAGCGATTTTTTCTCTAGTTATGTATGCCACTGCCACAGAATACTAAATAGTAGGACAGAAGTCTCTCTTCCGAATAAAGCGGCGTTTAGGTACCAAAAATATACCTAAACTACGCTTCCCTTTCTATTGTATAACTCTATCTCGTTCAGACGCGGCACGTGTAACGTTAGGGTTGTCATCTTATAAACCCATAATTTAATCTAAGTATTTATGGGTAGTAAAAAAGTACCTATTACTCTTTTTAAACAATGACTTTTGAAATATAGTTTTATACCCGAAAACTATTTGTTTTACAAATTCCCTCATACTTACATAAGTAAGTAAGCAACTTTGGTGTATCTATTTTATTTTTAGTATTGTAGCTGAGAGTTCTGAGGGAATTTAATTCTGAGTTTGTACTGAATGACTGAATGATCGCAAGACGAGGCTTGCGGCTTATAGTCTCCGGACGGTGGAAGACGGTGGGGGTAAAACCGATCAGAGTGGAGGACTCATCGAACTTTCATCGAAATCCATCACCTTCCATGACCTTCTAGAACATTCTCGACCCTTCCATATGATGTACCTAAAAAGTTCTAGAACATTCGAGACACTTTCAGACTTTTCTCGAACTTTCCATACCTTTCCATAGCACACCAACATGATATATTTCTAGAACTTTCTACAATGTTCTAACTTTCATCAAAGTCCATCACCTTCTAGAGTTTTCCATGCCTTCCAGAACATTCTCGACCCTTCCATATGATGTACCTAAAAAGTTCTAGAACATTCGAGACATTTTCAGACTTTTCTCGAACCTTCCATCCTTTTCCATAGCACACCAAAATGATATTTCTAGAACTTTCTACAATGTTCTAACTTTCATCAAAGTCCATCACCTTCTAGAACATTCACGACCTTTTCATATGATGTACCTAAAGAGTTGTAGAACATTCGGACACTTCTCGAACTTTCCATACCTTTCCATAGCTCACCAAAATGATATATTTCTAGAACTTGCTACAATGGGTTAACTTTCCTCAAAGTCCATCACCTTCTAGAACTTTCCATGACCTGCAGAACATTCTCGACCATTCCATATGATGTACCTAAAATGTTCTAGAACATTCGAGACACTTTCAGACTTTTCTCGAACCTTCCATACTTTTCCATAGCACACCGAACTGATATTTCTAGAACTTTCTACAATGTTCTACCGTTACTAATATTTTCGAGAATATTCTGTAGGCACATCCATAGTTCGGGAACTTTCCATCACTATTAATAAATACATAGCTTTTCTAGATTAAAACAGAAAATGCCCTTTTACATGGAATTAATCCGACTTTTTATTAGTGTTTTAACAACCGAAAGTGATACAATATCGCCTGTAATAATTTCTGTAATGTATCACCACTCGCGCGTGCATCACATCGAGCGGGCGGCAACCGACTGATTTTGTCCGGTCGACCCTGCACCGCGATTTTTGTAAACAAAGTCCGAAGTGAGCCAGGCCTGCCACTGCGTAGGGCTACTAGCAGTCACTAGATGAGAAGAGCCGAGGATCGGGTCTAGTGGCGCACCTTGGGAGAGGCATATGTCCAACAGTGGACTCTTTCAGGCTGATGATGATGATGTATGCCACTGACTACTTATAAAAGCTAAACCGAAAGCAGCTGCTTATAGACATTGTGTAGGGCAAGTGAGAGGTTCAAGTCATCAAAGTGTTGCATCCCGAAGATTCAGCGCTGGGTTTTGTTAGGGCCTGGATTGGGGAAAATGTGACTCTGAACAATGTGGTACAATAGTAATTAGGTGTATTTGATTCCAAATGACGTGGAAAATGCAAGTCAGAAATAAAAATGGACTGCGCAGTTTACATTGTAATACAAACTTGAAAGTGTTCCTTTTATGTAGATACATTTATGTATATTTTATTTCCAAGACGCAAATACTTTGCTTTGGTTTTAATTTAATTAGAATAAAATATAGTCCCACCCCACTGCGTAAGGCGGCTGGCAGTGACTGGATGAGAAGAACCGAAGATCGGGTTCAGTGGCGCACCTTGGGAGAGGCCTATGTCCAACAGTGGGCTCTTTCGGGCTGATGGCGATGATGATGATAGTCCCGTCCCATCTATATTTCTAGCTTGTTTTACCGTAGTTAAACACCATGGTAGATAATAGTATTGTCCGTTTTACGAAAAAACTGCATTTACAATTTTATACGTACATATCCATTGGAATATTTATACAGAGAAAAATAAAATGAAATTTAAAATCGTAGATACAGAGAATTATTTGATCTCTTAAAATACTTCTAAAAATTTTCAACTCTAAGCCGTTAAAATACGTTAAGTTTCATTTTCATAGTTGTCGTTAATATTAAAAACAATATTATTCAAGAAATTGGCATTTATTTTATATTCGAAACGCAAGTGTCATCCCCGGTTAAGCCTCCAGCAGGGTCCATGCCCTCTGGGACATCAAACCCCTGAAAAACAGGGCATTGACTGGCGTGTTTATGTTTACTGAGGCAGTCAATAAGATGTAATTTTTTTTACTTTACGCGGCGTTACTTAGTAGACTTTTTCCTCCCACTATTTCCCCGAGGTAGAAATAGCCTATGTTCATTTCGTACAAACCCATAATCTAAAAGTGCTCTAATGCACAATATCGTTCGGTACTTTCATAAAACCTCAAACTTACGAAACCTTAGGTATATATCCGTGTTGATTGAAAACATGGCTATACCGCGTTTTCAGACACATTAGTCATATGGTGTAAGGGGGCATAACAACATCATCATCATCATCATCATGTCAGCCTTTAGACGTCCACTGCTGGACATAGGCCTTCCCCAATGAACGCCACCACACCCGGTCCTCCGCCCTCCGCATAACAACATCAAATACTCTAAATGTTGACCTCATGTGCACACAGAGCACCTAATAACTAGAAGACGACGTCATAACATTCTGTTGACATTGAGCGGCAGGACTTAGTGTGCAATAGAGAGGCAAATTTACGTGCAATTTGCTCCTAAAGATTCAGTTCACATTCTTTGTCGAGTGTACATAATATATTACCGAATTGTTACAAAAAATATGTAAACAGACCTTCAGACAAGATAAAATCAGCGATGATCGGACGAAGTCCAGAGCAGGCGGATTAGAAGGCATGTTTCCAATGTCATACGACACAGTTGAATATATAGAGTGAGGCAATACTTGATTGGTATTATACTATGGCGCTTCCGGAGGTATAACAAATGAAAGATAATAAGTGTTGGCGACGCGACATAATCATTATAGAATAAATGGGCTAGGGCGAGAATATTGCACGAATTTAAACTTTTTTTAAACCTATGTATTACTTTATTATATTTACTGACTAGTTTCTTACATAACTAGATACAAATTTCCACAGCCCCACCCAGTGTCTGAGAATGGGACCGTTAAACCTCTTGTAATCATCTTCAGGATCCCGTTAGCGACGCCCCGCACTGCGCATCAGGAAGTTCGCATTTTTACGTATTTGGGTGTATAGTTACGTGTGTCGTGTTAGAATGGAACCGCATGACGCGTGCATTGGCTCGGGTTTACATAAGAGGCGTTCGCGCTGGGTCGGTGCAAGGGCGGTCGGCCGTTGCTCTAACTGCACACACAGATCTACTAACATGTTAGATTGGTCACGAAGAAAAATATAACTACAAGACATTATGACTTTACGAATTTGGAAAGGCTAGAAGGGACTGGATTTCTGGCACCCGACCTCTGAGATTACAATATTAGACTTAGAAGGCATGATTTTCTTTACCAGACATTGTGATGATTAACTACTCCTCTCTATTGCAATGTAAGTCCTGTAAGCTTGACTAACTGTGGTATTCTGATCACACCTACCAGGGATTCTAGACGGAACCTTGTGAGTGAACTTACTTCACCTTAGGGCTCAGACAAGTAAAGAAAGGGTGCGAGAGTAGAAAGAAAAGTCTTACTTTCTCTCTCGGCAAAAGTGAGAACTAACAAAGGCTTTATGCGTAAGAGAGGGCAAGGTTAGAACGATGATGACGATAGCCCCTGTTACTGACTGTTAGCTTTGAAAGTTAATTTGTGCCTTCAAATAGCAATGCATACATTCCTGTCTTGCGATTTGAAGGGAAGTTAGGCTGTGTATTACAGACAAACGAGTCATTCCAATCTAGTCCTCAGGGTGATAACGAACTTCTGGACGACTGTAGCCGTTTACTATCTAAAGAATGCACGCCCGTAGGCGTGATGTGAACGAGTATGGTTTTGTGTTGGCAATGTTTCTACTTAGTTAAGGAAAATAATGCCAAGTCTAAACCTTTGTTGTTCTACGAGCTGGTATCATATTCGCAGTTCGGGCCATAAAAATAAAATGATTTGATTTAGTTTGTTGACCGCCCCTAATCTACGGAACTAAATAAATCCTTAAAAACATAGACCGTAAAGTTCACGACGGTATTTACGTCCTACTGTTTCTCTAAGTCGCTTACTTTTCATTATATGCGTTATATTGTTGCTGTATTAGTTCTATCGCTACACACTCATCGTCAGACGTTCCGATTAGCTGCCCGCGTCTCACGCTTACCTCTCGCGAAAAGTAAAGGTGCCTGCCGTCATGAACTGTACGATATATATGATTGTGTTTTGTAACCCTTGGATTTATTCGCTGATACAGCCAAAAGATCTAGTAAGCAGTGGTAGTGGGCAGGCCAAATCTGTACTAGAGCTGATTGCCGTTGAGGCAGACGAGTTTTGGACCAGAGAAAGTGTCGGTCTATGTCAGATGGACTACCGCCCTTCAAGTTGTAGCCGGGAGATACTGGATGAGGAAGGCATAGGACTGGGTGTTGTGGTGGTTTATGTATACATGTGTTGAGTTATTATTACTGATAACTAGCTGATAAGTTATACCATGACAGACAAACCTTTCCTCTAAGACGACGTGACGCCTTGACGCAAATGCGACCCAGTCGAACGGAAATATTCTGACAGATAATGAATTTGATTTTATTCAGTTAAGTTCATTGCTTCAACGTTCATGGCTCGACATACGCACTGGGTGGGGATGCTACATTTCTGGTCATGAACTCACGACCTTCATCGATTGATCGCCATAGCCTCATTTGTCATGAATTGGTATGCATGAACAGGAGATGTTGGTGCACTTAATGTCTGTTATTTATCGGAGTGCATCAATAGGAGACGTTGGCACTTCGAGCACTACATGTATGTTAGCCATCATAATGAACTAACAGGAGATGTTGGCATTTGAAGCACTTCATATCTGCCATTTATCAGAGATATTGACATTTGGAGAACTTCACACTTGTCAGCTATCAGGATACATTACCAGGAGATGATGGTATTTGGAGCACTTATGTCTGTTATCTGACAGGGTGCATTAACAGGAGATGTTGGCATTTGGAGCACTTCGCCTTTATAATTTAAACACTTTTATTTTCAAACACCTAAGGTTGCAATCTGTTGACGCATTACTCCCGAAATAGAGTTCAGAGACCCCAGTATTTACATACAAGCAAGTGTGAGTGTCGGTATGTACATAAATATATTATTGCTTAGGACAGACAGTTCAGGGTGGCGGGGTGACTGGCCGATCGATTTGGATGCTGTTTGGGCCTTGAGATATGAACAGGGATGCATTCAGGGACAGAGTTCAACTTAAATATAATGTTATGCCAAGTTGTTTTAACAAAACATCTATGAGTTTGGAATTGCTTTATTATTCAGCAGTTCTGAGCTAGAAGTGATGGGACTGGTTTTAGTTAGAGGTAAAGGTTTTGCCACCGTAATTTCAATGGTTCTCCTCTTACCCCTCTAACAAACTGGAAACCAAAATGCAGGTTTTTCAGTTTGACTGTTCAGTTTTGGAAAATCCTAAATTTATATTATTTTTCTCATTAGTATCAATTAGTTCTACACGTAGATATGTTTTAAATATACACGTAATTGATCCAGAGGATTTTGGACATTCGAAGGAGATCTTTTTCCTGATTATGAGCTCACGATGATACTGCAAGCTATTTGCATTGCGTCATTGCGGCTTTTTCATTGCAGATTATAAATCTAGTTACTCCTGCCTAATTTTGTTATTGAGCGATTCAGCAGACAAGGTATTCCATATCTTTTTTATTTTTATTTTATTATGTAAACAAAACTTAAGAAGAAATACAGATGATAATACTAATAATAATTACTAATGCATTAAATAGGAATAAAAAAAAATTAGTTTATTATAAATAAACTTAATTTTTTTTTATGAATTTTAAATTAAACTATTTTAGTCTGTATTCACCTGTGTGTAGTAAATGGGTAGTTTTGTGAGTGTATGTGATATATGTGTGGTACGTTGTATAACGAGACAATGAGACAGAGCCACATTATTCATTCATTCACTATTAATTCATCAACAGCAAAAGACAACCGTAGGTTTAAAGGACAACAAAAATCTACAATCTATAAAACCAGCTTTGGACAAAGATTCAGGAAAATCTTGATACCACATATCAATATACACCAAACTCAACGAGACCATTCACTTGCACCAATACGAAAAAAATATTTTTAAAAAGTTCTGAAAAATCACTTTAATCTACTTGAATATGACGGTACCGAAAAGCTTTTAGAAATAACATCATAGGACGACACACCCACACGCACACACTATACAATACTCATGAACACTACACAACACACTTTTCTTACCCTTCTCCCCTCCCCTCCCACCTCTCCGGAGATAGAATATATCCCTAGTGCACTGGCTGGTGCAATCTGTGAAATAATTTTATTAAAATACTCCAAGGTTATCACTAAGTAAATAACAACAACAAAATTAATATATAAGGTTTTTTGGTAAACAAACATTTCTGTATTCATTTTCCCCTTCGTTCCCAGTCCGTCACTGCACTATCGAAAGGGAAAGTTCGTTTACTTCGGGGCCTGTCTGAAATACACTCAGTTTCCACCACCCCGGTGCATTCACCTGTCTTTAAAACTAATAGTTGCCCAGGTTTATTGCCTCCGTTAGGGTCAAGCACCTTCTTTCACTAAAAACTTAATCTTACTTTCATTAGTAGACTGTCTCCAACAAAGGATAGACAGATAAATACTTTATTGCACACAATTTAGATAAACTACAAGGGTAAATACATAAGTGTATATAATGCAGTCGTATCGCTCTTAGCGATCTCTTCCACCCAAATTCTTCAAGGACTATATATGTTATAGTAGATTTATTGACAGTTCTGAAACAGTGCAGGAAAACCTCAAAAAGTAGGTAGGCTGGCAGAAATCTCTTAAAGAGATAAGCATTACCATTTGTACATGTTATTTTTTTCCTTACTTTTATTGTTTTGTATGTTTCTTTTGTGTGTGCAATAAATTGTTAAATAAAAATAAAAATAAATAAAGAAAACAAAGTTATTATTCGGTTTCATACAGGTTATATTTTGGGGAGGAATTTCACGATTTGATTCCCCCATCCCCCTTCTATTACCGGACTACCAGGCGTGAGAAGGAACTTCATCCTTATGTAGTAGACATACTCGTACCACGCTCTGGCTTAGAGCGTTTTGCTTCCTCTTTCATAATGCGAACTGCTAAGGAATGGAACTGACTGCCAGCTTCGGTTTTTCCGGACAAGTACAATTTGGATCTTTTTAAAGGAAGAGAGAATAATCATCTACTAGGTAAGCGCGCTCCACCTTAGGCCACATTGTCACATTGGGGTCAAGCGTAAGCTCATCAGGAATAAAATAAAATAAAAAAGTACACTGTATTTTATGTATACTTCGATCTCTGAACTTAATACTTTTGGAAACATTAAATACATATTTTCTTATATAAAGTTGTCTATTCCCAAATTCCATGCCGCGTGGTTCCCGGCTTAGAATAGGGCCACCCCTATCTTTCCCGTGGGTGTCGTTAAGGCGATTAAGGGATTGCACCAGGGACGGGCAGCAGCGTTCTCCTGTGTGTGTATGTTAAGATCATTACTGCGATCACCAATCCGCCTGCCAAGCGTGGTGATTATTGCAAATCCCCAATTGGGGAGGCCTATGTCCAGCAGTGGACGTAGTTAGGCTGATGATGATGATGATTCCCAAATTAGGATTTTCTACACTGCGATGGTAATCAGACAAGGATAGAACGATTCACAAATACAACATCCAGACGGGGCCATGATCTGTCCCTGGTGGGAATCGAACCCACACGACCTTTGCCGCTCGAGTCTATAACGACCAAGCCACTAGGCCAACGAGGCGGTCTAGGATGCAAAGAAACGGTTAGTTACAAAGTTACTAACGTTACTTCATCACGTAAAACGTAGCTATTATTTCACAAAGGCCCCATTTCGTAGCGTTACGCGGCCATTGAACTGCCGAACTGTAGCCGCGTAGCTCATAAGGCAATGCTCGTAGCTATATCGAGCGATGACCTCGGCGTAGAGGCCCTTTGTGTTTGGGTCTACGAGTTTTTGGTAACTTCATATAACTTTAATGCGTATAAATTTAGACATTAGCTGCTGAAATTCCAACTTTATATACGATCTTCAGTGTTGCCACCTCCACATAATTTGAATCCCAACTGACTGCTAGTTTTTTGCTGTAAGCAATTACTGGCTTTTTTACGACACTGATTTTGGCAAATCTAGTTATATATTTTAAAACTACATCATCATCATTAGGTTATTTTTGTCTCCACTGCAGAGCACCACCCTCTCATCTGCCGGAGACAGACGGAGGATTTGGCCTACATTCCCCGCGCTGGCCAGACGGGTTGGGGAGGCCTGATTGATGGTTTATAATGTATTCCCTCAGTCGCCTTGTACAACATCCACGGGAAGAGTTGGAGTGGTCCTATTCTACTCTACCGGAAACCACACGGCAATTAAAAACTATATATTTGTACATAATGTACGAGTGCTTAAATAACCTGTCTATACGCAAATTAGGATTTACTAATTACACAAGGGTACCTAGGACAATTCACAAATATATAAACACCCAGACAGGGATCAGTTGCATTCCGCCTTTATCCAATGATGATAAAGTTACATTTAGAATGAACTTGGTAATTTATCATAGCGCACTAACAGTACAAATTGTAACCCACGACCTCTGGCTCTCAAGTCTAACAACCAAGCCAGGCCTGCGAGGCGATCTAATTAATTAAGTTCAGGCAGTTTAAGTATTTTTACGCCTACTCACAACTAGCTTATAGCCACGACTTCGTCCGTGTGAAAATATATCCATATTTTTGCATTTATAAGATTAGTTTAGATTCGAGTGGTAGCAGCCATTACTAAGCAGTGCTAAGTTATTTGAATTTTAGGTTTATTTAGTTTTAGCGTCATTTAGTGCGTAATCTTCACCACAATACTGATTAATGTTTTTGAACAGAACTAATTTATTGATAATTCAAATAACGTCATGCTATTGCAATGTCCCTTGCACTTCAGCAGCTGTAGGGCTTCTCTACGAGTATCCACGTGGGCAGATTAAAGGTTATGGTGATATCTTTTGATCTGAGCGACGCTCCATCCCTCGGTGCTCGAGTGGCACAACCCACAGCTTTGTCCGTCAAAGCGTGGTCTCAATATATATATTCTTCCTATACACCCTACATTGGCAAATTCATGAGAAAGGCCATAAAAAAAATTAAACTGATTTACTCCATAAAGTTGTAGAATTAAATTAATTTCAGGATGATGTAAGATATAAGCTACAATTTACAAATACTGGGAATATTTAAAAATAATTTTTTCTCATATTACAAAACAAATGTCTAGACTACTAGTTAGACTCACTAAAGTCTGATGCCTATAACAGAATATGCAAAATTAGTGAAATTCACTTCCTTGGCTTCCTCGAGATACCTTCAAAGAAAATACATTGATATCATAATCTATCAGACTAAAACATAACAGACAGAATAAGGCCGCACTGACATCACACGCGAAACCCACGCTCTTATCTTGCGAAATGTAAACAATTTATATAAAAAACTCATGTAATTCGATTCGTTTTCGCGTTATCGTCCGTTCACCCGCCGCTACTCCAGATAGCCTAATTCTGAGTTATTATATTACTTCACTCTAATTTCGTGTCTTACGTAAGAGGATGCAATGTATTTCAGACTTTATGACCAATGGGTGACGTAAATTTAAGATTTCATCAATTGTCATCAAAAGCATTTAATCCCACTAATATTATAAATGCGAAAGTTTGAATGTTTGTTACTCAGAAACTCTTCAACCACTGCACGGATCGAGATGACACTTGACACACATATAGGTTAGGTCTTTTAATAGGATAAAAGATAGTTTTTATCCCCAAAAAACATCTCGTTCCGTCGAGAAATACATAATAATTTGTAATGTTAAAATGTCCACGCGGACGAAGTCGCGGGCAACAGCTAGTACTAAGTCCTCTGTTACCTACTCCGATAATATCAAATATGTTTCTTTTCTTTCGTTCAAATCTTTATTTTTCGTTCACAGTTCATACTAAGCTATGATACAGTGGTTGGAGGCCACCTATTGAGTATTTTACACAATACTTGTGCCAGATGGCCTCGCTCTTCCATTGAAGTAACAGTCAAACTAACAGGCCATTTTGTTTTGTACCCTCTAAAGGATCATGTGGCAAATTTAACTACGACAGTTAGACACCACACATGCAAGGCAAATTCATTTCCTTGGCTTCCTCAAGATATCATACTTTGCCCTTTCATCTGTTACGGATACCACCGTATCTTCGTAGGTTGCAAGGAGGACCTGGCGACACTCTTAGACCCTTCTGGATCATCATCATCATCAGCCTATAGACGTCCACTGCTGAACATAAGCCTCCCCAATAGAATGCCTCTTTTGGTGGGTTTTCCATTAGGAGATTTGCCATAATCACCACGCTTGGCAGACGGATTGCTGATCGCAGTAACGATCTTAATATACACAGAAGAATGCTGCTGCTCATCCCTGGTGCAATCCCTTAGCCACCTTGACGACACCCACGGAAAGATTTGGGGTGGTCCTATTCTAAGTCGGTAACCACACGGCTAACCCTTTTGGATATTTGTGCCAAACCCCTGTTCACCAACGTTGCCCCAAGCCGATTTCAGTCGTTCTTTTTCAATATTTCCTTCTTTTCTTAATAATTAATGATAAATATGAACATTGTTTCAGGAGCTCGCTGTTTTGTTTGGGTTTGAACCGAACTATCTTTAACAAAATGAAATGGGCTGTATGCATCAGCTTCAGAGCGATGACGACGGTCGGCAGAATAATGCTCTCTTAGGGGGATAGTCCATAACTCTATGTAATATAAATAATTAAAGCAACAAGACCCATATTGCCAAATTATTAGTTTGAGACAACCTAGTGAAACCTAATTATCTATTTTTTTAAGACAGTATATTTCCATTAATAAGTGTTTCTGTAGCGAAACTTTTGAGAACAAAAGACAAAGAGAGGTTGATTCACCCAAATACATATAAAAAATATATGTATAAAAATAAAGATAATAAAGATATCCTGAGAGACTGACTGATTGATCTATCCACGCACAGCTCAAAATGCTTTGTCTTGTTTGAATGTCAGATAGAGGTTTCTTAAATGAATCACTTATTGGAAAAGGACACATCCGCCGGGTTTTACAAAACAATATTTTATGTCGTACTGTAACCGATTAGAGCACGTAATAGAATAATTATGTTAATAGACAAGCGCATTTTTGCAAAAAATGATTCAAATGACGTAGGTGAAATACAAATTATTTCTTCCAACTACATTGAAATCTGTTTTGCAGAAACAACACACGTCAAAAATATTTACTGTTTTATGAGACAGAAAAACCTGTGTTATTGTAATTATATTATATTATATTATATTATATTATATTATATTATATTATATTATATTATATTATATTATATTATATTATATTATATTATATTATATTATATTATATTATATTATATTATATTATATTATATTATATTATATTATATTATATTATATTATATTATATTATATTATATTATATTATATTATATTATATTATATTATATTATATTAACAGTCCGCCTTGTTGGCCTAGTGGATTGCTCGTTATCCTCGATTCCCATTAGTAACCGACGATTGTAAAAAATTTACAAGTTGGTCCCGGTCTGGATGTTATAATAGTTCATTTATTGTCCTTGTCTAAATCCTATCATATAGGAGATAATCCTGCTTTGGGAATAGATAACTATGTATATATGAATATATGTAGAATATTATTACAGTTCAGCAGTATCTCTTTTTAATTATTATTGTAGCCAATAATGTGCAATTATGATAATTAATAGAAACCATGTTAGGTATTTTAAGAGCCGTGGTAGCCGGTTGGTTGTGCCCTCGCCTCACGTTCATGAGGTCGTGGGTTCAAACCCCGCCCGTACCAATGTGTTTTACGAAACTTAAGTTCGTTTTATTTATAATACCACAGGGTTTTCGGTGAAGGAAAACATCGTAAGGAAACCTGCATATGCCAAAGAAGAAATTCTGAGGCCTATGTGAAGTCCACCAAATCGGCTTGGGGCACCGTTGGTGGTCAGGGGTTTGGCACAAAAGATCCTGAAGGGTCAAAGTGTCGCCAGGTCTTCCTGGCCCCCTAAGAAGATAAGATAGGTATTTTAGATGATTTTCATTTATTTAACAATTTATTGCATATACATAAAACTAGCATAAAACATACAAAACAATAAAACTAAGGAAAAAAATAACATATACAAATGGTAATGCTTATCTCTTTAAGAGATTTCTGCCAGCCTACCAGCGACACAGAAAACTTCGTGAAAGGGCAGACCTGTGTGTACACAACAAACGATGCTAAATAAATATATAAACTACACATACTTCTACGATGCATAAAATTAGATAGAATACTTATACATACATACCTATCTAATAGTCTGCGCGGGAGCGAGTGCGGGAGCGGGAGCGGGAGTGCGAGCGGAAGTGGGAATGGAGCGGATTCTGTAGTCCACGCGAGCGGAGCCGCGGGCACAGCTTGTACTCAAATAAATGCATAAATATGTATCAAAATATATTCTCTAATACACATAAATTTTACAAAAAAGGCATAACATAAAAGTGTACAAAGGTGGACTTATCTCTATAAGAGTTCTCTTCCAGCCAATCAATCCAAAAATCCATTAACTCCATTCGTATGAACACGCGCACCGCTAGAAGTCAATTAACGTGGCAGCATCTAGTGATGCTACACAAGTGTCTAAAAGCTGTACTAAGCAATAAAGTAAGTAAACTTTATAAAATAAGTAAAATCGTACCAGTTAGCCTTAACCACAAGTATTTTTTTTGCCGTGTGGTTTCCGGTACAGTAGAATAGGACCACTCCAACTCTTATCGTGAATGTCGTATAAGGCGACTAAGGGAATACATTATAAAACATCAATCAAGCCTCCCCAACCCGTCTGGCCAGCGCAGTGTAGGCCAAATCCTCCGTCTGTCTCCGGCAGATGAGAGGGTGGTGCTCTGCAGTGGAGACAAAAATAACCTAATGATGATGATGTAGTTTTAAAATATATAACTAGATTTGCCAAAATCAGTGTCGTAAAAAAGCCAGTAATTGCTTACAGCAAAAAACTAGCAGTCAGTTGGGATTCAAATTATGTGGAGGTGGCAACACTGAAGATCGTATATAAAGTTGGAATTTCAGCAGCTAATGTCTAAATTTATACGCATTAAAGTTATATGAAGTTACCAAAAACTCGTAGACCCAAACACAAAGGGCCTCTACGCCGAGGTCATCGCTCGATATAGCTACGAGCATTGCCTTATTTTTTAAGCCTTGTCTCCACTGCAGGAGCACAACCCTCTCTCATCTGCCGGAGACAGACGGAGGATTTGGCCTACACTGCGCTGGCCAGACGGGTTGGGGAGGCTTGATTGATGTTTTATAATGTATTCCCTTAGTCGCCTTATACGACATTCACGATAAGAGTTGGAGTGGTCCTATTCTACTGTACCGGAAACCACACGGCAAAAAAAATACTTGTGGTTAAGGCTAACTGGTACGATTTTACTTATTTTATAAAGTTTACTTACTTTATTGCTTAGTACAGCTTTTAGACACTTGTGTAGCATCACTAGATGCTGCCACGTTAATTGACTTCTAGCGGTGCGCGTGTTCATACGAATGGAGTTAATGGATTTTTGGATTGATTGGCTGGAAGAGAACTCTTATAGAGATAAGTCCACCTTTGTACACTTTTATGTTATGCCTTTTTTGTAAAATTTATGTGTATTAGAGAATATATTTTGATACATATTTATGCATTTATTTGAGTACAAGCTGTGCCCGCGGCTCCGCTCGCGTGGACTACAGAATCCGCTCCATTCCCACTTCCGCTCGCACTCCCGCTCCCGCTCCCGCACTCGCTCCCGCGCAGACTATTAGATAGGTATGTATGTATAAGTATTCTATCTAATTTTATGCATCGTAGAAGTATGTGTAGTTTATATATTTATTTAGCATCGTTTGTTGTGTACACACAGGTCTGCCCTTTCACGAAGTTTTCTGTGTCGCTGGTAGGCTGGCAGAAATCTCTTAAAGAGATAAGCATTACCATTTGTATATGTTATTTTTTTCCTTAGTTTTATTGTTTTGTATGTTTTATGCTAGTTTTATGTATATGCAATAAATTGTTAAATAAATGAAAATCATCTAAAATACCTATCTTATCTTCTTAGGGGGCCAGGAAGACCTGGCGACACTTTGACCCTTCAGGATCTTTTGTGCCAAACCCCTGACCACCAACGGTGCCCCAAGCCGATTTGGTGGACTTCACATAGGCCTCAGAATTTCTTCTTTGGCATATGCAGGTTTCCTTACGATGTTTTCCTTCACCGAAAACCCTGTGGTATTATAAATAAAACGAACTTAAGTTTCGTAAAACACATTGGTACGGGCGGGGTTTGAACCCACGACCTCATGAACGTGAGGCGAGGGCACAACCAACCGGCTACCACGGCTCTTAAAATACCTAACATGGTTTCTATTAATTATCATAATTGCACATTATTGGCTACAATAATAATTAAAAAGAGATACTGCTGAACTGTAATAATATTCTACATATATTCATATATACATAGTTTGTTTCCCCTCGGTCAACTTATGGGGTTGTGTAAAAGTATGTTATATTATTATTAAGTACCTAAAATCTATAAAATAAATAAATAAATAAAATAAGCACCGAAATACCTTTAATATATAATTCAGGAGCACGATTTAAATGCAAACAGAGTCCAGTCTAGACAACAAAGACTGCTAAATCACCCGGCGAGGCGCGGGAGGGGGGGCGGCGAGACGGTCCGCTGAAACTGAAAGCGAAAACTTGGATCGTAATAAATAAGTGAATCAGGGCTTATCTTTTATTGGTATACTCCAAGATATTTAAAGTTCTAGAAATAGTTGTATTGCTGATAAAACTTGGAAAGGGAATTCTTGCATATATTTGTGTAAAACTCAAGTAGCAAATATGCAGTCTATTTTACGGTTAAAAGGTTCAAAGTAGAGGTAAAACGATGTTAGGTGCATTAAACCTCCCACGGAACTCCCACTATGGACCTATTTTATAGCTTGTGGCTGCATTTTTCGCGAGTTTTCTAGTTGAGAGTTTTGTCAAACAATGACATCATACATATTTAAATATCAAATTTTAAATATATAACGCACAATTAACCAGTACATGTAATTATCACCTGAAAGTTTAAGTCACGCGGGGCTCTGACGAGGTGGATAATTATTTCCCTAGCTAATCGTGGTACCACCTAGGAAGCGGTAGTCGATAAAACAAAATGACGTGTATAAATGTACCAAGTGTACTTATATGCAATAAATGATTTTGACTTTGACAATGTGTCTCAACACGGAGGCGGCGATGTTGTTCGCAACACAACACGCCAAGTGGTGTCACGAGGCGAAAAGAAAACCATGGAAAGTCACTTTGCGACGTTTGACAGTATCGCGTGATGTAAGTAAGATTAAATATTAGAAAAATCTAATTTTATAAACTTTTGCAGTGTTATTGATATATATTTATTCTAATAGTAGTACCGATTTAAATACCTGTATAATTATATTTTAAGTTTAAGTTTGCATATATGTTAAAATCATATATTTAATGTGTTTCTTGTCATGTGTTTAACTTAGCTGTGTACTCATGTAATTGAGTCACAATATATCTCAAATCCTTTAACCTAATGTATAATATTGTAATTATTGTGACTTGTTTGAGTACCTAATAAATAAAATAAAAATAAATAAATGATGCTTAGACCGAAATAATCTATTTGTATTAAATCAAACGAGTGATATTGATTTGTGTAATTGCGGATATTTAATACTAGCTGTTGCCCACAACTTCGTCCGCGTGGACAACTCAACATCACGAATTATTATGTATTTCCCGTAGGAATGGGACGTTTCTTCGGGATAAAAGCTATCCTAGTCCTATTCCAGGACCTAACCTGTTTGTGTGCCAAGTTTCATCCTGATCCGTCCAGTGGTTGAAGCGTGATTGTATAACAAACATCCAAATAGGCATCCAAACTTTCGCATTTATTCACCATATTATAAATATCTGTTTTTGAAAAATAAACCGTATCGCACATTTGTGTTGCCGCTCGTTTAAATCTCTTTAAATTTAGGATTCTCAAGCATAATCTTGTTCATAATAAGAAGCATAACATTGTCTTGCGATGACACCTGTAAAAAACATAGCAGCTCTACTGTATTATAAATAGACATGAGGTCATATAACAGTACTTAAGTAGAAAGTATAATAAACAGTATAAAGTCTATTCATGTAATAGATAAGGCACCGTGGCGACCACCGTTATTAGGCTGTGTTCAACTTGTTAGAGCAGACACAATATTAAATTGCGTTATTAAGTTTTGTATGATAGTAAACAAGGATTGTAAGCTGGACTATAATAATGTTAGGCTCTATAATAATTTTAGGTTGCATTTCCATTAGACACTGATAATTTTGTACAAGTAGGTCTGGTTATATCTGTGCTGTCCGTCCGGTTCTTGTCCTCTTATAGAAGGAACCCTATTTATAAATTTGACAACTGTAAACCTACTGTTATTTATTAATTTATTAGAATTAATATGCATGCGTGGTATGTCTGTTATGCGTGGTATGCCTGGTATGCGTGGTATGAGTGGTATGCCTGGTATGCGTGGTAAATGTGGTATGTGTGGTATGCGTGGTATGCTTGGTATGCGTGGTATTCGTGGTATGCGTGGTATGTCTGGTATGTGTGGTATGCGTGGTATGCGTAATATGTGTGGTATGCGTGGTATGCGTGGTATGCGTGGTATGCTGGTATGCGTGGTATGCCTGGTATGCCTGGTATGCGTGGTAAATGTGGTATGTGTGGTATGCGTGGTACGCGTGGTATGTCTGGTATGCCTGATATGCTTGGTATGCTTGGTATGCCTGGTATGCCTGGTATGCCTGGTATGCCTGGTATGCCTGGTATGCCTGGTATGCCTGGTATGCCTGGTATGCCTGGTATGCCTGGTATGCTTGGTATCCGTGGTATGCCTGGTATGCCTATACGCACCGTTTTTTTTTATTTATCAAAAATCCTTTGTGGTTATGCGGTCCTCAAAATGAACTTTATTGCATGCTAATAACATTTCTTATCACGGACCCCTCGGTGTGCGAGTCCGTCTTACATATTGACTATATGTCGCTTCATGTCACTCCCTTCTACCTCTTGTGCACTTACGTCTTTGGTGTTAGATGTGTTGTCTGAAAGATGTTTTATTAACGAGCTAAGAACATCTCTTTAGAAATCTCACACTAAATTACGGAATAGATTGGAAACAGAAAAAGCTTGCATATTTTTAATTCTATCTAAAACCTAAATTAAAGACACTTGATTCAATCATTGTTTTTTATTGGAAAAAAATATATTTAATCATGCCAACCCTGCTGGTTACATTCATTAAGAGTATTATAATACCTATCACCATGTATGCGCGTAAAGTAGACGAGCAAGATTCCCAGCGCTGCGACCTGCGACCGGTTCTCATACATTGCACCTGGTAACTACAGTTACTTGCAATCCTACTAACCTGGCATAAAAATGGTTACCACAATTACCTATGTATACCACCTGGTGACACATAATTAAGGCCTAGGTCTAGACCAGCGAAGATCGACTGGGAGTGAGGGTTTTTGAGAACGTTGGAAGAGGTATGTGGTAACTGGGTGATTATTAGACGAGTTTTAATAGGCATCAGTTTCAAAAAACTGACTTATTATTAGATTAATAGAGAAATTAGAGCAAGAAACCGGCGATAGAGACTACCCTCTATAAAATAGAATAAATAGTTTTAACATATTGTTCTAATTTACATATATATTCAATTTTGGCTAGTGATGAGGTAAATACGTAGGGTTTCTATAACAAGATGGGGAATAAATAAATAAATAAATATCTCAGACATTCACACCAATTATCCAGTCCCAAACTAGGCAGAGCCTGTGGTATGGTTACTAGATAACGGATAGACATACTTAAATAAATATATAAACATCTAGGACTTGGGTACGAACATTCATATTCATCATACGAACATTTGCCCCTAGCCTATATATAATACCTATATAGTTTTGGTAAATACCAACAAATTTCGGACTTAGCTATTGGAAAATGAAAATAATCAATATAGTACGATCCGACGTTTGAATGCATCGAAATTGTATCATTAGCCGAAATACGTTCACCGCTAAACATAAGCCTACCCAATAGAATGCTACTTTGAGGGCAACGATCTCTATGTACTACTAGAAGGAGCGTTCCAAACGATCGCTCTGTTCCACGCAAGTAGCCACAACTCTTTCACATTCGCAATGGAACTTGTGCAGTTACTACGCAGAACATTTAATTACTACTAAATATTGACGTTACGGGTGAATAATATGAATATTTAGTAAATAATTAAATGTTCTGAGTAGTAACTGCACAAGTTCCAAAGTGAATGTGAATTGTGGCTACTTGCGTGGAACAGAGCGATTGTTTAGAACGCTCCATCTAGTAGTAAATAGAGATCGTTGATTGAGGGATTTGCCATAATCAACGCTTGGCAGGCGGATTGGTGGTCGCAGTAATGATCTTATATACACCGCTGCTGGCCGTCCCTGGTGTAATTCCTTAGCGCCTTGACGACACCTACGGGAGATTGGCGGTGGTCATATTCTAAGCCGGAAAACACATGGCAAAATATCTATATACTCGTAGTTACCTATTAGTTTTGGTAAACAACTACAATGTAGGGATTTTTTATCATTGTAGGTAGCTATTGATAAAATAATAATTAAAAGCTAACTATTATGTTTTAAGAGTAGCAATATCTGTATAGGTTATAGTACGATCCGACGTAAGGATGCATCGAAATCGTATCGCGTCGTATAAAACCGACGTTGTTGTGTTAAATAATTCCAGTACTTGCTAGTGCCCATAACGAGCAAGGTAGTACAATATGAGCCGTGGTATCCTAGTTTGTTGTGCACTCGCCTCACGTTCGTGAGATCGTGGATTCAAACCCCGCCAGTGTACCAATGAATTTTTCGAAACTTAAGTACGGTTTATTTATAATACCACAGGCTTTTCGGTGAAAGATAACATCGTGAGTAAACCTGCATATGCTTAAGAAAAAATTCTAAGGCGTATGTGAAGTCCACCAAATCGGCTTGGGGCACCGTTGGTGGACAGGGGTGGTATGGCACAAAAGATTCTGAAGGGTGGAAGTGTCGCCAGGTCCTCCTGGCCCCGTAAGAAGATAAGATAAGGTATTACAATAATATTATTACAAAGTAAGATTTTTAAGTAGGTACTCTCTCGCTATCTGACAAAAGTATGTAGAGATAAGAAATTTCAGTAAACGTCTACACTAAGTCTGCCGAAAACAATCGTTGCTGCGTAGAAAGGATTAAACTTTTCCATCAAAACATTCCATTTTACTACGTTTTATTTTCCTTCCTTTTAATAAATACTAATAAAAATTAAATACAACCTCTATATATAAATGTTACAAATCTAATAAAGACTCGTACCCGGCTCAAAGGTGCCCATGACGCTGGCTGCGTTACCACGTTGCGTTTTCCTACCTTGTGTATAAATCAAACTAATATTATAAATGCGAAAGTTTGGATATTTGGATGTTTGTTACTCAATCACGCTTCAACCACTGGACTGATCGGGATGAAACTTGGCACACATATATGTTAGGTCCTGGAATAGGACGTAGGATAGTTTCTATCCCGAAAAAACATCTCATTCCTACAGGAAATACATAATAATTTGTGATGTTAAGTTGTCAACGCGGACGAAGTCGCGGGCAACAGCTAGTATAATATATTGGTAAACAGTAAACAATGTACAATTCAATATTCTTTATTGCACAGATAAAAGAAATAGCGGAGGAAATTTTGAAAGTTAAAAATACTTAGAGTTCGACTGGCAGTATGCACTACTGGGCTGACGCCGCCCCGCGTCGCCCGCCGGTACAAAGTTACTACGCCAACGCGATGACGACGTCTTGCGACGAAACGTCCGGGATTTCTTCCGAGATTTAATTAATTTTTTTATCCTCATTTGTTTGTCACCGTATTAGGCACTAAACTCATTTTGGTAAAAACACCACTAGTCTAGGGTTAGTAGTTTCCGAGATATGGTCGTTTTACTTTTGACAGCTATCATCTTAAATGAAGATCTAATCAAGCCTAGTATGGGAATGCTAAAAGGATGCCAATAATTTTATCTTGTAGTTATTCTCAAGGTTGATTTCGTTTCGTCCCATTTGGTTCTCCTTATATTAAATGGGATGACGGAGTCCCATTCTGTAACTAGCTTCGAACTGGGAAATTAAATTTCCCATTTCGTAGCCAGTTATGAAATGGGACGAAAGGAAAATATGGACATTCTCCATAGCTCATTTCATTCATCCGCCTCCCGCTCACCAGTAAAATAACATACAAATAATTTGAAATTATCTTTTCCTAATTAGATATTATAAAACAGTTTATAAAATCCCATGAAAAGCAATGTCCATATTAAGCTTCCGTGACATATTTTCGAAATAAATTAATAATTCTATCTAAGTTTATGTATCGTAGAAGTATGTGTAGTTTATATATTTATTTAGAATGTCTGCCCTTTCACGAAGTTTTCTTTGTCGCTGGTTGGCTGGCAGAAATCTCTTAAAGAGCTAAGCATTACCATTTGTACATGTTATTTTTTTCCTTACTTTTATTGTTTTGTATGTTTTTTTTCTTTTGTGTGTGCAGTAAATTGTTAAATAAAAAATAAATAAATGACACCATCTAATCCCTGCATACACCTAACATACGATATGCTGGAGCGACAGAGTTCGTTAGCCGCACAACGAGAGCGCGTTACATAAAGCCAGCCGTGCGCGCGCGCCCTTGGTCGCGTCTGGGCGGCGACCCCGCCGGCCAAGGTCGCATCGCCGGCGCGCGCGCACATGCGCCTCCGCTGTGTGCGCATGGGGTAAGGGCTTCTTCATATCGACTGTCTATCGAATGACTGACCATATTTATAATCATGTGATTGTATATGGAATGTATTTTTCCGAAATAAAATAATTATAATAATAATGCCGTTAGCAGAATATAGCGCCACCCCATCTCTTCCCATGGGTGTCGTTTGAAAGGCGACTAAGGGATTTCACACAGGTTGTTGTAGGTCTTAGGTACCGTGCCTGCAACAATTCCAACTCGTGTGCTAGTTTGATTAACGGTCTCTTCAGGGAATTAAGCGCACCCCGTCGTATTAGCCTGTTTGTATGGATGGACAACTATAGAATGGAATGCGTACAGGGTCGCTGACTGGGGGCAATCGCCAGGGCGCGTCTGGAGCTGGCGCTGGACGCGGCAGCATGCGGGACGTAAGCCACACCCGCAGACTGGCCCGACCACCTGGCCAGTCTACAGTACCACCATCCCCACCAGATGGCTTCGTGTCGGCAGGGTCCTCGCGGACCCAGCAATCGGCACCCGCCGCTGGTGGAATGCGCCGATGCGTTGGTCGATCAATATGAATAAAAACGCAGATGTGCAAACGCGTGATGAATATTGATCTGTCCCAGCCTGATTTTGTCCAAAAACTGGTAGAGCGCATTGACGACCTGAAGCAGAAAGTCGCTGCGTGGGGAAAGCGAATTAGAAGGTATACCGAGAGGTCGAAACGGTATAATTCTGATTATCTTCCAAAGTGATCAGAAAAGGTGCTATAAATCATTGGAGCAGCCTGACTGTTCGGCGCTTGCTAACACTGAGTATCTGCACAGGCACAACCAAGTAGCCAGAATACTAAACCAGGCACTCGCCCTGAAATATGGTCTCATCGATCAGAGACTGCCGTACAACAAGTAAACATCGGAGGCCGTGCTCGAGAACCGCGTTAAGCTCTACTGGGACCGGCCGCAGAATATGTCATTTTTGGTTGACGTCACAATCCCATATGATGAGAATCTCGTGAAGGCCGAAACAGATAAAAAAACCAAGTATCTGGACCTGGCGCACGAGATTACCGACATGTGGGGTGTGATGCCAACCGAAATCGTCCCTATAGTCCTGTCTGAGAACGGGTTAATTCCAACTAGCCTCGCTGACCACCTGACGCGGTTGGAACTCCGCGTGGGCTCACTTCCGGCGGTGATGCAGAAGGCGGTGCTGCTGGACACCGCCCGGATAGCCCGCCGGTTTCTCTCGCTGTCGCTCTGACCTCCGGTCGCTTGGACTCTTCAGCCGGAGGAATTTTGATTTTGCTGGCCAGACGAGACAACACCTTAGAACCTCGAAATAATAATAATATAAACGTAGGCAGAATAAATCTACTGTCCAACTTATGCGCGTCTAATTATCGTAGTTAAACGCTAAACGATTACCGGAATATGTCATTTGACCCTTTAAAGAGTGCAAAATGGCAAAATGGGAGTAGGGCTTCAGATAAGCATCTAGACAGATTATAATCTTGATATACCGGCCTGGCAGTCTTGTATCTAGCCAGGTGATAGTCCAGAAAGAGTGACGGAGATTGTGTCTTATTATAGGAAGTACTGACTGATGAAGGCCGTGTTGAGGAACTAAATTCTTATGTAGTAGATATACCACGCTCTCGCACGCAGAGTTTTACTTCCTCTTTCATAATTCGAACTGCTAAGGAATGGAACTCCCTGCCAGCTTCTTGTGCGTATTTTCAGACAAAAACAATTAATGGAAGGTGAATAGGTATTTTCTGGGTAAGCGCGCTCCACCTTAGCTCTCATCGTCACTTACAATCAGGTGATATTGAGGTCAAGCGCATACCCATCAGCAATAAGAAAAATGAAACTATAATGGAAAGAGAAGGGTTGAAACAGTATAAAATGAAAAAGGGTCGAAAAAGAGAAAAATAAGTCGGAAGGCGCACAAAAGAATGATTTTCAAGCAAGAAATAGGTAATTTGCATTGATTTGGTTCTCATATGCTTGAAGAAATGGTTCTGATTTACATTATTAACCTAAACCTAAGAAATTTAAGCCATATTTTTTAAATTCAAATCTGTCTCGTCCTTTGAGAACAGACAGCATGATCTTTGAACTTTTAATGAGGAAGGAAAATGACAAATGAGTGTTCAAAACAGTTTCATTACAACTAAGTAGTTAGCTTGTGTCAACAAACTGATCATGATCTGCGGACGTCTTATTAAAATCATTCACATATGAGGAACCACCTTTAGTCTCTTCTCGTCACACATTCTCCATTCTAAAATACACACCCAGTCACATCAGACCTCCAGTCGTTCTTTCATAGCCCTTTTCTCTTTAATTTTATCAAAGGAAGGGTACTACGGAAGGTCTTGTTATACTGGTAGCTGCGCCCACTCGTATATGGAAAGTGTACATATATTAAGTGCAAGAGGGAAAATCCTGATATTATGTTTGTAATTAAGGAAGAGGGAGCTTGCGGTTTGCAATTATAAGGACAAAGAATTGTTGCAGATCTGTTAATCAGATAGTGCATATCAAAACTGAGACTACCTACTTGTTCTAAATCTGCATGCATTGCGGAACAAAGGGATACTTCTTGAATTTCTGCATTAAGCCTGTTTCTTTGTCATATTTATTCAATATCTAGCAGGGTTCGCTGATAAGTATCAACGGATATATATCATGATATATTGTTGATATATATCAATTGATATTTATTGTCTCAGTAGCATCCACGGCCGGTCTTGAAAGAATTTTTTCTACCTTCGGCCTGGTGCAATAAAAAATTCGTAATTGTTTATGAACCGAGAAAGCTCATAAGTTGGTTTATATGTTAAAAAATTTGAACCAGTCCAAAATAACTCCAACAATAGGGACTGGGTTTGTGATCCCAATGCCGAAGAATTATTTGACGTTGAGACAGAATCTGAAAGTCAACTAGACTGGGAGACAGAAGATGATGTCCCGCTTATAGACTTATGCCTGAGACCTGACCCTGAAGTGGGCTAAATAATATTACAATTTTAAACTGACGTTTTTAAATAAGAATTTAAACATTATAAATTTTAATTCGGTTAACTGTTAATTAAATAAGACTGATTATTAATTATTATTAAACTCGAAGACTGGTTTTTGTGTGTTAATTTTATAATAAATAAATATATATTGAATAAATCAAACTCAATCTTTATTTTACACTTTTGATATAAAAGATTAAATATTAAATAAAGCCACTTGCAGCCTAAAATCGATTCTTTTCATATGCACGATATATATCCTATATATATCGGATATATATCAAATATCGGATATTTTTATATTTATTATAAAATCGGTTTTTTGCGAACCCTGATATCTAGTCTTTAAATTCTTATGACTGCAGAAGTCGTCTTTGGGTTCACTAGATCGCAGTAAATATACTGGTGTCCATAGACTAGCTATGGTTATAACGGTTCGACTAATTGCCTTTATGGTTTGACCAGTAGTTAGTATATGTATCGGGAATTCTTCTGCTGAGCGCGTTTCGACGTCCAGACTTTCGACATCCTCTATTAATCTCGGCCCCCGTCTTCCTCATTCACTGGGTACCTACTTCATGTCGTCGATGAAATAGGTACCCAGGAGCAGGAGCGTCTCTATTCCAGAATTAAACTACGATCGGATCTCTAATGCAGCCTACCTTCTGGCACTACAGCTGACTTCAGATTATTCATCTTAGGTTTAAAGATTTTTATTCTCATTAAGACAATGTCACTTACATGAGAAACAATATAAAAATATATATTTTTTAGATCTCACCCTAAATATACACATGCACACACACTAAACCTTTTTTTTTTTTTTACTTACTCGTCTAACGCATAACGCGTACATGTTGGGCAAGTTTACCTTTGAAATCTTCCTATGTGAAAAGAAATATGTACTTATAGCACAAATATGTATTAGGTAGGAATAAAGTTGCAGATTTGTCTTAGACATTGCCCGTATGATTTAAGCTCAAGAATCCCGCAATCGCTAAACAATGTTGTATCCTATCAACATCAAACCTATATTACTCATCATTGTTTTTTATCGCGCCTCTTGATCTGCAAGCGGCTTGCATGTTTGCATGGTGATGCAACGCTTGCGCAAGCGGTCAGTGACCCCAAGGTGACCCGGGACCGTGGCGACCCTTCCAAGGTTCCGCACAAGGACAGAGTCGGAACGGTCCCGCCGTTCCTTGAAATGGTTAAGAGTTCTATATTTCATTCCAGATTAATAGTCCTATGAAAACAAACGCATTTGCGTCTCGAAAACAAAATACACAATAGATGGTGTTCCTAAGTGGACTGCAAAGTTTACATGGTAATACAAACCTGTTTTTGCTGCTGGTGACCCTTTCATGTATATGTTACCGAGACGTAAATAGCGTTGGTTTTCATAGGACTATTAATCTGGAATGAAATATAGGTGTTTTGTTTTTATTTACGAGGCCATAAGTATTATGAGCCATGGGTGGTGATTTTGTATTAGATCTTTTAGTGAAACTATAAAGACAGTATGTGATATTTTTGCTGAAAATAATCTATAATAGATGCCAATGTCTCACAATACGAGTACAGACTTTTTAAGTTTTTGTTTTCCACATAAATATATAATAAATATAAAGGCATTTTCTGACTTTATCTACATTTACTTTAAAAAAAAAGACAAGCTACTTATAAATAGTTATTTTTTCATTTAGCTTCACGTAAGTATGTTACTAGGCTGTTAACAATTTAATTTAAAGTACGGAACACTATCGCATTAAACATAAATATAAATATCTCAGACATTCATTCACACCAATTATCCAGTCCCAAACTAGGCAGAACCTGTGTTATGGTTACCAGATAACGGATAGACATCCGTTAACATCTTAACTTTGTTTTGTTCTTGACTTTACATTCGTTGTAGTTAATGCTTGAAGGTAAACACTGAGGTGCGCCTCGCCCTTTATGGAGACCTCATGTTGAATATTTAGTATGGGGGGTGGGGGGAAGCGGAAGCAAAAGTATCATGTCACTCTTTCTATTAAATACAAATTGGAGTTCAAATAAGATGAGATCTCTTTTCTGTTGCGTCAAATTAAAAACGCTAGTGCCTAAGGTATCGAGTTTTATTTATTGTAGATGCTGACAAATTTTTCTTACAGATCTTTAAAGTAGGCATTCGAATGTTGTCGTGTAATATTTTGTATTCTATGGTTTTAGGCTAACTTGACGCGGGAAACAAATACATATACCTACCACGTGGGCGAAGACGTAATAACGTCGTAATAACACGTGCGCAACACATTCGCCATGCAGAGCGAAAATGAATGGTTTTGTATGAATGAACTGACATTCACGCGGATGTATATTTGTGTATCAGTATCACAGGTAGGAGGCACGTTCATTCATATTTTGTCCACTGAATGAACACCTGAAAGGCTGGGGTCCACAGTGAGATGACTAAAAGGAGGTGCATGAAAAGGTTGATGAATGTGAGGGAGGCTAGTGAGATGTGTCACGATCGCGCAAAGTGATACATCGTCTCTGCCTACCCCTCTGAGCATTATGTATCTATGTAGTCTATTAAAGTTTCTGTCGAACTTTATCTCTTTTCGTCGTAGGTACTAAAGATCACATTTCAAATCAGAAGTCTATCACTATAGGTACTACTAATATAACGTTATTAGTTTTATAGTTATGCCAAACAGACGGACGCATGCATGTAGGGACCAGACAATAGGGGGTCACCTTGCCGGTCGTTGCTCGCTTGCATAATGATTTTTTGTTTGCCTTCTGTTCAAACTCCAGTATGCTTAGGACGAATGCATTATTTGAAATTGCATGTTAGGAAACAGATCTCTTATGTATATTACATAATTCATTCATCGCTATAAATTACATGTACATAGACAGTTATTATTAAATAAACACTTTGGTAATCCATTCCAAGTAATAACTCCAAGAATTCAAAGATTATTCTTGGAGTATGATCACGACAAGTGGCATCAATTTGTTTTTGAGGATCGCGCAAATTGGCGATACGTCGTCTCTGCCTACCCCTCTGGGACCAAGGCGTGAGCATTATGTAGGTATGTTCAAAGTTATCTTGCAATCTATCTGTGTAATAATTATTGTTCGGCCCTCCAGATTAAAACAAAGTGTTTTTCTCTTTGCTAATGATGTGAGATGCTTTGTATAAAATTAAATGCATGCTTGTTTTATGTATTTTATTCTGTGCTAAAATTCGGCATTAAAGCTTCAGGCTAGATTAGGTACCTGTTTACTCAAGTAAAGATGTTTTCAATGGAAAATCTACGCAATGTTCAAAACAAAATGTAACATTTTATTTTTAGATCTATCCAACGACTCGATAATATGTTTTGATTGTCATACTCTATATTTGGAATTAAGTTTTTTTGCGCCTAAGAAGCACGATTGCTACAGTCGGTGTCAGGTTAGCCTATACCATCGCTCTTTGCACTATCTAATATTACTTAACGTAACATGTCAAGGTCTGTTTTAGATTGTTTTTTGACGGATGGTACAATTTGCTGTGGCTCATTGTACTGTCGCTTGATAGGCTATTCGAGTTCGTAAGTTTGTAGAAAACGCGAGACTATCGAAATCATATATAAAAAATACAGAAAAGGTAACAATATTCCAGCTAACCTTTACTGTTGGAGAAACCACAAAATAGACGGGAGAACAAAGGAAAATGTTTATGTATGTATATAAATATACAATAACATATTAGTAGTTCATATCTTATAATAGGGGGGCAGGTATACACCCGGCCACACGTCGACCCAGTGGGATATTTTGTGTCAGCCTCTCTGTATATACGGTGCGTTCATCTCCCAGAGTCCGCTGTGATGCATATAAACGACTGTGCAGCTGAGGGGTAGAAGCCTGTAGTCCTTGGGTACAGGGTAAGCTGTGCCCAGGACACTCATTCGCATTGCAGCTAATGCATTGCATTGCAGCAAGTGCTGCTGAAATCGTCTTGCTGTCCTCTCCACAGGCTCTACAATTGACAGTCTCTGACAGTCCCATCTTATGCAGGAGGTGCCTTACACCGAGGTGGCCGCAAAAACTCCTGTTATGAGACGAACTGCTGAACATATTAGTTACTAAACATGTATAACTATTATATAAGATATTTTAACATACTCGTACCTACAGTTACATATCGACGCAAAAAAACAAGAAACGTTGTAACCTCGTACAGTGCTAAAATCATAACCTGACTTGGATTCGCCGTAGTCGAGTCAAAATCTTTTTATAACTTTAGCTCCGCCGCAACGGATAGCCCTAAATTCTTTAGTGCTTCAGTCTGTCTGGCTAATAACTCGAAAACTACTGAAGCCACTCAGCTGAAATTGTAAAGGGAAAAACTATGAAAAAATAGCAAAAAATATATATTTGAAGTTTGTTTAAAAAATATATTTTTATTGACGGCGCTTGCACAAAATCCTTAAACAAATCTATTATCAACAGACACGAGCTAATTAGTTATTTAAATATAACGGATAATGTGCTTATCTATGTATTAAGAAATAGGTATGTTTATTCTTTGACTGTTATATAACTATTTACATACCGATATCAGTTTTTATACATAAGTTAAACCTTTACAAGGAAGGAAAACGTTAACAAAAACATTTTGTTAACCTGTTCGTTTCATAACAACTTTTTTGTGGTCAATTTACCTATAACGCAGTCTGCGGTCTGACCTAGGAATATTAATGTGCACACCCGACATTTTTTGTCGTGACTCCTTGCTCCAGGAAAAAGAAAACTTAAGTTGTGCGAGACGGTGAAAAATAATGTCGTTCATCATCAGCCGAAGTACGTCCACTGCTGAACATAAGCCCCCCCAATAGAATGCCACTTTTGCTGGGCTGTCCATTGGAGAATTTGACATAATCACCACTTTCGGCAGGTTTCCCCGTCTCTGGAGCAATCCCTCCAATAGTCTCGTATATTTCATTAAAAATGATTATAATGTAGCGTCTCATTGTTAGGCACAGCAATTCCCTTATGCTGGCAATACACACCGCAAATCAGCATGGTCATACTTCTCTTAGGCTCGGGCTACATCACAGAAATCCTTCTGAGATAGAGTGGTGAAGTAGGCGCGACAGGCGTGCCAACAATATAGCAAAAGCTATATATTTCGCGCTGAGTAAAGGTCGGGTAAACATCGGCAAAAAAATTGCAAAAACGCCATATTGCGCGGTTTCTAACTCCATATAATATCTCCTCTCTAGAAACGTGACCGCGAGGTATAAAGGGGCGCGCTGTGTCGGAAAATTGGCACGCGCGGAACTGAAGTAAACAAATGGCTATAACCGTTCTACTTTGATAGGATAGAAATCCTATCCTCTAATCCTATCAAGGTAGGTCCAGAGTGTAGGCTATATGCATCAGGATATCACTAATGGACCCGGTTAGCTCGGATTCAATCCATGGCTCAAGTAAACATTTGAATTGATCCGAGGCCATCCAATCCCAATTTTCATCCGGAAGCATCCAGAACCTGCTATGGTTTTTCCGGCCACCCGATCCGTTATTATTATCCCTAGCAAATTTCTCTCCTGATTCAAACGGATCGATTACATACCGAATAGTCCGTGACTTAGGACTAAATAGGAAAGAAAGCCCATCCAGACATGGTCCGTATTCCAAGTGTGGTGATGTGTAATTGCTTCCTTTACAACTGTGGCCATGTGGGACCAACAACGCCTTGTAAATCGTTCTAAGGTATCACTAAAGACAGCACGAAGGCTCTGGGCTACAATACCGCAGTACATATTTTAAATAGCGATGCAATTTTGGAATTAAGCATAATAGATTAGATTAGATTAGATTTATTTATTTCACTTTTACATCTTAAAAATTCAATTTGACATGTCATTCTAATATGGTAAAAGGGATCGTCATAAAATAAAATAATGTACATAATATAAATTATAATGTCAACAATTCAAAAAATGTCATAGTATCTATGTCAGTATATAATTCATAAAATAAAAATTTAAAAATACACTTGGTATTAAATTATCACAAATAAAATTAAACGTCAGAGGGTCCACCAATTTAATTTTTTAGAAAAATCATTTATGGAATAATATTCATTTTCCAACAAAAGGTTTTTCAGTCGTCGACTAAACGTTTCGTCATTGGTCTCGTTACGTAGATCTGCGGGCAGGTGTTCGTAGTACGTAATAATCCATGCTTTACTGTTAAACTTATAATGAACGTATTATATATTCGTAGGTGTCGTCAAGGCGACCAGGGACAGGCAGCAGCGTGCACCTGCTGAAAGGACCAGATCATTACTGCGATGATGGGTGATTGCAGCAAATCCCCCAATGGGCAGTCCACCAAAAGTGGCATTCTATTGGGAAGGCTTATTTTGAGCAGTGGACGTGTTTTGACTGCTGATGATGATATATTTGAAATTATATTGAAATACTCATACCACGTGTATATGTACACGTGTATATGTACACGTGTGTATGTACACGTGGTATGTGCCCAAACATGTTTATATATTGAAATCGACACATATGAAATAGTCACATCTATCTAGCTCGGGGCATAAAAAATAGCCAATAGCATAGTATAATCTACATCATTCGACGTAGGTATGTGCTCCTGCAGTGGAGACAAAAATAACCTGATGATGATGATGATTAGGTATGCATGAGCGTTATGCAGGATTCATAACGATCTTTTATAAGATAAGATTTTCTATAGAATAGGGTACAGTTCATCAGATAGTCATTATGAGGATACGATCTGCTAATTCTGCTATTTACAAGAGCATGCAAATATTTACATGAATAATAACAATAATACTTAATGAAACTAAGACTAAAACTTTTCAACTACTTAAACTAAACCTATTTTTTTTTCTTTGTGCGACAAAAGTTCTGCAACGGAATAAAACGCATGCTGAATCAGCCATTTCCGAAGAGAATTTTTAAACCTATTTAGTGGTAATTCCTTTATAGATGCCGGTATGTTATTGAATATGGTTCTGCCCATCGCGTAACAATTCTTCTGGAAGAGCGTTGTTTTTGGTACATCACTAATAACGAGCCTATTTGGATATCTCGTGTTTAAGGATAGTACCTGCATCTTTCGCCTGCTTGTATAAATTATGTTGATGTTGTTTTACAAATTTTGCTAATTCAAGTATATATCACTGCAATAAAAAGCATGAGGTACGATAAAATAAAACGTAATTAAATAACGAAAAACTTCCTCAACATTTAATGTAAAAACTAACATAATACATATTAAATAACTGTTCTAATTATATACACGGTCAAAACAAAGCCTCTCACGTCCCATTCGGCAAGGGCATCCCGGTTCAATGACCTCCAAGGTGACCGGGGTCACAGTGACCTACCCTAACTCCGTTTGTCCTGGCCTGCGTTCCCAGAACAACATAATGGTCTGGAGTCTTTTGATAGGAGGGCAAAAAATGGACTGAATAGAGGACGTTATGGGAGGTAATTTATTCCAAAAAATTGTTTGAACGAAAACCTTGTATGGTGAGTACTTTTGGAGTAGACACCTGCTTGGCCTTGTGATTAAGAGAGGTCGTGGGTTTGATTCCCTGGCTGGTTGTTACATATATAATGCTCACGCCTTGGTCTCAGATACACAAAAGTGGCGATACATCCTGACACTCTAGTTTCACTCATATTCATCAATCTTTTCACGTACCTCATTTTATTCTTCTAACTGCGGACTTCAGCCTGTTTGAGAACGTTACCATAATTAGATCCTTGAATGTCCTCTTAGGACGACCGACCTCTAGCTGTAGTTCCTTCTACATTCTTCTTCTTTCACTCATACGCTCTCAATGTCAAAACCAACGCAACATACCCCTACTCTGCCTTCAGTGGTTGTTATATTTGTGAATTATGCTTACCTAGCAGTAGGTTCAGTCAATTGTAAATGTGTGGGATTAAAACATATTTGTGTAACGTTATTACATTATATTTACACTAATATTATAAAGAGGAAAGATAGGAAGGGAAGAGGAAATAAATTCAAGAACTACTAGACCGATTTTAAAAATTCCTTCACCATTAGAATGCTAAATTATCCCTGAGTAACATAGCCTATATTTATTACTATAAAAAATTTGGGATCCCTACTAAAACTTTAATAATGTTATGTTTAATGTTCGGTACTATTCAGATTGAGATGAGTTTGGACTATATTTGGAGCTGTAGTGGGAGTGGGCGCGGGCGTGGGCGTGGGCATGGGAGTGGGAGCGGAAATGGGAAGGGGAGAGGATTCTGTAGTCCACGCGAGCGGATCCGCGGGCACAGCTAGTTATATATACGTGCGTGACTATAAGCAGACCGAACACTTTTTTGTAGCCTGGCTAATGAGGGAAATCTGGAGGCCTACTCCGTAAGCATTTTGAATAATATTCGTCGAGCTAAAAAAGCCATTTTGTACTCTCTAATGGATGATCGGATAAGCGTTTGACGTCTAGCTATTGAAGTTAAACTCCAAATGATTATCAGAATAAATAAGATGGCCCATTAGAGAGAAAAAAAATTACTTGTAATTAGACTGATAGATGCTATAACTATGCATTTTAATTTTAGATTTACTTTGTAATTAACATAGCTGGAATGTATTCTGAAGTACCTAAAGTTTAGTTATTAATATAACTGTCTTCTTCTTCTTCTTCTCGTGTCGAATGGCTCCACTAGTTAAATCACGCGCGACCAGAACGCAGCTGTACCGACGGCCTCATCCGTTGCATTGCGGAGATCCTGCTCGTCGCAGGAGTGCGGGCACGCCGGGAACGCCAGGAGGTACATATAACTGTCAAGATACCTCGATAATAGGGGAATTTACCATTTATTTTAATGAGGTCCTGTAAAATATCTCATTGTCTAGTTAAGCAGTCGTATCAAGAGACTTATTTACCCCTACTAAACTTTGCCTGGAAATTACAGGAATTATTTTGACTAATAATTTTAAGCATATCATTCTCCTACCGAACGGAAAATTAGGAATGTTATCGTGGGAATAGGTTATTCCCCTTAAATTTTCCTGCTAAATACTACTACTACTAACCACCTAATTACGTAGTAAGCGATATACGTGATCAAACGTGCGTATACATAATATACGTTATGCTTTACTACGAAATGTTATTAATTGTTTTAACCGCTTAAGTCCAAACTCGAAAGTACAGTGTTATGGACCGTCATTATGATCAGTCATGGACCAAACTGGTTTTAATGATGATTAGTAACTTTTAGAAACTGTAAAAGGAAACTATAGACTGATGTTGTTCTGCGTAATGTGTTGCGATGTTATTCGCCACACATCACGTCACGGGGTATCACGGGGCGAAAAGCGGGCGAAGGAAAGCCGTTTTGCGACATTGGATTGCGCAAATTGGCAAAACATCGTCTCTGCCTACCCCTCTGGGACCAAGCCGTGAGCATTATGTATGTATGTATGTATGTATGTATGTATAAACTGAGCAAATTCTTTTTCGACTTACAAATTTGACTTATAATTTTGATTGGTAAATCGAGGGGCACTGTGTTCTGTTATTTACATGGCACCTGTGTGAGTAACCTATGCTGATGACATGGTGTTCCTCAGCTCATCAATCTCTCGGTCGGTCTCAGAAAGCTACTATCAGCTTGTAAATATTATGCCAATATTCATGGACTAAAGTATAATGTTTTTAAAACCGAGATGGTCTTTAAGGCTGGAAAGGGTTTGAGGAGAGTGAGGGTTCAATGGTTGCAACCATTTTAATACATAAACTGTTTTGATAGTCAGATTTTATAGATTTAGTAGCGACATCTAGCTCGTTGTGTGGAAATAATAATAGCCATTCTAATAGGCTAAATATTTTTTTCTAATTGTTCTTCTGTACATTTATTCGATGTTCCTACTTACGAAACTGTAACTGTACTGTAATTGTAAAGCAATAACAATATGAATCACTTTCGCGTGTGTACCTACGCGAATTGAGTCTAGACTTGTTTGCCTTAGAGTGCCAGCGCACTGAAGGACAAATATTTTGTAATCACCGAGATTTGTTTACTGATTACTTATCTAAGGATATTATGATCTTATCACTTAGGCTGATGGCTCCAGAAGCACCACAGCTCTTGTCCCACCATCTGGGATGAACAGGAATTATAACAATTAAAGATTCCTTGAGCCCCTCCTAAGTAAGCATGTGGAGTTACCTAACATGAACAACCGAACCTGAACTGAATCTGATTGCTCGAAGCATTCTAGACCTGGACTTTTACCTATGTAAAAGATATCAGATTAGACAAGATTCAGAAAAAAGTTCACACAAATAAATTATGTAATACTAGCTGTTGCACGCGACTTCGTCCGCGTGGACAACTTAACATGATAAATTATTATTTAATAGCTGTGCTCGCGGATCCGCCCGTGTGGACTACAGAATCCGCTCCCGATCCCACTCTCGTTTCCTATCCCACTCAGACTCTCAATCCCGATCCCATTCCCGATCCCGATCCCCACTCCCACTCCCGCTCCCAGACAGACCGACAGAGAAACAAAAATTCAAAAACAATTGTTTTGGCTTCTATTAAGCCTATAGACACATACATATATATTTTTATAAACAAATACACATTTTTCTACAATATCTCCAATGTACAGACATAGACCAGTTACAGTTTTATTATAGGTCTCTTCTTACAAACACCAGTTTAAATATTTAACTCCTCATATGTACCTATATTATGCCCTTTCTACTCCCACTTCCCCTTTTACCTAGACTAGACTATATTAAATTCTTTATTCACAGCATTATTGATGTAATGACGAATCGTCTTCATATTACGAGAAAAACCCAAGTAATTTTGGCTTCCGCTTAACATTTTTAGGATTGGTGTGAGTCATGCATTTCCCGATTTTGGGAGTCACCCTCCCCGTGACTGTGACTTAGTCATACAAAAGAAGCCTTCGAGCGGATGACAAATTAAAAACACACCCTATGTATTTCTTACGGTTAATGCACTTTCCTTTGGCAAACCAGTATTTTTAATAAGTCCTAGTGTAGTTGTGGCTGTCGTTCTTCAAGTACGTACGAGATTTATTTCATACAGTAATATAAATGTGGTCATTTCACATCGTACATATATAATGTCACGCCTTGGTCCCAGAGGGACAGGCAGGCGCGATGTATTTCCACTTTGCGCGAACCTGTCAAACGTCGCAGAGCGGCTTTCCTTCGACCGCTTTTCGCCTCGTGACACCACTTGGCGTAATGTGTGGCGAACAACCATCGCCGCCTCCGTGTTGAGACACATTGTGGTTATTATTATTATAACCTCCTTATTCCTTAATGTAACAATATAACTAATACAATCATCTTAATAGTTTCATTTTAAATAGTAGAAATATATTATTATGTCAATTTACAAGTTATTAAATAAATTCAATGTCGTTTTCATTAAATAATTCAACTAAAACAAATTATGCAATAGTAATATAAAATAGATAAAATGCCAATTCTTAAACAAAATATTTAATCTTATTTGTCCATAATGTCATTTAAAATAAAATTACGTAAGATATAATTAAAGTCAAATTACAATAATACAAAGGAAACTATACAATTTAATGCAATGACATTTCATGACATAAAAGACATTTAACATTTATAACAGTTCATTAAGGTAAAGGTCTCCTCCATTTTTTTCCAATGTTCTCTATCTGCAGCTTTCTTAAGCCAGTCATTTCCAGGAAACTTTTGTATTTCGACAGCCCAGCGTTCCTTTGGCCTGCCTCTTGCCCGCCGAGTGCCCACTCTTTCTCTAAATCGCTTACATTTCTTTGTATGTGTTATATTGTTACTGTGTAGTTCTATCGTTACGCACTAATCATTAAGGTGTGCATACGGAACGCCCGTTCCGTCGTAAACTGTATGATCCATACTAAGAAATGTGTGTAACTTTAAATTTGCATCTTTTTCAGTAGTTTCAATTCGATGCTAATCAGTTAATAAAACATGTTCAAAAACATGTTGTTTGAAGCTATAATACGCGGAGATTAGCAAGTCAATGGGCTCACGCTCCTGGAAGGTTCACTCACTGAGTCACGGCGTCGCGACGCCCCCCACAACCCTCCGCCCCCCGTCGTCTGGCGCCCCTCCGCGCGATGACATCGTCGTGTTGTCGCATACATGCCATTTGTAAACACACGGACACGAGTAATGCACAATATATTTGTCATTGTCGTTGTGTAATTTTTTAAATATAATTTAGAACAGAATACTTATTTATTGGCTGCAACAAAACACATACAGTGTAATGATATGAAAGCAAAAACAATCCAAAATTAGAACTAAATTTAATGTAGATTAAAAAATATTCTGAAAAACACGTTTTTATGCGCCTTAAAAATAATTAAAGAACCCACCGGGGGTCTTCATGACGAAGAGGACATACCTACACACAAAAACACACACCACAACCACATACATGCATAGAGGTGAACTGGAAAAACGTGGGTTGCATCTTTACTACTTAACACGTTTCACTATATAATTGATAACTCTCTTTGACTTGACTATTTAACTGAACAGCCCGACGACGAAGCCGTCAATGTGGTCACGCCCCTGAATGGGGAGAGTTGCTTGCACAAAGTACGAGAGACAGAATTATTGACGACCTCCGTGGTGGAACGGGTAGCTCTCGGACTATCATACTGGAGGTTGCGGGTTCGAATCCCGCTAGGGGCAAATGTTGGTATGATGAATATGAATGTTTGTACCCAAGTCTTGGATGTTTATATATTTATTATTTAAATATGTGTACCCATTATCTAGTAACCATACCACAGGCTCTGCCTAGTTTGGGACTGGATAATTGGTGTGAATGTCTGAGATATTTATTTATTTATTTACTTGTAGGATCAAGCAGGGTGTCCGGGAAAGAACACCTGGGCAAGTACCGGGCGACTCCACCGTGATTCGGCCTATTAGAGCAAGCTGTGTGGAGGGTGTTCCATTTGCTATCATCACTTCTGCGACAGATATGTCTGGCCAACTTCCACTTAACTAAAGACTAAGGATGAATCCAGATGAAGGATGATTTTATGCGGATGATCGCACCCGAAAGCATTTCTGATGATATCATAGGAACTAAATTTTGTAATCTTTAAAAGGTCACGTGAGATATTATGATAAGCTTGTTTTAGCTTTTCCCACAGTGAAGGTTGGCTGGAAGAGATCTCTTATAGAGATACTTACCTTTGTACACTTTTATGTTATGCCCTTTTTGTAAAAAAATTATCTATATACATATAATAAAAGAGTAGAAAAAACAAAAGAAAAGCGAATCTGTACATTGAAGTTAAAAAAAAAATTTCACTGCCCGGACATTACTGAAGACCAGTAGAGTCCAAAAATATAATTAAAAAATTTCTTATCTGTCTGTATGTATGTATGTATGTACGGGCTAATCTTGGAAACTGCTGAACAGAATTAGACGGCGTTTTCACTGTTTAATAGCTTTGAGTTCGGGCCTCATACTGGTGTAAGTCATATCTCAATAAAATGTCAGGATGCTGATATACAAGTTGACCTCTCATTTCATATCATTTGTATGAAAGTGTAGTTCAACATTACTGGTCGTTGCAAGAACTTGACAGAAAGTGATAGAGATGTTTTAAAGCTTATTTATTTATAGACATATAATAAAAGAGTAGAAAAAACAAAAGAAAAGCGAATCTGTACATTGAAGTTAAAAAAAAAATTTCACTGCCCGGACATTACTGAAGACCAGTAGAGTCCAAAAATATAATTAAAAAATTTCTTATCTGTCTGTATGTATGTATGTATGTACGGGCTAATCTTGGAAACTGCTGAACAGAATTAGACGGCGTTTTCACTGTTTAATAGCTTTGAGTTCGGGCCTCATACTGGTGTAAGTCATATCTCAATAAAATGTCAGGATGCTGATATACAAGTTGACCTCTCATTTCATATCATTTGTATGAAAGTGTAGTTCAACATTACTGGTCGTTGCAAGAACTTGACAGAAAGTGATAGAGATGTTTTAAAGCTTATTTATAGATTTATTTTAGCTGATGTATTTCAGGTATTTTCACAAGTCTCGATACAAAAAGTTCGCTATTCGATAATTAGTGGCCCTGTATTAGACCGGTGATCGTCGACAATGTCAATATCGAAGATGTTCAGGAGTACGTCTGCCTAGGACAGACTATATAGTTGGGTAGGATCAATTTCAAAAGCTGACAGAAGAATCCAGTTAGGGTGGGCAGTATTCGGAAAACTGCGTCAAGTCTTTACGTCACCTATTCCACAATGTTTAAAGACAAAAATCTTTAATCAGTGCGTCCTGCCTGTCATGATTACAGCGCGGAGACGTGGACACTGATGGTGGGCCTGATCCATAAGATTCAAGTGGCTCTGCGAGCTATAGAGAGGGCAATGCTCGGGGTCTCTATGAGGGATATGATTCGTAATGAGGAGATCCTATGAATAACGAAGGTGACCGACATAGCCGAAAGAATTAGTAAGCTGAAATGGCAGGTCACATCTGTCGTAGTACCGAACGGCCGTTGGGGCAGACGGGTTCTAGAGTGGGACGCGACGTCCCACGCGCAGGGTGGGACGCCCTGCCGCCAGGTGTATGGACGACCTGAAGATGGTGGCCGGAAGCGGCTAGATCTGTAGGGCGTTGTGGCATTCATTGGGGAAGGCATGTCCAGTAGTTTGACAGACATTTTGTTGTACAGTTAATTGGATATGCAACATAGGAAGGGAATAGGAGGGGAAGAAAGTCGGATGGAAAAGAATAGAGGGATTAGGGTAAGAGAGGAAAGATGAGGGGGCAGTGGTAAATAAAGGGTGTAGGAAGGGGTGGGTTAAGGGAAGGGGGAGAGGTAGGAGTAGGGAAAGGGAAGGGGTGGGGGAAAGGGTTTTCAACGTTGTGAGAAGGGGATGGAGAAGGAAAGAAAGAAAGGGTATGGAAAGGACAAATTGGAGGGGGGGGAAGGAAATATCACCTTATTTGCACAATATTAAAATATAAAAAAAATTATTGATTATATGATAATCTTTTAATTCATGATAAATGTAAATGTCAACTTTATTTTAAAAAAAGAGGCCAAGTGCGAGTCGGACTCGCCCATGAAGGGTTCCGTAGCAGCAAGTAACATAATATAAAAGTTATTGTAGTTCGTTGTAACTTTGATCGATGTTTTAATAATAGTATTGTGGTTTACGATTTATGACGTATTAAAAAAATCTACTTACTAGATCTCTTTCAAAACAATTTTCGGTGGAAGTTTGCATGGCAATGTACATCATATTTTTTTTTTAGTTTTATCATTCTCTTACAGGGGGGGGGGGGGACACATTTTACCACTTTGGATTTAGTAACACGTAATACATAAGAATGTGTAATGTTCAGTTGTCCACGCGGACGCAGTCGCGGGCAACAGCTAGTGTGCAATCTAATAAATAAAATCGTAAACTTCGCGTGTCTGTACATTGAAGATATTTGCAAAAAAAAAATTGGGGGGTCTAAGGATAAGCAACAGAACACATTTCGATCATTTTTGAAATTTTTGTCTGTTTGTCTGTTTATCTGTTTGTCTGTTTGTCTGTTTGTCTGTTTGTCTGTTTATCTGTGAGTTTGTGCACGCATCACTTAAAAACTACTGAACGGATTTTGATGGACTTTTCACAAAAACATGGGGCTTAACTTAACTTAACATTTAGTCTTTATTTCATCGCAATCGGCTAACTCAATCAAAAGTTATAGACATTTTTAGTTTTCAAATACATTAAGTAGGTAAGGTTATTATGCAATATATTGCCTAAAGTAGTATTTCCGTACTATTCAGATTGCGATGAGTTTAGATTACATTACGCGAGAGCGGGAGGGGAGCGGGAGCGAGAGCGGGAGCGGAACCGGAGCTGGACCGGAGCGGGAGCGGGAGCGGGTATGGTACCAGTGTAATTTGAGTGTTTGAAAATTCGCATACTTTTGACTGAGTTACCCGATTACGATGAATTTATGGTTTACTTATGCAACAAAGTAATGTTGGTCGGAATTTGGACTGCGATGGATTAGTTACGAGGACTATTTGGACATTTGGAGAGACGAGGGAAAGAGGTTTGAGGGGAGGGTTGAGGGGAGAGCTGAGGGGAGGGTTGAGAGGAGGGTTGAGTAGAGTGTTGAGGGAAGGGTTGAGAGGAGTGTTGAGAGGAGGGTTGAGGGGAGAGTTGAAGATCTGGATCTGGATCTGGACCTGGACCTGGATCTGGGCCTGGGCCTGGGCCTGCTCCTGGACCTGGACCTAGACCTGGACCTGGACCTGGACCTGGACCTGGACCTGTACCTGGACCTGGACCTGGACCTGGACCTGGACCTGGACCTGGACCTGGACCTGGACCTGGACCTGGACCTGGACCTGGACCTGGACCTGGACCTGGACCTGGACCTGGACCTGGACCTGGACCTGGACCTGGACCTGGACCTGGACCTGGACCTGGACCTGGACCTGGACCTGGACCTGGACCTGGACCTGGACCTGGACCTGGACCTGGATTTGAAGTCTGAGTGGAAGTGGAATATTGAGCGGAAGTGGGAATGGGAGCGGATCCTGTAGTCCACGCGAGCGGAGCCGCGGGCACAGCTAGTAAAGAATATAATAATAAGCGTTTGGCGTGTTACTACGATAGAAGCCTCATGCTCAAGAATATGTCACGTGATCCAATTGAAAGTACTAAATGGCTTTTTAGCAGTGGGTGGTTATGGAGAAAATGCTGGACATACATACACACACTTTCCTCTTATATAGGTATATAATAAATTTATATGATTCAAACATGATGTGAAAATTGTATAAATAAACTTGAAACTTTTAGTTCGGAAATTATGTTTATTGGAAAGTGTGTATTACTTGCGTAGTGGGCTTCCTGGTCAGTAACGAGTCATAGGGCAAAGGCAAATACAATTCCAGTTATCTTGGGAAAAGACTAATCCAGGGCTTACGAAATAGCCTGTCGCGCCTGGCGCGCACCCTGCACGTGCAGCCACCGTGCACGAAGGATAGCCGCAAAACCGTCCAGTCGTGCTATTCTCTCTAAAATACAAACTCACGTGCGAGTCTCACTCAAGTGACTTCACTCATTTTGAAACCTAATCCATTGGTAATTCTGTAAACATTACAGAACACTTTTGAAGTGAAGTGCACAAAGAACTCACTTTACATCGACAGTGCTCTAGAATGTTTACAAAATGCCAGTGGTTTAGGTTTCGAAGTGAGTAAAGTCACTTGCGACATTAGATTGCGCAAAGTGGCGATAAATCGTCTCTGCCTAACCCTCGGAACCAAGGCGTGAGCATTATATATGTAAGTATGTAAAGTCACTTGAGTGAGACTCGCACGTGAGTTTGTATTTTTGCACTACAGGTCTGCATCCGAGAACATCCCCGATGCCAAAACCACTGAAAAACCAGTGTAATAGCTTATAGCGCACGTCAAATTAAGCCGAGGTTCAAATATAGTTATTGAATGTTTTGCGTCATTTGTTGTTATGACCAGATATATCTGACGTATGATATTCAATCGATCTATGACAAAAAACTAGATATTTTTCCTTCAGTCGCAAACACCTAGTGTTGTTGTGAACGAATGATATGAATAGGTTCAATATTAATTTGTATATAAAATAAGGAAGGCAAAACTTGATCCAGTGCCTCAAATGTCAAGCTATAGTTATCAGTCACGCGAGACCCTGGTCATCGAGAAGGAGCAATATTACCATTCAAATTAACTAGGCCAGCGTTTCCCAATTTTATACCTATAAGCAAATTTATTTATTCACGAACACACAATACTCTTACTAACATTGACAAATCAAATTTAAAAAAAAAACATTTTTTAAACAAATTTTCCTTTGGTTTACTGTGTGCACCAAATGCGTTGCCACGATAAGGACTAGGTTGCAACGACTCTCACCCTTTAAACCGGAATACAGCAATTCATTGCTTTTGTCGGTAGAAATAGAAAAGACTGTACCTACCCAACCAGCACACTAGTGAAATATACAGCCTTTTTACAGCTTAACAGCTCCATAGCAGGGGTATATTTGACCGTATTAATCATGATACGCTACTTCACAAATTGCAGATATTGGGTATTCGAGGTGATCAGTTTAGGTGGTTCACTTCCTATGTATAAAATAGATGCCAGGCTGTAGTACTGAATGGTTATAGTTCTTCATGGGTTGGTATTATATCTGGAGTACCACAGGGTTCCTTACCCCAGTAAGGAACCCTTACCTCTTCTATTCGTTATTTTTATAAATGACATTGACAGTTGCTTTATCAATTCTAGTTTCCTTTTGTTTGCAGATGATATGAAAATCTTTAAAGTTATTATTGATAGCGCTTCTGATGCAGTCCTCCTTAAGGACGATCTGAACAGACTAGATAATTATTGTCATATGAATGAACTAGACCTCAATGTGTCCAAGTGTTTTTATATGACTTTCACTCGTAAACATTCTATTATAGAATGTACGAGTAACTATAAAATTAAGAATCAAAATCTAATCAAATCCAGAGAGAGTAGAGATTTGGGAGTTATCCATGACAATAAGTTATCATTCGCCAATCACATAGAGCATGTGGCAAACAAGGCTTACAAAGTGTTAGGTTTTGTCATGCGTTTTTCCAAACCATTTAAAAATATTAAAACTATTAAGATACTTTATTGTTCTTATGTCCGTAGTCACCTTGAATATGCATCCCAAATATGGAACCCATGCTATGACGTGCACTCATCCAAAATTGAGAGAATACAGAAGAGGTTCACACGATACCTAAATTTCAAGTTCAGACTTCCCACTACTGAGCGCCGTTGTGCACACTTTCATCTACTACCGCTGTACATGCGTAGACAGATTGCGGACATATGCTTCCTCATGAACATTGCTCAGAGCAAAATAGATTGTCCTGAGCTCCTGGTCAAGGTTAAGTTAAGAGTTCCATCCCGTGGGTTGTGTGGTAAGTCGTTGCTTCACGTCCCTCTATCCCTTACTAATTATAGAAGAAATAGCATCCTGTTGCGGTCTTGTGTGGAGTTTAATGAGCTGAGAGTTGATTCTGGAATAGATCTGTTTTGTAGTGCTTCGGGTACTGCCAAAAAGAAACTCACTAGTGACTTCTCATCTAGGTTTAAGTAGTGGTTCGATATGTATATACATATTTTGTGAATATATAAATAAGTATGTGAGTGTACACATGCATGTATTACCTTTTTAGATAAATTAACTAATAAGTTATCTTGTTATGTATGCTGTGCGAATTAAAACAAAATCCGTAACTTGTTATATGTGGTAGCTGTTAACTGGCTTTTAGTTTCTACCTGAAAATGTATATTGTAACTGTAGCTGTAAGCACCCCTAAGAAATAAAATAAAAAAATGGTGGAAGGTGCACTAACACCGATATACCCCCACTGAGGACCTATTTTACAGCTTATGGCTGCTTAGACTGTCTCTACACTAGAGTACCTGCCACCTAGAAATGTATAGCATGAAGTATAAAGAAAATAGAACCCTATGGATAAACTGATTTGATTGTTTACTTTGCTAATAAAAAGGTTATCTATAAACATAACATGGTCTGGTCCCATGAAAACCAATTTTTATTACACTTTTAACTATTCAGATTTAAATTTCACTGAAATATTCAGTGCTATAAAGTATATTTTGATTATAAAGTATTCCTGCTGTGGTCTACTCGTCATCAAAAAAAAGTTGATTGATCCAATTACGATACCTTAACTTAAAATGTACTGAAATACTTGGAAAGTCACCATCAGACTTACCATTCTGTTTACTGCCACGCTGAAACGTTTAGAACTTCCTAATCTTCTTTGCAATCGTGGTCAATTCTTATTTTACCCTCTCAAAAGTATTATAGAGTCATGCCATGATGTATGAAGTCTTAAGTCCTGGTATACACAACACAAGATAGGTACCTATGCTTATTTATAAGAATCATCTTTGCAATTCCACTTGACTGGTCGGCAACGATCTCTATGTACTACTAGATGGAGCGTTCCAAACAATCGCTCTGTTCCAGGCAAGAAGCCACAACTCTTTCACATTCCCAATGAAACTTGTGCAGTTACTACGCAGAACATTTAATTATTAAATTAAGTTAAATAATGTCAATATTTATAAAATAATTAAATGTTCTAAGTAGTAACTGCACAAGTTTCAGAGTGAATGTGAAAGAGTTGTGGCTTCTTGCCTGGAACAGAGCGATTGTTTGGAACGCTCCATCTAGTAGTACATAGAGATCGTTGCTGGTAGGTATTTTGATCGCCAGCATCTGTGGGTCGATGCCTCATCCACTATAGGTAAGGTAAACGAGCTTGCTTTTTCCTGCACGGAACCTGAATTTAATGCTGACGCATTGTACTGACCATGCGTGCACGATGACCCTAAAGCCTTGAGGAAGTAGTAGTACCTTTGTCGACTGTCTGTGCATTCTTGTCTGTTTGTCTTGTATAACTCCATAACTAAAGGTAAGCTTAGTACAAGAAGAGGCTACCTACCTGCATTTAATAACAGGTCTTTCAAGTTATAAGTTTCAGGAAAGTTTTGTAATATATAGGATAGTTTGTACATCATCATCATCAGCCTGAAAGAGTCCACTGTTGGACATAGGCCTCTGACAGGTTTGTACATACAAATGCCATGTTATATAGATAACATACATATATAGATAGATAACTTTATACAGGTCAGACGTTATCCGTCCTCAGTAAAATTGAACTGATATCTGTCCTTTGAGACAACCGCCTAAACAATGCAACGATGAGGTTCAGGCTTTGAGCTAGCAGCCTCTTAGTAACCTTAGGTATAGATAGATAGATAAACTCTTTATTGCACACAAATTAAGGATAACAATAAAATAGGTACAGATTTTTGGAAAGTGAACAAAGGCGGCCTTGTCGCTTAAAGCGATCTCTTCCAGGCAACCTTTCAGAAGGAAAATAAGAAAGACATAGCGACAGAGTATTGCAGGTGAAAGAAGATAAATTTATAATTTTAGAACATGGTAAATACTTAGTAAAAATATTACACAATTAAATTTACATAATACAGTTAATACATAAATACGTATATGATTGATGCTTATAATATATTCTACCTACATTAATATATTACATACAAATATACTTAAATACATACCTATGCATACATATATAGTTTATACTACAAAACATATATCGTACGTAACATACTATATTAAATATATATAGGTATATTTAGTATAGTAACGAGAACTACGTACCTTAGACACAGATAATTTAATAGTTACTACGTCATTAGGGGTGAACATTTAAAATATTCTTTTTGAGTGGTTGCTTATGTCATTTGAGGTTTATTTTTAGGACCCAGCGACAAACAATACTATAAAGAAGAATTGCAATACTGCGTAAAGAAGAATTAAATAAAGTACCTACTACGTAAAAATTTTGAAAGGTTGTTTTCCGATGTGATTGTGTAACGTTGTATTGCTAAATACAAACATACATACACAGTTTCGTTCTTGCATATATATTATCTTAATGCACCTATTTTTTTTATTATACTAGTACAAACTGTATCTTCTTTATATTTTATCTATGATGCCAAGCAAGTAAATATTATATTTTTTTCCTGGATTATATATTTATATTTTATTGACCGCCTCGTTGGCCTAGTGGTTTAGTCAATGGACTGGAACGCCAGAGGTCATGGGTTCGATTACCCTGGGGACAGACAAATTTGTACAAGTCGGTCCCGGTCTGAATGTTTTACATGTAGCTTTGTTTAATTTCCATAGCACAGGAGAAAATCCTAGTTTGGGATTAAACAAGTGTATTTATATGCAATATGTATTTCTTTTATTATGGAAATCAACATCGTTATGGACAATTACGTGGTTTTCACGTCAGCCTTTAGACGTCCAGTGCTGGACATAAGCCTTCTCCAATGAACGCCACCACACCCGGTCCAGCCGCTTCCGGCCACCTTCTTTAGGTCGTCGGTCCATCTGGCGGAGGGGCGTCCCACCCTGCGCGTGCCAATCTGTGGTCTCCACTCCAGAACACGACTGTCCCAACGGCCGTCGGTTCTGCGACAGATGTGGCCCGCCCACTGCCACTTCTGATTGCTAATCCTTCCGGCTATGTCGGTCACCGTCGTTCTTCGTAGGATCTCTTCATTACGAATCATATCCTTCAATTGATGATGACGTGGTTTTCACTGTATTTTTTCTTATGTCCTTGATGCTGTTGATTTCCCATACAAAATATGTAAAAAATATATTTGTCATCTTCATTGTCTTTGTGTGTGTACTGAGTACATGTGACGACAGTAGCGGTTGTCTTCGTCATAGCTTACAGAGTGGAACCTTCGGAAAGATAATGGAATGGGCTTCCTCGAAATAGGTTATTACAAGTTAATTTATGTCGGATCATTTTGTATGATAATTTGATAAAAAAATGGGAAAACACAATACATATTACATAAATATACATACAATAAACTATAAATACCACAGTATTATTAGTTTACTAGCAGAATTATTCACTTCATATCAGATTCAGGTTGTATGAGAATAGACAGGCAGACAGAATGTTGATACTTAAGTTAGGTCCGTCTCACTCCGCACTTAACATATAAAAATATACCGCAAAGCGGCCCCGATTGCCGGGGCACCTAGGCGTATCGCGTACGACTGTCAGTGTGTGTGTGATTTAGCAGTTCATCGTAACATTGACTTTCTTCCATGCGTGTAGGATTAAATTTGGCTTGCATTGAGGTACGCCAAAGGTAGGTACGTTTTAGAAATGAAACCATCTTTTTAAGGAGTGCGTCTTCAGTATTTGTGCTTTACTTATTCTGTGTTTATGTTAGAGTCGAAATAAACAAACTGATGATGTGTTATGTTATGTATGATTTGGGTGGGCGGTCGTTGATCCCGCGCCCTTGAGACGTTCCCTTCACGGCGCTGCGCGGGCGCAGCTTTTTGCGACACGCCTCTTTTTATTCTCTGTTGTGCTTGAGTTGAGTCACATTCGTTTTATAAAACCTTTATATATATTTCTAACAAAAGAATACTATATCTTCATCTTGTGGAATTGTCTAGCGATTTCTTCCAGATAACATTTGGGTAGAGGATAACAAGGGCTAGACGCCGAATGAGCACTTCACAAAATTAGGGCGTAGTGGGTAGGTCGTTCATTAGAATCGAGCACTAGAGATCGTGAGTTCGATTTCCACTCCTGACAGACAACTTTGTACAATTGTACAGGTCCCGGTCAGGAATGGGTATTTTTGAATTATTATGTCCTTGACTAATTCCCATAGTGCAGGTGAAAATGTTAGTTTGGATATTCCGTACACCTCATACCACATACCATGAAGCAAAATAATTTTTCCCACCTCCTAAGTCACCTGAAAGTTTTTCCTTCATGATTGACACTAACTGGTAAATTAGATAACAGATGATTTAAAATGTCCATATGTTATCTAATTTAATAACCAATTAGTGTCAATCGTAAAAGTAAATACTTTGCGGTGACTTATGAGGTGCGAAAAAATATGTTGCTTCATGGTATGAGGTGAAATATATTTATAGAGGTCGAACAGACCGATAGACATACAGACGCAAGGACAAGAAAGCATAGATATAAGGTATCAGTTTTGACGGAACCCTTTTCTTTAGTGTTTCAAATACAGATAGAATTTTATTTTATAAAGTTAACGGTTTTCTTTTTGAAATTAGCTACAGACAATGAATTCTGAAAAAAAAAAACTTTGGAAATGTCAAAAGATCTGCATTCATATAATATAAAAGTAATAGAGATAGTAGAGCAGATACAGTTATACAGTTACAAATCGCTTAGTATGGCACTCTTGTAGACTCTTTGTCGATGTTTAGCCGATCTTGATTCGGCGCGAAATGAGTAAGCGTTTGATAGTTTTTGCAATATATTGCCCATTGTTGGCATGTGTGTCGCGCCTACATCACCATACTATTTTGATAGGATTTCTATGCTTCTAGTATTGCGAGCTTATTTGCGAAGCCGTTTTTTTACTGTAGATTAGAAATCTATTGTTACTTATAAATAATAAACAAAATTCAGACAAAGGTAATCCATATTTTGTTAGTCAAAACTAATTCATCATCATCATCAGCCTGTAAGAGCCCACTGCTGGACATAGGCCTCTCCCAAGGCGCGCCACGGAACCCGATCCTCGGTTGTTCTCATCCAGTCTCTACCAGCCGCCCTACGCACTCCATCTAGCCAGGGGGCGTCCCACACTACGCTTGCCGAGTCGCGGTCTCCACTCGAGAACTTGTTTACCCCAACGGTTATCGGTTCTCCGACAGATGTGACCAGCCCACTGCCACTTCAACGTACTAACTTTTTGAGCTATGTCGAAAACTTTAGTTCTCTGGCGGATTACCTCGTTTTGGATCCTGTCCCTTAGAGAAACTCCGAGCATAGCTCTTTCCATAGCTCGCTGAGCGACAAAACTAATTCTATGTTCGTAAAATCATAAAATGTCATTGCTGGCTACATATCATTATCATCATCAGCTGAAATACGTCCAATGCAGAACATAAACCTCCCCAGTAGAATGTCACTTTTGGTAGGCTGGTCATTGGGAGATATACCATAATCACCACGCATGGCAGGCAGACTGGTAATCGCGGATCCTGGTGCAATCAATTAGTCGCCTTGATGACACCCACGCGAAGATTGGGGGTGGTCGTATTTTAAACCGGGAACCACACGGCCACAGTACTAATATTTTATATGACGACCTCCGTGGCGGAACGGGATAGCTCTCGGACTGCCACGCCGGAGGTTGCGCGTTCGAATACAGCTAGGGGCAAATGTTCGTATGATGAATATGAATGTTTGTACCCAAGTCTTGGATCTTTATATATTTATAATTTAAGTATGTCTATCCGTTATCTAGTAAACCATACCACAGGCTCTGCCTAGTTTGGGACTGGATAATTGGTGTGAATGGCTGAGAAAAAAAAAGTATAAACAAACTATTACGAACACAAAAGGTACATCCAACCGTTCGTCGGTTAGTCCACGCGTGATGTAACGCGAGTGCCCTACCGCCCCACTAACCGACAGAGCAACCACTGCACTCGCAATTTTTCTGCAACCTGAGCGTTGTTAACTGCATCTTTTTCGTAATCATTGCATATTTTATTACCCTATACAATAATGTTTATGTTTATATATTAGAAATCTGTTAATAGCTAATGTTTAATTTATATTATACTGTATTATATATTTTTTGTAAATTAGCTGTAGGTTTCAGAATGAATAAATAAAATAAAATAAACATATTCAGTTGTATGCAATTAGGGGCCAACATTTAATATTTTTTAAATTTACTGTTAAATTTGGAATTAGCTTATATTTGTTTATTTAAAAAAGCCGTCATTTTTAATAGTAATAAATCTTGAACTAAACTATAATACTTATGCAAGAGCTATTAATAGGTTATCTAATTTAAATCAAACTTATTAGTTAGCTGAGAAAAAGCACAGTTAGTTACCTAGAGGAGTCGTGGTAGCCAGTTGGTTGTGCACTCGCCTCACGTTCATGAGGTCGTGGGTTCAAACCCCGCCCGTACCAATGAGTTTTACGAAACTTAAGTACGGTTTATTTATAATAACACAGGCTTTTCGGTGAAGTAAAACATCGTAAGGAAACCTGCATACGCCGAAGAAGAAATTCTGAGGCGTATGTGAAGTCCACCAAATCGGCTTGGGGCACCGTTGGTGGTCAGGGGTTGGCACAAAAGATCCTGAAGGGTCGAAGTGTCGCCAGGTTTTCCTGGCCCCCTAATAAGGTATATTAAGTATATTTTGATATATAAATATATATATAAATATACCTACAGTTACACAAAATCGAATAATTAGTACATAGGTATTAGAGTTTATATCGTTGAAGATCTAAGAAACTGCTCTAAATCTCATTTAAATAGCTTAAAAAAAGGTAAATAAATAACATATATAAATAAAGAGTTGTGGAGAGGAGACTTCGGATCGGCATGCGCAGGGTGGGACGCGCCTCCGCTAGGTGGACCGATGACCTGAAGAAGGTGGTTGAAAGCGGCTGGATGCGGAGGACAGAGTACCGGGTGTGTTGGTGGAGGCCAATGTCCACAAGTGGACGTCTAGGAGCTGACATGATGGAACAGTTGACCAAAATATGATCTCTACACTAACTGTAGTCATTTTTATTTACAACCACAATCTTAAAGCCGATCGAAGGAGTACCAAAGAGAACATCAGTAACAAATAGTAATAAAATTGTGTACAAAGGCTTACTTATCCCAATTTGTGATCTATTCCAATCAACCTTAGAGTAACTATAAGGCCGAGTATTGTACTTTTAAGAGAAATTTTCTATAAAAATTAGTTTAGTTTAGATGTAGATATTAAAAAAAACTAATAAAGTTTCAAGTGTGTATATATTTATTCGATAAATATACAGTGATTTCGATACCTGATCGATAGAATGTTTAAATATTGCGTTATTTATAAGTTTAAACACCTAATTTGCTAATCGGAACAGTGAGTGTTGTAACATTGTGTGTTGTAATTGTAATGTATGTCGGCGATAATACACGACTGAATGGCGCTTGACCTATTTCAATAATTTCAATTCAATTTAATTCATCGCGCTACTTGCATTAGTTCTCGTAAGAACTCCTCATTCGCCGTAATAATGCGGCGCTTGTAACTTTTGAAACGAGAGCAAGGTGCTTTGGCCGTTTGTTAATCATTTATTAGGAACGTATAGGTTTATGTTGATTTTTATTAAACCGATTCGACATAGGAAGACTGTTGATTTTTAACGTAATCCTAAAATGCTTGGATTTCAAAGTATCTGACTTTAAAATTGTTTATTTATATTGCACCTACAGTTCATACTTATTTTTGTTTGCAATTGGCTAAAATGACAAATATAACTTAAATAAACAATATCTGCAGGAGCACAATCCTCCGTCTGTCTCTTTCAGTGGAGACAAAAATAACCTGATGATGATGAAACAATTATACTATCTATACAGGTAGAGAATGCCAAATTGTGTGGTCAAATAAATAAATAACTCCGCATAGTCATAAATTTATTTATTTATTTATCAAACTGTCATTCAGTTTTCATGAGCAAAACTCACTCAGTAACCAATAAAATACATTTTAAACATAAATTTAACACAACATCACAATCCCAAAAAGCCATTTGTGTTTTGATGCACAACAAAGGATACTTGATTTGATATAGTGTTCCATTTTCCGAAAATACCAACGCAGGTGCGGATACGGGTGAAGTTTATTTATTTATTTATTTAATAGTTTATTGTACACACAAATATACAAAGAACAACACAAAGAAAAGAAAATTATACAAAAGGATAAGCTTATTTCTAAGCTTATTTTAAGTTTGGGGGGTGGCAGTGGATCCCCTCCCCTTGACCCATGACCAAATTTTGTCCAGTTTAAAAAAAATCGTCACACTAAGTAAATTACATCGATCGACCAAGTGTTTCTGGAAGATAGGTAAAGTCACACATAAATGATCCCCCCCCCCCCTCAATGGTCCGAACATTGGCCACCGATTATTCGACAGCTCTAATCTGTGATTCGGCGCAGCGAGCCGGCACCTGCCCCAGTTCCGTCGTATCTAAGTAGGATTGCGCCACCGCCCGATAGTCCCTTGCATAACCGCTGAACTATTTCGATATACTATTGTTGGTACACTTTAGGCTATTGTCGACACATATATTGCGCATAATTTTATTTTAGTACTGTTTATTTATAGTATCAAGATCGTACTACGTTTTCAGCCTACGAGTAAGTACACGTTCGTACTCTTCCTTCCTCCATCTTACTTCGCCTGGCCTGTTTTTAATTATTTAATAATAAGTATTTTGTGGGCATCAAAAGTGCTATTAATGGCTATAAAACTGTGCATCTTTCGCAGTGACATCAAAAAGTCCCGCTTCTGGAAAGTGACACAGGTCCTGTCTAACCAACTGCCTTTTGCTGCATGTTCCAAATATAATGGCCAAATGTTATCTCCAACAAGGAGCTCTGGGTCCCTTGTGTAAATGGCATAACATTGGTCATAAACCTCGTCGTCCTATCATTCCCAGAGGGAAAATAATACTGGAATGGTCTCCTTTAAATAGCCATAGACGCCGTGGTAGACTAGGAGCAGCTGGAGAAGCACCTTGAAGAGTTTCACATAGCAAGCTATCAAGAACAGGGCGCTGGACTGAAGGACATGGCGGGATATTTCGACGACCCTAAGCTTTACTGCTCCTACCATACTTCTCTCCCCCCCCCCCCAGAATAGGGCGCTATATTTCGACAACTCTAAGCTTTACTGCCCCTACCATCCCCCCCGCCTTCCCATCCTCATTCCCAGTCTGGCTCGCTCCATCCTATGCCTGCGTCCCCCTTTCTGCCACCGTGCACTTTATTTACTTAATTAAACTGTTTAAACGTATAGTGTAATATCTCATCTATTCGTGACTAAGTTACTAGTTAAGGACGACCGGAAGTTCCGTAAGGCTACATGCCTACATTCGTAGTTCACCAACCGGAAATAGACAGGTTTTTTTCTCTTTCAAGGTGCACTATGACAGTCATGATGTAACACGTGGAAGTGATAGACCAAAATAGTCTATGGCCTTACTCAGGTCCTCGCTAAAAGACGTGGTGGAATAAATAAATAACATCTCAGTCAGCTATCTGTATCTTAGCATGGAAGAACACAAATATATCTCGAAATTAGGTACAAGCACTTGATATCACCAGCTTATAAAAAAGGTCCTATTGTTCGGCATGTCTTCCAGACTCGCGCTGGGATGGGATACAGTCATTTCAGAGCAAGTTTATAACAGGCTTTCTTGCTCTGGGGTGGGACACGCTTATTTTAGAGCAAGGCTTTATCAGGCTTTTCGATGAAGAAAATAAATATGAGAAGAATTTCTAAAGTACTGTGACAACTACACTTCTGCACTAACTACTCATGGTCCACAAGTGGGCTGTATAGGGTGTTCAAAAAACTAGATTAGTTGCTTAAATAACAGAAAGAACTAAATATTAGTATTTTGTGTCTATCTATACTAATAATAAAGAGGTAAAGTTTGTATGGATTAATTGATATTGAAGTAATCTTTGTAAGTACTAAACTAATTTCAATAATTCTTTTACTGGTGGATAAGTGATACTCTCTGTTTGAACATAGGCTATAAATTATTGGGTTTTATTAAAAGGAGTGCCGTGTGGTTTCCACTGCCGTGTGGTTTTCGGTAGAGTAGAATAGGACCACTTCAACTCTTCCCGTGGATGTTGTACAAGGCGACTAAGGGAATACATTATAAAACATCAATCAGGCCTCCCTAACCCGTCTGGCCAGCGCGGGTAGTGTAGGCCAAATCCTCCGTCTGTCTCCGGCAGATGAGAGAGGGTTGTACTCCTGCAGTGGAGACAAAAATAACCTGATGATGATAATGACGATTTGAAACCGTATCTTTAATTGTTCTGTATCCCAAATTGTTCAGTTTTTTTTTATATAGATTCGAGGACATTTACCTCCTGATCTGAAGCAGGCAGTGAATATTCGGTTCAGTAAGCCTAATTCAAGATTTTCAGAATTTAGATCCTAGGTCAACATAGGATTACGATCTGCTGTGCCGATGGATGCGTATCCAGGGGCTAACCTGGTTGTAAACTTGCCGACTACCCAAAACTGGGCGAACTCCGGTCTCTATTAGCCTTACCGAGTCTTGCGGGGCTTTGACGAGGTGAATAATTTTTTCCCTAGATAATCGTGGTACCTCAACACGAATGATGATTCGCAACACATCACGTCAAGGGGTATCACGGTAAGCGGGCGTAGGAAAATCGCTTTGTGACATTGGAATGCGCAAAGTGCCGATACGTCGTCTCTGCCTACCCCTTTGGGATCAAGGCGTGAGCATTATGTCATATTATGTTAGAATTTAGAAGATTATCAGAATTCATAGACTGACCTATTCCGGGTCACCTTGCGTAAGGCACTCCTGCGCAGATAAATCGTGTCCTTCACGTGTCTACGCATTGTGTAGCCGACCAACTGATAAGTTACTTTGTGATTGTGCTCTTGCGCAACAGCTGTAATGAATGATGTAATCAGTGTACACGCAAACACTCTTCCCACAAGGTTAAAGGTACAAAATAGTCTACGTGTCTATGTTTAGTACGAGTTATGGAGTTCCATAAACCACGTAGCCCCATAAGGGGGGATTCCTTATTATGGGATACAGTGGGGGACCGAGTTAAAGGACTGTCCGTCAGAGGAAAGAGACGTTCCCTCATACGACGACCTGAAGAAGGTGGCCGGAAGTATCTGAATGCCGATGGCGGGGGACTGAACGTCTAAGTACTGACCAGATGATGATGATGATGAACAGTATACTAGATGTCAACTTAATTATGACTTTATGAAGATATCCGGAAACGTAAATCGTGCGTGATTTAAGTCAAATATGTAGTTATTTATGTTTACATAGTGAGATAAATTACATAAGAAATATAATACGTTTGAACACAGTTAAATCTATTTAATTAGAAATTCGTCATCAGACTTATAATTCACTAGCTTTTGCCCGCGACTTAGTCCGCGTAGGTTTTGATATTTACACATCTTGTACATAAGTGGGATGGGATTATAGCTTGGACCTAGATTACACCCAAAACATGGTTCAGTCGGCTACTAAACGTAACGTCATTGGCTCCTTACTAGAGATCGGAATTTGGTAGTGTAATTTATATACATGTTACTATTGATATTCTGGGTTTTATTAAAAAAAATGTTTTTTTTTATGTATAAACTCATACAGTAACATAAATATGGACATTCCACATCGCTCATTTAATAATGTATAATTCTCCTCCCGCCTCCCGCTTACCAATAAAATAAAATACAAATAATATAAAATCTTTTCTTAATTAGATATTACATAATTTTTAATTATTACTACTAAGAGTCTCATTAAAGTGAATAGAAATGTCCATTAATCTTCCCTGCCATATTTTCATCGCAAGTACATATGACACTACCATATTCCGGTCCAAGCTCATTACGTAGATCTGCGTCAGTATTATAATAATGATGACGCTCGGGTTTTGGTGACAAGTGCAGACAGTCAGCCATGTTTCGCAGATCGTGTGTTTCGTCTATCCTATGATGGAAACACTAGGCATATCATGTGACATTATGATGTAGAATAATAGTTATTTAAAGATATCTGCGTCTTTAGCGGTTGAACGCAGAGATGGGCAATGCTAATTGGAATTCGCATATACAGAGTAAGTATATCAAAATACCCGTAGTGATTTAGAATCATACACTAAACAACTTTTTGTAGAGTGAACAAAAATATATTTAGTATCAGATACTGTGAGAGTACTCCATGCTGCACTGTGACACAATGTATGCCCACGTGGCGGGACATAGCTGAGCTCTAACTATGACATGTAATAACTTCTATTCCTATGATTCACACTAAAGATATTTGTATTTGTCTTAGTAACCAGCCTCTACAGGTCTGCCTCTACAGGTCTGCCTCTACAAAACAATCATTTTTAAGAAGCCCAGTCTCCACTTCACCTGGGATGCTAACTCGTATAGCCTATTACCAATACTACAACGATCTCTATGTACTACTAGATGGAGCGTTCCAAACAATCGCTCTGTTCCACGCAAGTAGCCACAACTCTTTCGCATTCACTTTGAAACTTATGCAGTTACTATTCAGAACATTTAATTATTTACTAAATATTGACATTATTTAACCGTAGCGTCAGTATTTAGTAATACTAGTACATAGAGATCGGTGCAATACTATAATTGTTTAAGTTGTAGTCATATATCCTAAGGATGTCATTTGTCATCATTGTCTCGATTGCACGGGTAGTAACACTACACTATTGCATCAAGGGCTTCGGTTGCACGGCGCATGCGTCCCCCTATCTGAGCTATGATTTATTGATCTCGATCTTGCGTCACTGAGCAGTAATACGCGAGAACTATGTTACTTTATAACGGTTGTAACGTTAAGTACGTCGACCTTTGACCTAAAGGTCAACATCTATATAGTAAGTTTGACTTCACGAATTCTTGAAACAAAGGAATTTATTTCGAACTATCTATTTACTTCATCTGCGCATTTAAATCTTTTTACTAGTTTCATGCGTCATTTGAGGAACCTCAATGCAGAATTCCATTTCAGAATCCAAAGCTAGCTTCTTGATCTGTGCATTTATAGATCATTTAGTGTAATTATTCAGGTTTCTCGTGGTAAACAGCTACACTACAGCTTTACTAATCACTAAACAGTAACACCTAATCGAATTAGTTTTAATACACACGAGGCATAATAAGTCCTCAGGTCAGCAGCTTTGGGTTGCTTATTGCACACATGTATCCAAACAAACGTTGTAAGTGTTGATGAACTGTCGGACAGTTTGCAGGTTTATTTCATCTACTCCTCGAAGGGACGAATAGTCGACTAAAACCCAACTGTGCCATCTTCTGCGTAGATCGAATGACTTCGGCATCACCCAGGACACACGCGCCCGATGTCCCTCACTCTCTCGCCCGCCCACCTCGAGGGAGACAGAGTACCTCCCTCCGGAACCCTCGCGGTGCTTGCAGCCACACCGTTCTGTCGCCCTCCTCATTGATGCTTGGATGAGTGCACCCGCGTCTTCGATTACCCCTTTTAGTCGCCTTGTACAACAGGAAGGGGACCCTGGCTGCATTCCTAGCCCCAGTACACAACCAAAGTTCTATTTCACCTGCCTTATCTTAACACAGGGGGCCAGGTATACCCAACGACACATCGATCCTATGAGATCTTTTGTGTCAACCCTCAGCTGGGGTAGTTCCTACTGACGTAGTCATAAACGTGGTAAGGATTATATCAAATGTACGAGTTTTCTCACGATGCTTTTGTTCAACGTTTGAGACCAGCCAATGCACTTGTTTCGAAAAAAGGACGTCTCCACATGATTGACCGCGCCATACAAATCGATACCTCCAAGGACTAAAATTTTGGTCAATTTTGTTTTTATCAAAATCAAGTAAGCAAGTCCCAAACCCTAAAAAAAAATTTTTTTCTTTAATTTGAGGGAACATAATAATTAGTACTTATATTTTGGACCGACGACCTGAAGAAGGTGGCCGGAAGTGGCTGGATGCGGAGGGAGGATGACAGGGGAAGGCCTATGTCCAACAGTGGACGTCTAAGGGCTGATATGATGACTCGATTTTGATAAAAACAAAATTGACAAATAAAAATGTTAGATTAGTTTACCTTGGAGGTGTCGAAATATTAGCTTTCATTGTAAAAAAGATTACAAATAATAATGTCACAGACTTAGTAACTAGACTATTGTGAAATGGGAGCTACTGACTCAAGTTCCGTGTATCCGTTACTATTTAATTACATATTCTAGTGAGTTGCAATTTATCTAAGCAATAACATGATAACCAGGGGATCGGAATTAGGTAGTGGTATATATGTACTTGCGACAAAATGGTTAATATGGATATTCAGGGATTTTTTTCGAGAATTATTTAAACATTTGTATATAATTTATTAGTCACTAGCTGTTGCCCGCGACTTCGTCCGTGAACAACTTAACATTACAAATTATTAAATAATGCCCGTAGGAATGAGATGTTTTTTCGGGATAAAAACTCTCCTCTGTCCTATTCTTAACCTATATGTGTGCCAAGTTTGACCCCGATCCGTCCAGTGGTTGAAGCGTGATGGATGAGTAACAAACATCCAAACTTTCTCATTTAATAATATTAGTGGGATGGGATTAATTAATGTATAAACTCATACAGTAATATAAATATGAACATTCCACATGGTTTATTTAATCATATATATTTCTACTTCCGCCTCCCTTGCACCTTTAAATTAATATGAAATTTATCTTAGGCCCCAGTGCCTACGAGGCGGGCTGCGTGCCATTTTGCTTGCGCCCAAATTTAGCCCTTGTCCATGGCCAGCCTCTCCGTGTTGACTGCACTAAATGTATAAATCTTTCTGCCTGTCAAACTGTGTTGTATATGTGTGCCAAATAAATGTTTTTCTATTCTATTCTATTCTTGTCTTAATTGGATATTATACACAAGTAATAGTCCAGGGATTTTCTTTAAAACAATAAAATTTCGTGAAAAGGAATAACCAATTAATCTTCCGTGCCATATTTTCGTCGTACTTAAATTCCGCTACCTAATTCCGATAACTGATGATAACATACGGCGGTCGTTACGACCATAAGGAAACGGTATACAAAGTCCTTGTTGCCTGGATTACGCATTAGGAAATACCTGCAGTTATGTACTATTATTATAATAATATTGTATGTATTGAGTAAAGTAGCCTGGTAAGTATACTTGTCTTGCATTTGTAAGAAGGGTATAAATTCATAATCCGGGCCCACAGTACACATTTCTTATAAAAGTTTTCTGAAGACATTTAAGTCAGGGAACTTGGTTGAGGTAGTTGCCTGTCCGGTGCTATCCAGACGAGTCACGGGTATGAGGTCCCTGCTTCCCGAGTTATCGCTACTACAATCCCACTATCCTTCCATAATAGCGGTATCCCTTATCTACCCTATACTCCTTACCCATACCCAAGGTTTATTGGAAGAAAACTCTTACAGAGTTAAGTGCGCCTTTGTATACATCTTATGTTTAAATGAGTTGTGTGACTTGTATTTGTGTACAATAAAGTATAAATAAATATACGTAAATACCCCCATTTCCTGTCCTTCTCGCCCCGATCCTTGTCCTCTCCGCCAATCCAAGGTCTGCCGTGTCAATGGATGCGTGACCAGGGGCTAGCCTGGTCGTAAGCGTGTCGACATTCCGGAACTGGGCGAACTCCGGGCACTATTAGCATTACCGAGTCATAGGGGCTCTGCAGAGATGGACAATTATTTCTGGATAGTCGTGGTACCTCAATACGGAGGCGGCGAGCGAAAAGCGGGCGAAGCAAAGTCGCTTTGCAACATTAGATTGTGCAAAGTGGCGATACATCGTCTTTTCCTACCACCCCTCTGGGACCAAGGCGTGAGCATTATTATGAAGACATTTGTGAGAAGACCTGTATTCGATTAAAGGAAATTTTGAGGTGTATGTGAAACTTACTCATCGATAAAAACCCAGCGCGTGGCGAACAATGGCCTATGGCTCACCTGCCATTTTTAGTTCGAAACATGAACTCTATATTAGGGTTCCGTAGCCAAATGGCAAAAAACGGAACCCTTATGGATTCGTCATGTCTGTCTGTCTGTCTGTCTGTCCGTCCGTCCGTATGTCACAGCCACTTTATTCTGAAACTATAAGAACTATACTGTTAGTAGTTTTTTTTAATACGTCATAAATCGTAAACCACAATACTATTATTAAAACATCGATCAAAGTTACAACGAACTACAATAACTTTTATATTATGTTACTTGCTGCTACGGAACCCTTCATGGGCGAGTCCGACTCGCACTTGGCCGCTTTTTTCATTTAGATTTGTTAGAACTTAATCTCCAAATAGTTATTTCATTCGCATCATTTCTTTTTTTTTTCACCTTTTTTTTTGCAGTTGCTATGTCTCATTTTATTCTGTTCCTATTTCCTATTCTAATAACCATTTTCTATGCGTATATATATAGATATATTACAACGATGTTTGGTAAATGTTACTTAACCCATGTAATTTACCTACAATAATAAATGTTATTCAATAAATATCTTGAGAAAAATATCGATCGGACATAGAAGAAACTAGAAGATACGAGATGAAATAAAGTTTCGGGAAAAGTTTTCTTTTAGTTCCAAGAAATCTTCTTTTACCAAGTTTTTTTAAGTATAATAAACTAAGTATCCTTATAAATGCAAAAGTTTGAATATTTGGATGTTTGTTACTCAATCACGCTTCAACCACTGGACGGATCGGGATGAAACTTGGCACACATAAAGGTTAGGTCCTGAAATAGGACATAGGATATTTTTTATCCCGAAAAAACATCTTATTCCTAAGGTTTTTTTTTAATAATTTGTAATGTTAAGTTGTCCACGCGGACGAAGTCGCGGGCAACAGCTAGTAATAAATAAACTTAGCTTTCTTACAAGTTATATGTAATCATAGTGATGATGTAAGAGTGTTTACGCCTGATTACAGATTATAATGCACAATGAAGGTACTGCAAGGTGAGGCGCCCAAGGTTCATTTTCCGACTTCCTGTCTGTGCCGCATTACCATGCTAGGTATTTCTATAAAAAGACTTGCTCTAAAGGTACGATGCTTAAATAAATACGCTTACTATCAGCGTTGATAATTATGTTGAGACTGTTTTAAAAATAGTGTCTTGAAAATTATCTCTTTGTATTTCAGAAGTCATAAAGTGGAAGACGTCCACTGCTAGACGTAGACCTTCCCTAAGAACGCCACCACACCCGGTCCGCCCTCCGCGTCCAGCCGCTTCCGGCCACCTTGCTCATGTCTTCAGTCAGTATGTATGTATGTATGTATGTATGTATGTATGTATGTATGTATGTATGTATGTATGTATGTATGTATGTATGTATGTATGTATGTATGTATGTATGTATGTATGTATGTATGTATGTATGTATGTATGTATGTATGTATGTATGTATGTATGTATGTATGTATGTAAACGCTTTATTGTACCAAAAATAACAACAACAACAATAATAAAATAGGAATTAAACTGTCTACAAAGGCGGACTTATCCCACTTAGGGATCTCTTCCAGTCAACCTTATCCATTATCTTTATTTCAGAACTCGTCTGCCCCAACAGCCGTCGGTTTTACGACAGATGAGAGAAAAAATGGGGAAATATGAATTCCATTTACGAACAACAGTGTACTGATTTCATTTTCGTTTTCTTATCTATATATGCCCCTCCTGTCCCCCCTTGGAGATGCCCTTGGTCTGCCAAGTTCTAGTGGCGTGAAAGACCAACGACCATACTTGACATATCAGACTATACATAACTGAAGTATACTTCAGTTAGGGCGATTTTTTATTATCACAACACTAAGCATCCCTTTATAAGTCCTAATTCTATTCTGAAAAATATCCAGTACAGTTGGGTAACACGTCTAGTTGTACACACTTGCATCTTGCTCAGCAGTTGCTACAGTGCAATGGTTTTGTACCCACGATACCTAGTTCTTGAGTTGATGGAAAGTTTTCGTCTAACAAATTTAAATAAAACAATCATATTATGTGTGTTATTAGTGGCGTGTGGTTCTCGGCTTAGAATAGGGCCACCCCCAATCTTCACCAGGGACCGGCAGCAGCGTTCTCCTGTGTATATTAAGATCATTACTGTGAACACCAATCCGCCCACCAATCGTGCTGATTGTGGCAAATCCCCCAATGGACAGCCCACCAAAAATGTCATTCTATTGGGGAGGCTTATGTTCAGCAGTGGACGTATTTAGGCTGATGATGATATTATATCTATGGTAAATAAAACCTCATTTACCAGCACAATAATACCTAAACTAGGCCCGTGGCATTTGCAGGGTAGATCCCATTGCGCAACGTTCGAAAGGAGCCGGCTATGAGTGCCTTGACACGCTGCGCGAGCGCCGCTCCTTTCCTAACTCGACATTTTGAGGTTTCGCAACCCCACGCCGCTCCGGCTGGTTGCTGTATCCTTGAGGTTTGCGTAACCGTTACCTCATTGGTTACGGGTGGTTACGACTGGTAAGGTATATGGCGCCATGCGGTGTGAACTTCGTTAAGAATATGTGGGTGAGGTAATGTAATGATTAATACTTTATAATAAGGTAATAAACGCATCGATGTTATGAAGAATGTAAACAAGTTAACGTAGACTGTTAGTTGGTGTGGGATTTTTAGATAGATTTCATTTAAAATTAAAAAGAATTAAATGACAGCTTTAGTAAAACTGTAAATTATTATAGTTTTAGAGTTCAGTACAAAACGATTCATACTAGCACTAGAGAGTGTTCAAACTCGGGTTCGTACTTTGTTAGCACACCATTTTTTTTGTCTTTTATCAAACATTGTAAGGACACTTATATGCATCTGTTACATGTATTGATGTTCGACATCCGCAAAACCGCGATCCATGAATCCGCAATTATTCTTGATATTTATTTATATCAGAAATACGTCCATTAGGGTTAGTAAAAGGACATAATAAGAAGTAGTATTAATACTAATATTAGTAACTAGCTGTGCCCACGGCTCCGCTCGCGTAAGCTACAGAATCCGCTCCCGCTCTCGCTCCCGCTACCGCAACCATACCCACTCCCCTTTTCCCACGCCCAAGCCCACGTCCACGCCCACGTCCACGCCCACGACTACGCCCACGACCACGCCCACTCCCATTATCATTCTCATTCCCATTCCCATTCCCAGCTCCAAATGTAGTCCAAACTCATCTCAATGTGTACGGAAATACTATTATCTGCAATATATTGCATACTAACCTTACCTACTAATGTATTTGAAAACTAAAAATGTACATTAATTTTGTTTGAGTACACCGATTGCGATGAAATAAAGATTAAATCTTAAGTTAAGTTAAGCCCCATGTTTCTTTGAAAAGGTCATCATAATCCGTTCAGTAGCTTTTAATTGATGCGTGCACAAACTTACAGACAAACAGACAAAAATTCCAAAAATGATCGAAATGTCTTCTATTACTTATCCTTTCTTCTATCCATATCTTCTATGTACAGACATGCGATGTTTATGATTTTATTTATATTAGTAATTTCTTTATTGCTGATGGGTTTGCTTTTCACCTGATAGGGAGCTGGTAGGGAGTTCCATTCCTTAGCAGTTCGCATTATGAAAGAAGAAGTAAAACGCTTCTTGCGAGAGCGTGGTCTTGATATCTACTACATATGGATGAAGTCCCTTTACTTTTGTGATGAGATAATACTTTTATTTTGTTATAACTGTTATTTTAATAAGCAATAAGTTACAAAAGATCGAAGAAACCATTGCAAAGACTAAAATAAAAAGTAATAAAACCATTGCCAGTTCAATATATTTTTTAAACACTTTCAAATTAATCTACCAGTTTCATCCACTATTCAAATATTTCAATGTAACAAAGCAGATTGACGGAATTAACAAAACAGCGTCAAAATCGCCGCAGTCAGTCAATGTGGCGCAAACACATCGGGTTTGCAAATATTTCATTGCACAGGTGCGCTGAATTGCAGCATTTCATAAAGGCCGTATCACACGATGCGACTAATAGCTGTTGAATCGGATTTGTTAGAGTTTTTTCTCAAATCGTTATTTTTTCATCTTCATGACGATATGGAAATTCGAACATTTTTTTGCAAATGGTATAGCAGACTGTAAAAAGAATAGGTTTTTGGCGATTTAAATAATTCCAATTTAACATTGTTTATTACCCCCTAGAAAACCTTGGTTTGACAATGCTGGTCTTCCTAGGGAAATGCTGGTTTTGGCGTTTCGATTAAAGTCTGGCCACATTCCATCAAATAAATTTTATCATCTGATAGGTAGAGCAGAATCACCACACTGTAGCTATTGCCAACAACTTGACGATGTTTATCATCTACCGGTGGAGTGTGGTCGGACGGCGACTGAGAGACAGCGTTTATTTGGCGACAATTTTGGACATAATGCTGACATAAACATGAAACTAAATGACCCAAGTTCTAATGAAGCGAGAGAAATGTATTATTTCGCTAAGCGCTGTCTGACGTCTAGGTAACGCTGAATATTATATGTCTCCCTATGAGGCTGGCATGGACATGAATAGTCCAAAGCCTCGATAAAATAACAGAAAAAAAAACATTGTTTATTAACAAGGTGGAAACAATAGCAACACATTACTTTGGTTTACGTTTTTCAATCTTGGGTGGGCATTATTACGAATTCTTCTAGAAAACTTTATAGTAATATCAGGTGATTTTATACTGCTGAAAACAAACACGGAGCAAGATTTTAAATGCTTGCAATTCTTAAAATATTTATTTTTTGTGAAAATAAATTTTACTTCCCTTTTTTTACTAATTGGTTAAATATGTGTTTAAAAAAGAATGCAGTGTAGGCGAAAAACAAAATAGGATTTAAATTTCCATAAAATTTTATATGATGGTCGTCTAAACGTACTCCCATCAAACACGACTAAGGCTCTCTTTTTCTGTGACTGAAAATCTAAGAAACTTCTATGACGTCACTTTCTTTTTGGGTATATGTTGCCTTGTACTTAATATACCATCTTCTGCGACAGCTCTTACTTTACCACCATTTTGTGTTTCGCCCAAACTGAATTCATTTTTAATAAATTTTTATAAAAAAGAACTTAATTTTTTTTTAATGGTTCGTATTTGTTGTGATATCCTGCTATTGTAATATCCTGGATATACTTCGTAAGAAATATTAATTGAACTAATAAAATACTTATTTATGCTATTTTGTATTTATTGATAAAGTTGACAAGATGTGAATTTTTCATAGGAGTGACAGAGAACATCAATGTAGAAAAACATATTTAAAATATACTATGAACTTTATATAGCCAGTATCAATTATTCCAACAGTATTTAACAGATTAATAAGGAAAAAAAATGACGTAATATTTACTTTCATGTAACTAATATTTTAATAATTACAGGCATTCAAAATCATGTTCCCCTAATTGTGTAGAGCAGTATTATCACATCATAATTTTTTTTACAATTATGTCAATGTTTACAAACTTAGCAGTAAGCATAAATATGCCGACTACCATTGCAGTTGCAACAGCGATTATTTTCTTGCGCGACGTCGTAACTCAGCGCCATATCGCCATCTAGTTTTGCAGAAAATAAACACTTTTTAGGCAACATGCTCGGAGAAGCAGTAGTCGAGCAGAATTGCTGATTATCACTTGCTGTTTTGTAGTAAGGTACACACAAGAACATCGAATTTTGATTGTTGTTAATCTGATTGTACTTTTGACTGTCGTACATGTTATTGTTGTCAGAAACTGAACTTTGAGAAACACTGTTGATTGGAATACAAGTGGACTGTTGTTTGCTGATGCAGCGAGAACACTCTTTGTCAACCGTTTTGGAGTTCTGACAGTCCTGGTTGATGTGGTAAAGTTGGTTGTCGGAGGTCAAGTGGTCGCAGGTACTACCTGGTTGCAGATAGATAGGTCCGTCGTAGTTATGAATGTGGACCATCGTGGAAGGCTCAGGGCATGCTTGACTTCGTTGGATTGTGACCTATAAATATCATAGTGTTAAGTAAATGGTGAAATGGAAACACCGTCTGTAAATAATGATGAAAGGTCAACTCATCAACAAATAAAAATGGATCTCTGCTCTAACTTTAGAAACAAAACAAAACAACACTGACTGGCCTTACATGTATCCTCCTATTTCAGGTACTTATCTGGCTACTTCTTTAAAAGTGTTCTAACTAACAGCGATGCGTAAACTTGCGTTTTAGAAGTTGTAAAAGCTAATAAACCTTATAAGCAATATCCGTTTCGAAAAAAAAACATCACCTTACATGCCTAAAAGATCACTTCAAGTTCAAATATACTGACATAAACGAAAACAAAATAAATTAATAAGTATACTTACATAAATTAGCACGAAGATGGACAGAATAAATTTCATTTTAATTTCAACGAATTTCTCTTACACGTCAATGAATAAGTGCTCAAAAAACTGTATGAACTACAAATTAAAAACTCCCGTTTTTATTTAAAATTCTTTATCAAAGTTTTGAGCATTGCATCAATTATTCCAAAAACTTCATTTATGTGCGAAATTATGTCACGTACATTAATTACTAATTGAAATTAACGATAATATGCAATAGGTACATATAAGTTTTTGTAAATTTAAAAAAGATAGCATAAAAATTATGGTAGAAAAATAATTATTAGCTTTCATGATTAGCGATCACTTCTAGAATACCTATTATCATAGACTATTCTTTGCAATTAGGTGTAATAAAAATAAAAGTATACGGTTAAATATATAATCATTAGCTTTGATGATAAGACAAGGCTACCAACGGATGGTTAGGGGTGAGTCATTACTGAATCAAAGAGTAACTATTACTATGTGATGGTCTACTGCATGGTAAGGGTGTTTACCTCGAACGCCTGGTTGGTTAGATTTCCAATAACTGGAACCCAGTTATTGGGTCTGGTCTAGATATTATATTTATGTGTTGTATGACAAAACAAGAGTGTGATTGTTACAAAAAAATATACAACGGTCAAGATAATATTATGGTAGGTATGAGGGTAGAGGGTACGAGGGCTCTTTGATTAATATTGTAAAAAATATTATTTTTTGTTGACGTTTTCTTTTTTAATTTATTTTGACTTTGTTATTGTATCTTTGTATAAATAATATAATCCGTTATTGTCAGTACTAACTATAAAAAAATATAACCAGTCAAGATAATTAAGATATATCTTCTAGAAAACCTTATAGTGTAAGGTTTTCTAGAAGTTTAGATACTAGATATTATGTTACAGCATCATTTTCAGCCAATGTTGTTACAAAAAAAATTTACACAACGATCAAGATAATAATAAAGATATTGAGTTTATTGAACGAATGCCGTATTTGCGAGGACGTAATCAGTGTGTGGAAAAAATGCTTGCATGTTATCTTTATCAATACATGCAACATGTGGAGCAGTGTGCCAACGCGCGACACACTGGGGCACGTTGGATTAATGTGGATGCGTCTCGCATCACCTGCATCTGCAAACTTTTGTTCTTACTTAGAGCTAGCGGATGTTTTTAGTTCGTTCTTTAATTTTTTTTTCCTTTAGTGGTCTGTCATTTGAGAATTCACAAAAATCAAAGCTAAAGTCACATTACGCCTACAATACCTTGATTTTTTTGAGTTATTTTCAGTGTTCGAAGGAATTGCACGCACTAATTCCCCTATCCCCTTTTCGAAGAGAGTGCGAGAATACATTACTATACATTTTCTTCATCATTTATTAAGCAGATTGCTAAGGAATAGCATTCTTTGCCAGTTTCTGTTTTTGTGGATATAAGTACTTAGGTAAATTAGTAAACAGGCACCTTCTAAGTGCCCTCCATTATCGACCTTATCTTCCTTTCATCAGGTAAGATTGAGGTCAAGTATGAGCCTATCTAATAAATATATACATATATATTTCATTCCAAATCTATAGTCAAATGAAAATAACTGCATTTGCGTCTCGAAAACAAAATAAATAATAGATGGTGTTCCTAAGTGGACCGTAAAGTTTAAATGGTAATACAAACCTGTCTTTGCTGCTGGTGACCCTTTCATGTATATGTTACCGAGACGCAAATAGCGTTGGTTTTCTTATGACTATTGGTGTGGAATGAAAATATACAAAAAAAATCGCGACTTTTTTATCTTTGTTGTTTTTTTACTACATTAATGTAATTTATCATAACATTTTCATCAGAGTTTGAAAAGATTTCTAATAATTGATATCTAATAAAAACATATGATAAAAGTTATCTGTCACTATGTTTAATATACTGCATCAAATAGAAAACAGATATAAGTTGCCTACCTACATAAAGTTAATCTAATGTACTGGCCTCTCGGCCACATGATCGATCGATTAAGTTTCAACGTACCCAAAAAATATTTTAGACACGCAATATTTTAGTTATTTTGTATATTTACTTCAAATACATTATAGAAGAATATTAACACTTAATGTAGTTTACCTAGTAATTTAATTTATTGTCATCATTTGCACCCTAACAGTAACAATCCATAATGGTAATAAATCAAATACAAAATAACCAAATTTAAAATTACATTTCATTTTAAAATGACCTAAGTTTTAAAGTTTCACTGTCCATTAAATTAAATCGAAATTCTTAGTCAGTTTGTTCACTAAAGCAAGTTTATGTTATTAGGTTACTGGCATATCCATAAGTTACTAACGCGCGGAGTCCCGTTACGTTAGCAGTAGGTTAGCATCCGCTGAGCACATCCCTGTGCTGTGATGCTTAGCCGTAGGGTTGTTACATTATGTTTTAAACGGTTCAAATGAAACAAAAGATATTTACATAATAAGCATAACAGCAAAATTCCTGAAATATCTCGGAAATAATTCCCTATAAATTTGGTCCAGTAGTATAATTCGATTTATCAGCTCGACAAACAGACAGACAAAAAAATGTCGCTCAAATTTTATCAATTTTTACAGATTCCTAAATATCCATAATAAATTTATGTCATATGTGTTTAATAAAAATATTTATTTTGTTATTATTAGAATGTATGTTTCAAAACAAAAAGAAAGAAAAAAATCGGTTAAAAAGTTTAGTTTCTGCACAGGTAAGCCTTTAGGTCATTTAAATGAAATAGTTCTGCCCACTAAATAGTACGTAGGTACTTAGCGTTTAAAACTAAATTATAGGTACATTTCATAAATTATAGGTACTTAGTTTAAATAATTAAGCTATGTACTCAAGCGTTGTTTAGCTAGAATTTAGATATAGTTTTATATCATCACCATCAATTACCATGCCCAATCCTGTTATATTATTATATATTATCAGTTTATTGTTATACAATTTTATAAGTATCACTATCATGATTTTTTTTCTCAAAATTTAAGTTACTGTACGTGCCAACCCTAGCCCGCATCCGGCTCGTTACTGGGTAAGCGGATTATGTCACGGGGCAAGTGCGGGCGCGCGTGTAACTGCCAGTGCCAGCTAACTATGAGAACTGCACCGCCACACATACGGCCAGACATTGTTCGCAATGTCGAACTGAGGCCGCCATGTTGTTGGGAAATGGCTGGGGATATCTTGGGTAACTGGGCTCGCACTGACATATAATTATGATTGGTATTGTGTGAGAAGTTTGAATGCCTTCATTCCTTGGTCTGTGATGTGGTCTGGACATGTTTGGTAACGAGGTAAAGGTATGTATGTTGCACGGGAGTCACGGGGAGAAAGGAAGGGGAGTTAAGTTAAAGGAAGGAGAGGCGAAGGAGGAGAGATGGAGGAAGCTATACAGGGGAGAAAGAGAGAGAAAAGGAATCAGACATTTGCAGTTGTAGCTCTGATTTCTACTACTCCGTTTTTTATCAATCGGGCGGGGCGTCCCACCCTGCACGTGAAAATCCTCGGTCTCCACTCCAGAACTCGTCTGCCCCAACGGCCGTCGGTTCTGCGACAGATGTGGCCCACCCACTGCCACTTCAGCTTGCTAATCCTTTCGGCTATGTCGGTCACCTTCGTTCTTCGTCGGATCTTTTCATTACGAATCATATCCTTCAAAGATACGCCGAGCATAGCCCTCTCCATAGCTCGCTGAGCGACTTGAAACTTGTGGATCAGGCCCACTGTCAGTGTCCACGTTTCTGCACCGTAGGTCATGACCGGTAGGACGCACTGATTAAAGACTTTTGTCTTTAAGCATTGTGGAATAGGCGAAGTGAAGACTTGACGCAATTTTCCAAATGCTGCCCTGCCCAACTGGATTCTTCTGTCAGCATTCATATATTATCTACCTACAATGCACGAACTAACACCGTTTGTGTAACCCAATTCCCGAGATTAACACACTGTTTAACCTAAAACCAGTTGTATATCTCAGTATTACAGTCTGTACTGCACTGCTGACGTCCCCCGGTTTTGGTTTACAGTTACGTAACGTTTTAAGGTCACGTTGCATAACGCTGCTGCTGTGGCAAAAATGTGTAATCCGATAATGATGTTTTTGAACTGACGATTTGATGACGCATGGGATGGAACGATGTAGTGGCTTGTGGATGTTATAATAATATAAGGAATATCCATAAGGAATAGCCTATGTTTACATAATGATAATGAAATAGGCTATAGTTTCAATGTAAAGCAAATGCCCAAGGAAACTAAATAGCTGTGAGACCGGCAATTTTATGGTCCTGCCTGCGTGTTACATTTTTCAGATAATCATCAGAAAAATATGTAGATATATGTTGCACCATGTTCATAGGAGTTACTTCAGATACTCTACCATATCGGCTCTATGGGCTGGGGCGAGGAATGCAGCTACGCTGTCCTCTGCCTGTCGTACAAGCCGACTAAAAGGGGTCATCGGGGACGTGGGGGGCAGCAACGGGATAGCCTCGTTGCTGCTGCAGGCAGCGCGAGGGTGCGGAGGGAGGGCCCAAGTCTCCCCCCGAGTCGGGTCGCGGGGCGCACGGAGGAGGGACGCCGGACTCATGCTCAGGGCGATATCCCAGGTTTCCTCCTTCATCTGTGCGCCGGAGACGGCAACCGCGGGGTTTTCGGCGGGGGTCGGCGCAAGCCCGATATAACCGACTCGTCCCCTCGAAGCAAGTAGGTAGGCTTTTCCCCGCGAGAAAAAAAACGATACTCTACAATACATATACGTGTACCCTAAGAATGGTGCTAAAAATGCATAAATTTTTTCAACCGACACCTAATTGGCAGAGATTTTCATTTCAAAAGAATTTGGATTTTACGGCTAATAAATAAAAAAATCAATAAGATAATAAATAAATAAAGATATTTTTTATTATTTTAGACCTAAAACAATAATAGGTTAAGATATCACTTTTTGACACAACAGCGCATAGGTTAGTATATAAGTAATACTTACCAACCATATTACTAGATCCTTAGGACTGTATTAAGTCATCCCGTTGTTAATACATTTTGAATGGAATTGGAGGGGGGTGAGAGCTCAGCCGTGATTGGACGGTGACCCGTTTGAAGTTTGCTAATGTTAGAATGTCTGTGTTGTAACGCTAAAATGTAAATTATTGGTTTATCTCGTTTCGTTTTGTTTTAGCAAAATGTTGCGGTAAAGTGTATTGAATAATGCAAAAAGTATTAAGGAATTTAAAATACAATAAGCGTTACCTGCCCAAGACATCTGCATAACTCCCATCAACGATCTCTATGTCCTACTAGATGGAGCGTTCCAAACAATCGCTCTGTTCCACTCAACTGCCGCTCCGGGAGCCTCAACTCGTTCACATTCACTTGGAACTTATGCAGTTACTATACAGAACGTTCAATTATTTACTAAATATTGACGCTATTTACCCGTAGCGTCAATATTAAGTAATAATTAAATGTTCTGCACAAGTTTCATTGTGAATGTAACCGACTTGCGGCTCCACTATCTGCAATGAAAGGACTCTAAGCTTCTTCGGTCATATTGTGCGATCTCCAAAGCACGACCTGGAGATGCTCATCATCCTGGGACAAGTGCAGGGCAGGCGTGCCAGAGGACGAGCTCCGACGAGGTGGTCAGACCCGGTGAGGAGGGTGGCTGGCGGATCCTTGTATGAAGCAGTGCGGCTGGCCAATGACCGCTATGCGTGGAGGCGCATTTTATACGGTCGCGATCAACGATCTCTATATACTACTAGATGGAGCGTTCCAAACAATCGCTCTTTTCCAGGCAAGAAATATATTTAGAAAATAATTAAATGTCCTGAGTAGTAAGTTAATGTGAAAGAATTGTGGCTACTTTCCTGCAACATAGCGATTGTTTGGAACGCTCCATCTAGCAGTACATAGAGATCGTTGGTCGCGATCCTCAGCAGTGAGGGAACGACAGAGAAGGAGACATAATTTTAAAATTTCTGTGTATTATTGCCTAGTGTCATGTACTTATTTATAAGGATACCTACCAATAAAAAAAATCGCAAGGAAATTTATATCTATGACGGCTCTGTAGAATAGTCCGTTTTGCACTTACTTGCGAGGGGTCGCGGTTGTGCCTAGTTTGGGATCAAATGTCTAAGATTGCACTTACCGTATAAGCTCACATAGTGCATTCGTGAAAACATCATCATCAACCTGGAAGAGTCCACTGTTGGACGTAGGCCTCTCCCAAGGTGCGCCACTGATTATTATGTAATAATCCACCACACATTATGTAATTTTCCAAAACAGTTTCATATATTCTGAAGTAGGTAACCATTATTTCAGAAACAACTGGAAAATGAAGTAAACAAACAATAAACTCAGTACTTAATTGAGATAATCAAATACTAATTAGTATCGCAGCTGCAGCCAGGTGTTTAATAAAGTAAGTGACCTGAACTAGAAACCTTGGCTGAGTTGCACGAAAACTGGACCGATAATGATGAAACTCTTGCGTCACTCATCTGCGGATTAATCAAAAGAGTGACCTACATTCGACCGCTTGTGAGAAATATGCAAGTTGCTACCCACCGTTTATTCAATAATATTACTGAATACATTGTAAATACGTTTTTTATACCACCTCTTTGGCCTAGTAGTTTTAGCATTAGCCTCAAACGCCGTAAGTCATGGGTTCGATTCTCATTGTATTAGTAACTTGTTTAAAATCACTGCTGCGCTCTCTTTTATCGCACCTTGATGATTTTTGCACACGAAAGTTATAAAAAAATATTTATAACCTAAATAACAGTAAAAACTGCTTTAAAAGTTGCTTAATAGTTCACAAGTTATTTTTAAGGGAACAAACAGCAATATTTTATAAATGAATTGTGGACAGTACCACAGAATACTAAATAGTACTAACAGTACGTCAATAGACGTCAAACCGGTGGCTGCTACAGTGGCAGTACGTCTATGGACATCGTATCTCGTATTGATTCGTCGTCTAGGACCGCATTTCGAACTCACGTCACGTGGGCTCTGTCCACGATTGTGTTAATAAAACTTTAAACAGTAATTATTTAAAGCAAGTCCTAAAAATAAAACTCCGCAGCACATTAACAAAGCAGCCATTAATCTGTGCGTCTGTCTGTGGTCCGTTACCCAACTATTACATAATCCGAACCAGTTACCGCTCTTCACCTTGGTCGTGATGTAACATGTCAAGGTCCGTACTGGCCGCGGTTGAGGCAACCGTTTGTGCTTTTTGACACTATGTTGTGTGGTAATCGCTTTTTTTGCAATTTCTGCATTGTTACGTGTGCTAAATTGGGTAGCACGTTTTTCAATCATTTTATTGCAGTGTATGGCTGATAGTTTTGTCGTAGTGTAATCATTATCGAATGAATCAATATCGAACTAGCACATTCTCGAAATATGCAGCTATTGTATAGCTTAATAGGTCTATAACAGAGGTATATCGCTCTTGGTTGCACTAAAACAGATATTAACCACTTTACGCAATCTGAGGTCGCAAAGTGTCTTTCCTTCGCCCGCTTTTCGCCCCATGATACCCCTTGTGTGATGTGTAAGTTATATGTTATACTTTTGTTAAATAAAGAAAAAAAGATAAACTTCTAAACTACGACGAAATAATATATTGTAGTATAACATATAACTTACACATCACACAAGGGGTATCATGGGGCGAAAAGCGGGCGAAGGAAAGACACTTTGCGACCTTAGATTGCGTAAAGTGGTTGATATCGGTTTTAGTGCAACCAAGAGCGATATACCTCTATTATAGACCTATTAAGCTATACAATAGCTGCATATTTCGAGAATGTGCTAGTTGGGCACACTCATGACCTACACGCATAGAAAAGTTATTACGTTACGCAATATGACATATACCTTCAAAGAACACCAATATCAAATCTCACCCGCATAATGATTTACACATCATTAAAAATAAGGTCTAGTGGGTAAAATAACGATCTCAGGAAAAAGCTCTAACAAATCGAATAGAATAATATCCTATTATAATAGGCCATGTACATATATGTACCTTATAACTTTTTTTCGTACAATTTTGTATCTTCTTTGTATCCCATATTTAATCTCGTACAACAGATTACAACAAAACATTTCGTTTCCCGTAGGAATGAGATGTTTTTTCGGGATAAAAACTATCCTTTGTACTATTCCAGGACCTAACCTATATGTGTGCCAAGTTTCATCCCGGTCCGTCCAGTGGTTGTAGCGTGATTGAGTAACAAATATCCAAACATCCAAACTTACGCATTTATAATATTAGTAGGATAAGTATGTATTTAATTTAATTTTAAAAATCCGTGGGAACGAAAAACAAGGTATATTTCTAGCTTATTGAGTTACAGAACCGACGGCCGTTGGGGTACAAGAGTGGAGACTGCGAATCGGCACGCGCAGGTTGGGACTCCCCGCCGCCAGATAGACCGACGACCTGAAGAACGTGCAATGGCCGGAAGAGGGTGGATGCGGAGGGCGGAGGACCGGGTGGTTCGGTTGTGTGTCATTGTGGAAAGCATATGTCCAGCAGTGGACGTCTTAAGGACTGATATGATGAATAAGTTAAGTGATATACCTAAGCCTGTCTGACAGTTGGCTCTGATTTGTCCAAGTGCTAGTAAAATAAAAAATATAAGAATAAGTAGGCACCATAATGTCAAAGTCTCAACTCAATCATCGAAGTATGAAGAGATTGAGCAACACAACTAATCAGCGGGTCCGTCTGTCTGTCTGTCAGATGGTACACTTTCACGCTAACCGGTCGATGAGGTAACTTACTTACATTACACACTAAATATGTCAAGGTGCCTTTATAATACTGCAACGTTTTGTTTCGCGGAGAGTGTACACTGCCCTGTCTGTCAGTTACGCCAAAAACTCTATGGATTATAGCGAGCGTTGGTCACGTTACAGGTTTAGTGACAACTTTATTTCTGTTTCGCTTGTAAATTCAATTTAATTACTCTTTATTGCACAATCATTACCAACCAATCATCCTGCGGCAGGCGGCCTGCCAAGCGTGGTATAATCAGCTGAAATTCGCCCACTGGTGAACATAAGCCTCCCCAATAGAATGCCAATTTTGGTGGATATGCATTGGGGGATTTTTCATAATCACCACGCTTGGCAGTTGGATTGGTGATCTCAGTAATGATCTTAATATACACAGAAGAACGCTGCTGCATCGGTCGGCATGATGACACCCACGGGAACATTGGGGGTGGCTCTATTCTGAGTCTGAGTTGAGTTCTGCCTGATATCCACACGGAAAAGCGTGGTGATAATGGCAAATCCTCCTATGAACAGTCCATCAAAAGTGGCATTCTCTTGGGGAGGCTTATGTTCAGCAGTGGACGTATTTCAGCTGATGATGATGAAATATTTTGAAAAGTTAGTTCGAGCAAAAATAAAATTGCATTCTATTCACAAAATGATTTCATGGAAATGCCATTACGTGAATATTCATTCTCTGGTAGCTTAGCTTAAGTTTTAATTACAATTATTTTTATAACTGAAAATTGACATTGTACTGTGACTGCCCAATGCAATGTACTAGTTGCAAGGGTGAATAAATTGATTTGATTTTAATTATTAAAAAAATTATTCACATCCAGTGCACAGTCTCCTTAACTTTAACCCGTTCTAATAATGCTGCTTACGATACCACCCACTTGTGTATGAAATAAGAGTTTGTATAATGACTCAATGGATGGCTGTGATGTAATTGTTGTATTGAGCATGTATGATACGACGTATGGTATGGTGTCAAGGTCCGATGCTCCACTTTTCAATATTGCTTACTTACTGTTTTGTGAGAGAATTGTTTTTGTTCTAGCTCGCGTCGCGAGGCCTACAGAAATATAGTTTTTTTTCACCTTAGTTGTTAGAAATTCACTTAGTGTTAATCATTTTTTAACATCACTGGTTTAACAATTATACATACATGCCATACATAATACCCAAAGGTTGTCTGGAAGAAATCGCTTAAAGCGATAAGACCGCCTAAATTGTACTAATTGTAACTTCCATAACAACTGTAACTAGTAACTGTATTTGTTTGTGCAATAAAGTGTATTGTATTGTATTGTAATACTTACGCCCTGGTCCCAGAGGGGTAGGCAGGGGCGATGCATCGCCACTTTGCGCGATCCAGCGTTGCAAAGCGACTTTCCTTCGTCCACTTTTCGCTCCGTGATATCACTAGGCGTAACGTGTGGCGAACATCGCTGCCTTCGTGTTGAGACATATTGTAGTACCACGGTTAGCTAGGGAAATAATTGTCTACCTCCTCAGAGCCCCGCGTTAGCTAGGGAAATAATTGTCTACCTCCTCAGAGCCCCGCATTATTCGGTAACGCAAATAAATAACAGTAAATAAATAACAATTATAAATACCCATATTCTAACCACCTATTATCATCATCATATCAGCCCTTAGACGTCCACTGCTGGACAGGCTTACCTCATTGAACGCTACCACACCCGGTCTTCCGCATCCAGCCGCTTCCGGCCCACCTTCTTTAGGTCGTCGGTCCATCTGCCGGCGGGACGTCCTACCCTGCGCGTGCCGATCCGCGGTCTCCACTCCAGAACTCGTACCACCAGTATAAAATTATGTATTACAATGATATACCTACATACATAATGCTCACGCCTTGGTCCCAGAGTGATAGGCAGAGACGATGTGTCTCCATAATCGTAAAAATGATAGCAAAAGCAATAGTTTAGCGAAAATGCTAGATTTTGACTAAACCCGAAATACAGCATTTTAAGAAATTACAATTAGCTAAATTCCGAATAGATTCTAGAATAATACCGGATTTTAACTTTACTCCAGCTTTTTTTAAATTATTTATTTAACTCTTTATTCGTGCAACACACAGATAAAACAAAAATAATACATTAAAAAGAAACACAAGTACGAAGGGCGAACTTATCTCTGAGAGAGATTTCTTCCAGCAGACCCGCGAGGTAGATAATAGAGCTTTTGCTATTATTGGACTAGACTAAGTGTATAGTTCTCCTGTTTGTATTAAGATCATAACTGCGATCACCAATCCGCCTGCCGAGCGTGCTGATTATGGGAAATCCTCCAATGGACCACTAACCTAAAGTGGCATTCTATTTTGGAGGCTTAAGTTCAGCAGTGGACGTATTTCTGCTGATGATGAATATCTACATAGATATTAGGTTAAGCATGGAGAATCAAAATGGCTAATGACTAGCTAGACCGTGGCCGGCGTGTACCAATCGAAGTACACACAGAAATATATGCGTGTGCAACTATTACGGCGAAATTAAACAACATCACATTACCCCCCGGTCGCAGCGCAGTTGGGTAACCACTGCGGTCGTATGCAACATTGCAACATGTGAACATGTGGGCTTATTAAGCGTGGAGACCTATGGAGCCCTAGGATTCCGTCTAAATACAAACCCTACTAGCTGAAAAAGTTGAATAAGTAAGCATACCAACATCACAGGCAAAGTTTTCAACATTTCATCATCATCATCAGGTTATTTTTGTCTCCACTGCAAGAGCACAATCCTCTCTCATCTGCCGGAGACAGACGAAGGGTTTGGCCTACACTCCCCGCGCTGGCCAGACGGGTTGGGGAGGCCTGATTGATGTCTTTTAATGGATTCCCTTTGTCGCCTTGTATCACCACGGGAAGAGCCTGACAACATTTACATAGATTTAATTCATCATCATCTGCTGAAATACGTCTACTGTTGAACATAAGCCTCCCCAATAGAATGCCACTTTTGGTGGGCTGTCCATTGGGGGATTTGCTATAATCTCCAGCTTGGCAGGCAGATTGGTGATCGCAGTAATCATTTTAATATACACAGGAGAACGCTGCGCCCCGGGCCTGATGCAATCCCTTAGTAGCCTTGACGAAACCCACGGGTATTTACCTACCTTTTATTTATGGACGCAATATCCACATGGATCTGATATGTACTAAAGAGTCTTAGCAACAGGCTCACGGCGCAGGTCAAATCCAAAGATGAAATAATGCAGGAATAACGATTGAAAATAGCTGAGATACCTTACCGGTATTGTTCAGCCGTACAGAAGAAAATAAGCTCGTAGAAAACTAAATATAAATTTGTTTAATAAACTAGATTTCGTTCACTAGGTCACGTGGAGAGAATGGGAGAGGGTCAGGTATGTGAAGTTTATTGTAAGTTGTTTTGTTTTGTATAGCGAATAAAGCCATAAACTATTCTATTGAAACTACCCGAAGGTCGTCGGGCGTGCCAGGTGTAGCTGGAGGGACGCAAGTCGAGCAGGACCTACGTCAGTTACAAACAGTCGCCTAGCATTAGTTCTCGCACTAATTTAGCCCTAGATAGCCCATTTTAGGCAACTTTTGACCCACTCCCATGCCTGTGACCAACCGTGATAGTATGTCAAGAGTCTAACTTAGCTCGAAAAGGAGCTAGGTTCCTCTCGACCTTCAAAAATCTAAAAATACGTTAGTATATACGTGAAAAATGAGTTACGCGTCTGTATTTCATTGATTTTAAAATTGACTTTCAATAAAACTGTTGAATATTGGGTAGTGTAGCTGTGAAGTCACGAGATATTTCGATCTAGTCTTCAAGTACTTTGTTTGTTGCACTCCAAATCCTTTGCAGGTGTTTAGGGTGACTCTGCCCGAATGTAACTTTGCCTGTAAAACAAACGTGATAACAAATATCAAGTTTGAATAAATCCTACCTCCACTCCACTCCAACCTTAACTTTACTGTCACATTAAGTAAATCAAAGTACTTAAATACCTATTTCGTTATTAAGTTAATCAATGTTACCGCCTACCGCTGGGTTGCCGTTAGCGGTGGAAGGTGGAAATGCAACGGGTCAACTAACTCGGTGGCGAAACTCTCCGGAAGGTCTGCAGTTCGCTCGCTCAATCATGTTGCAGCGTTTGATAAGTAACAATAGACAATTTTAATGTAACCTAAGGACAATAATGCGTTAAGCGACTGATGCGGATACCATCTAACGATATATACGAAAGTCACCGATAAAGAGCTCTCATTAATGTCTCAACCAAAATGGCGAAAGCCTAATCAGATGATGGGGCAGCGTCGACGAAGGTCATTTCGGAGCGTATAGACTTAATACCTACTAGTCTGAAGCACAATGAACGGGAATGGTATAAACGTAAAAGAACGTAAACGTAATATCTGGAGCGTAAATGGTGAAAATAGAGGACAACCCTGTGTTTTATCAGAGTAACAAAATTCACTATTTAACTGATAGTACTTTTGGAATGCGTTAGTGATTCTTTCAATTCAGATCATGCACACTAAACAGTTATACGTAGAATACCACTTAAATGTATATTTATCAAGCATGAGGTAAGACTGTATGAACGTCGATGTTGACATATCTACGGAACTACAATTTCGTCACAAATAATGTTGCTAGCCGCAAATATCTCGGTGGTTTTGAACTGGCAATCAATGGTGCGGATTTAGAAGTATTTTATAGACGGGGGTTAAATGTACACAAATTGTACAGCTTTTAGAATGTTCGCTGACTTATGTTGCTATTTCTCTAGCGAAATGTGTGATTTTGATCGTGATAAGTGTCTTTACTCGGCCGAGTCTATATATTACTCTAGATGTGTAGCATATTTTATGCAGATTCATTGAGTTGTAGATGTGTGAAAGATTAACAAAAATACGAATAGGATAATAGGTTCTAGTGCAGTGGCCAATATGTGACACTGATTATATGATATACACAACTATCAGTCTCCTTGGTGTTTACAGATGACGTAGCCGCTTACATAGGTCATTTGTTTGGCCGTCAACGATAAGTTATCTGATGAATGAATAGTTTTACTTGTAGCTTGTGAAAAGGATCACATCACGGGCAGTTTTATGTGTAAATATGTTCCTCAGCTCAATCTGTCGGGGACAGACATTCGAATAAAGATCTTCAATTATAGCGTTTTGACGTAACCCTAAAAATAAAAGTGGTCCCTGTTCGGGCGCCAAAATTCAATACTAGAAAAATTTAGGAGCATTTATTTTCGGATTTTCGTGGGAGTTCTCTCCAGACCTCCCGCCTGACTACGGATCTGTGCAATTATTTCAAGTATTGTTTCGCAAGCATTTGAACTTATCATTTTGCTTATTAAACAAGATTATGCATTACAAATCTAATCACCTTAACATTACTTAAATAGTTTAACTAGATTTTTTCTCCTGCGGTGCTACACGCTCGTTATAAATTTACCAGCGTTCAATTTAGTTTCTCTAAGGGACAGGATCCAAAATGAGATGATCCGCCAGAGAACTAAAGTCTTCGACATAGCGCAAAAAGTTAGTAGTTGAAGTGGCAGTGGGCTATATCTGTCGGAGAACCGATTTCCACTGGGGTAAACGAGTTCTCGAGTGGAGACCGCAACTGGGCAGGCGTGTAGTGTGGGAGCGACGGTCTACGTAAGCTTTCTGGCGGGGACTGGATGAGAAGAACTGATGATCGGGTTTAGTGCGGCGCCTTGTACATAGTCTCTACCTACCCCTCTGGAACCAAGGCGTAAGCATTATGTATTTATGTTGTGTTAGTTTGTACAATAAAGCTTAAATAAATAAATAAAAATACATGTTTGAGTGCCGTCCACAATTGCTTACAAACAATATACTTCATCAAGAACGTTGCAGAATATGACATTAGCGATTTACGGGCAAAAAAGCAACAATCGTTAGTAATTATTGCTAATCATTTTCCAGCTTTGAGACGATGAATCGATTTATTTGACTATCGAAAGAATTTATGTCGGGTATGGTCAACCTTTTTTTGAATCGAAATAGGAAAGAAAGAATGATTTTTATTGACGCTGTTTCATAAATATAAAATCGGTAGGTACTGAGAGTTGAAACGAACATGTTTTTCAGATGAGAGGTTCAAATAGTTTGAGCATGCCCAAGACAGTGCAGATAACTGTTCAAAATATAATCTAAAAGTACCTAGAACTTTATTTTTTTAAATATACCATGGTTAAAACAAAAATATTAATATCAAGCTAGTAGAGTTAGAGGCTCTTCGTTCAGTAGCAACTATATCAAAAATGGCAACGCATGAAAAGGATACTTCAGAAATCAAAACCAATAACTTTCTATCTCACATCAATTGAAATTATACACTATTATGAGTAGTAGGGATTCGTGGGTTCTGGCCCACCCGAGCCAGTTCCCACTGCTCGCTACTCCCCACAACTTGTGTGTGTACCTTTGCTGACGACCTTTTTTAATAAGCGGAGCGGATCGCTTCAGCTTATGACTTGGACCACAGTCGTAGGGCCCGCTGATATCTGGCTCACCCTAAGCTGAGCTGGTCGCTTCACCTTATGTTTTTAACATTCACCATGTTTTCACTTCTTCCTCTGCGTCTGCGTATCTCTTATACCATCCGCGAGTACTGCACCACCCACTTATACCATCCACACCACGTTTCTATTACTTATGACTTCACTGCCACACAAGTCGACACAGTCAACGTAAATCGCTGCAACCACCGCCTCCCATTTAACACTTGTACCATACGCTACTCGTTACCCTAATCATCCTGCCTAGTCATTACTTAATATCATTTGCACATTCCTCCATCAACTAACTCGTCTTTAATACATCTACTTATTTTGCAATACTTCCAGTTCCATAATGTTCATGGCATAAAAACTCCGAACCTCATCGAATTTCTATACAGTCATATTAACTCAGAAACAGTGTTGTGTTCTCTGCTCTTCACAAGAACAATGGATGTAAGTAACCATTTCATTTTATCACTTAATATTTCTCTTTGTATTGTAGTAACCCGGTAAGGAGGGAGCCCACCTCTCGTGAATAAACCTTTAGTTTTTTACTACTTACGTTAAGTTAATTATTATTCTTTTATTACAGACTACGTGCTATACTCATGGGGAAGAAGTTAACCTAGAAGAAAATACGTTTAAACAATATTATTATCCTATATCTGAAGATGACAATTCACTTTCACCATATCATAACAAACCTAAAGATTCAATCGATGACTTTTTTTGAAGAACCTGAACAGAAGAAAGCTAAACGCTCAACCACAATTGCACGTCTGGGAAAAGATTGCATGACATACATCTCAAGTAACAAGGAAGATGCTTCAAGTGCGACACACCTCATAAAAATAGAGGTGTATGGCATGACGAAGTTAGCCAACATTCCCCCGTCCGAGCACTGGAAACACGCCGATGTCCGCCTCAAATACTATACTAAACCGAAAAATGATAAGCACCACAAAATAACTCGTCAATTAATTTATTCTATTACAAAGGAAATATACAATTCACTGGAATGTAAAAAATACTCATTTAAGCATAAATAATAAAATACATTTGGTTAACACTTGTACCATACGCTCCTCGTTACCCTAATCATCCTGCCTAGTCATTACTTTATATCATTTTCACATTACTCCATCAACTAAATAGTATTTAATACATCTACTTCTACTCTTCACAAGAACAATGGATGTAAGGAACCGTTTTATTTTATCACCTATTATTACTTATGTACCTATATTATAGTCGTAGTTATTATATTAAGGAGGGAGCCCACCTCCCGTGAATTAACCTTTAGTTTAGGTACTGTTTTACACACGCAGTTCAGACGTTACGCTTAAATTATGTAGGAAAAGAATTATTCACATAAAATAAGGTAGTAGTAGTAGTAGTATGTGGTCTACTCTCAACTGTAATAGAAATAATCAGCGGATAAACAATTAGATTTTTACTTTTCACAAAGGATGGTACTAGGTAGGTCTTCGCAAGTAATTTGGAGTCAAGATAATAATACTAATTATTGAAATCGGTACCTAGGTCTATGCATTTTCAATAAACTTTAAATAAACTAAGAATTACATAATGAAATACCACTAAATATATTCATATACGTACTCAAAATAAATAAGTCTCCCCGTCTCTTGTTAACAGCATTATGTTATTGTCAGTGTTAGTTTGGGTATGAGAAATACTAATAAATGATACACGGATACACAATCAACGAAAAAAAAAAAACACACAAAACACTTGTGAACATTTATAATCAATAACAACAATAAAACATTTACCTTAAATGCAAACATTTGCTGCGCTTTAGAGAAAAATAGCGTCGTACCTATGGGCGATTAGCACAATCGAGTAACGAAAACTTACAACATACTAGGTTTCGTCCCTAATAGTTGAGTAGCGTGTGCGTTCCGTCTGCGTTTCATTTACGTTCGGTTATCGTCTGAAGTATAACAATGAGTAGAATACCAATTTAAGTTTGGAAAGGACGTTGACTGTAACTTAAACGTAACTGTTGTTTAAACGAACGATAAATGTTGAAAATAGTAGAATTGCCCCCACCCCTGGTAAGGAGGGAGCTCACCTCTCGTGAACAAATCTTTAGTTTTCCTACTTACGTGAAATTAATTGTTACTCCTTTTACAGACTACGTGCTATACTCATGGGGGAGAAGTTAATCTAGAAGAATCTGAAGATAACAATTCACTTTCACCATATCATAAAAAACCGACATATGCAGTGATGAAGCTAACGACTCCTTGAAGGTTAACACTCCAAAGAGAAGCATCGCTGGTTTCTTTAACATGTTGAAGATAAAGAGGACCACAAATGTGCAACTTCACCTGATGCTCCAAATGCCGACCTCTCTTTTTGATATAGAGATGACTCTTGTGACGAATTAACTAACTCAACTTCTTTACCATACTAAAAGAAGAAAAATGTTTTTATTCAAGTCAGTGTTTAATAACTTCATTGATAGTCTAAAATACAAAGACATAAAACAATGCAAGGCAATGACTTGTAATGGTGCAAACAACCCAAGACAATGTAGAAACTATGCAGGATCGGGGGAATTATGTGAGCAACACATACGTATTAAGCGAGAGATGTGTAGGTTGTATCACTTCATGGACACGTACAAATTGTACAACAGTGTGAGTGAAGCAACTCTTGCTAGGGTGGAGCTGAACTCTCGAGAAATGTACTAGCGGTGTTTCCAAATAAAGACAGACGAAGGTCATGAGCGATGGAAACAAAGACTGAGGAAAGTGATTGAAAGCGAAGCGGAAAATGAAGATACAGATAGTGGTATAAATAGTAGCGACATTTTTAATGAAATTATATATGGTAATGTTGTAGTGGATGATCGTTTAATGTTAGAATATAATTTAGATATATGCAATAGGCTAGTGGATAAATATATAGATGCAGACAATGATTGGATAGAAGGAGATACAGTCCAATTAAACTTAGAATTTACAAAATTGGCTATGTATAAATATTGTTTTAATAGTTTAAATACCAATTATTATGATGTAGAATCTAAAACTAAGGAGTTAATTTAATTATTCATGAGTCTGTATTAAATGCATAGTGTATATTATTTAACCTATTTAGAGGCTTTGTACACTTCTAACATGTATTATAATTGTATGTCTTATCTGTATTATACTCGCTATATACAGGAACTACCACCACGATCAAAACTCAACAACTCATACATATTATTTTTTGTTTTATATTTATTATAGAATATGAAGACGTGAAAAAAAAAAAAAAAATATGTTGATATTTGTAGTCAATAATAAAGATGTTATGAAATTATTGAGGATTGTTTTATTAAATAACATATTATAGATACCTACTCTTTGTTAAATTCGACATGTTGGATATATATATATATAGGTATATGCGAATTTTTCATTTCTTTAGATTATGTAGAGTACACACTGAAAAATATGTAGTGAATTGGGGATTCTGACTCACGCTCTTTCAGACATGAATGAAGTTTTTAAAGTTTCGAAACTTATTAACTGAAGGTATGCTTTGAATGAAAATAAGACGACCTTATCTATATTCGTAGAGGTGATAAATTCTCAGCCGACACTGACACACCTCTTTAACTAGATCGGTATTATTTTAATATACCTAAACTCTTTACGTGACCTTCTCCCCCACACGGTGTTATAGCATAGTTGTCTCGCACAATATTCAAATTACTTAGCGCATATAGAAGAATTCTTAATCGATAAAAACGATTTACTGTAAAGGTCTTGAAAAATTATATGGATTAAACAAATATTAGATTACAATGATGTTTATAATTTAGAAACTAACTCATATTCTAGTTTACTAAGTTTATATGAAGAATATCGATTATCAAATGATAATATAATTGTATTTATCATCCTACAATATGTGCTCTTAGAAATGTAACTTGTTTAAAGAAATTGTGTTTAAAGAATAAACTTTTAGAGATTATATAAGTTCTTTAATTTTTACCATCATTTTATTCTTCATTTTCACATATACCAACTATACAAATAATCCAATCCATATAAAATAACTTTTATTAGCATGGTAGGTATTACTTCAATAATCAGTCAACATAAGTCTGTTACTTTTAACGAAGAGATTACATATTTTATTGTACCTGTCTGAGATGAAGTTAGAACAGGAAGCGGAATGTTAAATGCTTATCTATTCCAATTGCGTATTAAGAGAAGTGGATCAGAGAAGAAAACTGCTTATGATTAATTACTATAAATATTCGGAACTTGGGTACCTAGTAGAAACATGCAACGAATATAATTTACTGATAGGATCTGTTTTCGTTTTAAATTAGTAGGCACAACGATTATGATCTAAGCAGATGAGAGATTGAAATGTAGTAGAGTCCTAACTCAAAGATACTTTAATTCGTTTTCCTTGCATATATATTTTTTTCTGTTTAAATTTTTTTTTTCTATGTTAAAAGTTTTTTATTTTACAAAGTTTTTTATTTGCTGTGTAGATATTTTTTAAGTTTTTTGTAAAAGTTTTTTGTGTTTTGTTTCCGTAACGTATGGTTATTGGGCACGCTAATTCGCTCAGGAAGGTTGTAAGAGAAGAAAATTGCTTATGATTAAATATTATAAAATATTCTGAACTTGAATACTTAGTTGAAACATGCCGCGGATATAATTTACTGATGGGATCTGTTTTCGTTTCAAATTAGTATGCACAACGATTATGATCTAAGCAGATGATAGACATAGGCCACCGATCTCCATGCCAAACACTCAGATCTGCCTTTTTGTCCGAAAGTAGTTAAAACTCCTACGAGCACGGAAAATAGATTACTTACTAATTTACATCACAAGCAAAGCTTCCCAGTGTGTAACAAGCTTAACATTTACACGTTTCTCAAAGAAGGAGATGAACTCCAATTAAACTTAGAATTTACAAAATTGTCTATCTGTTTAAAAGTTTTTATTTATTTTTTATTTGTTGGATATGATAAGTAATGTATTGGCTTGTACTTTACCGGTGCATAGCAACCAAAGGTCCCGATACACCGATATGGGTACAAAATAATACACCAAATTAGAACAAATTCATACAGGCAAGTGGCACCTGTTAACAATTTTTGTCTTCACAAGGAGCAGTGTATGCGATAATCTCGATAATACTTTCTGTTAGTTCGAAAGTAAAGTAAAAGCCATAGTCGTAAATATTAGACGGTGGTAAGCTTTAATAATACATTATATTGATACAGTTCACAATGTCACATTATTAAGGTAAATTTCTGTAATATTATCAGAGATTGGTATTAGATACCGAGAACTAGTTTACCCCACGGTTATCGGTTTCCAATAGATGTGACCTGTGATAATTGTAAATATTTTTTAAGTTTTTTTAAATATTGTGTATTTTTTTCTGTTTATAAGTTTTTTTGTGTGTTCAAATATAATATTTTTTCTTAATTGTAAATATTTTTTAAGTTTTTTTAAATATTGTGTATTTTTTTTTTACTACAACTTCACAAATTCACAGGGTAGGTATTTTCTTTTGAGAGAATATTATATTTTGAATAGAACTTACTGCGTCATGTAAAAAAAATTTCATCTCACTTGTGCATTTTGGTATGAAGATACATCTAACTGAGTGAAAAGGGAGTGCATCCAATTGTTAACAGGTGCCACTTGAACAATATAGCTCAAAAAAGTGAGTACCTTGAAGTGGCAGTGGGTTGGTCACATCTATTGGAAACCGATAACCGTGGGGTAAACTAGTTCTCGGTATCTAATACCAATCTCTGATAATATTACAGAAATTTACCTTAATAATGTGACATTGTGAACTGTATCAATATAATGTATTATTAAAGCTTACCACTGTCTAATTTTTACGACTATGGCTTTTACTTTACTTTCGAACTAACAGAAAGTATTATCGAGATTATCGCATACACTGCTCCTTGTGAAGACAAAAATTGTTAACAGGTGCCACTTGCCTGTATGAATTTGTTCTAATTTGGTGTATTATTTTGTACCCATATCGGTGTATCGGGACCTTTGGTTGCTATGCACCGGTAAAGTACAAGCCAATACATTACTTATCATATCCAACAAATAAAAAATAAATAAAAACTTTTAAACAGATAGACAATTTTGTAAATTCTAAGTTTAATTGGAGTTCATCTCCTTCTTTGAGAAACGTGTAAATGTTAAGCTTGTTACACACTGGGAAGCTTTGCTTGTGATGTAAATTAGTAAGTAATCTATTTTCCGTGCTCGTAGGAGTTTTAACTACTTTCGGACAAAAAGGCAGATCTGAGTGTTTGGCATGGAGATCGGTGGCCTATGTCTATCATCTGCTTAGATCATAATCGTTGTGCATACTAATTTGAAACGAAAACAGATCCCATCAGTAAATTATATCCGCGGCATGTTTCAACTAAGTATTCAAGTTCAGAATATTTTATAATATTTAATCATAAGCAATTTTCTTCTCTTACAACCTTCCTGAGCGAATTAGCGTGCCCAATAACCATACGTTACGGAAACAAAACACAAAAAACTTTTACAAAAAACTTAAAAAATATCTACACAGCAAATAAAAAACTTTGTAAAATAAAAAACTTTTAACATAGAAAAAAAAAATTTAAACAGAAAAAAATATATATGCAAGGAAAACGAATTAAAGTATCTTTGAGTTAGGACTCTACTACATTTCAATCTCTCATCTGCTTAGATCATAATCGTTGTGCCTACTAATTTAAAACGAAAACAGATCCTATCAGTAAATTATATTCGTTGCATGTTTCTACTAGGTACCCAAGTTCCGAATATTTATAGTAATTAATCATAAGCAGTTTTCTTCTCTGATCCACTTCTCTTAATACGCAATTGGAATAGATAAGCATTTAACATTCCGCTTCCTGTTCTAACTTCATCTCAGACAGGTACAATAAAATATGTAATCTCTTCGTTAAAAGTAACAGACTTATGTTGACTGATTATTGAAGTAATACCTACCATGCTAATAAAAGTTATTTTATATGGATTGGATTATTTGTATAGTTGGTATATGTGAAAATGAAGAATAAAATGATGGTAAAAATTAAAGAACTTATATAATCTCTAAAAGTTTATTCTTTAAACACAATTTCTTTAAACAAGTTACATTTCTAAGAGCACATATTGTAGGATGATAAATACAATTATATTATCATTTGATAATCGATATTCTTCATATAAACTTAGTAAACTAGAATATGAGTTAGTTTCTAAATTATAAACATCATTGTAATCTAATATTTGTTTAATCCATATAATTTTTCAAGACCTTTACAGTAAATCGTTTTTATCGATTAAGAATTCTTCTATATGCGCTAAGTAATTTGAATATTGTGCGAGACAACTATGCTATAACACCGTGTGGGGGAGAAGGTCACGTAAAGAGTTTAGGTATATTAAAATAATACCGATCTAGTTAAAGAGGTGTGTCAGTGTCGGCTGAGAATTTATCACCTCTACGAATATAGATAAGGTCGTCTTATTTTCATTCAAAGCATACCTTCAGTTAATAAGTTTCGAAACTTTAAAAACTTCATTCATGTCTGAAAGAGCGTGAGTCAGAATCCCCAATTCACTACATATTTTTCAGTGTGTACTCTACATAATCTAAAGAAATGAAAAATTCGCATATACCTATATATATATATATCCAACATGTCGAATTTAACAAAGAGTAGGTATCTATAATATGTTATTTAATAAAACAATCCTCAATAATTTCATAACATCTTTATTATTGACTACAAATATCAACATATTTTTTTTTTTTTTTTCACGTCTTCATATTCTATAATAAATATAAAACAAAAAATAATATGTATGAGTTGTTGAGTTTTGATCGTGGTGGTAGTTCCTGTATATAGCGAGTATAATACAGATAAGACATACAATTATAATACATGTTAGAAGTGTACAAAGCCTCTAAATAGGTTAAATAATATACACTATGCATTTAATACAGACTCATGAATAATTAAATTAACTCCTTAGTTTTAGATTCTACATCATAATAATTGGTATTTAAACTATTAAAACAATATTTATACATAGCCAATTTTGTAAATTCTAAGTTTAATTGGACTGTATCTCCTTCTATCCAATCATTGTCTGCATCTATATATTTATCCACTAGCCTATTGCATATATCTAAATTATATTCTAACATTAAACGATCATCCACTACAACATTACCATATATAATTTCATTAAAAATGTCGCTACTATTTATACCACTATCTGTATCTTCATTTTCCGCTTCGCTTTCAATCACTTTCCTCAGTCTTTGTTTCCATCGCTCATGACCTTCGTCTGTCTTTATTTGGAAACACCGCTAGTACATTTCTCGAGAGTTCAGCTCCACCCTAGCAAGAGTTGCTTCACTCACACTGTTGTACAATTTGTACGTGTCCATGAAGTGATACAACCTACACATCTCTCGCTTAATACGTATGTGTTGCTCACATAATTCCCCCGATCCTGCATAGTTTCTACATTGTCTTGGGTTGTTTGCACCATTACAAGTCATTGCCTTGCATTGTTTTATGTCTTTGTATTTTAGACTATCAATGAAGTTATTAAACACTGACTTGAATAAAAACATTTTTCTTCTTTTAGTATGGTAAAGAAGTTGAGTTAGTTAATTCGTCACAAGAGTCATCTCTATATCAAAAAGAGAGGTCGGCATTTGGAGCATCAGGTGAAGTTGCACATTTGTGGTCCTCTTTATCTTCAACATGTTAAAGAAACCAGCGATGCTTCTCTTTGGAGTGTTAACCTTCAAGGAGTCGTTAGCTTCATCACTGCATATGTCGGTTTTTTATGATATGGTGAAAGTGAATTGTTATCTTCAGATTCTTCTAGATTAACTTCTCCCCCATGAGTATAGCACGTAGTCTGTAAAAGGAGTAACAATTAATTTCACGTAAGTAGGAAAACTAAAGATTTGTTCACGAGAGGTGAGCTCCCTCCTTACCAGGGGTGGGGGCAATTCTACTATTTTCAACATTTATCGTTCGTTTAAACAACAGTTACGTTTAAGTTACAGTCAACGTCCTTTCCAAACTTAAATTGGTATTCTACTCATTGTTATACTTCAGACGATAACCGAACGTAAATGAAACGCAGACGGAACGCACACGCTACTCAACTATTAGGGACGAAACCTAGTATGTTGTAAGTTTTCGTTACTCGATTGTGCTAATCGCCCATAGGTACGACGCTATTTTTCTCTAAAGCGCAGCAAATGTTTGCATTTAAGGTAAATGTTTTATTGTTGTTATTGATTATAAATGTTCACAAGTGTTTTGTGTGTTTTTTTTTTTTCGTTGATTGTGTATCCGTGTATCATTTATTAGTATTTCTCATACCCAAACTAACACTGACAATAACATAATGCTGTTAACAAGAGACGGGGAGACTTATTTATTTTGAGTACGTATATGAATATATTTAGTGGTATTTCATTATGTAATTCTTAGTTTATTTAAAGTTTATTGAAAATGCATAGACCTAGGTACCGATTTCAATAATTAGTATTATTATCTTGACTCCAAATTACTTGCGAAGACCTACCTAGTACCATCCTTTGTGAAAAGTAAAAATCTAATTGTTTATCCGCTGATTATTTCTATTACAGTTGAGAGTAGACCACATACTACTACTACTACTACCTTATTTTATGTGAATAATTCTTTTCCTACATAATTTAAGCGTAACGTCTGAACTGCGTGTGTAAAACAGTACCTAAACTAAAGGTTAATTCACGGGAGGTGGGCTCCCTCCTTAATATAATAACTACGACTATAATATAGGTACATAAGTAATAATAGGTGATAAAATAAAACGGTTCCTTACATCCATTGTTCTTGTGAAGAGTAGAAGTAGATGTATTAAATACTATTTAGTTGATGGAGTAATGTGAAAATGATATAAAGTAATGACTAGGCAGGATGATTAGGGTAACGAGGAGCGTATGGTACAAGTGTTAACCAAATGTATTTTATTATTTATGCTTAAATGAGTATTTTTTACATTCCAGTGAATTGTATATTTCCTTTGTAATAGAATAAATTAATTGACGAGTTATTTTGTGGTGCTTATCATTTTTCGGTTTAGTATAGTATTTGAGGCGGACATCGGCGTGTTTCCAGTGCTCGGACGGGGGAATGTTGGCTAACTTCGTCATGCCATACACCTCTATTTTTATGAGGTGTGTCGCACTTGAAGCATCTTCCTTGTTACTTGAGATGTATGTCATGCAATCTTTTCCCAGACGTGCAATTGTGGTTGAGCGTTTAGCTTTCTTCTGTTCAGGTTCTTCAAAAAAAGTCATCGATTGAATCTTTAGGTTTGTTATGATATGGTGAAAGTGAATTGTCATCTTCAGATATAGGATAATAATATTGTTTAAACGTATTTTCTTCTAGGTTAACTTCTTCCCCATGAGTATAGCACGTAGTCTGTAATAAAAGAATAATAATTAACTTAACGTAAGTAGTAAAAAACTAAAGGTTTATTCACGAGAGGTGGGCTCCCTCCTTACCGGGTTACTACAATACAAAGAGAAATATTAAGTGATAAAATGAAATGGTTACTTACATCCATTGTTCTTGTGAAGAGCAGAGAACACAACACTGTTTCTGAGTTAATATGACTGTATAGAAATTCGATGAGGTTCGGAGTTTTTATGCCATGAACATTATGGAACTGGAAGTATTGCAAAATAAGTAGATGTATTAAAGACGAGTTAGTTGATGGAGGAATGTGCAAATGATATTAAGTAATGACTAGGCAGGATGATTAGGGTAACGAGTAGCGTATGGTACAAGTGTTAAATGGGAGGCGGTGGTTGCAGCGATTTACGTTGACTGTGTCGACTTGTGTGGCAGTGAAGTCATAAGTAATAGAAACGTGGTGTGGATGGTATAAGTGGGTGGTGCAGTACTCGCGGATGGTATAAGAGATACGCAGACGCAGAGGAAGAAGTGAAAACATGGTGAATGTTAAAAACATAAGGTGAAGCGACCAGCTCAGCTTAGGGTGAGCCAGATATCAGCGGGCCCTACGACTGTGGTCCAAGTCATAAGCTGAAGCGATCCGCTCCGCTTATTAAAAAAGGTCGTCAGCAAAGGTACACACACAAGTTGTGGGGAGTAGCGAGCAGTGGGAACTGGCTCGGGTGGGCCAGAACCCACGAATCCCTACTACTATTATGTAGTTTGACAACTAATGGGATGAAGAAGTCACAGTATGTAACGAGCTTCTGACAGGGAAATTACATTTCCCATTTTGTAGCCAGTACGAAAATTTTGGTTACCAAGTGGGACGAAATCAATTTCATTATTATCTGTCCTATTGTTCAGTGAGGATTATTACCTCACCGCACATTCTGCAGTAGTGGAAAACGAAATTCCTTACCAGGATTCTGAATCGACCAATATACGTCTGTCATGACATCGGAGAAATGTGACAGTTATCTAATAGTGCTGTACGATACGAACGTTTGAACCTTCAGCTCCTCGGTCCTCACTATACTTTATGCCAAACGTTGGTAACCCCTGCTTTTACTTTACAGGCGGTGTTGAAAGTGCGGAAAGTGGCGTTGAAGGACAATATTAATGGATTCCGACGAGTCGTCGTAATTTTTATAATGCAATGCACTATCACGGTTTGACAGACAGTTTTGAAAACTGGCGAGTTTCCCCATTTTCTTAGCGAAGGTCACTAGATGACGGCAGATGTCGACATTCCACCAAGTGGAGTTTGCTTTGTGAAATAAGCAGTTCCGACTTTAACCGATCAATAGCAATAACCATTCAAATTTGTTACATAATGTCGCTACCTTTCGTCAGTATAGTCTACTACAAGTACTCAAACCACCCAAATTTTGTGTTCGGTCAGTATTTTACTACGAGTGCGATATGTAAAGGTAACAAAAAAATCTATAGTGACCGGTTACAAAGGCGGTCAGTATCGGATACTGTACAACCCTTTGTATGGCGACTTTTGGAATATCGCATTGCAATGGATCCCGCCTTATAAATTAGCATTTAGTTTTGTAACATTTATTAAGACATTTTCATTCTGTCCGGTCCAATCAAAAATTATATCGTCATCTATGTGTCAAGTGTGTGAAACAATCTAATGTAAATGCTCCATAAAGTGCATTCACAAATGTTAATGTGGTAACCAACCTTGCACCGCTGCAGTTGCCACACCGACCGGTGGTTGCGCAGGCGCAGCAAGTTGGTTGCCCGGCGCACTGCGTAACCGAAGCTTATGGTGGTTTGGTGGTACTACCCAGGGGTGGCTGTAGCAAGTTTTTCAAGTGCCCCCCCCCCCCCTGCTTCGTGCTTAAGCTGTGTAGGTACGTAATAAATAAGAAATAATCAGTCTAATAAAAAGTGACAGTTTTAATTTAAAAAAAATTTAAATTAAAATTCAACTTTTTGCTGCAATTTTTTCGTGTGCAGACGATGTACTGTTGCATTTTCGGCGCCCGCTACTATTGCACCGTTTGCACCGGCCTAGGGCCGCCCAGTAGTACAGCTACTCATCAACTGCTTTACGTCCACTGCTGAACAGGGTTGTCCCAAAATAATGGGAGGCTTATGTATGAGTTATGAGTTATGACTTAATAACCATCACATAAATGTCAAAGAAGGAATTTAATCAAATATTATTTATTGTGCATCAAAACAATTACAAATTATAATAATATAGGTTTTACGTTCCTGCAAACAAATTGATTTTGAGAATCTCTTTTACATCTACACTACAGGCATTTGTTGTTGATATTACTATTATAATTAAGTGTACACCAAAATCCACAATAACGACAATTTATTAAATACAAGATGAAAGTCCCTATGTTCCTCTTCGGAGTTGGTAAAAGTGAAACCTCTCATCAAATCTTTGATTATGGGGAAAATACAGAAATCACAGGGTGCTGCTAGGTCGGGGCTATGTGCAGGATTGACGAGTTGTACTTTTTCGGAAGCTAAAAATGACTTTGTTTATTATTTTATTTTGTGATTTTTAGTTATTTTAATCTATGCAAATTTAAACTTAATGGATAAAAATAAGCTTGTAAAAGGAAATCCGCCATGAGGGGCGGCGGCCATTTTGAACATATCGACGGCAGCAAAGTATTTTAAAAATTAATGTTTTTTTATTGTATTATTATCATGAGATGAATAACTAAATTGAAAATTTCTATTTAAACTTTTTTACTATTAATTATGACAAAGAATAGATAAAAGCACAATAATGCAAGTTATTTTTTTTTATTTGTAGTTAACTTTTGTTACTTTGCTGCATACATACATACATTATTAACATATTATTAACCATATTCCAGCGAATAAAGTTCTCATTTCATTTCATACACAACGCTCACGCTTTGGTCCCCTCTGGGTAGGCAGAGACGATGTATGCGACAACTTTGCGCGTTAATGATATCCGCAAAGTGACTTTCATTCGCTCGCTTTAAAAAAAATACTTTTTGACGGGAAAATTTGTTCAGAGAAACGTAACGGTTTTTTTATGATAATAAAAACAAAAACTTAAACTAAAAAGTAGAAAATAATATTTTAATTACTTCAAAGCAAAGAGCATTAAGGGACAATCAACGAAATTATTGATACTTATATACCTATTTACAATTTATAATAAGTTATTTCTGGAGTCGGTGCCAGCCAAAGCATTAATGCACTGAAAATTGAGCCTGATGGCATCTGTTAACGTGGAATCGTGGAAAAGTGGAGACATTTTACTATTTAAACAATACAGATTCAATATACCTATCTCTTTTGTACAATGACCATTATTAAATGTGTGAAGGAGTCGATTACACTTTTTACTTTCAACTTACTATGATGGATCCATGGTTTTAATGCTTCATCCTTGGCTGAAGGGAACACCAAACTAGCATGCATGTCGTCTATGTAGGTATATACTAAGACTATATTTTTGTCTTTGTTGATTTTTCAAAAAGCGCAGAATGAATTTCGATAAAATTTATATGGGACCACCTCTGAAGTATGACCTACCATACAAAATATGAACCATCAAAATCCATTCGGAATTGGCGGAGTAATCGCGTAACAAACATACAAAAAAAAAACATACCGTCGAATTGAGAACCTCCTCCTTTTTTAAAGTCGGTTGAAAAATAAAAAGGAGACCATGTTTTGTGCCATTGTAATGATCCTTCATTAATCCATTAGTGCATTAAATAATTTATTATTTAGTTATTACCAAATAATCTAAATTTAATCGTTTTTTATTGTTTCGATTATTTGGTAATAACTCCGTGACATGAATTATAAAGCATACAAACACGTGGCGTGCGACTAGACACGTTCAATACTTATAGATAGGGTATGATGGGAAAAAGTTCCTATATAGAAAAGTTATGCATGACTTGTAAGATTTTAATACTTTTGTCAGCCTAACAATTATCCAATGAGAAAGAACTTGGCCCATTTTAACGTCATTTTATTGGTGGTATCTCAGAAATTACCGGACCGATTTTTATTATAATTCTTTTCCTTTTGGATAGTGGGTACTATTTTTCACAGGGCGGGTTTTTAATCATCAGCGTGAAAGAGTTCACCGTTGGACATAGGCTTCTCCCAAGGCGCGCCACTGAACCCGATCTTCGGTTCTTCTCATCTAGTCACTGCCAGCCGCTTTACGCAGATCGTCGCTCCGTCTAGCCAGGGGGCATCCCACACTCCACAAGGTTTTTATACAAAAGGGGGTAACACAAATAGTACTGAGGCATCAAAATGTAGGAAAAATCTAGCTAGATAATAAAACTAGCTAGGTTGAACAAATTCCTTCACTTATGGATTTATCTATAAATATGTGAACTATATACGAGTAAAAATGTGGTTTGAAAGAATTTGTATGAAGGGTATATTGCGTTGGTTTGGACATTTAGAGCGTATGAGTGAAAGAAGAGTGATAAAAGATATTTGCAGCGCGAATGTGGACGGAACTACAGCTAGAGGTCGTCCAAGGACGTTCAAGGATCAAATTGGGGATGTCCTCAAGAGAAAAGAAAAGACTGGGGTCCGCAGTAAGATGAATAAAAGGATGTGTATGAAAAGGTTGATGAATGTAAGTAAGGCTAGTGAGCTGTATCAGGATCGCGCAAAGTGTCGATACATCGTCTCTGCCTACCTCTCTGGGACCAAGGCGTGAGCTTTATGTATTAACAGGTCCGTTCGTTTTTCCACCCTGTATACATATATGTACACAGGGTGAAAAAATGTATGGAAAGTACCTTAAATTTCAAAGAGAGCAAAGTTTACTCAAAGGAAACATTCCTTTATTTTTAAAAGTAAATAAAACTGTATTCAATTTAGAATAGTCGCTTGCCTCAGCCGGGAATCGAACCGACATACATGTGAAAAAATAATATCCTCTTCTTTTATATGTAGAGCCAATCATAAGGATCAAATCTCTCTAATAAACATTAATTGGATCTTATCTGCCTAGTGAGGCTTTTACTTCATTAGACATATCTATATATGTTATGTTTTCCGGATACATAACTTGGCTCTCTTTGAATAAAGAGTGAGTACGGAATTTCTTGTTAAGCGCGTTTCATCTTCGCTATCAGGTAAGATCAAGCGTGAGTCTTATCTGACATAAAAAAGTGTTGACATTAATCTCCCTTATTTTTTTTATTTATCAAGCCTTCTGTAGTTACAAAGCATTATAATATTCTTAAATTCTAGTATTTCAATTATAATAAAAAAATAACAAACTATTTAAAAATTAATTTCGAATTCAAACTGTATTGCATGCTTATCAACAACCAAATAATTGTCTATGCTAAATGTCTGTCTGTTAGTACAATGAATTTACCTAACTTCCGTGGCGCATTTTCGTTCGGCCACCCAGACACCCTCCACCCTTCCCCCACTCACGTGCTGCCTATGCTACGCCTACGTAACCTTCCTTAGGGCTGGCTCAGAGTCACGCTGAATGAATGGTAGCAAAAGCGTCACGTTTTGGCAGTCTTTCCTCAAAATTTCGTAAAGGTCCATTTCTAGTACGAATTTTCATGCGTATTTGAAGACGACATTACGTCGCCGTTCTTCCTTGTGACGTAGTAAGGTATTTCGTAAGATCTTTCCTTGTAAAGCGTACTTCCTTTGTAAGGCCTTCCTTACGAAGTCTTTAAATTTTGCCCTGTTTCATCATCACTCTGTCAACGTTTATTCTTGTGTATTGCTCAATAAAAATTGGCGTAACCGCGCCTTTGCCTAGACTAACTAGATTTTTAGTGAGAGGTTTCTTCCCGCTCAGATAATTCAGATAATTCATATGCTAAAGCAGTTATAGTATGCCGTTTACCTTTGCAGCGGACTCTTGAGGATCGAAACATCACATACACAATATGGCTGACACTAATGATGATCCACAGTGGGAAATATATTTACTTTGAGAAAGCCTTACAGACAAATTACAAACTTAATGTTCTAATTTTGTTTTTATTATACAAATAACTTTATTGGTTCAAGAACATTAGGGTCTAGTAAACTGAACAATAATTTAAATATGTTGATTACAAGTCCCCACATATAAATTGTAATACCATTTTTAGAAATCTTTGTTTGCAGAATATTGTTTTGAATTTAAATGAGGTAGGTTACCCGTTTTGCAGAAACCTAAAGCATACAGGAAGTCAGGAACACTCCAGAAGCAGTTGAGAATCAGATCAAATTGAAGGCCAGCTTTTTAGCTTGGTTACAACATTACATCAGAAACATTCATCATCATCATCATCAGGTTATTTTTGTCTCCACTGCAGGAGCACAACCCTCTCTCGTCTGCCGGAGACAGACGGAGGATTTGGCCTACACTTCCCGCGCTAGCCAGACGGGTTGGGGAGGCCTGATTGATGTTTTATAATGTATTCCCTCAGTCGCCTTGTACGACATCCACGGGAAGAGTTGGAGTGGTCCTATTCTACTCTACCGGAAACCACACGGCAAACATCAGAAACATTAGTAGGTATTTATTAATACAATACAAATATTACATCTCGCTCCGGATACACGTATCAGAATTTTTATAATACTGAAACGTAATCGTAAGTGCTCTTTTCTAGAGCGGGACAGATGTCACTTCACGTGAAAGGGCGGATGCTATGTTGGGGGGCTCAACCATATTTTTTTAATAGTACAAGTAAAATCTTATTCAAATATATATGGCTACTACAAAATAAAGGGTAGATGGCGTTAAGCGCTATTAGATTGTAAAATAAGGCTAAAAACGGTAATATCTCGAAAACGGTAAAGGTTTCTCTGAACATGAAACTTCACGTTCTGATCGAGTGTGACGCCATCTACCTTCAGTTTCTTTTTGTACGTTTATTTACTAAAGATATAACTTAATTTATAAATATATAATAATATATATATAATATGGTTCAATTTTTTATGTTAATTACATGTAACACAGAACCCTGCAACATTTACCCAATGAAGAAAAGTTTTGTCTAATCCCAAACCAGAAAATCAAGACAGTATGAATACAGCATGTACCCCAGTGGGAATCAAACCCACGCTCCCTGGCTTTCGAGTCCAACGATCAAGCCACTGAGGCGGTTAAATAAAAAGTTAAGGATTACTTAATAATTCAAGGTTTCAACGTTCATTCGCAGGTTTGGGGGTCCACTTCTTTATCTGACCCTGTCTGTTACGATTCAATGGTATATTGAGTAGAATGGGGTGCATATTTCAATACAATATTTCAGACGTGAGGTAATCTGAATAATTTATTAATGGTTTTGTATCATTGTAGTTATATAAGTTGTAACTAAAGTCTTCGACATAGCTCAAAAAGTGAGCACGTTGAAGTGGCAGTGGGCTGGTCATATCTGTCAGAGAAAGCTGTCGGAAGCTTAAATTGTTTTTTGAAGGCCATGCATTCTATTCACTAAATGATTTCATGGAAATGCCATTAGATGAATATTCATTTTCTGATAGCTGGCTTAAGCTTGTGATTAAAATTATTTGCAACTAAAATTGACAAAAAAATAACATTGTACTGTACTGCCCAATGCAACGTACTCAGTTGCAGGGCTCAACAAATTGATTTGATTTGAACCAATTACCGCTGGAGTAAACGGGTTCTCGAGTGCAAACCGCGACTGGGCAAGCCTAGTGTGGGACGACCCTGGCTAGATGGAGTGACAATTTGCGTATAAGGCGGCTGGCAGTGACTTGATGAGAAGAACCGAAGGGGAGACGCATGTTGGGAGAGGCTTATGTCCAACAGTGGACTTTTTCAGGCTGATGATGATGATGAAGTTGTAACAAAATGGCCTGTTAGTGACCGGTTTTAAGGCATTTTGTATTATAGTATCGAATGATTAGATTAGATTAGATTTATTTATTTCACTTTTACATCTTAAAAATTCAAATTTACATGTCATTCTAGTATGGTAAAAGGGATCGTCATAAAATAAAATAATGTATAAATTACAATGTCAACAATTCAAATAATGTCATAGTATATAACATACTATCTATGTCAGTATATAATATCAAAATAAAAATTTAAAAATACACTTGGTATTAAATTATCACAAAGTAAATTAAATTAAACGTCAGAGAGCCCACCAATTTCATTTTTTAGAAAATTTATTTATGGAATAATATTCATTTTCCAACAAAAGGTTTTTCAGTCGTCGACTAAACATTTCGTCATTAGTCTCGTTACGTAGATCTGCGGGCAGGTGTTCGTAGTACGTGGGGCCGATGACGCGGGGGTTATTGGTAGCAAGTGCAGTGCGGCGCGTTACTGTCTTTAATCGACCTTCGTTACGAAGTTCGTGCCCTCCGCCTATACGTCGTCCGAAACTGGTCATATTTCGCCTTATTATGCTCTCCTCCTGCTCGATGCTCCTCCGCTTTAGAATCTGTCTTGGTGGAGGACGCCTGCCACGTGTTGGTGGAGTGCGTCCGGAACGAGTCGTACAGGAGGCACATTTTTGAGCATGAGATGTTTTGGCAAGTAGGTGGCTGTAACAGTGTCTTGGCCTTTCCTCTGTCAGTTTTGGCTGTGAAATTGTATAAATTATATAAAATAGCTATTAGAAATAGATAGTTATAAAATAGAATACTTATAGAGCGACATAGTCATGTTTATACGACATGTTTAGACGGCTACAAATATAAACTACATGTGCCTGTACAAAAATTAGCCGTATTTAGTATAAACGCATATTGCATGGCGACAACCATTTGCCAAACGGTTATAAAGGCGCTAATATTAATTTATTTAAAAAACAGGTTTTTAAGTACTTTTTGGAGAGGAGTTACTATTCAGTGTTAGAATTTTTCAATGATAAACAAGAGTAGACAAATTACATGAATATTATTTTTGACATTAGGTTTTTATTTATTTAGATCATGCATGACTTTATTAAAATTAAGTGTTATTTCTGTATTTCAAGTTATTAAGAATGTAAAACTAAAATTTGCACGCCATGAATGGCAGAATATGAGAAACTGTTTTCATTGTATACCATATCATTTTTACCATATTCTATCAAATAAATATTTCATTTCATTTCATTTCATTATGACAAATCTCTTTAAATAAAGATTAAAAAAAAACTTGTTCATACAAGCCACGCTCTGCGTCTGCGCATCATAAGAAGTTTTTTTTAATACCAAAAGGTTTTCACTAAAAGTAATTTATTCTTGTATCTGATGCTCAGTGACTCTGTAAATGATAACTATTCTAGCTGTTACCGCCGTCATTACTATCACCTTCGCCCATTTGTTTCAATTAATCAATATTTTTTATTTTGTTGTTGTTGTGTTTTAATAAAATACAAAGTAACGTTTGTTCATGAATAAATAAACTTAAAACATTCTAAAGTTGAAGAGACAACACCAGTTCATCTTTTTTTATTATACAACCACTTAGCTGCTGTGTGTACTGTTTTTTTATGTTGAAACTTAGTGTGTACCTACGTTTTTCAATACTATAAATTTGCATAAATTTTAATTGAGTGAGACGATTGCAATGAAAAAAAAAAGACTTAATGTTACTAAAAGTTAAACGTTATGTTTTTATTGGTTCAGTCGTTTTTACGTGACGAAATTCGGAAAATGATCTTAATGTATTATTCTATCAGCTGTTGCCCGCGACCTCTAGTATATATTATCTTTGCCGCGACGTCGTCCGTGTGGACAATTTAACATCACAAATTATTATGTATTTCCCGTAGGAATGACATATTTTTTGGGATAAAAACTATCCTATGTCCTATTTCAGGACCTGTGTTTGTGCCAAGTTTCATCCCGATGCGTTAAGTGGTTGAAGCGTGATTGAGTAACAAACATCCAAATATCCAAACTTTCTCATTTATAATATTAGTGGGATATATTATATATTATTATAGTAGGAGTAGGATATGATAGGATTATTTACAGATTTCAATGTACAGACACGCGAAGTTAACATTCTGACTTATAAGTTTCTGGTCTTGGCACAAATTCTCCACTGTTGAAATATTTAATTGAATTTATTTTTTTACCGTGTGGTTCCGGTAGAGTAGAATAGGACCACTACAACTCCCTCCGTGGATGTCGTACAAGGCGACTATGGGAATACATTATAAAACATCAATCAGGCCTCCCCAACCCGTCTGGCCAGCGCGGGGAGTGTAGGCCAAATCCTCCGTCTGTCTCCTGCAGTGGAGACAAAAATTACCTGATGACGATGATGATTCTTTTTCATAAACTTTTGTGGGTTCCGCCAATAAGTCATTACCGTTAAATAGTGACCCACGAATATTGATTCACCTAGGAGTTTTTTTTCCAAACCATGTTTATGAAGAAAGCTGCGCGTAATATCTTATCTCAAAAAACCACATGTTTAAAAACATGTCAGCTGCATTGCAATGCAGTATTTATTGCACAATATCAAATCGAATAACAATATTATTCGTAACACCGCCTCGTGCTGGCGGCCTGCGCACGCGCCGGTCTCTCACGTGCCTCTATGGCTCCATGACTAAATCGGGAGCGATTTCAGCGCACTTACAAAACGTTTTCAAAATGGCTGATTTGGTTTCCAAATAGGTACTAGTACACGCGAGTTGAGGACAGAGAACTTTCGTTTAAGAAATATACATAATACAGGATATAACATAACCATAAGTCGAAATACGTCCACTGCTGAACATAAGCCTCCCCAATAGAATTGCCACTTTTGGTGGGCTGTCCATTGGGGGATTGTCATAATCACCACGCTTGGCAAAGGGATTGATGATCGCGGTGATGATCTTAATATACATAGGAGAACGCTGATGCCCGTCCCTGGTGCAATCCCTTGTCAACACTCGCGGGAATATTAGGGGTGTCTTAACATATAGGTAAGTCATATAACATAATGCCTATAGGGAATGTACCCATATTACGTAACCGGTTTAGAGGGAATGGGGATTCTAAAGTACCACGATTGATTGCCAAAACAATTAATTGCTTTCTTGGGACGTAAAGATTTACGCGCGCGTCTCCAGCGGCACAGTAATTGCTTTTTATTCCAAATTAGAACCCTTCACGAATAAAAAAAGTAGTGCAGTTATTCACTACTGTTGCGATGTTGCATCCTATTTGTAATCGCAGTGCCACGCGGCGCCGGCGCACGTGCGCGCGCGCGCGTGTTGTGCGCGTCTCGTGCGCGCTCGTGTGCGCGCCGCATGCACCACTGATAACGTCGAGAAAGCAGTAATCTTTAATGGGAAAAAAAGGTTAAGGATGACTAATAGATTGATTAAGTGAGTTAAGTATAGTTTCTTTCGCTTACGGCAAGAGAATACTAAATACTACTCTGTCAAGGAAGTACCGGAAAAAGATCAATAATACACAAAATGTTATTTATTCATCCAACTTTATTTCATCACCTTCAAATTATGCTCCTTCAGAAGCGACACATATATCCAATCATCAAAACATTTTTGAAACGTTTTTTCCGGAATTGAGTACAGTTCTCGCCGCGAATTCTCCTTTATGTCTTCTATCGAATTGAAACGGGTGCCACGAAGTGGTAATTTGAGTTTCTTGACAGAGTAGTACATTATTACTGTGTTTTGGTTACGCACTAATCATAACGTGTTCATAGGTACAGTAAGATCCTGACGATGCCCACATCCCGCGCTCACCCCTCGCAAAGGTCCCATCGTGCCATCGTGACTTCTTCGATCTATGTACGACAATAAAAAACCAAAGCATCTTAAATGGGGTTACTTTTAAAAGATTTATATTAAAACGAATAATCGGTATAATGCTATGTAAATGCATTTTACATAGCACATAATTATATGCACTTTACCTAGACTGGAGCCCAGTGTTTTATTTACTACAAACACCACACGTGCTACCTACAAAACACTGCATTGCGCAATGCAATTAAATGCATAAATAAATCCCACTTCTCATAACCTTCCATACTTATCTTGAGCAGTGTTTATGCATTCCATTCACAACAAGTGCATTTACGGCTCTCCGGCTCCTCGAGTCACGTGGTACCCAAGCTAATTGCAGCAACCGTGAACTTGCATCTAAATGCATCGCATTGCATAAACTAATACACGATCTTGGCATTAATTCAAATGCTCTGGTAACATGATCGTTATCAAACATTATGTAAACTTCTTACTCTATTTTTGACCGCCATAAAAACACCCATAGTGTAGGGGTGTTTTTGATGAACGTTGCCACAGTCTTGGCAAAGAATTCTAAATATTACTATGCTAGCTGGTGCCCGCGACTTCGTCTGCGCAGTATTAGTATTTCGAGTAGCTTATATTAACGTGGCGTAGAAAAGAACTAACATTATGACATTAAAATTATAATTTTATGGCACACGCCAGAATAGCTTGAAGATGGTAGATTTTTTCCTACTTACTTGATATTTTAGACAATTCACACAATATCTTTATAAATTGTAGCCTATGTGTTATTCTGATGTATAAGCTATATTATTGTAAAGTTTAATTAAAATCCATTTAGTAGTTTTTATGTAAAAGAGTAACAAACATCCATCCATACTTACAAACTTTCCTGTTTATAATATTAGTAGGATAAAGAAGCGAACGGCTGGCAGTACGCAGTAATTAATGGGCTGCCGCTGTTCGGCGTTACAAAGTTAGTACGCCAGCGCGCATCGACCAGCGCCGAGAGGTCGACGCTATAAGTTAGAAAGAGAAGCACGTATGTGGTTGACGTATAACGTTGTCCCTCTCTCGATCGACTAGGCTCGAGCGCTGGGTGCAGTAGCTACCATTGCTACCATTATTTACCCACACACACAAAAGCGTACGGAGAGGCTGGTGCTCCTGTAATTAGGTAAACCTGTTAGTTATAATGGAGTTTGGTATTTCAACTTACTACTGAATCTTATAATATTGAAATGGAGGTGATTTGAATATAAATAAGTTTGTAAATATGTTTATTAAGTATATTATTGTACCAGTTTAACATTAAAGCATGGATAACGGGATAGCTCTCCGACTGCCACGCCGGTGGTTGCGGGTTCGAATCCCGCTAGGGGCAAATGTTCGTGTGATGAATATGAATGTTTGTGGCTCTGCCTAGTTTGGGACTGGATAATTGGTGTGAATGTCTGACATATTTATTTATTTATTGTGGTATGTGTCATTATGGCGTTATTTAAAATATCTACTCCCGAATTGTTAGTACTAGCTATAAGATTAAATTGTAGAAAATATGCGGAAAAATTCCTTTGGACAGTTAAGTTGGACCACGGGGAGAATCCTCTTTAGAGAGGCGATCATGAATAAAATGTTACATCCAGATACGACGCCAGGAAGCTATGGAGTCCACACGAACCAAGTCATGGCCGACACCTAGTTCTATTTGCGTTCAGGAAGCGAGCGAGTTGCATATTATTATGCAAGCGGCGGCGTACACACAAGGGCGGCCTCCTCGGTCGGGCGGGAGGGTCGCCCGATAATGGAGCTCGTGTTATACATATTTTCCTGTTTATATATACTACGGAATATGCATGTCATCATCATCATCATCATCAGGTTATTTTTTTTGTCCACTGCAGGAGCACAACCCTCTCTCATCTGCCGGAGACCGACGAAGGATTTGGCCTACACTCCCCGCGCTGGCCAGACGGGTTTGAAGAGGCCTGATTGATGTGTTATAATCAGGTCGCCTTGTACGACATCCACGGGTACCACACGGTAATATGCTTGTAACTAAGCTTATCTCGACTAACAGGCCTGATCCACAAGTTTCAAGTCGCTCAGTCGGCGGTCGATAGGGTGCTGGGATCGTAACTTTGTACCGGGCGGGTTGGCGGCGCATACTGCCAGTCGTGCTCTATTTTACGGACGGAAAGGTCAGGTGTCGTTTCTTTATGTAGTATTTATCTGACTACAGTATTGATTATTGTGTCATAGACATAGACATTTATTATTGGTAATCAGAAATTACAGGTCATACAATTTTAAAATCTGTAACATAACATATTAAATAATTATTATATAATTATGAACAAACATTAAACACTACTAATTACATATAAAATTTTCCATGAATTCATCAAAACTGTAGAAAGTTTGCTTGATGAGCCACTTCTTCAGCCTCAGTTTAAACGATGGAGTAGAAGGTGCGTCTGTTATGTCCTCGGGTATCCGGTTGTAGACGGACGGGCCCATGGCACGTATCAACCTCGACGACTTCGCCAGGGAGTGAGGGACAGGCGCTAACTTGCTAGCATACGTGACTGAAGACTGACCGACGATCTGAAGAAGGTGGCATGCGGAGGAAGGAGGACTGTGTGTGGTCGCATTCTTTAGGGAAGGCCTATGTCCAGCTGTGGACGTCAAGAGGCTGACAAACAAACAACGTGTCTGAAGTCGCGCCAGGTTAGGATTAAATTTTCCCATACAATATAAAATTCTAGTCTTATCCTGCACAGGAATCGATGCGGTAACCTTACGAGTCGATTGCTAGTCTGCAGGCCCAGCGCCGTTTGACCCGGCGCAAGGCTGTCCGTGACCTGCATGCGGCACCAGCGGAAGTAGACTTAAGGTTACTGGCTGGTAATGACATGTTAATTGACAGTAACGAAGGCATTAAAAGAATTGGGTTTGACTTTTTTTTATATCACACTAACTCTGCCCGCGGCTCCGCTCGCGTGGTCTACAGAATCCGCTCCCACTCCCGATCCCGTTTCCTCTCCCGCTTCCGTTCCCGCTGCCGCTCCCACTTCCGCCCGCTTCCACTGGTACTCTCACTCCCACGCCCACGTCCACTCCAGCTCCAAATATAGTCCAAACTCATCGTAATCTGAATAGTACCGAACATTAAAATTATACTTTCTTGTTATATTGCATACTAACCTTACCTACTCATGTATTTAAAAACTTAAAATGTCCATAACTTTTGATTGAGTAAACCGATTGCGATGAAATAAAGCCTATATTTTACTCCGAGTTAAACCCTGTGTTTCTGTGAAAACGGCATAAAATTTCATTCAGTAGTTTCTGCGTGATGAGGTAACAAACATACTTACAGACAGACATACAGACAGACAAAAATTCTAAAAACAATTATATTGGCTTCTATGGGGCCTATAAAGGCCCCTCATACACATTTTTCTACAATATCTTCCATGTACAGACATAGACCAGCTACAGTTTTATTATAGGTAGAGATATGACCCAGATATAGAAATAGATTTTACTCTTAATCTTTGCTTATAAGATTGATTTATACACAAATTACATCACAGGACAGGGAATTTCATCTAGATATAAAAAAAAATAACAATGTCATCGCTAGCATACAAAGATTTGGATAATGTTAGGTAAAATGAGATAAGACAATGTTAAGGCGCGGATCCAGCGCTCAAACGAGGTTGTGGTCGCGACCACCCGAAAATCAGCAAAGTGCGAGTCGGACTACGGACTCCCTCACGATCGATACATTTCATTCGTACAAAGGAGACCGCATATCACTCAATCAAAATATGAACCATGTATTTTAGATTATTTAATTCAATTCAATTAAAATGTGCATACGTTTATATGCATACTTACAATAGGTATATATGATGTATGTAGCTTTATCAACAGACAAATTAGCAGAATCGATAACTTGCATAACAGTGACAACCCGCCGATTCATACACGCGTTTTGTGTCACATAACACTGAGACAACTGACACCACGACGTCAGGCTATACAGGTTACATAACAATACTTCGCACATACTAGTTGTAAATCTTGGCTTTGCCTGCGCGGGAAGACGAGGGCATATGGGCCGAAGTCTACCGTGCGTTGGTTTGGACATTTAGAGCGTATGAGTGAAAGAAGAGTGACAAAACTAATATACAGTGCGAATGTGGAAGGAACTACAGCTAGAGGTCATCCTAGGAGGACATTCAAGGACCAAATTAGTAACGTCCTCAAAAAGGCTGGGGTCCGCAGTGAGAAGAATAAAAGGAGGTGCATGAAAAGGTTGATGAATATGAGTGAGGCTAGTGAGGTGTGTCAGAATCGCGCAAAGTGGCGATCCATCGTCTCTGCCTACCCCTCTGGGACCAAGGCGTGAGCATTATGTATGTATGTATGTCTACCGTGTCAGTACAGGTTGGTCCACCACGCTAGCCCACTGCAGTTTGGTGTACTTCACATACGCTTTAGAATTCCTTTTTTTTATTCCTGATGGGTTTACGCTTGACCTCAATCACACCTGATGGTAAGTGACGATGAGACCTAAGGTGGAGCGCGCTTAACCAAAAGATGCCTATTCCTTCTTTAACCTATTGATACCTTAAAGACGGTGAAATAACTAAAAAGGCAATTTACCAATTCAAACAAATATTATAATGTAACATAATTATTAATTAAAATAAACTTAATGTTCATTTACATACATAAAGGGTAGGCTGAGACGTTGCATCGCCACTTTGCGCGATCGCAAAGCGACTTTCCTTCGTCCACTTTTCGCCCCGTGATACTACCACTACACAACTTTCCATGAATTCGTCAAAGCTGTAGAAGCTTTGCTCGACGAAGAAGACTTTGTCTTTCCCACAGGCTACACCTGTACAAAGATGTACAATAGGTACGCTCTAATGTTACGTACCTACTCTTTAACTTGTATAGACAACGTACAAACCTGCGGGCTATCATATCGATGGCAGCAAATTAATTAAAGTCATCTTTTTTCTTGCAATATTGGCCTTAGAATTATCTATTCTTTACTATGCGAAGAATAAGAAATGTTTGAATATTCCTGTTTAAACATGTTTGAACTTTATTTTTTTTCTATTTTTTTTTTACTTAAGAATAAGCTGAATACGGTATTTTTTTTTAATTTGTAGATTTTTTTTGCCAGCCATGATAAGATGACCAAATTAAAAAATATTACATTATATATTAGAAATTTATTATGTTCCATACAGTTCACAAACTCGTTATTATCCTAGCCACTTATATAAGCTACACAATCACATACAAATTATAAATACCTTGAATTTAGGAAACCATAAACATAACACAATATTAAGACTTTCAATTCTAAAGCGAGGTTATTACAATCGGAAAGTAATTAAGTTGTTTACATGTAACACACAATGGATGGATTAGAAAACAATGCAATTGCTTTCCAATTTAACTTGTAGGTAAGTATGTACTTGAAAATTGATTCTCTAGGCTGGAGGCTCCTTTAAACTGAGTTGCTATCGCAGATATGGATGAGTAAGTAGGTGACGCAAATTAAGCTACTTCGCGTGCCGGTTTTCGTTCCCACGTTTGGTGCTGTATTTCCTTAGTCCTTCTTCTTTCATTTATATAAAAATATATCATGTCGACTGATCTTTAAAGCATGGTTAAAACTGCTGGGCTTAGAGTCTTGAAATTTGCAGACGGTCCTCAAATTAACTAAGTAAACATCGTAGGCCAAAGAGGAAATTCTAAGGCGTGTGTGACGTTCACCAAATCAGCTTGGGGCACCGTTGGAGGACTGGTGATGGGCACAAAAGATCCAGAACGGTCGAAGTGTCGCCAGGTCTTCCTGGCCCCCTAAGAAGATGACATAAGGTAAGCAAACACTAAGAAAGGATTTTTATGGAATTCTACCCTTTTTTTTTTTTTGGTTGTTAGATTTAGGGTAAACGTTGGCTAATCGGTGAAATGTTTTTAGTGATAGTTAAGGATATGCGTTTTGCAACAAAACGTAACCTACAAGCGTCACTCGCTTGCACTTTTATATTTATTTATATCTAAATATCTACCTATATCTACATTAATAATTATTCAATTTAAGTATCATCATCATCAGGTTATTTTTGTCTCCACTGCAGGAGCACAACCCTCTCTCATCTGCCGGAGACAGACGGAGGATTTGGCCTAAACTCCCCGCGCTGGCCAGACGGGTTGGAGAGACCTGACTGATGTTTTATAATGTATTCCCTTAGTCGCCTCGTACGACATCCACGGGAAGAGTGGAGTGGTCCTATTCCACTCTACCGGAAACCACACGGCATTTTAGTATAACTTTCATCAAGTTACTATATATCGCCGATTACCCAAGGTTTTGCCTCTTATTTCACAACATTTATCTGAAAAATTATTAAATTCCCGAACATAATAAATAACAGCAGTCCAAAAATAGGATACAATACTCATTCAAACCCGATTTAGACGAAGGCCTATAGAATAAATGTAACATTCCCCTCTTTCCTTTCCGTTCTCACCCCCTGACAATTCCAACCCACACAAACAGACATACACAAGCACGAGTTACCAGTCACGTTCCAGCGACACGTGTAGTAGCGCGACCATAATTTTACTGTGGTAACATTTACCACGGTAGATAGCACACGTTTTTTCCGTGACCTAATTGTAATTAGTAAATTAGCTTATTAGGTTTGTTTCTTGCCTGCGGTTAAAATTTTATACCTATTCAGGTATTCTAATAAATAAAAAAGTACTTAAACTTCGCATATCTGTACATTGAACATATTGGCGAAAAAAAATTGGGGCACAATTTTTGTCTGTTTATCTGCACGCATCCGTAGTTTGTGCACGCATCACGTAAAAACGACTGAACTGATTCTGAAGAAGTTTTCAGCTCAATCAAAACTCAAAATTTATAGTTTTCAAAAACTCTTATGCATTACATTAGTATACAACTTAGTCGTGTAATGCTCGGCGGAATTCAGATTGCGATGAGTTAGGATTACATTTGGAGCGAGGCAAGGGTAAGAGGCGTCGGTGACAGTTGGGCCGATAGCGAGAGCGAGAAATGAAAAAAAAAAACATTAATTCTGTAGTCCACGCGAGCGAAGCCGCGGACACAACTTATTTAGAGAAACAGAAATGTTACAAAAATATACAATTTGTTAAATACTAGGACTAAAAACGGGGATGGGAGGGAGAGGGGACATATAAAAAGATCTCCTCCAGCTCTGCAGAGTTTTTGATGGTGCCGAAGATGACTCTGCGTTACCCCTTTGAGTCCCCAGGATGATACGACTGATTTTTCCTTCACAAGTTGGCCAATGCAGTGTTTCCAAAGTCTTTCTACCGCAAAAGGAAGGAACTAAACGTGGTCACGAGATGGGCCGCTCCAGACGCGGCCGCTCCACCAATGGCTCCACCAGACCTGGAGGAGATGGATATTAAGAGATTTTTTATATTTGTACTCTAGTTAGCAGTAATATTTATTTAGCGTAAGAGACTGCAGCCAGCTGAATATCAATTTAGATCTAGTTAGTGGGCATACACTTCTAACGACTGCATGCTGGCTGCGTGTTATCTTCTCCTTTTATCCTCCTCGTCTCGAACTCCAACCATACGTATTGCAATTACACATATCATATTTATTACTTCTTTGTTTGGCACTGTAGACAAGCTTGTCTGCATCGGGTACGATTGAAAATCAGCACCTAGCACCTTACTTGGTCTAGGCATATGCTGAGTCGTTTGCCCTTTTGCTGCCACGGCACACGCATACTATTTTAACTATGTTAAAAATTTTTTATTGTTTTCTCTAGTTCTTATAATTTTTATTTTATTTTTTTCCTTTTTCTTGCTTTGTTGGTTTTTTCTTTGTGTGTGCCAATTATGGTAGTAAATAAATGTTTTTTCTTTCTTTCTTTCTTTCTCAACCCCCTGCCAGTTCTGGAAAAGGCCAAAGATACTGAGACATTACGATTATTATTGCCCACGACCCGCGCTCACCACGAAAAATAACGGGGCGTGCCATCGTGAATTTTATTTAACAATTTTATTAACTAGTTCTTTAAATAACTAGAGATTTGCGCGCAACTTCTTACATGCAATATTGAGATAATAACACGTTTTAATCATGAATTGATAAATGAAGAATATACATTCTAGTGACGTCACGTCACCTCCTCACAGTTATGTAAGTACGTGATTATATGTGCATTAAATACGTGTTATGTCACGATTTAGTACTGAATAGCACGGATTTGATAAGATAAAGATCTAATGATAAAGTATAGATTATAGTTTATCTCAGCTTTAATTCAACTGAATTACTCTTAGCTGCACGTAAAAAAATCTAATAAATAAAATCGTAAACTTCGCGTGTCTGTACATTGAAGATATTTGCCAGAACACACTTCGATCAGTTTTGAAATTTTTGTCTGTTTGTCTGTGAGTTTGTGCAAGCATCACTTAAAAACTACTGAACGGTACTTGATGGACTTTTCACAGAAATGTGGGGCTTAACCTAACTTAACATTTAGTCTTTATTTCATCGCAATCGGTTTACTCAATTAAAAGTTATGGACATTTTTAGTTTCCAAATACATTAGTAGGTAAGGTTAGTATGCAATATATTGCAAATAATAGTATTTCCGTACTATTCAGATTGCGATGAGTTTCGACTACATTTGGAGCTGGGAGTGGGAATGGGAGTGGGACTTGGCGTGGGCGTGGGCGTGGGCGCGGGCGCGGGCGCGGGCGCGGGCGCGGTCGTGGGCGTGGGCATAGGCGTGGGAAAAGGACTGTGGTTGTGGGAGCAGGAGCGGCAGCGGGAGCGGGAGCGAGAGCGGGAGCAGGGGTCAAATCTCTTTCGTCTTATCTTGATGATTCATACATAAAAACTTTCCTCAAGAAATCCTCTAACTAGTAAAAATCTGTTCAGTGGCTTTAAAGTTAAGAGCGGCAATCTAGATAGACAAAAGATACGTACCTATACCATATAAGAAATACTGGTCTGAGAAAAGACAACATGAATGTCCATTGGGGGATTTGCCATAATCACCACGCCAGGCCTGCCTGGATTGGTAATCGCAGTAATGATCTTAATATACACAAGTGAACGCTACTCCTACGCTATTCCTGGTGCAACCCCTTAGTCGCCTTGACGGTACCCACGGGTGGCCCCATTCTAATACGGTACCTACTTAACCGGTATTGTAAAGTTTTTTATTAATAATTATATTAAACCCTGTACTAAAAACTGAACACCAAACACGTGTATACTTATATTGAATTACGTAAACTGTTATGGTTTTCCTATCAAAACAACCAGTCATACATGACCTTTGTAACCTGAGACCCTTAGCCTTTTCCACCCTATTAGTACAGTTAGCGTAGGGGCGAGGTAGCTCTATTTACAATGGATGTTCTACTAATTCAACGTGTAATTTATATAAGTCAGCAATAACTATATGGGTCTCGTTAATCTGATCAGACGAAAAAAGCTGTCGAATTAACAAAACAAAAATCTTTTATTTATGCAATATAACTTACTTGACATAAATTATTAGTATTAGACTTATCCTAGTATTGGTATCCTAATTATCTAAGAAGCGCTGCTTGCGGTCTAGTGCGGGCCGGCGATCATCTGCTAGGAGCGATCTAGGAGTCTGCGCTGTAAGCATTTCGGATAATGTCCGTTGTACTAAAAATCATTTTGTACTCTCTAACGGTCACGTGTCATATTCTGATAAGCATTTGGCGTTTAAATACGATAATTAGATGCCAAGCGCTTATCCAAACCTGACGTGTTTAAACATAATATGAATTTGTATAAGAATATTATCAAATTTCATCAAATTGTAGAAATAAATTCAGACTTATATTTGAATTTATATCGGTAACGACATAGAAACTGCTTCGTCTGGTATTTTTAAGGGATCTAAAACAGACACAAAATATTAAATTAAGCCAAAAAAACTGTTTATTTTAGTTATTAAGTAACTAAAAAGGAACAGTTTTTTGGCTCTCTCCTGAAAAGTTGTCATTTAAACCCTCGCTAATTGACGACATATCAGTACCGCATTTTACATATATGTCGTCCGAAGTAACGAAGGCAGAAACATTCGGATTACAGAATCTTACATAACTGCAGAATAAGTACATCGGCAAGTCTACACGTGACTGTCACGGCCAAGGCTAGAGTGTGTCGTCGTGAAGGTTTTCACGTGACTCCTAGATCTTGTTAGTAGCTCGTATAATTGGCTATTAAGTTACGTCTGAAGAAATATTGTTATCGAATTCTTGTATAACGTAACGTATTCTTGTATATTTTATGGATTTAGTATTCGTACTGATGTTGTATAGTAAATAATATAAAACTGTGTAAAACACCAGAGAGGGTTCAATGCCAGGTGTGAATCAAATTTAAGGAGGTCGATGTCCTAAAAGGTACAGGGAGGGCAGGGATAGCGATTGTTGTTTTTATTCACCATTTCTATTGAGACATGTTTCTTATCGACATTATCATTTCGTTAATCAAATTAATTAATTAATTTAATTTAATTTTGTTATTATTTTTAATTCAATTTTATCATGTATAATTTTGACATTATTATTGTTTATCTATAATTTTATGTAATTCCGACACAATGCAATTTGTTAAGCGGGGAAACGTAGCGAGTGTCCTAGGCACTTTGCAGCACCATTCGCTTTTATTTAAATTAGATGTGTTTGATATTTATTAATTTTCAGCTTGTATGTTATACTCATATTCAATAAATAAAGTATTCTTCCAATTTGTTAACTAAATAAACTGAATAAATAAATAATCAGGTCGAGATGCACTGACACGTGCTTAATTCCGAATAAGCAATTCCATATTAAAGGGGGGGGGGGGGGGGGGGGGGGGCATAATAAGAGCTCGGAACCACCTATACAATTTGCCAGCGCCGCTCCTGGGTATTGTTGCACATCTAATATTAATGACGGACGTCATCATTATTTAATTATTTATTATTAGATATACGCATACATGAGAAGTTTTTGCTTGAAAAACTTGACTGTATATGTGAATATTATAATACTTCTTATAAGATTGTATGTGACGACTGAATGCACCTCGAGAAATTATGATAAATTATTAATTGTATGAAAATATAAATATGAAAATAAAACTACATTACTACTACTTCACAAGACAAGTCTAGTATCAGGTCAAATTATGTACAAAACTTAAGTATGTTTATTAATATTAATGACTAATGTATTGATTAACAATTAGTTAATTTCAAATGTTTATAATAATTATAAGAAATTTAATACAAATATATAAAAAAATTCATATCACTTACCATGAGACGGTCTGTTTCCCCACTTGCAACTTGATACCATAAAAATAAGAACAACTGTAAAAGAACTACAAAAGAGAGAGTCTTTGAAAAAAAAAAATTCTGAAAAGTTCTGAAGTGGTTTTTTTAAGAATTCCTTTTCTCTCTTTGAAACCCGCTCCCCCAGGCCACGTGACTTTCAAGTCACATGCCTGCTAGCTGAAACTTCACAATAGCCTGAACACAACGGCCGAAATTCATACGTTTTCGGGATAAATTCGGAACTTTTTAATTCAAATAGTGATGGGAAACTCCGGGATTGTGGGAATAAAATACGGTCCTGAAACTGTGTACTTCTTTCAGACTTCCATCAAAACAAATACTGTTAGTATAACAAAGCTTTTTGTCGTTCCGTCTATCTATCCGCCGAATAACTAGAGAACTACTGAACCAATTGGCTGAATAATATTTATAAAATTGCCCGGAAATGATGTAAAATTTATGAAGCATTCAGATTCTTTTTTGTAATTTTCTGGTATGTATATTGTACTCCTACTTAACTGCACAACCTACCTACCTACCTTTGTCTGCTATTCAAAGGCTGTCTGGAAGAAATCGCTTTTTAAGACCGCCTAGATGTACATGTGTAAGCTACTATGTTATTGTATCTTTGTTTTTATAGTGCAATAAAGAGTAATTGAACAGAATTTTCCCCAATTTGCAATCGTATAAATTACAGAAATAAAAAAAAATAGAGAGGCAATCTGTTTTGCATTTTGCGCACCCCGGCCGGCACCCGTAACCGTTTACGGAATGGAAATAATTTTCCTTGGTGACCAAATTGTTAACAAATGGAAGGAAACACCCCAAGTGGCATTCGGGGTTCTATATAAGATGTATAGTGGTTCACATGTACTCCACAAGCTGTGTAAGTCAGCTGTATAAGAGCTGTATAGCTTGCTATACAGCTCTTATAGAACCAGTTTGGGCACAAATTAGACAGCCTTAAGTTCACTATGGCTGTACATTAGCGTTATATTAGCAGTTTAAGTAGTAACATCGGGCTTAAAGGCTGACTTACGGCGCTATATGGGACACATGTGAACCATACAACGTCCATGAGCGTAATAAAGAGTAACAAGTGGCTAAATACACAGCCTTCACAGTTATAAAATCCCACAAAAGTACTCCAGTGCTACCTAAAGTTCACGTGTGTCCTAAATTATTTCTTTTATTTATTAATTTTCCTCATTTAGTTTGGTTTTGTGTGTACGCCCGGCCATCAGAAACATTAACTCCGGGGGATATCAATTGGATAAAAATTTATGATAACACGCGGTAAGTATACCTGTTTTAAATACTTAATAATGTTAAATGCCATGGGAATGCAACTTTATCGTGAAATGTATACATATTTACAGCTAAAATATTCACGCGCCTCTGTAAAAACGCGATATTCATTTTAAAATATTTAAAACTGGCTGAGAGGAAATCTACAATTTTCAGTTTTTGATATTATATTGGCATTATAATTATACTACGGTAATTAATTAAAACATGAAACCAAAACTCAATCGCTCTATCTGCGTATTTTGTGATAAATCTGCATGATAATTTTGGAGATTTATATGGTAAATATTTTAGGTTACGTGAACAAAATGGTGGAAATGAAATACGGCTAGAGCGTATATAGGTTCACATGTGTTCTGTTAGAATGCTGTTGGCTATATGAAGTCCCACCTTTGTACCACTACAGAACCAATGTCTATAAATGTATTCTAATGTGAACTTATGTACAGCTTTAAGATGTAATTCAGGTCAATTGTGATCATCGTTTTATTCTTTCATATACTGAAATTTTAGAGATCCGCAATAATAATTATTGTCCGTTAAATCGCCTAGCCCAGGTACTAAGTCAAGTATGAATACCTAAAGTACAAATTTTGTAACAAACTAACAAAAAACACTTTTTGTTTTCGTGTGAGCCACACAGTTTGGTGTCAGAGTATTTACACTTACAAAGACACTACGTTGTTCAAGGAGGTATTTTTAAGAATGTAAACAAACTAGATAAAGAGGGACGAATTTGCGAATATTCTTTTGCAATTTTTCTTCTTATTCCACCGGTTCTCGCTCTTATTTTCCAAGATTTTTTATTCATTTTCACAAATTTTTGCACGCGACGTAATAAACACAATACACGTCAGCTTGTGGGATAACTGTAATAGAATATCACATTCACATTCATGTTCAGCTTACAGCAAATAAGAGTAGTACTTGTGGACAAATAAACTGCTATAGAAGTTAATGGACAACACATGTAGTCCTTTTAACAGCCTACAGTGCACATGTGAACCATTTAAACACTTCTATACAGATAGTAAAAAAGGTTATTTTAATGACCACAAACAACTCCTACTACAGCTACTAGCTGTATAACAGTCTAAAACAAGTAAACATAACAGCCTTTGGCTGTATAAATGACCACGTGTGTTCTATTAATATGCTAGCTGTATAACATCGAACAAGTAGACCGTTAAACAGCGATTGCCGTATCTCTACCCTCCTATAATGCTCTTAGTCAGACGGCTGACTAAAGGACAGTTGTTAGAGTATTATAACACCAATAACCGTATAAAAGTATAACTCTACACTCCTATAAGTCCCTTAGACAGGTATAGGTGGTGTTAATCGCAATAATGCAGCTTATACATCACGAGTGAACTGTAATAATGCTTTAAGTTCACATGGGAACTAAATGTGTACTCTTAAATGGAGTAAAATGCTACTTGGGACCGCACCGGCGTAGATCTGTCCCTGCTACGTCAAAACGCTAGTTAATTCTAGGAACGTCCTATTACATCAACACAGTCATTATATTTATTTACTACTAACATCTTGGATGGAAGGTCTACATCCGGTATATGACGTTGATAGGCTGATGACTTTATCATTGTATCTGTGTATTTTTTATCGAGCAATAAAGGGTACCTAATTGAATTTAATTGAATTGACAACAGCACGAAAAACATTTATTTTAAATATAGCCCTATTCTTATCGATGTCGGTAAGTAGGTTAGTGGTAACAGTTGAAATATGTGTCGTTATCTAGTTTGATTAACCCAGAATTACATCATATGCTGTCGTTGATAAAATTCATAGATACGTAGTCATGATGTCGGACGAGCCTTACGCAATATTGTTAAAATAATCTTAGTCTTATCGGACAGTTTATATTTAAAATGTTAAAATAACTTTGTGACATTACCGGATTAAAAAAACAGTATTAGTTTTAATATAAGGGCGGGCCACATATGCCGCAGAACCGACGGCTGTTGGGGCAGACGAGTTACATGTCATTTGTCAAAACGAATTTAAAACTAATTATTTAGACAATGTCAACACTTATTTTCTAAGAACTCCCGTAAATTATAGGGGCACATTGCAATAAGATATTTTTTTAACATTATTTTCAATTTCTTATCTGGCAGTTCCCTCAACTCCATTGGCAGCTTGTTATATACTTTAACCGCATTATACATCGCGGTGCGCTCAAAAAATGCAGTATTTGAGGTAGGGAGACGCAGTTCTGGAGTGGAGACTGCGGATCGGTACTCGCAGGGTGTGACGCCCGGGTTGACCGACGCCCTGAAGAAGGTGGCCGACCGGGTGTGGTGGCGTTCATTGGGGAACGCCTATGTCCAGCAGTGGACTTCTAGGGGCTGACATGATGATGATGATAAGGGTTTTAAACGGACTCTAGAGTAGGATTTCGCAAACTACCTACAAGTCGCACATGAAACTATAGACCGTCATAACTCAAAAAATGCAGTGTTTAGTAATACAAAAAAAAAACGAAAAAAAAAACGTACTCGATTTCCTCTATCTTTGTTTTTCATTTTGTAAACAAATAATCATAGCCTTAGGTAATAAATCAAAACTGCGATTTTTTTACTCGTTTTTTTGTTTATAAAGTTTAAAAAAATTACATTATAATTTTTTAAACTTTCAAATCGTGTTTTCTCAAAACACGCTTTTTTGAGTTATGACGGTTTATGATTTCATGTGCGAAGTGTTGACGTTGTATTTAATGCATTAATAAATACCTATGTACGATCGACACAAATTTCCCACAACTTCTCATCGTAGTCCTTAGATCTTGGGGTGATCACGTTTGATTACATTAAGCCACATACCCTCAGGTGGGCTGCTTCCTCATTTCCCTTTAGACTGAGGAAAATCCCAGAATATTCCCGGGGTGGGATTGCGTTTACGTCAACGGCAGCGGTCCGATCACGTTCACGTTTACAGCGGCCACGTGAGCACGTGGCCCCGTCGTCGTCGGCTGACATTTTTGCACAAATCTCTCTTTATATATTTTGTATAGACCGGCTACAGGGCAGGAGTATAGCTACGGAGAAATTAGGCCGGATTAAGGGTTTTATTGCCGTGTAGTTTCCGGTAGAGTAGAATAGGACCACTCCAACTCTTCCCGTGGATGTCGTAAAAGGCGACTAAGGGAATACATTATAAAACATACATCAGGCCTCCCCAACCCGTCTGGCCAGCGCGGGGAGTGTAGGCCAAATCCTCCGTCTGTCTCCAGCAGATGAGAGAGGGTTGTGCTCCTGTAGTGGAGACAAAAATAACCTGATTATGATGAAGGGTTTTATTGTAGGGGGTGGGGTGAAAGAGGGATGCTAGTTTTTGGTAAAAAAAAATCAATAATCAATCTTTTACATTACTCAACTTATTGACAACCGAGTTACATGACGAAAACGTCATGTAACTCGAGCACTGTATTTCTTGTTAAGCTAGTTAAGAAATTAGTTACTTAATGGGATGAAAGAGTTCCATTCTGTAACTGGCTTCGAACTGGGAAATTAAATTTTTTATTCCGTACCTAATTACGAAAGGCTACGAAATGGTTTCCGCTAGTGTTGAGCTGAAAATACACATGAATTTAACTGTACAAAATAACCGATGCTAGTACCACACCCCCGGTACTTTCAGATTTAGTAGCATACTACAACTACAGACGCACAAGCCGATCTGCAGTTCCGAACCACATTTATGTGTGTGCGAACGGTGGCGGCAGCTAACTGCCAACAGTGCTCTATTTTGCGGGTGACTCTAAACTGGCGGGAGGAGTTGAGTATCGCTTCTTTACGTAGTAATATTTTGTATTCGCTGCTAAAAATACATTAGTAGGAATATTATTCTTATTTGCGCCATTTTGGTCTTACGAACGAATTGACAGTGTTTTCCATTTCCAAAAAAAAAAATTATGTCAGTGGGCAGTAGACTGAATGACGTTTGATTCTTTGGTCACTAGATTTAAATGCAACTGTTGCAAGTCGCAATGGACATTCAAAACTAACTTTACATCTCTCATATTCGGTAAGTAGTTCCTTATTACCCCCAAATGGGGCTTATAGATGACCAATTAGCGCTCTAGGGTAATAATGTAGCTAGAAAAGCCCTAGGGCGGTAAGTAATTTAAAAAAAATAACTCTTCACTCTTTCAAAAAGTTCGCGTACATCTAACCATCATACTGGCAATAGACATTATGCATTCAGCCCAATGACAAAAGAGGTCGCTTCGCTATTCAGCCTTGTCTTCGTATAATAGTCATCAATTTTAAATATCGAACGGCGAAGCTCAATTTCGTTCTTAAAAAAAATAATTAAAAAAATATATGAAAAAAGGCGGGAATAGAAATCTTTTACTTTAAATAACTAATAAAATGTTTTATTCTTGTAATGCCGGTTTTTTTCTACTTACCTCACAATCCAGATGTAAAGCAGAGTAGTTAGCTCGGGTGTAAGCATCAATTGCACCCTCGAAATATCTCGGGCTGCAATTGATGCCTTACAGCCCTTGGCTACTAATCTACTATTGCTGTGCTGGCCTAGGCTGGCATAGAGATGTTGTCGCCAAATATGAGGTGGCGAAATAAAGAAAAACTTATTTCGGAGCACGTTTAATTAGGGTGGCATGTAATGTACACTCTGTTGGTAACCTAATAAATAAAAAAAATCCCACTAATATTATAAATGCGAAAGTTTGGATGTTTCGATGTTTGTTACTCAATCACGCTTCAACCACTGGACGGATCGGAATAAAACTTGGCACACATATTCCATTACATTTACATTACATATTACATTATGTCCTGGAAATAGGACATACTCGTATATAATAATGTGATGTTCAGTTGTCCACGCGGATGAAGTCGCGGGCTACAGCTAGCCTTACATAAAATTATAATGGAAAGTTTTACTCTTTGACCTTTTTTTTCTCTGCTCTTCGATAGTAATTATCTAGGCTATCTGCCGCTTCAAAAAGTATTTTTTTTAAACATCCTAAGCAAATCAGAATTGCTTGTTAATAAAAGGACAGTTCCGTTATAGAAACAATCAATTCTGATCTCGGTGTTTTATAATGTGATCGATTTGTATCCCAAAATAAACCATTCTAGAACAATGTTCAGAATCGGGAACCAGATTTATCTCTCATGAATTTTTCACAGAGAAGATTAAAAAAAACGAAGTAATGTGATCTGTTTTTCACTAGCTTCTGTCGTTGGATTTGCTCGACCCCATTCTCCATCGTTAGAAAAAACGAAAACCCAAAGAAATTCTAACGAATGTGGAATTACCTTTAAGTACTTATCGTCAATCATTCTAATAATCTGTCCAATTCAATGTCCAATCTGACTATATATATTCACCTCACCTACAAATGTTTTTGGACACCAATTTGACAAATTCTTTGTACAAATGGAAAATCTGGTCTTTATGACACAGGTTTACCTAAAATATTTAAACACCGTTAGGTTACCTACCGCTCTATTTAGTTGGGTAGCTGTAAATATTTATTATAAAACATGTTATATATTAATTATAGTTAAGTCGCAGATTGCAAAACGCGAAAATATACGAATCACATGATTGGCGAATACTTAGCTCAAGTTGGCGAAACCCTTCTAAGTGTCCTAAGGGCGAAGTGAGCAAGTTGATGACTCCTGAAAAATGAGGTTCTGCTTTTCTGACTAAAGTGGAATTTGATAAATGTGGCCTAAATCGTCTTTTTAGTCTCCCTGAAGTCTTCAAATATATCTCTGATTCGACTCAGGACACTCAGCTATACAATAGGGAAAACTCATGAAAATCCGTGAACAAGTTGTCTCCCCCACGACCGGTCAAACAGACTATGTCAGGCAGGACTCCGTCACTCGATCGAACCTACCGCGATAACTACTTTCGGGCCGCCCCGGTGTGGTTCTCGGGGTAATAACAACGCTAAGTCGAGCGCCTTAGACGCATTTTTGTGGGTTGCGCGGCATGTGAAACACCGCCCGCTGCCCGCACATCGCGCTCTGTCTATACGGAGTAATAACAAAGCTAACATTAGATAAATTTTTGCGTATATTGTCTGAAAGTAGGTGCTTGAAAGCGTAGGTATTTTCATTTTAATTACTTCCACTAATTGTGTTCGGCCCACGCAAACAGTGTATATAACGAATTTTCTCATAATTTTGCACCTACCACTCAATATCTGCATGACCCAAAGGTCAACTGGTAGAGAATGCCATATGGGCATTATATTCGCTTTCTTGTACTGTGTGTGCAATACAAATTTTAAATAAATAAGTTTTACTAGGAAGCGGTGTATCTGATACGTAGTAACTATGATAACTGATATAGTTTCCCACAACATTTTTTTTCGATAATATTTTCAATGTATTTACAGACTTCCATACCCTTTCTGTTTTATTAGATAAATCATAAATGGATTATGTGCATAAGTTTTGTACAAACGTGCGTCACGTGTCTGCATCTCCATAAAAATATCTAAAAGTACCTAAAAACTCTTGTATTTATGTGCATCTATGGAATGTTTTTCTCCTATTTAGATGGTCACGTGAATTTCTACAATCGTAATTTTTTATTAAACTCTGATAAGCAGGGATCGGAATTTGGTAGTGTCGTTTATGTATTTTTTGATATTAAAATGTATAACAAAACGAATATACCTACTTTTATTTTTACTACTAAGTTACCTCATAACATTCACTGCAACATACAGATCCAATTGTACACATACATAGTCCTCTATCCATATTCAAGGTTTGATCTGAGGCTGCGATTTCGAGAATTTTTCAAAATGGCCGACAGTAGTTATGCCAGGCTCTATAGTAAAATGTTACATGCCCTTTCTATTACTATATAAGATAAATGCATATATGAATGATCAATACGATATCCCGGGATTCCGAAATCAATATTTAAATACTAGCTGTGCCCGCGGCTCCGCTCGCGTGGACTACAGAATCCGCTCCCGTTCCCACTTCCGCTCCCGTTCCCTTTCTCGCTTCCACTTCCACTCCCATTCAGACTCTCATTCTTTCAATTCCAATCCTAAAACAGACCGAAATGTGTTCTATTACTTATCCTTAGACCCCCAATTTAGTTTTTGCAAATATCTTCAATGTACAGACACGCGAAGTTTACGTTTATATTTATTATTCGCAAGTACATTAATGACGCTACCTAACTCCGATCCCTGGTTATGAGGACCATTGTCTTTATTTAACTTTATGATTTCGCTAGCTTCACCGGCGACTTCAAATTCAAATTCATTTTTTTAATTCAGATCAATTTCCATATTATTTTTACTAGAATCTTATACACTATGTGTATGCTACGAGTAGTTGATTTGAAATTAAAACGCCTAAAATGAATGATTTTACGCCCGAGACTTCATCCACGTGGAATTTCAAATTTCCTTTTTAGGGATCCGTCAAAACAATACCCTTATACTGATGCTTTTTGTCCGTCCATAACTCGAATCCTACTAGACCGATTGTGACGTAATTTGGAAAACACCTATATGAGTACTACGACACACGTGTGTATCGCACACAGCGTACAACGTACACTTTGCTGACTTCTCAGTGGTTGCCTGTCGTCCCTCGTATCACTAACTTTCCTATCTCAGTTTTTTTTCTTCTTTTATGTCAGGGCATCCTGCTGGTATCCTGCTCTCTCACGTTCTCACGTTCTCTATTATTATTATTATTATTATTCATATTTTATTTCAGACTCATGTCCATATAATTGTTAGTAACATAAAATCCTTAAAAACTAAAACTAAAGCTGTGAAACATACAATAAAGGTAACATATTTAAAATAGGTATATACAAGTTTTTTTTTTATTTGACAATTTATTTGGCACTGGAGAGGTGAAGCCTCACCCAGTGCCTCAGCAGCCTCTATGTTTTCCACTAACGTATATAGCGTATAGTGCATGATGACACTCCCCACTCCTTTTCTAAATCGCTTACATTTCATTGTATTCGTTATATTACCACCATTTATATTCCGTTATTATGTAAGTAGTAGATGTACATATTTTTATTATAAATCGAGCCCCACGTGTGTGAATGACCATAAAAATATATTAATGTATACCTAACAAACAGCATGTATGCCTCAAACGTGAATTTCTACAGTGATACTTTTTTACTGAAACACTTTTTTTATTCTAGCTTTATAATCGTCCAAATAACATGCAGTAAAAAGGGAATGCAGTAGCAGTCTTTTGTTTTAGACACTTGAAACGATAAATTTACTTATTTTTATAAGAATTCATAATTGTTGATAATATGACCAATAAACTTGACATAACGATTTAAATTATTTATTTAATATAAAAATCTACTTTTTGTGACTTAAATATAATAAATAATAAAATAATAATAAATAAATATCTCAGATATTCACACCAATTATCCAGTCCCAAACTAGGCAGAGCCTGTGCTATGGTTACTAGATAACGGATAGGCATACTTAAATAAATATATAAACATCCAAGACTTGGGTACAAACATTCATATTCATCATACGAACATTTGCCCCTAGCGGGATTCGAACCCGCAACCTCCGGCGTGGCAGTCCGAGGGCTACCCGTTCCGCCACGGAGGTCGTCATATAAAATATAGACATATGCTGTCGCCGACTTTTTGTAGGCATTATCAAGCTCTACATTTCTTTAGAACTCAATCATACAGGTACCTACCTCTCATCATTAAGGCAGCGTTCGTAAGAAACATTTTCGTTCGACCGTTTTTTCTCAGACTTACTATGCAAATCCGACTACCACGAAAAAGTCTTTTCGTTTTTCGGGTTAATATATAGCATATAACACTCACAAATAACGTAGCTTTCTATTGGTAAAAGAATTTTGTAAATCGGTTCAGTAAATCCAGAGATTACCCCCTACAACGTCACAAACTCACAAACTTTACCTCTTAATAATATTATTATATTATAATTATATATATAGAAGTATAGTATTATAAGTATAGAAGTATAGATATATTTGAATTTGAGTGAGTAGTCCACGCGAGCACAGCGAGTTATAAATGTACAACTTCTCGGATCGACTGTACCTAATGTTATGTTTTGAAGCTGAAGTGACAAATTGTCTAATTATGTGTTCTTGGTATTGTACTGTCCTCTGTAGATAAAACACATTGTTGTTAATGTATTTCGTACATGTTGTTTCCTTATTATTAGCTTCATTGAAACATTAAGGCGTTCTTATTTATTAATAAAAACTAATGGAATATTTTGACGGCTGCCACAAAAAGCAGGCGTGACATCTCTCGCTTCCTTGAGAAAAACTATAAGTAATAGGTTGGTGTGTAAACATATTTGCCCACCATAATATTGCTAGGTAAAGAAGCGACACTCATTTCCCGCCCTTTTGAAGTCCCCCGCAAAATAGGGCACGGCACTGGGCAGCTACTGGGCAGACACCGGCCGCCAGAGCCGCGAGATCGACGGTATAAGTTAGAAGAAGAAACTCTCTCCCCAGCGTCGGATTTACACATTTCCGCCAGTAGGCTATTCAAATTTTGCCGCCCCTACCGACCTCCACAACACCCAAGCTCACAAATATATTAATTACAATTTTCTGGTCAACGAAATTGTAACTTTATGATTTGTGCACTATCGTCCTAATTACAACACCTTTTTCCCGTAATTAGTATGATTGTGAAGTAGGGGACCAATGTGTCAGTTTCTTTTTAAAGTTTATGAATAATTAATTGTAAATTTATTGAACCTAATAAGACAATAATGGGCCTGATTCTGAAGGCACACATTTAAAATTTGACAGCTCTAAGATTGGTTTCGTCTTTATCTTCATAATACTGTGTGACAAGGATAGCAACAGTTTTAGTGCTGTCAAATTTTAACGTTGTGCCTTCAGAATCGAGCCCAATATTTATATATTAAAAATGTATACGCAAATATATATTTTTTCTATGCAAAATACCTTGACCAACATTTATAAATGAAATATTTGTCGAATAGCGTAAGGAACTTCGTTCCCATCGGATGTCCCGCGACACCACACGGCTTGTTTTAATTTCTGTAAGACATAAAAAAAGCCATTTGGCCTCAAATCTGCTACCCTAGACTCCATCCTACTCAGCCTGCTGGCAAATCGGCCACTGACTACTAAATACTAATAATGACTAATAAATGTTGTGTACAAAGGCGAGCTTATCTGTAAAAGAAATCTCTTCCAGGGAACCTTACTGGGTGTGAGCCAAGGCAGTAAGAGTGAGGGGGCAAAATAAGTGCATAATAGACTACATAATACCTAAATACCTGAACTACTTGATATGATGATAATGAGGCTAAATAATTTACCACAACGTCATTCATGTCATGAGTATTCATGAGTTCATGCCACGACACTTCGCCGTAACTTACGCACGGAATTGACGCCACGTGCGAGAAACAAAAAAAAACTAATTTACTATAAATAACTTTTAAACTGTCATTAATATGATTGGTAGTTAGAGTTTCCCAGGGACATGTTTAAAAATAAAACAGTTACTAATAATTTTGATAATTCCAACATACGGCGAACAACAAACATGAAAAAAACAAACTTTTTGTTTACCAACGATCTATATGTACTACTTAATGGAGCGTTCCAAACAATCGCTCTGTTCCACGCAAGGAGCCGCAACTCGGATACATTCACAATGAAACTTGTGCAGTTACTACGCAGAACATTTAATTATTACTAAATATTGACGCTACGGGTAAATAGCTCAATATTGAGTAAATTATTAAATGTTCTGCGCCGCAGTTGCGTGGAACAGAGCGATTGTTTGGAACGCTCCATCTAGTAGTACATAGAGATCGTTGTTGTTTACGGTCTAAAAATAAACTCACAAGATAATTCTGTGAATGTTATTATTAGCCTGAATGGGGCGGTGTTAAAAATATTATCCATATTTTCCGAATTATCTTAAATTAATACTAAACAACAATACCATGTCATATACAAAACGATAGCCTAGTTGATAACGGTTTGACTGCTGTTCCAGGATTCTCCGGATCGATCCCGGCTCGACAAGTCTACAACTAAAATCTCACAACACAACTTTTCTTTCTGACTTTTTAATTGTTTATCAATCAATCAATCAGTCTGTCACGAGCTGTATGAGGTGAAGTTGATATTTCTGCCTAGATACGAAAAAAGGCTGCTATGTTTATAATTAATAATATGATTGATAAATTCGAGTTCGTCAATCAATCGATTGACTGACTCGATTGATTAAAATTAACTAACGATTAAAATTATTGAAAATTGTTATTTTGAAGAAATGATTAATAAACATTTGAAAGTAGATCAATCGATTGACTGATTAAAAAATAAAATGTCGGAAAGAAAAGTTGTGTTGTGAGAGTTTAGTTGTATGACTTGTCGAGCTGGGATCGATCCCAAGACCTCACAGCTGTCAGACCTTTATTAACTAGGCTTGGTCATTTAAAACGTCAAAACTAACAGTTAATACTATGGCATTTTCCTTAACAAATAAGTCTAGCGATAGACAAATACGGTCTAGGTAGAGTTACGTAACGCGACCTTGCGCGGGCGCATTGCGTAACGAGCACGTGTGGGGCGCACGTGGCGCGGGCACGAGGCCGCGGGTGGGGGGCGGAGGGGAGGCTATATATGAAATAATAGCTAAATATGCAATTGTACATATGTAATATGCAATTTGTTACAATGTATGGGTTGTTTATGTGTGGAAATGTAATGTCTTCGTCGGAATACAGGCTGTGGTGACGCGCATTAGGAAACTTAGAGTGTAACCAACACACCGAAAATTACATCAATTATTTTTTATATATTACCTAACATAGTTTTTCGCAAATAATTCGATACTTTGAGTGGTAGTCTAGAAGGCTGTCGAAATTGATTTTTAGCGAAATTCGTGGTTACGTAAATTCTAGTTTTTTTTACTACCTGCGGCATCATGTGCTATGAGTATTGACGTCAAAAAGAGAATAATGTATTCCAATTTTGAAAAAAATAAATATTTTGAATTTTGTATTTTTTTTGAATTGTGAATTTTGTATAGCACATGATGCCGCAGGTAATAAAAAAAAGTTACTCAACTGTAAGCGACGACAATGTAAACTTTTCATACACTGTATACAAAATCAAATCAGTATAAGTCGATAAAGAGAGTACTTATATTGTAGATTATAGATAAACACTACGTGATCCCCATTTTAATTAAATACATGTAAATAATATAATATCACAATCAAAGTATTAAGTTACGCAATCATCTGTGGACTGTACCTCGCACTTTGTATCTGTTAGGAAATCAGTTCAGCAGGTCCAATGTGATAAGAGCGCATACATATATGGTGTAAATTAATGATATTTGATTTTATTTAACATTAATAAGAAAATGCATCACATGTCTTACATAACTCACAAATTATAAACCTCTTGGGTTTGCCCTATGTGCGGTGAGGCCGCTCGGTCACAGCATGCCATGCTAACGCTTGCTGTGCATTGTAAAGAAAGTTAAGGTAAATATAACAGTGCAGATGACAAATTAATACATATATTTCAATAGATATATGTATAAATTTGTCATCTTTACTGTTATCTGTTCCATTATCTGTTCATCATTATGGAACATCTATATATATCGTAGCTAATATAGGAGTACAGACTTGCCTATATTTGTGAATTTATTCTCAAATACCGCAAGCACGAAATTTTTTTATAGTATGGCATCATCAGTCCGTATCAGTGCACTGAGGATAGATTGAACCCGATTCTGGGTTTCTGCTACCCGTCCTGAGCATATTCGCTCCATCTAGCAGGAGAGCTTCCAACTCATGTCGTGGTCTCGACTCAAGAACCAAGTCTACCGGGTTTTTCGGCAGATAAAATATTCAAGCTTTTCAACAGCCGGCGTCATTATGTTCACCTTCAAGAGTTGAAGAGAAAACACCAGTTCATCGTTTTTGTGATACAATAAGTTTCTAGTCCTTACACAGATTCTGTATTAATTAAATATCTAGCTGTTGCTCTCGACTTCGTCCGCGTGGACAACTTAACATCACAAATTATGTTTTTCCCGTAGGAATAGGATGTTTTATCGGGATAAAAAGTATCCGATGTCCTATTCCAGGACCTAACCTATATGTGTGCCAAGTTTTATCACGATCCGTCCAGTGGTTGAGGCGTGATTGAGTAACAAACATCCAAATATCAAAACTTTCACCCCCAAAAATAGAGTAAATCCTACTATTATAATCCTTCCTACTAATACTAATATTAGTAGGATAGTAGAATTTCCTCTACTTTGGGGGGTTACGGTACCCGCAGGCCACTGCCAGTAAATAATAATAATAATTTAATAATAATTTATTTTCAAATAACTTCAGATTACAGTGGGTACTTATGTATAACTATGTATATATGGCATGCGATAGGGATCCCTGCTTCCTAAACTAGGTATAAACCTGTGCCTTAGGAGACTTAATGCCAGGGTAAGCACGTATGCAGGGAGGGGAAAAGAAGGTCAAGAGAGGTCTAATTTGAACGAAGTAGATCCTGGTATGGTGGGAAAGCCTATGTTTAATAGTGGACGTCAACAGGCAAAGAACGATATTGTTAAAAGATTTTAGTGCGTCGTTTCCATGTTACTAAAAATACCACTGGAATTTCCCCCATATCAAAACCAACCTAGGTATATAATGTAGGTTAGGTAATGTGGTTAGGTATGACTGGCTACTGCGCAATTATGTGATGATGAGTTATCATTGTTTTTATAGTTTCTGGTTTCTTCTATAATACGGGTCGTTGATATTTGATAGGGTGATGATTTTAAGATGGAGCATCCTTTGTTAAGCCTTTTGTTAAATGGAAAGCCAATAAGGATCGGAGATTTTTCGTTTCCTGTACCAACGGCGAGCAATAGACGCTATAAGTTAGAAAAAAGAAGCATTGTATGTTGTCGACGTATGACTTTGTCCCTTTCGATCGCACGCTCGGTGCCGACATCCCTACAATAATTTACGCACACAAACAATGGAGTGTGCTTAAAGTATATACTAACCCTGCATAATTAAAATAAAACACGTTTTACAATAAATTGTTTTCAACAGTTTTTAATGTTTTAAACGCTCTGTTTAAAACAACTTGTTGTCAACCTGTAGGTACATATAAAAAAAAACAATATCGTTATCTTAAATAATCATTCAGGATATCCTACAGGGTAAACAAAGAGACATTTCAACGTAATAATGTTACGAAATATTTGTTAGTTATCGGATATTAAGTATGTATACAATCGGATAAATACACTTATCGCGGGCAGTGTAATGACTCACGCAGCTATTTAAAGGTCATACACTAATGTTTATCATGCAGTAATATACTTACTAACCTTGTGGTTCCCGGCTTAGAATAGGGCCACCCCCAATCTTCCCGTGGGTGTCGTCAAGGCGACTAAGGGTTGCACCAGGGACGGGCAGCGTTCTTCTGTGTATAACAACTGCAATCACCAATCCGCCTGGCGAACGTGGTGTTTATGGCAAATTCCCCAATGGACAGCCCATCACCAAAAGTGGCATCCTACTGGGGAGGCTGTTTCGGCTGATGATAATCCTACTAATATTATAAATGCGAAAGTTTGGATTTTGGATGTCTGGATGTTTGTTACTCAATCACGCTTCAACCACTGGACGGATCGTGATGAAACTTGGCACACATATAGGTTAGGTCCTGGAATAGGACACAGGATAGATTACAGACGATTTTTAACCCGAAAAAACATCCTATTCCTACGGGAAATACATAATAATTTGTGATATTAAGTTGTCCACGCGGACGAAGTCGCGGGCAACAGCTAGTAATTAAGTGTATATATAGTACCTATATATTTTCTCATCTACAAGACAGCAGAACCTAGTACAACAATATTATAAATTCCAGATATATCATATATGTATCATCCATCATCATATCAACCCTTAGGCGTCCACTGCTGGGCATAGGCTTTCCCCAATGAACACCACCATTCCCGGTCTTCCGCCCTTCAGCCGCTTCCGGCCACCTTCAGGTCGTCAGTCCATCTGCGGGGCGCCCCAATGATGCCAAATATAGGAAAAAAAAACAAAGTATATACTATCCAAGTAGGTAGGATTACAATCTACTAACACTCGTTTCAAGTGATTATTTAATTCGCATTATTCGTAGGCGTATCCGTAAATTGAAACGTAGAAAGTAAATGATTCATACTCTGAGATACAAAAATCCATAGACAATATTACAGGAAAAAGTACTTCACATATTCGACTTGATTCATCCAAACTTCCGATTCCGGTAACTGAATGACTCACAATTTGGCGCCAAATTCTCGATGACGCCAACGACGCCATTTTAGTTCTATTATTTTTTTCAAAAGTCAATGTCAATGACGATGATCGTCAGGTTATTATGCCTTATGTAATCTATTACTAGAATCGTGTTGTTTACGTAACACAACCGGCTATAATGCGCGTGACGTCAAATCGTTTATAACCTCTTTCTAGAAGATTTATACAAAAAGTTTGATAAAGTAGTCTTGCAATTCCAAAAAGTTTTTTTACAGCATCGAAATACAGGAGGTAAAACTCCTTTGTGTTGTAACCTTGTAACCCGAGTATTATCTTGTTTCAAAGTTCTGTAGGCTTTCCACGGTTATAGCCTTTGCGTACAAAATTACGTCTGTGCTCTCCTAAAACGCCGATCGTTCTATTTCTATCGGTGGGGACTAATTGCGTCATAAACTCATAACCCAAATTTTATGAGAAAATGTTTCGTTACATAAATTTTTTGAGTTTTTAAATCATTTAAAAATACATGTAACAGAAAAGTAAATTTTGTAGGAGGGTTTATTATCGATCTATACAAACATATTATTTTGTAGTCGTTATTATCCAAGTACATTATAAAACATCAATCAGGCCTCCCCAACCCGTCTGGCCAGCGCGGGGAGTGTAGATCAAATCCTCTGTCTGTCTCCGGCAGATGAGAGAGGGTTGTGTTCCTGCAGTGGAGACAAAAATAACCTGATGATGATGATGAATGATTATCCAAAAACTAATATTTTGATTAAGATTAAGATTTTGATATTTTGACTAAGATTTGTGATAACTGATAGCCTCGTTGGCCTAGTGATTGGACGTGACCGGCAAAGGTCGTGGATTCAATTCACACTAGGGACAGACAACTTTGTACAATTTGTACAAGTTAGTACCGGTCTGTATGATGTATTAGTCCTATCCTTGTTTACTTCCCATAGCATAGGAGAAATCCTAGTTTGGGATTAGACAAGTGTATGTAATTTACATTATCATTTTCAACTTGCAGTATCCAATGCTTTTGCATAAATAATAAGGTATATATTACTCTAAATAGGTGACCATAGCAATCATTGTGGTCTATTTATATTTTGTTTCAAAACAAGTAGTAATTTAATATGCAAATAATTATACAACCAGTTACGCAATATTTTATGACGTAACGGAAATGGGAGTTTCCGTTAACGATACCTACAGTGGTACAGGAAACTAATACTTATTGATTTGAGACTTGTTGGTGGGTATGAAATTGGTTGTACAACCTATTATCTATGTATGTCGTTTAAGTGGTATTTTGGTCATAGCGTACGTACGTAACGTGTGGGTACGTACATAACGGATAATTGAAAAAAAATCACACACACACAGAAGCGTGAGAAAGGTCAAAATGCGTGTGCGTTAATTGATATAGGGCTACTGAATCCAGCGCACGAACATAGTCGATGGAGAGAGGGACAACATTATAAGTCAACAAACTAAGTGCTTCTTTTTCAAACTTATAGCGCAGATTTCTCCTCGGTTATTGTTTTGTATGTATTTTTTTTCTTTTGTGTGTGCAATAAATTGTAAAATAAATAAATATTCTCTGGTATGGGTACATCCCTTTAATGCATAGACGATGTGGCTCACCTTTAGTTTTCTTATACGGTATCCAAGGTGCGACTGGGGACCGGTGATTTTCTGTCCCAGTAGCCACGCCAGAGGCGGCACTAGGAAGTTTTTCAGGTGGTGCGAGATCTCATTACAGTAAATGCCACGGTAAGCAATTATGAAGCAAAGGAGGTCTAAATGGAAGAAAATCAACGGCCCTGGTGTTTTTTTTATTGTTGATGGGTTTGCGCTTTACCTCAATCTCGCCTGATGGTAAGTGATGATGAGGCCTAAGGTGGAGCGCGCTTAGCCACTCTTCCTTTAAAAAGATCTAAATTGTACTTGTCCGGAAATACCCAAGCTGGCAGGGAGTTCCATTCCTTAGCAGTTCGCATTATGAACGAGGAAGCAAAACGCTTCGTGCGAGAACGTGGTATGTTTAAGGATGAAGTCCCTCACCACGCCTGGTAGTCCGGTGATTGAAGGGGGATGGAGGAATCAAGTGTGGTGGGAAAGCCTATGTTTGTCAGTGGACGTCAACAGGCGAAGAATGAGGATAATGACGGCAGTTCAGTGGAACGCTGGAATATTCAACTCAGCACGCATTTTATTCAGTTGCAGGTTATTTAGGGCACAAGGACTAGGACAGTAAATAAGGATAATTGTCAATAACTATCTAATATAATTAATTAAGTTTTACTTGACATACTTAAAAAATTTAATCTAATCTAATCAAATTAATTAAGCAATTTTATACAACTTAATATTTGCATGTCGTTTGAAATGGCTGAGCAGGAGAACTAGTTTTATGTTTCTACACCTTGTTTTGTACCCTGTTCAGAAGCAAATAAATAATCTTTCTTTCTTTCTTTCTTTGTGCCACGTACGGCAACACCACACGATACAACAAAGTGAACAGTTTAAACTGAATTGTTTTTACATCATGCCAAGCATGATCAGCGGGGCCAAAGTCCTACGATAAAAAAACAATGTCTCACATTAGTTTATCACTTCAGCAAATATTATGCAACGCACTGGGTAATTTATGACAAGGACGGTATTTCTGTTTATAATAACAACAGATAAAATTATTTACAAGGAAAAATATTTTGTTGTGTTGTTTACTAGAGATTTCTTGAAGTTTTTATTTTGTGTAGGCCAAATATACATATGCTTTTTACAAAGACCTAGTGACGCCACTCAATACGTCATATCAATTAGCGTATAAGCGGCATACATACATAATGCTCACGCCTTAGGCCCAAAGGGGTAGGCAGAGAAGATGTATCGCCACTTTGCGCAATCCAATGTCGCAAAGCGACTTTCCTTCGCAACGGGCAAAATGTGAAAATTGAGTTAATAATTTGTTATATTCATAATAAACCTATAATAGTTAAGTATCGTTAAAAATATAGCAAATATACAACGATCTCTATGTACTACTAGATGGAGCGTTTCAAACAATCGCTCTGTTCCACGCAAGTAGCTACAACTCTTTCACATTTACTTTGAAACTTGTGCAGTTACTACTCAGAACATTTAATTATTTACTAAATATTGATATTATTTAACCGTAGCGTCAATATTTAGTAATAATTAAATGTTCTACGTAATGCACAAGTTTCATTGTGAATGTGTAAATAAATTTGCTCTGACTGTCATTTAAAGGTATCAAAAACAAAACAAAAATTTAATTTTTTTTTGGAAGAAAACATTTGTTCCTATTATGACCCTATACACTTGGTGCAATGCAATTTACTTTCATACAGGACCATATCAAAAAATACTAAATAATTAAATATTACTATCACCCCCCCGTCAGTTTAACGTCGCCCGCAAAACAGAGCACGGCTGGCAGCACGCACTACTGGGCTCCCGCTGTCCGCCGGAACGACAGAGCGACAATATGATAGAAACAAAAACACTTGTGTTGTTGATGTTGTTGTCCGTCTCTCGATGGACTATGTTCAGCAGCCCTACAATAATTTATCCACACACACATACGTGTACGGACAGGCTGTTGCGCCTGTAGTAGTAGGTAATTAAGACTATTCGCTTGTATATTTCATTCCAGATTAATAGTCCTATGAAAACCAACGCTATTTACGTCTCGGTAACATATACATGAAAGGGTCACCAGCAGCAAAAACAGGTTTGTATTACCATGTAAACTTTGCAGTCCACTTAGGAACACCATCTATTGTGTATTTTGTTTTCGAGACGCAAATGCGTTTGTTTTCATAGGACTATTAATCTGGAATGAAATATAGGTATAGAGTGTCGGGATTGGTGTGACAATCATCATCATCAGGTTATTTTTGTCTCCACTGCAGGAGCACAGCCCTCTCTCATCTGCCGGAGACAGACGGAGGATTTGGTCTACACTCCCCGCGCTGGCCAGACGAGTTGGGGAGGCCTGATTGATGTTTTATAATGTATTCCCTTAGCCGCCTTGTGCGACATCCACGGGAAGAGTTGGAGTGGTCCTATTCTACTCTACCGGAAACCACACGACAAACACGCGGTGTGACAATATTATGTCTTATTTTAAGAAATAGTTTTATATAAACCGAAAACCTTTAGCTTTGCAGGCAAATGATCGAGCTACTACTCTACTACTAAACCAAGCATTCAAATTTTCTTAAAATACCCGACCGCCCAGCGTGGTGATTAAGACATAAACCTCAATAAATGGGAGATTTCTGGCCTTATGCAAGTCGGCCCAGCAAGTCATTTGAGAATACCTGAAATTAAAGGGTTCTCACCCCTATCCACCCACAATCCTTGAACCCACATTTTCCACACAGTTATTATCAATCAGCGTTATTTCTTTGTTTATGAATGATTCATCTTATCGCATGACGTCAGAAATTCCTGATAAAAACGTCTGGCGTTTCCCCATACAATGCCATACAACATTATCAACAATATGTACAACAAGTTGATATCTAAGTACTCACGAAAACATGTTTATTAGCATCTCCAAAAACAAAATACTCAATAGAAAATACGGGTCACTAACCGCAAAGATAAGTTCGTTCGTTAACTTTGCAATTTGTTTTTGTATTCAAAGTTCAAAATCGTTGCTTAAAAATATTTTGATATACAATATGTTTAATATAAACTGTTGAGACTTACAAATAGGGTTTAGAATAGTATAAAATAACGCCAACAGAAACACAGTTGATAGATAAATATAATACCTACAGACTCCGGTATTTCCGTTGTAGAGACATACGTTACTATTTTGTTTATTATTACATCATAGTGCGAGTATGGCTGGAATGGCAGAGGTTCCGGTAGACATAGACATTACTGCGATCACCAACACGCCTGCCAAGCGTGGTGATTATGAGAAATCGCCCAAAGAACAGCCCACCGCAAGTGGCATTCTATTGGGGAGGCTAAGTTCAGCAGTGGACCTATTTAGGCTGATGATGATGAAATATCGAAAGATGATGGACGAGATAGAGAGAGAAGAAGAACTCTCGCTTTACTTCTGCTCTCTCCGGAGGCGAGCTTAAGCAGGCTTCGGCAAATTTGATTTAATTATTTTAATATTTTCTATTTTTTAAAACCTCGAGCAAACGTCAGAATATGCGAAAAAGTTTGCAAAAGCCCGCGAAGTCAGGCCATAAAATGTTTAAAAAATCTCTCACCGAATTTTGATGTGGTCCTTGGAGGTATCGAGTTTCTGTTGACAGTTGAGATCAATCAACGCCATCTAATGCCATTAATGATGAAAATAAGTAAAATTTAGTAGCTCTACTGTAAATCGCTAATTTAGTTTTATTTTATTATGCCATATTTTTAGGAAATAATACTTCGTTATCTGTTACCAGGTTTTCTTACACAATCATCATTACAATGAAAAATCAAAAAAATCAAAGTCATACTTATTTTTCAATTTCTTATGATACTTATGTTATTTGAAGTAAGTCATTTAATTAAATAATGTACGCATTGTAATTATGACTTGCCCATAAACATAACTTTAGTACTTTCAGTTACTTTAAGGTTGACTGGAAGAGATCCCTAAGTGGGACAAGTACGCCTTTCTAGTAGAAAGGCATCCTGGAAAGGCGTAGGATTATGTAGAAATTTTCTACACAATCTTTCCTATTTGTTATTGTTGTGATTAATTTTGGTACAATAAAGCGCTTACGTATAGGTAGATGATAGACACACAGGAATATATGCGCCATCACGTAGACCCGGATGCGGATTCTGAAAAACTTCAGAATTTCTTCTCCATCAGAGTACGCATCGTGTTTTCTCACGATCTATTTGGATAAACGAGTTATCCAGTAAAGACTGGGCAGGCACAAGCGTAGTGTGGGACGCCCCCTAGCTAGATGAAACGACGATCTGTGTAAGGCGGCTGGCAGTGACTGGATGAGAAGAACCGAGGATCGGGTTCAGTGGCGCGCCTTGGGAGAGGACTATGTTCAGCAGTGGACGCTTGTAGGCTGATAATGATGCAATGATAAAAGGTCATTACAGTTATCGATAACTTTTATTACAGGTAGGTACATAACTCGTGCATTGCTGCCGTCCATCGATAAGCCCGGCACAATCCGGTGACCGATACAATCTGAGATAACAGTTTTTCTTGGTAATGCTAAATGGATTATATTCAAGTAGGGAAATTACCTGTATATTATTTTTCAGGAAGTGACGTCTTTACTATGCAATTTACATAATGCAAACTTGTTTATGCAACGACAATTCTAAATTAGTCCATTAAAGGGAGAGAGGGATACGATAAAAGCTACGCTGGGTTGGCGTGGAGGATCGAAGTCTTAGCTTCATATATAGTTTTCTATGGCGCGGCGAAAGCGTGCCTATAATATCAATGGGAAAAATGTGGTTTATACGTGGTTTATGGAAGCTCCTCATGCGATAGTAGATTAGATTGCTAGTAGGGATAGACAACTTTGTAAAATTAATGTCCTAAAAATCATAGTTGTCTTCTTTTACAATATTAAAGAATGGAAGTTTAAAGTCTTTGTTGTACATTGAAAAAAAACTATTATTGATTTGTACAAGGTCTTGTTAACAGTGCCCGGTGTTCCTCGCTAAAATTAGAATCCTGGACAGCTCAATATGTGAGTGTGGTCTTGAGGAGGGATCCTTGGAGCATATGTTCTTTTCATGCCCTAAAATAACAGTAAGAGATCCTCCCTGCAAAGCTTCCTTGTCCTGTAAACATTAAATTTATGTTAACACTGGTTCATTCTCCCTTTGTTAATGTTCTTGCTAAATTTATCTCCACTAATAATATTAGATTATAAAATTCACAACTACCGGTAACTCCCAATATATATAATATATATATTTTACTGAAATGTATATTATAACTGTAATTTTTATATGTGTGTTGTCTTGGTTTAGAGGACCTTTTATGTGTTTGTGTCGTCCCCTTGCAAGTTTGTGTTGTCTTATCTGTTTCAGCACACAACTGAACCTCGCTACCATACCGGCACTGTGTCTTCTCTAACCGTGACATTGGCAGAATCGTCGTCAACACGATGAGCCATAATCTTAAATTGGAATTGGAATTGTTAACAGTGAACAGTCATCCTCTTGAACTATCTCTTGTCGCCTTGCACTAACTCAACTTGTTAACTTGATCACGATCTTGTTTCAAACGATCATAAAAATGATTACTTTAGCTAAAACAACAAGACACCACTTAGTTCACGAAAAATATTTCAGTGCAATATAGGTCGTATAGCCTAGAAAAATTATTTTAGCAGGTAAAATCGCAGGTAACTCCGCGGGATAGAATTTAGTATTTAATAATTTATCAGCAGCTTTTAATCTAGAACAAATAGGTATTAGGAAGATAAGCGATTTCAAGAAACACAACAGGTACTTGGGGAGTACCCTCGCTTAGAGAAGTAATCTTAATTTTTTTGGATAAGATATTAATAAATTGTTTGAAATGGACAAGTCCGATCGGCACTTCCTGCTGAAGGACTACATCCACGGGAAGATGGGGGTGGTCTAATTTTAAGCCGGGAACCACACGTCATGAAAAATGCAGTCGAAAGTAACTGGAGGAGGTCCAACAGTGGACATAGGCTTTCAAGCCACACGCAGTCCTTTAATATGCATTAAAGTAAAATTATCAATGTTTTCAACAACAGGACAATGTACAAAGTACCTAATTACGTAAATTATCTATATAGGTAGCCAATAATACCTAGCGCTATCACAAACAGTCATCACAATCATACAAAAACAATGAGACAATATCTAAAAATAACTTATGAACAATTTGTGTTGTTGTTCTTAATATTTTTATGCACATTACTGGTATGTACAATGTTATATAATTCATGAACTCCTCGTCATATCAGGCCTTAGAGGTCCACTGCTGGACATAGGTCGTCGGTCCACCTGGCGACGGTCCACCACTCCTAATCTTGTAAAACTGGCACTGGATACTGAAAAAAACTGAACTGCTGTCCATCATCGTGCTGGTCTGCGGAATGTATGGCCTGAGATGGTTTGAATGGTTATACCGCCATTGTTTAGTCGTCGGAGACTTATAAGGCAGCATCTAATGCTTAAGGTTTTCCTGTCACATTTTTCCTTATTATGAAAAACTATTCAATTTCGTCGTACAAGGCGACTGAGGGAATACATTATAAAACATCAATCAGGCCTCCCCAACCCGTCTGGCCAGCGCGGGGAGTGTAGGCCAAATCCTCCGTCTGACTCCGGCAGATGAGAGAGGGTTGTGCTCCTGCAGTGGAGACAAAAATAACCTGATGATGATTCAATTTAAATTTTCAGCCTTTCAGATTCAGCCTCAGAACGTATAAATAGTTACCCTTCATTTGATACGCGGTAGGTTGGTTTATTTGTTCCAGGAAAAGAAAAAAGATTACCCCTATTTTTACCACTAGTCAAAGTTTTATTTTTATTTTGACTCCAAGTTCGATTTGGTTTAGTGAGTTTTATAAAACTGAGCCAAATTTCAACTCGATAGCATGTAAGATGCTGAGAAAATTTACAAATAATTACAAATTAAATTGCATTAAAATAGCATACGGGCTGATAGACTTCGATAATCCATCATAAGGATTTCTTTTACGACTTTAAAAAGACATTACGGACTAACCTACCACCTATTTATACGCACGTCAAAATGATTACGTAACCTAAATATTTCAAATCAAACTTATGAACTCAACAACAGTATTCCCCAAGCTATTAAGGGAAAAATTACTAAACATTTCGAATAACAGTTACCGAACCTTTTTCCTAGTTATTTACGTCGTCAAAGATCACGACGACGCGGACGTCACAAAATTTCACAAACGTATTACGAACTGGGAAAGATTGTTGACGTAATATTAGGTTTTCAAAGTTATTATGAGTTGAGTTATAGCATATAGTTATGGTGTTTTTTGGGTATGCGCGTTCCACCTTAGACCTTATCGTCACTTACCCTCAGGTAAGATTGAGGTCAAGCGTAAACCCATCAGGAATTCAATCAGGAGGAAAGGTTGCCTGGAATAAATCGTTTAGATAAGACCGCCTACATTATTCTTTTTTTTTACTTTTAAAACTTGTAACTGTATTTGTTTGTGCAATAAAGTGTATTGTATTAAAAAAATAGGTTGGTCGTTAATTAAAAATGAAAACACTAAATAGACGAATTGTTTATATAAAAGAACTAGCTGTGCCCGCGGCTCTGCTCGCGTGAACTACAGAATCCTCTCCCATTTCCACTTCCGCTCCCGCTTCCGCTTCCGCTCCGGTCTCGCTCCGATCCCGCTCCGGTCCCACTCCCGCTCTCGCTCCCGAACCCTCTCCTGCTCCCGCTTCCGCTCTCGCTCCCGCTTCGGTCCCGCTCCCGCTCCTGAGCCCTCTCCCGCTCCCGCTTCCGCTTTCGCTCCCGCTTCCGCTCTCGTTCCCCTCCCGCTTCCGCTCCCGCTCCCGCTCCCGCTTCCGCTGCCGGTCTTTAACCCACTCCCCTTTTCCCACGCCCACGCCCACGCTTACTCCCACTCCCATTCCAACTCCTATTCCCACTCCCGCTCCCGCTTACGCTTCCGCTTACGCTTCCGCTGGCGCTTCCGCTCCCGCTCCGGTCCCGCTCCCGCTCTCGCTTCCACTCCCGCTCCCGATCTCGCTTCCGCTCCCGCTCTTGCTCCCGCTTCCTCTCCCATTATGTGCAATATTGCCTACTAATGTATTTGAAAACTAAAAATATCCATAACTTTTGATTGAATTAACCGATTGCGATGAAATAAAGACTAAATGTTATGTTAAGTCAAGCCCCATGTTTTTGTGAAGAGTCCATCCAAATCCGTTCAGTAGTTTTTATGTGATGCGTGCACAAACTCACAGACAAACAGATAAACAGACAAACAGACAAAAATTTCAAAAATGATTGAAATTACTATTACTTATCCTTAGACCCCTCAATTTTTTTTTTGCAAATATCTTCAATGTACAGACACGCGATGTTTACGATTTTATTTATTAGATTATAATACCAAATAATTAAATGCTTATAATAATTTTTAAAGAAATACTATTTCAAATAAAACGAAAGGTCAAACAAAATCAGTCAGATTTTTATAAGAAGACTATAGATGTAGAAGTTTTGTGTAATTATAATTAAATTAAACATAAACAAAAGAAAATCTTCTCTCCGTTTTATTTCGCACACATCCAATTATTAAAATCATGAAGGAAGAAAACAATTTACGCCGCGTTAATGTTTCATTTGATTTACAAATATCGACAGATACAAAGACATTTTAGACGAGGGGTACCCTGCCCATCAGTGTGACTTTGAAATCTGTCGGTCGCAATACATTACCTATCGTAGTTGCTTAGACGATTAGTCAGCCCGTGTGTATCCACACAGATATACCCACTTAGAATGTAACAAAAGGCATCACAACTGTGGCACGCGTAAACAATCTATCACAATCAATATATTTACTAAAACACTTCTTATTGATCTAGTGTTGACCTGACAAACATCATTGTGACATTGTTGATCGAGTGCTGTTACTCTAGGTCCAAATAGGGCATTGTATAAGCCCTCTAGTGGGGTCTTATTCAAGCCCTGTAACATACCTAGTTGTAATACAAGAGGTATAGTAGATTGTAAACTATTAAAATGTTAGTGCATGGTGTAACTGCCTGTAGTGACTGTTTATAGAGGCTTTCAGTATCGAATTTACATAGACAAGTTTAGGAAATTAAATAAACTTCATCATTTTATCATCTTCGGGTTTCTTATAGAATAAGAAAAGTAATGGACCTAGAACTGAGCCCTGAGGCATCAATATTAGACACTATTGCTTTTGTCCCCTGGTTTGATTTTATTATGATAATTGTTACAAAAACATATGAGTTACATAATGATATTATTTTATTCCTTTTATATAGAATGTAATAAGTATAATGATTGAATTGAATGATCTATTTTTCACTTGCCGTAGTGGTGTTGGAATGGTGGCTGATTTTATAGCATTAGCCTATTCGAAAAAAATATTAGAAAATTTGATTCACCCATATATAAATAAATCAAAATCATTAGTGTAAATGACAAAACTGATTTAATGATTACATAACTATCGTACATAAACATAACATAATTAAATAGTACAATGTGGTGACCGGATTTCTGATTTATTACGTGTTTTAATAGTTGTCCGTCTGTCCATCCGTCATGTTAATGGCTCAAGTAGTTAGATACAGAGGGCTCTGGACACGTGATACCGTACTAATTGCTTCTTAAAATATATAAATAAGTCATCAGATCAGTCAGTCATTATCAGTATCACTCATCAGCCTGTCAACGTCCACAGCAGGACATAGTCCAGTAGGCCTTTCTATAACAGGAATAAAATCTATAAAGGTAAGTATTAGCTGTTAAGTGTTAATAGTTAAATTAGCTATACGGTTGCCAGAAAGAAATCTCTTAAAGCGATAAGGCCGCCGCTTGTACATTTATTTTATATTTGTATGTACAATGTATGAGACTTGTGTGCAATAAAGTATATATACAGTTTAATGCGGCTATAACGTAATACCTTTCGTTATTTTGGGGAGAGGCCTGATGCCCTGATCTATCAGAAGATTTTTCACAGGATCTTGAATTATCATCATAATAAGTGAATCGCTCGAAGTTATAAGGGTGAGAGTTACATATCTTCCGAAATGAGTGAACAATGCAATTTTATCAAAATACCTTTTAATACAAAGTGCGAAAATCGGGCGAAAGACAGTCGCTATGGCCACATTTGTCAGGATTGCGCAAAGTGACGATACATCGTCTCTGCCTACACCTCGGAGACCAAGGCGTGAGCATTGTGTATGTCATATATATTATATATTACCTTTTAATTCACTGTACATATTATTCAAACTATGTAGATATTATCGATAAACATAAAAAAATTGTAAGTTGAAACAATTATATTTCATTCCAGATTAATAGTCCTATGAAAACAAACGCATTTGCGTCTCGAAAACAAAATACACAATAGATGGTGTTCCTAAGTGGACTGCAAAGTTTACATGGTAATACAAACCTGTTTTTGCTGCTGGTGACCCTTTCATGTATATGTTACCGAGACGTAAATAGCGTTGGTTTTCATAGGACTATGAATCTGGAATGAAATATACAAACGTCTATGTAAATCCAGCGACTTTTTACATGCCACTTCATGAATCATTGTACTGTTACCTATTGCATTATAATAACTGTAAATAATAAGGATGATGTTGATGATATATTGTAGAATAGTATATATCAAAAATATTATTAAACAAGTCTTGGCAATGCATAGTAAACTTATTTGCACATCCAGAGTTACAATAGGTCTTATATTTATTTTAGAGCGAACATGATTGACCTTGTTGGTATGACCAACTATGTTGCGGGTATCGCAATAAAGTTTTTTGAATTTGAATTTTGAATTTGGTAATTTTTTTTATTATTTAAATACAACATTTTGTCAGGTAAATATTTCTTTCATGTCTGAAGTCGTTCAAAGGGCGTGAGTCCAGCAATTTGAAATATTAATTTCACAAAAACAATGGGTTGTATTGAAAAAAAGAAACATAATGTGCGTTTACTTAAGAAACTCGAAAATAACCTCAGAATAATGTTTCTTGGTGTTTTCCAAAACTTTACATCACTCGACTGACGCCCTAAGCGATTCACCATCATCACGAGTTCACTTAAAAATATCTATGTAAGTATATTCGTCCTTTTCTGTGGAAAACTCCGGACGAAGCTCCACTTTCAATATGACTACTTTTTATTGGATAAGTACGTAGGAACGTGTTATTTTTTTCTAACAAAAATCTGAATATAGGTCAAAAAAACATTCAACAAATATCATGATTCATGAATGAATACTGAATCATTCATCATGATATTCAAACTTATAAAAAATATGAAATATTCTCTGTTTAAATTTTGATTCTTATATAAGTTTTCATTTATATTTCAAGGTTGTATAGACTGTAGTAGGATTCTACAAATAATATATATGTACGTTGATAAAAAATTTAATTTGCAACAAAACATATATTTTTTTATATAAAATTAAAGTTGAAAACCTTTGTTACCTATTTACAATTTAAAAAAAAATTAAGCAATTGTTACAAGTTTATTAATTATTTATTAGGCATGTCATTTCGGTGGTCTATGCCCACGGAAATTATATCTTAAAAAATAAAATTAACATTTTGTAAAGAAAGAATTATGCGTTACCGATAGGTTAAAATTAATACTTATATTAATTCTTTGCTTAGTCTATAAGTCATTATTGTTGTTAATAAAGTAATATAAAAATGATTACATAACTTACCCAAGTATGATTTATCATTTCAGTGGTCTATGGTTTCGATATTATTTCATATACAATGTATAATTCACCTGGTACGTAACAAAATAATAAATCCGTAACGAATAAAACATACAGTGTGAATCCAGATATACTAAAATGAAAACAAAGTTTATTTTTATCACTGATGGCGATAGGTATATTCCGGCAATGGGTCTATCTATATAATGGGTAAACTACTTATTATCTCCTACTCTCTATTCTTCCACTGCATCACATAAAAGCCAGAAATTTACACAAAATACATCTCTCCTCAAAACATATCTCTTTCCAGACAAGGTTTGGCTGGAAGAAATCTATTTTTTAACCGACTTCAAAAAAGGAGGAGGTTCTCAATTCGACAGTATGTTTTTTTAGAGATAAGCACACCTGTGTACACGTCCTCTCCTTCTGCGTTTTTTTTTTAATTTCTATGTACAATAAAGTTATATATAATATAGTCTATCTATAAACCTCATAGCAGAGAGAGAGAGGTCCGAGTACGATCCTTGGTCATGCCATGTGTAAACGATGAAGAAAACCCACACATCTGAGATAAAATGTGTGTGTAGTCGCGGGGGCGATGTTGCGCCACATCCATACGGTTATGCCCAGCCATACCCTACAGTGGCTGTCACAAATGATCGTGTAGCTGGCCCTATAATATGATACAAAGTCTGTAGTATATAGAATCTTTGTTTAACGGAGAAAGTAGGAGGGTCCTTGCGAATGACTATGATACCTTAGTCCGAACAAAATCAAAGAAAGATTAATGTAAAAGTAGAAAGAAAGCCTGCTATATTATAACAGAATCTAATAAATAAAATCGTAAACATCGCGTGTCTGTACATTGAAGATATTTGCAAAAAAAAAATTGGGGGGTCTAAGGATAAGCAACAGAACACATTTCGATCATTTTTGAAATTTTTGTCTGTTTGTCTGTTTATCTGTTTGTCTGTTTGTCTGTTTATCTGTTTGTCTGTGAGTTTGTGCACGCATCACTTAAAAACTACTGATCGGACTTTGATGGACTTTTCACAGAAACATGGGGCTTGATTTGGTGTAACATATAGGCTTTATTTCATTGCAATCGGTGCAGTCAATCAAAAGTTATGGGAATTTATAGTTTCCGAAAACTCACATACGCTGCGAGGACCGTAGAGTGCAAATGTTCGATTGAATTCGTGAGCGGTAGCGGGAGCGGGTATCGTACCAATGTAATATGAGATTTTGAAAACTATAAATTCGCATAACTTTTGATTGAGTTAGTCGATTACGATGAAAAATCTGGAGCTGGATCTGGAGCTGGAGCTGGATGTAGAGCTAGATCTGGAGTTGGAGCTGGATCTGGAGCCGGACCTTTAGCTAGACCTGGACCTGGACCTGGACCTGGACCTGGACCTGGACCTGGACCTGGACCTGGACATGGACCTGGACCTGGACCTGGATCTGGATCTGGACCTGAACCTGGACCTGGACCTGGACCTGGACCTGGACCTGGACCTGGACCTGGACCTGGACCTGGACCTGGACCTGGACCTGGACCTGGACCTGGACCTGGCCCTGGCCCTGGACCTGGACCTGGACCTGGCCCTGGCCCTGGCCCTGGACCTGGACCTGGACCTGGACCTGGACCTGGACCTGGACCTGGACCTGGACCTGGACCTGGACCTGGACCTGGACCTGGACCTGGACCTGGACCTGGACCTGGACCTGGACCTGGACCTGGACCTGGACCTGGACCTGGACCTGGACCTGGACCTGGACCTGGACCTGGACCTGGACCTGGACCTGGACCTGGACCTGGACCTGGACCTGGACCTGGACCTGGACCTGGACCTGGACCTGGACCTGGACCTGGACCTGGACCTGGACCTGGACCTGGACCTGGACCTGGACCTGGACCTGGACCTGGACCTGGACCTGGACCTGGACCTGGACCTGGACCTGGACCTGGACCTGGACCTAAACCTGGACCTGGACCTGGACCTGGACCTGGACCTGGACCTGGACCTGGACCTGGACCTGGACCTGGACCTGGACCTGGACCTGGACCTGGACCTGGACCTGGACCTGGACCTGGACCTGGACCTGGACCTGGACCTGGACCTGGACCTGGACCTGGACCTGGACCTGGACCTGGACCTGGACCTGGACCTGGACCTGGACCTGGACCTGGACCTGGACCTGGACCTGGACCTGGACCTGGACCTGGACCTGGACCTGGACCTGGACCTGGACCTGGACCTGGACCTGGACCTGGACCTGGACCTGGACCTGGACCTGGACCTGGACCTGGACCTGGACCTGGACCTGGACCTGGACCTGGACCTGGACCTGGACCTGGACCTGGACCTGGACCTGGACCTGGACCTGGACCTGGACCTGGACCTGGAGCGGGAGCGGGAGTGGGATTGAGAGTCTGAGTGGAAGTGGGATAGTGAGCGGAAGTAGGAATGGGAGCGGATCCTGTAGTCCACGCGAGCGGAGCCGCGGGCACAGCTAGTAGTTACATATTTTTATGGATTTCTTGCCGCTTCACTCTATTTCCTAGTCCCTACAGATGACGACTGTTCCGAAAACACCCTGTATGCTTTTAAATAAATATTTTGGTTTGGACTTTTGACTTAACACAGAAAAGTAAAGTTAAAAAAACTGATTTCTGTGGTTCACGGCTTCGATTTTATTTCATTTGAACAATGTATAATTTACCTGGCGATTATGTAACCAAATTGCGTATCGCAAAAAGCGCCGGAGCCAGACTTGTCCTTGACAATGCCTTTATTTCTTTGCACGTGACATATGTTTACGAGTTACGTGACATGTTATTGAGGGAAATATATCGGTTTCCTGTGACATAAAAACAATATTTCTAGTGCTTACATAAGATACCTATCGTGTACAGTAATATAATGTTGCAGATTTGAGTAATTCGATACCGGAAATATCACTATCAACTTTTTATGAAAGCCAAAAACTGTTTTTTATTTGTTTATTACTAGCTGTGCCCGCAGCTCCGCTCGCGTGGACTATAGAATCAAATAAAGTTGAATTATTTACTTTCTCCTCCCCTCCCCATCCCGCTCCCGCTACAGTTCCCGCATCCGCTCCCGCTCCGCTCCCGCTCCCGCTCCTGCATAACTCATGTTTTCTTTTAAGGTAATTGATATTCAAAATCAAAATCAAAATATTTATTTTCAAAATTGGAATACATTATTCTCTTTTTGACGTCAAATTCTGCCTAAAACTACTCCACTTCCACCTGTATAACCGAGGGGAAGAAGTGGCAACTAACCCAACGGCACAGGGCCCTACCTTTGATTCATCTTATTCATTACAATCATTAAGTATACCTATGCTGAGCCTATCTACCTATTTCAGATAAGTATCGATTTGCTGGTCCAACACCTAAAACTGTAACTCCATATTTAAAATCAAAAGATTTTGGTATGTCACGTTCAAAGAAGTAAATAATTTATGAAATTGACTTTGTATAATATAATTTTGTAATGTTGTCAATTTATGTATTATATAAATTTTTGTATTAAATTTATTTATTTTACTGTTAAGGATCAAAAAGGAGAATAAAAATCAACCAATAAATTAAATATTTTAATATTTAATTTATTGGTCATCAGCTCCGCATTTAAACACACTGATTATCTTGATGTGATGGTGCTGTCATAAAGTTTTCAGCAGTGACTCTATTTACCTACATTTCCGAAAAATCATTTGACCGATAATCGAACTCAAAGCTCTCGTCACATGCTTCTCCAACTACGTAGCCACGTAGCACTTCCGAAGACAACCTAGCCACTCACTTCGGACGCCGAAATCGTTACTTGATTTAATGTGTTGGCCTTTTTACTATTTTAAATTCGTGTTTTCTATCCATTTCATCCTCAGCCTAACTATGTCCAGTCCTGAAGATATAAGCCTTTCCAATAGAATGCCTATTTTGGGGGATTTATCGTGATTACCATACGCTGAACAGGCGGGTTAGTGATCGTAGTAAGTAATGGTCTTAATATACAGGAGAACGGTGTTGCCCGTCCCTTGTGCAATCTCTTAGTAGCCTTGACCGTGGACCTATTCTAAGCCGGGAACAACACGGCATCTCTCCAGTTGCCAAATTTGAACTGTCAATGACGTCTTTGTAGGGTGAATATTCGAGCGCATCAACCGCTCTGGACTGGTGCTGTCTTTTAAATTTTTGAAGATGACGGTAATGACGCTCGAATACTTATTCACCCTGTATTCCTCATTATCAATCTGGCAGACATCCTTAGAATTCCCATATTACGAATCTTTATTATTGTTTCAATTGCCTGCTATTGTATCATACGGAAAGTATACTGACGTTAACATTCTTACCGCAATTCTGACACACCCCCATCATCGTCGTCATGACCAATCACTACCAATCTTAAAGATCACCAATAAGACAACTCAACATTTGTCTAAGAACTCACCTTACAGTGACGTGAACCATATTAGATGATATTAGTGTCTAAGATTAGTGTCATACGAAATAACGTCTATAACTTTGGCCATGACATTCTCTTTTTACCTTTTTTTACCCTTCAAAATGGAAACTCTTGTAACAAAACTTTTTTAGCCGTCTGTCTATCCTCCGACTCGAAAACACTCAATAACTCAGAATTTTGAACATACATGAAAATTTGCCCGGAAATGATAGGAGAATTCACAAAACAAAACATTTTAAAGGGATTCCAAAAAAACTAAGACATAATTTCGGAAGCCGCACTTTGTCTGATTTTGTTTACACCACCTTTACTTTGAAAAAGAGTTACTAACCAGACTAAATGAGATTTTGTCAACGATATTTTAAAAGATTAATTTAATTGGTTCGTAGCCTAGATTCGTATGAGTATCTATTTTTAATCATGTCAACTAAACACCTGGTTTGGTGGCATTTATTATGAAAGGTCTGTGTCCAGCATATGCTGATATGAAAGCACGACTTATCTTACATCCTGTTTTTAAATAAGTAAGCCTATACGTGCCACGGTGTTGGTCAGATGCCTATATGACGCGAGAACCATAATCAGATCACATATGCCTTAGAAATTCTTTCTAACTTATAATATAATCCTTACTATAATGAAGTACTTACTAACTTCTTTGAAAAACCTGTTGTATAATTAACCCCTACTTAATTAAGTTGAGAAAAATTGAATGGTAATAAAATTATTATGTCAACGCACATTTATTTAGGCCCATATCTATCTTCAAACGAGAATTCAATTTACAAGTAAAAATTATCTGCTTACAAAATTAACTGTCTATTCAATACCGGCAGTTATTGCACCAAAACTATATCACAATAAGCACTAAGTGTTTCTGAGGTCAAAAACAAAACAAGCCACCTATAAATTGCGTTTACCCAAACTTTACCCAACATGGCCCAAAAAATTAGTGCGTTAAATCGGCAATACCACTATTCAATTACGCCATTACAAATTGCCCAAAAATAACGCGCTTATCAATCGATTACAGATTTCGTAGAAACAGAAAACGCTACAACAAACACATGACTCAACCCAGTCGCAAATTAGTTTAAAAAAAATCGGACACTACTTGAGTCGCAAATGCGACTAATGATTACACAGTTACGTAAAAACCCACACAGAGAACATTACCCACACGACAGTAAAATACTCACACTACTGTAGCTGGAGCCGATGTTTGTGTGCGTGATACAGGCAGTCTGCGAGTCGGTCGACCCCACTACAAAATTTAGTCGCACTCTAGACTTCGCACAGAACAGACGTGAACAAGTGGCTAGAGTACTACGCAACACAGCATTGGATATTTCGTCATAACAACATTGTGATAGTGACAAAAATCTTTCAGGACGTGAAAAGTGGGAGTGAAACATTTTAATAATTATTATTTCTGAAACTGTGAACATTTAAGCAGACATATTTGTGTATTGCTGTTTATGTGATTTTTTGACATTGTTCCCAATATTTGGATAATTCCTGACAAGGAGTGCTCAAACACCGCAAATATTTTCGTAAGTATTTTATGTTTTAATATTTTATTAACTTTTGGCATTATTAAATTTTTTTATTTTAATAGACAAAACAGATGGTTGCAAATTTTAGAAAAATCTTTAAAAATAAAATTTTATCGCGGCTCTTCTCTCAAATTCACAAACTACTACATTTTCTGTAATTTCGTTTAAATTTCACGAAATATTTTTTTTTACTAATGTTTATTTTCTGGACAGTACTTAATAAAACAAACAAAATTTTTCGAACAAAAGGCAGTCCATTACTCAGATTTGCGCATTTCATAATAATTATATTCAATAAAATTTTGCATTGGTTTAAAATTTTAATATTTACATTAAATTCACAATGAAATTGTATATAATATTTATATAAAAGTTCAAATACAATTCAGTGACTAATAAATATGTTGACTCAGATTTCCTGGTCAGAATTCATATTGGCTTGTTCATCGGTTCATAGAATTATTTTTTCCCGCGCCATGTCATTGACTCCGAGCGTTCAAATTTGTTTACTCATGTATACTCTGTCTCTTGCCAAAAGTTTGATACGTTAATCATTTTATTTGTTCGTTGCTTGCAAGAATGTTCAAGTGCCTTTTAAACGATAAGCCGCGTTGTTTTTCCCTTGTTTTGTATCTTTTGTTTGCGTTACTGCTTCCTCTATTGCGTTTTCGTTATTATCTTTGTTTACGCCATACCTTTTAGCAATCGTATCTACGTATTATCTAAATTTATTTTGAATATGCGTTTTGTTTTTAATTTTATTTATAGTTTATCTGATATCTTTGTTTGTGCACTTTTGGGATACTAGATTTGTTATGAGTACCTAAATATTTAGATTAGTAAAGAAATATTTAAATGCATTAAGAGTTTACTAAGAATATGTTAGATATCAGATAGATTGTTATCTTATTAGACACGTAAGTATGTGTTTTAGGTCTAGACAGACGGTCATTAACCGATATTGTATCATTAGTAAAATAAAAATACGGTTTTTAAAAACAGTAAAACCGTTCCAGTAATGTTATCAATATTATAATCCTAAACTCCGGAGGAAACGACGCAATTGGCAAAATTGAAATACAAATTTCGCTTAGTTAATTGGTGTATTGCGCTTTACTTGCAAGTAGTAGTCTAGTGGTGTCGTAAGCAGCGCCTGGCACCGCAGTTCTGTCGTAAGCCATTGTAAGCTGCTTACACAACTGGTTCAAGGTTCCAATCCGGCGTGCATTCGCCCGCGGATGTGCGGAAACTACTTTGTCTTTACTGCGCTATTCGTTTTTAAAATATGTAACTGCGATATTGACCCCAGCATATTTCTCAGATAATGTATTCCTAACCTTATACTTTGGAAAATAATTGGCGTAAGGAGACTTTTAAAGAAAAGTAAAAGAACTTGTTCTTAAATTCTAAGAATAAACTTTTGTAAAAGATATTAACGATAATTGTTATGACTCTAATAACCTTTGCCTTGAAACCAAAAATAAAATCAAGCCTGAAATAATTTAAATACTTAATAATTTCACTCGTGACTATAACAAGGTCCGAATAGTAAGTATTTTCTTTTTATAAAGGGCAATTGTTGGAGTCAATTCCGAAAAATTACAGAAGATAAGATAAATGTCGAACAATGAATGAAAGCTGATATAAGTAATATAATTAATGACGATAAAAATGGATACAAAGGCTGCGAAAATTGATGTTAATACAATGTAGGAAAAGAGTTCAATACAATACACAAAATATGCTACATTATATCAGGATTTGCACACTACGTAGTTCTTCAGCAAATAAGGTAATTTTTGGTAAGTTACAAATGAACTACACATAATAATTGTATCTGAAGTAAACAAAGTCAAGTCAGATAATGGTATTGACAGTGGTATTGTCGTTCGGACGGATCGATCCACCCAGTAAAGGTCAGTTCGCTCTGTGTCATGTATGACGCAATGCCCCTAGGGCGTTGTTGCGCAATGCACTGCAATACAACTATACTTACAGCCACTACGCCCCGACTAGATTATTGTCGGACAAATAATGACAAATTCCACACATATCAAGAATCCGAATGACTCACTGATAATGATAACTGGCATGATCTTAATTGCAAGGTCAACAAATAACTTCAAAATTCCGCTTCGCTAAATATATTTCCTACCGAGTACAGTACAACACAAAGGAGCATGTCGAATTGTCTAATTAAACAGCCGTAACAGCTGTACGAAATGCATTATGGCATATAAATGATGTAATACAGGAACCAAAGCGCAAGGTTGTCCGGAAGGTATTATAAAAGACCATAAGGTCATAGCCGCATGCATTTAGTTAATCATGCATCGCTGGTATGAATTTTTAATACTCATTACATTACCAATGATCCATCAACAGGCTAAGTGACCCTGATTCAATACATGTAATCATTATTAAGTCATCTCTGTTACTAATAATTGCTTCAGACAAAGTTGTAATTCATTAATTTCTGGCGCAATATTGTTTGCGTGTTTTATATTTGCACAACGAGTTTGGAAACTTGCAACAGATTTAAGAATAAAATTGTAACAAAATAGGTTATCGAAATTCCTTTGTTTGGATTAAAGTCATGAGTTATACATGCAAGTTATACATAGATACAGTACAGACGATGTTACGTAAGCTAATTTTTTTTACGCGCAATAACGGCCGACGATAATTTCATCGGTACGAGGACAAGCAAAGATAACTTGACCTATTTTTTTTATCTCACACTCGTGGTGCTGTAACCTACATACTGCCCACGTGACTGTGTGCTCACCAATTGCGACAAACTGGAACACTGTGACGTGTCTCTGAGACCCTAAATGTTTAATGATTGATGTACAATGACTGACAAATGTCGAACGATGCTATACAACTGTATTCCGCCTTCTATCATCCTTTATTACAATGTCATGCGAAGAATTGAAATAGTCATGATGACAGTGCAGAATTTATTACTGTACAAATAATAACTGACCTTTTTCTAATGATGGGAAATGCCTAGATGACTCAACTCACTAATCTACTTAACTAACAGTGTCACATATTTGAAGGTAGCTGAAAATAGTGTTCGTCGTGATTCACAAGGAAATTCAGCAGCTCATTAGGATCGCGCCTTTGCTTCCTCGAAATGAGCGGCTAGAATTACGTAAGTCGCTGAAGTAGTTAAATTCAGAGAATCTAGCGCAGCAATATAGGTTAAGTGTTTCTTAATAATGTAGCAATTAGCAGGTATGGAGCAAGGTCGGCTGTATGTTTACAGTCTTTGTTATTAACTCATTAAAGTTTCAACTGTTTGCTGCGAAGAAAAAGAAATCCGGAAAAGAGGAAACAGAGAAAGGTCCTTGACACGCTTGATATGTCGTCGTTTACAACCCGAAGCTGTTACGAAACGCAACCTTGACACCAAACATTATCGCGGCCCGACCGATAGAGGCCGCCCCAAAATAACCCGATCCCTCGCTTGTTTAATTGGGTCTTGTACTCGATGCGTGGCGAAAAATCGGTCAAGTACACTCGACTTTAGTGTGGAAAATCGCTTGAGACACTTCCAGAACTCACACGACCTTCCTCAAAGATCTCCCGCGTCAAAATATAATTAAATAACATTGCAGGAAGGATAGTCGACTATTATAAGACAAAACATGCGCCTGGCGCGTCGGAAGTTTTGAAAACATTAATTCTTGACATAATCCACTATCAAGACAATGACGGATTGGCGCCGACCTGTAACCAGCAATAATAAATTAACACCAACAGATAACAAATCTTTCTCTACGATCCGGTTGCACCTTCTAATCTTGCATGTAAATTTTTATTGAGACCATCTTCAGATGGCAGTAAGATGTCAAACCAAAGATGGCCGCCGGCCTACTTTTCCCGCGCAATAAACGGCGAGCGAGCGTGTGGAAAGTTACCACTGTACTACTTTCTCTACTTTTTCCAAGATGGCTGACGTTATCTTTAGTGCTTAGAAGGTCAAGAGCATAGCTTGTTAATTTAAAAGTGGCACAAAGTTATTTAAAAGAGAAACGATGAATTTTGAACGCGCGCTCAGATATATTGTATTAAATGTTTATTATAATCCAATTCGTTACTGAAACGACTTTGCGGTAAAACATTTCCGTCCATGATGGAAAATTCCACTCCAGGAACATTCGAAAAATATTTTATTTTTAAACCACTGAACAGCAGATATGACCTAACCCAACGATTCCGAGAAAAAACCCAAATCATGGACGCAAAGTCTTGATACACGGCCAATAAATTTCAGACTGTTCCTTTTGGCGAATGTCTAGGTCATCTTAAAAACAAAATAACAAAACTGTTTACATTTACTTATATCTATTTTTTCTATTTTGTATAAGATTAAATAAGTTTTTAAATTTTCACAAAGAGGTTCCAGTGGTGCTAGGTTATTAGATTAATTACAGGCAGTTATAATGATTTCACGTTTTGCGATCACGTTGTAATTTATATAACGGTTTAGAGGAGGAGTAAAGCGCTCCGGGCTTGTTGCACAAGCGTCAACAACGTGAGGTTCAAGACCAGACACGTGTCGCAGCGCAGGCCGCGTGATCGCGCCCACGAGCACGTGTCATCGGATAATCACGCTATATAAACTCGAGGGGTTAGGTCGGGCGATAGTCGGCAGACAAATCCTTTTACAATAGCACGGAATTTCTTGTTATATTATTCGGATTTATTCAACCAAACCAGGTGCTTTGCTTTGAAAAAGTCATGTCACGGAATGATATTAAATTAAGTATTTAGTACGGTACCAGGGTATTTAATTGACACACATGGACCATATACTTAAATAGGAACCTTGGGAGTTAGATAAGATCATTTTGGGACCAGTCTGGGGTTAAAGAGGACTTAAATTTCATAATATCAATTGTTTTCATTAATCTAATAAATAAAATCGTAAACATGGCGTGTCTGTACATTGAAGATATTTGCAAAAAAAATTATTGGGGGGTCTAAGGATAAGCAACAGAACACATTTCGATCATTTTTGAAATTTTTGTCTGTTTGTCTGTTTGTCTGTTTGTCTGTTTATCTGTTTGTCTGTTTGTCTGTGAGTTTGTGCACGCATCACTTAAAACCTACTGAACGGATTTTGATGAACTATTCACAAAAACTTGGGGCTTAACTTAACTTAACATTTAGTCTTTATTTCATCGCAATCGGCTAACTCAATCAAAAGTTATAGACATTTTTAGTTTTTAAATACATTAGTAGGTAAGGTTATTATGCAATATATTGCCTAAAGTAGTATTTCCGTACTATTCAGATTGCGATGAGTTTGGATTACATTTGGAGCTGCGAGTAGGAATTGAAGTGGGCGTGGGCGTGGGCGTGGGCGTGGGCGTGGAGGGTGGGATTGACAGCAGGAGCGGAAGCGGTAGCGGTAGCGGAAGCGGTAGCGCTAGCGGAAGCGGTAGCGCTAGCGGAAGCGGGACGGGAGCGGGAGCGAGAGCGGGAGCGGGTATGGTACCAGTGTAATCTGAGTGTATGAAAATTCGCATAACTTTTGACTGAGTTACCTACCCGATTACGATGAATTTGTGGTATACGTATGCAACAAAGTAATTTTGGTCGGAATTTGGACTGCAATGGATTAGTTACGAGGACTACATTTGGAGAGACGAGGGAAAGAGGTTTGAGGGCAGGTTTGAGGGGAGAGCTGAGGGGAGGGTTGAGAGGAGGGTTGAGGGGAGTGTTGAGGGATGGGTTGAGAGGAGTGTTGAGAGGAGGGTTTAGGAGAGGGTTGAGGGGAGAGTTGAGGATCTGGATCTGGACCTGGAACTGGAACTAGGCCTGTACCTGGCCTGAACCTGGACCTGGACCAGACTTGAACCTGGACCTGGACCTCGACCTGGGTCTGGGCTTGGCCTGTACCTGGACCTGGACCTGGCCTTGGTTCTGGACCTGGACCTGGACCTGGTCCTGGACCTGGACCTGGACCTGGACCTAGACCTGGACCTGGACCTGGACCTGGACCTGGACCTGGACCTGGACCTGGACCTGGACCTGGACCTGGACCTGGTCCTGGACCTGGACCTGGACCTGGACCTGGACCTGGACCTGGACCTGGACCTGGATTTGAAGTCTGAGTGGAAGTGGGAATGGGAGCGGATCCTGTAGTCCACGCGAGCGAAGCCGCGGGCACAGCTAGTAAATTATAAAATAGAACTATTTCTAGGTTTCGAAACCTTTTGTATAGACATAGATATTTGGTAATCAGCAATATCAGGTCATGCCCTACAGATTATTTATCCATTATACTTTTTTTTGCATTAGCGACATAATTAGTAAAGATGCAATATTGTCTAAGTCGTGTTTATACACGTAACTAAAATATTTGTGCCATGTTATGTAGGACGAAATAATATCTAGTCTAGACTCAACTTATTGCAATAACACAACTTTGCAAAGTGAGAATAAAATGCTAATCGGCAAAAAAGAGGACAGTGGTGTGATATATATAAAATTCTTTGAATTATTAGCATGTCGTCGCTGTATGATAAAAAAAATGCGTTCAATATTGACATAAATTGTGTAATACCTCAACAATGTTCCGTATTACATTTAACTGATAGGGTATCAGTGTTTGTGGCATAGATGCTATCAGATGAGTCAGCCATGGCACCTGCCCATACAAGTAATACGTAGAAGATTACACGTAATAAGACTAATTTTAAATAAACAAAAGGAAGTTTCACGAAAATTTCTCTGTCACTGGTAGGCTGGCAGAAAGGAGATAAGCATTACTATGTATTTGTACATTTGATTAAAGGACAGTTTTACTCTAGGAAAATACTGGGTAAAGTAGACTATTTTCAGGCGAAGTACATATGTACATACGTCATTATGAACTGGATTAACGCAAACGATGCACGCGGTGAAAAGGATTTTTGTCATGAGTCTGCGATGTTGACTGAAATGACCTCCGTTGTCCACCAAAATGACGTAATACCTTCTAAGAAACGGAATATTTTATAAGTTCTTCTGACTTTGAGTTGCATATAGTTATCTAATGATAGCCTGTCATTATATCATTTTTTATCTCCACCTTCATGATGACACTATTGACTTTTAATGCCCTGTTACTTAAGTGATTGTATAAGTGTTTTGATAACCATATAACGGGAAATCAAAGTCATTAAATAAGTCGGCTTTTCCTTTATTTTATAATTACTTTATTATTATTAGTTGTTTAATAAATTTGTATATATAACTTCATAGCTTTTTAATGATACTGACAATTAGGGTATTTGATTAGACTAGCTTTTTCCACTGCGCCATCGGGGTTTCCATAGAGAGCTGTTATCTGCTTTTCTTCGATTTCTTAAACTAAAATCAATTCCCTTTAGTCTAAGCTAAACAAATTTAAGGACTACCTTATCTTTCTACGGGGGCCAGGAAGACCTGGCGTTACTTAGACCCTTTAAGATCTTTTGTGCCAACCCCTGTCCACCAACGGTGCCCTAAGCCAATTCGGTGGGCTTAGAATTTCTTCTTCGGCATATGCAGGTATCCTTACGATGTTTTCCTTCACGGAAAAGCCTGTGGTATATAAATAAACCGTACTTAAGTTTCGAAAACTCATTGGTACGGGCGGAGTTTGTACCAGGACCTCATGAACGTGAAGCGAGTACACAACCAACTAGATCATCAAATTTTTACTGTATTACTATACAGTAAAAATTTGATAAAAATGTGTCCAGTGACGGTCATTGCACTTATTTCATCAAAATTTTATAAATAACTCTCAAAATAACAAAGTTTACAAAACAATCTTGTAACATCTTCAAAGTTAACTAACTCATCAGCGCTACTTGCTCAACTCAGCCTTGAAAACTACGAAATAAAACATCAATTTCGGCCCAGCAATGACGACACACTAATAGCTGTTTCATAACAGTATTATGAGTATTAGAGATCCGTGATGAGAATAAAAAACCGTTCGCTGTGTACCGTACGGTCCCAGTTTTTGGGTAACGGTTGCCGTTGAGAAAGTAGATGATTAGCGGTAACTGTTCGAACCGGCTCGTTGTGCAACCGTTAGTAAGATATCGATTGGTATAGTCGGCATTGACCGTGACAGGTCAGCTTTGGCACGGGTCAGTGCTTTAACGAGTTGGTTTCAAAAGTTCTTTCAGACTCAAAATCTATAATCAAAGAGTATCATGGGAGTACTTGTTAAACTGTCAAATACCATTCACTAGTACATTTTTTATATTCTCGTTGTGTGCACATTATTTTCATAAAGCCCCATAAGGTCGGAGGTGCCTACCAAAAAGTTTTTACAGTCTTGCCCGTGTATAAATAAAATTCATAATTAGATAAAATATTTACTCAAACTCGTGGTCCATCAAAATCGGACAGCCTTTTTTATTAGTTTTCTTATCCATGCTGACTATACCATGCTAGAATTCGGGTCAGTGTTGCCAGATTGAGGAATTCGGCGGCGAGGTGGACTTTTTGGAGGGAAAAAGTTAGACGCTTTTCTGAAATATATAACTAAAGCACCAGTGAATCTCTGTAATTTTTTTACATAAAACAATATTGTAATCTCTAATAAACAAAAAAAACTTGTGGGTAATTAATTTCCTAAAAATCTGAATTTGGTAAACTATGAAAAGGGAACCAAAAAGATCCATCTGGCATCACTGATTCGGGTTCCTTCTCCCAACTGCGACCCCTTACGCCTGACCTATCTAAAGAGGCGCACCGGTTTTTCTCGCACCTTAGAGTCTTGCACCAGAACTTTTGGTTGTCCCTGGAACGGAACAGAATTGGAATTACTGAATACGGTTTTAAAATTTAGGTGTCATTATTATCTCATCAATTTAAAATCCTCTACCACTGGACTTTGACCAAGAATCTGAGCGACTTAAAATTACGTTACTAAATACGCTACAAAATTCATACCCAAAAAAAACTCTCCTTTAAAATGGCTGTTTTTTTTTTTCATTTGTTACAAAAAAACTGTCTAGCTGATTAAAATTAAAATCATGGTCTAGTTCTCGATCGGTGTTAAACAGTAACCGCTCGATTTAAACCGGTGTAGTGTGTTTAACTGTCTGCTCCGCCAAGCGTCACCTCTGTAACGGACGAACTGGTTTTTTATTTAGCACTTGCAAATGTTACAATGTTACATCAATATTGTAACATTAACATAACACTTTGGAGCAATCTGTTGTAACCTAACAAATTGTATACATATAATTAACACAAACATATTTTTTGTTTTGATGCTAATAGTTTTATAATCTAATAAACAAAAAACATGTAAACTTTGCGAGTCTATACATTGAAAATATTTGAATAAAAAAAATGGGGGTCTAAGGATAAGTAATAGAATACATTAAAATCATTTCGGGATTTTCGTCTGTCCGTTTATCTGTTTGTTTGTGCACGCATCACGTAAAAACTACTAAATCAATTCTGAAGAAGTTTTCAGAAAAACATAGGGCTTAACTTGGAGTTTAACATTTAGTCTTTATTTCGTGGTTCACTCAAAAGTTATACGAATTAATGTTTTAAAAAAACTTACTAAACTTTAAAAAATCTTAAAGAAATGCTTCGTTCTACCTACATTTAGTGGAATGAAAGGAAATCCCAGAAAACTGAAGTACGTAAGTCCTCTTCCATCAGTCCTACGTCATTGTGTTTAAAGAATTGTCAGTATAATTTTTTTATTATTTTTCTACAACACATTTCCATAAACACAACGTCATCTCTTTACAAATTATTAAATAATATTTGCAAAACTGTTGGTTACCTAAACGAAATACATATGTAAAAAAACATCTGTAGTTTTCCATAACCGTCAATATTTTCAACACACCACGTCGATATTTACTGTTTAAAATTAACACTAGATATAAGCGTGGGTGGCAAAAAATCTACATTGATTGAATAGTTACAAAGATAACTGTACTCGGCATCATCAGAATAACGGATCTGATTCTGTAAAATATATCAGTGAATTAAAACACTACGGACGGGTGAACCGGCGCATTTTTTAAATATTTTTAACTGTAATGTTATGCATTAGGTGCCGCGTCGTCGTCATACGGTATACGGAAAGGGATTTAGGCACGTAATATAAAATTAGTAGTTAATAAAATTGTAATAAAGGATAGACCCTATAAATAACGCGTCAAAATGCATTAAAAATATATATAACTAAATTGATTATATGTTTGCAAAATAGGTTACATTTTTGCAAATTCTACTTTGAAAAAAAAAACGCTTTTTTCATTTCAATGGGACACAATAAAAGCCCCACTGACATTTCCCCTCAACAATGAAGGCCAATTAAAGTTGGCGCGATTATTTGAACAGTTATCCGGCGTAACGGGTGCGCCCGCGCAACTGGGGCGGCCCACTGACACCGATGCGTGGAACGGATCGTGCTAACTATAACTTAACGTTAACAGTTTCAACATGATAATATTCAAGGCCAATTTAAAAAAAGAAATGTTTTTTTTATATATAAAATAGTTGTTTTTTTAATATAGATTTTATTTCTTTTTATAATTGAAAAAGTTGAGTTTTGCTTTATTTAAATAATTGATTTAAAATAGAAATTGACAATAGAATCGGACAGGTTATTTGTTAATCCCACATTTTTTACATTTGAACCGAGTACTTTTAAATACTTAAAATTCTCTAACGAGGAACACCAAAACGATCCTGTTTAAATTTCAATCAACGGTATTGATTGTGAATAATTTCGTATATAAATTCACGTGTTTTGGGTCTCGTTTAGTACAAATACATGAAAATTTAATACATTTGGGAAAGCATAATTTAAAATTAAGATAGAACTCTCACGTGGCTCACCGCGTGAAAAAAAACGTGAACGATTAGCTTTTTTCCTATGCACTAGTTAGCGCTAATCGCATTGTTTTAGGATTTAAGAAAAAACGAATTCAACTGTTTTTATGGTCTCTCCACAATGGGCACTTGAACAAGTGATTCTTCCATTGTTTATTCACAGTTGATAACAGCGTTTTAGTGCATTTTTTAGACTTCCTGTCGTTGTTCTAATTGTTGATTACAAACTTGATAATAAAGTGGATAAGAGTCGATAGTTTACATAAATCGACGTCCGCCGTTTCCGTCTACGTGTTATGTAAAGGTTAACGACACCTAACAATCGATACGCATTAATCATTATTATTAACATATATTATTAAAATAATAGAATAGCTTACGTTGGCGTTTAGGTAACGGCCCACGATGGAAGCAACGAGATAGAGTTGCGAGATCTAATAATATTACCGTTTGCAAATTACATTTGCTAATTGAAGGGTGTTTTCAAATTCGAAAATATTTATTTCAAAATCTAAAATATTTATTTTTTATAAAAGTCAGATTTTTTTCTTATTAGTGTACACAATTAATGTGTAGTTAACACTGGCTATCAATAATCCGTACGTCCTTTGCAACTCTTTTAAATTTCTTTGGAAAATCTATTGTCTCTTGTTTTGTTCAAATGTTTTTACTAATTTAATCTAGTGAAGCATTTGGTTAAAAACCGAAATTGGAAGTTTTGTAACGTATCGAATCCGGTGTAACCTTTAAATTGGATTTGTGTAACACTTTGAAAAAACGTTTAGGAAACACGATTATTAATGAGTTTGGCTAATATGAAGGGGGCAAAAACAGTCTAAATGTGGCAATGGTATTTCACAAAGGTGATTCCACGTGCAAAGTTGCACCGCGGGATCTTGCAACAGCGTTTCTGCAACCATCTGTTTTGTAACCGACATTATTTAGACAATTGCAACGGTTTGCATGTATTTTTGTAATCTTTGCTTGGTAACTGACTTTTTTTTTCTCTTGTTGCAGAACCACGGTGAAGATTCTTGCGGGCCGGGCTTAGTCCGCCGCAACATGGTCGCAGAGTTTATCTTGAGTCAGCAGCAACTGCTGGGAGGAGGCGGAGCAGCGCTGGGGCCCGCTCCGACCCCCCTGCGCGCGCCGCCGCCACCCCGCGGCCGCCACTCCGTCTCACCTCATTTCCAAATGGACCAGTCCATGGACGGTCCGCCGTCGAACGGAGACCCCAACGAATACCTCGATTACAACAAGAGGAAGGAGTTCTTCGGGCAGCGCAAACAACGCGAGTTCATCCCTGACTCTAAGAAAGACGACGGCTACTGGGACCGCAGGCGTCGCAACAATGAGGCCGCCAAGCGTTCCCGTGAAAAACGTCGCTTCAACGATATGGTGCTGGAGCAACGAGTCGTTGAGCTGTCCAAGGAGAACCACGTCCTCAAGGCCCAACTGGACGCCATCAAGGAGAAATACGGAATTTGCGGGGAGAATCTTATCAGCATCGATCAAGTATTAGCTACGTTGCCAACGTGTGACCAGGTCCTCTGCGTGACCAAGAGGAGTAAATTATCTGGCAACGCGATGTTCTCGCCGGGGCCGCCGCCGCCGCCCCCCGCTCCCCCCGCATCTCCTCCATCTCCGCCCCCTCAGCGCGCGCCTGAACCTTACCAGGAGAGGCTACCAGCTCCCGAAACGTACTACTCGCACCCAGCTCACTACGAACCACCTGGTTCAGTCCTCAACCTGTCCAGATCTCGCCGCGCTCCCTCCCCCTACGAGCTGTCGTCTCTCTCCGGCTCAGGGGACGAGACAGCAGAGCAGTACGCACCAGAGAACAACTGCTTGCCACTCAAACTGCGCCACAAGTCTCACCTCGGTGACAAGGATGTCGCCAGCGCATTACTCTCCCTCCAACACATCAAGCAGGAGCCTGGTCCTCGGTCGTCCCCCTCCTGGGACGGCGAGGGCTCGAGCGACGAGAGGGACTCCGGGATCTCACTGGGGGCGGAGTACAGGCCGCAGCAGGAAAGGCTGATGAACGAGGAGGAGGACGCACACCTGAAGGCTGAGCTGGCGCGGCTGGCGACGGAGGTGGCCACGCTAAAAAACATGATGCACCAGAACAAGACGCGCGCGCATGAGCATTGAGCACCTGCGCGCCAGCGGATCGGTTGGCCCCTGCGCGCGCGCTGCGCCTGGACCGCGCAGCCCCGCGACCCTTCGCGACGTGTCGAGTCGTACAAACTGTCTCGTACCCCTCCCCCGTAGTAGTTACCACGCTGTAAAGAGATGTTTATATTTGTAACGTACCAATTGTGCAGCTGTAAGCGGCTAAGCCGTATCGCCTATTCGTAATCCTTCCTAGTAGTTTAGTGTGATCGATGTCGTGCTTAGGAAGAGACACGTCGGTCGTTGTAAACGACGCGCCTTCGTGTACACCCTTATTGTATGAAATTGAGACTAATTTTCGGTTTAGATTTTTCGAGCAGATTGAACTGTCTACTCAGTGATAGTTTATTAAAAAAAATGCATTTTTAGTGATGAGCTATGTATGTAAATGTAATATAATAAGGCAAGTAGATCTGTTTCATCTATTCGAAGACTCGTTAGAGAAAAATCGATGGCTAAAGACTATGTTCTTATAAGTTAACAATAAGTTTGATGTAAGTAAAATTAAGTCCCACATAGAATTATTTATGATAAATGTATAGTCTTTCTCATTCGGATTTCCGTTAAGTTCCAAACCAAAAAAATTAAGCGGTAGGTCCCTCAAATAGCTGTCATGAAATCGCAAACTATGTAAGTTTAAGAATATCTACTAAAAATCAAATAAATCCTATCATATTATAATGCAGATTGTATCAAAATAAGAGTACCAGTGCCTTTGACAATACATACCTACATAAATATCTCTAGAAATATTTTTATACATTTTTAAATAATAATAAAAAGCTATTTCATTCATTGGATATCATCTGTAAGTCAGCCCCTTACTATGGTTCACAAAATAAAATCATACGAGACTAAAACATACTGTCTTTATTAAAATTGAATAAACTCATTATTATAACACTGTAGATTATTAAATTTATTGTGTTACTTATAATTATAAATGTAAAGTGAACTCATGGTAGGGGACATAAAATTAAAAATAATGATTGTATCGAGTCCTTAGACGGGTAGTTGGCGAGTATTGCAGTTATGATGTAAGTTATACTCCTAGTATTGCCCTGGGCATGTGATAGGACTGAAGGGAGTTATATACTAAGTATTTATTTATTCGGACCGCAAAAGAATTTACAATTTATTATCTTTGTATAAGAAACACTATACGATATAAATAAATTGTGTACATTACAATTAAATATTGTATTTTATTTCATCTTCGATTCCTTTGCCTGAGTATGCCTTATAACCATATTGTATAAATAAGAAATATATACAGAAAAAGCTTCTTTCCGTTCTACATAATTCAACTAGCAAAAAAAAGTACAAAGTATAAAAAATAATCTGAAGAAAAAATATCAGTGGAAAATTTATAAGAGTAAGCCGAAGATTAGTAAGAATATCAAATGGAAAGTCGCAGACAAAACATAGAATTAGTCATTTTGAAAAATGCCTGTGATCGGCCTGCAAACACCGCGCAGGCTTAGAAAAGGCCTACGATCAACAGTGGACTTCGTGATGATATTACATATTTATAGTTACTAAGGGCTAGGCACTTTGTAAAAAGGCAAATAATTTCAACTGCGACAGAAACAAATCCTAATAAAGGATGTATCTCGCTCCACTACTAAGTTAAATTAATACACTAATACCCGCTAATTTGAATCTGGGTGGAAAATTTTCGAAGGAAAATGCCGGTCTTGAACCGGTCTATTTTGGTAAACTCGAATAATCGGCTTTGAGGATTATCGAGTCTATAGATAGAGTATAAAATTAATACAACCGACGGCGTAGACGCTGTTGAGAAAGTTAAGTAAATACTTATCTACAGGAAAATTCCTGTATAATATATCTGATAAATATCTAGAGGCTTCTCCTGAACAAATGGTAATGTAGCCCGTGGGAGTTCTAGTGCAGGGTTCGTTTGAATGGTCACCACAGGCAAAGATAATATATTACTAGGTACCACAGGTCACCACCACAGATCATTAACACGTTAACAGCCCCCATACAACATGTTTACATTTCCTTGTAAGTCTTGCATTTTTCAATCTTTATATGTCCTTTTAAAAACGTAAATACATAGAAATGTAATCTAAATCTTCAGAATACCTATTGAGTGCGATAGGAAGTAAACCATATATCTTATTTACATGAAAAAATCAGAATTTTCAAGAGCCGCAATTTCCAATATCTAAGCAGTATGACTAGTTGGACTTTTTTGTCCATTCTGTCCGATCGTAGAACAAATAATATGGTTAGTTGGACCAAAGATAATATATACTAGAGTGTTGGACGCACTCAGGACTGTGGGCACGCAATATGAATTTATCGATATACATACTCTTTGTTATTTTTGATTTTGAAGCGAGTCTTACGTAAGGTAACAGTCAACATAGGTAATTCTTTGTGAGTTCCTGGTCGTTTCGTATTGACCCATATGTGGGACATGGACGTGTGGAGCTAGTTCATCGTGACCCATATATGGGGCACTGGACGTTGAACGTGTTAGAAGAGGTTAGAGAGGCGTGTGGGCGGGTGCAGCGCGTCACAGGGCTATGATCAAATCGTTTACCGATATCACAGATTACTTAATACTTACTACGAAACAAATACATCCCTAGTTAAACGAAAATACCTACGCTTTTAATCACCTACTGTCGCCTACACGCAAATATGTGGCAAAGGCGCTGGACTTACCGTAGTTGTTAATCCTTACAACGTGCAATATGCTTTTGACGTGGCACTCAGCACGGAAAAATGTGTCTAAGGCGCTGGACTTAGCGTTGTTATTACTTCGTACGGGCGATAACCACGACGGGGCGGTCCAAAAGCGGCGATATGTTAGATTTCCTGCCGTAACACGAAGTCGTTCGGGGAGCATAGTACAAATGGAGTGATTGTAGTGGCGACAAAACGGTCTCGTTCCAAACTGCGTTGATACCCTTTCTAACCTCTTTTTAATGTTCTGTGGTCACCACCCTTTTAACTATTTCTGTAGTCAAAAAGCAATCCTGACATTGTGTGTTTTATTTGAAGGGTAGGAGAACCACTGTAGATACTAACAGTATTCGAACATAGTTCTATTCACTTGTCACGAGGACTGTTGCGAGCAGCAGCGGTCAAAATGCTATAGGGTTATGCGAAGGTGACCGCTTACCATCATAGCTGACTGACTACCCGTTTGCAACGTCAGACCACCTGTCGATGTATCTGTTGGATGTAAACATCCTAAATGTGCGCAACAAATAAATAAATACGTCATACACAATTATGGCTAGGTGGTGCGACGATCTGCGTAAGGCGGCTGGCAGTGACTGGATGAGAAGAACCGAGGATCGGGTTCAGTGGCACGCCTTGGGAGAGGCCTATGTCCAGCAGTGGACTCTTTCAGGCTGATGATGATGAAATAAATAAAAGTGGCCGTGTGGTTCCCGGCTCAGAATACGGTCACCCCCAATCTTTCCGTGGGTGTCGTCGAGGCGACTAAGGGATTGCACCATGGGCCGCATCGAACATTACTGCGATCACTAATCGAACAGGCGCCAAGCGTGTCAATATGCCAAATGCCCCAGGAGAGCTATGCCCTGATGATGACCTATGAAACACTTAGCGGCCCAACTAAAACACAATTGTTGATTTGAACAACTTGTTTGCCGCGAACGGGAGTGCTATTCTGTAAAATATAAACTCACGTGCGATTCTCACTCAAGTAATTTTACTTTGATTTTACTCACTTCAAAACCTAATCCATTGGCAATTCTGTAAACATTTCAGAGCACTGTCGAAATCGAAACGCGAGTTCTTTGTTCACTTCACGTCGACAGTTCTCTGAAATGTTTACAGAATTAACAATGGATTAGGTTTCAAAGTGAGTGAAGTCACTCGAATGAGACTCGCACGTGAGTTTGTATTTTACAGAATAGCACCACAGTCATCTTAGGTAACTCCATACGAGTACGAGCGCATCATTAAACTAACACTTGTCCCCTTGCACTAACGCAACTTGTTAACTTGCTCACGATCTTCCTTCAAACGATAATGAACATGATTACGTCAGCTAACACACATCAACTAAAACAAAATCTCACTTAGAGGACCACAATTTTTTTCAGTGTAGGTACTTAGTTTAATGCACAGACAACTGTTGCTGCCAATCATCTAGATTTATCCTTGGGACGTACAACGTTTCTAATTTTCATAAATGTTAATAATGCATATCTATTGATATTTATAATTATTTTATCTTGTATGTTTGACAATGCCATCTACCGCAGCTTAATGTTTATAACGTAGAAACTCATTGCCATGTATTCATAGTAACGCCACCCATGCATAAATGTGAAACAAAATGTAAACAAAACAATGGGCCCGATTCTGAAGGCACAACGTAAAAATTTTACAGCACAAAATTTTTTGGCTATCCCTGTCACACAGTATTGTGAGGATAAATACGAAACTTCCTTTAGTACTGTCAAATTTTAAATGTATGTCTTCAGAGTCGGGCCTAATGGCGACTTAGCTTAGAGTTCACAATGTCCCAAAAGGTTGAAATAAATGAGTATGAGTATGAGCTTAGGAAGACTGGTCGTGTTGATATATGGATCAAGCTGTCATATGAGATTGACAGTTGTCAGTAAATATCAGGGTTGTTAGGGGTAGGCGGTAAATATCAGGGTTGTCTGCTTGTTTTACGCTTCAGACCATAACAAAACATGTAGTCATGTAGTCATAAAGCTACATTCCGACACTCTAGGCAGGTAAACCTGTGTATTTCTGAACTGACCTCATTTCTCTGGCCGTGTTGTCGTCGAGCACCTACAGGTGATCAGCAGCGCCGTAGCTGGGTATATCGGCGAAACGTTTCTCAACCAACGATCTCAATGTACTACTAGATGGAGCGTTCCAAACAATCGCTCTGTTCCACGCAAGTAGCCACAACTCTCTCACATTCACAATGAAACTTGTGCAGTTACTACGCAGAACATTTTATTATTACTAAATATTGACGCTACGGTTAAATAATGTCAATATTTAGTAAATAATTAAATGTTCTGAGTAGTAACTGCACAAGTTTCCTTGTGAATGTGAGAGAGTTGTGGCTACTTGCGTGCAACAGAGTTATTGTTTGGAACGCTCCATCTAGTAGTACATAGAGATCGTTGTTCTCAACAGATTTCAGTCAGAAATGCTCTAGTATGTTTCGGTACCGACATTCGGTATGGATGGAAGTAAGAAAACCAACATCTATCTAATTTAAACTTTATTGTATTACATAATTACAATGATAATATAGATTATATTATAATATATACAATTCATTTAAAATAATAATATGCATTATTTTCAAACATAGTCAATAAAGTCATGCATCATTTAGCCTACCTAGGATCACAATGGAATTAAATAGATTTAAATTTTAAAATTATACTTAAATTTTTTTTAAAGGCAGTGGATGGGATTCTTTATAAATTCCCAAATTATCAGGAGGTGTATGGGTATTTTTTCATATATTCTTGTCTCGAATGATGATTATGGCAGATCAATCTAAGTAGACAAACATGAAATCCAAAGAAAAAGTTTTTATCTATCTCCTTATATCAATAAAGTTGATCTTTTATCCATTTTAACACATCGGAGGGTACTTTTAGTACACCAAACTATCCTATAGGAGATTACGTTTGAATATAGGCACATTGGAATAGAATTGAATATTACAAAATCACAAAATAAAATACTTATCTAAAATTATTAATAAATTATAATAAATACTGATTCAGTTTCATAAATATACGACCGCATCGTTTGACGGTTAAAAATCAACTGATGAAAATGTCACTACCCGAGCGAAGACTCCGCTCAGTCTGAAGCGACGCCCGACGTCGACGGGCAGACAATGGGGGAGGCAAATTAAAGCCTCTTTGGCTAAAACGCGCGTAAGGAACATTTTTCGTATGTTCGTGTGATGTTTATGTATGCTACGCGTTCTATAGGGATAGACGTAGAGCTTAAATACTCCTATATGCGGCACGGGCGTCGTACGGCACAGATTTCCTACAAGTAATGATTGTTCCTACAAGGCTCACGACTATAAATTCACGGGAGACGCACTGGTACTTATTGGGGCTCTTTCAGCATCAGGAAGCAGCAAGGTACTCAGTTATAAAGTCTTTGCATAGCTATTTTTGTTTTTGCTGCCCGTCGCACTAGTCATGGTCAGAGATCGTTCAGCTGCGTCAGCATTTTTGTAATTGCCCGTATCTGCGCCATATCGTTTTAGACTCATGAATGAACCATTATCATGAAATCTCGTGGCCTTTGTTTACAACAAAATGACACCGATATGACCAATATGCTATTCTCTAAAATATAAACTCATGTGCGAATATCACTCAAGTGACTTCACTCACTTTGAAACTTCATCTATTGGCATTCTGTAAACATTCCAGAGCACTATCGAAGTGAGGTGAACATCAGAACTCACTTCACTTCACAAATCACTTGAGTGATACTCGCACATGAGTTTGTATTTCAGAGAATAGACTAAAGATCTAATTGTACACAAATTTTTGTTATAAGTAACTGCTCAGTAAAATTGGGTATAAAAACTTTAGAGAAACTTAATTTAGGACGTTGGGTTGGAATCAAAGTACCTCACGAGGCTTGCGAATGACACATGACCAGACCAGGCCCTTACTCCGTTAAACGCGAACGAGACCTGCAGTCGTTCGGGCAGTGAGACCGCCCTCATTCAGATGTCGGTGGCGCCATCACCTCGCCGCAGCTCAAGGGATGCGGTTCGAAGTTGGGGGAGAGTTGTGAGATAGTCGCTGGAGTTCGAAGCCTGGCTGAACTTAACTCATTGCTCTGCACCCAGAGTTCTAGCTGGAAAGGATAACGGAAACAGTTTTAGGCAACAGTCAAGTTCTGACCAATTTTTGAGAAGAAAAGTAAGTCGATATAACATGGATTCAAAAATAACTGTTAGATCATTCAAGTTACAAAGGAAACTGTTTGATTTCAAACCATACCTGTACCACATTACAGAGCCAAAACTAGTCTACCCTTATGGTGATTGATCAAATCTAGTTTCAAACGGCATGATTTCTGAGCTTATGGAGTAACTCAACCCGCTTCGTAAATATAAAGTTGGATAGACCATATTTTAGAATGTGACGATAGAAATGTCGATCCCAGTACCGTATTCTTCAGCTAGTGTTGCAAGGAACAACATGGCAAAAGGGGACCCGGTAGAAGCAGAACGTCCTGGTTGACTAATTCAAAAGAATGGTTCAGGAAAAGCACATGCTCTCTTCCATGCACGACTATCTAGCGAGAAAATTACTATGATGGTCGCAACCTTCGTAGAGAATAGGCTCAATGTGAGAAGAGAATGGGGGTTGTGGCTCTATAGGCTGACTCACCTCATGTGGCATCTTGTTCGGCGGCACCTTACAAGCGCCGGCACAGTGCAGCTGCATCAGCAGTTCGGCGATGGCGGCCGCAGACGTGTCTATGACCCGCTGCCGGCACACAGCCACCGCGTGGACGAACCCGCCGGGCCCGAGGAACTCGTGCTCCATAAAAACAGTCTTATCGTCCCAGTATACCGCCTGGAAGTTGTTGAATTAGAAATCAAATGAACAGGTCATGTCATACGTTCTACTGTTAGGCAATTAATGGTTTACCACCACATGGCATAGTTCCAATTCACGACGCAGCCTAGTGGAAATGGTTAGGACTTCGTGTTTTCCCAGTCAGACATCCCGCCTTATGGTAAGCGGTCACTGTGGAAAACTTGCAGCCCAAAGGCCAAAGTATATTTGCCTTACACACAGAGAACTATGTGAGAATACATTTTGTCCCTGTAATTATTCTTAAACCGGAACACAACAATGCTTGCATTGCTGTTGGGCAGCAGAAAAAGATAAGAGGATGGTGACCATCCCGACAGATCTTGAACTATTAAAAACCACCCATCGCCAGGGTGAGGATTCCAATACATCACATATGCCACACGATTTCACACCACACTACATACGTCTTACAGTTTCTTCTGCAACGTATGCTTTCTTTATGATGTTTTCCGTTACCGAAAAGCGTGAAGGTACGAGTAATATGATATTAATCCTTAAGTTTTCGGACTGGTATGGCCTCGGATTTGAACTCTGTACCTCACGCCTCAGGGAAGGGCTATGACGATGAAGCTACACTAAGAAAAATCTAATCAACTTAGTGGTATAACAAGTAATCATTTCTATTATTATTTGAAACCATGATCAAGAGTGCAAGGGGACAAGAGTTAGTTCAAGCGAAAATATCTTGGGGCGCTCTCATATGGAGTTAAGATATGACTGTTATGGGTAACGAGCTCTTGTTCAAATCAATAATTGTTTTTTTAGTGTAACTATGTGAATGTATTATGTTATAGACCTAATGACTTCACAACTCCGCACTCCTGGCGTCGTCAGTGTGTATATTGTTACTTAAGTTGTTTACAAGATCAGAATGACTGACTATCACTTGCTTGAAGAGCTTGCTATATAATGGGCTCGATTCTGAAGGCACAACGTTAAAATTTGACAGCACTAAAACTGTTGCTATCCTTGTCACACAGTATTATGAAGATAAAGACGAAACCAATTTTAGCGCTGTCCAATTTTAAATGTGTGCTTCAGAATCGGGCCCAATATCTAACTATGTAAGTCTAAATATTTATGTAAGTCTGCCTTGTGTATTAATTTGCACAGACTAATTTTTGACCTTCTTGTGCTCGTAGCCAATAATATACTTTTGTTAACTGACGACATAGTGTCATGTATAAATTACGATTTAATAATAATGCGTATCGTAAAGCATTCTTGTCTATTAGTAGTGTGATGAAGGCTGTAGTTGGCTATCAACCAGTGCTTGACTTGCATAGGAATATCAAGTTCTGTTCTGATAATGTGACCTTTACGGCGATTCCGAAAGGATTATTTTCAACTGCGAAGTAAAACCTAGTGAACGGCTTGAGATACCGCTGGTAGGGCATTGCTAAAGCGGCTTGAATCACTGACCACCCAGCCGCCATAATATTGTTCAGAATGCGATGCTACTCGCCTGTGTTACGGGTCACAACATGTATTTTGTAACAATCTGTATAGATGTGTCCTAGACTGTCACAATTGAGAGTTTCTACCCACCTTTGACGTAATAGTGAAACTAGTGAACGGCTTTAGATACCGCCGGTAGCGGATGGTTGAGGCGGCTTGTACCACCGATCCCCCAGCTGCCTTGATGTTAGCGTATAGCCCCGTACGCTCGTAGAAGTCCGCCCTGGCGAAGTCCAACTCGCGGAGATAGCGAGCGTTATTCATGTGGTAGAGAAGGGTGTCGATGTCGTTCAGGAGACACCATGCTGGAATGGAGATGAATATACACTTAAGATAGACTGCTAATAGTCATCAGGTTTATTATATTAGGATAGAATAGTTACAATACAGCATACATAGTTTAATTTTGGAAGTCTCTCTCCCACTTAATAATAATAATTAAACTTTATTTCAGAAATTACTTTCCATACAATTTGTTAGTAAACCTTATACTATGTTAGTTAATTACAAATAAAAATCTAAAATACATAGGTATAGCGCCGACTCCACGGCGCCTGGCTATCTAGCTACGTGCAGGCGTATCCAGTGTCGCATTCGGAGAATCCCACCTATCTGCTATTTGTTCAGGATGCTGTTGGAGCTGGTGCGCCTCTGCGAACATGCCAGAGATAGCAACGCAATTTCGTTGCTGGGATTCGACTCGTCGAGCTTATTATTTAATAATTTAGTAAGTATTATTTATTCGGCTATAATGATAAGAGATAATCGTTAATTAGGGCGTAACATCTTCATTTGTTTTTTAATAGATTAAATGGTTAATCTTAACAAACCCCAGCCCTATCTACGAACGGGAAAAGTTGCGAACGGAATAAATTGCGAACGCGTGACAGGGAATGGAACTATCTTCTTACGATCCTTTTTTATTGACTTCTTATAGTCCCAGGGTAACAAGCCAGCAACGCACTTGTAGCCTTTGAACAGTGGCCACTTATGAACCATCATTCCGTTAGATAAATTTGGCAGGTGGCATCTCACGTTCTGATTAAAACATCTAAAACTATTTGTTAATGTCAAAACGTACATTCCACAGTGGTTGTCTCTAGAATGCAGGCCTTCTTGCGAAAGTACCGCGCCCTAGCCACTGTATACATCATGCGCGCGAAGTACGCCACGTCCAGGGTCCCGTACAGCAGCAGAGCTCCGGCCACCGCGGCGGCGCCCCAGCTGGGCACGCACACTGACCACATCGCTTCTGGAACACCTGCAACCAGTGACGACTTTAGACGCCCGCGCTAACAACACAGGTAATTAGTGTATGTTATGCTGATCGAAAAATTCCGCCTCCATAAACAGGTTTTGTAATAATTCCTAGTAATGTACCCAACTTGGTTATGTATGACAAGCAAGGGACGTTAACACATTCGCCATACTCTAGCGTTTCCCTCTGCCATAGGTGACCACCGGTCATGCGCGGTTTTTGATATATATAATGCAGTACACAAGCAGACCTCCGTCACTCGAAAGTACCTAAACTTTCGCCGCACCGGCGGTGCGCTCGCCCCACCCACCAGTCGGTTTATTAGAAATAGTAAGAACGCTAAGTCGAGCACCTTAGACACATTTTTGCGTGTATTGGCCAATAATAACAGTGGGAAGTAGTACCTAGTTGATTAAATAATAAGTATTTTTTTTTATAAGGGAGTGACGTATCTGTTTTGTAAGTGGTAATCTTTGGTAGTAAAAAACAAGTCTGAATCCCCTCGCGAAAAATTAAAAGCATTGTATTTGTGAACCGCACCTTTGACCAACGCACCTTTGGCAAAAATGTTTAGTTGACGAAAAGCAGTTCTGATCATACGCGCATACAAGTCGTTTCGCATTACCTGATCCATATTGTGTGAGCTCATTTGCAATCCAATGCAAAATGACATAAGTTAGAATTTAAACAGACAGATATTCTTAATGTCGTCGACATCTAAATTAATGTGCGTGAATATGATTATTTTTATATTTACAAGTAGAATTCATTGTCTAATTTAAATAGCAGGTCTAAAGGTTATACCTAATAAGATATCAATTTCAACTAGGTATGCTAATAATTCGGTAAATTGCAGAAGGATCGCTCCTACAAGGTCTAGTAAGTCCAAAATGTTTGCCCAACTTGGTCTTTGATTACTCCCTCATCAGGGAAAGCCATGACTGAGGACTTTGACTAGCAGATGAGGAAGGAGGTCTACCGCATCAACAAAGATAAACTTTATTTAAGTTGTTTTTTGATGCGAAAACAATCGCGAACCAATCAGAAGCCAGATGATTACGTGTGTCTGATTGAAACTATGGCTTTCTACATACGTACTTATATTGCAATTATAGTAAATAACAATGGCGGAATCAATCAATACTGGACGAACTCACAATGTTACTGACCGTTGATATACCTAGCTACGATTATGTTATTTGAGTTCGTTAGGGATTCGCTAGGGGCAAGCAAATGTTCGTATGATGAATATGAATGTTCGTACCCAAGTCCTAGATGTTTATATATTTATTTAAGTATGTCTATCCGTTATCTAGTAACCATACCACAGGCTCTGCCTAGTTTGGGACTGGATAATTGGTGTGAATGTCTGAGATATTTATTTATTTTATTTATTTACTGAGATTTCACACTCAAGAAAACGACTTGCCGTACTGAAAATAAGAAGTATTAAAAGAACCAATACGCATTCATAAAACATACGACAGAATCCCTTATGCAGAGTATATGAGGTCAAAATTCAAAGAATCTTCCATCGAGCGAAATTATGAGATATCACAAAAAATATTCCACGCTGAAGAAAATTAATAGGTATTATAAAAGGATCGATACTCATTCATAAAACATATGAGAGAATCCCTTACGTAGAGGATATAAGGTCGAAATTCGTATGTCAATAAAAAAGAGTAAAAATGAAATTAAAGCCTGTTTGTTCCCGTAAATCACTAAACGGTTTTTGATACAGTTTTTACACTTGACGTCTTAAATTCTTAATGCAGGCTTCGGATTTCATATAAAAACTTTTTCAAGGTAAATTTCAAAAGCCTGTTAAAATGTCATAGCAAATTGGGACTTTTGATTTTTATTTTTGCTATTTTATTACAGTAGGCATAGCAGGAAGTCCACTTATAATTCATCGACAATATGGTACTTAGCGGTTTTAATAATAGAAACTCTATTTTTTTTAAATTGCTGGAAATAATGTCCTCAGTCGAATTCTTATACAAAAAAAAATATATAAGACTTAGAACATTATTTGCCGTTAGGTTTCCGGTAGAGTAGAATAGGACCACTCCAACTCTTCGCATGGATGTCGTACAAGGCGACTAAGGGAATACATTATAAAACATCAATCAGGCCTCCCCAACCCGTCTGGCCAGCGCGGGGAGTGTAGGCCAAAAGATGAAATAAAAGAACAGGTGTTCGAGAAGGCCTAAACTTGTGGGGCCTAGATACTGGACCCAGGTTTTCCAGTCAATAAACAACCAGGCAGGTTAAACACAATTAATATCAATTTGTTTTATTTTTAAAAACAGGTTTATGACATGAAAGGTAAAGAATGGAACATAAGTAAAGACAGTAACTTGGTTATAGGTGGTATGGAATAGCAAAAAAATCTATTACTATATTTACTTCGAATAGCTAAAATTAGATCACCTGGAGAGACGCTACTTAAAATATACTTCAGTACTTATTAAAACATCGTTACATAGAGCTGGGTCCTTGCAGTATATTGTGCTGTTAAATAAGCAGTAGTTATTTTAAATACTAAGTTATTATAATCAAATGCATTCCTACCTTACTGAAGAACCGGCAACTAAATTATCAATTTTATTAAAGAGTCATTGTAAGAAAATCGGTAACAATTTTCACTTAACCACGTCCACGCACTAAGAACAAATAATTAAATGTGGAAATAAGATATTATTTCATTAAATTTTAGCAAAACTAACCTCCCAGGCCGTGTTAACGTGAATATTTTCACGTATGGAGATGACATTTCTCGTTGCGCGCGCAGTGCAATCGATAAAATTGTAGAATGTCACACATTATGCAGTATTTGTTACTAAAGACTCTATCATCGATATAGAAACTATTTAATTCATTACTATTATCTGTACCTTTTGTCCCTCGACTCACCATCCAAAAAAGTCGCTCAGCGAGTCATGGAGAGGGATATACCTGCCTGGAGTTTCTTTTAAGAATGTGATCCGAATCTTAAGTAGAACTAAGGTCACATGGACGATTGAGGCTGAAGTGGCAGTGGATAGTTCACAGCTGTCGCAGAACCGTTGAACACCCAGATGAACCGCCGACGTTAGAAATGGGAGTGCTGGCGCAATGGGACGGCTGAGAACGTAGTAGAACGACTAAATCGACAGCTTTACCTAGTTACTAAAATAAGCAGCTATGATAGTCGGACGGACGGATGAAGTCGCACCATAAGGGTGCAGTTTATACCATTTTGGTACGGAACCCTAAAAATAGCCCCCTAGTGTGCGACACCCGCCGCGGCTCGACAAACGCTCGAGCATTTTGCGGTCATGTCTGCGGTGACCCTTAGGAAACGACGTAGTAGTGACGTCATACATTAATTCGTTGGCCTAGTGGTTTAGTCATTGGACTCGAGCGCCAAAGGTCATGTGTTCGATTCCCACTGGGGACAGACAACTTTGTACCTACAATTTGTACAAGTTATATTTATGAAATGTCTATTCTATTGTCTAATTCCCATAGCACAGGTGAAAATCCTAATTTTGGATTAGACAAGTGTATGTATGTATATTATAATATGTAATATTTATTATTATTGATTTATACAATGACCGCGGGGCTCCTCACAGTGTTTTCATTTACTGTTTGGGTAGGTAGTCAGTAAGATTTAGGAAATTTTAATTTTAATTAAATTCAATACCCTTCCGTACGAAAGACAAGACGACATAAATTTATAGGGATTTTAAAATTGTAATAGAATTAATGTATGAGTTTTGTGGCCTCTGACATTTTGTACAGAAAGATGACATAAATCTATGTTTTAAAAATTATAATTAAATTTGTGATTATTTTCTGATTTTAAAATGTTAGACATTCTGTATCAGATATTGTAAATTGTCATTTTTAAATTAATTATATATATATGCAATATTGCATGCCCGTAAAGCGTAAACTATTACATAAGAGCTACTTTCTGCAACAACATCTGCTGTATAGTGTACCTAATAGTAAACAATAAATTATTTCTGATTCTGATTCTGAAACCTCGTACATAGTAAAGCAGTATTCTCTGGTATAGCCAGAGACCAAACCCTGTCTCTCGATCTGAAATTTCGAATCATCAGTACGCACCGTCCATACATCACGTGTCAAACTTATATCACCCTATGGTAAATCATCAGCAGCCTGTTCAAATCTAAAGATGTAATTGTACCTAGGTGATTGATCGATTATGAATTTATGACTAACAAAAAGAATTGTGTTAGAACAAAAAGTGACCTGATATCACAGGTTCATCCTTTTTTTTAGCACCAGTCTCTCACAAAAGATGCATTTGTACTCATTATGCATTTATTATTGTAAATCTGTGTTGAGATAATAAATAAATTTTATATTGTATTGTAATTTAGTTGCTATGTGTAAACATTGAAATACAAAGGCACGTCATTTTTTTCGTCCAAAAGTATACAGTGCCAGCTCGAGTTCGGGATTCGTTTACGAACGCAAGCGGAGCGGAGGAATGCCGTCAACCAGTCACAAAGACCTCACAAACCACTAAATATAGATCTAATAGCTACATTACTAAAAACGAGGGGAGCTTCGCCTTAGCTGGTCATACGATAACACTGCATTGGCACACGAGATTACAAAATGTCGGTGACCTCGCCGCGTAATCATCCTCTCTGTCACACATATGAAGTCTTTGAAGATAAAGCGAGATAGAGCACACGGCACGAGTCGGCACGATCCGTCTGACATTCAGTCGATGACGCTGACGTGTTAAATAAAGCAGTGTTAACACAGTGTGCTGTTTTGAAGTGAAAAATATGCCGAAAACTTTCAAATATGATGTTGTGAAGCTAATTGAGGGTGTGAGGGATCGGCCATGCCTCTGGGATAAGACTTTGGAGAATTATAAGGACAGGGTGGAACGGAGGACTTCTTGGGAGGAGATATTTTGCTTATTAGATGACGGATACGAAGCAATGACGTGGGAAGAGAAACGGATAACGGGTAATGTAACGAATGACTATTATAATCTTAAATTATATATAATGACTAGCTGTGCCCGCGGCTCCGCTCGCGTGAACTACAGAATCCGCTCCCATTCCCACTCCCGCTCCCGCATCTGGTTCCGCTGGCGCTAACTAAATGTTAAGTTAAATTAAGCCCCATGTTTTTGTGAAGAGTCCATCAAAATCCGTTCAGTAGTTTTTATGTGATGCGTGCACAAACTCACAGACAAACAGATAAACAGACAAACATTTCAAAAATGATTGAAATGTGTTCTATTACTTATCCTTAGACCCCTCAATTTTTTTTTGCAAATATCTTCAACGTACAGACAAGCGAAGTTTACGTTTTTATTTATAAGATTGTTTTGACATATGAATGACACTATTGTAATGATGGATGACCGGCTCGGTGGCTTGTCGTTAGACTCGAGCGACAATGGTCGTGGGTTCGATTCCCACTGGGAATAGACAGCTTTGTACAAGTCTGGATGTTACATTTGTGAATTGTTCTTACATTGTTTAATTACCATAGTACAGAAACTCTTAGTTTGGGATTAGGTAGACAAGAGTATGGCGGTATTTGTATGTATGAAATTGTTTTCCTTGTTGAGGTGTTATATTTATATCAGACATTGGCATTCTAGAAGTACAATGGGCTCAATTCTGAAGGTGCAACGTTAAAATTTGACAGCACTAAAACTGTTGCTGTCCTTGTCACACATTATTAAGAAGATAAAGACGAAACCAACTTTAGCGCTGTCAAATTTTAAATTAGTGCCTTCAGAATCAGGCCCATTATCGCTTCATACCACAAAATAAAACGTTGCAACGCTCGTAATGCAGCACGTGTCAGATAGTTGTGAGGTGAATCGCTAGAAGTTGTCTCCATGGCGCACTTTTTTTCGGACTTCAATCAGATTAATTTAATATGAAGGTTCATAAACATCTATAATTTTGAGCCTTATTTTATAAAAACTGCTGGAAGAAATCTCTCTCAGAGATAGGTTCGCCCTTTGTACTCGTGTTTCTTTTTAATGTATTATTTTTGTTTTATCTGTGTGTTGCACACACACACATAAAGAGTTAAATAAATAAATAAAAATTTATTAGCCTTTTTTGCGAAAAATTTAAAATCTTGCGGCATACGTCATTCATAGGTATTAACGCTTCTCGCGAACACCCTGATATTTATATGAGCCCAGTTGGGTATACGGTCGTCTAACATTCTTGAGAGTAAAGGTTCAACTCGAGCTTGTACTGAATTCTTCACTTTTCTGTGAAGGAAAATATAGTGAGAATATATCTGCCCCCATAACTAATCTTTTCCGAAAATATATAAATTCTATTTCAAATAATGATAATACTCTCGGAAAATATGGTTGGTACCTAAGTAATTTAAGAAAATAAAATGCTAAAGGCATAATTACAAAAAGTCTGCCCCGTCACAGTTGTACGCAATTTCATTTCGAATTTGTTATTATGTTGGTACAATAAAGCGCTTACCTCAGACTAAAAACCAATATAATCCAAGACGCTTACATTAAAAAAATTCATACTCAGAAATATATATTTTATTGGGAGTCGGAAAATTTAAAATGCGTTACCTAATTTGCTCACCTTACTACTAACAAATACAGTTTTTTTTTTTTCGTTTCAGGAGAACTAATACTCAACAAATGGACAAATATTCGCGATACTTTCATGAAAACCCTGAAAACCAAGATGGGAAAACCCAAGAAAAAATACCTTTTTTACGACAATCTAAAATTCCTAATCAAAGTCGTACCCGAAGAGGATTGTAGCACAGAATATGGCACAGATGACGTAATAACCTATTTGAAGCAAGAGACTGTATGCGAAGAAGCCAGCGCTTACGGCACCAGAAAACGGTCCAAAAAACCAGAATATATTACAGAAGAAACTAATTTCGACGATGATTCCGAAGACCACACGTACATTCCAACGAAAAAGTCGAAAAAAGGAGGAAATATTTTAGTAAAAAAATCAAAAAGCCAAGAACCTGGGAATGATCTCGAAGCATATTCTTACGCTACTGCTAATGAAAATTTAGATTTTGTAGAAGTGAATGAATCCGATCCCAGGATCATGAATGAGGATGAAGCGTTCTTTGCTTCGTTACTACCAACTGTAGTGAGATACAGTGAAGATGACAGACTGGAGTTTAGAATAGAGGTGCTGGCTGTTATGAAGAGGATTAGGGAGAAAAAGAAGTGGCCAGGAGACGTAGTGCCGGACTAGCCACATGCAGTAGCAAACAGTTATGGTTGGAAAAATAAAGTCTTTTTGGATTTAATCCAATGGTTGATTCGGGGTGTCCAAATCTACAGTAATAATTGTTGTTAACATTGGTTTTATTTCTAGTCTAAAAATTAAGTCCTAGCTACACCATACATTATATGGCAACACCGAAAAACTTTCAGGGGAATACCCTATTGAATTTACCTTTAGAAATTAATTTTACAAAAAGAAGGGTGGGTTTTATCATAGGGGATTTTATCCAGTTATCACCCATTTCGTTCCACCCACGCACTGAATGGTTTGTGCGGGTAAAAGCCAATTCCTTTAAATTATTTTACATAATCAGAAACTGTGGAATGTAATGGGTGATAACTGGGTTTTAACTCCTCTGATTTTACTAACTAGATCTCTTTTGCTCACATTAAATCCAGAATTGTTTGTATGATTTTAAGAGATTTGATAATTTTAAGTCCTCATTGAAACCATAGGCCTCATATATCCGGCACTGAGGAGACCTTAAGTATAAAGAAGCTAGAATAAAGAAACAAGGTTGCACAGATGATAAAACTCGTAAAAAGAAGCGCGGAAGCAGAACAGTCCGTAGCATTTATTTTTGTGGAGGCGTATACGTACATCATTCTTTGTGTAATGTTTGTTAACTTCCAATGGCCTAAGCTGAAACTAACGCCATCGTACTGCGTTTTTAAATAAACATATTTTATTTTTACTTTATAGACGAATAAAAACAGAAACTATTTAATAGATAAGTTTTAATGATCATTTTTTCTGTAGCACTTTTAAAAATAACATTTACAGAATCCCAAAAACATGTGGGTGAATCGAAAACCATAACTAATCATGAGTTTTATGTTTAATTCTTAGATTTTTACATACAGCCAGAAGTATACAGTTAAATAAAAAAATATCTAAATGAAAAATATAACAAAAAAAAACTATTACTGTAAGTTCTGACAATAATTAACTTTGAATGTATGTACTTTTACCTACAATATTTTCGAACGATAACAACATGGTGGATATAAAAAATTTGAAACTTATGTTTAAAAAAGGCAGAAAAAACATACATTAAAGGTTTCGAAAAAACTCACCGATTTAAAAATACGCTTTTCGTAAAGTTGCAATTTTATTGTCTTTGGTTCGAATTCAAAACAGTGTCCTACGAAGACCCCATTCACTGGCATGAATTTATAAAATTCGAACCAAAAGCATGGGCAATGAAATCTGCAGACATTTTATCTAATAATCCTATCTTAAATGCTACTTGAAACCTGAACTATGGTTACAACTGCGACCCATTATAATATATTCAGTTACAATTTTCACTAATAATACGGCCGTTGGGCCACTCACTAAATTAATGTTAAACACCAATATGTACAATTTCGGAATGAATTTAGCAAAGTACATATTCACTGAAATGTTTCTATGGGCCACCATATGTACACAAGCTGTAGAATACTGCAAGAAATTAAGTTTATCTGGCTTGAAGCCTATTTAGTGGTGAGCCACAAGACCTCAGAGGATCTACACAAGACGTTAATTCTACATTACATACCGGTACAATAGTGACTAGCGGCCCCCTAAACCAAGATTAGGGACCAAAAAGTATATTTACACATAACACTATGGATAGCAAATTCACTCTAGATTAACACATAGCTAATATTAACTGTCTTCAATTTACTTCGATTCAGCAAAACATCCCTTTGCGAACGCAAAAGCAAACACATCGGCCAACGGAAAAATGAAACGTTTATAGAAAATGGGTGTCACAAATAACGTGCAAGTTAAAGCTCTAATCGTTTTTAATTTGTGCTGTTTCCCTGGAAGTAGCTCAACCAAAGCTGGGCGAATATTATAAAGTATCCAAAATTAAAACTATAAGATGTTGACTTCCGGAATCAAATGGCAATTGGCAAGGAATACAGTCCAACAACAGTCTAGTATCATTCGAAAGAGCTATTAAATTATACTTATATATCGCTATAGACGATTAAATTCACATTTTGAGTATGGCCTGTAATCACTAAGGAACACTTACGCCTATAATGGAGGTAACCTAAAGAAATACATTTTTTTACAATCATATATTAATACAATATGTATAAATGTATATGTATATTACACCAAGTAAAATTCAACAATCGAACGCAAAATAGAAAATCGTTTCAAATTTTCTGAAGAAATCACAAAACTAGTTTTGAACCTGCTCATTAAAACTTAGACAAAATAACGATTATAAGGAACTAATACTTAAATTAACTAGTTGTTAACAAAATAAAACCGTTATTATCAAATCTGTTAAGAACTTAGCTATCTGTTTACTTAAAAATATATACAAAACAATTTCAACAATTTTTTATTTTTATTATACACCTATAGAAGTGAATTCTCATAGTTAGGAGATCGCGATTCAGTCTGGCGCGTGGCAGACAACGAAACGTATTCTTTTTAAGACATTGAATGCCAGAGCGCATTATATTCCTCGTACATTTGTCACTTTAGATATTTGTAAAATCCGTTGCAGGCTTCCTTTGCCTGGGTTTCTTGGGCCGCGGAGGAACGGGGGAGCCGTTGCAGCAATGGCATCCTCTCTTCACGACGCCCCTGCCCGACGCCCTGCGTCTCACCTCCAAACTGTCCGGAGATCTTTCCCCAGCTCGCGTTTTCCCCGACAAACTCCTTTCCATTGCTCGTTCTAAAGGATGGTACAACCGTTTAGGTGGATACGTGCGGAGTGGGGGATGAGTGTCGTCTGCGGATGATCCGTCGGCACTAGCGCTCCGACCGATACCTCGCGCTTCTTTAATCACAGAGTCCAGCCTCATGTGGGTGCCAACACCGCTCGAGTCTGTCGAGTTAGTCTCGTCGAACGACGGACTTTTACAACATTTTTCGCTGTCACTGCTGAAGTCCATAGGACGTCGCCCTTCAGACCTTTCTGAGGCGGAATTCGATTCCCAGTACAACTCCGCGTGACGCTCAGGTGAAGAATTTCCATCATGAACGTCTCCCGTCATGGAATCCAAAGTTGCGTCTCTGGAGCTGTCTTCGGCTACCATTTTGGCGTCGTCGCCCGCTATTATCCCATCGGGCTCGTCTATTAAGAATCGCGTATCCCTTGCCCTCTTATCGTCCTCGTAGCACACTCTCCTTATCACTTGAGTCGCGTTGCCTGAGGAATGGATCACAGCCGACGCTGTGTTAGACAGGTGTAGCTCTCTGGAATCTGTTAGAATGCTGTCGAATCTGGTAAGACCATCATCTTTGACTAGAACTGATGATAGATTGATATTGTTGCTATGTGTGTGAGTTGGCATAGAGTTGATCATGTTGAGGTTATACTTGACGGCGCTCTGAGGGCCGCTCTCACCGGTCGCTTGGGAGATGACTGTGGCTTGCGGCGCCGTCATGAGGACAGTCGCAGGAGCTCTGTTCGAATGGAATATAGTGGACGTGATGTGTCGACTCTTCAAGCCGGTTATTGTGTATGGTTGTACCTGAAAAAATGTAAGGAAAATTTGAGTCTCAAAATCGATTACAAAAAAGTTGATGTAATCACGGTAAAAAAATAGGGATAACAACAAACTTAGTAGCCTAGTTGGTAGGTGCTCGTGTAATGTTCATGAGTTTGTCGGTTGTAGGCATGCTGACTAAGGAAAACATAAGGAAACCGCAGGTGGGAAATGAAAAAAAAAATTAAGGCGAATGTAAAGTCCTCCAACTTACATATTGGGCCAGCGTGACGAATATTACGTTACCTATTCCAAGCCGTGTAGTTCCCGGTTTAGAACAGGGCCACCCTCAATCTTCCCGTCAAGACGACTAAGGTATTATACACCAGGGACGGTCAGCAGCGTTCACTTGTGTATATTAAGATCATTACGGCGATCACCAATCCGTCTGCCGAGCGTGGTGATTATGGCAAATCCCTCAATGGACAGCCCACCAAAATTCGCATTCTATTGGGGACGCTAATGTTCAGCAGTGGACGTGTTTCGGCTGATGATGATGTGGCGACTTGTGGCCGGTACTCTTTTGTTATAATAACGGTAGGCCTCTGCCCAACAGTGGGACGAATAAACTTTTGATTTGAGAAACCTACCTCCCCCTCCTCTGTAGGCTCGCTATGAAAGGTGGTGTTAGGATGCGCGCGCGCAAACTCCTCCTGATCCAGCGTGATGGTCGTCTGCATGCCGTCCTCGCTGACGGTCACGATGCCCACATCCTCAAGCCCCAGGTTCACGTCCAACTCTTGGCGGTCGTCAGGGATGCCCTCGCGAGGAAGGAGCTCGTCTGTAGCTATCTGGTCGTCGATGTCCGCATGTACGGCGACCTGGTTCAGTACTGGTTGGGCTGGAATAATAATTTACAGGTAAATACTAAATTTAAAAATAAACAATTTTTCAATTTTCAATTTGGTAGTTCATCCCTTTTAGAGGCAATATTCTGTTTAATTTTATTATGAGCGGTCCCTACTTCGAGGGCCGCAGCTCAAAATATAGATTTAGTGTTTGTTCGGGAAAAACGTCCGTATTTTAAACAAAGTAAGAGTTAATTTTACAGATTCTGCATGAAAGAATAAGGATAGCAAATTTTATTAATATCCTACTAATATTATAAATGTAAAGGTTGGATATTTGGATGTTTGGATATTTGGATGTTTGTTACTCAATCACGCTTCGACCACTGGACGGATCGTGATGAAACTTGGCACACATATAGGTTAGGTCCTGGAAATAGGATAGTTTTTATCCCGAAAAAGCATCCCATTCCTATGGGAAATACATAATAATTTATGATGTTATGTTGTCCACTCGGACAAAGTCGCGAGCAACAGCTAGTATGAAATATTAAGGCTGGAGAAAAAGTTATTTCGGTTTTTTCCAATAGACGGTTTTAAAGTCGCATATCTCTAGTAATACCTGTTCAATGAATCCATACCATAGATCGTTTAAAGGCAACAGTCCACAGAACATTCTAGATCTAAAGATAGCGTCATGCGTTTACTCGGTCAAAAGTTACGGTGCTTCGATAATGGAGATTCCAGAAGGTAATTTTCGTCATATTTAACTTTTTTACTTTCGAAAAGGGGAAAATGCAGCGGAAGCTCATCGTAAATTATGTGGTGTTTATGGTGATAAGTGCTTAAGTGAACGCCAGTGTCAGAATTGGTTTGCTCGTTTTCGTTCTAGAGAATTTGATGTTAAAGATGAACCTCGCCCTGGCTTGGCCAACTGTTGAAAAAGTCGATGAAATTCTTCAAAAAATCGAGGTAGACCGACATATTTCATATCGCTACAGAACTAAACATCGAACATAGGACTGAATACCAAAAGAAGCTTGATACTTAGGTTCCACATGAATTGACAGTGAAAAATTTAATGGACCGAGTTTCCATTTGTGAATCGCTGCTAAAACGAAACGAAATCGAGCCATTTATGAAACGAATGATTACGGGCGATGAAAAGTGGATCACGTACGACAATAAGGTGAGAAAAAAATCGTGGTCTAAGACTGGAGAAGCTTCACAAACGGTTGCAAAGCCAAGGAAGGTGATGACTCAGCATCACCTTCCTTTGGTGATTTTGGAAAGGAATTATTCATCATGAGCTCCTCGAACCTGGCCAAACCATTAATTCGATTCTCTACTGTCAACAACTAATGCGATTGCAGGAGGCGATCAAACAAAAACGGCCAGAATTGATCAATAGGAAAGGTGTTGTCTTCCATCACGACAACGCTAGACCACACGTATCTTTAGTGACTCGACAAAAATTTAGAGAACTTGGCTGGGAAGTTTTGATGCATCCACCGTATAGAACTTGCCCCGTCCGACTACCATTTGTTTCGGTCTCTGCGAAATTCTTTTAATGGTGTAAAGCTGGCTTCAAAAGAGGCTTGTGAAAATGACTTGGTTCAGTTTTTCGCCCAGAAATCTCAGAAGTTCTACAGTGACGGAATTATGGTTTTACCAGAAAAGTGGAAAAAGGTAATCGATCAAAACGGCACATATATCATTGGTGTTTGAAGTTTATAAGAATAAATTCGCTTTGAAAAATATGAAACAAACCGAAATTCCTTTTTCCCCAACCCAATATTTGTTATTTATAGTGATACTAACGGGTATGAGAGTGGTGTGGGTGATCCTGCGTATGCTCGTGCGCTGGCGACGAGGAGAACAGCAGCTCCGCTTCAGGGAACAGCTCCGAGGCCGAGGGGGAGTCCACGCCAAGGTCTTCGCATTCTTCCGATAATGATTTCTGCGGACAATAGGAAGCGTAAGTACCTACTGATCCTATAATAGTACATTACTGAAAAGACAGGGAATTTAAAATTGCAGGACGAGTTAGAAGGCTAAGCCGTGTAAGACGAGGCTTGCAATTGTCATTCCTACCGAGGTATTAATAGCGCTTTTCTAAAATAAAAACAGAAAATAATAGCAGTGCTCGTTTGCAAATAAAATAATGTTATTATGCCAGTTGTCTGAATGATGTTTGTTCCTCCCCATGCTTTCCTCCCTCCATTTCCCCTCCAACCTCTTTCTCTTGTTTATCTTTAAGATCGTTCTCGTGATACTTACAAAGCAGTGAGTCAATAAGTAATAGCAATAAGTTCTCGTCTACTCATACATTGACAAATTCGATCTCCGTGGGTGCGCGTCACAACGGCAAGAGGACCCAATTATCTCGACATACTACCCGTACAAGTCCCTTCCAAAATTAGAGACGTTTCATAGCAAAAACAAAAAAACACAGGAAATGCATGATAATATTTTAAATACCAGAAACTATCGTTTGTGATATTTATGATCATGCATTTCCTGTGCTTTTTTTTTGTTTTTCCCAACCTCTCTAAAGGGTTTTGTTATTTATTCTCAACAAGCTATTCCGCCAAATCAAGTAGAGGAAAATACACTGGGTTTTATATGAGGAACTCATGCCACAGCCACGAATGGCTCGGTATCAGGTAGCTTATTTAGCAGGAAGTCCAAAACGCAAAACGGCCTAGTTACCTGTAGTCGTAGTTCATGTTCCAGAATAGCGTATTTGTGCCTCAGGGCTGCCGCAGACACGTGCGTCAGTCTGTGGTGCCGGTGGGACGTTCCGTCCTTCTTCTGTACCACCTGCTTTACAAATCACAATCATTAAGTACGATGTATAAATGACAAAAAGCAACTTTTCCCCCAGGGATTTTATTTAGAATCACTCTTTTTTTAAGTTCAGAGTTTGGACTGAAAGCTTAGATTAGCTAGTCATTTAGAGAGGATTTAATTTGTTTCACGCATCATGAATCGCTTTCGGAGGCTCTATTTTACTCAATAAATTTATTTACTCCATCAGGGTTGACCTAAACTAAATCTAGACACATACGCTGTTGTGAACATCGAAAAACATTGACAATACTTGCTCTCAATTGAATTATTTATATTTTATTTAGACATTTACCAACGTAAAGCTCTTTTATATTTAAAATGTCAATAAATGTCTGGTTTAATTTTAAATTAATTGTGATTATAATATAAGCCCACAAATAAGGCTACACTGGTTAAATGACTGCGAAAAGCTGTAAGCTTCTATTAAATAGATTAATATTACATCGATTTTTTAATTACAAGTAATTTATTTTATAATTATTACAAAACACGACAATAACGTTAAAGTTAAAAATAACAACTAATGAATATAATCATTTAAAATGAACTTCTGGTGAAAGGGACATGCACAGGAATGCAGGATTATGTAACTGACAAAATGGAGAGTTTTTAAATGTAGAAATTTCGATCCACATGCAAAAATTAAAGATTTAATTTAACTATTCGACACTAATAATGATTTGAAAGAAAGCACTCATTTCTCCTTCCTAATAGCTGGAAGTGATGGTGAAAATTAAAATATAACGACTATTTCAAATGAAGAGAGGGAGGCGACACTGAAATACCTAAAACAGGGGCTTCTTCGATCCATGTGGAGGAATGCCAGCGATAGTAGGTATATAGAAGCGACATATATTGTTATATTTACTTTCAAAATTGTTCTGGTCTAATGTGTGGCTTACAAAAGCAATATTCCTCAAGAGATTTGAGAATCTAAACTCTAAGCAAGCAAGGATTGGCGTTGCTTTTACTTTGCTGTGAGGCAAAACTTTTAGATTTTAATGGACTAGAAACGCAATGTCGCATCTGTATCATTTATATTGGCAAACCAACATAGAACGAAAAATAAACAGAAGAGAACAGACACCTGTGTATACTCTTTAACATAGTACAATAGGGTTGACTATGACATTTTTTAAATGACGTAGTAAACCCAGTACAAAAAAAATTTCATAATTTCTCTCAGGTATATAACTGCGAGTTAAACCCCGTCACAGCGGAGGTTTCAGCATTGACGTCATCATTAACAATGATGATGACATCTGGGAATATTTTGTACCATGTTTCCTAGTTATTCAAATTCCAATGTAATTGCAAGGGCACAAAACTAATGTGAATCCGACACGTTGAAAAAAATGATCGAAAACTGATTTTTATTTGTTTCTGGAACTTCAAGTCATATAAAAGTAGTCATTCAGTTTGCGACACTATCATCTCGTGTCGAATTTAACGTTACCTTTGAAAAACCGTACGCATATTTTAGACATCATGGAGTTTGAGTATTAGGAAAGTATAACACAGGCGCAGCGGTAAAATCAAAACGATGCGTGCACGTCTACTAAGGCTCTAATACTGGGTCGGCGTCAGCGCTACGACAGATCACCTGGTGGTAGGCCTTATCGTCGTCTGACCCGTCAATATCGTAACCGCATCGCGGCTGATCGTCTTGCGAGTCGTAAGACTTTTTCGAATCGACGTCGAACATCTTATCGAAAATCCTTTGGGCCTCCATATCGGGACTGTAACGATCTGGGATCGGGTCCTGAAGTTGCAAAATGCGTGTCATACACTATTTACAAATTCTGCGTGATGTAGCAATGTGTTGGAATTATCTAAAGCACAGGAGACATCTTTGTTATCTATTGAAAATATCGAATATCATAGTTCAAAGTTAAACAAAACCCCTGTGTTATTTTTCTTCTAATTATTTTGATCTTAATGGTTCATTTCAATTAAAAAGGTCAAAGATATCTTTTGAACTGTATTGATTCGAAATAAAAGTAACAAAAATAAAAAGTTAAACACTCACCAGAACAGTCCGGTTCATGGTGTCAGTCTGCACGGTCTCCTCGTAATGATAGTCATGTGGGTCAGCTGATGACGGTAGGTTCCACGGCTCTGAACCCTCTGGACTTGACCCGCGATCTGGTTTCGCGTTGTCCGAATCTCTGTCCGTCCATGGAGAGCGCTCGGCTCTACTTTCTACCAGGTCCGGCGGCGTTGGAGTCGGCGCCGGCGCCGGTGACGAAGCATTAGGCGATTGTACAGTCGCAGCTGTTGTCAAGTTGAAGGCTTGCAGGTTGTGTATTGCTGTAGTCGGCAACCTCACGTGTCTGACTCCAGGACGGGTCAGCACAGGCTTTAAACCTGCTGGGCCAATCAACCGCTGCAGTAACAGCGCATTAGTAGCCCCCCCTTCCCCACCACCAACTGTCAACAACTTCGGTCCACGATTGGTCACTATTGCAATCTGCTGACCACCTTTAACCATCGAAACAGGTAGGATATAATTTGCTGGCATCAGGACAGCTGTAGCCGGTTTCCCAGCAGTACCACGAGCGACAGTTATTGTTTGACCGTCAGCGACGATCACATTTCTTGGTGGTTGAGGTCGCGGTTGACTTATTGCAGGTTCTTGATCAAAGGCGAGTTTCCGAACTACTTTGCGGGGGCTGTCTTGTGGAGAGTTGGGTTCTAAACAGTTCTCGGTGCAATCGCCTTGGGAGGTGCCACAACTACTGTCTTCAGAACCCATTGTTCTACAACTATCGTCACCGGAAGGGCTTAAATCTCTTCCTCCAGAGCGGCGGGAACTTTTCCTCCGCTTTGAGGATCCTGAAGGATTTAAGGGTGGATTGGATCTCCTGCGAGGAGCTGGCTTATCTTTATCCGGAGAATTTTCTACTTGCTCTTTATATTCTGCTAAAATGTAAAGTATTCTTTGTGTTGTTTGCTCATCTTCCTGAGGTTTTTGAATAGTTTTTGGTGGAACAGTACTTAATTTCATGGTGGGATTGGATGATGCTCTCTGTCGAGTTTTGGGTTTGCTGCCGACTTTTGCTGCTCTCGAATGTGAAGGCGTCCCGTTTGACGAACTCTCCGAAGATCGTGTGCGTGGTAGTTGCACGTGATTAGAAGTGGTTGCAGAACTTCGAACAGATGATGTATCTGAAGACCGCACAAATGTAGATGTTGTAGGGGTGGTCACAATTGTTTTCCTGTTAACGTAGGCCACATTCAAGGGTTGACTGGTACCTATAGAATAAAGAACCTGTTGCGTTGTTTCCGTTGGAGCTGAACTGACTGAGCTGTTGGAAGTATCAGTCGAAGGAGCGTTTAACTTAAAGGTGGCATTTGGATTTGTGTTGGGTTGCACAGTACTCCTCTCCTTTACTTGTTCTAGAACCATGTCAAACTCTCGCAGCTGTTCCAATGTAGAAGTACTCATTTGGGATTCGGATGACGACTGACCATCTGTTGGTACTTTGATTTGCCTCGTCTGTGCTTGTGGCAGTCTGATCGTCTGCTGGCCGAGCGGTGGAGCAGCGGTTAGCACGAGTTGCTGATACACGGGTTGATTTGCACCAGTTATGACGTTTCTTTGTATCTGGAAGAAGGATGGTCTCACAACTCTAGCTCCAGAAACCATTTGTGGAGCTTTAGTCAACATCGGTAATTTAATTCTCATTTGTGTCAAAAGTGGTTGTGGGTTTTGAGCGTTGTCAGTTGACACATTTATGTGGTTGTTACTTTCATCTTGTGAACCTTCTCCATTGACAGGTTGACCTTGAGGAACAATCTTTATAATCGAAGGCTCTATATCACCCTGGTTAAAGATTTTGACGTCTGATTGTTGTTTTTGACCTGAATCATCTATAAGTTCGGTGCTAGGAACTGTAATAAGATTTATAGTTTGTCCTCCGCCTATGTTTACTGGTATTTGACGGGTGTAAATGACTCCACCATGCATAGTTTGAATGTTCATTGGGGCAATAGTCTGTTTTATTTGTTGTACTAAATTACCTTGAGTTTGTGATGCAAGAGCCGGCGGTTTTCGCAATAGCAATGGAGGACTACCTATTTGTCTAATATGTTCCAGATTTATAGCATTATCTGTTGGTTGGCACTCGGCACTCTCACCATTCGTAGGTCCAGGTGTTAAACTACCGTTTATTTCGTTTTGCTTTTGACTTCCATCCTGAAAAACAGGCTTACCGAAAGCTTGATTGAATTTCGGCAAGCTAGTAGATTTTTCTAGAATCGGTGGTTTTCCAGCAGAGTTCTGTATAAATTTCGCGTAATTTTCTTCATATACTGATCTTGATTTTATTTCTTGCGAGGCGGTAGTAGAATCTGTATTAGGTGAAGAGTTGACGGCATTCGAAGGCGTACTATCTTGGGATTCAACTGGTTTTGGTGTCTCTATAGGCTGTAACCTCAAAACCATGCTACGTTGATGGGGAGCATTTAATTGAATAGCTTTTCCATCAGCGGATTTGCAAACAAATTGCACCATCTTTTGATCGTTAGCCCCTTGAACGTTAGCCAGGTTAGTCAACAGGTTAACTCTTTTTAACAGTTGTCCCGTAGCATTGTTATTCTTTTGATTTCCGGTGTTCACGATATGAAGAAGTTGGTTCCCTCCTTGTTGCAGTCCTGTATCGACTAAAGATAAACCACTAAATGTATTTTGTTGCGGCGTACCATTGGAAACTGTGCCAGCGGGTGGTACTTTGTTTTGTACGATATGAAGAACTGGAGTCGAATTTTGGGTGTTGATAATAGATTGCTGAGTATTATCGACTAATGTGATTTGATTGCCTGAAGCGTTCTTGCCTTGTAATATGTGTAGCACTTGCGGAGTGATTTGAGCGTTTTGGCCTTGTTGGTTGTTATCCGTTGATTTGGTCTGGTTCAGTGGAGGTGGTAGTAAATGAGCCAGAGCTTGTTGTAATGACATGGTATTTATAGACGTTGTTTTAGCATAGGTATTAGTCGCATTTTGTGAAGCATTGACTGTGCCTTGAAGTATTTTCTGGGACAACATATTGACCAATGCCGTTCTATTGTCCGTCTCTGGTTCTGCAGTCGTCGTAATGCCAGCAGCATTCATAGCATGTGCAATTTGGTCGGTCTTCTCAGGTGGCCCATTAGGTTTAGGTTCGGAAAAAGTTTCGGCAACCTTCTGCTTATCAGGAGAAGTGAACAATATCTGGACATTTGACTCTGATTCTACTGAAGCTTTAGTGGTATATGAGTTGTCAACATTATTAATGTGGTCATTGTTTAGTTCCGATGTCTGTTCCTCACAGTTATCTTGAGACTTGTTAAATTCATCTTTCTCTTCTGGAGTTTCTTCTACCAGTTCAATTTTAATTTCAGATTTGATCACATCAGTTTCTATCGGAATATTTTCATTGGTTACCGACAAGTTCATGTTTGCCTGAGATTCCACAGTGACTGCTTGATTATGTTGCGCGTAGTCATGCACTAAAGGCAAGGTCAAATCAGCGGTTGTTAGTTCTGTATATTCAGTTTTAATCTCCTGTTGGGACTCGTCTTGGGGACTATTTTCTGCAGAACATTGTGAAGGACTAGCGTCAGATACTTGCGTTACACGTGGGTCACAAGTAACAGGGTTCTGTGCTGCAGCACTGACAGGTAACTGACCCACTTGCACCACCTGCGCGACAGCCTCTATTGGAAGAGGCGCAATACTCTTTGGAATGTACAAATCGAATGGGAAATCTAAATTGTTAGTTTTGTCATTATAAAGAGTCTTGTCCTTGGTGTTTTCTGTGACGGAATTCCGATTTAATTCAACCGTTGTCTTTTTAAAGAACATTCGCACTTTATCTTTCACTCGGATGTAAGTTATGTAACGTCTTACACATTCTTTTTGATCTTCAATTATATGGTTAATATTTAGTTCGTTTTCACAATCACCATTATCTTTGGACAGTAAAAACGGCTGAGATTGCTTTACGTCCGACAGAGTCGCAGCCGAAAATTTCAAAGCACCACCATCCACCAAATTTTTTATGACTCTGTCGGACCTCTCACCAAAACCCACACCGAAATTGGTTTCAGCAATCTCACTAGAAGGGTAATCCGTTTCATTATACTCTGCGTTTATTTCTTCTGCCAGCGTTTGTTGTATCGGATCGGATTTAGGCCTTGTTACATCATATGTGTCAACAAATAGAGTGTCATCAAATTCAACCTCGTCCTCTGACTCTTTGGTGATAGGTCCTGTTATAGGCCAGTTTTTAATAAGAACAGGCACGTCTATGTGCTCTTTATCGAATGAAATTGAATACGAAAACTTAACACTACTGTAATAATTAACTAAACACTTATATTCTTTGTAATACGATGAGTCATTAAGAGCAGCAATCGATAATCTCGGATAATCAATATTTTTAGCCTTCTTGTATCGTTTAACTTCCTTTGTTACAGCTTTTACTTTGCCTTTTACAGTTCTTGTTTTTTTCTCATTTACATGTACGTCTGTGAAGTTTGCTTTGCGTTTTAGATTACGTTTAGAATAGGTCACTTTAGGAATAATAACTTTGACATCCATGTTATATGAATCTGTGCTCACGTTTGAACCTCCAACGTTTTCGTCTTCGATTTCTGAAATAACTTTGGTCACGCTATCTGAACTAGTATTTAAGATATCACTTTCTGTACTAAATTCTGGACTTTTTGTTAGAGGAAAAACATAACAAATGCCTATTTCAGGATCTTCGTATTCAATACCTTTTAATATGACTCCAAAATCATCTTTGTATACCAGTGACATATTTTTCTTTGTTACTTTCCCAGCAATTTCCTCATTTGATGTTTTTGTACTGTAGTCGTGGCTTGCCTTCACGACTTCAAATCTATCGTTAGCCACTATTGTTTTCAAAATAGTAATATTATCGTTTTTAAGATCTGAAGCAATGTCAATGCTTACTCCTTCATTCGTTTTCTTGTTTACTGTATTGTCTAACTCTATTTCATTAGGTTCTAACAGAACTTCATCAACTGCTTCCTCGTTTAATTTATCTGTAGATAGTATGTTGTCACTGACAGCTTCTATACTATCCACCAAAATTTCGTCTACAGCTTCAACAAAACTTTCAGTGTCACAAATATAGCTGTTGTCATCATCACTGTCTACTGTCATTATTTCAACTTCATTGTTTACTTCTGGTATTACCAAGCTGCTCTCACTACCGATTGTATCATTCTGATCTTTACTGCTAATATTTTGAGCTAAGTCACTCAAGTTATTTTTTACTGCGAATTCTTGTAAATTGTAACTTTCACCAGAGTTCTTGTTCACAGCGACGTTCTGGTTCCCAGACTTTTTGTCAGCTTTAACTAATGAAATACGATCATTGGTACTTAATACTTCATATGCCGTTGCACATTTTGCACGATTTTCAAATTGTTTGTTTTCTTGCAATTTTAACGTCGTCTGATTTACAATATTCTTAACAACATCGTGGTACTTAAGTGACTTCTTCACAGACCTATTCGAATTTTCTTCCAGGTTAATATTTGCAATTCTATAATCCTCAGTTGATTTTGCATTCGCCATTGCAGTGTGGTCTTTTATCTCGTTTCTTACTTGCACTTTTGATGTAACGGCATTATCGATATCGCTGTTGTGTAGAATTACATGGTCTTCACATTGGATGATTATTAATCTATCCTTCTCTGATTCTGTGTTTGCTATTGCAATGTCCTCTTTTATCTCGTTCCTTACTTGCCTTTCTGATGTCATGGCATTATCGATATTGCTGTTGTTTAAGATTTCATGGTCTTCACATCGCATGATTACAATTCTATCCTTCTTAGCTGATTCTGCATTTGCTCTTGGTGTGCAGTCTTTTATCTCGCTCCTTTCTTGCACTTGTGATGTCATAACAACATTAATATCGCTGTTGTGTAGGATTTCATGATTTTCACATTGGATGATTCCAATTCTATCCTCCTCAGCTGATAGTACATTTGTCTTTGCAGTTCTCTCTCTTATCTGGTTCTTGCTCTGCACTTCTGATATTATGGCATCATCCTTATCCCTGTTGTTTAAAATTTCATGGTATTTACTTTGGTTAATAACAATTGTATCTCCTTCGGCTAATTTAGTATTTATCATTGCAGTGCCCTGTTCTTCCTCGTCGCTACCTTGCACTACCGACGTCATGATATCATCCATATCGCTGTTACTTGGGATTGCATGGTCTTCACATTTTAAGATTTCGTTTTTCTCTCTCTCAACAGTATTAAAGTTGGGGCTGTCTTCAACGCTACAGTTCACAGTGTCTTTGATTTTTATTAACGTACTATTAGTATCGGTTATGACAGCCATAGTACAGGATTGAAGCGACCGATTCAAGATATCTTCGTCTTCAATTATTTTGTTTTTATCTTCCATAGTTAGTTTTTTGTCTGTCGTAGCACTTTCACCAATTATAATTTTTTCTTCCACTTTTGAAACCATAGTCTCATCACAATTATGATCCTCTTTAACTACAGAAAGTTTAACTTCATAAACTAATTCAATGTCATTTTTGCTTACGATTTCATGATCTTCTGATTCGATACTCATATTTTTAAGGTTCTCATTTTCTAAACTGGTTATACCATCAGCATAAGAGATCACAGTAGAATTGTTCAAAGCAACATCTAAATTAGTAGTTTTCGATGAGCTTAACTTATCAGTATTGTCCGTAATGCAAGTCTGGTTTTTATGCGATTCACTAAAAAAATAGGTCACGTTTCCTTCTGTCTCGTAATTTTCATTTCTATCCCCACTAGACAGTGTTTCCATCGGTATTGCAATTTTTTCATTAATATCGTAATATTCTTTCACTTCTAACGTCTTATCGATATTATTAGATATATTTTGTGTCTCGCGTGATTTACTCAAAGAATCTTTCATGTCTTCTTCCAATTCGAGGTTTTCACTTTTGTTTAAGACTTTATGACCTTCATTAGAAATGTTCTCAGTTTTAATGCGCTCGAAACTATTTAAATTGGGCCTTCCTTCACTACTAATGTTTAAAATTACGTTATTCGCAGCTACAACCAAGCCTTCGAAACGCTCAGTATTATTGCATTCTTGTGTTGTTTCAGGATACTTGTTCCTCATTTCTTCATTCTCATTTACGTTGGAATGGAACTGTATGAAATTAGATTCGTTATCAAGGTATTTATTTTCACTTTCTATTTTGTCATTAGCCACGTTTTCTGCTAGGTCATCAGAAATATCTTCATTAATCATTTTACCATTAATTATAGGTTCATAGCATTCTATATGGTTTAGCTGTATCGACACGTTAACATCTACATCAAAATCATTACTAGGCCTAATATTTTTCTCCAGATTTAGATCATCATCTTGTACACGAAGTTTGGGAGACATAGATTTTTTCACACCATTCTCATTTTCTGTAGAACCCTTAACTATATTTTTATTTTTAGTTGATCTGTGATCTAAAACTTCATTCTGGTTGTGGTTTACTTGTGACATCAAAGTACTGTCAATGTGGCTAGCTAGGTTTTTCTGAGAATATTCTGAACATATGAAATTTTTATTTAGGTTATCATTCTGTTGAATGAAGTCAAATTGTTTAGATTTAAAGTAATTTTCTTTTGTTGTTACAAGACTATCTCTCTCACATTTTGAGTAGGTTGTAACTTCGTGTTCCAATAGGTCAACTATCGCGCCTTCATATCTCTCTTGATCAGCCTGAGCATGCTCTGAACTCACCACATTTTTAACCAATTCATTTGATACGCCTGAAATGTAATTTTCGGGTTCAGAAATGCACGACACTCGAGATTTCTTACAGTGGACATCTGATATTATGGTAGAATGAAGTCTGTTATTCATCAAATTATTTTCATCACATATTTTTCTTTTGAGCGGAATTGACGATTTTTTAACAAAGTTTCTTGTCATATCATGAATATATCTCATTTCATTCACAATAGAATTGTTCTCAAAATATTTCCACATAATCTTAGATAGACTCCATACTAGACGAGGACTGGGTAGCACATCATGCTTACTTTCATTATCGGTCAATATGTAATTATTAGTAACAATGTTTTTAATACCTTGAACAATGTCTTCAGGTTCAACAGTTATTTGACAGTGGTAATGTAAATTGCGTTTTGTTAAGCACCAATCGGAGTAACAAATATCTGTGACAGCTAAAGGCAAATCCGGTTCTTTATAAATCTTTTCATGTAATGTCGTGATAACTTTGTTATTGACAGCATTTTCTGACACTTCCTGTACATCAAAGTGTTCAGGTTGGTTAAGGTTGGCTTCAAGAGTATCATGGTGTATACTGCGCTTTGTTGTAAACCAATCGGAATGACATTTTATGGATTCTGTAACATTAACAGGCGAACCAGATTCTTTTATCTTTTCAATGATGGTATGGTCTACATAACTATTTCGGATAGATGCTATTACGTCAAAAGCTTCCATTACTGACAAGGTTCTCTCATATTTGGGAATATTCTGTAGAGATGCAATAGTTTCAAAAACTTCTATAACTGGTGAATTTCTATTACTGCTATCCGATTCTAATATAGGTACAATAATGTCATCGTCTAGTGCAAACTCGTTAAGAATAGAGAATGACTCACTGCGGCACAAACCTGGCTGAGGTGCATCTCGATCTAATATATTGTCTTCAATATCACTGTCTTTAATAATATTAGTTTCAGACACTGAATTCGTTTGGTTTTCATCAATGCTATTTTGTTTTAAGTGTTTGTCACACCTAACCAGTTTCACGTAACATTTTCGTAGAATAACTTTCAATTGGTCCTCATTGGCTTGACTTGACTCTTCACATTCCTTATCATCTACAACTAAATCGTTGTAACTGATCGTCTTTGTTCTAGCGTTCTCCTGAATGGTTCTTGGAGATTGAGATTGGATGTCGGGTTTATCACGCTCCTTTTCCGCAGAACTATCGTTGATAATGTCATCCACGCCAAGGTCTTTTAATAACAAATTCTTTAGTTCGTGCATCTTAACTGGTTGTGGTTTTGACAAAATATCTGGTAAAGTAACACTGTCATTTGAAGAATCATCGATCTCTATTATATCGGGAACATACGGAACATTATCCACTTTACTTTCATGTTCTGATAAATTTTCTTTTTGCGATATATTTTTCATGCTATCTGTAAATATAGCTTCAACCAGATTTTGTAATACAATGTCTTTAGTATTTTCACATGCTTTAAATGGAGTTTCAGTGTACACTGTAGAATGATCTTGTAAAGTCTCGCCTGTTGTAGTTTCACCCACTGAACTAGATTCATCAACAATAATCATAGTATCTTTTACTGGTAACGGACCTCTGTTCAATTTCACTAGACACTTTTGGGAAAATTTATTCTGATGTAGCGTGAATTCGTCTTTATCTAGGTCTCTCACAGGGTATTTACCAAATTCAGTTGTAAAATTCTGGACGTCATTTTCATCTTCATCGTCACTAATCAGATTCACAGTATCTACATTACTTTGTAATATTTTATTTAGTACATTTACTTCTCTAACATGAGTATCTATTAATAATTTATTCGTCGGCGTCGAAAACTGTTTAATACACAAAGTATAAAGTTTCTTATCAGTGAAGCCACTTAGCAGAATATTTCTTAATGTGGAGTCTGCAAATAATGAGTCAATATTGACAGGCACTGCCCCAGACACAGTAGCTTTGAATGTTTTTCCAGTTGGCAACCTAATTCGAACACACCTCTTGAATGAATTATTCGCATCCGGAAGTGGCAATTCTTCAAATTGTATGCTGTTCTTGTACGATTGGGGTATCTCCAAATTTTCCATTTTACCATTGGCATCTTCTTTTTCTTTGTTAATATTCGATTCCTTTTTTGATTTTTCAGCGGCGTTGTTTACTTCCGAGTTAATAGATTCAGAATCACTTTCGACAGAAATCACTTCATCAACCCGTTTATCTTTATCATTTAATAAATCGCTATCTAATACTGGACTATGTATTCCTTGTTCGGTGGACGTGTGGTTTATCCTTAATTCAGTATTATATTCCAAATTAGCCTTGAAATTGTTTTCTAAACATTGTTTAGATTTCCTTTTATTTTTACTAATATTAGCTGCGCTTTTTATAACTGAACCGCTCCTTAATCGAGAATCAGAAATTACACAGCTTTTTGTACCGTGTTGCTTATTTGTGTCCGTGTTCGTATCATTATTTTTAGCAGCAGCGATATTGTCATCTAACTTAGTCAACTTAGGCTTGTGTGTAAGAACCATTATATTACCATTTTTTTCCGCAGAAACTTCCGTTTTTTTATCTTTAGGCGATGGACAAATGTCACTACATTTGTCATTAAAAGCTTCAACGACCGGTGATTTCGTAGGTTGGTAGGTTTCTTGTAGGTCATTTGCAGTGGATCTAGATGAATATAAGACTTCTTGAACACTCTGCAAGTCTTTTGTCATTTCAGAACCAACAAGTGGTCTGATTTCATTCTGCACAGACAGTACTTTATTGGATAATTCGGTAACAGCAGATTGCGATTTATTTAACTCGGCTACCAAATAGGTAGGTTTATATGCGACGTTGTCGCGATCGTTACCCTTCTGTACGTCTTGTATTAACTCAGTATCAACAGATTCCTGCGTTTCAGATAGTTTATCTTTGGTGACTTTGGTAGGTTGACTAATTTCAAATGAAGTTATTATTTTCGCATTTACCGAATCTTTACATATACCGTGAGTTATATTGGGTAATGCAATATCCTTATTCACAAGATCGTTACATACATTGTCAGATCTATTAGACGATACGTTTTCTTTTAAGTCTTGAATTGTTTCAGATTCTGGTAATAGGTTACAATTAGCTTTGTCATTAATTTCTCTCAAAATGATAGCTTTCTCTATTTTCGCTCCTACTAATGCATCTTCTATGTCAAAGAAGGCATTGTCAACATTAACAGCAAACTGTTCACCGGTATTTTTAATAGCTGTCACTTCTGTTATTGGTTGCTGTACATCAACTCTCTTAACATTTCTTTCGCGTATTCGTTTTGATGCACGCGAAGGGGCAATTGTTTCTCCTTTTGTGGCATGCTCATTAAGTTTTTTCCTTTTTTTTATATCTACTATTTCAATCGTATGTATGTCGACTTTTTCTAACAGATCATTAACTTTGACACTATTAAAATCTTTGTCTATTACCATATTGTTTTTTGTTTCTTCCTCCTTAGACACAGCAACTGCTACTTTTAGTCTAACTTTGGTCTTCCTTCCTGTGGACTTGGCTTTAGATTTTACAGGTTTTCCTTTCAAATTGTTTGATGATCTCCGACGACACTGCGAAGCGCTTTTCTTTTTTTCTTTAGTGCTGGCTGGAATGAGTTCTTGAACAGTGTTTTGAACTACTTGACTATCTTTTATATCAGGGTGTAAGATTTTTTTGATGTTTGCACTAGAGTTAGATTTGGTTCGCGTATCTGTTATTACACTTTGATTTTCTAATGCTTTATTGTAGTTAGAATCTATTACGTCCAACTTCGCTTCAACATTACTCAGATTCTTCGTGTCATTATTGGAAGTTAATAAATTTTCTCCTTTACAATCTACTGTTACCACAGGAATCCTTAATGGGGAATAAGTTAAAGGAATTGGCGGGTAGCCACAATGATGATAAATGTCTCTATTGATTAAAGCCAAGCGTTTCTTGATCAGTCTTTCTTGTCCTTTAAAGTTATCTTTTTTCACATCATTTTCAAATGAATGTCTATGACTTCTAGACTTGCTAGAGTCGATCTTTTCTGGAACCATTGTGTCTTGTTTTTGAACCACTGACGATACTTTTCGATTAATATACTTGTGTGGATTGAATTCAAGAAGTTCTTTGCTTTCCGTGCTTGGATTGCTATTGTAAATTCGAAATGAATCTGATATCAATTTACTTTCATCGGAAACTTTACTTACAACGCTTAGAACAACGGCTTCAGGTTGATTTGGTAATGTATTTGAAGATTTAGTTAAAGAACTTTGATCTGAAACAACTGTCGCTACAGTTGACGTTTTAATTCCTTGAGCTTCAGCCGATTCTATACTTTGAACTGTGTTGAAATGTGAAGCAAATGTTGCAGTGGGGACGGTATTGGTAGTCACTGGCAAAGTTATTGTGGCAGTAATTATAACAGGACTAGCAGCGGGAGCGTGTTGCGATATCTTAAACACAGTCAAATTCGGGGTACTATTCATCGTCACATACGAATTATGATTCACATTGCTCAAAGCACTCTGAACTTGAGATCTCTGTAACTGTGGAATCGTAGAATATGCATCGAAGACAACAACGTTTTGTACGGCTGGTTGAGGTAAGGCCGTAATGAATACTTTTGGCGAATCCAATTTAGGTTGTACTTGGTTATTTGTGACGATATTATTATTAACATTGAACGCTGGTTTACTCTCACTTTTTGTATGTGAAACGACAATGTTCTTTGGTAAGTGTTTGATAGCATTCTGTATTGGAGCAAGCATGGTATTTTTTGGCTGTTTGACGATTTTTTCGTGAGATACTATTTGAGGCTTTAAGTTAGAAACATTAGTAGGAATAGCAGAAGATGATTTCACTATCTTTGTATCAACATTCCTAATTGTGGTGCTATTTTTACGAATCGGCTGTTCTGCTGTTAGTTTGTTTGACGCTCGATTCTTTTGGTTGTGAAGCACAGAGCGTGGATCAACGATAATCGGAGACTTAACCGTGGTCGGAAAATTATCAATGGATTTCTTTAAAGTTTCGCTCTTGCTTTTGGCATTGGAATTGTTCTTAGACACCTTTGACACAGCTGGCAAGCCATAGAGTTCATCGTCAGACAATTCACCGATTTCTTTGCGTAAATCATCATCCATTAATTCTCCGATGATCTCGTAATCAGAGTTCGGTATACCCGAGATAAACGGATCATCATCCTTTTGTAGTTCACAAGTAAATGTTTCCGGATTCTCAGTGGATGCTCTTTTATGAAAATCATTCTGGTTAGGTTTTTTGATCAATTCATTCTGACTTTGTTGTCTCTTTGCTACATCTTGCACTGGTTTAACTATGGGTGGTTTACTGTTAGGTGCAGATGGAGATTTTGGTGGAGGTTGAGGTATGATACCTACATTACACTGTGTTGAACTTGAAATTGCCTTTATCACTTTGTTTGGTTCTCCTGCTGTATTTGTTCTCACTATTCTTTGATTTCGCAAACTATTTGTATATTTTTCGTATGAGTCTTTTTTCACTAAGTCGAGAGCAGAAGGACCTCTACTCGGAGTCTTATGAGCCCGAATAGCATCTAAAACACTAGCCCAATCTTGATTCAATGTACTCGATTTCTTGTTGGCCATATCACGACTAATTTCTTTATTAATGTTTGTGGCAGTCTTTTTCATTATATTTAGTTCAGAACTTCTGTCTTTAGGACAGTTTATAGCTGCTTTATACGCCTTTGGTTTGAATTGTTGTTTATTTTTTTCTTTATTTTGGATTAATTTAGTTGGAATTTTAACGTTATTGTTCAGTTGGTTTAAATTTAGTTTGCACTGGATTAAATCTGTTGGATTATTTAACATCCTGCGGTCTGCTGCTGGACTGTTTATGTCAAAGCATTGATGCGACGTTAGAGTGTTGGTTGGAACATTTAATTGTCTGTTCTTCACATCAGCATTTGTAGTCAGAACAGGAGCATAGGTACTTGATCCAGTATTGCTTGTTACGGATATATTTGAAACCCTTAAATTGTTTATAAGTTTACTTGTATTCGGATCAGCTTTGGCTGGTGTTAAAGGAGCGCGTGCGTTCAATTTATATTGCTGTCGCAGCAAAACTAGGAGATCTTGTTGATCTCTTTCTGACAGTGACGTGTTTTGAGATTTAGCCGGCATCGACATCAGCACAGTCTTGGATTGCTCTAAATTGTCATTATTTTTGTGACTTTCGGTTCTAGCGTTTGGTGTTTTTAATAGTAAATTAGCTGGGCTTCCCTGCAACATGTTTGAAAGGACCGGGTTATCGGCAACCAACGATAATTGTGGCGCCATACCGATCTTCTGCACCTCGACTCGTGGACTGTCTTTGGGTACCAACTTTGAAGCTGCATTATCAACTCGCGATATGGATATATTATGAAGATATTTAAGTTTCATGTCCGCGATACGCTGATCTAATTCAGCATGGATTGAATTTTGTAACAAAACTCTATTTTGTATTTCTGGTGTCATCATTGGATCGGTTGTTGGTTTTGTTTCAATTTGCTTGTTTTTATGCATGTAACTGAGGCGCGAGAAAGTGTTTGGTACGTTTTCTACTCTCTTTGGTTGTACTACAGGTTTGGCACATTGTGGAGATATCGTTGGTTCAGCCTTCGTAATATTGGGTATCACAGGAGTTACATCGGTAAACGTTTTAATTTCTTTTTTGGCATTTGCAAAGCCTGATGTTTGTTTCGGGTGAGTATAGACGCCAGCATTAATGGTGCCTTGCAATTCCTTAAGAAATTCCTGGAAACTATGTTGATGTTTATCAAATGCGGGCCTTTCTGGTGCTGTAGTACATTGCAGTGCATGACTAATCCGCTCTCCGTTATCATTTATTTCGGTTGCAGGTTTAGACTGTGGTGTGTTCTGGAATACCTTGATTGCTTTATTTATTGGTGGCGTCTTCTTGTTACAATGATATTTGATAGGTAGTGCACGTGAACAGGTGTCTTTCAATTTTTCATATTGATGTTTTACCACTGGAGGTTTAAAAGTAATACCTGGATTAGATAATAAATTATTCATTTCATTCGTTAGTACGCCTAATTGATCTGCATGTTGCTTCGTCACTTTAGGGATTTCAGTAGGTTTGATGATTTTAGAACCAATAAGAGAAGACATTTCTGTTTTTATTATATTAGGTTCAAGCACTTGCTTGGGGACAAGCTCCTGCTTAAGGGCAGATTCCTGCTTAGGTGTCACATTAGTTAATGCTTTTTGCCGTCTAAACTGCATTAGTTTCGCGATTTTCCGCTTCAGTTCTTTATTGGCATCATTCGCACATGTAGATGGCTCCGAAGTCTTTTTGACCACATTTTTATCACTCGGCTTAGGTTTGTCGATTGGTTTTTGGGGTAATGTGGCTTTGTTCGTCGCAATATCAACAGTTGGATTGGGCAATCCGTAATTATTATCTATGGGTCCTGTTTCTGAGGGCAATGACTTGTTAACATTTTTCCTACACTTCTTAGGTTTCGTGTTTTGTTTCTTTGGTTGTGAGAGTTGGTTTATACCATTACTACAATGGGAAATGGTTAATCCACGACAATTATTAGCCCTATGCACTTCTTCTGGCGTTTCTGGAGATTTAAGTCCGTCCATAGAAAATTGACCCTCATACACGATGTCGGGTTCGGGGCCTTCAGACGCTATCGATGACTTCCCTTGACTATCGTAGTCGCTGTCAGTAACACAGGTGCTGTTCACATCCCGTCTTTCATTTTTTACGTCCTGAACAATCATTGGCACTCTGGCCACTTTGATGCCTATAAGACCAGACAAGGCCCCTGATTTACATTCACTTAGATACACAGCCTTCTCTTTCAATTTACGTTCTTTCTTCTCTTTCTTTTTGCTTCGCGATCCATCTTTATTTGATTTTCTTCTTTCCTTACTGTGCGGTCTATCCTTTTTCTTACCTTTTTTAGCTTCCGCGACGAGACTTAGGGGATCAGAATCTTCGCCAGAGGAATAAGAATGGCCTTTAGTTTTCTTCTGCCTTGATGTGGGATTGTGATCGGAGTCGTATGGGGTCGAGCAAGCGCTTTCCGTCGAGTCCTCATACCATAGTGGGTCCTCCCATATAGCTTCGGGTTGGGCCTCTTGGAATTCGACTAGGTGTTCGTAACCTGGTTTTTGGGGTGAAGTAAATAAATTAAAAAATGTTTCATTTATAAATACTAAACTAGGAATTTCTCTCCTACAAAAAATTGCCAGAATATGTTTGGACATGTCCTTTGTACAAGGTCTAAATTGAGCGTTATATTTGGATATAACGTCCAAATTAGATCTCGTATCTGTCCCCAGTAGGAATCGAACCTCAGGCGCTCTAGTCCAATGCTCAAAATTGGTTGCTCAACTGATTGCGATAAATGCCATTTGATGACATACAGCGAACTTAGGCAGCTCTCCTATTTATTTTTGTATCTTAATTTCGCTTAATAAAAAATAACTTCGAGTGAGGGGTCTAGAAGGAAAGGTATGACTGTCAATTTGTTGTACTTTTATCAATACCTAGGGGTTACTCTCAGCTACAGTGACTGTAGCTGAGATATTATAGATTTTAAAAGATGTTCTGCTGGAAGTTTGTTGCATCGTGGTACTAGGGACTCTGACGCGTTCACGTTCAAAAAATAATTGCCATATCCTACCAATATTATAAATGCGAAAGTTGGGATATTTGTTACTCAATCACGCTTCAACCACTGGAAGGTTCGGGATGAAACTCGGCACACATGTAGGTTAGGTCCTAGAATAGGATATAGTATAGTTTATTTCCTACTATTACTATAAATGTGACAGTTTGGATATTTGGATGTTTGTTACTCAATCACGCTCCAACACCGGACGGTTAGGTCCTGGAATACATATAGGTTAGGTCCTGGAATAGGACATAGGATAGCTTTTATCCAGAAAAAATATCTTATTTCTACGGGAAATATTAATTATTTGTAATGTTAAGTTGTCCACGAGGACGAAGTCTCGGGCAATAGCTAGTGAGGATTAAAATTATCACCTTTCTCAATGCCGTAATAGATATCGGTCTCATCGTCCTCCTCCTCGGGTAGATGCTGGAAGTCGTCGGGGTTCAGGTTGAGATACTTGAGTTCGGTGGTGACGGCGCGAGTGCCGCCGTGCGTACGCTCTATGTAGGTGCGGCAGTTCTCCAGTAGTCGCTCTCTGTAATGTAACATTTGTATAAAAGTAAATTAGAGGCAGTCTCTGATACGGTTTGCCCATTTTCCTCAAGTGTGTCTACGAAACGAGACATCAAATGTCAGTTTATGCCGTACTCAAGGGTGCTATGCGTCCACTCCAATGCCCGAGGCATGCAGAAGTTTTGAATTTTTCATTTAGATTCTTTTTAGTTTTTGGAGCGGTAAGCTTGTAATACAAAGGTAGCCTCAATATGAGACGTGCACGGCGAGGCTGCCTCTCGCACACACCGCACAATCGTCAAACCACTATCGAACACAAAACTGCCTTTTATTGCATATTTTAGCTACTTTTATCTTACGTGGTTGGTCCATTATGTAGGGTGTGTCCAAGGATCAGACCGGTAAGCCTTAGAGACAAACCAGCTATCGCAGATAGACTCCAAGACACCTTCACCTTAGTGCGTCATCGCGTTGTTTGTGAATATCGCGGTCCGCGTACCTTCTCCAGGTATCCGACAGTTGCGGGGGAGGGTGAGGCCTGTGCTTTAAACTGCAGGTGTGTGTAGGTATAAAACCCATTTCCCAACACGAAATCCGGGAAACCTATCAACGAGTAAGCACTTACCCAAAAAAAAGGTTTCCGATTTCATAGGTTACTGATTGGGAATCCAGCTTATCCACTAGATCTTTGAATATGTTAGTCTTCATACAGCTGGGACTGACTTATTCGGCCCCTTGGCGTCTCACTCATCCCCTCTTCAGAACTCCTCTGCTGCCTGCTCACTGCTCCTTAATAAAAGAAGAAACCAGAACTAACCTGTCCATATCCCAAGAAAGCGTCTTCACTCGTGGCCCCGACAGGAGAACAGTGATGTCCTGACACACGTCCACGCCCAGGCCCAGGCTCTCGCCCTCCGCCAGGATGGCCGAGGACAGCACATTGGCCTGGTGCTGCGCCAGCTTCATGTTCAGCGTCTCCGAGGTCTTGACGAAGTTGGTCTGCGTGCGGCTGTCGTTCGCCCAGCTGCCGAATTCTGAGTTTGTCTCTTCCTTCGGTTCTTGAACGTCCTGAGCAATTTAGAGTAGGAATTGGCAATACTGTTTTTTTAAATTTAACAACTACTATATCATTATTCATTACAAGTAAAGTCCACAGAAATGGAAGTACATTTGCATGTGAACTATCAGCTTTGACGTGTTTTATAACATTATCCTAACAAGAAATGTTTCTGGAGTTCTCAGTTTAGTATATTACTTGATGCACTCGTTTTATGTTACTAGGAAGTCTTTTCTAATTAGTCTGCTACTTTCTTCTTTAATCACTCATACAATAAAGTGCACATTCTCCACTCCAATCTGACCATGAACATCGATTATCTGTGGAAAGTGAACGGACATTAAACTCCCCTCGCGGCAGAAAGATTAATCGTTACTCATTAGCTGTAGAATGTGGACGAAATCGATTCATGATGACACACCCGTAGCAAATGCAATGATTTTTTCGCACTAAACGCGCTTATACGTGGTGGTATACTACCAGAGGGAATCGAACCCGATGACCAATCCACTAGGCCAACGAGGCGGTCATTCGATAATTAAATGTAAAAGTACAACAGAAATCAACTTGCCAGAGCAATGGGCGGTAGTATCGGCGCCATCTTGATTCTTTCATACATGGCGGGGGAGGGGTGAACGGAGAATGCGGTCAGGATACACTCGCACTTGAACCGGGAGCTGGCGGCGAACAGCGAGCCCAGCTCGATGAACCACGACGCCAGGGTCTGTTCCGTTGAACGCGCTTCCGGCTCCTGTGGGGCGACATTGTTTACACTTTTTATTTCAAATATTCAAATTCATAAAATACATTTTTTTTTCATCATCATCAGTCTGAAAGAGTCCACTGCTGAACATAGGCCTCTCCCAAGGTGCGGCACTAAACCCGATCCTCTCTTCTCATCCAGTCACTGCCAGCCTGACGCAGATCGACGCTTCATCTAGCCAGCGGGCGTCGCACGCTACGCCTTCCCAATCGCGATCTCCACTCGAAAACTCGTTTACCCCAGAGGTAATCGGTTCTCAGACAGATAGATACAGTTCTATTAATTATACGTAATTTTGGCTACAAACTGGTTCTGCACGATTGACAGAACAAGCATTTTAGTAGAATTATAATGGAATAGGTGGAGAAGTGCCAGCCTACCTTCTCAGGGTCCAATTTGAGCTTCTCCAGCTCGTTCATGCCGGAGGTGATGGCGCGCACGTACAGCTCGCACACGAACGGCTTCATTTCCTCTGTCTTCTGAAATAGTTATGAATCATACTACATTTCAGTGATCATCAACGATATCCAAGAAACTATATTACCTGCATTCTATTACAACGGGAGAAAATAAGTAATATACTGAGGCAATGACATCATTCACACAAGTGTCTAATTTATTGATAAGAATCTTGCTTTTCACATATCAATTACTTTTTGACTTACTTAATTGTGAGGAAATATATATTTATAACTATATTTGATAGGTAAGTTTTTATAATAAACTTTCAGTTACTTAAATTCAGACTGGAAGATCCCTAGTAAGTCTGCGTTTGTACACAATTGTATTCCTTTTGGATATTGTTGTTGTTAATTTTGGATCATTTAGATATATTCAGTTTCTTTTTCAGGCAGTTATTAACATCAGGTTATTAAATTAATGACTTTCAATGTCAGTAAATAGATTTACTGTACCACAAATACCAGAGGGGTAGGCAGAAACGATATATCGCCACTTTGCGCAATCTAATGTCGCAAAGCGGCTTTCCTTCGCCCGCTTTTCGCCCCGTGATACCCTCGACGTGATGCGTCGCGAACAGCATCGCCGCCCACTTACAAGGTGCGACAAATTATTTTCCTTCATGGTACGAGGTTCAGAGCGGCGTGTGTACCTGCGTGTGCGTGTTGACCGCGCGCGCCAGCCAGTAGAGGTGCGCGGCCGTGGCGGCGGGCGCGGCCAGCGCGGCGGTGGCGCGGCGCAGCGCGGGCGCGCCCACCAGCGCCGCCAGCGCGCGCGCGCAGCAGTACAGCGCCGAGCGCGCCGCGCCCGCGCACGCAGGCACCACCATGCACCGGGCGATCACCACCTCCAGGGGCAAACATGGCTTGAAAAGTCTACTCCACCGCATTTCCTACGCTACCTGTGGTCTGCGATATCGCGGTACTTGACAGAATATGTATTTATGTATACCCCATCCAGATTCAATTTTCTCTGGAGATAAACAAATACGACGTTTGAAAGTTTTCCAAAAACAGTATGGACTAATTAAAGATCGGAAACTTCAAACTGAACAGATTCATTTGTGTCTTGAGTCAAAGCTGAGTGAGGATGTTGGATCGTAACTGTTGATAATAATACAAAATTGTTATTTTCTTCCGAAAACCAACACCTAAATAAATAAATACATGTACACAATACATTTTTCTAAAAACAATTAGTAATTAAAATCGAATCATTGAATTGATTCAATTAATGAGCTGATTTAATTCCATTACTACTGTCTGTATTTGCACATCTCATCGCTGGTTTTCATCAATACTAATACTATAATATTATAAAAAGGTAAAGTTTGTGAGGTTGTAGCAGGTAATCTCTGGATCTACAAAAAAATATCCCGAAAAACATCCCATTCTTACGGGAAATACAAAATAATTTGTGATGTAAATTTGTCCACGCGGTCGAAGTCGCGGGCAACAGCTAGTATATAATAAGTGCAAGTGGATATTTGTATAGATTATTCTACTGTCAAATATAAGATTTCTGTTTGAACCACCTAGTCTCCACATTACATGGAACTCCAAATTATAACTAATCACAACGCGCCTGCCCAGCATCATCAGGGCCATAACCTCCCCATATCTCGGAAGAGATTTGGTCTAACAGTGGACTATTAGGCTGTTGTTGTTGAGCGAGTGTCACGGTAACAAACCTGGGCGATGAGCGTGGCCACCTCATTGGCGCTCTTCCAGAGCCGCTTGTCGCGCGACGTCTTCGCGTTCTCCAGCCGCTTCTGCAACCGCTGCACCAGTTCGTAACCGACACGCAGAGGCGTACGCTTTGCCTGAAAACACAAATAATAAATTACGGTTGAATGTAATGTCTGTGGTTTTACTTCTAATAACTTGAGGATCAGTTTACTACAGGTCCTACAATGCACCAGCAGTATTCGTCAGTCCCGACTTCAGGTTCGAGGAGGTTTCGATGCTATAGGGTGGCAGAGACTTATAACTCACTACTAGTACGTCGAATGCGACTAAGGGATTACACCAGGGAAGCGTTCTCCGTGAGATCATTACTGCGATCACCAATCCGCTTGCCAAGCGTGGTGATAATGGCAAATCGGAGTGAACAGCCCACTAAAATTAGCATTCTATTGGGGAGGCTTATGTACAGCACTGAACGTATTTCAGCTGACTTTGATAGTTAAGGTTACTTCATGTATGTAATCATAGCATTTTTACGCTAAGGTATTATTTATCTATGAGCCAAGTTGCCTGATGATGCTTCTATTACTATTATAATGTACAACTTCTGTCTATCTGGATGTTATATTTGTAAATAAGAAAAAAACTTGAGGCCTGCTTCAGAATCATTTCGAAAAATATTCGTCGAGAGAAAAACTATTTTGTATGTATCATGTGACATGTTTGGTTAAGCCTTTTCGAGTCTCACATAGCTAGATTTATTATTTAGACCCAGGTCATTGTCTAATTCTTGTAAAGGAACAGAAATCCTAGTTATTCGAAAATAAAAAGGGGGGGGGGACCATATCTCGCACCACCTAAAAACTTGCTAGGCCCTGATACTTGTTAGGTTTGGCAGTTCATTTCTTCAAATACAAGTAAGTGGTAATGTCCAATAGAGGAATGGAAATCCCTGCCAGCTTCGGTATTTCCGGACAAGTACAACTTGGATCTTTTATGTATTTTATATGATCTTGGATAGGCCACAATGTAATTTACCATAAGGCATGAATGAGGTAAAGAGTAAACCCATCAGGAATACATAAAAATAAACTCACCAGCTCAATGCACCGCGAGCGGCGGTCTCCCTTGTGTAAAAGCACGAACTCTATGTCCGTGAGCAGCGCCCACGACTCGTCCGTGAAGCCGGCTTCAGCGCGCAGGATGCCCTCAAACGTGCGCTCATTGCTCTCCGACTTGGGTTTGTCTGTTAATAGAATTAAGATAGAATTCATTATGATAACGACACAACACGGGCATAGGTAACGTGTTCGCGTGTTCTTCTACACTGGTTCAAAGTGGTTGTAGGCGTTGAGTAGGCGGAGTTTGGACCTTGTACTAAAACTTGTTTATTTCTTTTTTCTGGTTTTTGTGCAATAGTTTATTGCTAAGTGGCGAGTACTGGAGTTGAGACCGCGGATCGGCACGCGCAAGGGGGAGGACCGTCGGCATGTGGACCGAAGACCTGAAGAAAGTGGCCGGTAGCGACTGGATGCGAAAGGCGGAGATCCGGGTGTGGTGGCGTTCATTAGAGAAGCTTATGTCCAGCAGTGGACGTCTAGGGGCTGACATGATGATCATGATGTGCAATAAAGTGATTGAATTAAAGTTAAACTGTTGTACTGTTACCTGGCTGAGAAAAAAGAAACAAAATATTACCCCAAACATATAACAAATTACACTAAATCATTCGTTGCTATACTAGATCCCCAGGGGAACTCAGCCGCAACGCAAATTTCCATAGATCTAATCTTCACATTTTTTGTCGAGTTTTGGGAATATGGTAGAAATGTAGGTGCAGGGGGTCCACCGGAACCAGCTAAATTTTGAATGTGGTCTATGAGAAAAAGTCTGGGAACCTCTGTTCTATACAGTATCTTACCTTTGGGTTCCTCGGCTTGCTCTACGTCTGGGACGACCGTGTTTGCGGCCCGCACGCGGTCCATGAGGGCGGTGGCGAGCGCCGTGGCCAGGTCGTCGCATTTGGACGCGACCAGCTGCCGCAGCCGCGTCAGGAACACGATGTCGCGCTCGCTCTTCAGCCATTCTAAAACTGGGGGATAAGAAAATGTTCATGTTTGTTTGTTCATAAAAAAAAGACCTGGGCCTGAGCGACACCAGGGAGTGCTATTGCAATTGCAGAGCCGATGAACGAGACCATATTCATAGGAGTCTGGGCTATACGAGTCAGGGAGATATCGGATATGCTGGATAGCCTGGATCGAGATCTCGTGAATACGGAGGCGAACTTTGTACGGCTGAAGTGGTTCACCAATATTTGGCATTAGCGCCATCGAGTACTAGAGTTGCCTGAGAGAGTGTTACACCCCAGAGAGGGGTTTGCTGTTAAAAACTTGACTGATATGTATTATGCGTCATTTATAGGTTATTTTTGTTTAAGCTGTTGTGTTTTTGGGTACTTCCACAAGTCTCAATACGAAGCCACACATACAAGTCTCAAAGATGAGTGGTATAGGGAAAGGGGAAGGGGTGGTGGGTGGGGAAATGGGAAGAGGAAGGGGAGGGGGGGGGAAGAGAATATCCCCTGCGACAAATATTTATTTTATCTTGCACTATATTTAAAAGTAAAAATATAACCCCCCCCCCCCACAATCTAAACGTACTACGTTTATCATCTCACCTTCGTCATCAGTAGGTGGCTTCCCCCTCGGGTCCAAGAGCACGCTGAGCACGGGATGCGTCCACGGGTTGGCAAGCGAGCCCCTGAACCACTCCGCTCTCTGCCGCAGCTGCGCCTCCCACGGCTGCCAGCTGCCGTGGCGGTCGGCGACGGCGGTGGAGATGTCCCGGATGACCGACTCGAGGACTTCGCTAAAAGTTGACTGCTCATCTTTGCTATTCGGTGACTGCCATTCCGTCTGTGTCATAGAAAAAACATAAATAAATACATATCTTTACGTTATCTTTCAAATACAGTACAAATATTAACAGTTTTACACAAAAGAAATAAAAAAAGAGTAAAACAGCATTATCTTTTACTTTCTTAGTATGTATATTTCATATTATTCTTCATATATATATATATATATATTTATGTTATTTATAAGGTATAAGTATCAATTGATACATATTTATGTATTTATTTAGTATCGTTATGTATACACACATGTCTGCCCTTTGTCGCTGGTAGGCTGGTAGAAATCTCATAAAGATATAAGCATTGCCATTTGTACATGTTATTTTTTTCTTACTTTTATTCTTTTGTATGGTTTTTTTTTCTTTTGTGTGTGCAATAAATTGTTAAATAAATAAAGAAAAGCCCTTTCGCCAGTTTTCATTTGCCCAGAAAAGCGCGGACCGATTTCCGACCGTGTCCGAATGTGTAAACAATTTACATTGAACTTTATTTGTAAGCGCAATTGACAAAGTATTGCTTGCTATATACTCGGCATTCATAGCGTTGTCGCGTAGCAATTCAAACAAATGTTTACATATGATTACTGCTGTTTTCCTGTTACAAATGATTGTAATTTTAGAAAAAACCAATAAAATCTTTTCATTGACATGGAAAAACCCACATAACTTTTTGTGAAGGTCACAATGAAACAACACGTTTCTAAAAGAAAACATGAAATATTTATGAAATGAAATGAATGGCGTGGTTTTTACTTCAACATTAGGCTTCCTTATGTCCAATAGTGATCTTTGTTAGGCTGATGACCCAACTTCTTGAGGCAGTTAAATACGTCCACTGCTGAACACCTCCCTAATAGAATGCCACTTTTGGTGGTCTGTCCATTGGGGCATTTGCCCTAATCACATTTGGCAGGCAGATTGGTAATGATATTAATATACACAGGAGAATGCTGCTGACCGTCCCTGATGCAATCCCTTAGTCACCTTGACGACACCCATGGAAGATTTGGGGTGGCCCTATTCTAAGCCGGGAACCACACGACTTAAAATAGGACATTTGACAACCGCACCTCTATGCCTTATGTATGATACATACAGAGTGTATCATACATAAGGCATAGACGATGTGTTTTGTCTGTCTGACCTGTAGCACGATGGCGGCAGTGTGCCGTTCCAGCCAGCCGAGCAGCAGAGGGTGGCTGGCGGCGAGCGCGTGCCGGCAGATGCTGTGGATGCGCCGCCACGCCTCGCACAGGTGCCCGGTGCGCTCGCGCAGCTCACACTCGCTGCTCAGCCGGGTCTCTAGCGACTGTGGGAAGTGTTGAAATTATTATGAAAGTAAGTATCGTGTAGTCATTTTTATTTATTTGAATTTTTTACTAAGATTTTGAGTATATCTCCCCATCTTTGCATAAAGCAACACAGGTCAGAAGTCATACTCAGGCTTCTACTAAATCCCAATCTACCAAAGGTATAAGACAGGCAGCCATGCGCCTTATCGATGTGTAGGTTAGGTAGGAAAAGTTATGATTACGAAGGTGTTGTTCGAGTAATTTTATGAATGAATGAATAGCCTTTATTACTAACTAAAAATATAAATAGTATATAATGTTTAAACTTAATACTAAATGTGCACATCAGTCCGGTATCTCTTCAGTTAGTGTGTCCTGTAGACACATAGGCCTCCTCTAACTTATCCCAACTTTCTCTATTTCTGGCTAACCTTAACCACAATGGTCGGGCCACTTTCTTCATATCGTCAGACCATTGTTTATGTGGTCTTCCTCTCTTCTTTTACTTTTGCTGTTACATCTTGAGATCCATTCTTCCAGGATTTTGCTCCACTTCTCTATTGATTCTCGTAGCATGTGACCCGTCCATCTCCATTTCAATTGTTTTGATTTTAATGTTACGTCTTCATGGATCTTTCTAAGTTCTGTGGCTCGTTTTTTTAAATATTTTTTAATCAAGAATCCCACGCGATACTGCCCTTTCGTCTCTCCTTTGTAGTATAGTATGTAATCATTATGTTCTTCAGTCTGATCTCCCAGTCTTCTTACCTTGCTTACACTGAGGATATCCCGTTTGACATTTTGTAGTGCAGTTTCAAGTTCTAGCAGTCTTTCGTCCGTAATTAAAGTTAGTGTGTTCAACTTCGGTATATATATTTTGAGTGTCTTTTTCTTATATCTTTCTTAACTTTTTCCTTCTTTTTGTTTTTAATAGTTAGAGGGGGCTGTTCAACAGTAAGTGTCAAAAAGATGTTTATAGGCTCTTTCTGCCTTTAGAGCTACGCACAGTTTATCACTGTAACCATCTATCATTACCTAATATAACAAAACCATGCCAGAGAACAGTGAATGACTTTAAAAAAAATACATAAATCTGGATAGATGGTTTTGAGTTATAAAATAAATAAACTTGTGTTTTTTTTTAATGTATTATTTTTGTTTTATCTGTGTGTGTGCAATAAAGAGTTAAATAAATAAATAAAAATTAATATCTCAGACATTCACACCAATTATACAGTCCCAAACTAGGCAGAGTCTGTGCTATGGTTACTAGATAACAGATACACATACTTAAATAAATAAATATATAAACACACAAGACTTGGGTACAAACATTCATATTCATCATATGAACATTTGCCCCTAGCGAGATTTGAACCCGCAACCTCAGGCGTGGCAGTCCGAAAGCTACTCTGTTCCGCGAAGGAGGTCGTCGTATATATTATATGCACAGACACAGAAACATTGCATTTTATTATAATAGTGATAGTGACAAGCGACACATTGACAGTAATGTATCTGAATCCATACAATGTCTAATCTTCTTAATCTAGATGTTAATCTTTTTCATAGTCAGTTTTAGTTTCTTTTAATATATTTTTTGATTTATTAAACACCTGTGGCCCTGGTGGTCAACCCCCCGCCCCCCTCCCCCCCCTTATTACTCTTGCGGGCTAATTGCTATTTTAGGCCAATGTTTCTTCAAATTAAAAGAAATCACCACTATCCAGCTCATTCCACCCTTAATTACAACCATGTGACAATATGCATAGTTATTAGACTATGTGTACTGCATAGAATAGAAGAAATATTTTTATATATATCATAATAACAATTGATGCCCCCTCAGTGAACAGTTTAAAAACAGGCAAGTTCCTCAAAAACCAGGGTTACAAGTGACAATTTAAAGACCTTAATACACCAGTTCAGATATAGGCAAACCAGCAATTTGCTGCTCGCCTATTATCCCCTTAATAATAATAAAAAAAAAAAAACATTTGTTCGATTCCAGGAACTTTGTACACTGGTACAAGTTGGTCCCAGTATGGATGTTATATCTGTGAATTGTTCTATGGGAACAATTGGATTTGTTCTATACTTGTCTAAATCCCATGGTACAGGAGAAAATCCTAGTTTGGGACTAGGACAAGTCCAAATAAATGTATTTATGAAATAATGTATTTATAATCATTATGGGGATAATAAGCGAGCAGCAAATTGCTGGTATGCCTATATCTGAACTGGTGTATTTAATTCTTCAAATTGTCACTTATAACCTAGTTTTTGAAGAAGTTGTCTAGTATTTTTTTAAAACTGTTCACTGAGGGGGCATCTATAGTCTCCTGCGGTAACTTGATCCATGTACTTGCGAACCTGTTGGTGAGCATGTTATGGTCAACAAGGGTGTTATCTATTTCAGCTCATGAATTACCTATATGTATAAAAATTATACATTGACCCATTGAATTATATGCTAAATATTGTGTGCAGATATGACATCTGATTGAACATTTGTTAGTAAACTATCTTATCTGTATGTTTAACTAGGTTATGTTTTGAAGATCAGAAAATGTTGCAAGTATGTACATAATAAAATCAAGAACTAGATGTATGTGCATAGAGGCTAACCGGTGAATGGAGTGAAGAGGCACGTACTTATATATATATATATATATATATATTATATACAAGTTGTATAGATGAGACGTAAATGATCTACGTGACTTCAGAGTGTTGTGATATGGCTGTCAGTCCGGTCAAAATGACTGCTGATTGCACTCTGATGACTCCATGACTACACAAAAATAACTATAATAATATCTTTAAGACTTGGAACCACGTGTAGAGACATTTACTAAGACAAATAATCATAAATCTACGACTTTGTAGGTACTACACAAATAATTACAATAATTCTAAGAGCAAAATACAGATAGCATCAAAGATGGAGTTGAGCTTATAATGTAGTTAAATTAAAATTGATCGTATAGAGAACATTTCCTGAATCAATTAAGAGCTCATGTTCATGCAAAATAATGCGAAATAAGTGTAAATAATCGAAAACAAGACTTCAGAAAAGACAAATATGGCGGACGTAATGAACTATACGACGACAACGGCGTCGCACTGTGCTCGAGGATCTCTACTTTAATAAGAATAAAACTTACGTTGTAAAGGTCAATATAATATTTTTTGCCTTTTTGGCCACTTGTTTGATTACTTTTCACTTCTTTTCCATCATTTGTAGAAGTCATTTCTCACGAAAATATCGCGGGGAGACATTTGCGCTTGTGTTTTCGTAATGGTGCTGTCAAACTCAGTATTGCAATGTGAAAAAAACTTTTTATACATTTTGACAAAAACTTTGTCATAAACAAAATTGTGCGTTCGGATACACACTGGAATACAGGTATAACAGTCCGAATTATTCGTCTCTTGAGACAACATACATAATAAAAGGATGTGTACTCAATAGGAAAGCGTGTACCTACATATTTGTACTTATTGGTCTGAGACATTGTTTAATATTGTGCTGAATTAGCGTCTCCGTAGAGAATGACAGTTGACAGAAAAATTAGATCCTCTTTACAATTATTGCAATGTGGTTTGATTTCTCGCCGGTCCTTATTTTCATAATTATACAGACATATTCAGGGATCCATGGTCCATTCGCAAAAAGCTCGAATTACGAAGTGCCTTTAGATTATACCTAGGCAAATTTTATATCTTCTGAAATAAACGGCTACTAAGGTGTGTGTGTGCGTGTGTATGTATGTATGTATATATGTATGATTGCATGAATGTATCTATAGGAAAAACATTGTGTACAAAGGTGGACTTAAACGTACCTGTCAAATATATACCTACTCTTAAGGTAATTGTGGTTGAGTTACATACGATCTGTATACATTTGAAATAGGGATAGTATGAATTAATGGATACAAATACAGCTGAAATCGGAGCCGAGATGGGCTCATGTAATCCAGGCTTAACGCTTCTAATGATTGATTGTTATTCTCCAGTACAGTCCAGGTACCTACTAAATTTTAGTTCCTAATGTATGCAATAGAGGGCGTCGTTGGTATGAATAAAGAAATTAAGTAAATAAAGTCTTAGGTAGTATGGTCTTAACTGTTTCATAAGACTCTTGAAGTTCACAGTTGGTTCGAGACTCACATACTTCAAGAACATCAAATTCTATGTGGAAAAAGGCGTAAGTACCAACTTTGTAGAAACGAGAAAAACTAAGTAGTACAATATGACGTGGACCTGAGGAGCCTGCTACCATTTAATTTAATAAAAATTAGAACACTAGAATTGTAACTACATAAAAAGTTGTCATTTTGTTATATTCAATGATTCGTCAGCAGTCGCGACTGCAGACACGATTAGTCGTTTCAACGAGTATCGCCGCTTAATCCTGCTGACCAAGTATAAGGTGTTTAACCGGTTCCGATTAGTCGGATTTTACTTCTATTAAAAATATTAGTTGTCTTTGGTACTTCTTTTATTTGCGCTGGCAATGCGTTCTGTACAAAGCAAAACCGAGCTGTGTCAGGGATTTGCGTTTTCTTTGTAAAAAATATCTTTTTCTGTAATAAAATGTAAAAATAAACCATCTGCTAAAAGTTAATTATGTATGTAAGAAAGTGAGATGATAATTGTTTAGATTTCAACTTGATTTTTGGTTTGGATACTATTTTAATTTAATGTGTCAAAGTGCAGGGCCCTCCTGAGGAGCACAATAAATTTACGATTTTATAATCATTTTTGCTTGTGACTTGTGTAAATTTCTCATCATTTTACCGCGGAAATAACTCCGAAGTCGTATCTCTGTTAAAACAGTTATTAGATTATTAGGGCGTGTGTCAAAAGTCTCATTTATGTGGGCTGCATTCGGAATAACATTTCTCTTCCGTTCTTCATTAGTTCCAATTATATTTCATCAGTTATTTACTTTTCCAAGCTTGTGATTACTTTATTTTACGACTGCCTATCCCAAATAATTACTGTTTACATTACATTAATAATGTGATTGTGTATTTTTGTGTACTAATCGAATTCATATAATTCACAGCGTTATTATCATCTTCTATTATGTACATAATTAACTAGTTTTTTTATACAATTAAAAAGTTTAGTGTTGTGATGTATGTATTGGGTGAATTCACTTTGTTTTACTGTGTGCCGTTTGAGTGAAGTGGAAAATGGCTAAGAAGTCGGAGAACACGGGTGGGAAGCTGGTCACAGTGTCAGTTGTTGGGTTATCTGGTGAGTAATGGTTTGTTCTACATATTAAGATACTTTACTTTTAGTGGGTGACTGCTTGCGGACAATCGCCAATCAGGTTCCGTGGTCATCATTGTGGGAGGTTCAGCATTATGGCTAATGATTAGTCTAAATGATCGCAGACACTATTGTCTAAGAGTTCTTGTATCTAGGACTAATAGTTAAGGCAGCATCAAAACATGATAAAAGCAGAGATCCACATTTGATCACCAACCAATTAACTGATTAAGTAGATTTATTAGCCATAAAATCTTATGTATAATAGAATCTTGGGGCTAGAGAATAGCAATAAAGAGAAACAAGCCAAAAAAATACTCTGTGGAACTGAAACTATGGTCTTTGGCATTTAGCTAGTCACAGGTTTCAAGGGGCCTACACAGGAACTGGAATACAATTTTGGAAAATATTAACCGATCTAGCCCTGATGACTTGTAACACATGTCACATCTCACGGCCTAAAACAGGCAGCTGTCTCCATTATTAGATATAACTAACATTGTAATTTATATGTAAGAAAGATTTTGTTGAGCCATTTGTTGTTTTGTTATTAGTCTAATTAGATAATGTGGTAGCCTAGTTGGTTGTGCACTTGCCTCATGTTCATGAGGTTGTGGGCTCAAACCCCTCCCATACCAATGAGTTTTTCAAAACTTAAATAAGGTTTATTTATAATACCACAGGCTTTATGGTGAAGGAAAACATCATAAGCAAACCTGCATATGCCAATGAAAAAATTCTAAAATGTATGAATTCCACCAAAACGGCTTGGGGAACAGTTGGCGGACAGGGGTTTGGCACAAAAGATCCTGAAGGGTCGAAGTATCGCCAATTCTTGCTGGCCTCCTAAGAAGATAACTATTTACCTACAGTAATTGTGACCACACAAAGAAAACATAGGTTTTAAATTAAGTTCCTATTTGAGTATAATCAAATTTTATTGCAACTGTAAGCAGTCTCAATTCAAGACCAATTGTGAATGGTTGACATAAAGCAAAATTGTGAGTAATTGTGAATTGTGAATGGTTGGGTGTCTATTGTTGTTGCATTTGTTATCTATTCTATTTCCTGTTATCTTGCTATGTTGGTATGTCCATATTATGTTTGTTACATGTTGGCGAGAGCTGATAATTTGTGAAATGAAAATACTTTTAAAATGCTGAATAAATAAAGAGTTACAGTAATTTCTGAAAAAAAAATACTGATATTAGGTTATTGTTATTTAAATTTCGATATTTGAGAGTGAATGCCACAGACCTGTGATGAGCAGCAATGCAAATATGCCAAGCCTTATTTAATGGCCTCTTTGTTGGAATTGTACAATTTCGAGTCTGTCATGAGAGTGACACAAAAGATTGTTAGGTTACTAGTCTTCTTGAGCACCAAATCTACAAAATAAAATAACTACAAATGGTTCTTATGGGCAAACTCATCAGTTGAAATACATTTACTGCTGAACATAAACATCCCACTGCCAACAATCCACCAGTGCCACTTTTGGTGGTTTGTCCATTGGGGGATTTGCCATAACCAACTCGCTTGGGGATTGGTGATAGCAGCCATGATTTTAATATACACAGGAGAATACTGCTGCCCGTTCCTGGTGCAATCCCTTAGTAACACCCACAGGAAGATTGTGGGTTTCTCTTTGTAAGTCTTTATGTCCACCAGTGAATATTGGTAGAGTGGTGATGTTTTTGAGGCCATATAATTTTCGTAGTATTGTGGTATTAGTTTAAAAATATGCACAACTTTGATTATCAATTTTCAAATTAATATCAATCTTAGCAGTTTTGTAAGTCTTGAGGTCTTAACTCCTTCAATCTTTAGTATTCAACTGATGGTATATTTTATACATTTTTCATCCTTAGTCGGAAACTAAGGGACCGTACCCAAACTATGTGACATTTTTTTTTTAAATTTACTCCCCCCCCTCTCCCCTTCCCCCTCGGTGACCTCCCGTAGTATATGCCGAGACCCCCCCCCCCAACCCCCACCCCTTCCACTCGGATTTCACGTCGTAATGCATAAATATGGTTTTAAACCAATTTTTGCAAACCAAAAGTTAAAGAATAAAATTTGTTCATACTTATTTGTCTTTATTAATACGGCGCTTGCCGCGCGAGTGCGTGCATTCCTATAATTACAAGTTAAAAAAATACTAACAAGAAGAAAAAACTGTCGGTTTTCAATCAGCTGATGTATGTGTTGCCACCTGAGTTTAAAAAGCGCTAAAAACTGCGCGCCATATTTGAATATAGCTCTCAAAAGCGCGAAATTTCCCTAGAGGATATTGACTACGTGACGAAAACCTACCCCCCCCGCTCGTGATCAAGCGTGGTATTTTGAAGACCCCTCCCCCCCTAAACGGGTCACGTAGTTTGGGTACGTTCCCTAAGCAGCTTAAAAGGTAACTAAAACCTATTTCAGAATGAGCAAATTATGCTCTTTCATTATGATCATTATGATTATCCCACTTGCTTAAAACCATTTCGGCTCTTTTTGCAATGAAAATAAAAATGATTTTAAATTCTTTCATTTGCAATAAAGTGCTTTTCATTTCAGCCTTTAGACGTCCACTGTTGGACATAGGCCTTCCCCAATGAACGCCGCCACACCCGGTGTTTGTGCTTGTTTAAAACTAATTTAAATTAATAACTAGTAGATGCTGGAATAAGCAGCTGTGACAGACGGATACATGAAGTCGCACCATAAGGGTTCCGTTTTTACAATTTTGGTACGGTACGGACCCTAAAAACAAAAGTAAAATTTAACCATATTTTTTTCTTACTTTCCTGCAGGTACTGAGAAGGAAAAAGGGCAGCTGGGCGTGGGCAAATCCTGCCTGTGCAACAGATTCGTGCGCACGCACGCCGATGATTACAACGTTGACCACATATCTGTGCTGAGTCAGGTACTGTTTGACCTCTGTAAACAGATCACTCAAAAATAGCATCAGTACTGTGAGAGGTACTGTGGGAGAATGGAGTGTACACTGATAATTTTAATAAATAAAATCTATATTGTAATGGTTGAACTCCACTATAACGCGCCGCGCCGCAATTTGCCTACACAAGGCGCTCGTTTGGCATGGAATAGCGCCCGCATGGAACCGACGGTACAGCGTACCATGCGCTCTCGTGCAGTGTTGGAAAAATACAGAAAATAAAATGATAGTATTTCTCGAAAAGTACACTGATTATAATTCATGCTGGTATATTTATTAATTTCTACACTGGCAAGTTCTTCAAAATTGAAGAATAAATCTCAAATCGCTTCTCTCAGACTCTATAAAAACATGTTGTTATAAATTTAGGGATGGAATACCTCTTTTGTGTAGGGATAGCCATTATCGTGCTTAGTAAAACTCTACTCGAGACTCAGTAAATTATAGTCTATTAGCGTACTATCCTTGGTTTCGGATAGACAAAGAATGAAATTGTAGTATTAATACTATAGTTATTAGTTGGTAATCCAACACTGCACGCTACCTGGCGCGACGTATCCGTTTGTGGCATGGCGGAAAGCTCGCTGTTCGCCGCTGCAAGGTCAACCGCCATATGCCAATTCACGCGTGTAGCCCAACCCGTTTGATGGTTGACATAGACGTAGCGAAAATACGCGTTTTATTTAGGCAAAGTGCGGCGATAACTCGATAGCCCTTATTGGGGTTCAACCCTAAGTACGGGTTATTGTCATACCACAGGTTTTTCGATGAAGAAAAACATCATGAGGAAACCTTCATGCGCAAAATAAAAAAAAACATGGCGTATGTGAAGTGTATCAACTGTCTATTGCAATAGCGTGAAATATGGCTAGTTCGCCCGTTCGACCTCGGTGCAGGGGCAGACCTTTGTCCAACAGTGGGACATAGTTGCCTTCTTTAAGTGTTCCTGTACTTTTTGGAAATTGAAAAAGGGGTTTGACTGGGTTTCTAGAATCTGGAAAACTAATTTGACCCAACGATCTCTATGTACTACTAGATGGAGCGTTCCAAGCAATCGCTCTGTTCCACGCAAGTATCCACAACTCTTTCACATTCACAATGAAACTTGTGCAGTTACTACGCAGAACATTTAATTATTTACTAAATATTGACGCTACGGTTAAATAATGTCAAATGTTGCGTGGAACAGAGCGATTGATTGGAACGCTCCATCTGGTAGACATAGAGATCGTTGCTTTGACCCCTTTTTTAACAATTTCCAAACCATTGCGACCTTATTGGGTAGCAGGGCTTCTGCCCATATCAAATCAACACTGTTGATTTGGTTTGAATCTAGCTCCTTCGATGATTTGAATAAGCACAAGTCTTTTAACACCTGATAATAGTCGTATAAAGCAAACAAAATGAACAAAATAAGTGGATATGACTCTCAGAGTTAAGTCTTATGAGATTACTTCCTACTTGTGTACACTTAGTCATGTCTCATTTAAAGTACTGGTTGTTTACAAGTCTGTGAAAATTGTTTCAATTTGTGCATTTATCAGAACAATGAAAATTGGATAAAAGCTTCAAATGACAGTAAAATATAGTATATCGACAGATATCGATATTATTTTTTTTGATAAATAGTAGATAATTATATCATAATGTTAATATAGGGTAAACCAACGAACGCCAGCTGGAAGGAAAGTACCTTTACATATTGAAGATGGCTTACATATTGAAGATGACATTATACAGTTATAAATATCTCTGACATTCACACCAATTATCCAGTCCCAAACTAGGCAGAGCCTGTGGTATGGTTACTAGATAACGGATACACATACTTAAATAAATATATAAACATCCAAGACTTGGGTACAAACATTCATATTCATCATACGAACATTTACCCCTAGCGGGATTCGATCCCGCAACCTCTGGCGTGGCAGTCCGAGAGCTACCCGTTCCGCCACGGAGGTCGTCAAGTTATGGGGCACTGCTTCCCACTCTAATATTGAGATCATCCAGAGGGTCCAGTCTAAAATACTGAGGACAGTTACTGGCACCCTGATGCGTCAATGGATGTATGCTGTGCAAAACTCATTATTAATACCACATATTTTATTGAATGTCCCTAAACAGTGACAAATTGTAAAAAAAAACCATGGGAAATATATAAAAATATTTTTAATAATAAGAAAAACTGGAAAATTTAACCGTTTCACCTTAGTAGTCTTGTATGTATACCGTAAAAACATGGTTTAGTGTTTTGTCATTTTAATATTAATCATTGTGTAGGCGTATACAATGACCGCTATGCATGGAGGTGCATTTTTACACGATCCTCAGCAGTGAGGGAACGATAGAGAAGAAGAGGCGTCTACTTTGCTGGCCCATTTTAAAGCAATATTTCTAGTGACGTGGCCGTACATTCCGACTTCCCACTGTCGAAGATCAGTAGTGCTATTCTCTAAAATTCTCTAAAATACAAACTCACGTGCGTGTCTCACTGAAGTGACTTCACTCACTTCGACACCTAATCCATTGGCATTCTGTAAACATTCCAGAGCACTGTCGAAGTGAAGTGACTTCTTTGTTCGCTTCAGTTCGATAGTGCTTTGGAATGTTTACAGAATTACCAATGGATTAAGATTCGAAGTGAGTGAAGTCACTTGAGTTAACCTCGCACGTGAGTTTGAATTTTTGAGAATAGCACTACTGAAGCGGCTCGATGTGGAAGGCGGAAAACAAAATATCCGTGGCGCAGATTTCATTCAATTTATTCTAATTCTATTTATTAGCATGCAATGCAATATATTTTATTTATTACTTATCTATGCGCCTTAAAAATCATATAATAATTCTCCGGGGCTCTTGATGACCCAAGAGGACATACAAAAACACACACACCATCACCACATACCTACATGCTTACAGGTGAACTCGAAAAACGTGGGGCGCATCTTTACTACTTAACACGTTTCAATAGATAATAACATTCGCCTAAAAACGTGCTTTTTACATTATATTTTAAATCTACATTTTTTCCCTCTTAAAGAGTTGATGGACGAAGTCTGTTTACAGTCTGACTTCAGCGGGCGTGTCGTCAACAACGACCACTTCCTGTACTGGGGCAGCGTGCACAAGGACAACGATGAACTGGAGTACCGGTTCGAGCTGGTCGAGCAGACGGAGTTCGTGGACGACGCGTGCTTCCAGCCGTTTAAAGGTGCGTCTGTACTTGAATAGCCTTTCTCTACATTTGCCTGTATGTAGGCGTGCCGGTTCGAGCTCGTCGAGTAGACAGTTCGTAGGCGGCGCGTGCCTTCTGCTGCTGTTCTGTTGTTTAAGTGTTGGTAATGTCATTGGGCAGGTCAATAGTCAGTGGTTACGGCAGGCCACATCTATTACAGAACCGATGGCCGTTGGGGTGAATAAGTACTCTAGTGATGATCATGATGGTGTAAAAATCCTACACTAATACGGGATGAAAACGATTGTATGAGATGCTCTCCTGTTAGAAAGAGCGATGAATTGGATGCAATAGAGGTCTACGTCCAGCATATTTTAGTGTCTTTTGACATAATATAATATTGTTTTTACCACTTACCTACATCATCATCATCATCATCATCATGTCAACCTTTAGACGTCCACTGCTGGACATAGGCCTTCCCCAATGAACGCCACCACACCCGGTCCTCCGCCCTCCGCATCCAGCTGCTACCGGCCACCTTCTTTAGGTCGTCGGTCCATCTGGCGGCGGGGCGTCCCACCCTGCGCGTGCCACTTACCTACAAACTTATCTAATTATACTCGGGCCAGGCATGCTCAGTGGCACTTCGGCCCTATGGGATTACGCTATCGACCAAAAAAATTACACGATCTGGAATCGAAACTCGGACCTATCGATAAGATAGGCTGTGTCTTCCTCACTTCTCTGTACGCACAAATTGTAACTTTATCTGTTTTTTAATGACTTCTTTTACCCTTTGGTATTTTCTTGCAGTAGGCAAAACGGAAACTTACGTGAAGCGCTGCGTGGCCACGAAGCTTCAGTCTGCCGAGAAGCTGATGTATGTTTGCAAGAACCAGCTGGGCATAGAGAAGGAGTACGAGCAGCGGCTGATGCCGGACGGCAAGCTGAGCGTGGACGGGTTCCTCTGCGTTTATGATGTGAGCCTGGTGCCGGGCCGCAGCTGGGAGAAGCAGGTGAGTTTATGATGGCAACAACACATTCATTGGTTCGTTCTAGGATTAGGACAAACTATACCTCATACTATGAAGCAAAATATTTTTTCGCACCTCATACGTCACCTCTAAGTTTTTACCTTCATGATTGACACAAACTGGTTATTAAATTAGATAACAGTTGCACATTTTAAAATCATCTGTTATCTAATTTAATAACCAATTAGTGTCAACCATGAAGGAAAAACTTTGAGGTGACTTATGAGGTGCGAAAAATTATTTTGCTGCATGGTACGACGTGTAGGATTCTTTGTCCCAAGGACTGGCACTAATTCCAGTTACAATTCACAATAATAACGAACAAATGTTGAGTTGTTCCTCTATTGAACTGACTCATCTATATATGTAGTTGTTGAAGTTCTAACACTACGTAAGACAACATTTACAATTGAATAGAGGAGCAAAAAAATTAAATTAAAAGTCTATTTTCACCAACTATCCTCTATATTAACTGAACGCTGTATTAACTTAATTTATATAAATTATGAAGTATAGTCGGTAAAACTAAAGTTGTATTATAAAAAAAAATGATTTTTTGCTCTCCTGTAAAGTTGTCACTTTTGGCGGACATGGAGTTGGAACTTCAGCGTCGATATGTGACAACCAGTCCCAGTTATGATGTGATTGAATTAAAAAAATCCATACTTTCGCATTTAAAATATAAGATTACACTATCTTATCTTAGGGGGCCAGCAAGACCTAGCGAAACTTCGACGTTTCAGGATCTTTTGTGCCAAACCCCTGTCCACCAAATGTACCCCGAACCGATTTGGTGGTCTTCACATACGCCTTAGAATTTCTTCTTTGTTGTATGCAAGTTTCCTCACGATGGTTTCCTTCACCTAAAAGCCTGTGGTATTAAAACTATCAAGACTACACTAATTAAAATTCTCTTACAAAATTCCAGAACGAGAACCTGGCAGCGATCCTACAAAACATCATCAAGCTGAAGAAGCCTGTAGTCCTCGTGACATCCAAGAACGACGAGGCTTGCGAGCAAGGCGTCAGGGAGGCCGAGCGTCTCGTCCAGAGGAAGGAGTTCAAGGGGTCCATACCCATAGTGGAGACGTCCAGCCATGACAATGTCAACGTGGACCAGGCGTTCTTCCTGCTGGCGCAGATGGTGGACAAGACCAAGGCTAGGATCAAGGTGATAATTTTTATTTCTAATTGTTACACCCGAATTCGCTGAGTGGAAATGTGTAGAAAATTACACCTTCATTCATTAAACTGTAATAAAATTTACAGACATATAGCTACTTTCACAAGAGCTGGCACGAATGACTAGAATGAGTGAATGAAAGTATGTATGATTTCTGCCTGCCTACCAGCGACAGAAAGCTTTGTGTTAGGGCAGACATGTGTGTAAATTACAAACGATAATAAATAAATACATACAATACATATAGATAATTAGATACATATGTATATAAATATATCTAATATGATGTAACCGGGTCTGGCAAAATTAATATAGCCTACTAAAACAAAATGGCTGATGAATGACTTCTTCACCAGGTGGCGAACTACGCCGAAGCATTGAGAATAAGAAGAGAAACCTTGGACTTCGTTACCGAGGCGTTCACCCAGCTCATCCGGATACACGTTCAGGACCACAAGTAATATTTTAGTTATCGCCTATGTAGTCGAAATGTTTAGTTAGGCATCTATTCGAATATGTCACGTGACCCGTTACAGAGTACAAAATGCCTTTTTAGTTCCACGGATATTCTCCGAAACGCTTACGGAGATACCCTAAATATAGCAATGGTAGCACTGCTATTCACCCCACCTATCTATTTCTTTGGGGCAGTGATATAGATTATGACATCATCTCCCCAAAAATATTTTTTAAACTTTTTCATAGCAAATTAATTTGTTATGCTTAAAACTGAATAAAAAAATGGAAAAAAAGAGATTGAATTTTAGTGCGAAATTTATAGTTTGATAGTGTTATTTTGGTAACAAAAAATACAATGTTTTATGTCTTAATTGCCGTGTGGTTTCCGGTAGAGTAGAATAGGACCACTTCAACTCTTCCCGTGGATGTAGTACAAGGCGACTAAGGGAATACATTATAAAACATTGATCTGACCTCCCCAACCCGTCTGGCCAGCGCGGGGAGTGTAGGCCAAATCCTCCGTCTGTCTCCGGCAGATGAGAGAGTTGTGCTCCTGCAGTGGAGACAAAAATAACCTGACGATGATGATGATGATGCCTTAATAATTTGTGACATACGAGTGGCTTAATAACTTGTGTTTTTTTTTGTTTAACAGGGAGATGTGGTCGGCAGCTAGTAAGAGACTTTGTCATTATCCAGAGTGGATAAAGTTCGTGCAGCAATTTGGAAATGATGGTACACAAGTAAGTACGCGATCTATTACTCCAAAACTCATCTGACCTAACAGTCATTGTTCCCGGCCTAGAATAATGCCAACCCCAATCTTCCCGAGGGTGTCGTCAAGGTGACTAAGGGATTGCACCAGGGACGGACTGCAGCGTTCTCCTGTGTATATCGTCAGGAAAAGTTGCTGAAGCGCTAAGATATGATTTTATGTGAGAGAACAAAAATATTAAAAATTGTTAAGATCAATGCTGCGATCACCAATCCGCCATTTTTCCTTTCGAAAGGTTGCCTGGAAGAGATTGTTTTAAGCGATAAGGCCACCTTTGTACACTTTCCTTAAATACAGATTTATGGAAAGTGTACAAAGGTGGACCTAACTTGTTATTTTTTATCTGTGTGCAATAAAGAGTTTATCTATCCGCCTGCCAAGCGTTGTGGTTATGTCAAATCCCCCTAAAAAGTGGCTTACTATTGGGGAGGCTTATGTTTAGCAGTGGACGTTTATAGGCTGATGATGATTTGTTTTAGGTGGTGTACCGCCGTCACATAAGGAGACTCAAGGAAGAACGATCAGCCAAGAAGCTCCGCAAACAGCTGGCCAAGCTACCGCAGGTTTTGTCTCGGATGCAACTACCGACCGAGGACATGCAGGAAAAGTAAGTACTTATCATAGGTCTGTGACTGTTTGTTCTTTGCCCCTTTTCTGAGTGTAAAGTCCTTGCCTCTATAACACTTGTTTTTTTTTTATAATACACTCTTACATACACTTGTGTAATCTCAAGTTAGGATTATCTCCTGTGCTATGGGAATTAAGGATTAGACAATTCACCGTGTGGTTTCCGGTAGAGTAGAATAGGACCACTCCAACTCTTCCCGTGGATGTCGTACAAGGCGACTAAGGGAATACATTATAAAACATCGATCAGGCCTCCCCAACCCGTCTGGCCAGTGCGGGGAGTGTAGGCCAAATCCTCCGTCTATCTCCGGCAGATGAGAGAGGGTTGTGCTCCTGCAGTGGAGACAAAAATAACCTGATGATGAGACAATTTAATTTGTGAATTAGGAATTCATCATATTTCAGTTGCAGTAAATACTTTTTAATTTTTGAGTTAAGTACAGTTAGGCAAGCAGGTTTACAGTTTGTTGAGACATCTCTAAACATATCTATACGTTGCTTAATGTCCTGAGGTAGGAGTTCATACAAACGGGGCGCTATTGAAGAGAAATGTTTAGGTGCTGAAGCAGTATATCTAAACGGAGTTGCATAGGTTCTCACAGTTGTGTCCCTCAACATTCGCAATGGTTTATTTCGTGGTGTTGTTTTTATATGTTTGGCGAAGTATGTTAGTGTCTGCAAAATGTACAATATAATATGGTGGAGCCGCAACTACCCTAAGCTATTATCCCATATACCAGAAGTGACTGTGAGATGGCGAAATAGATAGTCATGAGTGTGGCACCGCAAATCTGAATAAACATAAGATATTCGTCTGATCCTAGTTACAATGGATCCATCCTGTTCTGTCCATTACTGTTTTCAATTGTAATGCTTCCCTACAGCGACTGGCCCATGGTGATCCGGCAGCTGCGATCGCATCGCGACTTCTCGGTGTACTTCAGCGAAGGGCGCACACAGGACAGTGGGTCGGAGTCGGGCTCCGAGCTGGACAGTCCGCTGTCCCACGACACTACCTTGCGCGTCGGGGAACGCGCCAATAGATACCAGGTATTCCAAATCAGCCTCCCCAACCCGTCTGCCTCCGCAACCCGTCTGGCTAGCGCGGGGAGTGTAGGCTAAATCCTCTGTCTGTCTCCGGCAGATGAGAGAGGGTTGTGCTCCTGCAGTGGAGACAAAAATAACCTGATGATGATGATTCCAAATCTTGATTACTGGCATTTTCAGCAATTCTCTCGAGTTAATTATGCTGACCAGACCGACACAGGAACTTACCTACCGCGATAATGACCTACACTTTCAGGCGATCTCGCGCGCTTCTCGCATTATTATTTACTGAATCAATTTGTGAGATTCAAAGGTTTTTTCGTTATACAATTCAATAATAGGGAATTTAGAGTAGGCAAGAAACAAATCGTTCACTTGCTCATTGTACTGTCGGGCTGCGCGATCAGTAGGCTTGTGTACGTCACGTGACTTACCAGCAACTAGGAATATCATTGGCACGTTGGAAATTTTATATCATAGTTTCGACAAGATATGTATGTTCTTTTTGGTCCGGCTTAGAATAGGGCCACCCCTATCTTTCCCGTGTGTGTCGTCAAGGCTACTGAGGTATTGCACCAGGGACGGGCACCAGCGTTCTCCTGTGTGTGTATGTTACGATCATTACTGCGATCACCAATCCGCCTGCCAAGCGTGGTGATTATGGCAAATCACCTAATGGACATCTAACCAAAAGTGGCATACTGTTTGGGAGGCCTATGTTCAGCAGTGTAAGTATGTCGGCTGATAATGATGATGTTCATTTTACATCCGATTTCGGTACGTGTATCTAATTTTCTTTTGTGTTACAGACGTTGGGGCAGTCACAGAAGATCCCTTACGAAATATTGGAGACGAACGAAGCGTGTTCCGTCTTCAAGACTTACTTGCACGAGGCGCAAGAGGAGCAGAGAAACTATGAGTGAGTGAATCTGATATCGTAAAATTCCGCAAGGAGTTTTGAGTTCTGTTAATCTATTTACGTAAACAGATATACGTAGATTTTTGACATGAATGGGGGGGGGGGGGGGGGGTAGGAGTTAGAGGGGCAGGGGTTAGTGGTTAGGGGAGGTTGAGACTAAAGAGGCCATCAAGACGTTTAAAACACGTACTCGTACGTACAGATAAAATGCTGAGATTTATATTAGAGCATATATTCGGTGTGATATGGATATTTTTAAAGGAAGAGTGAATAGGCATCTTCTCGAAAAGCGCCCTCCACTTTAGGCTTTATTGTCACTTACCATCAGGTGAGATTGAGGTCAAGCGTACACCCATTAGGAATAAAAAAGACATTTTTAAATGTTTCATTTCATTTATTGCCATAAATTGTAGGTGTAAGTACAAAAGTGTTTACAATACAAAATTTTCCTTACAATTGTACCCATTCGGGTGTAGCAGCTTAAAACTAACTAAAATCAGCCCTTAGACGTCCACTGTTGGACATAAGCCTTCCCCAATGAACGCCACCACACCCGGTCCTCCGCCCTCCGACGAAGAACGAAGGGCAACGAAGAATAACGAATGGGCCGAAAGGATTGCAAACTGAAGTGGCAGTGGGCGCGCCACATTTGTCGCAGAACCGACGGTTGGGGCAGGCGAGTTCTGGATTGGAGACCGCGGATCGGCACGTGCAGGGTGGGACACCCTGCCGGCAGAAGAAGGTGGCCGGAAGCGGCTGGATAGTTTCTATTAATGAATTATGAATATTTTCTTTTAAACATACACTCGTCTAATCCCATACTAGGATTTCATTCTTTACGAATTAGAACAATCACATGACAAATCACAAATATAAAATTCAGGCAGAGGACTTTATTTTTTTAAATTATCAAAATCCATCAAGAAATGGTCAAGTTATTAAAGTTTATTTACATCTCTCATATTCGGTAAGTAGGTCCTTATTACCCCCAAATGGGGCTTGTAGGTGACCAATTAGCGCTCTAGGGTAATAATGTAGCTAGAAAAGCCCTAGGGCGGTAAGTAATAAAAAAAAAACTCTTTACTCTTTCAAAAAGTTCGCGTACATCTCGCTGCGCTCGTGCGCCTAAATATCTCGGGCTGCAATTGATGCCTTACAGCCCTTGGCTACTAATCTACTATTAACGCTACTTTACAAAACGCAGGCTCTTTTTATGTCGACGTAACTTGTTACACCTCGCGCGTGATGTTCTCACCCTCTTGCTCGGATTTCATTCACCAGAGCGTTGTCGCGAGTGTTTTGTTTACGGCAGACTGCGCTAGTGTGCTGCACATACTTCTTGCGACGCGACGAATGACGTCATTTCGGTTTTTGGAACTATTGCTCTGAAATTGCTGTATCATCGTCATTTTTGATCCGATTTAAACACATTTTTCATAATATTTATTGGGGTTTTAAGCGCTAAATATCTGCATACTTAACAAAAAAGTTAACTGATCCGCATTGCATAAATCTCTTCTCATAGTAATCGTACCCACGATAATAACAGGGTATGTATTCTGGTGCTTGTGATGCAGATGGTGCCAGCAATTCAAGCGTCTGCTGGAGGAGACGGGCTACGTGACGCCCGGCAAGCAGCTGTCGGAGGTGCGCGTGCTGCTGATGGGCCGCGAGTGCTACGAGGCGCTCACCGATGACCAGCAGCAGCGCGTCTACGACCAGCACCAGAGGCAGATACAGCGCCGCGCCAAGCACAACCTGCAGGTAACGTACACTATACCATATAGTATAAGGTACTTAATTTTGTTTTCTTAATATTTGTTAGTAACTTTCTTCCCTATGTAAAATGACAAACTTTATTATTGGCTTATTATGTATTAATTTTTCAATTGGACATGCTGTTCAGTTTGCATGAAGTAAAAATAAATGATAATAAAAAATTGCCGCGTGGTTTCTGGTAGAGTAGAATAGGACCACTCCAACTCTTCCCGTGGATGTCGTACAAGGCGACTAAGGGAATACATTATAAAACATCAATCAGGCCTCCCCAACCCGTCTGGCCAGCGCGGGGAGTGTAGGCCAAATCCTCCGTCTGTCTCCGGCAGATGAGAGAGGGCTGTACTCCTGCAGTGGAGACAAAAATAACCTGATGATGATGATGACAAATAAATGATGAATTTCAAAAATCCATAACAGTTTTCATTGGAACAATTGAGACAATTAATCCATAACTAATAAGGATATCCGAATAAACCTACTTGTTGCCTGTTGCTAAAATGTAGAAAAAATAATAATTGCAGAACAAAGTGTTTTTTTTTTACAACCAGTAGTTGAATATTAGTCTATTTGGGTATCAAGTATTTTGGAGTTTGCACATCATAATATTGTTAATTCAAAGACAAAGTATAATCTGGATAATACGTTATCAGGAATTGCTGCTCGAGCATGCGGACCTGTTCTATCACTTCAAGAGCATATCCCCCACCGGCACGATTACCCAGGAGGACATCAAGGAGATCACCGACGTGTTGCAAGACGACTTTAGGTTAGTTTCTGCTTGTCGGGGTGACTTTATAGGCATAGCCATTTTTGTTCACGGGGGGAATCTTTTTAAAATACCAGGCTTCTGGAGTTATGTGTGATTTTTACACACTAAAACTGACATGGGGAGACTCCGGGCTCTTCTATGGAACACCGGAGCCTCGCATGCACTGCGCCGAAGCTTTTTTCCCCTGGGGTATGAGTTCTCCCCTGCCCAAGAAGGCGCTGAGTTTGGCACCTATTTGGAAATTGTCAAAAAGGGATTGAACTGGTTTTCTAATGATAATGATCTTAATATACACAGGAAAACGCGGCTGCCCGTCCCTGGTACAATGCCTCCTATGTCTATAATTAACATTATAAAACTAACTGAAATGCCTTATAAAACCATAGATACAAAATGCTGGACCGCATGGAGCAGGACAGGAAGCTGATGCTGTTTCAGCATTTGGGCTTTGTTCACTGCCCAATGAGAGAGCACTGCCCAGCGGGGTCCAACTGCCTCGATGGGACACTGCCGGTCATTCTGAACACCAGAGTTGGGTATGTACAGGGTTCTTGTTACCTAATTTAGTACCACTTTAGAAGTGTTATTTTGTTTTAAAGTATATTATTTTTTGTGTGTATCGAAACAAAAATATTTTGTGTTCGAAACTTACTAACTAGATTACAAAAATTAAAATAAGTGGTCATGTCATACAATTGAATAAGCAATCATAAATTTGAACAAATAATAAACCATTATAGTATCAAGTAAGTCATTAATAAGTATTTATGTCAAATGACCTTATAATTTATAAAGTCCTCAACGGAATAGAAACACTCCTTCAACAAGAGATGCTTCAACTTTGACTTGAAGCTGATGAGCGTGATTTATGAAATTTAAAGCAATCTGTCACAAAATATAGATTAAAGATAATTAATTGTAAATACTACCCATGAGTACCTTTATTTCAGTGATAAGCAGATTTAATATAAAAAATAATGTTCTTTTGCCAGTTCTCTAACCTCGTCGGGGGAATCTCAGTGCCACGCGGGGCCGCCGGCCGCGCCCTGGGCGCTTACCACCGATTCCAATCAAATCAACATCATTATATTAGGCGTAAGTATTTTAGTCTCAGAAGACGACAAATTAGTGTTTCCTTACGAGACTGGAATTGAAGTTTTTTTAAGATTCTTATAGTAAATTTAAATACTATTTTATGTAAAAACTGGATCGCAACGTTTAAAAAAAACCAGCCAAGTGCGAGTTGAACTCGCGCACCGAGGATTCCGTACAAACTTAGCACGAACATTGCTTTAACGAAAAGATAAACTGGATTGATGGACAAACTTAACTTTGCCGTTAAAAAGAAGACAAATGGTTAACGAACTGATCGTATAAGGGTTCCTTTTTTCCTTTTGAGGCACGGAATCCTATAAATAGTCGTTCACGATGTACGGGTTTCGTCAATAATTTTTATTTTATTTAAGCTCTATCGCACACAGTTGAACAACATGCTAATTTATTAGGCGAAGGCATTTTCTGACTGGTAGAAAATGCCTTTGAGTTGTGCTAAGAGATTGTGGTACTCGTAGATAGTTGCAAGTTTGAGTGTTTGTCCACTTCAATTGTTTGTTTGCGTCAGGTGGAAGGCGTAGCTGGTGAGTTCGGGAAGCGTCTGCTGGCCGGCTGCGACTCCGAGCGGCGCGTGGCCGTGCAGGGGCGCACGTGGCGCGTCGAGCAGCGCGTCCGGACGGACGACTTCAGCGCGGAGACCACGGCCATCGACGACTTCGCGCCCAACGGTGAGAGTGCACCTGCAGCAGGCGGCTGGAGATACACGAACACTTATACTTGTCCTCTCCCTCTGATTGAATTCGGAAAGCATTTCTTTGTTTCGCGATATATATGTATATAATTTGTTTTATTGTTCGTAGGTTACTTCTGCGTGTATCAAGACCAAGAGTCGTTCGAGTACATCAGAGGCTGCGCCGAGAAGACGCTCCTGTCTAGTCTCGAGCAGGAAGACAAGCTGCCCTTTCAAGTAAGCTTACATTTTTTTAACTGACCAAACTACATCTGTTGACTGTGTGAGACAAGCACGAGACGTGGAGTACGTCCAGGTCCTCCGCCCTTCTCATACAGCAACCTTCTTTAGGTTCTCGCTCCATCTGGCAGCGGGGAGGCCTACACTACACGTTCCGGTCCGCCGTCTCCACTCCAGAACTCGTCTGCCCCAACAGCTGTCAATTCTGGCCTGTCTACTGCCACTTGCTTATCCTTTCGGCTATGTCACTGTTTACAATGTCTACAATGATGTATGAAGAGTTGCATGAGGACACATTAATATGGACCACTTTGCTTCCAGGGTTTGCCGCTGGTTGTGATGTTCGTCCAGGACGAGGGGATGGACAAAAAAGAGCTCGCGAGACTACAGGAGGAGGGGCAGAACCTCGCTGACAAGTGAGTATTCAATTCAGTATAGAATACTGTTTTTTTTGTTTTCATAAAACTATTGAATGACCGCTTACTCTGCTATATAATTTTGAAGCTTATTCTTTGAGAGATTTCTGCCAGCCAATCAGCGACAGAGAGAGCTTATGATTTCTAAAGAAGTTAAGTCATTCTTAGTCACAACGGATAACCTTATAGCCAAGTATTTTCCGTCTGTCTGTACGACGGATAAACAAGACATACATGTAAAAATGCCTGGAAATTTTGGGAAGTAAAATAACTCGAAAACTACTAGACCGATTGAGATCATCATGTCAGCCTTTAGACGTCCACTGCTGGACATAGGCCTTCCCCAATGAACGCCACCACACCCGGTCCTCCGCCCTTCGGTCCATCTGGCGGCGGGGCGTCCCACCCTGCGAGTGCCAATCCGTGGTCTCCACTCCAGAACTCGTCTGCCCCAACGGCCGTCGATTCTACGACCGATTGAGATGAAATTTTAAAATTGTTGAAATTTTAGGAAAACACTATTTTACGAGACCGTCCAGAATAACAACAAATAACTGACGGAGGTCACATATAGCGTACGACGTACACTTTGCCTTTTTGTTTCACATTGTATATAAAAACACTTTAGTAATATTTCTTATTCATATATTATTTTTTATCATTGTATCTACTATTATCTGTAGTTTGTCTTTAATGTAACTTGTGTAATTATGTTGAACTTCATTTATTGGCTGTATAATTTTATAATAATTTTTAATTGTTATGCTGTGAAGTTTATGACATAAAATATTTCTGTGTCAGCCTGCACTGCTCCTACATGGAGGCGTGTGTGAACGAGCTGGGCACCGAGGCGCTGACGTCAGACGCGATACAAGAACTCATACGGGCCAACAGAGAGAAGGCCAGCTACGCGCACCTGTATAAGGATCTCATTGTGTGCTTCGACTCGGATATACGGTAAGATGGCTGAATTTACTATCATCATCATCATGTCAGCATCTAGAAGTTCACTGCTGGACATATGCCTTCCCCAATGAACGCCACCACACACGGTCCTCCGCATCCAGCCGCTACCGGCCACCTTCTTCAGGTCGTCGGTCCACCTGCCGGCGGGCCGTCGCACCCTGCGAGTGCCGATCCGCGGTCTCCACTCCAGAACTCGTCTGCTCCAATGGCCGTCGGTTCTGCGACATATGTCCACTGCCACTTAAGCTTGCTAATCCTTTCGGCTGTGTCGGTGACTTTCGTTCCAAATTCTGCCAAATTGTTCTACCTGGAAACAACTATGTAGCTAATAAAATTTCTTTGATTCAGGTGTGCGTTGGATCTTTGTATTATCATATTTATATCTTACTAGCTGTTACCCGCAACTTCGTACGCGTGGACAACTTAACATCACATATTATTATGTATTTCCCATAGGAATGGGATGTTTTTTTCCGGATATAAATTATCCTATGTCCTATTCCAGGACGTAACCTATATGTGTGCCAAGTTTCATCACGATCCGTCCAGTGGTAGACGCGTGATCGAGTAACAAACATCCAAATATCCAAACTTTCACATTTATAATATTAGTAGGATAGTAGGAGGACTCGTACCCTAACGTTTACGTATAGCGTTCGTATCACAATAGCTAAGTCGACGATATGTTCCTTTAAATTGGATGAGCTGCAGTGATTGTTTAAAAAGTTCTTTATCTATATTTCTATACTAATATTATAAAGAGTAAAGTTTGTGAGGTTGTAGCGGGTAGTCTCTGGGTCTACTGAATTGATTTTGATAATTCTTTTACCAATAGAAAACTACATTATTTGTGAGTGTCATTTAAAAATGAAAAGACTTTTTCGTGGTAGTCGGAAAATGTTTAGCGCCCAACGAAGTGGGCACGGGTCAGCCAGTCTACATATATAATGTTAACGCCTTGGTCCCATAGGGGTATGCAGAGACGATTTATCGCCACTTTGCTCAATCCAACCTTTCTTTGCCCGCTTTTCGCTCCGTGACGTACCCCCCGGACGTGATGTGTTGCGAACAACATCGCCGGCTGCTTGTACAAAGATTATCTAGGGACATAATTGTCCACTTCGTTAAAGCCCCGCATGACTCGGTAAGGCTAATAGTTCTTTTCACCTCTCCAGCTCGAAAAAGATGCTTTTGGTGCGTAATAACGCGCAAAATCGCTTTTTACTGCGAGCGTGAGTAAAAGTGATTCGAATTTCGAACACCAACTTTTGGCGACAAACTGGGCAATGGTTTGTTCAGAAGCTCATTTTGGCCTAGCGATTTAACACATCGGTATGTTATTTATTGAAATTTATGTTTATAAATAGTACTGTTGCCTTTTTAAAGACGGAATATTTAAAATATTTATAAATTATCTAGTATTTACTAGTAAATATTAATATCGCTTACTTAAAAATATCATGTTTACTTGGTTTTATAAAAATATCAAGCAGTGCAGTTTCAGAACGCAACATTTAAATAAAAAATAACATTTTTTTTTCTATTCGCGCTGGTAGAGGTGAAAAGTTGTATGTTTCACACGAGAGCAAATTTTTTTATGTCTCGTGCATTTAAATCACTCGCTGTACTCAGTAGTCTATAATTAGAATCACTCGATATGCTCGTCACTTCGCTAGTTCGTGATTTAAAGTCAGCACTCGCAGCAAAATATAACTTTGCTCACTTGTTGAACAAATAACTATTATCTGTAATAGTTAATGTCAAGATATGTTTCAGGATAATGGTGTGCATGTTCTGCGACGACCCGTACTCGCCGGAGAGGGTGCTCAGCCCACTTCTGGTGCACCGCGCCTGCTTCCTCACCGGGGACCGGTCCATTGTCATTGAGACCTTCCTCGGGGACTCCAAGAGAAAAGTCGAGGTGAGCATATATCTGAAGTTGGTTTATATTCGCTACAAAGCACAATATATTTACTGTAGTTATAATACGATTCCATTTTTTTAAATATTAATAAGTATTTATTTCAATTTACCCCGAACTACAACAAAAAAGTTTTTCTTTCTTTTCCTTTTACAAAACATAAAATATAACAAAAGAAAGGCTTCGCTTCTGAGTGTTATTTTCTAAGTGTTATAAGATGTCGATGGGTAAACGCAAGTTTTAGAAAAACAAAATATTATTCATATGTGGTCCTAGACAGGATTATTAGTAGACTAACCAAAAGTTAGATTTTTTTTATTCATTCGGAGTTTTACTTGATCAGTTCAAGAACGTATACTACTCTGTCAAGAAAGTACCGGGAAAAAATCAATAATACACAAAATGTTAATTATTTTGTGTATTATTTTTCGTATAAAACGCTGTGGGACGTCACTAATTTGAAGATAAATAAAATCCATTAATAGTAGGGCTTATTCTGGCATGGCCAACCACGCGGATTGCAATTCTGAATAGATAGAACTAATGTCGATAATTAGTCGAATTTAGTCGCAAAAAACTAGATTTAGTCGGTCCGCAGTTTAAAAGTTACAAGGGTTTGTTGGTGGCCATGCCAGACTAAGGCTTAGTACGGCATGACCACCTAATACCACCAGAACCACAGTACATAGCGAGCTACTGATTTTGTCGATTGGTCAGGTGAATTAGTCAGATGCAGAAATAGTCCTACCCATTAATACTATTTGACTGTTTTTCCCTGAAATTAAAAATAATGTGGAAAGTTAATGCAAGTGCCTTAATTTGAGCAATGTATTAAAATATTCCTCGCATTTTTATGAGAAATGCACTATGTATGATCGATCGATGTGAATATGTAAATATATTTATGCGTTGCATTATAATTTTCATGGCATCTTGTCTGTTTTTTTTTCTGCAAATTGACAATTATGATAACGAAGAGAGTGCAATAGGGATATTATGATTTTATGTGTCAGAAATTAAATTGGCCGATCGTACCTCGGCAGTAATGACAATTGTATCACTCGTATTATAGGAGGACTCGCTTTCCGACTCAGCCTTCTAACTCATACTCGTCCTACACCCGGCCTCTGCAGTAATGTGCTATAATATATTATAACCTTTTAAGGTTGAAATTGGTTCCACAGGAAGGCAAAACAAATACTCAATAATAATATCGTACTTAATATTTTTTAAACCATTATTTAGTTAAAGAATTACGTGTTTTCTGAATATAATTATTTTTCATTTATTAATTCGTAGAAATCATCGTCTGTACATATGGACAATGTGAAAGAAAGAATACAACGCAACATTTTAATTTTCATAATATACTAAGAAATACATACCTAAAAGTCTATCGATATCGATAGAAAAAAATAAATTGCTGGAGCACTATGAATGTCACATTTTTGCCATGAAAAGTCCGATGTATGGTAAATATCTTGATCAGTGATCAGTGATCACTTAGGCGATGCTGATGATGAGTGTGGTTGTAAGTGTCGATAAACTGTGGAAGTAGACGTATTTGATTGCTTCACAGCGACAGATGAGTCTTCAGTCAACAAGCCAATTTTGGCGTAATATATAGTATCAGAGATCAATTTCTGAGCTATCGTCAGTTGTTTCTTGTTTAAATCCCGCAACTGCAGCCCTATAGCTTTGCCTAAAACCTCGCATTCTTCGTGAGTCATTGGCGAGGATTCTCGCTTGATACTGATAGGAATGGATTTTGTATTTTTAATTTTTTTCTCAGTTGTCACGATACTGGGTGTCTCAGATTTTATTTGATACTCGACTTCTGTATCCGATGAGGACGGGTCCCGACACTCCTGAAATAAATTATTGTGTTTTCATCAACGATCTCTATGTACTACTAGATGGCGCGTTCCAAACTATATCCAGACATTATTTAACCGTAGCGTCAATATTTAGTAATAATTAAATGTTTTGCGTAGTAACTGCACAATTTCCATTGTGAATGTGAAAGAGTTGTGGGTACTTGCGTGGAACAGAGCGATTGTTTGGAACGCGCCATCTAGTAGTACATAGAGATCGTTGGTTTTTATTAGCTGCTATAGACAATTATATGATTTGGTTATATTTAATTTAATGTCGCAAAGCGGATTTCCTTCGCCCGCTTTTCGCTCCGTGATGCCCCTTAACCTGATGAGTTGCGTACAACATTGCCGCCTCTGTGTTGAGGTACCACGATTAGCTAGGGAAATAATATCCACCTCGTCAGAGCCCTGCATGACTCGGTAAGGCTAATAGTGCCCGGAGTTCGCCCAGTTGCTGGATATCGGCACGCTTACGACATTGAATTGCGCAAAGTGGCGATACATCGCTTTTGCCTACCCCTCTGGGACTAAGGCGTGAGCATTATGTATGTATGTATTTTATTTATTAGATGTATACAAAACAGATTACAGTAAGTAATAAACATAAATGAACGTTTTGATTGTGGATAGCAACCCAAACTATGTATATGTCGCAGGCCGATCTTAAAATTAGGCAGATCATGATGCGCCTAGCCACATCGTGATCTGGCGCAATTTCAAGATATGCCTGACTAACGCTTAGGCATATCGTGAAAAGGCTGGTTTACAACCAGGCATATCGATCGAAGACAAACGTTCGACGATCTGCCTTGCTACTCACTTAGGCATATCATGATATAACTAGGCAGATCGAAGAATAGTTGTAAAATACTCTACCAGATGTGCTGGCTGAGCTTTGTTTACGTTTGCGCGTCATGGCAATAAAACGTCTGCACATTATGAAATGGCACTGTGTGCAGGTGCACTGTAATTGTGTTTAACAAAATAGATGTGCCGATATACGAGTACTTAGTTGTGACTGAGTTAAAAGGTTCGTGGTCTGAGGTGCAGTGAGGTAGGTATAAAAGGACATCTTGGACGTTTGACGTTCTCATATCACGTTCCACCGACTGTGCTTATCTTGATCCCCAACTATCTTATCAGTTCATAATGTACTTTTCTCAAAATTTCCTTTATAAAATGTTTAAGTACTAAGTATTACCTCTATTTCGAACGTTATCTCCTCTTCCAATGGATCCGCTAGAAAACTACACGATTCGCCGTTTTCATCAAGAAAAGTAAACGCCTTGAAATACCACAGTGTAGGTATATATTGTTCTCCGCTTTGTTGCGATTCCTTGACCTGAAAACAAATAAGTTATTATGTTTTGGAAGGTAAACACAGGTAATAAATACCCTTATTTTGGCCCAAAGGCTACCTGTGCGCATACTTTGGCAAATGACCCTAATCTAGGCCTGCCTCACTACGCTTAGGTATAAATAAAAATATACCTAAGGCAATATATGCTTTGGTAGCTTATTGCTGACTAAGATAGTGGCATGTATTTGTTTAGGACAGAGTTTCGATCTCGGCCTTAAAAAAATATAATAAAATAAAAACCAAAATTCTGATAAAATGAAGTTAATTCGCTCCTACTGACTTTTTCGCGAAGTAGATAACATAAATATTTGTAGTCAATATAACCCAACCAAATAACGTTAATAGGGAAATTCTATCGAAGGCACACATTTAAAATTTGACAGCGCTAAAATTGGTTTCGTCTTTATCTTCATAATACTGTGTGACAAGGATAGCAACAGTTTTAGTGTTGTCAAATTTTGACATTGTGGCTTCAGAATCAAGCCCTTTAACAGTGTTATTTTAAAAAGAGATTTATTTGTTCGCCTGTAAAGTTGTTAATTGTGACTTTCATAGTGTTAGAACTTAGCGTCGATATGTGTGTGACTACCAGTACCAATTACGACGTGATTGAGTTACTACATCCATACTTTCGCATGTAAAATATTAGACTACTCTATCTTATCGTCTTAGGGCTAACAACGAGCTAAAACGTCTATTCGCGCGATTTTTTCTGCTGAATTCTGTTACATATGGAAGTTGTATGAAGCTGCGAGCACTTGCGGAAAAAACCGCGCGGAAAAAATTCCGCAACCAAATCTGTGTTTTGCTGCAGATTTCACCGCGCCGCGGCACGATTTTATGCGGAAAAAATCGCGCGAATAAAAATCGCAGTGCGTGTTAGGTTACGGGGCCAGGACTGGCGTCATTTCGACCCTTCTGGATCTTTAGTGCCAAACCCCTGTCCACCAACGGTGCCCCAAGCCGGTTTGGTGGACTTCATATACGCCTTAGAATTTCTTCTTCGGCGTATGCAGGTTTCCTCACGATGATTTCCTTCACCTTGTGGTATTATAAATAAACAGTACTTTAGTTTGGAAAAACTCATTGGTGCGGGCGGATTTGAACCAACGACCTCATGAACGTGAGGCGAGTGCATAACCAACTAGGCTACATAAAGATTCATAAGTTTAAAGTTTACGTACCTTTTTAACTTCTTTTTTGTAACTTGTACGTAAGTTTTGTAATTTTTTGGTTAAAGTTTTTATATCAGCATCTGGATAATACCTTTTATACGCTTTGAGAAGCACGTTATAACCTTCAATACGGCGACTTTTATTTGCGTAGTCCCTATGTTTTTTATCCCATAAATAAGGCATATCTTTGTACAATTCCAACACCTTTAATACAGCCTCTTTTGAAGACGCCATATTTAGAATTCAGACGAAATCTTTGATAAATACGCAGGATTTTAACGTACGTTACAAATTGCAACAGCGCGCTCGACTCGCTGGTTGCGCGTCGACTAACTCAAAATGGCGGACTAACTAGTGTGCTAACTAGAGCGTCCTATAGACGTTCCGATGCCATCCGATTTATCGAGAACTTTGAATCGGTTGCTTTCGACCAGCTTTCTCGTTTTTAGTAAAGATTTTATTTATTATTATTGTGGTAATTACTTATTTATCATTGAAGCGATAAATTATATCACTTTTTCCGATTTCCAATATTATATGAGAGGTGGTTAACAAAGTTTTAATCTAGTATTTACGTTCTGTATTTCCAATAATAATATTTTGTGTTGTATTGCACAATTGATACTTCCTTTTATTAGATAATATGCGATTTTCCTTTTTGTACTTAATTTTAGTTGCTAATGTCGGCAATAGGAAAGCTAAACGAAGACAACATTCAATTAGGTCGGCAGTTTTATTTTTTATCTGTTTTATTTCCTAGATCCACGGACTTTTGCAAGCATTCTCGAGTCCTTTGACCCTTCATAATATAAGATCAGAACGTCTGTAGCGTTCTTTATCGCGCGGTCTAATAATGGGTCCGACGGCACGATTTGCCTCCACACGATACAATCTGATTGATATCGATTTGGAAATCTGCGATCGGATCGTCCATCAAATTACCTCCCTACGGAGGGTCTAAGCGTAGAGATAAACCACGATAACTGACTCGCCCCTCCAAAATATTAAGCGGTTGAATGTATTTGTGAAAATATCTATAAGCCTCACAACTCATGTGTGCGTGCTTAAACTGACGTCAAACAAAAACAATTGCTTGGAAGGATCTGCAAGGATCTGTTGCTTGACCAGTTGTTTCACTCGTAAGCTTTAGTATGATGGATGCTGCCAGATGCTGCACTAGTATTGTCTATGAAAGTGACACGTGCGTCCTGTTGCGCGGTCAGCAAATTATGACTAGTTTACCAACAAATCTGGTTATACGAGAGATTGATAGTACTGATTGCATAAAAAATATTAATTTATAGTTTTGTCTAAATTCTGAAGCTGTTATAGCTGTATTACGTAACTTAAATACTTAGGTATAACAACTTAATATTGTTAATTTTGTCAATAAAATTAACCAAGTAATTACATGTTTACAACACCTTTATTAATTATTTCAATATTCATAATAATTTAACTTGCCCATTGGTTACAGTAACGAAGAATACTTACATTAATATTATTGGAGGTTAGGGTTACTAATGAAAGATTCTATTATGTAGTACATAGAGGTCGTTGCTATTATCGATTTAAATGTATACGATTTTATTGACAAAATTAGACCATGACCAGAAGGGGGCGAATTCGCCGCGAATCGGCTCGCGCGAATAGGCGCCTACACATGCCGTCCACAAGCATCGTGCCAGACTCGACTCACGCGTGTTCGCGGCGAATTAGTATGGCGTGGTGATTATGGCAAATCCCCCAATGGACAGCCCACTAAAAGTGGCATTCTATTTGGGACGCTTATGTTCAGCAGTGGACGTATTTCGGCTGATAATGATGCTTAGACACATATCCCCCCCCCCCCCCCCCCAACCCCCCAACCCCTCGATTTAAGTTCTGTGAATTGTCTGTTGCAGGTGATAATCTCAAGCTTCCACGGAGCTAGTCAGTTCAGAGAGGAGTTGATACACGGCTTCATACTCATCTACTCTGCCAAGAGGAAAGCCAGCTTAGCCACACTCAAGTACGTATCTGGTTTGCCAATGAGGTACTTAGAACTGAGGTTATTACGTAGCCGTATATCCGACGAACTACAAACTCATTTTATACTCTAACGGGTCATTTGTAGGGTTGCCATCCGTTCGGGTTTCCCTGGATGTATCCGGGGGGATTTGTTTACGGGGCGCCCAGGGAGCGTCCGGGCGGGGTTTCATTTGTAGTCCTGGTTTTAAAGTTTTCAATAAAAAGTTGATTTATAACAATTAAAACTATTTTTTATTTTACTGAGAAATAAATAAAAATTGACATGTCCGGGCTGTAAGCTCGAAAATCCGGGGTTTTCATGCTTTTTAACCTGATTGGCAGATTTTAGAGATGGTAATCCTAATAAAGGAAACATTCATACATTTTTAAAGCAAAGTTCAAAAATCATTTTGAAGCATTCAAAAATCTTGTACTTCTGGCTTGGTCAAGTAAATCCTAGTTTGGGATTAGATAAACTTTTTGATATGTAAATATTTTTGCAAATCAATATGATAATGTATGTTGTATACAGTGCCTTCTCAATGAACATCCCGAACCTGCCCATCCAAATGGTGGCAGTGACGGACGGCGGGGGGTCTGCGGCGAGCGCGTTCTTCGGTACGGACCTCGGCCACGTGCTCATCACCGAGGGCAATGCCACTGCAGACAGACTGGGGGCGCACTTCACCACGTACACTTCCAGCGCTGAGAATAAATGTAAGTTGATGTGACGTCACCCAGAGTAACTTGATCGAGGACTGTCCCAAAGTAGAATTACTAGTAACATTGGTTTTTAAATAAAAGGTACTAAAATATCTATTAGGCTAATGTGCTCGGGGTTTCTTTGAATGATTCGTAATGAGGAGATCCGACGAAGAACGAAGGTGACCGACGTTGCCGAAAGGATTAGCAAGCTGCCAGATGGACCGACGACCTGAGGAAGGTGGCCGGTAACGGCTGGATACGAAGGACCGGGTGTGGTGGCGTTCATTGGGGAAGGCCTATGTCCAGCAATGGGCGTTTAGGGGCTGACATGATGATGATAAAATACCTATAATACGAAATAAATGATATTAATCATTTTATTTTTATCTATGATGTTTACAAACACATTGATAATCAAAGTTCGTTATCTAAGATAGTAATAAATATTGGGCGTAATTCTTAAGGCACACCATTTTTTAACACCAGTATGAGTTTTGTCTTTGTCCTCCTAATATTGTTCGACAGGGATACTAACTTTAGTACTGTAAAATTTTAAATGTTTGTCTTTAGAATTATTTGTGATAAATACATCGTCCAGGTCATTACCATTTCTGCCGTTTGGCCAGCTAGTCACCTAGTTTTGATAACAAAGCTATCAGAATTTCATAATCGTTCTATAAAAATAACGTGGTTATTTTGCTGGAACGCTCGATACGTCCATATTACTAGCTAATCTTTTGTACTGCCACGATGTAAACATATAGACTTTCTAATCCACTCAGGTCCACTCACTCAAACTTGCTGATCTAGGTTGCACATACCACAGATATGAATAGGCTAGATACCGCATCTTCATTAAGTAGTACGAGAACCGAGCGTGTCACTTTTTTTTGTACCTACGATGACGTCACACGAGCCATTTAATGATATTCCCTGCTTAAACAGGCCCGTTTTAATCACAACGAGCCAGTCAGTTAACTATGGCACAATTTGGCATTTTTTATGTTTACAGTTAATAACACGACTCGCCACTCGAATGAAATGTGAGAAGCGCGAATAAGTGGTGAATTTATCAACATTTATGGCACGCTTGAACCAACTGCTTGCGGTATCTAACCTATACATATCTGTGGCACAAACGTTTTCCAACAATGACGTTTCAGTACAACAATAGTTATTTGTTCAACAAGTGAGCAAAGTTGTTTTTTGCTGCGAGTGCTGACTCACGAACTAGCGAAGTAACGAGCGTAGATTCTAATTATAGACTACTGAGCACAGTGAGTGATTTAAATGCACAAGATATAAACAAACAAAAAAATGCTCTTGGGTGAAACATACAACTTTTCACCTCTACCAGCGAGAAAAGAAAAAGTTTATTTTTTATTTAAATGTTGCGTTCTGAAATTTTTATATAACCAAGTAAACATGATATTTTTAAGTAAGCGATATTAATATTTACGAGTAATTACTAGATAATTTATAAATATTTCAAATATTCCTGAAATATTTATATTTCAATATAAAAATGCTGTTCGAAATTCGAATCTTACTCACGCTCGCACCAAAAAGCGATTTTATTGTTTGCTGGAGAGGTGAAAAATGTGTTATTTCCTACAGCGGCATTCTACACGCCGTTCTTCAAAGAAGTATGGGAGAGGAAGGGCGAAATCGAGCGCGCTTTCCGTATGGAGCAACCCCACAATCTGCCCGACGTGGCCACGGCGCGCCCCACGCCGCCGCCGAGGAACCACTCCTACCATCTCAACCACAAGTTAGTGATTATTAAGATATTAGTTAGAGACACTTGTCGAAAGCGACAGCGATGCTACTGGTTTATATTTGTATGTGAGCGCTTACGCAGGTCGCGAAAAAGATCTGACCACATCAGGACGGGCCGTGCACGAAAAGTTCATTGTAAAATAATCCTTATTTGACATTGAACTGAGCACTGGCGGTTGACTAAAGTGAATTATTGTAACACTGAAGTTATTGTATTGACGACCTCCGTTGCGGAACGGGTAGCTCTCGGACTATCACGCCGGAGGTTGCGGGTTCGAATCCCGCTAGGGGCAAATGTTCGTATGATGAATATGAATGTTTGTACCCAAGTCTTGGATGTTTATATATTTATTTAAGTATGTCTATCCGTTATCTAGTAACCATACCACTGGCTCTGCCTAGTTTGGGACTGGATAATTGATGTGAATGTCAGATATTTATTTATTTATTATTATTATTATTATTGATAGGATATATAGGATATATACATAATGGTCCCACAGGGTTAAAGAGAGACAATGGATCGCCACTATGCGCGATCCTGACAGACCTCAGTAGCCAGCCTCACTCACATCCATCAACCTTTTCATGCACCTCATTTTATTCATCTCACTGCGGACACCAGCGTTTTTGAGGACTTCACCAAATTTGATCCTAGGACGACCTCTAGCTGTAAATTTAGGATAGAAATGGGATAAATATTAAATACCTTTAGATAGCTACAGATAGGTATATGCTAGTTCACGTATCCTAGAATACCGCAAGGCAGTTTTAATTTTCATATTATTTATATTGTATATGTTGGTTCAATGTTTTAGTGTATTTTCACTCGCGAGAATTTTTTTTAAATTATTAGACGAATTGTCGAGGAGCGTGTAGGCATGCCATGATCTCAAGTTCTTGGCGGGAGTGAAATGAATGAATGAACGGAATGATAGGGATAGGGAAGAATGAATCTTTTGAGTATGTTGTGTAGTGTTACTAGTTTATAAATATTAAATACTGTATGGTATATACGTGTGGGTACCGTGTGATTTCCGGTAGAGTAGAATAGGACCACTCCAACTCTTCCCGTGGATGTCATACAAGGCGACTAAGGGAATGTATTATAAAACATCAGTCAGGCCTCCCCAACCCGTCTGGCCAGCGCGGGGAGTGTAGGCCAAATCCTCCGTCTGTCTCCGGCAGATGAGAGAGGGTTGTGCTCCTGCAGTGGAGACAAAAATAACCTGATGATGATGATAGTGTATACGTATATATTAGCCATGTGGGACCCGGCTTCGATTCGGGCCACCCCCAATTTTCCCGTGGGTGTCGTCAAGGCACGGATTGCACCAGGGACGGGCATCATCTTTCTGTATATATGTTTAGCGTATATTAAGATCTTTACTGCGATCACCAATCTCAATCACCTGCCAAGCGTCATGGTTATGGCAAATCCCCCAATGGAGAGCCCACCCAAAGTGGCATTCTATTGGGGATGCTTGTGTTCAGCAGTGGACGTATATCGGCTGATGATGATGTAAGTAAGATGTAAAAGATATTCGGCCTAGACAGTTAGTTATTAAAATGGTACTTTTCGTTGATTCGTTTACAGAATGGAACACAAGCTAACAAACTCTCTCGACCTTCTAATCGGGCCGGATTCGCGTGCAGACATCGATTCGGAATACAGCGATACAATGAACAATTCCAAGAATAGAGGATTTTTGAAAGGTAAGACTTTGACTAACAGCTCGATATTCAAAATAGCCTTGTATATTCTTTATTGCACATCTTAAAACTAAATACAGTAATAAATTGTATGTACAAAGGCGAGCTTATCTCTAAAAGATATTTCTTCCAGTCAACCTTACAGGGTGTGAGAAAAGGTAGTAAGAGCGAGGGGGGCCAAAATAAGTAAGACTACATAATAACTAAATATCTTAACTACTTATGTATAAAATAAATATAATAAACAATAATAACTATAATAAACATACTTCCATAAATACAAACATACCATAGAGTGAGACAGATAGTGCTCTAAAAGAGCTTTAGTTTTAAAGGATGTCACCGACGTACTATCTCGAATGACAGTCGGCAGTTGATTTTGTTCTACCAAAATGGAGCGAAGATGTTATCCAAATCTCAAAATCATATTGGTCTATTCCACTTTATCTATCTACGACATGCTAATATATGTGACTAATTATCAATATATTTACAGTTTATATATTGCACAACTATGTGTATTATATGTTTTATGTACACTTACGTCTGCCCTAACACGAAGTTCTATTTCTAGCTGGTATGCTGGCAGAAATCTCTCAATGAGATAAGCTACCTTTTTTACATGTTTTTTCGTTTTTAATTGTTTGTTATGACCTATGAGTTTTTTTTATGTTTGCAATAAATAAATGGGTGTTAATTCAAGAATCCCCTTGTACAGGTTTCAGCGTGTACCCCCCGCCGAGTACGCCGCCCGAGCCCGCACCCCCGGACCACAGAATGCACGATTTATCACGTAAGCTTTTTTTATATCGTACTTAATACTACGTTAAAGCGATTCAACGGAATAGTAAAGTCCTGTCCTTTTGACTAGACTTCGGAATAATCCGGCCACGAATATACGTCTAGAATACGGCCACCCACAATCTTCCCGTGGGACTAGGGACTTGCACCAGGGACGGACAGCAGCGTTTTGAGATATATATTAAAATCATGGCTGCGATCACCAATCCGCCTGCGAAGAGGTGATTATGGCAAATCCCCCAATTTACAGCCCACCAAAAGTGGAAGGTTGTGTTCAGCAGTGGACGTAGTTCGGCTCATGATTATGATGAGGTGGGCATTTGAACTGGCGACAGCGACCCGACCGCGATTGGCCAGGCATAATAAGGCATGTGGGTCGCTGGGCGCATGTCAGTGTCAGACTGGATGAGAAGAACCGAGGGTTGAGTTCAGTGGCGCCTTGGGAGAGGCCTATGTACTGCAGTGAACTCTTGCAGGTTGATGATGATGGCGTTTGAAGCAATGGATGTTGATGCACTTTATTTACCCCTTTATTTATTAAGTTATATATATGTAAGACATACAAAACGTTTAAAACCTCATGTTGTAACGCAGCCGATCTCAACTGTTCGGAGGATTCGCTCAGCACACACGAGTCAGGTGACTGCATGACAAACAAACAAACATTGTTGCACATGTGGAGGGCACCGTTTTGAGTGTAGATTAGTTTTGTCATGCCATAGCCTAGTTCTTTTAACGTGGAACGTCTTTCTTTTGCTCTTGAGGTGATCACGCTCAATGTCACTTTTCTACGAAGTTAATAAAATTCACTATAACTCGTAAACTATAGCTTGTAAAGTAATAAATCATATACCATGTTAAACAGCATAGATGAAATTTTACTTCTGCCTGTAAATACATTTGTTCTCGACTTCGTAGTTAATATAAACGCCTTTGACAAAACAAGACACATTTTAAGCACTTATTTTTGCGAAGAACGCAGCTGTTGCTACATAACTACTTGACGATTGCATTGTGTCTAGTTGAAGATTAATACTCGTATGAGTAAACATGTTGCATTTGTAAACTTGTTGCACATGTAAACTTGTTGCACATGTAAACTTGTTGCATTTGTAAACAGTGTACAAATAAATAGACCAGCTGGATTAATGGGTTATTGTATGTAGTCAGCTCAACAAATATATAGGATATAATTTATAGATTAAAAAATATATAAATAGATAATTATATACCAAAAAACGTCTTAAGCATTACGACCAAAAAATAATTTCTATTATTTAAGCAATGTTTTTATTTATTGTAACACTCTCTGTAAAATATAATATTTTTCTTATTTTGTCTTTTATAAATAAAAATAAATAAATAGACTTTGTGATGTAAAGACGTTCCACGCAAATGTACGGCAGTGTCTCACTGTCTGTCTCTATTTTAATGGAATGACTTTGTTTTGATTTCGGCTTTGTTTGCATGAATACCTTAGGAAGTGTAGTTTAGTTTTTTTTATTTATTGTTGTTGTTACTGCAGGGTAGAATATTTGTTTTCAGTTTATATTATATAAATTTTTACTTTTTTATTGCTGGTTTATATTCAGTGCACTAGTACATCAAGAATTTAATTACAAATAAGATATTTGCATGTTAAATATATGTAGAAAAGTTATCATAGGAGGTAATTTCTAGAAGTTACACTTTATTTATTTTGTCCTATAAAATAAATATTTTTTTATTTAATTAATTGCTTATTTGTTTAAGAGAGATCAGCCTACTTTCGACTAGACGGTTATCTTGTGTAGAATTCTACCCACAGTCTTGGTAGTTGAAATATATTTAACGCGATTCAACAACATAAAGCCCGTCACACACGTAGCTGTAATATATATTAATATGCTGTGATATATAAAGCAGGCTAACGTTTACGCGGAGGATGCTAAGTGTAATTTATTTATTTACTAGCTGGTGCCCGCGATTTCGTCTGCTCACGATTAGTATTTCGAGTATTTTTTGAGGACTATTTAAGATAAACATTTCCATCATACATTACTTATGTGTAACTCTAGCGGTTTTGGCAGCGCACTCCAGAATAGCTCGCAGTTTCTAGATTTTTTCCTACTTACTTGGACAATTCACACAATATCTTTATAAATTGTAGCCTGTTATTCTGATGTATAAGCTATTATATATAAAGTTTCATTAAAATCCATTCAGTAGTTTTTACGTGAAAGAGTAACAAACATCCATCCGTACTTACACACTTTCGCGTTTATAATATTAGTAGGATATCTATTTATTTAACTTACGCAGTAAAGCTGCGAAAAGCGGCTGGCAGTGACTGGATGACAAGAACCGAAGATCGGGTTCAGTGGCGCGCCTTGGGAGAGGCCTATGTCCAACAGGGGACCCTTTCAGGCTGATGATGACGATGATTTAATTTAACAGCACATGACATTTTACAAACACAAAATACAAGTAAAAAGTTTGTAGTGCCAATTAGGAAATTAAAATTTAATTTGCGTAGTACTTTAGTTTTATGAGGTTAATTATAATCCCATTGCTTAGTATACCAAAGTGAGGCATGGGCGGTGGGTGCCTGGTGATTTGATTTCACAGGTTCATCTATTTTTTAGGCACCAGTCCCATTCTTATCTTTGTGTTGAGATAACAACTTTTTTTTATTTTATTTATTGTATTAATTTATATTTTGCCTTTCTATCACTGAAGTAGTAATATATATTACAGTTTCGTTTGGTGACGTAATAGAAATACATATGTTATAGCTACGCCTGTGACGGCTTAATGCCTTAGCAAAACGGAATGTCTTTCTGCTTTTACCTCAATAAAAATATATTTGAAATGTGAATTTTACGTAAATATATGAATGTAGATGGTGGAGGACTCTGGCAGCCGCCGAGCTACGGCCACCGGGCGTTCACCACGGGCCGGAGCCGGCCGCACGCGTCCGCGCAGCGCGTCAGACACTCGCAGACACTCAAGGTAATAAACACTACGTTATATCAGTAGTGCTATTCTGTAAAATACAAACTCACGTGCGAGTCTCACCCAGGTGATTTTACTTACTTCAAAACCTAATCCATTGGCATTCTGTAAACATTCTAGAGCACTGTCGACGTGAAGTGAGTTCTTTGTGCTCTGGAATGTTTACAGAATTACCAATGGATTGGGTTTCAAAGTGAGTGAAATCACTCGATTGAGATTCGCACGTGAGTTTGTATTTTACAGAATAGCACTACAGTACTGGGAAGTCAGAAACTATAAAGGTAATTTGTTGTAAGGAACCATCACGTCGGTTTCAGAGATATGTATTACAGCGTTAAAATATTTAGTTAGCAGTACGAAATACCACGGTTACTGCAAGTACTTTGTGTAAACTGTACCGCCAAGTTCTCGTTGTAAACAAACCTATGGTATTCCTCCGTCACTCTATTGAACCTACCGCGACAAGTACCTACACTTTCGCGCCGTAATAACAACCCTAAGTTGAGCACCTTAGACACATTTTTGCGTGTATTGTCTGACAGTAAGTGATTAAAAGCGTAGGTTTTTCGTTTTACTAGGAAGTGATGTATCTGTTACCGTGTGGTTTCCGGTAGAGTAGAATAGGACCACTCCAACTCTTCCCGTGGATGTCATACAAGGCGACTAAGGGAATGTATTATAAAACATCAGTTAGGCCTCCCCAACCCGTCTGGCCAGCGCGGGGAGTGTAGGCCAAAGCCTCCGTCTGTTTCCGGCAGATGAGAGAGGGTTGTGCTCCTGCAGTGGAGACAAAAATAACCTGATGATGATGTATCTGTTATGTAGTAATTATTAAGAAATCTGTGCCTATGATGACTTAAGGTACAGATACACATGCTCGTTAGTCGCAAGAGAGCATGCGATTTTGGATAAAATGCTACCTATTAGCATGTGTATTTAGCGCGTGCGAATAATGAGCATGCTTATTAGGAGCATGCGACTAAATCGCAAGAAGGTTGATATTTGAGCATGCCACCTGAGGTGCGGGAAGAGAAGGAAGGGGGTGTGCTAGTAGCACGTATCAATGCGTTTGGCTTATTAGCGTGCTAGTTCTGACTAGATTTGTTGAATTTCCAAAACATTTTGTACATTTCCCAAAAATACTGCCATATTAGAATGTTGTTGATCATTTGGTTCACTTATAGGAGTATAATTTTCGACTTCGTACTTATTCATTATAACGGAAAATCCTGAATATGTGTATTCGATATACATGCTCATTAGTCGCATCCTTATAACCAGCATGTTAGATCAAAGCAAATGTGAACTTGCCATGAGCATGCTTAGTAGCGTGCGACTAATGAGCGTGTCATCTGTACTGTGGCCCTAGTAATTTATTCTGACTAAATTGTGTTTAATCTTCTATGCTAATGCATCGAAGACTGCCTTGTTCCAGCAGCCTGGGAAGCTGGACTTGAACAATTACACTATGGTAAGCGACGCTCTGCAGCACATCACTATTGGACCTCCACATTCCAGAGACAGAAAGGTACAGTACATAATTAGAAACAAACAAAAAATTCACACCATTTTTTTTAATACGACTCCCTTGGTAATAGCTAGTATAAATACTAGCTATTGCCCTCGACTTCGAGGAATAAGATGTTTTTTCGGGATTAAACTATTCTATGTCCTATTCCAGGACCTACCCTATATGTGTGCCAAGTTTCATCTCGATCCGTCTAGTGGTTGATTGAGTAACAAACATCCAAATATCCAAACATCCAAACTTTCGCATTTATAATATTAGTAGGATTGTCCAATTTATTGTCACCGTCGCCAATAGACAGACAATCCAGCTAGTAACTAAAATCTAATTTTTTCACCTCTACAGCGAGAAAAGAAAAAAGTTAATTTTTTTATTTAAATATGGCCTTCTGAAACTGCACTGCTTGACATTTTTATAAAACCATGTAAACATGATATTTTTAAGTAAGCGATATTAATATTTACTAGTAAATACTAGATAATTTATAAATATTTTAAATATTCCGTCTTTAATAAAGCAATAGATTTTTTATAAACTTAAATTTCAATAAATAACATTTTTTTTTGCCTATGTGTTAAATCGCTAGGCCAGGTTTCTGAACGAACCATCGCCCAGTTTATCGCCAAAAGGTAGTGTTCGAAATTCGAATCACTTTTACTCACGCTCGCAGCAAAAAGCGATTTTGCTGCGAGTTTTTATGCACAAACGCCCTTTTCGAGCTGGAGAGGTGAAAACATTATTTTTATTTGGTACGTGGATCATTTCCGCGCCAACCCACTCGATATGGCGCGGAAATGATTCACGTTCGACCAGTCTACACTGCTTGCCAGTAGCGCTCTCTAGTAGGATAAAAAAAGTATTAAATACTTAAATCTCAAGGTTCGGCAGGATGCGTTCGATTTTTTAAGTGTAACTCTTTGGACAGTCTCAACGCTCCGGCTGGTCGCACTCCAGCAGCCAGCAAGGTGGGCACCACCATCACCCGTCTGGAGTCAGCTCCGAGACGGAGCTGGATGCTCAGTACGCGCAGGTAATTATATGCAGTTATTCTGATGACAGGCGACAGTCCGGTCCTAGTAATGCGAGCAATAAAACTTCTGCTCAACGTGGCCATTATGGAAACTAATTCTTCATGATCAGGGGGTCTTACCCCGTAAGCTTTTTGGGTGGCTCATGTAACGTTCTGGGGTCTAGTTATTGTACTTAGACTCCCAACTCTTATCAGGATATGTATGTACGTATGCATGTATGTATGTAAACGCTTTATTGTACCAAAATTAACAACAAAAATAAATAATAGAATAAAGTTGTGTACAAAGTCGGACTTATCCCACTTAGGGATCTCTTCCAGTCAACCTTAGGTACTGAAAGGAGTGGTATAATTGGCTCTACTCAAAAGAGTACAGGTTGGAGTGCGGAGTGAGACAGGGTGGCCTGACCTCTCCTCGGCTCTTCAATCTATACATAAATGGGCTGATCGATGAGCTCAGCAGGGCTGGCGTTGGGTGTTCAATGGATGGGAAGATTGTTAACAACGTCAGCTACGCCGATGACATGGTACTGCTGAGCCCATCGATCAGAGCCATGGAGACCTTACTGAGGATTTGCGAAAGGTACGCGGTGGCCCATGGCCTCAGGTATAACTCCAAGAAAAGTGAACTACTCATCTTTAAGGCAGATAACAAAAAGCCGAAGTCGGTTCCCCCAATCGAATTTGGAGGAACGGTGCTGAGTAGAGTCACCAAATTTAAATACCTGGGGCACTGGGTCACCGAGGACCTCTCTGACGAGCTAGATGTTGAGCGGGAGCGCAGGGCGTTGGCGGTGAGGAGCAACATGCTGGCGCGCAGGTTTGCACACTGTACAAGAGAGGTTAAAATAACTCTCTTTAAGGCGTACTGCCAGACTTTTTACACGTGCAGCCTGTGGGTCAGCTGTACTCGCAAATCCATGGACGCCCTGCGTGTCCAATACAACAATGGGTTAAGGATGTTGTTGGGACTGCCCCGCTTTTGCAGCGCATCAGGTATGTTTGCTGAGGCACGCATTGACAGTTTTCCGTCCATAGTGCGAAAACGGATAGCCTCCCTGATGCGTCGCGTGCGGGACAGTCCCAGCAGCCTCCTTAACACCATACTGGAGCGGGCGGACTGCCCAGTTGTACGGTTCTGGAACCTAAAACATGTGGAGTCCAGAGCCACAATATTTAATGTTAAATAATATTTTTAATGTTTTGTTTGATGCTTTTTGATTTGAATTTAATATTTACTAACATTACTTTTAAGTCTGTCATTAACACAATTTATGGAGTAATCTGAAATAAATGAATTATTATTATTATTATTATTATTATAATACGTTTAGTACCAAAGATGCATATAATATTACATTAACATCAATGATACAATATATACACGAATTAGCTCATAATACAAATACCTATATTTTATTGTATATACATAAACCCGTATACATACACATAATACATAAATATATGTCATGAAACGTTATTCAGAATGGTTTTATAGTTCGACGGATATTATCCAAAATTCTTACGGAGTGGGCCTTCAGGTCTAGTGACATATTCCAATAAGAATTTGCCGCCTAACCACGATAGTTGACGCCAAATGCTAGTGGACGCTGATAGCTATTTACGAGTTTGTTACATATATTTTCAATCAAGTAATTTTGATATTCATGTTTACATAATAAAAACTTTTTCTTACTATTAGTAAGGCTCTTATATTTAGTGATAAAGAATATTGAACATAACAAATTTAATTGCAAATGAGCCTTTGTAATAATCTTAGAGTTATTTTATATAAAAAAAATTAAACAAAATAGATAAGGGGACTTCTGGATTATTTTTTCCAAAAATTCCCCCAATTCATCTATGGGCCAAGTTGCCTGATAATAATAAACGATTTATTATTATTATTATTGCGTTTCCTTTGAGCATTGGCAGGGGATTTTTGAACATAAAGTCCAGAATAAGCCAATATTTCTTATATAAATATGAATAATTGATTAATAAAAATAAACACTGGTCAACAAACAACAACCTTAATTGCTAATTAAAAAAAATCGAATATTATTTGGCATATAATTATTGTTTTATTATCAAGGTATAATTATCATGATAGTGTACCATAGACTGTCCAGCAGTATACCATAGACCGATATGAGTGTGTGTTGATGCCATGTTGACTTACAAACCACAGATAAAGGAAACCAACGAGTACATGGAAGCGCCGTCGATGATGAGACTGAGAAGGCATAGGAGACATGAGAAGACACCCTTGCATCAACCTTGTAAGTCTTAATGTATTATTGGGCTTATTATTGGGTAACTTACACACATAATGCTCACGCTTTGGTCCAAGAGGGGTAGGCAGAGACGATGTATCACCACTTTAAGATACTAACAACCGTCGCAAGCGACTTTCGTCCGGCAACTCGGCAACTTATAAACACAAAACGTAAACTTCGCGTGTTTGTACATGGAATATGTTTGCGAAAAATAATTGAGGGGTGAAGAATAAGTAATTGAACACACTAAGACTATTTTTGGAACAAATATTTTACAATTAAATGCGCCAATCCTAGGCTATATTATAAACAGCGTTGTAATGTATAGGCTATCTAAGTAATAGGCTTCTCCCAAGATTCGCCACTGAACCCGATCCTCGGTTCTTCTCATCCAGTCACTGCCAGCCGCCTTACGCAGATCGTCGCTCTATCTAGCCAGGGGCTCTTGTAGAGTACATCCTTGTTTAATTCCCATAGCACAGGAGAGAATCCTAGTTTGGGATTAGACAAGTGTTGTATACGCATGTATGTTGTAATATGTAATGTTGGCCTAGTTTTTGGCCTAGTGGATTGGTAATTGGACACGAGCGTCAGAGGTCGTGGGTAAGATTCCCACCGGAAACAGACAACTTTAGTGCAATTTGTACAAATGGGTCCCAGTCTGGATGTTATATTTTTAAATTGTCCATGTTAAATTTCCATTTAGCACAGAAGAGACTGAACAGAAGCCCAGAAGAGACCGTCTGGCCAGCGCAGGGAGTGTAGGCCAAATCCTCAGTCTGTCTCCGGCAGATGAGAGAGGGTTGTGCTCCTGCAGTGGAGACAAAAATAACCTTATGATGATGATGATGACAGAAGAGAAGACGAGTGTATGTATGTAAAATATGTAATGTTTCAGCGTTCTCCGAGACGGACAGCTCCGGCTCCAGCGAGGCTTCGGGCGGCGGCGCGCGCGTGCCCTCGCGCCGCAGGAACAACGCGCACCACGCGCCCAGGCACTACAAGAAACGGTATGACATTGACACTTATATCACACTAGCTGTTGCCCGCGACTTCGTCCGCGTATGCAACTGAACATTAAAAACTATTACATAATTTCCCGTAGGAATGAGATGTTTTTTCGGGATAAAAACTATCCTATGTCCTATTCCAGGACTTAGTCTATATGTGTGCCAAGTTTCATCCCGATTCGTCCAGTGGTTGAAGCGTGATTGAGTAACAAATATCCAAACATCCAAACCTTCGCATTTGTAATATTAGTGGGATAGTTTAGCTGTACTGGGAATGTTTTTGGCGGGTTAGGGCCACTAATTATTGAGCTGTCGTGTCAATTCTGCTTGCGTTGAATTATTCTATCTTATCGCAAGCATTGCCGGTGTATCATCAAGACCGGTGAGTACGGGGAAGTCAGAAACTTTAAGAGATAGAGTAATTTGTTACAAGAAACGGTGACGTCTGAATGGCCAAGTTTTCCCATTTATTCATTCGTAAGAGTATGAATCCTCCTCATCCTTCCAGATTTTGTCGTTTTCGTAAATGTTGGGCAAATGTCGCGACGAGTATTGCCTTACCGTTTTTAATGATTTTATAGATACAGCGATGACTAAACTTATAAAAGTTTAACTTTGTTGTTAGTAAATGTAGAATTTGAGTTATTACTTAAAATGTTATTTTAAGAAATATAATTTCCATATATTTTAAAAAAAATATTTCAAAATCTAAAAACGGATTCATTTAATAAAGTAACTTTCAATAGTTTGTCTTACGGCTAGGTTCGGGATGCCAGCGGCAACAAGCCGCCACGTGTTAAGCCACGGCAGTTTGTGGCTTCGCGAGATCACGGGCTCGCTTGTCGTTTTTTGCTACATAATTGTTGAAATTCTTTATTGTTTTTATCTTACAGATCATTAGGTAACTTAGTAGCGGTGCAAAGTCCAAGGGTACCGAAACTAGGGATGTTCGTCGGCCCACCGGAACTTCCCACCGGCTACAGAGCGAGAACGCAAGAGGAAAAGGGTAAGAAACTAAACCTGAGGGTTCAAAATCAAATTATTTATTAACAATTACAAATTGTGTTTGAAATGATGATAATTAAATTAAGAATTTAATAATAGGCATAAGTAAAAACAGGAAAAATCTAAACAAATACTAAAAAGTAACTAATAATTAATGTCAAAATGCAAAATAAATATTTAAGTCACCTTAAAAACATTAAGTAATATAATAATTATGATTATGCTGATTTGTCATTCATTATTAAAGTCTTCAGGAGTGGAGACGCACTTTTCCAGCAAAAAGCGCCTTAATTTAGTTTCGAATTCATTGACAACTTGATATTTCAAGCTCATTGACGAATAATTTTCCAGTTTGACAGCTTAGTAACGAGCGCTATGTGAAACTATATTTAAGCTAGAACGAACGTTTTGTTTAATATTTTGTAGTGTTGTGTAGTTCAGATGAAATGCCCTATAGTTCTTATAATCCTATATGAACACAGAAATGCATGCATTATTTTTTGAGGGCAGAAAATGGTAAGATAGATGTACTCTGCGTTTGACCCTTCATGTACCTTATTACTTATTTTTAAACTATTGGTTGGTATTCATGATAATTATCGGATAGTTATTAGAGATGAAACGGATAGTATTTGGCCGGATACCGGATATCCGGCGAGCCTCTAGGCCTGATAGCCGGATATCATACAATTTGTAATTCAAATTAACATTAAAATTAATTCAGTTCAACCGATTTCGAGAAAATCTAAGTACATTTTGGGAGTACCTACTGGAAAAACTTTTATATGAATTTTGCCAGACCAATGGATACTCCCGAAAGATAATACGCCAGGAGGTTCTAGAACAAGCAATGTTTGATCAAATTGGTTACAACGGTTTTTTGCAAAATGGCAATTTTCTACGATTGTAGTAAGACAGCTACCCTCACATTAAAAGCCAGCGGGAAACTACTAAGAATCGTCTGATTAATTGTATAGATGCTAGACAAAACGTGACCGACGGCCCGTCGGAAATTCTTGGGAAAATTGATTTTTGAGATATACTGGTGATTTAGAAATAGAACACATTTTTGGGAAAAACACGATACACCTCTTTAGTTCTATGTTATGTGGTTTTTGTTATTTTCCCTATATCCATAAATCAATTTGTCAGCGTAAATTTTACTATCCGGTATCCGGCCGGATAGTAAAATTAGGCCGGTGAGGCCGGATACCGGATAGTTACTGGATATCCGTTTCATCTCGAATAGTTATCCATGCTGATTCCTAACTTGATCTCTTTAGTTTTTGACATCAAATGATAATTTCATTACTAATTTTCGTATAATACTCTTTGGTCTGTTTATTCTGTTTGTTGTTAACACAACGTTTGTGACCGTTTTTGAAGGGATTTTTTTATATGGATGGAAGCGGCAAATCGCGTTCGGATACACGTAAAGCGACATTGATAGCGTTAGCGTTTAATTAATTATTGTTTTAAGATTTTTATTATTGTCAAGATAATTATCAAGACAGTTATCACTTCGAACTCTGATCCACAATACAATATGGTTTCTGTTTTATTATAGCCGCAAGTGAGTCCAGTGAAGGCAGCTCGGACGGTGAAACGAGGAGGCCTAGGCCACTGCCCCCACCGCCACATCACGAGCCCACGCATAAGGTACCGTTTATCGACATCATTCCGACCTTTGACTTGTCCATTTTATACGGATGCCTTTGTTTACATATTTAGAAGCATTTGGCACGATTGGTCAAGTTATAGCTTCCGATATCGTGTACCTAAAGTATGGTCGGGCCGGGCGGCCCTGCAATATTTCAAACCCAACTTTATCATCATTACAAACCGGTATGGTTAATTCGCTTCGGCCTTGCACTTGTACACGTGTGCATGAGACATTTAAGATATGATTTAAGTGGAGTAGTTTTAGGCAGAATTTGACGTCAAAAAGAGAATAATGTATTCCAATTTTGAAAATAAATATTTTGATTTTGATCATCATCATTATGTCACGTCCTAGACGTCTACTGCTGGACATAGGCCTTCCACAATGAACGCCACCATACCCGGGCGGAGGACCCGCCCTCCACATGTTATCGCTTCCGGCTACCTTTCAAGTTGAATTTTAACTTTGTGGCTTTAGACTCGGGCCTATGATCTGCATAAACATTAAAAAACAGTATTATTCTAATTTATAGTTCTTACTGCCAATAACGGACTTACAATATATTTATGTACACTCTAGTGATTGTGTGTGTCTGTGTGTGTGCATGTGTGGGGTGTGCGTGTCATCAACATGACACTTGCCTGTACTGTGACTTTTTCTTGACTACACTACTATACCCAAAGACCGCAATCCTCAAGTGATTTACATCTTACTGATAGGATCAAGGCCCCGACTCGTATAAACTATCACTTGATGTCTTCGCACCCATTCACTTTTTCAGCTACATTCATGATTACAAAACATTATATATTACATTCACTCATTATTATACACATATTAAATTACATAATATTATTTATTAGATTAACTTAAAATTAACGGGTGGACGATATTGTGAAAGTGAGAGGTCCTCAACTCAGCAAAATGCGCGCTACACCTAAGGTGCAGGGTTGTTTTTCTGCTGGGGCCTAGGCTAGAGTGTCTCAGAGTGTGAGTGAGTGTTTGTGTAGGTGTGTGTGGGAGGGGGTGTGTTTGTGTGTATTTCTATTCCCATACTGAATAAAATAAATTCTATTGTAGATCTTAGGAGGAGAATACGCATCATCAGCCCAGGATAATTCCTCATCGAGTGCGCCAGACACGCGGCGCAGGCAGCATCCGTTCAGCAAACACGACCGGAGGCATAAGGTGAACATGATTACACATTGAGATGCAATCTGACAACCTGTTTAAGTAGCCATGACGTCTAACAACACCTGAAGAGTCATACTAAACAAGCACAAATAATTATATATATATAGAATTTTATTGTTTCTTAGGAAATAACCTTTGAAAGGCTCGATTGAATCTTACTAAAATAAGCTTTTGGTACTCTAGTACCAGCTATATCTTCGAATGAAAATCTCGCATTTTTTTTGCATTCTATTGGGGAGGCTTATGTTCAGCAGTGGATGTATTTCGGCGTTTGACACGTCCTAAAAGTGATAAAAATAGTTATACTAAAAAAGAAATAACTAGAATCGTGAAAAATTATCACTATAGGTTTTTTTTTTCTCCTGTAAAATTACGTTTCATGCACGTAAGACAATTTTCGCCGAGGCGCGTACAGACGGCTTCCACGACGTCTGGCGCAAGAAAACTGCCTCACTATTAGGCAGAGTGTGCGGGAGCAGCAACAGCATCCTGAAAATAATAGCAGACAGACTGGACAGACTGGACAGTCCTCTGGTGTGGATACTCACCCAGAGGACTAAATCACTTTTAGTTATTAAGTACTAACGTATCTTAAGATTCTACTAATACAAATGGACTCCGGTCACGGTCTTCGAAATAAAAATTTAATAAAAAAAATTGAGATTTTCACTCGTCAGCGACGAAACGAAATTCTTGGGATTTCAAAAGACATGGGTACTTTTTCAAGTTGTCGCGATTGCTTCTCGTTATTTTGCCAATTAATTGTTATTTGTATAGTTACTTATTACCTAAATGTCTAAAACTTGATGTGGCATCCGATATATACGATCAATGTTCCTTCCTTATTGTTTGGCTTAATATACTATGGAGTATTATTTGCCTTTGCTTCTAGAACTCCGCTTACTTTGGTAAATTCTTTACAGGAGTTTTCAAAAAACAAAGACTCCAAGAAGAATTCCTCGTCACAACTAACGAGTGCGCCGTCAGCTCAGAATTGGGGACCACAGGTAATTATTTGATTTACTATTTATGGAGACAGACGGGGCCGAAGACAGAGCCAAGAATTGGCGGAATAAAACTCGCTAGTTTAGTGGCTTGATCGTTAGACTCGAGTGCCATGTGTGGTAAGTTCGATTCCCGGCAGCGACAGACAATATTATAGATGTTATATTTGTGAATTTTATTTTATTAGGAAAGCTAACAGCTATTTTTACAAAATGTTACAATGTATGGATAAATATATGCCAATAACAAGCTTCCACATATAGGAAGTTGTATACACTGAACGGAGTAACAAAAAGAGAAAAAAGAAACAGAATACATGAAAAAACAAAAAACATGAGAACTACAACTAAAGAGTGCTTAAATATTAAACCAAAAATGGCTGAATGTGCGATCGATCAGTTAATAATAAATTGGTTAGAGCTACTTTAATGCTATGGGATTTGTTGACAAATATGTCGATGCGCTTGTTGTCATTTAACATATTAAATAGTTTGCAAGTCCTGGGAATGAAACTATTAGTTCTATAATTAGTGCGGCCAAATGGGATGTCAAGTAATAAGTTGCTACGCAGTTTTCTAGCTGGGGTCCTTAGACCAATCTTGCTGAGGAGCTCCGGACAGTCTAACTTGCTCTGAAGAATATTTGCTAATAGGCATACGTCGGCAATTTTCCTACGCTGATCAAGCGGTAATAGATGAAGTTTAGTACAACAATGGTTGTAGTCAAGATAGCCCAACCTGAACTTGAAACAGAGAAATCTTAAGAATTTCTTTTGTATTTTTTCAATTTTGTCAGATTGGATCGAATACTTGGGATTCCATATTTGTGATGCGTATTCCAGGTGACTACGAACATAGGCACAATACAATATTTTAATAGTTTTCATGTGTTTGAAACTTTTGGACGCACGGATGATAAAACCGAGAGCCTTGGAGGCTTTATCAACGATATGATTAATATGATTAGTATAAGATAATTTACTATCATGAATTACTCCAAGATCCCTGCACTCATTCATTTCGGCTAGTTCTTGATTTTGGATTTTATAGTCGTACTTAAACATATTTGTTTTACGTGAGAAGTTGATGAAGAAATGGTCCTATCCTTGTTTTCGTTTGTATGTATATGTCGTAAATACAATCCAAATTATAACCATACTCACATTTACTATATGAAGATTCCAAGGTATAAATATATATATATTTGTAAAAGAACTGAAATTATGCCAGTTGAAGCAATCTTATAGCAGCCTCTCAGTGGATCTCCTTAGCTCCGAAAAACTCGATGGTCCGACTCGAATTTGAACGCTCGACCTCATGAACGAAGTCGAGCGCACGCAAACTAGGCTTATATTACTAATAAATATATGCTTCATAGTCGAATCGAAGTAAAAAGCAGAGTGTTTAACTCGGAAAGACGAGCACTAAAGTTAACAATCAAGTTTTCCTTACTTTGTCCTTGATAGTCGAATCGAAGTGAAAAACAGAGTGTTTAACTCATAAAGACGAACAATTTGACATTAGAGTTAACAATCAAGTTTACCATGACTTTGTTCGTGATTGTCGAATTGAAGTGAAAAACAGAGTGTTTAACTTTGAAAGACGTGCAATTTCACAATAAAGTTAACAATCAAGTTTTCCATGACTTTGTTCTTGATGTCGAATCGAAGTGAAAAGCAGGGTGTATAACTCCGAAAGAATTAATACTAAAGTTAACATTTTCATTATCAGCCTTCTTAAATATCTTTTGTGTCCACCGCAGGGCGCCCACGGCGTGCCCCTATTCGTGGAAAAGTGCGTGGAGTTCATCGAGCGCGAGGGGCTCGCCTCCGAGGGCCTGTACCGCGTGCCCGGCAACCGCGCGCACGTAGATATGCTGTTCAGCAAGTTCTATGAAGGTAACACTCATACAGTTTCTATGATCTCTTTCATCCACCGCGAACGCGACTTTCATATTATCTTCCGTCTATCTGACTCCTGAAATACAGTTTATCTAGTTTTTTTTATTGCTGATGGGTTTGCGCTTTGACCTCAATCTCACCTGATGATAAGTGATGATGAGGTCTAAGGTGGAGCGCGTTTACCCAGAAGATGCCTCTAGTGTGAGCTTCAGCAACGATATCATCATCATCATCTGAAATACGTTCACTGCTGAACATAAGCCGCCCCAATAGAATGCTACTTTTGGGCTGTCCATTGGTGGCGCTTGGCAGGCGGATTTTTGCAGTAATGATCTTAATATACACAGTAAACCACTGCTGCCCGTCTCCGGTGCAATCCCTTAGTCGCCTTGACGATACGATACCCACAGGATGATTAGAGGTGGCCCTATTCTAAGCCGGGAACACAGCTCAGCTATTATAGACAATATTCCCATATTATTTTATTCTATGACTGACAATAAAAATATTTTTCCAGATCCCAACATAGACTTACAGTCGCTAGACATCCCTGTAAACGCGGTCGCGACGGCGCTGAAGGACTTCTTCTCCAAAAAACTTCCTCCACTGCTGGATGAAGCCAGTATGGCGCAGTTGGAGGACATAGCAGGTATACAATAAAATCTGTAGAACTACCTCTGTTTTTACCTTCAATTGCTTTTATACGACACCAGGTCCTCGTAATAGTGTCCTTCACCGATTTTGATGTAACATGGTACACATTGTGGTTCAGCTAAATAAATATATTTTGATAAAATAATTGACGGAAAATCTCCATTGTTGTACGACATAGTTTGCAGACTTTTTGTCGTCATTTGTACTATACGAGTATGCCCAATGTTTATGCAGCGATGCGCGGCTGCATCGCCGGCGGCGTGGAGCTGAAGGATCGCAGCTGGCGGCTGCTGGCGCTGCGCTCGCTGCTCAACACCGCGCTGACGGCCGTCGCGCGCGACACCCTCGACTACCTGCTACATCACTTTTCCAGGTAACATATCATCCATCACTCTCTTGCATACCCCTTTTATTTACAATATAACAGCTTTCCCACAGGAGTTAGATAGATGGATAGATATTTATTCATTGACACAACACAAGTTCATAAATAAGAACATATATTTCTTGGATTAAACACGCACCCAACGTGTACGTAGGGGTGGCGGGAGTGATGGCTTGATCTCCATCCTCAAATAAGGGATGGACTTTGAGAAATGGCCCGTAACGAGCACGCTCTGGCCACGTGTTGGACATGGCATTACTGATTCGCGTTTCTACACGGTTGCATGCGTGATACATAGATCAAGTGTGTGAACAGAAATATTTAAGAACGCTTAAAGAAAACGTCGAGTCAACTCAATACTGTCGATAATATTGGGTCAATATATTATCGATATTTATGTATTAGTATGATTATTTTTCTAATGTGTCAATAGTCGATAAATATTTCACTGATTTGATTTTTAAGTTCTGTTCTGTCAAGGTGTTTTCATTGAAATAAAAAAAAGAGGACTCAAATGTCGAAAGACATCATTCAAGTATCGTATATCTAAATATCAATCTCCTTGCAGAGTGGCGGACAACTCCAAACTGAACTCAATGGACAGCAAGAACCTGGCCATATGCTGGTGGCCGACGCTGCTCCCGGTGCAGTTCTCGGACATGGGCCGCTTCGAGATGTGCCGCCCCTACCTGGAGGACATCGTGCAGACCATGATCGATCAGCACCCCTTCCTGTTCCGCGGCCGCGAGGCGTTCGTCATGGTGTGAGGCACGCCTGTGAGTATACAGCTAGCTTGCTTGTTCACAGAGAGCCCACTGCTGCTTGTGGATCTACCTCAACGGGCCAATTGTATTGTACTTTAGTATTTCCATAGTGGTCCTGGCGTACTACCTTATCACAGTTCCATAACAGGACCACCTTTCTACCCTTAAGGAATGCAGTGATACGTGAGAAGTGTGGTTTAAAAGAATATGTAGTAACAAAGGTAGATAAGGGTATGTTGCGTAGGTTTGGATATTTAGAGTGTACGAGTGAAAGAAGAGTGACAAAATAAATATACAGTGCGAATGTGGAAGGAACTACAGCTAAAGGTCGTCTTAGGACGTTCGAGGATGAAATGAGTAACGTCCTCAAAAAAGCTGAGGTCCGCAGTGAGAAGAATAAAAAGAGGTGCATGAAAAGGTTGATAAACGGGAGTGAGGCTAGTGAGGTGTGTCAGGATCGCGCAAAGTGGCGATTCATCGTCTCTGCCTACTTCTCTGGGACGAAGGCGTGAGCATTATGTAATGTACTATTTCTATGGCCATAGCTGTTCCACAGCGGACCAAACATTAGAATGTTTGGTCCGCTAGTAATTTAGGGTAGACCCTACGATTAATAACTATAAATTTTCATAGAAATTCCCATAATAATAATATTTATTTGTGATACAAACTTAAAAACAATTGTTAGTAGTAGTTGTCATTGCGCTTCCTTATTTATACTAGACCTAATTTTTCCAGGAACCCACAATGCATGTTGCATTCGTGATGGACGACGTCTGATGTCGACTCGGAGGGGTGACGTCACCAAGCGAACGACTCGTCTTCAGTGACGTAAACGATCGGGCCGCGCTCCCAAACCAGTGAGGTTACTATAGACACGATTACGTGACTAGCTTGTAAGTTTGGCTATTTTGTGTAATGCAGTCCTCATACTGATATATGACGTCATCTGTGATGTCATAAATACATCAGTTGGGGATCGAGATGACTGAATTGTGAAGACATTTGTGGAAACTTGTTTCCAGTTCTAGTGTCTTTGCGTTTTGGTCGCGTTATATTGAAGCTATTGTTGTTCTAATGTAGGTTTTTACTATAAATAATATTAATAATATAACAAAATGTCTGTCGGTATTTCCTTATTGTTGGAGGAGGTTTATTTTATACAAGCGTTTTTCATATCACGTGCTTAGGACTGTACCGCTAGTGGTAGAACTTTGATGCTTGCATTTTGATGTTTTGGCCAAAAAATTGACTTTTTTTAAAAGACATCGTCTATGTCAATATTGAGTATTTGTTTTTGAGAAAAAGCAGTATTTTTAAAATAGGTGTTATTTAAATTATATCGCATTTGTAATAGGCATAAGGTTGAAAATTCGTGCACAAATATGTATTTAACGGGAAGGTTTGGAACTAAGTATTATTGGTATACATATTTAATATTATATTTGTATTATGGCGTTTGGTACACAGAAGTGTATGACGCCTTATTTAGACACTCCACACGCTCGATACTTGCAGCATCGGCGATTTTGTATATTGCATCGAGTTTTGGCTTCCAATCGCTGCGTCCAAATCTTAGTCTGCATTGATTCGTTAACATATTTAACTTAATTTCGCTTATTTTCAGATGATTCAGACAAGCTTTCATGTAACAAATACAAATGACTTTATTAAGAACATTTGCGTCCTTATACTAGATATATCTATGTAGATATATTATTACAAACAGTAACCTTGCTCCCAAACTAGAATTCCATGTCATATGGGTATTAACAGCACAGAAGTGAATCCGCCAGCCACTTTGGCTAAGCGGATATTCCACTGTTTTTAAACCTCGGTTCACCTAAAACAGCGGACTTTTCACACTGTCCAGACTCCAGACTCGTATGTTTTACGTGCACAGACGTGTGTGCGGGGTTTGCCGGTAAAACGCTACAACCGTCTACTGAGCAGTAATTTAATTTAAAAATATTCGATACAAAATCGACTAAGTCGCTATCCGTCGACGCTAAAAGTATCGCGTGTGTGCCGTATCTAAGTAATGACACCATGTAATCTGCCATGATATGAACAAAAACCGCTGAAAAAGCGTAAAAAGGGTATTTTGAGAAAAAAAGTCTACAAAGTGGCTTTCTAGAATTGTAGGAAAATTACTACACAAATTGGATTCTTATACCATAGAATTCTAGAACACTAGTTAAACACGGTTTTTAGTAATTTTTCTAAATTCCCTTTTTACACTTAAAATGGAAGTTCCTCCACCCGAACTCATGAAAAATAAAGAAATGTTGTGGGTGTGTAGAGCAGGTTATTCTGAACACACCCACATATTGTACATCTGCCGAACGTTCCTCTGCCCCGGCTATAAAGCTCAGTCCATTGATAAATAGAGACAAAATACCGAAAGAAATAGAAATTTTTGTAAAAATATGTATATATTTTCCCACTGTAGGTTGACATTCGGCACGAACGAAATATGCAGTTGTGTTCAGAATAATCTACTGTCCATTCGTATAAAGTTTCGTCCACTTCGGAATGTTCAAGTTCGGAAGTTCCCGAGGTGATTTATCCGAGACAGACCAACATTCCATCATCATCAGGTTAATTTTGTCTCCACTGCAGGAGCACAACCCTCTCTCATCTGCCGGAGACAGACGGAGGATTTGGCCTACACTCCCCGCGCTGGCCAGACGGGTTGGGGAGGCCTGATTGATGTTTTATAATGTACCAACCAACATTTGCCAGTTATAAAATACTTAGTTGTGTTCAGAATAACCTCTCTACACACCCATAACAATTCATTTTGGTAAGTTCGGGTGGAGGAACTTCCCTTGTTTAGCGACCTTCTCTCTTATCTGGGCAGTGATAAGCACATTCCGTTCAATCGAAATCTAATTATGAATAACATTAGTTATTAATAGTTCTAAAATATATAATGATACTCGCGTAATGACTAATTTTAGGGAGGTACGAGTTAAAACGAGGGTCATGCGAAAGTTTTTGTACATTACTGGCGTATTCGTGGAATATTTTAATTAAACATTGAAACAAATAATTGGCAATACATAACACCCAGAACAGGTACAAAGTGTAGAAAGTTGCCGATCCGGAAATCAAAATGTCATTTCATTTATTGTCATAAATTGTAGGTGTAAGTACAAAAGTATAACATTATAAAGTGTTCCTTACAATTATACCTATTCGGATGTAGCAGCTTAGAACTAACTATAATTGGCTTATTTGTGTTAATATTTTTTTTTATTATAATCTATTAATATTCCAGCAATGTGCTTTTGTGTGAATCTCGCACTGTGCGTACTCCCTTAATCGTTTATAGTTTTTTCCCCCTGCCTTTGTAATTTTTTTATTTGTGATGCGTTTACTCTTGACCTTAATCTCACAGAAGGTAAGTGATGGTATTTATTTAGTATGTTTAAATTATATTTTTTTACACATTAATCAATTATACAGATGTAACGAACTATACCAGTGGGTCAGTACCGGAAATAAAAAATATAAAGCTAAATAAAAGTTATTTTCTGTATTTTAATTATAACATTTTAATGTTATTTTATGCTCGACTTTATATTCGTACTCAACATTTTCTTAACTTCTCTAACTAGTTAATACATAATTTGGCATTCATCACTACCTAACTTGTTCATCAGTAATATCTTCTGTCTATCGCCGGTTGCTTATTTCCTTTAGGGTTTAGGCTCCGGCCGGCAGCCTTGTTTTAGATCTCAGCTGCCGGCAGAACACCTAACGCCGGTTTCCAATGGCGTTTTTGGGTGCCGGCGCCGCAGCGGAGGCACTCCCTAATTTTTATGAAAGCAAATAACTTAAAAATTAACTGACAGAGCAATGTTTTTAGAGTACTCCTTTTAAACTAACTTATCAATATGTTACAGTTGTCACTGGTTACAGGGGCCTTTAGTATTTTTTTCGAATTTTTTTAAGTTTGTCCACTGAAAGTTATTCTGTGATCTGTGGTTTTTTGTTACATCTGTATATATCACTGACTATCCACAATTCCATGACAGCTGTCGATGTAAAGTCTTGATCTCGTATACAAAAAGTAATATTTGTGTCTGTTTAGATTCACGCTAGATAGTCGAGGCACATGATTAAGATAAACTATTGTATACTTATCCGTTTCACATAAAATATTTTATTTTGATTTGAATTATACAGCGTGGAAAAAAATTCATACTACCTGGAGGGAAAATACTTTAAATATTGAAGATTTTCCTGAAAAATAAAAAATATATTTTAATATTATTTTTGAAATACAAAGTCTCCTTGGGGTAATATTTACTATCTTCAATATTTAATCCAATTTAATTTAATTTAATTGTTTGCATACCAGAATTAGGTGGTAATATGTGTGATATATATATACATCTGTATTTACCACATTTTATGTGAATAATGAATTACTTAAAGTACTTTATCTCCAGCTAGCGTTCCTTATTTCAACACTTTATAAAGGGTTTTGGACAGCTTTACCTAATCTTAGAGCAACACATCCGCCGACTCGACCCTGAGGGGACCTCCTTGGGGGATTAGCGTTTTCTTCGGATGCAAAGCTTTTTGGCATATTTCTTGGAGGGATCTACAGTAGCTATGAAACACGTAACAAGTCGAAGAACATACTCATAACATAATCTATCCTTCTCATCCGTCTGCGCATGACCTGTCTATTTCGTAAGTATTTCGCCTGTTTAACTAAAAATCCATTTTGTACTTTCTAACGTGTCATGTAGCATATTTGGATATGCTTTTGGCGTATATCGCAGTTAGAGGCCAAACGCTTACCAGAATGTCTCATAACCTATAAAGAGTACGAAATGGCTTTTCAATTTACGTATATTATCCGAAAAAGGTCCTTTACTTCGGCAGAGGGGAACGTTCGAGTATGAGGATTGAGCGTGTTGCTTGAATTACTAGATGGTACATAAATTTAATACATACATACTGCTCACGCCCTGGTCCCAGAGTAGTAGGCAGAGACGATGAATCGCCACTTTACATGATTCAATTTTGAAAAGCTACTTTCCTTCGTCCACTTTTCGCTATGTGATACCATTTGGCGTGATGTGTGACGAACAACATCGCCGTAATTTTAATAATTGTTTTATAATATATCTAACTGCTACGGTTCTTTTCCAGCACTTAGTGATAAATATTATCATTAATAAATTATAATAATTATTACAACTCATGCACTACTATTTTTTAATTAAACAAAAAACTGTAACCTGGGGGAAATCTTTTATAGCACCTATGTTGTCTTCCCTGAACTCTCAAATTCTGACCCTGTAGTATTAGTTCTTGTGCAATAAAAATATGGAATTGAATCCTAAAAAGGGTAGAGAAGTCGTATTGTTTTACTAATTTCCAAAAGTTGTAGGGAGAACAAGCAAAGATGCTGCAAAAGTTCAGTATATTTACCGCGGATACTTTGTAATATTTAGCATTTGGAGACTTGAGATAAATAATTACACCTTTTTTTGTAAGCCGAGGAATTATGCTAATATCCTACAGAATACCTTGCCAACCTATACCTTGCGTGCATAGTCTAGGAAATGAACGATTTATGATTAAATTCAACGCTTTATTTCTGTTTCTGTGATATTGTCCTCAAAGATTGTACATATCTCCAATTTTTATAGAGAGCCAAGTTGGTAAAGGAAGATTTTTCTTTGTCGTCTTTCCCCCAAGGTGCGCTGCGCCACTGAAGCCGACCCTCGGTGCTTCTCATCCTGCCACTGCTAGCCTTACGCAGATCGCCTATTGCCACACTAAGATAGAAGTAAAAAGATCGTTAAAATAGATGCCTATAAACCAAGTTTAAAGTCTAGAAAAAAAACCTTTAGTGGTGATATTTTGTCTATAGGTTTCATTAGCAATTTAAATCATTATATTAAAAAAACATTATTTTAATGATTGATTAGATTAGATTAGATTTATTTATTTCACTTTTACATCTTAAAAATTCAATTTTACATGTCATTCTAATATGGTACAAGGGATCGTCATAAAATAAAATAGTGTATAAGTTACAATGTCAACAATTCAAATAATGTCATAGTATATAACATACTATCTATGTCAGTATATAATATTAAAATAAAAATTTAAAAATACACTTGGTATTAAGTTATCACAAATTAAATTAAACGTCAGAGGGCCCACCAATTTCATTTTTTAGAAAATTCATTTATGGAATAATATTCATTTTCCAACAAAAGGTTTTTCAGTCGTCGACTAAACGTTTCGTCATTGGTCTCGTTACGTAGATCTGCGGGCAGGTGTTCGTAGTACGTGGGGCCGATGACGCGGGGGTTTTTGGTGGCAAGTGCAGTGCGGCGCGTTACTGTCTTTAATCGACCTTCGTTACGAAGTTCGTGCCCTCCGCCTATACGTCGACCGAAACTGGTCATATTTCGCCTAACATACATTATAACTTCGAATAAATATAACGAGTACATAGACATTATGTTTTGATTTTTGAAAAGTCCCCTGCACGTTTGTTTTGGATTTACTCCACACATTATACGTAGTGCTCTTTTTTGAAGAATAAAAACTCGGTTCGACTCTGTAGAGTTTCCCCAAAGAATAATGCCGTACGACATAAGTGAATGAAAATGTGCAAAGTATGTCTGTCTTAGTACACTGTAAGAAACTAGTGGACGAATCTTTCTTAGCGCATAGGCTGCACTACTCAATTTATCACACAAAGATTCTAGGGGTAGTTTCCAATGCAAGTTGGGGTCTATCACGAATCCTAGAAATTTGCATTGTTCAGTCAACGGAACGGGTCTATTGATACAACTGGGTCTCGGCACAGTTTTTCCTGCAAATAATTGTAGAAAGTATTCACTTTTATAGGCATCTTATTATAACATTTTTTTTTACTTCTATCTTAGTGTGTATGTATGTATGTATGTATGTAAACGCTTTATTGTACCAAAAATAACAACAACAACAATAATAAAATAGGAATTAAACTGTGTACAAAGGCGGACTTATCCCACTTAGGGATCTCTTCCAGTCAACCTTAAATGTGTCAATAGGCGATCTGCGTAAGGCTAGCAGTGGCAGGATGAGAAGCACCGAGGGTCGGCTTTTCAGTGGATCACCTGGAGGAGGCCTATGTCCAACAGTGGCCTCTTCCAGGATGATAATGATGTTGATAGTGTGGCAAAAAATAGTAAAAAACAGGGAAAATCTTTTTTAGAATACTAACATTATGTACTACAGATATCACAAAACTAAATTGGCGTTGGATTGTATGTGGTCTCGAACAAGTTCATTAATTGGACTAGCATGAATATCGGTGTATTCGATATGCTTCTGCAAATTGTTCATTCCAATTTTGTCTTGTTTTTATAGAGTCAGCTTGGTAGTACCTTTTGAGACTGATTATGTTGAAAATTCCATTATATTTAAGTATTATATTTTCCCCTACTCTTTATCAATCGATTTCTTATTTTTTTTTTTTATAGAAGTTGTTCTCTCAAAGATAACTTTAAAAAATCATCTTCAAGGGATTATGTGTAATTTTGTGAAGAAAATCTTATCTGTATAGTGATGGCCTATGTTGTATGTTTCGTTAAGTATTTTTATATAGACTGATGTAATATGTTCTGTTAATCATAATTATGTTTAATAAGTATTTATGGTGATATTTTGTGAAGGCATTTATCCTATTGTCCATAAGCATAGCGAGATGTGGCCTCATAGCCGTAGAAAATCAAATGGTTAGTACAAAATAATAACTGAAGCTACGTCCCACTGTTGGCCATTGGGACAGAGGTTGTGCAGATTGGTAGACTGATCTGTCAGATGGCGGGAACGTGTCGATGCGTTTATCCGCGCCCACAAAACCTGGGCGCTGATCCACGCATCGACCACTAGGCAGGCTCTAACCGCAAGCTCGGCAACTTTGCGTGACTCACAACGGATACTCCGCGGGCTGGATTTGGCATCTGACAGGTTAGACTACAACTGGATTTTCTTTGTTTGTTCTGTTATTGTCATTAGAAACCATGGCCATACTCCTTAAGCTTGTCTATTATCTAACATTTCAGGTAATACCCGCCTAGCTACAAGTCATATGACATATTCTTATAAGCGTTTGGCGCCTTGCTAAACCAAGATAGATAAACTGTGCAATAAGCACACGGACTAAGAATAAAAATAAAAATAGGTACAGATTATTGGAAAGTATACAAAGGAGGCCTTATCGCTTAAAGCGATCTCTTCCAGGCAACCTTTCCCAAGGATAATAAGAAAGACAGAGACAAAATATTGGCAGGTGAAAGAAAATAACTTACTAAATAAATTTAAAAATAAATTTACTTAATAAAAATTAGTATGTTAGATGCCAAACGCTTATCGGAATATGACACATGATCTGTTACAGAGTACAACATAGCCTTGTATCTCGACGGATATTATACGAAATGCTTATGGATTAGGCCCCCAGATCTTTCAAAGCGGAGATGGAGCTGAAGGCTGATGATGTAGCGATTGCCTTTAAATAATTCAATGCCATCAGTAAGGTAGTGGTTTTTGTCACTACTTTTCTTTAAAAACTTGTAAACTGAACTTTCAGTAATGGGCTAGGTCAGCTACACTACGATTGATACTCAGACAAATCTGTTTTAAAATTAATATATGCTATCGGGACAAGGGATACTTAATGCCTTCTAAAATATTGTCTGTGATTAAGGGCACCTCTTGTAAGATTTCCTTTCAATTCCATGTCGAGAAGTGAGTGAGATTTTAAAAATTATTTTGCAGCTAAATGTGCAATAGTTGGTCCATTTCCCATTTTATTTAAATACATGTTTCGAATTTTTATGTAATTTGTGTTTTTATGAACAAAAAATGCAAATATTAATGTAACTAACTATAAGTATATTAATATATTAGATGTTTCCATTAAGCCTAGTTAAGGGTGTATTTACGTAAGTTTTTATTGATATAATAACGTCATTATATCACTGTGTCCCTTTCACACATAGGCTTTTGTAAGGCGTATGTGTGAATGGGACAGAATCATATCCGTTGGGGGAGATGTGATGGATTTTTTATATTTTACTATTGAATCGAAAAGACATAGAGCCTGCCTGTGTTTTAATTTATTTTCTAGAAAATTTCGCTTTTCTTAGATCTCAATGAGAAATAATAATCGGTGTTATGTGACTTCCCCTAATGATTTTATGCAATTGCTATATAAATATTCCATGTAAATATTGTACATTTATTCATTTCGAGTAATTTATTTATTGAGATGTTTTTTTTTTATTATTATTATAAAAAAATTAAGAGTTTTAAAGCCATATTCTTTGTTTACTCTAAGTAATTTTTATTTTGTGGAACGGTGTTTTTGTTTTTTTTTTATTAATTTTTTAATTGCACATTTTTCAACTTTTTATAGTGCCATTTGTGTCGAAAACGGTGATTCCTTAAATATTTTGTATTGTTATTCTTTCCAGTAGGTTCTCGAATGTTCTAAAGTAGAAAATCAATGTACGCTTGGCCGATTGAAATGCCATTGCCTTGGGAGTTTGGTCCTATTCGTTGTTGGTGTCGTGTTGAGAAAACGCTTGTCTATGGAATAATGCGGTTTGACTTAGGAATTAGTAGTTAGGGTGTCTACTAACACGCCAATTTCATTTTCTATATAAATCCTCCGAGATGAGGGCGGAACCGGGGTGCCATTTTGTCTGGGATTGGGAATGCACATTTCTGCGTTATTCGCAGGATTAGAGGAAATCGCTAGATTATGTTGTGAAAAGATGTCAGCACAAAAAATTTGCAATCTAGTCTTGTTTTCAGCGAGAAACATTTTTAAAAGGTGGCAACACTGCTAATTGGGACTTAGTGATGTCAGTGGACACCTTTAGGACTGAATAAGTTTGCCTTCAGTGTTGTACTAAAACATTGGAATGTCTCCGTAGTAAGGAATTGTCTTAGCTAGAATAAATAGATTATATAATAGATCGTCGTTTAAAAAAAAATTACTATACAATTTTGTTAAATTCTGTGGAATAAATAAAAATGACAGAATAGGCAACGAATGTCTATGAAAAAAGATAACAAAAAACGCTTGAATCGAATATTTTCTGCTAATTTTGTTCTCTAATAAAATTGTAAGGTGATAATTTAATCTGGCTAAACCGTTTTTGATAAAACTTTAAGATTATCATATAAGCTTGTTCCTATGAAGAAGAAAATTAAGCTCTGTGGAGTGATGAATGTTGTGATATTATAATCGAAGTTGGAAGGTACGGTGGGGTCCAGGTAATGGTGGTTCAATCGGCAAATCAATTTTGCTATGTGCGTCTCAATTACTGTAAAACACAGTTCAAAGGAATGTGTCATATTTTATAATAAATAACCATCTATGTAATAATTTGGGTGATTTTTATTTTAATACTATGGAATCCTTTACACCCCCGGCACTCCATACTCCTACTACTACTGGAGCAATCACTCTGTTAGTACATTTGTGTGTGTGCGTAAATTATTGTAGGGCTACTGCACTCAGCGAGAGAGGAACGTTATTAAACAACATAAAGTGCTTCACTTTCTAACTTGGTGTCGATCTCTTGGCGCTGGTCGTTAGCGTGCTGCCGTAGTAACTTTATACCGGCGGCGCGGTGTGTACTGCCAGGCGTGCTCTATTTTGCCGGCGATGTTAAATTAGAAGGGGGAGGTGAGTTTCGCTTCTTTATGTTCAGGAGTTCTTATAGGTAAAGTGCGGCTCGGCGCTGCTAACTAGTGGAACTTGACCCAAACTCAATAGAATAAAAATAATATTTAATACATAACACTAATTTATTCAACAGACATACATATATTATTTATTCGACACGACGAAGCATACTAAATAAGAATCACAGATTATTTTTGTTACATTATTTACAGGCTTAATTCTATTTAACAACGATCTGTATGTATTACTAGATGGAGCGTTCCAAACAATCGCTCTGTTCCACGCGACTGCGGCTCCGGGTGCCGCAACTCGTTGACATTCACTTTGACACTCGTGCAGTTACTACGCAGAACATTTAATTATTACTAAATATTGACGCTACGGTTAAATAGCGTCAATACCGAATAAATAAACTCAGCGAAGTGCTGCACCCGGAAGGTGCAGCGCTGGTTTTCTGCTGGGGCCTCGGCTAGAGCGATTGTTTGCGCTCCATCTAGTACTACATAAAGATCGTTGTATTTAACATAATTATTTAAGTAGGTATTTAAGTGCAGGTTCTCTCTGGGTAGATCTGTCCCTCATCCATTTCTGCTGTCAAACAATGCCTGCATTGATGCCTAGCGATAATTAGTTGAGAAGGTGCATTTACAACGCAGTTTTTCCCTTTCTACTACCGCGATTTTAACGCGAGCAGTCATATTGGCGCATATTGGCTAGCTATAAAATAAAAGCTTACTTAAGATTTGATCGACTCGAATCGAAATAAATTGCAACGGTAGTGCCATCTGATTTGGATTTACAATGCAGTGCGCAGGGTGGAATTTTCCCTAAAAATATGTAGTATCATCTGCCATAGGTAAGTAAGCTTTTTCTTAGCAACGCGTGCTGTTATTTAGCCAAATCCAAACGAATACATGCTAATGTTTTGTATTGTAAATTCAGCTTGCATTGAGTAAAATAGCAACAAATTTCGAATCTGAATAAATTCCCATTCCTTATTCGTCAGAAAAAACAAAGAACCAACAGATTTCTAAGGAATGTGAAAGCTGATGAATGTCGAAACTCTTAGTAGGTACTTCTCCGTCAACCGTTTCAAAAATCGTTTGGTAAATTGACGAATAACTTACTTATATTTATACATCGCGGAGATTTCACGGCGCAGCCGATCATAGCACGCATTGCTAATAAAAAGTTTACATCAGGGCAGGGAAAACGCATCGCGCGTGACATTGCGGTATTTAATGTTGCATTGTGAATCGACTTAGGGAACGTACCTATACTACGTGACCCGTTTAGGGAGGGGGGGTCTTAAAAAAACCACGCTTGGTCAAGTCAAGGCTTAAGTTTTCGTCACATAATCAATATCCTCTAGGGAAATGTCGCTCTTTTTTGAGATATATTCAAATATGGCGCGCAGCGTTTATCCATTTTTAAACTCACAGGTGGCAACACTGACGTACATATGCCAGCTGATTAAAGACCGAAGTTTTTTTCTTGATATTTTTTTAACTTGTAATTATAGGTATGCACGCACTCTTGGCATCACGCGGCAAGCGCTGTATTAATAAAGACAAATATGAGGCAATTTTTTTTTTACTTTCTGTTTGCAAAAATGTTTTCAAACCATATTTATGAATTACTACGTGAAAACTAGAGGGGGAGGGGGGGTCTTGGTATATACTACGGGTGGTCACCGAGGGGTGGGGGAGGGGGTAAACAATTGTAAAAAATGGATCAAGTAGTATGGGTAGGTTCCTTTATATACATCCAGCGCCCCAGCACCCGCACCAGGGTATGGAGCCGCCGTCCTGCGGCGGCACCGACAGCTTGCGGGACTTGTGCGTGCACGCGGACCCGAGAGAGTTCATCGACGAACACACGCTGTTCGTTCGCTCGTGCTCCGAGTGGGACGTTGTCATCTCCTGGAAAAAATATATATCTCTTATTAATATAATTTTTTCATTATTTCTTGTCGGCACTATGAACAAGGCCATTCACAAATACAACGCCCAATTTCCCTTCTATCATCATTTCAAGTCTTAGACGTACAGTGTTGGACATAGACCTTCCCCAATGAACGGAACCACACCCGGTCCTCGGCATCCTGCCACTTCCGGCCACCTTCTCCAGGTCGTCGGTCCACCTGGCGGAGGGGCGTCTCACCCTGCGCGTGCCGATCTGTCCCAACGGCCGTCGGTTCTGCGTCAAGATATGGCCCGCCGACTGCCACTTCAGCTTCGGCTATGTTGGCCACCTTCGTTCTTCGTCGGATCTCTTCATAACGGATCCTTCAAAGAAACCCCGAACATAGCCCTCTCCATAGGCTCGTTGAGCAACTTGGAGCTTGTGAATCAGGTCCACCGTTTCTTTACATAACAATGAATTTTTAATCAACCAAGTTGATTCATATGATATTAATTGTCTGTCCTCGACCCAGGCCTATGGCGCTTGAGTGCAATAACCAAGTCAAAGAGACGGCGGAGATAAAACAGGCATAGGTATCTTAGGTTTCTTTATTCCAGGACCGTTAAGCTACACTAGGAAAAACTGAAACTTCCGTAGTCTTCCACATGAATAAGAATGAAGAGAGAGAGAGTGATCAGGATATAGCTCCGAATTGGTTTTGCGAAAGTATTTACTCATTCGATGTCAAAATTAACTTATTGCTCCTAATATTGTATTTATGCCTACAGTAAATTGGCCAACAATGCGCACCAACCTTATAAAACCCACACTGTGGTGGTCGGATTCTTACCTGATAACTATCCCGCTTATAACGCGGGCCTGAGCTCGAAGAAGACATAGTATTCCTCGGCTTATGCCTGCTGCAGTGCTTATGCTTAGCCATATCCTGTACCTCTGCCTCTATCAGCCTCTCATTGTCACTCTCCGCGTGCACCGGCCCTCCATTCTTCGCCGTCCCATTCTTCACTTCCTTCTTCTTCTCACGTCTTTTTCTCTCCCGCTTTTTAAACGTTAAAGAAAATCTCTTTCGTTTCTTCGCTTTAGGAGAGTCAGGCCTTTGTGGTACTGTCGACTTCTCTCTCTCAGATCTGCTCGTGTCGTCATCTGGAGGTGGTAGTTGAGATTCCGAATCGGTTTTTATAGTTATTTCTGTACGAGTAGAAGAATCTGGCTCAGCAGATTTGTACGCCACTTCTTTCTCCAGGTTTGCAAGTTCCATTCTACGTAGCCTTTTTGGTAGTTTGTTTACAGTAGCATAGATGGGTTCGTCGTTGTCTCCAACGGGAGCGGATCGGGATCTAAAGAAGAAGTCGAATCTTTTCGGTTTTACCGGGATTCTTCTTTCGACGAAGACTACGGTGCTTGCTACCTCTGTCGTGGTCGTTAACTCCTCTGATTTCGGACTGCTTTCACTGCTTGAGATCGGCGTTCCTCTGGGATAGTCATAAGTCAACTCTATATTCTTCTCGGTGACGTACGACTTTGGTGGAGGAATTTGGTCACCATTTTGACTTTGCATTGCCACTGGCTCTCTTCTTTGACAGCAACACTGCTTCTGCGTAACTGTTCTAGTATTGCACATGAATACTGAGTTTTGTTGTATGAAAGTCGTTTGACATGTTGGCGTTGCTTGAACATCTCCAAGTAGATCTTCGACGTTTCCTCCAGTGTGGAAGCGTGGTGGTTGGTATGGAGCGACGATGAAGCCTGCTGGTGGAGGAGAAGCGACATGATATGGTGGTGACGTCACGGCTTGGAAGAACCTCGGTGCATCAGCAGGGGCATCATGAACAAGCACATCTACAGTCCGTAAGTGCCCATTCTCAGCCATGTTTGGCGGGGTGCTATTGTGTGATTGTGGTTGCGTCACTTTGGTCGGTTGTTTGTTCATTTGCTTCCTAGCTTCGTGTTGGCACTCCTCGCACATGCAGGGAGAGTCGACGCCACTCTGTAAAGTCAAAGTTTCCTTTCTATAGTTTATCATCGACTAGCATCATCAACCAATCGATTATTTTCGGACAGACGCCTTTCCCCAATGCGCGCCACCGGCCTTTGCACTCGCGGAAAAGGAATCTTTATCAGTTTGAAGGAATTTCAAATTGTCCGTATAATAATTTTTATAATATAAAACTTCAATCATCGTGTGCCATTCGTGTCTTTCGACATCAGTCGTATTATCTCGTGCTTGTAGAATACGGTCAATTTAGGTGATGAATGACCGACCTGCTAAGCATTCCCTTTCCGCAAGTGTACTATGGGTGTGGATGGGGTGAGGTGGTGCGCATTGGGGAAGACCCATGTCCAACAGTGGAGGTCGATAAGCTGATGATGGAAGTACAGTATATCATTGAATCATTTTCAAATCCAACCGGGGACGGACACCTCATGTAACTTTTCTTGAAGGTAAGTCTAGACCTTTAACAACTTACTATTACTGTACCTTTAATATGCGATTAATCTATTTATTTTACAGTTTTACAGACAGATACCCAATACCACATGCTGTCGATGATAATAATGTCAAGTGTTTTATTTATAAGAACGCTATACGAAGCGGAGGAGTTATGGTGAACCTCGCGAGCCAGTCTGTGGTCTCGCTCGTCCATCTGGCGGGAGGTTCACAAATATAGCTAACGTCATCCAGTCGCCCGCCAGTTTGTCACGTTTACACTTTATTATAATATTCAGTTTAATGTCCTGCAATTAACCTTCGAATCTGTGTTATGTTTAGAAAAATATAGCCGTTTGGTTCCCGGCTAGAGACACCTCCAATATTCTCGTGAGTGTCGTCAAGATGACTAAAGGATTGCACCAAAGCAGCGTTCACCTATGTATATTTCATTCCAGATTAATAGTCCTATGAAAACAAACGCATTTGCGTCTCGAAAACAAAATACACAATAGATGGTGTTCCTAAGTGGACTGCAAAGTTTACATGGTAATACAAACCTGTTTTTGCTGCTGGTGACCCTTTCATGTATATGTTACCGAGACGTAAATAGCGTTGGTTTTCATAGGACTATTAATCTGGAATGAAATATAGGTACTTACTGCGATCACCAATCTGCCTGAAAAGCGTGGTGATTGTGACAATGGACTATACGTGGGGATTGGACAGTCCACCAAAAGTGAAATTCTATTGGGGAGACTTATGTTCAGCAGTGGACGTATTACGGCGACGATGAAACTCATAATTTTTAGAGACCTGAATTTACCATTTTTCTGTATATCACCTTACTTTAGGATGGTGATTGACTTTACATATTTTGGGAAAATAACTTTATACAATTTATTAAGAGCTTGTTCTGGCAATGCACTGACGACGAATGGCCTAAAATTGCACAAATACGTTTGTTGCCCACGCCAAAGCTACCTGCATGAGTGCATACTTCTTAAAAAGAGTGTTTCTATAAGTTTTATTATTAGTAGTATACAAATCTCTAGTTCTCCATTGGATGTGAGATTCACATACCTACGTAAAAATATTTTTGTACTGAAATTCGAACCAAGATCTCAATACAAGAATTTAAACTCTTCCTGTTACTTTTGTTAATAACAAATAACTACCTATCACTGTTTTAACTTACTAACATCAATCATAATATTTAAGAGCTTCAATAATAAATAATCAACTCAAATCACCTGCATTCCTTGCAAAAACACTTAATCACTGTCACATAGTCACTAAAAACACGTCCATCTCACAATTTAAGTCCCAACCAACTATCCACGAGTCGACTCGGTTTATTTATAAAATTGGGTGTTACAATATTTTCGCAGAATGGCCGGCCTTGACTCAGATTTTCCACGGCCAAATTAAAAATTTCCCAAAAGCAAACTCTCTCACTTTCGCTGTAACAATTTTCTTTGGCAGTCGAGATGTTTTCTTAGGCTAATGCATGTTCTATTTTAGTCGGATTATACTGATGGAAGTTGGGCGGATAACTGGACGATTAATACGTCAAACAACTCATATTCGTGAAGTTTCTGCCACGTGGTTTCGAGGAATCGTAATATTTAGCATTTGCTGATACTGTTTTCAAATTGCTAAATTAAGACAGCACCTACCTAAGGAATTTGACCTAAGCAAGTCGTAATAGCGCGCGTGGAATACACAAAGTTCCCTAAGATTTTCACCATATTTGCCGACCAATTGGAAATATGTTGCTTAATCACTCCGTAACGTCGAAACCGACTTTGATGAAACTCGGTACAGCTATAGCTTATATCGTAAATAATCAAATAGAACATATATTACCCCGGGAAAGTTCTATTTTCCTACTAGAAAATCGATTCAACAAAGCAGCAAGACTGAAAGCTTATCGATTTAATACCCAACCTTGTTTCCCTCCTGCTCCCCCTCCTCCGGCACCACGCTGAGGTCGTTGAACGCGACGCGCGCGCACAACTCGTCGCCTGCGCTCGCGCACTCAGGGCACGCGCTGCAGACCGACGCGCTGTCCTGCCAAACGACAATGTGCTTTATTTACCGGCCATTCATTGTTCTTTTCTCTGTCTCTCCTACCATCATCATCATTAGAACATAGTACAGCTTTCCACAATGAGCGCCTCCACAATCCTCCCCATAAATCCGCTCTGGCCACCTTTTTCACGTGTATATGGTAGGCAGAAGAGTCTGGATGAATTCTTAGCTGATGTCAGAGTTGCCTACAAGATCTAGAATTGTGTTCTAATGCCCCTTTTTCTGTAACTACAAAGGATCTATTACACTTAAAATAGATTAAGTACATCCCTGTTGTGATGTTCGGTTATCCGACACTCTTAGGTCTCAGCTGAAAATCAGTGCTCTGCCCTCACAGGCAAAGCAATATGCTGAGCTGGGGCCTGTTTGCTGCTGCAGCACACATACTGTGTCTTCTACGGTGTTGCCACACTGTACTGTTGCCCTCTCCCCTACAGGTCGGTCGCACGCCTTGGTTCTACTCCCGGTTTGTCGGGTAAGTTCCTCGCGTTGTTTCTGCTCCTCGTGCAAGCGAATGTAATATTAAATTATCGTCCGACAAGCCGTGTGACGTGATCCCGGCGTGTGCACCCGACTCTTAGTTGTATATTATTTTTGTTTATGTGTAATGTTGCACTGTATGTGTTTTGTTGCAGCCAATAAATAAATATTCTATTCTATTCTATTCTATTCTATTCTAGATTGGCCGAGAATATAAGAGCGTTGGTCTACCCAGATAGACCAGTCTATATATCACAAGCTGTTCATTTGATTATAATAATCATAAAAGGTCGACAATGCAAAATAACTTTTCTGTGGTACCTGTCTATAACATAAATTATAGCTATATTTCATTCCAAACCAATAGTCATGAGAAAACCTATTCGCTTCTAGGTAATCATCATCAGGTTATTTTTGTCTCCACTGCAGGAGCATAACCCTCTCTCATCTGCCGGAGGCAGACGGAGGATTTGGCCTACACTCCCCGCGCTGGCCAGACGGGTTGGGGAGGCCTGATTGATGTTTTATAATGTTCTTTAGTCGCCTTGTACGACATCCACAGGAAGAGTTGGAGTGGTCCTGTTCTACTCTACCGGAAACCACACGGCAAGGTAATATGTACATGAAAGGGTCACCAGCAGCAAAAACAGAGTTGTATTGCCATGTAAACTTTGCGGTCCACTTCGGAACACTATCTATTATCTGTTTTGTTTTCGAGGTGCAAATGCGTTTGGTTTCATATGACTATTGCTTTGGTACTATACATTTATAGGTACATGTGTGACGGATGAACTTAAAAGGAAGTACGAGAGAGTATAACACGTACGTCCGAATGTTCCGGCGATGAACGGCGCTCCCTCAGCATGCTGTCCAGTCTGTCGTATTCGTAACGCAGGGCGGATATCTCTCGCTTTAGTTGGTCGTTCTCTCGCTTTAACTTCTTTATGTCCGATTGACCTGTGTGAGAAGACGATATAAATGCAGTGCCTTAACTAGGGTGGTGCCAGCGGTGCCCAGGCACAGGGCGCAACTGTGGAAGGGCGCAAAAATGATCTGGGTGGGCATTTGTCAAGGGCGCAGGTATAAAAGCTCGCATCGGGCGCATAAAAGACTAGTTACGCTACTGTGAGAAAAATATGAGTAGCGCTCGTACTTATGTGTGTAAGGATAATAATATACCTCTATTCAGTAAGTAGCCGCCCCCATTATAAATGGTGTTGCCTACCACTGATTCAGTAGCCGGCCACATAATTAAGTAGCATGGCTACTTAATTATGTTGCCGGCTACACCATTTATAATGGGGGCGGCTACTTACGTAATAGTGGTATGTTTTTATCCTTATATAAGTAAGCGCACTACTTATTATTTTCTCAGTGTGTAGAAATTGAAAAAGTACACTAAACAGTAGTAAACTAAACAGGAAAGTCATCAAAGTAATTAATTTCATGATGATTAAAAAACTGCCATTGTCAAGCAATTTTACACACACTCGTATGTTCTGTCACAGTTCAGTAGTTATTGGGTTATACGCCGGCCGGATAGACAGACAAACAAGTTTCGGTTTTGGGTATATCAGAATTACGATTTGGTGGCAGAGATGTTAAGGGCTGCCACTGTCTGTTTTTTTATGTATAAATGAGTTGTTTTATTTGATATTGTTTTACTAGCTGTTGCCCGCGACTTCGTCCGCGTGGACAACTTAACATTACACATTCTTATGTATTACGTGTTACTAAATCCTAAAAGAAATCTATTAATCTGGTTATGCATTAAAAATATTAATATACATAAAAAAACATACTATCCAATTGAGAACCTCCTTTTTTGAAGTCGGGTAAAAATTAGCGGTCCGGCGGCGGTTTCGCCCGTTGGACCACAGTTTTTTAGGTTTCCGTAGCCAAATGGCAAAAAACGGAATCCTTATGGATTCGTCATATCTGTCTGTCTGTCTGTCCGCCCGTATGTCACAGCCACTTTATTCCGAAACTATAAGAACTTACTATTGAAACTTGGTAAGTGGATGTATTCTGTGAACCGCATTAAGATTTTCACACAAAAATAGAAAAAAAAAACATTAAATTTTGGGGGTTCTCCATGCTTAGAACTGAAACTCAAATTTTTTTTAATCAAACCCATACGTGTGGATAGGTCTTTAAAAATGATATTGAGGTTTCTAATATAATTTTTTTCTAAACTGAATAGTTTGAGCGAGAGACACTTCCAAAGTGGTAAAATGTGTGTCCCCCCCCCCCCCCTCCTGTAAGATCTGTAGTAATCTCCTGTAAGATAAGTAGATCCAGCCGCTTCCGGCCACCATCTTCAGGTTGTCCATACACCTGGCGGCAGCGCGTCCCAAGCTGCGCGTGGGACTTCGCGTCCCACTCTAGAACCCGTCTGCCCCAACGGCCGTTCGGTACTACGACAGATGTGACCTGCCATTTCAGCTTACTAATTCTTTCGGCTATGTCGGTCACCTTCGTTATTCATAGGATCTCCTCATTACGAATCATATCCCTCATAGAGACCCCGAGCATTGCCCTCTCTATAGCTCGCAGAGCCACTTGAATCTTGTGGATCAGGCCCACCATCAGTGTCCACGTCTCCGCGCTGTAATCATGACAGGCAGGACGCACTGATTAAAGATTTATGTATTTAAACATTGTGGAATAGGTAACGTAAAGACTTGACGCAGTTTTCCGAATACTGCCCACCCTAACTGGATTCTTCTGTCAGCTTTTGAAATTGATCCTACCCAACTATATTGTCTGTCCTAGGCAGACGTACTCCTGAACAGCTTCGATATTGACATTGTCGACGATCACCGGTCTAATACAGGGCCACTAATTATCGAATAGCGAACTTTTTGTATCGAGACTTGTGGAAGAACCTGAAATACATCAGCTAAAATAAATCTATAAATGAGCTTTAAAACATCTCTGTCACTTTCTGTCAAGTTCTTGCAACGACCAGTAATGTTGAACTACACTTTCATACAAATGATATGGAATGAGAGGTCAACTTGTATACATGCATCCTGACATTTTATTGAGATATGACTTATACCAGTATGAGGCCCGAACTCAAAGCTATTAAACAGTGAAAACGCCGTCAAATTCTGTTCAGCAGTTTCCAAGATTAGCCCGTACATCCATGCATACATACAGACAGATAAGAAATTTTTTAATTATATTTTTGGACTCTACTGGTCTTCAGTAACCTCCGGGCAGTGAAATTTTTTTTTAACTTCAATGTACAGATTCGCTTTTCTTTTGTTTTTTCTACTCTTTTATTATATGTATAGATTTGTCTTAAAAATTTTAAATTTATTCCTTCAGAATTCGGCCAAATACTCGTATGTACTTCAATTTCTTTAAACCTGAACTCCAAACTACTTAATATTATTTTTTGAATTTTATGTCAAGTCAAAATAATTAAAATTCATGAATAATTAGGTTAAAGGAGTCATTGCATCCGTCTCTAAAATTATAAAATCGGAAGATTTCAAAAAAATTACGGTCGTTTTGATTCCGGAGTCGATCACGGAAAAATATCTCGTAGCTAATACAAGAATATAGTAATTCGTAAGAGAAAATCTAGGTAATTTTGAAAATTGTCTAAACTTATACAAATTGCTCATTTAGTGAAGTTTACTAAAAAATATATTTAAATACGTAAACATCAGTCAGTCACATCTTTAATATGAGTATCAGCGAAGGTATTTTTCCCCAAAATCTAAAACCGGCAGTAGTAACCCCGCTGTATAAAAAAGGAAGTAAAGAATGTATGAACAACTACAGACCTGTAGCTTTACTATCAATTTTGTCAAAAATTTTTGAACGGCTCATATATTCTGCGCTTTACTGCTTTCTAGAAAAATATAATATATTAGCTGATGAGCAAAAAGGCTTTCGGAAACACAAGACCATTAATATGGCAATATATGATTTAGTGTACCCGGTACTTAGCAATATGGATACACGATCGCGTACCTGTGCTATTTATATGGATATGACAAAAGCCTTCGATTATGTAGATCACAACATCTTACTCAGAAAGCTCTATTCGTATGGTATACGTGGAAATGCATATAACCTAATGAAATCATATCTTAGTAACAGGGAACAATACACCGAATTAACACAGATATGTCAAAACACGGCACGAGAAAGGAAATACAGGTCGAAAAGTGGAATTATAAGGTATGGAGTGCCCCAAGGCAGTGTACTGGGACCATTATTGTTCCTACTCTATATAAACGATCTACCAAAATGTATAAATTATCCAATGGTACTCTTTGCTGACGACTGCACTGTAATAATTAAGAGTGACAATTTAAATAATTTTGAAAGTGACATAAATAATACAATTAAACATATAATAGACTGGTTAAATCGCAATAACCTAGTAATTAATCTAGATAAGACAAACATTATGTATTTTTCGCAAAGATTACCTAACTTAAATTTGAATATTAAATATGATCGAAAAACCATAAATGCTGTGGATTCAACCAAATTCCTAGGCATAGTAATAGACAGAAATATGAGCTGGAAATCTCACTCTGAACATGTTTGTAACAAGCTCTATCAGTTTGCCTACGCCCTATACAAACTTGAAAAAGTTGTAAGTTTAAATGCAGTCTTAACGGCATACCATGGCTTCGTAGCTTCGACAATACGATACGGCATAATTTTTTGGGGTAACTCTAGCTCAAGAGAAATGATCTTTAAAGCACAAAAGAGGTGCGTTAGAGCTATCTGTAGACTAAAAGTTACTGACGGATGTAGACCTTACTTTAGATCACTGAAATTGCTGACTTTGCCTTGTCTCTACATTTATGAGGTAGCTATTTTTGTGTAAAACTAATATAGATCTATTTTTAAATGTATCACAAGTTCACAATAGGAATTTAAGAAACAGACAGAGGCTTTGCATTGTGCCATCTAAAACTGCCATGCTACATGGCAGTATAGTGTGCCTGGCACCTAAAATATTTAATAAATTGCCCAAACAAATTGCATCATTACGACTACCTAGCTTTAAGCAAAAATTATTTGACATTCTCGTGGACAAGTGCTATTATACTATATCAGACTTTTTAAATGATGCAAATTTAAATTGACATTTCTATATTATTTTAATAAATCGCTTTTGACATGTATATATTCCGTTATTGACATCTGTATATTGTACTTAATTATTTGCTTTAATTTTAATATGTAATGAAAATTTTTTTTAATTTGTAAAACGTTTAACATTAAATGTCGTACGCCTGTGGGCAAAACATAGAGTACCTAAATGTATTCGACCAGCTTAAAATTACCTGTGTTTACGATTAAATGATTTGAATTTGAATTTGTATGAAGTTACAAATTTCTTTAATAGAATTTTGTTTGCACATTTTACTTCGCATTTAGTACTTTATTTTTCCCTTATGTCCCATTTGGTATGTAAGTTATGAAATTTGGTTACGAAATTGGATGAAAGGTTTTTCCGTGTAGCATCTCGATACTGGCTGCGGAGAAGGAACACTTCAAAAGAATAAAACTTTTTCATAAATTCGAAATCCGTAAGTCCTTGCCTCTTTCAACCTCTGCGTTTATGTTGATGGTGCGCAGTCGCAGCTCTTCGTTTTCGTAGAGCATACCCCGAGAGGATTTGCGGTCCAACCTGCAAGGAAATACAACATTCAGTCTTCAAGTACAACTTGGATCTTTTTAAGAGAAGAGTGAAAGGCATCTTCTGGGTAAGTGCGCTTATCCAGCGCGCCCCACCTTAGGCCTTATCGTCTCTACTCTTGCTACGTGGATAATCTGACACTGGCAACTGTAGGATGGACTCATCACCAGACTACCAGGCGATGAGGTAGGAGGTGATGGTGAGGGACTTCATTCTTATGTAGTAGACATACCACGCTCTCGTATGAAGCGTTTTGCTTCCTCGTTCATGATACGAACTGCTAAGGAATGGAACTCCCAAGCTATCAGCTTGGGTATTTCCAGACAAGTACAATCTAGGTATTTTTAAAGGAAGAGTGAATAGGCATCTTTTGGGTAAGTGCCTTCCACCTTAGGCCTCATCGTCACTTACTATCAGGTGAGATTGAGGACCCATCAAAAATTAAAAAAAAAGGATGGAAACAGCATGTAATGGTGTAAGTACTCACTTGCGGTTGGGCTTGAGGTTGACATCCTTCCTGCGTGTGCGCAGCATGCTTGCTCCCGTCATGCCTGACATGGTTCTGCTCACACGCCATGCGTCGATTAATGTCTGCGAACAATATGCATACTTATCAAATCAAAGTTTATACTAATGTCATCGTACCAGTAATTGGACGCATTATACCAGTCCTTTCAGTTACTCTAACGTTACTGGAAGAAACCCCAATGGATAAATGGAATAAGTCTGCCTTTGTACACAATTTTTTTGTTTGTTTTGATGTTGTTAATTTTAGTACAATAAAGCGTTTACATATTACACTTATACATTGTACCTAAAAATAATATAACTGTACCATAGTTTGACGTATTTAAGACTAACTGGTGCCCGCGACTTCGTCTGCGCACGATTAGTATTTCGAATAGTTTTTTTGTAGGACATTACATATGTATAACTCTAGCGGTTAAGGCAGCGCACGCCAGAATAGCACGCAGATGGTAGATTTTTTCCTACTTACTTGATATTTTGGATAATTCACACAATATCTTTATAAATTGTAGCCTATGTGTAATTCTGATGAAGCTATATTATTGTAAAGTTTCATTAAAATCCATTCAGAAGTTTTACGTGAAAGAGTAACAAACATCCATCCATACTTACAAACTGTCGCGTTTATAATATTAGTAGGATTTATAATATTAGTAGGATAGGATATAAAAATGTAATGACAGAAACAACTTTTGTTAAAACAAAAGTAGGCTACTTTTAGATATTCTAAACTTCCAAATCAAATTATGACTGTTCAGCCAATTAATTGTTCAACAAATAAATTCGTAGAAGAGTTGAATAATTTATTTATTTCCAAGTCGTACATTGAAGATACTGCGACGGCACGTAATAAGTCTACTTTTCCAAAGTAACCAAGTATTTTCTAACGCTAGAATGTAACGTCTCTGTCAATGTTTAACAAAACAGTAACAAAATAATGATTAAATAACTCACTTACGTTACCTCTTTTGGGATGCGTCAAAACGGATACCCTTATATCGAACTTTTTTTGTCCGTCTATCTGCGTGTCCTTATATCTGGCGGATGATTCGAAAACTACTGAACCGATTGCGCCTACCTAATGTAAAATTGGCCGGCAATGATGCACAAATTTTATTTCATTTTCCAAAATATTTCAGGAAAATTAAAAAAAAATTAACTGATCTAGCACATTGTGTACGTTGTACACTTTACAGGCTTTTTTTAGTTTCGCTGGCTTAAACAAATACTTCAGTATTTGTTCCAGTCACTGGACCACACATATTCTTAACACAGTGTCTCAGTAAATAGACCTGATGGGAGGGATACTCCTTAACAACGATCTCTATGTACTACTAGATGGAGCGTTCCAAACAATCGCTCTGTTCCACGCAAGTAGCCACAACTCTTTCACATTCACAATGAAACTTGTTCAGTTACTACGCAGAACATTTATTTATTACTAAATATTGACGTCGTTAAATAATGTCAATATTTAGTAAATAATTAAATGTTCTGAGTAGTTACTGCACAAGTTTCAAAGTGAATGTGAAAGAGTTGTGGCTACTTGCGTGGAACAGAGCAATAGTTTGGAACGCTTCATCTAGTAAGTAGTACATAGAGATCGTTGCTCCTTAAGGGCTCCGTAAGCATTTCGGGCAATATCCGTCAAACTAAGAAGCCATTTTGTACTCTGTAACGGGTCTTATGACTTATTCTTATAAGCGTTTGGCGTCTACGATAGACGCTCAACGCTCGTCCAAGTACGTTAACACTAGCTGTGCCTTCCGGCTCCGCTCGCGTGGACGACAGAATTATTGTTTCTTTTTCATAAAGTTGAAACTCACTTAGTGTTAATCCGCTTCCCCCTTTCCTCCCGCTCCGCACTCCACCACCCTCCTCCCCCATCCCCCTGCTACCACCAACACCGTAGTCCTAACACATCACAATCTGAATTGCGACGAATCTTTAAAAAATAGTCTAGAATAATCTAGAACATTCTGAAAAGTTCTCAATAGTGTCACTTACAAACACACTTAAAGCCATTCAGCACAATGTCAAATTTATATGAGCCGTACAATGTGTTAGAAAAAGTTTCACACATTTTTACCACTCACATCCACCCACCGTAACCAAACTCCCATAATTGCAAGTGCAGACCAAGGGCTATCTACCACTGCAACCATGAGTGGGTGGCAGTAGGTGGTTATGGAGAAGAGGTTGGACATACATACACACACTTTCCTTTTATATATATAATAGATAGATGACCCGTTAGAGGACAACATTGATTTTTAGATCGTCGGATATCAGAGACATTATTATCTATCAAATTCAATTGTCATTTTATTAAATCCTATTAAAAATCGTCACACATTTTTTTATGTTTAACTTCATTGTTGACGACCTCCGTGGCGGAACGGGTAGCACTTGGACTGCCACGCCGGAGGTTGCGGGTTCGAATCCCGCTAGGGGCAAATGTTCGTATGATGAATATGAATGTTTGTACCCAAGTCTTGGATGTTTATATATTTATTTAAGTAGGTATGTCTATCCGTTATCTAGTAACCATACCACAGGCTCTGCTTAGTTTGGGACTGGATAATTGGTGTGAATGTCTGACATATTTATTTTTATTTATTTATTGTCGCAATAATAATATAACAACTATTTCCAATAACTACAACTCCGTTTAACTTTTCACAATGAACACCACATATATAACAACACAGAATCCCTCTAATGACACAGGATTATGCGAGGAGCTGACTCGTCCCGATGTGCCGAAGTACTAAGCCAGGCTGATGTGGTACTTGTAGCCTACTCCAGTAGGGTCATGCGCACAACTCGCTGACTTCACGAAAATAAGTACCTACTTGCGAGCCGGTGACAGGGTTAAACCTTGGTTAACACCTAACTATAGATAGCAAAGCACACCCCTGGCTCTCCATATAAGCGAACCGATATACCTACTACTACTATATACTCACCAGCTTGTCCGTAGACGTGTGTGTGTGAATTATTGTAGGGCAACTACACCGATCGCGCGAGCATAGTCGATTGAGAGGGACAATGTTATACGTCAACAACATAAGTGCTTCTCTTTCTAACGTATAGTTCGTATAGTGTCGATATCACGCCGGCGTCGTCCCACCCTGCGCGTGCCGGTCCGCGATTTCCACTCCAGAAATCATCCGCCCGAACCCCAACGGCCGTAAAGTCGAACATTCGAAAAGCTTAACACACCGGAACAACACCCCGGCACTCGATTTAACTACCTGCTGCTATTACAGAAGCACCACTCTGTAAGTACATGTTTGTGTGTGTGCGTAAATTATAGTAAGGCTACTGCACCCAGCGCACGAACATAGTCGATCGAGAGAAGGATAATATAAGTGCTTCTCTTACTAACTTATACCGACGAACTCTCGGTGCCGGTCGATAGCGTGCTGGCGTAGTACCTAACTTTGTACCAGCGGGGCCGGCGCGGCGCAATAGTGCGTACCAGCCGTCCTCTGTTTTGCAGTGACGTTAAACTTGTGGGGGAGGTGAATGTCGCTTATTTACGTAGCTTCTTTCGCTTAAAGCGATAAGACCGCCTAAATTATAATATTTTTTAGTTTTGAAACTTGTAACTGTATTTAATTGTGCAATAAAGTGTATTGTATTTATTGTATTGTAGTAATATTTAGTATTCTATAGTCGAAGCTTCAATCGATAATGACATGTGCTCTTTATTTTTATATTTGCGATCCGCAAGGCAGTGTAACAAGCAAAATAATAACATCGCAAGGTGGATTTACAATACAGCAGCGTAATTTTTTTTATTATCTCGATTTTTCTTTAGGCAGCCATCTTGGAATGCCAGGCTACAGCTTAAGGCATAAACCTGCCATTAATTTGGGAGATAAAATCCAGAAAATACTTATTAAGGCTCTTGATTGATTGATGTAAATACTGAGAACTCAAATTGAAGTTGCTTTGTGATAGGTATCCTGTTTATTGTACAAACCGTTTGATCTGAAATTAAGATGTAAACAAGCGGTATTTTTTGCTACTGACTTCAGACATAGATACATGCAGATTCTGAGGAAGTTTTTTAAACCTGTATACTTTATTTCCTCTGTGCAAGTGCATTAAAGCATGCATGTGAATACATTATGCAATGCGATGCAGTATCACGTTCCAGGCAGGTAAAGCAGAGAACAAGGGTGGTCGGAAACTGAAGCTGGAATTGGCTGAATAAAATACACGACCTGCATGTGTTGTACTAGACTACCTATTGTTTTAGAGTAAAAAATGCATTGTACTGCTAGAAGTAATTTAAAAAAGACAGTCAAGTGCGGGTAGGACTCGTGCCCTGTACCATTATACCTACAGGTGTTAATATTTTTTTTAAATAATATAAAAATATACCGTTTGAGGCAATTAGCAACTAGCAATACTATAAAGATATAGATGATGTTAATATATTTAACAAATCAATCATCATCATCAGATTGCTAGAGTCCACTGCTGGACATATGCCTCTCCCAAGGCCCGATCTGAGACCACTGAGCACGATCCTCGGTTCTCCAGTCACTTCCACCCGTCTGACGCATTCCTATGATGGCGAGCTAAGTAACTGCTCGCGTATTTATCAGTTTTTTAAATACGAACCTATTAGAAGTCTTCCCGATGACTTATTTCCTGAATAAAGACTTTTGTGTTTCGCACCACGGGCAACACGGGCAGAGAATCCTATGATTAGACTTTTACAAGTTGCTGTAGCTACCTACAGTTATTTTAACATTATTAACATTTTGTCTTCGTTATTATCATAAGTTCCACACCGACCAACTGAATCGCACAACTACTTAGTTGTTATTCTTTATTACCCACATTTATCATCATCAGGTTATTTTTGTCTCCACTGCAGGAGCACAACCCTCTCTCATCTGCCGGAGACAGACGGAGGATTTGGCCCACGCTCCCCGCGCTGGCCAGACGGGTTGGGGAGGCCTGATTGATGTTTTATAATGTTTTCCCTCAGTCGCCTTGTACGACATCCACGGGTAGAGTTGGAGTGGTCCTATTCTACTCTACCGGAAACCACACGGAAAACTTACCCACATTATCGTTTTAAATGACTCTATCCTTTGACATTATTAATAGGTGAACAATAAAATATTCAGAATAACAAACAAGGTTTTTGCGTCTCCTAAAAAGTTGTTGTTTGTCCCTTACGGCAATTTAAATTTCCGTCGACGAATATTAATAATATCAGAATATCAATATCAGAATATTAATATAATAATAATATTTTTATTTCAGGCATAAATACCCATATACAATACAAACAATATAACATAAAACAGAATAATAAAATAAAATACACATACATATTACACTTATTTTCTGTTCTGGTCCTGGTGAACAGATAGCCAGTACTCTACGATGGGACCTGGGGATCCAATGCAAACGACACCGAGAATACCATTACCAGAGCTGCGTGTTCTGTCCCAAAGGAAGCAGTACGAGCTCTGACAACAGCTCGTATTGCTCAGCAGCAACACAAATTATTGCTCGTCATACTTTCTTTTGCTAAAAGCATGTGGTAGGTATGAGAAATCCTAAAAATATTCCCCACTAGCTGTTGCCCGCAACTTCGTTCGCGTGGACAACTTAACATCACAAATTATTATGTATTTCCCGTAGGAGCGGGATGTTTTTTCGGGATAAAAACTATCCTATGTCCTATTCCAGGACCTAACCTATATGTGTGCCAAGTTTCATCACGATCCGTCCAGTGGTTAAAGCGTGATTGAGTAACAAACATCCAAACGTTCAAATATCCAAACTTTCACGTTTATAATATTAGTAGGAAGTAGGATAGGATAGTGAATGAGAGTGGGACTCAAATTGAGCTTATTTTACTTCTGTACAAGTGTTTAGATGCTATTAATATAAAGCGCTCATAAAACTACTGTTTATGCATCGAATTGATAACCCACTTATAAATAGTGGCTTATAAAATGTAGACACACTTCATTCAAATAGGGTTGCCATCTCTAAAATCTGCCAATTAGGTAAAATAGCATAAAAACCCTAGATTTAGAGCTTAAGTACAACCCGGACAAGACAACAGAGTTTATTTTAAGTTACTCAGTAAAATAAAAAATAGTTATAATTTTTTTTATAGATTAACATATTATTAAGGATATTTATTTGTTACAAACAAAGTAAACAATTTTAAATTAAATAAAAACCTTCCCATCATTATATTATAGTTTTTATATAGATACATTGTCTATGATGAAGTATCACTTGATATCACACAAAATAGCAAATGACTTTAAATAAGACATTGTCTTATTTCAATAAACGTTAATTATTTATAGCAGAAAGTTTAAAAATAGAGTAATTATAAGAAAATCAATTATTTACAACAGGTGTACGCCGACCAACCCCTCGTGGTGAGGCATAGTCCCTTAGGACGCTGGCGCTATTACCTCGCAGGATTGCCAGACTTGCACGTTGTGCGAGGTAGGCGCCAGCCCTGAGGTCTCCAGAGGCATAGTTTTAATCAACTTTTTATAAAAAACCTTAAAACTCGAACTACAAATGAAATCCCAGCCCGGAGACGCTCCCTGGACGCCCTGTAAACTGGGACAAAGCCGGGAAACCCTAACAGATGGCAACTATTTACTGGGCATCTTCCTTGAATGTATACAACATTCAAGGAAGATGACCCAGTAATAAATAAAATGTAACCTGGTACCGGTAAGAAATAAGAAATATTTCTTTGTCTTTTCACGGTTTCGAATATAATTCGTCCATGGATTAGAACTCCATTAATTTCTGATGTTTTTGTTTTTATAATTAAACATGGAATTATGTGTCTACAAATAACAAGTCTCTTATTTCAATTATCTCTCTCGCGGGTCTACTGGAAGAAATCTCTCTCAGAGATAAGTTCGCCCTTTGTACTTCTGTTTCTTTTTAATGTATTATTTTTGTTTTATCTGTGTGTGTGTGCAATAAAGAGTTAAATAAATAAATAAATAAAAAAACAAGTTTTCAAAGTTTATTGTATTTTTTCTTTTTGCCAAGTGGCGATGGAGCAATTTTTTATATTAAAATTTGAATTAGGTACTATAGTCGCTGTAAAAGTATGAGTTTCTGAAAAAAATAAGATTAATTCTTTACATTATGTTCGTATGTGGCGTGCGTGCGTGACTGACATGTCCTAAATCGCTATGACTCCGTCTATTGTTGCTACCCACCTTGATTTCTGTACTGCCACGCTCTCACAACCAACCTACAACAACGCTGTATTCCACATTCATTACCCGGTTAAACTCCCAACGTAACATAATCGATATTTGACACGGAGTAATGGAAAATATAGAGGGGTTGCGGACGTTGTAGAGAGATTTCAGTAGTAATCGTGAGGGGAGCGATGAGCAACGAAGACAGCGATATAAGTGAGCGGGAGCGGACGCGGCGTCGCGCATAGTAGGGGCGGGGGCGGGCGCGGGCGGGTGATCCGCTCGGCAGTTCCGCGCTGCGCGCCGCTCGCAGTACCCGTCCGCTATCGCTCTCGCGCCCGCTTAATCATGTCTAAACCTAAACCTAAAGGCGTCCGCGCCAAAAACATGGACAAACTCATAGGCGCTGTACAGGCAAGAGAGTGTCTATGGGATAAGAGCTACAGGGGGCACAGAAATCGATTCAAGTTGGAGCGGTATTGGAACGAGGTGGCGGCAGAGGTGGGGACGACAAGTAAGTAGCGGCTGCGGTTCGCCGAGCGATTGTTGAGGTTAATGCACGGACGGCCATGTTGGGTTCTTGATGATACAAAGCTTAAATGCGGCTTTATGCAGCGCGTACATTGTTGGGCGTTGATGCTTGAATGCATTGCTAGTGGTAGAAATTTGGTATAAAATTTCATTGATTGCAGTCCAGCATAAAGTCGCGTAGCGGAAATCGCTGGAGTCAGAAAAGAACGCAGCCGCTTGAGTCATAATCCCATTGATAAGTTTGTTATTGTATCGCGCAGAGCAAACACATAGGTTAAAAATTTATAGATGATTTATTTTGCGCTTTGCATTGACGATTTATTTGGCATACTAGCTGTGCCCGCGGCTCCGCTCGCGTGGACTACAGTATTAGAAAAAGTTGAAAATTATTCAGAGTTAATTCCCGTCCCTCTTCCCTTCCGCCGCCGCTTCACCCTCTGCTTAGGCTTCGGCTCCGGTTCCAGGTCCAGGTCAAAGCCCTCCCACGCCTACCTCTATTCCCATGCCCGCTATAGCTCCAAATGTAGTCCTACTCATCGCAATTTGAATGGCACCGAACATTATTATACACTTCTTTGTTAAATTGCATACCTACTAATATATTAGAAAATGAATGAGCTGCTCTCGCTTCCCCGTCCACGCCCAGTCCAACTCCAACTCTCACTCCAAGCCTATGGGCCCACGCCCACTAACAGCTAGAGTCCTAACTCGTCGCAATCTGAATAGTACCAAACAAATACTTCTTTATATAGCTTACATAGTAATGTATTTGAAAACTAAAAGTTCTCATAGCTTTTGATTGAGTAAGTCGAATGCGATGAAATAAAGATTAAATGTTAAGTTGAGGTAAGCCCCATGTTTCTGTGAAAAGTCTATTAAAATCCGTTTAGTAGTTTTTACGTGATGCGTGCACAAACTAACAGACAAAAATTTCAAAAATGTTCGAAATGTGTTCTGTTGCTTATCCTTAGATACCCAATTTTATCTTTGCAAATATCTTACAAATACGCGAAGTTTACGATTTTATTTATTAGACTAGCTGTGCCCGCGGCTCCGCTCGCGTGGACTACAGGATCCGCTCCCATTCCCACTTCGCTCCCTATCCGACTTCCACTCAGATTTTAAGTCCAGGTCCAGTATTTCCAGGTCCAGGTCCGGGTCTCCCCTCAACCCTCCCCTCAAACGTCTTTCCCTCGTCTCTCCAAATGTAGTCCTCGTAACTAATCTATCGCAATTTGGTCTTTCCGACCAACATTACTTTGTTGCATACGTATACCACAAATTCATCGTAATCGGGTAACTCAGTCAAAAGTTATGCGAATTTTCAAACACTCAAATTACACTGGTACCATACCCGCTACCGCTCACGAATTCATCAGTCGAACATTTACACCCTACATTCTTCGCAGTGTATGCGAGTTTTCGGAAACTATAAATTTGCATAACTTTTGATTGACTGTACCGATTGCAACGAAATAAAGCCTATATGTTACACCAAATTAAGCCCCATGTTTCTGTGACAAGTCCATCAAAGTCCGATCAGTAGTTTTTAAGTGATGCGTGCACAAACTCACAGACAAACAGATAAACAGACAAACAGAATTTTTTTTCAAAAATGATCGAAATGTGTTCTGTTGCTTATCCTTAGACCCCCAATTTTTTTGCAAATATCTTCAATGTACAGACACGCGAAGTGTACGATTTTATTTATTAGATCAAGGTCGAAGTTAACAAAAGGGAGCACTATGGAAAAAAAAACTCATTTTGGCGAGATAATTAGTCCGGTTTATTTTGTATGGCAGAAAGCACTTCAAAACTATGCATTCTAATTATCATGTTTGACATTTCAGGTCTCAATTGCAGAAAGAAATGGAAGAATCTCAAAGACCAGTGTCGGAAAGAGATCAAGAAGATCCCGAACGTGTCAGAATGGCCTCACTTTCAGAAGCTGAGCTTTATTCACAACCAGTTCTTAGCTGAAGAAGATGATGGAGACGTTGACACCACCGAAGAAGTGTTCAGTGGCTTGGATGAATCTATAAAGACTCCGAAGCTAGGATATACAATGAGAAAGAAACTGCTCATGAATAAGAGACGAACCATAGATGTAGACATGAACAAGCTTATAGAGTTAGTAAGAACGAGAGATATCATATGGAACAGACAGTTGAAAGGGCATCACAATTGGTACAAATTGGACGAGAGTTGGAAGGAGATTGCGTTGGAGCTAGGTGTTACACGTAAGTGTTCAATATTCTTAACAATGTGTCATGACAAATGAACTATTTTTCTGTGATTTACAATTCAATAATCAGAAAAGTTTCTTGGTTTTTTATAAATGTAGCTGAGTACTAAGGAGAAGTTGAGCGAATTGGAACCGACATTATAGTAAGTTGTTGACATATTATACGGTTGTTGTTATTAACTGAAGGGAATTAATATAAAAATGAAGCCAACGGAACATGCCTGTATAAATCGTAGACATAGGAAAAGAAGTGTTCACATTTTGTCTGTTATGAGTAGGTGCAAAAGAAGGAACACGAGTTACCATAACTTAGTATCATCTAATAATATTACATTTATCTTTCCAGGTGATGAAGCAAGACTGAAATGGAAGTACCTAAGAGACCAAGCAAGGAAAGAGGTGAGGAAACAAGAGTCAGAATGGGACTTCCTTCCAAAACTCCAGTTCCTGACAAACCAGTTCAACGACTACGAAGGCAATGAGATTCAGGAACATGACTGGTCAGTCTCGGCCAGTCAAGCCAGCCAGGACTATGATGGTGATCAGAGCACCAGCTACTACCTGGAACCTGCTCCAGAAGATGAGACTATCCCCTGCGATGTAAGCGTCAAGGAAGATGAATTTGACGAGTTTGACACGAAACCTGTGATAATGGAAACTGATTTTTATGACGACGATGATGAGGCACAGAAGAGCATTGGTATAGATTGTGAGGAAGGGGTCACAAAAGATGAGGACATAGGGTTCTTTAACAGTCTCATTCCTCACGTAAAGAAACTAGGGCCAGCTAAGAAGCTGATGCTAAGAATGAAGATCCAGGAATTAGTGTATAATACGGTTTATAGTGAAACTTAGCACTAAACGTTGTTATAGTCGTTGACTGTGTATATAATTTTTAAAAGAAACTTTACCTCAAAATACCTGTCCATTAGAAAATAAAACAGTGTAAGACAGAGCTAAAACAGGTGGTTAAATCAATACTGAGAGGTTTAAATAGGATGGCATGTTTGTTCTGTTTGTAACTTGACCCACCCTATTTTGAACGCAGTATATTTATTGTATTTAACTGTGTCTTTGTATAATAATATAAAAAGCAATATTTTAAATGTGTGCTTCAGAATAGGGAATATAACGTAAGGTTAGTAACAAAACGGTCATTTTGATGCTAAATTAAATTCCTAACATCGATATGATAATAGATAATGCAGAAAAAGCTTTATTATTTAATTTTATACTCCTGAAGTATTCAAAATATTAAATATTTAAGTATGTTTTTTCTACCATTCCAAAGTCTCAATTTGAAGATTTTAATAAGTTAGGAGTAGGTATTTTAAGGACAAATAAATATTGCAGTACAAAGTAAAAAATTTCATCATTTGATAAAAGTCCTATTGGTGCGTAGCGGTGTGAAAGGACCTAATTGTCTGCCGTTCCTATTGGTAAAGACTATTTGGTAGGGCTACTGGGAACACGCGATCGCTTCAGTTTTTTACCTCCTCCTTGGCTTAGTGGCTTTGTCATTCGGTCGATTCCCAGTGGGCGACAGTCAACTTTGTAGGTACAATTCTACAAGTTGATCCCAGTCTGGATGTTATATTTGTGAATTCTCCTATCTTTGTTTAATTTATATAACACAGGATAAAATTCTTGTATGGGATTAGACAAGTGTATATATATTTAAAGGTATTATTAGATATTCTATGCCTATTCTATGTGTATATTGTATTGATTGGCAAATTTGGTGCTTTCTATGCCGAACAGAATATGCATACGTTCCACTATTGGGCTAAGGTTCCCTATGTTTAGTATAAGGACGCGCGAGCCAGTGGAAAGAACCTAAGTTTTAGAAATTATGTATGTGTTATCCTTTACTCAAAAAAATACTGGTACGATAATCCGTACTCCATTTTTAGATATACACATTGATACATGCCTTCGTAACCATTATAATATCAGCCGAACTAAATAGTCATTTTGTACTCTCTAACTGGTTGCATGATGACATATTCTGATAAGGTTCGGCCATACGATAGCCAGTATGACAATGGGCTCGATTCTGAAGGCACAACGTTAAAATTTGACAGCACTAAAACTGTTGCTATCCTTGTCACACAGTATTATGAAGATAAAGACGAAACCAATTTTAGCGCTGTCAAATTGCAAATGTGTGCCTTCAGAATCGGGCCCAATAAATATTTTGTAAAATTAAAAATTAACTAGTCGGTAAAACTGAGTAGGTCATAAAAATAAAACATTACACAATAAGCACATATGTTACTACTTCCGGTTCGCGCTTAAGTGAACGAATACTATAGCCAATGATTAAACCCCAGAGGACTGGATAAATCCTTACGATAGCTTGCAGTATACTGTTAATAGTACAAAGTGGTTTTTTAGTTAGCCGGATATTATCCGAAATGCTTATACGGAGTGGTTTCGTAAACAATAACATCGGGAGCGCGGCTCAAGTCAAAACAGTGATTAATGAAATGATGCAATGGGCTAAAAACGTATGTATTTAGGTCACCTTATTGGGATCAGTAAACATTAGTGCATTTTTGTCCTAATTAGGGTTCGATGACAGGTCTTTGGGTTTGGTGCCTCCAAACGTCCACTGCCGGACATACACCCGGTCCTCCGCTTCCTACCATCTTTTTCAGGTCGTCGGTCCATCTATCGGCGGGCCGCCCACCCTGCGCGTGCCGGTCCGCGATTTCTGCTCCAGGAATCATCCGCCCAAACCCCAACGGCCGTAAAGTCGAACATTCGAAAAGCTTAACACCCCCGGCACTCCATTTAACTACCTACAGCTATTACAGAAGCACCAGTCTGTAAGTACATGTTTGTGTGTGTGCGTAAATTATAGTAAGGCTACTGCATCCAGCGCACGAACATAGTCGATCGAGAGAAGGATAATATAAGTGCTTCTCTTACTAACTTATACCGACGAAATCTCGGTGCCGGTCGATAGCGCGATGGCGTAGTAACTTTGTACCAGCGGGGCCGGCGGCGGCAGCCCAGTAGTGCGTACTGCCAGCTGTGCTCGGTTTTGCGGGCGACGGGGAGGTGAGTGTCGCTTCTTTACGTAGTAATAGTTAGTACTAGCTGTTGCCCGCGACTTCATCCGCGTGGACAACTTAACATCACAAATTATTATTTATTTCCCGTACCAATCAGATGTTTTTTCGGGATAAAAACTATCCTACGTCCTATTCCAGAACCTAACATATATGTGTGCCAAGTTTAATCCCGATCCGTCCAGTGGTTGAAGCGTTATGGAGTAGCAAACATCCAAACATCCAAACTTTCGCATTTATAATATTAGTAGGAGGTAGGATGGTCTGCCTGCTAATAAATAATAGCAAAACAATATGGCTGAACACGGTTGGTCAAATCGACAAATGTTAAATGAATATCGAAAGATTGAAAGTGGTAGGAACTACAGCTAAAGGTCGTATAGGTGGAAGTTTAAGGATTAAATTACTAACGTCCTCAAACAGGCTGGGATCCGCAGTGAGAAGAATAAAAGGAGGTGCATGAAAAGGTTGATGAATGTGAGTGAGGTGTGTCAGGATCGCGCAAAGTCTTTGCTTACCCCTCTGGGACCAAGGCGTGAGCATTATGTGTGTATGTCGAAAGATGGGATCGAAGTCAGGCACATCATGAAATGGTGGCAGATCACGATGTGGCTAGGCGCATCATGATCCGCCTGATTTTATGATTGGCCTGCAACAGCTACATTGCGACGGTTTTGTATACTTACGTTTTTGTCGACCGTACGTAATAAATTCCAGAGTTTAGTCGAAGATAAACAAATTGCCGGTCACACACACACACACTATTATTGGCCGTGATTCGCGAATTAGTTTACATTCACCCGTAAAACACTTTTAGATAATTGACAGCCACTTTGTTATGTTTCTCGTTAACGATATCCGTTGTTAAGATTGTCACTCACATGTTGAGAAGTAACTGAAAAAAGTTACGGTCGGAGTTGACTGACGTTGAGTCTTACACACACTTTCCGATTTAATCTGGAATATGTGTATATTATATCTTCCTTCATATCCTCGCAAAAAGCATATAAACGCTGTTACCCACATGTAATTTTTTTGTTATTGCCAAATTTGAATCAGAAAACAAATATACGTCGAATGATCTGGCTCCAATATCGTTTCTATTAGCCGTAGACACACGGGACCCAGACGATATTTTTATCTCGAATTTTATTTAAACATATTCAATTTAAGATAGAAGAAAAAAGTGTTTAGAACATAGAAATAGATTCGTTGGTTTAGAAATAATATATTTCAGAATATAATACTATAAAGACATATGCCAAACATAACTAAACATTAAGAAATAGAAAACCATTAACACTAAACTACAAATAATAAAGAAAAAAGTTAGTAATGATAAAAACAAAATTAAAACATTAAAAAATACAAAACAAATATACACAGGCACATAAACAATACATTAAATAAAAAGATACAATATAAAACAGTGACTACATCGAAACAAAATGACATAAAAAATAATTACATCGATGTAGTGTTTTAAATGCTTTTTTGCGCCATATATGTAATTCACAAAATGTCTTAAATTTTTGTCACTGTTAGCATTTCTTCTGAAACGCGCAAAAGGGCGGCACTTCTTTCTGCGCCTGCCAAAGTTAGTCAACTGCGCTTAAATTCGTTATAATAGCGGTAAAGGGTCCCCTAGGGAAGAGTTTGAACTGTATCAAACGATTCCTTCTCTTCGGTTATAGACGTCATTTGACGGTACACAAATGTAATTAGTAATAAATCATTATGTGAAAATGGTCCTGACGGTGAGACACATTTAGCTCGTAGAATAAATATTTGGGGGGAAATTTGAATTTGAAATGTTCGTATTTTTTTAAACTTATAGAAGCAACTGGCCAGTGTCTCATACCCACATAACAAACACTTTTTTGAATCTGAGTGGACTTGCGTATAGTATAAAAGAATGTCCTATATATCTGTGCCACATAAAAAAACGGTCAAGTGGGAGTCGGGCTCGCCCTCCGAGGTTTCTGAAAGGAACTCTTGAAAGGAATCGTATAAAAAATTATTTAAGTAAGTTTATTCAGCACTCAATAAACTTTGTCTTAGGACCGACTAAATTTGTTTGTCTTTTGGTGATTTCTAAAAAAACTGCTAGTTAGAGACATCGTTTTATTTTTCCTGTTTTAGTTTTCCTAATCGCAGATAGGGGTATTTATTTAGACATTTCTCATCATAAGTCGAAAACTAAGATTATTTTAGAATGTACAAACGATGCCGTCATATGATACTCCAATTGGCCTAGTAACCACACTTAAAAAATTTGCCCCCTGCATTTCGCCCCCTTTTGCTTTTCTAATAAACACTTTTGAAATTCATTCATCTATCATCATCATCATCATCAGCCTAAATACGTCCACTGCTGGACATAGCCTCCCCAATAGAATACTACTTTTAGTAAGTTGTCCATTGGGGGATTTGCCATAATCACCACGCTTGGCACGCTGCGGATTGGTGATCGCAGTAATGATCTTAACATACACACACAGGAGAATGCTGCTGCCCAACCTTGGTGCAATCCCTTAGTCGACTTGACGACACCCACGAAAAAAATAGGGGTGGCCCTATTCTAAGCCGGGAACCACACGGCAGTATTATATACATATAATAAAATCGTAAAGACTAAAAAGTCTGTATATTGAATATATAAAAAAAAACGAATAAAAATAAAAGTTACTTAAAATAAGTAACTGAACATGTTGAGTACAGTTTTTAAAATTCTTGTTTGCAATAAAGTTTGGCAAACATTATTTAAAAAACCTATTCCAAATTTCAAGTCAGACGGACAGACGGAAGAAGTCGCACCATAAGCGTTTCGTATTTTATTTATTTTGGTACGGAACCCTAACAAAACTGCTTGTATTAGATACACTCCAATTAGCACTCTTAAAGGGCTTGGGTTTCACCCCCTATTTCCGAGCGTCGCTTTTCTTCGTGTCACGAAAATAGCGAGCAAAGCAATTGACATCGTGATATTTATGGTTTTCGGAAAACAAATAATTTGGATACCATTTTTGTTCATTTATTCAAATCATATCAAAATAGGTTTTTAGGGTAGCTTTGTACGTGGGACAGCCGTACAAGTTCTCTATCACAATGTTAACTATATGCTTTAAAATATAAGCTAATAGCATTTTCGTAAAAGATATGTAAATTTTCACTTTTGCACAATACTTATCTCTTTTCTGCATAAACATATGTTTTTCATCGGATACGCATACGTAGATTTAGATAAAATATGTCTCCAAAAATTTGTAACAATATGGACACGATTTCATTATTTGGTATTACACTTTGGTAATGAAACGGACTTATAGGTTATGAAACCAATTTTACGAGAATTTTTTTTTTATCTAAGTCTATTTATGTGTAGTGTACTCATATGTCTTCAATCCGATAAAAACACAAATAAGGAATATTATTGCCATAATAAATTATTAAATTAAACGTCAATAAAAAAAAAATATTTTTTACAATATTAGTCAAACCCCCCTCGTACCGACTCCCGCCCAAACGTCCCCATGACACTCGCAGCATTTCCCCGCTGAATGGCGAGGGACATGTGCTGCGCGAGGAAATTACCGGCGCGCGGGTCGCCGCCTCGCTCCCTCAGCCGTCGCCCCACTTCGCGGACGAAGCTCTTTGCTTCAGAGCCCCAAGTCTCCGCCGTCTCGACAGCAATCGGCACGAAGTCATACGCCGATTCCAGGGCGGCATATTTCACGCTGAAGTGGCAGTGGGCTGGTCACATCTGTCGGAGAACCGATTACCGCTGGGGTAAACGAGTTCTCGAGTGGAGACCACGACTGGGCAAGCGTAGTGTGGGACGCCCCCTGGCTAGATGGAGCGACGATCTGCGTAAGGCGGCTGGCAGTAACTGGATGAGAGGAACCGAGGATCGGGTTCAGTGGCGCACCTTGGGAGAGGCCTATGTCCAACAGTGGACTCTTTGGGGCTGATGATGATGATGATGATATTTCACGCATATGTCATATACATGACAAATTACATATTTTTACGACAATGCCAACACACTGAAACAAATGCTGTTTAACTAAGTGGAATTTTGTCTTGATTGCCGTAATCATTTCTATTATCATTTGTAACAAGATCGTAGTCAAGTTAACAAGCTGAGTTACTTCAAGGAAACAAGGTCTTGGGCGCTTGTATGGAGTTAAGGTTACTGATCACGAACAAGATGTTATTCAAATCAGCAATCGGTTTATTTTTCAGTGCAGAGCTCTCTGTACTCAATTATTTACAAAATACTTTCAAACTAGCACACAAGCAAAATATGCAGCTATTTAATAGCTTAATAGGTGGTTGTATAGTGGGGATATATCGGTGTTGGGTGCACTAACACTGATATACGCCCACTACGGACCTATTGTATAACTTAAGACTGCATATTGTGGAAGGAACTACAGCTAGAGGTCATCCTAGGAGCACATTCAAGAATCAAATTGGTGACGTCCTCAAATAGACTGGGGTGCGCTGTGAGATGAATAAAAGGAGGTGCATGAAAAGGTTAATGGATGTGAGCGATGCTAGTGATTGTCAGGATCGCGCAAAGTGACGATACATTTTCTCTGTCTACCCATCTGGGACCAAGGCGTGAGAATTATGTATGTATAGCTGCAAATTTCGCCAGTGTGCCAGTTGAGCTAACTCTGGATGCTATATCGATTCGATTTACCCTGTCAGTGACTTCCAAACTAGCTGTAAGGTATTCTATAAATGTATGCTTATTTAAAATCGACGATATTGATTTGACTGCATAAACACAACGTCAATTATATTTTCCAGACAGATTAGCTGAGTGACTATATTTATTTATAGCTGAGATGTTGGTGCTACTCACTGTAGGTTGGAAGAAAGAAGGTCAGATATATTCATGTCAAATTACATAAAAAACTATTGAACCGTTTAAAAAAACAAACATTATTAAATCATTTATTTGGTCTGCTGAAAAGCAGCATTATCTAAGTTAGATTATTTTTCAGCAAGACTGATACTCTTTCACTTGATATTCGATCAAACGTATTTCGAAGTGACGTATGGACAAAAAAATACTGCATTTCATTCGTTCCTCACATTCTAGAGCTAGATTTCTTCGACGCGGTGCTAATTAAGACAGAAAAGAAGAAGAATCACATACAAGATAACATAGCAATGGGATGAGTCACGTGTAAGCTAGTACCTACAAATATGTACGTAGGTTTTATTCGTAGAACGCGAATTGGTACATTTATTAATGCAAACATTTAAATCATGATTCGCGCGTAAACATGCGTGGGCGCAGCCGGCACGTTTGATCCGGGAAGTCGAATGCTTGCAATAAACCCGGCCGCGGTAGTGGAAAATATCACCTTACGTGCGAGGGGAAGTGTGACGTCTCTATCCTGCAGTTAACAAAGGAACAAGTAAACATTATTGAATAGTGACGTCAAACCTTCGTACTTTTACGTCATACCTTTCTATTTACAGATAAGTAAGTTTCACAGAGAAAGAAAGTCTTCGGTTGTAAAGAAAAAAAATCGATTCTGACAGTAATTCCAGACCGTACTTGCTTGAATACGGAATTTTCGTTACTAGCTGTTGCCCGTGACTTCGTCCGCGTGGACAACTTAACATCACAAATTATTATGTATTTCCCGTAGGAATGGGATGTTTTTTCGGGATAAAAACTATGCTACGTCTATTCCAGGACCTAACCTATATATGTGCCAAGTTTCATCACGTGGTTGAAGCGTGATTGAGTAAAAGACATCCAAATATCTAAACATCCAAATATGCAAACTTTCACATTTATAATATTAGTAGGATTGGGCAATTTGACACTTTGTTATCTGTACATTAATCTAAAAAAGAGACAATTTCAGTCAGTTTGCTTCTGGAGATCTGAGAACCAACAAACTGATTTAGAAAATCTCTAAATCAGACTTGTTCTACTTGTAATTATTTAAAACAGTAATTTCCATAAGAAAATCGAATGACTGTTGAAAAGCCGCGGGATGCGATGCTAGTGATAGTATAATACTGTCACCACCTTGAGAAGCTACGGATGGACAGGATATCGTATACGAAGTAACACACCGTGAATTACAATAAAACATTCACGCATTTCACTTAATAATCTTTTGAATTTGCGAACGCAATATCGTAGTATGATCAGCCGATGCGATGCACACGATAATCGTTGTGAGGTTCGTTCACCTTATAAATGCATGTAGATTTGGATATATTCATGATCGGTAAGAACAGAAGCGGCAAAACATTAATCTTAGTATAATCTTAGTGCATTTTTATCTTCAAATACAAAGGGGGACCGAGTTAAGGTACCGTCGACGTAATGTGACAGATACGAGTATATCATTGTAATTGAAAGTTTGACATTAGGTATTCCATAGTTTGACGTTCCTCCTAGGTTACCGCAACTTTCCCCAAATCCCTTTAACTCCCCCAATTTAGTCTATCGCCAAAATGAGTTCCAATTTGAAGGCTAAAAGTGTTTTCTTATTCTTAATCCTAGCTGGAGAGGAAGATTCTGCGACTTCTACTCTAGAAAAGTGGGATTTTTGTGCATTTCCCCTAGGCCACTACATAAGTTCATCATCATCAACCTGAAAAAGTCCATTGCTGGATATAGGTCTGTCACGCCACTGAACCCGGTCTTCAGGTCTTCTTATTTAGTCACTGCGAAGGAACTCCAGTTTCCTGGACTAAATTAGTACCAAGTGTTTCTCGTTTTGAAGAGCCAGGTGTCGTAACAGGCACATGAGACTATTAAGTCTGCAGGGTAGCAAACGCATTTGAATTTTTTGGCCTCTGTCTGTATTATTGCAAAAAAAGGCTGCGGGTGTTCATAGTAGCCTCTATTGTCAGAAGGGCCCATATAATTAACACTGAAGTTTTTAAGACAACACAAGATTTTTTGTCTAGTCCTTGACGTTTCAGTATTTCACAAGTGGGCAGATGTGTTGGCCATCGCAATACAATAATGGCAGCTGCTGCGGATTAGGACTTGGGAGTGTCTGTCATGAGTCATTCATAAGCTCTCTATCATATTACTCAAGTAGCAGAGATCACACGCAAGCACACTGCTCCGGTATTTGTTCTGATGTTTGCATCTCGCTTTTAGCTTTAATCTCGCTCAATATATAGACGTATTTATGCACCACGATTCGTATGTATCCACGACGATTCTCATCCAGTTGTTTACAGTCCCCAGTATTGAGGTACATACTTACGTTAACAATGAACACATATCTTTAAATCTATTGCGTAGTTCCAGCACGTGCCAGCAAAAGAAGTACTCCGAGCAAACTCAGAAACTTTTCCTCGATCTTATATGAGTCTTGATTTGTATCTGTCATCTATCATTTTGCACTTCTGTTTACCAAATCCCCTACTCTCTGAATGCACTTCATTATTTATTGCTATCAAATCGAATGCATTTCCAAAGTTAAACACATATCATGTCCATTTCTTGTTATTTATTACTCTCTCATATTGTTGCATGAACCTGTATGATCGTTCTATGGATTCGTAGTTTCATTGATTGCTTTGATTGTGTTACGTACAGCTTTTGGCTGAGTTTCAATCATGTAGTGAGTTATTGTAACTATTGTAAGTATATTTTTTCATTCATACTGTTTATAGCTTTGTTTTATTCCTTCCTTCTTTGAGAATCGACTCGATTGTATTGTTATTGAATACGAATTTTATACAAGCATAATGGGAACGTGTATCCCGTGATCTTTTAAACAGATGTTAATCTTAACTGGTATCAAGTTCTTTGTCTGATTTGTTACTTAATAAAGGAAATGAAAAAAAAAGAGACATAAGTATTGAGTTTTGAAATTTATTAGTTTAATGAATTTACTAGATATTATTAGTACATATTACATACAGTCTCATTCCGAATTAAGTAACAAGCCTAGCACCTAATACAATGATGGTAAAGTTTAAAGTTAAATACTGAGTGATTTGTCGGTTAGTGATAGACGGGTTACCAACCGACATACCATTAATTAATCCATAAAAAGTTGGTCACCTAATACTAAAAGTTCATATTACTAACCAACCAACTTGGCTGGTTGGTGGTTAAGAAAAAAATTACTAACCATCCAACCAGGTGGACAGTGGTGTGAAAAATAAATTTGGGGAGGTTTTTTTTAGTAAGAAACATGCTTGTCCATAAAAAGTTTTAAGGTTTGCGAGGTCCACCAACCTAGCACTTGGCCTGCGTGATAGAATTTGGTCCACGCAGCGAGTACTGCCGTACTGCACTGTGGTACTGTTGAAATAATTATAAAGAAATACAGATTGCTTTTTTTTGGTTCACGCAACAAATGAAAATTCCTTTGAGCCAGTTCATACTCAGCCACAGAACTTGACCCGATGATCTAGAAACCGTCCACAAATCTCCTCAACACATAAAATCCGACCGGACGGACGGACGGACGACCTTGCTTGGCCATACGGCGCTTATAGCCGGCGCCCGGCGATGTTTGGTAAACAATGTCTTAAAATTAAATGAGTTACGATTTTTATATACAAATTTTAATAGACGCAAAAAAATTAAAGTACCTGCTACGTCTCGATAAAAGTTATTTTAGGGCAGATTATTCTATATACAATTCATATATATTCATTCAATAAAAATTCCGGGCACTATTAGCTTCACCGAGTCAGGCGGGGCTCTGACGAGATAAACAATTATTTCCCTAGATAATCGTGATACCACAACACGGAGGCGGCGATGTTGTTCACATCACGTCAAGGGGTATCACGGAGCGAAAAGCTGGCGAAGGAAAGTCGCTTTGCGACACTAGATTGCGCAAATTAGCAATACATTGTCTCTGCCTACCCCTCTGGGACCAAGGCGTGAGCGTTATGTATGTATGTACAATTCATAAATAATTGAAATATCTTTTTTAAATGTTTACAACTGACCGGAAGATCGTGGGCGGGTAGCAGCGTCACCGCAGTGCGAGGCCTAGTACTGCAATGGCCAACCATGAGCAGCAACAACATTTATTTTGTAGTAGCTTTCATTGGGGAAGGCCTATGTCCAGCTGTGGATGTCGACAGGCTGATATGATTAATGTTTAAAAATAATGTTCAATTCAATTCAAATATTCTTTATTGTGCACCAAAACATATACATTTTTAAATAAAAACAAAACTTACATAGAAGGATGAATTTAGTGTACAACGGCGGCCTTATCGCTTTCAGCGATTTCTTACAGGCAACCTTTTAACATGTTTAACCTTTTAACATTTTCTGTTAACATGTTCGTGGACAACAGCCCGCGTGATGTTATTTTGTGGTGCGACATTAGACGACGAATCAATATGAAACACAGCGTCCATAGACGTACCAGAGAATACTCTAGTTTAGCTTCGACCGTAAAATAGAGCACGGCTGGCAATAGGTACGCACTACTGGGCTTTTTTATGTAGGCAGTTTATGTTTATGTCTTAATGTTTAGTCTTATGTTAATGTTTAGGTCTTATTATCACCACAGAAAAATTACAGAAAATTTTTAACCAATTTTTTTTTAATAGTTATAAAATAAGTTTTCTGAATAGGGCAACACTAACGATTTGTGAGGAAGGTATAAGCTGTTCCCAGTTGGCAACACAGCTTCTGTTTATTATTCAGCGACCCAATTCACCTCACAAGCTCTCTTAAAATATAACACTGTTTTCATAAAAAAAAAACGTGTTGAGATCAAACTAGTTCATATATTTCTGTTCGGACAGAAATATCTACCTTTGACAACTAGAGCGCGTAATATCTGATATACTCTAGTACTATCCGTAGTGTACAGTGAAAAGCACAAATGTAACAGATACTTATAAACAGCTTATCAACAGGGCGCAGACAGAATACATATTATTAACAGTAAGTGCTATTATCTAAAATACAAACTCACGTGCGAGTCTCACTCAGGTGACTTTACTCACTTCGAGACCTAATCCACTGGCATTCTGTAAACATTCTAGAGCACTGTCGACTGTTCACTTCACTTGAATAGTGCTCTAGAATGTTTACAGAATGCCAGTGGATTAGGTTTCGAAGTGAGTGAAGTCACTTGAGTGAGACTCGCACGTGAGTTTGTATTTTAGATAATAGTACTACAGGGTGCTGATTCTCATAGCAAAACAATTGTAAGGCAATAGGATAGAGACTACCTATATTTGTTTTTCTGTTAGTCCATCTATTGCTCCTAAAGTATTTTCCCCAGGAGCAATAAATATCCATTTATTACTACTAAATCCAACATGCTTTATAATGTAGTAAATAATGATGTTTTGGATAATCATGTCAGCCTTTAGACGTCAACTGCTGGACATAGGACTTTCCCAATGAACGCCACCACATCCAGTCCTCCGCCCTCCGCATCCAGCCGCTTCCGGCCACCTTCTTTAGGTCGTCGGTCCATCTGTTTTGGATAATGTAGTAGAAATATGTGGATATGTATTGCTCCTAGGGGAAATACTTTAGGAACAATAGATGGACTAGCCGGTTCTTTTGTATTGATTTGATGAATTTTTGTAACTAAGGTAGCTTTAACCCTAGCGAGTCTTTTATTGATCCATCCATAGAGCTTTCGCCATAGTGTTAATTCTGCCTAATTCTAAGTACAATATAAGTAGAGCCCAACGGCCTCGCGCGCAGCGACGGCAAGAGGCCCGACGGAATGACGTTGGTGCCCTGGCAGGTGGGTCGACCCTTAGTCTGAGACGCAACATGCGTCGACACACTTGCACCGTCCCACCTGAGCTTGACATCAATTAGAGCAGGAGGAGCGGCTGCAACCGCTGAGGCCGCGAAGCGCCGAAAATACTCTTGTCTTGGTGACAGTTATGTTTTCGTTGCGTTTGCGGTCGAAACGCTTGGTCCGTTGGGACAAGACGCCCACCGCTTGCTGGGCCAGTTAAAAAAGAAACTCATAGAAACCACGGGCGACCATAAGGCTGGCTCGTTCCTCAATCAGCGTATAGGCATTGCAATACAGCGAGGAAACGCAGCCAGCATTATCGGTACCCTACTGCGTGGTGGCAGCGATCTAGGGGACATTTTCCATTAGGTTTTCTAACTTTTAAATGTTAGTAATTGAAATAATTAATATATTTGCTTATTGTAAATATATATATAGAGAAATGTTAAGTATGAGTTGACACTTGACAATCCACAATGCTACAGATGAACATTTTCATTTACTTATTTCAAAGCTAATTTTACGCAGCATCTAAATGTTGCCACTAGACGCCATCGTAATCTTTGACACACTAACGTATAATACTTGTATTTTTTTTCTAATCAATGTTAAGACACGTAATTTTTTAGTAACTTATTATTATTAAAGCTGTTTATAATTTTATTTTTTCTAGAAGCCCTTGGTTTAAGTACCTACAACTAAAATTACACTTTAACTTGATATAACTTAAATTAAATTGGATTTATTTTTGCATTTTTTTAAATTAATTCTGACATTTATATTTCATTGATATTTTTATTGTACAATCGACAAAAAGGAAATTTGACTTCCTACTACTAATTATGTATGGAATGTATACCTATTTCCGAAATAAATAATTTTCAATTTCAATAACTATGTTTACACAATATCCGTGGGATTTAAAATCAGAGTTATATATACTCAATGCTCATAAAGACGATTAACCTATTACGCCGTCTTATTTTTACAGTTTTGTCTGCGATAGTACGGTTTTGTGACAAGATTATTTGGCACATGTTTTGCCTCCCACATTTTGAATGGGCAACGACGTGAAAATTGTTTCTTAATTACATCTCAGTTTTTTTATTGAAAAATATACTTCAACATTGTTATTTCTTGACAATAATATGTTTTGTTTCTGGCAACGGTTACTTTAGTATTTGTTGACAACTTTATTATACCTTGATGGGTGTCTTGTCTACTAATTTGTTTAATAAAAAAGATTCTACTCAATCTAAAAATATTTACGGTATACGGTGGTGCATTAACTGCATACGTATGTAAATCACTTCTTTTATAGTTGGAATCCTGTTCTCATATTCACACATGTCGAAGTTATGCGTGAAAATGCATTTGTTTTATTTATTTATTATTTAACTTATCAAAAAGCGTTAATGGGATCCAAGGGTTATCCGTGGGCGGGGGAGTTCGTTATTAAGTTAGTATTAGACTATGCCGTGTGGTTTTCGGTAGAATAGGACCACTCCAACTCTTCCCGTGGATGTCGTACAAGGCGACTAAGGGAATACATTATAAAACATCATCAGGCCTCCCCAACCCGTCTGGCCAGCGTGGGGAGTGTAGGCCAAATCCTCCGTCTGTCTCCGGCAGATGAGAGAGAGTTGTGCTCCTGCAGTGGAGACAAAAATAACCTGATGATGATGATGATGTATGTAAATCACTGCTGTTATAGTTGGAATCCTGTTCTCATATCCACACATGTCGAAGTTATACGTGAAAATACATTTTGTTTTATTTATTTATTAAGGGTTATCCGTGGACGGGGGAGTTCGTTATTAAGTTAGTATTAGACAATGATAATACAACAAGAAAACTTACAGAATATAGCTCAAGTTTTTGTTAATGTTAACATTTGTTAATATATTCTTTCAAGAATGTTCTAAACCTTGGGTCATAAACATCGAATCATAAACATACTCTTTATTGAAGTTGTTTAAAAATAAAATTAAACAATTAGGTATCTTGAATATTTTCACCGTTTCTCTAAATTGATTGTGGGATACCCATATCCACCGATATTACTTAGGTAACGTTAGTTAAGAATACCCTCACCAGCTGAGATTGTGAACCAATCAAATTATTTAAATAGGAGTGGTATTCGAAATAAAAGATCAGAATTCACTGATACCTCCTCCAGTACCTACACATAGTTTTATTTGGAACCAAGCATCCCTAAAACTTCTACCCATATGATTATGATCGGGATAAAAGTGGAATTAAGAGTGAGTAGATAAGCGAGCGGAGCCGCGGGCACAGCTAGTAATATTATATAATCGAAGGAATCTCTTCCAATGAATCTCAGATGACTAACAATACTTCTGTTTCTGAAAATGTTCGTCTCTTGTTTCCTGCATGTTAAATGCTAGAGTTCGTGCATTTACATAACTAAAGCCTTTTCACACCAGCGCTATAGCGGAACGACAGCGGGATAAGCAACGATCTCTATGTACTACAAGATGGAGCGTTCCAAACAATCGCTCTGTTCCACGCAAGTAACCACAACTCTTTCACATTTACAATGAAACTTGTGTAGTTACTACGCAGAACATTTAATTATTACTAAATATTGACGCTACGGTTAAATAATGTCGATATTTAGCAAATAATTAAATGTTCTGAGTAGTAACTGCACAAGTTTCAAAGTGAATGTGAAAGAGTTGTGGCTACTTGCGTAAAACAGAGCGATTGTTTGGAACGCTCCATCTAGTAGTACATAGAAATCGTTGGGGATAAGTGAACTCGGGCCGCTTGTTTGTCGTTTTCTTACTTCTGATGAACCACATTAAGTCCGCATTTGTACACAGTTTAATTCCTATTTTATTATTGTTGTTGTTGTTATTTTTGGTACAATAAAGCGTTTACGTACATACATACATACATACATACATACATACATACATACATACATACATACATACATACATACATACATACATACATACATACATACATACATACATACATACATACATACATACATACATACATACATACATACATACATACATACATACATACATACATACATACATACATACATACATACATACATACATACATACATACATACATACATACATACATACATACATACATACATACATACATACATACATACATACATACATACATACATACATACATACATACATACATACATACATACATACATACATACATACATACATACATACATACATACATACATACATACATACATACATACATACATACATACATACATACAGAAGAAGGAATGGCGGTAAAACGATTTCTACCATAAACTGCAATTTAATTAAACTTAATAAACATATGGTTTACCCCCGGAACTAAAACAAGTTAATAGAATTACCTAATCACCTATTACTACAGTAGCACCAGCCACGATGGTAGCCTGCAATGAATTGTGGCGACTAAGGGGCTGAATGCGTACAAATTGCTAAAGTTTGGCTTAAGCAGCGCCGCCCCCGTCTGTACAAACTCCGCCAGCACCTTAGAAATGAATGAGACAGAATGGTGAAGTAAGAGCGACACGCATGCCCACGACGTGCAATATATTGCAAAAACTGTCAAACGCTTACTCGTTTCGCGCCGAGTCAAGTTCGGGAAAATACCGACAAAAAACCTCAAAAGTGTCATATCTATTGCCCGTTTTAAAACTGTATATCTTCACTAGAAACGTGACCACGAGGCAAAAACAGTGCGAGGTAAGGGCGCGAATGTGTCCGAAAATCGACACGCGCGAGACTGAAGTAAACCAGTGATGTATCCCTTTACCCATATCCGTTTCTGTAGCCAGCACGCTATCGACCGAGAAAGAAAAGCACTTCTGTTGCTGATGTATAACGTTGTCCCTCTCTCAATAGACTGTGTTCGTGCGCTGGGTGCAGTAGACCTTCAATAATTAACGCACACAGACAAACGTGTATGGACAGACTGGTGAGCTTGGACTAGTAGTAGGTAATTATATCTGTTCGCCTATATGCAGTGCCGGGGGTAAGCGCGTGATGTCAAGAAAACCTTGCCGCCTCGCAGCCGCCGGCCGCCCGCTGACGCGTTATTGCCGCACCCTTTCACAGCAATGTGTGGAAACTTTATTGTAGTTTGTATAGTCCACAGAGACGGGGTCACTTGCGTGCGTCTATTCTAGTCTCAGTAAGAAATAGCAGCGGACACTGAGACGTCTCCGACTTCCCTATGCCTTTTGTATTCGCATTTTACGAATATTTGACACGAGTGCCTAAGCTTAAACGTCGAAACAACGCATCTCTGATCGCATTAGATATCTTGTATAATAATAATTTTTGTTGGTAAAAATATTTACAGTCAAAAGGAGAAAATCATTATTAATTTTTTTGTGTCATCATCATTATCATCAGCCTAAATACATCCACTGCTGGACATAGGCCTCCCCAATAGAATACCACTTTTAGTAATTTGTCCATTGGGGGATTTGCCATAATTACCACGCTTGGCAGAAGGGTTGGTGATCGCAGTTATGATCTTAACATACACACACAGGAGAACGCTGCTGCCCGTCCCTGGTGCAATCCCTTAGTCGCCTTGACGACACCCACGGGAAAGATAGGGGTGGCATAATTATTTTTTGTGTATAAATTTCTTATTTCGTATAAATTACAGTTATAAGTAGTTTAATTAATCTTCAAATTAATTATATTGTACATGTCATGTAATTAATACGAAATAATGTAATTAGAAATGTATACAAAAAAATAATAATAATGGCTTTATCTTTTAGGAACTCGTAAACTAAGCAGAAGGATTTAGAAATAAGCGATTTCTTTAATTGGTTTTAAAATCGTTGGGTGGAACCTGCAATTTGTAGACGTCTCGGGGTAAACGATTAGGTATAAATAAACGGTCGATGCGATATAACGACCCTTCCGATCTTTTATGTAGGTTTTAGTCCGCCTTAGTGCGCAATTTTATTTTATACATACTTACTTACATACATACATACATACATACATACATACATACATACATACATACATACATACATACATACATACATACATACATACATACATACATACATACATACATACATACATACATACATACATACATACATACATACATACATACATACATGAAGAAATAAACAGTTACACCGGCTACTGACCCTCAATTAAAAATCTTAAACCTAAAAAAAATAACTTGTCCAACATGTACTCGTACTTAACAATTATGCTATCTAAGAAGAAATGCGTTAGACGAGAGGGTAAAATAAAAATAAATGTTTTGTGTGTGTGCGGTGCAAACTAAATAAAATAAAAAAAAAATATTGTTTCTCATGTAAGTGACATTGTCTTAATGAGAATAAAAATCTTTAAACCTAACATCTATAGTGGAAAAACAGACAAATAAAAGTTGAGTTTTATAAGTATGGTGTTGGCAAATCACCGATCTCACTGTGCACATTCTTTATTTTTTAATAATTTCCCCAACACAGCATAACCACACTAAAACACTGTTAACACTACAAACAATATACAGCACTATATAGCTCGGGTTAATTAGTTACTTCGTTTCACGAGTCACACAAGACTACCTTATTAAGAATGCCTTATTTAGCAGGAAATTCACACTAACTCAATTCATTAGTTCCAAAAATTGCCACCGGGCACAGGTATAATTATTTGTTCTGCCAAAAGTACTACCGCGGAATTCAGTTGATGACTTGATTATTTAAACTACAAAACCACTATTACTAAATATTATTTAGATACACAGTTTCAATTTTAATTGAATACCGTAGTATTGCAAAACGTAGTATTGCAATAGAACTGTAGAGAAGCAGAGATTATAGAAAATATATAATTTGTTTCATTAATAACGAAAAAATGGGATGTCAAGGGCCGCCCTACAGATATAGGTAAGATCTCCTCCAGTTAAGCAGAGTTTCTGATGGTGCCGAGGAGGACGCTCTCTGAATATATATTGATAAATGAAAATTTATATGTGTAAATTACTTTCAACCCAAAAAATCCAGTTAAGTACACTCTTATTGCACGATAACAAATACGCAGATAATAATAATAAAGTAGCTTACAAAATTCTTCCGGACAACTTTTGGGTAGAGGATAAGAATAGCAGAGAAAGGTGGGTTGTGCAGCTCGAAACACACAGGTGGCGAACGCGTGGCGGTAGCGGTACACTTCATACAAATCCCGCTTCCCGCGGCGGTACTCTGTGTAAAGTTGTTATTCGGTTCCCAAACTATGGAATGCGAACTTCCAAGTTTATAAATGAAAATGCGTACATACTGGACACTCGCTATATTCGTACTGAACCCCCGCCGAGCGGGCGCAGCCGCTCCGTGTGACTTACATCTACCCTCAATCTACTTACAGTCTCATACTAAATCGAACAATACAAAAATCCGGAGCACGTCTCCGCCACGCATTCGCTTTCTGTGTGTTTCGTGCTTAAATAAAGGTAGGGGTAGAATTTTAATGATGATAAGAACATACAAGAAAAATAAATAAGAAGATACTCTAAGACAAGATACATACTTATCAAACGATATCACAGATATCGCTTAAGGTTACAGATATCTAATGCGGTATCTAATGCGCCATAGAAAACATTAAATAATGTTCTATTAAAGTTATTAATGAAAATTCCTGCTGAAAAATGTTTGCTATGCAAGAATTTAGTCGAGGCGACCTCATATCGTCTTGACATATGAACAAATTGCTACGTTGAAAACGTATTTTACACTAGAATAAAATATCAGTCATCGAAGGTAATTTCCACAAGACTCGCAAACAGAATACGGACGCACATGTTTTTTTACTAGCAACGAGAATGCAGTATGAGTTTAGAATGTTATAGATACGACAAAATGTTATAAATATGTACTGTGGCGGAATGAAGAAGTTGGTCAGTTTTCAATGTTATTCTTTTAGCATGTCGCGAGCACCTTTTCAAACTGCGCCACAAAACTGACTGTTGTATGGAAAATTATGTTTGATTGTTTGATAACAAAGTTTAAAGGACAATGCCCAAAACCGGGCTAAAGTGCGTCTTCACCATTCATGTACTAAAAATATTGGTCTAAATTATGAATCCCATAATTTTTTAAAGCCAAAGCAATAAGATTTTGTGTGTACGTCCTCTCCTTCAGTGTATTTATTTTTATATTTTCTGTGTACAATAAAGTTATAATAATAAGAAAATAATTAAGATCTTTTAAATTTAACTATAATAATGATTTCGGCAATTGGAGTAGTGAAAGCAAAATTAAAATCGATATAATATTAATAATCGATAATTGTAAAAAATATTTGATACTGCCTTTCAGTTACTTAACACAGTAACTGCAACGGAGATTTCATTCTAAGTAAGATTATTCAAATTTCCCGTCAAATAGTTAAACGATTTTCTTTTTATAATAATCCTTAGTATATTTCCTGTCTTTTGGCACGAATTTGGTGCAAACGCAAGTACAGCCCCACTCCCATATAATTTTGGGCTTGGCCTTTAGTATCTGTAACATTGACTGTACTTTTTGCATTGGTTCAAGCAAAATAGACTTTAAGATGACCCGCGCTAGTTTAACGTTGTCCGCAAAATAAAGCACGGCGTGTAGTCCGGCTTGAGAAGAACTTATACGTTGACGTATAATACTAATATATTATCTTTGATAGTTCCTAAACCTCATACCATGAAGCAAAATAATTTTTCGTAGCTCATAGTTTCACTTCAAAGTATTCTCCTTCATGATTGACACTAATTGGTTATTAAATTAGATAACAGATGCACATTTTAAAATCATCTGTTATCTTATTTAATAACCAATTAGTATCAATCCTGAAGGAAAAAAGCTTTAGGTGAAACTATGAGCTACGAAATATTATTTTGCTTCATGGTATGAGGTATAGGTCGTTAGACTCAAGTGCCAGAATCAATTGTTAAGTTTTCTATGCCAGAGGTCGTAGGGTTCGATTCCGACTAGGGACAGACAACTTTGTAATTGTAGTTCGTCCCAGTCTCGATGTTATATTTGTAAATTGTCCAATCCATGTCTAATTCCCATAGTACGGATTAGACTAGTGTATGTTTTTATAAAATATTTATTGCTGCTCGCCGATTATGTATTTAATAATATTTATATCTTGTAATCAATTTCCCCATCAAACATCAAAATTAATATCCATGAGAAATATTAAAGTCGAAATGTAGTGCGGATGATGTTTTATAGTCCACTAATATTTACGGAAAGCGGTTAAAGAGCTATGCGATTTTATGAGTAGTATATTACGATTACAACGCATTCAACTTGGAAGTAAAATCATTAGATGAGAATAAACGCTTTTGTTTTAAGATAGGTACTTAGACTGATATCAGTATGTGAAGGGTACAGGGAAGAACACGTCTTATCACAAATTCTTAGAGTTTAAATTACCACAAAATATAAATAAAAAGTTCATTACAGCCAACGATCTCTATGTACTACTAGATGGAGCGTTCCAAACAATCGCTCTGTTCCACGCAAGTAGCCACAACTCTTTCACATTCACAATGAAACTTGTGCAGTTACTACGCAGAACATTTAATTATACGCTACGGTTAAATAATGTCAATATTTAGTAAATAATTAAATGTTCTGCGTAGTAACTGCACAAGTTTCATGGTGAATGTGAAAAAGTTGTGAGTACTTGCGTGGAACAGAGCGATTGTTTGGAACGCTCCATCTAGTAGTACATAGAGATCGTTGATTACAGCAGCAATTTTTTTTAATATTAACAATTTTAAAAAATGCGGCGAAAATTAAAAAAATAACTGTTAGGACGGTGTTATAAAAATATAATGTTGATATACACATTAAAACTATCCACGCATACTACGCAGTTTCAACAATTTTCATAACAAATTTTCCCTTCGTCCAATTTTATAACAAACAGGAAACCTTTAAACTAAATAAACCGGAGCTTCATAAATATCAGTAACCAGCCTTGGTCGATCTCCCGGTTTCATCACGCACTTCTTTTTTAAACGTGCATAAATTACAGCCTATTTATAGAGTCCGACCGATAATGCGTATTTCTTTCGTTAGTACGAAAGTGTTATCGAAAATTCATACCCGATATTCCGGACATTCGTTATTTTTGTAAAATTTATAATTGCCTAGTGTGACCAGGTCGGATTTGCGGAAAGGACGGCCAAAATAATCGGGATATGTTGTTTCAAATCGGGACAACCAATAAATAATTTTTATTATTTTTTGATTGAGTAAGCCGATTGCGATGAAATAAGGACTAAATGTTACTCCGAATTAAGCTCTATGTTTCTGTGATAAGTCCATCAAAGTTGGTTCAGTAGTTTTTACGTGATGCGTGCACAAACCAACAGACAAACAGTCAAAAAATTCAAAAATGATCTTAATGTCTTATCCCACATTGCAAATCTTTTTAAATCTACAGGCAGGCGAAGTTTACGTTTTTATTTATTAGATTAAGGTATAAAAAAATATTAAATAGGACTAATTTATATGTATATCATCCAACAGGAACGTACGAATCTAAAAGTTCGCTGCAACCCTTACTCCACATAGGCTATTGAGTTAAACATACCTAAGTTATACCTGTGTTTTAACATGCTCCAGTGACAATCGGTTTCGTTTCCCTTTCAGTTGCTTTGGTGTTGATACAATGAGTGATGGCTTTTTGCTACTTAGTTCAAAGATCGGGACACAAAGCAACGCTCTTGTAACTATAACAGTGGTATTTATAAGGAACCTTGCATCCCATTACGGGAAGATCTACCTGTATCTCTGTATCTCATCCTAGGGCGCTATGTTCTAAAAAAAAACTTTCGGTTTGGACATGAAAATCAGTGAGTGATTTATAGCACACAAACCTTAGAAATATATACATTGGAGAAATAAACAGTAAAAGTACAAGTGGCGGTCTTATCACTTTTTGTGATTCCAGGCAAAAATCTAAAGGGAGAATTTAGATGCGGTCGATTTGCGAAAATGCTGTCGAAAACGAAAGCCGAAACGTGGATCAGAGACTCTATTACAACAAAATGTTGTTTATCCCTGGCTCGGGTACAAATGGGTCAAGTTCTAGATTAAGAAGGCATTCGATTTTTCTCCGATAATACCTGGCCTTGGGAACACGGTATGCTTTTGTTTCTGATAGCGATAAATCGTTTTCTGGTTGTAGTTTGACTTTTATGGTTTTACGCGTTAAGAACGCGCGCGTTGTTTTGTTTAGCGATTGAAGTGGCAAATGGGCGCGATGGTGATGGTCAGGGGCCACTGTCACATAACCTGCAACGTTAAGTTTGCTGGTGACTGGTAAGATCCAAGCAAATATGTGTCTGCTAACGCGCGTTGTCTTACAAAGCTACCAATGGGCTTCGTTTTGGAAAAGTGTTGTTGCTATTATTGGAAAAGTGTTGTTACAATGTTGATGACTTTTAAAGAAAACAAATTGATTTAAAATTTAAGTATATTTAATTGTGAATAATGACATATTTTAATATTTTAGCTCTGGACATTAACTTTTTAATTAACTCAATATCTAATTTTATTTTATTACCTATTTTAATTATTATGTAAATGTACAAATACTCGCATACAATGTCTATTGTTTAATGATAAATATATGAATGAATGAGTGTGCTCAGTTCAGCACAGAACGTCACTGCAAAGCCATTCTCTACTTCCTAACGGGTCATAATTTCTATTCTCATAACCGTTTGGCGTCCAATCATCGTAGTTGGACGCCAAATGATGATCAAAATATGACAAATCCGACCAGACCCGTAGAGAGTATAAAACGCTTTTGTACTTCGACGGATATTATCCCAAATGCTTACGGAGTAGGTCCCCAGGACGTCATCACAAAAGAAACGCTACTCAGTTTACTAAATGTCTGACTCTGTAAAGTAACTTTTAGAAGAATCGATTTCGGATGACTGTGAATGTTGTATAGGAAAAATATATTTATTTGCAGAATACAGTATACAGTAAGAAAAACTTAGATGGTGAATATAATTGAATATGCATTTTAGATCCGACGAAGAACAGACACCAAAGTGTACACTACTAATGACCGAAGCATTTTATTTTGACCAGTTTCAACATTTTGAAATCGTCATAAGCACATCACTGCGTCAGGTCCTCACGTGTCGCCTATTGTACAATGTTTAAGGACAAAAGTCATTAATCAGTGTGTCCTGCCTGTCATGACCTACGGTTCAGAAACGTGGACACTGACGTTGGGCCTGATCCACAAGTTTCAAGCCGCTCAGCGAGCTATGAAGAGGGCTATGCTCGGGGTTTCTTTGAAGGATATGATTCGTAATGAAGAGATCCGACGAAGAACGTAGGCAACCGACATAGCCGAAAGGATTAGCAAGCTGAAGTAGCAGTGGGCGGGACACATGTGCCGCAGAACGGACGGCCGTTGGGGCAGACGAGTTCTGGAGTGGAGACCGCTGATAGGCACTCGCAGGGGTGGGACGCCCCGCCGCGCCGCCAGGTGGACCGACGACCTGAAGAAGGTGGCCGGTAGCGGCTGGATGCGGAGGGCGGAGGACCGGGTGTGGTGGCGTTCATTGGGGATGGCTTTTACTGTGTAATGTCCAGCAGTGGACTTCTAGGGGCTGACATGATAATGATGATGATGTATTTTTGCTTATACAAGCAGCCAAAAATTTTCATATTTACACTTCAATCTATAACTTTTAGTCCGTTTTAAATTGACCAAAAGTATCGCAATTTTGAGTAGTGCAAAGCCACTTAGTATGGGGATCATACACCTCTATCTGAGCCTAAAAAGCCTGGTAGGCATTTTTACCACGAAACCCGATAAAACTGGTATTATGAATGAACTGGCCATCATCGATTTACCTGATAACGACACCAAACTTGACTCGGAAGTCAAAATACATCCTCTAGATATTTTTCTAGGAGTTTCTCCTCCCTCCCACTTATCGCGAAGTTTTGTCTACTTACCAGGCTTTATGGGCTTAGTTTGATGTGTAAGACACTCGAATCAAGTACCATTGCTCTACTCAACATTTTAAACCTCTCCATACAAAAAAACAGACAACGAAAAACGGACTATTTGATTACTACAACCATAAATTATGGCACTATTTTGTTGAAATAATTAAACTTAAAGACCGCAACTAAAACTACACCTTATTCAGAAATGATACTATTCTTTACGTAATAATAAACTAACTAGCAAAGCATTGTTAAAAAATTGGATTCGCACCAATCAATGCGTGTAAACAGAGTTTCCTACTAGTATAACCACTGAAATCCTATTAAGATAGAATGGTGAAGGAGGCGTGACACACGTGCCAACAGTCTGCAATATATTAAACTATTAAACGTTCACTTGTTTCCCGCCGAACAAAGGTTGGGTAAACATCGAAAAAAAAATCTACAAAAGTGCCATATTGCGCGGTTTTCAAGTAAATAACTGTATCTTCTTACTAGAAACGTGACAGCGAGACAAATGATGCGCGGAAGGGGTGCGCTGTGCCCGAAAATCGGCACGCGTGGAACTCAAGAAATAAATGGCTACAGCCGTTCTATCTTGATAGGATTTCTGTGAGTATAACAATGTTATTATTATAGAATATTATAGATCTGGCATCGAAATGTATGACTAACATGACTTATGAGCAATCAAAAAGCTATAAAACTTTATTATCAACTTTCGATAGCCCACCAAACAAAACAGACATTGATTAGAGCTGACGTCATCACAAAGAGTTTTTTTATGGTTATTTTTCTAGTAACGAGACTTCCTCTTGTGATGCTGTTTCCTGGATTGGAATAAAATGGTTCCTTCTTAGAAAAGACTAAGATTGGTGATTGGTGGTAAGCTCTTCGTGAAATGCCTTTCTTAAATATTCACGTTAGTGCTTTTTTAAATAATTCAATTATGCCAATTTCCCGTGGGTATCGTCAAGCACCTTGCACCAGGGATGGACAGCAGTGTTCTCCCACCACCAATCCGCCTGCCAAGCGTGGTGATTACTCCTCGAATTGGCGAATCTCCCAATGGATAGCCCACCAAAAGTGGCATTCTATTGGGGAGGCTTATGATCAGCAGTGGACGGACTTCGGCTGATTATGATGTCTTTTACGCTTTCCCTTAGGAACAATTCAAGTTCTCGAGATAAAAGTATCCAATGTGTAAGCTATCACTGTATGTAGGTACTAAGTTTCTTCAACAGTTTACCCGTTATCGAGTGGACTAAAGACAAACTAGCATGCACAGTTTTAGCATATAAAATATAGTAAGTGTGAATAACAAATAACTATACGCACGTCTGGGTCCTCCATTTTGAAATCCACACTAGTTAACTGTAAGACAGCGTTCCATCTACTGAACCACTGCGATTCAGTTAATGATTTTAACGTTATATAGGTACTTATAATGTGACGCATTTTTATTGATATTACATCTGTTAGCATGACTTTGAAATGTTATGTGAATGTAATTTTTTTTTCTGATCAACAGCCTATAGTAGTCCACTACTGGACTAGACTTATCACAAAATACTCAATACTCGGTCAGATAATATTAAAATTACTACGTAAAGAAGTTTGGTTGTGGGTTAATTGCGGGAATATGTGAGTGTGTTGTGGTTGAAAGGAATAAAGCCCAAATATGTGACAGTAAAAATATTTAATTATTATAGAATAGAAATGCACATATTATAAGTTGAAAAATACTTTGATAAATGAGGTTGCGAGGTCTAAGTTATATGATGGAGGGAAAGCGTTATTCGCCCGGCCAGTTTGACAGCTCAGTAAGTACTGGTATAAAAATTATTCTTTCGCTTAGACCTCATAAGACCCGCTATCTTATTTTATAACCCTACCTGGTATTGCTACAGCCTTAAACATTAAACAATGCCAGAGAATAACTGTGTTTCACAAAAAATGCGTTTAAGTTTCTACCTGAGGTATGTGGTGTTTATCGCCACAGAAGCAAAATTCACCTCCCCGAATGTTTAAACGTCGCCTACATAATAGAGCACGCCTGGCAGTGCGCATTACTTCGCTGTCGACGCCGTTTCGACGTTATAAGTTAGAAAGATAAGCACTTATGTTATTGGCGTATAACATTGTCCCTTTCTCCATCGACTATGTTCGCGCGCTGGCAGCAGCAGCCCTACAATAGTTTATGCGCATACACAATCGTGTAGACCGAAAGACCGCAACCCGCAAGTGAGTTACCTATACTATTTTGTTCCGGATAACACCAGCCGTGTGGTTCCCGGCTTAGAATAGGGCCACCCCAAATCTTCCCGTGGGTGCCGTCAAGGCGACTAAGGGATTGCACCAGGGATGGGCAGCAGCATTCTCCTGTGTATATTAAGATCATTATTGCGATCAATCAGTGTGCCAAGCGTGGTGATTATGGCAAATCTCCTAATGGAAAGAGGCGTTCTATTGGGGAGGCATGTTCAGCAGTGGACGTATATAGGCTGATGATGTTGAACACCAGTTGAATGTCAATAAAAAAGAAGTCCTATCATCATCATCAGGTTATTTTTGTCTTCACTGCAGGAGCACAACCCTCTCTCATCTGCCGGAGACAGACGGAGGATTTGGCCTACACTCCCCGCGCTGGCCAGACGGGTTGGGGAGGCCTGATTGATGTTTTATAATGTATCCCTTAGTCGCCTTGTACGACTAAGGGAAGAGTTGGAGTGGTCCTATTCTACTCTACCGGAAACCACACGGCAAGTCCTATACTCCATGCCAAATGAAAAGTCATATAAAAGCAAACTCTATTTGCTTCTCGGATATACATATGCAGGAACATGACATTAGCAGCAAAAGCAATTTGTATTACCATATTAACTTTGTAGCCCACTTCAGAAGACGACGACGTTCCTTGGGGAAGGCCTATGTCCAGTCCAGCAGTGGACGTTTCAGGGCAATCTACGTGTATTATTTATGTGGTCTTTATAGGGATTTCATAAATGAAACAACAGCGCTTGTGATAATTTGACTCTGTGTTAGTGCGGTTCACTACTGAACAGAACTTAACGCATTAACACCTCTCAGTTACTCCAACTAATTAAGAATTCGACTATTAGACGCGTGTCTAAGACAATGTGGCATTTGCTATTGGAGGTTAGGGTTACTAATGAAAGACTCTATTATCGATTTAAATGTAAATGTAATGATTAGATTAGATTTATTTATTTCACTTTTACATCTTAAAAATTCAATTTGACATGTAATTCTAATGTGCTAAAAGGGATCGTCATTTTTACACAGTAATCTTCCAATACTGTTTATAATATCTAGAATTTTTAGTGTATACTTTTTACCTATTAATAAATAAGTAATAAAATAAATATTACAATAGCAAGACTGATTTTAATGTAATAAAAATTTATCTATTTGTTTATTATTTATACATTTTTTTCGTGTTTGATTACTGTAGAATTTTCTACAAAATAGTATTATTAGATAACCGATTAATCGGTTCGACGAGCGGATTAATCGGCATGGATCGGTACATCTCTACCTAATAGTCATTTACTTTATTAATTATTTAATTCGGTCCCAGTGCACAGAATAGTTACTTGCCAGGTTGGTGGGCAGGTGAGGTTGGCATTTGGACCACTTGATGCTGCTGTGCCCCTGATTTATAATGATACAGCGCTACACATGTAAAACAGTAGCGCATTGTCTGTCTGTCGGTCGTGCGTGTCGCAACCGCGTGTCAAGGGCGCCGCAAATAGACGACGACCCTAATCCGAGAGACCGACTCAGACTGAGTTACCTGGGTGAATCAACTTTTATTTATCAATTACTAGCTGTTGCCCGCGACTTCTCCCGCGTGGACAACTTAACATCACAAATATTATGTATTTCCCGTAGGAGTGGGATGTTTTTTCGGAATAAAAACTATCCTATGTCCTATTCGAGGACCGAACCTATATGTGTGCCAAGTTTTATAACGATCCATCCAATAGTTGAAGCGTTCAATAACAGACATCAAAATATCCAAACTTTCACAAATATAATATTAGTAGGATTTTAGCGCCGAGTAATATGGTACAATTGCCAAAACTGTACCATTATCATGCCTATCTACTGGCAAATAGTCCGTTCATCATCAGCCGAAATATTCCACTGCTGAACATAAGCCGTCCCAATAGAATTCTACTTTTGGTGGGCTGTCCATAATCACCACGCTTGGCAGACGGATTGGTGATCGCAGTATCTTAATATACACAGGAGAATGCTGCTCCCTGTCCCTGGTGCAATCCCTTAGTAGTCTTGACGACACCCACAGTAAGATTGGGGGTGGCCCTATTCTAAGCCGGGAACCACACGGCGATAATGTACACCATTTCATATTTGTGTCGATTTTAAATACTTAGCACCACTTTACTTTCGTATATTTTGATCATGGTGCTTGTCTATAGATTTTGACAGTTCTTTTGACATTAGATAATACAGTCAGCGCCATCTATCGAGTTATTTCGAACAACTTTTTTTTATCATTCAACTCAAGCGCCAGAGGTTGGGGGTTCGATTCCCATTGAGGACAGTCAACTTTGTACAAGTTGGTCCCGGTCTGAAGGTTGTTTTTATTTTTGTGAATTTTTATATTTTTATATTTCTTCTTCTTCTCTGTCGTCCCCTCACTGCTGAGGATCGCGACCGTATAAAATGCGACGCATAGCGGTCATTGGCCAGCCGCACTGCTTCATATAAGGATCCGCCAGCCACCCTCCTCACCTAATAGTCTAATAATAATAGTGAATAGTCTAATCCTTGTTTAATTCCCATATCATAGGAGAAAATCCTAGTTTGGAATTAGACAATGTATAACAATGTGGACAAAAACAAATTACTGCTAAAAAATTGCTCATTACCAGTGATCGGACTAGGTAGAGCGATTTCCGGTCAATATCCTCAAACATACATGTTAATATGGACCCGGAGGGGGTTCTAGGAAGGATCCGGGATCCAATAATTTATTGAATGGTTGATTGATTGATTGAATATATTTTATTACACACGTTACAGAAAATATGTAGGAGAAATATACAGTAAATGTACAAGTGGCGGCCTTATCGCCTTTAGCAAATTCTTCCAGGCAACCATATGCTAGTGAGAAATAGTAAAATTAAGATTAAGATGCAAAATTTTACTCATGCAAATACAAATACTTAATCATTGCCAAAGATCTGTATTCGCCGCGACAAAGATGGGGTGTTCAAATGACGCCCCCTTGCTACACAGAAGGTGTCACTTTAGAAAGTCAAGCAGGGTGCGCAGAAATAATGGGTAAATAAAAAAATGGCTGTGATGCACTCTATCGAATGCCCTCATAACTTTCAAAACAGCACCCCCCTTGCTACACGTACCAAAAATAGCTGTACCTACAACGATCACTGCTCATAACCCAAAAAAAGTTACTGATTCCGGATAAATGTATGAAAATCGGGGGTTTATAAAAAAGTAAAGTTTGTCTATGCCGTGAACGCTCAAACTGGAAATCGAAATTACACGAGTCTTCAATATACAGGTTAGAGTTGCCCAAAACGCGACTTACTTAAATTAATAGATAGGAAATGAAGTTTCATGAATTGAAGATATATTCTTAATAATAAGCAAATAATTTTGACAGTTATTATTTTATTATATTCCATTAGGTAAAAGATGATATATCCTTCAGAAATTAAAAATGTCATTGTTCAAATTAAATTAAAATTTAAACCTTTTGCAAAATAGTAAATTTCCTAAATTATAGTTACCTATTTAACTTTTTTAAATTGGATCAACATAAAAATAATACATAGTATTTATTCTAGAGTGTTCTAACGAAAACCAAAATGGAGTTTATTTGTAAAAGACGAGTTCGCAAGAAATAATAAATAATAAGTTACAACAAATGTAAGTTCATTCAGACATATTCATATAAATTAATTAAATACCACTCTATCTTCTTTAGAACTGCAATAATAAAATTATAGTAGAAATACCTTAATTTTTGGATTCCCAGCATCGCCTTGGAACCGATTCCAGAAATCCAAACCGAACAGAAATGCAAACAAATAAAACAGCACCATAAAGTCACCACAAAAGAGAACACCAAACAACACCTTGCATCAAATCGAAATGATTTTCTTAACGCTAGAAAACCGTTTAAAAAATCTACAAAACCGCACAGAATCGTGGCGGGAATTCTCTAGCGCACGCTCAAGAACTCACTTTCAAATTAAAAAACCTAAGAGGCCCGATTTTCTTTCATAAAAATAACTCTACGTGAAAAACATCGTTTTTTTATCAACGTAAACATTGCTAGCGCGATTATCGTACGGCATCTTTGACATCGCGATTTGAACTGGGCTAAAATTAACATCGGATCGTTGGGTTGGGATGCATCGCTGTTTCGTCACGGGATCTCGCTCGATAGAACGCGCGGATTCGTCAGCGATGCGTTTGCGATTCGTCAGTGCTGGCTGCTGGCACTGGTCGAGTGATCGCCCGATAACGCTGTGCAGATGTTTTCTCAGGGTTGCGCTCTTGGAATGTGGATACAGTCTTACTGTCTTCTTTTTATTGTTATACAGCGAAGAACTAAGGATTAAAGAGCTGGGTTTGGACAGCCTGGTAACATATGTTGAAGTAGCTCCCAAAGAAGACCACGTGCTGGAAAGTGGCCGTGTGGTTCTCGTAGTAGACTAGGTAGATCCACCCGCAATCTTCTCGTGGGTGTCGTCTAAGGGATGTCACCAGGGACGGGCAGGAGCTTTCTCTTGATCACCAATACGTTTTCCAAGCGTGGTGATTATGACAAATCCCCACCCAAAATGGCATTCTTAAATAGCAAACTGAACTGGACTGTCTAGTATTTGAATATTTCGTACAAACCTTTCTAGTTAGTCAGGGTCATATTGAGTCTTTCCCTTCCAAAACTTGTAGGTTGTTCCAAACAAAGGTTGTATTGTAATTTTTTCCGTCGATAGTCACTTGAATAATTTATTTTTTGTTGTTGTTCTAGCAAAGGGGTGGAGTTTCCAGTATGTACCTATGTTTTTTTAGTTTTCCTAGAATATCACAAAATTGATTTCATTTTCTGGGATGTTCTTTTTTTTATTGTTGATGGGTTAGCGCTTGACCTCAATCTCACCTGATGGTAAGTGATGATGAAGCCTAAGGTGGAGCGCGCTTACCCATAATATAATGTACATCCGTCCAGTAGTTTTAAGTTATCCGCTAAACAGACAGACAGACAAAAAACAATCAAGGGTATTCCGTTTTGATGGATCCGAAAAAAACTGAAATTAGGTTTACTTCTATACTGAACACTGCGTAAGGAATCCAAGTTCAAGTATGACCTATATTATTATAATTAGAATGCGGATCTCCAGGTCACCGTTGCATAAATGAAAGTAGGTAAAATAATGAATGAACTGGAAGTGCTTACTCCAGAAATAATCTTTACGGCCTTATGTAATTGAAACCTCGAGCAGTTTCTGGACTCAGACAAGTTTGTATAGTCAGCGGTTTGAGCTGCGCGTGGATCGATCAGTAAGTCTGATTCCAAATTAGACTTATCTGCAGGTGCTATAAAAGTAAGACAACACCCAGACCTGGGGCGTACTCTGTAAATATCTCGACTAATATCTGTTGAACTATTTTTTTTTCTGTTATTTTATCGAGGCTTTGGACTATTCATGTCCATGCCAGCCTCATAGGGAAACACATAATATTCAGCGTTACCTAGACTCTAAAAACTAAAAAGCAATTTTGTACTATCTAACGGGTCACGTGACATATTATGATAAGCGATTGACGTCATAATCATATTTATTTATTGCATCATGTGTTATAGGTGTTACATTTCACAACGTGGATCTTAAGAAGAACCTCCATCGATATGAGACCGTAGACGAGGCCAAACTGAGAGAGAGCACAAGGCGCAAGGACCTACCAAATGTTATGGTACCCAGACTCGAGGTGGCAAAGCATAGTGCTCAGTATCAAGCGGTGATATTATTTAATAGATTACCAACTGAGCTGAAAATTAGCATAAGTATTAATATTTTAAAACGTAAACTTAAGTCTTTTTTGGTGGAAAGGTGTTTTTATTCGATTGATATGTTTTTAGAACATTAAAATTTTATTGACTACTTATTAGAATTCTCATTGACATTAATTGTTGTTATTTTAGTATTGTAATTAGGTACTTATTTTTATTTTGTTATTATAATTGATTATTGTGACATTACCCATTGACATTCATTATTGTTGCTATTTTATTATTGTAACGACTATGCTTAAGTTTTTATAATTAATATGTTTTTTCCTTTAATTATTATATTCAACATAATGCAAATTGTTTAATGAATAAATAAATACCAAGAAAAAATACCAACATGACCGTGTAAGGGTGTCGCAATCTTATATCTAACTTAATCATTATTTTTATTACCATCACATTGTTAGTCAAAAAAACCTTGTAAATTATAATAAACATCTTGTTACTCTATCATAACATAACTCTATTCACTTTTTAATAAATGTGGAGTTTTTTTTTCGTCTATCGTAGTTAAACACCAAACGTTTATTCACAAACTTGTTCAAGAGTAGTTTTTTTTAGTTCGACGGATGTTATCCGCGTACGGAGTAGGCTCTCAGGTCTGTCCTCTGTGGAAATCGAACTCATGATCTCTGGCGCTCGAGTCCAACGCTAAAACCACTAAGCCGATGTGGCCGTCCAAATGAAATTACTCTTACATCATCATGATTACAATTTTCTTGACAGGAGGAAATTGCTTTTAATTCCACATAACACGTGTCATACTTCGTCATCGCCACAGTGCCTGTTATTGTATCCGGCTCGAAGGACCAAATCAAATGGGCCAATATTACACCACACACATTGCGATCTGACCCAATTTGTTCCAAAAAGCTTACAGTTTTTATATTTGCGGTTGATTTTAGATTTTTGTGGAGAATAAACCGGGACGTTAAATGTTTTTAATAAGCTTTTGGAACGGAAGGACATATTTATTTACATGGCTATCTGCAAGAAATCGCTTAAAATGATACGTCCGCCTAGATTATGCTCTTAAAACTCCTATATTGTAATTTTACTATATTGTGTATAAAACTTTTGGAAAATCTAAAAATGCTGTCCCCATACAAATTGGTATTTTTTTTTATTTTGTATGACTTTTGGTTACCGAAAGTTTATTACCAGCTACCTACTACACTGGTCATAAATAATCCGCCATTTTAAATTTTAAAAAAAACCATAAACAAAAGATTGGCTACGTAATTACGTCCTTTCATTTCATAAAACAACAATCACCAAAAGTTAAGCGGTAATACAATACGCTATTGTTTGGCGCTTACGCCAATCTCTACAGCCTTTGTCGGCCTCGACACCATGTCTGACATTTCCTACCATCTGACCAACCGTTCTGCATTATCGATTGTATTTCTGAATACGTGAAATGTACCAATATACCTTGACCTACCAAAACTTCTAGAAAACCCTCTTTAGCATACAAAAGGCAAAGGTTTAAAGAGGGAGGAGAGGATCAGGGTACATTGGTAATGATAATAGCATACAAGCAAATCACTCACACAGAGGTCCACCCCCGCGCAGTCGCAGTACAGGCCCGCCACCCCACCCAAGTTCACTAGTCGCGCAAAGCCGGCGAAATTCTTCTACACCTCCGTGGAAACGTCCTAAACGCAACAACTAGTTCAAAACTACTCGTAGGAAATAATCATTTAAAATAATGCGCTAACGCCAGTGTACAGCTTCTGCTTTTTAATCGTTGCTTAGTGATATTTTTAAGTTAAATTGGAAAAGGAACTGTGCAAACTAGTGAATTTTGAAACAGGAAGGAAAATGGCGGAGCTCGCCTCGCGCGTTTAATCTTAAATTTCTAACTATTGGAATCCATTTTTAAATTCATTGCTTTTTTATGTAAAAAAAGGTCTTTTTTAGTGTCGAGTATGTTAGTGAGGACTTCTTTTGATTGAATAGGAGCTTGGAAGTACGCGAGTGCAAGGACATTGTAAAATCGATATTCGTCGGCGATGTCGGCGGAGCAGTAGATTTATTTGAGCCCGGCCGGCTAGAGGTGGTTTTACGCTGTCCACGCTGCGAGATTGCTGTTCATGTCAGAAAAAAAGGAAGAGGAGTAGGCTAATAGCGTCTGTGGAAGAGATGACGATGGAGACGGCCACGGCGACGCCTAATCAGGTAAGCTTTACCTTTGAAATTTTGCCGCAACATAACTGTAGGCGCTGTCTTTACGTGTCAAGGACACTGGCCGTCTCCCAATTTAAATTTTAGATACACGTCTAGCTGTTACGTAACGATTGAAATATTTTTAATTGTTCCTAATACTGACTTATTCTTATACTGTATAGGAATAAAGAAAGCAGTGGGAAAACCCAGCCACAGACATCGATCGATTTTATCACACAATGAGAAGACGAACAAGACAATATTCAATTTTGTGCTTCCAGTGAAAACCGATTCCTGTTTTTAATTTGGCATGAATATGAAGAAACTTTGTACTGTTTTCGAAAATAAAAAACAGAACATTATTTTAAAATCATTTATTTGGTCTAATGAAAAGCAGCATTCTCTAAGTTACATCCTTTGTACTGGAGGATCAGAATTCAATTCAAGTACACTTTATTACATAAAAAAAAATATACAGTCACAATAATAAAGTAGCTTACATTTTTATATCGGGCGGTCTTTTCGCTAAAAGCGATTTCTTCCAGATAATTTTGAATGTTGTTGATAGTTTTCTCGGTAATGTATTCCCCTCGGTATAATGATATCCAACTGTGACAATATATTGCTGAAGTAGTATGCCGTTTCCATTTATGAGCAATGTTTTTCGGAATAAATGGATTATTGTGTTTCTCTCTGCCTTTGTTCCTTGTTTATGGTTCTAGCTGGGTGATAGATATATATTTTATCGACACTTTTAGAAATTACTTTTATAAATAGTTTTACGTAATGTAATGGCTCAATGAATATATATTTTTTTACTAAGGCTAAATCAAGCTTTTATTCACGTTAGTTTTTTTGCAAATGAGCAGTTTTTCATGTAAAGCTTTGGAGAGGGCTGTGCTCGGAGTTTCAAGGAACAATTACATTCTCGACAAAAGGGTATCTTCTAGGTCTACCTAGATTCGTGATGTAATTTTAATTAAACTTTTTTTTTTTTATTTAAATTAATTGAACTGGCAGAGACTGGATGAGAAGAATCGAGGATCGGGTTCAATGGCGCACCTTGGGAGAGGCCTATGTCCAGCAGTGGAATCTTTTAAGGCTGATGATGAAATTGATCTCATCGACTTATCTGAAGCCCAACAGTGAACATCGACAATATATAATAAATGTTCAATTCTAAGTTAAACGAATATAACCTTTCTATTTCTTTCTGAGTATGTTAAGCAAACAGACATTTTCCTAAGCATCATAATTTATTTTAAAAAAAGACTATTTAACGTCTTCAGATTGTTTATTGTAACGAAAATTCCCTCCCGAAATTTCTGGGCTGCCCTAAAATTGAATTAATATCGCAAAAAGCAATCTATCTTCTGTCTCCTTTGGTTCCGAACCGAATTCCAGCTTGTTGTCTCTGGTCCTATCTGGAATTTGATTCGCCTTGCGATTCGATTATCTACTGGAAGAATGGACATTTCGTGATTGACAAAATTTGTTTTAGGATTGAATAATAACCACTTTCTCCTGCAAGTCGCACTTTAGAACCTAGTACATTCAGTTAATTAGAGGATAACTGGTCCAGTGCAAGTTTGTTGACTTCTACCAGATATGTATGTTCCTCTTCGACGTACACAGGTTTCATTTCAAAGTCCTGACAAACTTAGTCACGGTTCTGAACCATCAATCTTGTGAACGTTAGGCAAGCGCACTTCTACTACGCTAACACGATTTTTACTGTAAAATGACAAATTGATTTCCAAAACGGGGCTCCAAATGTGGCCAGTATCGGGAACGTAGTTTATGAAAGTTTTCTAAGTTGCAAAGAAACCTTTGCGTGCAGTAAATTTAGCTCTCTATAGCTACGAGTATTTCTATAACGTTCCCGGTACCGAACCCACCACCAAAGTAAGTTCCAAATGGGAGTCAAAAAGGTGGTCCATCATCATCAGTCTACAAGAATCCACTGCTGGACACAGGCCTTTTCAAATGCGCTCCACCGAACCCGATCCTCGGTTCTTCTCATCACTGCTAGAGCAGATCAACGCTTCATCTAGATTCTAGACCAAGGGGTCCAAAAAATCATGCTACGTGGTTTATGAAAGTTCGTCATCAGCCGAAATACGTCCACTGCTGAACATAAGCCTCCCCAACAGAATGCCGCTTTTGGTGGACTGTCCATCGGGGGGTTTGCCAAAATCACCACGATTGGATTGGTGATCGCAGTAATGACCTTAACTTACACAAGTGAACGCTGGTGCCCCCTAGTGCAATCTCTAGTAGCCTTGACGACACGCACGGGAAGATTAGGGGTTTCCCAATAATAATCCTGGAACCACACGGCTATGAAAGCTTCCTTAGTTGTAAAGCAAATTTACGTGCAGAAATGTTATATCTCTAAGCTATCTCTGTCATTCCTATCAAGATCCAGTCAAGAGTAAACAGGATTACATGTGGGCCTTCAGATTGCTGGCAAGGCTCGCCGCAATTTTCCGATCCATTAGCGACGCCCTTGACTGCCAGGTGTCCGGTTGCCTTGTCTAAGGTTTCTACAATCCCTTGCCTCGGATTTTCTTTATATGACGACATTGTTTCAACTGCAACTGTTAACCTTTTTGTTTGGAAAATTATGATTCTAGTTTCAACAACAACAGCATATAATATCCCACAGCTGGGTCCAGGAGTCTTAAAATTAATAGAAGACGGACAGGTGTTGCCAGATGTGTTGCTTTTGATGGGACGTCCCGTTTTTCTGCGCTCTCAGGACGTGTCCCGCCAGCACCCTGAACGGAACGTCCAAAACTCCGCTTTTTTTTATCTAAGTAGCTAATTTAGCGCTGTAGGTACATTATAAAGATTTGATCAGCAAAGGAAGAAACAAATTCAAAACTTGTTTATTGCATAACCATCAGTAATTATAAAGGGTAAAGCGTTATAAAGCGTGCAATTTATGAGCATAAGCAAAACATGTAAAACACAATTTATAAATTACAATTACCAAGATATTAAATGAAAAACAAACATTACAATATTAAAATAGAATATAACATAATTTCCAACATCAAAATAACACAAGACTTACCAAAATTAAACCCTATTAACTATACTAATATTATTATATCAAAATATCATTTAAGAATACCTGAACAGCGTAATAAGCTTTGTCAACAAGAAGTTTGAAAAGAACGTTTTTGAATATATTTATGTCATCTGCATCTCTTATCGATTTCGGTACCTTATTATAAATTTTTAGCGCTATCACAAAAATACTATTTTTAAAAAGCACCGTATTCCATTGAACCTGACGTACTTTGTCACATCGACGAGGAAGAAACGAATTAACAAGCTCACTACAAGTAATAGAAGTAAATCTTACTTGGTGTAAATAATCACATTGTTCTGTTTTTTTCTATGTCATTTTGTCATATCTGGACTTTCCGTCCCATATTTGGAAAAACGGATCTTGCTACGCTAGTTTATATGAGTAGCATATATGAGTTTAATGCACAGTAGATGCTGCTACTCATCCCCTTGACAAAGAATAATAACTTTACCTCGTCAAGAAGCGACAATCACTCTCCCCGCCAGTTTTATGTCATCCGCAAAGTAGAACTGCGGCTGCCTTACCGTTCGCTGCTTGCCATTGTTCATCATCAATCCGCCTGGCAAGCGTGGTGATTATAATTAATCCCCCAGTGTATAGCCCACCAAAATGTCATTCTGTTGGGGAGGCTATGTTCAGCAGGACGTATTTCGGCTGAAGATAACCCCGCTAGACAGTCCCGGTGGAACCAGAGCGGTAATAAACGCCAAAAAACGTAGTGAAATTATAATTAATTCAATTAAGCACGTGATCTCACTGTCCAGTCGGTTTATTATTAGGGCAAGGGTGTGCCGCAGGTCAGGGTCGTTCGAACACACGCTTTATGACGGTGGGACACGAAATTTAATCACCTCATTACTTACGTTTTACACTACCTACTAGAATTTCTGTCGGCAAGGGTGTGCACCCGTGTGTATGAAGCCTAAACATTAGTCTTTTGGAAGGGGCAAATAACCAATATATAGTACCTATCTGTGCATAAAAAATCTCTAGAAGTATCGGTCGCATATCGAACCAAAGCCTTGCTTTTATGTACAACGTTCCTGTCAATTTGTCCGCTGGACTATATTAGGTATATACATGACATACATACATAATACTCACGCCTTGGTCCCAAAGGGGTAGGCAGAGACAATGTATCGCCACTGTGAGCAATAGCGACATTCCTCCGCCCGCTTTTCGCTCCGTGATACCCTTTGACGTGATATGTTGCGAACAGCATCGCCGTCTCCGTGTTGGTTGATGTACCACGGTTATCTAGGGAAAAAATTGTCCACCTCGTCAGAGCCCCGCATTCGGCAAGGCTTAATATACTAATCTATGAAGGCTAATAGTGCCCGGAGTTCGCCAAGTTCTGCGATGTCTGGCTAGACCCTGAGCACCTGCTCTAACAACATAAATTTATTAAGTTCCTCAAGTTTTTGTATTTCGCTATTGCTATTTAACTGCTATTTAAGATGAAGAAGCGATATTTTCTATGATGTGCCGCCCTGGCGACACCCTCCCGCCCGCACGCCGCTCACTGTACCTTGCAGCGACTGCGATGTTTTGTCGGTACAGAATTCGCAAATAAAGGTTGTATTATAAAAGTTGAGATTTTGGTGCCTGTTTTGTATGATACCGGTGGTACGCACCAGTTTTTTCTACCGCTTTTAGTCCCTCATCATCAGGTTATTTTTGTCTCCACTGCAGGAGCACAACCCTCTCGCATCTGCCGGAGACAGACGGTGGATTTGGCCTACACTCCCCGCGCTGGCCAGACGGGTTGGGGAGGCCTGATTAATGTTTTATAATGTATTCCCTTAGTCGCCTTGTACGACATCCACGGGAAGAGTTGGAGTGGTCCTATTCTACTCTACCGGAAACCACACGGCATTGCAGTCCCTGCCTAGCAGATATTACCAGCCCGCAAGAGCGCCAATAGCCAGACTAATGTGGAACCGAAATATTGTACCTAATTGTTCTTCAGTACTAGGTAAAGGTAATCATTATACGGTCCATAACTGAAGTGATGATAATCAAATACCCGACCTCTGCATTAGAGGTTAACGTCCTAACCTCTAGACCAACGTCGCGTTCGCGCAATCAATCATTAGGTGCTGCACTCGTGCAGATAGTTGGACACGACTTAAGTGTATTTGCGATATGAAATCAGAGAAAGCCATTCATCATCATGATTTCTATGGGGTCATGGTGGCTTTAACTCTTCGTTACAATCGGCAATTTTCTAATATCATAATGAGAAAGTGTGTGCGTTTGTGGGTTATTTAACTGCTAAAAGGTTTGTAAGGTTCGGATGGAAGGTGTATAAAAACCTCCTTTTTTAGCGACTTCATTTTAATCAAACCACTAATATGAAGGAACTTTGTACCGTTTTCGAGAGAAAAAAAACAGAACATTATTTTAACTCATTTATTTGGTCTAATGAAAAGCAGCATTCTCTAAGTTACATCCTTTTTACTGGCGGATCAGAATTCAACTCAAGTACCTACACTTTATTGCATAATAAAAAATACACGGACACAATAATAAAGCAGCTTACATTTTTATATCGGGCGGTCTTTCCGCTAAAAGCGATTTCTTCCATAAATGCAACGGTTAGCGTAAAATTGTCTATAGCTTGCGCATTATTGCCAGGCTTTATATTCCAAATGTACATAAGTCCAGATTGTTTTGAGTTATTCGGCAGACAGACAGAAAAAAACTCGTCAGTTTTGACCGCCTGGTTAGTCTAGTCCAGTGGCTTGTTCGTTGAACACGAGCGTCAGAGGTCGTGGGTACGACAGACAAGTTGGCCCTGGTCTGGGTGTTATATATGTGAATTGTTCTGTCCTTGTCTAATTACCATAGCACAAGAGAAAATAGACAAGTGTATGTATGTAACATAAAAAAAACCTTAAAAACAACGATCTCTATGTACTACCAGATGGAGCGTGCTAAACAATCGCTCTGTTTCACGCAAGTAGCCACAACTCTCACATTCACAATGAAACTTGTGCAGTTACTACGCAGAACATTTAATTATTACTAAATATTGACGCTACGGTTAAATAATGTCAATATTTAGTCAATAATTAAATGTTCTGAGTAGTAACTGCACAAGTTTCAAAGTGAATGTGAAAGAGTTGTGGCTACTTGCGTACATAGAGATCGTTGCTTAAAAACGAGTAAAGACACAAACGTTTCACTTTGCGAATAGTCAACTTTGCTATTCACATTGCACAATGGCCTGTGCCTGCTGAGAGAGGGGAGACTTGTTTACCCAGACTCCAGACACTTGTCTGTCTCAGACTGTGCTTGCAGTTAGCCCTCTCGTCTCTGACGTCTCACCTGGTTAAATATACTGTGCATTATATAGGCGGCAGCCCCAGCTTCTATTCGTTTGGTGGACAAATTTAATTTTTGACCCACCCAAGTTGTTTGTTTTATTTTTGCACGATGTGAACGTATGCATACATTTTTATGGCGTCTTATAACTGTTTTTATATTCTGAAAATTATCCGTGTGACAGATTATGGAATCAGTTCCATTTTATCATACTTTTTAACATACTCAACTTGGGGTACAATAAGTATTTTACTTCACAATGAAATGTGTAATAGTAATATCTCCAGTCCTACAGTTACCCCTGACGCAACTCACTTATCATACTTATAGGAAACACTTATTTTTGTGACATTAAACTACATGAGATGTAGACCATTTCCCATATATTTTTGCCTGGTATCCTTTTTAGTTAATAATTGTAACATAATTTATCGTTTGAGTATTCAGTAGCTATAGTAGCTTTTCGCAATCAATAACAACATTCATACGAGTTATACTGGCGCAGCAGCCCCGACTCCGAGCCCCTGTACCTACATATAGCGTGCATTACCCACCATATTATTTCTCAAATTATAGAGAGTGCACTGCCCGCTACGACTGCATTTTACCCCAATTTCCTAGAATTTTCACCCCAAGGTGACGTCACCGCGACATTTAGCCGTGACGTCGACACATATCGATGGCAACTCGAACAATTGAATGGGGTGATATTCGGTAGAGATTTGTGAGTGGGCAAACACCCCTACCAAGTCATCCTTATATGCAGTTCCAAATAGAAATCAAACGCGGTTTGCGTCGCGGAACTAAAATAAACACTTGCGTCATTTTGACAGAGCCACGGTCTCGCATTTGAAATCTGACTATGCAGAAAAAAATACTGGAAATGTAATATTTTGTACTTTAGCCGTTTAAAAGTTATAGGGGTCTATTGGTGGCTCTGCCAAAATGAAGTCAATACACCGAGCCATATCTCGGAAACTACAAAAGATATCAAAATTCTGTAAAAGTACAACATTTGTACCTTAATTTGAGCCTTACCACATCTCTAAACTACAACTCTAGTAATAAAACTGTTAAAAATGGTTGAGCAGAAATTTTGTCTTTCCATTAACAAGAAGAGCTAAAATTTAGAACATACTCGTACATGTAAAATCTGCCAATATTGGGAAAATAATGAAATTGTCATGATTATTCTAAATAATAAAACTGGACAGCCTTTTACCACGAAAGAACAATACAATAAAATTAATATATTGTCGATAGCTTACGCATAAAAGTATTTTCAATGCAAACAAATCTACCAAACATTACTTATATATGCACAGATTACTCCAATGCACCCCCACCCCACCAAATGCATACAAATATAATCCATATACGCAGGGGGAGGCCAGCCCCCGTGAGGGGTGTGAAATAATTGCTCGCGTGCGCTGTGTCTCTCTTTGTACACATCTCTAGTGCAAAACTTTGTAGCTGACATAACAATTCCAAACGGAGAAGAGGTAGAATCCGTAAGTAGCAAGTTGTAGATTTTACAGGTGCAAATTTAATGTAATTTTTGTTTTGTTTTAATACAACTACGCATCTGTTTAGTTGTAATATAGAGAAACTTATAAGCTAGTAGTTTGACAGACCGGGCCACTCGCCCCGGGTTGCAGTTTCAGGGGGCGCCAAATCATAATATAATATGGTTGAAAATAAAACTAAGCGTCTATCAATTATTCATTTGATTTTAAAACGCCCAGTTAGTTTTTGAACACATCCTGAGGGCTCATTCTGAAATACGCTGCGAGCAGCTGCAGCGCAGCAGATTGATAGCAACATCTAATGGCGGTCAGTTTAATAAAAATAAAAAAATCTGTAAACTTATTTGTTTTACTCCTCGGAGTAGAACAAATTTTAAAAAATGCCAACCATGTTTGCGAGTTTTTTAAATTAATATGTGTCGCTGGAGAGAGGGGGCGCCACTATCAAGTTTCTACCCCGGTTCGAAAAATTCGTAGATCCGGGGCTGCCAATCACCATCATGTAAAAGGATTGTCCATACCAACTGTACCAAAGAGTACATCGACGACATAAATGACAAATGGCAATCACATACACAGTTTTGATACTCACCAATCACTTTATTTGAAAGAACACTGCAACTGCACCAACCCTAAACCGATGTAAGTTGTAAATTGTGTTAAATTGAACTTTATGCACTATTCAACTGAATTGAAGTCACGTGGCAGCAATAGGTAGCTTTCTAAATTACAGTGATGAAAAATTATAGCAATTTAGTTGGTTATTTAGTGTTCTGGGATTTTTTTGTCTCTCTATGGTCGAGGGCGTTGACATTTATAAGTCTACATTATAAGTAACTAGCTGTTGCCCGCGACTTCGTCCGCGTGGACAACTTAACATCACAAATTATTATGTATTTCCCGTAGGAATGCGATGTTTTTTCGAGATAAAAACTATTCTATGTCGTGTTCTAGGACCTAACCTATATGTGTGCCAAGTTTCATCACGATGGTTCACTTATACTGTGGCGGGCTTTTTTGTAAGACTATTTAAGATAAACATTTCCATCATACATTACATATGTGTAACTGTAGCCTATGTGTTATTCTGATGTATAAGCTATATTATTGTAAAGTTTCATTAAAATCCATTCAGTAGTTTTTACGTGAAAAAGTAACAAACATCCATCCATACTTACAAACTTTGGCGTTTATAATATTAGTAGGATTGTTTTATATTACAAGTAATGATATTAATGAGGTTTGGTTTTTTATAGAGATAATAAATAATCATAATTTGTTTTTTTTCTTCTAATGATCATCATCATGTCAGCCCCTGGAAGTCCACTGCTGGATATAGGCCTTCCCCAATGAACGCCACCACACCCGGTCCTCCTTCTTTTATATACACAATACATATTTCAAATAACTTTATTATTGTGAACCGTTTTAGTCAGTCTATGATTGAGTCTAAAAAAAGCAATCGCTAGAGAAGAATGTAAGTATGAAGTGCTAGCCCTAGACAGTCAACTCCTTCAACTATCAGTAATATCGATAATAAGAACCACATATCTCTGTTATTCACCCCTTGAGGGTGATCTACAGAGGGTGGCTAATGGTCTCCAGTCCTTTGTTTTAATCTCACCCCACTCACAATGACACAGGAGTATGTGGGAGTAGTCTTAGTGCACGAGTGTTGTGTTTCACACGTGAATAAGTCGAACTAATGAACTAGGGTACGAGTTCCTAAAGATTTTTAGAATAGAATAGAATAGAATTCAGCTTTATTTTTTATAATTCTTGTTACAATTATTTGGCTCGCCAAGTACGAGCAGTGTTGTTTACATATATGTCTTATGAAAGATATGAGTGTAAAGTAAATGGGGCTCAGTTCATACAAGAGCTGGCTCACGCTTACGCTATGTGTTTTATTTTAAAGGATAGGGATGCGAAGATGGACCATTCGCTTGGAGAGCGGTTTGCCTCTTTCTGTTTTTTAGAACTCGTTAAAGCTGTACACATTCAGCGAATATTCGTGAAGTTCACTCACTTCAAACTCTATAGTTTTATAGGTCTATTGTAATTAGTCAGCCACTGAACTTTATTTAATTTAATTTTAAGTTAAACTAGACATTGGATTCTTTAAAAATTCTGCATGTGTAAATATACAAGTAATGTATGTGTGTAAACGCTTCATTGTACCAAAGTTAACAACAAACAATAACAAATAGGTATAAAAATAGGTTAAGTTAAGGTTGACTGGAAGAGATCCCTAAGTGGGATAAGTCCGCCTTTGTACACAACTTTTTTCTTTTATTTATTTTTATTGTTGTTAAATTTGGTACAATAAAGCGTTTACATACATACATACAAAAATAGGTATAATTCAGGCACAATAATAATGTCTATGTCTGTTTAATATATAATTTCTTAGGTCATTTGGGAGAATAATCTGGATTTCGAAGGCATCGCATGCCCTACAGTGATCTCCCGACTGATCGCGAATGAGCTCACACCTCTCTCATCATCATCATAATCAGGTTATTTTTGTCTCCACTGCAGGAGCACAACCCTCTCTCATCTGCCGGAGACAGACGGAGGATTTGGCCTACACTCCCCGCGCTGGCCAGGCGGGTTGGGGAGGCCTGATTGATGTTTTATAATGTATTCCCTTAGTCGCCTTGTACGACATCCATGGGAAGAGTTGGAGTGGTCCTATTATACTCCACCGGAAACCACACCTCTCTACACTGGGAAAAAAACTAAACTGATGATTTTGACATGATCTTGTGAACCATGAACAGCCATCCTAACTCCATACGAGCGCACCACAAACTTGTTCCCTTGAACTAGCTCAAGTTGATAACTTGATCACAGTCTTCTTTCAAACGATCATAAAAATGACTACTTAACATAACATAAAACTTGTAAGACACACACACTTGCACACCCATCTACAGCCAAACACACCCCCACTCACCCTGTTGCATATACCCACACGCCCTCCAACATACACATAACACACACACACAACATACACACAACGAACAAACATGCACACTTTCACTTTTAAAACTGACTTTTAAACCACAAGTTTCTACTTAGTTTAAACTGAATAAATTACTTATTGAAACTAATTTAATTTTTTTTTAATTATTGCAAGTTTGAAATGGTTGTATAATGTGTGAGAAATAAATAAATTATTATAATTATTACTTAGCAACCAAGACAAAATAGCACTTAGTTGACCATAATTTGTACAGTGTATTATTTATTGCGAGCTCGTTTGCGTAGCCGTTTTTTCACTGCAAATAAGAGATCTAGTTACTTATATAACATCATTGTAAACGGCGATGAAGTCGAGAAAGAGATCTTAATTTGCGCGATTGATTCGTTCCGCTCATTTTAGCATTCAATTAGAATTCAATTAATATACTTCACTAGCAGAGTGCGGCGTGAAGATTGTTTCAATTCAATTTACAGAAGGCTTTGAAGAGAAACCCTACTGGAGAAGTGAAGAATGTATAAAAGTACCTATGTTTTGTTCATCTGTGTGTCCTACGACTTGAAGATGGGCAGTGATATTTTTTCTGTTCTGAGAGAAACAGTGGTAATAGAAAAAATATACAATTTGACATACCTATACTAATACTAAAGAAAAAGGGGATGGGAGGGGCCGCTCTACAAATAGAATATCTCCTCCAACTCTGCAGATTTTTTAACAGTGCCGAGAATGCTCGCGTTATCCCTTTGAATATCCAGGCTCATGCGGCTGATAAAAAAGGATCTGGCTAGACGGTTGCCAGACTTTTCCTTCAGAAGACATAGACATTATCCAATAATAAATACATTTCACACAACTATGATGGATAATCAATAAGTAGCTCAGGCGTACACTATTTTCATAGCGAGTGGCAGTACACGCGATCGAGGTAGCCAAATGTACTTTGTCTGGCGCCTGTACCTTATTACATAGTATCCAAGTTTTATATGACAGTAGTTACAATAGGATAGTGCCCATAAAACTCACCCCAGAGAGTGCTGAGGTGCACAGCCTTTATTTGTACCAAAGCCCATTACTCTGCGAACGAGACGTATTTACGACAGCGGCGGTTGCCTACATTGTTGGTTACGACCCAACCAACCTCGAATATGTTCATATTACAGCCTGCAATGAATCTAAAAGTTCCTTTTTTTCTATTAAAATGGGCAACACGCCAACTTGATGGCAGCGGGTACTAATTGTCAATTAAACCTTTGGATTGCAACACTCAACATAAAAACTCTGGCGCCTGGTAGCGCTCTCATACTAACAGTCCTATGCCTCACCCCTTACCGTATTCTACTGAAGGTGTAAGTATTTAAGGGCCTCAGCTAGTGAAGGCAGCTAACACATAGTTGCTTAAAAAATAATTACAATTTGTAGATGACTTTAATTAACGTCAATATGAGGATACTATGTGTTATCTGAATATGAGTTTCTTATTGTTCTCTTCGTCAAAACGTCTAATTCCCATGGTACAGGTAAAAATCCTAGTTTGTCCTAGACAAGTGTACTCGTATATTTTTATATAAAGATCTTCATTTTATGCTCAAGACAAAGAATTTTTCTTGACTGGTGGAAGAATAAATAATTCTAAGCACAATATAATAAATAAATACTACATATTTGTAGATACTATAATTACTTTGCTGCTGTCGTCGATATCTTCCTATATGTCTCGGGAGGCGAACCAGCTCACTTTACATTACCACTCAGGTGGGTAAAAGCCGTGTGGTTTCCGGTAGAATAGAATAGGAGCACTCCAACTCTTCCCGTGGATGTCGTACAAGGCGACTAAGGGAATACATTATAAAACATCAATCAGGCCTCCCCAACCCGTCTGGCCAGCGCGGGGGGGAGTGTAGGCCAAATCCTCCGTCTGTCTCCGACAGGTGGGAGAGGGTTGTGCTCCTGCAGTGGAGACAAAAATAACCTGATGATGATGGGTAAAAACACCGCTGATTCTTATGAATGCTGATGATATTTTGTATTCTTGACAGGCGGACGCCAGCACAGCGTTCCTGCGGGCCGCACGCGCAGGTCAGATCGACAAGATCGTCAGCCTGCTGGAGCAAGCCGTCGATATCAACGTCAGCAACGCGGTGAGTACTACACACTGTGACCAGACGAGTACAATGAGATCGCTGACTTATGGACTAGCAAGAGAACGTAACCATACTACGTGATCCATTCAGGGGGAGGGGGTCTTCAAAATATCACTGGGGCGGGTGAGGGGGGGGGGGGGGTAGGCTTTCGTCACGTAATCAATATTCTCTAGGAAAATTTTGCGTTATTTCGATCTCTATTCAAATATGGCGCGCAGCGTTTAGAGCTTCAGCCATTGAAAACTGACCGTTTTTTCTTCTTGCTAATATCTTTTTCACTTGTAATTATAGGTATGCACGCACTCTTGGCGTCACGCGGCAAGCGCCGTATTAATAAAGACAAATATGATCCAAATTATAATTTTTTTCAACTTTCTGTTTACAAAAAAAATTTCAACCATATTTATGAATTACTACGTGAAAATTAGAGGGGGAGGGGGGGGGGTCTTGGCATATATACTACGATGGGTCTCCAAAGGGGGGGGGGGGGGGGTTAAAAATAGGTCACGTAGTTTGGGTACGTTCCCTAAGCTAATGACTAGACCAGAGCTATTTATCGAACGAACAATCCCTGACGGGGTAAGGACGGTGGAGAGAAACCAATTGTTGATTTTAAGAAGATCTTGTTACCCGTGAACAGCTATCATAACTCCTTACGACAGCACCAAAGTGTACTAACTCTAGTTCCTTTGCACAAAGACGCGGATACATTGAACTACTAATGACCGAAGCATTTTATTTTGACCAGTTTCAACATTTTGAAATCGTCATAAGCACATCACTGCGTTAGGTCTTCACGTGTCGCCTATTGTACAATGTTTAAGGACAAAAGTCATTAATCAGTGTGTCCTGCCTGTCATGACCTACGGTTCAGAAACGTGGACACTGACGTTGGGCCTGATCCACAAGTTTCAAGCCGCTCAGCGAGCTATGAAGAGGGCTATGCTCGGGGTTTCTTTGAAGGATATGATTCGTAATGAAGAGATCCGACGAAGAACGTAGGCAACCGACATAGCCGAAAGGATTAGCAAGCTGAAGTGGCAGTGAGTGGACCACATCTGCCGCAGAACCGACAACCGAACGGGCAGACGAGTTCTGGAGTGGAGACCACGGATCAGCAAGCGCAGGGTTGGACGTCCCGCCGCCAGATGGCCCGAAGACGAAGAAGGTGGTCGGAAGCAGCTGGATGCGGAGGGTAGAGGACCGGGTGTGGTGGTGTTCATTGGGGAAGGCCTATGTCCAGCAATGGACGTCAAAGGGCTGATATGATGATGATGCATCAGCGAACATAATTAAATCTACTTCTGCATTTATAGAAGCACATATGTCATTGATATATAGGAGAAAGCATAAGGGACCCAGTATCGATCCCTGTGGTACTCCTGATTTTTCTTTTGAAATTGCATCATTAGCATACACAATATGTTTTCGTGACGACAAGTACGATTTACAGAGCAAGAGATCCTTACCCGAGACACCATAGTATTCGAGTTTAACTATGAGCATGACGTCACTACCTGTTTACAATAGACTAAAACATTTTGTACCCTCTGTAGGCCCTCTGGTCAAAGGATTTAGTACATTTGTATTTGACTCAAAACGCGTCGAGTATGTTTCTGCCTGAAATCCATATAAAAGTATGCTTCTGCCTGAAATCGCAAGTATGTGTGCCTGTATTTACTTATTGGGCATCAGTTATATGATATTCTAACGTTCCCAACATACAGTACACATGTGTGTCACATAAAACATCTCAGCACTTTTCCTACACAAAAATATAGGCACTAAATTATCCAAAATATGGAAATAATACCAATGTTTTGCGAAAATTCTTTTTCACCCCGTTTACTAAATATTACAAAGACAGTTCTATCACAATGCAAAAAAGTTTAGTTTGCAGTAACATTGTTATAAAAAATTTCTCACTGTTCGACGGATATGTGTCGAACGCACGCAATCTGAAGTCACGGCATGATGTACAGGGTGTATTTTAAGAATACAATCGGTTATAACCCTTGCACATAAAAAATTTGAAGGAGGATTAGATTTTTATAGTATGTCACTTTTGATAGGCTGTTCATTGGGGAATTTGTCAGAATCACCACGCTTGGCAGGCGGATTGGTATTCGCAGTAATGATCTTAATATAGACAGGAGAACGCTGCTGTCCGTCTCTGGTGTAAACCCTCAGTCGCCTTGACGACACCCACAGGAAGATTGAGGGTGGCTCCATTCTAAGACGGGATCCACAAGGCTGAAATATCGACATTTCAAGACTTTAATTATATCTATCTGTTCTTTTATCTATTACATTTTCCCATATTTAATTATATCTATCTATTTATACTAAAACTAATACAATATACATTTTAGTTTCAAAAACCGTACAACTGTTTATGAACAGAATTATACTTAATTTCACAACTTTTTGCTAATAAATATAAACGGTTCACATATCCAAGTTATACTGTTTTTTACAGAATATGCATTATTCCATTTCAATTGTATTATCGATTTGCGAGTAGGATATTCAGCGACCCAGACATCACTAGCACCTGCCCCAAAAAGTTACATCCCTTTGATTATAGGGTTAAATTTAATGTGAATTAAAAATTAATCTAAAACCACGTTTTTTTTCAGTTCACCTGTAAGCATGTATGTGGTGATGGTGTGTGTTTTTTGTGTGTATGTTGGTCATACTTGGGCCGAGGCCGGGGCGCTTGGGTCATCAAGACCCCCTCATTTTATTCTTTTTAAGGCTCATAAAAACGTGTTTTTAGATTAATTTTATTTTCATTAAATGCTCTTTTTTGTATTACTATTAATTTAGGTTAGGTCGGCATTGTATGCTAATAAATGGATTTAGAATGCATTGTCATCGAGTTGTGAGCTATCCTGAAAGTTTCAGCCGGATAGCTAATCAGGAAGTACTCGAAATTTGAGTTGCAGGATTCCACAAACAAACAAGAAAGTGGTAAAAAAAAATATATTTGGGCCTGACAGTATTACGAAAGTCTTTACATACTACTAAATAAAAATAATCCTCCATCGTAACCAGTTACAAAACTCCGTGATTTCAGGCGATGATAGTACAGAAGGCCACAAGTCTAGGTATTATAACAACAACTGTAACTCTGTGGCTACACATTATTGTTAATTTATTTATGACAACTGAACCCCTGTCGTACAGCTCGATAGTGTATAAAATAACCACGCCATTGTCCACTACTATACGCATCATTGTATGAAATCTCTTAGTTTACCAAAACCACCGCTAGGTGGCGCCACTTGAATTTTAAAACGCGCTAACGTTTGATGCTCCCAATTTCATGACGCGGAGTGCTATTATAGATAAAATTAACTTTGCGCAGAGGCAATATCGTAACCGATGAGGTTTATCCGAGGTGCGATTATTGCTAGTTGAAAACTTTACCAATACCCCGCCGTGTGGACGTGAAATACCGTCCGCTATGGCAATTTTTGAAAAGCCGTAAAGGCTCAATAACACAATATACAAGACATTTCTTTCTTTGGTCTATTCTACGTTACGTACGTTAATAACAGAATAATAAGCAATTTTTCGTTGTCTTACCTTTTAATATTTTCGAACATGGAAAACTGCGACATAATTTAGGTTTATTAGAATTATAATTTTATCTGAAACTTGTAGACCTAGCCGAGGACCCTAGTGATTGATTATAATGTTTTATAGTTTTAATTTATAGAAAAAATATATTTATATTAAAAAAAAGCCGTAAGGTTCCCAGCTTAGAATAGGCCAAAACTTCCCGTGGGTGTCGGCAATGCGATTAAGGGATTGCACCAATGACGGGCAAAAGCGTTTTCCTGTATATATTAAGATCATAACTTCGATCAACAATCCGCCTGCCAAGCGCGGTGATTACATATGGAAAATCCCCCGTTGGACTGCGCACGAAAAGCGTCATTCTATTGGGGAGGCTTATACGTTCAAAAAACTTAGAACGTCAACTGATGATATATAAATATTTTATAATAATTAGCAGTTAAGGCGACAATTGTTTTATTTTACTTTGACCATTTGCAACATTAACACGAATACTTACAAGCAGTAATGAATTCAAGTTACACACGGGAAGGGTTCTACAGCCCACAGGTCCAAAGAGGGATTCCTTATCATACATTATTTTCTTTTACGTCGACATCCACTGCTGGACATGAGCCTTCCTCAATGCGAAAAATATCAAGCTCCATACAAGATGGTGCTACGTTTGCGAGCAAAGTCGACCTTATACACTCAGCTTTTTTAAAATAATAACATAATACAATGTTAAAAGTTATTTCGTGTTAAACGCTAATGCTTAGCGTACAAGTTAAGTATTGACGTGCAAATTAAGTTTCCATAGTTGTTACTGCACTCAACACTTTGTCAACCAACAACTCCCCCAACCTCCCTTGGCTTGGCAGTGGGCACCATTTTTATTAGCCCCACACATGTCATGTCATGCCAACTGTGTGCTTTTCCCGTCTTGGCATGTCCTGCCAAATCTACTGAAACACTTGGGTAGATGCCAAAGTTAGTCGTGAACGAACCATTAACCTTGTGCTTAGCGATTAGTTTCCTTTGCTTTTTGGCAAAACTTATTTCATAATTTAAAGAAATAAGTCCGAAAGCAATAGTCTTAGGGGGCCAGGAAAACCTGGCGACACTTCGACCCTTCTTGATCTTTTAAGCTTAACCTCTGTCCACAACAGTGACTTATTGGACTTCACATACCTACGCCTTAGAATTTCGTCTTTAGCATATGCAGGTTTTCTCACGATGTTTTCCTTCGCCGCAAAGCCTATGGTATCCTACTTAATATTATAAATGTGAAAGTTTGGATATTTGGATGTTTGTTAATCAATCACACTTCATTCACTGGACGGATCGGGATGAAACCTGACACCCATATAGGTTAGGTCTTGGAATAGGACATAGGATGGTTTTATTCCGAAAAAACATCTCATTCCTACGGGAAATATATAATAATTTGTGATGTTAAACGGCTAGATGCGAGAACCGGGTGGCGTTTATCAATCCAGCAATCAAACTGGCGAAATGCAGTTACAAACTATAGAATAGGTCCATAGTAGTCGGGGTATATTGGTGTTAGGTGCAGTATCCCCAGTATGAACATATTAAGCTGTAAAATAGCTGCGTATGTCCAACAGTGGACGTCTAAGGGCTAAAATGATAATGATGATCTCTTGGACAGAATAGAAAATAAATCATTTACGCGCGGCGATAAGTATAGATCATGCAGTTCACGACGACGCCCCACTCTTTCTCTAAATTGCTTACAGCGTTATATTGTTACTGTGAACTCTATCGTTACGCACTAATCATCAATATGAACATACGTACACTAAGACAATGACGTTTCGATTAGCACCGCTCGCGAAATGTAACGGAGCGGGCGTACGATTTACGCACACACTAATACGACGTAGTTGTAGTTTAAAAGTAATGTTTTTGTAACTTTCTGTCTAATCCACAGAACGGCCTAAACGCTATCCACCTGGCGTCCAAGGACGGCCATGTGGAGGTGGTCAGGGAACTGCTGGACAGGGGGGCGTCCATCGACGCAGCCACCAAGAAGGGAAACACCGCGCTGCATATCGCCTCCCTCGCTGGCCAGGAAGCCGTGGTCAAGTTGCTTGTCCAGAATGGTGCTCAGGTAACTATAATGTTTTTCTTTCTTCTGGCTGTATGATTAACGTCACGTAACGTAAATCTGAGTATTATCAAAGATAATATATTACTAGGTATAGATAGGCAATCGCCGAACAAGCGTAAATTTGAAATGGGTAGCATAAACTTAGGTGGCCTGGTTTAGAGGTTGCAAGCTAAAATCTACACGGCGCTAGTGTTTCTAATTGTGTCAAAGCAAAGATAATATATTGTATTATGGAACTTTTCATATTGATTGAAAATGATAGTTCTAGTTAAGAAGACTGATCGGGTGAGGATTTTATATAGAGTATCCCACGGCACACAACAAGCAAAAAAAATACTTGAAATATTGAAGATAGGACATTTTAAAGACTTCGTTTTATTCTTAAAAATATGCTGAACTGCATTCAAAGTTTTTATTTTATTTTTTATGATACAGAACAAAAGGGTCGATCATAAAAGTCAATTCCTTCTGAATAACATAGTAGGCAACTTACATTAAATCAATCCCAATGAAATCTAACATTTTAAATACAAAACGATTAAAGGTTTCTTAAATATGGTGCCTAAATAGTAGGATCCTGAGCAACATTTTTATTGCATGTTAAATGCTATGGTCTTTCTTTAATTTAAGATACTATGAAAAGAAAAATACGAATGTTTTTTTTAATAGTCCGGTTCAATTCTCTGTTCTGGCGGATGATTTTTCACAAAACTTTGAATGCAGTTCGATTATTTTTTAAATTTAAATAAGCCTTTTTTGAATCCCTCCGTGTTTGATCGCCGTGGGACGCCATTTTATGTTTAAATTAAAATTAGACTGGAATCTAAGGTGTCAGTCAATGCCATTGAATTCTTTCTCAAAAGTGTTTATGATATGTGACAAGTTCTTGGCCACAAAACCGTAAAACCATCTGTCTTCGACATAACATTGACTGACATAAAAAATTATGCCAACTAAAGTGCTCTTCATAAATATAGATTTGTTATGACTTATGATCAACGTCGATGGAGAGAGCTTGAGGTTCAATAACATCAATATTTGAGTTTAGCATTTTTCAATCGTTTTTCTAATGTTACGTGCGCCTTCTATAAACTATGCGCCTATGACACATGTGCTTTAGAATTCCTTCAGCATAAGCTGGTCTCCACTCTCCGGCGTCTTCAAATATGTAGGAAAATTATATGAAAACACCGTCTTATTTCATTTTCCTATCTATATTTATCCGAATCTCGGATAGGCGGACCGCCCCCTCTTGGTGCCCCTGCTTCACCAGCTATCAATTAAATTTAATGACTTTTTATTAAACAATAAGAATACAGAGCTACAGTAATAAAGTAACTTACATTAGTACATCTAGGCATTTACTATATTTGATGTGATAAACTGTACTTGTTAATTTCCCTTAAAACGTAATGGTGCAAGCCTCGGATTTGAACCCTCGACCTCATGAACGTAAGGCAAGTGCACTACCAACATGGCTACCATGACTATTATCAGGCTACCTACACAAATTATAAACTATATGTAGACAAAATCGGACTACGTAGTTTATGAAAACCTCTTTGATTTACGTGATCAATTTATTCGGCATGCTATTTTGATGAGTCGTTAATTTTGTAGGATATTTCAGTTTTATCGAGTGAAGATAAAATACGTTTACTGAGCATATTACGATTACGTTTATGGCGGGTAATTGTTATTTAAGAATCTGCAATGCAGGAATTTTGTCGTCCTGCGTACTTAGAAACACTAACAGTAGATTAGTAGCCAAGGGCTGTAAGGCATCAATTGCAGCATCAGCTGCAGCGAGCTATAAATATCATAGCAGATATTTATAGCTCGCCTATATTTCGAGGGTGCAATTGATGCTTACACCCGAGCTAACTACTCTGCTTTACATCTCGATTGTGAGGTAAGTAGAAAAAAACCCGGCATTACAAGAATAAAACATTTTATTACTTAAAATTTATAGTGAAATGAGAACAATTTTCAAATTTTAGGGACAGGTGTTTTTTGGGTATGTTAATAGTTTGAATTGAGCTTCGCCGTTCGATATTTAAAATTGATGACTATTATACTCATATGAAGACAAGGCCGAATAGCGAAGCGACCTCTTTTGTCAGGCTGAATGCATGATGTCTATTGCCAGTATGATGGTTAGATGTATGCGAACTTTTTGGAAGAGTGAAGAGTTTTTTTTTATATTACTTACCGCCCTAGGGCTTTTCTAGCTACATTATTCCCTAGAGCGCTAATTGGTCACCTACAACCCCCATTTGGGGGTAATAAGGACCAACTTACCGAATATGAGAGATGTAAAACAGTGTTTCTTCGTAGGTCAACATCCAATCCCAGAATGGCTTCACACCTCTGTACATGGCAGCGCAGGAGAACCACGACGGTGTGGTCAAGTTCCTTCTGACGAACGGCGCCAACCAGAACCTTGCCACTGAGGTAAGTTTCATAAAGTAACTAGTTTCTACCAGCGGTTTTAGGGATTCATCAAAATGTAGCGAAGCTCCTTGTTCAGCTGTCTGAAACTACTAGACCGATTGAGTTGAAATTTGGAGCATATATATGAAATTTACCCGCAATGATGAAAAATTTAGAAACAAATTATTTCCCCGCACTTGCTGACTTTTTTATCTTTCAGCGTGTAACTTTATTTACCTAGATTCCATTATATTAGCTATTCAACTTCCATCAACATCGGCTCAGTTGTTACAACGTCATTGTATTTATAACAATGCAGTTAATATTTAAATTCGAAACCCTTTATGAGTACACCTTCCTAGGTATTAAAATCATAAAGGAATATAATTCGCTTTCCCTTTGAGATGGCAGCGCTACCAGTAAGTTTTTACTTTTTTTAAGTTTTTACTTTTACGAAGCAAAATATAAGTCACCTCAAAGTTTTTACCTTCATGATTGACACTAATTGGTTATTAAATTAGATATGGGATGACATCTGTTATCTAATTTAATAACTAATTAGTCATACAATAAATGAATATGAATATCATGAAGTTAGTTATGTTAGTTAGTATGTTACTCGAAGGTTGACTGGAAGAGATCCCTAAGTGGGATAAGTCCGCCTTTATACACAGTTTAATTCCTATTTTATTATTGTTGTTGTTGTTATTTTTGGTACAATAAAGCGTTTACATACATCCATACATACATACATACATACATACATACATACATACATACATACATACATACATACATACATACATACATACATACATACATACATACATACATACATACATACATACATACATACATACATACATACATACATACATACATACATACATACATACATACATACATACATACATACATACATACATACATACATACATACATACATACATACATACATACATACATACATACATACATACGAGGGGCGTTCAAAATATTCTCGGTATTGATATCTTACAACCTCTTTTTGAATTTGTTTTGTTACTGGCTGCTAAGGTTCATTCGTTGACTAAAAAAAAAAGTATAATTCAAACCGAGATGTTCTTTTGTTTTTCTGCAATTTCTGAACAAACATGAACACTATGAGTGAATTAACAATGTTAACGAAATTAGAACATCGTTCCGTCATAAAATCTTGACAAAACAGGGTAAAAAGCAAAAAACCATAAAAGAGGAAATGGATTGTGTTTACCGTGAGTCTGCTCCTTCTTTATCTACCATTCAAAAGTGGTCAAGCGAATTCAAACGTGGCAGGGAGAGTATTAAAGATGACCCTAGACCTGGCCGGCCTGTAGTAGATACTTCACAAGAAAATATTGATCAGGTGGAAAACCTTATATTGGAAGATGGTCGAGTGAAGATAAAATCAATAGCTCAAGTAACCAATCTTTCTATTGGTACCGTACATGATATTATCCATGACCATCTTAATATGTAAAAAGTGAGTGCAAGATGGGTTCCGCGAATGCTGACTCGGCTTCAAAAAGATATGCGTGCAGCTTGTTGTTCCGATTTTATTGACCTGTGTGGCGAAAATCCTGATGAGGTGCTGCAAAAGATAGTTAATGGAGATGAAACCTGGGTTCATCATTATGACCCAGAGAGTAAACAGGAGTCCATGCAGTGGCACATTAAGGGTTCAGCTCATCCCAAGAAGTTCAAGGTCGTCCCTTCCGCTGGCAAGGTTATGGCAACAATATTTTGGGATTGTGAAGGAGTATTGTTAATCGATTATAAAGAAAAAGGTGTAAATATTACAGGACAGTACTACGCAAACATTCTACGTCAATTAAGGGATGCAATCAAAGAAAAGAGGCGAGGAAAGTTAACCAAAGGTGTTCTGCTTCTGCATGACAACGCCCCTGTCCATACTGCTCATATTGCCAAGGCAGCTATTGCTGAATGTGGGTTTGGAACTATAACTCATCCACCGTATAGTCCGGACTTAGCCCCCAGCGACTTCTTTTTGTTCCCCAATCTCAAAAAGGATCTATGTGGAAATCGATTTTCTGACGATGAAGCGTTGAAGGCGGCAGTGGACGAGCATTTTTACACCAAGGATAAAAAATATTATTATGAGGGATTAAAAAAAAAATTTATCGATCTTTTAAGTGTATTAACATAGGGGGGATTATGTTGAAAAATAAAAATATCAAACTTTTCGTACTTGTTTGTCTTCATTCGAATACCGAGAATATTTTGAACACCCCTCGTACATACATACATACATACATACATACATACATGCATACATACATACATACATACATACATACATACATACATACATACATACATACATACATACATACATACATACATACATACATACATACATACATACATACATACATACATACATACATACATACATACATACATACATACATACATACATACATACATGAAGGTTAAAACTTTATGGTGACTTATGAGGTGCGAAAAATTATTTTGCTTCGTGGTATGACCTTATTAAATACTTTGATATCAAACAGGATGGATTCACACCGTTGGCAGTTGCAATGCAGCAAGGTCACGAGAAGGTGGTGGCTGTGCTCCTGGAGTCCGATACCAGAGGAAGAGTCCGGCTGCCAGCTCTGCATATTGCTGCTAAGAAGGATGATGTGAAGGCTGCCAACTTATTGCTTGAGGTATGTCGGTTAATTACATACGACATTTTGCTTTGTTAGGTCACCTTGTTTGAAGGATATGATTCGTAATGAGGAGATCCCACAAAGAACGAGGGTGACCGACATAGCCGAAAGAATTAGTAAGCTGAAGTGGCAGTGTCACATGTGTCGCAGAACCGACGGCCGTTGGGGTAGACGGGTTCTGGAGTGGAGACGGCGGATCGGCATGCGCAGGGTGGGACACCCCGTCGCCAGGTGGACCGACGACCTGAAGAAGGTGGCCGGCAGCGGCTGGATGCAGAGGGCAGAGGACTGGGTGTGGTGGCTTTCATTGGGGAAGGCCTATGTCCAGCAGTGGACGTCTAAGGGCTGATATGATGAGGTCAACTGGTTAACTTTGCACAGAGGCAATTTTCGTAACCGATTTGCTTAATCCGAGGTGTGACTAATCCTGAAGGAGTTAGCGGTGTTGCAGTTTGAGCGTTGACAGCGTGAGGAACAGGTACGTTTTCCAACAGCGCTACGAGAAGGCCGTAAAACCCGGACGAAAAAGTTTTACAGCCTTCTCGTACCGCTGTTAGAAAACGCACCTAAATATTCCTCACGCTGTCGACACTAAAATTGCAACACCGCCACGTCTAACCACGATGTTGACTACAAGTTCTTGTGGTGATTATTTACATTACAAGCTTTATTTAACTTCACCTGTTAACGTTTGGTCAAATATTGCAGGTTAATTAAAACAGTTCCCCCAACCGATTGAGCCGAAATTTTGCACACACCTTTGGTTCTGATCACCATAAAGCACAAAATAAAAATATATTCCTTTAAGTACTACATGGCTTAAATAAAGCTTGTTTTTAAAATGGTTTTATGTTTTCTTTAAATCAGAACGAACACAACCCTGATGTAACCTCCAAGTCTGGCTTCACCCCGCTGCACATCGCTGCCCACTATGGCAACGAAAACATCGCAAGACTGCTCCTGGTCAAAGGAGCTGATGTCAACTGTTCGGCAAAACACAACATCTGCCCGCTGCATGTCGCTGCCAAATGGGGTAAGTGTTCAAAATGTACTAACGTGCAAAATGACTTGGGAGGCTGTTAAGTCTATATGCAACATCCAAACCAAAAAGTCACAAAATACAGAGTTACTTACTTCTAGTACAACCCCTACAGAGTCTCTAAACAATGCTAACAAGTTTTTTACAACCATTGGTGACAATCTAGCGAATAGGCATCCTAGGTAGCATAAATAAATCTGAAAAGGAACTTGCAGCTGAATACAAACCTGCCAAAACACCACCGAATTCCTTGTTTCTTACACCAACAAATGAAATAGAAATTATAAAAATAATTAATTCTCTCAAAACCAGCTCTGCTCCAGACGATGACAATATTAACAACGATACACTAAAGAGGAACAAGATATCTCTTGCTACTCCAATCACCCATTTGTGCAATTTGAGCATGTCCTCTGGCATTGTACCTGATTGCCTCAAGAGTGTATGCCCGATTCACAAAGAGGGCGACGCATCGAAGTATACAAACTATCGACCCATCTCTCTGCTGACATCCCTGTCCAAAATATTAGAGAAAATGGTCAACAAGAGACTTCTTACTTTCTTAGAAAGTGAAAAGCTAGATTGTCTAAGATCAATAATTCTTTTGTGGGGCTGTGCGTGCGTTACTACAATAAGGTTCCGAATGAAATTATTAACTTGTCTGAACAAAAATTTAAATGTTCTATAAAAGTTAATCTGTGCAAGAAAGCCTACTATAAGTTAGATGACTACTTAAATGATAAAAGTCCATGGAGTGCTTGATGGCTCAGCATAAGTAGACTTAATGATTGTTATGAATAAGATAAACCAAAGGTAGGTAGGGTCCTGTGCCGTTGGGTTTGTTGCCACTTCTTCCCCTCGGTTATACAGGTGGAGTAGTTTTAGGCAGAATTTGACGTCAAAAAGAGAATAATGTATTCCAATTTTGAAAATAAATATTTTGATTTTGATTTTGCTACTAGCTGAAAACCAGTTTGGCTTCCGCAGCAACAGTTCTACGGAAGATGCTGTCAATTTCCTTGTTGATCATATTGTTAACAAACTGGATGTTGGGCAAAGATGTATAGGAGTATTTTTTGACCTTGCGAAGGCGTTTGACACTGTTTCGCGGCCTATACTCCTCGCTAAGATGGAATCTCTAGGTATACGTGGAATAGCACTCTCCTGGTTTGAATCTTATTTAACAAACTCATTTCACTCCACGATTTGTGCGAATGAAAATCCATCCTTTCAGATTATATGAATTTTCAGTTGTACCATCACCCACTATCCATTTCGGAAACAAGCAAGCTGTCATCTTTTTTTAATTACGGTTTTCAATTGGTATTTACTTCAATTAATAATAATTTTACATATTAATTTGCCCATTATACGTATTCACTAAATGTTTATTTGTATTTAATATGATATACCGAACACTTTCTTTCTACTACAATCACAGAAATATGTACTTTAAATCTTTAATCTCCGTAAAACTCGTCTGGCACAGTCATAATTTTCCTTACAGTCTACTGCCTAGTGACCCAATGTCGTAAAACGCACATTAAGTTCAGTAACACGGGCACCAGTTTACGAGACTATTGACACTGGACTTTACGGATATATTATATTACATGCCATCTAATCAAAATTTTGTGTTACAATAAAATCTGTCTAGCTGGGGGAGAGAAGGTAGCATAACCAATCCTATCAACGTCCACACATGGATAAAGGTGTAAACTTTGGCTTATTAGGCCACGCTGAACAGGTATATGGTGGCCATGTCAGTCTGTGGCATTTAAAACACCACGTGCAGTACCTATTGCTCAGCATTCGGAGAAATAGATTCAGACTAAGACCCTGGTTGATCAATGTTCATCTTCTTATTATTGTTCTTGTTATTTCCTGGCTAACGCTAGACATATTGGCTTCTTCACAAACAGCCAAGCATTTGAGAAAGGCGTGATTAATAATCTAACAGCTGTTAGGAGACGTGTTTTCATATACTCGTATAGGGCATTTGGTTCATACACACGTGGTGCAAAGGGCCTCGAGGATGCTCTCCCATCTGATTCTATCCTACGCCTTCATCATATTTTCCTTAGGACTTCCACAGCAGGCCTTCCCCAATGAACGTCACCATAACCGGTGGTACATCCAGCCACTTCCGGCCACCTTCTTCAGGTCCTCAGTCCAGCAGGGCTTCCCACCCTGCGCGTGCCGATCTGTGGGCTCCACTTCAGAACTCGTCTGCACCAACGGTCGTCGGTTCTGCAACAGCTATGGCCTGCAATGCCACTTTAGCTTGCTGATCCTTCTGGCTATGTCGGTGACCTTCGTTCTTCGTTAGATCTTCTCATTACGAATCATTTTCCTCAAACAAACCCTCTAGCATAGCCCTTATATTATATCCTGCGCCTTAATATCTACTTGTAGCCTTCCTATTGTCCACAATCAGGTTGTTTATATTCATTCAAAAGTGCCATTAACCCCTGTTATCTATAACCCCTCAGGCAAAGATAACATGGTGACTTTATTATGCAACAACGGCGCCAACGTGGAGGCTCGCACCAGGGATGGACTCACTCCTCTCCACTGCGCGGCCCGGTCCGGCCACGAGCGGGTAGTCGAGGCTCTGTTGGATAGAGGAGCTCCCATCACTAGTAAAAGCAAGGTAAGGGTGACTTCTTTTGAACTTTTATTTAAAATATCTATAAAAGTATAAGTAACTAATATCTAAGTTCCTCATAAACAAAACCTAGTTATTTGACCCGTGATATTGAGTTGGACAAGCTTGTTGCACATTTCAAGGACAATTCATACTATATTCTCCTGATTCTCTCATTTATACATATTACTGCTAACTTGTATCCTATGGAACTAAAAAATCTAGGTATTACATCTCATGAGAACATCTTCCTGACAGATTACTGTTATTGAAAACGTCTACGTGTCATGTAGCCATCATTGTGATACATACATACATATATACATACATACATATATACATACATACATACATATATACATACATACATACATACATACATATATACATACATACATACATACATACATACATACATACATACATACATACATACATACATACATACATACATACATACATACATACATACATACATACATAATGCACACGCCTTGGTCCCAGAGGGGTAGGCAGAAACGGTGTATCGCCACTTTGCGCGATCCTGGCACATCTCCCATGATTGTGATCCCAAGAAAATAAACCAGTTTCTTTCATATAAATAACACAATCAACATAATGTTCCCTAACCACAGAACGGTCTAGCACCCCTCCACATGGCAGCCCAAGGAGACCATGCAGAAGCAGCAAGGGTCCTGCTCTCGCGCAGAGCACCGGTCGATGACGTCACCGTCGACTACCTCACTGCTCTGCACGTGGCCGCACATTGTGGACACGCCAAAGTGGCTAAGCTGCTTTTGGATAGGTGAGTCTTAATCTAAGTCAGGAATTTGGATCATCATATCAGCCCTTAGACATCCACTGTTGGACATAGGCCCAATGAACGCCACCACACCCGGTTCTCCACCCTCCGCATCCAGCCGCTTCCGCTTCTTTAGGTCGTCGGTCCATCTGGTGGCGGGCCGTCCCACCCTGCGCATGCCGATCCGTAGTCTCCACTCCAGAACTCGTCTGCCCCAACGGTCGTCAGTTCTTCGACAGATGTGGCCCGCCCACTTGCACTTCTGTTTGCTAATCCTTTCGGCTATGTCAGTTACCTACCTAGGAATTTGGATGTTTCTGCACAAATCTCAAATCTAAAACAGATGTCATTGCATACGATTGCAACTCGGCAATTCCTGTATCCAGCATCGAAAAGTGACTTCACACACTATTGAAGCTAAGCCAGTTTGGAAAAATGACTTCAAGCGACGACAAACGAAATTCACCTCTATTTGTCAGTTCATACCTAACACTGCAATGTGGGGTCAGTAGTTACCGAGATATCTGTCATCCGAAATGAACATCTCATCGAGAACGTTTATTTTGGTAAAGACACCTATAATCTAGGGTTAGTATTTTTCCATAGAATTGGTAATGGTAATCGTAGAACAAATAGTATGACTAGTTGCACTAACTCTCATTCAGCTTATGTGTCATTAGGGCATTTTGTTTGGACAAGTAGGCCGATGGGGAAAATTGACAGTTTGGGAAAGTAGACCGATGGGGAAAGTAGACCGATGGGTAAAGTAGACCGATCGCTCCGGAGGGCCATTTAGTGACTAAATTTCGTAAATGGCTAAAAAATTGTAGCCATACAATGTGTGGAACTAAGCTGTGTCGGGTCTCACTGTCATACTCATTAAAATGTTTTTTATACAGAAATGCTGATGCTAACGCACGTGCCCTCAACGGCTTCACTCCGTTACATATTGCTTGTAAGAAAAATAGGATCAAGGTTGTGGAGCTACTGCTCAAGTACGGAGCAAGTAAGTACTTAAAACTTTTTTTTTCGCACTTTTTATCATCTGACATATTGGTCAGAGGTTATGCGGTGTTTGCTCTTTATCTTGATTCCTCGAGCTTGTGGTATCATGAAAATACACAGGAATTGGGACTATAAGGAGAAGGTTATTCAAGTCTTTTTAATTATTTTTATAATTTTTTTATATAAATGTATTTATATTTTTCTTTTATATTAATTTCTTCCTTTTTCGTTCCTACCTTTTTTTTGTTTGTGTATTCTATTTCGTTTTATTTAAAACATTCTCTAAACAACTATCAAAATTTCCATATAGGCTCGAGAAAAAAGGCTTACCTAGTAGTTCTGTCCGCCAGAGCACTTTGAGTACATGTTAATTTTATACATCAGTATTGTATGTGTCTGTTGGAATAAGTTTAATAATTTTACCATTATCAAATTTTTAACCTGAATATATTTTTCAAAGCTTACTTAGCTAAATACTCCAAATCAAAATGATTAATTGCTTTAAAATAATACTAATTTAATAAAGATGGAAGTAAACATGTAATTCTTTAATACTAGACCCAGAGTATGAATAAAGGAATGAATACAGTTAATTGCATACAAATTGTAGATATAAGTAGGAGAAGTATACAGTAAAGTAAAGGATGTACAAAGTAAAGGTGGCTCATTCTCTATTGTATTTTCTACCAGGTATACAAGCAACGACAGAATCTGGATTGACTCCTCTTCATGTAGCTGCATTTATGGGATGCATGAACATCGTCATATACCTGCTGCAGCATGAGGCTAACCCTGATGTACCTACTGTTAGGGGAGAGACACCTTTACATCTCGCTGCTAGAGCTAATCAGGTTTGTGGTACAACTCTAGTTATTTTTGCAGTCAGATCACTGATAACAGGTTAAGTTGGATTGATCGTTAATCCCTCTAATAATAAGACCCTCTTTAAACTACATTGAGAACTGAATATCATAGATCAAGCAACGGTAATAAGTGCGATAGTTCTAACATTAACCCCAAGGACTTTGCTACAGAGACATTTAATACAGGTATTAATGTATAATTTTTAACTTCCTCAGACGGACATAATCCGCATCCTCCTTCGCAACGGAGCAGCGGTAGAAGCAAAAGCTCGGGAGAGACAAACTCCTCTCCACATTGCTTCGCGTCTCGGCAACGTCGACATTGCCGTTCTGTTGCTGCAACATGGAGCTGATGTCAGGGCGATGACCGCTGATCATTACAACGCTCTACATATAGCGGCCAAGCAACATAATCATGATGTGAGTATTGCAAATTCATCTAATTTGAAATGTAGTAAGAAATGAATATTTAAATAAAGTCAGTAAAGACGTAGTATTATAATAGTTTAACAGCAAATAGTGTTGTATAAGTTAGTATATAAGAATATGTAAGTAGATCATAAGGAAATTATTGAATTGTGACTATTAACTATGGACTAAGAATCTTGATTGTAGACAAGTATTGTTACTATCAATAAATTACTTTGAACAATGTAGTGAGTTTGGATTCATCGCTCCACCAACACATCACAACATTACAGAAAAATTAAGTGTCAGTTGTAATAGGAAAACGCAAAACTAAAAATAGATGACGCTCCCTTTTCGTAAAATGTGTCTAAATGACTTTTGAATAAAATTGAACTTGAATAAATAAAAATAATAAATTATTAAAAATAAATAAATAAAATTGGACCGAGTTAAAGACTTTGGGGAATGAGGTACAAAAAGGCAGGAGGGCACGTCAGACCATAAAATACGTATTTTTAATGTCAAACTTACAATTGCAATGATGTTACAAAATGTACCTCCGAAACGATCGGTCTACTTTCCCCATCTGTCTACTTGTTCAAATGGTCCACTTTCCCTATCGGTCTACTTGACCCATCTTTCTACTTGTCCAAATGGTCCACTTTCCCTATCGGTCTAATTTCCCCATCTGTCTACTTGTTCAAAGGGTCCACTTTCCCTATCGGTCTACTTGCCCCATCTTTCTACTTGTCCGAATGGTCCACTTTCCCAATCTGTCTACTTGTTCAAAGGGTCCACTTTCCCTATCGGTCTATTTTCCCCATCAGTCTACTTGTCCGAATGGTCTACTTTCCTCATCGGTCCACTTTCCCCATTGTAACTGTCTCATTCCTCCGACGGTCCTTTACCACACTTATTTTCAGTTCTGAACTTATAATTGTTATTATAAATATCAGCTAACCGAAATGTCAGCTCCATTTTCACAATAATAATTATCTTTATCGAAAGAAAAAACATCCAGTCTTTAGATCATAGACTCTTAGTACTAAAAACTCGTTTTTTGTTTACTAGGTTGCAGCAGCTCTTATTGAACACAACGCTCCCTTGACTGCAACTACAAAGAAAGGATTTACAGCATTACATCTTGCAGCTAAATATGGGAACTTGAAGGTAAATTCAAACTTATGCTTTAGATTTAGACTAAATCCATTTTTCTCATACTTAAAGTGGATTAATGTCAATACTTCATATGTGACTCCAATTTGTCTAAACAGGTGGCAAACCTACTTCTGGCCCATGGAGCATCTCCCGACCAAGCTGGAAAGAATGGCATGACACCCCTTCACATTGCAGCCCAATATGACCAGCAAGCTGTGGCTACTACGCTTCTTGAAAAAGGAGCTGATGCTAAGGTTAATAATATACTAGTTTTCCTTTAAGCTTCTGTTATACACTTCATATTACGAAAGATTACAATATTTTTTCCATTAATAGGCCGTAGCCAAGAATGGCCACACTCCGCTCCACATAGCGTCTCGCAAGAATCAGATGGAGACAGCAGCCACTCTACTGGAGTATGGAGCTCTTACCAACGCGGAGTCTAAAGCTGGATTCTCGCCATTACATTTGGCTGCTCAACAGGTATTAGATACATTATATATATTCGAATGTGTCAAACCTTAAATTTAATATTCCAGGATGAATGTTACATGACTATAAGCAACATTTACCTAGAAAGACGTCTACAGTAATGTTTCATTACAGGGTCACACGGAAATGTGTTCTTTACTGATGGAGCATGGCGCAGAACCTGATCAACAGGCAAAGAATGGCTTAGCAGCATTACATCTAGCAGCCCAAGAGGATAAAGTGCCTGTAGCTCAACTCTTATTGAAAAATGGCGGTGAGGTAAGTGCTGACAGAAAAGAAAAGTAATGGGCCAAATATTGAGCCTTGTGGAAGAACGTTAATAATGCCATTACGGAATCATGTGTACAGCAAAATATAAGAACAGCTTGATATCCACTGTTTTATTATATCTTCATTAGCAAGTTAGGATTAGGAAATTTTCTGTAACAATATTTGTTGTCTTAATGTTTGCATGTCAATGTAATCAAACGCTTTACAGAAGTCAATATATCAGTAACCAAAGTCAAATCTATTTCTCAGGTGGACATCTGCACTAAGGGCGGTTACACACCTTTGCATATAGCTAGCCACTATGGTCAGGCGAATATGGTGCGATTCTTACTCGATAACGGAGCATCTGTCAAAGCACAGACTACTCATGGGTAAGTTACCTTAAGTTTAACCATCGTATTGAATCATTATGGTTTCTTGTATAACAAAATATTATGGAAATATTATTCTATATTATATATTTTACAGGTATACAGCACTGCATCATGCAGCGCAACAAGGCCATATCAATATCGTCAACATCCTTTTGGAGCATAAGGCTGATGCCAATGATACAACGACGGTATTAAATATTTATTTAATTAATAATTTTGTTTATCTTGTAAATGATATTTGTCAAATGTATTAACCGTTGCCATTTATTTTCTATCATCTTTATTAGTATTTCTTTCAATATCCACTTTACGCGTTCAATTCTACTTACTTAATCATCATCAGATTGTTTACCTTCTCTAACTACACTCGGTCCTTTAACTTCCTTCCTTTCGATCAGTTGGCGCTTCCGGATTCCATCATTACTTCGAAATATCCTTTCATTTCATTTATTTTCACTACATTCAGCATTACTCTACTCATCTGATCTATAAAAAAAATCAGTAATATTGTTTTTTTCTATTTGAACAGAATGGCCAAACCCCTCTAGATATAGCCTCGAAACTTGGATACGTCACAATAATGGAAACCCTGAAGGAAGTCTCCGAACCTACAATAGCTCCTGCAACCCAGGAGAAGTACAAGGTCGTCGCTCCTGAAACCATGTTGGAGACGTTCATGTCAGACTCAGAGGAAGAAGGAGGTGTGTTATAAAATAATGAAATATTTAATTCAATTATCTTAAACTAAGTTTTATTAAATACAGTCTTAGTAAAATAGTTGTTATGGTCATAAATTTATCTGTAAATTAGATACTTCAAGACGTTGGTCTAAAAAACTGAGACAAAAAGTCTAAAAACAGGGTAAGTAGTCATGATAAGATTTTAATTGACTTTTAGGTGAAGACACAATCCTTAATGATCAGCCGTACCGGTATTTGACAGCCGATGATATGAAATCACTAGGCGACGACTCTTTGCCTATTGATGTTACGAAAGATGAAAGAACGGAATCGGCTTTGAGTCACAAGAATATCATGGAGATGTCGCAAGGTAAGATCGAGAAATATGTTACGCCACACTAGGTAGTAACGCCTCTACATTTTTTAGTATTTTTTTTTCATATCAAACAAAATCTGCCCAATTGCCACTTGATTTCGTAAAATAAAGTAGTTATCGACTATAAATGCCTCTGGGAATATCTAGCTACATTGATGACATTGTAAAAGAAAGAAAAACGTTATCTTCCTTAGGATCTGTGAATGGAATACCCTACCAGCCTCAACAAGAAGTTGTGGTGAAGAGCATCAGTCGGTACAGCACTGCTGCAGCTCCTGAAGGTTACTGCTACAATGTGGATCCGACTGTGCCTAAGTTAGTATAAAAGTTTATACAAATGAATTTCAGTTAATTGTATATTTGTAACTTAACTAACCTATTATGGACCTCGTTGTCAGATAAAAAATAATTAGAACATAAACGAAAACGCTCAGGCCAAAAATGACGATTATCTCCAAACAAAGCATTACATTGAAATAAAAGCACACTTGCAAATTTAGTAACATAAATTCTAAACTGGGACAAAAATATAACAATAACAAATACAATACAATACAATACACTTTATTGCACAAACAAATACAGTTACATGTTATAGAAGTTACAAGTAATACAATTTAGGCGGTCTTATCGCTTTAAATAGTAGTAAATTTTTTGATGATCTAAAATAATTCAAGCAGGAAGCAACAATTACTGAAACACAAGCATCAAATAAACAACAGCAACAGCATCTAATAAGCCCACAGGTGAACTAGCCCAAAATACACGAGATTTATTGCCCTGATCACGACGATGTTCAACTTTGTACACAATTTTATTTCTATTTGTTACTGTTGTTAATTTTGATGCCATACAGTGTTAACATGTCCAGGTGGATTGGTGAAATACAAGGAAGTCTTTTAAAAGGCACCTATTATCGTTAAATAGCAATATATATCAAGCGTTTAATTTATGTTCATTTCAGAATAGTAAAAATGCATTTTCTAATCCAACTGCTTCTTACGCACGCTATCTGGACATGAAATTGCAGGAAAAAGTTGCTGTGGAAAAAGTGAGTATTAATGTGACCAATATTGCATAATTTGTACCTAATCCATAAAGAATAGTTCGATTGCCATCAGCCAGACAATAATCCGAATACTGTATCAAGTGACCTACTGCTGGCTTACCCTCCAACGGGGGTTGACATACCTTCACGAGAATTTCGTCTCTGACATGTTCAAGTTTCTTTACTATCAACTGAGCTACCACGATTTCGATGAGTTAGAACCCGAGTCGATCGTGATTATTTCGACCTACATATAGACAGAGACAAGACAATATAGACATAAATGAAAAATTGTTAGGCAAATTCAATAATTCCAAGTTCGTAATAGGGTAAATAGTTATTTCTATTTCTCTTTCCCATTTTTAGCAATGAACCAACATATTATGATAAATCAACCAATTAAATATTTGTTTTCTTGACTCCAGCTTCCTGGTGTCGTTTCTGGTGGACGCACGTGGTGGAGCCATGAGGGGGTGCCGCGGTGGTGGCGTGAGGGTCATCGTGCCGCCACTTTCTGCCCAGCAGCCCACCAGGATCACCTGCAGGTTTGATAATAATCTATCTTCTGTTATGACTTATGACTGAGTAGGTCCGAAACTATACCACAGCGAAATTACTGGTAACTTACGTTGAATTTAAGCAAGGTAGTTTTTATTTTAATATTGTATTAAAACTCAATTCCAGATATCTCAAGCCATCTCGTATAAACCACATGCCTCCGCTAATGGAAGGAGAGGCACTCGCTTCCAGAGTACTGGAGATGGGGCCAGTGTCAGCCAGATTCATTGGGTAAGATATTTTCATAAGACAACAAAAGATTGCCCATATAATCATAACTGCAGAGACTACTCACTACAAAACTACCCATTCCAGTATAAGAACAATTTAGTGGTTTCGCTATGGTTTATATCTCAAAATATGTTACACTTATCTCAAACTCGTCCAATCGAAGACTTCCGTTATGTTTTGAAATAACTTGAAGTGTACCACTTTGCTCTACCCAATGGTTGAAAGCGAGAAATTTAATATTATTATAATATACTACAGTGAGAATATGCTTATTTTTAAGGCCAGTGATACTGGAAGTCCCGCATTATGCTTCGCTTCGAGGAAAAGAGCGTGAGATCGTCATATTGCGTTCAGATAACGGTACTAGTTGGAGAGAGCACAGCGTCGATGCATCTGATGATGTGGTCCAGGATATTCTCCACGAGACTCTGGAGATCGAAGGTGAGAGTCTTCATATTATATGATTGTTACCAGAGAAAGGTACACTGTATCCAATCGAAAATAGCATACTCCTGTATTGCAGTTGCAATAACATGACAAACGCTACCTAATCACTGTTTCTTTTTAATTCAAAAAGGTCAACAAGTGATAACGTTCTCTTTGTAATGACTAATTTATTATTAAAAGGTATAAACGATGGTATGCGTCAACAATTATGCTGGTTCTTTTAATGTCGTTGCTAATTAGGCATACGAGTATATGTAATGCAATTCTATTACCACATGATAATTGTTTTGTGGATCTTCTGAGTAATTAATATACCTAACAATCATCCGCAAGCTAAGCCAATAATACACTTTTTGGCAAATGTAATACTTACAATAAACATTTAATAAAATTGGCCATCCTACTAACCTAATCGAATGATGTCCACAGAAACAAACGAAGAGGAGAAAGGTTGGGACGCACCACGTGTCACAAGGATTCTGACGCACGATTTTCCTCAGTACTTCGCGGTTATATCTCGTATACGCCAAGAGGTCCACGCCATTGGTCCTGAAGGTAACAATCATCTCAGTAAATTGGCGTCTCTTACTACGTAGTATTTTCGATGTACTTTTCTTCTAGAAATGTACATGAGAATCTTAAATGTCTACTGCTGCTGCTGCGGCTGGATGCGGAGGGCAGAGGACCGGATGTGGTGGCGTTCATTGGGGAAGGTCTATGTCCAGCAGTGGACACCTAAGGGATGATATGATGATGATTGAATGACATTTTGAAATAACTTAAAATGTATTAACTCGTATTAGAAAATCTCACATCACTTCATGTTTGATTTAAAAGTGCGATTACAATTCTGCAGCCTACTTCATAAACTTATTGAATTTAGGGGTTTCTTGATAGATGCCATCATTGACGACCCCGTTATGCATGAGCAATATTGGCCCGTTAATCTGTACGTATAGTTCATTTGGTGATAATCTATAAATCATTTACATAAATAATTAAATTGAAATTAGAAAATCGAATCGATTGATCTAATTTAAAAATACTTGTGCATACTATTTTGAAACACTAATCTCAGCTATCCTTATCATAGGCAACATCATCTTCATCATTTTAAATTCCATTAAGCCCAAAATTCTACATGTTTGACATTTTGTTCCTTTCTTGTTGTAGGCGGCATGGTGTCCAGCTCAGTCGTGCCCCAAGTCCAAGCCGTCTTCCCCCAAGGAGCTCTGACCAAGAAGATCAAAGTTGGCCTACAGGTAAACTTATTTAAACCCCGCAAAGGTGTTAAAGATAAAAACTTGAAAAAGATTACTGTCAATAACGTGTCTAAGAAGAAACGTTTCTCTTTGATATGGTAGTGTTGAAGGGTTTTTACACTTAGTCACTCAGTTGTGTAGCCTAGTCAATATATTCACACTGTACTTATGTAATAAATAGCAAGTAACTTAACACTGACTAAGTCAGGGTTTATACAATCTTATGAATTTGTAACGAAATATTGTTTTAAAAGTTTATTACTATTTACTGAAATCTTTCCCAAAGCTTATTAATTATTATTGCCAATAAATAATTATCGCATTTGATTATATTTGAGTGAAAATGTAATTTAATTAATAAAAATTATTGTAAAATGATATTTTTCTAAAATGTAAAATGTCGATAACTTGATAAATTTTGTGATTATGTGTTCACTTATAAAGATTCGTCATAATTGTTTGCCAAATTGATTGTGTTCTCAGTAATATACTTAGTTATGTAATTCCACAATATCATTGAACTGTAGTACAAAATGTGAATGCCAAATTTTATAACGGAAGGTTTTAATTTTTCTAATATTTGTTTTTTTCCTAAAATTCTGCATATTTTATACCACAATTTATACAGTTTAGTTATTGTTATCAATTTTAATCATTAAAATTCAGTTATCTATGTAATTAGTTCCAAACAATTAATTTAAATAATTTGCAGTGAATATTTGTATGTTTAGCTCTAAAAGCAAGTCGATGTTTAACTTCAAATTTATTATCACATATCGTATTCATCATAGAGATTCAGTCGTTTTATAGTCATTTAAAGACGTGATTATTAATCTAAGAAAATATCTATTTTAGCAACTAGAACATAAGTTGCACATGTGCGTTACTCCATTAGAGAATGACTTGTCATACCCAATAAATTTAGTACTTAAAAATACATGGTCTTCAATGTAGCTGGAAGTTCAATAAAATTCGTTTTTTGTCAATATTTGTTTCAATTACGAAGCAAATTTGAATTATATGAAATCACTTATCTACAACAATGAGTTTTTCTCACACTGCGATTGGATACGAGACTATTTCCTAGTTGTTTTGTATTTTCTCTAGTTGGTCTTTAGGCTTAGGACAGAGCATGACTTGATCATAAGTTTGAATTTTAGAATGTCATGAATGATATTGCAACTGTGTTAAAAATTATGAATCAGGTTCATTAAATGAATAAAGTGTGTTTATATATTTATGTATATTTAAAATAAGTTTCGGAGTGACGTATTGTTTGATACTTTAGCTAAGTAGTTATAAATCTGTATTTTTAAGTCTATTGCTAAATTTATTGGGTAATGTCTACTTTGTGCTTTACATTGAGATTTACTCGAGTTACTGTTATGCAAATATATAATTTATTTCCTAAAGACCAAACGTGAGATTTGCATGTTTTAAATATATTTTATTTGCTATGTTTTCGGTGTGTGAGCTTACTAGTAACGAGTGTGTTGCATTATGATTTGGGACGCATGTGTGAGAAATAGAAGAGACCGCTACACTTCGCAGAGTGTGTTTGAAAAGATTCCTTTTATACGCTTTTCCTGTGATTTCATATGTTCATATTTGCTTAATTTTGCACCAACCGCTCTCTAACACCTACCTGCCGTTTTATTTTTGACAATATAGTAACGTTTAAGTCATTTATACAAAACAATATTACAAAGCAGATATTATTTTTAATACATATCTACAAAAATACAAAACAAAGTCCAATTTATTCAACGTACCAAAATAATCCTTAGGGTTGGATGAAATAGTTATTTTCATTGAAACACAAGGTAAGTACAATATACTATATTTCGTCGCAAAGCACATTTATTTTGCTCTTCACAAGCATGCCTCTCTTGTACTAATCCACGTTTGGTCTTTGGATAGGTACTACTTATTGTGAGTAAAAATGGTTAATTATAAATCTTACAGGCGCAAATAATAGATTCCGAGCTCACTGCAAAGATGCTGGGTCGAGGAGTAGCGGTTTCACCTGTCGTCACTGTAGAACCCCGAAGGAGGAAGTTCCATAAAGCAATCACCTTGAGTATGCCAGCCCCAAGACCTCATACTCAGGGAATGACCAACCAGTACAGCACATCTTCAGCACCAACCCTTAGACTACTTTGCTCTATCTCAGGTACACTTACAATATTTGGCTTTCTTTTTCCTGCAGATTTGGTTACAAAAAACAGTAATTGCTTTGATGATAGGGTATTATCAATTAACTTTTAGTAAAATAAACATTCAATATTTAAAGTTAACCTTGTCCAATACGATAAGCCTAGGAAAATATAAATTATTATGAGGTTATTAGTTGCATTACTGTTCTAGTAACCAAATAAATCTGTCAAGTGTTGCAATGGAGTATGGCTTATGTTTGCTATATCTTGACGACATTATAACGCTTGCGAAACTTTCGTCTACGAAAGGTAAGTGTGCCTAAACTAGGTATAATAAGTATTAGGCTTACGACAATACTTTATGCTATACTTTTCTTAGGTATTAATAAAAATAACAGTATTCCATTACAACACGTTAGTGATGTAGAAGGGTATAGAGTTATACAATGAACTTCTAAAACCGTTAGTGTAGATTTCAATCATTTTTACGATTCGATAGAGTAAATATTTTATACTTAGTTGAAAAAGACGTTGATATCTTTTTATAGACTTTTATTACTTTTGACAAACCATAATTATTACCTAGAAGTAAGTAGTTGGTAATACAATTATACAGTTTTAGAATTATGACTCCCAATTTTATAGACACAGGGATGAGCATGTTTATTCAAGAAATTATTAGAGTAGTTCATACTATTCATCTCAACAAAAAACTTAACAAGCGGGAAATTAGGCTAATATTGAAGTTCGAACAGTAGGAGATAAATAAAACAAGCGCTTATAGCAAATACACCGGGCAGCCAAAGGGATGCGTCCCTGTGTGTGCGTTTTGTGCGTGTCTACATTGTCTTTGTTCTCGTGTTTGTGTGTGTTGCACGCTCACCGTGTGTGGCGCTAAATAATTTGCTGCCACTGATCGGCGCGCACCAACAGGGGTATTTCGCAAACGATCTCTCGAAGGTAAAAAATTAGAACTATTATACAAATACTATAAAACAAAATCGAAAAGTCGGATTGAGTTTCATATTCCTTTAAGTTTAATTTTCTTTCCGTCCTTTTTCGTTTCACATTTAATTTTTCATAACACATTGTTTCAATGTGATATTTATACTCTAGCTTTAGATTTATGTCTTGAAGAGTATAACTATCAAACCCATTGAATTTCTTCCCTCTATCACTTTATGAATGCTTTTCCATATCTTGCTTCTCATACATTCTTACTCTTTGCACGGGCTGAGAATTTTACGCTTTGTCAATCACATTCACTTTGTATCATAACCATTCAATAAATCTTGGAATATCAAGAGAATGCACTGCGATATTTTCACTGAACGTTTTCGGTATAGAACAGTGTATAACTAAAACAAAATTCTAGACTTCTTTGATGAACTGCAATAATTGTTTTGGCACATAATAAGACATTTTAACACATAACGTATCTGTACTCGTTTAGTGTAAGCGTAAAAAATAAACGATATATTTCATGCGGTGCCATCTTCGTCATACTCATTTCATTCTTCAGCGTCAGTGTTCCCAAAATTTTGTTGTTTTGCTTGTACTACTCGAATTATTTTCCAAAACGGCCTATCGGTTCTGTTTTCTTCACATCATCTTTTATTTTGTTTCATTTCTGTTCTCGTCATGATTTCACTAAACATAATTTGAGTTCCTTAATTTATTATGTGAAATACATTTGGGTTCTTCTTCCAGTTAATGTCCTTCGAGAGATCTGTTTTTCGGAAACCTGACCAGCAATTTTGGCAATTTGTCAAAGAGTAGAGTCAGTGCTTTGATTAGAAACAGGTCGTGAGAGTACACAAGTGTGCCACATTATTAGTCACTTTTTCATTCAAAATGAAAATGGTACGTTATTTATTGTTTTTGTGTAATGTGTTGTGTTTGCTTGTTGTGTGTTTGCTATAGGCCGTTTTGGAAACATGTTTTTTGTTTTCATTTTAATATCTTATTAACCTATCTTTCTGATTTCTAATCTTTCTTCTACATAGATATTTATTTATAGATATTACAAGTGTACGTTAGATTTCACACGGTTATTATTCAATATTTTTTAAATAATATGTCTTAATTACTGTTACTTTATTTACTACACACATTTCTTAACAAACTTTATCATAAACTTGCTGGTGTACATAAAATTACTGTTAATAGTAGATGATAACTAGCAATTTATAAACGTAGATGTATAATAATACAGTACTTAGAACAAGCCTGCTTTGGCATGTGATATAATTGTAGTGTCATAGTCATGTGGCAGTTCAAAATAGCGTTAAAGCCGCCGAGTACTGCCTACTTAGTAGCTATCACGAAGAAACTAACAAAAATAAAAGCATCGATGTAGTTTGACAGCATGTGTAAAAAAATTGAGATATAAAGTTTTAGGTGCATAAAATAGTACATTTGATGACAGGTGGAACCAATCGAGCCCACTGGGAGGACGTCACCGAGAACACACCGCTGACATTTGTGAATGACTGTGTTTCGTTCACTACAACGGTATCGGCCCGATATTGGCTGATTGACTGTCGACATATTGAAGATGCTACAAAAATGGCCACTGAATTGTACAGGTAAGTAAGGGACATTGCTAACATTCAGTGATATTGTGATATTTTTTACGATATGAAGTGGCAAACGGCAGTCAGCCTACATGGTGGTAAGTAGCAACTGTCGCCCATTAGTCTGAAGCCTTAGCCAGAAGTTCACCTCCACTTTCAAGCGTGAAAGCCTGGAGGTGCCTGTAATTACACTGGCACAGTTACCCTTCAAACTGGGACAGAAATGCATGCATTGCTATTTGAAGGTAGAAATAGGTAAGACGGAGGTACTCATCCAGATAAACACATTAAACACAAAATATTGAGAAAGAACAATAAATAATGTTAGTAGACAAAAAAAAACATTTCATGACATTAGAAACGAAGTAACATACATTTACTAGACATACCATTCCTGCCTTTCGCCCAACAAAGATCAACGAAGGAGGCACATCGATTTAATACTTTGAAGATGTACTCGTAGCTTACGAAGTCTGATACGTGTTAGCAGAAGTAACCAGGATGTTTTAGCATAGGGATGTGGCAAAAACTATCCTCTATACCTTTAAGCTTTGACTCTTCTTCTCTTCGAATTACCTATATAAATAAGGCTCACATATAAAATAATGCATTCTAATTTTAACATTGAAATAAATTCCAATTGTTTTTAATTTAATTTAATATATTTAAAATAGTGTCCTGCCGTGTGGTTTCCGGTAGAGTAGAATAGGACCACTCCAACTCTTCCCGTGGACGTCGTACAAGGCGACTAAGGGAATACATTATAAAACATCAATCAGGCCTCCCCAACCCGTCTGGCCAGCGCGGGGAGTGTAGGCCAAATCCTCCGTCTGTCTCCGGCAGATGAGAGAGGTTGTGCTCCTGCAGTGGAGACAAAAATAACCTGATGATGATGATGATGAAAATATTGCTGTATGCAACTACAATTAGGCTGTAAAATGTGTGAAACCTATACAATATATTTACACCTGTATGTACCATATTAAATGTAAATAAAGAATTACTTATTTACCGTGCAAATCGTATTAAATATATCACTGATTTTTATTGCGCAACGTAATTAATTATATCCTGTCAAAGGATACGGTCTTAATTATGATAACATGTTTATCTTTTATTTCTAGGGAAGCAATCCACGTACCTTTCATGTCACGTTTCGTAGTTTACGCGAAACGTTCTGATGAGAATCAAGCACAACTACGCATGTTCTGCGTCACTGACGACAAGGAGGACAAAGCTTTAGAACGCATCGAAAGGTTCATACAAGTCGCAAAAAGCAGAGATGTTGAGGTGAGACAGCTGATTCTATTATAAATGGGCACAAAGATTACACCAGTCTATAAGATGTTCTGCTGGACCAGGACTTTCTCAAAATAATAAGAGGATTATGCCCTAATCACCACAATGAGTAGGCGGGTTGGTGATGATCACAGTATATCGATGTGTCAGTTCAAAAAGGCGAACAACAAAAAAAAATTTTTTTAGTAAGACAATATATTACTTAGGTAGCCTTCGCTTCGCCGGCCTTTACCAGTTCACTAAGACACAATGTTAAAAAATTATTAACCATACCATACATAAATGCGAAAACCATAAGAAAACTACACTCATTTGTATAAGACTCAAAACTAAAAAGTTAATTATCTCAGAACAGTGTTTATGGAGTTGTTCCCATTTTGAATTGACACATCGATATGTGAAGTTCAATGACTGAAGATTCTGTTGCTCATCATCTAGATTTGTTCTATAGTGGTCATGTACGACAACTAGTAGTGATATTCAGATCAGACTAGCCCAGAGGGAAGACATACACTCTACACAAATATGAAGTCCAAATATCGTTTATCCCCAAAAAAACAACAAATTTTTACCTGTCCTGAATATAAAGAAACTGCACACATTGAACACCGGTAATTCAGAAGTGTTAATTTTACAGGTCCACGAAGGAAAGCCAATTTACCTAGAGTTTGGAGGCAACTTGGTCCCAGTTGCGAAATCTGGCGAACAACTGTCCATTCCATTCCGAGCGTTCCGGGAGAATCGGGTAGCGTTCCCCGTTATGATCAAGACTCAGGATTTGGAGCCGATATGCAGATGCCAGTTCATGAGGGACCCTAAAGTTCCTAAGGGTGAACCTTCGCCTGCACCTGTAAGTATTGCCAGATTTGGGTGTTATAAATTATTGACTTTTAGTTTTTACCTGAAAATGTATATTGTAATTGTAGCTGTAAGAAATAAAGTAAAATAAATAAACATATGCCCAAAATTGCGTAAATGTTTTCTTCGCTACCAGGGGGCCAATTCTACTAATACATATTCGCACAAAACGCAACTGAACTGCAGCTGAAACGCAGGTTTTAACACTATTCGCTTGCACGTTCGTACTTCAGCTGCGTTTCAGCCGGAGCTAATGTTTAAACATACTTCAGACGTAGATGGAACGAACGTTACTACATTTTGACAGTTGTCTCGGGTAAAAACGAAATTCAGCTGCTGTTAAAATAGCGTCTGTTGAAAAGTTGGTCGAAAGGTACTTTTTCAGACACGCAGTTCAGACGTTACGCTTAAATTATGCAGGAAAAGGTTATTTTCATAATAAATAACCATTTTACGGATACACTATCAACCAAAAAGAAACACATGTGAACATTTATAATCAATAATAACAATACATTTACCTTAAACGCAAACATCCTAACGGCTGAGTAGCGTGTGCGTTCCGTCTGCGTTTCGTTTACGTTTGGTTATCGTCTGAAGTAAAACAATGATAACAATAGCACGGAGTTTCACTAAAACTTAAACGTAACTGTTGTTTAAACGAACGATAAATGTTGAAAATAGTAGAATTGGCCCCCAGATTAACTAATGATTTGAAAAGATGTCCGGAGCGGCTGATGGTGGTGAAGATCTTTGTCCAGCAGTGGATATGTATACGTTGATGATGATGACGCATACATTATATTTTTTAGATCGCAGTACTCAACATCATGGTACCAGATGAAATGCTAATGGAAAGAACCTCACCAATTCCAACAGACACGGTGCCTCGGCGTACTGAAGAGCAAGAACAAATTTGGAGACAACGACTCAGTGATCCAAGGTACAAATTCATCAAACTTACAAAAGCTTTTAAAAGTTGCCCAACAAATTATTAAAAACATAAATTCAAAATGTAAACTTACGTATTATCTTTAGTATGTTCTACAACTATAAAATTCATTTACCTCCAATAATCTGTCGCTTTGCCTTTCTTATTATTCTTAGCAAAGGTTGCCAGAAGACGATCGCTTTAAAGCGATCTTTGTACACTTTAAATAAATTCGTTCTTTTTATTTTCTTATTTGTAATTAAATATTTTTAAAATTAAAATTTATAAAGAATTTATCTAACTATCCAAGTCGAAATTTCTTTCTTCAAATTAAAACACATGGACATTATAACTATTAGAAATACTTTGTAACACTACAATACTGAACATATTGTTATCATGATATCTGTGTTTTAAAGGCTAGAGGACATTTGCAACCTCCTTGGCAAGGACTGGGTAGCCCTGGCCTACGAACTAGGTATCAGTGTGGCCACCGTCAACCAGATACAAGCCAAGAGAATCAATGCTGCCGATCAGGCTCAGCTTATGCTGAAGCTTTGGAAAACTCAGTCAGGAACCAAGGCTCAAGGTAAAACTATGAGTGATAAGGCGGTTCTCTATATCTATACTAATAATAAAGTGGTAAAGTTTTGAATAAATGTGTGTTTGAAGTAATTCTTGTAACTACTGAACCAACTTCAAAAACTCTTTCAATGTTAGATAGAGACTCTTTGATTAAACATAGGCTATATTTTAGTTTTATAAAAACCAGTACAGGAATCAAAGATGGGATGGCCGTATCATTTTACATTATGTATCGGAGAGAAGGAAATAATTTGCAATTTCCTTGTTCAAGTGCTTTATTCGCAATGACATTTGACAGTTGTCTCGTTCGTTACAACAGTGAGAATGTTGGTAATTGATTCTATACAATAAGTCTACAATAGATGGCGCTGGTATTCTAACAATACTGATTATCTCACAATGCATATAGATGGCGCACAACACAATATTGGTGTCATTGAGAAGGAAGGGAGAGGGGGTGACAAAGGCAGAGAAAAAGGGAGTGAGGCAAGAGAGGGTATGAGGGAAAGAAGGAGAGTAGGTAGAGTAGGAAGCAATGCAATATATATTGTAGGTATAGAAAGAGAGATATGAAGAGAGAAAGGGATAATTGTACGCGGAGAACGGCGTAGGCGTTAATTAGTAATTTAAAAATTTAATGAAGTTTTAATCTTAGTCTAATAGAGTTCTTCGGTGCTAGTACAATATCATATTGCAGATACTTCACTGGAGTTAGCTCTATGTCGCATCGGCAGGGATGATATTATTGCACCACAGTCCGAAGTAACTAACGAGAGAAGAATTCAACGTAACATTTATCAGGAGCGGCAAGCTTCTGAAGAAATCGAAGCATACAAAGGTAAATATTTGAATTATAAAAATATATAAATTGAATACGTTTCCTGAAAACTATACAGATTATGCAAAAATAACACTTTTAGGTTCATAATTTAATTTTAAAAGTGATTGTTGCTTTCGAAATATTATTATAATTTATTTTAATCACTTAGCGGAAGAAGACAACAAACTCAAAGAGAAAATATACGAAGACAATCAAATAGCTGAGCACATACGTGAGTCTGAACACGATCAGGATGAAGCTAAGTATTCGCCAGAAGAGAAGTCGATAGTCGAAAAGAGTGAGATAGAAAGAACTCCTACACCTAGTGAGGAAAGCGAAGAGGACGAAGGTACAAAACCTGTATATTTAAAAATAAAAATGTATCATTCGTTAAAAAATATTATGAATAAGTATCTTACTTAAATTAATATGTTTTAGATCTTTATTTTCCATTAAGAATTAAAATAATTCACTTACATGAAAAATGCTGTTATAACCAAGAAGGTTATGTATGTAAAGAAAGCGTACAAATATAGCATTTCAATATTAAAAACTACGCAGGCATATAAATAAAAAGTTTGGAACATTACAGTCATAGAATACTTAACAATTTTTGTTACATTGTTGCACAACCAGTATTATTAGAGTACCAAGAAACTATCATAACTAGATGTGGCATTGACGGCATCGGCATACATGTCTAATTAAATGTATTTGTGATATAAAATTTTAGTCCTTTTTTAAATATATACATACTTTTCGATTCTTTTATATCTTTTGGCAATTTATTATATAATTGTACTCCTTTATAGACGATATTCTTCTTACAATATTTGGTTCGGGATGGGCGTAGTGTTAAATTATTTGCTTTACGTAGCGACATTTTTTGTACAGTTTGTTTTTTAGTGAATCCTATGTTAGTGTGTTATCTTTGTTTAAAAATTTTCGCATTAGGATGCAAGTGTAATATGTGTATGTTTGTGTAATGTTCATTATTTTAGTGTCCTTATATATTTTACGAGAAGGTGTTAGAAAATTGTAGTAAAATAAGACTTTAATCAATTTGTTTTGTGCTATTTGTATTATAGCTAAGTTTGTTTGGACAGCAGACCCCCATACCTTTATTAAATAGTCTGTGTGATTTAACAAGCGAATTGTATATTGAGTGTCGTATGCAATGAGGAAGATAACGTACTATACTGCGTAAAGCACCCGTTAGTGATACTAATTTGGATTTAATATGTACATATTTCCAGGAAAGATAATTGTGTAACGTAAGACCAAGATATTTTTTATTTGATTTTTATAAATTATTTTATTATTGATGGTAAGATGTGCAAAGTCCGATATTTTTTTGTTTTTTGCAGCAAAGATTACATAATTTGTTTTAGTAGTATTATTAGTCAACAGATTACATTGAAACCACACGTTTAATAGGTCCAAGTCATTTTACATATCAGTAATAATAGTGTCAATTGAGTGTCCAAAATAAAAAAAAAGACAGGTATCATCGGCATATAACGTAACGTCTGTTTTAAGATTAATTTGATGAATATTATTTATATAGATCAAGAACAAGAGCGGCCCCATAATAGATCCTTGAGGTATGCCATAAGTAATCTGTTTCGGGTTGCTTTGATGTTGACCAATTTTGACTTTTTGTTGGCGATTAGATAAGTACGATTTGAAAATATCATGTGCACTGCCATTAATACCGATATCTTTTAGTTTCTTTAACAGATTTTCGTGGCTCACCGTCTCGAATGCTTTTTACAAGTCAATAAAGACTCCCAGTGCTATTTGTTTTTGATCAATTTTGATCTTAATTTTAGTCACAAGGTCAATTGTTGTTGAGAGTGTATTAGATTTAGCTCTAAAACCATATTGTTTTTCATGAAGAAAGTTTATAGATAATAAGAATTTATCTACCCGGTTGTACATGACTTTTTCGAATATTTTTGAGATAACGGGAAGAACAGAAATTGGCCGATAGTTACCTGGATCAGACTTACTTCCAGACTTGTGAATCGGAGATACTTTTACAGTTTTCAAGCTATCTGGAAAGGTTTCACGTTCTAAGCAGTTGTTTATACATCTAGTTAGTTCATTAGCTATAAGTTTACTTACGCATTAATTAGATTTTGTAGAGATGCCATCTATGCCAGAACTAGTGTAGGGTTTTAGATTATTTATTATGTTAACAATTTCATTTGTAGCTGCTGGTTCTAGTTTGCTGATTTTGGCTCCTCCGGTCATATGAGTTCCTTTCGTGAGAGTTAGGTTATCATGATATATTACAGGAATCTCATTAAGCCATTGTTTTAGATGTAAAACGTAGCGTAGCTGAGAGAAAGGAACAAATAACAAGAAAACTAAGTTCTAGCAAAATACCAGCGTCTAAACAGAAGAAAGAAATTCGAGAAGAAATTATTGAAATAAAGACTCAAATCAAACCAGACATTAAGAAATTTCACGATATTGAACAGCAGGTAAGTTAGTTGTTTTAAATTAATTATATGAAAATTAGTTAATGAATCAATAAAATGAATCATTATTTTCAATAGGTAAAGGAACAAGAACCCAAAATAGAACGTACCCGTTCGAAAACCTCACCCGAATCAATTGAGGAAGAAAAAGAGGTTGAAATAATTAGGGTTGAAGTTGTTGACGTTAAACTTAAGGAGGAAGCAAAGGCCCCGGAAAGACCTGTGGAACAATTCAGAAAATTTGACCCATCATCACCTGGTAAGCCAACTCCGAAACATTTACAAAGACATATGAGAAATGAATCCATGAGATTTCCTTCAGGTGATTTCTCTAATGTGACTATTACTCCAAGAAAATCAATAACAGCAGAGACCAGTGAAGTGAAACAAACTGTTGAAAGTAAAACTGATTCCTTTAGCAAAGAAGCGATATCACAGAAAGAAATTTACAGTTCTAGAGTTGAAGAGAAATTTGACGATGGTAACCAGTCACCTGACTTAATAACTGAAGAAGAGAAAGACATAGCTGAAGCTACATTGAAAGATAAAATTAACTCATTTGAGTCGAAAATGTCTAAAGAACCATCTATTGAACTACCTAAAACTACTGTAAAGTTAACAAAAGAAGCTCTGAAAAAACATACAATGGAACAGGAACAAGGTATTGAATATACACAAGAGTTTGTTCGAAAACAATCAGAACAAATATCAAATATGGAAACTATCGAACAAGTCACTCACGAAGTTACCATTGAAACTAATAAACATGTTGAAGCTGTAAAGTCTGTTAAAGAAACCATACAACATTTTGATTCCAAAATTAAACATGAGGACAAAGCAAAGCCCTTTCCTAAAACAATGAGAACAGATTCAACTCTCGTGCAAGTTTCATCGGAGGAAGATAGTGAGTTTTTAAAAAAATCCACTGATTCTGAAACAGAGACGGAATCCCAAACAACAGTTAAAGTAGAAAAAGGTGATAAAAAATCTAAGATTAAGGTCGACCGTGACGCATTAAATAAAAAACCAGATTTTAAATCAAAAGATCTCCCATCTGATAAGAAAAAAGATGATATGTCAAATAAATCGGATGACAGTGATAAAAAAGATGACCAAGCTGTACTGGTTAAGGTACAGAAGTTAGAGAAACAAATGACTGATGAATTACGAACTAAAGTAAGTGAAGAAGATATCACGGAAACATTAGAGGAAAAGGATGTATCTGTAAGTGAAAAATTGAAAGATATGGTATGTATTACAAAAATTTAAATTATAATGTTTTTTTCATTATTTATTATTAGATATTTAATAGTTTATTGTACACACAAATATACAAAGAACAACACAAAGAAAAGAAAATTATACAAAAGGATAAGCTTATTTCTAAAGAAATAATTTTGTTTGTTGTTTTTTTTTTTTATTTTATTTAGTATTTAACTATGGTATTATTATGAATTATTTTAGGTTGAAACTCAACTATCTATTGCAAGCACAAAATCTGATGTGAGCAAACATACCAAAACTGATTCAATGGGTTCTGACTTACAAGCGCGCAAAATTTCACAAGAGTCTCCAATACAACAGAGCACTGAGAAAGATTTTAGTTTTGTATCACAAACGGAATCTAAGGTTTATTCAAAAGATTCTAAGCATCGCAGTGACTCCCTTGACGAAGCTTCGCAGTTTTCTGACTTAGAAGATCAAGTCGGTACAAGTCCAGCTCATCGACCTGTATTAAATAATATTGAATCTTCTGTAACTAAATTAGAAGGAAAGGTGGTTTCTAGTGCGGCAACCAGAGACCTAACTCTTGAGTTCCTAAAATTTGAAAGCGAATTTAGTGCTCAAACACAAGCACCCGTTCTTACCTCACGAGATGTGGATAAGGTAATTAACTATATCATTTAAATAAATTTAAACTTCATCATATGAGCTTTAATAAATTATTCAATCGGAATCTAAAACAGAACGTAAACATTATTTTCAGGTTTCACCAAAAGAGTCTCCAGTAATAAGCGCAAAAGCACGTCAATTTATAGAAACTGTCCCTGAAGATGATTCTGTACAAGAATGCTTTTTCTCTAAGCGTATTTACTCGGATTCGTTAGAAGACTCTGAGCAATCCGATTCAAGACGCCATTCAGAAGCAGAATCCTTGAAGTCTGACCAATCCGACATAAAAGCTAAGATATCTTCATCAGATTTCGATGAACGAGCAGAATACGAGGAAACGGCAGATTCTGGTAGTGGTTTTGGTGATGAAAAGTTTGAAGAAAGTATTGGTTTAACGTCAATTAAAATAGACTCGAAAGTTATTGAATCCGAAAAACAAGATTCAGAATCAAACAAAGAACCAGAACTAATCTTCAAAAAAATGGCACCGAAGCGCCATTCGCGAACAGAATCTATATCGCTGACTAAATTAAGTGATTTACAGACTGAAGTGGATACTTTAACAACTAAACAGGCTTTTCAAATGATTGTGACCGAAGCCGAGGAAGTGGACAAATCTGACAAAGATGAAATCTCAGACAAGATATCTTCAGAAAGTAGTAGGGAAGTGGAAATCTCTGATAGAAAATCTTCCGAAGGAATTTCAGACAAAATCAGCTCAGAAGATGCGGTTACTGAAAAAAAGACGTCATCCGAAGAAGACGTAGTTAAAGAAGGTGAAGAGTTCTTAGAACAAGAAAAACAAAAAGTAGCTCTAACAGCTAAAGACGGAACTATGAAGGAGACTGAAAAAGTTGATATAAAATCGCAAATAGTAAATGAAAATGGAATGGAAAAAGGTAAGTTAGATTTTACTAAGATTTAAAGTGTATTCAAACTCTTGAATAACTTATGTAATTACCTTTATTTATTGTTGAAGTAGTTAAACGGCAATCAGTGACATCAGCTGGCTCAGGGTCAATGGGTGAGCTACGACTAGAGGAGAAACGTCTATCTGATGCACACAGCTTAACAGAGTCTAAGGATTATACTTTTGAAGAGTCCGAGGATGACATCGGTACTCAAGGAACCCATGTAGATGTTTCTAGAGATAAACCTGACTCTAAACAAGAGACTGATTCAAAAACCAAAGTAGTTACAGGTAAATTCAACAAATCGGTATTTGATGTCGAGAACTTAGTTTATCTTATTTATTATTTCAAAACATTGAAAAATGTTAAACAATGTCCCAAATAAGTGGGCTTAAAATTATTTTTATATAGCAACTCTTTGAATATTTTAGGTAAAGCGATTTCCAAATTAACTCACGGCGATTCGTTAGATGACGTTGAAGGCTTTCCAGAAGATCATGTGGCAGATTATGTGCATAAATTACCTCATATTGCTGAAGTTGGGTACGTTTTTTTTAATTTATTGCACAGAATGTACAACAGTCGAACATAACGCCTATTGGCATTCTCTTCCAGTTGACATTTTAAATGTGTTATTAATAAAACAAATATTTAAACAACTTTTTATTTTAGGGCTATGTCTGACAAAGATGTCACTAATGATTTCCTAAGTAGAGAAAGGGATGAGCAATTAAAACGTGAAAGCATGCAAATAATTTCAACTACAAAAACCGAATCTGCACAGTCCACAAAAGAAAACATAGTAACTGGGACTAAAATACATGACCAATCTCCTATTGTTTACTCCCAAGAAGTTGAGACAACTTATTCTGTTACTAGAAAAGGTGAACCAAAATCAAAAATAGAAGTCACAACGACAGAGACTAGAGATGTTTCAATGCAACAACGCACGGAAATTAGAAAACAAACCACTGTAAGTGAGTCTAAGTTTGATGTTTCAAAAATACGCACAGACACTCTCGGAAAATTTGATCTTGGTGATTTTAATGACACAAAGGATACTAAAAAATTTGCTCCGAAAGATTTGGACTTGCAAGAAGCATCTGAAATAACAAAGGAACAAGTAAAACCCGTTATTGATGATATATTACAAGAAGGAACAATTGCAGCAGCAGCAAGAAGTCCGACATTAGATAAAGATATTAAAACTATTACTAAGGATATAGTTGAGACCGAAAAAAGATCTTACGATGCTAAAGCGCCTCATAAAGAAGAAAGGAGACACTCCTGTATTAGTCCGGCATTATCTCTTGAAAGAATAGCAGAGTCCGACGTTGAGGAAATGGAAGAAGAAGTAGACAAATTTATTAGTAGTGTAGTATCTGATACTCAAAAAGTAAGCGATACAAAAACGACGATAAAGAAATCTGATTCTGCTATGAAACAAATGGCTGATAATATAGAAATTATAATAAAACAGGCATCAGAAGAGGTAGATCTATCTTCTGATGAACCTGCTCCCATTTCGGCTGTACCAAGAGATATTGCAGAGCAGGTTTCAGTAGACTCAATTATCGAAGAGGCTGTTAATACAGTTGAAGAATATTTAGAATCTGCAAAAGAGGCCAAAGAGAAAGAAATAGAGACTAAAAATGAAGTTATATTTGAAGAAACAAGGAAATTTGCAAGGGAACGACCAGGTCTTATGAAATCTCTTTCCAAAGATAGTGGAGAGATTGTCATTATGCCAAAGAAAAAACATGCACGAACCTTCTCAGTTCAAAGCTCCCCTGAAGAAGTTGAAGAACAAATATATACAGATTCTGAATCTGGTAGGCAATATTTTTATTAGTTATTGCAATATAAGTATTTTGTAAAATTGCTTATTGATATTCCTTTACAATTCTAGATATGGACAAAGCAAAAGTTTTAGAAATAATTGAACCATGTTCCGATCTCGAAGGTAAAGCGCCTACATCTAGCTTTGATACCCGAAAAATCCGAACAGATTCACTTGACGATGCTGACGATTTTCCTGAAAAAGAGGTATTTAGTTAAAATCCAACTAGAATAATTCAATCTTAACACATAATTCAATATTTACTTATTTTCCCTATTTATTTTCTATTTCCTGGCATTACTTTATTTCAAATAATTTTTCAGGCTGAATATTTTGGAGATGAAGATAAATACGATGAAGTAGTTTTTGATAGCAAATTGCAGGAAAAACAACGGACAACTGATGTTTCAGGTCCAAGCACTAGCGCCCCACAACCGGAAGTAGACGATGAGAAATCAGAGAAACTAACTAAGAAAGCTCAGTATGTAGAAAGTTTATTGCGTTCTGATTTGGTATCAAAATCTACTACTGAATCGTCGGTTACTACAGTAGTATCTACATTAACGAAATCATCTGATGAAGACCAGAAGTCAGTCCTTGAAGACGGAACTTCGGCTGATTTCTCAAAAATTAGTGGAGCAGACTTGGTTAAAGACTCTTCTAAAACATCGATAGATGCCAAGGACGATTTCAAAATTGAGGAACAAGTGGAAGACCGAGGTACCCCTGATTTATCAAAAAAATCTATTGATCTCACAAAAGATTATTCTAAATCTTCAATTGATAGTAAGGATACATCAAGAGACTTTGCCACGAACGAATTGTCAAAAGATTCGACGGTCGACCTGACGAAGGATTATTCAAAAGCTTCTATCGAAAGTGTTAAAGAAACTTCAAAATCTATTGATGAAAAAACATTTTCTGAAGATCATTCTTCTCTTGATGTATCGAAAACTTTAGCATCTGATGTGTCAGAAGGTATTACAGTTAGCCGAGAATTTATAGAAGAGGAGAGATCAGTATCAAAATTTGTTAAGGTTTCAAGTAGCTCATCTCAAGAAACCTCAGTCATGACAGAGAGTAAATTATTCAGTGAGCAAGAAGACAAATCTTTAGAAAAGACAAAAGCATCAGACAAATCTGATCCAGAAAAAGATTTTATTGGAGAAATAGAAGAAAAAATTGCTCAGTTGAAATCAGAATTTAAAAAAGAAGAAGATAGCTTAGGATCTAAGGAAAGTTTAGAAAAAATATCCGAATCAAAGCTACAGGAGAAAGTCACACATGATTTAAATAAATCTTTGGAAACAGAAGAAAATGAAGCAGGAGATGATGTGCCCGATATGAAAGAACTAAACAGACGATGTTCTAATCTGTTGGAGGATATATCTCAAGGAGCTCTTATTAGAATAGATTCAACTCATGTGTCCCATGGTAAGTTAATGATATATTTTGACGATTATGTACATACATGATTAAATAGTAAGATACGAAAACGAACATTTATTTATTTACAGAACTTGTAAACAAATTTTCAAAAACTCCACCTCCATCCCCTGTAGATCTAATTAACAGAGCTAAAGTAGATGAAAGCACTGGCGATAAGCAAACCGGGCTACAACTAAGAGGTAAGCATTTTTGATTATAGTAAAAGATGACTTCGCATACTAGAAAATTTTAGGATCAGGAATTGTACCAACTTCCACACGTTGATTTTTAAAGTATGTAAGTACTTAGATTTAATTCAGTAAGATTTTGACACTGTTTTTATTCATCTATATATATAAAAGAAGAAACTGACTGACTGACTGACTGACTGACTGACATATCAACGCACAGCCCAAACCGCTGAGTCTACAGGCTTGAAATTTTGCACAACGGTTCCTTATGTAGCATAGGCAAGCACTAAGGAACGGATTTTCAAAATTCATCCCCTAAGGGGGTCAAATTGGAGTTCAAAGTTTGTATGGAGAACGTCTATTAGATAAACCTATCAATTTGAAACTTTGTAGGAATACTCTAAAACCTTAATGATTCAATACGTGTTTTACAGTTTTTGAAAAACCATCCCCTAAGGGCCTGAAATGGAGTTCCTAAGTAGTAGTGTCCAAACCGATTGCTCTAGAAGTTTCAAATTTAGCACAAAGGTTCCGTATGTATCTCCGGTATGTACCATCGAAGGCTTTTTCAAAATTCATCCCCTAAGGTGGTCAAATAGGGGTTCAAAGTTTGTATCAACGCACAGCCCAAACCGCTGAGTCTACAGGCTTGAAATTTTGCACAACGGTTCCTTATGTAGCATAGGCAAGCACTAAGGAACGGATTTTCAAAATTCATCCCCTAAGGGGGTCAAATTGGAGTTCAAAGTTTGTATGGAGAACGTCTATTAGATAAACCTATCAATTTGAAACTTTGTAGGAATACTCTAAAACCTTAATGATTCAATACGTGTTTTACAGTTTTTGAAAAACCATCCCCTAAGGGCCTGAAATGGAGTTCCTAAGTAGTAGTGTCCAAACCGATTGCTCTAGAAGTTTCAAATTTAGCACAAAGGTTCCGTATGTATCTCCGGTATGTACCATCGAAGGCTTTTTCAAAATTCATCCCCTAAGGTGGTCAAATAGGGGTTCAAAGTTTGTATGGAGAAAAACTATTAGATGTTCCTATCAATTCGAAACTTTGTAGGAGTACTCGAAAAATATAATGATTTAACAAGTATTTTACAGTTTTTGAAAAACCATCCCCTAAGGGGCTGAAATAGAGTTCGAAAGTAGTAGGCTCCAAACCGATTGCTCTAGAAACTTCAAATTTAGCACAATGGTTCCTTATGTATCTCCGGTATGCACTATCGAAGGCTTTTTCAAAATTCAACCCCTAAGGTGGTCAAATAGGGGTTCATAGTTTGTATGGAGAAAAACTATTAGACGTTCCTTTCAATTCGAAACTTTGGAGGAGTACTTGAAAAACGTAATGATTTAACAAGTATTTTACAGTTTTTGAAAAACCATCCCCTAAGGGGCTGAAATGGAGTTCGAAAGTAGTAGCCTCCAAAGCGATTGCTCTAGAAACTTCACATTTAGCACAAAGGTTCCTTATGTATCTCCGGTATGCGCTATCAAAGGCTTTATCAAAATTCAACCCCTAAGGTGGTCAAATAGGGGTTCAAAGTTTGTATGGAGAAAAACTATTCGACGTTCCTATCAATTCGAAACTTTGTAGGAATACTCGAAAAACATAATAATTCAACAGGTATTTTACAGTTTTTGAAAAACCATCCCCTAAGGGGCTGAAATGGAGTTCGAAAGTAGTAGTCTATAAACCGATTGCTCTAGAAACTTCAAATTTAGCACAAAGGTTCCTTATGTATCTCCGGTATGCACTATCGAAGGCTTTTTCAAAATTCAACCCCTAAGGTGGTAAAATAGGAGTTCAAAGTTTGTATGGAGATAAACTATTAGATGTTCGTATCAATTTGAAACTTTGGAGGAGTACTCGAAAAACATAATGGATTCAACAAGTATTTTACAGTTTTTGAAAAACCATCCCTTAAGGGGCTGAAATGGAGTTCGAAAGTAGTAGTCTCCAAACCAATTGCTCCAGAAACTTCAAATTTAGCATAAAGGTTCCTTATGTATCTCCGGTATGCACTATCGAAGACTTTTTTAAATTCAACCCCTAAGGTGGTAAAATAGGAGTTCAAAATTTGTATAAAGAAAAACTATTAGATGTTCCTATCAATTTGAAACTTTGGAGGAGTACTCGAAAAACATAATGATTCAACAAGTATTTTACAGTTTTTGAAAAACCATCCCTTAAGGAACTGAGATGGAGTTCAAAAGTGGTACTTTCCAAACCGATTGCTCTAGAAACTTGAAATTTATTACAAAGGTTCCTCATGTATCTAGAGTATGCACTATTGAAGGCTTTTTCTAAACTCAACCCCTAAGGTGGTAAAATAGGCGTTCAAAGTTTGTATGGAGAAAAACTATCAGATGTTCCTATCAATTCGAAACTTTGGAGGAGTACTCGAAAAACATAATGATTCAACAAGTATTTTATAGATTTTAAAAACCATCCCCTAAGGGGCTGAAATGGAGTTCGAAAGTAGTAGTCTCCAAATCGGTGGCTCTAGAATCTTCAAATTTAGCACAAAGGTTCCTTATGTATCTCCGGTATGCACTATCGAAGGCTTTTACAAAATTCAACCCCTAAGGTGGTCAAATAAGGGTTCAAAGTTTGTATGGAGAAAAAATATTAGATGTTCCAATCAATTCGAAACTTTGTAAGAGTACACTAAATATTTAATGATTCAACACGTGTTTTTCAGTTTTTGAAAAGTCATCCCCTAAGTTGATGACGTCCGGCCAGCGCGGGGAGTGTAGGCCAATTTCTCCGTCTGTTTCCGGTAGATGAGAGAGGGTTGTGCTCCTGCAGTGGAGACAAAAATAACCTGATGATGATGAAGTGGATGACATGGAGTTCGAAAGTGGTAGTTTCCAAACCGATTGCTCTAGAAACTTGAAATTTATCACAAAGTTTCCTCATAACTACAGTATGCCCTAATGAAGGGTTTTTCAAAACTCAACCCCTAAGGTGGTAAAATAGGCGTTCAAAGTAAGTATGGAGAAAGACTATTAGTTGTTCCTACAATTCGAAACTTTGGAGGAGTACTCGAAAAACGTAATGATTTAACACGGGTTTTACAGTTTTTGAAAAACCATCCCTAAGGGGCTGAAATGGTGTTCGAGAGTAGTATTCTCCAAATGTATAGATACATTTAAACTAAAAAGGATTATAAAGCTGAGGAGTTCGGAGTTGGATAGCTTGGTTTACCGTGGGTTTTTTCAAGCTGGAAACAAACACCTTTTTTAAGCAGGTGAATCTGCGGGCAACAGTTTTAATATAATTAAGTCTAAATAGTGTTTGTGTGTTTATTTATCTGTTTCTTTCACAGCTTGGCTGTTCAACTAATTGCCATACATTTTTGATTAGTACGCATAAGATCATGTATTTGCGAATGGTTCCCTCGGGAAATAAAAACTTACTCCACGCGGGTGAAGCCGCGGGCATTTGCTAGTAGTAGGTATTTCCTTACCTTAGTCAGTTATATGTAAATTTCAGTTCGAGTAACATCATCCAATATGAGATACTACGTATTCATGGTCACATTGTACAACCAACACTGAATTATTTTGATAATTACATAACCCATTCATAACAAATCGATCATTGTTCAAAAAGTTGCTAAAATTGCTAGATAGAGACGCTAACTACCCATAACATTTAGGTTCCGAATCTTCGTTCCTGGACGCAAGCCGTCAGTCTCCAAGAGCATCTTCTGCTGGAGACAGCCTCATTAGTGAAACAGAGGCTCATCAGAGTGGTCAGTATACAATATCGGTGAAACCTATATAGCTTTATTCATTATTACTTTCCAAAAATTAAAATGTGAGAAGAATATACAAATTTACACATTAAAAAAAATATGTCATGGACCGTCTCATTCGTCTCCTCTCCTATTACAAAAACACCAAGATTTTCGTTTCAACTTATTATCGTAATGATTATTCAAAATTTATTCAAGCTTAATGCAGTAACTGTAGTGGCAAAGTAGAGTCATAGCGAAACTTTACTCCTAGTTTTATTAGAAATTAATAATCATCTTTAAATAAATGATTTGCCACAGTGTTTAGTTCAATGCCAGTAGCATGTTTTTTCTGTGACTCATTTTCACACGTAGGTAGATTAAATACCATCTGACACTTTGTTCCCTGACAAACATGGTAACTAAGTCGTATAGATAGTATGAAAAGCACTTTTTTAGTAAACAACAGAAGCACTGTCACTCCATTTTAGAAAAAAGAACTGTTTAATAAACCCCGTATCTCTCAAAGTTAAGCTAGATAACAAAGTTAATTAATCAGACCTATATTTTGCGATTTGTTTGCAACCGTCACAGTATGTTATGCTAATATTCGTCAGCACAGTAAATTTTACTTTCTTTCTTGCGGAGCCCTTACGTTGCTATAGGTAAGTGGACCCACAAGCAAAACGAAAGTTTCATCCTTTTTATTATTGTCGCTTCTCAATCTTCAAAAACATTATGTTTTCCTTCAATTTAATTCGCAGTTTTTCATCTGTATTCATTCACTTTTGAGTAACGTTTCGCTTTGATTCTAAATCTGTTATTGTTTGATTTTACCATTTTGCCATCACACGAGCTTCTATCGTCATCGTCTCATTTTTCATCTTATTACTACAACCAAATATCATCGTCGAGGTATCATGCTTTAGGTGCTTCGAAAGCCTTTTAAAATATCGGTGTACTATAATAGGCACTGTGCACACGCAAAATTCTTAGCAAATCGAATTCAGTATGTAATAATATGTCAGTCAGCTCACAAATAATGTGGCACTTTATCTAAAAGTTCATAGACAGCACGATAGTTCCGTTATAAAAATCTAATGGTTTAAAATTCTTACATTGCTCTTTTTCTCTTTACAGAAGTTCTAACGGAGGCGTCTAAGGTACTTAGTGCAGCCGCCAGACCGAAATCTCCAACAAAGCACTTAGCCGATAACATGTCTTTTATAAACGTTGATAAACCCACCATTGCTAGCGGTGCCATAGAACTGGTCGATAGAACCATTGAAAAGAGCATTGATGTAATTGATCAAATCAAGAAAGAACAGCTCGCATTCAAAATGGAGGAAATGCAAAAACCAACATCTTCTGATACATTTTACTCTGAATCAAAAATTGAAACATCTACTTCATCTTCATCTGTGCATAAAATTGAGGGGTCTGATTTAAAGTTCCAAGCCATTGATCCTAAAGCAATGATGTCAGACATGGTAGCCAAATTTGGTGCTACTAATGAATATAGCTCTATTTTGACACATAAAGAAACTGAAACAAAGAAAATTTCGGGTCAGGAATATTTTTCTGAAACAAAACAAGTGTCTTCTTCAGATGATGATTCACTTGTAATAAAAACTGAAACAACACATGAGTTACGTGGTCAAGAACATGAAGTTAGGGAAAAAACTATAATTCGTAAAGATGGTGATCAAACTGAGACGTCACAGAAGAAGGTAGAAAAAGCACATGAAGCTGCAGCAAAAAGATCAGATGTAGAAACAAAAACAGTGTATAAGAGTACTGATGACACTGATATAATAAAAGTTGAACGTGAATTTTCGGAACAAGGCTTATACTCAGGTCGTCAAACGAAATCTGAAGAGAGAATGACAGCACTTAAAGACGAAACGGTAAAAAAGAAACATGAAATCAAAATTTCTGAAAGGGATCTACACCACGAGCAGTGGGGAAAAGAATATTTTACTCAACCTGGAGAGTTAGAAGATATAAAAGAAGACGATGACTCAAAATCAAGAACAGCATTTATTGATTCAGCTCTTAAAATTGTTGAAAAAGACGAGGTTGTCACAAGTGTAGAAGTATCTGAAAAAGGAAAAGTAGTCAGTTCAAAATTAGAACATCATAAAGAAGAATCTATTATTGAGAGCAAGGAGCACGACGATCTTAGTTCGGACGCATCTCATGCGCCAAGCTTTAAAAGTGAGACTGCTGATAGGCGTGGTTCATCGGAAATGAGTCCTAAAAGTAAATCAAGGTCTTTCAAAAAAGACGACGAGGTATACGAAGTAGATTTCATAAAAGAAATCAAGATTTCAACATCTCCTGTCAAGAGCACATTTAGTCGAACTGGAAGTCAGGATACACATTCCGAATCTGAAGCAGCCCCTGACTTACCTCAGGATGACAAGACCGGGGATACACCAAAAAAAGATAAGCTTCCTAAAGCACCCATAAAATTACCTCAACAGCAATTTCAAGATCAAGTATGGGAAGTATCTCTACAAAAAGCAGACTCTTTTGAAATTGCTGATGACATACCAAAATTTTCTGAACCAAAATCTGTTAATATGGCTGAGACTTCAAGTAATATAACAAAGAGTTCGGATAGTGATACTATTTTAGAATTCAAAACCGTTGCGGAAACAAAAGCTGAAATGCCCACTAAACCTTCCAAAACTGATATGTCGCCAAGTACTTTGGAAATATCCGATGATATTAGCACGACATCTAAAGATATTATGATCAAATCCGGTGAAAGCGTAGATACGGAGTACATGGTAAAGTCTTTAGAATCTCACGAAGGGGAAATTCTACAAAAATCAATAGACTCAACAGTAAGTGCGGAAACGTTACATGCATCTGAGTTTTCAACGGAAGCTGATTCAGCTTTCTTAACCGGAACCGACCAGAAGAGGGAGGAAGTAAAATTAGTTAAAGAAAAGAGCCTTGAAGATATCTGTAGTAGTGGATATGATACTGACCTTTCCTCTGCCGAGTTTCACGCGACGAAACTTGAGTCAGAACGGGTGGATTTTGATACATTGATGTCTGCTCAGCCACTCACCGACTTATCAGTTTTGGAAAAAACTATAGATGAAGTCAAGCAGTCTCTTGAAGCAGCACAAGTAGAAATAATTAGTGAGAAAAATGATGGGAGTAGTAAATACAAGCAGTCTCCTTCTGAATTCCAATTTAAACTTCTGATAAGTCCTGATAGGCCTGAAGTGATCACTGAAGAAACTTTTCATATTGATGATCACCTAGACAAAGTAGACGTACATATTGAAAAAGAATCTAAAACATTCGAAAGTCAAAGATCTGATAGTGCCTCACAAAAAATTAGTTCACAAGAAGAAACTACACTTTCTGATGAAGATAAGGACACAGTTCATATGTTAAAAGAATCCAGTCCACCTTTGGATACTGGAGACATATCTGTAAAGTCAGATAGTGGCCCTCATTCAATTTTAGAGACGGAAAGTGATATCATACTGTCGGATAAAGATAGCTCTTCAAAAGGAAGTCCAGAAGTAAAACTGCGAATTCAAAAACACATTAAATCTAAATTAGGTATTATAGAAAGGCGTTCCGCATCAGAGGTGGAAGGTTGGTCTAGTTCCGGTTCGAGTCATTATCATAGCTTTGATCACTCAGAGAGTAGGCCTTTGTCTTCCGATATTGAAGTTATGATGACAGCTCAAAGTGGAACTGAATTTGATACTGCACTAACCAGCCATGACGTTTCATCACAATCAATGAGAACTTCAAAAGAATATTATACAGCAGCTAGCTCTTTAGCTTCACGAGACAGCATGAAAAGCCTTGATTCAGATGGTTCCAGTCATGTGGCCAGCATCGACATATCTGATGCATCAGAAACACTAGTACCATCAGCCAACGAGTTAAAAGAAGAATTGATGGAAAGTAGTACATATGTGGAACAGTTTCTTCATGAAGGTGAAAAAGAACAAGCTCCTAAGATGAAAGATGTCAGTGACGGTGAAGTATCTGCAGAAGAAGATGAAAACAAAAACGATGAACCTGTGGGTAAAATGAAGAGATCCCACGAAATGCGTTTCCAACCAAATGAAATGATACCAGAACATTTTCCTGCAGAAGGCGTTTCGGAAAGCATTGAAGTGGAAGAAGATTCTACGAAGGATAAAGAACGTTCCGATACAACTATTTCAAGTCAATTTAAAACTGACGAAATCCTATCATCATCGGTTTCGAAACTCGATGTGTCCTCTTCAATATCTCAACAGGAAATAGATAAAGATATAATAAAAGAACAGGTTATGAAAGTAGCAAGAAGTGAAGAATATGCAGTACCTTTCTCGGTAACAAAAATAGAAAAACCACAACGAGAATTTGTTGATATTGAAAGTGAAATTATTCCTATAGGCTCAAGTGAATATGAAGAAATAGTTCAGTTTGGTAGCATTTCTACAGAAATCCAAAAACCATCAAAATCAGAAACTTATATTGTTAAAACAACTATTCATGAAGAGCAGAGTACACCAAAAGGAGAGTCGGAAGAAGTTAAGGAAGTATGTCAGAAAAAAGTTGTTAAAGAAGTAAGTGTTGTGCCATTTCCGGTAACAACAATACCATCTAGCCAGAGAGAATTCGTAGACATTGAAAGCGAAATAATACCAATCGGTTCAACACAATACGAAGAAATTTTAAAATCTAAAAGTGATTCATCAGTACCTAAAACAAGGACTGAAAGATCGATAGTTAAGACACCCGATTCTCAGTTAGACAGTAAACCAAGTTCTACGTCAAGTCTTAAAACTCATGAGCAACTGTCAACGCCACTCACACCCTTGTCTGCACCTAGTCAAAGTTCTCTTTCTACTGATAATGGAAAGGAATATGTTATAGATGACATATACGACATATCAGAAACTCCCGAACTGAGATCGGATCTTGTGACAGAAAGTAGCCGGTCAGAGTTGGTTGTAACAATAGAAGAAAAAGCGTTACATACTTACGACAAAACGCAAGAATCCCCTACTAGTGATGAATTCGAAATGGTTGACAAACCAAGTGAAATGGATGATTTCGTCGTTATTGAAGAAGTAGCTAAAGAAGCTCATGAAACTGATCCTGAAGGCAAAAGTGTACAAATTAAAGCACAAAAATACGTCAAGCAACATGATACTGAGGTCGAGGAATATCTGTCAAAAACTTCTAAAAAACAAGAAAGTACGAGTAGCACATCTGGTTCATTATCTGATGAAGAATTACTTCAATGTGAATTAGATCAAAAAAAATTACAAGCTCAAGAATTAGCAGAGATTGAAGCAGGGAAACGGTGGATACAGATGCAGTTCGAAGGTGATCCGCGATATGATTATGAAAGAGTACCATTGGAAGACATAAAAGAAGAAGAAATGACAGATTTTGACGCAAGTAGAATTGGCAGTCTCAGCTCCCAAAAGGAATCAGTTGGGAGCTATGGTAGCTTCAGAAATTCTTACGGTAGTCTTTCTGAATCTGAAATGACTTCTCGTATAAGATTCAGAGTTAGAGGCGAAAATGATGATATTTCAATTAGTTCATTACAAGAATTTGAAAACCTCGAAAAGGCATTGATGGAACAATACCAACAACATTCTTCATCATCTCAGGATTCCTTAAATGGTTCGCTACCTAGACGTTACATTCTAAGCAAAAGCCAAGGAGACGACATATCTGTATCAAGTCTTAAAGAATTTGAAGGACTTGAATCGGCGTGCCTTGAAGCTTTGAAAGCTGAAATACTTGCAAAACAAAAAGAATCCCTTTTATTGGCGGATCCAAAGATAGTCAGTAGCAGTTTTTTGGAGCAAGAAAAGCGTTCATACTGTAGTAGTAGTAGCGCTGAAAGTAGTCCTCCTCAAAAAGGTGGCAGTCCGAGTCAAAAGAGTGGAAGTCCTTCTCAGAAAAGCGGAAGCCCATCGCAAAAAAGTGGCAGTCCTTCTCAAAAAGTCGGTAGCTATGGTAGTCCATCACAAAAGTTATTAGCTGAATCAGCCGCTATAAGAAAACTAATAGATCAACAGATGGCATTAGAACAAATGATCCAAGAGCAAGTGACACCTAAAGTAGTCACTGTAAAAAAATTTGATGACAGAGGTGCTTTTTTTGTGCCTGAACCCGAGTCCAAATCTTCAGAACCAATACCGGTAGAAGTCAAAGAAGAATGCAAAAAGTCTTCATCTTTCGTATGTGCTGCAGCTCCTAGTGACGGTTCAGCAGAATCTATTCCTGGAGATTGTGAAGAAATGATGAAATTATTAGATCAAGAAGAAAAAATAAGGAAAGAAACACCTCTCACTAAAACCTTTACAGACGGAGGTGTTATTGAAGTTGTGAGAACTACCACTGTTATACAGCAGAAATTCGTTGACGGAAAAAAAGTATCTGAAACTGTTACTAGCACAGACCCAGGTGGTGCTGTAGATATACCCGCTAGGCCCAAACAATTCGATGAAAGCGCCATGTCATTCGGTTCAGAAATGTCTTCGTCAATCGCGTCTCAACCATCTGAATTGGATAGCTTGATGACTGTTGTAGAAAGACATTTATCAGATGGTGAAATAGAGTCAGTTACAAAGCAAACAATAATGATGTCTTCGGATAAACTTGAAGATTTAGACTTCTCTAGGGAAGGTAGTGCCGTTCGTGAGCTGTCGCCCTCTTCAGGGAGGTCAATAGCTCACAGCGTCATTTCTTTCTCTGGTAAACAATTTACAGATCCTGCAAGCGGCTCATGGAGCGGCCAAGATGAAGAGTTGAGCTCTTCTGGTAGTTTTAGTAGGTAATATAGAAATCCTTTACACACTGTTTAGTAATTTTCGTTTTTATTGTTCTATCAATTTCAATATTGATGTTTATTTAGGGGTGCACGAGCTGATTTGATGCTAGGCAGCACAGACAGTTTAGAAGCAACCAGCTCAAATGCAACCAGAGCAACTTACAACTATGAGGTTGATACTCCTATGACAGGAAGCCTTACATCTGGAGGTAAGGGTTTTGCCTTTTATTTTCAATATTTGGATGAAAACTGTCTGAAATAATTCTATTTTATATATTTTCAAATATTCTAAATAAAATTTTAATAATACTTCTGTAGATTTTATTTACTTGCTTGATAATGCTTTTATATACTAGGATCATTAAAACCAATACAATGGAATTAATTTATTCCTTACCAAAATCTTAATTTCAATTATGCTTGCTCTCATCCTCGCTTTGATATATCTACGTACTGTATTTTGTACATATTGCTTTCCCACCAAGCTTGTTACTAATCAGAAATATAACAGCGGTACCCCCTCCAGGGTCGAACACCATGGTGTCTTCTCTGGACACCTTCGACCCCCTGACCGCCGTCCAGTTGGAGAGTATGGAACATCCGTCCACGAGTGAACATTTTTCTCATGACTATGAGGTGCAGGAGCCAGACTCTGATACAGAGAGATTGGTGAGTTTTTTAAACTATAAATTGAAGTTAAACTAGTTTAACAGTAATTAATAGAAAGATAATCCATCTTTGTCAAGGAGATGGTTTTGTTTAGTTTTATTGTAAAAGTTACCCCTAATGTAATAATCTTATGGAAGTCAGTTTAGTTGGAATTCATCTACTTACTGCATATCTACTTGTCTTCCCACACAGGAGCTAGATGGTCGAGTTCCCCGAGCTAAGGAACGCACAATCATGTTTGACAGCACTGACACACTTAGCGCTGTCAGTGGAGATGGCTCAGTGAAAGAAGCTGCGGTTGAAACTCCTGCGCCGACGTTCTACATTGGAGATACACCAATTGTTCGAGGTATGTGTGAAATTTTATACTTTTTTGTATTTGCATTAGAACTTCCGTACGTACGGAACTTCTAAATTTAGAGTTCTCTTTATATCATCTGATAGAAGACTCTAATAACTGGAAACTTGGTTCTTCACGATTATTCAGTCATTATTCAATTACAAAATCTCGTCTTCGGGTAGGTAGGTATTAGTAGTTTTTATTGCTTTGTATATAGGTACTTATTATTATGTATTCAGGAGATAGAAAAGAAGAAGACGACGACGAAACTCAACACCAGCTGTCCGGAAGTTGTCCAGCATCGTTACCGCCCACGACACAACCATCTCCCCCTGTGCCAGCTCAAAGGAGGTATATACATTCATTCATTCATCAGCCGAAATACGTGCACTGTTGAACATAAGCCTCATTTTGGTGGGCTGTCCATTGAGGGATTCGCCTGAATCACCACGCTTGGCAGGCGGATTGGTGATCGCAGTACACAGGAGAATGCTGCTGCCCCTCCCTGATTCATCAGATAGAACGAAATAGTTTCAGTTTGATTTGAAATTTCAATTTGCTCTAGTTTAACAATGAAATCGTTACTTATTTCTGAAAGGTGCAATTCATTATTTTATATTATATCATCAGTTATATCACATCAATTTGTCACTTTATTCTATCATTCATTTAAACTATGCTCATTATTAACATCTATATTTGGTTTTCAAACATGGCTTGTTATTTTTACTTTCTATTTATGCACTGACAGTCCCCTGGATGATATATAGATATACAGACTTTTATGTTTTATAAAAGAATGTACTGACTAAACGATAAAATTGTTACCATTGCAGCTGCTATTGCTTAAGTCACTCGCAAGAAAATCTCAGGACCTAGGTACATTACTTTGTATTGTACTTTATATTGCTTTTTTACCATTGTTTGCTTCACTATCCTCATCATCGTCTATAATCTCATCAACACTTATTTATGTTTTGCTGTTTTTCGTATCAATATTATGTTTATATTTATTTGAATGTCGTGTGATATTATTTTCTGAAGATAGAAGCAGTTCTATTATTGGTACCGCATGTAGAGTGAAGATTAGTATGTAAAACGAAAAGTTTCTTGTAGAAACCGCTATACTTTTTATCTTGATATTGAAAGCTGTTTAAGCATCTTTAAATTATCTATTACTTTTTTCATCACATCTTAATCTCTTTGTTCCATTTCATTTTTCCTTTCAATTTTTTTATTTCTCATTCTCTTTTCCTGCTTTATGACAATAACTGAAGTTTCTACAAGAATCTTTACACGTTTTCATAATAATATGTTAAATTATTTAGCTATATTTTCTTTTCAGGTCTCTAACAATGATAGCGAGATCTCCACCTACTAGTCTAGATGGAGTTGCAAGGAAGTAATTTGTTTTTTAATTTCATATAAAACCCTCTAAAAAAATCTTTTGATCCATTAGGTTTTTAATCCTAGATTTTTGTCGAGAAGTTTAATAGTTAATTTTCTTATTATAGCTAAAGGCTTAGGCAGAGCGAGTATTGCACATGCGCTACTATCAATGCTGTTAAATTTTATTCATCTGAGTTTAGGTATTTTATTATTACAATCTTTGGACTCATTTAGACAATTAGCTATGCGGTAAGGCACATCTTGTGATAGTTACTAACGAAATTGATACTTGGTATAATTCGTATGTAATCATTAATCGTTGTTGTCTTATAAGCAGGTTACATATTACTAAGTACGAATTGTGGAAAGATTAACATTAATTAAGGAAAATATTAACATCTAGAATTGAGCGTACTTAACATCATTATGTCTAAGTATACGTAACTTCGAATTGAATAACCATTGGATTATTCTTTTAATACTAATTTTGTAGTTAAAATCTTTGAGTGATAATTAATTTGGATCACATTGCCTACTTCTATCAAATAGTCGACTGAGTCAACTTTGATAAAAGCCGGAGATGAAATCTAAGTAAAGTTTTTGGATGTATTTTGGTACTCACTTTTGTACTAAACCGTCGGTTTTATACGACACTGGTCCATGTTGCTACGACTCATAGACCTCTTAGATAGCGCTTAGCTTAATCTAGTCTTGAAATCAAATGCTTAATCGATATGATGTTACAATGGTAGTAGAACTATTAACTAATTTTGTAAGGTTATTAAATAAGTAGGTATCTGACGTTGTCAGTTTTGATATTGGATTCTCGAAGGCGAGATTGGATAAAGTTAACATTATAAATTTAGAAACAGATATAACGTGCTGATATAAATGCTATCTTGCTTACATTAACTGAAATTGTAAGAGACAGAGTGACATTATAAACAGAACATCTAGATTTGATTCTTGCACAATTTCTTAAATAAGTAGATAGGTAGAAATACAAAATATAGAATAAGTAAAATAGAAATGCAGTTTTAGAGCCAATTGAAATGTTCAAGAACTTATTTCGTAAAGGCATGATGGTTAATGAAATATGCATTTTAAATTTCACTTATGCTAAAATTTCTAAACCTGGCGTATTAAGAAAGATACATTGCTAATATACTAGGATAAAATAATTTCAATTTGCTCTAAACTATAACGTAGTTTATATTGTAATCATATTAATTCAGGGCTTGCTCACTTCCATTCATTGATGATGTATAAATCTTATCTATAACTAAGGAAACATATATTATGTGTTTTGACGTAATTGGGTTAAATGTTATGGAAATAAAGGTTAAGGGTACATACTCACAAGCCTGCAACTACCAGCACGTTCAAGTTCTACTCGCGCATTAATTTTACGAAAATGATATTGGCCAAATATTCTCAAAATGTTATTCTAATCATTCAATATTTGTAATGTACATTTTTATAAGTGTAATACCGTAGTTTAAAAAAATATTTTTGTGTGTTTTTGCACTTAAGCCTTATTTATTACAATCATCAAAAACTCAAACTCAAATTTTCGCCCGATTACAATTACTTCCTTCACTTCTAATGTTATCCAAAAGTAATAAAGAAATTGCAAGCTTGTGTGTGTGTATTCGATCGATGTGGTAAAACAATGTGTTGGAAGGTAAAAGAAGTAGTAAACGGACATAACAGAGACGTTATTTGGACGTCAAAACGACGTTCGATATTTGTAAATGAATTTGCATTTTAAACTGCAGTTTTTGACCATTTATCTGCGGCTTACTTATTCCAGACGTGATCTCTGAAATAAATATATCGGAGTTAACTGTAGAAGAAAGTCGTTTAAAGTCGTTTTGACGCCAAACAAATAAAATATAAGCATCAAACTCTCTCTCTACAAGGGAACGATGGCGTAATAACGTGTTTTATTATTGACTCCAAAGCGTGTAATGTGGAGAATGCAAAAACTTTAAAGGATGAGACTGATGATGGTATTAAGATCTAGAAATTGTACATTGGAACGGAAAAGCTTAGCTAATTCACTCGCTACATGCTAATAAATAATATATTGTAGAAGAAACTTCGACTTTGGTCCGGCCAAGTGACGTCGTTTTGTCTTTACGATTAATTGTAAGCTTGGTATCTAATGGGGTGCAATCATGGTATGATATTTGTCGGAAATGCTCGTTCAGACTAAACCTGATTTGATCATATCTTATCCTAATTAAATCAGAAGAGGCATACAGGAATGTATAACTTAATAACTTACTACGAACAAAACTATGAGAACTATATCAAGTGTAAGTACCTAAGCTAGAAAGCAACCGAAACTTAATGTATATTTGTGCTCAATATACTTTAATGAACATGTCTGTGGCTGGTTTGTTATGTAGGTTAGTAGATCGATTAGGTTATCAGTTTGCTGTCAAAGCGACATTTTAACTTTGGTCGAAAAAATGACGTCATCTTGACATAACATCAATATTGAAGTTATCTTTAGTGGTACTATAAGATTTTGATTCCTTGTTAGGTGTGGTCACTATGAAGCAAATAAGGCTTCGTCAAAATTTTAATAACACTAGTAATGGATCTTTCTTTAATTTAAAGTGACCCACTAGGAGAGCAATTTTTAAACCAGTATCCAGTTTTGTATAGATTATTGCTGCAACAATAAACGACAACATTCTAACTCGATTTTTCAATTATTTTTGACAATAATTTTTGAAATTTGGTTTTAAATTTAAGTTTAAAATTGGTCTCCCGAGGACGTCTTAAAAAGTACTTTGTTTAACTATGCATCGCTGATCGGAAGCAATCTTTCATGACAGCGTTTTGTATTTCATAGTTAATAAGGCTTAGTAATGTAACTACTACATGTATGTAATTATAAATAGTTAATTCCTTTTTTAAGTAAGTGTGCTTAAGGAAATTGGTGTTAAGGTATAAAATGCTAGTGCGGACGTTGCTACTCTTGTATTAAGTTTCAAAATCGATTAAGTTGCCCTGTTCAATTGTTTACCGTTGTATTTGTAATATTGCTGAATATTCTATGGATTAAACTAAAATATTATAAATATTTATTAAAAACGCTAAGTCTCATATTTAAATTAACTCTTTTATTTAACTTTTCCGTACCGCCATTGAAAAATATGAAACCATGATGGGCTCTTTTGCAAAATTTAAATGTTTATTTCATAAGTCAAATAGTGGACTTGAGTCTGAAGGCTCTATCAACTCGAAAATTGCTGCTATTCCTGTCATACAGTGAAATGACGATAAAGATGAAACTAAAGTGCTGTCAAAATTTATATGTGTGCCTTCTGAATTGGGCCTAGTAGGTAAATAAAAAAAAACTAATAAAGTTTATTTATTTATTAACAAAAACATACAAAATAAACCCAATGAAACATATATAAAAAAAAACTTGTACTAGATATTATCAAATTACAGATTTCATTGAATTTCCCCAATATTGGCACTTAATTTGCACAATAAATTTCAGAAATTGTGAGTGTATTTAAAATGAAAATTCTTCAAATAAGAAATCGAGACGAATAATAGAAATACAAAAAGCAAAGTTTACATTAAATTGATTTCTCATTCAAATAATTTTCATAACAGAGCTTAAACCTAAAAAAATGCTTACATTTATTATGGCATTATGCATGAATTTCATTTTATCTTGCAAATAAATAATATAACAATCAAAATCAACAAGTATTAAAATTCCAATTTTTAGAAGCCTTCCTTAATACGTAGAATAAATAGAGAATAAATATTAAGTCTTTACTTTGGTGGTAAAAGTGATGCCACATTTAAAATCCAGGTGATCTGCAAAATTAATACTTAGACTAAGTGATGACTGGATCGGGATCTTCACAGTGAGTCGAATTCTGACACGTCACTCGTCTGAAAAATAAAAAGTAAATAGTTTGAAACATATGGCAATGATGCACACATAAGGTTCACTAACTTTTACTTGTACTTTGTATTACTGTAAAAGTTTAAGTATTTGAAGCTGTCCTCAGAGGCACACAAATTTCTCTACTGCTAAAGATAATGAAAGTTTTACTAATAGTAGTTAGTGAAACTTGTGTTTTTATTACGAAAGTTTTACTAATAGAAGTAAGTAAAACATAAGTTCAAAATGTAGGCCTACTCACCGCCATCGCCACTTCAGTTTACTAACCCTTCTGGCTTTGATGACGCATTAATTATATTCGTCGCTATTTTGAGTGATTGTCATAAAATAATTAACTAATCAAGCAAGTTATAGGTAGTGCTGATGTCAAATATCTACCGTAAAAAGGGGTGAATAGGGAAAAAGGAAATTTAAGTGCTAATTTCTTAGTTGAACTGAGTTCCTTCAATTTCTATGAAGCGACAATCCACTCTAACTTACAAATATAAGCCTTATAATTAGTTTCTCATTGAGATATTGCTTTTCACCCCAGTGTACGGTGTATATAGGGTTAACAAATAAATAGACCAACTTGATTAAGGGGTTATTGGATATCGTAAGTGCAACAAAATAAGAAAAAAATAATTGAAAGGTTTTTTTATAAAAATAAAAATTGCCCACATTTAAAACCTTTGTCATTAAACATCAGGAGGTTTTATTTAAATCAACGTTGCTTTAAGATGAATATTTAAAAATGTATTCAAAAACTGGTCTATTTATTTGTACCCCTGTTATGAGTGAGGAGTGCAAGATACCCACAAGGTCCGGTTTATACAGGTGCACGTGAGGCAGAAGGAAGGTGGAGCCAAGGTCTCGTTCTGCCATCGTGTTGGCCTCCTGCATGCAAAAGGGTTTGTCTACGTTACTGTGCATATAAAAACTAACAAATTGTGTAGGAAAACTATGCGTCGCCAAGGGTCAGCACCATAGAGATTCGGATATATGTAGGTAGGAAATTTAAATTATTTTATAAACTTGTATTATAAAAAAAACATTAAAAATTGAACCCATTTTACGAATCTACATTTATATCTACAATTCATATTTCCCCCATTCTTCTATCATCTTGCCCCTTCTCCCTGGCCTTTTGGCTGGCGACGCCCTTGTAAAGTAACAATAAAATACTTTGACATTGAATTAATAAGAAAAAAAAGGTCGCGTCTCCCCCTTCTTTTAACATTTATTTTGTACGGTAATGTATGTATGTATCATACCGTTCATGAACGCTTTTTTATTGATTATAACATAAATGAGCTTATTGTCAAGAGAGCGACAACTATCGGAATCGGCAGTGTCTTCATTGTTAGGCTATTTTATTAAGAAAGTTTGTCTCATGATTTAAATTTAAATATCGTACAAGATGGAAATATCTATATCTGTGGCTACGGGGACTCAGCAAAAGAAAAGGAAACAGTATTAACCTGGTGTGTAAGACGTGTGGACGACGCTGCTCTCCCAGTGCTGGCCGGCAGAGTTCCACCAACAGATCTCGCCTCTGATAAAGTACTGTAAGACATAGACATATATATCATGCCAAATCAATAGTCATAGGAAAACCAACGCTATTTGCGTCTCGGTAACATATACATGAAAGGGTCGCCAGCAACAAAAACAGGTTTGTTTCACAATGTAAACTTTGCGGTCCACTTAGGAACACCATCTATTCATATCTATGTCCATAATGTCTATGTACTCGTTATATTTATTCGAAGTTATAATATATGTTAGGCGAAATATGTCAAGTTTCGGTCGACGTATAGGCGGAGGGCACGAACTTCGTAACGAAGGTCGAATAAAGACAGAGACGTGCCGCACTGCACTTGCCACCAAAAACCCCCGCGTCATCGGCCCCACGTACTACGAACACCTGCCCGTAGATCTATGTAACGAAACCAATGACGAAACGTTTAGTCGACGACTGAAAAACCTTTTGTTGGAAAATGAATATTATTCCATAAATGAATTTCTAAAAAATGAAATTGGTTTAATTTAATATGTGATAATTTAATACAAAGTGTGTTTTGACATTTTTATTTTAATATTATATACTGATATAGATAGTATGTTATAAACTGTGACATTATTTGAATTGTTGACATTGTAACTTATATTTTGTACATTATTTTATTTTACTAAATGGATATTAATTGCTCCTGGATGAAATACTTTAGGAGCAATATATGGGCTAACGGAATAAGCTATATTTTGGTAATGATCGGGTACATCTCTATATTGTATGTATGTATAAAAAATAAATTAATTCTAAATACTCACAGTTCCCCAATTCTTCTTTCAGCATCTGTCCACTCAGACAAATCTTCTTGACTGAAATTACAAAATTTCTCTCTGTAAATTAGAGGCGTTTAAATATTTGAGTAGTCGAATTTCTTATTAACAAGCTTTGTTACCTGTATGATTTTCTAAGCGAATCAAACCGCGCCAGCTCAGCCTCTAAGTCCGCCTTATGGACTGAGGAGAGGTCATCTCTATCATCCTTCATCGCGTCGTCAGGCCGCACAGTGGTTGATACCTTGAACCCGGCTGATATTAACGCTCCTGAAAATGGATAAAAACAGTGTAAAGGACTTTTTCTTTTTGCAAGTAGCTGTCCAACGAGAGAATTTTGAGAAAAGGTCAAAAAGCTTCCAAACAATTTTTGTATAAATCTATAGTTTTTATGTGTTTCCCGGCTTAGAATAGGGCCACCCTCAGTCTTCCCGTGGGTTCATCAAGGTGACTGAGGAATTTCACCAGGGACGCACAGCAGCTTTCTCCTGTGTATTTTAAGATTAACTTCTAGTATAGGAAGAATCGTCTATTCGGCGTTTCGATTAAGGTCTGGCCACATTCCACCAAATAAATTTTATCATTTGATAGGTAGAGCAGAATCACCACTCTGTAGCTATTGCCAGCAACTTGACGATGTTTATCATCTACTGGTGGAGTGTGGTCGGACGGCGACTGAGAGACAGCGTTTATTTGGCGACAATTGTGGACATAATGCTGACATAAACATGAAACTAAATGACCCAAGTTCCAATGCAGCGAGAGAAATGTATTATTTCGCTAAGCGATGTCTGACGTCTAGGTAACGTGAATATTGTGTTTCCCTATGAGGCTGGCATGGACATGAATAGTCCAAAGCCTCGATAAAATAACAGAAAAAAAAAGAATCATCTATTCCATTTTGTTGGACTGTTACTTCAATTGACTAATTGACAAACCGGAAAATAATTCAAGTAATTAAAAAAAAATACCTTGTTTATTATGTCGATCCTTGTTAGCGCTGTAAGAGGACTCCATACTGTGTTTACGCCTCATCTATAACACGTAAAAGAGGGTATTAATGTCAATTATACTGAATATTTGTTACCTTATTTACATCTGATGCTATTACCTCATCGTTAGTATTGGCTATTCCAGACTCCAAGTAACTGATGAGTTTGGCTTCACTGCTGAGTTCCATACTTTTCCTTCGAGCGACATTCTCTCGGCTGTAACAAATAATATTATGTATAAACTAGGAAGCAACCTCAATATGCTTTATTTACGATTTCTTTCAACACTTGCAATAACATTTTAATTGAATTTTGTGCTCGACTGTCATTTAAAAATTGCTTGCCATTAGTAATTAATTAATAATCAAGAACATTTGGCTCCTTATACTAGATATAGACAAGATATAGATATAGACAAGCTGTAGACAATTAACAATTGAAATGTAAAGGCAGATTAATTATTCTACCGAATATGTGACGAGTAAACATTTGAAACCGTAATTTCTCAATGTCATTAAGTATTTTATTTCTTGACATTGTAAATTTTATTAAGTAATTTACCTGTCGGAATGGTGAGGATGTAACCTCGCTCGGGGGATCATGACAGCCGGTGCGGGGGGCGGCGGGGGGTCATGCGCCGGGGGGTCCGACATGACACATTTCTTACCACCCGATGCTCTCTGAGAAGTTGAAAAAATTTACAATGGTAAATTGTATTAATTAAATTAATGCACAATATGATCATCGGCCCACTAAAGTCAAATTGACTATACAGAATGCATCATTAAGACCGGTCAGTTTGGGGAAGTCACAAAATGAAAGTGATAGAGTAATTTGTTTTGAGGAACCATGACGTCGATTTCAGAGATTACATTGACGTCATCGATCTTATTACATCTGATAATTAAATGACCAATATGTATAATCTTACTCATCACGCCTAAATACGTCCACTGCTGGTTTATGGCCTCCCCAGTAGAATGGGCTCCCCTCTTGGTGGGCCTCCCCTTTTCGTCGGCTGTCCATTGGGGGATTTGCCATAATCACCACACCTCGCAGGCAGATCGCAGTAATGATCTTAATATACACAGGAAACGCTGCTGTCCTTTAAACGTTGCTGTGCAATCTTTTAGTCGTTTTGATTACATCCGCGGGAAGATTGGAGATTCTATTCTAAACCGGAAACCATCGGGACCGAATTTTTAAATTTTTGATACCCACCTTTGTTGGCATGTAAGGCAAGGATGCATTTTGTATACTAGACGCGTCACCCGAGTCTCCTCGGTCACTGATAAGTGCGCGACGGTCGGCTCTCTGCTTTGGCATTGCTCCCTGTAAGAAAATCCCAAATTTAATAAAAACTACTAAAAAAAATCTATTTGCAATTTTCATGAATCTCGTGAATTTCTCGTGAACCTCCAAATATCTCAGAGAACTGGTAGGACCCTCCCCCCTTTTCGAGCCAAGTGGTTTATGACAGCTTCTTTGGCTGAATCGCAACTGATGTAGAGACGTTCACAGTTCGAACGAACGAAACAAGTAGTAGAATTGACCCCTAAGATGCTCTCACTACTCTGTCATCCATGCCACCAACAGTCCATCTGTATCTTTGCATTCCCTAACTTTACATACTCTATCAATGGCGGAACGGGTAAATCTCGGACTGCCGCGCCGGTGGTTACGGGTTCGAATCCCGCTAGGGGCAAATGTTCGTATGATGAATATGAATGTTTGTACCCAAGTCTTGGATGTTTATATATTTATTTAAGTATGTCTATCCGTTATCCAGTAACCATACAACCGGCTCTGCCTAGTTTGGGACTGGATAATTGGTGTGAATGTCTGAGATATTTATTTATTTATTATTTATTTATTTATCAATGTCTGACAGTGTGTTTAGCTGCCAATCTTGTAGTTCCTCACCTGGTGCAGAGAAGGCATGCCCTGTATACACGTGACAATAGAGCGGGGCGGCGGCCGCGGTCGGCGACACGCCACTATGGCGCACGCGGCTAGCACCAACGTCAGCAGCGCTCCCAGCGACACCAGAGATATCAGGACCACTGGACAGAACATATATTTTAATTTTAGATTCCCCGTAGTTGATTAAAAACCCTCGTTTACTAAATGCTACATATTTCAGGTGTATTATTTACTGTATAGATGATAGAAACCATTCTGTTATGTTCCCGGCTTAGAATAGGGCCACCCCCAATTTTATCATGGGTCTACACCCATCAAGGCGACCAAGGGTTGCAGCAGGGATGGCAGCAGCGTTCTCTTGTGTATATTAAGATCATTACTGTGATCACCAATCCGCCTGCCAAGTGGATTTTAGCAAATCCCCAATGGACAGCCCACCAAAAGTGACATTCATTGTGGAGGGTTATGTTCAGCAGTGGACATATTTCACCTGATGATACTCGTATATCTTATATACGAGTAATACATAATTTTTTTGTTTCTCTCGTCTGTACTGCTCACTCTTAAATTCTTTCCAGCGCGTGCTCAGTTTTCGTTTCTTCCTTTATTTATATCTTGGGAGCTACATTGTATAATTATTCCATTATACAACAGCCTAACTCATTTAACCGTAGTAAAAAATAGTATCCATTATGCTTTTAGTTAAGAAACTAACTTCATAAAAAAATCATGCAGATTCAGTAAAATATAAAGACTCACCGATGAAAACTAAAAGATTTTCATATCAGGTAAAATTTTGTTATTGGGGAATTATTTCTGTCAAAGAAAACCTACATTGGCAATCAAAATCAAGACGCATGTTCATTTAGGACTAGTGAAATCCTATCCTTATTAATAAATAATAACCTAGTCCTAAGTGAACATGCGTCCTGACTAACTTAACTCATGAGTTAACTCTCCTTGCAGCCTCTTTTTATTTATTTATTTTTAGCCCTTCTGTAGATATAAATTATCATTCGTAGAATTCGTCACTTCACTTATTATAAAACTGTACATAGTTATATTTCATTTTATGTCATTCTTCTATTTATATGCCTCTTACTTCTATTTATATGAAACGGATTTGAGCTTTTTTAGCATCTTGCATTCGGTACATATACAGAATTGTACGTTAAGATCGTCTAATCTATTTATCAGATTTTAGTACATAACTGTCATGCGTGGTCTTTGTTTTAAAGACCACACTTACCCTTCAAATTGATGTGACACGTGCTGCCTGCGTACCACTGGAAGCATTCGCAGAGCACCCGGCGGTCGTCGCGCGAGTAGCACGCCCCGTGGTAGTTGCAGCGCTCGCAGCCCACTGGTTCAGCTGGAATGTTTCGGAAACTCTCATTAGAAGTCATATTTTTTCCAAACATAATAATTTCTTCTATTCACGCAAAATCTCCTACATTATATACAAAATGGAATAAAATAAATAATAAGATGTGTAAAAAATTTAACTCAACAATAAAGAAATTTTATACAAATTATAATTTATATTAAATACAAATGGTCAAAGACAGTACACGTAATAGACATGTAATTAAACATAACCCATAGAGAGATAAGCTACACAAATGTTGAAAGTTTAAAATATGTTTAATTGCCTAATTTTCGTTATTTAATGTAAGTGCAATAAAATTAAAGATTGGACGTTTATTGTAAGCATATACGAAATAACCATAATATGTCGTGGTAAGAAGACAAGTGTTTGCTCAGATCAACATCTTATTAGCTTTTGACGTCCATTGCTGGACAACGTTTTGCAATGACATTCCAAAATTTTGTTATTTTTTTTAAATATCTAAAATATAAACTAAATGTTCGGAATAAAAAATTTACTGGTGGTAGGACTATTGCAGGGTACTAACACAAGGTATTTCTACTTCTTGGCAAGCCTTTCATGTATGTAAAATTTAAAAAATATCATGTAGCCCAATTCATGAATATATTGAGCCATCAACTATACTGTGTAACATGCGCACGAGGGTTGCAACGCATTTGTGGCCTTTGGACAGTTGCACGTCGCAAAACAAAATTTGCCCTTGCGTAATGGTCGCTCATCATCAGAAGCCATCTTCCCGTTAACCAGGTGGAGACCTCTGTCGTATAACAGATTGATTGTGAAAACTTACTGGAACAAATTCTGCCAGGATACAAGGGGTTGACACTAAGATCCGCGTAGCCCTCCAGACAGCTGCATGTGTATGTCCCGCGCAGGTTGAAACACTGTGCATGCTCAGAGCAGTCGTGGAACTGACCACTCTTGCACTCGTCGAAGTCTGAGAAATGTAAATTGTATGTATATGTAGGTGTTTCTGTGATCGGTCCTTCTTGTCTGAAGGTCGTGATCGCTAGAAGTTAGAATGTACGAACCGCCATTCTTACGGAAGCGTGAAATTTTAAAGAACTTGATCAGGTCCGTCTAACTCTATGGCCAAGTATGAAAGGATATTTTGGGCAGCCGGTCTTTCGCATCGAGTTATGTTAGAAATACAGGCAGTTATTGGAGCATATACATCCAGAACCACAGGTAGAAAGTAATACAATGAACATTTAAATATTCTTAAAATATATATAGTATATTGATTTTTATTTAGATCATACATACCACTAACGTCCAGTCGCTCCATCATTTCTCCTGCGGCGTGGACGTCGGTGCCTCCAAGGCTGTAGTTGTTGTTTCTCAAATACTTCTCGATTACTTCCTTCAGTCGGCTCTCGTGTGCATTGTCAGAGAGCTGAAACAGTGAGGTAAGGTTTAAATTATGAAGGTATTCAAGAAAATCAGACGTAGGTAGTTTTACTTTTACCAATAAAAATTTTAAAAATCTATAGTCATGGCCATATATGAATCTATTTTAGATTCAAGTCAAACTGAATCTATTTTTCTTTATTTTTAAATAAGTATAATGTATTACTTACCTGCACATAGAAATCGTTCATGACACCTTGGTAGGCGTCTCCAATATCATTCTTCATTTCCACTGGCCTAAACCCAGTTATGTGTACTCCATGGAAAACATCCCTTAAGTCTGATTGCATGACCATTCTATTAATGCCTTCATGAGTGGCCACGGCTAGAGCATGATACTGCTTGCTGGAATTATCAGCCAGGTTCTCATGGAATTCAAGACGTTGGTTTCCTTGAGAACCTAGGGCTAATTTCACTAAGTAAGTGTATGTTGCTAAAAGTCAAACAATAATCGGTTAATGTAATGTTTACAAAACACTTTATTACACAAACAAAAAATGCAAAAAAGCATTGATCATGGACAAAGTAACAATTCAATAACACGGAACTTACGTTTACAGGGTCTATCGGGGAACATTCTAGCAAAACCTGGTCTGCATACGCACTTCATCATACCATCGATTCTCTGGCATCTTTCGTTTCTTGAAGCTTTACAGTCTGGTTGGCATTCTTTTCCATATCCTACACCTAAAATGTGAAATATGAGTAATTTTTCTAAATTTAATCATTAAATTTAAAAATATTGTACTTACCAGTAGGATGAACAACATTGCTAGTCTCCAAAAATGGTGTACCAGCTAGTAATATTTCACCAAATAATACCTGTGATACACCATTACTGTTAACTTGTTCATTTCGAGTAAGATCATAGTCACCAGTATCGATATCAGTATTAACAGGTGGAGATTTACCACCATTTTGGGATTTGTTCATAACCACAAAGAATGTCTCGTTCTCACCATCACCCTCATTCTCTATCTTTTGTACATTTTCTGTAGTTTCGTTATCTCTGATAATAAGGTTATCATTTTCTTCAGAAGACATGGTTAGATCATCGAGGGGAACTCGTGTTTTTGATGGTATTTCTTGAACAGGTGTAGGTTCAACTGTAATTACTGGTATATGTTTTGTCACTGTCTCAATAATCGTTGTTGGCTGTACTTGTGTATGTATCTCAGTCACTACGTCTACTATTGTAGATGTATGTGTATTGGTTAAGACTAGAGTTTGCGTAACTGCTCCTTCAGATTGACTGACTAGACTAGTCTTCGTGTGTGTCACAGTTAATGTATGCGTTAGGTTTACGTAACCAATACTTGATACTGTCTTTGGCGGTTCAGATAAAGTCTTTGTGAGAGTGACAACTGTAGTTTTAAATTCTGTTTTCGTTGGTGTTATTTCATCTGATATCTTTACTTCATTTCCAGCATGGTGTGTTGGTTTTATATTTAGTTTTTCATCATCTAAACTTGGCGTAACTATACTTTCAATTGACTTGTCTACTGAATGTGTTATTTCTGGTTGCAGTATAGTAACACTATCTTTCAAGACTTCAGTTGGTCGTATAAAGTTATCATCTATAGATGACTCTGAACTCTCAATAATACTTGTCGGAATGATAGTTGGTGATCTAGTAGGTATCGGTCTTACAATTTTCCTGGTAGATGTATGTCTAGTTGGATATAAGATTTCTGGGCGATTTAGTGTTTTAGTTGGTCTAATAACAGACGTGGGCTTCGACGGTAACCTGTACTTATTAGTACTGGTTTTGCGGTCATCACTTCTAACTGGATAAGGTTTACGCGTTCTATTTTGGTTTTGTATAGGAATGACTTTCATTTTATCTGTAGTAGCATCTTCATCGCTAGATTCACTAGCAGCTACATCACTTATGTTTTGTTCTTCACTTGACATTGATATTTTATTAATTGGTTCTGTACTAACTTCCTTCAAGTTTGGATGCCTATCTGCTGTAATCGTTTTGTCAGAGTTGACTTCATCATTATGTTCAGATGACGATGCAACTTCATAAGAATATGAATCTTCTTCTTCTTTTGTTGAAGACGCCCCAGTCGAATCTGAAATTCTGCTTGGCTCGGATATTTCAGGGAAATGTACAGATGTAGGATTAAAATCAAAGCTTGATGAGAAACCAACCCCAGATGATGTTAACCAGCCAGATGAGATTGGTGTTGGGAAAACTACATTCGGAACTGATTGTATACTAATAGTTGGTCTAGGGAAATCATTTATTTGTGTAATGACCCTTGACGGTATTTCTCTAGGAGGGGGAAGTAACTGCGACGATGGCTGATCCCTGTTGAAACCAGGCCGTTTTATATTATTTAGAATATCATAAACTGGTCGGTAAGTAGATATTTCGTCTCTACTTATTGGTCTTCTGACAGGTCTTGGCGTGGGAGATACCCTAGGGGGTAAAGTTCTAGGTGGCTTAGTTCTATATGGAGGTGGAGTTCTGATTGGTATAGGTCGAGGAGTAGGTTGATTTCTTGGTGGAGATCTAATGGGAGGCTGTGTCCTAGGCGGAGGTGGACTCATGCCCATTATTGTCTCATCATTTGTTGATGGTTTGAAGCTATAATCCATAGTTGGTGGCGGTGGTGAAAGATCGATGATTTCATTTGAAGAACGATTTATGTCTTCCACAGTTGTTAACGAAATCGGTGGTAAAGTTGACTTGTCTGATACATCTTCCACAATCAATGGTTTCTTGTCATTAATATGAACGGTAGATGTTATAATATTTGAATCATTTACTACACGACTATTGTTGTAGTTGATTGTATAAACAGGCCTTTGCGGCCTCCTATATTTGTTATCTACATTGCGATTAGGAATGCTTGGCGTAGGTGAGGGTTTGTTTGTAGTTCCGGGGCTCATTTCTTCGCCAATATTTAAGTCTATATTTTCTTCATATGAAATATTAGTTGAATTTATCATAAGTTGGTTTATTTGCCAGTGAGGTTGTTGCAGTTGATGATCTAACACCCCTGTATTAACTGTGAAAGGTCTAGGTTTCATGTGATTGTAGACAGGTCTCATTGTATTAGATTGGAAAGTATTTGTATTGTTCCCAGTGAATATCTTTTCTGTTTGAGTTCCAGGGTCAAATTTATTGAAAGTTTGCGGCGTGTTGTCCTTCTGTATATTTTTAGATGGTTCAAATTTTTCATCTTGAAATGAAATCACTTCAGTGGTAGACTTAGAGACATTTAAAAGATTTTTCCGTTCATTTGACGTAGATACAACTGGAACTTTCATAGATTCTAAGCTGACTTCTCCGTCACTCTCATCATTATTCTCTTCTTCTTCGCCATCATAAACTTCTTCGGAATTTTCAAACACAGGTTTCAATGTTTCCTTAGTTGGTGTTGTAACTTTCATTGTTGTAGTTTCATCACTATTATCTCTTATCGGTATGTCATAAGCAGGCTGCTTAATGCCACCGAAATTAGTAAGTACGTAATCCTGACGGTAAGGCTTTTTAGTGATCGATGAAGTACTTGAGAAAGGTTTTTCTGTCACTACTGGTTTCGTAAAGGGTTTACCGATGTTATAGTTATTATGAACTGGTGGAGTGTTTTGTGACCAAAATCCTGACGGAGGTTTACCAACGCTTGTGATTTTTTGACCAAAGTCTGGAACGCTATCTTTATTGTAATCATGTAACAAAGGTATAGATTTTCTTGTCGTTGCTTCAAGTTTGATATTATTTATTTTATTTAAAGCATTCTCGTTTAGTGAACCACTAGAGTACCATCCGTGTGAATTAGTAGGAATATTTGGTATAAGCTTTGCAGGTCTCCTTTGATCAGTAATTTTGACTTCATCCGTGTCTTCTGTGACTGGTTTAACATTATTGTAAGTATTCGAAGCAGTTGTAAAGTCGTTCATCATGGGGAAGTTCGCGTGACTATTAAGTGACGGACGTAAAGATGAAACTACATTTTCGTTGTATGCCGGATTTTTAGGATAATCTTGATTATAATAATTATTTCCAATTACGGTAGTTTCAAATTTAGATCCATAGTTTACAGATGTGCTTTGGTTCCATCTATTATCTCCGACTGGAATATCCATAGGCACCCGGCCGTGGTCGTCATAAATTACTGGAGGTTTTCTATTACTTTGCAAATTATAGCTTTCAAAAGTTGATGGTCTATCTTCTACTTTTATAGCGAAATTTGTTCCAATCGGAATATCTGTTTTCAACTGGTCAATATTTGAAGTTTCTACAGCCACTGGGAAACTTGATCCAATCACTTGACCGGTATCTCCAATATTACTTGCTACATTCGTTGCAGTATTTAGAGTAACTGTATAAGTATTGTCTTTGTTATTAACATCATTTGTAAATGCGGATTTATTTGCAAAGTTAGGAGACGAAACAATAGTGAAAGAGTTACTATTTTGAGCTACATCTGTATTATGGATCATTTGAAATTGATTATTGTTGCTGGGTGCTATGTGATCATGATTATTATAAGTATTTTCATACGTAGGAGATGCAGGTGGTATGTGAATGGTATACGTTGGACTTGGATCGCTATTTGGTGCCTGTGCCGCATAATAAATCTCTGAAGTAATTTTTGGAGGTATCGGGTCTTGTTTAGGAGTTTCCGGAACCGGGTGCTGAATATTCAAAAATACTTTCATATCTTGTACCGGTTTCATGTGTACTATTGGTCGTTGATTATAAGGTTTGTTTTTAAGGTTTTCTTGATTAAAGTGCATTTTTGAAGGCGGAGGCGGTGGAACTGCTAGGTAATTTTCATACTCTTTATCGATTACTTGATTTACATCTTTGTACTTATTATTATTGCCTCTAACATTGTTATACTTCTCAAAGTCACCGTTATTGGGATTGTAAATATCGGGATTGTATGCAGTTATTTTGGGTCCAACTTGTACATGAGTTTCCTGGTTACTTGTCGGTGGAGGAAGTTTATTGTAATCTATCGGCCGTTTATTGTCTTTCCATTTCTTTAGATCATTTCTGTATGGTTGATCTTTAAAATGTGGTGATATGTTAGGTTTATAAGATTCTGATTGTTGATGAACTGGTTTAGGTAAGAAATGTTTGTTATTATTTGGAGGCGCGTTATGCACGTTAGTCAGTTTGGGTGCATCTATGCTAAAGCTTCCGAAATAGCCTGGTTCAGGGTAAGGTAAAGGATCGTCAATATAATCTCCGGTTTTGTGAGGTTCTGACGATCCAGCGAAGACTAATGCCGTTGCACTTCCATGCGGTATTAAGACATTGGCAACTCTAGAAGGTTGAATGTCAACTAACAATGGCTTGGATATAGCATCCGAATTACTAGGAGCATAGTCTCCGTTAGTTGTAACTCTAGTGTTTACGATTTCAGAAGAACTAGGATTGTTATCAGGTATGTCTTCACCAATATTTCCCTCTAGTCGAAAATCGACGTGTTGTTTGATAGGTGTGATATTAGTAGGTTTGCCAAATGAGGGTATGTAATCCAAAAATGCTGGTCTGTCGTGATTTCCTAAAACAGAACTAGTAGTTTTTATATGCTCCGTTTTCATCATATGATCGGAAGATGATTGATGTGACTGCGGCAAGCGATGATGATATTTATTATTTGCCTGAGAATTCTGATGACTGTATGTCTGTGCTTCTGATGGTCTAGGTGGATTTCTGTTAGGCTTTGGTTTAGGTAGTTCTGGAGGTCTTAAATCGTAAGAATCGTCGATATTGGTTGATATCAAAGCCTGCTCACTGAGACCAGGATTTTCTTTTACTAAATACTGTTCATTTCCTGATCCGAAACTGTCAATTGGTGGTGGATTAACTGGGTTGTGCAATTTGAATCCACTGGCTGCTAAGGTCATTGGTCCACCTACAGCTGGTTTCCCAACTATTACATCGGAATTGGCGGTGATAATTTCACCAGGACTAATGGGTATACCGCCATTGACAAGAGGGCTTTCATGAACCATTTTAGGTGGGACGATGCGTGCTTTAGGCTGCTTGTGTTCGGCTGCCCACGCTAAATTCTGATGCAATGTAGCATTTGTAAATATAATCTGAGATTCCGATGTCTCTAACTCGTCCACCGGTATATAAATTGGAAAATGGTTTTGCTTCAATTCCATGTCATTATCGATTCTTTTACTGACATGGTATGGAGTCAATTTGACTGGTTTTTCAGAGGTAGTAGTGGTTGTTGTTGCAGTTTTATTTATATCTTGACGTTTAATAAATCCACCAGTCATTTTTTCTATCACAGGAGCTAATTGTGACAATCCCTTTATTCCTAATGATCCGAGTTTCAATAGGTCAGCAACTAATACTTTGTTTTTGTTAGGTTTCTGTGGTTTATCTAGCTTGGTTTTCTCTGGGGGTTTGTTATTAATTGTTACTTTATTTGTTTTAGGAGGAGTAGGAGCTTGTTCATTTGTCAACAATTCGCTTGCCTCTACTGAATTAGTGTCTTTTTCATCTGAGTCATTAATGACTTCTGTGTATTTTTCAACAATTCTATCAGTTGGTGCCAACTGAGAGTTTTCATACTCGTAAGGACTGTATTGAGTTTTTTTGTCAAGCGATTCTATTTTTGTCGGTCTTAGGTCTATCTTAGTTGATCCGTATCTAGATGTTTTCATGCCGTATTTTGTTGCCACAGACATAGAATGATCGTGCAAATTTGTGTATTTCGTTTTCAGCCCCTCTGTTTTAGTATGACTACAAGAACATGAAGTTGTGCATGGTACTTGACCAGATTCAGATGGTTGTATTAATTCAAATCCGTTGCTCTCTTCGTCCTGGTTGTCTATTCTTTTATCGATCTTCGGAAAATTGCTGAGAAACATATTGCTTGGAGCGGTTGGTTGGATAGTCTTCACTTCCATGTATTTCGTCTGGAAATACAGAATAAGAGTTAATACAAGTAAAAATCAACAATAGTGAAATGGTCTGTATTAGTATACGATATTAATTATTATAACTAATATACACATTACTTAAAAATACAAAAGGTTGTTTTTTTGGAAATTATGTGTTAAGATGTTAAATAGTATACCTACAATAATTTGGAGAGACATTATATTAGGTGGGGAGGAGTTTAAAGACTTTAAAAGCAAGGTAAACGATAAGGGTTTAGTGAGAAGGACTTTACAGTCAGTATTTAAGGTATGCGTCTATAAATCTTAGGGTATCTTTTGAATCCACCAGGATATTTTGTAACCAGGGTTCCGAAAACAGTTCTTACTTTCGTTGGGTTTATAAGTGGTAACAAATCTGTAGCGTATGGATTCGTCAGAGACTCGGTAGTCACCACTGAAACTATTGTTTCAAATGTAGATATAGCACTTCTTTTATTTTGAACTACCGTCGTCAGGTAAGTGTACGTAGTCATACAAGTCTTGATAATGTAGTTATGCTGCATGAGTTGACGCAGCGGAAACATAGCGCTCATTTGTTGACGATTGATAAATGTGGCAACGGCTGATGATAACAATGATTTGGACGGTGATGGTGAGCTTATATGATGACGCGATGATATCATTGATGTTATGTGCATGAATTTAAGTTTACGCTGGGAAAATAAAAGTAATGATAAGATTGAAGTAATATGTCAAGCAATTGATACCAAGAAAGATGAAAAGTGAACTAAAATAAAGTTTAATGACTGAAAACAATAGAAAAAATGAAATTTAGTGAAGTTTAAGGTAATAATACACCCAAAGTTGATTAAGTTAAAAAGAGCATTGAATCTCTTATCTGACAACATCCTCCCAGGCTAGACAATAAAAATTCAGTCATATTATATTTTTGTTATATTCATAAGTCTTATAGCAATTCAATAAAAACAACATAAATACCTGTTCTTGTTTCGTATCTGCACTTTTGTCCTTAACTAACACTTCTACGCCGTTCGACATTATCCTAGTGGCTAGGTTTTTGAGTCTCCGCTCATCTTCTTCAGAAACTGGTCTTTCTGCAATATCCATGTCTCTCCCTGGCCTCCATGGTGAATTGTCGTATACTATACCATTTGAATTGAAAGCTGAAAGGTTAAGTGAATTTATAAGTTGCATAACTAAGTAAAATTGACGTTATTTAAATTGAATATTTTTATTACAAATTCAGATATTGATATCCCAAATGAAATCATCTGGGATGAAATAACAATGAACAAACAAAAAATTATATTTAAGCATATTTTACCAACTATCCGTTTAATTATAATGATGCAACTATCTACATAAGTAAGTAGTTTCTAAAATACTTACAGAAAGCGTTTCTACAGCCATTTCTGGTTTCATCTATAACATTCTAAGTAAGTACAAGTGCAAACTACCATACATTGTGCTAACATTGGTTAGATATAGATAACGTTAAATTATATTACAATTATTGGATCTAGTAATATCCCCAGTGTTCACCAGAAAACTTCATGTTATTGTCAAAATATGGGTTAATTGTTTATGTTGTGTATCTTTTGCAATCTACATAAAATGTCCTTATGTAGAAATAAACTACGATACCATGGCCCGCTCCTCCAAATTACTGTTTCAATGTACGTGGTTCTATCCTTACGAACGTACCTCTTCCGTCTAAGCACGCACACATGCGTTGTGAGGCTTGTAGATATTTTCACAAATACATTCAACCACTTAATAATTTGGATGGCCATGTCATCGTAGTTTATCTCTACACTAGATATTTTACTGGTTAGGTTAAATATATAGTTTTCTGTACACTTTTTGGCATTATTTTTGTATATTGTTAATATATTTATATTTTTATTATTATTAATTAAATATAAACCTTTGATTAAAGTCATCTCACACTATCTATGTATACAAAGTTAAGTCATAGTAAGATGTTCTTGAATTATAATTTTGTAATAATAATTTCTCTCTTTTTGAATTGCATCTTTGCACATCACCTCCAATTAAGGCAATATTCAAAGATATATATATATGCCCAAAAATGGACTTTGACAATCTGATGATGTACGATGATCATATTATAATATTTCCTGCGTAATATATTTTTTGTGAGTCCACGACGGATTTCAAGAACATCTCTCTAATTTATGTTTATATTAAGTTACACTCAACTTAACTTTAATTCAACACTCACCCTTAGGTAGTTGGAAGACGCAGGATGTGGATTGGAACCTTCCTTAAGTAAGGAGCCTTCGGGATCTTCTGGGTTCCGGTTTCCAAGTCAAGCCATCAAGTCTTCAAGTCGGCATGAGCTGTCATCGTCACGACATCCATCGTCAAGTCATCCAGTAAGTCAAATAGCGTCAATTAGAGTCAGAATCTGTTATTTGCAATAATTTTGTGTAATATAAAATTCAATGAAGAAAGACTCTATTTGCCATCACTATTATTTTGCACCAGTTTTTAAATTTTCACTGTGAAATTCAGTATTGAAAATAATCCTTATTTCATCTACTTAGAATAAAACTCAATTCGTTCAGTTATTTAGAAAATTGACTCAAGCTACGGGCACAGCACCCATGACATAACTATGAGCATAAATGTATATCTATGATATATTTGTTTAAGTACTGTTATAGATAACGTCGAGTTTACTTATAAAGAATGTCCCGTAAGTGGTGGACCAAACAAAGTGTAGTCACATGGAAATAATTTATCAAGACTTGCAATTATAGTGCTAGTTTTAGTAAATTAGCTAACTACTTATTGAGAATTAAAATCGATATCTAGCAAAATTTGCAGTGAATAACACTTTATATGCAGGACAAATAAAAAAATGATTAATAAAATATATGAAAAACTACATGGTATACTCGGGAAAGTTGCCCAGTATCACCAAGATAGCGCCCCGAGGGCACAATCCGCATTTTCAAAGGCTGGCATTACAGATGCTGACTTTGAAATACTTGAACATTCCCATATTCACCCTTAGCAATTTCTATTTCCGAAATTGAAGGAATATCTGGAGGCAAAAAGTTTGATGAAGATGATGAAGTAGTAGTTGCCACGGTTCAGGACTTTCAGGTACTCAGTCCTCATGAAGAGTTTTTAGGAAGAGAATTTTTAGAAAATATATTATGATAAGGAATTTGTAGTCATTTAAGTACCTTTTTATCATTCAAATGTCCTAATCAGCGCAAACTATCTATTTCTCTGGCATAATATTTTCTACCCAATGTTCGTAAAAATCACTGAAGACCGCCTAAATTTTACTATTTTTACTTGTAACTGTATTTGTTTGTGCAATAAAGTATATTATTGTACAAATCTGAAAGTGATAATCTTAAAATATAATATAACATTATATTAAGTCATCTGTTACATTCTCATTCTCACTTCTAATTGAACACTTTAGTAGGTATATGCGATTTTTCTCTACATGCATTCAAAGATAGTGTAAATTAATTTTAAATAACTATTTGCCGTATATGATTTCTTTTTCACAATTTATTTTCTCTATAAATAATGTGCACTGCTGTCTGCCTATCTACTTTGAGTTGTCTCTTTCACCCAAAGATTTACTAGAAGACAACTCTTACAGAGTTAAGTACGCCTTTGTACCTACATTATATGTTTAATGAGTTTTGCGTCTTGTATTTATGTACAATAAAGTATAAATAAATAAAAAATAAAATAGTTTGATTATTTTCCGTTTTAAAAACCATTCAAGATTACTCGCATACTCGCAATCCGGAACTTAAAACGCAATCTTCATGATATTACATCTAAACTACATTGATATTGAAGATAAGAATGAAATACAGGAAAAATAAATATCAAATGTAATTTCTATAATATTTATTAATATTAACATTCGTTAAGTCGTATTTGCCATTTACAGTCGTAAGCAAGAAAAGTACGAGTATTATAAAAGACAATAATTATAAAATTCACAATCTAAGAATAAGACTTATTTTAGACAGTGAATAGTCGTTACCTAAACATACTAATTACAATATTATACACATTAATTTTGCGTTTCTCATCACATCAAACCTGGTAACACACGAGGAAAACATTTTTGGTGATCTTAAAGAAATGTTATACATATCTAGTCAAGTACAAAAGAGTATTTCAATCTTATAAAACTATCAATTCATTAAAACTATAAGGCACTATTCATAGTTAATTTACTATGATACAAAGTAAATAAATAACTACAACATTAATTTATACACCTAATCGTTTGTTCGGGTTTCACGAGACGTCATCTAGTGAACTTTGTTTTATATCTCTAATTGCCGATGGGCTTGCTAAATTCACGACATACGTCGGTGACGCGTCATACTTAATGTGTTTACTTATTTCGCCTACAATACTTTCTAGACTTTGTGTTTCAGATTGACTTTCATTTGATGAGTAATCCAAATAACTCTCAATATCAGATATTGCGGAATCGTCTATTTCATTGTCGGCCTGGGAACCGACAAGCTCATCAACAGACAGCAATAAAGATGGATGTATTTTAACATCTTCGTAATATATTGCCTCACGTTTTCTCACAGTTTGAGTATCGTCTGTCACAACAGTCGAAAGTACTGTACTAAACTCACCAGGATGCCTACCGGATACGTAAAGAGTTACAACACTAGTTAGTTTCGGTGGAGCAGGTTTTGGAGCTTTAGGTTTATTTCTTACACGTTTCGGAGGTGGTGGAGGAGGTGGTAAATCCTCTTTGTAATCATGTCCATCTTCAGAAAAGTCCTCGTTACTGGTTAGATCTGATAGGATGTTAGGTTTGGGGCTATTACTGTAAATATCATTCAAATTATTATGTTGTAAGAGGTTAAGGTCTTGCTGTCCTAAGCCAGCTAAAGGATTTGCAGTTTGTAAAGACAAAGCCTGTTGCTGTTGTTGTTGTTGTTGCTGCTGTTGCTGTTGCTGGAGAAGAAGAGGAAGCAGTAAAGAATTAAACTGTTGTGGTGGTGCCGCAGTTGGTGAAGTAACTATCGTTTCAGTAATAAACTCTGTAGCAGTGATAACGTTCGTTGTTGGATTAACGATGGTAGTTTCAATAGGTGTAGCTCTAAATGTTATAGTTAAAACTGTTTCTCTAGCATCAGTTATCGTTGTAACATAAGTCGTCGTTCTAGTTTTTAATTCAGTGACGGGAGTTTGTGCTACTTGCTGCTGCTGCGGTAACAAACCCTGTCCTTGCAATGCAAGAAGAGGATTGATTGCAGGCTGCTGATTACCAAGAAGAAGTTGAGATAACAGCAAATTAGCCAAAGGTACGTTAGCACTTATCTCTGGCGTAATAGTCTGCGTGACAGGTTCGACATTATACACCGTACTAGGAAGAATGTGGGAATAAGATGTTTTTCGACCTCGAATAGTCGTAGGAGTGAAAATTACAGTTGTAGTAGGTGTCTCGTGAAGGACAAATTTAACTACCTTAGTAGCTCCATTATCACTCAATTCAGTAGCTTCTGAAACGAGAATTAATTGTGGAGTCCCCAAAGGACCGATTGAAGTTGATACCTGATTCTGCAATAAAGTTTCTTTACTGGGTGAAGCTGATATAACGCTTTTGTACTCTGTTATCTTTCCATTTATAATCGGAATTGTAACTTCTGTAGGTATTTGATGTGTTACAGTTATTCTTCCATCATTCACAAGTTGGTTATAATTCTTTCTTTCTCCACTGAAGTTTTCATATGAACCTCTTTGTCTGCTAGATGCTCTACTCGTAGTAGTACGCGAACGTGACCTACTACTTGACCGTGAAGGACTTGCTCTTGACCTATCAGAATTCTTACTAGATAACCTTGGTGCTTTTGGTCTAGATGAAATAGTCGTACTTCGTGCTGGAGCTCTAGATTTGCCTCGTCGATAGGCTGGTGCAGATGTAGTTGTAGTTCTACTTTCTCCGCGAATTATAAACGGCTGTCTAGAAGATTTAGATGCTGGAGTAGACGTAGATCTAGAGTTACTTGAAATCCTAGAACTGTATCTGTTGCTTGGTCTTGTCCTCTGTGTTGAAGGTGCAGGTGGTTCTGTTTCAGGTTCTGGCTCAGGTTTACGTGTGGTAGCTCTAGACCCAGGTCTTCGGAAGTTAGAGTACTTTCTGTTTCCATAATCTACTTGACGTTTTGTTCGTCGTCTAAAAGCGAATGGTTTTATTTGTACAGCATTGCTATTTCTTCTTAGAGCTGGTGCAGAAGGTGTGGAAACTTGCTGCTCCTTTCTATTAGATGATTCATAATCGTTGTCTTCTTCAAATCCTTCTTCTTCCTCTTCTAGAACCTCTTCACTTTCTTCGACTTTCTGTTCGTTTTCCTTAATTTCTTCTTCTGGTTCAGGATCAGGTTGCTTGAATAGGTTTCGTCTTGGAAACAGAGCGTTATTAGGTCTTGGTCTACGTAAAGCGAGGAGAGGATTGGAAGTAGCACGCGTTGTAGATCTTCTTGTTGTGGTTGTAATTCGACCACGTGTAGTGGGAGCTCGCCTCGTTGAGGGCGTCGTTGATCTAGGAGCGATAGCTGTTCCTGGTTGTCTAGATATTGGTGGTCTTCTAAACCTTAAAAGTGGGTTACTCGTTGTCCTAACTGGAGCTTCCGTAACTTCTTCCAAAGAATCAGTCACATTCTCTTCCTGTTGTGTTACAGAAGTCTCGGACTCGTTTTGATCTGGCGGCGGGAGAGATATGGAGGCAGATTGCCTACCACCTCTTAATCTAGACGATGCAGTAGGCCTGATTCTAGGTAAGGCTGATCTGCTAGCATAATCTAAGCTATTGCCTCTGATCGAACTTGATCTAAACCCTGTTCTTCTTGACGTAGGTTGGATTGATATTCTACCAAAACCACTTGCTCTTGATGTTGACGGCACGTTACCGGATAAATTAGATGTGCTGCTTCGTCCAGAGAATCTTCTTCCGGAACTCGAAGAACCAGGAAAAGCGGATGGTTTTCTATTTCCTCCGAAACCAGATGCTCTTACAGATTTTAATGTTGGTGTTGCAGTTATAGTTGGCGTGAAATCAGCTCGAGTTATGGTTGTCGCAGAACTTGGTGCTGGAAACCGAGGTTTGGGATTAAAAGTAGGCCTGTTTCTTGATGCAAAAGGCCTGATAACAGGTGTGCTTGTAGGTTTCTTTGCTGTATAAGTAAGACGACCCTTTTTTCTAGAACTGGATCCATCTTCTTCCTCTTCTGATTCAGCTTTAGATTCAGTAGTAGTGTCCGGTTCAGCGACTGAACTTTCTATTACTTCTGGCGTAGGACTAATAACAGAGCCTTCAATGCTCTTTGATGTAGCTGTCGCAGATGTAGTTGTTTCAGTATTTAAAGTCTTATTGTCGCTTGTCACTACAGTAGAATCTCCAGAAATAACAGCCACTTGAGAGAATAGAATCTTTTTGTCAGAATCTGGTACAGGAGTACTTTTTTCAGCTGGTTTAACTTCAGCAAAGAGGTTATCAATGTAAGTGCCCAAAAGAATAGTTGATGATGCTGATGCAATATCTGGTAGCTTAGTTGGTGTGATCTCTTCTTTTACAACAGTAGGAGTTATAATAGGTTTCTCACCTTTGTCTTGAATAAGATTTTTATCAGCTGGACCAGTAGGTACTTTACGACCCAGTTGGTTATCTTCGACTACTTTTGTATTATCAACAATATTTGTGACTGTTTCTAAACTGCTTCTGATTTGTGATGTATTGCCGGCGTAAAACGTAGTGAAGTAAGTGTAAGTGGTGTAGTAAGTAGCCTTGCCGTCATCCTGTTCTAAGCTGCCGTCATTAATTAGGGAAGGCTTCAATTCAACCTCTAAATCTTTTGGAGGCAACACGCTATCAATATCAATAGGCGTTGTATCAATAGGACTTACTGTTGAAATAGTTTGGACAACAGGAGTGACTACATTAGAGACAATTTCTTCACGGCTTGTGATAGTCGTTGATTTATCTTTGTAAAGTGTAGTCCAATACGTAAAAGTAGTATAATAAGTAATTGGTAAATTGCTCTCTTCTTCAATTTCTTTTTTCGGCATTATAGTCTCTGTGACGACATTTGTTATAGTTTCTAATCGACTCTTGACTTTACTTGAATCTTTTCCAATATACATTGTTGTGAAATACGTAAACGTTGTGTAACTAGTTTGTAAAAGTAAAGTAGGTGAAGGCATAATCTCATCTATATTACTTTCCGAACTAATCTGATCATCCAAAACGTTGCTTTCAATGTATTTCTTTTCCCCTTTTGAAGATGACGATTTGACATCAGTAACGTAAGAGTTTTCAGATTCCAAAGGATTAGATTCCACACTAAACAACATATCTACTTCAAGTGGAGTTGGTTGTGGTGTAACATCTTTTTTAGATTCCTCAGTGGACTGATCAGTGTTCTCTTCCATACTTACACTAGTTTCAACGGATGAATTTTCTTCTGGATTTGCTGGAGGTTGTCTTTTAACTTGTTTACAGTTCCTAAAATCGAATTGAGGTTTTGTACTTTCAGCAGATAATGGATTAGTTTTAGTGGGAAGCAGTGTATCTGGTCCAACGTAGTTTGTGTAAACTTCTCTTCTACTGCACACGTTAGCATCAGAACCAACATATATTGTTGTGAAGAATGTGTAAGTGGTATAGTAAGTTTTTACTGCGTCGGGTTTGATACTAGCAATATTATCATCACTCAAAGAAGGTGTAGGTGTTTGTGAGCTATAAATTTCATCTCCTTCAACGGATTCAATGACATCTTTATTCTTCACTAACTCAATAACACTATTGGTCACATAAGCTTCAGTAGGACGGCCTATACCTACACTAGTAGGTGCTATTTCATCATCGTCAAAAGCTCCTAGCAAAGAAGGGTCTAGTTTAGAAAGATCAATAGTTGATGTTATTATGTTCGTCACCACTGACTTATGACTAGCGACACTTGAAGTCTGATCTCCAAAGAATGTAGTGAAGTACGTATATGTCGTATAAAGAGTTTTATAAATAAGATCAATTTCATTCTCTTCGCTTGATGTACCTTCAACTTCTTGCGAAGTAGGTTCTTCAGTAGTGGTAGTTGAATGTTCAGTACTAACAGATACTTCAACGCGTTCTGTTGTTGTGGAAGTAGTGGTTGACGTAGTAGTTTCTTTCTGTTCTGTGTTCTCTTCAGATGCCTCGGAACTATCAATTTTAGAAGTAGTAGTAGTGTCTTTTTCTTCTTGACTACTTTCTTTCATGTTTTCGTTTAATTGTGTAGTTGATGGGAGTCTTTCAATAACAACTTCTTGTATTGTTGGAGGTTTAGCTACAGCTGCCTCTAACAAAGTGTCCGGCTGCTCTAAACTGCTATGTACCGAAGATTTAACATTAACAGATACGACCGAAGTTGCTTCTATATCAAAGTTAGTTTTACATACAACATTTGTTAGATAACCTACATTACTTTCAACGACTACATCAGATTTGATGGAAGTAGTTGTTTCGGTACTTTCTAAGGGAATAAAATAGGTAGTCAAATAAGTCAAAGTCTTGTACGCTGTGGTCATTGTTGATTGCGTTTCTAGTCCACTAGTACAAATTATTTCTTCTGGAGAATCATATTTAACTTCCGTAGTTGTCTCAAGATCTTCAGATGACTCTTCACTGTGACCGCTTTCCGTTGTAGTCATTACGTCAGGGTACATTTCAGTCGTAGTTTCTTCTTCCTCTTCCTCCTGCTCAGTTACTTCTGCCGCTGTGTTTTCAGTTTCCTCTTCAGAATTGGTAAACATATTCATCATATCACTTTCTGTTACAGCTGATTCTTTAGAATCTTCGGAAATAGTTGCAGATGGTCTCAAAGTATATAATGGTTCTGTGGCTTGTAAATTATACTCTTGTATTGGTATGACTTCCAGATTGTCTGTCATTCTTGTGCTCTCTGTAGTAGCATCGGCTGCTTCTGATGGCTGAATAACATCTAAATTAAAATCAAATCCGTGGTTATACTGAACATTTACAGAGTCTGGCATCTTATCAACTTCGTACAAAACTTTCTTCAAACTTTCGTCGTCGTTATAAAGAGCTTTCTCAAATCTATCATCACTACTTGGCGTTGTTAGCTTCGTTGCTGCATTTACTTGATGAGCTTTAAAAGTGGAGGTAGCTACAGGAATATCAGCAGAGAGGAATGTTATTTTTGTTGCTAATTTATCAACATGTTTTGCTGATGGGAACACGTTCACTTCATCAGGATTAGGAGGGCGGGCAGTATCAGTGTTAGGTGTAAAAATGATAACCGTGTCTCCGACTACTGTCGTGAAATCAGCAAACCCTTCGTAAGTAAAAGTTTTCTTTGGTCTCGGTTCACTTTTTTGCCCGAACAACTTTTTAGAGACTTTCGTTTGTTGACCAACTTGTGGCGGTGAACTACGCGATTCTACATTATCTATATAATAAAATATAGGTGAAAATTCGTTCTTAATCGTGAATGTCGGTAAATCTAAATTCGGCTTAACTTTGACAATATTTGATTCATTCAATGTTTCTTTACTTACAAGAGAATCTGTTTTGTCAAGCTCAGAGAATGGCTCGTATGCTTTACTCTGGCGATGCAATGTGTTAATATTTTCTAAAATTGATGGCTGTATGACAAATTCTAATTTCTTTTCGTTTTCGATGGCGGGACCGTCAAGATAGTTAAAAGCTTCATGTTGTATGTATCTAGGAATTTCGTTATAAGGTTGGACGACTCTACGAGCAGTTGGTTCCTCAATGATTTGATTTTCAACTTGATTATCAGGGGAAGTGGGAGGACTCCAGTATTTAACATTATCCTGAACTGGTTTGCTAGCATAAACAATTTCCATTTTACTACTAGGAGATATGTAGTCAGTGTTTTTAATTGCAAACTTATCTGGGTCTATGAAACCTAAATCTTGCTTGACGCTCCACTGGCCATCGAAATCGGAATGTACACGAGTAGGTTTGACAACAACAGAGTCTTCTACGTTCGTAGGTTTATTGTATAAAACAAGGGATGATTTTGTAAGGAGCTGTGCGTAAATTCGAGCGTTATCTAAGGTGGTTCCAAGAATTTGTGTGGCGAATTCCGTGGTAACTCCATCTTGGATAAAAGTCCTTGCTGTAGATGTCAGTAAACCGATGAGTGGTTTCACATTGTGATACCTTCCGATCCTCGTGTTGTATTCGTTTCTCTTGTCGTTAACGAGAAGTACTGTCAAGTCTACGTCGTTATTCATTATCGTCATCGTTATCGTATCGCAGTCGTTACGTCGTCATGTCGTGGATAGGATATCAGGTGCGTTATATTACAATAGTTCCATTGAGTTGAGTTGTTGACCACGACCGGATTAGATTTGAAAGAGAAAGAGAAAACATACAATTAATAATGCAATACAAATATAGAATATAAAGACGCTAATAGATATAGATAAACAATTTCTTGTTAGCACTAATTTTTGTACAGCTGTTTTATACTTCTCGTTATTGAGGTTTATGATGTTATTTTGAATCACAGTGTTCAAAGAAATGTACGAGAATTGAATCAGCCAACTCAGATATTTAGTTCTAAATAATGATTCCACGATATGTTCTACTATCTTATATCAACCGTTGGTAAATAAAAAAAAAAACATTTTCATTGGATTTTGCTAGTTGGAGTTAAATGCACACTCCAACTAGTTAAATCCAATGAAACTGTTTTTTTCCAAATTAGTAGTTTCAAATTTATGCAGTTATGTCTGTTTATACCCTGTAAATCTCATTAGTTTCAAATACATTATTGATAAAATAAAGAATCCATCTACTATTAGGTCTGTCTCACTTACAAAAGTATATTAACATCATCAACCTCAAAACTGGTCTCTAATTTACAAAAAACTAAAAATAATAGAGTAAGAAAGTTGTTGAAAGAATAAGTAGTTTGCATAGCATGTTTGAAATAAAAGATATAATATATAAATTTTCGATACTAAACAAAATCTATCATAGACACACAGATTTCATTCAAGCGTAGTAGGAAAGTTAGAATATTTTTACAGAAATATTAAATTAGAATGTTTTACAGATTACTCACCCCTATTTTCCGGGACATTTTCCCTTTTTATCCTTGATTCTTCTATTGATTCGTCATTATATATATCTGGAACAATATAATGATTTTAATAAATAGAAACAAGTCTACATAACTTATGTTTAATTATAATGTATGCATAGAATGTAAATTTTATCTTTTTGTTGTAACTCATATAAATCTTTATTTTCTTTGCAAAAGGATTTGACAACCTATTACAAATTCTGTGTCTTCAGCGAAAAAGTATTTAAATTAGAAAATGCTACAAATAACTGATTCTTTAAAAAATCGGTTCAATGTTCCTTCATATTCATATCAAACTCCACAAAATAAAACATTGATTTGAAAAGAATCGAAACATATTAAAAAGCATTTATTTAGTTTCCTAAAGAGTAGTATTTTTTCTATATTAGATACTTTTTAACTGGAGACAGAATTAAACTTTGTAAGTGCTTCTCATCTTATAATGGAAGGCGAGGTATACCCGGCGACACTTCGACCTTATGGGATCTTTCCTGTCAGCCACTGCAGGGCACTCGTAACTAAACCCTTAGCTCGTCGCACACGTCCGCAGGAGTATACCAACTCCTACAGACGTGGTGCAATATCTACTAAGCGATTACATACACTGAATATCTCAGATATTTTCGGGTGTCCTCATATGGTTTCCTTTACCGTTTGAGAGGACTGAGTTAATTTAAAATAAATTGGTTATTGAATGACCGGTTATCGAAATCGGTCCTCTTGGCATGATAGGTCGTGTATTTCACTGCACACACTAAAAATGTGATAAGACTACAATTAAATAAGATTTCATATATAATATAATAATATATGATAAAAATTCCTTTCTATTTAGAGGATAACAGACGAAACTAATTTCAGAGCTCGCAAATTTTTAATGTATGCCTTCAAATTTGGTCCCACTATCTGATGTTGGACCGATGCGGAAATTTCCGCAATTTGGACCATCTGCGTATTGGACTTTATTGTACACAGAAAATATAAAAATAAATACACAGAAGGAGAGGACGTATACACAGGTGTGCTTATCTCTAAAAAGAGATTTCTTCCAGCGAAACCTTGTCTGGAAAGAGAGAGGTCAATAATAGTAGTAGACATACATACGTGTACACATAAACTACAATGTATTGATGACAAACATATTAAATAGATTTTTATAAATAATACACACACACATACATATATCTACATATACATATATACTAGTACATGAATATAATATGGATATATATATATAATACATGAATAAATATATACATTTGCATATAACTAGGATATGGATAAGTAGTACTCTTTATGGCGCTTTTTAAATATCCCAATAGAAGCACTGCTCCGGACTTATACTTTATGCGTATTCGACGTTATACGTTAGTGAAAATGTGAGACCATTACGCATTCTTAGCTACATACTGTAAGGATAGCCTTATCATTAATCTAATAATAGATACAATGGTCTATGACCCACAAAAGCTTGAGAGAAAAAACTGCACCAATTCTTAGATCCAGATCGATTCGATTTCGTAATTCGAGTCGTTACGGTAACCCAGATGTTTTGTAGAAAGTCCGAGCGATACGACACGGGCAAGGTCATGCGGGGGCATAAATATTTTTTTTAATTTATTTTAACAATGATTTAGGTAACTAATTATAAGTAGGTAAGTCATTGCCGATGATACTGGTAAATTGATTTATTTCAAAATTCATACATCTAGCGGAAATCCATCCCAATCCAGTGCGAGCGTCTCTTAAAGTACTCGCCAGCCTCCATAGATAGAATCCTTGATAGAAGATCTTAAATAGATAAGCTTTACCATTTGTACATGTGGACGACCTCCGTGGCGGAACGGGTAGTTCTCAGGACTGCCACGCCGGAGGTTGCGGGTTCGAATCCCGCTAGGGGCAAATGTTCGTATGATGAATATGAATGTTTGTACCCAAGTCTTGGATGTTTATATATTTATTTAAGTATGTCTATCTGTTCTAGTAACCATACCACAGGCTCTAGTTTGGGACTGGATAATTGGTGTGAATGTCTGACATATTTATTAATTTTTATTTTTATTTATGTTATTTTTTTTCCTCACTTTTATTGTTTTCTATGTTTTTTTTCTTTTGTGTGTGCAATAAATCCTACTAATATTATAAATGCAAAAGTTTGGATATTTTGATGTTTGTTACTCAATCACGCTTCAACCACTGGACGGATCGTGATGAAACTTGGCACACGTATAGGTTAGGTCCTGGAATACGACATAGGATAGTTTTATCCCGAATAACATCCCATTCCTACGGGAAATACATAATAATTTGTGATGTTAAGTTGTCCACGGGACGAAGTTGCGGGCAACAGCTAGTTGTAAATAAATAATAATTAAATAAATAGATTTCAAACAATTATTATGGATGAATATGAATCACAAAATAAATTAATTTACTAGAGCAACATCGGCAGTGACTACGTCGAAGAACGGGTTCAGTGATGAGTGATATCTACCTCGTGAGCTTATCTAGCTTAGCGGCTGGATGCGGAGGACCGTGTGTGGTGGCGTTCATTGGGTAAAGCTTATGTCCAGCAGTGGACTTCTGGGGGCTGACATGATGATGATGGTGATGAGCTTATCTTATTAATAACAATCAAAACTGTTTTTCGAGCTGAGTGGTCTGGTATTATTTAAACTGTTAAGTAGCTTAAACTGAAACTCCACTCCTAAGGGGTTAAAAGTCAACGCAGAAAAGGAATCGCAGGCAACAAGTATGTTATAGATTATACTGAAGTATCTGCTTAGCCTCCGGACAGGAACAAACAATTTCTCTGCCACGGTATGTGACGTTAAGGAGCACGGAAACGCATAACCGTCGCACGCGCACGCGCGACGCGCATAACGATCACTGTTGATCTGTGTCGCATAGTTGAGGTCAGTAAATGAACATGGTTGGTACACTGACACTTATTTCGCACTACTTGACGCCCTCTATGTTGTGTGTTTTCTAAAAGAATATATACTGTTGGTATATGTACGTTGGACGTGTGTATTCTAAGACTCTGTATGAATATATAAATGTTTATCAGGCATAGGTTAGCTGAAACGTTAAGTAATTAACATTTTGCGACTAAGAAGATTTGCGATTTGTACGTAGTGAGAAACAGGTAATTTGCCATTTAGGTGATTAATAGAATTAGGCAATCCAAATCCACGTTCGGCCCGAAAATGTATTCCATTAAACGTCTCAGAGCACATATTATGAGAATTCAACGATCTCTCATGCTAATAAAATTTCTTTGACTAACTCTAAAAGAATTTTTTATTAGCCACAGTGTGGTTACAGATATAACAAATTTGCCGTAATCTGTTGCATCCGTCACATCAATAAACATGTTAAGAACAGACTGGCCAATTTTTAGACTAGACCAATATTTATTCCCGAAAACGGTAAGGGTTTCAGTAAACATGAAATTTCACATACTGAAAGGGATATTGCCCCATCTACTCCCAGTCTTTTTTTTGACGTTTGTTTACTGGACACCCTGTAAACAAACGTCAATGTATTTGCTGTTACCACATATTTTATCAGTATTGTGAAATACGCTTTCAGAATTACGGAGTATAATTTTTGCGATAAAAAAACGATGGAGGAAAAACCAAATTTAAAATGTCTTACAAGGTAAAAGTACTTTTACCTTGTCTTGTCGGATTGTTACCACATTTAAGTATTACCTAGTATTATAAATTATAATAACTGTTATACAAAGATAGTGGTGTACAATTTTGTTACACTTCGCCGCTCGCCAAAATGCTAATTACACGGTCTGCCACTGTCAAAATAATAATTATTTCGCACGTTCTCCTTTTCAAACATACAGTATACTCTTAACGTCTTTTGAAGTACACAATTAAAGCTAACTAGAGTCCGACTAAAGCTTTCGGTCGACGCTAAGGTTTGGCCGAAAGTGCAACGTAAACTTTTTAATGATCACACTGTTCTTATGTTTGACGTAGGAAACAATTTTTGTTATGTTTTTTCCAAAAATATACGTAAACCTGTTTCATTGAAAATTATTTTATACCACTCCTCCACTCCATTATATTTCACTTAATGTCAATCAATATATGAACAGTATGTCCACGTCCATTGCTGGCGTCGGTCATCCCCAGTATACTCTATCAGCCTCTTGCTACCATGGTTTCAAGTAGTCGGTCCATCGGTCACGGGGCGTCCCATAAAATAAAGCATTTTTTTAAATTCAATGAATGAATAAACGAACGAATGAATGAATAAAAAGTTAGCAATATGTAGATCACTATCTTTCACAATGTGCGGGTTAAATCAATCATATTTAAACATTTTCTAGAATATCTCGGTATTTAAAAAAAAATTCCAAATGTCCATAATTTTTCCATCATTGCCGGGCAATTTTCCATTAAGTTCTTAGACAGACGAACAAAAAGGTTTGCTATTTATGAGGATATCCGTCTTGACCTTTTAGGGGAACCCTAAAAATCAAGTAATGTTTAGTTTCGGCTTTAGGTTCTAGCCGAAAGACAAAGCTTGTCATTGTCATTCGGAGACTATTAGTCAACATTTTAAAAACAAATATTTAAAAACCGCAATTCGTTCCAATTACCGAGGAGTTTGGGAAATAAGGCGGAACTATTCAAACACAATATAGAGATCACAGATACCTACTGCATGGGCACACAAAAAGGTTGCATTGTCGTTTGCGATTTCAATAGAAGTTTATTTTATTTTTACTTTTCGTAAAATTTCGCTTTTACTTGCTATTGTCGATAGTTTCAATGAAAGTAAGTTTAGTTAACTCTGAAGAAAATAGTAATCTTTTAAAAAATAGCGTAAACGTAAAAAGATAGTTTAACCTGGCAGTTACGGAAGGCTCATGTCCAACAAACTTCAACAGGCCGGAACTAATAAAATAAATATTTCTAAGTAAAATATTGAACCTAGTAAACTCCTAAGAAACCATTTCGAAACTGGTCCTCAACTTTTATGGCGAGAAAAGTGTGGTGCAAAAACCTGTACGCGAGAGCAAGACAAATGGATTGAGGTGGAGCTAGTGTGAGCGGGATGCAGGAAAACTATGTCAGTGGGTGAGCCAAGCCCTGTGTCAATGCACTTGCTGCATGCAGTATGCAATCTTGGGACTTGTATGGGTTGTATGTCCGGGTTGGGAGGCGGCAAAATTGTACGGGCGGCAAAATCGTTATCAAACCTAATTTGATAGACACTGTTTTAAACAACGTCATCATTATCAATGTATACTTCGTGCACAGTATGCTGATCAAATCATTTTCGGAAAATTATTTTCCCGAAATTTACGTTATACATAACAGGAGGATTTTTATACGGAGTCATTCATAATCGACTACACAAATATTGACAATTAGATCTACAGGATAGCCTGTATAACCAGTTGAAAATATTTGGACTGACTTCTCCAACTTAGGAATCTCTTCCCGTCAACCTTAGAGTAACTGAAAGGACTGGTATAATGCGTTTAGTACCAAAATTACAAAAGAAATGTACCCATCAAATATACACTTACATTAGAGTATGCATATAATATTACATAAACATAAATGATACAATATATAAGTACACAAATTAGCACATAATATTTTTTTTTCATATTTTATTATAAATACATAAACCCATATATACATACACAAATAAGATACATATCTTATTTATGTATTATGTGTATGTATATATGGGTTTATCTATTTATAATAAAATATGGAAAAATACCCGGCACTCTAATTTATGTATAAGTTTTGAGGCGGTTTTGAAATGATTCCAGGGAGGGGGACTTTCTGACGTGGACAGGGAGTCGGTTCCAGAGTCTTGCTGCCTTCACTGTGAAAGACTTGGTGTAGTTGTGAGTGGCGTGAGAAGGGAGGCCAAGTGCTCGAGTGTCGCAGGAACGCAGGCGACCGCCGCTACCATCCGCAAGGAAGTGAAACGGCTCGCGAAGGTAATGAGGCGCTGAGGGACAATATAACACATTGTAGAGAAGTGACAAAATATGATGATTTCTGCGCTCTCTTATCGGCAGCCAGTTCGATACTGCTTCCGATACTCTGAGACACGGTCGAACTTACGCAGCCCAAACACATACTCGTATCTGATGCACAGGTTTTGCAGCCGCTCGAGTTTGTCGACCAGTTCAACGGTAGGATCAAGAAAAGCTACGTCGCCATATTTTATAAGGGGAAGAAGTAAAGAGCGTGCGAGCATCATCATGGTGTCAAGTGGAAGGAAGTTCTGCAAGCGTTTCAAGGAGTGTAGGGACTCGAAGAGTTTGCGGCTAATCTCATTGATATGGGCAGTCCAGGAGAGAGTTTGATCAATAATGATGCCCAAGTTCATAACGGTAGAGAAAGGGAATAACAGTTCCGTCAAAAATAATATTAGGAATCACTACTGAATTAACTTTCGAAATGAAATGAGAACTTCCAAAAACAATTCGAAGTCCGAAGTTTCTCGTCCACTCCGATATGGTAACAAGATCCGCATTGAGTTAAGGGTATCGTTGATGGAAGCCTGAACATATCTATGCTATAGAAGGTGCAGTCAGGGCGGCGGCGCTAGTATGTAGATATTTACCTACGCCATTGCATATACGTCATATGCAGTAGCCGTAGGTTACAAAATATCATCAAATTCTTTTATGGCACAAGAAAATCTATTACACGCAAGATGTAAATGTCCCAACAGTTATGTGTCATCAGAGACATAACTGTTGTGCAAATAATTGCGCGTCTCTGAGGCATAATCGTGGGAGAGCGCAATGGGAGGCTGTGGCGCGACTGGTAGATGTCATATCAGATGTCAGCGGTTTTGGAAATTCATGATGAATAGGTATGAGACCTCAGCATAAAATAGTTCATACATGGTGTAACGGCATCCACAAGCTGTAACCACATAGGCGAACTGATTTAATTGCCTAATGAGGAAACAATGAAATTAATTTTGAGGACATAATGAAAATGAATTTGAGGAATGATTTTGAAGACATGTTGATGAAATATGCACATTGTTGACGTATACATTTTCTGTTAGAACTTATTTTAAATGACATGATGATGAAACCTGAGGTTCTAAGTTACCTAATTAAGAGGATATGATGATGATGACATAACTTGTGGTTTTTGATAAATTATGAAGTTTCGATGATGATAACAAAACTAATACATGTGGTGATAGAATATTGAAATCTACTTGAGATAAAATGTAAAAAATAATAAATAAAATAAAATAAAAAATATTACGCTTCAAGATTTCTATGTGTAATGTGAGTTCGATTATTACGTAAAATCCGAGAACTACAACTAACTTCTCAAGATCCTTGGTAATTATGATTCCTTGAGAGAATCGTAAGCGTATAATAATTATATAATAAAATTTATAACTATTACAGGAACACCAGCCTGTTCGTGCACATTTAAACTGTTGTAGGGCCGAACGCGCGAGCATAATCAATCGGGAGAGGGACAACGTTTACGTTAACAACATAAGTGCTTCTCGCTCTGACTGGCGGAGGCAACTGGCTGGGGGGAGGTGAGTTTCGCTCGTTTCCATAGTAATATTTAGTATGTATGTATGTATGTATGTATGTATGTATGTATGTATGTATGTATGTATGTATGTATGTATGTATGTATGTATGTATGTATGTATGTATGTTTGTATGTAAACGCTTTATTGTACCAAAAATAACAACAACAACAATAAAATAGGAATTAAACTGTGAACAAAGGCGGACTTATCCCACTTAGGGATCTCTTCCAGTCAACCTTAGAGTAACCGAAAGGACAAGTATAATGCGTTTAGTACCAATTTAGTATTCTTTGTCCCAAATTTACAAGTGAATCAGAAATCCATTGTAAGGACATTTGTGACCAATACCAAGTACTGGCGTACTAGTTACAAAATGTAACGTTGTGTAAGTATATAACCGGTATCACTCTCGGTACCGGTTCCATTAGAGTGCTTTCTTAACAATGAATGTACCACTAGGGTCATTTATTAGATCACGTTAGATAATGACCTTGTTTAGTGACAGGTATTAACTAATTATGTCAACATATTGTTACATAGTGTTTGACTTGTGTATGTAAAAAAAACGGTCAGACAAACCACATTAGGGGTGTTTACACCGCAGTGCGTGCCATACGTTTGCAAGCACTGTGGACCCGCACCGCATAGCAGTGTAAAAGCCTTAGATTGCTGCGGTAATAATTGTGATGTGATTGATGACTTATGCATTGTGATAATAATAAATATATCATCTGCCCAAGGGTTGTCTGCAAGAAATCGCTTAAAGCGATAAGACCGCCTAAAGAAGTTGTAACTATATTTCATTAATTTGTGAATCAAAGAACCGTATTATATTTATGTATAACATGGTTGGCGTATCTGAAATTAAACTGATTCTTCCACATACAATGAGGCATGCTGGTTGACGATAGACAAAAAGGTTAGTTAACAGAGTTTGAATATGCGGGGAAAGGGAGGGGGCACAGGGGAGGGAGGGAGATGAAAGGTAATGGAGAGGAAGGGAAAAAGAGGAGGAAGAGGCGGTAGAGTGAGCGATGGAGGGAGATGAGGGGGAAGGGAGAAAGAGGCAGGAAGATATTCACTTATACATCTGCTGTTTTAGATCTAACTACTGCCTCATTATACCTATTTAACCCAATTTTTATTGTCTTGGTTTTTTGTTCACTTTGGTTTGAGCATGTCCACAGCTAGGGTTATATACTTATAAAAAATGACGCCGATGACATCTTACGAAGTCGCGGGCGCAGCTAGTGTCACATAATCCTTAGATTTCCTTAAAAAAATATATGTTTTCGAGCGACGATGTATGTTTTATATTTAAGTTTAATCAATCAATTATATTTATTGTCAAAAAAACACATGTAAGTGAGTACCTGTATCTTTATTTAAACCCAATCAGGCATATTTCCTGTTTTGAAAACTAATAAATTGAAAAAAAAAAACTAAAATCGTGACTTACCATAACAATTATTGTGATGTTTAAGTCATTCCTAATAATATGCAATAAAAAAAGGACAAATATAATAAAATGGTAGATTTATAAGCAAGGACATCCAGTTTTAAGCATAAATATAATTTTATAAGCTAGTATGTTTTAGAATGACTAACCCAGTGAGATCATGTGCTCTTGGTATTTTGATTACAACAGACGCCTTAAGGCCCTTAAATATTACCAACTAGCTGTTGCCCGCGGCTCTGTCCGCGTAAACAACTTAACATCACAAACTATTATGTATTTCCCGTAGGAATGAGATGTTTTTTCGGTATACAAACTATCCTATGTCCTATTCCAGGACCTAACCTATATGTGTGCCAAGTTTCATCCCGATCTGTCCAGTGGTTGAAGCGTGATTCAGTAACAAACATCCAAATATCCAAACATCCAAACTTTTGCATTTATAATATTAGTAGGATATTTTTATCTTTGATATTACCAAAAAGCCACTGTCAATATGGATAAGTTACGTATGGTTCGAATTTTAAGGACCCGCAGATAGCTCACAAGTGATTTTCTGATATTATAAACAATACTTCCTAGATCATTCTTGAAATTTTGAGAACAATCCAGAACATTCTGGAGCAATTACAGTCACACATTTTCATAGTTCATTTAATTTTTTATTTATTTTCTAGAAAAATCTGGAATATTTTAGAAAAGTTCTAAATATTGTCGCTCACAAACACACTTAACACCATTCAACATGCACAATCTCAAGTTTGTATGAGCCGTAAAATGTGTTAGAAAAGGATATAAGTATCCCATCACACATTTTTACCACCCACATTCATCCACTTCGACCCACCGTAACTAAACTCCCTTACTTGCAAGTGCAGACCACGGGCTATCTCCCACTGCAACCATGAGTGAGTTACAGTGGGAGTTATGGAGAAAAGGCTGGACATACATACACACTTTCCTTTTATATATTACCGCAGCTTAATGTTTATAACGTAGAAACTGGTCGCTCATTGCAATGTATTCATAATGGTCGCGTTATCGCCAGCCATGCATAAATGTGAAACAAAATGTAAAATTGTTAAACAAAACAATGTCGACTTAGCCTAGAGTTCTCAATGTCCCAAAAGGTTGAAATAAATAAGTATAGTATATAATAGATTTAGTATTCTCAGATAATTAAAGAGTGTAAAAGCCAAGACTAATACTTATTCTGTTACATTCGTAATCCGTTCCTGCAGCAAATCTCATATATCACAAAACAGATCATCCGTGGCATTACATCTGGTAACACGACGAGCTTCATTGGGTGCTCGGAAGTGCTGTGTGCACGTCACACATGTGTGCGCACACGCAAGCGTTGTGACGCAATGCTGTGATATAAGGATTAATTGGTAACAGTGTGATGTGATTAAGATGTCATTTAGACTATATATAAGTGAAGTAGCCGTTAAGCCGTGTGGTTTCCGTAGAGTAGAATAGGACCACTCCAACTATTCAAAATCAAAATCAAAATCAAAATATTTATTTTCAAAATTGGAACACATAATTCTCTTTTTGACGTCAAATTCTGCCTAAATCTACTCCACTTCCACCTGTATAACCGAGGGGAAGAAGTGGCAACAAACCCAACGGCACAGGGCCCTACCTTTGATTTATCTTATTCATTACAATCATTAAGTCTACCTATGCTGAGCCATCAAGCACTCCATGGACTTTTATCATTTAAGTAGTCATCTACTTAAATGATAAAAGTCCCGTTCCATCGTTCCCGTGGATGTCGTACAAGGCGACTAAGGGAATACATTATAAAACATCAATCAGGCCTCCCCAACCCGTCTGGCCAGCGCGGGGAGTGTAGGCCAAATCCTCCGTCTGTCTCTGGCAGATGAGAGAGTGTTGTGCTTCCGCAGTGGAGACAAAAATAACCTGATGATGAAGTGAAGTACCACCTCAAATAACTTACCAGGTTTCTCTCAAACACCATAGTTACATTTGCACAGCTAATACCCATTACGGGTAAGGTACTGCACCAGGGACGGGCAGTAGCGTTCTCCTGTGTATATTAGGCAAGAGAACGCTACTGCCCGTCACTGGTGCAATCCCTTAGTCGCCTTGACGACTTCCACGGGGAGATTGGGGGTGGCTATATTCTAAGCCGGGAAACAAACGGCCAGTCTAAGCCAGAACCACTCTGATAGCAGACCCAAACACCGACGTATAACCCCATCCCCGACACTCCATACAAGTGAACAGTTTTGATCACCTACTAACCAGTCCGTACATGTTAGTGGGTATACGGGTGTGCGGCAGGCAACGATCTCTATGTACTACCAGATGGAGCGTTCCAAACAATCGCTCTGTTCCACGCAAGTAGCCACAGCTCTTTCACATTCACTTTGAAACTTGTGCAGTTACTACTCAGAACATTTAATTATTTACTAAATAGTGACATTATTTAACCGTAGCGTCAATATTTAGTAATAATTAAATGTTCTGCGTAGTAACTGCACAAGTTTCATTGTGAATGTGAAAGAGTTGCGGCTACTTGCGTGGAACAGAGCGATTGTTTGGAACGCTCCGTCTAGTAGTACATAGAGATCGTTGGCGGCAGGTCATAGCCGCGTACTGCCAGCCGTGCTCTATTTTGCTAAACTTAAGTTAAACTGACAGAAGGTGAATGTAACGACACACAAAGAAGCGTCTTTATGTACTAATTTAGTACTCTCCAGTGTTTATGTGGGAAAATAAATATGAAAAAGACATAAGTATGGTATGACCCTTTTATTACTATTCAGTTCCATTTTCACCTGTACACTGTGATTGATGAAACAGACCAAAACAGTTCATCACTCGAGACAAGGTCAATCAGCTACTAGGTCACTGTTCCACCGTGGTACCGCTTCTTTGCAGCGAGAATGCGCTTTATCATGGTAAGTCGTTGAACACCGCTGAGTTGGAAAAGCGTCTAGCAAATAATGCTTTTTAGGGTTCCGTACCCGAAGGGGCCAAACGGTGACTTGTGACTAAGGCAAGTTTGTCTATCTGAGCGTATCGAATTTTCACAGTATATGTATAATTTTTTACCCTGTTACCCACAACGAAGTAAAGTTTTTGTTATTGCAAATTCGTCGTCAGAAACTAAATCTACGTCGAATGATCGCAGTCCCATATCTTTTCTATTAACCGTAGAGATACTGGACCTAGACCATTCTGCGTAGATTTTTTTCTGATTCAAAATTTGCAAATACAATGTTTTACATCGGTATGGGTTACAGCGTTTACGCCTTTAGCATCGATATGTAACTAAATAATGAATTAAAAAAAAACTTGCAATTAATTTTACCAATCATTTTTAAGGGGGCAAAAAATGGGGTATCTGTGGTCAAGTATGAAAATATGCAGGAACTATGAGTATTTAACTAAGTCCGACATGTAGCCCAATCGTGTTTTAATGGATTATTTGTATTTAATACTTATATAAAATATTGTAGGCAGTTTTTAGAGAATTACATATTTAATATTTAATATATTTGTCATTGTAGGTAAAAGTATTTTTAATATATATTAAGGTTAACGTAACCCATATACATCTATCTACAAAACCAGGGTAATTATGCCGGTGCCATGCCGATTAAAAAAAATTAACATACTCCTCTTGAATAACCTCATATTATATCGTATGTTCAGTTTAAAAAAACAACGCTGCATTCAGCGACATAACTGCTAACCTGGCAACACTGATACTCCTAACGATCCCCATAATGGGAGAAAACAATAGCCCGCTATGGGAAATAGGGTTATTCTGTACTCGTTTACATACAATGGTTAAATAGCTGGGATGCTGGCAGCATTGTTGGATAACATTATTGTTGAGGTGTTTAATTGGCTGATATTTCGTTTCCGAGTACTTAATTCGTACTTTGTGTAATATGTATTGTAGAAAGTCTGTAACAGTATTGGGATAATAAAAAAAATGACAATGGACTGCTAATTGGCGTGAAAAATATTATAAACAGAAAAAAAAAGTTTTTTTTAAATGGCCTTCCTTTGGATTTTACCAATGTCGAGTGTATATATATAGGACGCATACAAACATGGTGAGCACGCTTTAACGGAGTAAATCTTTGGGTTGTGTCACTAGAGCACCGAGGGAGAGTCGCTCAGCCGAAATAGTATGGTAACTACAACGAGTGTCGTACAAAATAACTTTACGAAAACTACTGTAGATAACTATGGCGACTCATGGTGGGAAGATTAGTTCTCCATCTATCCGCTAGGGGCGCTGTACGAAATCCCTTATAAACTATTTACTATAGTTGCTAAAGAATACAGTTTGCGTTGCGTAAACTCATGGTAAGCGTACAGATCACAGGATATCACCATAATGTTTGATCTGCCCACGTGGATTCCCGTAGGGAACTCCACAGCTGCAGAAGTGCAAAGGACATTGCAGTTGCACGAAGTTATTTTAATTATAATAAATTAGTTATATTCACACAAATTAATGAGTACTGTGGTGATCATTACACACTATCGCTAAAGAATGAACCCAAAAGCCAAATAACCTAGCACTGCTTTCATAATGGTTGACACTACGAGAATCAAAACACGAGTCAATTGATTAACTCTTTTATTCGTTTTTAATAACTATTAGTATTTCGTAAAATCCAGTATCTATCAGTTGATTTTATTAATATTTTCCCCTTCAATAATTCTAATCAACAATATAGTTTCCTTTGGTTCTGTCAATGATTCGCGATTTCTACAATTCATTCTAAATTCTACATTAAAAAATATCAATCCGCGCCATCTTTCTGTCAAACGGACAATAAAAAGAAAACAAATAGGCATTCGAATTTCAAATCAATAAGCATAAGGCCAGTTACACATTGACCTCTCAGAAAGCGACAGTGAAAGTCAATAATAATAATAAATGGTAATATTTTGTAAATGGAATTTCACATTCCGCTAAAAATTGTTCACACGCATAATGTGTTAATTCCCTGTGTATTCACGCCTAACAAGCTTTTCAAAGGCATTGTCGTTCAGAAATTCTGTAAAGCTATTTTAGGCGTTGTGCACACTCTATATTTTTGGTATTGGCGATCGGCAATTTAACGACGGTTTTAGCCTATTGTGATCGCGGCATCACATTTTAATCATTACAATTTAAATATTTAGACATATTATTATGACAACATGTCCAATAACTATTAACTCATAGATTCTCACCAGCATCGCCCTCTCTCTATACCTAGCGGCCGAAAATCGATACTTTTACAGTATTAATTTGACAGTTATTTAGTAAAAAAATATGCGTAAGTGAAGTTAGTGCAAGAACGTCACACTTATTAATTCTCAAGAGTAATTTCTTCATAGGCAAAAGGCACGCGCAGGGTGGGATGCCCCGCCGCCAGATGGACCGACGACCTGAAGATGGTCGGAAGCGGCTGGATGCGGAGGGCGGAGGATCGGTTGTGATGGTGTTCATTGGGGAAGGCCTATGTCCAACAGTGGACGTCTAAGAGCTGATATGATGAGGCAAAAAGCGACTAATCCTAATCTTAATGAGCGCCAACCCTAAACGAGCAAAGGAAAACAAAACAAAATAGTAAACTTCTGTTATAATATTTTCCTTATTAGCATGTGCGATTTGTGACTTAAATAAAACCAATTTTTACAATTTTCAGGTCTAATATGAAATCAGAGTGCAAATGTGTGCTATGCTTTATTCCCCTGACTAACAATAAAATTTAATTTAATTTTGAATTTTTCGCTTCGTAAGCTACTCTATGAGTCACTGTATACGAACTTTTTGGTAAAAATTTTAAGGTTATTTACACATTCAATTTTGTTCGCTCACATGCTTTCTATGATTGTTAGTTTAACGACCGTACTTGAGGAGAGAAATGTTTATTTGAATATTATTACAGCAATATTGTTTTGAAAGAGTAGTTGAAATTAATAAGATCGAGCTGGAGAACTTTCGAAAATAAATAACTAGTTTTCGGTTTCGTTAGCGTAATGTAGGTAATGTTATTTCATTGACGTCATCTCGCCACGCACTGCAGTAAAATTAGAGGGTGTATGGGGCACTAGAACATAAGCCACAAATGCCAACTTGAATGCGGTGCTCTGATACCTAATCATCAGCCGAAATACGTCCACTGTTGAACACAAGCCTCGCCAATAGAAGTTCACTAGAGATAAGTCCACCTTTGTACCCTTTTTTGTAAAATGTATGTGCAATAAAGAATATATAATAATAGAATGTCACTTTTGGTGGGCTGTCCATCGGGGGATTTGCCATAATCACCACGCCTGGCAGGCGGATTGGTGTTATTAATATACACAGGAAAACGCTACTGCCCGTGCCTGGTGCAGTCCCTTAGTCGCCTTGACGACTCTCACGGGAAGATCCACACGGCCATCTTAACATGCCTGGCTGTTATGCTATCAATAACCAGCAGAGTTCATTAATGATAAAACTCCACGTGACGTCATCTCGAAACGCACTGCGGTAAAATTGTCAAGATCTCCAGAACAAGGAAAACAGTGTGAAGACTAAGAAAGCTACAAATATTTAAAAATGGAATCACGAACGGACCTATTCGAAATTCAAATTAAAGTAAAAATCAGATTGCAAACAAAACCGCATCACAACAACGATCAGTGTCGCATAGCTAATTTGGTATCTCTCCATTTAGCTTTCAATGCCATTTCGATTCTTTTAGTATGGTTATAGAGGTTAGTTTTATTTGTTTCTTTTTCGTTAATGGACGACTTGAATGTCAAGTACATGAAATCGATTAAATTTGCCATTGCTCGCAAATTTTCGAACACTTTCGAATTGCCGTTGGCACCATGGTGAAAGATAATTAGCATATAATGTATTTATTTGTGCATTTTTTATATCTTACTCTATTTTTTTCTTTTTAATAGTGTATTAGGTACACAATAAGAAATTACTAGCGTCGCAAAGATTAATCCACGCCAACGCCCACTCCCACTCCAGTTCCCACTCCCAGCTCCAAATATAGTCCAAACTCATGGCAATCTGAATAGTACGGAAATACTATTATGTGCAAAATATTGCATACTAACCTTACCTACTAATGTATTTGAAAACTAAAAATGTCTATAACTTTTGATTGAGTTATCCGATTGTGATGAAATAAAAACTAAATGTTAAGTTAAGTTAAGCCCCAAGTTTTTGTGAAAAGTCCATCAAAATCCGTTCAGTAGTTTTTAAGTGATGCGTGCACAAACTCACAGACAAACAGATAAACAGACAAAAAATCCAAAAATGATTGAAATGTGTTATATTACTTATCCTTAGACCCCTCAATTTTTTTTTGCCGAATAATTTCAATGTACAGACACGCGATGCTTACGATTTTATTTATTAGATGATAAACAGTAAGTCTTCTTTACATCTCATAAGTGAATAAAAATAACCTACTGCATTATTAAATTTAAAATAAGCATGTTGACTAACATGTCGACATTTTACAAAAAAAGTATTTGATAATACGAAACTAAAATAGCGCTCTAAAATAAACGCTCTCTCATCTGAGAAAACCCGTTAAACGCTATGTCGCCTACTTTCTGAGACAGGAACACAAATTATTTCAATCCTGGATGTAGGATTTATAAAAAAAAACTACTTGCATTAATTTTAGAACAGATTTTTGTAATTTAGTTGCTTTTCACAGTATAACAGCGAACACATAACTACATTATGAGTCATAATTTATGATATGACAGTGCAATATTCCCTTATTTTTGTATATTTATTTAGATGTTCTAAACAGATTTTATAATACCATTCATGGGCAGAATCGGGGTCAGTCTCAGTCGCTCGAGAGTGAAACTGCATTTTTTGTGTAGGTATCCCACGACGGGTCGCTGCGCTGTATAGTCTCGGCGCACAGTGCTCCGAGCTCAGTCAGGTGGACAGAAAATGAGTTTTTTTTTCTTTGTACTATGAATTGATTTCAGTTGGAGCTCAATTGGAGCATTTCTTGATTATAATTATAAAGATGCTACAATAACATTATAAATCTGTATAAGTATGTTTTTATTACACTCTATATATATATAATTTTTACTTTTACACCTTACAGTTAAATTTATTACTCTTAATTTTTATTATTACAATTATGGTAAGGAATGATTAAGTAACAAACTTTTTATATAAATAACAATAAGTGCAATATATGTACGTCTATATATATATATATTATATTATATTTATATAAAATGTTTGTTACTTAATCATTCCTTACCATAATTGTAATAATAAAAATTAAGAGTAATAAATTTACTTTAACTGTTATAGTTAAGCTGTAAAAGGAAAAATTGAGATCACAAATAAATAATTACGGATAAACTTGGTAGACACAGTGAAAACAGGATTTAAAACATAAGACACTTTTAGCGAGACACTAAAAATTACCATGGGTAACACCTCGGTATGAACTAGTATGCAGTAAAGATCAGTAGTTCTATAGAACGAAGGCTACACAAAATAATACACATATAATTATATAGATTAAATTTTAATGATTGAGAAAAATATATGAGTGTTATAATAAAATAAAAATCCGTGGGAATCTTAAAGCAGAAAACATTTGAAGAGGAGAGTCTAATGAGAATTTAATATCCCTTCTGTTCGAACCGCAATCTGTACTTGACCCAGAAAGAGCCCTTAATATCAAATGCACGTTTGTTTGTGTTTCTATATTTTTTTTATTTATTTAACGTGAAAAATGATGCACAATGTCATGGAGTTGTGTGTGTCGTATAGCAGTGAGAAGACCTAGTGGCAGCCCCTGATAGTTAATAATCGTATTTAACTTAGTCAGAATAAAGTTTAAAAGCGACAGCGGGAGCAAACACCGTTATCCGCTGAATACATTTTACTCCTACATGCAAATTTCAACTTTATCCCACAACTGTTAGAGACGATTATTAATTGTCAGCGTAAAATCTGCTAGGTGTACTCTGACTCTAATAGTGAAAATCGGATCAAAATTTATTCAACGGATATAGAGACAGTCTCTATATCCTTTAAATAAATTTTGATCCGATTTCCACTATTAGAGTCCTTCATGGAGTCACTTTCTTTTAATCTACGTAAGTTCAAAGAAAACTCCCCAAAAGGGCAAATTTCTATCTGATTAGTAGAGATCGGAATTAGATAGTGTAATTTAAGTACTTGCGACGTAAATTTAGTATGGGACATTCCTTTTCACCGGATTGTATTAACAGTTTAACTTAGGAGAGTATACATACATAATGCTCACGGCTCGGTCCCAGAGGGGTAGGCGTAGACGATGTATCCTGACACAACTCACTAGCCTCGTTCACATTCATCAACCTTTTCAATGAAAATCCCGGAACTCTCGGTAGTAATAATTAAAAAGTATATACAGTTTAGATAATTTCATATTATTTGTATTTTATTTTACTGGTAAGCGGGAGGTGGAAAAATAAATATACATAGATTTTAAATGAGCGATGTGGAATTTCAGTATAAATACGAGTTTAATACAAAAATGAATGTCAATTTTTTAAATAAATTTCTGAAAAAGAATTTGGAATATCCATATTAACATAAGCATTTCATCGCAAGTACATAAATGACTCTACCTAATTCCGAACCCTGCTGATTAGACTTTACAAAAAATTTAACTGAATTAATCACGATATCGATAGTATATTTCATTAATAATAACGATGCAAAGCGTTCATTAAAAAAATACAACATTAGAAGGGAATTCCTCGTAAAGAGACCGCAACAATTTCTTCGCAATCCATCAAAATCGAAAGTGAAATTGAAAAGTGGAAATTCTACAAAAGATCCGCTGCCTTTCGACTGTGCTCTCCGAACGAGGTCGAATGAGATAAAAAGCGCGCGAAACAGGTTCTTAATTCGAATTTGGCCGCGTGACAGCAACAGGTTGTTTTCTTTTTCCCCGCGGCAGTAATACTTGTTCTCACTGGCCAGTATCTTTTAAATTAAAATTATTGCACCTGATTATTAAATCTGATATAAAAATCTTGCTCAATTTTGCCTGACACTGTAACACAATTAAACCATTGTGTGGAAAGATATCTGTAACAAGGAAGTTGCAGTACTTACATTTAACTTAGACGACCTCCGTGGCGGAACGGGTAACTCTCGGACTGCCACGCCGGAGGTTGCGGGTTCGCGAATGTTCGTATGGATGTTTGTATCAAAGTCTTGGATGTTTGTATATTTATTTAAGTATGTCTATCCGTTATCTAGTAACCATAGCACAGGCTCTGCCTAGTTTGGGACTGGATAATTAGTGTGAATATCTGACATTTTTATTTATATTATTTTATTTGTTAACTTAGTTAACTTTGAGACAGTAATTTTATCTGTGAGCTTTATTTTACCGTGAAGAGAGGTATGGTGGACGTTTTTTTACGGATTCTGGTACTCACCCAGTAATAGCAACCAATAATGACAAGTGGTACGCCTATAAAATGGTCTTAGTAACTAGAACAATAGTTACTCTGGCAGCTAATCTCAGTTAACTGTATTTTCGGCGTTATGGGCCTTTGGCAACTATAAAAAAATAATCTGACTCGCGCACCGATGTTCCCGTACCTTGAAAGAAAATGTAGAAAAAGTTATTTAAGTAGGCGTATTACCATGCAATAAAGTTCATTTTTAGGACAGCATAACTACGTATGTTTTAAGGGATTATTGCCGATTTCTTAAATAACTGTGATAGAGACAACGTTTTATTTTTGTGATGAATCTCTATCCACTCTATATTTTCAGATTTTTCGTTGCAATAACTTGCCATGTGGTTTCCGGTAGAGTAGAATAGGACCACTTCAACTCTTCCCGTGGATGTCGTACAAGGCGACTAAGGGAATACATTATTAAACATCAATCAGGCCTCCCCAACCCGTCTGGTCAGCGCGGGGAGTGTAGGCCAAATCCTCCGTCTGTCTCCGGCAGATGAGAGAGGGTTGTGCTCCTGCAGTAGAGACAAAAATAACCTGATGATGATGAAACTTCGGAAATAAAGGGGGCTGATTTTGTGGTTGCGGTTGTTTGGGGGTTGATCTTCGTCCTATTAGTACGGGAAGAACAGACATAACCTAGTTTTGATTTTTTTAACGAGTCTTAGTCGTATCTTCAAAAGTCCCCACCCCTAGGGTGCCGGCTTTCCCCCTCCCCCCTCCTCAAAATTGTCCCTGACCGTGGTCTCCCTTTAATTTAAGACACTATATTATTTAGAAGAATTGGATTCTTGTGATTCACCCTTTCGATCGGCATCATAGAGGCTCAGGCAAGTGATTTATCAAAAATCTTTGAATGCAGTTTAAAAAATAAAATGGAGTTTTCTTTAAGTAAACTTTCCTATCTTGAAGGACTTTCCCTCCTTGTCCCATAGCCCTGGGACGTCCTGTATGTGATGCCAGACGCCGTGAGCTACTAATGGTCGTACCACAATAAGATAAGTATGGTTTTGTGTGTACGTATGCACACATTGATGTTGACCGCCTCGTCGGCTTAGTGGCTTGGTCTTGAGCACCAGAGGTCGTGGTTTCGATTCCCACTGGGGACAGACAAATTTGTACAAGTTGGTGCCGGTCTGGATGTTATATTTGTGAATTGTCCTATCCTTAATACCCATAACATGGGAGAAAATCCTAGTTTGGGATGAGACAAGTGTACTGTAATATATATTTTTTAATTGATGATTAGTGCTTAACGATAGAACTAACACAGTAATAATATAACGTATACAATGATATGTAAGCGATTTAGAGGAGTCTCGTGGACTGAACGATCTATATACCACCGAATAATTAACGGTTCCGTGTGTTTTTAAGGTCATTGCCAACCACATTACATGACTTGTGGGTTGCAGTCAGTGGTTGACATTTGGAGAGTCAAAATGTAATGTTACATATTTATGTTATTAGCAGCTTTGCAAATAGACATTTGACTTAATTAAATATTTATCTTTATGACAAAATCTTTAACGTTTATTTCTGGTTGTAAACGGAAGAGGAAAGTCAACACGACCAAGCAGCCCTGAGCCAATTTCCGGTCAATATTACTGATGCTGGTGCATAAATGGCCCCAACAACCATATATAAGCACGCGATGTATGTGGCCTGCCCACTGCCACTACAGCCACTTCAGCTAATTATTTAGATTGTTTTTATTTATTAGGTAGACAAAAGAGATTACAGTCATATATAAATTAACAACATTTAGATTCTGAATTAAGTATATAGACTAGGGTTTATTTATAATACCACAGGCTTTTCGGTGAAGGAAAACATCGTAAGAAAACCTGCATATGCCGAAGAAGAAATTCTGAGGCGTATGTGAAGTCCACCAAATCGGCTTGGGGCACCGTTGGTGGTCTGGGGTTTGGCACAAAAGATCCTGAAGGGTCGAAGTGTCGCCAGGTCTTCCTGGCCCCCTGAGAAGATGAGAGAAGTAGACCTTAGATTGGTATTAATAACGTATTCTTAAAAAGACTATTTCAAAGTATAATATTTTAGATGCGAAAGTACGGAGTTTTATTCGGTTGTTTGTCGCTGCTATCACTTCTCACCGGCTGAACCGATTTTAACTAAAATTGACATATTGATAGCTTACAAACTCCTAAAATAACGTATAAGATATTTTTATTCGGGAAATTAAAGTGATTTCTAGGCAAAGCGTAAATCTTGACCACAAACCAGAACATCACCTTTGTACTTTTTTTTGTTATTGTTGATTTTTGCAAAAAACACTGAAACAATTTCGAAAAATGTATATATGGGCCACGGGCCACCTCTGAAGTATGACCTACCAAACAAAAAAGAATCACCAAAATCAATTCATAATTGGCGGAGTAATCACGTAACAAACATACATTGTTATAAATCAACTTTTTATCGAGAACTATAAAAACCCCGGGCTACAGATAAAACCCCGCCCGGAATCAAGTTTTTACCCGCACACCGCACCCAGTTGATACCACGACCTCGGGCGCTCCAGTCCAATGACAAGCCAGAAGTTCAAGATTTTTGAATGCAGTGTCACTTACCTTTAAAATTATAAGAATGTATCATGGTTGCCATCTGTAAAATTTGCCAACAAGGATAAAAAGCATGTAATGTCAACAGTTTTTTTTTTTCAAATTACTCAGTAAAATAAAAGAATAAATAAGTTAATTGTTATAAGTCAACTTTTTGGACGCTCCCCGGACGCCCCGTAAACTAGGACAAATCCGGGGAAACTGGACGGATGCCAACCCTAGATGCAGAGGACCGGGTATGGTGGCGTTCACTGGGGAAGCCCTATGTCCAGCAGTGGATGTCTGACGTGATTAATAAACAAAATATGTCCCAAGGAAACAATATTTATATCAATAACTGAGCACAATGCGTTCTGTGACCTCGGGTCGACCTTACTTTCCATCTGAACTGGTTATAAGTAACAAAAGTTTCCTGTATCACTGGTTATTTTAACACTTGATAAACCATTATCCTTATATGATCGTGGATACGATATGAATGAAGTGAACCGGGCGGACAGACGACCTGAAGAAGGTGGCCGGAAGCGACTGGATACGGAGGGCAGAGGACCGGGTGTGTTGGCATTCATTGGGGAAGGCCTATGTCCAACAGTGGACGTCTAAGGGCTGACATGATGATGATGATGAACCGGGCAATATATGAAACAGAATCGTAGGTATAAAAACTATAGTATAACTACAGCATATAAAATTTGGAATAAACTCTATATACTAACATTATTTAGCCATGTGGTTCACGGCTTAGAATAGGGCCATCCCCAATTCCGTGAGTGTCGTCAAGGCAACTAAAGTATTGCACCAGAGCCGGGCAGCAGCATTCTCCTGTGTATATTAAGATCATACATTACCTATACCTCAACAAGACGGGGCGAAAAGGGCGGGCGATGGAAGGCCACTTTGCGACTCGACTCTGCCTACCCCTCTGGGACTAAGTGAGTATTATGTATGTATGTATGTATGTACATTACCTATTTACTACTCCTTCTACTTTCTACGACGAGTATCTGTAAGTTATGTTCTTATTTATCAGTCATCACATTAAAATGTTTCACTATGCACATTGGTATGTATAAAATGTTACTTGTAACACAGTTTAGGTAACAAAATAATGATAAGTCTGGGTTAACGGTACGAAACGGTAACAAGACGTAACTTACGGTAACGCCATGCGATGTTACTATTTCGGTACAAGTGGGTCAGCATCGTAATGACTTTATTAAGATTATGACTGAGATGAATGTGCATAAATAGAAGAGTGAAGTAGTTGTGTAGTAAAGGTTGACTGGAAAAAATCGCTTTTAGCGATAAGACCACCTACATACTTTATTATTGTAATTGTGTGAATTTTTTTATCTTAAAGTATAGAGCAATTGAATTTAATTGAATTTATTTCAGCTTTTGCCAGTGGATCTGTATGGCGTTACTTTAAGAAACTTTTATAGCTACTTAACGTAACTTATAAGCTACAACTTCAAGTTTTTATTAATCAAAACTGCATTGAACAAAATCTTTTCTTAGCCATAAGCTCACTGATTGATACACAGATTGGTAGCATTCCATTATATCTATGTGGTTATTTTTATTTATATAATACCACCGACGTTTCGGTGAAGAAAAACGTAAAGAAGTCTGCATATGCAGCATATAAAGTAATTCTAGGCACCGATGGTGGAAAAGGGTTTAGCACAAAAGAAACTGAAGAGTCGAAGTGCCGCCAGTTCTTGCTGGCCTCTAAGAAGAATACATCTTTTGAGCATTTTAAATTATATAAAACAGCACAAATACCATAAAAGCCAGCATCAATCTACTTTAAAATACCGAAGATTTCACCCTACATTCCTAAGCGACACTCGTAGGTAATGGCAAATCATAATTTTGTCCCGTTGATCGTCGCGTGCGCAGTTACGCGCCATCTGGCGGACGAGATGAGCTTTAGGCCACCTGTTACACCGTCATGTAACGAATCCAGATCTATGTTATTGATCAATTTATGTCTAATGTGTTTCAAATTGAATGGATTTCAAAGACACCGTACTGTTATTTATATTGACAGAGAAAATTTATAAATGTTAGAGACAATATTGGAATACACAGTCTAGATAGTAATAGAAATTGTTGCCGAGTGGTTCCCGGCTTAGATTAGGGCTACCCTCAATCTTCCCGTACGGTATCGTAAGGTATCGTCAAGGTGACAAAGTGATAGCACCAGGGACGGGCAGCAGCGTTCTCGTGTGTATATGAAGATCATTACTGCGATCAACAATCCGCCTGCCAAGCGTGGTAATTATGGCAAATCCCCCAATGAACTGACCATCAAAAGTGGCATTCTATTGGGGAGGCTTATGTTCAGCAGTGGACGTATTTCGGCTGATGAAGAACTAAAACCGCCTGATAACGACTAGTATATTAGAAAATTATGATCGTTGAGTTGCACGCTCAGGCTCTGTAGCTTCTTAAAAGACGTAAAATACTCGTATGAGTAAAAAATCACTCATTGCACGAGAGAACGCTTATGTCCCTTTCAGGATCAAATCACGAGAGATCAGGATCACAAATCACCACGCAGAAAATAGCACTATAAGACGTGTAACCGTCTAACTAAGAATTATTACAACTTTAACCTTGACTAAAACTTCCATAACAACACCTTTAAAGATATCTATAACTTTGAGATACGGAGATAACGTTATGTGACGTGATATCTGATATATCCATTTGTACAAATCTTTTTCTAATCGATATAGAAAGAGATAACTTCGTTTCATTAAAAAATAAGCATGGCGACGAACACTGCTATTATCGTTACGAAACGGTGTGTGTGTCAGGAAGCACTCAGCACTAGCTGTATTCGTCTCTACGGATGCTTTCAATAAGAGTTTCCTTTGAATGAGGTATTTCTGATACCATTACATAGGTGATGAGAAATATTTTTTCTGTCATTAGTAATCGATTATTATGAATGTAAGATTACAGAAAAGTGTATGTCGTGTCGTACACTGTGAAATTTTCTTTCAGTTTTCCTGGAATATCACAGAACATTTTTTCTTCCGAGATTTTAAGTTTATCTTTCAAATTTCAGCTTATCGCTCCAGCCGTTTTCGGGTTATCCGACGGACAGACAGACACACATACAAACAACAAATCTTGTCTATACATATAAGGGTACCTATCTATTTTTACGGATTCCTAAGTCCAGGATCCATCTATTATTGACAACCTAGTACAATAATGGAAGTATAAAGTACCTACCTTAGTTATTTTTTTGGATATATTTTTAAATGCAAATCTATCAAAGATTTAATAGTGACACCTAACTAGCTTAGCCGAAAATATTGTTCGCCACACATCACGCCAAGGCGTATCCACGGGGCGAAAAGAGGGCTTTGCGACGTTGAATATGTATGGATGAATGGAAATGAAACTAATGAAATGTCTATGTTGAGTTTATAAACTTAATATAATATGGTAATGGGCTCGATTCTGAAGGCAAAACGTTAAAATTTGACAGTACTAAAACTGTTGCTATCCTTGTCACACAGTATTATGAAGATAAAGTTCGTCATCAGGTTATTTTTGTCTCCACTTCAGGAGCACAACCCCCTCTCATCTACCGGAGACAGACGGAGGATTCGGCCTACACTCCCCGCGCTGGCCAGACGGGTTGGGGAGGCCTGATTGATGTTTTATAATGTATTCCCTTAGTCGCCTTGTACGACATCCACGGGAAGAGTTGGAGTGGTCCTATTCTACTCTACCGGAAACCACACGGCAAAGATAAAGACGAAACCAATTTTAGAGCTATCAAATTTTAAATGTGCGACTTCAGAATCAGGCCCAATATAAACTTAACATTACAAACAAACATAAAAATATAAAACAAAACCTAACTATTATACACTACAAATAAAAAACTGACCCCAGTTCGTCAAAACCTTGGGAATGAAGCCGAAGGCATGCAGGCCCTGAAAAGCCTGCACAAGTGCGATATTACAACCATCGCACCTTCCTCGAGGAAGATGGGATATATGCCGTCTGGTCCTAGGCATTTGAACGGCTGGAAGCTGCTCAATGCCCATTTTACCCTTGGCTCATCCACTGGCAGAGTACCCAGGAGACTGGCGGCAATGCCTCGCTGGATTGCGAGGCTTACGCGCTGGCCAAAGTAGCCGCCAGCTCTGGGGTCCCGGGTATTTTATGTTGAGTGAGATACATCGTCTCTGCCTACCCCTCTAGGACAAGGTGTGAGTATTATGTATGTATGTGTAGTATATGTAAAAAACTTTACTGCTAAGCACTAACAACTCAGTTAAGAATAAGATGAACATAATATACATAAAATATATTACGTCATGAATTTCAAAGTTAAAAATGACAAGGTGACCGTAGGATCCATTTATCATATAACCCGATTATACAAACATATTTCAAAATACCAGCAACTAATGTAAATCATCTTTGATCAAGCCAATCCCAATATAAATGATCTCGACTTATCAATGCTAATTTAAGATTATAAATTATTTATCCAGCTCAATAAATTTCGCATTAATGTATTCATTGCAGCGCCTTAGAGCAACACGAAACTTCCTGGCATTTTCCATACACAAATACACTAGTAAAAAATCACTACGCCAGCGCGCTATCAACCGGCGCCAAGAGATCGACACTATAAGTTAGAAAGAGATGCACTTATGTTGTTGACGTATATCGCTGTCCCTCTCTCGATCGAATATGTTCCCGCGCTGGGTGTACTAGCCTTACAAAAAATTACGCATACATAAACGTTTACGGGGCAGACTGGTGCTCTTTTAATACTAGGTAATAGAACCTGTTGGCATAGAGTGCCGGGAGGGTGGCTCAGTGTTGCTTTAGATACATCGCTCTCGGTCAGAGCCCTCGGACGATTCGGAACGTTCTCGAGTATGAAATATCAAGGTTGTGCCTTGCAGGCTGCGTTGCAAGGCTGGGTGAATGCCACGTGACTTCTGAAAAGCGTTTGGCAACTAACTACGATAGTCAGACGCCAAATGTTTATCCGAATATATCACATGACTAGTTAGTGTACAAAATGGGTTTTTTCGACGGATGTTTATGGAGTAGGCCCACTGGTCTATATATAGGTACTATATGTATGTCAAAATTTTACAAATAAATGACAATCTTTAAGCAAATAAAAATGTTATAAATCTAATAAAGACTCGCTCAGAGATGCCTCGGACGCTGGCTGCGTTACCACGTTGCCAGGGCTAATCTTTGAACCAGGTACGACTCCGCCCGGGGGTAACACCCATGGTCTCTCATGCGCTTCCCCATCTCACGCACAAATGCCTTGGCCTCCGATCCCCACGCTCCCGATGTCTCCACCGCGAAGGGCACAAAGATGTATGACTTAGCCAGGTCTACATTTGTTTTTAAGTTATACGAATATGAATGTTAATTGTAAATATGATGTCCTTGTGTAATTCCCATACTGAGCATCCTAGTCACAAAGCACGCAGTATGTTTCTTCCAAAAAAAATGTGGCACAAGAAATCTACGGGTAACTACTAGCTCTATCTCGGCGTATTATTTTAACATTATCCTACGTTTATAACATACTCGTATACTTATCAGTCACTCCCGCATCGTATCTTTAAAGAAAGGGTTACCTGTAACAAAAATAAAAAATAATTAAGAACATTTCAAGAGACATAAATAAAGTAAATATATTTACTTATTATATTACGTGTAGAAAGGTAAAATTTTTGAAAGTACTGATGATATTTTGTACTCAGAAGCATGAAAAATTTACGTTCCCTAATGCTATACGACGACCTCCGTGGCGGATCGGGTAGCTCTCGGACTGCCACGCCGGAGGTTGCGGGTTGGAATCCGGCTACGGGCAAATGTTCGTATGATGAATATTAATGTTTGTACCAAGTGTTGGATGTTTATATATTTATTTAATGTATCCGTCATCTAGTAACCATACCAGAGGCTCTGCCTAGTTTGGGACTGAATGATTGGTGTGAATGTCTGACATATCTATTTATTTATTTATTTATTTAAATAGTGGGACTTACAGATGCCGAAGTGGTATAGCCCGGTGTAAACGTACTAAAAAAACTATTGCTGTGCTAAATAAGCTGGGTCCAAAAAACAACGCCATTTATGTCACCAATCGCACAAGTTATAGGATAAAGTTATTCAAAATTTGTTGCACAAACTTTGAGGAATTCATGTATAAATGTGTTTAGACATTTGGTACATTTTTTTTAAGTTATACGAATAAGTAATATCACTGCAAATTATCATATTATTATCGTATTTCTTTCATACTTACAGTAATTACGACCTCTGTTTACGCACTTTGGATTTTTTAAATTAAATTTAGACTAAATTATATACATACATAGTGCTCACGCCCTAGCCCTAGAGGGGTAGGCAGTGGCGATGTATCGACACTTTGCAATTCAATGTCTCAAAGCGACTTTCCTTCGCCCGCTACTACATTATTACTACATTATTTTTCTTGAAAACTAGGTAAATAAACGATTAATTTAATAATAAAATATGGCCTTGCCTGAAGATTTAACTGCAGAATGTGTATTTAATTTTGAATGACCTTGCAAATATAATATTTTCACATACCCGTAACGTAAAAGTGTGGCAAGTGATACATTTCAATACGGAATAGAACAATAACCTCGATAAATGTGGAATGGACGCGTCCTGCATATCGATGCTGTCACCGGAGAGTCCTTGTAGGTCAAAGAAAGTGGTTTACTTTGACAGAGACTGACGTCTCATAGTAGATGGTACTATAAATGAAAGTTACAATAGAATTTGAGCACTCGCGTCACGTTTGCTAAGGTCGAGGCTTCACATTCAGGTTCCTACACTGAGAAAAAAATAAGTAGCATCCGGTTACATTACTAAGTAAACAAACTATTTAATAATGTGGCCGGCTACTGAATCAGTTGTAGGCGACACTATTTATAATGGGGGCGGCTACTTACGTAATAGTGATATATTTTTATCCTTATGTAAGTAGGAGGGCTACTTATTTTTTTCTCAGAGTATCAGTGAGTTTTTCGGAAGGAAAAGATCGTGAGGAAACCTGCACAGGAAACAGTAAAAATTCTAAGGTGGATGTGAAGTCCATCAACCCGCACTGGACTTGCATAGTAGACTCTGAAGTCCATCATCATCAGCCGAAATACGTCCACTGCTGACATTAGCCTCCCCAATAGAAGGCCACTTTTGGTGGGCTGTCCATTGGGGTGTTTGCCATAATCACCACGCTTGGCAGTCGCATTGATGATCGCAGTAGGTACACAGGAGAACGCTGCACCCGTCTCTAGTGCAACCGCTTAATCTCCTTGACGACACACCCATGGGAAAATTGGGGGTGGCCCTGTTCTAAGCCGAGAACCACACGACTATGCTACTACTATATTATTTACTAAACCATTATCCAGTATAAAATTTGTTATGTTTAATGAAAATGTTACCAAGCTGTAAGTCCATAACGGATCTGAATAAAGTTGTTTTACAAACCTAGTTTTACTACAAGAAAATGCATAATACTAACTCGTATCAGAAACCGGAAAATTCGAGTTCAATATATTTTCCCTACTAACCAATATTTAAGTAAAATTGATTGCCGTGTGGTTTCCGGTAGAGTAGAATAGGACCACTCCAACTCTTCCCGTGGATGTCGTACAAGGCGCCTATAAAACATCAATCAGGCCTCCCCAACCCGTCTGGCCAGCGCGGGGAGTGTAGGCCAAATCCTCCGTCTGTCTCCGACAGATGAGAGAGAGTTGTGCTCCTGCAGTGCAGACAAAAATAACCTGATGATGATTTATTTTCTTCCAAATAACGTTTATGTCTGACACTTACTCGTACACACATTAATACACTTATTCCTTATTTGGAAGTAAGTACTACTATTAGAGTCGTGTTGTAATAATGTTCACACAATATTTCACACTGAACGCAATCGCGTGCACATCTCCTATTAACATCTATGTATGGTACAAGTGATGAATAAAAGCGGTGAAACAATATCTATTAAATTAAATAAATATTTCATTCGGATAATATCGATAAAATGATAATATTTACCCACTAATATTAATATATAAAAAAACACAGACATACACAGGACTGGGTGGCTCTCGAGGGCACGTTTACCGGACCGCATGTAGTCGTATCCAGTGCCCCAGCATTGGACAGCCCCACCTGTCAGCTACAGAGCTCATAATGCTGTTGAAACTGTGCATCCGTCCCAGCAGAGAAGCGCATGTGTTCTCTAGGTTATTAACTTATTACATGGGGGCGATAGGGCGGACCATTGTGATATATAGGATGTATGGAGGACGCCAGTATGCTGCAGTTGGATTTTAAGCGGCCTCAGAGATGAACTAAGTCAAGTTAAAAATTTACAAGTTTACAGAAAAAAAGTAAAATTTTAAGAAGATTGGTTGGATAATCGTATGTTTTGACAATTAACACAATTTCTGAGTAAAATCTATGGAAATTGTGAATACCGCAATTTACCGCTGAATATAGCACTTTTTTCACATACAAATGGGCTTCCATTTTTGGGGACTATACTGTATGTAAGTGGGTATATAGTTTATATTAGTGTACGTATGTATATGTTTTTTTTTTATTAACGTACACACTATGTCTGCCTCTCTTATTTCAATTATCTCTCTCGCGGGTCTGCTGGAAGAAATCTCTCTTAGAGATTAGTTCGCCCTTTGTACTTGTGTTTCTTCTTAATGCATTATTTTTGTTTTATCTGTATGTGTGCAATAAAGAGTTAAATAAATAAATTATATTTTGTAATTTTTGATAAATAAAGAAAAAAAAGATGCAGGCTCCAAGATCTACTGCCACATAAATCACACACAAAAATTGACTCGACACAGTTTACCTCTGAGATACAAAATTTGTACAAAGCGTCTCGATAAATGCCTATCATATTATTACATTTTCTTTGATTGCCCGCTAGCAAACGCCATGGCTTTTTACTTGCTCTAAACGCCATACTATAACCATAATGGTAGGTAATGGAGTCGCGTGCGCAGATCGGCCATCGGCATCGCTCTCGTGGACCGTCAGGCATGAAAACGGTACACGCAGCTATTTATTCCTTGTTTAAGCTAAAGCAAAGCAGTACAACTCATGAAGTCACTCTGACATTAGACATTAGATGTTTATTTATTTAAAATATTGCAACATTACAGATTATTATTCCATTGCGTTACAATAACTTTTATACTATAGACGAAACAGGCATTCCTCTCTCTAGCATTGCCTTACATACTGTCAGCCGTCCTATGCCGTCCACGAACACACTAACTTATCGTAAGTGACAGTTATGCGGAAATAAAACCTAAACCTTAAATTTTGAGCATTAAAACCTAATTTTGTGAAATAAATTGTATCGCATACGATAAGTTGGGGGGCGTACGCAAATTACACATTTTTAGGGGGGGAGGACTATGCGTTACGGCCCTGGTAGGTGGGGGAGTAAAAACTAGAAATTAATTCGTGCTCATAAAGTAGGGGAGAGCTATGTTTATGTAGAGTGGGTGGCAGAAGTTACGTAACGTTATTTGGGGGAAGGATCCATCCAGGAGTTATGGTCCTATTGTGTTCTAGATATAGTCAATACAAAACATTGTCCGTCCGTTCACACGTGCTGATGACTTTCACTATACGAAGGGCCGAGGTCGCATCGGACGGTCGCGGCATTCCGACACGACGTGTGAATGGGACGTCAAGTTAACTCAACTTGATATACTTAATTATAATTAATCTAAGATCTATAGACAAGGTAATAATGCCATCAGTCTAAATCACGATATCTTTTTATTTTCTGTTTACTATCAGTATCAGAGTGCTTCAGACCAACGCTGGTCTTGATATAGTCACAGAATTCCCTTAGTAACGTTGATAGTAAGCTTTAGTAAGGTTTCCGGTAAGGCAGTTCACTGCTTTAAAAAGATCCGCATAGTCACGTTTATGTTTCCTTCATAGTGTACACACGGACAGACATTTGTTGTATAATATACCTACTATCACTACTATACACCAAAGCCCCAAGTATACATTATTTTGAAAAAAAAAACAAATACACAACAGTTTGTACTCCAAAAAACGCGGGAACAACCTCTCTCAAACATCCATTGTAGTGAATGAATGAATGAACGAAAAAACTAATTAATAAAAGAATGAAGAATATTTAATGAATTTATTGTTGATATTATTGAACTGGATTATTCCAGAATGAATTAAGTTCTAAAATTAACACATTGACATTGTACAAATTAGATTACCTATAGAATATTGCAAGCTACACCCTTGGGTAAATTTATACTGGAACCGTGTTGTATTTTTAAGATCATATATGTACCTATAAATGATGGCTAAATAAATGAAATGAAATGTAAGGTATCTGCAAGGTATCTTTATGTACAGAATGTACAAATATTTCAAAAAGTTGTAGAATGTTGTTAGAATTGATGGGACATTGAATCCTCAAAGCTGCTAGTCTACATAAGGTGGATGCTGTGGAAGTTAAGACGTCTCCAGACCCTGGAGACGAATGCACAAATGGACACAGTAAAAAGTCCGAAACCAACACCAAATCCTCAGTCGAATACTTCTAAAAACCTCCGCCTTTCTTTCTTACGGAATCTTTCAACATTTTTCACACGATTTCAAACCTGTAAACTGCGTGTATTGTGTACCAGCCTGCGATTTCCACAAACAGATTTGCTAATCCATTCTAACTCCTACTCGTTTGCAGTGAAAGTGCTAAACAGACGGACAGACACATCGTGCATAACTAACCCGAGGGCTATAAACACTGAGGAAAGTGACCGAGTCAGTGTTATGGTCATTTCAATAGACCTTATTGGCTATAAGGAATTCTATAAAGGTGCATTTTCTTGAATAAAGTGAAAGTGCATATGAACCTACCCAATAATACTTACAAGTTGTTCACACTATATCCCTCCGGTATGAAATAAAATAAAATAAACAAATTATTTTTACGTTTTATCTATCTGATTAGCAAGCTGAAGTGGCAGTGGGCGGGTCACATATGCCGCAGAACCGACGGCCATTGGGGCAGACGAGTTCTGGAGTGGTGACCGCGGATCGGCACTCGCAGGGTGGGACGCCCGGCCGCCAGGTGAACCGACGACCTGAAGAAGGTGGCCGGTAGCGGCTGGATGCGGAGGGCGGAGGATCGGGTGTGGTGCGAAGGCCTATGTCCAGCAGTGGACTTCTAGGGGCTAACATGATGATCTGTCCCTGAATAATCTGTTGGCTCGGTGAATAAATGTTTATCTATCTAAATAAGGAAGTATACGAGCAGACAGCCAACCTGATGGTTAGTGGCCACTGTCTCCCATGTTGCATGCAATAGTCCAAAGGCCACTGCTATTAAGTTGACGCCCTGAGGATTGAATACGCCGAAATATGTCCACTGCTGAACATAAGCCTCCGTTTCCGACTAAGAGCACTTGTTCCATCGGGCCTTCAATCAATGACAGTTATGTATAGCCTATACAAACGAATAATCTAAGAGCCTATATCATCTTGAAAAGTCAACACTACAACAGCAGAAGAATCTTTTAAATTCAATTCTGTATTTGTGGACATACCTAGCATCGAGCTAATCAAGCAAATTTACAGGCAGGGGCGGATTATCCATTAGGCAGGGGCCCCGCATCGATAAGAGTCTTTTTTGAAAATGTTTCTTAGAGTGAAAAGAGGAGTAGGCGTGGGCCTGGGCGTGGACGTTGACGTGGATTTCGGGGTCGGAGTCGTAGTCGTAGTCAGATAGAAAAATGCGTGCGGAGCATTGCATTGTGGTAGAAAAACTATATTTCAGGAAGTTAGAACACGGTAAAGGGGGCCCATCACGTGCATTGATCCGGTTCTCTGCTTACAAGCAGATAGACTCTTCAATAAATTAATTTAAATAAATAATAAATTGATGTATGCTTTTAAGATAAGTACCTATATTTGCTTCTGTAATTTTTTATCTCGAAATATACATCAAATTATAAGTGCTAAACAAACCGCGTCTCTAACCCGGAAGGAGAATTATTAAGAAATCTAAAAAAATAGTGTACAAAATACGATTGAAAAACTTTGTTGACGCAATCCTTCTAACAAAAGCATTGAAGTCATCTGTATAGACTCCGGTCACGATGCGGTCTTTACGTAAACAGTTTAAGATGTTTTAAAAATATCTTTTATTAAGCCAACATCCTATTTATAAATTGTTGTCTTATATTCCTTCTGTACAATAATAGGTGCAATCGAAAAACCAATTCAAATTCAGCGCGCCCTAAACCCCTCAAATACCTCATACGAGTATGTAAAATTCATCAAATGTCATTGTGGTCAACTATGATTCCAACATAATGTCAAGCAAGTTCCAGTTCAGCGTCCCCAAAAACCCCACTCAATGCAACTGACCATTAAAAATAACCATCAACATGTTTCATCAGTCTGTCTGTTCACGTCTACTGCTGGACATAGGTCTTTATATTTTTCAGCATCTAACGCGGCAAATGGCCCAGCCCAAGTTATCGGTCCATCTGCCAGGGGAGTATTATCATGCAGAACTCGTCTGCCTATCAAACGCGACACATGTGGCCTGCCCACTGCCATTGCAGTTAAGTAGATAAAATCTGTTTTTTTTTCTTATGGGAATACCCACTGAAAGAAAAAAAAACCCGATTTAATATAGTATATTACGTACGGTATATGTATTGTATTATAAACTATATATGTATGCATAGGTATGTATTTAAGTATATTTGTATGTGAATTCAATTGTGTAATATTATTACTAAGTATTTACCATGTTATAATATTATAAATTTCTCTTCTTTCACCTGCAATACTGTCTTTCTTATTTTCCTTCTGAAAGGTTGCCTGGAAGAGATCGCTTTAAGCGATAAGGCCGCCTTTGAACACTTTCCAAAAATCTGTACCTATTTTATTGTTATCCTTAATTTGTGTGCAATAAAGAGTTTATCTATCTATCTATCTAAACCCGAGAAAGTGGACGACGCTTATGTGAGCCGAAGAACTACTTCCTACACAAGCTAATAGAAATTATCATTTTCAATACAGGACTTACGAGTAAGTTGAAGTAAACACATATTGCAAAGACGGGTATTCCTACAATGACGCCATCGCATACCTGCAAACTTGAGTAGCATTTTAGGAAATCGGATTTATTTTCCCGTCACGTTTCTTTAATTCATTCTCAAGAGAACACATTTTATTACTGACCACATGATTGAAAGAAATAAGTAAAAGTAGGTAAGAGTAAGTTATCTGGCATAACCGCAGAACCTATAATTATTTTCTCGCAGAACAGATGACTGTTGGGGCAGAAAAGTTTTGGATAGAGACCGCGTTTTATCTGTAAGGTGCTACGCAGGGCCCTGCCAGATGCAGCGGTACCTGATGACGAGGAAGTGGCTGGATAGAAAGGGCATAAGGCCCACATCGACAGACTGACGATCAGATATCGGAATTGTCGAGGCATGAATAAACTTCACATACAAATTGAATGGTAGTCGTTATTTTTATATTATTAGTGTTATTTCTTATTATATGTATGTATTTAAAATGGTGAAGTATGAGTAATGCTTTTAATATCAAAATTTAAAAAAATATATAATCTAAGAAAAAAAAATTTAAGATATGATTTATCGACTTTTCAAAGTATCAACGATTTTACATCATTTACAACTATATGCACGATTCAATAAAGAAACTGTCATGATCAGCCGAAATACGTCCACTGTTGAACGTAAGCCTCCCCAAGAGAATGCCATATTTGCTGGGCTGTCCATTGGAAGATTTGCCATAATCCCGCCACATGGCGGGCTGGTAATCGCAGCAATGATCTTAACATACACAGGAGAACTCTGGCACCTATCCCTGGTGCAACCCTTAGTCGCCTTGACGACATCCACGGGAAGATTGGGGGTGGCCCCATTCTAAGCCGGGAACATGAAGCAAGATGATGCTGATAACCAAGAAACTATTTCTTCTCAAGAAATTTTCCCACAAGACACTGAACTTGGCCTTAGAATCCTACAAAGCTAAATTATAATTACACGGACCAAACTAAAAAGCCCGAAACAAAAGGCTGCCTTATTTGAAACGACTCGCACTATTTCCTATTTAGGTACAGTGAACCTCTAAAGTAAAAACATCATTTGGTACGGCCCTCAGCCATTCTAAAGTCATAAAACTCTCTGTGGTGTACTCCAACATGTGTTTCGCTGTACGAAGGCGCACGCGCATATTTAAGCCCACATTCGCGAGGTCATTAACCCTGAAACGTACCGTAGCATCGCGATAACCCATATTTCATATTCTTTTTTTTAGCAAAACAACATTTTAGCATGCTGCATATCTAAATGTAATGGCGCCTGTGTCATCTTTTAAGAATGCACATTAAAAATCTACTTGAAGATTTAGCTACTGCCTTTTAACTAGCAAACTGGACTATATTGTTGGCACCAGTGCATTAGTAGTGATGAAGCCAATTTGCAAAAAGGGTGATAAGCACATCAAGTGATTTAATACTAACCAAATTTGCATGCAATACACTTTGTTGGTTTGTGGTATAACAACGCACAGTATGTTTTTTGCCCAAAAAAAGTGACATGCCCTTTTTATAGCATAGTCCGACAAAAAATTTAATTCTAAATGTACGATTAAAACTAAACTAAAAATTAATTCATCCAAAGGTTTTGAAGAAATTATTTTTTTACGGTTTGAAGCACGGGGACTTTTCACTTTTATTTGCGTTTGAACTGTTTTTATGAGCCGATACTACCTTGGCTCAAATTCAGATTTTGTACAGCGCGGGGTGGCGCCGCGCCGCCGCGTGCGATCGGATTTCTCTCACTCGCAGGTCACAGACGCCTGCAGTAGTAGGTTCGAAACCTAACTCAAAAACCAAAATATACCTACGCAACACGGCCCCGATTTCGGGGCCAATCGGTCGGGTCGCGTGAGCCCCGCGCCGTTCCACAATCCGTAAACGTAGGTACCGGTCCTAAGCGAATCGCGTATGACGTCAATGTATAGGTACGTGACTAGCTGTGCCCGCGGTTCCACTCGCGTGGACTACAAAATCCGCTCCCCACTCCCACTCTCACTCCCACTCCCGCATGCGATAAAAGCTTTTTATGGCTAATTTTTTTACACCTACATTATTAAAGTTTTGGATCTACTTTTGGATTAACTATAAAAAACCCTAATTTTTATAGTAATAAATATAACCTATGTTACTCACGGATAATGTAGCATTCTAATGGTGAAAGAATTTACAAAAAAACTCCTTAAAAAAAGCTTGTACTATTACTTATCTCTGGTCCAGTGAACGTTGAAAAGCAATCGACGTTGACTATAATACCAAAAATATAAACACCAATTATCTAAAACATCAGTACTAAGAAAAATTCTAGACACGACGGACTAAAGAACTTTGTTAATACCGTTACCGTTCTGATGGAACCCTACTTTAAAGTCGTAACAAAGTGTGAAGCTTTGCACAAAAGTTTCGCAAGCTGTATGACTGCAAGTAACATCCATGTGTCAGTCTTAAGTGACCTATTTTTAAGTAAATGAATAGTATGTTTTAGACAAAGAGATATAAATTCATTATTGCACACATATTAAAAAATAACTAGTATAAAATTAAAAAAAACTAAAATAAAAATAAAATGGAGGATATTTTATTAAAAGTACAAAATTGAAAATGTCTTTTTAAATTCTCTCAAAATTTATATTAAACGGTTTTGTTCGGTCAGCGTCTTTAAATGCTGTATGAACGTAGATTCCCTTGCTTGTATCACAAATTACTAATCCTTCTAGAATAAAAAGTAGAACATACTAATTCTAGCCCCTTGGGATTAAATGAGGCACTTAGCTTTCCTGTCCGAAGGCACAATGAGACGCTTAAGAAACTGAAGAAGCAAAAAAATATATATAAAGAACAAGCAATAAAAAGTTAAACGATTGAATTTCTGATGGAATACATCATCAGCCTAAATACTCCACTGCTGAAGGTAAACTTCCCCAATAGAATGCCATTTTTAGTGAGCTGTCCATTGGTGGACTTGCCATAATCACCACGCTTGGCAGGCGAATTGGTGATCGCAATAATGATCTTAATATACACAGGAGAACGCTGCTGGTGTAATCTTAATCGCCTTGACCACACCAACGGGAAGGAAGGTGGCCATATTCTAAGCCGGGAACCACACGGGTAAGTAATACGTGTCGTGTCATACATAACCAATTACTCTGTACAATGAACTTCAAGTATTGCATAGTTGATAGTTTTTACATAATATGAGTGCGTATATCTGTATGCACGTATACAATAGTGATGAGGTGTGGCGCCATTGCAAGCTGGTAACAACAGACGATCCGTTAAGCTCAATTGTGAAAAACTACTGTCTATATTTACTACACAGGTGGAAGCAGTGGACATTATAAAACATCAATCAGGCCTCCCCAACCCGTCTGGCCAGCGCGGGGATTGTAGGCCAAATCCTCCGTCTGTCTCCGGCAGATGAGAGAGGGTTGTGCTCCTGCAGTGGAGACAAAAATAACCTGATGATGAGGTGGACGCAAATACAAGTAAATTTGTTTAATTTGACTGTACTTTTTAATGTAATTTATCAGTTATTCATTGTTATCTTTGTAGGTATTATTTTCTAAATGTCCTTATTAGTTTGTTTCTACATTTTAATAAGTTGGACTTCTTTATTGGCTTTATAACTTTATAATAATTTAGAATTGTTATATAATTGCAAAAATTATTAAGTTTACATAATTTGGCCTATTCCACATATCCCACCACCACTGGTCTGTCCCTACTAGTAGGGAAGAAGGTTTGACTTTTTATATCCCGTTTTTCTAGTGTAAGAAAACATTTACTGGAGAAGAAATTTTGTGGTGGAGGACTATGTAAAGTCTACACGTTATCTTTCTGATGATAAGCCTGTACCTGTGCCCGACAGTGGACCATTAATGACGAAGGCAGATGAGTAATGACTGGAGCTATTACATATCTCCAATTTCACCGAACTCGTGACTAATAAATAACCATATAGAAAAGTGTTTATAAAACAAGTTATTTTATGGAAAAAGTAGTAGTGGGCGTCGCACAAGGACAGACATACCTACAAACAGTTATTCGTACTACATTTAGAGCTATTATGCATATATTCATGAACTTTATGGTATTTTCCCGCTTTTGGGTAGCTTAGCAAATAAACTGGTCGTGGACCTGACCAGTACAATCTTTAACAGAATACGCAGAGATGTTTTAACTTGATCTGCATATATTTGAAACCGGAATGGAATGAATATCGAACCGAAGCAAGAGGGAAACAGGGTTCAAGTATTCTCAGCCTAAGGAGGTAAACTGAAAAGAAAGTAACCTGCTGAGTATGGGAAAAATATGAAACTTGGAGATTCTGCTCATCATGAGCTCCGCGTCAACGGCCCTCGGAAATGTGCCAGATATCCGAAACAAATTGGAACTAAATATGTTCAGAACCTGGGGCAATTTGATGACGGGTAACTGTTGATTTGAACAAGATGTTGTTAACCGTGAATTGTTAAATTAATTCCATACGAGCGCACCAAGATCTTGTACCCTTGAAGTAACTCTTGTCCCCCTGGGCTAAGTCAACTGATCCTGTTTCAAACGATCATAAAAATGATTACTTTAGTTAATATACAGCAATCAAGACAAAATCGTGTGTCGTGTGGTTTCCGGTAGAATAGAATTGGACCACTCCAACTCTTCCCGTGGATGTCGTACAAGGCGACTAAGGGACATTGTAAAACATCAATCAGGCCTCCCCAACCCGTCTGGCCAGCGCGGGGAGTGTAGGCCAAATCCTCCGTCTGTCTCCGGCAGATGAGAGAGGGTTGTGCTCCTGCAGTGGAGACAAAAATAACCTGATGATGATGATGAAGACAAAATGCCACTTAGTTGAAGAACATTTTGTTTTTCAATGTATGGGATCTTGGTGGCAAGGCACTTGTGGCCTTTGTCGTGAAGGTTTAATGGTGATGGTCATCGGCTTCCTTTTTCAGGTTGTCAGTCCATCTGGGCGTTTAAAGTTCTTAACGTAACTTGGTCACGTCGATTACTCAAACGCCGTAATTTGTATTGATATTCGTCTGTTGCGTTTTATTATTTAATCTATGTCATTGCGAGAAACTCGACTCGCGCCTTCATAACACCTATTACAAGCGTACAGTCGACCACACATTCTGCACCATGCGCAGAGGTAATAGTGGCTATATTGCAATGGTTTTAACCTGAGCACCCGTACACAAAATATTTCTAAACTGGCGTTCTATTCTACTAATTTAATTACGCGTACGAGTTTTGTTAGAGCAATGAATATGCATTTTAGAAGTAAAAGTGGCGAGCCAGTGCTAGCGGCAATGGAATCATTCATTTGTGAATGCTCTAGGATAAGAAGGACCATTAGAAGAGTTAAGTTATAAGAATCACTTATAGGTGGCATAAGTCCGCCTTTGTACACAGTTTAATTCCTATTTTATTATTGTTGTTGTTGTGATTTTTGGTACAATAAAGCGTTGCCATACATACATACACTTTATCTTCCTGTGGATGTCGTATAAGGCCATTAAATGAAAATTTATTAATTAACAGATATGGCTGTCAAATATGTGCGCAATGTCATCATCACCACGAAGCGTTTGAGAGCAGTCAGTAAACATAGAGTAGGGGGCAGAGAGAATGAGGTGCGGTGAGGTAGGGGGACTTCAGACCATAGAATACCTAACAAACTAACTAACTAACAAACTGGAGAAACTAACAATATCAAATCCCCAATTGCAGTGCTACTATATGTAACTATCGCATTTCTACAAACGGTCCATAGCCGCAGAGCTGTGGACCGTTTGTAGAAATATGTACACTGTACTTAGTATCAGGACAAAACAGCCGAAATATAAAAAGTTACGTTCTATTTGCGAGATGTGAACGTTTAGTGTCTATGGGTGAAAACTGTCGACAGTTGGTTAGTACCTACTATTGATAATTATTGTTTCATATTTAACAGTAGGTTTCGTACATACCCATAGGTATATCGCGTAAAGTGAATCTCATGACCGGGAATCGAACCGCGTCTTACTGCGCCACCGACACTCTACCTAACTAAACACTACTCGTACATACATCCAGGTGATGGGTTAAACTAAACTATGCATTAACTTTTATTTTTATTTTATTTTATTTATTTTCACAAAATCCACAGCACTTAGTATACAGTATTATTCTAGTTTATAGTTCTTACTGCCAATAACGGATTTACAATATAGATTAAACTTCATATACTGCGATCATAAACCTGTCTGACCACCGTAATTAAGGCATAAACTTCCCATTATTTTGGGTGTCTCAAAGTACAAAGTACCAGATGGACCGACGACCTAAAGAAGGTGGCCGGAAGCGGCTGGATACGGAGGGCGGAGGACCGGGTGTGCTGGCGTTCATTGGGGAAGGCCTATGTCCAGCAGTGGACGTCTAAGAGCTGACATGATGATGATGAAAGTACCAAATTCATAGCAGTAAATTTATTACGTGTTATTAATGATATGGACGTGTGGTTTCCGGTAGAGTAGAATAGGACCACTTCAATTCTTCCCGTGGATTTCGTACAAGGCGACTAAGGGAATACATTATAAAACATCAATCAGGCCTCCCCAACCCGTCTGGCCAGCGCGGGGAGTGTAGACCAAATCCTCAGTCTGTCTCCGGCAGATGAGAGAGGGTTGTGCTCCTGCAGTGGATACAAAAATAACCTGATGATGAATGAAATGAAGTAATGACTAAAGTACCATTTTTATGCAACGAGAATGTTTGCGTATGCGTCGTTCTGCCGGTCTGTCCCAGACTTTACATAACGCCTGCACCTCTATGTAATTATTTGCAATACTTACAGCCTCCGTATTGGGTGTCGGTAACTCTACAATATTTATACAGGCAGATATATCTACATACCATCCTAACCAATATTATAAATCCGAAACAGAGTATGTTTCGCTTGATAAATCCGTACTGGGCTAACAATTCCAGTAGCGATGCCATTTTGGGACTAAAAAAATATTGTAATCAATGCTTTCATGGTAATCTGAAACTACAATCAACTTAGAAAACAAATTAATTCTACGTTAATGATATATTTTCAAACATATTTGTATTCAAATCACCTCCATTTACAATGTTTACATACCTATTTAGTATTAATAAATAGCAATTCAAATAGAGGACTAAAGTACGTAGTATTATTAGTATATATATTATCTTTGGTATTATTAAGTATTCTATGAATAAAGTGACGCTGAAATTTTGTTCCTAATTGTTCTTCTGCACAATGTAAGGAACTTTATGCAGAAGTATTCTTTTGAATTACTATTAGGAACAAAATAACATATTCATGTCAAATTCCATAAAAATCCTATACCCAAAGGTTGTCTGGAAGAAATTACTTTTAGCGATAAGACCGCTGTCTATATGTAAGCTACTTTATTATTGAATCTTTGTATTTTTATCGTGAAAAGTAAATGCATTGATTTGAATCGTATTTAAGAAAAAAAAATTGAAAATTATTAAAATCATGTATTTGGTCTCCTGACAAGTATAGCATTTTCTAAGTTTTTTTTTTCACTGTGGTCTAGATAAGGTAAGACGATGCGGTGGTAAGTACACACTCAGACAGCCCGTGCCCTAGCACATCTAAATGACACATCCTGTATATTACAGCTGTATATCAAGACACTGAGATATAATCGCTAATATTGCGGTGAATGTCGTTCACTGGTCGTTTGCAATTTGTTATATATCTGGGTTACTCTACATTATTAACGAGTTCAGTAATTCTACTTGCGCCAACGCATCGGTTTCTGTTCGGTCCGGTTTTCACGTTATCTGCCATCATATATACTTCAATTATATTATTTACTAGCTGTGCCCGCGGCTTCGCTCGCGTGAACTACAGAATCCGCCCCCGTTTCCACTTACGCTCCCGTTCTCTTCCCACTTCTACTTCCACTCACACTCAGACTCGAGACTCTCAATATCCCAATCCCAACCCCAACCTCAACCCTATCCCTATCCCCAAAAACTCAATTCCATATGCGGCGCGGCGAATGGCGCGCTCGTTGACCTCGCCCATATGATATTCATATTCATATTATTTATTGGTACTAATCGTATATTGTCAAAAACATTACAATCACATTATAACGTAATGTCTATGTCTATCCGTAGAATTTAAGTCGAGATCCCGAATTTTGTTGCAATTTTCAGTGTTCTCAAGCCAAGCCTTTACTGCTAAGTAAGAGTAACAGTGAAAATTGCAACAAAATTGGAACAAATGAAACGATTTTGGATAAAGAAACCGTCGATTGGTGTAAATTTTATAATAATAATAGGATAACGGGCTCGATTCTAAAGGCACACAATTAAAATTTGACAGCACTAAAATTAGTTACGTCTTCATAATACCGTGTGACAGGGATAGCAACAATTTTAGTGCTGTCTAATTTTAACATTGTACCTTCAGAATCAGGCCCACTATATTACAAATACAACCCTGAAACCATACTGGAAGATAACAAATTTAAAATATATTGGGATACAACGATTATAACCGACCAAACCCTATATATTAGAATCGACCAGATATAACAATGCACGACAAATGTAATACCATAGTTTACCTAATTGACGTAACCGTACCTAATATACACAACATTACACTGCTCTGACAATTGAAATAAAAACACAATGACTGTCAGAACAGTACCAATAATAGTCTTCACCCCAGGTCTAATACCAAAATCTGAACTTAGCCCTATTATTCTACTTTATAACTCTATTAACTCCCATAAGGGCTACGCTGGACAGGTGTTGCTAGCTAAGAAGTGTTTTGGCAACCGTTTGGATATTCTCAAAAAAGAAGTCAAACTGGTTTGGTATCTATACATATAATAAAATCGTAAATGCAAAAAAGTCTGTACATTGAATATATTCTGAAAAAAACCAACCAGGGCGACTTAAAATAAGTAACTAAACATGATAGAACAGTTTTTAAAATTTTTGTTTGTTTGTTTATTTGTTTGTTTGTTTGTTAGGGCATCACGCAAAAACTACTGAACGGATTTTGACGAAACTTTGTACCGTGACAATGTATATCCCGGAATAACATAATATATAAAAAAACTAAAAATATGTCTAAGAAATAGTAAACCAGCTACCAAAAACTTTAGTACTGTACAAATATGGTCTATTTCAGAGGTCTACTAAAGCAGGTTTTGATCTTTGTTGCAATACATTTTTCAAAACTGAGGTAAAAAGGAAATTATAATTGAGAAAACTGAAAAGAGACTATTGGGGAAAAGTATTTATTCAGGGAACGTCTTAAAAACCCTCGGCAAAACACACTTCTAGCGTTATTCAGACTGTGTCAAGAAGATGATTTTGCCAAAAGTATATTATATATAACCAGGTGCCGTCGTACTACACATTTAACAAACAAACATAGAGGTTTATTTAATCGACGTCGACGGGGCAATTGGAGGATGGGGCACGGGTGTCACACAGAGCACACTTTAGGCCGCGTGTACACTGTTCATCCCAGTAACAGTGAATTCTATTAATTATGCTACTGTACACTGTCCACGGCGCTTCCTCATTTACGTTGCTCAAACGGTGGATAGTGTTGAACACTCTACGTCCCACGCGGCCCGCAGCGCAAGGCACCTTCTGGATGACGACCGAAATTGGGACGAAACTCTCGGTGATGCATTCGTAAGTGACGTCTGCGCCATTTGTCGCTATGTTCTGTGGGCTCTCGAACCCAGTGGACATGGACATATCTGATGAGAGGGTACTAAACCGCTGCCTTACTATGTATGCTCGAAGATGGTTCGGCGGCGATATGCTACATGGACCGTTGCGTGCGGATTATTTGTACCGGGTATAAACGGCGTGTACGCTTCGGAAACCGATTACAGCACAGCTGAAATGTCAGCGATGGTAAGTGATAAGTTGGTAATCTTTCCAAGAATCACAGTTGGGCAAATAGAACGTTTTCCCTTGATGCACCGTGAGGCACCGGAAAAATCATTTCTCACTGGCAAAATTCTGGTAAAAATCAGACGACAAGGGAAAATCGCCCGCGCTGTAGCGTCCTCAGGGATCGCGGCCACACTGCTTCCTGGCGGTAAAACAGCTTATACCGCCTTATTTCCCATCAATTTACACAGCAAAGAAACTCCAGTGTGTCACGTCAAGTAACAGCGACAAAACCGGGGTGATCCAGGACTTCTGTATAATCGTTTGGGGTGAGTGCACTATGGCGCACAAGAAAGCTGTAGCAAGTGTAAATAGGAGGGGGAATCGTGGGACGGGTGCTATCACGGTTTACTTTTGCGGTGAAATTCGCCAGTCGTTGCCGGTGGTGACGCGGGGCACCACTGCCGATGAGGTGAAGGCCGGCCTCAAGCACTCTGTACTACTTATGGTCGGGAGTACTGAAATTGAGACTCACGCAATAAGTACCTATATGCGGCTCCAACTTGGGGGCAATCTCACGCTCAAGAGTTTTCAGACATGCTCCTCAACTCAGATGTGTGCACAAACTCACAGACAAACAAACAGATAAACAGACAAAAATTCCAAAAATGATTGAAATGTGTTCTATTACTTATCCTTAGACCTCCAATCTTTTTTTCAAATGCCTTTAATGTAGAGACACGCGATGTTTTCGATTTTATTTATTAGATAGTCTTAACTGTGTAATTATCATCATTAGCCTGAAATAGGCCTAATAATGTAGTAATTCGTAAATAATCTATTCATATAATATAACAGTAAAACGGCGTTTCGTTGCTTTAAGTAAAAAAAAGCAGTCCCCAGACATTACTTTAGAGTGGAATCCAAAAATATAATTTAAAATTTTCGTGTTTGTCTGCATATTATTTTGTAGGATGTAAGTTGTTTGTAATCTTGGAAACTACGGAACAGTGTTTGCCGGGGTTTTCACTGTTTAATAGTTTAGGGTTCAGGACACAATCTGGTATATTTGTATCTTAATAAAATATCAAGAGACTGATCCAGAAGATGAACTCTCATTTCTTCTCATTTGTAAGTATGAAAGTGCAGTTACACGTTACTGTTCATGGAAAAAAAACTTTGCGGAATGTGACAGATCTTTAAATATTTTATCGCCTATTTATAGTTTATTTATATTTTAGCTGTTGCATAGTTTATTTTTGGGTATTACCATACATCGCGATAAAAAAATCTTTATACGATAATGGCTCTGTAACCGATCACTAACTTATTCGGCATTTTGTTATCCAGTTATTTGGATATGCAAAAACTTAGCACTTTGAGGGAAGGAAGGGAAAAGGGAATGGGGAAAGGAACGGGTAGCAGGAAACGGGAAAAACTCTTCCTAGCCCTCCCACTCCCACCCTATGTCCTCTTTACCTTCCACATTCCTACCCCCTCCCCTTCTCTTTCCCTTCCGCCCATTTCCCGCTACCCGTTTCTTTCCCCATTCCCTATTCCCTTCCTTCCCTCAAAGTGCTAAGTTTTTGCATATCCAAATAACTGGATAACAAAATGCCAGATAAGTTAGAGAGGGCTAGGAAAAGTCCTAGCCCTCCCAATCTCACCCTCTCTCCCCTTTACCTTCCCCATTGCTAGCCCCCCCCCCCTTCCCCTTCTCTTCTCCCAAACCTCTACCCACATCCCTCTGGGTGTAGGTAGGGGTTTGGGAGAAGGAGAGTTGGGAGCGGTTGGGAGGAGATGTAGGGGAAAGGTTGGGGTAAAGGAGAGGGCGAAAGGGGGAGGGGAAGACGCGGGGAAGGAAATGCGAGGGGGAAGAGGAGACTAAGAGGAGACTAAGAGGAGGGGTAAAGGCATATGTCCTTCCGATAAAATATTTGTTCTAAGAATCAGAGAAAAGATACCTCAACTTCCTGCAAAATATTTTCATGTGGAATTATAATTTAATCATAATAATGTGTGATGTTAATTTATCCACGCGGACGAAGTCGCGGGCAACAGCTAGTAATTCTATGAAAATTAATAGAGTTTCTTCGCCAATTGAAGTTTTAGAGTTTGTCAATCATAGAATTCTAGAAAAAACAGTTTGACCCCTTTATGGCAATTTCCAAAAGGTTGCCAGAAGACTTTGTCTTCTTAGCTATCAGGGCAGAATCCACTGCCGGTTACCGAACCGTTTATAGGTAGTTTGAATTGGTTTGAATGGTTATACTGCCCATTGTTTGCTTAAGCTATAGATGACAGCCTTAAATACCGCAAAACATACTGTGAATATAAATACAGAAGCTACAGTGTATACGTTGTTTTTTAAGACTTTCATTAGGTCATGAGAGCGACCGCGTTACACATACAGCTTCTGTCGCAGGAGATTGTGGGGCGACCACGATAAGGTTGATTGATGAGACAGTCTCAGGAAGCAATGATCATGACTCATTAAAATATGATAGAAATCGTATTGAATAAGGTGGGTAATGATTTGGTTAGTTCCATAGAAATGTAAGATTTATATTGTGTACAATAACGCTTCAAATATTAGGCCAGATTTATTTTAAATTTGACATTGTTTGATTTTTTTCTACCCCAATCTAACATTATGAACAAGCATAGACAACTAATATTAGTGCGCTCAAATTTTAAATGTGTGCCTTCAAAATCGGGCCCTTTTTAGTTATTCTTAACTTGCCATCTATTTATATACATTTGGCCACACTTATCATTCGCATAATTTGCTACTTGATAGGTAAGCTACGTTTTACAATGAGAAAAATGTAAAGTTTTCAAAAGTTTAACACGTAATAACTGGCAATGTATCCTAGGTTTAAGGCTAAGATCTGTTCTTATAATGATTAAAAAGTAGATATACTCTATCTTTTTAGAACGTGTCCTAATTTATTCCGAAATTATATTTGTCATGCAGTATCAAGTTCGGATGCGCCCGCGCCTGTCTTCGCCACGGTACGGCGCCTGTGATCATCCATTGTTCTAAGCTCTAAGTTATGTACCTTATATCGACTTCAATATATCGAAGTCTAATTCTATCATATGAAAATCAGAAATATTGAACGATTATCTTTAATTTTGCAATGTTCACAAATGTATTTATGTACAGAAGGACATGTTGACAGGTTGACGAATATTATATAAGGTCAAGTAGCCTCACAAAGTGAAATTTAACGACGTGCGTGTGTACTTTCACCCCACAAAAGGATAGCGGTCATTTTTCAAATTACGCACGCATTGTATAAGCACAGGTCTATGATCTTCCGTAAATAAAGTATGCATAAGAATAGAAGTATCTGGATCATTGTCGTCAAAAACTCTTTGTTGTGTGACGCACAAAAAGCGCTACAATGAAAGTGAAAATAGTCACGATATGGCACAAGGACATTTGTGAATTGACATTGCCAGGTGAAATAAGTTATGTTGTCAATTTAATCTGACAAGTATTTTAATCTGGTAATGGTAATTATTTTGGTAATGAATCTCTTACATAGTTACTCTGTTGTTTTATAATTTATTTTTATTTATTGCATTTTTATCGTATTTTGTAATTAATTCGATCTGACCTGTAAAAAAGTTACTAATAATAATAATAATCATGTTTTATTTTCAGGCAATGGACCACACACAATATAAAATACAAGAAATACACAAAACTAAAAAACGGCATCAAAACGTCAAAATAATAAAATAAAACTAATAAAAATATGTCTATGTCTATATCTGACTTATTTTAAAATGGGAATAATAACTTCATATTCTAAATAAATGATAAGGCCCGGGTCTGTAGGCACTAATTTAAAGTTTGACAGAATTAAAATTAGTTTCGACTCTATCTTCCTAATAGTGAGTTAGGGTATCACTGGTCGTTTTCCTAGTTCGTCATTTTCGCTAATTTGTCACTTTACTTATTCGTCACTTTCTCTAGTTCTTCACTTTCGTGTATTCATCAGTTTCGATTACACTAACTCAAAATACTGTGTTAGGGATAGCAAAATTTTTAGTGCTGTCTAATTTTAAGGCTGTGCCTTCAGAATCGGGCCCAATATGTATTTTATTTGCATTAATTTTTCTCATTGCGGAAACTGTATATTCCCTGCTATAATTTTTCCACATGTATACAAAAAGAGTTAAGATTCATCGATATCATACGTGACATCACTAGTGAAGTGATCTCAGACAACTTTATATGGTGTTTAGAAGTGGATCACCGTTACTTTGTACGATTACAATATCATGTGTGTATTGAGACACAGCTGTGGAGTGTATTGAGACGACTCCTATGGAGACTAAATAGATGTATAGGTGTATTTTAATTAGATGAGGTCCGACGAAGAACGAAGGTCACTGACGTAACCGAAAGGATTAGCAAGCTGAAGTGGCAGCACATCTGTCACAGAACGGACGGCCATTGGGGCAGACGAGTTCTGGAGTAGAGACCGCGGATCGTGCACAGGGTGAGACGATCCGCCAAATGGACCGACGACCTGAAGAAGATGGCCTGAAGGGGCGGGGTGTGGTGGCTTCATTGGGGAAGGCCTATGTGCAGCAGTGGACGTCAAAAGGCTGATATGATGAAGATAAGTAATTATATGTACTTAATTACCATCAGATTCTGTGACAATAAACCATTATTCTGTTCTACATTTTACTAAGTCTGAAGGTCAATGTTAAAACATACCATGATTGATTATGCCAGATAATCTGGTAATTACTGCTAGGCTTACCTGAAACAAAAATACAAATATTAAATAATCTATATCCTCTATTATTCCGTGTGTATGTTTGGGTGTATGTACATTATTTATTATGTATTTTAGTAGAAATACAATAAACAATAATTATCATGTATTTCTATCAACAATAAGACCGCGTAGATAACTTTATGCAATTTCAACAAAGTTTGCACCTGTTTAAGCTGGTATGTAAAATCATAAAATCAGGTAAATGGGGTCTAAAAGTACTTCGATTGTACTGCAGAAAATTGCAAAAATACTACAGTATATTTATTGCATCATCATGTAGCCCTTCAACGTCCACTGGCTGGAAGCCTTCCCCCATGAATGCTACCACACCCGGCCCTCTTATTTTATTGTATAAAACTATTTATAGATTATCATATCACTGATAGATCTTACTTTGATCCAAACAAGCAACCACGTGAAATGAAAGAGTAAGTGTGGAAATAATTTAAGATTTTACAGTATTTGTTTCATAAATACTTATATCTAGTAAAATTATTTTCGTAACCTCAATCTTTTTGTGCTAATATTAAAATTAAAAACTTTGTAATTTTATTTGCTCTTCGCCATTGCCTAGTGATATTTAGTATTCTTTGCTATAGGTATATATAAAGTAAGAGAGCAATTTCTGCCAACAAACTGTATTATACAGTTTGGCGGAGTTATTGTATATATATTTTTTGGAGAGGTGAATAAATGATGTTATTATTAAGAAACTTAAATGATGAGAAAAAGTCCGCTCATAAATCTCTCAGCCATAATACTAGTTATCACCAAGCTCGCTACCAGACCAGGTTGCGCCTAGAATAAAAAACAAAGTACTCCTATAAACCTACTTTAGTCCTAGGAATTGTGACATGTAGGCCAGTGGATTCCGAGCAAACTCGTATAGGACTGGCCATATACGTTACCAGTACTAGCCCACTAGACCACGTCCGGGGCAGTGGAATGTGTGTGAAGAAAACGAACTACCTAAATTTGGTACTAGTAGAATAAATGCTATTCCCCCATGGGCACGTTATGTTGAGTCGCGTCTCCTGCGCATGTTTTTCGAAGCCATAGAAACATTGGGGTGTGGTCATTCACATTTTTCTATGCTATCACAATGTTTTGTCAATTCAATTCAATTCAATTACTCCTTATTGCACGATAAAAATACACAATACAATAATAAGGTTAGTTGAACATCAAGGCCGTCTTATCACTAAAGCGATTTCTTCCAGACGACCTTTAGTACTTATAGAAATGAAGACACCCAAACCCAAAGTTGAGGATAAGAATAGCAGAGAAAAGTAGGCTGTGCAGTTAAATTAGGAAGGTGTTTGTCTTCCGTGGCCTGGTGAAGGATTTGTTTCAATTTTTGACGTGAAAACTACCACGCGTCGACAGCATTCGGGTATCATACGGGTTTTTGATATTGGGTGCGACCTTTAGATTTTCATTTCATGATTTGAAATCATTTAAACGACATGTCCTTGTTTTAATAAAAGTTTATAGCTCCCGTGAAAACTACGTGACGAGACCTAACCCCTTCCCCCCCCCCCTCCCCCACCCTGCCCCCTCCGTGACCAAATTTTTCTTTCTCGCCTCCTTTTTCTCCTCTTCCTAGACCGGAAACTTAGTATGGGTACGTTAACCTGATAAGAGCGCCCAAAACGACCATAATTTTCCACTTCAAATACCTGTTATATATAGGTACTTTAGAAATAACATAGTTTTAAGTTTCCTCTATAATTTATAGTGATTTTTTACTAATGTCATTAGGTACTGACCTTGACAAGGCAACTGTCTCTCGTTACCGGAACAACTATGCTGTGGCTGGCGATAGGTGTTTTGTAGTTTGTTAGGGTTCTGTCTATCAGCGGGACCAATTAGGCTGTCCGATTACTTATGGCAAATCGCCTGGTTACGACCACCTATTTTTAATCCATAATTTCCTCAGCAGTGCTATTCTGTAAAATACAAACTCACGTGCGAGTGTCACTCAGGTGATTTTACTCACTTCAAAACCATTGGCATTCTGTAAACATTCTAGAGCACTGTCGATGTGAAATGAGTTCTTTGTTCACTGCACGTCGACAGTGCTCTGGAATGTTTACAGAATTACCAATGGATTAGGTTTTCCAAGTGAGTGAAGTCACTCGAGTGAGACTCGCACGTGAGTTTGTATTTTACAGAATAGCACTACTGATTCATCATCATCAGGTTATTTTTGTCTCCACTGCAGGAGCACAACCCTCTCTCATCTGCCGGAGACAGACGGAGGATTTGCCCTACACTCCCCGCGCTGGCCAGACGGGCTGGGGAGGCCTGATTGATATTTTATAATGTAATCTACTGATTAATCAAGATTTTACCGACTTCACCGATCGGAATGCGAATAGAAAACAAGCTCTCCATTGAAAATCAAAACGGAACATATAAAATAGTAAAATAGAAAACATCATTTCAACGTACGCGGCGATCCGCGGGCGATCCGAACTTTCTAAATCCTTTTTAGTAGTACCAGCAGAACTCGTTTGGTGACAGACGGACGGACGCCATTAGCAATGTTAATAGAGTCATCCGATAGCCATAGACTTTCTTTGTTAATTCAGTGTAAGATATACCGTGTACATATTCGGAATAAAATACGAGTAGTACCGGGGGAGGATTCTAGTGCAGATTTATCTCGATGGTCACCATCCTCATAACTATTTCTGCCGCCAAACAGCAATGTGTGTTCCGTTTGAAGGGTAGGCTAGAGACATTCCCGCCTCCTCACCAATTTCCCTCGCCACTCCTCTAAATGAGCATCAACAACACTAACACATAACGTCTAAGTGATAGTAGGCAAGTCCCTGGCGCAGACGCTACCTTGGGCACTAAACAACATTAATTACGACTGACTCTGCGCTACCTTGGGCACCAAACAACATTAATTATGACCGCCTCATTGGCCTAGTGGGTTGGTCTTTGGACTCAAGTGCCTGAGGTCGTGGGTTCGATTCCCACTGGGGACCGACAATTTTGTCTAAGTTGTCTCCGGTCTGGATGTTATATTTGTGAATTGTTCATTCCTGGTTTAATTCCTATAGCCCAAGAGAAAATCCTAGTTTGGGATTAGATCGGTGTATGTATGTAATATTTATTTATTTAGAAAACAATTTTTTTAGAGATATTAAGGAGTAGAAGTAGAACAAGAAGTTTCACATCTCCCTCTAGCAAATGAAGATCAAAGTGGTCATGCGGGGGATTGGGGGTTTGTAGTAGCCAAGAGCAGCCTGGCCACCTAGTAGAACACCACGGACGTATAGCGACTATATGACGCAGTGAGCTGTGACGGTGTACCAGAAGACTCCTTCTTATAATAGGTTTTGTAAAACCCTTAAAAGCTCAGAAGTTGTGATGATTTGCAACTACATACATCTCCATGGAATACCGGACGGCTTTTCACAATTTACATACATACATACATACATACATACATACATACATACATACATACATACATACATACATACATACATACATACATACATACATACATACATACATACATACATACATACATACATACATACATACATACATACATACATACATACATACATACATACATACATACATACATACATACATACATACATACATACATACATACATACATACATACATACATACATACATACATACATACATACATACATACATACATACATACATACATACATACATACATACATACATACATACATACATACATACATACATACATACATACATACATACATACATACATACATACATACATACATACATACATACATACATACATACATACATACATACATACATACATACATACATACATACATACATACATACATACATACATACATACATACATACATACATACATACATACATACATACATACATACATACATACATACATACATACATACATACATACATACATACATACATACATACATACATACATACATACATACATACATACATACATACATACATACATACATACATACATACATACATACATACATACATACATACATACATACATACATACATACATACATACATACATACATACATACATACATACATACATACATACATACATACATACATACATACATACATACATACATACATACATACATACATACATACATACATACATACATACATACATACATACATACATACATACATACATACATACATACATACATACATACATACATACATACATACATACATACATACATACATACATACATACATACATACATACATACATACATACATACATACATACATACATACATACATACATACATACATACATACATACATACATACATACATACATACATACATACATACATACATACATACATACATACATACATACATACATACATACATACATACATACATACATACATACATACATACATACATACATACATACATACATACATACATACATACATACATACATACATACATACATACATACATACATACATACATACATACATACATACATACATACATACATACATACATACATACATACATACATACATACATACATACATACATACATACATACATACATACATACATGCATACATACATACATGAGTTCACGTTCCCGATCAGTAGATTATGAAGATAGATTGCGATGAGCAGTTTGATTCAACTCACTATATTAGGTCGTAGGTAGGATAGAGACATTGTAACTAATTAAGGGTATACGAGAGCATTCTTACTACTATCTTCAGGATGGCAACGCTCTTGTGGCCTTAGGCTTGCAGGTTTATGGGCGACAGTGACCGCTTACCGTCAGGTTTGTCCGTTTGCCACTTCAGACCATCACTCTTATGCAGGGCTGAAGGTACCAGCATCGCCATTAAACTTCACGTGCTGGTGATATAATCCTTCTGCCCTGTGGTGATTAGAGCATTAACCTGCCGTTAATTAGATGACTGGTCCATCAGTGGACCTAGCTAAGATCGCATGTTTGTTGAGTCATCAATTGAGTGCAAGGAGCCACAACAAAATCAATTCCTTCAAATGCCAACCTAACCGTCAGGCGGTGCGGTGCACCTTGCTTGCAAATATACAGACTTGAACAATGTCGATAAGATTAGTGAGAGGCACCTACTACCTATAGAGTACATTGATAGTACTCTATCAAAGCCAGGTCTAGGACATCTGCCTAGGCACAGAAATGGATATAGGTAGAAGGGGTAAATCACTTGTTTACTTCAGTCTCGCGCGTGTCTCGGACACAGCGCGCCTCTCTCGTGCACTCTTTTTGACTCGCTATCGCATTTCTAGTTAGGAAATGCAGTTATACAGTTAGAAACCGCACAATATGGCTTTTTGTGGATGTATATCCGACCGTAACTCGACAGCAAACAAGTAAGCGCTTGATAGTTTCTGCAATAACTTGCAAATGCTTGTCACGCGTGTCGTGCCTACTTCACCACTCTATCTAGATAGGATTTCTGTGTGCCTAGCGCAGCATTTGGAGCTCTCTATGTTATTGTGTCAACTTCTCTAGCACACGAGAGATCATTCATCGATTAAATTGTTAATAACTACAACACTTCTACAACAAACTACCAGAGAAAATCTTAAATATGACCGATAGAAAGTTTAAGATTCACATTAAAAAACAACTTTGTAAGAAAGCCTGTTATAAAATAAACGATTATTTGAATGACAAAGATGCCTGGTACTAATGTTAATTCAGCTTCGCAAAATCTTTATTAATTGCATACCAAACTTAATTTTTAAAAGATGTGTTGCGTGAAGTTTGTTGCGCCGTTTCTTCTTCACAGCGCTAACACCTAGGAAGCGGTAGTCAATAAAAAAATGACGTGTATAAATGTACCAAGTGTACTCATATGCAATAGATGATTTTGCCATTGACTTTGACTTTGACTAAATGTCGATGTCTTTAGAATAGTCCTAAGAACATTCTTCATGCCAAATCTAATACCAACAATGGAAATAATCAACATTTTGAAAAACTCAAGTTAGGCGTAAGTGAGTTAGTTAAGTAGCCACTTAATTCAGTTGAATTAATAAATGTGAATTGCAGATTCGTTCAAAACTAGTTATAAATACCACAAACCACAAGTTTAATAGTCTAGGATGCCTAAGAATTTTGATTAATGCGCCAGATCTAGGTCTAACATTAGTAGGCGAGTCAAGTCGTACTAAATGGACTTGATTAAATATTTACTTAGGCGTGCTGAGGCATTAGGAATTCAAAACAGGTGTATAATCTAATATTAAAAATATATCGTAGGTAATCCTTTTTAGCAAGCCATTTACCTAAAATTCCTTCCACAGCTCACATCCATGGATACATGGATAATAAATACACCAAACACTGTATATCAGAAATCACAGGAAGATACTGGGTAGGAAGGACAAGAGCATCTTACCAGATAAGCTCCTGCGTAAATAAGTTGTCGCCGCAAAGTTACGCCAGCACGCTATATGATGTTTATATAATGTTATAATGTTTTTGACAATGTACGATTAGTACTAATAAATAATATTAATATAAATATAGAACGGCGCCGAAATATCGGCGCTATATTTAGAAGAAGTCCCTCTCTCGATCGACTATGTTCGCGCGTTAGGTGGAGCAGCTCTACAATAATTTACGCGCACACACGCACATTTACTGACAGACTGGTGCGTCTGTAGTAGTAGGTAATTAAATCTGTTGGCTGGTATGGAGTGCCGGGGGTGTGGTCCCGTGATGATTCAGTGACGTCGAACAGCCACAAGGAAGTTTTTACCGATACTTATACCCTCGCTTACAAAGTGTAATACTCTGTAATAGTCTGCACAAACAGCAGAGCAAATTGTTTAACGGAAAGTTGCGGTTAGGAACATACTATCAGCTGTTAGTAGACGCGAATTCAAATATACTGCATTTTGGCGCGCACATGTTAAATGTATAAGTCTATATATTATTTTTTTTGGTTGATTTGTTCTTCGGACAGGCAAAGGTCGCTAGCCTATACAGCCAGAAATTGTATATACATAATAGTACTTCGTACAATAAGTGTCTATGAATGTGTACATTATATTGTGCGGTAACTAATACTATTCCACTGCGTTCAAAAAATTTCTGTACAAAATCTACATTAAAACTAGTACCAGTTTAGTTATGATGTAAAATACCTTAGTGCAATTAGCTAAGTCAAGTTGTGGCCTATTTTAATGGAATGCTGTGCTGTAGCTGCCAGTTTGATAAATAAGTAATATTACTTTCTATTTTATATACGATATGGCGTAAAGGTTTAATCAAGCCAGTACCTCGTTAGAAAATATAAATACCTCTTCTTTTAAAACAATTAACTTAAAGGCAGACTTGTCAAAACTACTCTATTCAAATCGAGAAATAGTTAAAATAAAAACAAAGGAAAGCAAGCAATTAACCTCAAACTTACAGCCTTGAACCTGCCCGGCGAAAAAAATCACTTTCCCACGAACCAACGAAGCCATTAGAGAAAAAAGTAAGACATTTTAAATTATGAAAAGAACTTACGAGTATATGACAGATGACGACCGTGTTCGAAATGTTTCAAACGTTCTAAAGAGTCTGGACGTTTTTAAAAGAGTTAATAAACTCTTTGAGTTTTTCAAGCCGCATGCTTCCTTCTCTGCTTAGTTTTTCTGCATAATAAAGTAAATTCTTTGTTAAAACCATAAATTTGTGTATTTACTAAGTCTATGGTAAAAACACTAGATATTTCTAATGCGTTTTCAATAAGTTTATAAATTTCTTGGGTTTTTCTTTTCTTTTTCTGCCAACTGCCACCGTTTATTCTTTAATCATAATTTAAAACATTTACTTAGTAGATAGGTAATGTATGATCTAATGCAGTGTGCCAAGCTACATAATATTTCTATTCCTGCTAGCAATATCTATTTCTTTATTCTTTAATAATACATAATTCGAAAAGTTTACTCGTTTTAAATAATCTACCCATTCATTCATTTCATCGTTCATTCAAAAAACTTGTTCGTTCACTTTGTGGTTAAATTTCTATAGAATGCAATATAGAGCCTTGCAAAACATAGATCTTAGTGAGTGAAATCTCCTCGGGAAATTAGCACCTATCTCGCTTCCGCATGCGCAGGTCAACGGCCGGTGAAAGAGAGGCATTGTTGGAAAGCGAATGTTGGTAAAAAATGATTTTGTTTTTTTCCCTTGCGGGATTGAGAGAAATTATACTTGTATTTTGTTTATTTATGTTTTATATGTGGTTACGCTATATTATATAAGTTAGGTTTAATTTGAGTAGGTAATGAATGAACAAAGTAAGCTAGTTACTTTCTTTTGTACCAATTTGAATTTCTTGCAAATTATTGCGGTAATTTTTATTACAAAAGCGACTATTTACATAAATTGCAATTTTATTATTAAATGAAAGTCAGCAGAGCATTCGTAATAGGATAATGTTACTAAATAGTTTCTAGTAATACGTCCTAACTTTTGGCGTATGAATTTTCTATACAAGTACCTACAAAATGTTTTTAAAAATGCAATTTTTTTACGAAAGAGGGCTTCTGGCGAAGCACAGCTCCATGAAATGTGCTAAATTCAATTGAAATTTATTTTTACTAATATAGTTTTAAGTTTAACTAACCTGCTAAGGACCATGTGAAGGGTACAGGAGAATATCGATGAATGACACAAAATCCATAGAGATTCATTTATAGTCACAAAATCAATATAGTTTAAATATTTCCATTATTTTAATATGCAGCTTACAGCTTTTAGAACATTCATCGTTCTTTTACCCTTCATGTCGTCTGGATTTAATCATTTTTTTATTATCACAGTCAGAGGTTTCGACTAACTTTAGGTCGTCTGTCCATCTGTCGTCGGTCCATCATCTGTCGTCGGTCGATCTGGCGGCGGACCGTCCAATGCAGCACTTACTGGAGCAGGTCCTCTACTCCAGAACTCATATGTTTCAACGGCAATCGGTTCTGCGAAATATGTGGCCTTACCCATGGCCTTAAAAACATGAGGTGAAAAAAATATTGGCGCTTTTGCTCTAAACAGTGCCGCTGAGAATTGAATATTTGATTATATGATATATTTAGTCTGTTATAGTAATTTAAACCCAAACTTGTTGAATAACCTTCAAAAGTGTTACAATGACGGTATGTCGCAAAAAAAACATCGTTAAATATGACCTTTACATATTTAATTTATGCGAGAAAAAGACTCGTCTATTAAAAAGGAGCTATCAATATAAATTCTTAACAAAATTGTTACGTGTCACTCCTGCTTCTTTAATACGTAGTACAAGTTGACTACCAGAGGTTGGGAAGTCAATTCTAAACAGAATTTATATCTACCCTTCCAGGTGAACCCACGACCAGAAAAAGCAGGCGGAAGCTGCGGGATTAACCACTATCCAAAAGTGAACGTCGAAAAGCGGATGATGATAACGTGTAAATTACATTCACATATTAAAATCATTCATAATTCAACACAATTATACGCTTCATTAAGTCCACTTTAACAAATTTTAACCGAATTACTCATTTAATTAGCAACTCGATCTATTAACATAGTAATTAAATATACTTGAGAACCCGTTAGTCAAAATTTTTATAATTTATTGTGTACATATACAAAGTTATCTAGAAATAGATATAATAACGTTCAATTCATCACAGAGCGGATAAGAACTCCAGAATAAGACTTTCTAGAATAACTATCTATGGCGATTATTTTGCTTAATAATAACGTAATTTTGATAAAAGATTTTTGTATTTGTACTAATTTACAACTCACTGTTGGTTAAAAGTCAGTTCTCACAACAATATTCGACTTAACGTACGCCCTAATTTCTTCTCAAGCGTATGTAATTATATTCCCCGGATCACTTGATTTGTAGTGCTCACTTAACAACTCCAATAACCCAAATCAGGGGCAATAACTATTCAATAAATATATACGGAAGTTGCTCTTTTACGTAACGTCTATCTTTGTATACACAATTTCATTAATTTTGGTAAAGTAAAATGTTTACATACGTTTATCCACCTATTAGTATGTATTACCTATAGTGTTGGGATTGGACAAGTGTATGTGTCGTTGTAGCGTTCTGTGTGCAAATAAAACATATTGGTCACATTGCTGCGCGCGCGCGTGTCCGGTTGTCGCTGCTTTCGACTCTATCAGGGTCAAGTGGGTAGAAATTCTACTCACCCACGGCTGGTAGGTGCGACTAAAACGTCGCACGCTTTTATAGCGGCTAGTTTACAGGTGAGACAGATTAACAGTAATTGGCGATAATGTCCTATATATTCAAGTTTTATTTTTTCGGTAAATCTCAGGCTATCAACAACTCTGACGCTGGGTATACACATAAGCAAAAGAGGACGGGAAAGTTTAGACTAGACAACACATATAGTTTTTTTATCGTCTATCCAAAGGTTGTCTGGAAGAAACCGCCTATATGTAAGCTACTTTATTATAGTATCTCTGTATTTTTATTATGCAATATAGAGTAACTGTATTGAATTTTTTTTTGGAAGATGTATACCAGTACATTATCCAGCCCACCTACTGGCAAGGAATACTATCACCCTCTGCTGCTGCTTCCCTTTTCAGATCAACGGTCCATCTTTCCCATGTCCTCGGTGCATCTTTTTTTCTGATCAAATTACCTATATCTTTCAAGGAATATACAGCCAAAACCCTCCATTGCTCGCTGAGCAAGATACCTAAGTATAGTTACTATCTAGAGTCTATTACTAAATCTGTCTCAAGGAACTCCAGTTACCGAGCCAAGTTGGACTTACATAACATCACGCAACAACCGGACTATAATCACTATCAAACTGTATCAGTGCACCCAGCAACGTAAATTGTTATCTAATTGTACTAACAATCCGAATCTTGATTAAATAATTGTACTGGGTGAATAGAATGACCGCCTCGTTATGGTGTCGATTAGGGCTGAGGCGACATTTCGGAATAAACATTTATTTGATGTAAACGATTCGACCCTAATCATCACCTTAGGCGGAATCTTCTAAGGGGTCAGGTCAGGAAGACCTAACGACACTTCGACTGTTTAGGATCTTTTGTACCAAACCCCTGTCTACAAACGGTGGCCCCAGCCCATTAGGTGGACTTACATACGAATTAGAATCGACGTGCGGCCATATGAGTAAAAAATCCAATACCAGTAATTACAGAATGAAATGACGAGTTGACAACCCTATGAAAATAGGTATTTTTTTACTCTGTTAGGAAACTGTACCTCTGTAGGCTTTTTACTACTGCTACGAAATGTAATTTCCCTGTTCGAAGCCAGATACGCGCGCTGTCCGATACAAAACACGCGATTTGTCACAAGTCCACTCTGTAATGACGTTCAAGAACTTATTTTATTCCACTCCATTTGACTCATATAAAGTAACCTTGAAAGTATGCTAGGATTAATCAATTTTTAATCAATCAACTGTTTACAGTCATTATATTGACTTGTTGTTATCCAAGCTTTAATAAGCGGTTACATTTGCACGTGCGGTTAAAAAAGGAAATAGTTAGCCCTGAATGAACCAAGCAATACATGGATTGCTTACTAATGTCACTGTCAAAATTGGCTTGACACACACAAAGTTAGAGGATAGAAATGGAACAGTGTAATGTAAGGCACAACAACATCAAAAGTCTCAAATGCGAACAAGTGAATTTTTATCTAATCGAAAACTAGGCTTTTCTTATGTGGTATGCTAATTAAACAAGAACCAATTTTGTACAAATTTGTACAAATGGTGGACCGAGTTTTCTATCCACTGCGGAAATCGTGCCCACGACCTCTGTCGCTCGAGGTATCCTACGACCAGGACACTAATCCATCAAGGTGGTCAAGGGAAAGTAATCAATAATACATTTTACACATAAGTGTTATCTTATCTTATAATAGGGGGCCAGGTATACCCGGCGACACGTCGACCCTGTGGGATCTTTTGTGTCAGCCTCTCTGTCTATGCTGTGCTTCCACCCCCCACAGTTCGCTGCATAAAATCGATTATGCAGCTAAGGGGCAGAAGCCTGTAGTCCTTGGGTTCTGGATAAGCCCCATCCAGGACATTCATTCGCCTTGCAGCCAGTGCATTGCATTCACACAGCAGGTGCCTCACCGTTTCGCTGTCCTCTCCACATTAGTGTTAAGTACATGTATATCTCAAGACAAATGAAAATTACGTAAAACTGGTGCGTGGGATGAGTGTCGTTTCTTAACGTAGTAATTGGTATTTAGTATCTGCCTACGTTCTGCAGTGGACGTCAACAGTTTATGATACAAAATGCCAGTACTGTCGTCTTTCTCCCCGTTCTACCTATCTTATCTTATCTTCTTAGGGGGCCAGGAAGACCTGGCGACACTTCGACCCTTCAGGATCTTTTGTGCCAAACCCCTGTCCACGGTGCCCCAAGCCGATTTAGTGGACTTCACATACGCCTTAGAAATTCTTCTTTAGCATATGCGGGTTTCCTCACGATGTTTTCCTTCACTGAAAAGCCAGTGGTATTATAAATAAACCGTACTTAAGTTTTTGAAAAACCCATTGGTACCGGCAGGGTTTGAACCCACGACCTCAAGAACCCGTTCTACCTAAGTGAAATGGTTCAGCAACTCACTGATAATGCATTGTTACGACAATGAGGTCATCGGTCTGCTTTCCTAACAAGTGGTGCGTGTTGGGTTCCGTTGTGTGCGACAGGTCAGTTATTAATGTATTGCTGCAGCAATACACCAAACGCAGCTGATAATGCTTAGCTATTGATATCTATAACTATTTTATTTTGTGTGTCTGTCATGATGCCACTCTACCGCAGCTTAATTTTTAAATTTAACGTAGAAACTGGTCGCTCTCTGCCATGTATTCTAAAGGTCGAGTTAACGCCAGCCATGTATAAAACAAATGAGAACCAAAATGTAAACAATACAATGGGACCGATTCTGAAGGCACAACGTTTAAATTTGACAGCGCTAAAATTGGTTTCGTCTTTATCCTCATAATAGTGACAAGGATAGCAACAGTTTTAGTGCTGTCAAATTTTAACATTGTGCCTTCAGAATCGAGCCCAATGTCGACTTAGCCTAGAGTTTTCTATATACCAAAAGGTTGAAATACATGAGTATGTATGAGTTTGAGTATTTACTCATACTTGCTTACTCATTACCTTACATTATTTTACTCCTACACTGACAAAAAAAAACAATTGTTGAGTTGAACCAGATGTTATTAACCGTGAACAGTTATCTTAACTTCATAAGAGTTAAGCACCAAGATCTTGTTCCCTTGAACTAACTCTTGTCGCCTTGCACTGACTGAACTTGTTAACTTGATCACGATCTTGTTTAAAACGATCAAAAAAAAAAAGAAAAAGAAAAAAAGTACGAAAAGTGCGAAAAGTGGGCGAAAGAAAGCCACTTTGCGACATTAGATTGCGCAAAGTGGCGATACATCGTCTCTGCCTACCCCTCTGGGACCAAGGCGTGAGAATTGTGTATGTATGTATAAAAATAATTACTTTAGTTAACACTAACATACAGCTACCAAGACAAAATATAACTTAGTTGACCACAACTGTACAATAAAAAGAAAAAATCATGGTTCATTAGACCAAATTACTCTATCTCTTACAGTTTCTGGATACATCCTGGTTACTTAAATAACGTAATATTCACGTTTTACATTTTAGTAACTTTTCTTATTGCCCACGAAAATGTTAGATGCTGAAACTACTTATGATGAACCTTCGAAAAAAAAAACAAAAGTGGACGTTAGTAGGTGAATAATACAAACAATAAAGAGTGTAATAAATTAAACCAACACTTTCATTTTCTCACCCAATGGCCAGCAACTAACAGCAATTATGTTTTATCTCCCACGAGATTGTATTACGCTAAAAGAGTATAAGTGATCATGAAAACCAACAACCGTAAAGGCATATTATTACTAACGTCTGTTGCAACAGAGTTGGCATACGAAAAGAAACTACTACTACTCATTTCGTCGCTGAAGTTCTAACCAAACTGAAAACTTTATAAGTGAGCAAAAAATCTCAATTTTTAAAACAAAACTGTATTTATTTCAAAAACAAAATACAATTCAATTTTGGACCTTCGGACTAAGGGTACTTTTGTACTCGGTACCAACAAAAACAGAGCTGGAGGAGATCTTCTATCTCTCTACTTCCTCCATCCCTCCATCCCTCCCATCCCCTTTCTTTTAGTACTATGTAGTTCATAACAATTTGGATACTTTTTCTATAATCTCTGTTTCTCTTAATAACATAAAATAGAAAATCAATTTTAAAATGCAACGTCTTCACCTTTTAACTCCAGATTTTAATGCTGTTTCGACTAAGACTGTGTCTAATTGTGAACTTACTGTGCTCGAGAACACTTAGGCTATTGACAATCGAAGGTCGTACGTGCTGAAATACAATTTTAAGAATAAAAACGATTTTGCCCGTCACGCCAAGTAACCTCCCCAGAACTATATATTGATGTATACGCAATCAAGACTCTGATATATTTAACTTAAATATAGTAAATACGTATAGATTGACGCTCGGTTGGTCTGCCCGTTAGGACAGCCGTTACTCACCGCTACGTATAGGCTCGTTGTTTAAACGCTGCCGATTGACGATGACTGGTATCTACTACTAGGCGTTTTAGTAGATTGGATACTAGATCGTGCCTATGGCTTTGATTGCGTACGTACTAGTCATAGTAAGTACAATTATGTATATAGCGCAGTGTTGAAGACTGTAAACTTTAGTCTTCAGTTCAGTTCTCCTTAAGGATGTAAGACTTAGGCATAAATCCAGTTGATAAGCAGCAAGCTGGAACATCGTCTGTACGTTAAACGTGTAATACTGCGGTGGCGATGGACTTCGCTTCGTAGGTCGATGCGCAGTAAGTACATAATATCTTCTTTTTGATTCTGTCTAAGCTACTATCAGATATGTCTTTAGCTACCGAACAATGGCTGTATATGTTTTCAACCTGATTCGGCTAATAGAGTGCGTCCTACCCGTAATGACCTACGGCGCCGAACGTCAACACTGACAGTGGGACTACCTAGTCCAAAAACTCAAAGTCACTCAGTGGGCTATGGAAACAGGTATGTTCGGAGTTTCTTTAAGGGACAGGATCCGAAATGAAATGATCCACCAGAGAAGTAAAGACTTCGACATTGCTCAAAAAGTTAGTACATTGAAGTGGCTGTGGGCTGCTCACATCTGTCGGGGAACCGATTACCGTTGGGGTAAACGAGTTCTCGAGTGGAGACCGCGACTAGGCAAGCATAGTGTGGGACGCCCGTTGGCTAGATGGAGCAACGATCTGCATAGGGCGACAGGCAGTGACTGGATGAGAAGAACTGAGGATCGGGTTCAGTGGCGCGCCTTGGGAGAGGCCTATGTCCAGCAGTGGCCTTTTGCAGGCTGATGATGAAGTTACAATTAGTAGACCCATGGCCCTATTTCTATCTAATAACAACGATCAAAGTCTGATTACTATCTGTCTATAACTATTCCAACACAAATTGTATACGAAAACAAACGCATTTGCGTCTCAAATAGATAATAGATGGTGTAAAATAAATTTGTTTTTGCTGTTAATGCCCCAGAGCATACTCGTATGTATATTTTGTTTCCGAGACGCATGACGTTTTTATATGCCATTTCATTTTGAATCGAATATGCTATTCTTGATCGTCGGGTGTATATATTGTTTAATTCAAGATGGCAACACCAGCTACTTTTCAAGAGGGGTGAGCGCGGGATGAGGGGAGTATTCACACGTATGCATCTTAGTGTACGTATACACACATTGATGATTAACGTGTACAATGAAATAGGGGACTTGGTTGAGGTAGTTGCCTGTCCGGTGCTATCCAGACGAGTCACGGGTATGTGGTCCCGGCTTCCCGAGTTATCGCTACTACAATCCCACTATCCTTCCGTAATAGCGGTATCCCTTATCTACCCTATACTCCCCCATCTCCTGTTTCTCTCGCCCCGATCCCTGTCCCATCCGCCAATTCAAGGTCTGCCGTGCCGATGGATGCGTGCAGGGGCTAGCCTGGTCGTAAGCGTGCCGATATCCCGGAGCTGGGTGAACTCCGGGCACTATTAGCCTTACCGAATCATGCGGGGCTCTGTTGAGGTGGACAATTATTTCCCTAGCTAATCGTGGACCTCAACAAGGCAGCGATGTTGTTCGCAACACATCACGCCAAGAGGTATCACGGGGCGAAAAGTGGGACAACGAAAGCCACTTTGCGACATTAGATTGCGCAAAGTGGCGATACATCGTTTCTGCCTGCCCCTCTGGGACCAAGGCGTGAGCATTATGTATGTAATGAAATGCAAGCGATTTAGATAAAAGAGTGGGTTGTGCTGTCGTGAATTGAATCTACGCTTATTCATTACACAAAAACGTTAACGAACACTTATTATACACGAACTTTCGAGTATCCGTTCCTAAGTCTGGGAAAAGCAATAAGTTCTGAAGACGCAGCGGAAAGGGCTCGAAAGTACCAGCGAGCTGCGCACACGCAGTAGAAAGTGGCCTCATTGTGCCACTGGTATTGCAACGCCGACTGCATTCTATGTCTATATGCAGTTTACCAGCCTGTCACTTTTTGCTCAAATTAAGTTGCAGAATTGTTTTTTGACATTACTTAGGACGGAAAGGATTCTAAAATCCGACAATTAATTCGATGCTGTGAATTGACGTTTCAAGGGTTGAAAGTTTTTGCAGACTTTTATATAGTGATACACCTCAATAATCGAAATTATTATAGGGTAGTGATTTCCCCGCCGAATTGTCCACGTGTACGTCACGTTACGCTATTTACGTCTCGGTAACATATACATGAAAGGGTCACCAGCAGCAAAAATAGGTTTGTATTACCAAGTAAACTTTGCGGTCCACTTAGGAACACCATCTATTGTGTATTTTGTTTTCGAGACGCAAATGCGTTTGTTTTCATAGGACTATTAATCTGGAATGAAATATAGATATATTTCTAGCATATTTTAGTACTGAATAAAATATAATAGGAAATATAATTAATGCAAGTTTTAGTTTGAACCATAAACAACATAAATAATAAAGCGATTTGTGACACTGGCAATCAAATAATCGAGTCGCATCATCAAAAAAATACTATCTGTAAATATTTATATATCAAAAATTCTGTCATCCTTTAAAACTAAACTAAAAGAGCACTATCTGTCTCACTCAGTATAATATGATATGTATGTATTTATGTATATTTATTATTATTTACTATAAATATGTATTTACTATATGTAATATGTATGTATACTATATATATATGTGTGTAAAGTAGTTTCAGTATTTAGTTATTATGTAGTATATTATGCACTTTTTGCCCCCTCGCTCTTAGTGCCTTGTCTCACACCCTGTAAGGTTGGCTGGAAGAGATCTCTTTTAGAGATAAGCTCGCCTTTGTACACAAAATTTGTAACTGTATTTACTTATAAAATTTGTGCAATAAAGAATATCATATCATATCATAAATTTATAGGTTTTGTTATGCCTTGCGACGTGCCCCTGAACTAGTCTGATCACATCGGTCTGAAATATCGATACATTCCGTTGTTTCAATACATTACTATTTTAGATGACAACATATACCTCCCGCCGCTTGATCGATTTATTGAACAACAAAGAGTGTTTTCTTCATATAAGTATATAGTTACTTAAAAAACACCTTTATAAAGTGCAGTGCCTCAAAATAAGACATGGCTTAAAGGTCTTGTAACCAAGCCAAAAAATCTTTAAAAAAACATCATAAGTGTCAAAAATATAACTTTAACAGATATTAACGTTGGGGAGGCCGTTGTAGGCCTGATTGAAGTTTTATAATGTACATTGTAACCGCTTACAAATATAACAACAGAAGTTGATCCCAACTTGTACAATGTTGGTCTACCCGTGGTGAGAATCGAACCAATGAGCTCTAGTATTCGATTCTAACTACCACGCCACTAGACGGTTAATCTCAAAGAATTTTGGGTGTCTTCATTTATATAAGTTCTAAAGGTTGTCTGGAAGAAATCGCTTGTAGCGATAAGACCGCCTAGTTTGTAATTGAATTGAATTATGACTACGCGCAACTAGCGTACAGTACACATAGTAGAGTTTCAGATGTGTAATATTATGTATAATTTATATTTCACTTTTTACATGATAGTTAACATAACTTCAAGATAATTGCTTCATATTCTTAATCCACATCTCATTATTTTTACCTATCAAAGAGTTATAGTAGAGTCATTTCATCGCGTTTTACAAAGTATCCTAAAGTCTAGAATTTTCACTAGTACACCAAGTTCATCAAAATCACTGAAGCCATTATGGCGTGATTGACATATTCCATTATTATTGTCATAGCCTATCGACGTCCACTGTTGGGCATAAGCCTAAGCGCCGCCACACCCCGTCCTCAGCCCTTCGCATCCAGCCGCTTCTGGCCTCTTTAGTCGGTCCAAAACTGACTGCCAAAATGTCTGTCACTTGTGCGACAGATGGCGAATTTTGTTTGGTAATCCTTTGGCAGTCGGTAACCTTAGTTATATCTCCTCATTGCGGATCATATCTGTTATGTATAGGACAATCAAACGCCGAGATACCATGCAGACTGAATGTTTTATTGCACGCGGCGCAGCACGTGACATTTTCTTAGACTACCTGTGACTATCATTATTATTTATAAATCACAATATCCTTCAAAGAAACTCCGAGCATATATCCCTAATATAAGATCTCTATCTTATATTTATTTATTAACAATCTTATAATCAAGTAGCGAAAGTGAAAGAAGCTGATGCAAATATTTAGTAAAGCAAGGCGACTGAAATGATTATTTCACATGAGCTTTCTCAAGCTTTTGCCAGTATCAATAACTAGTGTTTAGCACCCGTGGAATGTATTTATGTTTGTCTGCACAAAGGCAAAATTTAAAGATATGGACATATTAACTTAAATCCCAAAGAAGTGCGTTTAATCTATTCAAACCACTCCATCATCAATCTTATCCTAACTATCTTTAATCAATCCGTCTGCAACTAACTTAACAATAGTTAACAGCATTGTTAACGCAGTGTTAACGACCCCTGGATAACGACGTCAACTAATGACGAGTAAAGCCGAATGACGAGCGAGTGTCATGACGAAACGCTGCTTTCTCCGCGAGAAAGTAATCGGCCGTGATGTTCGGCGGCCATCTTGGTTTTTTTGGTGTAAGGTTGCTGCAGGGCATTCGGTAGAATTGTCTCTTATTGTTGAGTTATACATCAAAAACTCCTATAGGTAATTTCGTTATTAGCGTCCATCCGTCTGTCTGTTACAGTCTTGTAACTCTTATAATTATAGTTTTATGGAAATGACAAGGAGAGTATAGCTAGCTAACAACACCGCATCGAGAAACTAGAAAAAAAAATACATAACGTTAGTTTGGTTGCTTCTAAATAACCAACGTCCTAAAATTAACACTCATATTTAGATGATGTTTCGAGGAAGGTTTGAGTACATAAATCATCAACTAATGAGAAAAGGGAGCTAAGCAGTACGATTTTAGAGAATAGGCCGAAGAATTATTGGCCGAGCCTATGTTGGTCTATCAAATATTTGAAATATTTTATATGAGTAGTATAATATTAACCCAAATTGTAAGAAATCCTCTGTCGAGCCACGAAATATATGTAAATCAGTGTGATATCGAAATTTCTCAAGGCCCATTGCGTCGCGACTATCACTAACATTATCTCATTTTGAGTGAGAAATGATACAAGATCCAGTGCTATTGTGACATTTTCACAACAGAAACAGACTAAGGACAGTAAGGACCTTTGGGTTGGGGCCTCAAATAGTCGAAATGGAAGGCATTTCTTGTCGGTTTAATGTAAGGTATTTCACTCTTTAATAGACATTTAAAAAGACATAATTAATACTTTAGCTCGTCTTTATTTTTAAAATCGACTTTACTATTAAAAGCAATATTTAAAGTGACAATTATTAACACCTTAGCCTTGCAGCCAATGCAGTGAGACATGTATGAAGTGATTTCAGTGAATTTCTATTCCTAATGAAATCTTTAAGAAATTTCGAACCAAGCTCTTAACTAATTAGATTTAGTCTAGGCTAGAGATTTCTGATTAAGTTTTTTTTTATTTGTTTGGGAATATATACATACACATACACACTTGTCTACTCCCAAGCATGGATTTTCTTCTGTAAGATGAGATTTAGACAACGATAGAACAATCGCAAATCTACATACAGACCGGAACCAATTTGTACGATTTGTACAAAGTTGTCTGTCCCTGGTGGGTATCGAACCCACGACCTCTGACGAAAGAGACGGTCATAACACACCCTGTAAGGTTGGCTGGAAGAGATCTCTTTTAGAGATAAGTTCACCTTTGTACACACCATTCATTACTGTATTTAGTTTTAAGATGTGTAATAAAGAAAACAACAACATAAATAAATAATAATAAATTGTGACGATTGGTGTCACATTATCTTGTGGAGAAGTTAAAATTTCTTAGTCAACCGACTATCTAAGCGAGCTTGAGGCTCAAACTTCCTTAATTCCTCTCTGTACTACCTTGTTAAACCGCTGACAAGCTGTCTGTGCTTACCTGAAATATAAAAAAAACATGTTAAATTATATGCATAAAAAATTGTCTTGACAGTTTTAGAATTGCTATCGTAAACAGTGTTCATGGGCGATGGTGACCATTTACCACCCAGCGGTGGTGTTTTATGTGAAAATGTTACCGCTTATGAAATAAGCTTGACAATATGTTGGGACATTTACACTTTAACACTAATAAAACAAAGAAGAACCTACTTACTATCTTTAGTGATATACCGATATTTAATTGTTGAAACTCTCATTCTTTCTAGTATGACGTCAATATCTTACGACTAATCAATACACTTAATAATTGACTTTTTAACTTGATGTATTAACGAAGGTAGAGAAAGGTATATTACTTTGGTTTGGACGTTTAGAGCGTATGAGTGAAAGAAGAGTGACAAAAGAGATTTACAGCGCGAATGTGGAAGGAACTACAGCTAGAGGTCGTCTAGGAGGACGTTCAAGGATAAAATTGATAGCGTCCTCAAAAAAGCTGAGGTCCGCAGTGAGAAGAATATAAGGAGGTGCATGAAAAGGTTGATGAATGTGAGTGAGGCTAGTGAGGTGTGACAGGATCGCGCAAAGTGCCGTCGTCGTCTACCTACCCCTCTTATGAATGTATGATATTTTTCTGACATTATATCACTGCTATTAATTAGTATAAATGGCTGAATGCTATTAATATAATTAACCCAGGTGGAAATATTCACACATTAAAAATCACTTTGATCGTAATGTGCGTGCGTTTTGTATAATTAAAATACAATATGGTTCCTCATTGCATAATAATGATTAGTTAATGAATGAAATTACATCACGTTAGGTCTGTAGTCTCTCAGCTGATATCGATGGTAATTGTAATGTATACCTATTCATAAACCCAGAATATCCATAATTTTATTTTTGTTTATTTGGAAACCCATCAGCTTTTTAACAATAAGAATCTTAAACTAAACTATATTACTTATAAGTGCTATTAATAGGTTAGGAAAAGGACAGTTACAGAAAATCTAATAACTGGTAATAGACGAGGTACTAATTTATAATAATAATAACTCGAAGGAAGAAAGAAAGCGTTACATCAGATATTAGCCATAATAGTAATAAATATTTATACATTTGGGCCCAATTCCAAAGACACACATTTAAAATTTGACAGCACTAAAATTAGTTTCGTTTTTATCATCATAATACTGTGTGACAAGGATAGCAACTGTTTTAATGCTGTCAAATTTTAACCTTGTGACTTCAGAATCGGGCCCATAATGTAGTCAAATTTTAAAGTTTAAAAAGTAAATGTAATAAAATATTGATTAGTACTCATGTACGAGATTGTGTGAACATGTGTGTGCAATCTCTAGTGCAATCCCTTAGTCCCTTTGACACCCACGGGAAGATTTAAGCTATGATCATTTGGAAAATTGGAATTCAAACTCATGTAAACCTGTACACGTCCACTACTGGACATAGGTCTTCCAAAATGAACGCCACTGACCCGGATTTCCCACAGCCATAGCTATATTTTTACCGGTTCGATGGTTCAGAAGATGAACTCTAACGAACTTCCAAAAATCGTATAATTACATTACCAACGGCAGCTAAATAATCGATTCACATGCTTGCCTTTTTCCAACGAAATTCGCAAGGGCCTACTTTGTCCAGTCTCAGTTTCTCTGCCCACCTATGGAATCCACTTTCACCTGCCACGCCCACTGTATGAGGTTCCTTGTTGACTCAAACCAACTTGTTTGCACGGGTGTACGGTGGCGGTCTACCAATATATCAATCTATATAATCCTAGTGTACATATTAGAAATTTCACGTTTGTATATCCGAATATATCATATTTCACAAAAATATACCTATAAAGACATATTAGCTATAGTTAAGACAACGCCGTCCCTTGACCGTTTTTGGAGGTCATGGCTTCGACACCCACTAGGGACAGACAGCTTTGTGTGGCTCCCGGTCTGGATGTTATCAAAGATAATATATACTAGAGATGTTATGTATGTACCACCGAGGCACCACACTGTGACGTGTTCGTGGACGGCATGGAACGGCTGATGAATGACGGAATGTAAGGGAATGCTAGAGAGAGGAATGCCTGTTTCGTCTATAGCATAAAAGTTATTGTAACGCAATGGAATAATAATATGTAATGTTTCTATACTTTAAATAAATAAATAAATGTCTAAATAAATGTATATAAACGCTTTATTGTACCAAAATTAACAATAACAAAATAAGAATAAAACTGTGTACAAAGGCGGACTTATCCCACTTAGGGATCTCTTCAAGTCAACCTTATAGTAAAGGAAAGGATAATGCGTTTAGTATCAAACTTTTAAAGAGAAACTTACTGCATATGTACTTATAACATATTTGCATATATAACTTACATAAAAATAAACGATACATTACAATATATACATAGACCATACACGAATAAGTAAATAATACAAATATCTATATACTTATTGTATATACATAAACCCATATACATGTACAATTGTACAAGTAGCTTCCGGTCTGGATGTTATATTTGTGTTCTGTTCTTTCCTGTTCTAACTCCCATTGTACTGGAAAAAACTTAGTTTAGTAGAAGACAAGTGTATTTATGTTATATATTTGATGAAATATAAATTACTAGCTGTTGCCCGCGACTTCGTCCGCGTGGACAACTTAACATCACAAATTATTATGTACTCGTATGTCCCGTATGAATGGGTTGTTTTTTCGAGATAAAAACTATCCTATGTCCTATTCCAGGACCTAACCTATATGTGTGTCAAGTTTCATCACGATCTGTAAAGTGGTTGAAGCGTGATTGAGTAACAAACATCCAAATATCCAAACTTTGGCATTTATAATACTAGTAGGATAATTGATGAAATATAAATTATTATTACTTATATTATCCCTTCCTGAGAGCCTTAACCCGTAATGCTAAACTTCCTCGGAATGGCACGACGCGGGCCGCAGTATAGTCCTAGATCTGTCACTGAGGCCCCCGTGATGGCCCCCGTGATTTGACTTTTGAGTTTATTTTAAATGCAACCGTTGTAATAAGTAAACCATTTTAAAATATTACCAAAGCTGCCATTATTCATTTATGTAGGACCGAGTGTGATGGAGTTCATTGGCCAAGACTTACATTCAACAGTGGACATCAAAGCTGATGGTTACGAAGCCAGCAAACTGTTGCGAAGTCGAAAAAGTCAACAACACATTACGAAGCAATAAGATAACCTACGATTAAAGTTAAACAGTAATGCAACGAGTGTCATTGCATGCCTGCAAGTCATTGCACTGCTTCCCACGGCCGCTAGACTAGGCGTCACGCCCGACCGCGCTCGCTTTGAACACGAGGCATGTGCTTCTGCAAGATTCAGTTTAATTGCAGTCTGGTTAAGTAATTGTTGAAGTTTGCTTTTGAAATATTGCTGATGGAAAGTCAAAATGCATTGATTAGTTGAGTTTTAGTGTTCCGTATACGACGGGTTCAAACGGAGCCCTATTACTGAGTCAACTCTGTCTGTCAGTTTGTATGTCTGTGAGAGGATTTTAGCTCAGAACTGAATATATATTTGGATTTTCAGTATATGTATTGCTGTGACCAGGGCGTGAGCATTATGTATTGCTTTAATGATGCGAAAAATAAATGATGAAATATTTTTTTAGATGGACGTCTGGGATAATTTATCATTGTTAAGAGCTGTTTTTTGTTATTATAGAATTTGGAGACCAGTTTTTTACGTTTTCGATGTTATATTAAGAGCGGTAATATTTATAGACACGAAATTTTTTCATTAAAGCAATAATATATTCTGAAAATGGCAGAACGTGTTCAGAGGAAAAATAATACGAAATTAAGCATTTAAAAATGGATATAAAAACTAAAGCACATAGTAGATTAGGAAAACCAATAGATTATAACTATATCAACAGCATAGCATCTCGTCGACCGTAAATATTAAATAGAGCACTAATGACCAGGTAAGCAAGGTCGTTAATTAACTGCAGTTTTACGTCAGCCTGATGCAATGTTTGACGTAACTGCATTTTTGTGCAATTTCGTTAAAGCAATGTTAAACTAGTTAATGATACGTAAAGTAGGTAGGAAGATTCGGCGGCAATCGTATAAATCATACTATTTGTAATAAAATATACAACTGTGGTAGTGACAATCCAATTATTTATTGAATAATATTAATCTTGATAAGACACTCGACTTAATTAATTATGACAGATGACCTGATAATAGGTAGCTGATATCAACTAGACGCTGTAAGAGGAGCGGGAAGGGATACGGTATAAACCTTCCCCTTCCGCCTGTGCCTGACATAATAACGGCATGAGAGCGGGCTTGACTTCATAGAATTATCTGCAGCTTCCTTAGTTAAAACTTAATTAATAAATTAACCTAATTACTTTTTCTCAGGCATCTTCTACCTTAAAAATCGCTTGAAGCGATAAGACCGCCAAAATTATAACAGCTGACAGTGACGGGATGAGAAGAACCGAGGATTAGATTCAGTGACGTGCCTTGGGAGAGGCCTTTGTCTAACAGTGGACCCTTGCAGGCTGATGATGATGACATGGGAAGGTCTGCGACTGTCAGAAACTACCTGACAATACGAGACCTAGTATGTCCAGTGGTGGACTTTTCAGGCTGATGATTAAACGACCCATTTTAAAGTCTACGGTCAGCCTAATCCAATTTGTCAGTCACCCAAGGTCGTAACTGCAACCTACATAACGTACAAAGACACCCGGAAACGACTGTTTAATTAATACGGACATGAGGACAGACGTGCATGCAAATACTTTCTATACAAATAATGAATTTAACTTGTTGACCTTAGTGCGCGAGTGGGATAGAAAAAATGTCAGTGATTAAGGTCGAACTTTGGTGTTTTGGTCGTAAATTAAGTGCTAGGGTCGCGTTATTAAGACGTTTAGTTTGTTAAGATATAATCTACACTAAATAAAAAAGAGGTAAAGTTTGTGAGTTTGCTCGAGGCGTATACGTAAGTAACTATCGAATTTGAGAATTTCTTTGTGAAAATTTCTTTTAAAATGTAATGGTATGAAAAGATTCGTCATCGTAAACGCAATTTTTGCTTGGATTGTACCAGTGTAAGAAACAGTATGGGCATTAATTGAATACAGAATCCGGTCAATATTACAGAAATGACACCTCAATATGTTTTTAAACAATTAAACATAATTTTCTATGCAACAGTATGTTTTGTGGCATGGTTTGAAACGTAATGATAGCGACATGTTGAGGGAATGAATGTGAAAACTGAAGAACCTCTTCAATACTCCACTGTATTAAAGACTTTTTCACCTTTCCAGCTCGAAAAGGGCGCTTGTGCATAAAAACTAGCAGCAAAATCGCTTTTTGCTGCGAGCGTGAATAAAAGTGATTAGAATTTATTTATTGGAATTTAAGTTTGTGAATAGTACTATTGCCCTTTTAAAAACGGAATATTTATAAATTATAGGCCCTAGCTGCTAAGGTGATAGACTGTTTTTTTTTTTAATAAAATCAAATAGCCGAATAGAACATTGTCGACAACCAATTCAACCCTCTATTGTATAGTTTGGAAATCGCTATGTTTGGTATTTTTTATCATAAACAAACTATATTAACAAACTGATATACCTCCTTTCTCTTTATAATATGCGATTACCAAATTAAAATTACTTCCTGCCTCATTTTCGCATAAGTAATTTAATCGATTTTGACCTTAAATGGTAGGTAACCTCGACTGATCGTTCGACCATTTTTAAATGCAAAAGGATCTCATATTTTTTTATAATATGTACTTCCCGATTACCTTAAAATCATAATGACATTGTCACAACACCTTGTTAGGTTGATTAATAAAACTTTTTCCGAAAAACAAATATGTATCTACGAGTACATTAAATTGGTTTGTAAATAGCGTTGGACTACGTTTAAAATGAGAGGTTAAATAATTATATTTGTCAGTCAGTTACGTTTTCATCACTGTAACTTCTAATAACTGTGATGAAAACGTAACTGACAAATATAATTATTTATTATTAAGCACGTCCATGGGATATTCATAACGTCAGATGATGATTGAGAGTCTCAAATTGAGTACCATCACTACAAAATTATTTGTTCTAGAATTTTGTATAGACTACATAGAATAAAAATGTATATAGTCGTGTTTTAGTTTTTAATACTTATTTTTATTTGTAATTTTTTTAACAGAACGTCTTATTTTCCAACAGTCCCCAAAAGAAACTTTTGTTTCTCTTTTTGCAAACTTTTTTGCCCAATGTACCTCATGATGCATTAAAGCAGAAACAATGTTTATTTTATGGTGGAGTTCGATAAAGTCTTATGTTCAGCAGTGGCCGACTCACGGTTGATAATGACGTACCTCGTATTTTGAAGTTTTTTTTTGTATTTATACACAATATGACGTCACACGACAGCCATATGTTTTTTTAAATTTTTGCGGCTACATACATAATGCTCACGCATGGTCTCAGAAGGGTAGGCAGAGACAATGGATCGCCACTTTGCGCGATCCTGACACACCTCACTAGCCTCACTCACATTCATCAACCTTTTCATGCACCTCCTTTTATTCTTCTCACTGCGAACCCCAGCCTTTTTGAGGACGTTACTAATTTGATCCTTGAATGTCCTCCTAGGACGACCTCTAGCTGTTGTTCCTTCCACATTCGCACTGTATATTACTTTTGTCACTCTTCTTTCACTTTTTGCGGTTAATACTCAGGAAATAAAGAGGAATCCAATGACACCTCGTTTGAAGACATCTGCCTGGTACTTTAGACTCTACCAAGAATACCATACCCACATATATACATACCCACATATATACATAGACAGCTATAGTTATACATAACCCTCTTTTCGGCTCCGCCGTAATCGGTTGAAATACATCATTATCATCAGGTTATTTTTGTCTCCACTGCAGGAGCACAACCCTCTCTCATCTGCCGGAGACAGACGGAGGATTTGGCCTACACTCCCCGCGATGGCCAGACGGGTTGGGGAGGCCTGATTGATGTCTTATAATGTATTCCCTTAATCGCCTTATACGACATCCACAGGAAGAGTCGGAGTGGTCCTATTCTACCCTACCGGAAACCACACGGCACACAATACATATAGGTAGAAAAATCAGCGACATTAGGCGACATTCATATAAGTCATCACATTCACTCATTGTTTTATTTATATAATATATATAACAATTGTTATGACACAATACACATAGTTATATAACAAATGTATGTCAGGTACTACAGGTAACAATGAAAGAAAAAACAAAAGTTAAGTGACGATGGATCATATATTTCTAGGGTAGTGATTCCAATTCAATCTTCATGGGTGCATCTGAATGCACATTGCGGGCATCAGGTGCTTGGTGGTATGCGATTACGATTTACATTGAGGCAGAACCCTATCTCTTTATCATCAGTCGGACTTTTCATGGCAAAAATATAACTTGCATAGTGTTGGTATTATCACTGGGGTGTCGTTTAAATTTTTTTAACGACTCCAACGATAACTAGTGCTTGGTAATATAATGCTAATAATACGGTAGGTAGGTACTTAAAAAAAAGTTTAACCCTAAGTCTCTTGCACTGTTAACAAAATGGATGGATGGATGTTTTTTGGAAATAGACTTATTTTATTTATTAATAAGTCGATGTGATCATTTTTACATAGAAATATGTATTTCTTGAAAGAAAACAATTATCATCATAAACAGGTTATTTTTGTCTCCACTGCAGGAGACAGACGGAGGCTTTGGTTTGATTAATGTTTTATAATGTATTCCCTTAGTCGCCTTGTAGGACATCAATGAAAAGAAAACAATGCCAAACTTTAATTTTCACAACATTAGTCTTTTTATCGATATCTATAGAAAAATAAATATGGCTTCAAGCACAATGAATGTCCTATTTTTGCCATGTTAAGTTTAGACTTCGCTTACTCAGTCACCTGGAGAAGGAGGAAGAACATATGCAATTGAAGAGAACGTACATAAACAATAGAGTGATCGAGAATGATCGAGCGTCATACATTTTACTGGAAGAATTTCATGGTAACGTAACTCTCAAACTATGATCACATCCTTATCAATGCTTTCTCTTTCAAACAAACGAACCAATCACGAGTAACCAATCAGAATCACTATGTTAATTATACCCTTAGTAATCTCACATTTATCTAATAGACAGACGAACAAACTAACCGAAAAATTAGAAAGTCGATAACATTGGATCGCGGTAACGTTGCGCGGACGCACCTACGCACACAACCAAAGCACACACACATGCACAGTCTCGTTTGACCTTTCATTGGAGATTGTGAAAGTATCTAAGTTGGGGTTTATAGTGTGATCATAGTGGAGATGCTTTTTGTTACTAGTGGTGTGAGTGACGAAGGATGCGACTGAGGCTGCAGCAGACGAAAGGAAAAAGAAAACCACCAAAACGAGTCCTGCTCCAGGAACGGTGATTTTTATTATTTGACACCAACTAACTGACAAGTTCTTTTTACAAAATTATAAAAATAATAAACTATCAAAGAGTTCGCAACATCCTCCCCCTCGTGCAGCAATGCACTAACTGATGCAGCTGACCAAGAGCAAGCCCTTAAGTGGCGAGCTTCACCAGTTTTTTCAGGGGACGGTGCAGCGTACCCCCTGCTGTGGCAACATCGACTACCCTGGTTACGCCATCTTTGCCTGGGTATCTTCTGACTATCCGACCTCGTGGCCATGTACCTCGCGGCAGAGACTCATCGACAATTATCACCACATCACCAATCTGCAGGTCCTGTCCAAGATTTCCTCTGGTTTGAACACGTGGCTGCATAGTTGGAAGAACTTCGCGCACCCAGCGGTTCCAAAAATGATCCGAGAGTCTCAAAGCTTTTCTCCATTCAGAGCGGCAAACTAAGTGGTGGTCATTTAAACTTGCAGGTACAGTTTGGTTCGATGAAGACCCGATGAGAAAATGGAAAGGGGTTAATGTTGTTGGGTCATCGGGATCCGTGGACACGTGAGTCAAAGGGCGTGAATTTACTATGGCTTCAGCTTCCGCTAGCACAGTTTTAATGGTTTCCTCTTTCGGAGCTCTTTCATTAAGCGTTGCCTTCAAGGCCACCTTGACAGTCCGCACTAAGCGCTCCCAACACCCTCCAAAACTCGGTGCTGCTGCTGGGATGAACCTCCAAGTTATCCCTTTATTGGCCGCAAATTCTTGAACGTCGGTAGCGTAAAACTCTTTCAGAATGCGGTTGGCTCCAACAAAACCAGTCCCATTGTCGGACAAAAGCGTGCTAGGTTTTCCCCGCCTGGCGATAAATCGTCTGAGACCCATAATTGCAGAATCAGCGGAAAGACTGTGCACCAATTCTAGGTGGAGGGCTCTTGACGTGAGGCATGTGAAAAGAGCCACATATCGTTTCTCGTGGCGGCGCCCAATGGTTACAGTGATGGGACCGAAGTAGTCAACGCCTGTGTAAGTAAATGGTCGTTGGTGGTGAGACAATCGGTCTCCTGTGACGGGATTCATTGGTAAAGTCTTTCGAATCCTGCAGAACAAACACTGCTTTGCTACGGTTCTAACCGTATCTCGGAGACTTAAAAGCCAAAATCTCTGTCGTATTTCAATAATCACCATCTCATGGTTTCGTGGCCTGCCCGTCGATGATGAAACTGGACTAACAAACGTACAACTGGGTGGCGACCGTCGAGCAAAAACTGGAAAACGTGTGTCAGTATCGATGCCCTCCACGGCTTTGATTCTTCCAGTTAAACGCAGTAGCTCGTCTTCTCCCAGTATGGGCGATAGTTTAACAAGTCGACTATGATGTGGGGTCGGCACTGAGTTAATGATACAAATGATATTCTTCAGAAAAGCTGTCCAGCTGTATTGACTGCAAAATGTGCCCTTCAGCGGCTTTGATATGATCGGCATTTAATGATGTTAGGGTAGTAGACGTTGTTAGACGGCGGGAATGAACAAATCCGCCATTTGAATTCGAATTTCGAATGAAGGCCAAAAAAATTACTAAAAGTTGCTACAGCTTGATATACCCGGGCTGTAGCACGTAATAATCGCAACTAAAGCGAGCGAAATTTGCCGTGACCGGAGTAGATAATAATAAGGCAACTAAAATAAGTCGCACCAATTCGTTCGGACGACACTTAAGCTCTTCGCGAACTGGTGCGACGCTCACTGGCTCTACCGGCCAGTCCTCTTGGGACTTTAAACGTTTTGTCAGATCTCCATAGATATCGGAGAGCGTCTGTCCTGCTCTCTGATTCGTACCTGCGGATACATTTAATATCCATGGCAATACGGCCCTCCCGGAAACAAAACACAACCTTCCGTAAAGGTTGTAGCAGGTCCGGACCAGACAGCAATAAACAGTTCAGACTAACTCCCTCATTTAATGCTGCGGTGTCATGAACAACGCGAAGTTTGCGCTTCGGAGGGTGGTATACACCAAAATGTGGAAGGTAAAAACGTGAACCTTCATAACCTTTCATGGCTTGACTGGCGTGATACGTTTCAGAAGCGCATTCTTCAGCATAACCTTTGGCAATCATATTAGCCATAAAGACATCGTGGGCTTTAGCGAAGTCGACATTCTTGGCCATGCGTCTTTCCAGGCTTAAAAAACGTGACTGCCTTGCCTGACTGTAGCTATCCGGAACAAACAGTATATCGTGACGCCATGGCATGCCTACCTCAAATCGACCACTAGATAAACGCCTTGATGTGGCTTCAAGAATGTCGACTGCGCGCTGATCTTCCTTACTATGTAGTGTTTCTGTCTTTAAAATTCCTAAAGAATCGAGTTTATATTGCTTTTTAATTAGGAACTCTAAATTATCGCCCTCAGATGTAGCCGTTAATGTGCTGTGATGTACGAAACCCATTAAGTTCGTTTTGCTAGAAGCAACGTCGTACAATGCCCATCCAAGTGCTGTTAAGCAGGCTACGGGTTCATTCCTTCCACCAACACGAACTTCATGTTTTATAGATAAATGCCAATGTTCGGCTCTAATTAATACAGTAGAGTTGGCATCTTCGTACAACAATACGTCAACGAGATCGACTAAATGTGAAAAAGATTCAATAGTTTCTCGTTGAATAGTTTGTGGGTGCAAAGACAAAGAATATATAGATCTTATATTAATGTTTTCACGCCTTAATTGTTTGTCTGAAAAAAGGTGTTGCAACTGTTGAGCCGAGCTAGACTCTGGTGATAAACCAAAACGAATGTGGTGATCTAGCTCACGCTCCAAAAAGCTAGATAATATTTCCAGCTTAGGACGTCCTGTGGTATCTTGTGTTGCAAAATCCGTCCACCTAATCTTTATAGTAGGGTTTAACTTTCCTAACACTGCGTGAAACAATTCTGGCGAGTATAAGTACTCTACCTGTTTTAACAACTTAATTGTGGAAATGGAGTTTTGTACCCGATTGGAGAGAGTTCCGAGTTCTTTATGATCGTTACCTAGACGTGGAAGGTTCTTTAAACTAGTAACCTCCCGGTACACGATGAGCTCGGGGCGCGCGAAGTTGCCTTCAAGTGCGCGCATGACTTCCTCCGGGTCCTCCGTCGACATCAGCAGCGCCGCGACGGCTTCACGCGCAGGCCCGCGAAGTGCGCTCTGTAGTCGAGTTATGTTCTCTAGAGGAGAACACATAGATTTTGTAACGTCGTAGACACGTTTAAAATGTAACCAGTGTAACGTGCTACCCGCAAAACCTAATAGTTCCAGTTTCTTGGAAGACGAGGCAAGAGCCTTCGCTGCTGCAGCGGTGTCGGCTTTAGTTTGTAAAAAAGTGTTCCTGTCTAGCTCCGTGGAAACGAGCGGGGGCGTGGCGCCGGCCGCCTCGGTAGCCTTGACGTTGATGAGATGGTGGGATGTGGATGCCCGTGTGGCTGTCGGTGGTGGTACCGAGAGACCATCACAATGACTTTCTACCCACCTGTTTGTTTTTTCTACGCTCACCCGGGTAGAGCTTCGGTGGCTCATACGGCTCCCCGCACGGCTGTCACCGGCGTCGGCGTCGATAGCAGCGAACTCAGCTTGCAGCTCGCATTCCTCGACCTGACTTTGAAGGGCTGCAAGTTCTTTCTCACGCTCAAAACGGCGGCGTAACGCAAGTGCCTCCAACGCTGCCTTTTGCGCTTTTACTGATGAGGAAGTGCGCCTTGTGTGGTTGGTTCGCTCACTGCCTTGCAGATCAGAGCGGCCGGGCTGCGACTCGTCGACACGAATAGGCTGGCAATTAGCAGACATGGCTTTACTCCGGGTAAACATTAATAAACAAACTGTAATCCAAAACACGATGAAGAATAAAAAAAATGAACAAAATGAAAAATAAAATGACAAATGTTATAACAAAATATGACGCTGGAAAAGTAGGTCGAAGGACCAAAATGTGAGTGACGAAGGATGCGACTGAGGCTGCAGCAGACGAAAGGAAAAAGAAAACCACCAAAACGAGTCCTGCTCCAGGAACGGTGATTTTTATTATTTGACACCAACTAACTGACAAGTTCTTTTTACAAAATTATAAAAATAATAAACTATCAAAGAGTTCGCAACAAGTGGGTTACAACATTATTAGCTCTAAAGTTACAAAACAGAAGTTTCAATCGTTTACAGCACTATACGTAATTTTAAATGTGGTCAGGTATTCCTTGGAAAACCAGTTGGAAATGCACTTGGCTTGCATTTTTTACTGAATATTATCCGATGGAAAACATCGTAAGACTCATTATTTACGGAATTTGTTTAATGATATCATAACATTCTATATTAAAATTTGATTTAAGCATGGAATGGGTTTGGTTTCCGGTAGAGTAGAATAGGACCACTCCAACTCTTCCTGTGGATGTCATACAAGGCGACTAAGGGAATACATTATAAAACATCAATCAGACCTCCCCAACCCGTCTGGCCAGCGCGGGGAGTGTAGGCCAAATCCTCCGTCTGTCTCCGGTATATGAGAGAGGGTTGTGCTCCTGCAGTGGAGAGAAAAATAACCTGATGATGATTGGGAGGGGTATATACATATTTTTTAGGTCATTGGTCCGTTTCTGACATACACAACACGTTTCAGAAGTCCCATTCCTCTCCTTAATGGTAGTTGATATTACGACTAATTAATATTGCCTGTCCAATAATATTTTATCCTTATATTCTTTAAAATAAGATGTTGATTTGTCCATATTTACTAAGTGTACATTTTATTTGGACAGCTAAAAGAATCGCTTTCGCTAATGCTTATCACTAAAGACTATATCTCTTACACTTACACTACATCTGGACATTAATGGGCAATGTCCACTAAATTGAGCTGTGTTTACTTCCATGCTCCGGAAGTGTGTTAATTGCCTTAATTCACGCTAATCCCTCCCAGGTGATTGACGTGTTTATTCGTAGTGAAAATTGTCTGTCACTGATAATGTGATTCATAGACAAATGAAGTGTTTGGTGTTAATTTGATTCGAGATAATGAAAGTCGGGTAACATCACAAGATTTTTTGACAGAAGCAAGCTTAAAGCATCTGGATCCAGAATGGAGACATATTTTCTTCTGAGGCAAAACATACTGTCATTTTTCTGTAGGACACACGCACACGTGCACACTTGTAAGTTATCGCTACGAAACACATACGTAACCAATCATAACCTAACTTACAGTCAGGTGATCTTGCAAAGCATGGCGATTCCCCTTCGTGTTGATTTAAGAAGCGAGCGTTCTACGCTTGTATCTACGATAGATAGACGCCAAACGCTTTTCAGAATATGTCGCCTGACCCTTTAGACAGTACAAAATGAATATGATGTTCGACGGAAATTATCCGAAATGCTAACGAAGTAGGCCTTCAGATCGTGTTCAAAATGCCCCTCTGATTTACAATTTTGTTTAAATTTTATAATGTTTTATTTTTTATTTCCACAGCATGCTAGATATTACTACTAAATCTTTTAACATTTTAAATGTAAATATGTTAAAAATATCCCTAACACATAATTAATGTGTTAAAAAAGAAAACGTCAACAAGAAATTATAATTTTTACAATATTAGTCAAAGACAATCAAATAAATCGTTTAAATATATTCAAATATCTCGCCTATCCAATCATTAATTTCTTTCTTCATATTGCACATAAAAAAAATGTACAAAGGTGGAAGTTGACTGGTATCTCTAGGGTTGCCATCCCCGTCCGGATTTGTAGTACGGTTTTTAATTAAAGTTTTCAATAAAAAGTAGCTATATAATAATTCAAACTATTTTTTTTACATTTTGTACTTGACAAGTCCGGGTTGTAAGCTCTAAAATCCGTGGTTTTCAGTCTCCAATGGTATTCTTTTTGCATAACTTGCCGTATGAATATAACTGAACACGTAATGAGATATATGATTTTACAGTCACCAAATAATACCAAGTTAAATAAAATTCTGTAATACTATATATTATTAAGTTAAGTAAGGCAAGCCGAACAGTGGCTGCGGTGAAAGTACTAATTAAAGACTTTGGAATTTCGCCGAAAATATTTTGCTACTAAAATTTGGCACGGTTATATAATGTTTTATGGTACCTACCTCCCCAATCGTTTTATTATACGTAATTTCTTGTAATGACCAAAAATATTATTCGTGAGTTCGTTTCAAGAACGAAAAACAAACACTACACAGGCACTGCATACAAGCGAGGAGATTTAATCACCTACTACTACTGGTGAGCACTAGCCTGTCCGTACACGTCTGTGTGTGTGCGTAACTAATGTAGGGCTGCTGTTGCACCAATCGCGCGAGTATAGTCGATCGAGAGAGGGACAACGTTATACGTCAACAACAAGCTAGCAACAAACACGTTCATGTTGTTGTCAAAAATATTTGTTAAGTACTTAAGTATGTTTATTCCTTTTATCTAGAATTTAATGTGTTACAAAGGCCATTTTTACATCTTGCAGTAGTGTATTATATTAAGTGGTTTATCTGTTTTAGATATGAAGGTAAACACTTATTGCTGGCGCGTATGCGTGTGTCAGATTAGTCATACATTCAACACAGTTTGAAAGCTTTCATACCTGCTTCATGGGGCGCGAAAATTGTATTTTAGAGCTTCAGTACTTTTACAAAAACATTGACAAATAACAATGGAATCCTTTCGTTCATTCGATCCCCGGCCACACTATCAATATTATTTCCCAAAAGTATATTTTTGAGCGAAAACTTCTCGAGGAAACCAGCACATCGCAGATAACCAATTAAGTAAAGTAAGAGTAACCCCTCATCATAATCATCATCATCATGTCAGCCCCTAGAAGTCCACTGCTGGACATAGGCCTTCCCCAATGAACGCCACCAAACCCGGTCCTCTGCCCTCCGCATCCAGCCGCTACCCGCCACCTTCTTCAAGGCCGATCCGCGGTCTCCACTTCAGTAGTGCTATTCTCTAAAATACAAACTCACGTACGAGTCTCACTCGAGTGACTTCACTCACTTTGAAACCTAATTCATTGGTAGTTCTATAAACATTCTAGAGCACTGTCGACGTCAAGTGAACAAAGAACTCACTTTACGTCGACAATGCTCTAGAATGTTTACAGAATGCCAATGGATTAGGTTTTGAAGTGAGTAAAATCACTTGAGTGAGACTCGCAAGTGAGTTTGTATTTTACAGAATAATACTACAGAACTCGTCTGCCCCAACAACTTAATCTTTTAATAGAGTAAAATACAAAGGAAAATAGAAAAGATGTAATATTACAGCTATGTTGAAAAAGTCCATCTGATTATTCCCAGAGCTATCAATCATTTGTAACAGATCGGTAAAGGTTAAACATTTCGACATATTAGTTCTCTTGATAGACCATTAGATGAGCTTGGTATTTTATCGATGTATTAAAATCATCTTGGTCTTGGATACAAGATTTATCACTTAAAAGTAATCTACTGTGTTATCTCAATAGGTAATGTAGAGAAATTAAAACCACCTGTGTGTGTATGTTAAGATCATTACTGCGATCAACAATCCGTCTGCCAAGCGTGGTGATTATGGCAAATTCCCCAATGGAAACCCACCAAAAACGGTATTAATTATAATTAATTAATTATGTGGGGACATTTTACACACGGCCACCTGATCCCAAACTAGACAGAGCCTGTAATATGGGTATCATACAGCTGATATACATACATAAATACTTAATATAATATTTAAATAACGTCCAGTCACAAGCCAAACATAAGTGTTCATTACACGAATGTTTTGCCCTGGGCGGGATTCTAACCCGCGACCTCGAGCTTCGCAGGCAGGTGTACTACCGACTAGGCTACGGGGCCGACAATATTATTATTCTATTGGGGAGGCCTATGTCCAGCAGCGAACGTGTTTAGGCTGATGATGAGGTATCTACCTATATACATGCCGTTCGGAGTTTTATATTATTTGTTATCTATACAAAAGAGATTACAGTCATAATAAGTAATATTCATAAATTAACAACGTTTTGATTGTGATGGCAACTCTATGTATACACAGCATGATCAGTATTGCAGATGATTGTTACAAATATCTAAACAGTACAAAATATAAATATATACAATATGTCACGAAGTTTTCTCTGTCGCTGGTAAGCTGGCAGAAATCTCTTAAAGATATAAGCATTACCATTTGTATATAATAACATAAACAGTTTTTCCTTACTTTTATTGTTTTGTATGTTTTTTTGTCTTTTATTGTGCAATAAATTGTTAAATAAAATAAATAAATGAAGATAAAAATCAAAAGGTAAGTTTTATATGAAATACATACATTGGGCCCGATTCTGAAGGTACACATATAAACTTGACAGCGCTAAAATTGGTTTCGTCTTTATCTTCATAATACTGTGTGACAAGGATAGCAACATTTTTAGTGCTGTCAAATTTTAACGTTGTGCCTTCAGAATCGAGCCCATTATCTTCTTAATCTACTTCAAATTAGTTTAAATACAGGATATTTCGGCTAATTGGGGTTATTACCTAAAATTCACATTCTCGATCGAACGTCACTGACATTAAAAAGAACGCATACTTCCTAACAGCTACTTTTCATATAGAATACAGTTAAAAAGCAATTATTTTCAATTTGCAAAACAGTTACAAGTTTTACGAACTCGTTAAAGTTTTACATCCGCATTTATCAAAGTCGACTTGTATAATAAAGTGGGCGTGTGTAGTGTGACAAGTAGTAAGAACTATCGACATCCGTGTGCGCATCACTAGGCCTGCCCAGTCGAGTGACCCAGTGAGGTACAGGTTTCGATGGCACGGGTTAAGGTGGGGTCCCATTTAGAACGGGCAGACGACGAACAGCGTAGTAGAGGTGTGGTATCCGTCATGCTAATAAGATTTCTTAAGTCCTTATTTGTTTAGCGTAGGTATGGTATTTATTGACGAGCCTGAGAGAATGAGATACAGAACAGGTAAGGCTGTCTTTATTGCACTGTTATCACCACTCGGGGGCCACATGTAGCTGCTGGGGGTAACTTACACGGACGTCACTGACAAGTGAGCACGGGTGAAACGCTAGTATATACCGGACGCATTTTGTTCGATTACGTCGTGTTCCATGGAATTAATGGGAACTACCGATATCTACCCCCAATTACACACACTAATTGTCATAAATGTGTGGGTTTCCTCGCGATGTTGTCCTTCAAAGTTTTAAGAGTAGTAAGTAAATATACGCCGGTTTCTAAATAACCCATTCGTACAAGTCATGACCGGGAATAGAACTTGCTATCGGATTACTCGACATGGTAAACCGCATCTTCCCCACTACGCCGACGACGCTCTAGCACTATATTTATTGTAAGTAAATAGGAATAAAACAATTTAGAAACCTTGAGAAAGTAAATGAAGTTGTTGTATATTAAGAGAGAATAGACAACGATATTTACTACAAACAAAAACATAATATTTTTATTAGACCTCAAGCGGCGCCAATAAGCCAGCCTCAACGCAGACTACATTTTTGCGCCGTTTGGGGTGGAAACTTTGGGGCCGTGGGGACCAGGCGCTCAGGCATTCTTTCGAGAGCTGTCGCAGCGCCTCGTCGAGGGCTCGCGTGACCGGAAGGCCGGCCTCTACCTGGCACAACGGCTCAGCCTCGCTATACTGCGGGGCAATGCATCTAGTGTATTAGGCTCCCTTCCGACCACGCAGGACCTAGGACAGATATTTTATTTGTAAACATTTTGTTTGTCTGTAAATATTCTATTATATAAGTAGTTATATACGTTTCTATTACAACTTATATATTTTTCAAAGTACATTATTATTATATGTGAAGTGACCACGTGAAGAATGTAATATGCTTACTTACATATGTCTTACGTAGGAAGGTTGATGTATTTATTACCATCAACACATTAACTGAGTTATGTGCCTTAACTCAAACTCATAAATCTTTATATATGAACTAATTTCACCAAAACTTGCCCAAAAAACTTTACTAGATACCTCAACTTTTTATCGAAGAAAAAAACGTATCAAAATTGGACCACACAGTCAAGCAGACATACTTAATCATAGGGGACAAAATTATATCACCATTATTGTAAATAATATGTATAATAATTCCCATGGTAGCAGCCATTACGGAAGCAGTGTCAGGTTACAAGTCTTTTGGGTTTATCGATATGTTTCATTGAGTAATGATCACCATAGTATTCATGAATATTTGTGAATAGAACTAATTTATCGATAATTCAAATAACTTCGTGCATTTGATCTTTTGCTCTTCAGCAGCTGTAGAGCGGGCTTCTCTATGGGAATCGACGTGGGCAGTTCAAAAGTTATGGTGATATCCTGAGCGACACTCCCTCGGTGCTCTAGTGACACAACCCACAGTTTTACTCCGGTCTCCATGTTTGTATTCGTGCTAACAATTAACATTGGCAAAATCTTAATTAAGAATATATAATTAAAATCTCTCACAGACAGACCCTACAAACAATGTATGCTGAATAGTTCGAAAACTGTTGTTCCACTTCTGAGCGGCCGATAGTTAAAATGTTTTAACCATGGTTATTGAACACTAATTAACTATATGGCAGGCTGTGAAGTTTTATTTTGTACTAGACTCATGTGTTGATTCTGTATTTGACCTACTAGCGTTTCGCCCTACGGCTTTTCTCACGGTTAGTCAACTTTCTCAGTATTTGTCATAAAAAATAGCCTATGTTAATTTGATCATTAGAAGGATTTAGTTTATTTTTATTTGTCATTTAAATTACAACCGCCTCGTTGGCCTAGTGGTTGGTCGTTAGACTAGAGCGCCAGAGGTCGTGGGTTCTATTCCCACTAGATACAGACAACTTTATACAGTTTGTTGGACCCGGTCTGTGTTTTGTATTTGTGAATAATTCTGCGCTTGGCTGGTTCCCATCGCACAGGAAGAAATCCTAATTTGAGAATAGAAAAGTTTATATGTATATAAACAGAAGTATAAGTTAAGAAACCGTGTGGTTTCCGGTAGAGTAGAATAGAACCACTCCAACTCTTCCCATGTATGTCGTACAAGGCGACTAAGGGAATACATTATAAAACATCAATCAGACCTCCACAACCCGTCTGGCCAGCGCGGGGAGTGTAGGCCAAATCCTCCGTCTGTCTCCGGCAGATGAGAGAGGGTTGTGCTCCTGCAGTGGAGACAAAAATAACCTGATGATGATGAAGTTAAGAAACAGTTAAATGTAAAAGCGCCTAACGTATCTTATAGTTACAAAATATATAGGTTTTAATGACTGGGTTTGTGAGTTTCTAAACTGAACAATGACTGTTATAACTATTCAAACTAAATTAGGCCGAATTAACTCCCCGCGTTAATCCGAACGTCAGTATCTGAGGTACGTATGCACACATTGGCGATTAGTACGTAACCGCTCGGCCACGAATTTTGGCTTAGCGGGACGCGGCGCGTTTTCGGCAGGCGGAGGGTGGGCCGCTGGTTGAGGCGCCTCGTGGCCTGCTGCTAACATTTTTGTACATTTGTTCTCGCCGCTCGCCGCCCCGCTCCTAGCTGCCGCTGGCAGCGGCAAGGTCGTGGCCGAGCGGTAACGATAGAACTAACACAGTAACAATATAACGCATTCAATTAATTGTGATGAGGAAAATTCTAAGCTATGTGATTCCCGGCTTAGAATAAGGCCACCCCCAGTCTTCCCGTGTGTGTCAAGGCGGCTAAGGGGTTTCACCAGGCACGGGAAGCAGAGCTCACCTGTATACATTAAGATCATTACTGAGGTATGTATGTAAACGCTTTATTGTACCAAAATTAACAACAACAAAAATAAATAAAAGAATAAAGTTTAGGTACAAAGGCATTAAAGGCAAGTAGGTACATTTCTTTATCAAATTTGGTACTAAACGCATTATACTTGTCCTTTCGGTTACTCTAAGGTTGACTGGAAGAGATCCCTAAGTGGGATAAGTCCGCCTTTGTTTAATCCCTATTTTATTATTGTTGTTGTTGTTATTTTTGGTAAAATAAAGCGTTTACATACATACATACATACATACATACATACATACATACATACATACATACATACATACATACATACATACAAAGGCAAAATCAGTACAAAGGCGGACTTATCCCATTTAGGGATCTCTTCCAGTCAACCTTAGAGTAACTGAAAGGACTGGTATATTGCGTTTAGTACCAAAATTAATTAATTGTGAGATCATCAATCCGCTTGCCAAGCGTGGTGATTATTGCAAATCCCCCAATGACAGCCAACCAAAAGGCATTGTATTAAGGAGGCTTATGTGTGTCTGGATGTATATCGATCAATGATGATGTAAGCGATTAGCGATAGAGAGAGAAGAAGATGGGCGTGCCGTCGTGGTCTGTACGATATATATGTAGTGTTGTGACGCTATAGTTAGGTATAGTACTTAGTTTCAACTTGTGCATAGCCACTGTAGTCAATAATAATGAATGAATAGTAACTACACCTTCACGCTGACTCCGTGAGGCGATCATCAGAGACGATTCAATTTGAGTCGGTTATTGCTTTCGAACGCTTTTAGAACGGTTTTATTTTTGTTATTTTTTAAACGCATTGGAAATTTTAACAGCGGTTCGTAGGGCCGTTGGATTGGAAGTGAAATTAGTGAACTTCCGGGGAAGTTAAGTAATTTCTAAAAATAATAAAATCTTTATATTTTGATTTTTTAATTGCGCGTTCGCTGTCCGCCCCGTTGCCCTAGTAAAATAATATATGATATCTATATAAATACTAAAATTATAAAAATCTCTATCACAAGGGACAGTCCACTGTACTATTATATTCCCTATTGCACATACATTTTACAAAAAAAAGGCATAACATAAAAGTGTACAAAGGTGGACTTATCTCTATAAGAGATATCTTCCAGCCAACCTTCACTGTGGGAAAAGCTTAAATAAGCGGTAGGTAAATAAAATTTAAAAAAATTTGCATGGATATTGAAATTTTATAATAAAATATTGTACTATACATGGAATAAAAGAGTAGGTATAGCTTCTGATATATACTAATCTACTGTACCTACTTGTACAAATTGGTTCTGATCTGGATGTTATATTTGTGAATTGTCCAGTCCTTGCCTAATTCCCATAGTACAGGAGAAAATGCTAGTCTGGGATTCGATAACTTAGTGTATATATAATATGTTAAACCAATTATACCGTTTCCCCGTGGTCCTACTTATTTCTCCTACTAGGAGTAAGGAAATAATATACTCATCAAAGAGTTTCTAAAATATTATACTTTAGTAAGGAGTAATAAGACACAGTTCCTAATAGCAGAAGAAAGAATATAGGACCACGGGAAAACGTCAAATATTCATTGTTATTTATGCTAACAGTGAAAGAATAGTCACGTGACCAATCAAAAATAGCCAAATAAAATGGTAGTACAAAAAGATGGCGTCGTTTACGACAGACAAAAATAAAGGTAGTGTCACAAGACTTTCTACACAACTTTCCTATGCTATGATAGATAAAAACACAATACGAATACTATCTTCCTGTCGAATTGGAAACTATTATCATGTACCGTTATTATAAAATATTAGTATTCAATAACTGTTGGGTTAAAGTGGCACAAGTGTCATCTTGAATGAAAGAAATGTATGACAGCTGACGATGACTGGGCGACCTGGCAGTATCGATATGTACTGAATAGATGATGGACTAGGTATCATTAATGATAGATATTCTGTCTTTGTTATACGTCTTTAACAAAGAAACGTGTTTATACTATTATTATAGATGATAATAAAGGAGTAAAGAAATCTGTGAATAACAAATGGATTCTGTTATAGGGACCAATGACCTGCAGAACAGATACCTTTTATTTTGTTAAAAATAACAGACGAAGACGAATTCTAATGGCTTTAGAAGTAAATAAAAATAGTAACTATTATATAGTTATAATAACTATGTATCCTATAAAGTCATCATCATCAGGTTATTTTTGTCTCCACTACAGGAGCTCAACCCTCTCTCGTCTACCGGAGACAGACGGAGGATTTGGCCTACACTCCCCGCGCTGGCCAGACGGGTTGGGGAGGCCTGATTGATGTTTTATAATGTATTCCCTTAGTCGCCTTGTACGACGTCCACGGGAAGAGTTGGAGTGGTCCTATTCAACTCTACCAGAAACCACACGGCAAGTAATAATCCTATAAAGTATCTAAGCTAAATATTTTCACATCCATTTGACTTCAGCAAGTTGAGTAAGTTTGAAAGAGTTTAATACGAACATTGTATTTCAGCATTTACACTATATTACATACAGGAACCAATACGTCGATTTAAGAGATAAGATTTTTTTTAAAAGAACAAATTCCACAAACATTTATTCCTTGACGACCTCCGTGGCGGAACGGGATGGCTCTCGGACAACCACGTCGGGATCCCGCTATCGGCAAATGTTTGTATGACGAATATGAATGTTTGTACCCAAGTCTTGGATGTTTATATATTTATTTGAGTATGTCTATCCGTTATCTAGTAACCATACCACAGGCTCTGCCTAGTTTGGGACTGGCTAATTGGTGTGAATGCCTGACATATTCATTTATTATTTATTATTATTCCTTAAGACATACCTATACTATCAAATTTCGTAAAAAATTACCGTAAGTTGTTTTTTAAAATGTCTAGGCTCGATTCCCGAGTCGCGTTGAATTATCATAAAAAAACCTATAAATGCATTTGTTCTTATCTCTAAAATCGACGTCATGGTTCTTTAGAACAAATTACTCTATCTCTAATAGTTTTTAACTTCCTAAAACCGGTCTTGCATATACACCCTGTAGACCTCCTATTAATAGACACATGCCCATACTTACAACGACCTACTTCCTGCACAAAACAACTAAACCATCCCGTCAACTGTTTCTTACAACGGTGAAATAAACCTAATTTGATTAAAATAAAAAAATTACATGCAGACATTGTTTCAGGACTTCTGTGTATAGGTAAAGATCACCAGACATTGAACTCGCAATAATATCAGTCAGTAGGACATAATATGTACATGTAATGAACAGTCTACCACACAATTTCTAACAAAATATCAATTTATGTGCAATGAAATAAGTGATACACGACAGTACCACTGTGGTGCCCTGTACACATAAATCTAGCCGGGCTGCATGTTGCAACTGCTTGCATAACGCCGGGTGAGCGGTCATCCTAAATGTCACGCGATATACATTGAAGATTTTATAAAATATTGCACCTATTGCACTTGTATTATGTACCATTACATTGTTGCGTAACGGCAAATATATTTTGGCATTCTCTTTAACAAAAAACTTCCATAGCGTCATCAGAAGCCGAAATACGTCAACTGCTGAACATACGTTACTCGCAAGCCTCCCTAATAAAATGCCGCTTTTAGTGGAATGGCCATTAAGGGATTTGCCATAATCACGACTCTTGGAAGGTGATCGCAGTAATGATCTTAATATACACAGGAGAGCAATCCCTTAGTCGCCTTGATGACCCCCGCGGGAAGATTGGGGGTGGTCCTATTCTAAACCGGGAACCACACGGCGGCGTAGATAGCGTATACTAAACAAATACACAATGTGTAGTGAACACTGAGCCACGCCTTTCTACTGCAAATATTAAATTGCGGTTAATAAATAATTTGCCTGGTGATCCCTTAGTCGCCTTAACGGCACCCACAGGTTGGGAGTGGCCCTATTCTATGCCGAGAACCATGCGGCCCCGTAGCCTAGCCGGTAGTACACCTGCCTGCGAAGCTCGGGGTCGCGGGTTCGAATCCCGCCCAGGGCAAACATTCGTGTCATGAGCACTTGTGTTTGCCTTGTGACAGGATGTTATTTATATATTACATTATTTATTTATGTATGTACATCAGCTGTCTGATACCCATATAACAGGCTCTACCTAGTTAGGGATCAGGTGGCCGTGTGTGAAATGTCCCCATATATATATATATATATATATATATATATATATATATATTAACGGACAATTACGGAAAAATACAAAAGTTACATTCTATTGGGAGGCTTAACTTCAGCAGTGGACGAATTTCGGGTGGTGATGAAGGTCTCTTTGGACTTGAATAATTTTTATAGCAGGAAACTATTTTTGTTTATTGTAATTGGGAAGATAAAAAAACTGTTCCTGATTAGTTTATGGTCAAATATTCAATGTCATATTAAAACTATTTGCATAAAAAAATGTAAACCACAAAGTTAAATCAAACAAAAGAATGCAGTATTAGTTCCGGTTGATTGTTTAACAATTCGTTAACTATTAAAAGTCTATTAGCGTGACGAAATTAAAGGTTTTTTCAAGTAAATATAATTGGATAACCAGATTTGCAAGTTATGTTTAATTGTCAATTCACTTTTGGTAATTTACTTAATATGATTATTATGGTCGTGTATTGTAAAGTTCCTAAAGTTTTATTTTGTTTAAGTAATTGATTGCTGCCGTTGGAGCAGACGAATTCTGGAGTGAAGACCGCGGATCAGCACGCGCAAGGTGGGACGACCCGCCGCTAGATGGACCGACGACGACTTGAGGAAGGTGGCCGGAAGCGGCTGCATGTGGAGGGCGGTACACCGTTTATTGAGCACTTATATCTAGCAGTAGACGCTAAGGACTGATATGATGATGATGAATTGATTTTCGGTTATTATCTATTGATTACTATTTCCGTATCCTACCCATATAAGATTCTTATATTCAATGTACTCGTATGTTTTTGATGCACGAAATTATTTTAATTTCATTGGAATTTGAAATTACATGTGAACATTTTTGTGAAGTTTATGTTACCTAGTTTATCTATAGACACAGAGATATTTTCATTGAAGGGTAAAAATATTCGAGCGTTTCAACCGCAATCACCTTATAAAGGAGTCGCCCTAAATCTTCCTATGGTGATCACAAGAGAAGTCTGCTGCAATGCTGCTGCAATAGTCTACTTGACGACTCAAGGAAGCTATGAGATGGCATCAGTGACGGGCAGCAGACTTCTCCTGTGTAAGTTTATCAAGATCATTACTGAGATCACCAAACCGTATGCCAAGTGTGGTGATCATGACAAATCCGCCATCAACGTTCAATTAGGGAGGCTTATATTCAGCACTGGATATATAAGAGTCTATTATTTCTAATAACTTTAGGGCCTGTAGGCTTCGGGTTCCCACTAAGCACCAGGGTGTATTCCTCAGTCCCGACTTCTGGCCCGAGGGAGTCGTGTTTAGACGATATAGGGAGGCAAAGACTTTAAAACCCCCAAAATAGTGTGGGTTTAATTAAGACTTTGTTATATAATGTATGTATTTCTAGGCTAAGGTATTTGTCTATGGGCTAAGTTGCCTGCAACTAAATGATTTTATTATTATTATTATATATCGGCTGATGAGGAGTTTAATGTGACTAATAAAAAGTAATTAATGTTTTCGTAAGTCGACCGTACAAACCGGTGACAAGCAGGCGTCTACCGGTGACTTACATTAAAGTGTAGCTAGTATTTAAGTTGGGTATGTTGTATCTGTAATACCCCACTTAACGAGATAGGCACCTATAATCTTATTGTGCAATCCTTCGAAAGCGCTCGCATGCACTCGGTCCTTGACATTATTGTCATGAAAAATACCTATCAGATGTGTTATTGCAAAATTATGCTAAATCGTAGGCAAATGGAGTTATGTAATTGTTTCTTGCATGTACCAGTATGTGATTTGCATTTTATCATTAACTATTACTTAATTAGGCTGCTAAAAAGATTTTAGGCAGAGTTCAGTGCAACGTAGTAAAAAGCTCAAAAGCTTAGATAACATTTTTGTTCATATAAGTAGATAAACAATTATTATGATAGAGATAAATGTTTAAATTGTTCTTAGTCTACGAATAAATACATATATAAAGTAAACTTTTTTTATTTTTAGACACAGATTAGGTACGACAGATTAGGTAGGCAGAGTTACAGGGTTACCACTACACCTCATACCATGAAGCAAAATATTTTTTCGCACCTCATAAGTCACCTCAAAGTTTTTACCTTCATGATTGACAATAATTGGTAATTAAATTAGATAACAGATGATTTTAAAATGTGCATCTGTTATCTAATTTAATAACCAATTAATGGGATTGCCATGAAGGAAAACACTTTGAGGTTACTTAAGAGGTGCGAAAAAATATTTTGCTTCATGGTATGAGGTGTAGGTAGTTGAAATAAGTGTACATGTTGAACTGGTCAATAAAAACCGAAGTCATTTCAGTGTTTCACAACAAAAACTTGACTAGTCGTGATCTGTGGAAAGAACAGTTGACATTTTATAGTTCTCTATATAAAAATCCGACTTACCTTGACATGATACTAGAGTCGTGCTAAAAAATATCGCTACGCACACCAGGCCCCATCTCCTAAAGTTCCTTGATTCCATTTTGGCACTACCACATCCGGGAAATAATCTCGGTTTCATTTCACTTCAACTCACTTTTTAAAAAATACAACTAAAAACATTATTTGAGTAAAGTACTGTCCGTAAAAGAAAAAGTTTTTATTTCTTTCCTTTCCAGCACAACACAAAAATGACACTTGTGAATTTATAAAAAAATCTAAGCTGAAATGGATGTTTTTAGTTTTTATTGTTCAATCATCGTGGCTGCTTTTCGCGTGCCAGTTGCAGAGTTCCGTTGGTTGTTCGAAGTTGGAATGGTTTGGCGGGAGTGCGCGGCGGCGGCGGCGCTAGACTGAGCCGGGTCGGCGCACGCGCAGCGCCACCGAACGCTTTTCCTCTCTCACCTTCTTGAGGCTTTTGTGCCAGTTGTTGGGAACATTTTTCTTGTTTTATATATAAGCTTGTCAGCAAATTACAGGGAAAAATTACTTCTGAACATGTATAACTAATAATTTTGTGCATAATTTTGTTTAATTTATATTATACTGTATTATATATTTTTGTAAACCAGCTGTAGGTTTCAGAATGAATAAATAAAATAAAAATAAAATAAATTAACAAGACTTATATATTGAGATATATATTTTTACTGATTCAGATGAACTTTGATAAATAATAAACAGTTATTAATCCTCCGCCTGTCTCCGGCAGATGATAGAGGGTTGTGCTCCTGCAGTGGAGACAAAAATAACCTGATGATGATGAAGAAACAGTTATTCCGAAATAACCAAAATATTTCGTTTATCCCTTCTTAAGAGTGCTTAGTACGCTTTTATTGGACTACCTATAACTATAGTTACATGCTTGTAGCGCGGCGTATTCATACTATTATTTAATTGTCTGTTGTAAGTAGCTTGACATATTTCGAACAAAATGACCTTAAGCTAGAAGAAAGCTTTGTTATACAAAACTAGCCTGCGTACCTCTATATTAACTGATTTTTATTAACTTTCATATTATACATTACAAAACATCAATCAGGCCTCCCCAACCTGTCTGGCCAGCGCGGGGAGTGTAGGCCAAATCCTCCGTCTGTCTCCGGCAGATGAGAGAGGGTTGTGCTCCTGCAGTGGAGACAAAAATAACCTGATGATAATGATTAACTTTCATATGGTTCTGTTTCCAAAAAAGTTATTTATAATTTTTTGTTGTTACCATCAAATTACATTCACTTACTACTTTGTCTATAGTATCTGCAGACACTTTAGACATAACATTCCTTAAGGTTATATAGGTATAGGGTTGATAACCCAATAATTAGACACTGGGTGGGGTCACATGTTACTTCGTCAAGCACGGGTAGCATGACATCTCTCAATGTCACTCATCGCACCTGTGATGACTATGCCATGCTTAATGACTATCGGTGGATTATTACTAACATAGTCCTTAAACTTAATTATTTACCAAAATATGGACTTTTGATCTGAATTAAATAATAATAAATAAATCTTACATATACATATACAATACACTTGTCTAATCCCAAACTAGGATTTTTTCCTGTGCTATTGCGATTAAACAAGGATATGACAATTCACAAATATAACATCCAGACCGGGACCAACTTATACAAATTGTACAAAGTTGCCTGTCCCCAGAGAGAATCGAACCCACGACCACGTGCGCTCGAGTCCAGTGACCAAGCCACTAGGCCAACGAGGTGATAAATACTTTCATTCGTGCTCGTCGTTCGCGATTCGTTCTCGAAATACATCAATCTCATAACAGATGCAACTTGAAATTAATATTTAGACGACTTCCGTGGCGGAACTGATAGCTCTCGGACTACCATGCCGAAGGTTGCGGGTTCGAATCCCGCTAGGGGCAAATGTTCGTATGATGAATATGAATGTTTGTACCCAAGTCTTGGATGTTTATATATTTATTTAAGTATGTTTATCCGTTATCTGGTAACCATAGCACAGGCTCTGCCTAGTTTGGGACTGGATAATTGGTGTGAATGTCCGAGATATTTATATTTAATATATATTTATTTATTATTATATTTATTATATCTCTATAATTTTACAGGTGTTTCTAAAAAAGGTTGATGACTTCTGCTCCGTCCGAACCCACTTCACTTTCAAACTCGGTCGCCGGCGCGCAGAACGGACACACCACGCGTAAATACCGACCAGGAACTGCGCGCACGCACCCGCCTTGAGTATTACGGCCGGTTGACATCCCAATGTTGGACTTTGGACTTTAAATAAATGAGATTCACAAAAACTTAATACCTACCGTTGCTCAAGTGAACAAACACTCAAATTGCAGCATCTTGCATCTACCTACCACAGTCTCTCAGCATGACCCAAAGGTTGACTGGTAGAGATTGCCTTTGGCATTTAGTTCGCCTGTTGTGCAACTGTGTGCAATAAAGTTTAATAAATAAACGAACTGTTATTCAGAGAGATAGGTACATAATAAAACGAAAAAGAACAAAATATTTAATGTAGATAAATTTTTTTATCTAAAACCCACGTTTTTATGCGCCTTAAAAAGAATAAAATTACCCTTCAGGGCTCTAAGTCTCTGCTTACCCCTGTGGGAACAAGCCATGAGCATTATGTATTATGTACACTCAATAAGAGTCTTCCACTATTCGGGTCCTAAGTAAGTCGGTTATTTTAATATTTCATGGAGTTATTATTTTTTTTTTATAAATATGTCAGACATTCACACCAATCATCCAGTCCCAAACTAGGCAGAGCCTGTGCTATGGTTACTAGCTAACGGATACACATACTTAAATAAATATATAAACATCCAAGACTTGGGTACAAACATTCATTATTCATCATACGAACATTTGCCCCTAGCGGGATTCGAACCCGCAACCTCCGGCGACAACAACTTTAAACGATATGATTCGTAATGAGGTGATCCGACAAAGAACTAAGGTCACTGACACAGCCGAATGGATTAGCAAGCTGAAGTGGCAGTGGGCGGGTCACATCTGTCGCAGAACAGACGGCCGTTGGGGCAGACGAGTTCCGAGTGGAGATGGCATGCGCAGGGTGGGATTCCGCCAAATGAACCGACGACCTGAAAAATTAGGGAATGTATATTATGTATATGTCCAGCAGTGGACGTTTAAGGGCTGATAACATAATGAACTGAAAATAAGCAACAAAAAGCCAGAAGTACGTTCTATTCTGAGTAGAGACAGATCACTTTAAACAGATTTTATAAGTTAGTTCTGGTCTGCGTTCTATTTTTGTATGTATTGTTATGTCCTTATCTAATAGACAAAATACAGGGAAAAAGAAAATCATAATTTGTGTTTAGATAAGCGCATGTATTTCGTATCCTACATTAGGTCCCATAATTTAGAAAGAATTAAATACTTAATGTTACAGGCGACATCTATTGTCAGTAGACTGTAATGTTTGGTTTAAGCGTTGCATTGCAAGTTATGAAAACATATATCGCACGCTTAATAATAAACTGGAATAACTCAAAAATCTGAGATTTTGACTTTTCATCATAAAACGAATTATCTAAGCGTCAAGAATCGATACAGTTCAATCGCCGCGCAGATCGGAGCAAAATGACAGAGTAAACGCATCACCCGTCTCTTTAATATTAACTCGGGCGCACATGCGTTTCATGCTAAAGTGACGTCTGTCAGAGATGAGCCGACATCGATGTGAACAGGACGCGGTTTCGTTAGACCGGCGGCGGAGTAACTCTTAAAAAAACAGTTTATTATCAATGTCATGTACGGAATTTATATTTCTGTTTAGTCATAAAGTGAGTTATCTCGAATTATTTCACCTTTTTAGAAATTAATTTAATCCAAAAAGCGAACTAATCCGATATATTTCAGTTTAGTTTTAATTTTTGTCCGAATTCATGAAAAAAATAAAACTTGATTCAATTTAGTTTTAAGAGGGGCATGAAATTGAAAAAAACATTTGAAATTATTTCTATTTATAGTTATTATGTCATTGTAATACAAAATTAAGATTAGAGTTATTTCGTTTTACTATGAAAAATACTTTCGCAGCCTTATTTTGATTGATTAATGGTCGAGTGACTCAACCTCAGAGTCAGACTCTGACTCCAATAAGATTGCAAATAAAACTAATAAAAATCCTCCTAGTGATGACGAGTTTGGATTGTCTTCACAATTCAGTTCGGAAACCAAATAGAATACAACAAATCCAACAGACATACATAAAGACGAGACTAATGCTTTATTAAGAGTTTCCTTCCAATACATATTCGTCAATTAAATAAGGTGAATATATACCTACAATAAAAATAATGCTACATAATATTTAGTTATTTTTAAATACACACGCGCACCAGTCACTCTTACACACTCAACCGCACAACACATAACATGCGCACACCCCTTCACATAATAAACAAATACACCCACAGATATACACACTGTCGCACCGCTACTACTTTTTACTATTATCATTTATTACACTTACCTGCATACTTACTAAACACATTTTACAAACCGTCTACATGCATCATGAAACGCGGGACGATTTGACGCTATTCCTTCATCTTATAACAATTAAAGTGATATAGATTTAAGCGTTAGTGATCCTACATTATACACAAAGACAACAATAAGAAAAAGCGAACCCTATATAATACCATCATCGTCCGAATCCTTATTGTCAAGTTCTGCACCCAATGATCGTTCACCTGTCTATGACGATTCAAGCAAAGTACTACTCAATAAAGAAGCCGCAAACGCACACGTGATACTGCAAACTGGAAACAGAATAAAGCTAAACGTTTGCGTAATCGATGTCAGTCATATATATAAAAAGCATGTAATATCGCTGACTTAAGCCTGTATAGAAAAAAATGCACTGAAAAAAATTATCACTCATGGTAGATGAATATTTTAAACAGTTTTAGCGTTTAGGGGATTTGTGCAAAGAGCATTTATAAAGGCAGGCCTAAGCAGTGGATGTCTAAAACACAAAAACCAAAAGAACAGACCAGAGCCTAGTTCAATACATTAAAAGTATACCTATTAACTCTATTTCAAAAGAATCCAATAAACGAAAGAAATATACGGTAAAAATGGTAACAAAGAAAAAATATAGCTGTTATACGTATTATAATATTCTGTATTGCAGTGTCCACGAGCGAGGAATTCTTTAGCATTTAACTATACATTAAAACTCAATAGCTACAATATGACTTTTACCGAACTATTAAAGATTAATACAAAAAATGGCGCAGCTTATCAACACGTTGCTATTTTGGACTAAGGCTGATGCTAAACGTAGAGAGCAATTGAAATAGGGACGTGTGTTGAAATTATAAAGAATTTTAGGAGGACCAATTGATCATAATTTTCTATTCCGAAAGTTAGAGGAGACATACTCGTAGGCAGACAGTGTTCACAGTTAAATTGAACAGTTTAAAAAAAGTCTGGACGCATGAAATAGCCCTGATGAAAAAATTTTACTGTTAAAAACTTTAAGAAATGTAAGCCTCCCGTCAATTTACCAACTTATGCTAATATTCGAGGTTGTTGAGGAGGTTGCGGGTTCGAGTCTCGCTAGAGGCAAATGTTCGTATGATGAATATGAATGTTTGTACCCAAGTCTTGGATGTTTATATATTTATTTAAGTATGTATATCCCTTATCTAGTAACCATACCACAGGCTCTGCCTAGTTTGGGACTGGATAACTGGTGTGAATGTCTGAAATATTTATTTTTATTTTATTTTTATTCGATAGTTTTATTCTTTTGAAACGATTGCAGGAAGAATGGAACACAAAAGTTAATTTTGTACAAACGAAGTTGGTTAAAAATTTAACTGGAATTACATAAAAGTATTGAAGGATACAAAGGGCGACTCATTCAAATTTACCACAAGACGCGCATACAATAAGTTTAAAAAAATGTTTTAAACTTACAATTTAAATTTGGTTCTACAAAACCACTTCTGATGGCTGTTTATTTATAATTTTGAGACTGATTGCAGATTTAAGCTGCAGTTCAATATTTTGGAGTTCTTGTTTTATAATTGTTTATAGTTTTTGTGACAAAAAAGCAGTTTTTAAGAAAACTTTAACTGGTTTATAAAATACATTTTAAAAATAAAGTGAAATAAATCCTAAAATATGTAGTGGGGTACTATTTCATTTTAATAATAACCGAATTAATAGGTTTTAATTCGCAGTATTTTTTTCAAATCAATATTGATTTTCATCATAAACTGAAATAAGTTAAAAGGTTTTTTTTAAAACGTTAATTATTTTAATATATTGTTACTTTTTTTGCAAGCCTTTTACATGACATTATTCATTGTACATTTGACTATAATATAAGACTAACCAAACCAATAAATAGGCTCCAATCTCACGCGAAAGTTTAAATATTGGCCACGCGGCAACCAGTCAAAACTTTAACAGCGAATACCCAAAAGTTTCTGTTTTTGAGTTATTTCACTTTATTATTAAGCGTGCGATATGAAAACAAGTGCTTATAAAATCTTATTAGTGCTAATAACTAAAATAGCTCCATCTATGCCTTGCATGTTAAACTAAGAACTAAACCTATTTAGCTCTGGGCGTTGTTAAAGCGCCATCTATGATTAATTTAAAATACTATTGCAAGGACAATAGATGGCGCTGTCCTTGATTTCAGAAATCATCAGAAGCTACGTTAGTATTTTTACTTGAATTATAATAGATGGCGCTACAAGGACACCAAACACGAAACCTATGTTCAAATTTCTGAACTGTCCGAAAATTTGCTTGGAAATCTGTTACATGACAGGGTACTACATTTTCAACAGACTTCCAACAACGAGGAGGAAGGAGGTTCTGTATTCATCTTTTAATTAATGTAGGTTCCCCATATCTGAGACATATGATCTAATCTAATCTAGCCATCGCGTAGATATTGACTTGCGCTAAATAGAATCCAACAGTACACTTCCATATACTGACTAATAAAAGTAATTATTGTATATTTATCAGGGTTCGGAATTAGTGTCATGTTTTCTTGCAACGAAATGTTCATGCTAATTCCGGTATTATTTCCGACATTTATTTTAATATTTGTTCATGATTTGTCATTCATTTCTGTATAAACTCATACATTAATATAAATATAGACAGGTGAGGCAAAACCGCTGAAGCGCCCCATATAATGTTAAAAAGGTTATTTTAAAAAAATGCGTCAGGAGTATTTAATATAGTCGAAACAACCCGTTAAAATATCCATCTAAGTTTCTATTACAACAAAGAACACCCAATCCTATTTTTCGAGATAGATTTCTTTTAGCGGTTTAACCATACTATCGATATGATCAACGCTCACACTAAAAGTAGTATATACAATCAAAGATAATATATACTAGAGTATATAATCCACGAAGTTAGTATCTAAACTTCTTGATATAATCTAAGGATCAACGTGATTTATTTATTTAAAATGTGTTTTACGGCTCTGGAAGCAAAGTCATTTTGAGCCAGTCTCACATAATTTTTTCACGTCATTCAAGATTTTCCTCAAAGACTTTATTTTCCCTTACTAAAGTTGATAGTAGGCTTTAGTATGGTTTGAGGTTAGGAAGTTATAAGTAGGAGTATAGACTCACATAAATATGCTGCATAATATCTACTAACCACCAAAACCCGAATAATGTATATTATTTTGGAAAAACAAATACACAACAAACTGATATCCAGAAAACGCGGAAACCACCTCTCCGATATGATCAAAGATAATAAATATTACTACACCTCATACCATGAAGCAAAATAATTTTTCGTAGCTCATAGTTTCACCAGGTTTCTCCTCAAAGTGTTTTCCTTCAAAATTGACACTAATTGGTTATTAAATTAGATAACAGATGCACATTTTAAAATCATCTATTATCTAATTTAATAACCAATTAGTGTCATAATTATGTCATGTTCCAGGACCTAACCTATAGGTATGTGTGCCAAATTTCTTTCCGATCGAAGATTATTACAAAAAAAAGAGTAATAAATAAATAAATATTAAATAAATTTTTGTCTGTTGGTTTGTTAATCTGTTTGTTTGTGCACGCATCACTTAAAACCTACGGAACCGATTTTGACAGACTTTTCACAGAAACATAGGGCTTAACTCGGAGTAACATACAGGCTTTATTTCATCGCAATCGGTTTAATCAATCAACAGTTATGGACATTTTTAGTTTTCAAATACATTGTAGGTAAGGTTAGTATACAATATAACAAAGAGGTATAATTTTAATGTTCGGTACTATTCAGATTGCGATGAGTTTGGACTACATTTGAGTTGAATTGGAGAGGGAGCGGGAGCAGGAGTGGGAAGGGGAGCGGTTCTATAGTCCACGCTAGCGGAGCCGCGGGCACAGCTAGATTATAATATTAGTGGGATGTATGCGACTGAATATGGGAGGGGAGAGAGGGAGCCAGCACAATGAGATCCCGCACCATCTAGGTCCCCTGTTCTGGCTACCAAATGCCAGTTTGTACAAAACAAGCGTGCAGTAAATATTGGAGGCGTGAAATCCGATCGGCCATGGCAAATTGGTTCAAATCTCTGAGCAGTGGTCGACATAATTGTATGAAATTGTAAAAAAATAAGTAGGCACTTTTGTGGCGTTAGTTTTTAGGGTTCCGTAGCCAAATGGCAAAAAACGGAACCATTATGGATTCGTCATGTCTGTCTGTCTGTCCGTCCGTATGTCACAGCCACTTTATTCCGAAACTATAAGAACTATACTGTTGAAACTTGGTAAGAAGATGTATTCTGTGAACCGCATTAAGATTTTCACACAAAAATAGAAAAAAAACCAAAAAAATTGGGGGTTAAGTAGTCCCCATACTTAGAACTGAAACTCAAAAATATTTTTTTCATCAAACCCATACGTGTCGGGTATCTATGGATAGGTCTTCAAAAATGATATTGAGGTTTCTAATATCATTTTTTTTCTAAACTGAATAGTTTGCGCGAGGGACACTTCCAAAGTGGTAAAATGTCCCCCCCCCCCCCCCCTGTAACTTCTAAAATAAGAGAATGATAAAACTAGTAAAAATATATGATGTACATTGACATGCAAACTTCTACCGAAAATTGGTTTGAACGAGATCTAGTAAGTATTTTTTTTTTAATACGTCATAAATCGTAAACCACAATACTATTATTAAAACATCGATCAAAGTTACAACGAACTACAATAACTTTTATATTATGTTACTTGCTGCTACGGAACCCTTCATGGGCGAGTCCGACTCGCACTTGGCCGCTTTTTTACTCTATGTCGTTGTTGAGATTTCGTGACTTTAAATCTATATCTAAATTAACTTTATCAGGGTTGCCGCGAATAGTCATTTGGTTGGAATACTGGAACTGGATATTCGGCTTATGTATGAGTTTTTTGCCTTGTGGTTTCCGGTAGAGTAGAATAGGACCACTCCAACTCCTCCCGTGGATAGGCCTCCCCAACCCGTCTGGCCAGCGCGGGGAGTATAGGCCAAATCCTCCGTCTGTCTCCGGCAGATGAGAGAGGGGTTTGCTCCTGCAGTGGAGACAAAAATAACCTGATGATGATGAGTTTTTTGAAATGACTAGTGGTCATTTGAACAAGGACAACGACAACGGCTGCAAAAATATTATTTTCTTCGTGTTGTTTCTTTGTATTTTTGTGTGTACAAAAAATTATTTAAAAACATATATATTTGGTAAAATTTGTAACGCCCAATGTTGTATTTAAGTACGATATTCATTATTATTCAACTTATGAAAAGGAATGAATCTAGCTCTTCTGTTTTAGGTGTTAAAAAATACCTTTACAAGCACTTAATATCGGATACTTTTGGTTAGTATTATTATTAGCTGTGTGGTTCCCGGCTTAGAATAGGGCCACCCTCACTATTCCTGTCGATGTCATCAAGGCGAGTAAAGGATTATACCAGGGACGGTCAGCAGCGTCCACCTGTGTATATTAACATCATTACTGCGATCACCAATCCCAAAAGGACAGCCCAACAAAGGTAGCATTCTGTTGGGGAGGCTTGTTAAAAGCCTCAACTCTTAACGAGGACTCACGACCATAGTTCACCAGGCTGCCCCAGTGTTTGTGTTGGTGGACTTCACATGCCCTTAAATTCTTTACTTTTGGTACCTATGCAGGTTTTTCACCATATTATTTCTTCACCGACAAGCCAATAATAAACAGTATGTCGTTATTTTAGTTCCGAAAAACTTTTTGTACGAGCCCAGTTTTCAATCCTTGACTTCATAAACGTCAAACGAACACACTACTTACAGGAAAAAAACCGGAAATAATGTCTGGATGTCTGACAAGTATAGGGTTGCCATCTCCTAAAATCTGCTTACCAGGCAACCAGGACAAGAAGCATGAAAATCCCGGATTTGGAGCTTACAACCCGGACATGTCACCAGATTTTTTTTAAGTTACTCAGAAAAATAAAAAATAAGTACCTAGTAATTGTTATAAATCAACTTTAGGCGAACTGTATTACCGACATAACCTATTTGATCAGAGCCGAGGCACAAATCCTTATAATACCTAAAATACTATATAGATAAAAAAAATTAAAAGCAACTATATCAGGGGTCAACAACATCAAATACTCCTAATACCAACGACACACGCAGTTTCATACTATTTAGACCAAAATTAACACATACTGGTGACGGGAAGCAGTGTCACCGATGCAAGGTTTAACAATGCGAAGGCCAACACGTTTGCCCAGCCCATTACCTTGAAGGGTTAGGTCCAGCGGTGGAGACCCGAGATGCCATAAGGTCAATATGTATTTATTATTATTATTTATAAATAGGATATGTAGGTGGGCAAGATTATACGTGCATGGATAGGATAGGTAATGCACATATTTAGCTACCCACGCGAATCATACATGGCGTTGTCAATGAATGAATGCAATGCAATATAATGACGTCACTGCAATTAGCTCTAATTTCGCTTTCGCATCATACTTTTGTTTACATACCTACGCTACGTTAGGTATAGTAGGTAGAAATCCAACTTATATCATTTGCTTCGTTTCCGTTCGTGATTTGAACTATATTTACAGTGCTGCCAAATTACGAGATCTAACTCTAAACAATCTATTAGTTTTAATATCAACCAATTATTAAAGATCTAGCTTAAAGGCAAAGGCGTGAGCTTTTAAAAAAATAAAATCCTTCCGCAAAGAATTTAGGAGTGTCCAAGCTGGGACGAAATCTGACTTGCTCGTTATAAATTTTGTATAAGATAACAATGAGTGTGGGTGTGTGAGTCGCTGACGAGTATAGTTACGGCACGCAATAACGCTAACAAGCGTGGGAAAGAGACAGATATACTGCACTGCGGTCTGATTTGCGCTTTTAGGGCTTAATTTAGCGGTTTAGTGGATTGCTTTGGCGCCTAAAAAGTAATAGCGCTTGTTTTATTGGCTTTTGCTCAGACGTGAGTATTAGGTACTTAAAACGTAAATTGTTACTATCCTGCACAGTTATGAAGCTATTTCAAATACTAGCTTAATACTTAACAAACAATGGTTTAATGTTCTGCGTGTGCCTCTAACACAGGTTCTTGAAATCTTATAACAATGATATCACTATTTTAGTAGTCAGCCCAGCAATAGTCATACAACTTTAAACCCGAATCAGCTGTTAGTGTTGTTATTGCTGAAAAAATATAAGCGCTGCATACGCTAAGTATAGTTACAGCGCAAAGCTGAAAGTGAGACAGTAGCTATTTGTAGAGCGCTGTCCCACTCTCGCCGCCGGCATCATGGCGCGCTGACTCGGGCGCAGGCTCGAATCGTATCGCCTGCCCACTCAAGGTTCGCTGACTGCCGTACTTTTGTTTTTAATGTTGCCACAAATCAAGTTTTGGCCGGAGACTGGTTAACTCTTTTACTGCTCGGTTCGTGAGAAGATGTGGGTCAAATTTCAATGGCTTGAAAAGCAGATTGGATAAGAAATACGTAACTTTTTCAGTAATAATTTGAATTTAAGTAAAATTTAAAAGAAGTTGAAGATACTTACCAAATCTCAAGCGTCGTCTCTTAGTCAGCTTCTAACGGAAAGCTGGCACAAAAGAAGGTAGGTGAAGCACGACAAATAAAGGTTGAAAACTGTTATTTCCGGGTTTCGAACAGACGCTGTTTAAGAAAAGTATGTATTATGTAAAATTTTCACAATCTAAAATTGACCTTAAGGTGTTAATACAAGATACATTTTAAATTACGCAGACAGAAACGCCGACAGTTCACAAAATAAAAATAATATGATTAAAATAATGGTACATGATATTATAATAATAGTATTATTTTATTAGTCAAATCAAGACTCAGAGAATACGCACTTTTTGTACCGCATGAAGTATCAAGCAGGCATTATATTAAGTTTTGATTTCAGTTAAGAATATCAAGTTGAAACAGGAGCCGAACTGGCTACATACAAAACCAGCCTAAGACTAGAGAAGAAGATTAGTAAGTACCGAATAGTAAGACTGCTTAGAATTATATATGTACTTCATTTTTTGTCTGAGTAAGACTGTCATGAAACTAGTCTTTTATGTTGGTAAAGAAATCTCAGAAAAACGAACCACATTATTCTAAGAAAGAAATAGTTCTCTTCTTCTTCTTTTTTTATTTGATGGCCTCTCTTTATTAGAATTCTGCCAATTTCGAGTCCGTCATGGGAATGACACAATAAATACCTAGTTCTCACTCATTGTCTATTGGAACCACTGTCAATTTCAATTTCATAATTGTCAACCTACCTACGCGTGTCATATGACCCTTGTTTTCTGTAAATAAAGAACATAATCAGTTATTATTAATTCCAACAAAAACAAACTAAAAAGGTGTGGAGAACCGCGATCAAATTCCGGGAACCCTGAACCGCAGACGAAAACAGCGTCGAGCCCGTGGACCTGCTCAACCGAACGTCTGCATACCGATCGTACGTTTTTTATACGCCTCCATCGGTGCACGCCCGGCGCGCCTGTGTGCGTGCGGCGCGGGCCTGTGTGCGCGGCAGCTCGTTCTCGCCGACTATTGTTGTGTGCAGTTCACTCGCGGAGCCGCTCGACTGCGGCGCGTATCACGCTCGTTCGTTCGCCAACCAAAACTGCCGGCCGATAAACAAAATAATGACCAGTGTACCGCATTACGTGCATCGCGAGTGCAACAAGCGACAACAGTGTGTGATAACGAAAATGTAACGTGCGTGTTGTGTTAATCATTTGGTGCGTTTTTGAACGTGTTTTGGAGTGCCGCGCGTGGACAGCCATGCCCAACGTGTTTAGGTATGTGCCGACCGATTAATTATGGCCCATCAGTGTTTAAAGGGGTCGCTGGCCTGCAATTTCACTACCGAGATCCGTTTCTGTGTATTTTTGTAATCGGTGACAGATTGATACGCGTTCGCAACTAGCTCGCTACGCTATTTAACACGTCAAGTTTAGTTTACATAAACATAGTTTTCTAGTCACATCCGTTGGGTCTTGTTGAGTTTTATGTGTGTTTGGCGCCGTCGGCGGTTGTTATCAGTGCGTGGGGAAGTGTGTCGGTTAATTTATAATGTAATTAATATGTTATCGGTGCCGGTGAACCGATCTCCCGCGTGAACTTTGCATCCATTTGTGACCGCACGCTTGCAGTGCCACAAGTTGTTAAACGGATCTTGGGATGAAGTTAGCAGAGACAGAATGGATATCGTAAGCATTTGCGCCGGTATAATACCTTTGCCCAATAATACTTACCAGAAAACATTTAAATACTTGCAAACATTCTAAATATTCTTTTTTAATATTTGTACAGAAGTATTACAAAATTATGTAGGCATATTCCTCGTGGATAGAGAAGTTAGATGACTGACTAGAGTAGGCCTCAGTCATAACTTTTTTTTCGACATGTTTTCTTGCCCCCGTATCTTAAACCCTGACCTCCGGGACCGACCTCGGCGGCGGGGCAGTCCCGTTATGATACCTTTGTCATAGCAATTTCAATAAAAAAAACAATATTCCATAAATAACGAACCACACAAAAATTGATAGTGATGGGACACTTCGCGTCAGATCGTAAGATACCGATATCAGATAATTACGTTAATTATTAATCAGTAATCATAATCAATCATGCTTAGCTAAACACATACCTAATTAGATAAATTAATAAATTTAGGAGTTTGTACAAATGTTTTTAGATAACTCCTACTTACTAAACTGACAGAATTGTTAATAAAAAGAAACGCAATACAAGGTACCTATTAGGTATTTATTTTTCTGTTTAGCTAACCTAACGCTTTCAATGGGTACCTAAAAGTTAGCTTACTGTAAAAGAAATAAATTACAGACAACAAACTTATTGTAAAACAAAAGTTCTAAAAAATTTACACTTCAAAGATAAATTACTTGTAAGTAGCATTTAAAGACTAATTAAAATCTAATGAAATTCATAGGTACTCCATAACTTTTCTACAGAACCTAGTAATGACGTACCAGTGGCCTTTAGAATTATTGAAACGTTATTTGCAGAATATGACAACTCAAGAAGGACATGGGTACCTCACTACTATAATTTGTAATGTCATTCCTTTTTTGTAATCAACGGTCCCTAATAAATAAAGGAATCGCCCTATAAATGTGCGCAACAGCACCTGCTTGGTAAAAAAGTTTGGATGTCCTTAAAATGAAATTAATAGGTACGTTAGGAACCTATATAATGATAGTAAAAAGTTTTTGCGACAAAATTATGTACAATACCACATAATAATATCTAATCTATTATGTATTACCCAGTGTCAATCATATTCTTTGTATTTTACGTAACCTAGAGGCAACTTTAATAATCCTAGTACTTTCTTACCCTTGATTAATACTTAGAATTAAATAAAAGTATGCTGACATTAGGCCCGATTCTTAAGGCACACATTTAAATTTTGAGACCACCAAATTAGTTTCATCTGTATCTTCTTAATACTGTGTGACCGGGATAGCCACAATTTTAGCGCTGTCAAATTTAACACTGCTTTTAAAATCGAGCCCATTACCCACATACTTAACTTCTCACATTTTGATGGTTGTTTCATTTATTGTAATTCCAAAAGGACACCTTACAAACCACTTTTCTTATTCAGACAAAATCTCAGCCGCGACCGTTTCTTAACACGACGGCTGTGGTGAACAAAAAGAATATTATTTATAACCCCTTTACCAATGCTGTTTTAAAAAAAATCTATTTTATAAAATCCTTCTCCTTTTTTATGGTGCGCAGTAAAATGCGACAAGCATGGCCAGTTCGAAAACAGAGTTTTTTAACGTTTTGTTGAGCGATTTCGCTTGTCTTTTAGGTTATTTTTATCGCCAGTTTATAATACCATAGTATAAAGTCTGGAAAGTAACATGGACAAGTCTCGATTTACGTAAAAGTACGGATTATGTAGGTAGATGACATGTAGTAAAAAGTCATTTACTGCCTATATAGAAATGAAGGTGATTGATTGGCAATATTGTGAAGAATAAAAACAAGCGCATAGTAAAACCCGAAGGTGCGCGCGCGACAGAAACCTAAACATAATAAGTAGTGGGTTCTCTGAAGCGAACAATAGTCTTATTTTGGTCAAATGAATTATTCATAGGTATATTCGCATTTCTTACAGTGTTACTCTTTGAGCCTAATTAAAAATACCTATATATTTTCACGTGCCGATATTCATCGACTGTCGATACATAAAATTAACTGAGCTGACAGAAAAATCTGTAAATACAACATCTTTAAAATATGTACTGGAATTGTTTAGTTTTTGGACGGAATTAACGAAACTTGCATTGATATTTAACACTGTGGTTAATAAATTTGTTAAGTACGGTACGTTTTGGTCTGGTCGTCTTCCTCATTAATTTTTAGAATGTCCAACATTTTATAGGATCTACGCGCGATTACCGACGCGACGGCAATCTTAATTTTCCGTGAAACCCCATAATCCTTGGGCAGCCTACATCCTTTCTGAAACAAATCAGTATTCCAATAGTATTTTTTTTTAATCGGTTCGTGAGTTCTCGCGATAACCTCGAGCAAACTCACGAGCTTTTCAATCAATTTGCGTAAATAACCCAGAGCTGTCTGCCACCATCAGTGGTTATAGTGAACCATTAAAGATTAAGTAGATTTTTTACGAAATTAAGTGGCAGACTTGATGGTCTGTGGCCACTGGCATCCACATTGCCTGTAATTACACTACCTACTCTTTAAATCCTAGTGGCAGAAATATATAAGAGGGAAGTATTTACCCAGAGGACAGCACTAGAATCCTACCACCGAGAAGATATATCTGAAAGTAATATTTAAATCGCAAATGTCAGTGTCGCTTTATGGTGACCAAGATGCGTGCGGCTCGCTATGAGAACCCGCGCGAGAGTTGAGAATGCTAATGCTCTCGTGTTGTTCGTTGCGCATACGCAGAATACAAAATGCATTTTCTTAATACATCGCGCAACTAATGTTCTTAAAGTAATTTTAATTTTTAAAAAATATATATAAACTTTCACTGTTAGCACTTTATATACGGCTACAGCATCTTTGCCGGCCTAGACCAGCAATCTTGTATGAAAATCCTTTATTGCCCACTGCGTTATTATTTTTAAGTGACAACTGAATATTAAAACCAAGTGACTAAAGAACATTAACGTTATTCAGCCAACTGCCTGCAGACATAATAAGTATTATTTTGTTTGTAAACGAGCTCTTTATTATTTTATCTAATTTTATTTTTCGGAAAAGATACATATCAGGGCGGGAATTTTACTTTTCCCGCCTCTGAAAACTGATAGATATTTCTTGAAAAAATCATTGAATCGCTCATGTCATAATTTTTTTTTATAAAATGTATATTACTTATGGATATTTTTTTACTACGAGACTGCAATAAATGAGCCTTTGAGTGTTTATTAAAAACAACATAAATTTAAAAATTTCTGAGTGTGAAAAGTTACATCCTTAAGTAACGTGTAAAATTGTTTAAGTAGCTGTAATTCTACCTATATCCCTTTTAGCTAAAAATGCACATTCCATTACTGACGAAACCATAAAGAAAACGTATTTCATTGCATCCAATAAAATAATCGTTCTTTTACAGTGACATTAAAACTGCAGTCAAGCCTGTCAAGTTACGTTTACGACTGGCTTGTGATATCAGCTTGAATTCCCAATTTCAATCAAACCCATCGGTCGTACGGTCCGGTCTTCGGAATTCGAATTGACGCGTACGAATAGTTTATACTTAGGAATTCAATTCAATTTCGAGTTGTCAGTGAGTTTCGATAGTTAATTTTAGTTTATGATTGCGGGCACGTATTAAAATCGGTCTTTGTTGGTCGGTTGTAGGTTATGTCACATAAAGCTTTGGTGGTACTTAGTAGGTACGATATTTTGAATATAGAAGTGGTCATGAATTTCAATTGTACTGATTATCTAATTATGTTTTTTGCTAAATGCCGCTATGCCTTTTAACATTGGTTACGTATCTAATTTATTTTAATAATAATTTTAAAGTACCAGTCGAAAAACCGACAGGTTAGGTAGATACTGAAAAATATCGCTTCTTATTTTTTCCTCTGCGTCTCATCACTAGCTTTATTTTCATCTGCTACTAAAAATAGCTACTCTAGCGGATCCTAATTAAAATGAAACTGTTAAATGTATTCTATTGTGTGATTTAAATAATTAGTCAGAATCAGAAACAACCTCATGTCGACCGCATCGAAATAAAATTTATTTTTCAGCCCACGCTGTTGTAATGAGTAATTCCCAGAAAGACGAATTAAATAAATAAAACATTTGGTTGATGATCGATAGCTCCTTAACCATAGTGCAGAATACATAGAGTAGGAATTCCAAAAACAGATTCAAATGTCGACCGCATGCTCTGTTTTCTTTTTAAATAAAGTTCGGGACTATGGTCCCGAGCCAATTTTTTTTTTTGGCAGAGGTAGATTTGTACGTTCGTTTGTCACTGCTTCATAGTCAGTAATGATTTGAAGAAAGATAGAAAAGTATACGTAGTTAGAAAAGTATAAGTAGATAATAGTTGGTATTATTGAACTAGACACTAGACTAGACTATTCAACTAGACTAGACTTAATAAATAATTTATGTTTTCACTATTTGTTAATCTGATAATGAAATAATTTATAAAAAAAAAACTATAAACAAAATGTTTATTCAACTTTATCTCGTATCTTACTGGACAGAACTAAATAAATACACGAAACAGAGTGTAGAGACGTCCAATAATATTCCTCTTCGCCACAATGTGTCATGGGAGCTCGAATTATCGTTTTAAAACTGTTGACTTATTAACTACAGTGCAATCCCACATGGACGCGATAATAATAATTAGCGCTGCGTATGCGCAGGCGACATTGCACCCGGCGATCGGGCTGTGGTGCACGGTACAGACGGTGTTTTTCGTTGCATATAAGTATTTTTATTTAAAAATGTTTTTGCGTTAGATTCTTTCGGACTGTGGACTGTAACTTCTATTTTGTAGGGTTGACTGCCTCGTTGGCTTAGTTTTTTAGGAATTGAGCTCGAGTGCCATAGGTCGTGGGTTCGATTCCCAATGGGGACAGACAATTTGTGAAAGTTGGTCCTATTCTGGGTGTAAAAAGTAAATACTAGTTTGTGATGTTTCTTTTTTTTTAAACATTTAGCTAATGAAATGCACCAATGCAGAATGCTAGTGCTAGAACCAGAAAAAAAATCTTATTCTTATCAGTTTGTGAGGTTGTAGCGGGTAATCTCTGGATCTACTGAACCGATTTTGAAAATTCTCTTACCAATAGAAAGCCACGTTATTTGTGAGTGTCATAGACTATGTATTAACGCGAAAATTGAAAATACTTTTTCGTGGTAGTCGGAAAATGTTTACCGCCCAACGAGGTGGGCACGGGTCAGCTAGTAAATTGATATGCCTACTTCTGACTTGTCTGTGGGTAACCCTACAAACGGCTACTGATTACCGACGGCGTTGGCAAGTAACTTTTTTTAACTACAATCACGCGTACCCTACGGATTCCGAAGCTATACTCGACTACAGACTAAAGTACCCAGGTTTTCGGGCGACTGTCAACTTTGTTGCAAGGACACAAGGGCCACTCGTGAAGGTCGACCTTAGATCGATCGTACATCGAACACGGAATGGTTAATCGTTTTCCAAACGAGCTCACGCACATCTCCTTTATAACCGGTTCCGAGGCACAGGTAATGTGAGAAAACAGCTTCAAATTCAACCGTAAGGTAGCGCAGGGTTACACACAACCGTGTGTATAAAGAAAAGCAACCTTTTCTTATTGGGTCACTGTTATTCGTAAATTAAAAATGACAAAATGATATCCCTGAAAGGAATGCCTATAATTACTTAATTTAAAATAATTATAATTTTAATCATATTTAAATTAAAGGATCGCGCAAAGTGGCGATCCTTCGTCTCTGCCTATCTTTCTGAGAGCAAGGCGTGAGCATTATATATGTATGTAATTTAAAATCTATGATGTAAAATATTATGTTTGTGAATAAATAGTTTACTTATTGAACTGAACTTACGTTCTGGCTTATATCCGTCCAGCATTTTGGCTTATATCCGTCGAATAAAAGGAGATTGTACTCTCTAACTCTAATTATGATAAGGTTTCGCGTTTAACTACGATAGTAAGAGGCGTAACTACTATCAGAATGTGACAAATGACCTTTTGGAAAGTACATTTGGAATATTTGCAAAATGAGTTGTCGGGATGTTTAATTTGAATTAAAGTATTAAAAAAAGTTATGTGTTATTAATAACAATAAATAATCTAGGTAATTACATAATTTGAGTTGAATGTCTTCCTCAAAGGTTCGCTTTCATATTATAATTCCTACCTCATCTAAAACAAACCGCAAACAACGCCGCAGGGCTAGCCATTAGCAATTTTATACTGCTGCCAAATCGCAAAGCCCATGAATTCCGTACAGTACGAAATATACTACGGTCTTTTTATATCAACCGGTTTATCCAGGAGCCTGATGTTAAGAGGAACGTTATTTTTAAAGATCCTATGTCCCTTTCCGTATCTGTAAGAGAGAGGAACCCCGAGGGGGAAGTTGGGGCAGAGCTATAGCTCAGGATATTTTGGTTTATGATAATTGCCGCTACTGGGTATTATTAAATAGGCTGCTAGCTAACAAATGCGGTGCGAATTGGCCGGAACGTTGATTCTCGAGGATTTAAGATAAGGACATTTGTTTAAAAGGATAATAATAACGAAATAAGGGCAGACAGTAATATACATATGGTAACTCTTATAGATAACATTCAGAACCAATAGGACTTATTTATTTTAATTAATATCTTTTTATGGAATCCCATTGGTTCATTTCTTATTCGTTTGTCTTTGGTTCGTCCTCATTGCCTGTATAAATACTCTTTATAACTTTAGATGGCGCTAGCATTTGATAAAGTAGTTTTCAATTTTACCTAAATTTATTTGGTCTAAATTTTTGCTAATAATTTATTTCGCCGCCTCCGCTCAAAATATCCAATCGTGACAAGATTTTTTTTATTCAGCAATTTATTGCACACACAAAAGAAAAAAAAACCCATTAAAATGTTTAATGTTTAACTATTGTAATTTTTACCATTAAAAAGTGGTGCACATTAAATCTTGGTACAAAAGATTGGATACTTGAAGTGATAGTCCAGAAAGAAGGCCGGCGAGTTTTAAGCGATATAATTGTGGTCCAATAAATTCAGGTTCAATTAAACCTATTTTTTCGACTGCTGATGACAATCCTAAATATTCTCTAATCATTTATGTATAAACTGCTTATATATCAGATTTTAATGCAGTTGTGTTGCTTAAAGTGTCTCTCCATGAAGAACTTCGTCTATCGATCGTCAATCTACGTGAAATGCGAGCAAAGTGTTTCGTTTTTAGATAATATAGTCAAAGAAAAATTTACTGTTTCTTTTCTTTACAGCCAGGGGCAGAAACTAGGTTGTATAATATAATATACAAACTTATTGGTGTTATAAATTCTATCCTTGCCTTTTAGCACTTAAATAAAACAAAGTGACCATTCAGTCTACCTGACTGAACTAGAGTAACGGGGCTACAAGGATATAGAGGGCAAAAAATGGCGTCCATTGTTTGGCGAGGAGACACCATAAAGTTTTGTTTATCGCCTTTTGTTTCCGCTTTCATAGGTTTCAGTTTAAGAATTTTTCTCTATTTTTAGGTTAGGTGTAGCTTTTTCCGACTTTGGTATCATTGTTAAAATAATTTATTCTCAAGGTGTACTTCACCTTTTGGTCTTGTAATCTTATTTCAATATTTTTGATGTTAGGTAACAGATACATTTCAAATCATCATCATGTCAGCCCTTAGACGTCCACTACTGGACATAGGCCTTCCCCAATGAACGCCACCACACCCGGGTCTCCGCCCGCCGCATCCACCCCTTCCGGTCACCTTCTTTAGGTCGTCGGTCCATCTGGCGGCGGACATTTCAGATATGTCTTTAATTTGATTTCCGGATTTGATTCATCCTTGTAAGCCAAAAACGGCAAAAGTGTGCTTAATGGGGATGTAAGCACACTTTTTTCTTAGTCGTGTTTTGATCGCAAAGCTGTAAGGATGCCGAATTGTGCGTTTAAAAGTGCCAAAATTATACCCCAACGACGCAAAAAACAAAAAAAAAACAAAAAAACGCGAAAAAGTATAAAGAATGTAGTAAAATAAGAATTTTCAATAAATATCGAAAATTAGTAAACGTGCCATGTTTTGGCTTTGTTATTTTACGACGTGATAGTCCATGGTATGAAATTCCATTGTTCTGCTCTAATATGATACTGCTAATCCATATTGTATATAAGACTGTTATTAGTAACAGTCTTGTTAGTTATGTAGTGTCCTTATTTCTTCATAAAATACGTTTCTTTCGACGTGTTAATGATTGACGCCATATTTTATGACTATTAACCGTTAATCACATGTTCAAACTTGACCGTAAGTAATTAGCCATCTGATTAATGTTAAGTTTATGCAATATTTTAAAATACTCCATTAAAATACAATTTACGACTTCTTATTTGCACATATCAAATTAAATCTTTTAATGTTCGTTAAAAATAAAATGTCCGAAAAGATTTAAAATCATTTCCTATGCAAAAAAATAATCAGTTTATACATTTGTGTGTGCAGTCGTAAAACTTTTGCTTTTTTAATTATTTAAATGCTAATTTAATTTAAGTACGGTCCTGAGTGTTTAAAAAATCTGTTCGTTTGAATTCGTTTCACGAATTAAATTTTGTATTAATTTTGTTTAAAGTCGGTTAAAAAACACATAACATAATGCTCACACCTTGGTCCCAGAGGCGTAGGCAGAGACGATGTATCGACTTTGCGCAATCCAATGTCGCAAAGCGACTTTCCTTCGTCCGCTTTTCGCCCCGTGATACCCCTTGACGTGATACGTTGCGAACAACATCGCCGCCTCCGTATTGAGGTACCACGATTATGCAGGGAAATAATTTAAAAAAAATAAGCCGCGCATTTTTTCTGCTCGAATGTACTGCGCTGCGCAGTAGCGCGGCCGCGAACGCTTGCGCACGTAATTAAATCATCGCTATTGTAAACGTACACTTAGCTATGTAAATACGCGCCATCAACGCCCACAGAGCTTATGGATAAATTTCAATAATTGCAATCCGCAACAGTTTTTGCGGCGACTGTACATCATGTGGAACTGAATACCTGAGTGCGGAAAAGAAGTTTTCTAATGAACTTTAATGTTTTTATTTACCTTTTTTTGAAATTCCGTCAATCAGTAGCCGGCTAAACCATAAACGCAGCAAGTAAATATTGGTCCAGTAAGTGCCAAACAAATTGCGTGCACTCACTGCATCTATGAGCGTTAACGGCAGGATACATGATAGAAATGTATTACCTTACCTAAGGAACATAACTCAAAAATTACTGAAGTATAATTAATATAATAAATTTACGCGAGATTTTAACTAAATGGCAAGTACTTAATTCTTGACTAAATAAAAAGGTGTTACTACTGAAAAATAACATTTCATAAATAAATCATATGTCAAATCATTTCAAAATACACACACATTATATTATTTACTTACTCTTGTGTTATCCCAATCTAGGATTTTCTTCCGTGCTATATATATTAGTCAAGGACAGGACAATCCACAGATATACATATATAACACGCACACGGGGACCAAACTTGTACAAAATGTACAAAGATGTGTGTCCCTGTCTGAAAATCGAACCCAGGACTTCATGCACTCAAGTCCAAATACCAATCTACTAACGATGCGATCAGCAACGACAAATCAAAAGACGGGCAGCAACGCAACTGGTTAGACCTAGTAAGTCCGTACAGTGTTCTGTATGGGCATTACTTTCTTCCTTCTTAGCCACCGATGCTCAAAGTCAAAACGTACACTTCGCCCCCGACTGTACAGTTACAAAAACTGACAGATAACACGTGTTTATAAAGAAAGCATTGACACTGTCTTCATATCAGATTACTGCGCGTCACATTCCTTCCGTTGGCCGACGATGGACCGGTCCACCGTGGCCCCTGCGGCTCTTAGCGCCTAGTTATTACGGAGGTCCACGTCCGTTGGTCCTAGTGGCCCTAATTTCGTAAGAATACGGTGGCATGTGGTCGCGACCCGTGTCGTATTACAGCGATGGGTCACGTAGGGTGATGAGTTGATAACTATTGTAATAAATTAAGTAATTGTTATTTAGTGATTATTATTTACTAGCATTTCGCACCGCGGCTTTGCTTATAGCTTGTTGATTTTCCAATATTTTCCTGAGGTTTTAAAAAAGAGAAAGAGTTTTTATTACTTGTTTTGTTTTAAAAGAATGAGAAATAAGTAAAATAAAAATTAAATTTTGCTGTTCCAAATACATCAATTTAAACTTTTCTTACCGTATAAGGTAATCCGTAGTTTTTACCTACATAGAGACGTCTTCCATACGTTAAAAAGTATTTCTGTGTCTCCAGTGATAAAGGATCTAACTTAGAGAATGTTGCTTTCCAGGAGACCACATTTTTTAATTATGTTCTCATTTTTTCTAGAAATGCTTATTGGTTTTTGTGGCATAAATTCCTTCATGAATTTGAAGGAACATTGAATCGTTTTAAAAAATATATATTTGTCTCCTGAAAAGTATAATTTTCTAAGTTAGATCCTTTTTCACTGGAGGCACAGATTTTAAATTAATCACCATAGCCCATACAACGTCAAAACTTTCTGCAGTCAGTAAAATAACTTTAAGTTGAAGACAATATCTTTTACAGTCTTTGTTCGTTATCCCTTTCTATTTGTAGTAATGCGCATGCGCATGTGGGTGGGAGAATAAAGGGTTATTTGCATTTTAACTGCCGAACGGGACGGACGCCTGCGACGTTGTGGTGCTTTGTTTCGATGGAGATGACAAATTGAGGACTTTGCATTAGTGGAGAACGAGGAAATAGGTTTTATAATGAAGAAATAATATGAAATATTTTGAATAACAGTATTATATTTGAGTTATACAAAAATAAGAGTAAATGAAACCCTAAAATGAACTTACATGCCATTCGTTTCAAACAAACGCAACCACTAGGCCCTCAACGAAGCCGAAATAGTAAAATAGATTCGTGCGAGAAACCTACAAGGGCGAGAAAAAATTGGGGGCGTGTGTTGTTAATGTACCGTCCTCCAATACCAGAGTCCGATAGACTATAACTATAAGTATGTACCTATACTGATTGGCCACCCTCCTGAAGTAAAATAAAGATAGAAAGTATAACGTATTCGGGTAAAATTCGCTGTTAGGAAAGTTCGCATGTACCCCGATTACGCGCAAAATTAGGGTTGAGACCGCATATAGCGTGTACCAATAATATCGGGATGCGGCGATGAGAGAAATATTATTGGTCATAAAGTGCTGTACCATCGCACTGATGATAGGCATTTTCTTACAAATATCAATTCGGAATCATAAAACAAATCTACGTCGAATATTAGGGGTCCAGTGTATTTTCTATTAGTCGTAGACAAGAGACCCAAAAAAAAACAAAGTAACAAAAAGTTACTTTTCGACGTAAAAAAAAGTGATTCAGAATTTGCTATAAGAAAAAAATTACATAGATTTTACAGCGTTTATCTTTTATATGCAAGTCGATAGCTGAAAACCGGTCACCAAAAGCAACTAGGTGGGGAAGGCGGAGGGCAAAAGAATATTGATCTTTAGAGGGCTGATGGTAAAGTTTAGAGAGCTGTGGCTATTCACATCAATAAAAGCCTCAGATCGATTTTCTTGCCACACTGGATCTTTAGAATACAACCACCAAATTTTGACATTAAAAGATATTTCACAAAGGGATTAGTTATTATAGTATTTCGACGTCCACTGCTGGATATAGGCCTTCCTCAATTTCAGTGAATTCCACCCCCGTCCTCCGCGTCCAGTCGCTTTCGCCCACCTTCTTCAGATCGTTGTTCCACCTGGCGGCGGGGCATCCCACGCTGCGCGTACCGGTTCGCAGTCACCACTCCAGAACTCGTCTATCCCAACGCCCGTCAGTTTGCGACAGATGTGTGCCGCCCACTGACACTTCAACTTCCTAATCCTTTCTGCTATTTCGCTAACATTAGTTCTTCGTGAGTCACCACCACTTTTCTTTCTTTCACTATCAGTGTTCTTGTATGAGCCATTATATGAAAAAGCGAAATTACAACGCGGCATAAATTGCTTTAGAATAGCGACTTAATAGAACAAAAGACCAAGAAGACCGACCGACATCATCAAAAGAACAGAACTCGGACATTAACCACAGGTCTCCTTGAAGTCTAGCATGCTGGGCAAGATAGTTAATCGACCAGGATATATTTTGCTGACTTTAGAAAGAATAACGCATAAAATTACTGACAGACACATGCATACGTCAAGAAATTTCTCGCGAAAACAAGTACAGTTCATATCATAACATTATCAGTTAAATTGATTTGTTCCATTAACGCTTCAAGATCGGTACCTCGATTAACCATTATCTTAAACAAATTGCAATAAGCTCCTTGGTGCTACTTAATTGTACGTTGTCAATCTTGATAAGGTGTATTTATTTTTTAATAAATCATGGCATACTAGCAAGGGACAGGTAAAGATAATGTCAATATTATCAAAGAACAGCATTCAATCAAACGTTGATCAATCAGTATTAAAAATTTTGGTGTCACCGGGTGTCATTGAGTCTATAATTGAATGGTTTCCGTCTGTTTGTTCATTTGTGTCTGCGTCGCACCGAAAAGGGTAAACGATTTTGTTTGAAGTTTTAATGTTATGCAATTCCGAAAAGTAAATCACCGACATATATACATACAAAACATACATATAGTCATTTTATAGTTGTAAAGAGTTTTTCTAGAACTCACTGACATAATTAATTACATTGAAATGTATGCGTTATATCTGACATTTTTATTTTTAATTTATTTTTTATTTTTAGATTATTTTTTGGAATGTAATTGACCTGTAACAAAAGTTATGAATAAAAATATGTATACGTCACTAGCCTCGGTCACATTTTTCAACCTTTTCATAGTTTTCACGCACCTCCTTTTATTCTTCTCACTGTGGACAGACTTTTGAAGACATCACCAAATTGATCCTTGAATTTGTCCTCGCAATTTAAACAAATTGTCCTCAACAATTTGAACCAGCAAAAGATAGTTAATTGCTTTCCTCTTAGGTACCAAATGTTCTTCTTGTCAGAACAACTCCCAGGCAGCTTTTACCCTCGACACAACTCTGAACAGAAAACTGGCGTTTTAATTTTATAATATATTGAACCTGAATTGTTCTTTCTAGATTTAGTTTGTTGAAGTATTTTCCCTCAAACAAATCATGATACTTGATTTGGAATGCTAGTCGTTCTAAATATAGGCAATTCTTAACTTGGTAAAATGTATGTAAACACTACCCAAATTAATAACAACGATAACAAATAGAAACATTGTATACAAAGGCGGACTTATCCCACTAAGAGATCTCTTCCAGTCAACATTAGATTAACATAATTCTACGGGTGTAAAAACTTCCAGTTAAAAAGCTGGTTAATGAGCTGGGGCACCATGGACTTTCCTGCCGAAGGAGCGCGGGCCGTCTGTCGCGCCACGCTTCGTTAAATGACACCATTCGCAGGGCTCTTTCCTCCGCGAACGTCCCTTCAGTGTTGGAGCCAAATGGTATTTTACGTTCCGACGGAAAGAGACCTGATGGGTTGTCGCTTATACCTTGGAGGCAAGGTAGATGCCTGGTGTGGGACGCTACCTGCGTAGATACGCTGGCTCCATCTCACATTCGGGCAACTGCCTGTTCTGCGGGCGCGGCAGCGGCCTCAGCGGAGGACAAAAAAAAAAGTAAATATGCCGATCTTGGGCAAGGGTATGTATTTGTGCCGTTCGGCGTCGAGACTCTGGGCCCCTGGGGGCCAGATGCCCTATTACTAGCTAAAGACCTTTCAACGCGCCTCATCGAAGCTTCGGGAGACCGTAGAGCTGGCAGCTTCTTCGCCCAAAGAATCAGCTTGGCGATTCAGAGGGGGAACGCTGCCAGCATATTGGGAACCCTGCCCCGGTGCGGTGCGTTGGAAGACATTTTCTATTTATAATTGTTCCTTGTTATTGTTTATTTATAATTATGTACAACTATCTTTATTAAAATAAATACTATGACGTTAAAAAGCAAATCAGACACATATCTACTATTGTTATAGTTATTTCTGTAGTACTGTGAAAAAAGTTGTAAAATTATTGTTGAATTCGCAACAAAATCATTGCAATCGTGTCGCAAAGAGGATATAACTTTTGCAATAAACAGGCGCGTTGGAGTGTCGTAAACGGCGACCCTGTAATGGGTTCCGAACGTGTGTTTTTATGGTACTTTTTTACGATTTTTGCTATGTGAAACCACAAGTGGTATGGGACAGGACGCGGTAATGTTGCCTCGTGGTTTAACCATGCCAGGCGTGTCTCACTTTAGGTATAAAATTACGGAGCCAATCGGTCAGGTATCGCCAGACCTATGTGACGCATTTGAGTAGACCCGCGCCGCTCCACAACACGAAAGCGTAGGTACCAGCACTAGGCGAATCTCGTACGACTGTCAATGTGTGTGTGTGTGTGTGTGATTTGGCGGTTCAGCGTAACATTAAATTTCTTCCATGCGCATAGGATTCCATTTGGCTTACATTGAATTTTGTAGAATTTTTTTTGAGAAACTGAACAGGCTTTCTTTAGGAGTGCGCCTTCTGTACTAATAAGACCATGCGCATGAACGTACTTAGGGCGGCCTAATCGCTTAAAGCGATCTCTTCCACGGAACCTTTGCCAAGGAAAATAAAAAACATAGGGACAGAGTATTATTAGTAGAGTATAGGGAGAGATTGAAAAAGTACAGAGAGAAATAGGACGTAACTCTTAAGGTTATTTGTTACCGAAGTGACAAAATCAGTTCATCATAAACACACCTTGCATAATATTGACACTTGCACTCCGAACGAGTGATTATTTGTGCCGGAGAACGGCGACAGTTCCGCGGTACTAATGAATGTCATTCGATGGAGTACGATTATTGATGCGAGTATCGAATTGAGAATCGATTAGAATCGATAAAAATTTATTTACTATCTAAAGCGGAAAACGGACAGCGAACCCAGCTAATGGTAATCTTCTTTGCATACGTAACAAATCCGAAGACGACGAGATCGTTGTCCTGAGGACTAGGTTGAAATTATAGTTATAAACTATGTAATTCTGAAGTAAAGCAACCTAACTTTTGGTAAATAATTAATCTGTGCTTTCGGTTGGAATGAAATTTATTTAACGCACATTTATGACAAACACACTTAATGATTCGACGAATGGCATGATCCGAAACGCTGATGACGTGATAAACAACCAATCAAACCTGCTTTACCACCGAGCTTACTCTTGCATAAGCCTATAGGAACTGTGAATCATAGTTAAATAGTTCCTTCCTGTTGAAAATGTGTAAGACTTTATTTACCTAATGGATACTAAAGGTCGTAATTTGACAAGTTCTTTATAGTTTTGCAATTGATGAAGTTTCTTGTCCTATTCGTAATTTTTAGGGGATATTATCAGTTTCTATGAAGGTGAACCTACAATGAGATCCGACGCACGACTAAGGTCACCAACATAGCCTAAAATCTGTCGCCGAACTGACGGCCGTTGGAGCAGATGAAGTTCTAAAGACGGTGGATAGGTACGCGCAGTGTGGGGCGCCTCACTGCCAGACCGACAACCTGAGGAAGATGGCAAAAAATACTGGATACGGAAGCCCGCGTATGATGGCGATCATTGGGGAAGGTCTGTATCCAGCAGTGGACGTCGAAAAGCTGATATATATACTTATTTAAAAAAAAACATTGAACGACTTACAGGACGTAGTATAGGATTACAGAGATACAATACTCATCTGAACACTGAAGGAAATTTATTTAAGCAACAGAGCTGTATCCAGATGGAACAGTTTTCCAGAATCTGTTGTATCTGCCACATCAGTAAACATGTTTAAGAACAGACTAGATAGTTTCTTATGGAAGCCCGAGCTGCCTTTCCATTTACAATAAAATAAATAAACTTCGCCAACTCTACAACTCTTAAATTCTACAACCCCAATTGACATGCATAACTCTCTCCGGGCGTGTCGGCGCACAGTATTCATATCGCGCCGCGTCTCGCACCTCTGACAGACATACCAACTATGACAAATGCATTGTACATAGTAACAGTCCCGAGCTCTTGTGGGTAGGTATCCTGTGATACACAATCTTGAGGATTACTATTCTGTTCAGTTTTATGGCATGAATTTATAACATAGTCTATAATGTTAAGTAAAGTAAACCAGAGTGCCATTCATATAACTAAAAGTTGTCTAACGACCCACACATTTGTTGTCCTGTGTTTTTTTATAAAATTATAAGCAACTTATGTCGTTTAGATGGGACAGTGGGTCCGATTCTGAATCCATACTTTTAACTTTAATTAAACTAAAATTATTCATCTCCTTGTCGAATAATCTTAGGGATACAGAGACGAAAACAGTTTTAGTGTCATCATCATCATGTCAGCCCCTAGAAGTCCACTGCTGGACATAGACCTTCCCCAACGAACGCCACCACACCCGGTCCTCCGCCCTCCGCATCCAGCCGCTACCGGCCACCTTCTTTAGGTCGTCGGTCCACCTGGCGGCGGGGCGTCCTACCCTGCGAGTGCCGATCCGCGGTCTCCACTCCAAAACTCCAGAACAGAATGATTTTAGTGTAGTTAAAGTTTAATATGTGCCTTCAGAATCAGGCCCAGTATAATAGTAAAAGATCTGTAATATAAAATCTACAAGAGAACAGCTGTGTCACTATTAAAAAGCCTACGTTAGATTAGAGCAAATTAAGTTACTCATTAGTTGACTTGCACAGTGCCAAACAGTAGACAAACTTATGGATATGAAGATAAATATTACTTTTTATAAACAAAACATTATTTCGAAAAGTCAGGTAAAGGTGGTGTGTCCCACTGTACAAAAAACATTACATTTTTAAATCTAATTATATGCCATCTGTCCAGGGCCCGGAATGTTTATGGCAAAGATTAAATATCAAAGGAATTACAAATCTCGATTCATCGATTTTTCAAAGATATCGATATTTTTAAGTAACTTTCTCTTTTCGTTAAATACAAAGTAGTCGAAGACATTGGTGAATACTGCAGAACTGTTTATTACGAAAAGAAGACTAAAAAGAAATAAAAGCTACTTCGCCCCTACCTGCTTAAATATTGAAGACAAGCTACGCTTGTTGTTGCGTTGTCGAATTCGTATTCAAAATTCATCATTTTTGGGGCCCAATTTTTTTTTTGGCCTTTGCTAGTAATCGTCTACCATTATACAATAATATCGATAACTTCGAAAAGTCGATAAATCGCAATGTGCAATCCCTATGACATTTTAATGTTGCCATAATATCCGGGCCCTGGTATCACACAAATCCAAAACTAAATATAACAAAATCAACATCGTTACATTCATTTGTTAAAAAAAACCTATACAATTTGTACCTTGCTTGGGTGAATGTAAAATTTTCTCCAAAGAGTTGTCTCGGCTCTTGGCCCGAGTCCAGAAGAGGCTGTTGACGCATGCTCTACAAGAGACTTGACCCAGAAGACGACTTCCACTGTAATATATACGCAGTTGTATATGTAGGCAAAAAAAACACTTAATATTGCATAAAAGGTATATAATGATCACTCTTAGGCTCGTAGTACTGTTTAAAAAAGTGACTTTGAGCTTTCTGAAAATCTTTCCGAATCATTACAGACAAACATAACCTGGAAGAGTGAACTAACTCATGTTTGATAAACTAAAATGTATATTATATTTTTTAGTTTATCAAACGTAGATATAAATACATATCGGATGGGATAAATGATTATCTTTTTATTTGATCGAATTCTATCTTTAAAGATTATAAAAGTGTGATTAGGAAGTACTTTGCGTGCACAGAACTAGTTCAAACTAGGATTATACACTTGCCAATATCAACGCAAACAACCATAAATGCTGTAATTTTTTTGTTATTGCAAATTCGGAATCCAAAAAAAATATTACGTCGAATGGTCTGGGTACCTTGTCTCTACGGCTGATAGAAAATACACTGGACCCAGATAATGAGGATCAGTAAAGCTACAGAATATTAGTTAAATCTGTACTGTACGGCATTTATTATTACTTGCTAATTATTTATCTTTTTAAATTATTTAAATCGGACCAGTAGTTACAAAGTTATTGAGTATTAAACATAAGCCGCTTCAGTGCCGAACGCTAGTACGCCACGGATATGCGTGACGTCACGATCACCGTTCCGCTCGCTCGCCGCCTCCCAACAAGCACTATTTTCCATTCTCTCTTTAAATTTCGGTTGTTTGTTTGGCAATTTAGGCATAATAATAAGTGTTAAATATATTTTCAGTTCCCTGATATGTATTTTTGTTTATGTGATACATTACAACTTATAATCTAGTATGAGTAAATAAGGTAGAAGCTGGTTTGGTAAAATTAAAATCGGATAACTTACCAAAAGTAGATTATTTCATGGTATTTTATAACCTAAGTAATAATTTAAAGTACCTATACTAATTGACTTACTCATTTTTCACTTAGAATAGGTCGTAGGTTAGGTATTTAGTAAAAAGGTAAGGGTAAAACCTAAAAAAACGATTGAGTTCATAGTACCTATGAGAAATATCCATCTAAATGTCAAGCCATTTAAGTAAATATTCGTATTATGTTAATAAAATGGTCTCAAATACCATGAAATACAACTAGCTCTTGCCCGCGACTTCGTCCGTGTGGACAGCTTAACATAAAAAATTATTATTTAATCCTGAAAGGAATCTATTAATCTTGCTATGTATTGCAAAGCTTTATTTACATAAATTAGCCGTGACCACGGTAACGTTTGTGGGACTAAGTTTTTTTTAAATTAAAACTTTTATGGTACAATAAAGCGTTTACATACAAATTTGTAAACGCTTTATTGTACCAAAAATAACAACATTTTACTTCGTGTTAATCATGAAATAAAAGATTATCATATAGTTGCTTATTTATATTATATGTTTTAATATTGTGCCAGATGTTACGTACTTTTACCTAATCTTAAAACAAATATTTATCGCATATTTTGTACCGCTCCCATACCTCCATAAGTTACTAATTATAAATATTGCTCGCTAGGAGCTATGTCATTACAACATCCCACTTTTTTGATTCGGCATTCTTGAAGAACTTTTGTTTGTTTTTACTACTTGACTTTCTAGAGACACAGACAGTCAGACAAGTCCCCCTACTTGACGTTCTAAGGAGAACCGGAAGTCCTACCTGTACCTGTGTAGCAAGGGGGGCAAAAACCTTTCGCCGCGACTGATGTCATTAGTTATTATTATGTTAACCCTACTTTATAATGACATTCGATAGAGCACGTCACTATTAACAACTTTTGTTAAAAACATTAGTTTTCTGCGCCCCCTCTGCTCGATATAGGCTGAAACAGGTACCGGCCAGGACTTCTGTGTCTCTTTAGATGGCCAAGTAAGGCGCAGAAAAAATCGTTCAGCTGAAAGTTGCTGGTCATAGAGAGCATTACTATCCAACGCTAATTCCACGCCATCAAAAAAATGGGGTATTTATACTCACATTTCTCGCAGCAATAAAAAATAGCAAAGTACCAAAACCAAATTTTAGTCTGTCGTGGGAAGGGGGGGGGGGGGTGCCGTGTGGTTTCCGGTAGAGTAGAATAGGACCACTCCAACTCTTCCCGTGGATGTCGTACAAGGCGACTGAGGGAATACATTATAAAACATCAATCAGACCTCCCCAACCCGTCTGGCCAGCGCGGGGAGTGTAGGCCAAATCCTCCGTCTGTCTCCGGCAGATGAGAGAGGGTTGTGCTCCTGCAGTGGAGACAAAAATAACCTGATGATGTGGGAAGGGTGCAGTAGAGAAGTATTTGAGTTAAGTTGTTGTAGTAGTCTTGATGTCGATTAAATGTCTCTAATTGTCGTTTTTTTTAAAACTATGGAATACCATTTTTACACAGTCGCGAATATTTTCGCACGTAAAAAATAGTAATTCTGGCGTTTTCACTGAAGTTTTCGTACTTTTAGGGACTACACAATATTTATATATAATTAAATCGTCACTTTTAAATGCAAATAACAAGCATAAACAAAGTACGCCTAACGAAACTAACGGCAAACTGGCGATGGCGGGCGGTGCGCGCGATCGAATCGGTAATAGTGACGTCCATTCCTTCGCGCGCGGTAGCCAGACGGTTATTGCATTCATTTGATTGCTGTAAGCTCATTTCTCGCCGTACGACAAAAATAATTACACCAATGTTTAGGATTTTTCATGTACTACAATACTACATTCAAAACCAAAATACTCGTTGATCCTCATTCGACATGGATTTTTGCGTCGACATGAGAGAGATAGAACGAGCCCCCAAAACACTATACGTTTTAAAGTGTGACGTAAAATTAATGATTTTTTCTCTTCTTTACAGATACAAACCAGCACAAAGTCTAGCAGAAACACCTCAACCTTAGCTTTTTAAGTTCAACCTGACAAAAGTTATCTGTGATCTCAATTTTAGTTAAGCAAAACAATCGCCTAATCTAGTTTAAGTGAAGAAAAAACCATAGACCAACCGTGGCAACAAATGTTTTTCGCGAAAATCCGGCTCGAAGGACCAAGGTTCGATACGGTTTGAATTTGCGAGCGAACAAAATGGAAGTGTAGTGAAGTTGTCATGGATGACAGATAGTGTGTTAGGTTTGTAGGATGGGATAATGGGATTAAGGGCGTGGGGTTGGTGAAGATGCCGCATGCGCACTCGAGTTCTGCTGCGAGCTCGGGCGGCGACGACCTGGGCTCCACGGATGAGGTCAAGGTCTTCAAGGACGAAGGTGACGGGGAGGACGAGAAGAGAAGCTCGGAAAACCTCCTTGAGGAGAAGTCTAGTCTTATTGATTGGACAGAAAGTGAGGTAAGTTGACTTATTCCAGTAACCAGTTTAATTTTGTTTAAATTTCTCGTATTTCCTGTGGCAATCTCTCGCAATCCATATGTTTAAAAGAATTCCCCGACTGACTGATCTATCAAAGCACTGCTCAAAACTGGATCTAAAGAAATGTTGTACAGACGTTTCCCTAATGACGTATGCAACGACTAAAAAATATGTTGGAAATTCCACCCCTAGAGCAACTGCTAGTTGTTGTTCACCTTTATTAAAAACACGTACAAGCGTTTAAAAAAGTAGCTGATCTTTTCTGCAACTAAATTGCTTGTAGCGCCTACACAAACATAACCGTGGCTGCACATTATTAGCCTACATCAGAGTCAATCAAACTGACCCAGTTATAAGATAAACATAATTGACACTGTAGGTCAGCTGATGTTCGCTAACACGCGATATGCATTCACCTTTAAATATGGTCTGCAAATTTCTTTGGTTACTGTATCAAATACAAAACTTTTATTAGCAGGCAAGCAGGCAGTGATGTCACATATAAAATGCAATACTTAATTTGCAAATATTATATCAAAAATAATATTTCCAAAATAACGTAACCAGGCATTAACGTAATTTTCCAGATCACTTGTTTTTCGTCGCTTGCTGAACTGAAAACCACTTGATAGCCGAGAAAGATCTCGGATGTCGTTGCTTTTCAGTTCAGTACTATCAACCTTACTACAGGTACTGATTATTTAATTTTCATGGGTATACTTAGTAGCTGACTTATCTTAGTAGATAGTTGGATATATATGTATCTTGTTACACATTTACCTTAATTAAATAAGGAAAAGTCTGTATTTTGTAAGGTATACCAAGAATAATTAATTGGAGAGAAACAAAACTTATGTAATATATAATTACATACACATTTCATTGGCAGTTTCATCATCAATGAACGCCACCACACCAGGTCCTCCGCTATCCGCATCCAGCCGCTACCGGCCACCATCTTCAGGCTTTTTGATTGTTTAGATTTTGAAACAATCTGCCATTTTGTTGTAAATGCTTCCAGATGTGAAAACGATTTTATTTTCTTACTAATAGGCGATTAGTAATGGCAAACAGCTCTGTAAACTGTCTCATATACAGCATAATATTAAGATTTACTTGACCGGTGGTCCTTTTAAAATTATGTTGCTGCCTGCTGCCTTCTAAACTGTCTGTTTGAATTATTAATTGCACACAAAAAGATAAATTGTCAAGCCTACCAACATTGCCTTAATAACGGATACTTCACGCGGCGCTACAATTTAGATGTCTATGGTCGTAGTCATACAATGGTGCACATTGTGGTTCAGTTCTGGAACAGCAGGTGACAATTCAGGTAGGTCTCTTTTGAACTTGTTCCGTGTATTTGTACCTCAATTCGATTCAATAAGATCACAATGTATTGCACCCTGACTCAGAACTCAAATCCTCTGATTGCAAAGTTGTATCTGCTGCTTTCGAAGTTGTTTTTGTAGGAAATTGCTTCTTATTTTCTGTGGGTTTGAATGAGCAGTGATTGGCGAGTTTGTAAATGGCCTTTAGAAATCATAGGTTGCATATTTCTATTTGTGTATCTTTCCACGATTTTACACTTTCAATCCTCTATCACAATTACGACGCCTTCCATTATTGTATTATGTTCTATTGCATTGCTCAATGCTCTGCTGATTTTATTAACATTTTACATTTTATAATATTTAAATCAAAACGTGTTTTTATATTTTAGTAACTATTACGAATGTTTCCGACATGCTCGCTGTACTTTTTATGCGTTTAATGCTCATTTCAATATAGTTTACGATCGTAAAAATATCGTAAAAGAGACGGGTATCAAATTTTTACACACTTCTAAAATGTGTTGGGCGTATTAATATTCATAAGTGAATGCGGGAATCGACCTCATTATGTCCGATTCGATGCGTAGATTAACATCGAACCCAACTATAATGAGTCAACTACTTAATTAGGTTTACGCTACCACAGATAACAGATAGGCATCGAGATGCACAGATAGACTTGTCACAGTAATCGCAAATTGTCCGTAAAACAAACAAAAACAACCGCAAAGACCAAAACGAAACTCGACCCAAAACATTGATTGAGCAGACCCCGAAAGCAAAAACACAGGTACGTTTCCGAAAAATTTATGTAAAAATATTGTGTTCCACCCGACATAAATTACTTATTCATTGTATTATTTCCGAAAACTCTATTATTCAACGCGAGGGGGTTCGTCCACAATGCACATCTACCTGCATTCAGGTATTTCTTATAATAAACAGAGTCCCACTGGCTTTTGTCGACGAATTTACCTGTCGAGAGGTGAGGGAGTGCAAACATCCATGTACACCTACGAAAACGTTCACGCTCCTTCCCTTTCCCACATAGGAGTCACAATAAGGATGCAAGATGAAATGATTTGTACACCAACAGTCACGGATCGTATAAATATTGGATTATACTTAGGCGCAATTCTCCCGTGTATGTCATAATAGCATCGATTATCGTACGTGATGCCATTACAATGCTCTTTGTACGACCAATCTTGTGATGTTTCGATTTCTTTTCGATTACAGTTTCCGTTCGATCGTTTATTGGATTCGATGCGAGATTTTACGCCCTCTTGGGTTTTGGAGCTTTCGCAACTACATTTTTATTGTGATGTTTGTTTATGTAAGTCCTTTTGCATCCAGTCACGTTGTTGGAATGTTATCTTTTGGTGATCGAATTAGTTTCTCTTAGCTGCCTTGTTGTAAAAAAATCACATAGTCGGTCATATATCGTCGGTCGTTACTAAGACTGAATGAACAATAATTTTATCAAACATATTGTTTTCTATAACAACTTTTTCTTTCTTAACATTTTTGTCAGCCAGTATACATTTTTAATCAGTTTTATTTTAGTTACGAAATTCTTAATTAATGGTATCCTCACGGTATCTCGTACTTGATCTATATAGGCAGAATATCAAGATGCCTTTCTCTGATATCTAGAAAAAAAATCAATGGCTGGCCATTTCCGCTGTGGTCAGGAGCGTGTATCGAATGGCTACTGTATATCAGACCAATCTATATGATAGCCTGTTGCGTCTGCGTTTGGATCTGGTTTTCAGTTGTCAAGTTGATTAAGTGTCATTGAAGTTGTTTCACAAAAAAGAATGTCAACGAACTGGGATAAAAAATTTGAGGAAATTTAAAGTATGTATACTTACTAGCAGTTTATTGCTATTGTTCCTTTATGCTATCTATTTAACTATAACATAAGATATTATTTTCCATTACCGTCAGCGAAGTTTGATTGAGTTAGTTTCAGGGACCAAAAATTGCAAACCTTTTGACTAAAATTGAATAAATGAACTCTTATTGAGGATGCACCTGTCGTATACTAGGCAATGTCTTTGAATTCATGTCTTCATCTAGTAGCAGTTGGATTTCATAGTAAAACATTGATTCTATACAGGAGTTTCTGCCAAGCACCATCCACTTAACTTATTACTAGAGAAAACACTTGGTTAAAAGGTTACATCATCACATCAATCATCATCAATAACAACTTAAAGTACGTCCAGTTCTTGACCAGGCCCAATATGGCTATAGATGTTGTATCATAATCACCACGCTGTAAATTACAGGCAGGTTGGTCATCGCAGTACATCCATTGTATCACTTTTAGAGTTAGTGCTCACATCTTCTAACCTTATTAGTAGTAGTAGTCCTTAGAACACTATAGTAGTATAGTCTTCTAAGGACAGCTACTTTAGAGCTCACATAGCACTCTTTAGTATCACCTTTCTACTATAACAGTGTTTAGTATAGGGTTATGGCGGTTCTTATGGTAGTTCTTAGACATAGAACCTTACATTCCGTTTCAGCTCTTATAGAGCTTATTCTTATCCTGATCCAGCAGTGGTTTCCATAGAGTGTTGTTGTTGTTTGCACGTACGATGCCAGGATACGAATGGACCTAATAAGGGCATTGTGAAACTATAAACGACTGCAGTTATTTCCCCAGTAAAGTAACTAACACTCACTACCCAATACAATGTTCCCGTTACTGGATTCGGTCTATATTTAGCGAACAGCGCGGTCTTGTCTCACCATCCGCTTCCGTCGGCCATGCTGTGTCTTATTCTGAATCAGGACTTCTCGGTAGCGAGGGGTTTGGGACTACACACGGACCGATCGCTGGTACTATGACAGATTGTCAGGGTTCTATTCCGGAAATATAATTCCTAGGAAATTCCCTCGATCTTGATCCTCGCAGAATTTATCGACATTTTTAAACACATTTTGTTGAGGAAAAGTAGTGCTGTCGATGTCAGCGAAGCTATAGCTAAAAAGCTCTACAAATTCTCCGGATTTGTGTTCAAAATAATACGAGAGTTTTGGCTCTCATGGCTTTTTTATCCCATTGTTTGTACACCAACACGGCCCTACCAAGATAGAGTTTATCAGCTGAATATGTACTTATTTTTTTAAAACACGCAATGTTGTGCTTGTTTCCTTCGATCTATCTGTCGGTTTTTTTACCTTCTGCAAGTCTTTGATATCCGACGTAATATATTTGTTTTCAATTATTTATTGTACTTTAAAACTTACACGTATGTTGGACGGTGTGTAGTTTCTCTTTAAGTAGGTAGGTACATGTGGGAGTGAGACGCGAAATCGGCAACACAAATAAAAACAAAGACTGGCGAAGACAAATAGAACTGACCTGCCCAAGGTCTTGGATTCCCGTGTCCATGTTTCTTTATTTGGTTTGGTTTTAAAGTTTCTCGGAATCCTGGAGCATCAATCAAGGACTGATTGACGCCTGCCTTTATATTTAGAAGTAGTTTATTTTTGACTGTAATCGATTTTCAAGTAGATCTTTAAAAATGACAGTTCCCAATTCCTCTACAGATGATTATACTGGCCGTTCCAGTATTGTTAAATGTCTGAGTACGCGAAAAAGTTTGCAAAAGAACATGACTTGTTGCCTCGTTGTTATCTATTTGTTTTTATTTCCACACTTTTTATTTGTTTTGATAATTAGTGATAGATGAGTTCATTGCTAAGCCTTATATTGCTACCGTCAGCAACTTTTATACTTATTGGAAAATCGTGCATTGTTACCTTGGCAATGTTTGGTTTATATTTTCATTACGGGTCTGTTTTTTTTTATGCTTCTGAATATTCTTCATACCGCGCAGGTTCATCATGTTAACTCGATTTCTCGCATCTGACCGTAATGTCTCCAATATTAAATCTTTTTTGATCCAATCGATTGCATCAGACCATTGTTTCTCGGGATGCATAGAACAGTCGGATGCCAGTTGTGTTGTGTATCATTGCCTTGTGGGACTGTATGTCATGAGCAACGCAAATAGCAATTAAACGTCTAATATTTCTTGCCAACCTATGCATGACGCCCACCCGTGGTCGTCTGTGTACTTTGGTTTAGTCGTCTTTGTTATGATCAATGATCGCACTACTTGAGACCTTAATTGTCTATAGACCGTTTGACAGTTCCAGCTTTAGATTTCATTTCATATATATATAAACACACTTGTCTAATTTCAAACTAGGCATGTCTCATGTGCCAGTGAATTAAACAAATCAAGCCGATCTGAGCCTTGTTGAGAGTGTGCATATGACTCATTCGTGAGGTCGAGGGTTCGAATTACCAATGATGAGTATTTAGTTTACCACAGACTTGTCAATGAAGGATTTAGGTTAAAAGCTACTTTCGAAATGTCCACCAAGCCCACATACACAAATTATTGACCCGATGGCGAACAGGCGGCGAAAGGTGATGGATAGGGCAAACCTTGGCTAATCGGTTATTATTGTAATTTCGTGATAGTTCCACCCGCTTGCACTTTTATTTCATCATCAGCCTGCAAGAGTCCACTGCAGGACATAGGTCTCTCCGAAGACGCGCCACTGAACCCGATCCTCGGTTCTTCTCATCCAGTTACTGCCAGCCGCCTTACGCAGATCGTCGCTCCATCTAGCCAGGGGGCGTCCCACACTACGCCTGCCCAGTTGCGGATCCACTCGAGAACTCGTTTATCGGTTCCTCAATAGATGTGACCAGCCCACTTCCACTTCAAACTAACCCTTTGAGCTATGGAGAAGACTTTAGTTCTCATCACCTCATTTGAGATCCTGTCCCTTAGAGAAACTCCGAGCAAAGCTCTTTCCATAGCCCTTTGAGTGACTTTGAGTTTTGCGGACTAGTCCCACTGTCAGTGTCCACGTATTGGCGCCGTAGTCATTACGGGTAGGACGTATTGGTTGAAGACTTTTGTCTTCAGGCACTGTGGTATACGCGACGTGAAGATATTATGCATTTATATTTATTTATATCTAACACTTCTGTATTTAATTGTTTACTTATTGTATCTATATTTTTATTTATGTTGCTTCGCGAGTAGCAAATACTTATTTTAAATTTAAGTATTACCAAGTTACAATGTATAGTTGATTAGCCATGGTTCACCCTACTACTTATTTTCACGACGGCCTCGTCCTACTGTACAAGTAATTTAACTTCAGTCAACAAAATACGTTTTCATATCCAATTCGTTATAATTATCAACAATTTATTGATACTCTTGTCATGCTGTGTAGTAATTTTACCACTCCCATTCTGTCAATAAATTACCTAAATGGTGACAATTCTTGGTCTGAAGTTAGAAGTGCGTTGCGTGAATTAAGTAGCCAATTTATAGCACTATAAAGTGACTACTTCACTTTGATGGCTCGATCTGTAATCCTTATGAATTCGACCTTGTATGTGTTTTAGTTAATCAGTATTTATTGTGCTATAGTGATGTCTATTAGCATTTTGCATTATGGGTTTATAATTGTGCGTGAGAAAATCTCGCTTGACAGCTGCGTGTGTGTGGCCATACACTCATATGTGAATTACCTATGTCCAGCAGTGGACGATTACCGTCTGATGATTAGCTCCTCATGATCTAAGAGTACCAGGAGAAAATAAATCATAAGAGTTTTGCATAGGATTATACAATTAAAATGTAATACCTACTCACCTAATTGCAACTGAGCAAAATAGGTACTAAGGGTGTAGACAGACGGTCTGCATTAGTCAGTACTTACAAGTACCGATATGATCCCCATGTTTATATGGGAACGGACATAAAACAGGTCGGTACCGAAAACCGGTGCCGTGGCATACTCCGTAAGCATTTCGGATAATATGCGTACTACAAATCTATTTTGTCCTTTCTAACGGGTCTTATTCTGATAAACGCTTTGCGTCTAATTATCGTAGTTAGACGCCAATCGCTTATCGGAATATGTCACGTTTTCGTTAGAGAGCACAGTTTGGCTTTAAAGTTAAACGGATATTATTGGAGTAGGATATTATCCTTAAGGAGTAGGCCCCCAGGTCGTCGAACATAAAGAAAACGCTAAACTGGCAGGAATGCGGTTGTACAGGCGTAGTTTGTGGTTGCTATGTTTATGTATTGTTTGTAAACACTACACTGGCAACCTGTACCGGAAAAACGGATAAGATCCATAACCGTCCAGGCTTTCGGTACCGACCGGTTTTCTTTGGATCCGTTCTCATATATTTTACAGGGGACATTATCCGCATTTGTACGAGACTGACAACACGTACCGACCAGTACAGATATCCTGCGTACCAGTACGGGCAACCTTCATCTCTATGTAAGCACCCTAAGACATGCAATGCAGGCTACCTTGCATACTAAAGCAACAGCAACTAAAACCTTCGTCTAAGAAATAATTAAACTCATTTACAATTCATATAGAGCCCTTCTCACGCCCCTGTGTAACCATTAGCTGTTATTAATTTCACAAACCATATCCAGAAGTGCGTAGGCGCACATCATAACACACGCAAGGCCTTTCCACCCTCCTTCTGGTGACGGTTTTAAAGGTCCCCGAGGGGATGGGAGTTTGAATGTCACGGTTCATGAAAGCCTGGTACAGTACTTCCTAATTACGATCTACGAGCGCTGCGATGTTTGTTTGTTTGTACGTGGGCTGTTGCATTGGCCTGCATAGTGTTGCATTAATTAGAGACACTGGATGTGGTAAATAAAAACTTAGCTTGATATGCGCTTATTGGATTATCTATTGGTGTGTTCGTTTTCAATATTTCCGAGCCTATCCGAAGTGACATTTCAGTACTCAAAATGGCAGCGAGGGTGATACTCGCATGTTGTTTTGAATGATAGAATTCCTTGAATTTTTTTTTACGTCAAAACGTTTGGATTGAAACAGCATTAGGGTTTTGTTCAACATGAACGAAAGTTGCAGTGCATCTTGCTCGTCTAGAGCTAGCATTTGCCACATGCTATCTACAGTGAGGGACAGTTATCTAATAGTAACAGTTATATCCTTTTACACGGCAACTGGAAGTTTGACGTTCTCTTCTACCTCACCGCATCTCATTCCCCGAAACCCTTTATCTCGGTCCCCCGCGATTAAATCTTGTTATATCAATTTATAATTTCAATTTCACTTCCAGTATCGTTAGATTCGTTTCACCTATGCTACGCGCCGTGTAAGTTCACCTTCGCAATTCCATTAGCTATGCAAGTTTAGTGCGTTGCTAAGCATTCATTTGTACTTTATGACTGGCCATGTTTCCTTTAACATGTAAACTGGTAACATTGAATATATTAGTGACATAGGCCGTGGGGTCTTGGGCCTTATACACGCCAACGGTCTCGATGAACAATATTAAATACAGGAAATACATATAAGTATCTAATTCTCTGTTGTTCCACCGATATTATGCCGTGTGGTTCCCTGCTTAGAATAGGGTCACTCCCAATTTTCCCGTGGGTGTCGTCAAGACGGCCCAGGGACAGGCATCAGCGTTCTCCTGTGTATATTAAGATAATTACTGTGTTTAACCATACGCTTGCCAAGCGTGGTGATCATGAGAAATCCCCGAATGGACAGCCTACCAAAAGTGGCATTCTATTTCCCCAATAGCTTGTGTTCAACAGTGGACGTATTTGGGCTGATGATGAAATATTGTCCTTCCTTATTACATCTTCGCTTAGCGTTATCGACATTATTAGGATCCTGTCCACTGTTGGACATATAAGTATATGCCGTCCCTAATGCAGGAGATAATATAGAATAGCCAGCGCCGATCTGTGCATTTATTTTAAAGTCTACCTAGTTTGAAAGGTTACTTCTCCATTGCCAACCTGTACCTGTACTCTGAGAAGAATTTGGGCCGAATCTAGTAAATATTAGATCTTAATACGAGATAACAACTCTGCCCCTGGGAGGTGTAGTTTTATTGGTGCCGAATCTTATTTTCAGTTGTTCCCTCACTGCTGAGGATCGCGACTGTACAAAATACGCCTTCACGCATGGTGGTCAATGGCCAGTCGCACTGCCTCATAAAAGGATCCGCCAGCAGGTGGCTTCACCATGTCTTACTACCTCGTCGGGGCTCGTCCTCTTTCACGCCTGCCCTCAACTTCTCCCATTATGTTGAGCTTCTCTAGGTCGTGCTTAAGAGACCGCACAACGTGGCCAAAGAAGCTTAGATATAGATATCCGTATTCCATCTGATTTGTTAGCTGGCAGATGATGTTAAAATTTGACGGATTCAGTGGTAATGTAATAATTTACGAGTATATACCTACGTTAATGCGACTGTATTATCATTTATTTTGTTACAAAAGTAAAATGTTGAGACCTATATTTCATTCCAGATTAATAGTCCTATGAAAACCAACGCTATTTACGTCTCGGTAACATATACATGAAAGGGTCACCAGCAGCAAAAATAGGTTTGTATTACCAAGTAAACTTTGCGGTCCACTTAGGAACACCATCTATTGTGTATTTTGTTTTCGAGACGCAAATGCGTTTGTTTTCATAGGACTATTAATCTGGAATGAAATATACTTATAAACAGAACCACCTCGCAATGAATTATTTTTTGTCTAACATCACATTTTATTGATTGGGTCAATCAATATAGACCATATTACATACAATAATGAATAATTGCGTATTAGATATTTATTATTTTTTTTATCTATATTGATAAGATTAAAGACTGTATGATGTTCAAGGTTATTCGGTTCATGAAAATTATTACACTGTCGAATGTACTCGTTTAATAGAAACAAAAAAGGTTTCATCAAAATACACTTATATATAGCGAAGCTTGTTGTCCGGTTTGTCTGTCTGTCTGCCGGATAGCCATAAACTACTGGACTGATAGAGTTGGATAAAAAAATACTTTCCGAGACTTTGAAGGCACACTAAACCTAAGTGATGAAACTAGAATATTGCGAACTACTCACACTTTGCCAACTGCTTTTACGAACATTGCATATGCTCAGGATAGGTACATACAATACAACCCTTGATGACAGTACTTAATCCCTAATAATTGTATGAACTAGGTTATTCTTTTAAAATCCTAGTGCAGGGACGGGGTAGTGGCAAATGGACAGACACATCTGAATGTGTCAACGATGTCCATAGACCCCTGTTTCATCATTTTTCAAAGTTTGTACCTACTGAAGAACATCGTGATGCTAGACGTAGTGCTATGGGACAATGTCGAGCAACGATGTTACTTTAGAAGTAAGTGACACTAATTTCCCTTATGACCGATTCTAAAACATTTTAAAGAATTTTTTTCCGTTTTCACTTTAGGAGACTATAAAATAGCCTACAGTCCGGGCTCCGGGCCTATAAACTGACGTAGTTTTATAGGCTTCATAAATCATCCAACACAACGCGATCCAAATCTGTAGTAGAAAGTACAACCTTATCGTCAAATCAATAATGTCCTGTCTAATATCGATATGATATCATATCAGCTACGCCAGCCCTGTACGAGTCATAGACTATATAAATCATAGTAGGTAAAAAAGTGGGTTACTATAGCGACCGAAACCTAACCTCCCAAAAATAGACAGCTTGTATTTTTGCTGGTCTGAGTAGAATTTTCGGTAGTACATCGGTTTGTCGGCGGATGGCCTTTGAAATCTCCCTACATGTCCTCCTATGCAAAGCTCTGATCTTGACAACTTACCATGTCAGTTGGATCGCATCTATCTCTGCCTGGATTGTATTTCTCCATTATCAGATTTGGTTTATTTATTTCAGTGTTACTTCATTTAACATTTCATTATTATTTGTAAAATGGTCACTTGTTGCTTCTACCACGTTACTAGTGCTATTTATTGTTCCCGACTAGTGCGCTTACATCATCATGATCTTTATTATATTTTATTCAATGGCCTTCCGAGTTAAATGTCTTAATTGCAGTCTATTGCTAACGATCATTATCTTAATTCAGAATGTTATGCACCCAAATTCATAAGTCCCCTGAAATTGCAAAGCATTCCCCGACACACACTATCATTCGGTTGTATTGCACGGCGAAAACATTTCCTTACACAAAAGTACCTAGATAGCAGAAGTATACAACACCTGTGTTATATCTTTAATCTGTGGCTTTTGGACGACTTAGGTTGTCCAAATAGTGTTATCGTACGGAGGGTCTGTCAGCCTTGGATTATTAGGGATAGTGGCCTCGATAAAGTGATATGAGGGTACTACTACAATTTGACATATCGCTACTACTTGCCTGTCACTATATTTATTAAATATAACGTTATGTTTATCTGTCTATCTAGTCTGTTTATAGTCAACATATTCATCAACCGCTGCTGAAGAAATTTTGATTCAATTTTTCTTCTCACTCAATTTATAATCTTAAGGTGATCAAGGGATATGAACTATGAACTTGTGATTTCAACAAGGTTGCCAATAACAATTTAGTGAAACTTGTTGAAGAAAGTACGGCAATTTTTCTACTAGCCGTGAGCAAAGACTTGTTTTCTACATTAAAGAAAAAAACAACAAGAATGCAGTTTATTAACGCTGTTTTACACAACAACAAAAACAAAATCATGCAGTAGAATACAAGGAACAGAGTGAATGGGCTGCTGCCTCAACTTTGTCACAGTTTAGTCATGGGTTTGTTGCGTTGGTTTGAACATTTAGGCGTATGAGTGAAAGAAGAGTAACAAAATAAATTTACAGCGCGAATGTGGAAGGAACTACAGCTAGAGGTCGTCCTAGGAAGACGTTCAAGGATCACATTAGTAACGTTCTCAAAAAGGCTGGGACCCGCAGTGAGAAGAAAAAAGGAAAGCATGAAAAGTTGATGAACGTGATGCTAGTGAGGTGTGTCAGGATCGCGCAGTGGCGATGCATCGTCTCTGCCTACGCCTCTAGGACCAAGGCGTGAGCATTATGTATGTAGTAATGAGTACTAGATACGTAGTTTTGTGACACGGGAGAACCACGAGACTGATTTTTACTCAGAACCACATTTGTTTTGCCTGGGATAACTGGGATAGAAACTGCCAATGTTAATGTCAATGATTTACTTTTGTGATTCTTGCTGCAATGGAGTATTCTTAACCCAGTGTTATTTTAGAAATCAAAAAACTTCAATAATTTTATCTTCAAACACAAATCCTTATTGGTTACTTCATGCTCGTGTGTTTGTGGTATTAGCCAATCAAGTTTCTTGGTTGTAAAGTTTAAAGACTTCTATATTGCCAGCCTATTTGCATCAGCTAAATCTCATCCATACCACGATTATACTTATTTTTAACACGAAGTTTAAACGTTGCTCGTAAAATTCGGAACACTGCTTTAACGTGTTACAGCGTTTTTATTGTCCTCTAAAAGAGGGTTTATACCAGGTTTATACTGGGTTTATACTCGAATCGAGCAGCTGGAATCCATGGGAGATCGCATATTAAAAATAGCTTCACAAAATGTTTGGTGTCCAACATTCATCAATAAAAAACTCTTTTGGCCCTGTAATATAACCCTGTGGCAGTCACCCGCTGACTCAAACTTCTTAGTAATGCTTCCAAAATATGTACATCTTAATTCTTACAGCAGAACTATTAGCTTATATGAGTACAAACTGCAGTGAACATTAATTATTTTGATGCTTTTTCTGTAAAATCATGTTTCTGATTCTGTCTTATATCACACTCTATATTTTTTTTAAGATTTAGATTTTATTAGTTGTTTTCGTTTTTTAAATTATATTTTGAACCCCTTTTAACGACCATGGTAGACTTTTTAAATAAAATTTTGTAAGTGTTCCTTATTTTCATAACGTCTCTTAAACTTACCTAGATTGAGTTCTAAATTAAACAATCACAATTACTTTTGCCATTAAACTGCCATTACTGAGTATGCTAATAAAACAAAATTGAATGGTTTAAAAAACTACTAGCACGAATCATTAAACATTCTAGCCACTGTAAAATCGGATTAGACGGTTTATTTACTTACACTAAATCCAATGTTTTCTTGAACCAAGAACTTGATTAGCGGAGTTCATCGATTTAATGTCTTGATTCTGTGCTGAAACTATTTGTTTTTTACCAGTTTTATTTTGTCTGTCAGGTTTTAAAAGTGTTTAATCCTCAATTTCTATTCAAGTCTTATAATACGTAAACGTATGTGCCAGATATATCTGCATTAAGTACATGGATCCCATCTTTAGAAGTTAAATTTACGATACTTATCGCTCGTCAGACAAAACTGTCAATATCAGTCACTGACATTACTACGCATCGTATTTTATTTATTTATTAGTTATTTATTATTCGTAATTTGACTTCTTTGGTACAGATGGCATCTACAGGTACTCTATTAATTTATTAATACAACAGGTATATATCATTTTTATAATTGAATGACTTCAATAATTTAAAAGACATTCTTTCAAAAGCATCAAAGAAATCGCTTTTACTTACGACCTAGATTGTACATCATAAGATTCATAAGACATCCGTGTACTGATGGGTATTGAATTAAATTATTTTTGTGCTCCACGGATAATCGTTTAACCGAATCTGAAATGAAGTTAACTGTCACTAATGTCAACAAAACTACGTGTTCATCATTAGTACGATACAGGCGATTAGCAACTATTTTTGTGCGCATTCTGTTCAACGTTAGTTGCGCTACGCGTCATTTGGCGTGACATTCCTCAGTTCCTAAGTCAAACAGCTAACTTCTGTAATTCAGCCCATTAGGCCCCTATTTGATTTTTGGCTATTTCCTCTGTTCTCTTAGTTTCTGTCGTTTATCTTATCCTTCTATTGGTGTACTGCTTTTACTACTACATTATCACTGTCATTTTCTTTGACTTCACTAATCCTGAACGCATATTTCTTCTGCTCTCTATATGCGGCGCTTTAGAGTAATTTAGTATTATACATAGACTAACTTTAGCACGTGGTACCGCCCGCCCACGCGGTCATGATTCTGCCCTCGTCGACTCGTTTCTGCTTGTCTCAGTTTCATTTAGCTTTGATAAATTGAAACTCTAGATGTAATTTATCTCCTTTGGAAAAACCAAAAAAATAAATGTTTTTGGAATTGTTTGCATGTATGTTTGTTAGTATAAGCAATAACTACTTTGTTGTTGGTATTGTATAGCTGGCTTTCCCAAATAGAATAAGCGGAATATTATCGCGATTCGTTATTAGGATGATAGCAATCTGCCAATTACGAGCCAAGCCGCGGGCAATGCTAGTAATATATAAAGCATGTATTACCGGGAGCATTAGCCGGTGTCGGTTTACGCGCACATAAATCGCTCCAGCTCGTCAATTACATGCACCATAGCACCAGGACCTGAATACACCATCCGTTGCCTTTCCCTTCCCCGCGGGGTTCGTTATAACCTCCAGCCGAGAGGGGTGGGGAGGTCTGCAATCACCTCGTTCAGTTCTACAGCTATTTCGGGATGTTTAATTGCTCTGCCCATGCGCAGTCGACAGTCTGTCGAAGGGAGTTTTTTTTGGCCAAACCCGAAGTTGGCTTTTGGTAAAAACGTTTTTGATAATATTAGAATTTCTGTTGAAAAAATGCCACAACGCTTGCCCATGACCCAAATTTAAATTAGTAAAGTACAAATGACCAACATGTACAGAATGTACCTTTGTACATGTTGGTCATTTTTCGTCTGTCCCCAGTGGACATTGTTCCACGGCATCAACTATTAAGTCCATAATCGCTGCATTTCCGACAACACATCAAAATTATGTCTTATCCAGACACCGTACACCAACCGAGCTCAACGTCATCTTAGTTCCGACCAATCATGATATAACGCGACTGAAACGGGTCAATCAACGTGCCGATCCCTCCGCCCGCAGACCTCAGCACTTTGACATAATTGTTTGTTTGTAGAGTTAGGAGCATTCTAAGTCTATTGGGCGTATAAGATGTTCCACAGTCAATAATTAAGGGGGCCCAGAGGCCCCAGTTAAATAGGGTACAAAAATATCATGCGATATACATTATTTTATAAAAATAAGTATTCGAATAATAAAACAGGCCAAAGAAAAGTTTGCATTTTTCACATTAGTATATTAAAGGGATTAAGGCGGCTTTAAAGAGCTTACAAGATAGAATAAGTAACGCCCACTGCTAAAACTACATATCTCAGCTTTTATCTAAATACGTCCCCGTTTATCTTGTGTCAACCGAAGCGGTGTAACTTAAATTCTTCAAATATTAGCTTCCGTATCTTGGAGCTTACGACGTTTGGACGCTTACGACAGTGGCATTTGTCACTACATACCGACGTTATCATTGTCACATACCTCTAAGCAGTGCCGCAGGATCTGTCTCTTACTCTCCACTTAATATTATGACAACTGTCAACGTCAGGAACATCTTGTGCTGGACATAGGCCTTCTCTCGTAAGTTCAGCTGTTGGTTGTGGCAGTAAAGGACCTCAGTAATGCATCTGCCCCTCATCGTCATCAGCCTACCGACATCCTTTGCTAGACCTCCAGTAGCTTCCAGACACCTTTATATCGTCAGTCCACCTGACGGCGGGGCGTCCCGCGCTACCTGTACCGGTCTCCTATCTCCACTTCAGAACTTTTCTGCCCCTACAGCCGTCAGTTTTGCGACAGAGGGGCCCACCTACTGCCGCTTCAGTTTGCTCATCATTTTTACCTTAGTCGGATCGGATCGGACTCCTCATTGCGCATCATATCCTTCAAACAAACCCCAAGTCCTGTCCATGACTTAAAGGTTGATAAATCATACCCACCGTAAATTTTTCTGCGCGCGTAGCTCATGTTATTCAACATCGTCGTTCTGAGTTGTAGTTGTCGCTGTAGTTGTTTGAGCTGTTTGAGTCGTGTTCTGCCAATTAGTCATTTCTAAGGTTTAAATATCTTACACGTCGTTCACTAATCTGTATAACATTAAAAAGAAAGGAATTATAAGTTCTGAGCTATGAATAATTTGAATCACTGAATCACGATCGGGCGCCGAGCAAACAGTCCGACCCGAGCCGTTGACTCATGTTCTCGGACAAATGTTATCGCTCTTCTTTTGTTTGTTTCTCCAATATCATCCACGGAACGAGCGTGCCCGTCGGACCAGACAACTAGGTATTCCCCTCCCCGATCTTTTCTTACCACTTTTGATTCAACAGAGGCATGAACCCGATCTTTAGCGGGTCATGTTGAGTTGGTTCTTTGTTCCCGCGGCCGTTCTTAACGTGTTTCTTCTCGCCTTAACAATTGAAGCAATTTTTATTTACATACTAGCTAAGATCCCGGGTCCACTCGGGTAAATTTCAGCTTGTAGTATTTACGTATGTAATGATTTTCTCTAGTGAATTGAAAATAGGTATGTAAAGCTGTCCTGAAAAGTACAGGGGACACGGGCTGTAAGGATTACTGGCCGTGCCTGTGTAAAACACTGTAATGTAAGGGACCACCTCATTCCTCTTTTCCTTCATCAAATCCCTCCTATATCACTCCTTTTTGCCTCTCAACCTCCACTTCCTGCCGCCCTCAATCCTTACATATCTAAGATTGATATGTAAACGGTACCCATGAACCTAAATAACTGCATCCCAACTCGAATTTTCTAATTGTAACCATTGCTGAGATCCAGCTACAGACTTTCTGGTCATCATCAGATACTGAAGGTAACGTCTAGAAGAGTTATGTACCCAAAAAGCTAAGTGAACACCCAAATTTCTAGTTATATCCATTGTTGAGATCCAGCTGCTAAGTGTAATTTTGTCCTTGTTGAGGGAACCCTAAAATAGTATAACCGTCTACTTTGTTATTAATAAATAAATAAAATAAAAGATAGTTACCATTCATAATAATATTAACCTGCTGAAGGAGAAAGGGAGAGACAACAATCTCAGAAAGTTAATATATGGAAGTAGATTTATTGTACCAAAAATTAATAATATGTATGGTATGAAAAATGTCAGATATATATTGCCTAAACTTGTAAATGGTCTGCCAAATGATGTACAGAATGGTTATTTAACACAACATATATACAAAAAACAGTTAAAAAAATATCTGTTGGCTAGCCAGAATAATGACTACATCTTATAAATATGAAATGTACCTTAGTTGTATGCAAATGCTATAATCTTTAAAAGTAGATAACCTATTGTTGCGAACTCGTCTTCTACAGATAAACCTCAATTTTGGTTTTGTTAGAAGACTTAGAAATTTAAGATTATGTTATTGTTTTTTCTTAATCAATAAAAAAAAAAAAAAAAATTTAATTATTTTTTCAACTAGTTTACAGATAATATAAGAACAAATTAAAATTTATTGCAGTTCAAATAGGTAAAGAGATAAAGATAACACAGTCAGGAGTTGGATCATTCGGTTATATCAAAGAGTCGCTTTTTTCACATAAAGTCTCATTGTAAATTGATAAATTGCTTAACATTTGACCTCATTTATTTTTAAAATACTGCATCACTAGATTAGGTAGGTAACCGTGATGTATGGCACACATATCAACGTACATGTGTCTGTATATTGATAACTTTCCGACATTGTTGGAGGTCCAAATGACTTTGTTATTCCTACTATCACTCATTTTTGAGCGTGCTGTTAAAGTTTTAGCTGTACGCTGCCGCTGTTATATTATTACATACACTAGCTGTACCCACGGCTCCGCTCGCATGAACTACAGAGTTATATCCCCCCTTCCGCCCCTTCCCCTTCTCTTTTGCCCATACATCTTCCATGCCCCCTCCGCTCTTTCCTTCTTCCCATGCTCTGTCATCGCAAACTGAATTCCGTGGAGCATAATGTGAGTTTGAGTAAGCCGATTGCGATGAAATATGGACTAAATGTTACTCCAAATTAAACCGTATGTTTTTCTGAAAGCTCCATTAGAATAGATACAGTAGTTTTTACGTGGTGCATGCCTGCCACAAACAAACATACAAAATTTCCAAAAAATATTATAATTTGTTTTGTTACTTCCCCTTAGCCCCCATTTATTTTCTGAAATATTTTTCTATATACAGACACGCGAAATTTACGTTTTAATTCATTAGATACACTGATTGTTGCCCGCGACTTCGCCTGCGTGAATAACCCAAAAGAAATAATATAAATACGAGACATTTGAAATTCGTATCGGTCGAACGACATTTTGACGTTTCGCTTATCAACGAAGGTGTGATGACACCACAACTGCAAATGTCATCGACCTCCGCCCCAATACTTAAAGTTGATCATTATCTAATATCATAAATTGTAAATTTGACGATCCTTTTACTACAAGCACCAATTTATAAAAGCTTTTAATTAAAACCATCAAAATAAAAGCTCAGTTCGATAAAAAATTAGACATCGGAGACATAATAAAAAAAAGTAATATCACCGATAATGTAATGTTATACGTGGTGAACCGAAAAATGGGTCTCGGAATTTAGATTTTTGAATAATTATCTAACACGCGCAATGTCATAAACTTAAAGAAACGATATTCGAATTTTATAACTAATAACAAGATTTCGTTATAAAAACTGAGAATAAACCGATATACACAACACCTGCTCCATCAAACACGAAGGATGATCATTATGTTAATGCCCCGAAAACCATACAAACAAATACAAACCTTACCCACGTTATAATTTAAACGAGATTCCAATTTACGGTGCAGCCAAGGAAAAAGTCAATCCGTATCGAAACGAACGAGGTATCGAAGGGGTGCCAATTAAAGCGAAATGAACGCTTATTCCTTAAGCTATAAATCGATATCACGCTATACGACGAAACACAGTTACGCCCTTTAAGGGATTCGTTTCGATAACCTTAACACAAAACCGTATACACAAGAAGCAACCTTGTTATGAAAGCTGAAAGTGTCAAAATTACGTAACGGTGGAAGTGTCGGTTACGCCTTGACTGTACGCCCTTCGCGCTAACAAGACAGACAGAGATGTATGGATGCTGTTGTAGTGTGTAAGAGTAGGTAGAAAGACAAACAGAACACTCGAAAAACACTTGTGAGATAACAAAGGCTGGCTTCCACGAAGACGTCCAATAATTTGTCTTTTTAATTTTACGACGGACTGCCATAGCTTTTAAATATAGGCTTTTTTTTCTTTCGCTCTATAAGTCGACCTCGGCCTCGGTCAGGTCCATTAGGTCGGGGGGCTGTATTCGGGAACTCATTACGACTCCTGCGCAGTGAAAACTCTTTTATGACTTATTGTTTTCGTGGCCTTGAACCGGAATGAACTACATACCTATGTTGTGGTCGGTTAAAAAACTGATTTTTCTTTTTATTTCTTTTTTTCCATTCTTACTTGATTTACTCGTGTCTTAGAAAGAATTGTAGATGCCTTTTTAGAGTTATTTCTAACGTTTTACTTTTATTCGTTGATTGGTCAGAAAGATTCAAATAATCTCATTTCTTACAATACTTTAAATGACTATTCTTATATACTTTTACGATTTGAAACATAAAAACAGGGACAAGTGCGAGTAAAACTCGTGGCTTGATGGTTCCGTACCGTTGTGTAATAGGGTATTAGTATTAGGTACAATATAATTGTGATATTCTAGGTGAACGGGAAGACCTGTAGGTTTTGATGTGCCAGTCTTTTTATTGAGTTAGAAACTTGAATTTTCTAAAAGATTACGACGTTTGAAGTTTCATTTCAAGTTTCAATTTTCATTTCAACTGGATACCTATACCCTTTCCTGGAAAAGGTCAGACAGAGAAACGGACAACAAAGTGATACTATCCTATAAGGTTTTAGTTTTTTTATTTCGAGGTACGGAACCCTAAAAAGCTGAAACAATCTTTTAAGTAATGTTTTTAAGGATAGGCTCTAAAAGCTTAAGGCTTAACAGACGTGCTGTAATATAATAATACGAAATAACGCCTGGCTGGACTAAGCACAATAAAATAAACGGACGTAAAAGGTATCGAAACCAGTTCTGCCTTCGCCATCGGTTTTAGTTGTAAAAAAGCTCATTCCATATAATATTACCCATTACAACCCCGAGAATCGCTACAGAGCCAATCGTCGGAAAGAATTCGAAAATGGAATCCGGGTTCGATTTTTAATTGTTTCAACTGGAGTTAGTATTATTATGTCCAGTGTTTTGTTACGAATTAAACACATTTTATTGGTCGGATTTGAATAAAGAATTAATTTTTTTACACGTTATGTAGCATTTAACTAATTTTTATTTTCTGGCCGCATATTCTTTTTTTTTATCACAAGCAAACATTTTTTACAACTTATTTGCGTGACTAACCACACAATCACACTAATAGGGTTTGTCAAGCAAGGGGTGGCGCGCTCGAAATTTTAATTGTTCCCACAACGATTTGGCAATCGCTGTGAATAGTTTTATAAGTGGGCAACCCCATGGCGTGCGCCCGGAACTCGGTAATGAGTGATTAGTGTTGCCAGTTACGGATAATACTTTGTTAATAGTTGGGGTGTTACGAAATGTTGTCGATATGCGAGGGTTGCGTGAAGATGGGTCAATGCGTATTTTTGTGCCATTGATTTGCCTTTTTATTTTCAAGCGGTTTTTTTATAGTTTGTGATCATTTAACGCTATTATTATCATAATCGGTCATTATCATTATTCATGATTATTTAATAAATAACTTTTATATTTAATTGTACTGTTTTCCTAAACTTGATGAAAATTCTGTCAATAGAATAACAAATATGACGAGAAAAAATAATATACAAAATAAAAAAGTGTAAAATATATTTTTTTAACTATTTTCTTTATTTCATTGTAACATTATTATATAAAGAATCTCAAAAATTTACCCAAGTCATTAATCTTAACCCTTAGCCTTAAAATGTTAACCCGTTTCCAACTCGGGACTTTATTTACGAAATAATAAAGTTTAAAATTAAAAAAAAACATTCCATTCAAATCGGCTAGATATCAATAATTTACGAATACCGTCATATTTAATATACAATTCATATGAATTTATTACTTTTTTTACACATTCTTCTGTTGAAGCTGCGTGTAGTGGTACTATGGAATAAATAGACGCTAACAACTCACTCGATCGCTTACAGTCGCGAAGCGATAAGTATGAATTATTATTTGCGTTTCGAAACGAAGATAAACAATAGGATAGTGTTTCGAACTAGACTGCAAAGTTTAAATGTTACAAACTTGTTTTTGTTGTTAGAAACCCTTTTATATACATAATTCCTAGGCACAAATAGCGTTTGTTTTTATATGAGAATTAATTTAGAATAGAATATAGAAATAATATTTATATAGAAATTATATTTTTATGTGTGTTTATACTTACACTTAATTATAATAAAGCGATAAAGACAATAAATAACTATTAAAAAGAAACTGGCTATCATTAAAAACGAATCTGCAATATATTTTATCTCGCTACAGTTTCAAGGAGCTAAGCATACTGCCAATTTATATAAAATCTGCGAGAATAGCCGCGGGCACAGCTAGTATCTCTATACTAAGTGAGTTTGAAACGACTTTTGCGGTCATCAGCGTAACGCTGAAACTGTCTGTCGTCGCGTTTATAAGATTCGCGTGGTAGAGACCACCCACGTACTGTTCTACCTGTTACCATTTATCTTGGACTGTGCTAACGAATGACCTCCCCCCGCGGGGTTCCTGTAGGCTTCAACCCGGGGGAGGGTGTGTGGATCAGAAACTGTTTTTACAAATACCGGTTTTCCTACTGGTTACTTTATATCATGTGTCAAAATGGTTTCTATTTATAGGCGGTTTCACTTATTATTGTTAATTTAGTCGATTTAGTCTTTAACACAGTTATTCACACATTCTAACTAGGTTTTAACGTCTTAGGTAGTTCATTTCTTTTGTATTGGTTTCGATAATAATAATATAAAAAAATTCTGCTGTATTTTTTATCAGTCATTAAATCCCGTAAGGTCCCAATCCACTACTATAGTTAGTACAAATTCCTTCTTTCCTAGATACAGTGTACATATCTATCCGGACCATGATAATAATAGTATCCAAATCCAAGGGTTAGATGGGGGGGGGGGGGGTTCATAGTTCTACTAACGAGATGTTACCAACGAACAGACGAACAAGCTAACAAGCCGAGCTAACTGGGAAAATAAAAGCTATGCGTGATGCACACAAAAACGCCCGCGGGCGATGCGCCCGCGCACCCGTACCGTTAGCAAAACAAGTCGATAAAAAATATTATTAGCCATTAATGATAGTGTTTAGAACTTGTTTTAATTCAATGATCTTTTAAAAATTTTTGATCGAGTTACTTGACACTTGATTTAATTTTGTATTACTACACCTTTATGAACTATTTTCGATATATCTTCTTTAGCTTTGGCTTGGTCCTACTTAGATCACTTTGTTACAGCTGTCTATGCTGTGAAAGCAAAGTAATTCAATTAAATCTGTGATCCAATAGGGTTACGGTATGTCAGTCCACAGATGACGTTGTGCAAAACTAATGCTATGTAGTCACTAACCGGTGCGCAAGGTGCTGGTGTGTAGCTGAACGTGTGATCGACTCCACGCATGTCTTACACAGGTAGAATTTACCATACTAATATTATATATATATATTGCTTTTCTTATTTTCCTTGGAAAAGGTCTGAAAGAGATCGCTTTAAGCGATAAGAACGCCTTTGAACACTCTCCGTAAATCTGTAACTTGTTATTCTTAATATGTGTGCAATAAAGAGTTTATCTATTAAAAAGTTTTTATAATCTGAATTTGACTAGAATCCAAATCAAAATTTCTCTGCCGACGCTACCCCAAAAATCCAGAAAGAAATGAATATTTGCTCAGAACACGCGGCGGGTGACGCACGCGCGTGTGGCCAACCAACACCGGTAGCGTCGGCAAATACCACTGTTGACTGAACATTGTCGAAGAATTCCACTATTTGAGTATCGAACGCGGCTACCTGCATGTGGAATAGGGTTAACAATTTTTAGATCAACTGGTTTGTGCTTGAGATGATCTGGCGGCAAACGTTTTAGAAGACATCAGGCAGTATGAATCTCAAATCAAAATTTTGCAAGGCAAGAGGTATACAGAGGAGGTAGATACTTTAAGTATGAAAATGGCCTGTCTCAAAAAGTTAAACGGATGATGAACGTAATGATGAGGATTTGTGTTAATCTTACATGATGAAGATAGTTTTAAAGAGGACTAACAAACAAAACCTAACTTAATAATAAAAATACAATTTCACAGACGAACAGAACTTAAATTTGCATGACCAACATATCCACGAAACCGTGGTAGACTAGTTGGTTGTACACTCGCCTCACGTTCATGTCGTGGGTTTAAACCCCGCCCGTACCAATGATTTTTTCGAAACTTAACGGTTACGGTTTATTAATAATACCACAGGCTTTTTGGTGAAGAAAAACATCGTAAGGAAACCTGCATATGCCAAAGAAGAAATTCTAAGGTGTATGTGAAGCCACTAAATCGGCTTGGAGCACCGCTGGTGGTTGGGTTTAGCACAAAAGACCCTGAAGGGTCGAAGTGTCGCCATGTCTTCCTGGCCCCATAAGAAGATAAGAACCACAGGCCCATCAGGTAAAATCGGTGAGCATGATTGAAACACAAAATACTTAAGATACTATTGGGATATGATGTGTATCCCAAAGTTCTAGGGTGTGGCCAATTATAGGCTTCTATTTAGTTTACATTGGTATATTGAAATACGGGTCCTACTTATGAGACTTTCGTTTAAAATAGACGAATCCCTTCTGAAAGAATCTGCATTGGTTCTAGGGCTCAAACAATTGAATTATCAAAGTCTTGGTGGATTTCGATTCAACCTCGTCGCAGGATGTCATGACTTGGCACATTTTTCTAGATATGTATTTACTTATACATTTTTTAAAGCCATCAGTCACTCTTGGTGAGATGATTGTAGTGTAGAGGTCACGCGTAAATTGTCTTTTTGGATACGGCATTTATCCGGTAGCTTTAACTGATGTCTTCCGCACGTTGTACTGAGACTTGTCGCTTGAATCAATGGTATGTGTTATTCTACTAGTATTATATTTTTCCACAAACATCTTACGTATTCTTATAAGTGTCGTTTTTTATTCATCGTTTAATCTTTAGTTTATATTGTCTTATACGATATTCAAAGTCCTCGGCTTTTAAATTCATCATATCAACCCTTAGACGTCCACTGGTGAACATATGTCTTCCCTAATGAACGACACCACACCCGGTCCTCCTCCCTCCGCATCCAGACACTTCCGGCCACCTTCTTCAGGTCGTTGTCCATCTGGCAGCGGGGTCACCCTATCTATGCTTGTGCCGATCCGCGGTCTCCAGGCCAAAACTCGTCTGACCCAAAGGCCACTTCAGCTTGCTAATCCTGACTATGTTGGCCACCGTAAGATCTCCTGATTACGAATCATATCCTTCAAAGAAACCCCGAGCATAGTTCTCTCCATAGCTCGCTGAGCGACTTGAAGCTTTTACCACATCCAAATTTGTATCTCCTGGCTTGCTTGTTCTGTGGCATGATGTTATCCGATTGCCAGTCATGCACCCTAACGAACGTCAGACACGGTTTTTTTATGTCTATAGATATACATAGCTATGGTAGGTGCCTACATTCCTTTTGTTTGTTTTACTTCGCCCCGTTGCTGTGTTTTGGTAGGACTTTATAGGATTCCTTTTTATGTTGCGGGTTTCCTCAGAACCCCGTATGAGTTGAATTGACCATTTTTTTATATTTTTCATTTCATTTGGTGCGAAATGTTTTTGTTTCTCTCATCAAAGTGTATGGGAACAACGGAACGATGGAAAACTTTGTGGGAGTTAAAAAATGTTTACGATTAAGATGTTTTTTTTCCATCGTTTTCAAGGGCTTCTTTTCGAGGGTTCCAGCTTAATCCAAAGAGTTCGAGAAATTACCTTAAACGATCACTTGTAAACAACTTTTAAAAATTCTTTCCTTTTTTTTCAACCGCAATTATTTATTTTGTTGTTTATTAATGTAAATTTTAGTGTGTAAGTTTTAATGTCTGTCTTTCAGTGTCTATTTTATTTTTGTATTTAATTTAATCCGTTCAATGGAGTCAATTTAAAATCAGAGTCTGCAGTTGTACTATGGAACCTAGACATGGAAAACGAAATATAAATACAGTTTCACTTGTATGTAACCTTATTATGTACATCGCACTTTCATTCAGTTCCTCATCATGTCAGCCTTTAGACGTCCACTGCTGTACTGCCTTCCTGAATGAACGCCACAACACCAGGTCCTCTGTCCTCAGCATCCCACCGCTTCCGGCCACCTTCTTTTGGTCGTCGGTCCACCTGGCGGCGGGGCGTCACACTCTGCGCATAAACAAAAACATATACTAGAGTCTAAAACAATATCATCAATGTAAACGCAAAAGTTAACCAACTAAAACTTCAAATTCAGTGATATTGCTTAGCATCTTATTTCCTAAGCTTGTTAAAACCATATGAGAGTATTTAGTAGAAAATAGCGTTTGAGTGCTCGCCTAAACTGTGTTTTTTTCTAAAGTCTCTTGCTTACCCGTATTTTGAGTATCTTGAGATTTGAGTCTTAATTATTAAGATACAAGGGCCAAATGTTTTTTTTATACTACAATCTGTGTGCAATGGCCTTATCTCCGCTTTTGGAGACGCCTGCGCATGTCCCTGCTATCTTTCAAAAGCATAATATTTGGGCACTTGGATTTTTATCGACATACAAATCGAGTAGAGGCGGCCCTCTGTAAGAAAATGTACGATTTTGTACATTGTTAGATTTAGTTTTTAGGAAAGATTTGATTTAAAGAAATATTTCTTAATATATATACATAAACTTGTCTAATCTAAAAGTAAATTTTTTTTCTTGTGCAATGGCAATTAGACAAGGACACGATAATTTGCAAATCACTGCCGCCGTTGTACACTAGCATCATCTTTCTACATTATTAAAAAAATTGAATACGTTTTGATGCATAATAATGAATATTAATTTGATTTGTTCATCCAGACTAGGACAGGGGATTCTGGGAATCGAACCTACGACATCTGGCGCTTGAGTCCAATAACTAAGCGATCAATTGACGTGTTTTTATTTCGGTTATTTAATGATATTTTATCGCTATTACTAAATGTTTCGTAAACAACAAAAAAAATGATATCCAAGAGTGACGTCGAATAATCGGTTCACGGTACATTACAGATTCCACTATGTAGTCATTTACACAAATGTGTAAAGCAGTTTTTTTTATTATTATTAAAGTAGATGGCTTTACCTTAGAACGCTAAAACAATCGTATGTAGACAAATACTACAGAGCACAAACGACATCATTTACTCGTAGCTATAGAACAATAAAATACACTGATAAATTTACAATACCCAAAATTTAAGACCTGTCTGTCAGATTCAGAACCCTTCTGTAAGTTCCTTGTCTCTTACCTTATCGCTGTATCTCTCCGGATTATTTTTTGTAAATTATTTTCGAGCAAATAATAGTAAACAAAAGTCGACAAACCCATCCGGTGTCTTTGTGATGGTGATACGAAACTTTTGTGCAGTTACATCCCAGGAATCGGGACGAACGGAAGACAGTTTATATGAAAAAGTTTGTTTGTATGTCGCACTTATGAAATATACTCGAAAACACTTTACAAAAAATTACGCAAATTTTCGTCGTTTAGTTTATTTTCCCTTGCTCATTTATATGTTTGGGCTTTACTAATTTATCTTTGGCTGTCATTCGGATATTGAAGATTCTACAAATAACTATTAAACAAACATTTACATACATAATCATATCATAATTGGTATATTATATACGTACATTACTGCATAAAAAACAGACCTCCATTCCAACTTCAACGCACGTACCACCCAGTCAAAAAGACCGAAGAAACCCATATATCATCAAAGGGGACTTAACAGCTAATTATGAATATAATTTACTAAGAAATGTCCGAGAGTGGTCTTCTAGGCCCGAGGCGTCGGCTAATAAATCATCTGACTAACTGCCCTTGTATCCTGTCCCCTCATTTTTTGCATAGTTAGAAAAAAAAGTCTTTGTCTATGGTTTGGTGATCATATTACGCCAGATAAATGTCAAATGTGTATAGTTTTTACGCTTGATTTACGTGTTGGTCTCGAAAATGGTCGAGTAGGTCGAGAACTTTATGATTATGATTCATGTAGCATAGGTTCCATTTTTTTTCCTAAAAATAGCTTAAACCCCGCTCTGACCTCGCCCAACCATTTTGGAAAGCTACAAACCCTTTTTTTTGTTCAGAATCTAATGAGATGAAATACTTTTTAAGGAAAATGATATAAATATAATTCTAAACAATACGGGACGTTAAAGTTTCAGCATAAGAAATCCTACGAAAGGCTGCAAAATTATGCTTTTAAATTTTGTAAAGGGCAAGAGTATACACAAAAACAAAATAAAACCTAGTGAAACAACGGAAGCCTAAATTATACATATCCAAAATAAACATTTCGTTCTTAAATTTTATAGACGCACCAATTTTATATCCGTGGCAATCATGTAAATCCGAACAACATAATGAGGGGAAACCAACAGTTAGCCTAACAAGGTTTTTAATACCGAAACCGTGTAGGACCGGCACCAGATTATACCGATTTATACCACGTGGTTTCGGTACCCGAACGGTGCACGAGTCAGGCGCCATAAATACAGCCTCGTCGGCGCAGGCGCAGCGCAGGTACGCCCGCCAAACGAGATCGTTCCTTTTTTGAAAATAAACAAAAAAATTCACACCTCGCCGGCGTTTTGAACTATAAACCCGACGCGTTACAGTTTAAACTCCGCCGGCGTTCGCGCGAAGTGATTTCCATAAGTCACTTTGGGCTTTCCCACATCAGAAATAAAGCTCCTTTTTCGTAGCATATATTCCTAACTGCTTGACGCTGCACCGTACGAATTTGAGACGTAAAGGTGTAATTTTGAGGTTGGTATTCGATTGTGGTTGGGTGGCGAGGATTTTTTCTGGTCATACCAGATTTTGGTGTTCTTTTAGTTATTTTTTTGTGACAGCGAGTGGACTCGACGCGGTGCGGTGGGTGTTTTGCGGGGTCACCGAGGATAATAACTGTAAATTATCATCGTTCGGCTTATTGAAATTCGTTCAGACGTGTTCTAATGGGAAAATTTTAGTGTCCGACTCGGTTTGTTTCAACCGCGACCGGATCTCGGATCTCGTAGGGTTTAATAACATGATTTGCGCGTGACGTCATTTTGGATTGGCGTGTGATCGACTGTTAGCATCACATCATCTCTCATCCGGACTTACATTAAACTCTTTATACATTTAGTTAACAGAATAAAACCATACTCAATGCCTTTTTGACAGAGTTTGTTTAAGCAAAGATGTGAGGTGATTAAATACATAAAATACGTCGTTGTGTTGTTGCAACTGAATGGACAGTCCTGGAAGAAATAATGTTTAGCTTTTAATTATTGTTAGGTTGAAGTTAAGTTAAGTTTTATTGCCATGAAGAGTTCTTGCAGAACGCATTAACTTAATTTATTTAGTTTTAAGAATTTTATTTGACATTTTTATATTTATGTTAGTTATTGATGTTTTTATATTTAATTGTGTATAATTTGCTTTATAATTTGATTTCATTTAACTTGTTTATAATTTTTATTTGACTTGTAACGGAAGTTATCAATAAAGTATGTCTATGTATATGTCTAAGCGTAAGGTTACTTACTCTACTAAGCTACAGCTCGTTAGAATAGAAGACTGTAATCTATAGAATTATCTCGATTTAGCAGTTTTTCTTTCAAGCAATGCGTACTTTGTGTCGTTCTTTTTTAACTATAGATAATATTTTTGTAGGTAGATCATGTTAGATGTTATTAACAATCTGTAATTCGATATCATCAGTAGTTTTTGCCAGGTTATCGATAATATCAAAAGTGGTGTCGTTAGTTTTCGATATGGATGGCGGCACGACGTTATTTTTAGTAACTATCTATTGCAATACATGTTGAGTCATACTTGATTGTATTAATAGATTACTGACTGGGATTTTTATTGCCATATCGTACTGATTATAGTAATGTTAAACCCTTGGATTAAATTGTAGAATCCGGGGTCTTAGAATTTCGAAATCTGTTTTACTGAAGAAGGCTAAATAGTAAATCCTTCAATAGGTAAATCGACTTTCAGTCCTAATCCATATTAAAATCTGTTAGTGCACAGATTACCTAATAGTTACTGTTTGGGCTTTACTGATAAGTTATATATCGCAGGGGCAAACACAGTATATTTAATTACAGAAACATACCATATTAAAAATAACTGATATGACTTTTGGAAACTTCAAAACAATCTAGTTCTCGTAACTGTTATGATTTTTAACTTTGTGCTTATTTTTGTTTTACGTTTAGGATATTGTATATCTTCCATATCCAAAACTTCTTGTACACCGCTAATCGGTCCTACTGCTACAAAATTCTATAAATAATGGATGTTCACTTCTGTGGCATCATCTGTCGTTTTCTGTTGACTTTTCACAATGGGATTAGTTAGTTGTATTAATAACACTATCTTTAAAGATGTTAATAATTAATTTATACGTTTATGACTGTGTTGAAACTTTTGTGACCTTTCGATTTTCTTAGAAATCGAAAAACACGGACGTCCACGTTAATATTATTAACGCTACACAAATAGATGGGCTAACTACCAATAGCCACACAGACAAAGTAAACGCCAAACACCAATGGGTTGATAGAAATCCGGTATCAAACAGTCAATTCGAAATCCTCAATCAAGCTGCCGAAAGAGACAGTGATATCAACCTCGCACGTGTAAGTGAGACAGGTGTAGTTCCGGAGACTCGCTTTGGACGTGCTAATGAGACGGGAGGGCTCTAATTGCGTGTGAACAAACAAAATGATCTGATAATACCTATTCTGTAGTTAGGAGCTAATAATGTGAGGACAGATCGAATGTTTTTTTGTCGTTTGTTACGTCGGACTTGATGAATGACATTGACATACCAAACCAGCCCGTTTTATATATGATTGTTCTGGTGCAGTCACCACACTAGCAGCTATAGTCAATAAAGCTCGGCTAGGTTTGTTACTGTAACTCTTTTGTATAGAGCATGTCGATGATATTTGCTGGAGAATCGAACTGGATGAGGATTGATTGTATTTTTTTTTAATTTATTGGAATTGTTACTTCCTTGGGACGAAACATTTGTAATGTCACATGAAATATTTATAAGAACTAATGTTCATTTAAACAAGATAGTTTTACCTTTTTTCCACTAAGTGATAATTAGGCCATGGAAATTATTAAATTGTAAAATGCGTGGAGATTCCTTACTGCTTCATCCGTATAAATTAAATGCTAAAGAAACCAAAATTAGTTGGTCATCTATTTTGAGTGTCCATTATGTTTTCACTATGACAACAATTTAAGGGATGTGCAAAGAAACCGATACCGAAAATCTGTTACCAATAGAATATTTACACAATGACGTCACTCGAAACTACTTCCACTATTTATCTTTCGGACAGATATTCGTGACGAGCGAAACTGAGGATGTACAAAAAAAAGGCAAAGGCCTGTCCGTTCTGAGAAGCAGACTTGTTAGTATCACCATTTATTACGCCACGGGTACCTTTGGTATTAAAAAAATTACCAAATGTCACGAAATTATACGCAAATATTAAAATGGTACTTTTGAAGACGATTATTTTTGACGATAAACATTTTGCTAAGAAAAAAATATGTTTGAAGACCGCATCGTTATAATGTCAATCAGCCCTTAGACGTACACTGCTGGACAGCCTACTCCAATGAAATGCCACCACACCTGGTCTTCTGCCCTCCGCGTCCAGCTGCTTCCGGCCACCCTCTTCAGGTCGTTGTTCCATTGGGGCGTCCCACCCAGCGCGTGCCATATGTTTGAAGACCACCGCCGATGATAATGATGAAACTGCAATGTCCTCTGTGTGAGGGAAAAGTAGTGAGGTCGGACATAAATGTACTATGTATTGATGACTTATTGAACAAATCTTCATTACAAATACATACGGTAAATACTCTTTACAAACAAAGCAGCACTACCCTCTCAAATTGTATATATCAAATACAGTTCTTAATAATTATAAATTAAACGAACTTACCAAGTGAAGTTCCAATTTAATTGTACGAGCTGCATAGTCTCGAAATGATAAAGTAGACAGTGTAGTTTTCGCATCCGCCAGCCTTTGGTCACGAGTTTAAAGCACATAGGCTTGACTCCAAAGCCTGAAAATAAATAAAAACGCTCCTACCACCCCCCGCCCCAGCCCTCCTTCAAACGTCATTTAGTTCAGAGAAGCCTAGGACCTTAGCCCCATGTCATATTATTTCACGGAACCAATCACGTATGGGTAATGTTTATCGTAGATAAGCGGGGTGGGTGGGATACTATATATCATTTCGAGACTATGCAGCTCGTACAATTAAATTGGAACTTCACTTGGTAAGTTCGTTTAATTTATAATTGTACTTCGCTGCATAGTCTCTTCAATGATAAAGTAGACAGTGTAGATGTTTAGAGATCAATACGTGAAATAATATTATCCTGGCCATGTGTAACCATTTAAAATACAAACACCTCAGACAATGTTTAGTGAAAAATTAACAATTAAATAAAGAATTATATTTTATTATTTATTTTACACAAGTAATCTAATTATTATTAAATATTATATAAATATTATATAATTATTGATTAATTAATTCGCCACCACTCAAAGGTTGCCTGTAAGAAATCGCTGAGAGCGATAAGGCCGCCGTTGTACACTAAATTCATCCTTCTATGTAAGTTTTGTTTTTATTTAAAAATGTATATGTTTTGGTGCACCATAAAGAATTTGAACTGATGTCTAATTTTAAGTAACTTAAAATAATCAGACTTTATCAGTTATCATTATTACATACAAATAAATATTGATTTATTATCATTTGCCATCGTCAAATCTTTGATATAGAATTAAGCAAAAAAGGCTTGGATGACGCTCTTCATCCAGCGGACTTTTTCAGTGATATCAATACTAACACCAAGACGCTTATCCGCCGAGGTAGAAGCGTGACGTGTGCTATGAGCCGAAAATATATATATATATATATTTGATGGTACCGCTATCGACTAAGTGTCTGTGACGTCACCGCTATATGCGTTTTTTTTTTTTTTAAGCAATAAAAAACGTGGTTTTTTTTTTTTTTTGTTATGAATTCTTTCTATGTAATTTTTAAGGCTCTTATTTTATGTTTTTTTTTTTTTTGATTTATAAACTGGTAAGACCAGGTTAAGTTGTAATACACCAGCTCGAGAATTTCAAATTAAGTCAGGATTTTTTATGTGAATTCTGTCATTAAATTCACATAAACATTGTAACTGTATTGTTTATGCAATAAAGTGTATTATTATATTGTAAGTTACTCCATATTACAAATTTTTATTAAGAAAATGTTTGAATGCGAGTTGTTATAATAACTAATTCGCCCATAAGCTTTCTTGATGTCTGGTACGGAAATAAAACGGACTATTTGGGACTTTTTGGGCAAAACAAATAATACTATAGATGGGTCCCAAACATCATACTTGCGGTGAGGATGACGCAATCTAAATATTCTTATTGAGAAACGGATCACTTTGTCATCATTAGTGATTTATGATCCTATCACAAGTGATAATGCTGCTCTGCAACAGCATACACGTGCACCATATAATTTCGTCAGGAACGAAAGTATTTGAAGCAAAATATATAGTGTTGTAAATGCGCACCAATATTTCACAATTGTGCATTTTAGTCAGAAAAGGTTTTTCATTTTCGCATGAACCTCCCCAGCCAATAAGGTATAGGTCTAAAAAATAATAATTTAAAAGTTTAAAATGGTCATATCTAATGGGGTTGATTAAACTTTCTACATGGTAGAACCACATTCCAGCTCCGAACTTTGAGCCAGTTCCATAGTCTTGTCACTTATTGTTATAATTTTTAAATAAATTAGTTTTTGTCTTCTCAATTTCCATATTGGACAGCTGGACACGCAAACACTAAAAAAACCAATAAATTTGCTTATTTTACAGAAATGAAGCTATGAAATACTTTTTTTTTTTTTTTAAATATTAATAAATTAATAAATCTTTAATTTATTTTTACTTTTTTATCATTAAGTAATGCTAATTGATATTCTTTGAAACTTTACACATTTCTTTGGCATAGAAACTTATTTCAAAGTTAATAACAAATCCTGCATTTGAGAGAACTTATAAGGTTATCTCAACATTTATTGAACATTCATCAGTGGAACGTTCACAGCACCAAACGTCATCGAGATTACATATACGAGGCCCATTGACCTTGAATACTGTATTTTTGTAAAATCATATGAAGCAGTGTTTAATCCAAATGGAAGAACTTGAAATTTGAAAGTTTGTTGTATCGAATTGTCTTCAAGTTTAAAATGTATAAGTATATAAACTTATAGAGATAAGTCCATCTTATGTTATGCCTTTTTCTTGTAAAATGTATTTGCAATAAAGAATATACATATAAACTTATTCAACTCTTTTAGATTAAAGATAAATTTGGTTTGGGTACAGAGTGTTTTACACAAAGGTTAGAATAGGTTCTAAAAACTCAAAAATTGACAGTTCAATTTGGAAAAACCAAAAAAAAAAAACCTTGATAGACATATTGTTGTTCTTGGGGGTTGTATACGGTGTACAACTAAAGGGTATCATAAGGTCATTAATCAAGCATAAATTCATGAGGTCTTAAAGTATTTTAACCAACTGCAATAGGGTTGATTGCTGTATATTAAATTAGCATATAATTGTTGGCAAACAGCTGAGTTGGTTTGTTATGTGCATATTGTTTTTGATTCTTCTGCTATTGCAGAGGAGCTGGTTTCCTCATATGCTGGTAATTGATTGGACACCCGAACCGAGTTCCTTGGTTTTTCGCAGACTGCCCGATGGGCAATTGTAATTAAAATTTGGCTTCACAACTGTGGTTTCTTCGTCATGTTCATACTTATTATGTGACTAGACTTTTAATTGCTTTAGAAAAGCACAGTCAAAAAAAAAACCATTAGCTGATTTCACAGGTTTTTGTTGTAATCCCGCCAAAATGAAATTTGACCTAGTTGTGGGCTCCTAGTGTTCATGATCGTACTGATCATATGTAAGCGACAGGTATCACTTATGAATATGATGTTAATCCTTATTTTTACAAAGCTTGCCGAGGGCCATGCCCAAGGCGGTTAGCGCACACATGTTTTATGGTCATTGCCATATCGCGATTCACCGCTGCCTGGGCTGCCAAATTTAGTGTTGGAGCATCTATGGTCTTGAATTTTTTATCTGGCAAGTAGGTATTTATCTAGTATTTCCTTTTTCTATCTTTCTCCAGAAATGTCTGCCCATCTAGATACTAGATCCTTATGGATAGGTAGGTGAACCAAATTTGGTTTCTCACCCAGCAGCGCGAGGAAATAAAGAAAAAGGGGGTAGGTACAAATAAATATTTGTACAAGGAATTTTTAATCTACTCAATAGTAGATTAAGGTATTATGGATAAATATCCATTTATTTTAGTACGTATATACTGAATATACGAGAGGAAAAAAAAATGCCTTTCTATTACGCCAACATCAGTAGTAATTATTATATGAATACCTAAATAGGCAACACAATAAATAGCACCTCAATAGGTACCTATGGAATATCACCTAAATAGGTGATGTGTGTGGAAATTATTATATGATTACCTAAATAGGCAACACAATAAATAGCACCTCAATAGGTACCTATGGAATATCACCTAAATAGGTGATGTGTGTGGAAATTATTATATGATTACCTAAATAGACAACACAATAAATAGCACCTCAATAGGTACCTATGGAATATCACCTAAATAGGTGATGTGTGTGGAAATTATTATATGATTACCTAAATAGGCAACACAATAAATAGCACCTCAATAGGTACCTATGGAATATCACCTAAATAGGTGATGTGTGTGGAGTGTGTTTAGATTTAAGGTCGTAAAGGCCATAGTCGTAAGAGGGAAAAAATGACGAAATTCTAACCTTTACGTTGAGGATTGCGTTCCGGACACGGTGGGGCCGGGGCTCGCCTGCCGTGTCGATTTTTGCACATTGGGAAGACCTTGTCATTCCATAATAAGCTCCGGCTATAATTTCTGGACACAAGGTGATAATGCCGGTGCCATCGAAGGGGAGGCCGACCGCCAAATGCCTCGCGTAAGCTTTTCTCCGTATTTTCTTTGTAATCGTTCTTCTGAATCTTCACGTTTCCTCTTTTTGACATAGTCGGGCACAAAATATACCCGGAAACACGATTAATTTGCTAAAATTTAATCTATAAACGAATAGTGAACCGACCGCAGGCTGCACGAAAACGATAATGACGTTTGAAGGAGGGCTGGGGCGGGGGGTGGTAGGAGCGTTTTTATTTATTTTCAGGCTTTGGAGTCAAGCCTATGTGCTTTAAACTCGTGACCAAAGGCTGGCGGATGCGAAAACTACACTGTCTACTTTATCATTGAAGAGACTATGCAGCGAAGTACAATGTACCGTGATAGTGGAAAAAGCTTTATCGGCGAATTAATCAAATCTTTCATTACTCCGGGATACTTGTTCCTATTAGACACGCGAGCCAATTTCTGGTACCGAATCACATGAGTCATATTTTGCATTAGAGTAATTACCGTACCAAAAACCGAATTTCGGTATCCAATTACCGGACGAGATAAACACTACCTTGTGTGCTTTTATAATTTCATAACGAGAAATAGTGAGTTTATTACACGATGCGTGTGGAATTGGGTTGTTTTGTTTGTGAGAAACTGATTATGGAGTTGTTATGTCGTTGGTTTGTTTATGCTTTTTTTACATTGTTATTTGACTTCTATATGGACACAGTGACAAAAGACAAAGAGAGGAAACAAACATATAGATAAATGTTGACATACCTTAAAATACAAGCAAAAATGAAAGTAATATTTCACTTATATGAATGCAAAGTCCACCATTTGCCTCCGTGGTGAATTATGACCCGTTGTCAAGGTTGGCTTGAACCCAGCAGTGGATAATCTAGAAGTCGGACAGTTAGAAACATCGAACTACTAGTAGCTGTTGTATTGTATTGAGTAGTAGAAGACGTAATCATTCTTGACGCAAAGAAGATAGATCGCGATGTGCTATTTTCGTCATTTAATCATAGTGTCAGTTCAGCTAAGCCACTTGATTTCTTATCTTCGCTGTAAGCGAATATTATGTATGTTTGTAATGTCTGTGCATTTTTTTAAATATAAGATCTATATATAATCTGTGGAAAGATAGTTCAAAGAGAATATCAGAAGAGTTCTTTGTTTCTTTCTTCTCAAATCATAAATTCATAACCTTACTAAGCTGTGGTAGATTAAATTTACTTGGATACATGTACCAAGTGTACTCATTTGCAATAAGTAATCTGCTTTTGCATATGGGTACTCGTATCTAAATGGCGTAACTACATTTGAAAAGAAACAGCATTAAAATGGATCAATGATCTTTGAGTTAGAGATGTTTACAGAATAGACTGACAGACAATGCGTTTTGTACAATGTTAAAAATAGAAATATACGGTGTTACATGTAGTGATCTAGCAGCTGAGAAATGTATATAAAACTAGCTGTGCCTGCGGCTCCGCTCGAGTGGACACAGAATTAAATAAAGTTGAAACTTATAATCCCCTTTTGCAGCGCATGCGATGAAAGACATTTTATAGCAAAAAAATTTACACATTTGGTTACATTATTGAAGTTTTAGTAGGGATCCTAATTTTTTATAGTAATAAATATAGTCTATGTTACTCAGGGATAATGTAGCATTTTAAAAGTGAAATTTTTTTTGAAAACGGTCCAGTAGTTTTTGAGTTTATTCGTTACAAACATACAAATCTTTACTCTGTATAATATTATAGTGTTGATGAGCCCAGTTTGCTTAACGAGTAAATGGAGTCATCCTGTAAGCGAATGAGATTTTAGTCATTTGTTTACCTTATTATAAACTAGCTGTCTACACTGGTTTCGTGAATACCAGTAGACAAATCCGGGTGTGTCGTTATAGTTCACTAAAATGCATCGTGACACCTACAAGCCAGATAAGATAGCCAACAAATCGAATATGCGTGTACGACATTAGATAATAGTGCTGGAACATCGATCATCGCTGTCCAGGATTACCTTATCGATGTCGATAGCGAGATTTGCAGAGATTAGGTTAGCAAATAGTAACCCAGTTCCAATTTTTATTTAACATTTTAAGTAAATTGTAATGGGCAGAGCCGTTTGTGAAGAGTATATACTTCTTGGTATCGTAACTGATATTACAATTCTAACCAACCGCAGTTCTTCAATAGCAAGATTAAGTTAGCAAATAGTAACCCTATTTCAAATTTTATTCATCTATTTAACATTTTAAGTAAATTGTAATGGACAATGTCTGTTTGTACAGAGGTAACGGCGACACTGACAATTATTATATTCTTTATTGCACATAAATTTTACAAAAAAAAGGGCATAACATAAAAGTGTACAAAGGTGGACTTATCTCTATAAGAGATCTCTTCCAGCCAACACTACACAATAGGAGTTTTTTGATAGCAAGATTTGCAGTGAATAGGTTAGTAAACCGTGGTTCAAATCGAGCATAGCACAAATGAAATTATTATTTTATTTCATTAAATGTAATTATATATATTTTTATTACATATTTAAAATTCTTTCACTGTTCGTTAATCTAAACACCTGCTGTTTTCTAGAATAATAAAATTAAAAGCAATAAAAACTTAAATAGAAATTTAGAAAACTTGTTATTATTTTTATTATAGAAAATGTACTATGTAATATTATTTATTCTGCATCTGCTCTCACAGAGCTATTTTAAAAGCGAGTGTGTGTTTACCTTACCTGGAGTATCATTATAGTACTTGGTTAATTAAAAGTGACTGCTTAAGGGCCTTAATGACAAATTTAATTGTGCTTCAGACGACACGTGCTAAAGATACAGATAAAAAATAAATAGGATACGAATTCCGCAATTAAAACTTAAGGGCTACCTACGCCCTGTTTTGAATTAAGTTATTCAGTTTTCGCCTTTATTAGCCTTTTTTTTAAATCTAATAAACATTTAAATATTTATTGAACTATAACACACACTACACATATAAAAAGTCATAAGAATCATTAAAAAAAGGAAAAAAAAATAACATGTACAGTAAAGATATTTCTGCCAGCCTACCAGCGACAGATATGTGTGTACAAACAGTACTAATTGAATACATAAACTACACATACTTCTATTATACATAAACTTACATAAAATATAATTACAATGCATATAGATACTTATATATGTATCAATAAATATTTATATCTTATAAATATTTGTTGGTTAAGACATTTTGAACGAATGTTTGTAGAACGATAGACTACACAAATTAATTAATATTTCATATACCTATAATACATCACATACACTTGTTTAAATTCCAAACTAGGATTTTCTCCAGCAACTACGGCTATTAGACAAGGATAGAACAATTCTGTATAACATCCAGATCGGGACCAACTCTGACACTCGAGTCTAACGACCATGCTCTAGGCCAACGAGGCGGAAAACGAAATTGGGCGTTAATGGTGGGTCAAGACCTATCAAAATGTGGAATTACATGTTCAGCCCTTACCGATTCCGAGATATTATCATTTTTTATGTGTTTTGGACGTTTATTTACTGGAAATCCTGTATATCAACTATATAAACACTGAGCGATATAAATATATGGGCGTAGTAGGAGCCGGGGACTACATAGACGTACAAATTCTGATAGAGTTAGAGCTCACAGACGGAAACGTGAAGAGCTCTCGTCTCTCATGCGAGCATTCGTGAAGGGAATGATTAGACTAATGGAAGTGAAGGAGGTGTGTCAGAGTCGGATACTTGACTCTCCGTTCGTCCTGCCTACCCCGACAGGGATATGGCATGAAGATATATGTATGTTTTATTCATTTGATACTAGGTTTTCAAGGCTTAGGGAGGCTGAATTAAAGTTCCCACGTACGTAGAACTACCTGTATTTGATGAAGTATAATCGTGGAGGATAAATTAACGTACAATCAGAATTTCAAATTCAGGCATGGGATGCCCTCGTTTATAGTAAGATTATTATTGCGATCACCAATCCGCCTGCTAAGCGTGGTGGTTATGGCAAATCCCTCGATGGACGGCCCACCCAGCTTATGTTCAGCGGTAGACGTATTTTGACTGATGATGATGTGGTTGCAATAGGTAAAACCTATATCCAGTAGTGGACGTAGACAGGCTGGCGATAAGGATTCTTGTAATATAAAACTTCACTAAAACAAGTCTTAACATAACACACAACTCTTCCCTGTCATTATAAAACTCATCGACGACGGCCGCAGCCAATACGTAATTAATAAAAGGGTAAAGACACTCATATTTATGGTTCCTTCGAAACGGTAACCCTATTTGCCACGCTCTGTCTTATGGCGACTCCAATACTACTAAACGAATTAAGATGATAGATTATAGTTACAGTACGTAATCTTCGATGATTTACTTAGTTGCTAAGTATACCGTCTTTATCTTTTAGTTAACGTCTTTTCTTGGTCATAGACCTACTAATGACCACACGCTGAGCAGCAGATGTCTATCGCAATACTAACGACGATCTTGTCCGTCACCGGTCTGTGGGATTGATATTTTGATTGAATATTAAGTTATACTGCCAATTGTTCATTCACCAAAGCTGTATGGAAGAGAGAGGCTCTCTGGCACAGATATTTTTATATCTAAATAAAAGAGGGTTCCAATGATCCGCTGTAACCTCAATCAGGTTTCTAAAAATTAATACAAATAGTTTTAATATAAATTACCAGATTAATTACATCCTTAAAATTAATAAATTATATGAATTGAGTACGATTAAAACATTAAAATTAACAGGACAATACGTGTTAGAGCTACTTGACCATCTTAGATAATAATTTTGTACTGTGTTTTTGTATTTGTATCATCTGCTAGGTTTGATGTTACTGTACTCCCTAACACCCCCTTACCACATGCGTAGTAATATTTAATATTCTCTGCCCTTACATCCCAACGCAATTAAAAGTACTTACTTAACTGAACATGGACGGAACCCCGTACCTCGTACGCGAAGAACACGCCGACCAACTTTTTTGTCTCAACCAGCCATCGAACCTGGTACTGTTACGGCGCGATGCCCATCAATTACCCGGTCTTAAGGGGCCTTAATTACTTTTATCTTGGAATCTAGAAGTCGTTGGGGACGAATGTCAAGTGGAAACTTGTATTTGTCTTTTGTTCTCTTTTTCTGATGACATGACCACGCGGTAAGGTAATTGTTTTTGTTTTTACTTTGCTGTGAACTAGTTAAACAAGCGGTCACAGATTACTTAATAGGTAGTTGCTCCTATCAATTAATAATCTGCGTGGTAGAGAGTCATTAAGAGAAAAGAAATAAACATATTATCAGTAGCTTAGTCAATTCAACAATAGTAGTTGTGATGATACAAGAAAAACAAAACTTGCTTTACCACGATTAAGACTTAGTAAGGCCAGTAAATCGTTCACAGGGCAATTATACGCTTCTTAAACAAAATACCAGATGAAATCTTAAATATGATTGACATAAAATTTAAGAATCATTAACAAAATAACTTTGTAAAAAAGCCGATAAAATAGATGATTATTTGAGTGACAGAGATGTCTTTTACTAATGTTGCTTCAGCTCCGCACAATCCTTATTATTATTATAATGTCCATAGAAATGTTATACATAAAAACTTAAAACTATAATAATATAACTTATATAATTGTACACAAACTTAAAGATGTGGCGGGGAACTTTATTGCTCTGTTTTTTTTTCTTTACAGAGCGCTAGCACCTAGTTTCCTAGGTGCGGTAATCGCAAATAAATACTTGTATAAATGTACCAAGTGTACTCAAGTACAATAAATGATTTTGACTACGTAACAGATGCATCACTCCTTAGTAAAACGAAAATACCTAAGCTTTGGTCACCTACAGTCTAATGCTCTCGAATTAGCGTTGTTATTACTCTGTAAGGGCGAGGCGAGTACCACGCCGGGGCGGTAGGTTCGATCGCGTGGCGGAGCCCTGACGCGGTGTTGTCGGGTGTCCAGGAATGTGGACTGGGTCTATTATGCAAAATTTCCAGTACTGTCGTTGTGTTCTTTTTGAATTTAATTTAATCAAACAGATAGGAGTGCAGAGGATATATACATAAGTGTTCCAAATGCCAATCTCATCTGCACGCGTGTTCTGCTAACTAAGGCTGTATACGGAGTGTACATTCTTCGTCCGTGCGTGTGATAAAATGTATGGCCCATGCGGCGGATCCGCATAACAGTGTAAACAGCTTAAAGCTTTTCACATTGCTGTAGTGTGGCGGTGATCAGGGCGGGTGATAGTCGGCAGGAAAACGCACGCGAAACTCGGTTACACTGCTGTTATTTATTTAGACTGATATTATACTTTAATACTACCACTATAGTCGGGGGTTCGGACAGGACTAGCTTCCAGAAGGGATATTCAATATTTATAATGAGCTTCTTATCAGTAATTTCTTGAAGCCTCTCATGATAAAATTATACCATTCTCCTAATGTGTTGTGTGCCTTTCTCAGTTCTCAGTTCACAATAAGTCTAAAGATTTAACAAACATAAGACGTTATAACGACTCTACAGTATGTCCTTTACAAATCTAGTACATTACATTGCTATGCGGGTCTGCAGTGCGTACCATTATGTAACCATTGCATAGTAGCCGCTATTACCTCTGCGCAAGGTGCTGTGGTAAGCATAGCTTGACATGTGGTTGATTGCAAATGAATAACCATCCAAGAGTTGATAACAATATTTTGACGTTATTTAACTATTGATATGTAAAAAGGAACTCGTCGGTAACAAGAATTCAATCAACGCTTGGCACTCACAAAAAAACCGAACATGCCACTTGATGCCAGGATTGGTAGGGTTGCCGACGTTCGGACTTAAATTTTTGTAGATGTATTTAAAATAGAAGAGATAAATTGTTTTTGTACAAAATTTGTATATAGAAGTGTTTGTATAAAAAAATTACAATTCTTCCGACACCTCTACAACTTAAATATGTAGGTAAGTACTTAGCCTATGAATCGGGGAGTAGTAATATTCGGTATAACATTAGCTTGCACTGTGCACTAATAGCTTGTTTAACGATTTAACAAAATGACATTTCCTTAGAAATCTTGACTCGTATTTCGTTTCAAATCTGGCAACCCAAATCAAGGCAGGGTTGTCACCCGGCGTAAACAAGGTAAATTGATATGAATCAGCTCCTCAAAGGCTAGTTGGCAATAATTGGTCGCCGGCGGCGGTGCGTGCGCGCGCGCTCCATTGACCGGAGGTGGGTCGCGCGGATAGGGCTGGCTATTATTTTTACAAGCTTAAGTTTTTACTTATTATTTTATTATAAATTTTTATTAAATAAATTTATGACAAAATAGTATCCAGCTTATGGCATATCGAGACGGCTGAGCATATGTTTCCGCAAATATCACACATACGAGTATATTTTTAGGCATAATCATTATTTCTTGATGATTATTCAATTACATTAATAATTTTTCAAGACAACTTAAGATATGCGAGAATCTGTCTGCAGACTTTATTTTTACTGTTTCTCATTCGCACATATCCCAATATTTATTAAAACCAGATAATACTAACTATTACTATGTAAAGAAGAGACACTCACATCCCCACCAGTTAAACGTCGCCCGCACGCAGCTAGCACGCTGCGTAGTACCAGCCGGTTAGAAAGAGAAGCACTTGTGTGTTGATGTAACGTTGTCTCTCTCTCTCTCGACAGTTTATGACCGGTTAGTGCTCCTGTAATAATAGTAGTTAATACAATCTGATCGAATGTTTGAAGTGTGGTAAAAATATAAATTTTCTTGATAAGGTTTTAATAAACTGACTTTTGGCCACCCTTACTAAACGCATGGCTGGTTGAGCGCAACCATTATCTTGCGACTCGCACTTGTCTAGACATCTTTTCCCACATACAAGCTTTTTATACGTATGTATAGCATTGCTAATTGTAGGTATGTAGCACGTTAAAATTATCAGATTTATCAGTACAAGTGATGATAATGTTCTAAACATATACCATCATCAACCTGTTTATGTCCACTGCTGGACATAGACCTTCCCCAATGAACGCCACCACAGCCTTTCCTCCGCCTTCTGCATCCAGCCGCTTCCGGCCACCCTTCTTCAGGTCGTCGGTCCATCTGGCGGCGAGCGTCCCACCCCAGGTAAAGACTTAGGACACGTTTAACAAGGCATTGTGTTTGGCGTAAGGTGGTGGCGTTCATTGCGGAAGGCATGTGTCCAGCATTTTACTTCAACGGACTGGTGGTGGTTTTAATATCAAAATTTAAAGCAGAATTAATAGTAAACATTACAAAATGCCACGGTAAATATTTTGCATGAACTAAAATATTTTCACCCGAAATATTTACATCATAGTAGCGTATTGGAATAAATATACGCTGCCTGAAACACCAGTTACACATAGCAGCTTTATTTCAAACCCTTTTGATAAAGCCGGGTTAAATATATATATGTAAATGCTTTATTGTACCAAAATTAACAACAATGAGGATCGTTCACATAATAAGATTTTTTGATTTTTAATTAGTATGGCGTATGCGATATAAATACCAAAGAATTTGATTTTTTAAATTATTAAAGTCCATCAAGAATAAACGAAATTTATTTAACGCAACTTTTCATAACGCACGCGATTTTGTATGCCAACGTAACTTGTTACAACCCGCGCGTGATGTTCTCGAGAGGTCGCTCGGATTTCTTTCACCAGCTGAGCGGTGTCGCGAGTGTTTTGTTTACGACAGACTGCGCTTGTGTGCTGCGCACACTTTTCGCGACGCGCCGTATGACGTCACTTCGTCATTTCCGTGTTTGGAACTGTTTCACTGAAATTGCCGTCTTCGTCATTTTTGATCCGATTAAAATATTTTTTTCATAGTATTAATTAATTGGTTTTTTAGTGCTAAATATTTTTTATTTCTATTTGTAATGAGGATCAGTCACGTTTATTTTATAAAAAAGTATTCTATCCAACACTGAATGAATTTTAACAAACAAACCTACATACAAACGGTTTTTTTTAGTTTTACTCTCTCACATTACCTGTATCTGTGACTCAAACCCCCATTTAACGTGACGTAAAAAAATTACCAGCAAATTGGGGAAATCCGTTACCCTTGATTTGGGGTAAACACGTCCGAGTGGGGTAAACTGATTCGGACTTATCCAATTACGACCCTCCTACTCACGAACAACTAGTATTAGGGTACTATTCTGTGTGCCATGCGAGAATAGAAATCAAATAGGACTACGATGTAAATAGAATACCACTTTTCGTAGGCTGTCCATTGGGGGATTTACTATAAGCACCACGCTTGGCAGGCAGATTGGTGATCGCAGCAATGATCTTAATATACACTGGAGAACGCTACTGCCTGTCCCTGGTGAAATCCTTAGTAGCCTTGAGGACAGCAACTTGTACGAAGTTATCTGATCCTTATCAGACTCGAAACCACGCCCCTGGTGCTCGAGTCTTACACAAAAATACTTAGACGGGTCTAACATACAAATAATCGTACATTTTTGTATTACAAAATGAATCATATATAAGTCGTGAAAAATACTATGTATGCCTCGACGGAAAGAACAATTTATGTATTTACTTTCTAAGGCCTCGCTAAACCTAAACTAACTCCTCGGCAATAATGTTTTATTATACCTTTAAATGTAAACGAAACAATATTTTTAATAAGAATTTTAAAAAGATCAATGATATAAACGCTAAAAACGTTCGAGCTTTTAGTTTCAGTTCAAACATGTGTCTGGCTGATAGAGTTCGAACTCGGAACACATTCTCGCACGACTTACCTAATACACCCCCGGCAATATAACTAAGGTGTTGAGATTTCGAACGGTCATTGGTTCCGTAATAGTGATCCGTTTGCTTTAATAGAAGCGGAAACCTCTTTATTTAGTACTAGCTGTTGCGCGCCATTTCGTCCGAGTGGAATTCGGCTATGCTTATCCGCACTGCGTGCCCATACATTTACTTCTGTGCGAGTGAGAACATGTATGTCTCGAAATGCGGCGCATAGCTGTGTATACAGCCTTAGGGGTGGAGTAAAAATATGTATGGTTGCCTACGTATTCTCATCAAAAGTTTCGCCTGATCACTTTTAAAACATTTTTCTGTACAAGTGACAGGCACGAGCCCCGCCTTTCTTTACGCTGTGCAGTTAAAGACATCAGAACTTTTTTTATACTAAATTTTTTTCTCCTGCTCGCTAGTAATACTTCATACAATTTTACTGTAAGATTTTTTTTTATAATACCTGGGATTCGTCGCAGTTCGGGGGTAGCAGCCGGTCGCTGCGTAAAATAAGGAAAAGTAAACCTTAAGGTGGTAAGGCGGAACTTTTGCTGATAGTACCTAAGTCCTTTGACATCAATGAATAACTTCATGTTTCTGGACCTAGCGTTTTGAACTGTGCGTTAATTGATCAGTCGGTCAGGTAGATTAGTTACACTGAGAAAAATGCTGTTCAACTAAGTGGCATTTTGTTGTAAGTTACCTAAAGTAATCAGTTTTGTGATTATTTATAACTAAACCATAATCAAGTTAATAAGTTGGCTTTCCCGTGGGAACATAGTAGTATAAAATAATTTATGTAGATCTAATAAAAATGAATATTCCAATAACAATAAAATATAAACCTATTTTTAAGACCATCGTCTCGCCTACCTCTGGGACCAAGGCGTGAGCATTATGTATGTGTGTAGCCTAATCGTACTAATCTAACCCATCTTTTTTGTTTCAGGAAAAATCCGGCGAGCCTTATTCTGGTAAATTATCGGTTAAGTCGGATCTAAGTCCTGTTTTTGGTAAGTGTTACACAACATATCTGAATTCTTTCGTTTATAGTGACCCCATTATTATGTAGTCTTTCCAAATTCTTAAAATTAAAGTTAACAATGTGCAAGTATATAGGGAGGTAATAATTGTTGATCCATTAGTCACTTATCATAATTTAGTTGTGTTGTACATTCAAATTAGGCAAAATCGTTTAAAGCCATTAAATTTCGTATGTGGAGTTGCAAACACGGATGAATTACGAATGGTGGCTAGTAGCCCGGCCATCCGTACTTCGGACCGTACTATTATTATTATTACTTACCACGAAAAAAATTACCGTGTAAAACTTTAATAACAGCACACCGACAAGAAAGAAACCATGTGTACATTTTTAAGTTAAATCCTATATTTCATCTACTAAATACGCCCAACCAAAACGATATTGAAACAAAACCTGTAAATTCAAAAGAAAATCGATCACTTATCTATAAATCGTCGACTAGTGATGTGAAATTGATTTCCGTAGAGCCGCGGGAAGGTGGGAATTATCGAGTCTTAATGTCGATGTCGGGGCTCGCCTCGCGGCTATTACGTGAGAATTATGTGTGTTTTATCGCCAGCTTATAATCATCTGTCACTATCGTTACAATATTTTCGTATAATTTCATCTGGCTCCACCTCTGTGTAGTGTTGGGATGTTTTAGGCGGTTAAATTATCGACTGTATCGATAATTATTTATTATTATACTGTCACATACTTACATATGTAATTATTACAGGCGCTATTAGATTGCGCATGTCCGAACATTAAATAGAAAATTTTGGAGACCAAAACGCTTCGGCTTGATGTCACTTCTTGCTGCAAACTTTTTATTATCCACACTCCACTTATTGCCCGACTAAAAATAAGTGTATATAATTAAAGTCTCTATATACTCGTATATCAGTAGTTCAACTTTATTACCTTTCCATACACTTGGTCAGTGAAATATGAAACTACTGTAATACAAATGATGATACATGCAAATGGACAATGTTAGTGACTTCACAAACAGGAAGTCTAACTAGTGCCAAACAGTGTATTTATATTGCACAACATTGTATTTTGATTGATATAATATGAATCAAGAGCTCAGTAGTTTAGAATTCAGTAGCTCAGCATCTGTAGTTGTCAGTGTCAGTAACCCATAAAAAATTCTATCGATAACAATTCTCACGTATGAATACGTACCTCTAGTGCATCACTATCGTGACCGCGGCCGAACGCCTCGTTATTTGTTGTTATTAGTGTCGTTTTTTTTTCCTCGGGATGTTTTCGAGAACCGGTTACGTCTCTAATCTGATCAGCTTCACCACGACTCTGGGCCGTGTACTCAAAAGAAAAAGACTATAATGCTTTTCACATAGCTAGTGCGTGGGACATTGGGTATTTTTCGTTACCTACATCCTAATTTTGTTGGCAATATTTAAAATAGAAAATGTAAAAACAGCTTAGTTAAATAAAAATCCAACTACCTTTTTCTCAGCCCCATTTTGCGGCCACTCCAGACTAGACCGGGCCAGGAAGACCTGAGTCACTTCCACCATTCAGAATATTTTTAGTGCCAAACCAGGGCATCCGCCAACGGTGCCCCAGGCCGATTTGGTTGACTTCTCATACGCCTTAGAATTTCTTCTTTGCCATAAATGCAGGTTTCCTTACGATGTTTTCCTCCACCTAAAAACCTATAGTATAATAAAGATTATAATAAATTAATACGAAAAAGTACTAGATATGTTTGCACTGAGAAATTAGGGTATGTAGGTAAAAAAGTCTAAGAAATCTTCCAGTTCTGTCACTTATTGGTTGGGGGATGATTTAGCCCCCCCCCCCCCCCCACTGTATCCGCCACTGGTCTCTAGTACACTCCTGGTCCACTGACCTTGGTCCAATGTGCGATATGACCTGCCCATCTTCATTTACGCTTCGCTATGGTGGAACTCAAGTAACATGCTATGGTAGACTATATGGAATTGACGTACATGGTTTTGTGTAGTTATTCTTTTGAATCTTTCTGTGTGTTTTCGTTTTACACATCCATTTTTATCTATTTGTATTCCTTACTTGTTTCGTTTAACGTTTCTCATTCATTTTTGGATATCGCAGGTGGTTTCAATACCACTCTCCAATTTGATTTTTCGAAATTATTACTTGAGATAGACTTTGATGCTTCAGTACCATAAACAATTCATTATGAAAAATAATTAATGAAACTTCATTAAATATGTTTCTGTGAATGAAACAAATATTCTACATACATACATGTCTCACGCCTTGTTCCCAAAGGGGTAGGCAGAGACGACGTATCGCCACTTTGCGTGATCTTGACAACCGTCGTAAAGGGACTTTCTCTCATCCGTTTTTCGCCCCGTGAGACTACTTGGCGTGATGTAAAGTAAAATATTGTCTCATTATTTCTACTGCCAAACTAAAAAAAAAACTCCAAAAAACGCATACAATAATTCCATCAACTGTATATACAGTTTGTTGCTATGTTACTTTATACATATCTATAGCAGAGAATACTATATATCACTACGCAGCTATGGTAAATAGTAAAGCCAATTTAAACAGGTTTTATTTTTAATATTAGCAACAAAGGACGGAAGTGAGTTTACTGTAATGCTGTGTTTCTGTTTGAAGGGTAAAAGAACCAGAGAGGCACACGAGGCGTTCAACATAGTCCTTAGGGTGGCGTCGTGTTTGTGCGTGCGTGCATTAAATCTTTACAAATATAACACCCAGACCTAGTCATATAATTTTTTTCTATCCCAGTTGAAATCGACTACGATTTCTGGCAATTTCTCAGCACTCAAGGCCAATCGACTTATATCAAATTTAATTTCTCTGTCATCATCTTACATTTTAGACATAATCCTCAAATCAGTCTTCACACAGTACAAACACGAAGCTAGAACTCTCACGCCTAACAGACTTCATCTAAGTAATATCAAATAGTCCTTCTGTCTTTTTCTATCTTACTTGAGCCCATGAGCCGTCTCATTCTGTCAATCTGCAGCTCATATTCCGGTCGTGAGTATACCACAGTGTTGCCAAGTGTTAGTTCTTCACCTAGAATTTAGATTTGGAAATAAGATGTTTGTGAAAAGATCAATATCTTTTTCGAAATAATTAGTAGGTTGGTTTATTTATTTATTATTTAATTTGAAAATCATCGAACTGTAATGTAAAATAACTTGAGATATATATTCTCCAACCAGAATCGCTTTGGAAGTAATCATAAAAAGTCTGCAAAGTACGGCTTCAATTATTTAGTTTTCTTTTAATAGCTCATAATTTTCCCATGAATGTCGGAAATTTTACATATACGAGTATGTCCTACGTTTCAGCTAAATCGGTCCTGTAGTTTTCGAGTTATTCGATAGACTGGCAGAGATACTAACTATACGGGTATCCGCTTTGACGGACTTCCAAAAACACCTTAAATTTCAGCGAAACACCTACAGCTGGCAACATTGCTGTACCTGTTTCGATGCATTGCGCATTTTATGTCATTATATCCACCATCTAATTGGAACTTGATATGCGTTCACAATTAGACTGGTCGTTATGAGATTAACGAGTTTTTAGGGTTCCGTAGCCAAATGGCAAAAACGGAACCCTTATGGATTCGTCATGTCTGTCTGTCTGTCTGTCTGTCTGTCTGTCTGTCTGTCTGTCTGTCCGTCCGTATGTCACAGCCACTTTATTCCGAAACTATAAGAACTATATTGTTGAAACTTGGTAAGTAGATGTATTCTGTGAACCGCATTAAGATTTTCATACAAAAATAGAAAAAAAATCAAAAATTTTGGGGGTCCCCATACTTAGAACTAAAACTCAAAAATTTTTTTTTCATCAAACCCATACGTGTGGGGTATCTATGGATAGGTCTTCAAAAATGATATTAAGGTTTCTAATATCATTTTTTTCTAAACTGAATAGTTTGCGCGAGAGAATCTTCCAAAGTTGTAAAATGTGTGTCCCCCCCCCTGTAACTTCTAAAATAAAGGAATGATAAAACTAAAAAAAATATATGATGTACATTGCCATGCAAACTTCCACTTAAAATTGGTTTGAACAAGATCTAGTAAGTAGTTTTTTTTTAATACGTCATAAATCGTAAACCACAATAATATTATTAAAACATCGATCAAAGTTACAACGAACTACTATAACTTTTATATTATGTTACTTGCTGGTACGGAACCCTTCATGGGCGAGTCCGACTCGCACTTGGCCGCTTTTTTTTTACACTAACTGGTGTTTGGTGCAAATGGTGATCGTGGGCGAGAGTCGTATGACTTTTTTACATCGACACGAGAGAGTGACAATTGACAATTAATGTTTCTTCAGCTTCGCAAAATCTTTTTAATAAGTATTGTACACAAACTTGATTTTCAAAGTTTCAGCAACACATGCTGGAATTTAGTTGCGCTGATAGTCGATAAAAAAATTACGAGTATAAAATTACCAAGTGTACTCATCTAATAAATAAAAACGTAAACGACGTTTGTCTGTACATTGAAGATATTTGCGAAAAAAATTAGATGGTCTAAGGATAAGTAATGGAACACATTTCTATCATTTTTGTCTGTTTGTCTGTTAGCTTGTGCACACATCACGTAAAAACTACTGAACCGATTTTGATGTACTTTTCACAGAATCATAAGGCTTAACTCGGAGTAACATATAGGCTTTATTTCATCGCAATCGGTTTATTCAATCAAACGTTATGGACATTTTTAGTTTTCTAATATCGTCGTATGTATGTTGATGTTTCAACATACGATTTAATATCGTTGATGCAATATAACAAAGAAATATAACTAATTAATGTTCGAATTCAGATTGCGATGAGTTAGGACTACATTTTGAGCTGTAGTGGGCGTGGGAGTGGGATAGGGAGTGGGAACGGGAGCGGATTCTGTAGTCCATGCGAGCGAAGCCGCGGGCACAGCTAGTGTGCAATAAAGGAAGTTGACTTTGACTTTCACGTATCTTTCATCCATTGCTACTTATCGACTAGTCAATTTAATTACCAGACCTTGTCTGGTATTTAAGCTGGGTCCCATGCCATTTACATGACGACACTATATACCAATTTAATGGTCAGACCTTGCCTGCTGCTTGTCGACGTGTCAATTTAATGACCAGACCTTCATATACAGCCGGGTGCTCTTTGACATGTTTTTTTTGCAAAATGGATAGAGAACCTGATGGTAAGCGGTCATTGTGGACCATAAACCTGCAGCGTTGCCATGTGTCTGTAATAAGGCAGATATTGGTAAGAGGGTGGTGATCGTCCAGACTGATCCTGCACTGATTGGAGTGAATGATTGAAAAAGAGCGGTGACGTAGCTGACTTGAGTATTTCCATAAATCATTCATTGCATGCGCAGGCGCCGACACTTATCGATCGCATTTAGACAACGAATTTGTGTACAGAACGCTTCAATCACCACTCCAGCGACATCAGAAACGTGTTTTACCCGACTTCGGCGAAGGAAATAAATATGAGGGTTATTCTTTGATGGTCGTTTTTGTCTCCGGTAAATCCGGTAATTGATGTGTGGGGTAAACTTGTCAGTGCTTGGCCGCTCATCAATCACACTGAGAAATTAAGAAAGTTTTTTTTTAATTAAGGTTTTTACATGTCTTCGTCATCTTACTGATGACACCTTATCAAGCTTTGAAACGCGCTGGACTTTGGAAAGTTACTGTTGGAGTGTTTTATAATAAATGGCTAATGTTTAATTTATATTATACTGTACTGTATTATATATTTCTGTAAACTAGCTATAGGTTTCAGAATGAATAAATAAAAATAAAATAGTATTGAGGACATTTTGTACAATTCCATTAAACAAATATATTTTATTGTAAACAGCATACATTTACAAAATCCTTTCCCAGATAGAATATAAGGTTGTATGTATGTGTGTAGGGGAGTATGTTTGTATGCAAACGCTTTATTGTACCAAAATTAACAACAAAAACAATAACAGAGTAGGAATAAAACTGTGTACAAAGGTTGATTTGTCGTTTTCAGCATTTTTTGTAGAAAACTATAAAATGATTGCTCAACTTCGGGCCGTAATTTCTTTTAGAAGCTTTGGTCTAAGTGACCAATTCGCTAAATACCTAGTTCGAATAAAATACTACTTTGCAAAAGGACCTATACGCGAAAGGACCAACTTTGCTTTGGGTAATTTTTTGGTATAGTGACTCAAACTTCCACTTTCAATAACGACTGAGGTCCAAGTTCAATACCAAATATGGTAAAACAAGCACATAAAGAAGGTTATGTATTTATATAATCTTAAAATTAACAATGAGTTCGCAGTAAAATCCACAGTAACACCGTATAATTGGTCGCGACCGCAAACTTAACGAGGGCCTGTGTCCGGGCAGGGACCGAACCCGAGCCGCCCAGGTAGCGAGGTTTTTTATATTTTTCTAAACTTGGACTTAGTGACGAATATCCATCTGATCTTAAATTTTAGATATCAGGTATTTATTTGCTAGGAAGCATTTTATTTATTTATTTTATTTAACAACTGATTGCACACACGAAAAAAAACTAATTTCTGAGGGTAAAGCAGAGTTGCGTTGAAGACTATACTAAGTATTTTTCCTGTTTAGATATTCAATACTATTTATATAATAGTAGTTAGTATATTAGTCTAGTTACGGTGTGGTACCCGGCGTAGAATAGAGCCACCCCCAATCTTCCCGTGGGTGTTCTCATGGCAACTAAGGGATTGTACCAGGAACGGGCGTCAGCGTTGCCTTATGTCAACTATCTCTATATACTACTAGATGGAGCGCTCCAAATAATCGCTCTGTTCCACGCAAGGAGCCGCAACTCTACGCGCTATTTACCCGTAGCGTCAATATTTAGTAATAATTAAATGTTCTGCGTAGTAACTGCACAAGTTTCATTGTGAATGTAACCTAGTTGCGGCTCCTTGCGTGGAAAAGAGCGATTGTTTGGAACGCTCCATCTAGTAGTCTTGTGTATATTAAGATAATTGCTACGATGGCCAATCCGCCAGCCAGGCGTGGCACCTAAATCAGCATTATATTGAGGAGGCTTAGTTCAACAGCGGACGTATTTCAGCTGATGATGATATTAGTCTCAGTTCTTCATTAAATTCGCTGATTAGAAGTGGCTGTATAATTTGATATTTAGCCGATTTCTTTAAACCAGTAGCTTAATCTCTTCCACACTCGGTGTGACTTTCACTCCACACTTATACAACCCCCCATACACACAAAAACGTGTATACAATAGTGGTTACTGCATATTACACGGAGTTTGGCCGCGTCCGTCGTGGGTCAATATTGGTTTAGGTTACCCTGCGGACCCACCGCGGAAGAGATTCCAAGAAACTTGTACTATATGGATTTTTATTAAGTTATGGGAGGTTTCATGGGAGATTTTTGGTTTTTTTAAATTCAATCAAATAACTAGCAGCCGTGTGGTTTTTGGGCCACCCCGCAGTCTTCCTGTAGGTGTCGTCAAGGCGACTAAGGGCAGAATCGCTTTCCTGTGTATATTAAAATTATTACTGCGATCAGCAATCCGCCAGCCAAGCGTGATGATTATGGCAAAACCACCAATTTACAGCCCATCAAAAGTTGCATTCTGTTGGGAGGCTCATGTTCAGCTGTATTTCGGCTGATGATAAAAACTAGAAGACAGTTCTCCTTAAGGATGTAAGACTAAGGCATAAATCCAGTTGATAGGCAGCAAGCTGGAAGATCGTCTGTACATTAAACGTCTAATACTGCGATGGCGATGGACTTCGCTTCGTAGGTCCATGCGCAGTAAGTACATAATACCTTCTTTTTGATTCTGTCTAAGCTACTATCAGATATGCCTGTAGCTACCGAACAATGGCTGTATTTGCACTTTTATGGCGTTAGTTTTTTACTTTATGTCGTTGTTGAGATTTTCGTGACTTTAAATGAACTTTATCAGGGATGCCGAATAGTAATTACGAATAGTAATGGAATACTGGAACTGGATATTCGGCTTATGTATGAGTTTTTTGAAAATGACTAGTGATAATTTAAACAAAGACAACGACACTGGCTTTAATGACGACCTCCGTGGCGGAACGGGTAGCTCTCGGACTGCCACGCCGGAGGTTGCGGGTTCGAATTCCGCTAGGGGCAAATGTTCGTATGATGAATATGAATGTTTGTACCCAAGTCCTGGATGTTTATATATTTATTTAAGTATGTGTATCTGTTATCTAGTAACCATACCACAGGCTCTGCCTAGTTTGGGACTGGATAATTGGTGTGAATGTGCCGTGTGGTTTCCGGTAGAGTAGAATAGGACCACTCCAACTCTTCCCGTGGATGTCGTACAAGGCGACTAAGGGAATACATTATAAAACATCAATTAGGCCTCCCCAACCCGTCTGGCCAGCGCGGGGAGTGTAGGCCAAAAGTCTCCGTCTGCCTCCGGCAGATGAGAGAGGGTTGTGCTCCTGCAGTGGAGACAAAAATAACCTGAAGATGATGATGATGATGAATTGGTGTGAATGTCTGAGATATTTATTTATTATTACTTTTCAACCTGATTAGGCTAACAGAGTGCGGCCTATCCGTAATGACCTACGACGCCGAAACGTGGACACGACAGTGGGACTAGTCCGAAAACTTGAAAGTCGCTCAACGAGCTAAGCTCAGAGTTTCTTTATGGGACAGGATCCGAAATGAGGGGATCCGCCAGAGAACTAAAGAATTCGACATAGCTCATAAAGTTAGTACGTTGAAGTGGCAGTGGGCTGGTCACGTCTATCGGAGAACCAACTACCGTTGGGATAAACGAGTTCTTGAGTAGAGACCGCGACTGGGCAAGAGTAGTGTGGGACTCCGCCTGGCTTGATGGAGCAACGATCTGCGGCTGAGAAGCGACGATGGAGAGACGGCGGATTATAATACACTAGCTGTGTCCGCGGCTCCGCTCGCGTGGACTACAGGATCCGCTCCCGTTCCCACTCCCGCTCCCTATCCCACTTCCATTCCCCATCTCAATCCTAAATATAGCCTATGTTACTCAGGGATGTAGCCTTCTAATGGTGAAAGAATTTTTGAAATCGATCCAGTAGTTTTTAAGTTTATTCGTTACAAACATACAAATCTTTCCTCTTTATAATATTAGTGTAGATAACTAACACCAATATACCCCCACTGTGGACCTATAAGTTATAAAATAGCTGCATATTTCGCTAGGTACTAGATGAGACCACGGTACTAGGATGGCCCACCCGTCTACCCAGCAGCTTATAATTTCTTGCATAACGTAAGGTCTATGTCCAACATTGAACGTTGGTAAGAAGATTATGTTTATAAGCAACAAACCGTGTCGCACGATGCAATTTCTTGGAAATCCAATTTCAATAACGAATAGGAACGATATGATTAATTATCGTATCGGAGTGAAATAAAAACGGCCATTATCTGTCAGATAGCCGCCGGTTTTGAACAAAAAACACACCTTGTAATGATTGACATACGTAAATTAGAAATACCTTATTAAAACGAAACGTCTCTTTTGTTTGAAAAGAATATAATTGGATTTGATGATTGTTATAAACGTCCTAAGTTAAAGAATAAAGGTACGTACCTACTAAAACATCGCAGTGGTGTGATTCATGCAAAAAATACTATTAAATATAATAAAGTGTGGATATATGTTACTCAATCACTCATAACCGCTGAACGGATTTCGATGTAACTTGGTACAGCTTATATCCTGGTTTAATATAAAGGATACTTTTTCGTATCAATCCTTAGACTTCCACTGCTGGACATAGGCCTTCCCCAATGAACGCCACCTCCTCGGCCCTCCGCATTCAGCCGTAATAAGCCCACGAGACCCCCCTTTTGTTCAATATCAACACTTTAATCATTGAAACAAAATTCTTAAACTTAATATTCTTAAAACTAAGTCCAGGATGACTGGGAAACCCCACCCTCGACAGTTGAAGAATTAATAAAACCCCGAGGGGAAAGACAAATACTCTCCTGCGGGTCATGGTATCCTGGTAGTCGGTACTCATCGCGACAGTAACTTAAAGATCTCCTACCCCCTCTCAGATAAAGATTTCCAAGATCCCCGCGGGGGATGGCCTTACTATCCTTCTGATCATAAATCCTTGGTACCTACTCCATTATCTATCAAAAACTTGAAAAGCTCCTACCCCCCTCTCGATAAAAGATTTCATAGATGCCCGCGGGGGAAGGCATTACTATCTCCATGCTTATGCAGCGTTGGTACTACAGTACTCATCAACGTAATTCCACGCTCACAAAGTAAATTGCTGACAAATCGAAAAGGCGTAAGGCGTACTTATCCTGGTTTTTGTAAGTGCATTGCTGGAGTTGAAAAACGAACTAACTAGAAACAAATATTATGTAAAAGTTAGGTTCTACGCAAGACCTATTCTATTCTATTTATCTTTGAACTTCTCTTATTTGGGATTGGGACCTTGTTCCTATTGTTATAAGTTCATATTTCGGACAGAAGTCATGAACTAGAAACGCAACGTAATGTCTAGTAAGAAATGTATGCATTTTTTACTGATACTACTTAAATGATCTTTAAATTTAGTTTTTCAAACATAAATCTTAAAAGCACGAAATAAGGAGTCTGTAATGTAGTAATGTATTACTAAATTTATTGAAACTAATCTACGAATGGAATAGACGAGCCAAATTTCGTTCGTTAGTCGTAAGCGTGCGATCATACAGAATAAGGCGCCCAAATGATTCAGAGCGGGCGGGGAGTACAGTCCGTGAAAATATCGTTTTAATGTATTTAAATTACTTCATGTAACACTAATGGGTGAAATGTCCAACTCTATTATAAATTTTGTATAAAGGACAAAAAAGAAATTAATTACATATCCAAAAAACAGTTTATAGTAAGTAGAGTTATAAATTACAATACAATACAATACACTTTATTGCACAAACAAATACAATTACACGTTACAAATAGTACAATTTAGGCAGTCTTATCGCTTTAAGCGATTTCTTCCAGACAACCTTTAGGTAGAAAATTTATGCCAGAGAAAATGAAAATGAAAATTTTATTGATAACAATTGTTACAAAGAAATTGTAGGTTGCGCAATTGATTAGGAAATTTAAATGATAAATAGGTACTTATATGACTATAAATTAATATGAATATAAACTGAGTTATATGCATGTGTTAGTGTCTGTTGTTCGCTTTACATTTAATTTTGTAGAATTTCGATATGATTTACTTTAAATACAGTTTTCCTTATGTTCACATGTCGCACCAATAATTCAGTTGCTGATAAGCTTTTTCACTACATATCTCGAAAATTGTAAGATTCGTGTATTTGTAAATTGATTTAGTCGTCTGTAGATGAACGGTGCTGAAAAGTCACCGTTTATGACGTATTTTGATTGTGATTTTTTTTCGTCAGTAGAAAGTTGCAGAATAGCATGTTCGTTAATAGTTCAACTCTACCTCAGTTCAATGTACTTCTAAATTCAAATACTTTATCAGAGCAACGCGGACTCCTTGGTCCACGATTAGTGCTATTGCGCGCGCAATTACGCAAGCAATTGACTCCCCGGCTCCGTATAATTTCCTCGTCGGCGCCCCGCCCTCAGCGCCTCGTCTAGCCGTCATGCTTTTATTTGTCTGACTGTACTTTTGTTTGTGCCTAATGGCCATGCTGTTTTCTTAGATCAAAAATTAAGATCTCTGTTGTGTTTTTACGGTTTGGAGTGGCTAAGGACAAACAGCACGCCTGATGGTAAGCGGTCACTGTCGCCTGAAACATGCAGCATTTGCTCGCCATAATGCGAATGAGCGCTTATATATATATATATAACTCAACCCTTAAGCAGATAATACTAAATATTACTCCGTAAAGAAGCGACCCCCACCCCTGCCAGTTTAACGTCAGCACGCCTGGCATCGCCGCCCGCCGGTACAAAGTTACACCAGCGCGCTATCGATCGGCGCCGAGAGAAGATACATTTATGTTCGTAACTCTCTCGATCGACTATGTTCGTGCGCTGGGTGCAGCAGCGCTACAATAATTTGAGCGAACACACCAACGTGTACTATCGTGCGCTTGTAGTAGTAGGTGATCGATTCTGTTCGCTTGTAAGGAGAGATGGGGGGTGTGCTTTAAGGTCACTTTAATTTGTTTTTTTTTTCTCCAGGTAAATTTGACCCGCACCCTGCTAGTTTCAACATGGGCTACCTCATGGCGCCGTACCCCTACCCAAATGGTGGCGCGCACCCCCTACCGGTCTCTATGGTAAGTCTTATACCTACTCCTAAATTTAATTTTTAATTTGTTTATTAGAACAAAATTTCACGGCGGACAATTTTAAAAAAAATATAAAGTCCCATTAAAAATTCTATTCACTAGAACGTAAATCCAACTATCTACTAAGGTAAGTCAGCTAAGTATATACGATAAAGTTTATGTAACATTAAATAATCATTGTAAAAAATTTAAGCTTTTTTTAACAAGCACGTCTCCATGTGATCTGCGAGAGCCAAGGTTAACCGTAAAAGCCGACGCAAAGTGAAAATAGGGCGAAAAGTTAAAAAAAAAGTTTGATGCTTCAAAATCAAAATCTTTTCACGCTGTTTCTCGGAACTTTTCTGATCGCTGCTTAATTCAAAAACAGGTCATTAATGAAATTTCTATGGTACATTAATGTCGTGTTTCGTGAAACCAATTTTTTTTATTCAACGTCATCGGTGGCCACCAGATTGTTGTGACCGACCAATAATTACTCATCTGTTTCTTTAAAAACTAAGGCAGTTATCAGCCCTACAATAATTTACGCACACACACAAATGTGTAAAGACAGGATTATTGCTTCTGTAGTAGTAGGTAATTAAATCTTTTCGCTTGTATACAGTGCCGGAGGTGTGACAAAATTAGGATTGCTTTTACTATAGTAATTACACAAGAACAAATCACAATTAAAATACCCTGACCAGAACCAACTTGTACTAATTGTACAAATGTGTTTGTCTCTAGTGGGAATCGAACATCTTCAAAATCTGAACGTTATTACCTATAGGAAGTGGTAGTCGATGAAAAAATTACGTGTATAAATGTACCAAGTGTCTTCATATGCAATAAATGATTTTGACTTTGACTTTTATGATTATGTTATGATTAACAATGTATTAAAATGATTATCATAAATTCGCAATCATCTCATAAATTGTATCTTTTTCTTATATATCACAACTTTGAACGTCTGACAGGTTCATGTGAATCTGTGAATTATATCATCGTCAATCGTTCAATCATTTTTTGAATTATATCTTTTTCATGCATATCTACTGTTTATTTTTCAAATATAATCATAAAACATAGTAAAATGACAGTGTTTTATCTAATAAATGTCATGCTTTTAATCAAATCTGGACGACTGCTGTCTTAAATGACACAGTCACGCGATCATCATTGATCATTCAATCAACTGCTGAATTATATATTTATTTCTTGCCTCTATACAACGATCTCTATGTAGCTACTACTAGATGGAGCGTTCCAAACAATCGCTCTGTTCCACGCAAGTAGCCACAACTCTTTCACATTCACAATGAAACTTGTGCAGTTACTACGCAGAACATTTATTTATATTATAATTATTACTAAATATTGACGCTACGGTTCAATAATGTCAATATTTAGTAAATATATAAATGTTCTGAGTACTACCTGCACAAGTTTCAAAGTGAATGTGAAAGAGTTGTGGCTACTTGCATGGAACAGAGCGATTGTTTGGAACGCTCCATCTAGTAGTACATAGAGATCGTTGCCTCTATATAATAAAATCACACGTTTATCATATCACCAACAAATATGACATTTTTGTTAGTTGTAGCAAGCCAGAATGTATGAAATCTAATCGCTCCCTATCTACTCATGTCCGAAGTATCAAAAATGTATATAGATAGATAGTGGCAGTGCAAAAATATTACATTCTCAATCTATACAGATATCGATCTAGGGAATGTTGAAAATTTCGCCCGTTATCGCCTGTTATCGCCCGTCAATAACTTGTATGTGAAGTGTCGTAATGTATATGTTTTGCTGCCGTTCTATGTATACTGAAGTATATTTTCAACGCACATAGAGAGGTTAGATAATGAAATAAATATGTTACACTTGAATCAACGAATCGATTTTGTGCCTAATGCTTAAAGTTAATGTTCATCATCATAAGTCGTAATAGTGTAGTGCCCTCGCCCCACGTTCAGGAGGTCAAGGGATCAAATCCGGTCCCTTACCAATAAGTTTGTCGTAGCGCCTCTTGTTGAAGGAGAAACATCGTGAGTAAATGTATGTAAATGCATTCTAAGGAGTAATTTCAAGGAAAAGATGCATTTTAGACCACCTGTAAATATGTCTTAAAAAACTTCCCTAGTCGTACAGCTGCTTCAGCTTATTTCATCTGTTCCAGTCGGTTGTCTGCTATGCGACTGAGTGACCTGTCCACTGCCACTTCAGCTTACTAATGAGACACAAATCCCTAGTTAAATTACTATCGAAATTGTTATACTGATTTATCGACGCACATCTCATAGAAACGTAAAACATTGCATACAGTTTCTTCAAATAACTAACTTTTTTTAATACCACCTCCCTGAACCTCTAAGGAGTTGAAATGAGGATCAGTAAAGCTACAAAAAATTCGTTAAATCTGTACTGTACGGCCTTTATTATGACTTGCTAATTATTTATTTTTTTAAATTATTGAAATCGGACCAGTAATTACAAAGTTATTGAGCATTAAACATAAGCCGCTCCAGTCCCGAACGCTAGTACGCCACGGATACGTGTGACGTCACGATCACCGTTCCGCTCGCTCGCCGCCTCCCAATACGCACTATTTTCCATTGTCTCTTTGTGTATTTTTATTTATGTGATACATTACAACTTATAATCTAGTATGAGTAAAGAAGGTAGAAGCTGGTTTGGTACAATTACAATCGGATAACTTACCAAAAGTAGATTCTTTCATGGTATTTGATGACCTAAGTAATAACTTAAAGTACCTATACTCATTTACTTATTCATTTTCTAGGTTAGGTATTTAGTAAAAAGTTAGGGGTAAAGCCTAAAAAATATGGAGTATATAGTACCTATGAGAAATATCTATCTAAATGTCAAGCCAAGAAATATTCGTAGTATGTTAAAGAAATGGTCTCAAATATTAAGTCCTAGCTGTTGCCAGCGACTTCGTCCGCGTAGACAACTTAACATTACAAATTATTATATATTACTAAATCCTGCAAGAAATCTATTAATCTTATTATGCATTGAAAAGATTTATGTACATAAATTAGCCGTGGCCAAGGTAAAGTTGGCGGGACTTCAAAATTTAAATAAAGCTTTAATTTACTTCGTGTTAATCATGAAATAAAAGATTCTTTTTGATAGCATTCGCTAGAGCATTGTGCCCAGCAACTTTTTTCAAATCATTTAAAAAAACCTACTTGACTTTTTAGAAACACAGACAGAAGTCTTGCCCGGTACAGGTGTATTACAGGGCTCGTCATTTTATCACCTAATTTTTTGATGGCATTGGATATAGGGCATAATGGTCACCTACTTTTGTCTAAAAAAAAATCTGCGCCTCCTACTTGACCATCTAAGGAGTACCTACCTGTACCTGTCTAGCAAGGGGGGCAAAAACCTTTCGCCGCGACTGATTTCATTATAACATCTTACTTTATAATGACATTCGATATAGGGCATCATTACCAACAACTTTTGTTAAATACATTTGTTTTCTGCGCTCCCTCCCCTGGTCGCTATAGGCTAAAATAGGTACCGGCCAGGAATTTTGTGTCTCTTTAGAAGGTCAAGTAAGGCACAGATGAAATGGTTCAGCCGAAAGTTACTGGTCCATCCAACTCTAATTCTACGCCACGCCATCAAAAAAGTGGGTTCACAATCCTCGCGGCAAAAAAAAATGGCTAAGTCCCAAAACCGAATTTCAGCCTGTAGCGGGAAGGGCGTAGAAGATAAGTATTTGAATTAAGTTGTTGTAGTAGTCTTGATGTCTTTCATTGTCTCGAATGTAGAGTGTTGTCGTTTTTTAAAACTATGGGATACCATTTTTTACACAGTCGCGAATCTTTTCGCACGTTAAAAAAATAGTTATTCTGGCGTTTTGACTGAAGTTTTCATACTTTCCGGGACTAGACAATATTTATACATAATTGAATAGTCAAGTAGACACTTTTCAATGCAAATAACAAGCATAAACAAAGTACGCCTAACGAAACTAACGGTAAACTGGCGATGGCGGGCGGTGCACGCTATCGAATCGGTAATCGTGACGTCACGATCTCCGCGTGCGGTAGCCAGACGGTTATTGCATTAATTTGATTGCTGTAATCTCATTTTTGGTCGTATGACAAAAAGAATCACACCAATGTTTAGGCTTTTCCATGTACTACAATACTACATTAAAAACAAAAATACTCGTTGATTATACGCGTACGAAGTCGCGAACAACAGCTAGTTTTATTATAACTGTGAAAAACCTATATTGCTAACCCTATCGAGTTAAATTTAGAAGCACTCTATATTTATACGATTCCATATTTAATAAACACACCGAGAACCAAGATGGTCTCACATCGAATATTTAATCGCCGACTAAACTATTTTTATTGGATTATTTCCTCGTATTAACCGCACCACGTGCCGGCCCGGGATCGAACCTGGGACGCGCCGGAAGTGCTAACACAAACAGTTTTTATTTCTGTCTTCATCCTGGCATTCGGACCACTCGGTACAAGCGTGGAAAAAAAATCTCGATTTATTTCGTTTTGTTTGATATAAAAGTTTGTTATTAACAATCGTGACGTGATTGATAGTCCAGTGGGGTGGCCTGCTTCATATTCGTGAGGTTATTGGTTAAAGTCTAGTCGAACCAAGAAGATACCGTCATCTCGACGAGGAAGATTCTCCTATCTGTAAAGTTAGGTAGTACATACATAGGGGTAGGCAAAGACGATGTATCGCCACTTAGCGCAATCTAATGTCGTAAAGCGACTTTCCTTCGCCCGCTTTTCGCCCTGTGATATCCCTTGACGTGATGTGTGGCGAACAACATAAGTATAGTTAGTTTTTTTAATATATTTTTTTAATTTGACATCCTATTAATACCATGTCATTAATAGTAAGTGAAGTCACAAAGTGTAAGTAAGTGATGTTACAAATAGGACATAAGTATTGTATTTGTGCAGAAAGTGTATTGTGTTGTATTTACCTAATGTAATTTTATGTGATGACTTGTGTAATTTTATGTAATATTAATTTTGTTTAATGATTGATAACATGTTCAATTTCAAATGATTATTAAGTAAATTTAGATTGTATAAATAATTATTGTACACCTAATAGGTAAACTATGGAGAACATACAATAGCAATGTAATATCCTAATCTCACCTATAGTTCAACAATAAATATGATTTGATTTGATTTGAAAGTCCACAGCGAGCTATGAAGAGGGCTATGCTCGGGGTTTCTTTGAAGGATATGATTCGTAATGAGGAGATCCGACGAAGAACTAAAGTCACCGACATAGCCGAAAGAATTAGCAATCTGATGTTGCAGTGGGCGGTCCACATATGCCGCGCCGCAGAACCGACGGCCGCTGGGGCAGACGAGTTCTGGAGTGGCGACCGCGGATCGGCACTCGCAGGGTGAGACGCCCCGCCGCCAGGTGAACCGACGACCTGAAGAATGTGGCCGGTAGCGGCTAGATGCGGAGGACTGGGTGTGGTGGCGTTCATTGGGGGAGGCTTATGTACAGCAGTGGACTTCTAAGGTCTGACGTAGAAGTGGGAGCAGATGTGGGGAGTGGGCGTGGGAGTCTGAGTCGGAATGAGAGAGATATTAAAAATATCTGTGTAGTTAACAGTTGCTAGTTACAAATAAAATTAGTAATGAAATAGAAAAGCAATGGCCAACTACAATACTCTATTTAAGACGTTCTATAGATCATAGTAAAGATGTAACAAGGTACATTTTAGTGACCCGTAACATAGGTATTCAGCATCGAATCTGATCAACTTTTTGTATGGCGACTTACGGAAGTTCGTAAAAATAAATACAACTTAAGTAATGAAAAGAAAATAAGTTGTACTGCAGCACTTCTAAAACTTAACGTACTCTGACCTCTCTACGTACGAATTCGATTCCCTGCACCAATGAGTTTTCAAAATACTCGTATAAGTGCATCTACTGACTGCTCTCAAACGGTGAAGGAAAACATCGTGAGGAATCCGACACATTTAAGGTTTATTGATGCCATATTATAATTAATTCCAACTCGGCTCGTCCTGGTTTATTTTTAATAATAACTAGCTGTAGCCCGGGACTTTGTTCGCGTGGATAACTTAAAATAATTATTATGTATTTCCCGTAGGAATGGAGTGTTTTTTCGGGATAAAAACTATCCTATGTCCTATTCCAGGACCTAACCTATATGTGTGCCAAGTTTCATCACGATCCGTCCAGTTGAAGCATGATTGAGTTACAAATATCCAAATATCCAAACATCCAAATTTACGCATTTATAATATTAGTAGGATAGGATTAATAAATAGTCTGAAAACATATTGTTTTAACAAAAATATACAATAAATTGTATGCTGTCAGATATAGGAAAAATTCAAATTGTAGAACATTAAAACTAATTACGAACATTAATTCATATTAATGTAATTAACCAACATTAATTTGAATTTTGCCAGACCAGATGGATACTGTCGTAAGACGTTAGAAGATTCAAGAACATGCAAAGTTAGATCAAAATCGTTAGAGCAGTTTTGGACAAAATGTAGTGTTTTTCTATTACTGAAACCAATAAGAATCCTCGGATGAATTGGCCTACAACTATCTACGGTGTCAACTAGACCAATGGTTTAGCTGCTGGGCAAAGCGTGACGGACGGAAGACTGTAGTTTTTGGGAAACTTGTTTTTTTATTTATAAAAAACACTTTTTTTTTAAATAAACAAATCACGACGGCTATATCTTTCTCGCCACGTTCGAAAGTAAAAAGAAAATTTAGGGAACCTGTACTTGTGTACGACATCCACTTTGCAGCCTTTTTGTAGTTTCCAAAATGTTTGAGGAGTTCATTTTGAAAAATGGTATATATTCAAAATTTCAACTCAATCGTACAATATTTTTCGAGTTATCCGACGTTCAGACAGATAGACTGTCAAAAAAGCTTTGCTATAAATGTTATCGGTTTTGAAGGAACCCTAAAAAGCCTGAATCGGATTTTTACATTAATGTTTCAAAGAATACCATTTTAAATTAGAACGGAGCGAATGAATGATGAATGTAAAATCGAACGACAAGCGACCGTCGCTCTGCACACGTCAATATCGTTCGATACCTACCCCCAGTACGCATACACTCGGGCGCGCCATTCAAATACTTTGGAACGCGCCAAGAAACGAGGAAAGAATCCACCGCGAAAATATGAAACTTGAAACGCAACAGGTGGACATACGGCCGTCTCATTCTTTTCTATGAAGTATTAAGTCTCATCTCTGTTGTGCGGAAGCCGCCCCTACGGTCGCCGCCCCCGCTAGGGCGGGAAATTTAAATGAAGGAGGGGGTGAGGAGGGGATGGAAATGCTTTTCTTTTTGCTCGCGGGGTGTGTTTTAGGGCTTTTGTCTGGGTGAATGCGGCCGGCAATTTCGGGGTCGCTTGGGTACCGTTCCGTCTCGGGATTTGGAAATCGAATGTTTTATTTTTAAAAATTTGCTAGCTCACAATTTATTGTGGAGCTCGCAGACAATTAATTTACTTTTAAATTATTGTAAGGCTTTTAAGTTCTAAGGATTACGGGAAATACTCGTATTATCTTCTTTTCAAGTAAAGCTGGTTTTATCATAGCTGTATTTGTTTATTTGATTTAATCACGTGTCTGTTTACAACTTTGAAGTTGTGGTAACCAGCACGGGAGTTCGTTAGCCCTACATACGTAGATTCGAGGATTCAAATCAGGACTTCTGCCAATGAGTATTTGAGTTGTAGCACAGATTACTAAATTATCATACTCGTAGTTCACTACACTGCACCAGACACTCGTAATGGACAGCCTTTAACTCTACAGACAGAATACATACAGTACTTATTACAGACTGTTATTTTTTTGACGAGATTTTGACTCTCTAATTATTCATAATATATCATAGATATTAGATACGAAGCTTTGTAATTATTAATTACATTTTATCGATTTGAATAAGGTAATTTTCCGCAATGAGTAAGCGTAGCCTAGAGACGCAGTGATAAGGTTAATTAATTTATTGTAGGTATTAATTGAACCATGGTCGTCCTGTCAGTCTGTTATCGCAAAACTACCCTTGAATTTATTGCTGGCGATCAAACAGCTGTTGAACTCTCGTATCTGACACAAGGATACAACTTTCACAACCTTTGGATACCCTTACAGCTAAGCTATAAGTCTGTCTGTCTGTTAGTCTGCCAGATAACTCGAAAACTACTGGACCGATTGACATGAAATTGTAGAAAGAAGAAAATTATGGTCAATTTTCATTAATTAATCATCAGGTTGTTTTTGTCTCCACTGCAGGAGCACAACCCTCTCTCATCTGCCGGAGACAGACGGAGGATTTGGCCTACACTCCCCGCGCTGGCCAGACGGGTTGAGGAGGCCTGTTTGATGTTTTATAATGTATTCCCTTAGTCGCCTTGTACGACATCCACGGGAAGAGTTGGAGTGGTCCTATTCTACTCTACCGGAAACCACACGGCATATGGACAATTTATTAAACATATATTTTACCAGATATTAAAACTAAAATATCCCGATGTCAAGCGCCAAACCATCGACAAAAATACGATTTCCTCCAGGCAACCTTATACCTAGCGAAAAACTTAAGAGAGAAACGATGCGGGTGCAAAATATATTATTTATTATAAGAATTTTATTCTGGTTGTTGTTTACTTCAGTTACATCTATTATTTATATCCAAAATGCTAGAAGCGTTCGTTTTCTTTATTATCCACCGAATCTAGAATGTAAAACTTTAAATTGCACGGTGGTAAAGCTGCGTAGTTTTCATCTGGTGGACTATATCGTCACGACGTATCATGATCACGTAGGGTCGCCGTGAGCAGACACCCTAAAGCCCCGCTCGAGGTACATTCTCCTACAATAATAAGTTAACGGTTGTTTATGAACTCGTAGCCCATGACAAAAGTTTTGAATGTCTTTGTCAAAATTTCTACATATGTACAGTCGGTGATCTGTTGCAACACAAAATGTCGTTTGCGTCTCGGAAATAAAACAATCAAGACTGCAAAGTTAACGTAGTTATACAAACATGTTTACGCTGCTAGTGTCCGTTTCATATGCACTTGCAGAAAGAATGTTTGACAATTTGAATGAATTCGTAATTTTCCGTATAATTATTTGTATACGAAACTTCAATCATCGTGTGCCATTCGCATTCGTGTTTTATCTCGTGATTGTATAATACGGTCAATTTAAAGTGACGGCCAAATTGCTAATCATTCCCTTTCTGCAAGTGTACATGTATATTTGGTCCTGCCGGGTATTCCACATTTCTCATCAATACGCATGTAACTGTGGCTATCTATACCGCTCAAAACTTACTTGACTTCAAAATCCCACTGTATTTTTCCATATGACCTAAGAAATTAGAATTAAACAGACGAAGATATTATTAATGTGCGTGAATATGCTTACTTTTATATTTACTTAATATACTTTTTTTTACATATGCAGAAATTTCCTAACCAAGATTTTGTTTCGAATTCTACTTGTAATGAAGGTTTTCGAATTGGATCCTAATTACTTAAATGAGGTTTAGTCAGCTTTATATATATTGGATTTAAAACACGTCAGAATCAGCTGTTGTCAGAAAAAAATATGTGGCAGTCTTTTTATGACGAAAACGGAATTGCTTTGTCGGTCTACTGGTACCTTATTACCTGGGCTACCCCCTATTTCCAACAGTCGGACGTAAGTAGGCTTGTTTGATTTATCGTATACGCCAGAAACTCGCTACATTTTTATGCTTCAACGCATACATCCATCAGTAACTTATAATAATAGCTACCAGCCACTTCTCAGTAGAATTCCCTAATCACTTCCTAAAAAGTAAAAAGAACATCCTAATTCTTCTCGGATCCGTCCCCGATACCAGGAATAATTCCGCCAGGGAAAATCATTACACACGCCCCGGTAATTCGGATTTAGAGTGCCCCGTCCCTTCTGTCCCCTTTCTCCACACCTCCCACCCCTCTAACCCCCCCATTTCCACCCCTAACCAGCGCTGCATCTCATTTTCAAATACTCGACTAACAACTCGATTCCTATACGATGGACTCAACTGCATGATACGCGAAATTCTACTTTATTCCAAAGGTTATATGTCTGCAGTTGCCTTAACAGTACTATAAGAAGTTGATATTGCAATTGTAACTTTGTATTGTAGATGCTAAAGTTAGAATTTCTTTGAGTTTTTTCAGGGACGTGTATTCGCAGATTTGGACTTTAATATGTAGGGTGGTAGGGGTTTGCGAATAATAGAGGGGGATATATTTCCTCTTATTTTTTCGTGAATTTTTTATTTAAGAAAGGGATAAGATTTTAATGTGGGCGCGCTCGCTTTTATTACGAGCGATTGTGAGATATACCCCATTGTTGGCGGATCTTGATGCGTATGGGGTTTCCGCTCAAGGTATTTTGTATGGAGATGTGTCCTAAGGACATGGCTATGCCAGTATTAATGATGTTTTAGAAGATTTCCTTTTTTTATCCGTTGCCTTTTTCAGTCAGGGGCGTGTAATCAGGGTTTTGTAAGTTATATGCGATTGTACATCTTCCATTTATTCTTGTTTCTTTTTATGGGTATTAAAGAGCCGCGGTAGCCTAGTTGGTTGTGCACTCCCCTCACGTTCATGAGGTCGTGGGTTCAAACCCCAACCGTAGCAATAAGTTTTTCGAAACGTATGTACGGTTTATTTATAATACCACATGCATTTCGGTGACCGAAAGCATGGTAAGGAAACCTGCATTTGTCAAAGAAGAAATTGTAAGGCGTATGTGAATTGTTCAAATTAGGCTTGGGGCACCGTTGGTGGACAGGGGTTTGGCACAAAATATCCTGAAGGATCGAAGTTTCTCCAGGTCTTCCTGGCCGCCTAAGAAGATAAGAAAATTAATACTATGAACTATAAGTCAAAGTATGCCATTACGGGTCGGTCACAAAATCAAAACTTTGCGATCCACTTCGGAACACCACTTGAGTCTATTTTGCTTTCAAGACGCAAATCCATTTGTTTTCGTATGCCAATGGATTCGTGTTCCTTTTAAGTAGGTTAAATGTAAATACATACTTCGATACATTAAAGTGTCAGTGATATAACTAAACTTGACTTGTATTCAAGTTATTGTCACTCATGTTGTTAGAGCTATTTAGTTTTTTTTTTACATAAATCCGTAGCAAAACAGTGGTATATGTCACCCGCTGACGTGAGCTATTGAGGCTAGTATGGTGTGTCAGGATCGCGCAAAGTGGCGATCCATTGTCTCTGCCTACCCCTCTGGGACAAAGGCGTGAGCATTATGTATATGTATATCACCCGCGGCACATTTGGACTTTCACATTTGGTCCTTAACTCAAATTCGACTGTTATGAAATATCTTTATTACTTTTAGGTATGTTGTCTAGTTAAATTTTAAACCCAACCGTCTACCTATCCAATCACACGTCATCATCAGTATTAACTTTTTTCGAATCTGTCAGTCAGTCTTCTAATAAATATTCCGCCCACAAGCCGATGGAGCCTTAGTACCGGAAGCTAGGCCACATTCCCCGTCTTCGACTGCCCTTGAACCGAGCCTCCGTAACAATGGCTGCAGTTTCGTATGGTCTGAGTTAGAACCTGTAGCGGGTACGACATTATCACTTCCCTGACGCTCATCTATTCAAAATGTTAACAGAATTACATACTGGTTATTATATATCAATAAAATTCTACGTAATCAAAACAAAGTATCTTGTTGTATTTTCTGTGGGTAATTCCATGAAACCATTACCCAGCAGCTGTCTAACTTTTACAACATTTGTGCAAGTTAAAAAAGCAGTACCAAATCAAAGAACAATTTAAAATAATACCCTTATATGAATTGCCCTATAAGTATGTAATACAAATTAAGTGGAGTTCGTACACCGAAAAGCATGAGTCGATGGGAAAGCCCTTAGTGGTGTAATGTAATCGACGCTGACAATAAAATGGTAGTATTAACATATTATAATAAAGCATTATTTGAGTTAATTCACATTTGCACAGAATAAGTCGAAGCCAAGTGACGCGCAGTAAAATTTTACATTGCATATTGAACTTTATCTCCATAGTGTAATCTACTAATTTGTGTGAGAGCATTCGCGCGGATTCGCTCGGCGCCATCGATAGAAGCCACTCGCGTTTGTGTACCTTCGCCCGAATTCTCGCTACCCGTTCTTTGCTGTCTCACAAACTTGTACATTCCTCAGTGAAGATAACATTCATTATGCAATGTAAAAATTTGCATTAAAACTGCTTATAGCTTCGTTTTGACTCGACTCCGAGCCAAAGTAACTTTCTGCTACCGCCCAACACTCGCACCACGAACTGAGTCCCCAAATCGGAAGTAGGAATCACAATTAAATTTTCTTTTGTCGGCTCTTTTCGGCTCGAACACGTAGGTATTATTGTGACGTAGGTTCCTTTATGGGTGCCGCTTTTGATAGGTATCGTTTTCCGAACAATCGTATAATGTTTGTTTATGAGTTTACGACACGTTCAACGATTGATTCGCATCTCGTTAAATTTAACAAGGATACGTCTTATTCTTATAACTTGTTGTGTTGTAAAAACAGCTTAAAATAAAAATAAAACGTAAAAGAAGAAATATTTGATTTGTGGCGTGTCAGTAATAAACTAACAAAGAAGTAGGTACAAGCATATTCGATTTCGCTACCTAATGTTTTTTCGTACTACTCAGGTTTTTTCGTACAAAAATGACCCTAAAGATTTTTTACAATCTAAGCAGCGTGTCAGCGGCCAACCACCTGATGGTCAGTGGCCAAAGTCACCCAGAAACACTGTTGCTTTCATGTCATCATCGGCCTAAATACGTCCACTAATGAACATAAGCCTCCCCACCACTGGAATGCCAGTATTAGTGGGCTGTCCATTAGGGGATGCCCTGGCGAGCTTCTCTAGCGGATATGATCTATCAAAGTATGATACCCTGCATGGCTTATAAAAAACAACAATGATATTTAAAAAAAACTGGGCTGTATACGAAATAACGTGTTTGTAAATGTACCATAAGTATCAACTCCTTTTAAAATCATCAACTTCATCAGCAAACCACTGCCATTAATAAATCAAACCTTTAAGAATGGGGGGGGAGGGCTGTAATACTTTTAAAAGCGTCATCACAGCCTCCCTTCCGAGCGCTTTGTTGAGATCTCACTGTGTACACTTGTAAGGAAAAGTCGCTGTGTACCGTCGAGGACAACAGTGCTCACAGTATATGTATATATTTTTGGAATATTTCAGGTTTTTTTTGGGATTTTTTATATGAAATACCATAAATTAATTTAATTTATAGTATTTCGTACTAGTAGAGGCCAATTACAAGATTTCACATTACAATACATAAAAACGGTATTAATAAAAATATAAAAACAATAGTGCGTATATTAGTAGAGAGGGGACAGTGAGTAAATTATACTTATAATAAAAACACATTTGCAATAACACACATACTATACAAATACAATAAAAAAGAACTATTCCTAAATACTTGAAAGTATTTTATGATTTTTCCATACCAGTTGAAACACTCTGCAAGTCATTATGTATGGACAGTTTTTAAATAGTATTATTCTGTATTCGATACTGATCACTGATCACCTCAAATAAGAATAAGTCACTAACAAAAATTTACACTCTGTTTTGACATTATTACCTTGCAATAATTATTAAGTTCAAAATCTCTAAACCAAATAGAATTATCTATAACATCAGTAATCTTATAAATAAAGCATCGTATAAGCTTTTGAGTCAAATAAGAGCGCGCATCGTTCCACGGTGGCACCGGATGGTAATTGCCTAGAAAGTCCTATTTCCATCCCCCTAACCCCCTAGCCACCTGTCCCAGTTCCTCCCCCGCCCCCGCCCATGGTCTAGATTCCAACCTAGATGCAGGGAACGTAATCTGGTATGGGTGGGTTATGTTAGGTATATTGTGTTTGTTAGAAAAGAGTTTTGAAGTATATTACAGTGATTTTCCCTTTTAAGGCGAATTAGATGATTGTTACTGTTCCTTTAATAAGGGTAGATTATGGTATTATATGGCTTTTCGGTGAAGACAAACATTCTAAGCAGAACAAACTTTCATACGCCTCTACTCTAACGTGTATTTATAGTCTACCAATCTGCTATGAGCCAGTGGACAATGGCTGGTACTCTCTCCTGAGGATCGTCCGCTGCTTAACCGTGAGTAATTATGAGCTATTTATTACGGGATGTTAATTTGAATAAAAAGAAATTACACAAATTAAAATGCAACTTGCAAAGAAAACCGCACATTGTTTAATATAATACCCCTTTGGTTAACAAAACCACTCGATTGTGTGGATTAACCCTACCAAATAACCCTTAAACGGGCGTTCAATTTCACACCGAGTGTTGCCAAAAATGAAAATATTAAATCCAATTTACCAACTTACCCCTCGATTATCCTCTCAATAAAAAAACATGAATATCATAACCTCTCAACACTATTGTGCAGTGCTAATCGGCAGTTATAAATGCGCACAGTGGGCCCACCCCGCTTATTTGCACAGCAAAAAAAAACGAATATGATTTTATGGCAGGTTAAATCTATTATAAGTGGGGATTAAGTTATGAGTAATATTTCTATTTGTAAAGGGGCATTTAACGAGTTATTTGACGCCTCCCGGCATCGCGTGCGGTTCGCTGGGCGCCATTCACGAGATAACCCGTAATTATGATCAATCTTACCGCTATAGCTCAGTTTTATAAGTGTTTGTTTTCATGACAGGTGGATTATAATGATCGTTGCTGTTTAAATGAGCGCTCGTTGTTTTGATCTGCGCTTTTTGCCGATTTTTCACGCTCTTTAGAGTGGTGATTTAAGATTGTGTTATGTATATAATTAAGTTTTGTAATAAACTCTTAATCGACTAGCGAATACTAGGTAAATATAACCTTGAACTTTATGATTGTGATAAAAAATTTTTTGTCATAAATATTGATTAGAAGCTGTCCGCTGAGTTATTATTATTATGCAATACATTAAATTTGTACCCTAATACACGTTCAAAGTGTATTAATTTCCATCGTATCGAAAATCAAAGGAGCACGTCCCAAAGGACGGGCCTGGCCCAGTGGTCTCTAATGTGCCCATTCCCTGGACAAAGCGGATTATTTTCGATGTTGTCATATCTCGAAGCTATTAACATAATGTGGTGACTTGATTCCCTTGTTTCGGTTTTTTGTTTGGTTTTTTCGCGCTTTGTCACGCTGTGTGGTCTAATACCTACATTATTTCGACGGTTTATTTTTCTCTTTGTTATTCTAAGAAGTTATTAACTGGTCGACCTTACGTCATACAGGATTAAATATAAAGTCATTCTTCCCGTAATAAAAATATATTTCGTATACACGGAAATTACGTAGTAATGGACTAATAACAAATATAAAACCACCCAGACCTTGTACATAGTTGTCTGTCCCTAGTGGGACCGAACCCACGACCTCTGGAGCCCGACGACCAATCCAACGATTGATATGTAGAAGTAATTGTGAACTTTTTTGCTATGAAAATTGCTCGTGAGATTCTAAACACAAACGCACCTGTAAATACCACTCAGACCTATATTTTCCGTTAAAAACACAATTACTGAAACGATTACCTTCCCTACCTTTGCACACAAAATACTCAATTACATAAACAAGGCAAAGAAAATACTTTAAAAAATAGTGTGCTTAACCCAACAACATTGTAAACGTGAAAGAATACACAACGCACTATTACCTCCACCGCAGTTGCTAAACAAGCGAAGTTTTCCCACAAAAACGTGGGTTTAACGTTAATATTTAAGGGTTATTGTTTGAGTAATTGCTCGCCTCGCGAAATAACCTAACAGGCGTACTTTTAAGCGTAGAAAAAAAAATCGATTCACCCATATTTGTTGTTAATTATAGTCGGTTGCGCCGTCTTTCCGCCTCCGCTGGTTCGAATGGGATTTAAGGCCCTCCCTGGTCCAATTACAGAGTTCTCAAAAGTCCCCTCTTACCCTCCCCTCTCATTTTTAGATTGAGCCTCGTTTTAATGACCTCTCGAGCTCCCGATGTTCATTTGTCGCGGGGGTTTTTGCGTACGATTTTTACCGCATTTTTTGCTTGTGTAGCATTCGGAGTTGAAGCACTGTTAAGGAATGTCCTCAACTTTTGAATGTTGCTATATTTTTTTTAAGATATACCAGTGTGTTATTCGGAAATGTTACCTGAAATGTTGATTATATTTTGCATAACTGGTGCTCTGTATATTATTGAAAACTTTGACGATTTTTGTTAACTTAAACGTCGTCGGGTTTCTAAACGCAACTGACAAATGTTTATATTGCTGACATCATCACTCTCAGCTGACTGGTTCCATGTTCGCACTGTCTGTACATCTAATTAAATTAATTAAAACACTCGCTAACTTACACTGTTTGTTTCTGGTTTTGATTGACGACCTCCGCGGCGGAACGGGTAGCTCTCGGACTGCCACGCCGGAGGTCGCGGGTTCGAATCCCGCTAGGGGCAAATGTTCGTATGATGAATATGAATGTTTGTACCCAAGTCTTGGATGTTTATATATTTATTTAAGTATGTGTATCCGTTATCTAGTAACCATAGCACAGGCTCTGCCTAGTTTGGGACTGGATAATTGGTGTGAATGTCTGACATATTTATTTATTTATTTATTGTTAATTACATAAATTTTGTCGTTAAAAATCAAATCAGTTTTTATGTACAGAAAGAAACCCTACAAGCCATTTTTAATTGTTTTAAAGACATAGGAGCACCCCATATTAAAAATTTGTCCCCATTAGTATTGCGTACTTCGCTGACGTAAGGGGAGCCTTTGTGCCATTTGTTTGGAAACCTGTAATTTACGACAAAACTTATAGACATTCCCACCCCCTCCCAGCTAAAGAATACTAAGGCCCCTTCGGACACGGCGTTCAAAGCCACAGCTCATGATATCCTGGTGGAGTAGTAAATTTGTATGATTTTGCAGTTTGCCCCGTTTCGTAATAATTGCTCATAGGGCCCGACATATTAATCCAAAATTCTCTTTCCAGCCTTTTGTTGGCAATTTTCAATCTTCGCTAATACGTAGATGTTTGCACAATTAATTCTAGAGGGGATTTTTTGTTATTGACTCTTGTGTAATTATTTATATTTCATGTCTGCTTCGAGTGGCGATTGAAACCACTGTGCGGATATTCTTTGTTTAAGTTGTTCAAATAACTATAAGTATCTTTCTACTATCGATTTATGGAAATGCTTTAAGAGACAATTCTGTCTAATAATCATAATCAATGAAATCTATTTCCCGTATGGAAAAATGTTATTTATTATTTTTATTCGTTTAATAAATAATCAGATATATATATTTATATGGAGTTATATCGCTTATTTTAAATCTAAAATACTTATTTTAAATAAACATTTAAAAGCTACTAAATAAACAAAATGTAAAAAAAACTAATTACTACATCTTTGTCAACCAAACAGATTCGCTCTCGGCACGAGTTAAACAAATACAGACAAACAAACATATCCATGGGCCATGGAATAAGCCCAAATAGTGATCTTCATATATAACTAAACATTAATCTACATTGTGAACTGTCCATACTATACCTTCCCATAGCCGACAAATTAAAATTTACAATTCAAAATATCCAACATAACCTCTAAGCACAACATTATTAGGGCGAAGGGCCCAGTCGTTGACCGCACGCTGCGCATCCGTTAGAGAGATTTTTAAAACGACATTTTAGAACACGACTGCACGACATGTGTCATCACATCATGTCAATGCAGGGATTATGATAACCATCGTACGGATGCTATCCAGCTTGGGGAATCACCCTTTGCGATCTCAACATCGAGCTCAAAACAATAGAATACAACTTGTATTGTATATCTAACTCTGAATTCAAGTATTAGAGTTTAGATTTGAATGTATTAATAAAAACTATGCGAGGGTGATCCTGAAAAGACAATTTAACCCTAAAAAATAGTGCACGGACTTTAATCCGCATGTAATATCGCAAATTTGTCGTCGGTTCGTCGGGCCGGAGCGTGTGCGCAGGTCGGGCCCATCTGTCGGTCGGTACGCAATTCGATTTGGTGCTATTAGAGATGGGACAATGGTGATGAATGTACGGCCACTTGATTGGGAGGGCATAGACAATATGACGGGTAGCATTGTGAGAAGTAAATATTAAAAATAAATAAGTATTCATTTAATCGAAATCAATATGCACCTACGACAATTTTTGTATGATTATTGATCACTTTGTAAATTGATTTATATGATCAAAATCGGACTATACAGGTAAATCTCAAAATCATTCAAAAATCTTTCTTTGTCCAGTATTAGAAACCCTTATTGAAAACAACGTCAGTTTTATAATTAATACTTTAATATGACGGATCATATTCAATTGAATTCACATATTAATTCACAGATATTCATGATGCCACCCTTTATCCACCCAATAATAACACCCCAAATATGAAACGCTTAATAAAATCCACATATACGTTCTCGAGCGGCAATAAATTGCCCTTTTTGACGTCTTATTCAGAAAAGCCAGCGATTCATGTGTCAGTGTCAGTTGCGAAGGGTACGGGTTCGATGCACGTAGGTAATAAAAAATGTATTTCGCTATTCAATAATGCCACGCGTCGCGCATCTTCAGGTGACAAGCATTGGGCGTTTCACCCTAATTTCGGGGTTCGTGTAGTTTGTTATGCTTTTTGCAGATATCTATCACAGATAGTATAGCTTTTGTTAACTCTTCTTAACACACTTTAAAAAAAGATAATTCTTTTAGTAATAAGTGTTATGTATGTTGATGTTGACGGTAGGAAAACGCTTCTGGTATGAAGCCACTAGGCCTTACTTACTTTGGGTATTTCTTACTTTAGGTATTTCTCCTAAAATTGCGGGCAGTCCTGTCTATGTCCAACATTGGACATTGACATTGAAATTTAATCATAACTTTTTTATTTATTAGGTTACAAAACAGATTACAGATATGAAAAGTAATATACTTATATAAATTACCAACGTTTTGAATCTGAACGGTAACCCAATTTGTTACTATTGTTTTATTGTCGTTGCGTATCATTTTATGTACGCCATTTTTTGTCGTGATATGTTTGGACACATTGCACATAATATGTCATTAAAATTCCCATATTCTGTGCAAATTAATTTTTATTTATATTGCTCGCATAAAACTGAAATACATTGCAAAAGTGGATCATCCCTTTCTGTCTCTATATCGGTACTTTTTTTTAAATGCTCCGTCGACTCTACACCATCCATCCTGTATGTGATGTTAAACCGTCACAAACGGCCGCGTGCCCCAGACAGACGCGACAAGCGTGTTCTGATTGCTCTTAATGAGTCGGGACGAACGTGGGACGAGCCCGGCAGACGCGAGGTGGACGTGTGGGAAGAACCCAGCAGACGTGGATCTTACCTCGTTTAGTTTATAAAGACGTCTGGAGCGCTCTTTCACCCTTCTCTTTGAGAATACTAAATATTACTACGTAAAGAAGCGACTCACCTCCCCCTGCCAGTTTAACTTTCGCCTGCAAAATAGAGCACGACTGGTAGTACGAACTACTAGATTTAGTATTCTTTGCTACTGGACTGTACAAGATATCTAGGATCGGGCCGAGAGATCGAAAGAGAGGTTAGAAAGAGAAGCACTGATGTTGTTGAGGTATGACGGTATCCCTCTATCAATCGACTATGTTTGCGCGCCGGGTGCAGTAGCCCTACCATACTGGTTCGCCTGTAGTAGTAGGTAATTAAATGGAGTGCCTGGGGCGTGATAGTATAGTATAACTAAACATTGTAACTTTATTAACTCAAAAAAGCTGGGGTCCGCAGTGAGAAGGCTGATGAATGTGAGTGAGGCTAGTGAGGTGTGTCAGGGTCGCGCAAAGTGGCGATCCATCGTCTCTGCCTACCCCTCTGGGACCAAGGCGTGAGCATTATATGTATGTATGTAACGTGTAGAACAATAATATAAGCTATAATAATAATATAACTGACCCAGGTTCGAATTCTCGAAATCAAAATCGTAAATCGATACCTACTACAACACATAGATTGCTATCTACTTAATGCATTCACGCAGTCTAGTCTAAAATCTAGTGTCTAACAATAGACCTAAGTCGTCTAGTCTATAACTAGACACACGCACGTTATACTACGCACGAAGCAGTACGTCCGGTGGTCGAAACTTGTCTGTGTATGTCCGCAGAATAATGATCACTTCCGTCTACTTTGTCTAATGATAGCCATTCATCGACACTTATGTAAAGCTTGATACTCAATAAATACACTTACAGCTACGATTCTAAGAAATACTCAGTAAAGGCCGTAGCAGTTTAAGGGTAGCCAGTGTGCCCTGAATATTTTGGGCAGATTTTTGTTATGTAGTTGCAGTTAGCAGTATACCAATTATTCAAAGTGGTTCCGTACGAAAAATACTCAAAACTGACTAGTAAATATGTATAGGTGATGTTCATGTATACAGGATGAAAATGTCGAGCGCCACCGCCAGGGAAAATACTCTAAATAAAAAAAATATTTAAAGAAAACATTACTTTATTTCTAACAACAGTAATAACTGCATTCAAAGATTTTTGAAAAATCACCTGCCTGTGCCGGAAATCGAACCGGAGATGAACGGTTTTTTTTTTAGAAATATTTTGTCTCCCGTGATATTCACGAAACGGGGCGCTGCGAAACGCCTGAAATTGATCTTTATTTATGCGTATAAAAGGGAACGGTTATACGTGGTCACAAATTACAAACCCGTGCTCCCATTTTGACCTATTTTCCTTCACGTAGACTACCGTCGCTCTTCACTTTTATTATGAGGTCGAAATATCAAATGTCACGTGAGTGGACCAAGACCACCCCACACGTGGGGACTAGCCCACAGTAGATTTTATGCTCCCTTTTGTGCACCCATCTTAAAACTAACACTACTATTGTAATGTGAACCTTGCCATTTGCGTATAAGGGCATGTATTAGCTGCTAGCTAGTCTGTGGTTAGACGTAGACAGAACGTCGCCGATTCAATACATTACATCTATACAGGCACCACCTGTCTAGTAACCATTCATTCATTATATTGATTTAAACACTGAAAATTTCATAGATTATAGTTACAGTCGATTTGGGCAGTTAAAACTCATAACTTTGATGGTATATATCATCTGCTTTTCTGCTATCTATTCAAAAATAAACTTGAAAGTTTTTGGTTAAATCGTTTAAGTCCTCTCAAATTGCAGAGTCACGGAATTGGAACTTTCTGATGTTTTAAAAGATAATACAACGAGCAACAAAGCTTGTGCTATCTATCAACGGCCATCGTAGTTCTTACAAGTTAATAATGCTGCCTTGAGTTTATTCTTTTGTACATTTGACATAAGAGTTATAAAATATGTTTATTTTTCGACACAATGACAAATTTTGAAATCCGCCGTGTTATCTCCGAGTGTAATCATATTTTTTCATCCTGTGTCACTAAGCTTGGAGCTTTTAAAGCCCAAGCCACGACTGATAAGAAGCTTTGCCGGATTTTTTGCTATTAGCCTTTTAACATGGTTTCGTATTTAGATTATATTCGAGTGATATTCTTTTATGATTCTAGTAGAGTTTTGCGTCGTTGCCCACGGGTTGACGACTTTAATATCAGTGTTTTCCTGAAGTTAACATAGCATATCTATTTCCATAACCAATCAGCAGGGAATAAGTCTTTAAAAACGGTTTACAACGTAGACAAGCATGGAAGTCTGTGCTGACTGGAAACTATTGAAAAATAATAATTAGATGTCATTTAACTCTTTTATCTTATTATATGAGTATACCCGGCGATCCGTCGACCCTGTGCGATCTTCTGTGTCCGCCCTTCTGTCTATAAGATGCTTCCATCCCCCATAGTCTGCTGCATAAAATCTATTATCCAGCTAATGGATAGGAGCCTGTAGTCTTAGGGTTCAGGGTAAGCCACACCCAGGACACTCATACACCTTGCAGCTAAATAGTGCATTGTGAATGTATGAGAGGCCGTCAGCTATAGAGCCTGCGGAGAAGACCCAAGAAGCAAGTGCTTCATCGTCTCGCTGTCTTCTCCACAGGCTCTACAATTGACGGGCTCTGACAGACCCATCTCATGCAGGAGGTGCCTTACACCGAGGAGGCCTGTAAACTCTCTTACTATTATTTACTAAAGGTGAGCTCATTTGCAGTTGGGATACCACTGGCGAGCGTGTGGCGACTTCAAAATGCCTAAAGTTCTCACATCAGAAGTAAGAAACTTAACAGATAAAGACATTAATGTTCGTGAGATTTTTTATATTTACACATGCAGAACTTTGGACATTTCCTAAGGAATACTTTGATCAGAATTCGTTGTCTAGTTTAAATAGTGTCGATGCTTCTAAGGGATAAGGGAAATTGGGTAGGACCATAATAAATAAATAAAAAATAAAAAACGAGACCTTTACGAATCATTATAAAAAATTCGCACTCCATTAATTTCTATTTACACCGCCGGGACCCGTCCGATGCTCATGAAGACAATTATCTTACAAAAAACAAATCTACATAGACCTGTGTTAGCGTCTATAGGACCCGTAATTTACGGATCAAGTTTAATTGGTGAAGCAAAAAAGCGAATCGGCCGTTAAGCGTTGCTATATTTTCATTCTAATAACACTAGGGGGCGTGGTTAAGCTACCGCGATACGCAGCATGGCTGACGGAGTTGAATATTAATTGTGAGTACTTATAATTATAATCAGCCGTTATGTTAGCAATGTGCAATTGTACGTATAGATAGATATAAACATAAAGGCAGTCTTCCGTTAAGAAAATAATTATATACTCCAGCTTTATAATAACTCGGCGCTACTGTCTGGTATTTAAAATTGTTGTAAATACTTTAAAACAGAAGTCAGTGTTAACACATAAATAATTTCTAAGCGCACACACAATGCAAAGAAAGAAATATTGAGAGAAGCGTAAAAATAAGGAGACAATTTTGTCTGTTTTATTCTTCATACCACAAACAAAACAACAATATGTACATATATTGAAGCTATTTGTCGGTTGTAAGATTTTCTTTAACAAATATGTTCTTAGTTTAAAAAAGGAAATATTGTTCTCCAGAATTGATTTAATCTGACATTGTATTATAATTATAAACACAATTTTCTGTGTAAGGAATTACCGAAATTGATTCAACTTTTGGGAATGAAAAACAACTTTACCAGTCCAGAACAGATCAGCATCCTTACTGGGATTTTTTTTAAATTCATCGGTAGATCACTTAGGGATACACGGTAGGGAATCGCCATACTCAAGTGCTCACCCCTGCGGATAGTACAAGACCGTTTGGTCATGCGCAATATTTTATTTATTTAATATAACTTACACTAACAGTCGAGCCTAACGGTGAAAGTCAATTTATATAAAAACAATTACAGAATACATCATAATATATCATGATAATGTAAAATAAATAAGTATACGCCACATTATGTCGCGTTTCTGAAAATAAGAATAATATGTCGATAGAATCTTCATGGTCTAAAATGTATTATGTACAATGGTTATGGTATGAATGTGTTGTTAGATTTGTTTGTGTGTTTATAGCAACATGTGGGTCAGTGCAGTAACTCAGTGCTTACTCTTTTGTGCAGTGTCACACCCTGTATTTATACTGTTAAGGTACATTAATTGTACGTTATAGTAAATTATTAGATTAAGGGTTATAAATAAACAATTTGAATTTGTATATAGGTTTTCCTCGCGAAATTGCATCGCAAAACAAACGCTATGGCGCGTCTCCCATTCGAGTCGAGCTGGCGCCCGTGTTGCTTAAAGAATTACTTGAAGCAAATAATTATATTAGATAAAGATATCGCAGATGTTGCGTTCCATAGTGTAAATCTTACCTCCATGCATCTACTTAACTTCCCAAATCCTCACTAAAAGCCGTCGCCGCTTCCCGCATCTCAACATTAACAATTCAGTGTTTTCGTCTGCCTTGGCTCCGACTGAGTGTTAGTCTGAACTCTTAAATCTAGGTTTGAAAGGCGCCGTGTTTAGCGTTTATAGAGAACTAGGTGACGCTTTAAAGGAAATGTGGGTGACTAGAGCTTTTGCTGTGAATTTTGCTCGCTGCAAATTCAAACGCATTTGTAAAATGTTTAGATGAGTTTTAAAGTTAGCGGGTTCGATTGAAAACTACTTATCTAGCTACTATCAGAATACTACGTCAACAGACGTCATACAGTTCGTTCCTACCGTGATACTACGTCTGTGGATATCGTATTTCGTACGCTAATGCCGCAACACGAACATATGTGACGTGGGCTGTCTACGAACGTGTTAAAAGCCTATATAGTAAGTCCACTGCTGCACTAGGCCTATAATAAATAATGAGAGGTTTTGGACGAACGGTTGGTGATCTGGGGGGATCTCCTTAATCATTTCGTATAATATCCGTCGAAATAAAATGTTATTTTGTACTCTGTTATGGGTCTTATGACTTATTCTGATAACCGTTTGGCATCTGACTTCGATTTAACACCTGATCGCGTTATATGAAGTGACACAGATGAAGCTTCTGTCCTTCATTGTCTTTTTCGCAATTTTTATACGACATCCACAAGAAAACTTGAGTGGAACTTTTATCTCGGATACCAACCACAAGGAAGATGTTACTTGAAATGCAACTTATGTATTCCTTTTCTGTTTCAGGTATGTCTTTCTTCAAACCATTTTGATGCTTTACCTCAGTAAGTCCTTAAACTTTGACCACATTGTCCCAAGAAAACAGGACTGATGCGTCCACATTGTAATGCATCCCGTGTCCACGCGACGACGTGATGTTTTCTCGCTCACTCCATAGGGCGTTGGTGCGGCTGTAATTTCAGATACGCTGTCGAATTGCTAATGTTTGCAGATTGTATTCGCTACTATATGGGATAGTAAAGTCAGTAAACAGAGTCCCCTAAATATCGGCAACGCACTGCCAGGTCCCACGGTGTCCCAATGTCAACAAGTATTGCGATCCAAACCATGCAGAGAACCTTTCTGCCGGTAAAACGTGATGCAGGTGTCTATGGGGCGGCGATGTCCCCTATTGGCGACTGTCTGCCCTAGTCATAAAGTGAAAATTTGACATCAATGTAATGGGTAAATTTATCTTTGAATGTGTAATGTCTACCTAAAGTACCCTCCTTTCAGATGGACATCAAACATCATACAGAAAAGATAGCATATTCCATGGAGCAATGACGTAACTGCAAATAATTTTCAGTTCAAACTTTGTTACTATTGTTGTTTGAAAAATGTGTTTTATGCAATACAAGAGCCCTATTTTCAAATAACAGTAGACCACAATATTGAAGTAAAGTTTTATTGCAATTAGGTCGTTATTATTCTATGGAATGTACGAGATATTCTAGAATTATTCAAGTTTTCATTCATTGAGGTACCATTTAATTTCTTCAGTTTATTTATTATTTTTGTCTTTTTGTAGAGTTGAGTCTACAGTTTTGAAGGAATCTTCCGGAAAGGAATATTCCGTTCTCTATGAAAGTTGTCAAAATACAATTGTATTTTTAGGTTTCAAAGTGCTTTTAACAAAAATTATCAGATTGTTGTCTACTTTGGTAAAACCTCGCGTGTATCCGGAATTCAAATTAGCATTGGTAAAAAAATATGCTTCTAATAAATATATCAAAACAGGGCCGAAGGTTAAACGGAATACTCGTATAGAGACATCAAAGAAATGCTTGGAATAGATTACTGAAATGCAAATTGGTAGATAATGCTTTAATGTACAGTCGGTCACATATATTCGTTCAGTTCAGAACTTCTTGACAGAAACTTCAGGGCAGGTCATAAATGATATTTTCAAGTGCCAAGAAACGGTAAACATTCGTTTATTAAAATATCTTTTTAATTTATTTAAAATACTGTTTAAATGTATCAAATAAGTGAACATTTTGTTACTTTAACATCCGATGTTAACGAATAAACGTTGTACTCACGTTGACATAATCAAATGACTGTTTTAAATGTTTAATACTTGTATGTTTCAAAACTGTTTTAAATAATTTGTAACTGACAGTGTTTATTGCATAATATATATTTATTTCGTCTTTTAATTTACACAAATAAGTTATTTTAAGCCAAAAGCAAGTAGCCAAATACCATTAGGTATATAATACTTTAATTTCCTCAACAGCAAGACCTATATAAGCGTAGGTACGCTGACACCTACAGGAGTTAAACCATACACAAGTAGCCGACTGTACATGACACCGACGCCGCAAATGTTTTATTTATGTGCAGGGGTAGCGGAATTAATGTCCCTCCCCTGTCGAGGGCAGTTCCCCTGTAATATGACACTGAGTTGTTTTAGATGACCTGCCTGTGAATTTCTAAACACCTGTCAAAGGTCCTGATAGGTTAATAATGATATGCTATTAATAAGGGCTTGTTCAGACAAAAATGACACCATAACCACATGACAAACACAAAAAATTTATCGGTCAGTGGTTACATATGAATAGTATAACCACCATCGCATTTAAGTAGGACACAAAATTCTAAAGCTAATGAAAAAATTATCAATCCTATATGTGTTAACTTTTATGGTGAGCGTACCTTAAATGTCTAAAACATGGAATTCTTTACTTGCACTAAATAGTGTACTAAAACAAGAACTCAACAGCTTGACGATGTTTATCATTTGCTGGTGGAGTGTGGTCGGACATAATGCTGACATAAACCTGAAATTAAATGATCAAATTTCCAATGAAGCGAGAGAAATTTACTATTTCATTAAACTATGTCTGACGTCTAGGTAACGCTTAATATTATGGGTTTCCCTATGACGCTGGATGAAGGCTTTCATAGCCTCGATAAAATAAAAGAGGGTAAAGAAAAAGAAATTACATAAACATTTCTTGTCGATAGGTTTAGATTTATGTATGTATGGATCACGTGAGCGCTGACAGTTCAAATACAAATAAGTGTCCATTTTCTGTGTTTAGCGTTTTTCTCAAAAACTAGATGTATAGGTAATCAAATCTTATTGTACCAGCCTGTAGTTCAATTTTGAATGACCCTGTATGTGTAAACACTAAACAAACACGAAACTGTTCGGCTCGAAGCACCAAGAATCCATAAAAATACATCTCAAGCAATATTTCTCGAAAACGTTTATCATTTAACTAGAAAACAAAGCTAAGCGTCGGTTACCCAGCTTTCGCGTACAGACGCCGGCGGCGGAGACTTCAAAGGGATGTTACCCCCCCAACCCTTCCCCTCCCCCCTCTCGCCCTCCCCGTACTCCGCGCCCCAAGCGATGACGACCGCGTTTGTTCATTGCGGTAACACCATGTATTTGGGAAACGGATCAATGTGTATTTACCTTAAACGGAGTTTATCCTGCAGGTGACAGACAATGTGGACTTTAAATAAATATCCGTAAAGTTGATAAAAAACTCTTTTAATCCTAATTATGTTCAAGACAGATATCACGCCAGGGTACTAACAAATACAAGATTTCATGACATCATTTCATACAACAAATTTAGAAAAAAATATGGGTAGAACCAAACCAATGATATAAACAGATTTCTAATCTGCCGTTAATACGCAAAAAGATACTAGATGTGAGCTCATTGCGATCAGTTGGGAGACCACTGCCCGCCTTTAAAATGCTAAAGTATTCTTCAAAATGACTTAAGACATTATTCATCATCGTCAGCCAAAATACGTCCACTGCTTAATACTTGAAAAGCCTCCCCAATAGAATGCCACTTCTGGTGGGCTGTCCATTGGAGGATATGCCTAAATCACCACGCTTTTCGGATTGGTAACGATCTTACTATAAACAGGAGAACGCTGCTGCCTGTCGCTGGTGCAAACAGGGGATCGCCTTGACGACACCCACGGGAAGATTGGGGGTGGCCCTATTCTAAGACCGGAACCATACCGCTTATTAATTACTAAATTATTTACTTACTTGCAATATATGTCTTATTTGGGTTCCCCTTTGCAGTCTTGTAATATTGGGGTTCAGACAGTATCATAGAAGTTGAAAGTAGGCTTAAAAAAATTTAAATGCTCCTGTTGTACAACCGATCCATAGACAAACATTCAACTCTATAATGAGAGGTATCAATATTCATACCCAAGATAGTCACGTGCCGGAAAGAGGGGGACGCAGTCATTCAACTCTTACACTCGTCTCGCTCTCGCACACTTTTTTAATTTCGAAACAATCTCGTTGAAGGCGTCCTGTCTCTATTTAAATTTCGAATGCACGCTCCCGTCTCCCGTTCATTGTTTAACGGATATTGTCATTTTAATTTTTTTTTCTTCAACATATTTCAAAAGTTTATAATAGTTTTGATTGGTCGCTGCGATGTTGGTGGGCTTCGGATGGGAAGCGATAAAATTTATTTTATTATTGTGATATAAAATTAGTTTTTACGCTATTCATTTGTGTTAGGTCGGTTGCACACCACACACTAGTCGGCTATTCACTTGTATAGTTTACGATAGTGTTTCATGTCCTGGGGCCTACTGCGTAAGCTTATCGGATAATATCCGTTGAACATTGTACCTTTTTTCACTCTCTAACGGGTCATATAACCTATTCTGATAAACGTTTAGCGTCTTAACTATAATATATTATAGTTTTTAGGAAGATTACGAAAACTTAATCCAAAAAAAAACTAGTTTTATCTGGCCAGGCGGCCTATTCCGCAAGCTTTTCGGATAATTAGATCCCAATCCTATCTAATTATGTCACATGACTCTTTAAAGACTACGAATTGGTTTTGTATTTCTTCGAATCTTATCCGAAATGCTTGCGGAATAGGCCGCCTGGTCAGATATAATTAGTTTTTTTCGGATTAAGTTTTCGTTATCTTCCTAAAAACTATATTATTTCATAAATAGACTTATTGTGTTTAATTTAGCTATTAATTTAGCAGATACATGTATGTGATGAAGTTTTTAAATTTATTTGTTTTGTTACGAGTGAGTATTTTTTGTTATTTTTTTTTACTCATTTGTTGATCTACTTCGGTAATTAAAGATACGATCGTTTCTATGTCGGGCGCCACTATTCGGCAATATAAATACACAATTCTAACTACAAAAAATACTAAATAATTTTTACTTTCAAATAAAATAATAATCGTATAACACTGACATTGCGGACAATTTTGCGGTAATTAGTGCAATACATTCGCGATCACGCTCGGCCCGAGTCGGGCGCCAACACGCGCGCGCCTAATTGGCGGTTACGACTAATTGGACGCGTCAGTTAGGAGTATTACAATAATCGCCTGTGTGAGCAAGGCCTTACGGATAACGAGGATACCGTTTATGTCATTAAAGAAATTAGAATAGATTTCAAATTTATGTTGGTTGCTCTACGAAACTATATATATATATATACTCTCTATGAAATACAAACCATATTGAAGACATATATAATATATGGAAAATATATAGACATAGGGAAAAGAAGCGAAATTAAAGGACACACTTTTCACTTTATATTGTATACGGTAGGAAGTGACAAACGGACAGACAGCCAATGGTAAGCGGTCACTGTCGCCTCTAATCCTGCAGTCCCAAAGACCACAAGTGGGTCGCCAGCCTGAGGATTTATCAGAATAACTCGTGCGCCTGTACTTACACTCGACTCTTCTACCCTTCAAATAACGCTAGTCTATGTTTAGATATAACTTATATAGTCTAGATATAACATAGATGGTGAAGAAAAAATACGATTATGTCATTCATAATAACCGAGTCAAATTATTTCTGAATTAATTATAGAACCAGTTACTTATACTCATTTTCAATTAACTTTGAACTATAAACAGAACCATTTGGAATTTAATTGGTTTCCCAACATGCAATTATTATATTACAACAATTAAAGTTCCTAACTGTAACTTAGGAGTTTTGTAACAGAGCACCCACCATGTTTCATTTAGTTAATTAATAAGACCATATAAATCCGAGTACTATTGATACTCTGAATGCTTAGAGTAGCGACTGGCGAGGGATGCCAGTGTGTTAGGGTTGGCACTTTTATAACGTTGGTCGATCTAACTGTAACCTCGCTCGTCGAGCTTTAAAAATAAAGTTTAAACGTAGAAATATCCGCTTAAGGTTCATACAATTTATTTATAATGTAATAAATAAAAACGTAAACTACGCGTGTGTACATGAAAAATAATTGCGAAAAAAATTGGTAATTTAAAAAAAATTTAAAAAGTAGTAATTTTTGATAAAATGTGTAACAATCGAAAAATATTTAAGAATCTAATAAATAAAATCGTAAACATCGCGTGTCTGTTCATTGAAGATAGTAGCAAAAAAATTGGGGGTCTAAGGATAAGTAATAGAACACATTTTGATCATTTTTGGAATTTTTGTCTGTTTGTCTGTAAGTTTGTGCACGCATCACGTAAATGCTACTGACCCGATTTTGATGTACTTTTCACAGAAACATGGGGCTTAACTCGGAGTAACATTTAGTCTTTATTTTATCGCAATTGGTTTACTCAATCAAATTATGGGAAATTTTAGTTTTCTAATACATTAGTAGGTTGCATACGAGTATAATAAAGAGTTTAGGACTATTTTTTTGCGTGGATTCTGTAGTCCACGCGAGCGGAGCCACGGGCACATCTAATTATAAATATTCTAAAAATTTAGGCTCAAACTCTAATTGTTTATGTAATACGTTATTGTACAGTATAATACACGTCCAGCTATACTTAGTGGTACTTTTCTCAGCGGTAATAGAGGTTACATTGCATTGTTTCGTGTAACTTGAAGCCCACCGAAGTTTATTTTTAAATACAATATCACTAACAGTGAAGTCCACAGAGACTGAAGACAATTTGTATGTGAACTATCAGCGCTCACGTGATCCTTCCATTAATCTAAACCCATCGACAGTAAATGTTGTTGTGTCGACAGTGAAGTTCTTATTTTAGTAAATTACTTGATATATTATTTTCAATTTAATTCAGATTGTTTATTGTGCACCAAAATGTATATGACCTTTTTAAACAAAAACAAAACTTACATAGAAGGATGAATTTAGTGTTCAACGGCGGCCTTATCGCTTTCAGCGATTTCTTACAGGCAATGTTATGTACATATATAAGACAAATTCTAAGACATAAGTACAAAGTTACCACTTGTAAGTGATTTTTTCACACTAGTAGTATCAGTATCTTGTCTACTACAAATTAATTCATTCCCAAGTCACAATCCTATTTCAGTAAGGCATTTAAACAAATTCTTGACATTTTTATGACGGAACCATTTAATTCATATTCAAAGACGAGATACAAAGTCAACAACCTAAATAATTACGAATTCATGTCACGCACAGCCCTGCTCTAGTCGAGTGCCAAGGGTCCGGGGTTCGATCCCTGCTCACCACTTGTTTTTTATTTTTTTAATTCTCGTACGAGGGTAGTTTCTATTATTCCCTATTGTCCGCACCCGCTGTTTTCGTACGTTGACATACACTTGTGTTCTGTGGGTACTTAGAAGGGGGGTCCAGAATAAGGGGGCGTGATGTATGAGACATTTCGGTTTATTAGTGATTTGTCATGTTTTGAGATGTCAAGTGATATGTGATATGGTGCTTAGTGGACGTTCGATCTTGAATGATATTATTTATAACAATAAGTGTTTTTATAAGTAATTTATTAACAAACACAACTTAGGCAGTTTGCTTAGTATTTCTCGTAGAGTTTGTTATCCTTGAAATGTTCTAGAGAGCCTTTTTGTCTTTAATTTTGCTTTTACTGGATTCATTGACAGTTTGTAACTTTCTGCTTCTAATCAAAAACCTATCCAAAGGACTTTTAGTATGTTTATTATTTATTTATGTGGCGTAAAGTCCGAAAATACTGCATTTGTCGCACTTCTATCACCTTATTTAGGATATAATCAGCCTACATTATTAATGGCCCCCGATAATCGGAGGATGGCATGATCTTTTAGTGGAAAACCCCTCCTTAAATGAATGAATGATAAAAAAATATACATATTAATCGATTAAGAAGATGTAACGAAGGTAGGGAATGTAGAGTATGTAGCGTTGGTTTCGACATTTAGAGCGTATGAGTAAAAGAAGAGTGACAAAAGAGATTTATAGTGTCAATGTGGAAGAAACTACAGCTATAGGTCATCCTAGGATGAGACGTTCGAATCAAATTAGTAACGTCCTCAAAAAGACTGGTGTCCGCAGTAAGTAGAATAAAAGGAGGTGCATGAAGATGTTGGTAAATGAGAGTGAGGTGTGTCAGGATCGCGCAAGGTGGCGATCCATCGTCTGTGCCTACCCCTCTGGTACCAAGGCATGAGTATTATTATGTATGTATATTAATCGGGCTTCTTTCAATTTCAAGATTGACTACTGACTACAATCAATTTTAAACCTTAACATCTGCACCCTATAATACTTATATATATTTATATGACTCCTCTCAAAAAGGAAAAGAGGTTCTTTCCCCTTGGTTTCCGGTAGCTATTTGCGAAGGCGTACTGAAAATGTTGAAATTATCGAAAGTGACCCCCGGGTGACTCCCGGGTTTAACTCGGGTACTTCCGCTGAGAGCCGCCATTACCGGACCCTCATTTCCGGGCTCCGGTCCGGTGTGTCCGAGCCTTTTTTACATTTTTCAATATTTATTTATTTGACTAGAAATTCTAAAGGTCACGAACAAAACCTGAAAGCACTGAAAAAGGGTATAATAAAAGGCAATTAAAACAACATGGAACAAATTATGGGATTATAAATAAAGTCGAATAAAATCCGATTACTAACTTTGTGATTAGCAGGGATCGAAATTAGGTAGTGTAATTTATGTACTTGAAACGAAATGTTTATGTTAATATAAATAAATATATAATGAACATTTCATATATACATAGACTTGCCTAATCTCCAACTGAGACGTGGACACTGACGGTGAGCCTGATCCACAAGTTTCAAGTCACACAGTGAGCTACGGAGAGGGCTATGCTCGGGGTTTGTTTGAAGGATATGGTTCGTAATGAAGAAATCCTACTAATTACTACTAAGAGTCCCCGGATTTTCATTAAAACAGTTAATAAAATCCCGTGAAAAAGAATGTGCTTATTAATCTCCCGTGCCATATTTTCGTGTCAAGGACAAATGGCACTACTAATTCCGATCCCTGGTGATTTCATCATCAGGTTATTTTTGTATCCACTGCAGGAGCACAACCCTCTCTCATCTGCCGGAGACAGATGGAGGATTTGGCCTACAGTCCCCGCGCTGGCCAGACGGATTGGGGAGGCCTGATTGATGTTTTATAATGTATTCCCTCAGTCGCCTTGTACGATATCCACGGGAAGAGTTGGAGTGGTCCTATTCTACTCTACCGGAAACCACACGGCAAAAACCACACGGCAACCCTGGTGATTAGAGACGAATAATACTCTTAAACACAACACCTAAAACTTAAAACCTATACACAAATACGATATACGTTGCCATAAAAACCGTTAAAGTTTAATATTATGACGTCATTATTAGCAGGTTAGTGTTATATGGACTCGATTATGGATGGTGAATTACCCTCATAAATTATTGTAATTCGCGAAGAGGTTCGAGAACTCGCGCAACCTAAAAATGATTTTCAAAGCTTGACAAAAATATCTAATCGTTTTTTTATTTATACTTTATTGTACACAAATACAAGTCGCACAACTTATTTAAACATATGATCTACAAAGGCGCACTTAACTCTGTAAGAGATTTCTTCCGGTAAACCTTTGGGTGAAAGGGACAAGCCAAAGCAGATAGGCTGACAACTTTCATTATTAAAGTAATGTATATCCTTATATCGAGAACGATTTGTAAAGAAACCACACGTCTTTGGCCAGTCACGAGTATCAAATGAGAGGCATTTTTAATTAAACGCCAACCGGAACTCGCCATGTTGTAGCATCCGCCGTCGCCATCTTGCCTAGACCGTTTGACAAATTGGAACGCCAGAGTGACGCGCAATTTTCCCGCCTATTGTTCGCTTTTCCCGCGCAACAAAATGAAAAGTCGCATTCCATTTGTATTTATTTGTTTTATTTTCCTATTTTTTTAGAAAACGTTATAGTTCAGCTCGTTTGGTTTTGTGTAGGGGTTCATTTCTCGCTGTTAGGTGGTTTTGTTAGCGAATGAAATGTTTTTCAATATAAAATGCCTGAATTTTCTCTATGGCTCATATTTCGTTGCAAATAGGTCAGTGTGGTAACAGTTAGAGCTTTGCAAGATATTATTATGCCGTGTGGTTTCTGGTAGAGTAGAATAGGACCACTCTAACTCTTTCCGTGGATGTCGTACAAGGCGACTAAGGGAATACATTATAAAACATCAGTCAGGCCTCCCCAACCCGTCTGGCCAGCGCGGGGAGTGTAGGCCAAATCCTCCGTCTGTCTCCGGCAGATGAGAGAGGGTTGTGCTCCTGCAGTGGAGACAAAAATAACCTGATGATGATGAAGATATTATTAATGCATTTTTCTTTAAAAAGTCATAGGATTTATCATATTTCTTTACGTTCCTTTCCCCATTACATTAATAAGTAGGTCAACTCAACACGGCAAAAGTTGAAGTCGTGCAAGCAATCTTAGCTTCATTTTTCTATTGTAAGTCTTAGAGATGAGTCTTATTTCTTATCTTTCCTCATCTCAGTTTAACTCCACCCTTAGAGTAAGCTTCTCGACCTACATTAAACTAAACAAACACGTAACATCAAAGTTAAAAAGCAGTTGTTTTCCCTAATTTTCATTCATAAACAGTTTGGAAAGGCTAACAAATCGTTATTCGAGTCGTGGGACAGTAGGTAAGTCACAATTCGAACTAGTTACCGTATATACGGCCCGCCTCATTAAAGCGGGCGGCTAGATCAAAGGAGTCCAAAATACGCGCTCCGCGTACACCTATGAATTCGTAGAGTGGGCAGATTGTATCATGTGGTATACACATTTTATTATAACCTTCTGGAATGAAATTATATTACATTATAGTTTGACAGTAGGCCCGATTCCAAAGGCACACTGTTAAAATTTTACAGCACTAAAATTAGATTCGTCTTTATCTCCATAATACTGTGTGACAGAGATAGCAATCATTTTAGTGCTGTCTAATTTTAAAGTTGTGCCTTTAGAATCGGGCCCAGTATCGTTATAAATTATAATAAACCCGAGTAGCAAGATTAAAACAACTATTTTATCCTAGTCTAGCCTCACAACACAAAGTTAAAACTACCGAGGATGACTTTTGGCGGAGCTATGAGGTTTGTATGGAAAAGAAATGAACTAACTAAAATTATAAACCAAGGTCACTCTTCATTGTACTAAACGTTGCATCACTAGCGACTACTCTTCAATGATATTTTTCACGTAAAAATAATATTTTTTGATCTTAAAGCAACAACGATTTTAAATTTAACAATTCTTCACACTTCTTAACACTACACCTAGTTGTAGCACAAAACAAAATGGTCTTGAAAGAACAGATTTATGTCCCAGTCGACGTGTGCGCAGCCTGTGCTTTATTATTGATATTGCCATTTCGGGGTAAACGATGAAATAATGGAAGTTATTTATCATTACACTCATTTCATATTCCAAGACGCAACAGGTGAATTGATTCAAACTCTCTGTCTAAATAATAAACTTGACCAAAATGGCTAACTGCTTGTGTTTCTGATCTATGATGTGTATTAAACATTTTTAGTGCCAAGTGTCCTATCAAATAATATAATTTTTGGGAATTGAAACGCTCTTTAACTCTTAACGCTCGTTAGATCTTTTGCAGACTACTGTTCAGCGTTAGATAAATATGTATTCTATTTAATTGATGGATACGTTACACTAATGAGCGTCCCATTATTGGGGCTTTGAACTCTTAATGTACCAATAAACTAAAATTGTCTTGATATAACCTCACGATTAATTTTATTATTTAGTAATCATACTGATTGACTATACGTTTTCGATTCAATTTATCCAGTTTCCGATACAGATTTTCCCACCATCGAGAATTTTAATTATAATTTACAGATAAAGTTCATTATGCACCCATGTTAATGCTATATTACATGAGATAATTGCACCTAATTGGGCCGTTAAGTGGAAAAAAGGTGACCAATTTGTATATTATTTGAATACATCGAGATCGACGACGACGTTGCAAAGTTGTAGTCGTTTCGGTAATTTGTAAGAAATAGAATATAGTAAATGTAGTAGTGACCCTATAATTGAACCCTGTGGCACACCGTACACTTTATAAACTATGGCATAATGCGTGGTGGTTTATTATGACACGAATACATTTGATTTGTTTTGATGTTATTTGGAACATGTTGGTTAACATAATATTTTTCTTTAGCCCATAATTTAATTAATATCTATCGTTAAGTCAGTCATTAGCCTTAGTCAAATTATAAAATTATAGGATACGGTAATGTTGCTGTATTTATTAATTTCATAGTTTTTAAATGGAACAAATAATCCTTGCTTACTTAAGTAGGAAAAAAAGCATTCCTTATAGGTACTCATCGAATAGAAACTATTTAAGTAACTCCTTTATTGTGGTCATTAGCCAGTACCTAACTATAAAGTTTATCTCCCAACAGTTTAGTCTTAAAAAAGCTTCCAGTTTCGGTTTTTATTGCGCGCTCATAAAAAAGAGAGCTCGTAAGTCGTAACCGTGAGACGGGACGAGACTTTGTTCTCGAAAAACGATTTTTCTTTAGATTCAGGGTTCCGTGGTAACTAGTACAAAAGAATATTTTGTATTGTAAATAAAGTTTAATTACATTAACAGTCGTATCAAAATATGTATAGTTATACTTTAAAATACCAAGTAAGAAATAAAATAAAGATTAAATTTATTAAATTTTGAGAATTTATAGTTTTTTATAAGTGGCTTTTTTGTGGTTTATATTGTAAATAAAACTTACCTTTACAATAACAATAGACATTAGGCTCAGCATATATCTTGCAGGACATAGCTATGATTTTTAGCATTAGGTTATTAACATGTTTGCAGTCATTGTTGCTATATCCCTTTACTCTTAACAATACACACATAATACACTAATTTCTTTATTAAAAAATAAAAATAAAATACTAATTTTATGGACCACACATGATTAACACAACGATTTACGTGTCTTTTTAAATGAAACGTATATGTCATGAATGGCTTAAGTAATTTACTGCAAGCCAATCCCCGCACTGACGGACTTACGGCCTGTAAGCCTTGTAAGATTAGCCCTCTGCCTTATAGTACTGTTACTGCCTTACAGACTGTTGTTTTGAACAAGATTATACGGAACTCACCCGTATGACTACTATTCGCACTTGGCCGGTTTCTAATTAGGTCGGATCAGCTTATTTGTGAAGTTTAATTAATAGTCATAAATCTGAGGCTGTTTTAGAAAGACGCGCCTTGATCTAGGTGCGCGACAGTGCAGTCGCTAAGTGGTTTTGTTTTCCAGTTTGTTTGCTTAATTACTTATTTTGATTGCTCATTGAACCAAATTAGAGCCTGATCTGAGATAAATTGCTTATTTAATTAAATAAAATGAACCTATCCTACTATGTCTTCTTTTCGTCGTTTCCTCACTGCTGAGGATCGCGACCATACAAATCACGCCTCCATTTGTGGCTGTTGGCCAGTCGCATCGCTTTATACAAACATCAGCCGGCCACCCTCTTCACCGGGTCTGACCACCTCGTCGGTGCTTGTCCTCTGGCACTCCTGCCCTCCACTTGTCCCAGGATGATGAGCATATCTAGGTCTTTTTACCCTGCAATTATGCTACAAAAGAAATTTGCGGCTCATGTGAAGTCCACCAACACATACTAGGCCAGGATTATGGTGAACTATGTCCCGTACATGTAGTTAATTGGCTGTTCATTTATCCTTATCGAAAGTTACTGATTCTGGACGCCTAATTGCTTTTATTTTATAACACTTATATACGCTATTTACTGACGTATTAGCCCTATAGTGCATCGTACTTAGTATTATACTTACACTATCAATAATATTGTACATACATGAATATAAAACGGTCTGTTTATAAGTCTATATGTTATATTAACACGCTGAAAGGCTTTATCTGTCTACACATTTTATTTTTACAAATCGCTCCAGAGTCTGTTATAATAAGGTTAACCATGCGTCCAGTATTTTACGGGATCTTCATTTCAGTTGCCATTTTAATTGTGATAAGAATAGAGAAATAAAACATGTACGATAAAACCAATTTTTTTAAAAATAAATTTAAAGTTTCCTTAATTTGAAATAAAGTATTTTATGTAATACTTCATAATGAAAATGCAGATTTTGATGCGTTTTTCTACTCCCTTGTTCTGCAACAACTTTTACTTATTACAAAACCCAAAACGGGCCATAGACCGCTTCTCTAGATTTGAGTACCGCTATTCACCAAACTCATTTAGAACCTTGCTCAAAATCCCGTAAAGTTCCAAGCCATGGCCATCCTATTAATAAGCTATATCATCGGTAGGAGTTAATTTCGTGCGGCATCGCATAGTGCCATCAATTTCCTCGTTTGACGTTTTTATGCATATTTAAATTTTTTCTTTGAAGCGAGTCGCGCTAGATTTGTGTTAGATACGGGACACACGTACATTACGGTCAGCGGAACTAATATCTTTATTTTAGAAGTCTAGTTAATTATACTTAGGTCAAATCTCCGTCACTCAAACGAACTTACCGCGATTAATACCTACACTTTCGGACGTTCCCGGCGTGCTACTCGCTCCTTCCGTACGTAGAAATTACAACGCTAAGTCGAGCGCCCTAGACAAATTTTGCTTGTATTGTTCAGACAATAGGTCAAAGTCAAACTTCTATCAGTAGATGATTAAAAGCGTATGTTCGTTTTACTACGTATCTGTTACGTAGTAACTAGTAAGCAATCTGTGCTTAGATTTCTAGTTACCATATTAAAAACACCCAGACAGACGTTTGCCAGGTACTAAGTCTCGTGCCTCTCATACTGTACCGTCAGCTGTTCACCTGAGTTCTAGTTTAAAATGATTGGATGTTTGGTTGCCCGAGTCTCGCCTGTTAGTAGTAGATGTAGATGATGGTGCCGAGCATTGGTATTTTTGCACACTCTTGCAATTGGCGTCTTTTACTTCTTTAGACATATATCAGATTGATTTGTTTTCAATATAACTCGAGACCCGAGTAAAAGAAATAAGTCCGTCTACTTCCTCAGTTTGTATATAGTTCTTGACGTCCGTATGTCACTAGTGTTATTTGGAAATGTAGTATGATTTATGAAAACGCGACACAATTTGGCAATAGCCACTGAATGGGTGCCTTTATTTTTGTTTATTCTAATAATCTCATTTATATTAATTTTTACGGTGGGTGCGGCAGTGAGAACTAATGATTTATTTGTCGTCTATCTCTTTGTATTAATTCTTTTTGTGTGCCGACACTAAACTGAAGAGGACATTTTATTTAGAACGATTTGTTGTATGATCGTGTGGTTCCCTGATTAGAATAGGGCCACCCTCAATCTTCCCGTGGGTATCGTGTAGCAGCATTCTCCTGTGCATATTAAAATCATTACTCGCGACCACCAATCCGCCTGCCAAGCGTGGTGATTATGACAAGGCGACCAATACTACCAAACGTGGCATTCTATTGGGGAGGCTTATGTTCATATGTCGCCAGTGGACGTATTTCGGCTGATGATCAACTGTTAATTAGTTTATTCTTTTACATTATGTAGATAGTCATTGTCACGTACGGAACACTCGTATCAAACATGACTCACACTTTACTCGTCTTCTTTGTAGTTTCTTATCTTTTAATTTATTGTATGTTTTGATCTTCAAATCGCTGCGTTGACAGAAGATATCATAGTTCCAACTGATAGGCAGTTCTTTCATTTCTTAGTTCAAACTGTGAGGCAGTTCCTCTTTCATTTATAAAAGACTTAATAAAAACCAAATCCAGTTTGTCTATGTCTATGTCAATGGCTGTTGACAATCCAACTAGTCAAATCTTCCAGCGCCTGGTTTACTCTAAATTCGCGTAGATTACACCAGTCCTCTACCAATGGCTTCCTTTTATACTCGAACTCGAAAAACTTTAACCAACTACTAATCTGTACTTCTATACCATAATATTATAAAGACGTAAAGTTTGTGAGGTTGTAGCGGGTAATCTCTGGATCTACTGAACCGATGTTGAAAATTCTTTTGCCAATAGAAAGCCACGTTATTTGTGAGTGTCATAGGCTATATATTAACCCGAAAAATGAAAAGAGTCTTTCGTGGTAGTCGGAAAATGTTTACCGCCCAACGAAGTGGGCATGGGTCAGCGAGTATATTATATTCATAAAAGTAAGATGTTTCAGTATAAGAGAGAGTTGCACACTTGCACCGTCCCACCTGAGCTTGACATCAATTAGAGCAGGAGGAGCGGCTGCAACCGCTGAGGCCGGGAAGCGCCGAAAATACTCTTATCTTGGTGACAGTTATGTTTTCGTTGCGTTTGCGGTCGAAACGCTTGGTCCGTTGGGACAAGACGCCCACCGCTTGCTGGGCCAGTTAAAAAAGAAACTCATAGAAACCACGGGCGACCATAAGGCTGGCTCGTTCCTCAATCAGCGTATAGGCATTGCAATACAGCGAGGAAACGCAGCCAGCATTATTGGTACCCTACCGCGTGATGGCAGCGATCTATGGGACATTTTCCATTAGGTTTCCTAACTTTTATATATTCTTTTGCTTCGTTGATGGTCATTTTATTGTAATAAATTAATGAGAGAGTTTATATTTTACCTTATAAACTTATGGAACGTTATCCATCATAGATTAGTAACTGGTGGCGTTATTCTAACTACATATTGGAATAGTTACGTACTATATGGTCAGCACAAGTCAAATCAATTCATTTCTGTGACTCCAGTAAAAAATGATCTAACTTAAAAAACTTGTGGTGCCCAATTTAGAATAGGGTCACCCCAATCTTCCCGTTGGTGTCGTCAAGGCGACTGAGGGATTACGCCAGGGACGGGCACCAGCATTCTTCTGTGTATATTAAGATCATTACTGCGATCACCAATCCACCTGTCAAGCGTTGTGATCATGGCAAATCCCCCAATGGACCGCCCACCAAAAATGGCATTCTACTGGGGAGGCTCGTGTTCAGCAATAGATGTATTTCGGCTAATGATGAAAGGCCATAGAATTATTTCAATTTGACTTTATCCTTGGAGTTATCACTCCTCAATTGACAATGATAGTTGCGTTTAATACAACACCATTTATTGCCAACATTAGCAACCAAAATGTAGTAGTATCTACTGGAAAATCGCTCATTGAAATCTCCTAACGAGCAAACATATGGTAGGGGCGTCGTGTTTACGCTTCACGAATACGACCGTGACGCAATTTGTAACACCCCCTCTAGAGGGATGGGGAGGGGGGTAACTTCAAAGGGCTCGCCGACAAAGCGCTAAATAAGATGAAAAAAAAAGAAACGACAATGGACAGGGAAATTGGGGCCTTTCGAATTTTCGCGTGCTCTTTTTTTTTAGTTTCTCGCGCGAAAATTGCGTTTCGTTCGCTCACACGGCGTAGTTTGCGTTTCGATCTTTTGACGAACGATTTAACAAAAGGTGCGATGTATTTCCCTGGAAATTGTGCTGTATTTATACAGGAATATATAAGTATCTGATGACGACGTTCATGGGCATCGGATTCAAATTGGATGGAAAAAGGTTTTAATTACATTTTAAATTGACACAAACTTTTCCGGTTCCGCTGTTATGAAACGCAACCTGTTACGAAACGCAAAACATTAAGTAAAACTTTTTACTCAAATCAAATCAAATTTTTCAAATCGAATTTCTTTGAAGATATGATCCGCAATGAGAGAAAATATCACCGACATAACCTAAAGAACCAGCAACCTATGTGATAGTGGATAGAACAGATCTGTCGGACAATAGACGGCCGCTATGCTAGTTATGGAGTGCAAACCAAAGACGCGCAGCGTGGAATGTCGCGTCGCCAGATCGGCAAGGGGAAGGATTCTAGCAGTAGACGTCAGTAGGCTGAAATGATGATGATAACCTGATTGCAGTAGACATAGAATCTGGTGTGGTCGCCTGCGTCAAAATCACATGACTGGATTGACGTAAGCGCCAATAACATCGATAATGCGCGCGAGAGTCGTTCGAGTGAGTCGAATATCATTACGGGGGATTACGGGAATCTTATCTCGCACCTACACCGTTATCAGTTAATCCACCTTGTATAAACGACGCGTTACATACTTGTACAAGGTGTTTTAAGTACAAGATAATAAAAAGGTTTTACTAGCTGGTTTAAAACTCTTTGGATTAGAGTTTCAAAAAATCTTTTTTTACTGATTGCTAACGTCATTTAAGGAACAGGAATTACGTTTTTCGAGCCATTGGTTTATTCAGCTGCGGGTGATTGTTCAGTCAATATCTTCTTTTTATACCTTCGACCACCTCGTTGGCTTAGTGGCCTGATGGTCATTGGACTCGACCTGAAGATGGTGTCCGGAAGCGGCTGGATATGGAGGACCGGGTGTGGTAGCGTTAATTTGGGAAGGCCTATGTCCAGCAGTGTACGTCTAAGGGCTGCTATAAGTGTGGGCCTCGTAGCCTAGTCGGTAGTACACCTGCCTGCGAAGCTCGGGTCGCGGGTTCGATTCCCGCCCAGGGCAAACATTCGTGTGATGAACACTTGTGTTTGCCTTGTTGCAATGTATGTATATCAGCTGTCTGAGACTCGTATTACAGGCTCTGCCTAGTTTGGGATCAGGTGGCCGTTTGTGAAATGTCCCCATATATTTATTTGTTTATTTATAAGTTTCATACAAATAAAATATATATTTTGTATAAAAAAGGAGGGGCAGAAGCCACTCCTATTTATTCCGCAAAAGAGCAATACGTACATTGCATTGCAGTATTACGGTTTGTAAGGTGAAGGAAAGTCTATATACATTCACGGGGCGGTTACGCATTTATAGCATTTGGGTGGTTCTACTTAGCAATTCAAAGGTTGCATATGTAGTATGCATGCATGCATGGGCATCAGTAGTTCTACCAGTAGGTGTAAAATATCTTCCCTAAGGAGCACAATAACAACACATCCGTCCAGTAAAACATCTATTCGAGACAAAAGTCATGGATATTACAAATTACCCATTCTTATAAAACACTTGCTTATAAACTACCCCATACATTACAGTAACTCCGTCAGGTCCGGTTGCCGTTTTTCTGGAGCCATTTTAGTTAGTTACGTGTGTTAGTACACCTTGTAGGTACGTTGTGACAAGGTTGGTCGTTCGTTATCTAGTGCAGGATGTTGAATTTGATAACCGAGGAAATTACTATTCAATACCAAACACTATAAATATTGAACTACTTTTTTACATTATTATATTAATCATCATCAAGATAAAATTGAAAACATTTGCAGTAATACATGTATATGCATAAAAGGTCCTGAAAATAGTAATGCCCAGTGTATTATACACTTAAAGGCGACACTCCACGACACCTGAATCCTGAATCGAGGCACACTGCATCTTTAGGGCTAACACGCACTGCGATTTTTTTCCGCGCGGATTTTTTTCCGTATAAAATCGCGCCGCGGCGCGGTGAAATCTGCAGCAAAATAGATTTGGTTGCGGAATTTTTTCCGCAAGTGCGTGCAGCTTCATACAACTTCCATATGTCACAGAATTCAGCGGGAAAAAATTGCGCGAATAAAAATCGCAGTGCTTAGTGTTTGGTTGCCTGAAGGCTAACAAAAATGTTTGATCGATCAAATAGTTTTTAAGCAGTCTTGAAGCTGCCATAGTACGCCAGCTTCAAAACATTTTATTAGACCAAAAATTTGTTGTATACTGAAGTGTATTTATATATATTTAATTACTAATCTATGTTATTAACTTATCATATTACATATAGGGCATTATCTTTGGCTCAATTAGCTTGAAATTAGGAATACAATAATATCGGTATCTCGAAAGTCGATAATTTCAGCATTCCATCTCTATGACATTTTTATTCGTGAGCCAAAGATAACGGACCTATGCTATATTACATGTCAGATCATCATTACGTCCACTGCTGGACATAGACCTTTCCTAAGCTACACCCGCTCCATCCGGTCGCTTCCGGCCACCTTTTTCAGGTCATCGGTCCAGCACTCAGCTGGCCACCGCATACAGCCACTTCTGGCCACCTTCTTCAAGTCGTCGGTCCACCTGGCGGAGGCGGGGCATCCCACCCTGCGCGTAGTGTGCGTGCCGATTCTCGATTTCCACTCTAGAGTTCAGTTCGGTTTTCTGACAGATGTAGGCTGCCTACCTGCCTCTTTACATCACAAATTCTGTCGGCTTTGTCGGTGACCTAAGCTGTTACTAGTAACCTCATCATAATATGTATTGCTGATTATAATATCCCCCAAGGAAAATAGCTCGCAGAGCGACTTTTAAGAGTTATTCACTTTTTGACCTCAGAATCTGGGTGTCATGAATGAAGAAGTCATGGTTTTAACAAGACTTACTGTTTTTTTAAATAACAAAATTGTTAGTAGGTACGTGCTCTCTGTTTGATTTTATCCTCCTCTTGGGCCCTAGGATCATTATGATTGTTTTTCTTTTTAAATATATATTAAACATAAAATAAATCCTAAAAAAATTATAGGTATCTATAATATTCTATCGGTCTTTACGAATTTTTTTAAATCCTAAAAAAATTATAGGTATCCATAATATTCTATCAATAATTTATGCAAATTTTCTAAATCTACATTTTAACTAATATTAAATTTTAAATGCTAAACAGTTGAAACACACAATAAATCTTTGCAATTATCAAATTCTCAGTCTCGCATCTCATCTGCATACACATACATACACACACAAGCGGTGTACGCACGCGCGGCGGTAAGATCAAAGAGAACGCAACCCCTTTGTAGTTGCCGACGGCGCGTGCCGTCTTTTTCCTTTCCCTCCGTAACGCCATAAGAGTGGATGGGTGGAAAAGAGACAGCTATAGAGCTGATTATGTAGCGCTTGCAACGTGAATATTTCACCTCGTTATCGAGTCTTGTTTGTGTTAGACAGTGTTGGGAGGTGATGATTGAATTAAGATTATCGATGTCGATGATTTTGAAACTGAAAGTGTTTGCCTTTGTTCAACTTTTTATATTAAAGTTATTATAGTCTGTGCTATATTTTCTAAATGTATGGTTAGTACAGTCAGCCTCAGAACTCGTGTAACACAACAACGTTACAAAAGTTACTAGACATGACAACTGTCGATAAGTTGATAAACTATGTTATGTACGATTTGTACGACACTCTGTTCAGTAACATCTAAAATTGTAGTATGTAGGTGTTTTGTATATTTGGGTGTGTACATGGACTGTCGTTGCTGACTGTACATGATTGTCTCTACTCGTTACCTTCTCCTCATGTAAAGTGCTAAAGCTAAAACGTACGTAATACACGTGCCGGATACTAATAAAATCTTCTACCTGACCGTTTATAATGAGAATGGACATGTGTTTATGTAAAAGTTTTTAATTTTGAATTATTAATTAATTTTGACATTGATAAAATAAATGAAAACATTTATTGCAGCATTCATCCTCGTTAGTTTAATAGGTACTTACTGTGGTCTACCAATGTTATGAAATGTTGAAAATGGCGATTCAAAAGTATACTATATGTATGTATATATGGAAAATTTTGTAATTTTTTTTGAGAGAATGGACATGCAGATTGCACTGTCGGAAGATTTTCGTATGTAAATCCACTTCAACATCAAGCTGTGGCTATAAAAAAACGACAAAGACAAAAAAAATAACACAAACAAAACTGTACACTGATTTTGTGTGTTTTTTGAACAGTTATTTAATAGTAATAATTGAAAATAATATTTAGTTAAGCGTGATCTAGCAATCATTATCACAATATACACTCTATACATAAGTTTCTGTAAACGTATATTCAAATATTAAATGCTTAATTTTCAAACGTTGGTTAATAAATAGGTACGTAACACTAAAATGTACTAACATTTTCCGTTTGGAGTTAATAATTTATCGACAACTGCTATCGATACCATCCCAGCGCTAAAGGTAGTAGGAGAGTACAGACAGCTCCCGAGTAGGCAAGACAGGAATCTGCCGATATCGATGCCAGTAATTAAAATGGACTTATTGCTCTCTGGTTATGTATGGGTACGGCATGGGACGTAATGCTGGGAATGTTGTACCGTGCTTTATGGAAAAGTTGAGGGCTTAGGTAACGTTGTTTTTATATTCGTTTGACATCGGCCGGCACTAGCGTTACCAGATCCGTTTTTCCAAACATCGGAACATGGAAAACGGGACTAAGAAAAAAATACATTATGGTTCATCATCATCATCATAGTCTAAGGGGCTGAACCCTTAGACGTCCACTGCTGGGCATATACCTTCCCCAATGACTGCCATCACACTCAGTCCTCTGCTCTCCGCATCCAGCCGCTTCCGACCACCTCAATAGTTACAATCTTCTAACTAATTCAAATTCCCAGACTTCGATGAGATCAATCATTTCGCGTCTTCGTTCGCTGATCGATTCTTTTTAAAGTACTTAACGCGCCAAATCGGCTGCTTAAATAAAAAATTGGGATTTTAGCCGTCCCACTCAGGGTGCTGGCGGCACACGTTCTAAAAGGGCTGAAAAGCGGGACGTAAGCGGGACTATACTTCTATTTGCTGGTTAGCGCTAGCCCAAAGAATTGGTAATTCATTAATGCTTTACGAAAACAAACATCAGAGATAGATAACACTAAAATATATTACATAAAATATGACTTAGCTTAGGATGTTATTAAATTGATGTTGATTAGCTTCAGTACTGGACTAAAATAGTGATTGTTTGGGTAAAAAAAATATTTAAATTCAAAATTCAAAATTTTTATTTCAGACATTAGTCCATATTTTTGTTAGTACAGTCTTATTAAACTATGTTAGTTGATTTTAAAAATATATTAAAAAATAAAAAATACTAACATTAAAATATCACACAATTTAAAATTATAAATTCCAAGTATATAAAAAAAAAATCAAAAAATTACGACATACATTCATTTATTTATTTATTTATTTATGTGTAATCGAATCGAGTGAACCAATATGGGGCAGTCGACTCGGCTTGCTATAACGCATAGGATGCTGTTGGTGCTGCTGCGGACACGGCTTAGCATCGAGGCGGCTCTCTTTCTCAAGATGGCATGAAAGCCATCGATGCGAGCTTCTGCAAACATGCCTGAAGCGCTGCAGTGCCTTGGCAGCCCCAACAACATCCTGAGCGCGTTATTATATTGAACGCGCAGGGCGTTGACTGTCTTCTGCGTGTAGTTGACCCACAGACTGCACGTATAAAATGATTGGCAAAAAGATTTAAAAAGCATTACTTTCACTGCTTTAGTGCATCGTGCAAATCTACGAGCCAACATATTAAATCTTACAGCCAACGCCCGGCGCTCCCTCTCAACGTCCTCATTGTCCGTGAGGTCCTCCGAGACCCAGTGGCCCAGGTACTTGAAACGCGAAACCCTATTTAAAGCGACGCCGTTTAGAATTTCTTGAGGAGCTTCCTTACGGCACTTATGGAGGGACCCATCAGCACCATATCATCGGCGTAACTAATGTTGTTAATAAATTTACCATCTATGGAGCAGCCGACTCCGGTGCTGCTGAGTTCCTCGATAAGTCCGTTCATATAGAGATTGAAGAGTCCAGGTGAGGTTAACCCTCCCTGTCTCACTCCACATCTCAGGCCATACGAAGCGGAAACCTCGCCCGCCCATCTTACAACATTTGTTTGGTTGCTGTACCAGTAATCAAAAACGTCAGTGATTTCATCTGGAATGCTTGTTTCGGTCCTCATTTTGTGCCAGAGCACCTTATAGGACACCATATCGAAAGCTTATAATAGCTTATAGCTTTTTAAGTTAAAAAAAATTCAGTTACGTCGATTAGTCAGAAAAACGACGATATGGGGCCGTAGTGTGGGAATATCTAAATGATGGCAACTGTGTGACCTCCGCGTAAGGTCCCACCGAGCCCCATACATCACTAACAGACTTTGATTGATACTGATAAATTAGAATCGGACGTGTATTGACTTTCTTTTTTTAACCGTTGTTACTTTTGAGAGAGACCACCAAACATTTGTTCTTCTCTGTCTTACAGAGTTCTACTAAACTACTCATCTTTCAAAGATTATTAGAAGTATCTCATACTTGTTGGTTATTAAAAAAAACACAGAGTGATTTTATCCACATTAACTCCCTTTAAAATAGGAAGATAGCATTATCGACACCATAAATAATATAAAAAATAACAGGTAATCAAAGCAGATCATCAGACGGCCAACTCATTTGCAATGGGGGTTTTGACAGGGGGTTTTTATATCCCCGAAATTGTTTACCAGCGCACTGGAGGATGTCTTTAAAACACTGAACTGGAGGGGACGGGCATAGTATAAACGGCGAGAACATGTCAGTCGAAGAATTGAGTTATACTTTGGTCTTCAAACTGTAGATATAGTTGTTAATATTACTTGTATACAGGTAAAATGGCCTAGAGTATATTCAGCTTCATAACTCAGGCTATATGTATCAGAAATTAGTTGAACAGTCGGATCAGTGAAAACGTATAACAAATATACAACTTCATGTCCTTCATTGATATCAGCACTAAGACGTCCACTGCTGGACATAAGCCTTCCCCAATGAACGGTACCACTTTTTGTAACCCGCGCTCCGCGTCCAGTCGTTTCCGACCTCAGGAATAGTAGGGGTGGCGTGGTTTTGGGTTGCTGCTCATGGGAGAGTACCTATTGCCCATAATGGCCACGCTAGGCAGACGTGTTGGCCATCGCAGTACTAGACCTCGCACTGGTGACACTGCTGTCCGCCACCGGTCTGTGGTATTTTTTACCTAGTGAATGGCTATACCGCCATTGTCGGTCGCCAGGGCCTCGTTGCTCAATAAGCAGGGTACACAGGTGAGGTTGGCATTTGGAGCACCGGATGTCTTTGCTGCCCCCATTTTTTCGCAACAACTTGCGCATTTATAATTTCAGGTACCTTGTCAGGATTAGGATAATCAAAGACTATTCTAAATCGCAGAAGTGAACTCATTAAGACGGATAATTTCTAATCGTTAGTATAAATAGAAATGCGCTATTAGTCCGCACTAACCTTGCAATGACATGGCGCGGTCCGCGCGACCCCCTTTAATAATTTAAAAGAAAATGACAGGGGTATAGACCGGCGGCTCCACGCATTAGTTTTTCCTTTTGATGTTGAGCTCGTGTCTGTAGGCGAATGTTATTTTATTTCCCATTTTTCCGGGATTTCGTTGCGGTTCTCTTTGAGGGTTACAGAATGTGTTTTAATGAATAAAATCAAAACTTGTTTTGTAATAGAAGGGTACTTACACTTACTTTACTGTACTTGCATAACATTGTTGGTCATTGGATCTCTCTTATGTGGACAATCTGCTACATATTCCTCACAAACCCTATGAGCGATTTTCAAGTCCCTCTTAAAAAAAGTAGGCTAAAATTTTGGATTGTTTTTAACTCAAGGCTATACAATTGTCTCGATTGACATTTACAATCTACCTTTCAGCAAATTGAATCGTCTATATATGGTGATTCCCATTCGCTTTGCTTTCAGGTTTTGCCATATTTATCCAAACCATAATTTGCGAGCTCCATCGCTAGGGATGTGCCAAATTGTCACCGCTTTTCCTGACAATGCGACCAAATATCAGTCGAAGACAGCAGACCGCCCAAAAGTATTGGCCGGACGGATGTGCGGCGCTCATGATAAAGAATTATATCTCAGCTGGTACTAAACCGATTTCAATGAAACAAAATGCAGGTCACGTCCTAAGTCGCCTAGGTCACGTTCTCTATGTTTCTATGAAAATACACTTACCGTTTTAACGCCAACGTATCTTAAACGTACAGAATCACATATAGATATACAAAACTTCTAAAAGAATTTGCAGTTCTTCTCAGAATCGTTCAATATCGTCGTTATAATTAGTTCTGTCAATAGCAAATCAGGAATACGATTGTAAAAACTGACACTAAGATCTAATAACATTAGTTAGATAAGTACCCTCAAGTATTTTCAGCGAGCAAATTCGTACGTAACACGTGAACGTTTAATATTATAGTAACGAATTCCATTAACCCTTCAGCTGAAGGTCGCCCGGGCCCCGGCGGGCGTATTTGCGCTAAACAATTCATACATTTATATTTCCTTTGAAGTGCCGCCGCGGGCGGCGCGTCAACTGCAGGGTTATACCCCCACCCCACCTGTTTATTACACGCGGAAAATTGAAACTGCGTGCTCTGTTATGTATAAAAATATATTATTTATTAATAGGAAGGATTTCGTTTTTAGGTTTTCGTTAAAAGGAAAATGTATTTAGCGATGCTCTTAACAATACCGATTGAGTTTCCGGGAAAGTTATAAGAGAATCTTTGTACGAATTAGCAAATGTGACTTGTAACTCCATACAGAGAGATAGGTACCTTAACCGTATGAAATGTTAGATTAAACCGACAAAAGGATGCAGATATATAACTCTCTTTACATTGCTAAAACAAAAACTGAGCCTTGGTGTAAGACTACATGCACCAAGACTCAGACAGCTGAAGTCAAAGTTGCCTTCGTACAATCACCTATATAGACAGAGATACAGCGAGGCACTAAACAGTCATGCGAGGAGACAGCGGTAGCGCGCTTGTTTCATCGCTTACACAAACATCATATCATCATGTCAGCCCCTAGAAGTCCACTGCTGGGCATAGGCCTTCCCCAACGAACGCCACCACACCCGGTCCTCCGCATCCAGCCGCTGCCGGCCACCTTCTTTAGGTCGTCGGTCCATCTGGCGGCGGGGCGTCCACCTCGCGAGTGCCGATCCACAAACATAGCTTAGCGAAAAAATATATATTTCATTGTTATTATTTTTTGTGTAAAGTAATTTTACTCATTTGTGTCTTGAGTGATTAAACCTCAGATTAAATGCACAAGATGGCATTATAAAGCGTATTTTACATTACATTTCCGTGCTGGACTGAGCAAACTAGATCCTATGGACCTAGTTTTGTAGGACAATGCGCACCAAGTAGTCGCATATCTTTCTCCTTTAGTTTGAATCTAAGGTAAAGTGAAATATTATTTTTTATGTGAGATGCGAATTTAATATAAGTTCCACACGAAGTCGCAGGTAAAATCTATCATTAATCATACAAAACTATAAATTTTTCAACTCTTTAAACGGCCAGGGCTGAACGAAGCGATATAAACGCGCCGACAACCCCATATTAACCCTTTGACGTGTCGCGAGGTTTAATTGAACCCCTTGTTTAATAAACGGTGTCTCGCAGACAGCACTGTTTAATCACATCACGCGGTTCCCATAGGTGTATTCTGGTGTGGTTATTCTTAAATTATTTTTTTCTGTATACTAATAAACGCAAACATACATTCTGTATACATATACGCGACTTTAAGGTCTTCTATTGTACAACAGGCTAACTTAATGATCATGCTGCGATTTCAGTATTTTTGGTAAGTTTCATAAAAAAGTGAAAGCTTTATTAATTGTACACCATCCTTGTATATCAATATTCACTGCTGGACATATAACACGGAAGGGAATGACCACTTGGTGACATCGTTGACACTTGTCTAGTTTCAATCCACTCAATGTGCGATTATCGATAGCGTTAACAGTCAATCTCAGCAATTATTGTCAAGCTACACTTAATAACGTGTAGTGTCGGTTTTTTTTTGTAGCTTTTGTAAGCATTTTCGCATATAGTCAGTGCCATCTATCGAGTTTTTTAAACCATTTCTTTTATTTAAAGAGGTACTAGAAAATGGCTTATTCGCTCGTCTCGTCTCTTAACTAATGAGGTGCACCGCATGCAGGGGGTTGGACTTTGAAGTGCTCGATGACTAGACACGTCAAATTACAAAGACCACGTATGAGCTTCTTGCTACTTGTAGAATCTACCCTCAGGGGTCAATTTCTAGTAATTCCACGAGGACACTTTCTATAATCAGACATGCCATGATTGCACCTGTACGCCCCTCGCGATTAGCTCCATTTCTAAATTAACCCTTTTGACATGACCTGTTATTATGTCTAATGGCCGGCTTTTATTATAAGTAGATTGAATTGTTTGATGGGTTAATGATTCAGAAATGTTGAATTTTTGCTACTTTAACTTTCATATGACGACCTCCGTGGCGGAACGGGTAGCTCTCGGACTGCCACGCCGGAGGTTGCGGATTCGAATCCCGCTAGGGGCAAATGTTCGTATGATGAATATGAATGTTTGTACCCAAGTCTTGGTTGTTTATATATTTATTTATCCGATATCTAGTAACCATAGCACAGGCTCTGCCTAGTTTGGGACTGGATAATTGGTGTGAATTTCTGAAATATATATTTTTTATATGAAATGTAACGAAAGTTTAAATATCAAAACAATATTACCAAAAATCACACAAGTAGCTTGTTAGTTTGAATTATTTGATAATAATATAACTTATTTTCAAATACTCCAAATTAACAGCTTGTTTTGGTTTTTTGGTAATAACTCAGTATTTAATATTATCACTCATATTTCTCAAATTCAGCAGCAATTTCGACGCTATTGAAAAACATTACCCATTAAGAATTATTTTAATATTTATTCAATGATCATAACTATCCAAATTAAAACCAAAGTGTCACATTCACTAGATTAAGGTTCAAAGTGTATAATTAAACAAAATTGTCAGTAGTTTAAAAGAATTGTGAGACTAGGCCAGTTCAAGAAGTTCTCGTAGCAGCGTCGCAGTATATCTTCTTCTCGTGTCGAACGGTTTCTTCTATTACTCAAATCGTGTGCGACCAGAACGCAGCTGTACCGAAGGCCTTATCCATCGCGTTGCGGATATCCTTTTAATAGCAACTATAGCTGCTTATCACCCCGTGTAACCGTTTTTCAAGTTTCCCACGGGAACACATTTCCCATGACATAAATTAGTCTATGTTCATTTACTTGACATAGAGTATATTTAAGTATATATTTTCGTGAGGATATCGGTTAAACAGTCCTTGATTGAAAGTGAAACCATTTTTTTTCATTTATCATATTAGGATAATAATTTAGATACTAGTCCCCTGTAGTTTGTATAACATAGTACTACAAACGTGGAATGTGTTATACAGAATGTAACAATGTACTTGTAATTTATAAGTCCATATTTATTTCACAGTATATCATAGTCTTCAATACCAAACCAATTTGTGACGGGTCATGTTAGGTACACATGTATTTTGTTACATCCTGTATCATTAAGAACAAGTAACGGCCTGAATGCCTTCAATGAATGCGTCGCAAATAATATCTGTTACAAAAAACAACACACCAAGCCAATTGCATTCTCCACTTAACATTAACACCAAATTCGCAAACTGCCAACACCCACAACGGAAATGCCAGACATCTCACTGTCCCACTGTTACGTGAGAGCGAGAGAACGATGGGCAATCGTGAGAGAAAGAACGAGATAGTTCTATCAGAATCTCGAATCGTATTTCTTCTAAGCGCACAGTTTTCGTTTGGTGATACAGTTCAGAGCAAAACAATGACTTATTCTAGAAGTGTCATCATTGAATGTAAAGAAAAAAAATGCAAAACAAAAATACTGGTACTGCATGATTACTGAAAGTTAGTGTCGTATTTTTGAATGTAACTATCATATTAACCATACCACAGGCTCTGCCTAGTTTGGGACTGGATAATTGGTGTGAATGTCTGAGATATTTATTACTAGCTGTTGCCCGCGACTTCGTCCACTTAGACAACTTAACATCCCACATTATTATGTATTTCCCGTAGGAATGAGATACTTTTTCGGGATATAACTATCCTATCCTATTCCAGAACCTAACCTATATGTGTGCCAAGTTTTGTCACGATCCGTCCAGTTGAATGCAACGTGATTGAGTAACAAACATCCAAATATCCAAACTTTCACATTTATAATATTAGTAGGATTTATTATTATTATCATTGAAGTTACTGAAAACCCGCAACCTTCTAGTCTAGCTTTTATACAACTGAAAGTTTTTTTTAGTGCCATTGACGTAGATTATAATTTTGTGTCCCCCGGGACTCCGTACAAGAAGGAACAGATTTAATTACCGAGTACTACTACAGTAGCACCAGCGTGTCTGTACACGTTTGTGTGTGTGTGTGCGTAAATTATGGTAGGGCTGCTACACGGACAGCAGCACAGTGCCAGGCGTACTTTACGTTAAACTGGCGGGGGAGGGTGAGTCGCTTCTTTACGTCGTAATATTTTGGATTCTCTGTTAAAAGTGTCCTTTTCTTTTCTATCCTTGTCCCCCACATGGAACACACATTAAAAAACGACACAGTGTCTTTCAGTGTCTTGAAACGATAAAGAATTTTTACGATGACTCTGAGACAATCGTCTCGACGGATTTAAAATTAAACTTTCAATTTTGCGACGTACTTTAAACTTAACTTTCAAAGAATTAAAGTGCATTTCTCCTTGGAAGTGAATCCTTGGCTCGTTATGACTGGTATCCAGATACTGCGACGAAATTCTGCGCACGCGCATCTCAAATGCCTTACACGGTGAAAGTGTGCAGTAAAAGATAAAGGAAATGCGAATGTGACATTTTGACCCAATGGGTAAAGTTTTATTTGACGGCCATTTTGTTTAATGTTTCTTACTGTCAACATAATTTTGAGAAAATGACGATAAAATAGTGCCTTTGCCTCGACCTGAGTTGCCAGATTGGAAAAATACAGCAAATGTACATCCTACACTGTTCTGTCAATTAATTATTTTTTTCAGTTTCCTTGGAATATCAGGGAAAAGATTTTTTTCTTGATTTTTCCATAATTAAATTTTAACTCAATCGGTCCAGTAATTTTAACGCTTTACCATTTTAACGGACATATCTAAAATATGTCCACTGCTGAACATAAGCCTCCCCAATAGAATACCACTTTGGTGGGATGTCCTTTGTGGTATTTGGCATAAACACCACACTTGGCAGGCGGATTGGTGATCGCAGTAATAATTAATCTTAATATATACAGGAGAACGCTGCTGCCCGTCCTTGGCGCAATCCCTTAGTTACCTTCCCATGAAAAGATTGGGAGTGGCCTTATTAAGCCGGGAACCAAACAGCTATAATTCCTGTACCTACTGTGGGGATTATCACCGACATATCAACACAAATACAACACCTTATCTGTCAACAGTGGTAATCAAACCAACGCTATCGTACACTCGAGGCATACACTCAAATCACTAAGTCAACGATGCGTTAAAAATGGCGTTGTTTCGCGCAAACAAACTTGTATTGTAAAACTTTCTTACAAAAGCAATTGTTTGTTTGAAAGCTCTTGTAGCTAAGTTACACAGGTGAAACAAAATATAAAGATTCAAAGATTTGTCGGCCCCGTAGCCTAGTCGGTAGTACACCTGCCTGCGAAGCTCGGGGTCGCGGGTACGAATCCCGCCCAGGGCAAACATTCGTGTGATGAACACTTGTGTTTGCCTTGTGACTGGATGTTATTTATATATTATATTATGTATTTATGTATATATATGTACATCAACTGTCTGATACCCTTATTACAGGCTCTGCCTAGTTTGGGATCAGGTGGCCGTGTGTGAAATGTCCCCACATATTTATTATTTATTATTATTTAAAGATATTTATTTGCCATAGATAGGGTTTTACATAAAAGTTGTTGTTATTATTTCATCATCAGCCTAAATATGTCCACTGCTGGACACAGGCCTCCCCAATAGAAAGCCACTTTTGGTGGGCTGTCCATTGGGGGATTTGCCATAATCACCACGCTTGGCAGGCGGATTGGTAATCGCAGTAATGATCTTAACATACACACACAGGAGAACACTGTTGCCCGTCCCTGGTGCAATCCCTTAGTCGCTTTGACGACACCCACAGGAAAGATAGGGGTGGCGTTATTCTAAGCCGGGAACCACACGGCACGGATTTATTATTTGGATCGCGCCTATTGGATATATACAATCTAATTTCTAACTAAAATTATCAAATAAAATTTCATGTAATGACATATCAAATCGAGGAATAAATCAGCCAGTCATACATGTAGTGACCAATTACAGGGTTAAGCGGTTTAATATCATTGGGGAATGAAAATGTTGTTTTCGTACTTCCCAAACGCGTTTGCGACTAGGCTGGTAGATGCTGGTAACTTCGAAACCATCATCATATCAGCCCTGAGTCGTCCACTGCAGGACATATCGTTCCCCAATGAACATCACCACACCCGGTCCTTTGCCTTCCGTTTCCGGCCACCTTCCTCAGGTCGTCGGCCCACCTGGCGGCGTGGCGTCCCATCCGTGCTCTCCAGAACTCGTATACCCCAACGGCCTTCGGTTCTGCGACACATGTCACCTCTGCTAATCCGTTCAGCTATGTCGGTAACCTTTGTTCTTCGTCGGATGTCCTCATTATTATTAGTTCCACTCCTCTCTTAGTTCACTGTTCAAAATTAAACCAGCCTTTATTCTGATACTTATTACAATGATATCATCAATTTCTAAATTAATTTTTGACATTATCATATTTACTATGTCGTATTCATTAGATTTTTTCGTTTGTTTTTGTCTTTTTCTTTTCAGCAGCTCTATTACGAGCATAGCCCCCCTCAAATGCCCCTCCAAGCATTGTCATTTAGAATGGCAATACTATACAAGTATTCACCATCGACTTAACTGTGTGAGTCACAGCCTGAGTGAGTCAGACCGTCTGTTACCAGATTGAGATTGATGCGAATAGTTGGAGCCCGGTTTAACATTCAACACGGAGGTGGACTCGGCGTACAAAAAAAGACTGGAAATAACTTGACTAAGTCAGTGGCTGTCCTACTTGAATCAGAATGGTAGGAATGACGTATCGCAGGAAATGTGATGCGGTTTTAGAATCTCTATTCAAACAAACCAAGATGTTTATGGAAAATCTCCCAATGGACAGCCCACCAAAAGTGACATTCTATTAGGGAGGCTTATGTTCAGCAGTGGACGTATTTCGGCTGATGTTAAAATATGTGCGAATAAAAATGACTTTGTATATTATTTTAAAAAAGGTTTTTGAGCCAGTCCATAAAAAATAAACAATAAACATTCCGAGAGATATCATTTTGACAAATTAAATATGATGGAAAGTGGGTAAGTTGGTCACGTACAGTGTAAGTGTGGTTTAAGTGCTTTTTGTGATAAAGTTGATAGTATGTAAGTAATCATAATTACTGGCGCCAAGAAAGATACATCTATACAGGTCAAATACAATATTAAAACTTTTTATAAGAACCTACATTTAAGTATTTTCTTTAATATTCTGGTAAGATACTACATGTAGGTATATCTGGGTCAAGTAAAGAGTTGGTATCTTATAGGGTATAACTATAAGAATAGTGTAGAAGTGAATCTAGCGCCACTGTCGTTCTAATGCGTTCGAAATCGAGATTAGTCATGACTTCTCGCACATAAAAAATAGTACATTGTTACCCTAGGTGTGAAAGTAACTTATTTAGTCCCGAGCAATAATAGTTCGAGGGACTAAATAAGTCTTTAACCCGAGATAAACACTGTACTTTTCATTACGAACGAATACAAGGAAAGTAAAAATTAAAACATGAATAGCTAAAGAAAAAATGAGTTAATTTTATTTTACTTCGCGCTGTAATTGAACGGCTGTATAGAAAGTTGGAAGATGGTTCAATAGAAATGTGAAATAGAACTAGTTTTTTTTAAAATTGACAGCAGTCAATTGAAAACGATTCTCCCTAGGGTTGAAAAGTATTATTTTCCACCCGGCATCTTCAGACCTACTTTCTGAGTAATGAATAAGTTTTTACGTCTCTATTTTCACTTTGACTAATTATTCTAACTGTCGATTTAGTTAAATGTCGATTTAGTTAAATGTTGCTAATGGTTTATGCTAGTTTCAATTCTATGCTAATCTTTTCTTTTAAAAACAGTATATTGTCTAACAATTTGTTGCAGCCTTTGATTTGGGAAAATGCAACAATCATCGCAAACCCAAAAATGCAATTTACAAGAATACTTATAGAATTATACTTTAAAAGGCGGAAAATAAGTTGTATTGTAAAATAAATTTATACTAGCTATTGCCCGCGACTTCGTCCGTGTGGACAACTTAACATTACAAATTATTAAATATTTCCCGTGTGAATGAGATGCTTTTTGAAGGAATTGCACCAGGAACGGGCAGCAACGTTATTCTGTGTATATTAAGATCATTACTGCGATCACCAATCCGCCTGCCAAACGTGGTGTTTATGGCAAGTCATAAACACCACCAATGGACATCCCAACAAAACTAGCATTATGTTGGAGAGTCTTATGTTCAGCATTTCGGCTGATGATGATGATCGGTGGAAGTTTGCATGGCAATGTACATCATATATTTTTTTTAGTTTTATCATTCTCTTACAGGGGGGGGGGGGGGGGGACACACATTTTACCACTTTGGAAGTGTCTCTCGCGCAAACTATTCAGTTTAGAAAAAAATGATATTAGAAACCTCAATATCATTTTTGAAGACCTTACAGACAGACAGACAGACATGACGAATCCATAAGGGTTCCGTTTTTTGCCATTTGGCTACGGAAACCTAAAAAACTGTGGTCCAACGGACGAAACCGCCGCCGGAACGCTAATTTTTACCCGACTTCAAAAAAGGAGGTTCTCAATTGGATAGTATGTTTTTTTATGTATATTAATTTTTTTATGTATAAAATATTTTTAATGCATAACCAGATTAATAGATTTATTTTAGGATTTAGTAACACGTAATACATAAGAATGTGTAATGTTAAGTTGTCCACGCGGACGAAGTCGCGGGCAACAGCTAGTATTTAAATATGTATTGTAATGAATAATATTGTTACATACTCGTATGAAGGCACATGGAGCGTTTGCCTCGTTGCCAATAAATATGACGGTATCCACCATGCCAATTTCCTTCGAAAGCTTGTAGCACATCAAAAACATAATTGGCGTGCCTTTCGCCGTCATAGTCATATAGATATAGAATTCTACTGGATATGACATTTGTCAACACTGTCTTCTTGATCAATTTGTCTTCATCAACCACCTCAGTCGGTCCCTCATTGTTTGTTCATCGTAGACCGTAGACGCCGAATTTACTCAACGAGCTCTTTTCAGAAATCGCGATATTCTTGAATGCCATGTTCACAGGCGGCTCCAGAATGGGAAAGAGGTGTCGTGACACAAATCGTTTTTTTATTATTGATGGGTTTGCACTGCACCTCAGTTTCACCGGATGGTAAGTGATGATGAGGCATAAGGTGGAGCGCGCTTACCCAGAAGATGCCTATTCACTCTTCCTTTAAAAAGATCCAAATTGTACTTGTCCAAAAATACCCAAGCTGGCAGACTGTAAGAGGAAGCAAAACGCTTTAGTATGAGAACGTGGTATGTTTACTACATAAGGAGGAAGTCCCTCATATAAGATACAGAAGGAATTCCTTCTGTATCTTACATCATACCTGGATAAATCGCTGAAGTGTTATTTAAGGGCATATGAAATGTTTGGAGGGTGGAACGTATAATGGTCAAGATGTACAAATATATTATTGTCAATACACCGTGCCAAAATCTGTAAATGTATTATTGTCAATATGTCAGAATGTACAGAAAATAGTTTTGTGATAATGTAATTGAAACTATGGATTTCTGACATGTCAATTTCTTCCCTGAACACTTCAATTTGTGAGTTTAGTGAGGTAATTTATATTTCTAACTATTAAACTATATAAAAAATTCATACGTATGTACATACCTTAACTGTTCCCAAACTTGGATTTTCACCTGTAGGAATTAGACTGTACAGGATCGTTCAAAATTAACAACATAAACTTTTGCAATTAAATCTAAAGGGATATCTGATTTGACAGCCCATTTACACGTCATTGGGTGGAGGTGTTTGTTTGGAGGTGGTTATTGTACTAATAATATAATACTTTAATTTTTATAATTTTAATTATTTGACGCGTGTCTTAAGTTGTTTATTAACAATTATGGATTAAAAACTAAGTAGCTTATTGCTTAACAGTTGCATTTCATAAATAAATAGCATTGTTTGTTTTATGAGATAGTTTACGAGAAAAGCAATAGAAAACAAAAACCTTATTCAATGTTTACTTAAACGATTAACCGAAGATTCGTCTCATTAAATTAAACTTATAAAATTCTGTAAAAGTGTATTTTTTTATTTAAGGTAAAAAATCCTTTGAAGTTTGTGTTGTTAATTTCGAATAACTTTATATAGAAACCCAGACCGGGACCAACTTGTACACATTTAAAAAAGTTGACTGTTCCCAGTGGGAATGTAACCCAAGGCCACTGTATTACTACAGAATAGGTAATAGTGTATTACACTGTTAGAATTTAACTCGTAAAATATAGATGACTATAGTACCAAGTAGAACAGAATGTACTAATTTTTTAAATAAAAACCGAAATGACAAGGTAAATATTGTAGAGTCGTAAACTTATTGTCTGGGACACATTTTTTACTACAATTATTTGCCATATCTTTTTTACATTACATATTTGTTCCGATATGTCTTACAAAAGTTTGTCTATCCCTGATTACTGCAAAATCTAAACTATTCAACTTAGCGGGCTAATCCAGTTTCACCTCCCTAATTCTTCATTTCCCTGTCGCTTCCATTCTCCCCCTATCCCCGTCCCACACATACATCTGCATAGAAGCCTCCGGGAGAAGGTCAACAACCCCCAGTCTCCCCCGGGAGGTTTACCCTCCCGATATTTGCAGAATTTGAATATAGTGCTGCCTCCCTGAACACTCGGATTAGATTTTCTTGGAACTGTTCGTTGAGGTTGAATTTTTAAAGTACCTATTGTAAGCTAGTGTTTATTTACGGCTTCGCTTGTGTATTTGCTCTGCGTTATATGAGTTTCTCTGTTGGAATGCTATAGAAATTAAATAATAAAAACATTTACTTCTATTTTTTTATGTTATGGAAGTCTTTTCACCGCATTTTTCTTCTACAGCGCTAATATTATATAATCCTTGCTAAAGATAAACGATCATCAGATAGAATTTGTATTCCAGTATGTGTGGAATTCTATGTAAATAATAAGTATGAGGGCAGAAAACTCAACGAGAAAAGATTGCATTATGATCTCTTTTTATAATAAAAACAGCGAAACCAACATTAAATTTGTGATTTTTATACTTAATACTTTCAAAATCTTATTTGGCAAACATAATAAAATAATCTTATTTCTACTAACAACGTTTATGCGAGACAACGATAATCTGATCCCCAAAGATGGCAACACAGGGAGCTATATGAAAAAGTATGTATGTCGCATTAGCGGGGCGCTTACCCTCGTTATAAGGTTCCGGCGGAGCTATCATCCGGCTTGAAGGACCAATGGCGGAAATGGATAAGGAATGACGCGGATCAACGGGCGAGGGTAGTCGGGAATTTCCAATATCTCTTTATTCGAAATTTAAAATAATATCTTCAAATTGAGTTTTTCTCTATAGATATAGATAGCAAATTTCACTTTATAATTTTAATAAAAATGCGAATTACCATGAAAATTGTTACTAATTAATTTTGCTTGAATGGTTTTTGTCGTATTCTAAAATAATCAAACATAAAGTGACTCAGTTTCGTAAAAGCAGATTATATGTTTTAATTTATTCGATACTTTATACAATATCGTTTTGTTTACAATACTTTGAAACGTGACATCTACGATGGCAACTGAAACAGTTAAGAAGTCATGACTACAGTGTTCTATTTGAAGATCGAAAACTAGACTAAACTCGCCAAGGTCGCTAAACGCAGTCGCGCACACCGACGCAACCCACACCCCCCTCACAAACACAACTGCACAGGCACGTGTACAGTCACCCCTACACATGGTCGCCATGGCAACGCAGCATCCTACTTCCACGCCCACTACCCCGGAGTGAACTCTCAAGATATTACGCCCTGCTCCGTCCGCATTGGTGAACTAAAGGGGTGTAGGTACAGTACTGTAGTGTGAGTGCATACCCTGCCTCAGACGTCATATAACACGCCAATATCGCTTCGGTTATTCGGATACAGATTTCATTTCTGTTGTTGCATTAAGGTTGCAATGCTTTCACAGTGCCTTTGAAGTTTTTACTGTACACTATTATTTTAGAAATCTAAGTTAAAATGTCTCCCGAAACTCAGAAAGTTGTTTCAGTCAGACCAAATATTGGCCGAGTTTTATTTCTTACTAAAACTAATAAAAAGTTAATCTATTATAGAGGAATGTGAACATAATAGAATCTGAGTTTTTACATGTCAAAGTCCATTTAAAACACTAGCGGAAATACTATGTAATGTAGTTAGCGAAACGAGCCTCTCGACAAGTTAGCAACATACTCGTACAAACCGGCCGCTCGTTAACAAACCCATTCAATTTTGAAGTATTAGTCGATTGAGGCAACATTTCTCGCGTCCTATCGCCGTGAGTTCCAATTAGCGACTGGCTTGTCGCTCGAGTGGCGGTGACGTCACGCCGCGCTTTCATGCGGCTTCAATAACTACCCTCTCGTTTCAATAGACGGCCACTCCACCTGGCCTTCATTATGTATAAGTACGCGCAAAACTGAAAAGACTACATGAAACTAAAATGATATAAGCAAGTTGTAACGAGAAAACTTGAGCTAATAACTAGGCAGCTCGTAGCGAACCATATAAGCAATCTAATTGCTCGTTTTTTTTTTATAATTATTCGAGCTGTCAGTTAAACAAAGCACGCTCTCGCCTTTTGTTTCTACCGGTCGCGCCATAGACAAATCTTATTATGGAAATATTTTCAAATTAAGAACGCGCGCTCCCGCATTATGCGTCTCGACTGTCATCATTGTCTATGTGCTCTTTTTGTTCGGCCTCGCATGTCGAGGTTTTTCGACCACCGTTTCGGTTATTTTTTTCCTTTTTGTTCTTTTTTAGCTGTCCCGAGCGTGAATGGAGGGCTTTGTTTGTGCGTGTTTTATTATTAATTAGTGGGGCTTCTTTGTTCGTGGTAATTATTGTCTTAATAAGCAGTTCCTGCTCTTCAAATATGGACGAGTGCTGAAGGAATTGTCTGCCCTTTTCGTTTTTAAATGGTTCGAAATAAAGCGGGGTTTTTGAGAACGAGTTTTAAGTTGTAGCTTCCCACTCGCCTTTTCTGTTTGAAATGTAGTAGTTTTAAAATATACGTGAAGCTACTGTAATGAGTTTAGAGACAATAAGTGTTTAGAATAGTAGGAGCTCTTCTAACGTTTGTTGCAAGCTTAGTGTAAAATTGGTGAAATAATTATTACAAATACATTTATTTCGCCTTATAAAGAATATTATTCTTATAATAATATTATAATATATATAATATTATTATAAGAATAAATAAAAATTATGTAGCAGACTAAAAAAACGGTCATTTTTCTAAGTACATATATATTTTTTTGTTAATGGTTTTTAAGTTTATTCACTTAAACGATTTACAATTCACAAGACTGTCAACACGATTTCTGTTGCTATTCTGACGTTTCGGTATAGTTTTACGTCACAGACTCACATGCAATGACTATGGACTGATTCAGGCAATAGTGTATTGTCCAAAAATTCTTAACAAGCTCAAATTGCTTACAAATTTGTTGTAAGGATTGGTAAGATAAAAAAACAGCAAAGTTTTAAAAGTTCTAGTTAAGTCCATTATTGTTGTCAGTATTAAAAGTGAAAACAAGCGAGGGATGCTGAATATTTAATTTAACTAATTAAAACTAGAGAAGAGTTTTATGTATAATTTACGAAACAAAACCCTTTAACTACCCTAACCACATTATTATAATTAAGGAAAAAAGAACTGTCTACGTGTCGTCGTCGTTTATTTCGCATAATAGAGTGCTGAAAAGAAGTTCCCGTTTAATTAGAGGTGAGACACTCGGGAAGCGCGACGCGCCTGAATGGCCCTCGTTGGGCGCCATTTTGCATAATTGGGCGACGAAGGTAGAACGAAATTTATACGGTGCCAGCGCCAATTTACTTGCTAATGACGCGTCTTCCCTGCGAGTAGTTGCCGGGGCTTGGGTTATTTTTAAGGGTGAAATATACTGAAAGTCTTTGTTAGTTGAAGGTTAGTTCAAAACGGAAGCTTTGGTTCTTCAAAGATTTTATATTATTTGATATTTACAATACTTGCTGCTCAATTATGTTTATTTTTTTATTTATCCACACTGCAGGGATGAGGGCTAACGTTAATTGATTGTTTGTCAAGTATTAGAAAATGTTTTTGATCTCATTATTTTTCTATACGTGATTACGGAAATTCATTTGCTATATTTTAACCTGTTTAAGGAATATTTAAAACTCAGGAGTATTGCCTAAAGTACAAGGCCGCCAGGTCATGCACCTTACCAAAATTTGATATGAATGTGTTGTTCGATTAGTTACGTGTGTAGTTCGTAGCGACAGTGTACAAGTGTGCGTATGTGCGGTAGAAAACACTTCTTCCCTCCAGGTCGATCTCTAAGTAAATGTATGGTAGCTGTCCAAAATTAACTAATTTTTTTCTCTTTTTGTTGCAGACGAGCAAAATGGGTTTGCCAGCGGGAGGCGGCCTATCCCTTTTCTGCCCTGGCGGGGACCTGGGGCAACCGCCGCCAGCGCACATGGGCATTCCCCCGCCGTACCAGCTCGACTCCAAACTGGGTGAGTACAACCTGCATCTGTATGGCGCGAGCAGTCTAACTGCCTACGCTTACGTTGTTATTCTATTGCGTACACAAACGGCCACCGTATCTGTGTGTGTGGCAGTCGCACATACTGCCGGTAACTAATCGGTAACCGTTAAGCCGGAGAAGCTGTTATGTTGGTTAGAGTCCGCCGACTCATTATCGGATGATAAAAATAAATAAATATAATTTCAATTAAAATCAATGGCATACAAAGGCATTTGTTTCTCGAAAACAAATAATAGATGATGATGTTCCGAAGTGAAAAACAATGTTTACATGGAAATTAATACAAAAATAAAAATCTGCTAGTGTCCCTTTCAAGTTATTGTTGCCGAGATGCAAATAACTTGTTTTCGTGCAGCAATTGATTTGGAGTGGAATATGAAATAGTGTATTGAAAACAATGATGGCAACACTGACTATTTGTTTCAGCAGCAGGCCTGGCGCGGACGCCTATGTACCCTTTCCCTGGGGGTACGTACCCCTACCCCATGCTCAGTCCGGAGATGTCGCAAGTAGCAGCCTCGTGGTAAGGATCTATTGTTGACTTACATTAAAGCAAAAGATGAAGATATTATCGTGCCTGGAAAGGCAAAATTACTGAAACGCCAAAATACGATTCAACTGCACTACAGCTTGCTGATCCTTTCGGCTGTCATTGATCTTACGTTAGATCTCCTCATTGCAGATCATATCCTTAAAGACCCCGAGCATAGCCCTCTTCATCGAGCGACTTTAAACTTGTGGATACTCAGTGTCCACGTTTAGGCGCCATATTCCTTGTATTATGTTAATTAGAAAAGTATTATGAGAAGCCGTTGTTGCCTAGTTGGTTGTGCATTCGCTTCACATTCATGAGATCATGGGTTCAATACCCGCCCCGTACCAATATTTTTTTCCAAACTTAAGTACAATTAATTTATAACACCACAGGCTTCGGTGAAGGAAAACATCTTAAGGAAACCTGTATATGACAAAGAATAAATTCTTCGAGTATGTCAAGTCCAGCAAATCGGCTTGGGGCACAGTTGGTAGACAAGGGTTTGGTACAAAAGATTCAGTAGGGTCGAAGTATCATCAGGTCTTCTTGGGCTCTTAGGGGGGCCTAAGTAGATATTTATTATACCTATAAGTGGTTCAATATGAACCATTGTTCAACCCTGGTTCAATATGAACCATTTTAGCTATCAATATCAATGGACTTCCAGTGCTAGGTGCCGCTAGTACGATTGTGACGCTCTATCTGATGTGTTGTTGGTACAGGCATACCCCGAGCATGTACCCCATATCGTCGGCGGCCAGCGGCTTCCGGAGTCCGTACCCCACCTCGCTGCCGATCAGCAGTTCTAGTCTATCAAGGTATGTACTATTTTTTGAAGTCTGTAACTTCGGACCAATATGGGACCATGCCGAGAAAGTTGAGCAACCTTAATCGAAACTTTTAAAATAGCAACACTCGGTATTATTAAAATGAATAAAACGATCTTGCGATCCGAGAAAGATACAGGAGTATTTTATTTATGTAAATAAATACTTTATTTTACGTGATACAACAATATGGAACCTTTTATAGGAGGGGGATGAAGTGGCAAGAGAAAAACCTACCCACTTTTTTCAATTGGATGAACGGCCCCGAAAATAAAGTACTTTAGATAGGTCTAAAGAACTATATTTTACCTTAAATGTCATCTACCGTACTAATGAACCATGTTGCGTGTTGCAGTGAATTATACCGGTTTTCTCCGACGCTGGGCGGAGGCCTAGGGCTCGGGTTAGGACCCGCGCTCGTGCCCCCGCCCCCGTCCAAGGCTGACCTCGAATCGCACCACTCTCGGTATGCGCGGTAAGTACTATTTATTTAATACTTGTCAAGGTAACGGAAAAAAATCAGCAAAGCATCGTATGTACACATAGTGCGGTTTTCGGCGACGTTTTCAAAGTTTTTTTTTTATTAAAATAGTATTTTTCCCGGATTTTCAAGTTTGAACTTAATTGATCCAGTAATTTTTGAGTTATCCGACGGACAGATGGGCAGACGGATAGAAAACTTTCGCTATAAGGATCATAATCAGCCGAAATCGTCCACTGCTAAAAATAAGCCTCCCCAATAGAATGCCACTATTGGTGAGCTGTACATTGGGAGATTTGCCATAATCAGAATGCTTGGTAGGCGGATTGGTGATGGCAGTAATGATCTTAATATGCACAGGAGAACGCTGCTGTCCGACCCTGGTGCAGTGCCTTAGTCGCCTTGACGACACCCTCGGGAAGATTGAGGGTAGCCCGATTCTAAGCCGAGAACCACACGGCAATTGAACCAATTAATTAAAACCAAAACACGAATATTCGAGTTGTTAAAGTACCTTATCTATCACACACCAAAAAAAATATATTTGTAATTCAAGCCACGCGCTTACCTTGTACGTTTAATCTAAAATTATAATGACCGTGTTTTAGTAAAACGTTTTAATAAAACTGCACGCGACAATACAACAGTTTTGTCGCTACACCCTTTAGTCGCAAGCTATCATTTCGCGATTGTATCGCCCGATTGCTACACCCCCTAGCTAATAGATTGAAGATAAGCTTTTTGAGGGTGTTTAACAGATGCGTTTGGAAAAAATCGCGTTAGGGGATAATTGTTTTTTGTCGTAAGTGGCAATTTGCTATAGTTAAATAATATAACAGAAAGTAGGGCTTATAGTTTACTACTTACACATATTGTAAGCATAATCAATGCACTTGAAAGGACAATGCCCAAAACCGGGCTAAAGATGCGTCTTCACCATTCGTTTACCAAAAATATTGGCCTGAATTGTGAATCCCTTCAAATATTTTTAAAAGCCTATGGAAGAGTTCATTTAATAATAATATATAACAATAACGTTGATTGATTTCCGCCGGCCGACTAGTATCTTTTCAACTAGAGTAGTGAAAGCGATATATTTATAATCGATCTTTTTCAAAAATATTTAATATACCTTTCAGTTACTAACACGGTAATCCATCTATCACGTTTTTCATTTACTGACTGTAAACACGGTATTTTTATTGATTTAAAGTGATACACACGTTCGTGAAAGATGTTTATAAAGATATTGGTACATAACTGAAATATCGATTAGTTAATTTGATAAATCGGTGTAGTAGAACCTCACTATCATTCTATCATCATGCACTATGGTTTCGTACTATTACGTCATATCAGAAGTCATGTCAACATCCAGTTTTGTCTCCGTTTGTTTACATTGTGTATTTAGGTGAAAAATTCTATTTAAACGTAGTGTCGAATGCAATATACCATCGTCAACCTATAACCACACTGTGACGTCAAGATCTGGAGCGGTTAATCGTGGCTATATACCCACGGCTGTAAAAACTGCGCCAACGAAGATTTCATTCTAAGTAAGTCTGTTCTAATTTCCCGTCAAAATAATTAAACGATTTTGTTTTCATAATAATCCTTAGTATATTTTCTGTCTTTTGGCGACAACTTGGTCCAGACGCAAGTTTAGCCCACCTCCCATACAGTTTTGGGCACTGTCCTTCGACAGAAATCCATTTGTAAATAGTCTCAAAGTCTTCTTTGATTGCTCTCATTAAGCTATTTCTAGGTCTACCACGACGTCTATGGTTATTTAGAGGAGACAAGTCCATTACTGTTTTTCCTATGGTAAATTAAACAACCACGGATAAATTAAATTACTAGGAGTAAATAAAAAAAACGCGATGTTGACTTTGACTTTGAAAACGTAGTGTTGTGCTTGTGATAGAAGTTAATTTATAAATAATTAAAATAATTTCCTTTTAGCTTCAAACCTTTGCAATTCATCTAAACAACATGAAAATGTTTAAGATTTTAATTTAAGAACCGCAGGGGAAATAACATTGGTCTGGTTTTTTACCACGGGAAAAAGTCCTTGGCGATAAGATAACGGCGGTGTAGGAGCTAGTAGAATCAATAATCATTCATTCATAAATATTCACAAATTTTACCATACAGCCAAGCCTACTGTATGATTGTGTTCAAGTCTGGTAAAAATGAAATTTGTAATCCTACACCTTTCAACACGTCAGAATCAAGTTTTACAAACGATACGTCCGTCAGAATACATAATCGCTGCTCGTAGGCAAGGTTGGGGCGCCACTGCCAGCGATGGAGTGCCAGTAACTATTCTTTGTATTGCTTTACAGTGTAATCTGGAAGAAATCAAAAGAGTAGCAACTTATTTTCCGCTATTTTTTAAAAAGCTATGATCTTAGAATCGGTAGATCTAAGGAAATTAGACATTTTTATCTATTAAAAATTATCTGGAGTACAGGATTTCCTAAGTCCCCCTAAGGATGTCCCCACAACAATTTTCCATGCTTGTTTACGGTAATTTAAGCTTTTTATAACATTGTAAAGATTGTTTCTTCGGAGATATAAAATAATGAATAATTAAAAATAATTAGTTGATTATAATTATTCAGTATCAAAATATTGACACCGTAGTTTTGTACTAAGTGTATCATAGTAAAAGCTTCTTCCTAATTATCAGATTGTGTTCATCACTGTTGGATTTACATAAATAAGTCTTTGCTTACTGGACCTGGAGTCATTTTAATTTTGTCTGGTGGTTCTGCGTCCTATTCAAGTTCTTCTCACTTAATAATTGGCCTCCTTAATAAACAGGCCATAACACTTGTCCTATTAATTATAGAGGTCTCCAGTATGTCTGTCCGCTTCTCGGCCACAATGGGCCGCACCCATTCACGCATAAAGGTTCAGGTACAATCATGTAAATAAGCTAGTGGCGGAGAAATTTAATTAAAATGATATATGAGACGCCGCGGGTTAACGGGCCACTGTGACGTGTGTGTGTATAGTCAGGAAAAAAAACTTCCTCTGACATAAATTGACACATTAAGATACAGCCTTCTGATTTTTTTTTATTAACATACAACTTATACAAAATTGTAAATAAATAAATAAAATAATCTTTATTTTCTTTAAACGAAAGAGACAACAGAAACAAAAGAAACAAACAAAAGAAAGTTTACAGGTGATGTCTCCTTTTAGACTCGGAAAGCCAGTGTTCAGAGGCATTGCTCCTCTATTTTAATAGGTACTTATTACTATTTATTATGTTAGATGTGAAAATTAAACAAAATACATTTAAACAAGGAGTTTATATATGTGATGAGAGGGTGTGTTACACATCTACATCCCCCCATAAACGCAGTTATTATAAAAAATTCAAACATTTGCCCTGAACTCACCTGATGGAAAAGACAATTACATCGAAGACGTAGCATGCCTACCCAGGACATAAGGCCCGTTGTATATGTATAGTGGAAGGAAATACAGTCGCTGGAAGCAAGTTCCACATTTTCGCTGTACGGGCCGTTTCGCTAGAATTTGTGAAATATGCACAACAAGAAGTCAAAATTCTTTATTGAACTTTTTTTATCAACTTCCACTTCCTAGGTGTTAGTTGAATTAGAAACAGCGCGACAAAATTCCAGCAACACATATTCTAAAATCAAAATTGTTTACAAAATTAAAATGATTACGCGAAGCTGAAGCAACATTAATACGAGGTATCTTTGTAATTCCAATAAACGGGGGTTTTATAATAGGGTGTCATCCATGGGAATCTAGCATTTGTAGCTCCTAGCATTTGAATCATTCTCCCAAATCACTATCTAGGCCAGCGTAGGCATATTCTTTGGAATCCTATAACAATTATATTAAATCAATAAAAAAAAAGTTTGTAACATATCAAACATTTTTATATATCTCGAAACGGTGCGAGATTTTTATTTTATTACAAGATAAACAGTTTATGTGACACGTTGTATAAATTTATATTGTTATTGTTAATAAATGCAAACGACCGTGACAGTTTCGTTAAACGACTTAAATGACCACCAAAAGATGTTATCGATTTGATTCCTATATAGATAAACAGATTGGCGAACGAAATTTATAGCAATTTGTTTTGAATTGCATATTTACTTCTTTATACTAACTAGGGGGCGAACAGGAACCTGATAGTTTGTGGGTGTTTGTCGACCTGATCGAACACCACGGTTGTTGTTACCGATCCACCTGTACATTGATACAAATAATTTATTTGGTATATTGAAAACCAGCATTTTCTAACTTAGAGATCCTTTTCACATCTCTGGATGTTTGTGAATTCTTCTATCCTTGTCTAAATCCCATAGTACAGGAGAAGATATGCCTTCTAGATATGGGAATGTGTCATTATGATGGACAGGTTTTAAAGATTTGTAAACGCCAACTCTAATTACTCTCTAACGTTACAGAAAGGAGAACTCTTGAAAATGTATTTGATACATATTTATTTTTTGTCTAATTGTTTTGTCACCAGTACATAACACATAATTACCGCGCGCACCGTGAATACCTCGTTTGGAAGCGTACGCGCATTGTGGACGGATTTTCTTCTTTTTTTAAAACTTTTTTCCATTTTTAAAACGACGCCTGGCAAAGGAAGTCGTATATTCATGTTCGTCGCGTATATTCTCAGAAGCCCACCACTAATTTAAAAAAAAAACTTTATTAGAAGCTCTATATTGTCACTGGCATGGTATTTTATTGGCGCTATTTTTAAAATTTAGAATTCCCTTGTTGCAGGAAGTCGTTTTTCACAGCTTTTGTTTTCTTATTTTAATTCATATTAGTACGTTTGGAAAGTTATTTCAGTCAATCTTATTAATTGCTGGTTTTAATAGGATATCATCACATCACGATTTTAGGTAAGGGTTTTTTAAGATCTTAAGTTTCTCTAAGAGACAGGATCCGAAATGAGGTGATCCGCCAGAGAACTAAAGTCTTCGACATGGCTCAAAAAGTTAGTACGCTGAAGTGGCAGTGGGCTGGTCACATCTGTCGGAGAACCGATTACCGCTGGGGTAAACGTGTTCTCGAGTGGAGACCGCGACTGGGCAAGGGTAGTGTGCGCCCCCTGGCTAAATGGAGCGACGATCTGCGTAAAGCGGCTGGCAGTGACTGGATGAGAAGAACCGAGGATCGGGTTCAGTGGCGCACCTTGGGAGAGGCCTATGTCCAACAGTGGACTCTTTCGGGCTGATGATGATGATGAAGTTGTAAGACTCCTGCTATTCGCAGCTATATATAGGAGTTTGAAAACGCTTATCAGAAGATGTCACATGACCCGTTAGCGAGTGCAAATAGATATTATCCGACATGCTTACGATGTGGTCCCCGGAGGAGTGGCCCCCAGAGGATTAGAGGCGATTCACTCCGGCAACCTTTGAATTGCTGCCTGCAACCATCCGAAGGCTACAAGTGTGTTTCCAGGAATATAGGAGCTCTCAGGAATAGGATAGAATTATATACGCGTCTTGTGCCTGATTTCATGTCACAGGATAACTCCTTAAACTGGTATTTAGCATAAATTCTAGTATGTTAACTAAAATTTTACCTCAATTCTGAAAGCTGCTTGCGACATTATACTGGCGCTTATAGTATACAGCAATTCATCAATTGCTGTTTGACAGCAGAAATAGGTAATAATAGGTTGGTCTCTAAATCGCACTATCATACCACCAGTAAAATGTAAATAAATAATGCTACCGTACACCCACATTACACTATCACTATCAAAAATGATAAACATTCATAGTCATATACTTCAATCATTCCATAAGACAGACAACACAAGTGCCGCTCCAGTGCAACGCGAACAGGTGCGCCGAGTGCGCAGCTGCGATGCGCGCTGTACGATGCGCGCGCGCACGCAGCGGAAGCCCGCGTCTATTTCCAACCGGACGCGCGCTTGTTTACCGCCGTCCGTCTGTCTGTGTCGTTAACACCTAGCACTTGTTATGGACATATTGATCCCTGACAGTATTAATGGTTAAAGTATGCCAACTTGTATGGCGACCACCTGAAAGGATCATTTATGGGCAAATGAAAGGCGTTACACACCTTTATTCCATTCTAATAAGCCTTGGTCGGAGTAAGTGGAGCTATTCTAGTAATTCTCATAATTGGAACATGCTATCTAGTACCTTAGTACGCCTTTTATTCCGGGACAGAATTAGAGATCAGCTACGACTTCAGTCATCACAGAATATTGTCAGAAATGGGCCGGGAAACCCATGTGATCCGACGGGAGGACGGATGATGATTGAATCAGACAGTTCATTATTATGCCAACAGGCGTATAGATGTAGCTTGAGCGTGATTTGTGTGAGCGCCAGTACAAACTAGAACTTAACTTACGTCGTTCCGCCAACTATAAGTATGTTATTTATAAGTGTTGTCAAAGCCTTATAATTTCTAACGCATCACTAGAATAATTATAATAAAAGCGAGTAACTAGGATGTATTTTTGCTCCTAGTTATGTTCTTTGTTTGCATAGACAATGCATTGTTTAATTAAAAAATTACCTAGATTTATAACTGAAGCACTCTTGACAATTATGAGAACTAGTGTAGTTAACACTTAAAACATGTAATGTCTTAATTGTTAGATAAAACAAGTATGTGATTAATTAAAATAAAACAGTAAACAGGAAAATGTCAACAATTTTAACTAAATTGCGAGAAATCCTTACTTACTATAAACCGTTATAAAATTTATTAGTGAATATTTGTCTGACAACTGTTCCAACACAAATGAGATACGAAAACAAACGCATTTGAGTCTCTGAAATAAAACAAATAATAGAATTGTGTTCCGAAGTAAAACGTGGTAATACAAAATTTTGTATTTTCCGCTAGTGTACCTTTAATGTACATGTATATTTTGTTTCCAAGACGCAAATAGCTTTTGTATTCGTATGACATTTCAATTGGAATGGAATATAGGTACTAACTGTTGTACGTGGCTTCGCTTGCGTTGATTTTTAATCGGCGCGCGGTGCTATAAAAATACTTGACTTTTAACGAACACGTACTTCTACCGAAAGGTCCAGCTATTTCTGATTCTGATATTCTATTGATAAAAATATCGTATCTTGTAAAATATATATAGTCTATTAGCTACTTAACAGTTTTATAATATTATACTATATATAGATGTTGCTGTGGTATTCATAAATAAGGTTAATTCGAAAAACTCTAATAAATCAGAAACAAATACAACAATAAATAAATACTTCGGAGGACAGTAAAACAATTAAAATACAACAATTTAGATAAATAGGTATTTTTTCAGACATCATACGTGTTACGTGCAGTGTTTCCCATTACATTGCCAGTTACGAAATTTGGTTACCAAATGGGAGGAAAGGATGTTTACAAAGAGTCAGGTAAAATCGGCCTATTTCATTTTTCCAGGTCTTTAGAAAAAGGAAGCAGCAGCGGCGCTAATGACAAGCCCTCGGACGGTGGCGGCGCCAACAGCAAGGAGCAGAACAAAAAGCCGCACATAAAGAAGCCGCTCAACGCGTTCATGCTTTACATGAAGGAGATGAGGGCGAAGGTGGTAGCAGAATGCACGCTCAAGGAGTCGGCGGCCATCAACCAAATCCTCGGCAGACGGGTGAGTTCGATCTAGGTTTTGTTTTATTAACGTAACTTGTTACGTTAGGTTATGAAAAAATTATTAATTTTTTTGTTAACGTTACTTTTCTTATTATTCTTTTTTTTTATTAAAGTGTTGTACTTTGGTTGTACACAGTTGAGAACTGAAACTGGGAAGAAGTAAATTTGCCAGTAATTTCGCATTTACTGTCACCATAATGAAGTAGTCTTATGATGAAGTAATGATGTGATTTATCATATAATAATACATTATCAAATAAAAATTCATGTACAACGGTAGAATTATGCCTTTAAGAGATTTTCCCAGTAAACCTTTTTTGTGACATGTCAAAGAGAAATTAGTATTATCACAGAATTAGGTTAGGAGGTCTATTTTAAGCGATCACTTAAGTCTATCTTTAGATAAATGGATAATCTTTTCGCTACATTAAGAGTGAATAATAAAATTTATAGTTTCGTACAAGTCACGACGGCACGACCCACTTCTCTAAATCTCTTACATTTCATTGATGCGTTGTTACCGTGTTAGTTCTATCGTTACGCACTAATCATCAGTGTGTGCAAACGTACATTTAGATACTGATGTTCGGATAGGTACGGATTAACGCACCCGCGCCCCGCGTTCACCCCTCTCCGAAAGTAGCTGTCCGTGCCATCGTGAGTTGTTCGATCTAAACCTATTCTGTTCGGATATGAGAGAAGACCGGCAAGTGTGAAAAGGGAATTTTGAGAAAATAGCATAAAGATGCAAAACTGATTTCATAGAATTGTATGATTGATGAATTCTAATTCTGCATTTAATCACAGAATAAGTAAATAGTACAGAAGGCGCATTCCCTAAGAAAGCTTATTTCAATTTCTCAAAAAATTACCTACAAAATTCAATCCAAGCCATATTGAATCCTATGCGCATGGAAGAAAGTCAATGTTACGCTTAAGTGTTAAATTGATAGTCGTACGCGATTCGCCTAGGGCTGGTACCTATGCTTTCGGATTGTGGAGCGGCGCGGGACTTTACTCAAATGCGTCACATTGCTCCCGCGACACCCGACCGATAGCCCCGAAAGCGGGGCCTCGCCGCGTAGATATATTTTTATACCAAAAGTGCGGAGTTAGACAGGCCTGATCTGGTAAGGAGACTAGATTTTTTTCCTAGAATTCTTGAAAACATACGGCACCTTGTTTGCCATTTTCACATAATTCCTTTTTTACACTTAACGGCCTCTCGTATGAGAGAGGTACTCCTAGAGTTATAAATATACGAACAAACAGACACTATATTATGATTTTGTTGAGTCTAAACGTTTTGTTTGTTTAATATGCTGATTACACCTTTGTTAATCTTGTTAGGAATTTGATTCCTTATAATATACAGTGTGACCTTAACAAGAGCTACTTAAGGCGCTGTCAACTTAGCGGAATGAAAACCTTACTATATTATAATGCGAAGTTCTAGATGTTTGTTAATCAATAACGGCTAATCCAGTTCTGATGAAACTTGATGGACCGATTAGATTACTAAGTAGTTACTACGTAAGTAAATAGTTGGATGAGAAACACCGAGGAACGGGTGTAGTGGCGTGCTTTAGGAAAGCTGTGTCCAGCAGTGGACGGCGATAAGCTGATCATGATGATCAAGTTCCGGGATTGTCTTAGTGAAATGTTAAATGCATAGGGATTGAACGTTGTAGTCTATCACAGAAATCCTATTAAGATAGAGCGGTTATAGTCATGTGTTTACTTCAGTGCCGCGCGCGTCGAATTTCGGACACAGCGAGCCTTCCTGGGTGCGCATTTATGCGTCATTTCTAGTGAGGAGATACAGTTATGCAGTTACAAACCGCGCAATATGCCATTAATGCAGATTTTTTGTCGATGTTTCCCGACCTTGACTCAGCGCGAAACGAGTAAGCGTTTGATAGTATTTGCAATATATTGCATATCGTTGGCACGCATCTCGCGCCTACTTCACGAATCTATCTTGATAGGATTTCTGTATAGTCTATCGACTACAAGGTATCCATGTTGCCCCACTACTGAGTACAATACAAGAAGACAATAAAATACATAATATTAATATAAATTAAAGTTTAATATTGGAACACATAAAAGCTTTTCTATATGAAAATAAAAAAACAGTTTAAGTCTAAACAATTTTACTTGTCATAACTTTGTTAATTTCATCTTCAAAATGTTACTCGGTATTAATTAAAGTTCCTTTTGTATCCTTTTAAAAAATTTACAGTTACTTATAACTTTTTCAAATACCTAATCAATAACATCGATACATTCGATGTCGATACAGTAGGTCGATAGACTGCAACGTTCAATCCCTAGACATTTTACTTTTCGTTATGAAAATTCCGGACCTTGATGACGATGGTGCAGCGATAGCATATTAGTATCCTGTATTTACACGTTTTACTAACCCGTGATAGAGGTGCCAATACAGGCACAGAGTAATGTGTAGGACCGACGAACTATCAGTATCCACTTTATGCTAGGTGTCACTACTACTCACGAGTTAGGACTACTCCTCTTTTAAACATTGCATCTACTTACAATGATCTGATTCATCTGATTTGAATTTAAATACAGTGAAAATATGTCCTAAACATATAATTATCGTGTTTTATATACTTGCAATGCAATATTATTATATTATTTTTATTTAACTTATATGCAATAACCTATATGTTCAACATTGTACCGGTTTGACGTTAAAACATAGATTATGATATATTTTTATGCTATATTGCAAAATTGCTTCATAAATTAAAATACTGCGAATTTGACAGCCATTTTTAGCGACACCAAACTACGAACATGTTCACAAAGCCTTATTTACAAGGGTTCAGGATACCTATATTAATCATGAAGTTTCAAGTTAGATTGAGTAACAAACAAACATACACTTTCGCGTTTATAATATTAGTTTGATCAACCAAATAAATCAAAATTAAAATACTGTTTTCTGAATTGACATCCCCTTAACTCGCACACAAGACAATGCGCACACGCGCTATCAAGCCATCTATACTAGACGTATTGAATGAATAACAAGCCACGATGACCGCGAGCCGATACCGGGAACCGAACCCGTTACCCGCCTTCCGAGAATGCAATCTCGTTCCTAACAAGAGTAGCAACTTAGCGTCGTACAATGTCTTATTCATGGTTTACGATAGTCGATATAATTGACGCACGCTATTGGTTGGAAGCGAGTGGCAGAAAGAGACAGAAATATATTATTAGAGCATTAATAAGGGAAGGATGTACAGTCGGTCTGAGAAGTGGTTAGTCGACATAGGACGTAGCAATTAAAATAATAACAATAGACATATCTTATTTTAATTTAATTTATTTGCACCCTTCCTAACGGCACAAAGTGAAATAACTACACAAACATAAAAATAAATGAAAAATATATAAAGTAAACATATAATAAATCAAACAAAAGTCAAAATAGTTATTCAGTATTATCATTATTCACATTATAAAACATCAATCAGGCCTCCCCAACCCGTCTGGCCAGCGCGGGGAGTGTAGGCCAAATCCTCCGTCTGTCTCCGGCAGGTGAGAGAGGGTTGTGCTCCTGCAGTGGAGTTTGGCAGTCTGTACGTACTTACATACTGAAATTACAAGCGCTAATAATTTCTGAACACAGGTCTAAAGGAATTTACGATTGAAATGACTGACTTTTAGACATATACCATTCTAACCCATTTTTTCGTTATATTTTATCTCTTTCCGCCACACCGAAAGCTAATAGCGTGTAAGAGCAGGAAAACTATCTTGTTTCGTGGTGACGTATGTTGGTAACAATATCCTCGTAATGACAGTGGCACTCATTGAGTCGCGAGGAGCAAGCAAAGTATTATGAGAAAGCGAGACAGGAGAGACAGCTCCATATGCAGCTGTACCCCGGTTGGAGCGCGAGAGACAACTACGGTTACGGTTCGAAAAAGAAAAAACGGAAAAAGGACCGAAGTCCCGCCGAATTGGGAGGTATAAGACCTAAGGGCCACACGCGGGGATGGGCCGACGAGCTTGTACACTCGCTTCACCTGTCACGTCCTATCCTGACCCCCTGGCACCCAGTGGCGAACTAAGGTCGCTTGTGACGGCCCTTCCCTTCTTTCATTGGTGATATACTATCTATGGGTGCTTTAAATGTCGTAATGTGGGCCACTCAAGAATGAAAATTGTTAAAAGGAAAGTCGAATCGAGAAGTTGGGAGTGTTTAGGGTCTATTAGAGAAATCGTGATTCACAAATTGGAAGTTTTGAACGGGAATGCTCTGTGGTACATAATGAACCAATATGGTTCAAAGTGTAACCTTGTTGTTCAAATTGAACCATTGGGTTACAAAACTATATTGTTATAAAATGGAGAAAGCCTTTCGTCGACACTTAGTCCGCCACTGTATCGAGCAAGTACTCCCCAGCACTCCTCACTAACATCGGAGACTTGCTTGCCTTCCATCCATGTCCCGAAATAACATGGCTTGTTTAACCGATGATCCGTGACCTTGTCCCGTATGTGAGTGTGCGTGTGTGCGTGTTAATCTACTGTGTTTACTTGTACGGTCGCGACGCCCGAGCGCCTGTGCTAGAAAAGCGGCTGGAACCGTTGCTCACGAGTCGGAGTTACGGCGCGTGGCGGCGTCTCTAGCTCACCCTTCAACTGTGGTCCATGTTGAACTATTATGGTTCATTGTGAACCAGAGTGGTACGTTATGAACCGCTTTGGTTTACTGAGATCCGCCGAGGGCTACAGTGGGTCGGACTGCAGCGCCGCCCCGCGCCGTCTAGCTGTTGCGTGTTATGTGTACAGTAGTCGTCGAGTGACCGTGTACTACACCCTAACACCCCCGGAAACTATATTGGTTTGTTATATGTCTAGACGACGCGAGACTCCGTTCACGACCGCAGAATAGGTTCTGTGAGGAACGTCACAATTGGCCAATTTCATTTTTTTTTCTAAACAGGATCAAAATTTTTCTGGGCTGTTTTTCTAGCACCACTCTTAGGGTTCGTAGGTTAGCTAAAGGGGTATATCACGTCGAAGTCTATCAAGAATATCTCTTTTCTTTCCATATTGCGCCGTTCAGTGGCATGCGCTCGGTCGCGAGGAACAGGCGAAGTATTACGAGCTGGCTAGAAGAGAACGCCAGCTGCATATGCAGCTATATCCCGATTGGTCGTCTAGGGCTAATACGCAAAGGGGCAAGAAGAGGAAACGAAAACAGGAGACAACCGATGGAGGTACTGCCTTGACTCCGTCGGCGACCGCTACCGACTTCTGTCCTGCCCTGTCCCGTCATGGTGCCTACACGCTTGTTTCCAGTGGCGTTTTTTTAACATTTCGCACTAACGTGTTCTAAAAATTCTATAAAGTTCATTGGCAGAGTCACTAATAGTGACCCAACGTTTGGCAACATCAAGATTGATATATGACATGTATTTAATTTGTGCGGAAACATTTTGGAAATGTATCTAAAGATTTTAGAATGATAACAATGTAGTAACAATAGTAACATCACAAAAAAGTGTGTGGGCACCAACGATCCCATGATATACGTCCCAAGCAATACGCACCTAATAAAATTCGGTCACTATCCCTGACATATGCTCCCGAGAGCAATGGACGACTCGTACGAATGCGATATCGTCCCGACTCATTAAAAAAATGAGGTCAATTAATGAAGGATTAAAGTCGTTTGTAGACGTTCATTGCTCCCCGCCCCCCTCCCGCTACCCGAACCCAATCCCGTGGGAGTTCAATCAGACCGAACTTCTGACCGACGACATAATATTTAAATATTGCCGAATGTCTATGGTTGAAGGGGTTAAAGGTTGTAGTTAAAGTTTTTTTTATTTACATATTTATCGCATTTATTTATTTTACGCTATACCCTGATGTAAGTGGCACTCCTTCGAAGGTTGTCCCGGTTTTTGTTTTTTCCGTTCTGCTCCGAAGTGCCGCCTACGATTTCGGGGAGCCTGCATGTTAAACTACAAACATTTGAACAGTTGGAACAATAGCTTGCAGAGACAGCGTGCTGCTAAACGCTAAAGGCTGGGACAGCCTTCTCGAGCTGGTATTTAAAGTATGCGAAGGAGTAGTATGAGAGTATGCATGGCAAGGAAGAGGTCCTGCGTCAAACGTGAAAGATCTCCAGAGACGATGATCTGAGGACACCTTACAGCGAACTTGAATAGTCGATGCTGCCGATGCTTCTGTGTCTGCGGTGTTCATAATGATACTGGCCAAATGAAACTTGTTTATTTTGATTCCGAAGAACCTATTCTGCTTAAATTTGCTTATAAGCGTCATGTTTATTTGTGATTTTATTTCGAAGCAATATAGCGTAGTTAGTTTCTTTTTTTCTTTCTGAAGTTATGCGTGTAGTATGTTATTTTTAAAACCAATGTTTTTTCCATTGAGTCCCGTTCATTTTTCCGATTCCTTCCTGCATGTTACTAACGATTTTGATGGGGGTTGGTGCATGATGCTTTTTCGTAGATTAGCAATGAATATTTTTAATTATGCTTGAAATATGATTTCTTGTAAATTTATTTATGCAAATACCTTTATAACATTAATACCCTTTAATTTACTTTCAATTTCAACAGAATGAGCTAAATATAATAGAATTTACTCGACATCATATTTATTTTATTTAATGATTAAATTTTTACTACTTTACAAGTAAATTTAATTTCTTTGCCGCAAAGTATACGTTTTATTTGCTTAAAATACAGAAAATAAATGCAATCCTCAGTTTTCTTTTTATTTATCAAAGTTTGAAATAGTGTATATTCTAACGAAATAATATGACACTTCCAGGAAATAATTTGAAGAAATGTCGAGCGAGATATGGTCTCGATCAACAGAATCAATGGTGCAAACCTTGCAGGTTGGTAAAAACTTAATTTTTTTTTATTATTTCTCTTAGCTCCTATAAGTCTCTACATCTCACGGTTATCAACCAATGGCATCACCCCATGCTAGTGGTCACCGTTATTTTCAAATATTGTTTCTATGTGGAAAGACTTGGCTTTTCTAGTCTTTTGTTTCTACGAACCAAAATGTGCCTGGTCGTAACTTTTTATTTGTTTTAATAATTCCATAACTGTAGTAGATGTTGTGTCTTACATTTAATGTGTTTAGACAAAAAGTGAATAAATAAAAAGTGTTTAGACAAATAAGGGTTACAGAGCGCGGCGAGCTCAGAAAATGTGTCTTTTCACAAAGAAATAAATCTACAATGTAATTGTGAATAACGGATATAGATTTTTTTGAAAGTAGACAACAAGTGTGGAGTAGTAGACATAGAAATTAGAAAGAATAGAACTATAGTTGATCAAGAGGAAGGGCAATCATTGTCGAAAGAAAAAGCTTTCAAAAAAATCTTGACACATTTTCTGGTTTCGCTCGCTTTTACTTTGACTATCGTAATTTTGAACTACTGTGATTAATTTTGAAGGTATACTTGTATATTCATCGAAATGTTTTTTTCACTCATGATTGCCGCTTCTCACGGATCGATGCTGGATACTGCTGGCACTATTGGTGACACTTTTACTATTCATTTTGCTCCTCGGTTTTCTATTTCTCTATTGCCTTACGCTACTTGACTCGATGGTTTGACAATGCTCTTATATTATCATTTACTTTAACTTTATTTCTTTTTGTGTTAAATACACATCACAATTTTGGTTTGTTCCTCTTTTCAATAACAAATATACCCTTACTTTCTAAATTATCTTTATGATGATTATTTACTGTTTTAAATCCTTATTTCTTATTAATTTTCACATTGTTTGCATATGTTTCTTCTTTTGAATTCTTAATTTTCTGCTTCGTGTTTTCCTGTACTTTGAACTCACTTAAACATATTTTATTCTAATTTCTTTCCCCTTTCTGTGCCCTATTATTTTCTTCCCCATCTTCGTTTCCTTCTCCACTGGGCATACAGTCCCGAGTCAAATAGCGTGATGGTAGCCGGTGGGCTGGGCCTGCTCCGGCCGGAGCCAGCGACGCCGCTGCCAGCCAGTCTGGTCGGCAGCCCGCCGCAAGAGCCAACGTATGTGAACCTTTAGTGCCGGCCCGCCGCCGCCGATGGACCAACGGTCAGTCAGATGTAGGAGTTGTAGAGTTGTTGGCATTAACGTTAAAACTGTCAACTGTTCGTCTTAATTGAAACCTATACTAAACGCAAACGATTGTGACACGCGAGGCAATGTAGTGCTAGTGCGAGACGGCGTGGGATGATGCTTATAATGAACATGCTAGAGTGAGATAGCACGTCCTTAATAAAAAAAGATAATTTATGGCCTACGTGCAGCGAGTGTTTGCGTCTGGTATAATAATTATTTACAAATCTCATTAATGCTTCGTAAATAGAATAAACAGTAGCTCAAGCCTATCTTCATTTACCGTTTGTGTGATTAAAGTGCAAAGTTGCAGGATATACCGAATTTATTGTTTATTCAGTTTATACAGCGTAAATGATATTGGTAATTGTTGGCAGTTTTGATAGAGACCTAACCTTACCTTAACCTATAAATAACAAAGAAACAGAAGCTAATCGAAATTAGGATGGTACCGTCTCTAATTTGGAGAAGAAAAGATAAGCTTACTGTTTCGAAAAAAATATTGTTGTGGTCTCTCTGTAAAGGCAAGCTAATAGACGATTTTTCTAAACATGAACGTGATGTTTGGTGATAAAATGAGTTCGTTGACAATCGTTACAGTCAACTCCCAAGCAAATGCTTGTAATTTTTGCTTGTGCTTAAATACTCAGTCCGCACATTATATTTGAAACATTCTCTGTTAGCTTGCCATCTTTAAAGTAAAATCTACAAAATGCCAATTTCTCTGAATAATTGTTGTGAGAGCTTTATCGTAGAAGTGTTTCCTCGTTTTTCTAGGTTCGGAATGTTTTTTCTTTGTTGGTAGATGTTAAGTTTCTTCTCTAGGTTTAATTCCTAATAGGAATGACCATTTTTCATTTTTTTTTACTTCAGTTATCCGGCATGAGTGTTCCAATTTTTGTTTTCCTTTTTACAGATTTCGTTAACATTTTCCGAGCATGTATTTTTTTTTAATTTAACGTTTTGTTTTTTTTATTATTTTTTGTGTTTCGATGTTAAGTAGGTATTGCTTTTTAATATTTAAGGAGATTGTTTCATATTCTATATGAAGTTTGAGAAGTTTTTAATAAGTGAGCAATTTAACCTTAAATTGCAGAAAGTTCTCAAGTATTTTGACTCGCAAATTACTTGGTTAAGTGTTAGGGATGTGTCTACTAGAGTTTTAGCCTACTAGCCCATTAATCGGCCTAGAAAGCCGGACTAGTTGGCCGATTGGTCTGCTTTTCCGATCATTTTTAATTCACAAATGTTTACTATGTTCATACGATTGTGCCTATGCACTTTTTCACTCGTTTACATTATACATTTGTTACACTGGTACTCGAAGTCTCAGTAAATAACAAAATCACCTTGCATGGCCAACACCACCACATGACACAGCCTTTAAAATATTTTACCGACAATAGTATAAAATTGGCCGAATAGTCGCCTTTACTACAGAATAAATAATAGAAAACAGAATGCGCACTACCTAAAACATTAAATGCAAGCTAAATTGAATCCTATGCGTATGGAAGAAAGAACCGCTTAATCAGATTGATAGTCGTACGCGATTCGCCAAGGCTGGTACCTACGCTTTCGAATTGTGGAGCGACGCGGGACTTTACTCAAATGCGTCACATCACTACTTTATACTTAGAGTGCGGAATCAGACAGGCCTGGCTTAACCGATTAGTCGACATATCTCTAGATTATGAAACAATCCCTAAATGAATTTGTGTGCTCGATTAACAAACTATCTTAAACGATAGTTCTAAAGTACCCTCAAAATCTGAACTCCCATTCTCTTCCAGGCGGAAGAAGAAATGCGTGCGCTACATGGAAGCCCTCGCAGCGGCGTCAGGGACCGTGCCTCTACCGCTGGCGACGCCCCAGTCGCCCTGTTCTGAGGACGACGTTAAGCTGGAGGAGCTGTCCGATGCCTCGAGCGAGGGAGACGCCGATACTCCCCTCAACTCCGCCTCGAGTCCCGGGGGACTGAGTGCGCTGTCCTCCCTTGCGTCCCCCGCGTCGGACCCTCCCCCCAACCCGCCGCGGAACCCCGTCGGGACTAACCCCCGCGACGCGAACAACCCCCTCTCCGTCGGACAGCTCACATCGCAGTCCTGGCCGCGAGCCGCGCAATCGAGGCCGGGGCACGAAGTTATATCAGTGTCATAGTGACGGTGGAACGCGTCCGGTGCCCGCCGATGCACGGACACGACTGACCGATTTGGTTACGAATTTAGAACGCTGATTTGTCGGTTACGAATTTGGAACGCTGTTTCATTGGTTGATATACTCTGTGATCATTTTAGCTTGAAGGACTTTTTTAGCAGAGGTAAAATTTTAACAGAGCATATTGTTTTGTAATAAATAAGTTAAAACTGGAAATTATTTGTTTAATATTTTGCTTTGGGACTTTGTAAATTGTGATAGCAAATCAAAAGCAAAGTTCTGAACGAATAATTTTCACGGACAGTAGCGACATCTGCGTCCGACCAGCGTCAACGGAACGTCAGGCAGCGCCATCTATCGAACGCGTCTTGTAGCAAGTCGTGTTGGTTGTGATAAAAATAGGTACCATTCGTTTGATATACCTTGAATGCAAGTTCAACTATACTACGTGGTTCTGGAATGAGTGTAGCTTTTTCAAACGAACGATATCTAGGAATACCGGCATTTTCGTGAACTAATTTGGTCTCGTACAGACTTGACAAACGTATGCGGAAAATATTGGAACTAATAACGGCGCTTTTACTCGATTGAGACATCTTTGGCACATTGCATAGTGCATACATTATTATGTCAAAGGCCTAATTTTAATGTACAACATGTTTATTCCAACCAAATGCCCAGTATTTCTGGAAATCGTTCCGGATTTTGAAGAAACTGTAACTACTGACACAGAACCGTCATATTTCAACATGATCTCAAAATTGTGAGCCCAAATCGAGTCATTTATTTTGCATTTGTTTACCCCACACTTTTGATGCCTAAATATAAAAAAAAAAAATTACTATGTTTTTGTAACTAGTCACATTTTTATGTGCCATTTTAAAACGTGATACTTTGAGATAAAGACGTCCAGACCGCCTTACATTCTACGTAAACCTCGAACTACAAAGTTATTTTGTACTCTCTAACAGATGACCCGTTCTTTTGTGAAAAGCGTTTAGCTTCTAACTACGATAGTTAGATACCAAAAGCTTCTCCAAATATGTCACATGGCCTGTTAGAAAGTGCAAACTGGCTGTTTAGTTCAACGGATATTATGCGAAATTCTTACGAAGTTGGCCTGGGTCATATGGTCACTCACAATCAGGACGGCAACCTGATTGTGAATGACCACATTAACAGAATAAAGCTTGACACACCTGTCAATGCACTCTCATATCAGCCTTTAGACATCCGGTCCTCCGCCCACCGCATCCAGCCGCTTCCGGCCTCCTTCTTCAGGTCGTCTGTCCATCTGGCAGCGGGGGCTTGACTCGCCACAGCGAAATCAATTTTGTTTGAAGGCCACTGAAGTATAACTAATAAAGGTTTTGATCTTCAGATCTACATATGTTTTCACAAAAGCTTTGACTCGATTCTAAAGGTACAGGTTTTAAAGTTTGACACTAGCTATTTAGCACTTTTTATGTATTTTCTGGCAGGGGGAGGGCTACCTTTAGACCCGTTTATTATGGAAATATTAATTTAAATAAATCTTATATTTTTCGCGAATTACTCACGTGAAAAGTCCTGTCTTCGGAATGGGACCTATATCTATAATACAAAGTTTTATTTTTTATTTTTAGGTATAAAAAGTGTGGATGATACCATATCATGACTTTATCATGACTTTTAGTTGACCAAAAATAGGAAATCCCATAATGCACTTCTAAACTGCACTTCTTTATTTAGACATCGAAACTTATTAAACAAAAATTAACGTCTGGAACAACTCCAAACATCTTTTTTTTTCTGAAAGTACAATGTGAATTGTGGACCTGTTGTACGGTTACGTACGTCGAAGTAAATTGGACAGCAAAAAGGTTTTTGCAAAATAAAAACAAGGAATTTTCTCTCAGTGTCGGTTTTCTTAAGAAAAGCTAATAAAACTAATCAATTGTTTAACTCATATATAGGTCACAGTTACACAGTGTATGAACTATGGATGACTTGAAAATTTAATCAATACCTATGGCAGTAAGTCCCAAGTGAAAATTTTTTGTATATTTAGTTCCCCAAATATATTCTAACTAAACTTATGGAATAGAAAGTTCGCGCTTCCGATAATTTTAATTGCAATTTAATTGTATTTGCAAATGTTTCTTTTATTGTAATTGTAAAACATCGTGAATGCAACTAAGTTTAAATACAGTTGCTTCATTGTTCTACTGGAAGTAATACCTCAGTTGAACAAACCTGGTTTAAATTTTGTATGCTAGTAGCTTTTAGACCAGAAAGTAACATGGTCTAGTTTGCACCACGGGTAATTAATGAACTTCCTCCTAACGCACTGGTAATAGAAGCTACTACTGAAATTGAGCTGTGGTCGACCATACTGCCATTTTTCTGGTATTGAATCATTTTCATGCGCACCCTTAGATCGCTACTAACAAAAAGACATGCTATACGCTATCTTCACGGACACTTCGCATCATTTTCCTAAACGGCCTGCACCAGATAAGGTTCCATGTAGCGTTAGAGATTTTAGTTTGTAATTAAAACTGCTCGAAAGTAACTAGGGAAGTTAGGTTGGTATTTGTGTCAAAAATATCAACTTGCGTTTTTTTTTTACAAAAATACTACTGTAATGTGTATGTTCAAATGTGTTTATACGAAAATAAAAATAGTAAAATATATCAAATACTTACCCCGTTTTTATGCTATATGGTATTTTAAACAGCCAAGGACGAAAAGTAATATTATTATTTTCAAGTATAATGTTTTGAATGACTCCATGTATTTCGTCATGAGATTGTTTTAAAATAAGTACGTATTAAATGATTTCGAATTTTCCTGTCAATAATTTTGAACGTGTATCTTTTTAAAAAATAAAGGAAATGAATTTAATATTCTAGGCACAAATTTCATTCTAGATATATTTCGTAGTGTTTTCGTCAATACCGTTCTAAAAGAGGATATGTACCAAGTATTTAATCAAAAACGAAGTATGTGTATACAATTAATATCTCCTGACGTGCATGAAGTTGTTGTATCGCTAGATACTTCCGAGCAGTGTATTTTCCCTCCGCACCGAGCGTGTAAAAAGTAACATTTAAGGCAAAAGCGAAGGGAAAATTGTTTTTCCGTTGTGCGGAATATTTTAGACTGTTTTAGTTTTAGTATAGGTAAACATTACGAGTACGAGTGAAAAACTATTATTATTGGTGATGTACCGATAACCCTTCACATTATAGAATAAATCTACAATAAAATGCTGACTGTACTTTGGGTGTAAAACAGCTCTGAATGGTTTCTCAAAATTCAAATAAATTGGTCACACCAATACACGTCTGGTCTAGTGATGTGACAATATCCATATTCAATAGACATAAAGATTAGATTCCGTAACCTTTTTCTTTGATTAATGGATCGTTGCTGAAGTTTTATACAAATGTCTGTCATTTGAAATTTGCATAAATGACAGCTGCATAATAAGAACTAAAGTCAAAATCATTTATTGCATATGAGTACACTTGGTACGTTTATACACGTTTATCGACTTCCTAGGTGTTGCTTCTTCAACTTTACACAACTTCAACTTTACACAACACATCTTTTAAAATCAAGTTTGTATAATAATATAAAGATTGTGCGAAGCTTATGCAACATTAGTACCAGGCATCTTTGTCAACTATACATTTAAATAGGTGATTACTGTTTATTTTGCAGTAAAGATACATTTGCCTAGGTTTTTTTTATAATTCAACTGACATTCGGAGCCACAGTATTGTCATATTTCCAGTTTTGCATGGTTTTATTTTTTGTACTTTCAATAAAATTGATTATTTAAAAGGGAATATTGGTACAACATCAACCTTTGTATATGTGTAAGTACATACATGATGTAAATGTATAAAAATATATAGGTATAGTCTAACTGTGTCATATTAGAACGTAAGTGTAATATGCTACTTATTACTATTATAAAAAGAAGTTTAATGAAAAATATTTAGTTGAATACTGACTCAAAACGAAAAATACGTCGTACATATCCAGGGAATTAAATATCATTATTGTTTTTACGCGTTTACCCCATATAAAACTCGGGATTTGTAAATAAATTTGTATTTCATGAATATTTAGAGCATTTTTGGTATAAAATATTGCATTTATGTTTTAAATTCTAATTTTACGCGAATTACACACGTGCATGCTGCAGTTCGTTCATCTGACGTGTTTCGACCCCGTCTGGGGTTTTTTAATGAAGTGATGCAGCCACTACACTAATTCGCCTTGCACTGCGTAATTTGCGTAAATCAAGAACTTAAAATGCATTTATTATCATTATTATTACATATATAAAAAAAGGTTAGCGCCCTTGGAATGTTTTCGGTTCTCGGATGGTTTGTTTATGTCCAACACTTCTTTTTGTTAATTACTTTTTTTAATTGTTATTATTAAGAATTTTAACGTTGTTAAATTGCAATATCAAACCCATGACTTAAAAAATAATTGTGCTTCGTTGATTACAAAATGATTTTACTAAAATAATTAGAAATGGTGACACAGATTTTTGTATCATGTATTTTTCTGACAATCTGACAAAATATAGCGGATATATCAATATAATTTTTATACAATAATGACAAGCATGCGTGACAGTTATAAGTTTTTTCCAATGTATTAATCATCTGTTCGATTTCGCATGTAATCTGATGTTGTGCAATAATGAATATATGGGTACTCTATAGGCTCTAAATATAAATTAGAATTTTTTCCTAAAAATTATTTTTTAAGATTTATTTTTTTGAATTGTCGATAAGAAATTATATGGAATTTGATTTTCTTTACGCACAGAAGGATGCTTCTACGTTCCCTTTCTTTTTTTTTCATTTAAACTACATTTCTTAACTTAATGATTTTAATATTTGATATGAACCCGTGCCAAAACCATCTAGAACTAGATTGCCAGGGAATTTGGAATAGACAGTAATATTTTGTAACTATTATAAATCGCACTTTCGGCGGATCAATGGCGTAGTTTCAATTAATTTGTAATTTTGTTCTATTGTAACTACGCCATTGTCGTATCGGAGGTGCGACATATCTGTGCCAAATTGTAACTATTATTCACTGGATGGTATTTTATAATACCCGATGATACCTCTAAAAGGTATTTTTATGTTGATAGATTTTATAGGTTGTTTTTATTGTTAAGTGGGTAAAGACATACGCCCCTAAGATGGGCTAGTTATATTTTTTTTGTAGAGAAAAATTGTCAAATTAGTAAACTCAATTATTAGGTCTGGTCCCATGTCTTGTGTTCAGTTGGACAAATATTATTTTAATAAACAACTTTAAAATTGTATTTGTATGTGTTATTTGATACTGTTTGTTTTCGAAACAATCCTTTATTATCTTATAGTATATTTGAGGAATCTACACAAAATTTAGCTGTAAGGTTGGCTGGAAGAGATATCTTTTAGAGATAAGCTCGCCTTTGTACACAAAATTTGTAACTGTATTTACTTTTAAAATTTGTGCAATAATATCAACAATATCAACAAAATTCCAAGTTTCTAGTCTCAGCGGTTGTAAGCTGTACGTTGATAGATCCTATACATGCCATATAGCGCATCCGTGGGAATTACGGAAAATGCCTGCTATTGATCATACAGTTCACGACGGCACTCGTCCAGCCATCCCAACTCTTTGAAGTAGTGGAGCAGAACAGTGGGCTGACGGCAACACTGTTGCAGACAGTTCGATGCTGAGGTCAGATATCTATTGTCAGCCTCGTTTCAGGTCTAAATTAGCTGGGCCACCATGTCCTAGACTACGGCCGGTGAAGCAGAGTTCTGTAGTAGAGACAGCGGTACGGTACGCGCAGTGTGGGACGGGTTGGTGGCGTTCATTGGGGAAAACCAATGGACGGCGATAGGCTGACCTAACCTAACCTAGCCAGTACGACCTCGGGTATTGAGACAAACCATAGTTCACTTACTACTCTTCGCCATAACCATAGTTGACTTAAGACTCCAGAATAGTATTATCTGGTGTTTGCTTACTAATACTGCCATCGGGTGCACACGATATCACGATGAAGTTATTGTACAACTATTTTTCATGCCGACCGTACTACTGGAGCACAGCTGCAGCCAACGGCTAGTCCTTTGTAAATAAAAACATTATGACATACAAGCAAGACATCATCATCAGGTTATTTTGTCTCCACTGCAGGAGCACAACCCTCTCTCATCTGTCGGGGACAGACGGAGGATTTGGCCTACACTCCCCGCGCTGGCCAGACGGGTTGGGGAGGCCTGATTGATGTTTTATAATGTATTCCCTTAGTCGCCTTGTACGACATCCACGGGAGGAGTTGGAGTGGTGCTATTCTACTCTACCGGAAACCACACGGCATGCAAGACATAACACACACTATTAAGTAATCGGTGACTCTACGAAAAACGCAGTGTCCAAGAAATTCACAAATCTGCTTCATGAGTTACATTTTCCTTTAGCAATGTCCTAATATGAGCCACATAACAATATTAACTAAAATCAATGATGATAAAAGAGAAATTTTTCCTAAAAAAAATTTGCATAACTAACGGAGCGCTCCACCTGAGGCCTCATCGTCACCCATCAGGAATAAAAAAGTTGACAAGTGAAAATGAAACAAAATATGAGATTACATTGTTTATTTTGTGACAATGCATAATAGAGAATATACATTTAGAAAAAAATGTAAAAGTTAAAACTATAAAATTGTGATGCAGGTTGCAAGACTAGCTAGGCATCTAGGAAGGCAAACAGCCATTGTTTAGGAATAAATAAAAGATTTGTACTGTCTTATTAAACCTAGAAATTTGGTTATTACAACCTATACTTTATCTCAAACGCTTTTTATCGGTTGGGTACCGTTTCACTTGCTTATTCGGTAGATACACCAGTTTTATTATGTTAACGTAAAAACAATTTTATTTTATTTCCATATAGTTCAAAATGGAGAATTTGAACAATAGCAAGCAGTCCTCCGTAATGAACTATATACAAATCAAATAGTTTTTCAATTATCAGATTTAAAATGCTCGAGCAGTTAACCGCTACGTATGCGCTAAGCGCTAGTTCACGTTAACTCGCGGGCGCGGTGGCGGGCGCGGTGGCGGGTGCGGACTCGAAATATCAAATGTAGCATAATATCCAAGTATTCACGTACAACTCGTGGGCGCGGTGTAAGTAGCGGGCCAGCTCAAACGTATGAAGTTGTTTGTGTGTTTACATCGAACTAGCGGCGCAGCGCGCGGTTTCAATCAGTTTGAACTTGTCGCTAGCGTCACACCCGCGCGGCGCGCCGGGCGGTCTACACGAATTCGCCAAGACCGCGCCCGCTCGTTGTACGTGAACAAGCACTAAGATTCCCGCACGCCAATTCTGTCAAGAACAGGAAGGAGTAAGTAAGCACTTAACTTGGTTTAATTTTCCAAACAAATCGGAATATTAAGATATTAATAATAATGAAAATGAGAAATATTAAACCTCTGTTTTTGATTCCAGTTACAAACAACATAATTCAGATCCATTAATACAAATAATAAATATAAATCGCATCTTTTATAAGAATTACTAAATTCGAACTCGTACAGAATTGGTGGCATGCAATTAAAAATATTAAATGTACCGAATAACCAATTGAAAAGCGCGTGACCGGTAAAATTTGTACAAAAGCTGTTTTACAATTTCAGGAAAGCAATTTTATTTACTTTTGGTTAGAAGCTCTTCAAAGCTTACATTGAAATATTGAAATGATTGATTGTCGTCACTTAGAAGACTTATTTAACTTAGATGAGGCGACAGCTTAGTTGGTTAGAGACAGAAGTTAGGTCGGTAGTCGGTTCAATCCAGCTCGCGTTGAATTTTTATTGTAATGCTGAATATTGCATAATAAATAACTAAGACAATATTTTGCACCTTCGGTAGAACAACGACGCATTTAAATACGTTTATAATATATAATACATAATATTTAATTATGTATTGTTTAGGTACGCGCCGGTTTATAAACTTCGCGGGCGACATCTAGCGTTAATATTATTAAGATAAAGCACAAACTTCAATTACAATTTAATTGCATTTACGCTATTGTTCCATCGGAGGTGCGATTTAGTAAATTGTTACTATAAATGGCTTAAGTAGAGATACAGCACTTTTCAGTGGGAAAGTTAGGCTTAAAATGTGCTTAATATAAAAACAATAAAAATTCTTAACACTAACTTACAACAAAACATGTCTCATTAATTAATCACAAGCAAATACAACATACATAAGTTTTTTTTTTCATTAAAATGCAGACTTTTTGATGCGTGAAAATGAGGGAAGAAGCTATGGGTAAAAATGATATTCTGTACTGAAATGATACTCGGTAAGGGGGCGCAGCCTCATCAAATGCCAGGCTCTCCAACAGCAATACACCCAGTTAATCTAGACTTGACACGCATAAGTCCAGCCTCTCAATCTCTTTACCAGTCTTACCCATAAGTTTCTTAATATGAGTGGATGTATTATGTATGTATAACAATAACTTTAAAAAACCTATTAAAATGCTTTAAAACAAATAAATAGAGAGTATGTAAGAGAGAAAGGACTATATATGTATGTATGTATTTTGACACCTAAGGGACTTGGAAAACTTTGTTATTGTATTAAGCATATCGGAAGTATATTTCTTGGTTTTTCTCAAAATGTCCATACAAAATCACTTACAGAGTATTTTATATCAAATTCTTTAGTACATAATATGTACTAGGTCATATTATAACATGTACCAATGACGAACATATACGAAATATTGTATGTAGCTCCTATTCACTCCTTCAATTCTGGAGTAAGAAAGATAGCTTTGGTTTTCTTAGTTTCGTTTAAATTTATTCTTTATACGCTTGTAAAATGTGACGTCACCTGTTTGCCTGTATTTTTTATACAAATTTGGCAGTTTCAGTGAATTTTAAAGCACATTAAATACTAAACATTTAGTCACTAAAATGTGAACCTTTAAAAAAGCAACATTGCAATACAAAGTGTTTTTGCACACGATTTCTATATAACTTATTATGCGCTACCAAATAGTTGAAACCTTGGTAGCGTCTTGTTTTACAAGCGCACTGACGCAAGTTTAAAGTGACACATACAATTAGTGTTTTTATAAATACTTTCTAATTTTTACCTTATAATTTTCGGGGCCTGTTTTACAGGCTGTGTACAAAGTAAGATTTTTTTTACATGTTGGGAAATCCTGTTTGAAGAGTAAGGGCACTCATTAAAGAGTGGAAATGCAATTGTAGCCTTTGGTTATTCCACGCAAAAAACAAAGGCTGGTTCTTTCTACATTCGATCCCCAGCAGGGACAGACAACTTCGTACAATTTGTACAAGCTGATCCCGGTCTAAATCCCATAATATAGGAGACAATCCTAGTTTGGGAATAGATAAGTGTGTATCTCGATCGAACCCGAGCGAACGCGGTCCACCCCTCTACACATCCAACATTGGACGATTATTTGGAGGGTTGGGCGATCGTGAAGTGCCAGCATTAAGTTTACAGGTGTTCGTAGGAGATAGTATGTACAGTGTAAATAATGTCATGTAGGTTGAGAATAATGTATTCAAGTATGTTTTCTTTTGTTACTAATAAAAAAAGAAATGTATTCTTATTTTGTACACATCTTGTATAACTGTTTTAGGGTCGATTTACTTACAGTACAAACTGCCGATTAGTATAATTTATCTTATTATAAGTAGCAAAAATTCAAATTAACGTAACTATAACGACTCGACCGCTGTAAATAAACTGATGTACAATCTCCAGTCTGTTTTATACCTTCAGATATGTAAAAACCGAATAAATACCTCGCATTACGTTGCGATAAACACTGTTATAATGCCATGCATGACCTACACAACAAACCTACATATACAACTCCATACATTACTCAATAACGTAGGTACTATAAGCTTTGGGTTACGAATAAATAACCTAAACATTGGTAGTCGACTGCTTTAAGATGGAAATTCACATTTTACTTGTGGAAAAATATATCAAATATTTAATTATGTATTGTTTTATTAGGGTTCCTTCCTATACCGATACCCTTCAAGTTGTCAGTCTGTCCGACAGATAACTCAAAAATTACTGGTCCGATTGGCAATGATGGTCATTTCAGGAAAAATATTTTCAGAGATATTAAAACGGGTAAAAATTAAGCTGGCTAGCTGGGAGTAGCTGAATGCCGCGAGTCTCGTGTACGCATAGGCAATAGCTGTATGCAACAGCGGACGTCGATAGGCTAATGATGATATGTTTCCATTTGTCGCATGCCGCGGCGTTAGCGTGTAAAAATAAACACACGAGAATGCGTTGTCGCTGCTGAAGCCCTCTTAGATATACTAAGGTGCTGTAGACTGATAGAAATGCTGTGCCGCGCCTTAGGTAGCTGCGCGGCGAGACGTGAGGGCAGAGACTTCTTACAATATCCATCTGATGTGTACTAGACTCATGCTCGTAGGCTGATACAATATAATAATGAAAAAATTACCGCCTTCAGTACTTAGTACATAATGAAGTAATTTCGACTGTTAGCTTTTAGTATGGTTTTTGGAATAAAAATTCTTTCTGGAATTCCCAAAATAAGCATAACAAAACCTGTTCAATATATCTAAAGGCATTTTACATATATCTTGTTGTAACATTAAATTAGATATAAAAATTTAGACAAGGAACTTAATACACACTTTGATGTAAGTTACTCGTCTGCGTTTTGGAAATCACTACATTTATCCACAAGCAAAGTAAATCAGGTTACGCAGCAAGCTGCCCGTTTCCACCGGTTCGCGGCAAATGATACCGGTTTACCAGAGCCCCGACGACTTGCCGCCCGGTGGGTTTCGTACGCGAACTGAAGTCTTCACGTCTGCACCCTCCACCTCTTCTGTAATATAGAAACGTGAATTATGAGCAGGGGTTGGAAATGGTAGTGTTGTTTAATATTCAACACAAACATATCTTTACGGTAGACAGATATACTGGATGCTAAGAATCTTGCTGTTACAGAATTTTCTGTATGTCTTTCACTGATTGCCACATAATTTGAAAAAAATTAACTTTAGTATACGCAAAGATAACATCTTACCATATATGTTGTACAATAAAATAGGCGAACTGCTTAAATGACAGAAATAAATTTAAAAAAAACTATAAATTCGTATCCGTTACTAATTAATAACTATTTAAAGATTCAAGTTTAAATACCAATTTAAGCAAAACCACCTTGATGTGTTTGGTAACATAGGTTTTCAATGTAACTTTTTTAATTTCAATATATATTTTTAATTTTCTGCCACAGAGGCCTACAAGGATATAGAATAGATAGAGAAACTGACTGCTGATGGAGAACGAGGAGTTCTGCAGGTCCCGCTGGCCCGGCTCGCGCATGCGGCGGCCCGTGGGCGTGCTGCAGCCCGACGACACGGCCAGGCCCTCCAGGTGCTTGTTCACTAGCTTCAGCTCTGGAAAACAACAGTTCCAGCTGCATTTTAACCGAAAAATTGGAAAACCGCGTCTGCAAATGCTGCTGTCTTCCCGTCGCCTTTCCACAATATTTAATGACAAAGTCTTTGATCAGACCTACGGCACAGAAACGTGGACACTGACGGTGGGCCTGATGCACAAGTTTCAAGTCGCTCAGCGAGCTGTGGAGAGGGCAATGCTCGGTGTTGCTTTAAATGATATATTCGTGAAGAGGAGATCTAAAATTTCTCTGGCATAATATTTTCTAATCAAAGGTTCTCTGGAAGAAATCGCTTAAAGCGATAAGACCTCCTAAATTTTACTATTTGTAAATTTTATAACGTGCAACTGTATTTGTTTGTGCAATAAAGTGTATTGTATTGTATCTGATGAAAAACATAGCCGAAAGGATTAGCAAGCTGATGTGGCAGTGGGCCGACCACATCTGCCGCAGAACCGACGGCCGTTGGGGGAGACGAGTTCTGGAGTGAAGAGCGCGGATAGGCACTCGCAGGGTGGGTTGCCACTTCCGCCGCACACAGAACTGGATGTGGTGGCGTTCGTTGGAGAAGTTTCAGAGCGTGTTCAGCAGTCATGAAAAATGTTACTCTATGTGGAAAAAGTATTTAGAACATTCTATTAATGTAATAGCGATGTTGTTCGCAACACATCTCGTCAAGGGGTATCACGCGGAAAGCGGGCAAAGGAAAGCCGCTTTGCGACATTGGATTGCGCAGTGGCGATACATCGTCTCTGCCTACCCCTCTGGGACCAAGGCGGGAGCATTATGTATGTATGCATTAAAGAAAAAATCAATATTTTGGCATGGTTGAAAGAAGAGACAGTAGTCTCTAATCGTATAGTTTATTTTATTAAATTAAAGTTTATTAATGACATTTATTTCATTAATTAAGTAATTCGTTTGGGTGTACCTACACTATTATAGTAAACGGACTTATGTAAACTAATTGGTGATAAACGATAAAGAAGATAACGTCACCTGCGTGCACGTCGGAGGTGGGCGTCCCGTTGGTGAACTTGGCGTGTCCGCCCGCGAAGGACGCGTGCGCGTCGGCCCCGGCGGACGCGGCCGGGGCGGCCTCCTCGCCGTATATGTACGGGCAGTTCACGGGCGTCTTCAGGAACTTGCCCGACCCTGGAACACGATGAGTTTGTATACAACACTGTCACCTAATGTGGAAGTCATTTGAGTTCCCAAAATTAGCAAAACCTACTTTTTTCTCTAGTATTATATGTGGTTAAACCTTTTCGATTTTATACTCAAAGGCTGTTTAGGAGAAATCGCTTAAAGCGATAATACCAGCTAAATTGTTCGTTTTAAAACTTGTAACTGCATTTGTTTGTGCAATAAAGTGCATTGTGTTGTAAGTTGTTAACTATTTCGGCGTATGCTCGCACTGCGGGGCGTATTGACGTGTCAGGGTAAAATGTATCGTTCGATACCGTGCAGACATTCTGTAGTAGACTAGTCATCATCATCAGGTTATTTTTGTCTCCACTGCAGGAGCACAACCCTCTCTCATCTGCCGGAAACAGACGGAGGATTTGGCCTACACTCCCCGCGCTGGCCAGACAGGTTGGGGAGGCCTGATTGATGAATAAAGAATCAGTTCAAAAATATGTAATTAACTACCTTCCGCAACCCTCAAGGCGCCATCGTCGAGGCACACGCGGCCGCCCACGACCACGTACTGAGGACTGCCGACCACGTGCTGACCCTGCAACAAGTACATCTAAAAGTCAAATAATGCCCCAAAACGGAGACAAGTCGTCATAAGTGAGCACGTCCAAAGAGACTGGAGTCATTTCTACAACTGTGTCCCATGGCAATAAATGGTACATCGCGGATAGGAGAGGTGGCGTGTTCAAGGAATATTATAGAGGAGTTGCAGGTTAAATAGGGTGTATAACGGCCTGACCCAAGAATTAATGTAGTGTTCTCAGTGTGTTGGACTATGAGGGGAAGGTGGACCTCAGGTGGAACAGAAGTGTTAAAGGTCGCCCTGAGCCTCAAGTATAAACCAGACACACCTGGAAGCTCAATGGCGATTGGCACCAAAATGTGCTAGATGAAGAGGCTGCGGGCCACTTTCAGGTGCGGAACTGACACTGGGGCAGCCTAGTAACTCTAAAAGTGTATCATCCTTGTGGCTTTATATAGGACTAGCTTTTGCCCGGGACTTAGTCCGCTTAGGTTTCGATATTTACACATCTTCACAGCTTTTAACGATTAATTTGGTCTCCCGTAGGAATGAAATGTTTTTTCGGGATAAAAACTATCCTATGTCCTATTCCAGGACCTAACCTATATGTGTGCCAAGTTTCATCCCGATCCGTCCGAAGCGTGATTGAGTAAAAAACATGGATGAATAACTTTTGCATTTATAATATTAGTGGGATGGCACAAAACTGCAGTACCAAACAACTGTCTCCAAACAAACCTCGAAGATATTAAAGTTGACCGCTTGTTTGTGCTCCGCGGCAGTGATGGTCCTCTCGAGCCGAGGGTCCCACACGACCACGTCGGCGTCGCTGTTGACGGCGATGCGGCCCTTCTGCGGCCACACGTTGAAGATCTTCGCGGCGTTAGAGCTGGTGACCGCTACGAAGCGGCACGGGTCCATTACCCCTAAAATTTAACGGTTATTAATATATTTTCAACGCAAAATACGAACTATAACTACTACAGTCCATACACAAAACTACAATTTCACTTACAAACACTTATTTGATGTTATGTTAATGATACATACATGCATAATGCTCACGCCTTGGTCCCAGAGGGGTAGGCAGAGACGATGGATCGCCACTTTGCGCGATTCTGACACACCTCACTAGCCTCACTCACATTCATCAACCTTTTCATGCACCTCCTTTTGAACGTCCTCCTAGACGACCTCTAGCTGTAGTTCCTTCCACATTCGCACTGTAAATCTCTTTTGTCACTCTTCTTTCACTCTTACGCTCTAAATGTCCAAACCAACGCAACATACCCTTCTCTACCTTCGTTACTACATTTAGGGCTGGCTGATCGAGAGAGGGACAATGTTATACGTCAACAACATAAGTGCTTCTCTTTCTAACTGAGAAGCCGGTCAAGCCCAGGAGTGCGTACTGCCAACCGTGAGTTAGTGTCCTTTCTTAAGTAGTAATATTAAGTATTCTTTGCCCAAGTAGTGAAAAGGCTGATAATGTTGACTTACCGGTGTTGACAGCCTTTTGCCAGAGCACGGCCATGCGGTCCTCGACGCCGTTGACCCCGTTGGGTATCTTGGAGAAGTTCCCCTTGCCCAGCTCCTTGTCCTGCTCGTGGAACGTGCAGTTGTCGCTGCCGATCAGCTGCAGGTGGTCGCTGGAATTACAAACAATAGTATCTTATCTCCTTAGAGGGCCAGGAATACCTAGCGATACTTGACCCTTCGGGATCTCTTGTGCCCAAACCAGTCCACCAAAGGTGCCGATTTGGGGGACTTCATGTATTCCTTAGAATTCCTTCCTTGCCATATGCAGGTTTCCTCACGATCTTTCACCGAAAATCTTGTAGTATTATAAATAAACCGTACCTAAGTTTCGAAAAACTCACTGGTACGGGATATAGGCCTTAGATGGTAAACATAAAAGTGAGTACTTACTCAGCAAGCGCTTCAATCATAGCCTGAGGCGTGGAGGGGTCGGGGCGAAGAGGGGGGGATAGCACATGGGCCGCTGCGTGCCGGAAACACGCGTTCCTGTAGTGAGTGCCTGAAAAGTTGGCATAAACTATTACAAATGCACGAAATATTTTTATCCAAAGAAGCGATAACTTAATTTCAGTGTAGATTAAAGACACCCCCAACCTGGCGCGTTGACGGTGGCGGCCTGCGGGTAAGGCGCGACTTAGGCTCCATACAAAATTGTACAGCAGCCCGCGTCTATTTGGATTCTCCATAGAATAAAGGTAAGAGTATGTAAAAAAACTAACAAAGAAATTACTCGAGGTGTCCCCCTCCAAATTATTTCACTCCAAAAATATTTTATAGAACATTAAAAAAATAGAGACACCGCTGATTATTTTCATGGAAAATTCAGGTTTCACAGATTCAAACATTCAAAGATTTCAACAAAATTATGCAGAGCAGCTTTAAAAAAATTGCCTGTAATTTTGTTAATGCTCTATCAGCATATTTAATATATTTCGGACAAAAAAATTTTTTTATCTACATTTGGTGAGGAATTTTTCTGTCTAGAAAATGTACCCTCATAATAGTATTTAGAACTAATACAAAATAAATAATTATAACTAACAATCTATGCCTAATACCTTTCTGTACAAATTTATACGTTGACCTGGCGGACGAAAATTGTATTCAGGGAAGTTCGGGAGTCATCATCATCAAACAATTTATACGAATCTGATATTGTTCCTCTTGCTTTGTTACTGGCTGCTAAAACGGAAATTTCTGCCCCCGTATCGATGAGAAAACGTTGTCCCGTCTCGCGGTCGTAAACACATAGGCGGTTGCTAGAACTGGTAACACCGATGCCCGCCACAATCGGTGTTGAATCTAGTTTTCCGAAAGTTTGTTCCCTCTACAGCACGGTGGCTCACATCGTCTTGCCTTGTCCCCAAATTTGTAATGGAATCGGCATTCCCAATTAACATCACCAGGTTTCTTTGAAAACCTGTCTGTACGGCTGTCTGATTTTGAACGGGATCGTGTCGGTGCTTGCCTTAAATTTGTACGAAAATTTTCTCTTTCTCTGCGCAGTTCTGCGACTTCGAGCGTTAACTTCTGCAGTTGATATGATAAAGTATCAAATTGTGACTGTGGCTGTTGTGATTGAATATCGACCGCTGCAATATTGGTGATCGGCGCGTATTCTGTCATTCTATCAGCCATGCTTGCTAATGTGTCTAAAGTTGCTTCTGCGTTGACTGAAAGCACGGATCGTATGTGAGTGTGCATTTGTTTTAACCACTCGACCTTTAAACCCTCTTCGGTTAACATATTACCACCAAGCTCGCGCATTTTTCTCAGTAGTTGCGACGGTTTCTGGTCGCCTAACTCTAATCCGCTTATAAGTTTCTGGAAATTCTGTACGTCTGATTCCTCATATACGGAAATAAGTCGTTTTTTAAGAACGTCGTACATTTTTGTTGCTGGAGGTTTCTTTAGAATGTCTGCGATGTGCCTTAAGTCTTCATTCTTTAATTGTTGTAATAAATAACGACATTTTTGGTCGTCAGAAGTATTTAAAGGCTCGATAACTGCTTCAAATTGAATGAACCATATAGTTGGCATCTCACGCCAGAATGGTATTAATCGCGATTGGATGGATACCGCAGCAATGATATCACCCTTCTGTTTTGGGTCTGTTTCTTTTTGATGGGCCATTGTGACTAGTTGTCGGATTTCTGTTTGGTTCTAACTGTTCGTTCGTCGTCGGGGTCACCACTTTGGGGATTAATGGTTATTAATAAAACGATGTGTGCTGTAGGAAGTATCAGTGAACTCTGATCTTTTAATTGAAATACCACTTCTATTTATATCATTTGACTAGTTCACAATTTCAGCTATTGAGGGTATTATTAACTAATTGTACCTGTGTAGTACCGGTGGATATGGGTATCCCACATTAATCTATAGATGTCCACTGCTGGACTCAGGCCGCTAATGGACTCCACCACATCCGGTTTCCACCCCTCGCATCCAGCAGCAGTTCGATAGTATTTTTATCTAGGCTTGGTGCACATCAAGTGCGGACGATTCGCAGCGGATTGTCAGCTTTGTTTCAAATACTATGTATACATACATACATAATGCTCGCGCCTTGGTCCCAGAGGGGTAGGCAGAGACGTCACTAGCCTCACTCACATTCATCAACCTTTTCATGCACCTCCTTTTATTCTTCTCACTGCGGACCCCGGCCTGTTTGAGGACGTTACTAATTTGTACTATGGCTTTATATATATATCGATGCACATGCAACCGCGGCGCTTGAAACGAGCGGTCGCGGCGGCCAGCTTTATTTAGAGCCTTTATTATTTAGAGCGGATTCACCGCTGTTTGTGTACATTTTGCCGGGGGTCGTCGGCGTGCTTACCGTCGGTGCCGACGGTGGCGGCCAGGGTCTCCCCGTAGAGGGGCTGTCTCTGGCGCTGGCGCGCGATCTGCAGCGCGTGCACTGCGCTCTTAGACATCATGTGTACTATATACAGCGGGGAGTTCGCCTGCCAATCGTATGAGGGTTTATGTCAATAGTTACGTCACAAAATGTTACATTACACATATACATACATACACTTGTCTTATCCCAAATTAGGATTTTCTCTAGTGCTATGGAAATGAAGGATAGGAAAAATGAAAAATATAACATTCAGATCAGAACCAACTTGTACATGTTATTATTTACTATTTACTAGCTGTTGCCCGCACTTCATCTGCGTGGACAACTTAACAGCACAAATTATTATGTATTTCCCGTAGGAATGAGATGTTTTTCGGGATAAAAACTATCCTAGGTCCTATTTCAGGACCTAACCCATATGTGTGCCAAGTTTCATCACGATCCGTCCAGTGGTTGAGGCGTGATTGAGTAACAAACACCCAAATATCCAAACTTTCGCATTTATAATATTAGTAGGATCGATACTTAATTATTTATTAATTTCAAATGATGATTCAGTAAATTTAGATTGTGTAAATAATTATTTGGGCTCGATTCTGATGACACGACGTTAAAATTTGACAGCACTAAAACTGTTGCTATTCTTGTCACACAATATTATGAAGATAAAGACGAAACCAATTTTAGCGCTGTCAAATTTTAAATGTGTGCCTTCGGAATCGGGCCCATAGTACATCTAAGAAGTAAACTATAGAGAGCAGATAACAGCAGTGTCACGTCTTAATCTCACCTATATTTCAACAATGAATGAATATGATTTGAATTGATTTGATTTACAAAGTTATCTGTCCCCAGCGGGAATCGGACCTCTGGCTCTCGAGTCCAATGATTAAGCCACTAGGCCAACGAGACGGTCTAGCTAGCCATAGCCATAGCCATCATAGACTGTTGATTTTATTATATATAAAGAAAATATTTATAAAGAAAATCTATGAAGCTTTTTTACTAGTAGAAGGATCTGGACGGTCACCACGCTCTTACCTACATATTTCTGTCACGAAACAGCAATTCTAGTATTTCCGTGTTCCGGTGTAAAGGGTAGGAGCCAGAGATGCCTAATTTTCAATTTAAACTATAAAATAGAAGTCTATATTACATTAGCAAAAATAAATTTGCGTTATTCAACATAAATGCAAAATAATTACATAAAGGACGCTTTTTTTCATTTCTGATGGGTTTACGCTTGACCTCAATCACATTCATAGATTTATAACTTTTTATTCTGAGATCATACCTGATGGTAAGCGACATTGACGCCTATAAGATGCCTATGCACTCTTCCTTTAAAAAGATACAAGTTGTACTTGCCCGGAAATACCGAAGCTGGCAGGGAGTTCCATTCCTCTTAGAGTTCGCATTATGAAAGAGGAAGCAAAACGCTTCGTGCGAGAGCGTGGTATGGCTAACACATAAGGAAGTAGTCCCCCACGCCTGGTAGTCCGGTGATGGAAGGGGGATGGGGGGAATCAAACGTGGAATTCTTGGGCACACTCCCTAAAACGCACTAGTAAGCGTGCATTAAATAAATTACGAGCTTGTTACTTATTTATTGTTTGCATATTTTTTGTTAAACGTGGTAGGTCTTACCGTATGTATAGTTCATTTTGTATGACTTTATCTAATTTATTGATGATGATACCTGGTTGGCAATGACACAGGCGCGGTTCACCGCCTCTGCCTCTACCTCCTCATTGCGGGAGAGCTGGTGACCCTCGGGGCCAGTCACACCAGCTGCCAGCAGCTTCTCTGTGTTGCGAGCTACTATGGAGCCGTTCTCTGCGTGCACCTGGAAGTTATATGAAGAGTTAAAGCTGATTTAAAAAATAAAACCACTAATATAATAAACAGGCGGTTACAGGCTATTCTTTACCTCCAGAAAAAAAGAGGTTTTGATTTTGGTATTCATATTTTCGAAAAATAAGTCATGACGTCATACAAGGTATATTTCATTCCAGATTAATAGTCCTATGAAAACAAACGCATTTGCGTCTCGAAAACAAAATACACAATAGATGGTGTTCCTAAGTGGACTGCAAAGTTTACATGGTAATACAAACCTGTTTTTGCTGCTGGTGACCCTTTCATGTATATGTTACCGAGACGTAAATAGCGTTGGTTTTCATAGGACTATTAATCTGGAATGTAATATAGATATATGGTTGCCTTCACACGACATGCCAGGGTCTGATATAATATATATTATACTAGCTGTTGCCCGCGACTTCGTCCGCGAGGACAACTTAAAATCAAATATTATTATGTATTTCCCGTAGGAATGAGACGTTTTTTCGGGATAAAAACTATCCTATGTTCTATTGCAGGACCTAATCTATATGTGTGCCAAGTTTCATCTCGATCCGTCCAGTGGTTGAAGCGTGATTTAGTAACAAACATCTAAAAATCCAAACATTTAAACTTTTGCATTTATAATATTAGTGAGATATCTTACCTGAGCCAAAGCCTTGAGCTCCGAGCAGGTCTCGATAGCGCAGTACAGGTCGTAGTCGTCCAGCATCCACGCGTCCTTGTAGGCCATGAACATCTTGAACGAGTTCACTCCGAACTGCTCGGTGGACAGCTGCTGCATCTCCTTCCTCACGGATGGAGACCACCACGTCACGCCCACGTGGAGACCGTAGTCGCAGCACACCTGCAATAATAAATAAATAAATGCTACATATATACATATACAATACACTTGTCTAATCCCAAACTAGGATTTTCTCCTGTGCTATGGAAATTAAACAAGGATAGGACAATTCAGAAATATAACATCCAGACCGGGACCGACTTGTACACAAAGTTGTCTGTCCCCAATGGGAATCGAAATCATGACCTCTGGCGCTCGAGTTCAATGACCAAGCCACCAACAAGGCGATCAAATATGACAAGTTTCAAAGCTAATTTCCGTGCATTTGTCGTGAAAAGTACTACGTACGTTACGATAGTGAGGATCAGTCACGTTTTTGTAAAGTATGCAGATGTTTGGCGATAAAACTAACCATAAATATTATCAAAAAATATTTAAACCTCATACCATGATGCAAAATAATTTTTCGTAGTCATAGTTTCACCTCAAAGTTTTTACCTTTATGATTGACACTAATTGGTGAAACTATGAGCTACGAAAAATAAATTTGTTTCATGCTATGAGGTGTCATCATCATCAGGTTATTTTTGTCTCCACTGCAGGAGCACAACCCTCTCTCATCTGCCGGAGACAGACGGAGGATTTGGCCTACACTCCCCGCGCTGGCCAGACGGGTTGGGGAGGCCTGATTGATGTTTTATAATGTATTCCCTGAGTCGCCTTGTACGACATCCCCGGGGAGAGTTGGAGTGGTCCTATACTACTCTACCGGAAACCACATGGCAAGTCTAGGTCTAGGTCTGATTAAATATGACGAAGACCGTGATTTCAGTGCAGTAGTTCCAAAAACGCGGGCGAGAAAGGTAGCGACCCGCCATGTGTGACGCCATCTGGCGCCATCGGTTCGCAGCACGGGACGAGCCGGAATTTAATAATTTAAAACATATTTTGTTTAGAACAACCATATCTATGTACTTACTAGATGGAGCGAACCGAACAATCGCTCTATTCCACGCAACTGCGGCTCCGGAGCCGCACCCTGTTTACATTCACTATGACACTTGTGCAGTTACTACGTTTACATACATTTCATTATTTACTAAATATTGACGGTATTTACCCGTAGCTTAAATATTTAGTAATAATTAAACGTTCTGCGTAGTAACTGCACAATTGTCAAAGTGAATGTGAACGGGGTGCTTGCGTGGAACAGAACGATTGTTTGGTTAGCTCCATCTAGTAAGTATATAGAGATGGCTAGCTCAGAAATTTATAGCGCATACGCCATACTAATTTATATGTTGTAATTTTTGTTAAATATAGAAAAAATCCAATATCTTCTTAAGTTCTTGATCCTCATTCCTGGATTCGCCGTGTGGTTCCGTTGCCGTGTGGTTCCGGTAGAGTAGAATAGGACCACTCCAACTCTCTCCCGTGGATGTCGTACAAGGCGACTAAGGGAATACATTATACGAGTAAAACATCAATCAGGTCCCCAACCCGTCTGGCCAGCGCGGGGAGTGTAGGCCGAATCCTCCGTCTGTCTCCGACAGATGAGAGAGGGTTGTGCTCCTGCAATGGAGACAAAAATAACCTGATGATGATTCCTGGATTCGTATCGTCAAGGCTCGACTTTTTAATTCCAAGAACTGCTTGCTTACTTTTTGTGCGCGGCAACAACCACTTTTTTTAAAATCCATAATCAAGTTTGTCTATGTAAACGCATGCCTCTATCCACCTAATTGATCTATGGCCTTGGTCCAGGGGCCTAATCCGGATAATATCTGTCTAACTAAAAAGCATTTTGTATGTTCAACAGGACACGTGACATTCTGATACGCGTTAAGTATCATAGACGCCTATTCTATTCTAAAATAGGCTACTGGACGCCGACTCCGTCCTCTTTCCTACTTGCTATGCCAATGGTTCCATGACGAACTCTATTTATTTTGATTACCATCTGTTAACACCATGGAATGCAATAAGTTACTGATTACTAATTAGCCATGCTTATCCTGTATATGTCAACTGACCAGCTAGAGAGTACAAAATGGCTTGTTAGTTTGCTGCTTACGGAGTAAAGCTGCTGGTCCCAGAGGGGTAGGCAGAGACGATGTATCGCCACTAAGCAGGTGTACTAAATAACTTGACTTTGACATTCTGTATTCTTACGCCTGCTGAGTACATGACCTGATTCGTACGTTGCGATGAGTAAATTTAGCATACGAGCTTCTATTTCTGACATCGTCTGACTTAATGTATCTTTTCACGCACGGTGATGCAGTAAAGGTACAATAAATGAATATTGAATGGCAATTGTTGTTCTTTTAAAACCAACTGGAAGCCACGTGTAGGGGAACTAAATTAACCAGAACTCTGATAAGCGTTTAGGGTCAACGATTTTGGAGTCTAATTACAAAAGCGCGTTTAGGTTCTAATTATCTTAGATGCCAAACGATAATCAGAATATGTAATGTGACTCGATAGAGAGTGCAAAAAGGCTTTGTGGTTCGACGGATCATATCCGAAATGCTTACGGAGGAGTAGGTCGCCAGATTAACTCCCTATCTCGGATTCCGTCATGACGTTTTCTATCACGGTTTGACAGCAGTCCATTGTTATAATATTAATACGGCGGCTGGCAGTAACTGGATTCCTGGCGCATCTTGGGAGAGGCCTATATCCAACAGTTGACTCTTTGTGGCTGATGACGATGATGACTCGATTCTATCGGCTTGATAGGCCGGGTCTTCCCCACTGCGACAAAAAGTGTTTAACTAAAAGTACCTTATTGTCAGCTTTCTGTCTCCAATTGTTATAAGCTTCAATCAGCGATTGTCCCTTCTGAGGCAGCACGAAGTCAACTGAAATTAGACGTCATAATTTTCATTGATAAGCAACTAATTTCTGTTTTCTTTTTTAATTAAGATTCACTGTATTGGCAGACTAGGGAAACATACAGAATCAGATAGTAATTCTAAGTATATAAATTAATGATGGACAGCCAGATGCACCGAAGATCTGAAGAAGGTGGCAGCTGCTGGATACGGATGGCGGAGAACCGGGTGTGGTGGCGTTCATCAGGGAAAGCCTATGGCAGCAGCAGACGTTTCATATGATGATGATGAAATTAACGATATATAAACCAAAACAGATTTCAATATATACTGAAAAACAACATTAATGAGGACTAACCAATAGACGACTCTTGTCACATAGATCCTATGTTTTGGGTTTCGATGTCAGTACTGCCAAGACGCTGTCATAAAATGATCATCATATCAGCCCTTAGCCGTCCACTGCTGTACATAGACCTTTCCCGATGAACGCCATCACACCCGGTCCTCCGCCCTCCGCATCCAGCCGCTTCCGCCCACCTGCTCATGGGGGAGTTTTACCCATACGTGCCCGACGTGTCGGCCATCGCAGTACTAGGCCTCACACCGGTGACGCTGCTGCCTTGCTGCTGGTACTTATCGTCGTTGGTCAACCAGCAGAATGCACCACGTGAGGTGAGGTTGGCATTTACAGCACAGGAATGTCTTAGCGTTCGCTTACACCTTACACACACTCCCACACATAGAAGCCTAGATGTCAAGAATGTACTCTTCTTGTTCTTTGATAGGGGTTACGGATGTACTGTACTTTCCCCCCAGGCTAAACAACCCTCCTCAGCTTCCTACTCTTTAAAGTGGGGTAGTAGGGTTATGCTCCTATAATCCACTTCTATTGTTGTGGGTTCTCCGTTTGTAAGAGATTAGATACTCACTGACAGTAGTGGTCCCCCCAGCCACAGCCGCCCTGGTCCCCTTGTAGAAATCGTCCGCAGACTTAGCCCCCATCATCTCCAGCTCGAAGTGCGTGTGGGGGTCGATGCCCCCAGGCATGACCAGCTTGCCGGTCGCGTCGATGGTCCGTGTTCCGCCAGGGATGATCAGGTTGCGGCCCAGTTGTCTGAAAAAAATGTTTTATAAGTAATTTCCCTAAGACACTCTAGACTTATGTTTGAAATATTTTTCTAAGCAAGTTAAACGAAAGATTTTGAAAGATCTGAGGGATAAGACGTAGCTGTATAAGCACAAAATATCATCAATTAGACCGTCCACTAAATTCTATAACTATAATTGATTATGTTTTAAAGATAAGATAAGAAGCCTCTTTATTACTGTTTTTTTAAATTATTGATTATGTTTTTCTATGTACCAAATGAAACTGAGTATTCACATGCCAATACATATGGCAGAATAATATGTTGAACTGTTACTTAAGACTACCTAATATTAAATATATTCATAACATACATAAGTACATACATAATGCTCACGCCTTGGTCCCAGAAGGGTAGGTAAAGACGATCTATCGCCACTTTTCGACCCATACCTAACCATTTTTAACCATATTCCAGTGAATAAATTAGGAATTTCCTTTCATATTCATAATAACCGGTCACTTAGTTTGTATGAAAAAATCAAATTGTCATACAAAATGACTTGTCGAGCGTTTCAATTTGTATGAAAATGTAGTATTTCAAAAAGTCGTCATACAAAAAATCTCTTACAAATATATACAATCTAAAAAAAAACTACTCTACTAAATGCAATAAGTTTTTGTGGGTGTTAATAAAAACACCCTTTCAAGATAAATCTTGTTTCCTTCGATTAAATCGTCAGAACCAATAATACAAACAGATTTCTCTAATCACTAAAGAACTCTATGTAGTTATTCAGCGGCCAAACGATAGCGCGATTTAATGTACAAGTAGCGCCATCTAGCGGCGTGAGCTGGAAACAAACTTAAATGTAAAAAAAGCACCTGCGCCATACATACATTTTGGTAAGGTTTTGACATTTTGTATGGGACTGCTGTTTTTTTATACTCCATTTTTTGAAATTACAATGGAGTAAAAAAAAACTATGACGCCCTCAATCACTTATGATAAGAATAGTGTTTGTATATTGCTAAATACAGAAAGGAAATTCACTTCCTGACAGTTTTAAAGACAAAACATTACAATAATTTAAAAAAAAAACGTATTTAATTTTTTATTGGATAAATGTTACTATAATGTAAATTAATTTATTAGTGATTGAGAAATGTTAATAAGACCGGCTCCCATAATTATAACTATAATAATCTTAAATAATTGCCAATATTTGATCATTTATATTTGTAGTTCAATCCTAAATGAATCCTCGATAAAAAATGACGTGTATAAATGTACCAAGTGTACTCATATGCAATAAATGATTTTGACTTTGACTTTGAAAAAAATAAAACATATATTTAGATATACAAAATAGATTATGTTTTGATTCTGTAACCCAATTGATGTTACCATAGTCTTTAATGTTGTTCTGTATGTCATTTTCTGTATGTGTTATTAATTTAATATTCACATTAAAAAACAACTTTGTAAGAAAGCCTATTATAAAATAAACGATTATTGCCGTGTGGTTGCCGGTAGAGTAGAATAGGACCACTCCAACTCTTCCCGTGGATGTCGTACAAAGCGACTAAGGGAATACATTATAAAATATCAATCAGGCCTCCCCAACCCGTCTGGCCAGCGCGGGGAGTGTAGGCCAAATCCTCCGTCTGTCTCCGGCAGATGAGAGAGGGTTGTGCTCCTGCAGTGGAGACAAAAATAACCTGATGATGCTGATGATTATTTGAATGACAAAGATGCCTGGTATTCATGTCGATCCAGCTTCGCACAATCTTTATTAATTTTATACAAACTTGATTTAAAAGATGTATTGCGTGAAGTTTGTTGCGCCGTTTCTTCTTCACAGCGCTAACACCTAGGAAGCGGTAGTCGATAAAAATAATGACGTGTATAAATGTACCAAGTGTACTCATATGCAATAAATGATTTTGACTTTTGACTAATATTTGCACGCTATTAATTGGAAAATATGTTGGAAACACTACCTCAACAATACATCAACTTTGGAATCATATTATATGCAAATAAAATTCATTTTATTTCAATAAACCGTGTTCTGGAGATCAGAGTGACACTGTGCCCTATACTATTCCTCGAGTAGAATTACACCGTTCCGGGAACGGGGAAGCACAAGGCTAATTACGTTACACGGCTGATTACACTTGGTACATTTATACACGTCTTTTTTATGGACTACCGCTCCCTAGGTGTTAGCAGTGTCAAGAAGAAACAGCGCAACAAACTCCCAGCCACACATCTTAAATATAAGAAATATCTAGTAAACTCATTAACGTAACCTCAATCTTTTTGTGCTAATATCAAAATTAAAAACTTTGTAACTTTGCTTTGCTACTCACCATTGCGTAGTGATTCAGTATTCTCTGCCATAGATGTGTATAAAGTAAGAGAGCTATTTCTGCCAACAAACTTTATTATACAGTTTGGCGGAGTTATTGTATGTATATTTTTTAAGAGATGAATAAATGATTTTATTACTATTATTCATTTATTCATATTTCTTAGGTTTACATTTTTTTTACAATATTATTATATAAAAAGAATATAAAGCATAAATATTATAAAAAAAAAACTTAAACCTAGAGAGCCGCTGGGCAGCGGGGCAAGGCCCAAGCTACCGGCGGTAGAGGCTACAGAGAGAGGAACCTCCGGACAATGCGCGCCGTGTCGAGGATCACTGCCTTCTGTATCTGGCCCTTGATCCAACCATCCAGCGAGAGCCTCTTGAGATGGTGGTCGAGGCTCTTCGCTATCAGGCCGTTCGCTGAAACGGCAATCGGGACGATGATCGTCGAGTCAACATCCCACATGGCGGTAACCTCGTGAGCCAAGTCAAGGTACTTGCTGACTTTGTCCTTCTCGGCCTTCACGAGGTTCTCGTCATGCGGGACGGTGATGTCGACGATCACCGCCCGGCGCTGGGACCGGTCGACCACCACGATATCAGGCTTATTGCAGACAATAGTCTTGTCCGTGATGATAGAGCGGTCCCAGTAGAGCAATGCACGACCATTCTCGAGAACTGGCGCCGGTGCGTACTGATAGTACGGCACCTCAGACTCGACAAGGCCGTACTGAAGGGCAAGTTGCTGGTGGATGATCCTGGCTACTAGGTTGTGCCTGTGCAAGTACTCGCCGTTAGCAAGATGCGAACAACCGGAGATGATATGCCTGAGTGACTCTCCGGGACGGCGGCATGCTCGACAAATGTCGACCGTACCGTCCTTCAGGATATATCTCCGATAGTTGTTCGTCATCATCACTTCGTCTGCAATTGCACAGGCAAAACCCTCGGTTTCCCCAAAGAAGTCCCCGAAGCGTAACCAGTTCACCGAGGCGAGTAGGTCCACATCGGGCCCCGTTAGGGCCCGATAGAACCTCCCGTGCAGCTCCTTGCCCCTCCATACTTCCTCACTATCCTCGGTGCTCAGCACCGTTGGTTTACGCCAGTTCTCGTTCGCCAAGGAGAGCGGAGTAAGGCCCCGGTCAACTGCCACGACATCGCGATGCATCCCGCACTGGTTGCTACGGAAATATTCCCTGAGATTGCACACTTCGCGGTTGTGGAGGTTCTTGGCATTCAAAAAGCCACGACCCCCCAACTTCCGCGGAATGTACAGTCTCATAACAGACGAGCGCGGGTGTAGCATGCGATGTGACGTGAGCATTTGACGGACCTTCCTATCCAGGGCATCCAGCTCAGCCTGAGTCCACCTCAGTATGCCAAAGGAGTATATCAGTAGAGGCATCACCCAACCGTTGAAGGCGCGCACCCTGTTGCCACCGGACAAAAGACTGTTAAGTACTTTTGTCAGACGACAGAAGAAGCGCTCCTTCACCGACTTCCTGATGTCCTCTACTGATACTCCCAACGACTCTGACATACCGAGGTACTTGTAGGTCTCGGCTTCGGAGAGAGATCTGAGGGTCATCGTGTCAGAAAGTTGTAAATTCGGAGCATTTACAACTTTCCCCCGCTGCACATGCAAGACCGCACACTTGTCTACACCGAATTCCATCCGAATGGCGCTACTAAATACGTGTGTGGTATTTAGTAGCTCCACCAAGTCCTGGCGCTTTGGTGCAAACAGCTTGAGGTCGTCCATGTACAGAAGGTGACTAATGACTTCACCCCCTCTACGGAGCCGATAGCCTAGACCTGAATCCTTCAGCAAGGTGCTGAGAGGATTCAGTGCCAGACAAAACCACAATGGACTCAGACTGTCACCCTGGAAGATGCCCCGCTCAATCCTTATAAAGTCATGCGGGCCAGGGGGGGTGTCGCCGCCACCTGGTTGACGAAGAGCTGTGGTCCACTGCCCCATGCATGTGCCTATAAAGGATCTCAGAGTTGCATAAATTTTATACAACTCTAAAATCCTTTCCAGCCATGAATGAGGTACCGAATCATAGGCCTTTTTATAGTCAATCCAAGCCGCAGAGAGAGCCCCCCTGTTCCGTCGGACTTGTTGGCTAATGGTCATGTCTATGAGAAGGAGCTCCTTAGTACCACGGGACCCAGCCCTACATCCATTCTGAGCGATGGCCAAGACATTGTTCGCAGCAATGTGCGCAGTAATTTTGGTGGTCAGAATGAATGTAAGGAGCTTGTAGATGGTAGGTAAGCACGTGATGGGTCTATAGTTCTTCGGATCCGTGGTACTACCGGACTTATGGAGCAGGAAGGTGACACTGGTGGTCATGAGACTGGGGAGAGTACCGAGCTCGAGGGCTTCTTGGAATTGTGTCGCCAAGCGGTTATGCGAGCATCGAATCCACTTAATCCAGAAGTTGTGCAACCCGTCCGGACCAGGACTTTTCCAGTTCTGGGCCGCACGGATTGCACAACTAACGTCTTCAGGGTCTATGGTAATAGACCCCATGGTTTCGATGGACTCGCACTCCCGCTCGACAGCCCGCATCCAATCACCCTCCGTGTGTTCAACGGGCACCGACCAGATGCCACGCCAGAAATCAATCACGGCGGTGGCATCAGGCAGTCGCCCGTCACTCACACGTAGATCGGTTCCCTCCCACTTCCGGTACACCTTCCTCTGATCGCTTTGGAAGAGGCGATTTTGCCAGTATCTATCCACACGCACTCTGTAGCGGCGAATACGGTTTGCCCATGCATAGACTTTCTGCTTCAGGTAGTCAATGCGTTCCGTGACACTGGCCATATACTCCGGGGGCCGGATACCGGTCCCGGCGAAGGCCTGTGTCACGAAACGCATGACTCGGGGACGGGTATTGCCCCGACTGAAGCAGACTAGCTTAGCAATGAGAGTCCTGAATGAGTCGATACGCCGCTCGATCCGCACTTGCCATGCAGGCGCGACCCCGGCGGGCCGCGGCGCTCGCCCAGTGTCCGGGAACTTGACACGAGCAACGTGGCACGCCGCGATCGCACCGCAGTACAGGATCGAGTGGGTATCAACTAAATCTTCGCTATCCCGCAGATACGCGGCTAGCAAAGCATTCAGGGCTCCCATTAGCGCTAGATTGCGTCTATGAGTGGGCAAACGGGGTAGTCGCGGCCTAGAGTCGGGTGCGAACCGATACTGGGAGATCGCGTCCTCCAACGTCCTTCTCAATTGCTCACCCACCTGGCTAGTTACACTCATACTCGCACAATCACCCTCGTCGACTTCGGGATCAACGCGTGCCGCCAGTGTCGACACCGCCGTGGGCATTGCAGCCACGGTCGGGGGCGACGGCGCGACATGAGGATCCCGCGTCGAGGAAGCAAAATAGACCGCCTCGTTGCCCTAGTGGTTCGTCATTGGACTCGTGGGTTCGTTTCCCACTGGGGACAGACAATTTTGTACAATGTGTACAAGTTGGTCCCGGTCTAGATGTTGTTATATTTGTGAACTGTCCTATCCTTGTATAATTTCCATAGCACAGGAGACAATCCTATTTTAAAGAATAGAATAGAATAGGTCATTTATTCCTAGCTACGACACACACATACATGAGAAATAAACAGAACAGAAATTAATAAATTACAATTTAAAAATAATCAAGGTACCTATGTGTCGTAGCAATAAAATAACGCTGACTCAGCATAATGCTGCAGCACGCTACGCGAACTCCAGCGCTGGTATTAGACAAGTGTATTGTATATGTATGTATATATGTCATATTTCATCTTTTACGGTAGTCACTTAGAAATTATTAAGTAGTTAATAATAACCATTGAAAAAACTTCCAACCACACTTGCATAGTTTCCAATTTGCCCCATTAACGCCAACAATAACCAATGAAATCACGTCGGGGTAACAATATAACCCGCTGAGTCATACGCGACTAGGGTTGCCACCATTATGTAAAAACAACAAAACAACAGCTTATCGACTGCTGGATCGTGCCTCTCCTATGATACTCTAATCAGCAAACTGGGCAGGCGGGTGTAATGTACAGATCATGCTGCTGCACATGACCTGGGGCCTATTCCGTAAGCATGTCGGATAATATCAGCCATTTTGTACTTTCTAACCGGCTTATCAGACTCTCTTACTTCTCTTATAATTCCAGACTTTCTTATATTTCATTCCAGATTAATAGTCCTATGAAAACCAACGCTATTTACGTCTCGGTAACATATACATGAAAGGGTCACCAGCAGCAAAAATAGGTTTGTATTACCAAGTAAACTTTGCGGTCTACTTAGGAACACCATCTATTGTGTATTTTGTTTTCGAGACGCAAATGCGTTTGTTTTCATAGGACTATTAATCTGGAATGAAATATAGGTACTTACATCTATGTTTGGTTGAAACTTTGCTGAAAGTAATTGCATGAGACAAATCAAGTTACCTGTCCTCCTGTAACTCTTAGTGTTTTTGTTTTTTAACAGATCATACCATGAAGCAAAATAATTTTTTGCACCTCATACGAGACCTATGAGGTGCGAACAATTGTTTTGCTTCATGGTATGATTTGTAGATACTTCTAACAAATACAAATACTTCTAATTGCAGTGCTGTGCAATAAAGTACCTTACATTTGTAGATCTAGGCGATCTTCTCGCTAAAAGTGATATCTTCCAGCCAACCTTTGGGTAGAGGATAAGAATAGCAGAGAAAGGTAGGTTGTGAGTTAAATAACGAAAGGAGTACAGATTATACCAGTAAGTAAGATGAATGTGAGTGAGGCTAATGAGGTGTGTCAGGATCGCGCAAAGTGGCGATACATCGTCTCTGCCTACCCATCTGGGACTAAGGCGTGAGCATTATGTATGTATTGATGTCCTTCCTTTCCTTTTACTCGGACAGAGGGCCCATTCCACATATCCCTACTGGTCTGTCCCTACAAGTAGGGAAGAACGGATTTTTTTCCACTCTTTTCTACTCCATTTATCTCCATTGTTCTAATAATTCAGGAAATCGGTATCATCGCATTGAAAATATATAAGTGTTTTGCTCGTGTTTTGTTTATTATAATTGTTATATTCTAAAAGCAGTTACCCACTGTCCGTAAATACCTACTAAATCCTGCAAAAGGCCTGCTTTGCCAACCCTAAATACGCGACGGGTTCCATTGATTTATTGTAGAGCCAAACGCGAACCAATTTAATTTATCCAATTGTTACCGTCTTGTTAACGGAACGCATTCGGGGTTAAAAATCTATTGACCCGGTAATATTTTAAGTGATGCGGGAAGTTTTAGTGTTATGTTCTTTTGTACCAGATTTTAATTAAAAAAAACTCTTATAGCAACACGGAGTGAATCGCCATACCAGGAATTTCCATCTGCCGAAGTCCAAAACCACGTGATCTATATTTCATGCACGGTATTAAGTTTATGTTTTGTTTTATTAGGGATACTTGCGACGAAAATATGGCACGGAAGTTTAATATGGATATTCCTTTTCACAGGATAGTAATAAATAAAAGTATACATAATAATATCAAATTAAGAAAAGATAATTTTCTTATATACTTATATTTCTTATATTTCTTAGATATTTCGTCCGCGTGGACAACTTAACATCACAAATTATTATGTATTTCCTACTTACTTGATATATTGGACAATTCACACAATATCTTTATAAATTGTAGCCTATGTGTTATTCTGATGTATAAGCTATATTATTGTAAAGTTTCATTAAAATCCATTCAGTAGTTTTTACGTGAAAGAGTATCAAACATCCATCTTCATCAACAAACATCATCATCAACTTGAGACGACCTCCGTGGCGGAACGGGTAGCTCTCGGCCTGCCACGCCGGAGGTTGCGGGTTCGAATCCCGCTAGGGGCAAATGTTCGTATGATGAATATGAATGTTTGTACCCAAGTCTTGGATGTTTATATATTTATTTAAGTATGTGTATCCGTTATCTAGTAACCATATCACAGGCTCTGCCTAGTTTGGGACTAGATAATTGGTGTGAATGTCTGAGATATTTATTTATTTATCTATACTTACAAACTTTCGTGTTTATAATATTATTATATATACTCGTATAATATATATAGTAGGATGTATTTTATTTTACTGGGGGAAGATGAAATATAGATTAACAATGAGCGATGTGGAATCTATAGTGTGGAGTCTATATTTATATTACTGCATGAGTTTATACATAACAACCAAATGATGAACAAACTTTTAAATAAACCTCTGAAAGTATCCCGGAATATTAATATTAAAATAAGGATCTCAACGCAAGTACATACATGACACTACCTAATTCCGATCCCTGTTATAACAAACTAGCCAGCCGCTTTGCTACTAGGTCTGTCCATGCTTTTCCAGAACCTAAAAAAAGTCAACGAAATGTGGCGTCGTACATAATGTGCGGGTTCCAATATCATCATCATTCTGAGCCCACTGCTGGACATAGGTCTCTCCCACCCAAGGTGCGCCATTGAACCAGAACCTCCGTTCAGAACGAACGCAGACCGTCGCTCTATCTACGCCAGGAGGCGTACCACACTACGCTTGCCCAGGTGCGGTCTCCAGAACCCGTTTACCCCAGTGGTAATCGGTCCTCCAACAGATGTGACAAGCCCACTGCCACTTCAACGTGATAACTTTTTGCGCTATGTCAAAGGCTTTAGTTCTCTGGCGAATCACCTGAATTCATGTCCCTTAGAGAAACTCTAAAAATAGCTTCCATCAATAATTTCTGTAACTTTAATTTGTCAGAAAAAAAATCCACAACTTCCATGTTTCCACCATTACTGGAAAATTTCATCGTACCGTCGTCGTCCCGTCCCGAGCGGAAGTTTGCGTCAGTAGACAAATAAAGTGTAACGCAAACTAAGCGAATTGCCATTGCCAGCCATCCTGCCATAATATGGCAGTGGCCAGTATTATGCAGGCGCGGATTTCGTAGGGGGGGGAGGGCATTTTTGTGTGATTTGACCTACCTTCCAGAAACACACTTGAACGATCTACTTAAGTAGTAATGACTAATAAGACCCATTCACACAGAGGCTCCGTATTTGCAGTACTGGTTTTTCCGGATCGGTGATGTTCACACAGCATATTCTGTCGGTTTCGTTCTCTGCCGATCAGTATACCACTGACTCAGACATATAGTGTACAGCAAAAATAACGGATCGTGTCATGTGTGAAGGCACCCAAACTTCTCCATACATGTTTAGGTACGGCTTCGTTTTTTTTTTCATTATGCCTGCATCCAATTTTAGATGACCAAACGGAATGACATATTTTGTCGGTTCGGTATTTTTTACTGGATTAATTGAATACTGTCGTGTGTGTGTGAACTCGCTCATACAATTACGTATGCCATCAACGCAAAAAACGTGTCCGATAAAACGGACCACTGTGTGAAGGGGCATTTATGAGTTAATATACATATATTTCATTCCAGATTAATAGTCCTATGAAAACAAACGCATTTGCGTCTCGAAAACAAAATACACAATAGATGGTGTTCCTAAGTGGACTGCAAAGTTTACATGGTAATACAAACCTGTTTTTGCTGCTGGTGACCCTTTCACGTATATGTTACCGAGACGTAAATAGCGTTGGTTTTCATAGGACTATGAATCTGGAATGAAATATACAGGTAATGAAGTCCTGATGATTTAGTTATACTCTAACACACCCCCCCCCCCCCCTCCCCCCTCACTGTATCCGCGCCTGATATGGTGACGCGGATGCCGGCTCGTTGCCGCATTAGCGACTTCCGGAGCGCGCCACGCATTCGAATGTGCCCAACGGAACGCGTTCTCGATTCGGATTGTTTGGATTTCAAACTGTTCTCTTATTGCAACCATATAACTGCGTATGTTAGCAGTGGTTTTTAAATTGAATTATGTACTAATACAATACACAACTGCACTAAAAAAAGAAAACAAATTTATCATCAGCCGAAATACATCCACTGCTGAACATAAGTCTTTCCAATAGAATGCCACTTTTGGTGGTCTGTCCATTGGGAGATACGCCATAGTTGTGGGTGGCAAAAAAAAAACAATTTAGTACGAATAATTTGAATCAAATGACACTTTTTGTTACTGAGATACTACAAATAAACACCTTATTTCCTTCGGGCTGAGATACATTCCATTTTAGAATCACTAAATTTAATTTTTATCAGCCGCATCAGCCTGGAAATTCAAAGGGTAACGCCGCGAGCATCCTCGGCACTGTTAGAAACTCTGCAGAGCTGGAGGAGATATTCTATCTGTAGGGCGGGGCCCCATCTCCTTTTTTAATACTATATTTTATACCTGGAACGAAAATAATAGTTTACTAACAAACCTTTTGACAGTTAGCAATATTTCCAAGATCAATTACACAACCAACGTATTTACTTCACTAATATTCCATATTAATTAAACTGATTATAGTTTTCTGAGTAGGTATTCGTAATGCTATTTGTTGGTAAATATTATTTTCGTTCATGAAACGGAATACAGTTTATAACAATTTGTATTTTTTCTATCATCTCTGTTTTATCTTAATAAAGTTACCATTAAATAGTATAAGAATATTAAAATAAAAAAATAAAACAAAACGATAAAATGTAGTTTTCAAAATCATGAATCAGCAATGCGAGTAGCATCCGTATTGTGGGCCTTCCACTATTGTTATCTATAAAAACCGCTTCAAAAGTTTCGGTTCAAAACCCATTTTTTTCTGGAAATATAAATTTCATAGCAACAGATCAGAATTTGTTACCTGCCGATATAGATGAGATAAATCTTTTTTACTTCTGCTAACTTCATTTCGTACCCCATTAGTTGCAAGTTTATGGCACAAAACATATAATTAAGTAGTTATTTTATAAATGTTAACATAAAAAGAGAGTTTGAGGGGGCGTTTATTTTTTCACACTTTCATTATGAAATCAGAAACCAAGTTTTGGTCCTCTTGTAATTTAAACTTAAAAGAATATGGACGTCTGTCGCCATCGTCAGGTGGTTCCCTTTGTCGAAATGCAAGACCACCTGGTCATGCGCAGTATCGATGTGTACAACCACATTTCGAATTAAGTGACCAGGAACCTATACAATGATGATAAAGTTAAAATTAGTTTGTTTCGTAGCTACAGCGAACAAATGTCCATGTGTGCACTGACTATAGCCAAAGAATAAGTAACCTGAAGGGTCAGATATACAGGGTTACAGGAAAAGTCGTGCTAGATCCCTTAAGGGTGTGGAGCACCCATCATTTCTGACTTATTTCACTATGAAACACCCTACCCTAAACTTAACCCTTTTCGAGATATTCGACTTTTAATTTTTTTATTGAAAATTGCTGATTTTTAGGCTACTACATTTATTTTTGTTTATTTTGTGTATCTTATTATTATTATTATTGCATTTTTACATGTGTAGTAAGATGCTTTAGGACGTCAATCATTAAAATAGTGCACAAGTTATTTGAATAGACCGTAGTAGACAAGTGAAAGAAAAGAAATAAAAAACATATTAGAAAGTTTATTTTTCTCTAAGGGATATCTAAAAAAAATATTATGGTAATTGTTCGGCAGATGTTTTTTAAAATATCTACGGTTCATCAGCTATCTAACGAGGTATAATAATGTAGAGTTTTATTCAAATGCATTCAAAAAAATTTAGTTTCATAGGCGACAGTGGAGAAGAAAATGTATACTTAGCCCTAAAAAGTAAAATAAAACAATAGGTAAGCATGAAATGCCATTTATTAAAGGTTTTCTCACAACTTTTTCTTTTTCTACAGTTCATGTTCAACATGGCCGCCTCTATTTCTAATACATTGTCGCATCCTTCTACGGAGACCGGTCTTCACTACGCCAGTGGTCAATGTGGTCCTCATTTTATTTGCTGCATCCACAATCCTTTCTCTTAAGTCTTCCACAGACGAAACTGGATTCGGCTCGCTGTACACGAGACTTTTCATGCAGCCCCACACATGAAAATCCATGGGGGTTAGGTCCGGACTTCTTGCTGGCCATGGCAATGGCCCACCTCGTCCAATCCATTTGTTTGGATAATTTGTGTCCAGCCAGTCTCTGACACTTCTCCTGAAATGGGCAGGGCAGCCATCGTGTTGGAACCACATGTCCCTGATCAGGTTGAGTGGCAGATCATCCAGCAAATCACTCAAGTCTGCTCTCAGGAAATTTTCGTAGCTTTCCCCGTTTAGATTATCCGGGAGAAAGTAAGGTCCAATCAAATGATTGGAGATAATGCCCATCCACACATTCACGCTGAATCTTCGTTGGGACCCCTTCACTCTTTTCTTATTGGGATTCCTTAGTTCTTTTAGGGCCCAGTAATGGGCGTTGTGATAGTTAGTTATGCCATCTTTATCAAATTTGGACTCATCCGTCCACAAGATATTTCTTAAAAAATCTGGGTCTTCTACATCAGCATTTAGCATAAATCTGCAAAAGTCCAATCTTCTCGCGGGGTCCCCTTCTTCAATAACGTGTACTGGCGTGTAATGGTACGGGTATAGGCCAGCAGTATGCACTGTAAACCACACTCTCCATTGCGAAAGCCCCAGATCACGGGCAACAATATTAGTGGAAGTAGTCGGATCCGCTCGAAAGCGTTGCACTATCTCATTGTCCTGTTCTTCGTCGTCAATTCGTGGTCTTCCCATGTCTGTACTTCGTCTCAAAACAGAGCCAGTTTCTCGAAGTCTTCGATAAACTCTGTCAAAAACGGCCACATCCGGCACTCGACGACCGGGGTAGCGAGTTATGTATTCGTTGCGAGCTTGCGCAGACACACAATCGCTTCGATCGCAAACGAAATGTAATACAAACCCTAGATTGTTACACCTCGTTAGATAGCTGATGAAACGTAAATATTTTAAAAAACATCTGCCGAACAATTACCATAACATTTTTTTTAGATATCCCTTAGAGAAAAATAAACTTTCTAATATGTTTTTTATTTCTTTTCTTTCACTTGTCTACTACAGTCTATTCAATTAACTTGTGCACTATTTTAATGATTGACGTCCTAAAGCATCTTACTACACATGTAAAAATGCAATAATAATAATAATAAGATACACAAAATAAACAAAAATAAATGTAGTAGCCTAAAAATCAGCAATTTTCAATAAAAAAATTAAAAGTCTAATATCTCGAAAAGGGTTAAGTTTAGGGTAGGGTGTTTCATAGTGAAATAAGTCAGAAATGATGGGTGCTCCACACCCTTAAGGGATCTAGCACGACTTTTCCTGTAACCCTGTATGTAGTTATATCGTCAGCCCCGTAGCCTAGTCGGCAGTACACCTGCCTGCGAAGCTCGGGGTTGCGGGTTCGAATCCCGCCCAGGGCAAACATTCGTCTGAGCACTTGTGTTTGCCTTGTTACTGGATGTTATTTATATATTATATTACATATGTACATCAGCTGTCTGATACCCATATTACAGGCTCTGCCTAGTTTGGGATAAGGTGGCCGTGTGTGAAATGTCCCTACATTTTTTTTTATATCCCTAGCATAAGCATTATAAAAATATCAAAAAGTATTGTACTCTAATTGTGCATAATAAATGTTTTTCTTTTTTTTTGCTTCTAGTCTATCTGCATTTTGCAATACTATACTATTTATAAAAAAATGATGTAGGTGTATATTTCCGCAAAACGTCACTGACCGTCGCCATCTCAACGCAATGCAATGTTTTCATATAACGCAACATGCGCATGCGCAATACTTACAAACACCGAACATGGCGAGAATCGTGTGACGTAATCACACACGCATAATAAATATTATACCTACATCTATGTAACATCATATTCTATGGTTGTCTCATTTTGGTGCCGTGCCGTGGTGGTTTAATGAAGTTGACAGAAGAATCCAGTTGAGGTGGGCAGCATTTAGAAAACTGCGCCAAGTCTTCACGTCGCCTATTCTACAATGTTTAAAAACAAAATTATTCAATCAGTGCGTCCTGCCTGTGAAGCGCTACGGCGCAGAAATGTGGACACTGAAGGAGGGCCTGATCCACAAGTTTTAAGTCGCTCGGCCAGCTATGGAGAGGGCTATGCTCGGGGTTTCTTAGAAGGATATAATTCGTAATGAGGAGATTAGACGAAAAATTAAGGTAGCCGAAAGGATTAGCAAGCTGAAGTAGCAGTAGTGATCGGGCCGCAGCCGAACTCTAGAGTGGAGACTGCGGATTGGCACGCGCAGGGTGGGACGCCCTGCTGACGACCTGAAAAAGGCGGTGGAAGCGGCTGGATGCGAACGGCGAAGGACTGGGTATGGTGGCATTCATTGGGTACGGCCTATGACCAGCAGTGGACGGCTAAAGGCTAATATGATGATGATGTAATACTAAAGTCTTTTCTGTCATAAGACGCAAGAGAGTGGCATCTCTGATGCAAAGGATACGTGACAGTGGCAACGACATTCTAAAGGATCCTAAAGGCTAAAGTCGCTTCCACCACCTTCTCGGACCTAACCACCTTCTGTGCGTGCGTGCCAATAATACGCAGCGTCCACTCCAGAGTTCGGCTGCCCCAAAGAACCGACGTTCTGCGACAGATGTGGCCCGATCACTATTGCCACTTCAGCTTGCTAATCATTTCGGCTACCTTCGTTTTTCTGCAAAATTTGACAGCTCTATTCTAAATGAATGGATAGGCATAGTCACTGGAGTAGTTGTCTGTAAATATTATTAAAAAAATACTAACATAGTAATCTAATAAGTTTTAACAAAGCTGGATTTTGTTATCTGAATAAAGTTATTATTTAGGCAACATGCACGGGTGAACACGAAATGTGGATGTAAGTTTACACCTCTACTGTGACAGACTGACAGTGTACTGTCTAAATTAAATTAGGGTAATGATAGCGCACGGAATGGGCGCGGTAAATGGGTGGACTTTCATTTATGAAATGAGTTCATATGACTTGTTTTGTGTTCATACGGATACTGGAATGTTTCAATCTAAGTAAACATACACTTTTACAGCCAACGATCTCTATTACTTACTAGATGGAGCGAACCAAACAATTGCTCTGTTCCACGCAACTGCGGCTCCGGGAGCCGTAACTCGTTCAGATTCACTTTGACACTTGTGCAGTTACTACGCAGAATATTTAACTCATCATAAGGTTATTTTTGTCTCCACTCAACGCACAACCCTCTCTCATCTGCCGGAGACAGACGGAGGATTTGGCCTACACTCCCCGCGCTGGCCAGACGGGTTGGGGAGGCCTGATTGATGTTTTATAATGTATTCCCTTAGTCGCCTTGTACGACATCCACGGGAAGAGATGGAGTGGTTCTATTCTACTCTACCGGAAACCACACGGCATTACTATTACTAAATATTTACGCTACGGGTAAATATCGTCAATATTTAGTAAATAATTAAATGTTCTGCGTAGAAACTGCACAAGTGATATGTTAAATTTTAATGGATGGGGTGGGAATTTTACGTGACAGTAGGTATAAAAGGTCATTAATTTCCAATCACTGGCTACAGTTAAGTGTCAGGTGCTTTTTAATGGTCACTCAACATCTGCAAACACTATTTATAAACGATGCAATATATAATGAAATACCCACTCTTGCGCAGGATGACTGCATCATAGCATCATCTTCGATTATGACATTTATTGTAGATATGTTAACCAAACAAAACCAAAGTGTTTCTTCATAGCATGTTGTAGTAATCATTAGCGAACTGACAACCTCCACTGCTGGGCGTGGGCTTTTCTATTGATTATCGCTGTCTAGTCACCGGTTGTGGAGTTTATTGTCTAGATAGCAAGTGGTATGTCGTCAAGGGGAAATCAGGGGTTTTTTATATTGTAACAGATTCTTACATCAAGTTAGGTGCACTGGAGCAAATATAAATCATCATCATCAGCCTGCAAGAGTCTACTGCTGGACATAGCCCTCTCTCAAGGCGCGCTACTGAACCCGATCCTCGGTTCTACTCATCCTGTCACTGCCAGCCGCCTTACGCAGATCGTCGCTCTATCTAGCAGGGATGTGACAAGCGGTCTCCACTCGAGAACTCGTTTACCCCGCAGATGTTGAATAAATTTCCGGCGGTCATTCGAGGTAATACTTCTGAATATTTTTTAAAACTAAAAGTTTCGGTATTTAGTTATTAATGTAGTTTATTATGCGCTTATTTTGCCCCCTTGCTCTCACTGCCGTGTATCATACCCAGTAAGGTTGCTGCCAGAGATCTCTATCAGCGATAGAGACGGACGGATGAAGAAAATCATTAATTACGTCACAAAATGTGAGTCTGAATGATTTTCTCCATTCATTCGAGATATAGATACGAGGATACATCACTCTGGCCCATATTTACAACTATGTTTTTCGGGATAAAAACTATCCTATTTCTAGTCAAAAGTCAAATTCAAAATCATTTAATGCATATGAGTACACTTGGTACATTTATACACGTAATTTTTTTTATCGACTACTATACTATACCAGGATCTAACCTATATGTGTGCCAAGTTTCATCCCGATCCGTTCAATGGTTGAAGCGTGAACGGAGAGTAACAAACATCCAAATATCCAAACATTCGCATTTATAATATTAGTGGGATGGCCGGCCACAGTGTTTCGTTTTCGTTCGCCACAGTGTTATTGTCGGCCCCTGTAGCCTAATCGGTAGTACACCTGCCTGCGAAGCTCGGGGTCGGAGGTTCGAACCCGCCCAGGGCAAACATTCGTGTGATGAGCACTTGTGTTTGCCTTGTGACTGGATGTTATTTATATATTATATTATGTATGTATATCAGCTGTCTGTTACCCATATTACAGGCTCTGCCTAGTTTGGGATCAGGTGGCCGTGTGTGAAATGTCCCAACATATTTATTTATTTAGTGCACTTAGTAAGACTACAAACATATCAAAAAAGGGTTAAATGTTCATAAAAGAGTAGAACTTTATTAAAAACGCGCGTGTAACAAATTATTTCAATACCTTCTACAAATTGTTAAGCAATAAAACAGAAAAATACAGTCCAATTATTAGATTCGCCGATAAAAAGCAAGACGATGACTGTGCGTGTACACTTTGGCTCAAAATAAGTATAAAGTACCGAAATGACGTAAGGCCTTAGTACTAAACAGAACTGTCACGCGATAAAGTCACGACATTGGACAATTTTGCCAATAAATGCTGACATACTTCAAAAACTTAAAGATGTATAACTAAGCGTGGCCGAAATTGTATTGAGGAAGTTATTTATAGCTATACAGACTCCGTGAAAACAGAGACACGATATAGTTCTTCCTCTATCATTTTTAAAATCATTACAGTTTATTGGGAAAGGCTATGTCCAGCAGTGGACAGTAGACACATGTTGCAGAAACGATGAACTAATTTAAAAAAAAAAATTTTTGCTGGATTTTTTTTTTCAGCTTTTAACAAAATTTTAAATTTTGTACATATTTTCAAACATTTGAAACCAGTAATTTTTGAATTATTCGGCGGACAGACAGAGAAAAAGTTTTATAAGGTATTCGTTTTGCCGGAACCCTAGAAAAACTACGTTATTGGCAACCCTGGATTGCTGTTCGCGGGCACTCACAGACAATGAAGACGTCACTAATTGGAGCGGGCAGGTGCTTGACCCGACACTATTGTGTAACCGAGAACGTACTCACGCACTCCCCCGCGCGCGGAGAAAACTGCAAATGAGAACGCATGGGAACTTTTTTCTTCATTGTTCAGCAAGTCACTACGGCCAGCAATTAAAATTGTAGCTTTCTATTTTATTTTTTACTTAATATTCACAGCGTAATAACAATAATATACGCAAAGGAAACAAAAGCAATTCCATTGTAAACAAGTAACATTGACATAAAAAAAAACAAGACTAGATTGTCTGTAGCATTTTTAGTCTGAAGTCTGTAGGTTTGTGGTATAATACATATGCCTAACCTAAATAAAACATTACTCGTTATTACCAGCTTAGCTATTTGATTTTCTGTGAAAAATGTCTCTTACACAGTTTTTTTTTAATTTATTTAGTAAAAAATATTTTCCGTAAATATTTTGTAAGTTTATGGGAACAGGTTTTTAATTTAATTTAATTTTTAATTCAGATGTTCATCCATAATGTGTTAGTAAGTCTTAAGATATGTTAGTAAGTAAATGAAAATTATTAGAAAAGAAAATTAAAAACATTTGCAACCATTTAAACTTTACATTTGTTGTGGACAAGGTGGACAGCTTCCCAGTGCCTGTGCATTGGGCTGTCCAACCTGTCGCGCAGCACGCTGAGGAGGCTGTTGGGGCTGTCACGAACCCGACGCACCAGGGAAGCGACTCGTTTGCGTATGATGGCGTAGAAATCATCCACGCGTGCTTCAGCGAACATCCCTGATGCACCGCAGTATCGTGGCAACCCCAGCAGCATCCTGAGCCCATTATTGTATTGGACTCGCAGGGTATTGTAAGTCCCCTGCGTATAGCCGACCCACAGGCTGCACGTGTAAAATGACTGGCAGTACGCCTTGAATAAGGTCATTTTAACTTCTCTAGAACATCGTGCAAACCTGCGGGCCAACGTATTGCATCGGACCGACAACGCCCTGCGCTCCCTATCTATATCCATGTCATCCTTTAAGTCTTCAGTGACATAGTGACCCAAGTATTTGAAGTGGGTCACTCTGGGTAGGGCGACACCATTCAGTGTCACCGGCGGGACGAAAGATGGACTCTTGCGCCCCGCCCGAAACACCAATAGCTCGCTCTTTTTCACATTATACAGGGTTACAGGAAAAGTCGTGCTAGATCCCTTAAGGGTGTGGAGCACCCATCATTTCTGACTTATTTCACTATGAAACACCCTACCCTAAACTTAACCCTTTTCGAGATATTCGACTTTTAATTTTTTTATTGAAAATTGCTGATTTTTAGGCTACTACATTTATTTTTGTTTATTTTGTGTATCTTATTATTATTATTATTGAATTTTTACATGTGTAGTAAGATGCTTTAGGACGTCAATCATTAAAATAGTGCACAAGTTAATTGAATAGACTGTAGTAGACAAGTGAAAGAAAAGAAATAAAAAACATATTAGAAAGTTTATTTTTCTCTAAGGGATATCTAAAAAAAATGTTATGGTAATTGTTCGGCAGATGTTTTTTAAAATATTTACGTTTCATCAGCTATCTAACGAGGTGTAACAATCTAGGGTTTGTATTACATTTCGTGGAAAAAAAGTAGTTGGGACGCTCCAGGTAGCAGTTCTAACGGTCCCACGCCTATTGTCCTTCAAGTTAAGACGCTTACACTTAGACGTTGACAGAGTTTATCGAAGACTTCGAGAAACTGGCTCTGTTTTGAGACGTACAGACATGGGAAGACCACGAATTGACGACGAAGAACAGGACAATGAGATAGTGCAACGCTTTCGAGCGGATCCGACTACTTCCACTAATATTGTTGCCCGTGATCTGGGGCTTTCGCAATGGAGAGTGTGGTTTACAGTGCATACTGCTGGCCTATACCCGTACCATTACACGCCAGTACACGTTATTGAAGAAGGGGACCCCGCGAGAAGATTGGACTTTTGCAGATTTATGCTAAATGCTGATGTAGAAGACCCAGATTTTTTAAGAAATATCTTGTGGACGGATGAGTCTAAATTTGATAAAGATGGCATAACTAACTATCACAACGCCCATTACTGGGCCCTAAAAGAACTAAGGAATCCCAATAAAAAAAGAGTGAAGGGGTCCCAACGAAGATTCAGCGTGAATGTGTGGATGGGCATTATCTCCAATCATTTGATTGGACCTTACTTTCTCCCGGATAATCTAAACGGGGAAAGCTACGAAAATTTCCTGAGAGCACACTTGAGTGATTTGCTGGATGATCTGCCACTCAACCTGATCAGGGACATGTGGTTCCAACACGATGGCTGCCCTGCCCATTTCAGGAGAAGTGTCAGAGACTGGCTGGACACAAATTATCCAAACAAATGGATTGGACGAGGTGGGCCATTGCCATGGCCAGCAAGAAGTCCGGACCTAACCCCCATGGATTTTCATGTGTGGGGCTGCATGAAAAGTCTCGTGTACAGCGAGCCGAATCCAGTTTCGTCTGTGGAAGACTTAAGAGAAAGGATTGTGGATGCAGCAAATAAAATGAGGACCACATTGACCACTGGCGTAGTGAAGACCGGTCTCCGTAGAAGGATGCGACAATGTATTAGAAATAGAGGCGGCCATGTTGAACATGAACTGTAGAAAAAGAAAAAGTTGTGAGAAAACGTTTAATAAATGGCATTTCATGCTTACCTATTGTTTTATTTTACTTTTTAGGGCTAAGTATACATTTTCTTCTCCACTGTCGCCTATGAAACTAAATTTTTTTTAATGCATTTGAATAAAACCCTACATTATTATACCTCGTTAGATAGCTGATGAACCGTAGATATTTTAAAAAACATCTGCCGAACAATTACCATAATATTTTTTTTAGATATCCCTTAGAGAAAAATAAACTTTCTAATATGTTTTTTATTTCTTTTCTTTCACTTGTCTACTACGGTCTATTCAAATAACTTGTGCACTATTTTAATGATTGACGTCCTAAAGCATCTTACTACACATGTAAAAATGCAATAATAATAATAATAAGATACACAAAATAAACAAAAATAAATGTAGTAGCCTAAAAATCAGCAATTTTCAATAAAAAAATTAAAAGTCGAATATCTCGAAAAGGGTTAAGTTTAGGGTAGGGTGTTTCATAGTGAAATAAGTCAGAAATGATGGGTGCTCCACACCCTTAAGGGATCTAGCACGACTTTTCCTGTAACCCTGTATATGAGTCCGTGTGACTCTGCATATCCTTCACAAATCCGTAACAGTTCTCTTAAAGCACAGATCGAGGGGCTCAGCAACACCATATCGTAAGCATAGCTGATATTGTTAATTATGTTACCATCAATCGAGCATCCAATTTTGGTGTTGCTGAGCTTGTCGATCAGCGCCTTGACATATATGTTAAATAATGTGGGCGACGTTAACCCCCCCTGCCTTACCCCACACTGCAGTTTATAGGCGTCGGATAGCGAGGCGGCCCATCTTACTTGATTGCATTGGTTGCAATACCAGTACTTAAATATGTCAATCAGCTCGACTGGCAGTCCTGTAGATCTTAACACTGGCCATAGTTTTTCGTATAAGACTAGATCAAACGCTTTAGAAAGATCTAAAAAGGCAGAGTAAACCGGAGTGTCCCTATCTGTGTAGTACTTAACAGTTTGCTTGAGCGTTAGTATAGCGCTCTCTGTTGATACACCCGTTCGAAACCCAAATTGAGCGTCGTTCAGTTTTAAGCCTCTACAGAGGTGACGCTCAAGCAAACCGTCAAGCACTTTGGCGATTATGGTCGCCAAGGAGATTTTTTGCACAAGCAATCTTTATTTATTCAAAGGGTCTTTATGTTCTTTATACTATAAAATATTGTCTATTAAACCATTTTAAACATGCCTCAAAAATAATAGTACTACTTGTTCTTGCCAGAAGATACATTGTATATGATCAAATGTTATTTGTTTTTACACGAAACAGTTACATTAGCAACTCAAAGAAGAAAATATTTGTTTCCTTTTCATTTCAGGAAAATATTAATTTCATTCACTTAATTCATTTACTTTCATATCAGAATTTTTTTCTTATTTCAAGAATACATAGTTTGATTGGTGTACGTGACGCGAGTGACATTAGAAAACTTTCGTAATAGTAGACAAATATAATAGACAAATGTGTCTATTAACTTTGAAACATACAGACAAACTTTATCGTTGTTTGTAAACTTGTTTGAAATATACAAACAAACATACAAAACACAAACTTTGTCGTACCATCAGGCGGAGTGGGCGACCTAGGCTGGGCGACCTAGGCTGCGCGTGCCAGTCCACGGTCTCCTCTCTGGAACTCGTCTACTCAGACGGCCGTCAGTTATGCGGCAGATCTAGCCTGCCCACTGCGACTTCAGTTTACTAATAATTTCGGCCATGTCGGTGACCATTCTTGGATCCCCTTCTTGCTCATAATATCATTCAAAGAAATCCCTAGGACAACTATACTAGGAACTTTCTATGGAAACTTGTGGGATCAGCCCCACACTCAATTACCACATTAGAATGTATTTTCTTTCTTGAACTTGCCACTTTCATAGAATTTCTACAACAATCGACCACATCACTCACCCACATGCCTGTCAAGTATATGGTTTATTTACCGACCCAGCGAAGCGGGGCGCAAACAGTTACTTGGTCCGTACCTACCTGTGACTAACATGTAATGTACTCAGTTTAAGCACCACTTACGTAGGCATAGTAGGGTTGTCAGTAGACATAGACAAAAAAAATTCCATCCCGTTTTTGAAATCTTTACCACGGATAAGAAACTATTTTTTTGCTATTTTAAATTTTGGGCTAGATGCGAGTAACTTAGTTTTTATGAGTGAGTCAAATTTGGAGTCAACAGCGCGTGTAGTTGCTAAGAAAAACAGGTGTTACGTATATATGGATGAAAATATTATACCAAATGGAAAAACAATGATGGAAGAAAACAGATGACTAATCGTGACTTCAAAAATATTTTGAGCAATGGAAAATCAAGGTATATACTTTAAAATGTTGTGACAAAAAGAAACTGTGACCTATCGTCGCTAACCCGCTCACCGTAAGGGCACATAATACTAGGGGTTCATTTTGGCTGGCAACCCTAAAAATAAGTTTGTGTTGGGCTTGTCTTAGAAATGATACACTAACATACTAAATACAGCGCAAGTTTAATTTCTTTAAATTATTTTTAAAATCTTGAAACTTCGCCAAGGAACTACCTATTTGAGCAAGAAAATAGTATATTTAAAAAAAAATATTTATATACAAGTATATACTCGTATATATTACAGACACATACACAATCTAATCCTAAACTAGGATCATCCATTGTAGATTAGGTGAGAATTAGGCAAGGGCAGAACAATTCATAAACATAAGCCCAGACCAGAGCCATGGTAGCCTAGTTGGTTGTGCACTCGCCTCACGTTTATAAGGTCGTGGTTCAAACCCCGCCCGTACCAATAAGTTTTCCATACTTAAGTACGGTTTATTTATAATACCATATAGCTTTTCGGTGAAGGAAAACGTCGTAAGGAAGTCTGTATATGCGAAATAAGAAATTTTAAGGCGTATGTGAAGTCCACCAAAGTCCGCCTCGGTGGTGGACAGGGGTTTGGCACAAAAGATCCTGAAGGATCGAAGTGTCGCCAGGTTAAGACCTAAGGATAAGAAGAAGAAACCCAGACCAGGTTACTAAAACAAACTAAATTGTACAAATTGTTCAAGAAGCCGCGACCTCTCTGACGCTTGAGTCCAACGAGGCAATATCAGTAGGTACTCAACATTTAGTATTCCGGTCTCAACAGATACTTTATTACATAGTGCAGGGCTTGTCTATTATTAGTTTATTACTTGTAGATATTACTACTTATTACTCTCAACATCATTTATAGATATTTATGTTCGTTTCGTAACGTACCTATTATAATACTGTTCCTTTAATTTATATTGTTTGCTAATTATATCGATTCATAAATAATTTAGCTTACTTTATGGTTTACATTAGTTCTGCACACAACAGACGACCTGAAGGCCAGAGGCGAACGGCGGGCGGAGGACCGGGTGTGGTGGCGTTCATTTGGGAAGGCCTGTATCCAGCAGTGGACTTCTAAGAGCTGATATGATGATGGTCCAACAGTGGACTTATTTTAAACTGGTGCCCTACTTTCGTAGTATCAGTACCCTACACGTGGCCTCATTTATTTATTATGCCATACGATAAATAAATATAGTAAGATATAAATTAATATTTTACGGTTATGATTAAACCGCACCGTTAGTTGGTTTGGTGGTTTAAGGCCGCACACGTATCAGCAGCACAGCATCGGATCAGCATCGTTTCGCCTTATCGGTTCTCCGTTGCTTGTATTGGAGAGGCATTATCACTGCTCGGTAGCTCCGAATTGGCAGCTCGGTTATATGGCATTTATGTACATACATACATCATATATTTTGTAGGGAAGGCCACGCGCAGGGTGGGACTGCCCGTCGCCAGGTGGACCGACCACTTGAAAAAGGTTGGAGGTAGCGGCTGGATGCGGAGGACCAGGTGTGGTAGCGTTCAGTGGGAAAGTCAGCAGTGGCATGATGATGATGACGGATGGCCAAACGGGGAGCTAGCGCTAGACGCAATCGCGGGAACCACACACGTTCCGCGCGCAGACCCGCGGCATCTGCGAGTTGATTCTCTAGCTTGTCTCGAGTCGAGGGTGACGTTTTGGTGTCGATTGGTGTACGTTGCAGTATGAAGTATTTTAGAAAGAATTCTAAGGGTCTCGTTCTGAGGCTATCTTATCTTAACCTTTAGGCATCTAGTCTCAAACGCTTGAGGTTTTGAATTCGATTGCCATTCGGGACAGACACAGTCCAACTAGTACACTGGCGAAATATACAACCATAAGCTGTAAAAATGTCCATAGTGCGGCTATGGAGCTATTAAGCTGTAAAAAGGCTGTATATTTCGCCAGTATGCCAGTTGGGAGTTTTGTGCAATTTGCTACAAGTTGATATATATATTCGTGAATTATTCTTGATTGATAAATAACACAGTAAAGGGAATACTATTTCTCAATGGAGAATTGGCAAATGAAATCGTCATGGAACGCAACTTTGGTTTCGTAAATTTGTTGTTGACGAAACATCTGGTGCAACCTCAGTAAGCAAAACAGTTCAAGCGACAAAGTTTTCCGATTAAAAGCAATTTTTTTGGCTTCTCAAACAATATTGTGCTATGTGCCCTATGTACTATAACTTGGAATAGGTATGCAAGAGCTGGGCGGTGTTGAACGAAAATCTGAATTAATGTGCAGCAATTTAATAAATCTAACTACAGTTAGTATTATTATTATTAGTGATTAAATTAAGTGTACATTTTATTTAATTGCATGAAAAAATTCGAGCTGGAAAATCAAAGTTATTATTATAATAAATTGCAGCTATAAAAAAAAGGTTTGTAGGGTGAAACACCAAGTACAATACGTATAATTAAGCATATAAGTAGATTAATTATTAAAACAGATTGCACAAGTTTCACTAATTCTGCCATCCAGCCAAACCATAAACGCAGTAAGTCAAAATCTAAAAGTGACGTACTCGTAAGTTCCAAACAAAACTGCATTTGCGTGCTAGGACGGCTTCACGCACTGCGTTTTTTTATTCCTGATGGGTTTACGCTTGACCTAATCACACCTGATGGTAAGTGACGATGAGGCCTAAGGTGGAGCGAGCTTACCCAGTAGATGCCTATTCACTCTTCCTTTAAAAAGATCCAAGTTGTACTTGTCCGGAAATACAGCAGGCAGAGAGTTCCATTCCTTAGCAGTTCGCAATATGAAAGAGGAAGCAAAACCCTTCGTGCGAGAACGTGGTATATCTACTATATAAGGATGAAGTCCCTCCCCACGCCTGGTAGTTCGGTGACGGAACGAAGATGGGGGAATCAAATTGTGCAATTCCAGGGCACACTCTCCAAAATGCAACCTGTAGATAACCGTAAGACAAGACCGGTTATGGATTGTACGGCAGAACTGCCGCCAGCATTCATTAAATAAATATAAAATATAAATATCTCAGACACTCACACCAATTATCCAGTCCCAAACTAGGCAAAGCCTGTGGTATGATTACTAGATAACGGATAGACATACTTAAATAAATATATAAACATCCAAGACTTGGGTACAAACATTCATATTCGTCATACGAACATTTGCCCCTAGCGGGATTCGAACCCGCAACCTCCGGCGTGGCAGGCCGAGAGCTACCCGTTCCGCCACGAAGGTCGTCAAATTCATTATATTGGTCTAGTTTCCATATGCCTTTGTCCAATACCTATTTTAATGGCATATCAATACCAATAATCATCATCATCATCATGTTATTTTTGTCTTCACTGCAGGAGCACAACCCTCTCTCATCCGCAAGAGACAGACGGAGGATTTGGCCGACACACCCCGCGCTGGCCAGACGGGTTGGGGAGGCCTGATTGATGTTTTATAATGCCCTTAGTCGCCTTGTACGACATCCACGGGAAGAGTTGGAGTGGTCCTATTCTACTCTACCAGATACCACACGAAACCAATACCAATAATACAAATGTCTATTCTAAGATAGAATGTTGGTCATAGTATTAAAGAATCACGCCGCCGCCGCCGGCTGAAAGCGGAAGGAATTAAATAATGTATCTGATTCGTGTCCGTGTGTGGTTATGTGTGACCGTGTATTTTTGTGTTTGTCTGTGATTTTTATAGTTATAGACAATCCCAGCGGAAGCAATGGGACTACGATAAAGAATCCAAAAAAATACCTTTGAAAAATATTTTTCAGGATAATGATAATATCGAGTCGGCAATTTGTCATCCCCGGGTTTAAATAAAATCCCTTTAGATTTGATCATATAACTAGTTTACTAGTGAGGAATGATCCCTAGACTCATTTAGAGAGAGATAGCGTTTTAAAACAAGGTAATTAAATTATTTCAAGTTTAAACTTCGACGAACTTTCCCGGAAAGATACAGTTTTAGTGGTTTCAAGTTAAAAAGATAAGAGCAAAATAAAGCAGTAAATATAAAAATTACTAGTTAAACCGTTTTAGCTTCAGATAGCTGTTTTATTAGTCTGATTTTTTATATAAATTTTCACAAAAACTCATCTGCGTGTATGCAAATCGTAGAGGAAGCCGTCGTCAGTCTGTTTGTACCGTAAAAAGTGAAGGCGACGGAGCAGGTTCCTGTGTTTTTCAAGTTCGCTTTCGTTACGACTTGGTAATTCAACGGTTAACACGCGAGTCGCTAATCACACGTAAATAATTTATTTTATCGTATGGCGTCAATGATGTTCTATAAGTAAATAGATTTCTAATTTTCAGTGAAAAAAACGGCAACGCAAATAAGTTCGCAATACTAGAAGTTCCCTCAGTCGGTAGTCCTTTGCCGGGCAGCGACGCCAACAAAATGAAACAGTATTCTTGTGTGGTTCCCGGCTTAGAATAGAGCCACCCCTGTCTTTCCCGTGGGTTTTGTCAAGGCGACTAAGGGATTGCACCAGGGACGGGCAGCAGCGTTCACCTGTGTGTGTATGTTAATATCATTACTGCGATCACCAATCCGCCTGCCAAGCGTGGTGATTATGGCAAATCCCCCAATGGACCTCTAACTAAAAGTGGTATTCTATTGGGGAGGCCTATGTCCAGCAGTGGACGTATTTAGGCTGATGATGATGACGATTATCAATTTGCGTGAATATAATTACTTTTAGTTAAATTACACATGCAGCACTCTGGACATCTTGTTCAGAATTCATTGTCTAGTTTAAATAGAAGGTCAACGATCGTATGGCGATTATTTTTGGATTACGAGGTCCAGAAGGATTAATGCCCGGACATTGCACTTTCTGCGTCACCCAGGGAACACGTGTCAGACAACTAGTGGAATTCTTATTCCTACGAACTAAATCAGACACCTTTATTATCATTATCATTTGTGTAAGCAGGTACAGAATCAACATTTGATCTGCTGCAAGTGGCAGTCTGCAAAAAGGTAACTCGTCATTAGATAGACTCGTTATTAGCTTACTTGATGATCCCATCCTCGATGTAGACATCAGCGTCCTCCATTCCATCGTCGTTGACCACCCTGCCATTCTTGATGAGGAGCCGGTTCTGTGAACTCTGTAACAAATACAATTACTTCATTAAATGACATCATACATTCACTTATACATAACTTAATATCGATTAATTTTGCGATTATACAATATTCGATACAAAAGCATATCGATATTGTTAATTTAAAACCGCTATATATTGCTGTGTGGCATCCGGTAGAGTAGAATAGGACCACTCCAACTCTTCCCGTGGATGTCGTACAAGGCGACTAAGGGAATACATTATAAAACATCAATCAGGCCTCCCCAACCCGTCTGGCCAGCGCGGGGAGTGTAGGCCAAATCCTCCGTCCGTCTCCAGCAGATGAGAAAGGGTTGTGCTCCTGCAGTGGAGACAAAAATAACCTGATGATGATGATGAAAACCGCTATAGCGCCATTTTGGGTATGTTAAAGAAATAAAGTTCGAACCGACCAAAAAAGTATTAATTCGTTTTTTTTTCATACATTCATTTTGTATGTTTTCATGGGACTCGAGAAAACTGCCATTTAATCGTGTATCAAAACAAAGTAAACATTTCTAGTGGTGGTGGATAAATCCCGTGCCTTCCCTCTGTACATTTGTACACTTGATTATACATCCTTCCTACTAATATTATAAACGCGAAAGTTTGTAAGTATGGATGGATGTTTGTTACTCTTTCACGTAAAAATTACTGAATGGATTTTAATGAAGCTTAATAATATAGCTTATACATCAGAATAACACACAGGCTACAATTTATAAAATTATTTGTGAACTGTCCGAAATATCAATTAAGTAGGAAAAAATCTACCACCTGCGAGCTATTCTGGCGTGCGCCATAAAATTATAATTTTAATGTCATAATATTCGCCACGCTACTACTCGAAATACTAATCCTGCGCAGACGAAGTCGCGGGCTCCAGCTAGTTTACTGTATATTTGTATACTATGTATACTCTGTGTCTTGTGTGCAATACAGTATATTCATTCATTCACTGTCAATGTGAATGAAATCCAAAAATAGGTTCTATGAAGAATACATGAATGTCCTATTACCAAGCTATAACTACAACTAGTTGCACACCAGTAACATAATTCACAACTGGAGAAGTACATGAAAGGTAAAAATGACGGCCTTATAAGATTAGGTCAGATTGGGCCCGATTCTGAAGGCACACGTTTAAAATTTTACAGCGCTAAAATTGGTTTCGTCTTTATCTTCATAATACTGTGTGACAAGGATAGCAACAGTTTTAGTGATGTCAAATTTTAACGTTGTGCCTTCAGAATCGAGCCCAGGTATGTAGTCTTAATAAGATAAGATAAGAGTCACAGATTATATGCAGTTTTGGTATGCCGAATCATTTTACGATAAAACAGATATAGAGAATATCTTCCGTGATCGGCAACTGGCACACACGTGGCCGGATAACATCAACATTGGGAAACAAAGTCTGAATTTAGCAGCAACCAAAGTTGACAGCGACAACCAAAAACAGTAAACAAAGATTGGCCTGCTCAAGATTCAGGACTTGCAAAAAAAGCATTGTGAGCCTTATGGCAAGAATTGGTTTTTTACTCAGACTAAAAACGAAGTACGTATATTTCATTCCAGATTAATAGTCCTATGAAAACCAACGCTATTTACGTCTCGGTAACATATACATGAAAGGGTCACCAGCAGCAAAAACAGGTTTGTATTACCATGTAAACTTTGCAGTCCACTTAGGAACACCATCTATTGTGTATTTTGTTTTCGAGACGCAAATGCGTTTGTTTTCATAGGACTATTAATCTGGAATGAAATATACGTACGAACGTAGTACATAATCTAAGGTTTTTAATCAAGTTTTTTTTAAAGGGTTTACGGCTCTGGAAGGCATGTCCTTTTGAGTCAATCTTGTATAGTTTCATTTTATTCTAGATTTAACTATAGACTAAAGTTGATAGTAAGGTTTAAGGTTAGGAAGTTCTCCGATTTAAGAACATATAGTCACGCTATGCGGTTGTTTGCGGTTTCCGGTAGAGTAGAATAGGACCACTCGCAACTCTTCCCGTGGATGTCGTACAATGCGACCAAGGGAATACATTATAAAACATCAATTAGGCCTCCCCAACCCGTCTGGCCAGCGCGAGGAGTGTAGGCCAAATCCTCCGTCTGTATCAGGCAGATGAGAGAGGGTTGTGCTCCTGCAGTGGAGACAAAAATAACCTGATGATAATGATGATAGTCACGCTTATTTATGTTTCCTTCATAATGTACACACGCATATACATTTGTTGCCTAATATACTCTACTAAACACAAAAGCCCGAATGTATGTATTATTTAGGAAAAACATACACAACACACCGTTGCCCGAACAACGCGAGAACAACCTCCAAGGATATCTTTGTTCGTATAGGTATCTGATGTGTTAACTAAGGCGTGTTTTTTATTTTATTTTGGACACACACGTGCTGTGCCTCTTAACACTTCCATCAGAGCCAACCATTAATCAAATAACACAGACAATACAAATCCCTAAGTTACACATTTAGCTATCTATATGTGATTCTCTAAGAATATCCCGATTGGAGCCATTTGAAGTAACACATTTGGTCTAATGTCTGCCGTTAATAATTCACTTCATTTGTTATAATAAATACTAAGAACGGGCCTTTCTAACAAGAAAGTAAGACGGTTCTGAAGGCGATTTCCTGGAATAAACACTGTAACGAGCCTAAATAGACACTCACTTTTATATTAATCCCAGAAAAAGACTTTGAATCAACGGTCATTTTGCAAAATCCGAGAAAAAGTTTGTTTAAAGTTTCGGGTAATTTCAAAATGGAGGGAACTCGCGTCTAATTACTCAGTGTCGTCAATGGCGACCGGCGCGCCGATCGCGGGACTGACTGAAACTGAAAATGCGTGGCTGAAAATAGAAGGTATTTACGTCCCCCTCACTTTTACCCGTCGAACTAGTATGTGTATTCTTTCACGCCAAGCTGAAAGCGATAAATAAACGATTAACAACGTTGGATTAATATTATGTTTTTTTAAGGAGGTTTGGCTTGGTTACTAGACATTTAGCCATATTTTATTTAAAATTGTACGGTATGATATTTCTCGAAAATAGGGCTAGTTCTCGATTGCATAAGGTTGCCAGTACCACTAAAGTAACAACGGGTAATTTTGGAACGAATTGGAAGAGTATATACATGCTTTTCTTTAACTTTCCTGCACAATATACACATCTAAAGACACTTATTGTATAAAATACTATCAATTATACACCAAAACCATTACATACAAGAAAAATAAATAGAAGAGACAAACACGACATGACACTTCGGTTCCCGCCAAAAAGTTATTATGCTTTTTGCATTATAAATGTTTTAGGGGAGTGATATTGAGTAGCAATCCAAGTCTATTCACTACGTGTGTAATTTTTAATAAGCTGCTTTTTAGTATTTTAAAGATTATTCAAATAAAGGTTAAATAAAACAATGAATTAAAGTTCGAGAACTACAATAAAAATGCAAGTGTGTATTATAAAAAACCCAAACAAACAAACGTTACTGGCACAAAAACTTTTCCCATCGCCCATTTAAACTAAGCCAGAAAAACTGGAACAAGGGAAAAGCGCGCCAACGGTTACTTGAATCGACTTTATCTACTTTCTCGGTCGATAAAACGGTTTCTTTTGATTGACATTGAATGTCAGATCGTTATCTATTTTGCTATAAATTTATAATTGCTAATGTCTTTTCAATTGTATCGTGGTAAGAAACGTAATAAACGCAATTATTAGTGTTGTGTGAAGTACCGTTTTTTCTATTATTACAGTTATTATGGTGATTTTTGCTATTATAGTTACAACGAGGGGTCTTTGACTTGTTATAGAATTTTTATAGGATCGCTATTAGGCAGCTTGTTAATGCAATTATATCATTACTTTAATTATTTCGGACTAATTACACTGACGGAATAAAAAGACCGATATAGCAATTTCTGTTTAAGACATTTTATATCTTTGGTAAACCTAGTATTGATTATCGTAGAAATAGGCAGAGCTGTCACGAATAGAATGAATGAGTGAACGAAAGTATGTATTTGTTTATAATAAATAAGCTAGGATTAAGTATTAAACAACTTGATCATAGATAATAAGAATAGTTAAATACAGGTTGATACCAAGTCTCTTCAATCTTGCCACTGACAGCCGACATAAACGTGTCATCCATCATAAAAATATGCAGTTTAAAAGTATAGAAAACATTCGCTTAGTTTACCAATTTTGAATTTTATGATCAACGACTAAGAAGTACAGTTGTTTACAAAAAAAATTATTACTGTACAAGGACTGCACTCACACAATAATAAGTGACATTAGATTTGTTTATTCCATTCAGTTTGTTAGATCTTTTTCTATCAAATTGTTTAGTACTTGATCCTTGTTTTCTATAACGCATTTTTTTTTATTCGTGCCAGCTTTTGCGAAACTACTTACACATTACAATATTAATATGTGGCATTGTTTAAAGACTCTGCAGAGCTGGAGGAGATATTCTATCTGTAGAGCGGCTCTTAACGCGTAACTATTGCTTCTTTACGTAGCAATATTTCATCTCTTGCATTTCAAATATTAGTCAAATTGAGTTGCCCATTCATAAAGTTTTATGAGAGCTGTCCAAAAGGTCTCCCACGCACCACTTTCTATAAATGTCCCATCGTAAAAAGTACGATACCATCAGAGAAAGTGAAAAGGGCCCTTGATGCGTCATTTGTACACTAATCAGGTAGCCCAGAGCCTTGAAAGTTCGATCTCTAACAAGGTTATTGTGATTTTTGACGACCTGAGGGCCTACTTCCAAAGCATTCCAAACTACAAAGCCATTTTTTCCTTTCTGACAAGTCATGTGTCATTTTGGTATATAAGCAAACGTCAGTAAATCGTTCACGGGGCAATGTATACGCTTCTACAACAAACTACCAGAGGAAATCTTAAATATGACGGACAGAAAATATAAGATTCACATTAAAAAACAACTTTTGTAAGAAAGCCTATTATAAAATAAACGATTATTTGAATGACAAAGATGCCTGGTACTAATGCCAATTCAGCTTCGCAAAATCTTTATTAATTGTATGCAAACTTGATTTTTAAAAGATGTGTTGTGTGAAGTGTGTTGCGCCGTTTCTTCTTCACAGCGCTAACACCTAGGAAGCGGTAGTCGATAAAAAAATGACGTGTATAAATGAACCAAGTGTACTCATGTGCAATAATCTTAAAAAAGTCAAAGAGCTGTTGCATAAGCTGTCCCTATGATTTCAATGAGTTTTGAAGTTAAATTAAAACAATACGATATTTATGTACGATATATATGTTATTTTATGTTTTAACATATTACATGCAAAATATCCTACTTATTACTCCATATTAAACTTATTAGCAATTATTTACAGTACAATTAATAAATGTCAAATAATCTATTTAAATTAAAAAAAAACAATGCCTATAAATGCAATGATATCATAATTAAATTATTACAGAAACTACAAAATTTTGAACCATTTGCAGCTTGCCATTATCTATCTCATACTAAAAAAAACTTAGCGGAATTTTATATAACACAGGCTCAACCTAATTTGGGACTGGATAATTGGTGTGAATGTCTGACATATTGTTTATTATTATTTATATCACAACTGACATGATTACAGTGAAACTAGTAGAAATCTGAAAGTTACACATTTTCTTTGTTCACACAGACGGAGTCGCGGACAAAAGCTAGTAGGAACATAAATGAAGACAATATAATCTCCCTTGCCTAGTTTCTTGTATTGTTTGTGTTACTAAAAGCGGAGCCCTAAGTAACCGAGGTATTATGTTTCTCGTTTTGCTTTTGCAAACAACACTGTCTACACATCTGTCTCGTAAACTTAAACAGTTATTTTCTGAGAGCCAGCTTGTTCTTGTTCGCTACACATAACGCCAAGTGAATAACCACGAGTCGAAAATCGGACGAAGGAAAGTCGCTTTGCGTTTGTCAGGATTACGCCAACTGCCTACCCCTCAGGGACCAAGGCGTGAGCATTGTGTGTGTATGTAGCTACCTCTATACTTGCTTAAGAATAAATGCCAGGCTCAGATTGCAGAGCAATGGTGGCATAACCATTCAAAAGACGGATATGGCGATTGACCGATTTCCTAATAAAATTGCTGGTAACAAAGCCAAGGGTGGTCATAGGGGGTAATGTATAGGTAGTTTCTGAGATTTTTGAGGGAGAAGTTGTAAAGGTAAATGATAAAGACTAGAAAAGGATTGTAAAGTAATAAGGGGGAGGGGATGAATTTGAATCTATGTCCAGTGACAGGTTGGCCTTTTATGATTTTGTACTTAACAATTGATACCTTGCGTTGCGACACAGCCGTGTGGTTTCCGGTAGAGTAGAATAGGAACACTCCAACTCTTCCCGTGGATATCGTACAAGGCGACTAAGGGAATACATTATAAAACATCAATCAGGCCTCCCAAACCCGTCTGGCCAGCGCGGGGAGTGTAGGCCAAATCCTCCGTCTGTCTCCGGCAGATGAGAGAGGGTTGTGCTCCTGCAGTGGAGACAAAAATAACCTGATGATGATGTTGCGACACAGGAGTTCTGTCCCACTGACTGCTGATGCTTATAAGGGCACGAAATCCTCAGGGCGCGAGTTCCATCCGTACTTATCCGTCTTTCCTCTATTCGGACTGGTCCCCGCGATAATATACAATGGTATTAACCTACCAAGGTCGCAACTCAAGGTGTATCAAGTACAAACCCATAAAAGGCCGACCTATACAATTTTACAATGGTCAGTCGCAAACAATCATACATTATATACTTGTATATAGGACCTGCCATACGATTAGTTACATACATCAATTGCATTGCAGATAAGCAAGTTTTGAGATTAAGTAAAATCCGACTAATATTATAAATGCAAAAGTTTAGATGTTTGTTACTCAATCACGCTTCAACCACTGGACGGATCGAGATGAAACTTGCCACACATATAGGTTAGATCCTGGAATAGGATATAGGATAGTTTTATCCTGAAAAAAAATATCTCATTCCTACGATAAACCAAATTAATACGACTTTATGCCTTTTTGAAGTTTTTAGGGACATCATCATCAGGTTATTTTTGTCTCCACTGCAGGAGCACAACCCTCTCTCATCTGCCAGAGACAGACGGAGGATTTGGCCTACACTCCCCGCGCTGGCCAGACGGGTTGGGGAGGCCTGATTGATGTTTTATAATGTATTCCCTTAGTCGCCTTGTACGACATCCACGGGAAGAGTTGGAGTGGTCCTATTCTACTCTACCGGAAACCACACGGCAATTTTATGGACGTTTTAGGGACGTTGATAACGAAAATGATATCTATTTTAAAGTGTAAATATCGAAATCTACGCTGACGAAGTCGCAGGCACAAGCTACAGTACAAGTACACCATAAACATATCACGTTATGTTACAATGCGATCATGATACTCCCTTGCGTGGCAGGGTATAGGACCACACACTGTCACCTTACCTCTTTCACTTTCGCGAATACTGATACACGTTCGCCTGGTGTTCTTCACGTTTCCACCTGAGTTAGGTTTTCTAATTTCTAGACTTTTATTAACACACACATTCGTTTGATGTATCTGTTTTTGATTGAGCGAATCAAACCAAAAGGAGACACGTCACGCGTAACAGAAAGTGTATATTTATAATTTGCTATGTGTTTAGTTTAAATGAACCTAATGTGAACGTCAAAGGGTATGTAGTACAATAAATAACCGACTCCTTTTACCTAATTTTCATCTGCAATGCGGGGACACATTGCTGTTTTGGCAATAACACTAGTCCAACTGCCTGAAAAATGCCGCAAACCGACACAGGCAGGCGATATGGTACTCCTACCTCTGTAACGGGCTGACATTGAAATGGTTGTGTTTTCTTGTGACAAGTTTAATATTTAATACCTATGTCAGTAAGTAGGACCACGAGATGGCTCAGCATAGGTAGACTTAATGATTGTAATGAATAAGATAAATCAAAGGTAGGAGACCCTGTGCCGTTGGGTTTGTTGCCGCTTCTTCCCCTCGGTTATACAGGTGGAAGTGGAGTAGTTTTAGGCAGAATTTGAGGTCAAAAAGAGAATAATGTATTCCAATTTTGAAAATAAATATTTTGATTTTGAGAACCCTCTAATGCCTCGTGGTTCTATCTATCGTAATTAGTCGTTTATTAAGTCTTTTTTGGATTATTAAATTCTCAAAATCTATAAGATCAAGACCAATACTGGAGTGCGGGCTTCAAGTATGCAGCCATACTTCGTGAAGATATCATCCTCCTGAAGAATGTGCAGAGAGCTACAAAACTACCGCATGCTTTCAAAATATTGGAATACGAAACTTGATTGTCGCGCCTGAACCTTGCTTCTTTTAAAGAATGCAGAGAAAGAGAACATGTAATTGAGACCTTCAAGATTTTAAACAATCACCACAACACATCGGTTATAATCATCCCCATTGAACGATTCAGAGGACATAATATGAGATTACAAAAATCTATACCTAACTCACAAAGAATTTTTTTAAGGAACAGACTGTATCCAGATGGAACAATTTGCCATAATCTGTTGTATCTACCACATCAGTAAACATGTTTAAAACAGACTATACAACTTCTTAAAAGGAAATAATGACTACTGATATGGAATAACCAGCTATAGCTGCCTTTCATTTAAAAATTATAAAATCTTTTCTACTTTTCTTCGGGTTACTCGTACTCTTAAGTGTGTAATATATAGTAAATTAAATTAACATGAACCAGTCTGGTTAAGGAAACGATTCTTAATAGGTCGACTGCTGCTCAAATCCTGGTTACGTGTAAATTTTCAATCTTAGTTACGGAAATTAATTAAAATTAATAACAAATCGCTTACCATTGTTTAGTTTAGCGTTTATCCAGTTTCACAAAGCAAATACAACTGCAGACAATCGGCAGTTATGATAAAAATTGCCTTTTCAAACCTATCTTATCTCCTCTCGTGTTATGTATACAATTTGTTTAAATATTGATTATATTGTATATAAAACCGATAGCTGATAGCCTATGGTATTGACACCTATTCCGACAGTAAAATAGGAAGTATGATCTCTCGTGAATAATAACAGTTTACTTTACGTACCTCTGTTACGCATGTGGAAGTCCTAAGTTTAACCGTGGAAGTAAGTATATGAATATGTAAGTATGTATGTACAGGTATCCGTTTAATGGTATAAACTATACTCCTACTTTTAACTGCACTACATACCTTTCTCTGTTGTTCTTATCCTTTACTCAAAGACTGTTTGAAAAAGTCGCTTATAGCGATAAGACCGCCTAAGATGTACTAATGTAATCTATACTATATTATTGTATCTGTGTATTTCTTATCGGTGCAATAAAGAGTTATTGAATTGAATAGTAGTGAATAGTCTTAGGATTGATTGCATTTTCGTAATATGTTGTGAGGAAACCTACATACGTACGCTGAAAAATATAAATTCTTGGACTACGTGAAGTCCACAAAGCACTGGGCAGAGTTGTTCCACATAACTAGTCTAGTGGAATGTAAAGTTAACATTAATTTGGGTCAGACTAGTGTTGCAAGGTCTATTTGTTAAAATTCGGGGCGGAAGGACAAAATGATCGGGATTTGGGGTTACAAATTGGGGGACAATGTAAAACTTTTTTTTTTAATAATTATCGGTTTTTGTATTTTAAATAGAACAGGGGTAATTTCTTCTATTATCTAATAGGAACTTAGAATCTATAAGTTGGCTACAAGACAAAAGTTGGCTTTAATTTGTACCTCAAGTGGCGGTTTCGTCTCTCAGATCAAATTATATTAGCCTCCGAAAATGCCCGAAATTCGAATTTGATGAAATGAGTGATGACTTTTTTATTACTTGGTTAAAAAATCTGGACATAAGGAGTCTCGGATCAAGTGCAAATCGGGATGTCCCGCGCAAATCCGGACACTTGGTAAACGCTAGGTCGGACGCCCTACTTCTTTATTTGACAGCTTAGAAGGTAGTCGCCATCTCTATCTATGAATAAGAGGCCTAGGTTTTAGGGTGTGGCTGACCAAAGATGTCGGTACACAAAAGGAGATTTACTGATAAAGATAACCCTTATCTTAAAAGTAAACTCAACAATGTTTGCAACGAATCGTGTGCTAAGTGGGTCAATGATCTAAGCAGACTGATATAGGGCTGTCAAATGACATGAATATTTTTTACCTTCATTCAACATTTTATTAATATTACTGTTATATTAGTAAATACTAATGTTTGCCTGCAAGATCCATATCTTACAAGATTTCAAAACATCACATTGAAACTACAAATAAATAGGTATCTGTTTTTATAGGCGTTTTGGATGACGATGCCAAAAGTTTACGGAAATTAATTAATTCGTTATTTCCTAAACTCGCAGCAACACTAGCAGCGCCCCTAGCGGGCGATTTTTTATTTATTAATTTGATAGTGGGCGAGTAGAGAAATTCAAAAGTTAAGTAACTCAAGAACGTCACACCTGTTAATTCTCAAGCGTCGTTTCTTTTTTGTCGTTAAGGGTGCGCACGTAGTATTTACGTCACCAGTAGGGTGTTATCCTATAAAAGTTTTTTACAGATCATTACATGGTGTGTAGTAACAATGACATTCTTCTATCAAAGTCGAAAGATTGTGTAAACATGGAAGTGATACCATGAAAGGAATGCGCACTCAACAGAGACTCAATACAAAACACAAGCAAAAATAGACTCTATGGAATTTAGTAAGGAAATCGAGCTGACAGAAGTCCAAAGGAGAGTTGTATGTGTCCCTTTCTAACGTTACAGACCTATTTCCCGGTGCAGTGCCTTAATACGCTGTTTGAGTAGGTAATAGTACTTACATTATAAAATAAATAAAATAAAAATAGCCTTTATTTGATAGCATCTATAACATTTTACATTAATATATATTTATGTTTGTTTAAATTATTTTCCATTAGTAAGTAAAATAAAATTATATTTATTATTTTATGTGGTTGTATTTCTATCTGCCCCTTTTCGAGCAAAGGCCTCTCCCAGTTTCTCCCACTCCTTCCTGTTCTTTGTTTTTCTAGTCCATGTTACTCCTTCCTCATTTACGATGTCATCTATCCATCTTTTCTTTGGTCTTCCTTGCGTCCTATTGTTTTCTCTGGGATACCATTCTGTTGTTCTCCTTGTCCATCTGTCGTCTTGCGTTCTCATTACGTGTCCTGCCCATCTCCATTTTTGTTTATGTATAAATTCTTCGGCATCAATAATTTTAGTTTTTTCTCTAATTTGTTCATTCTTAACCTTTTCTATCCTTCTTATATTAAGTATGTTTCTTTCAATATTTCTTTGGCAAACGCCTATTTTTGTTGTTTGGTACTTAGTGTTAGACCAAGTTTGGCAACCGTAAGTCATACACTAGTATGTACTTACATTAGTACTATTTAAACTGGGATCCGTCCTATTCTTTCGGTGTTTTCGCTTGTCCTGTATTCAATCTAAAATAAGTGCCAATTATATTAGGGTACTACTTCAATGTGAACGCCATGGTGAAGGAAAAAAATATCTATAAAATATTTCATAATAAAATGGACTATAAAGTGTTATATTAAGGTCCGTTTTAGATAGTGGACACAATTTTAATTATTCAGTGCCATCTATTATTTAAAATACAAACTTGTAGTACAGTGGTAACTGCCTCTACTATGACTAGGGACAGAGTGGTGGCTTTTTAGTCACTATTGAAGATCCCATGGAGCTGGAGTCTTAAATAATATTGTCTCAAATCACTCCGTCGATAATTTTGGATCCAATTTCTTTTAGTTTAGTATCTTCTTATGTATCTTCATAAGAGAATCATTTTACAAGGTGTCAACCCTGATAGTAGGACCAAGTATATATTTGTATGTCGGTTTAACACAATGTGTCATAGTTTTAACGATGCAATGTTTCTTGTTTGCCTAACAATAGTTTGTAGTGAAACGATGATTATGTACGATTAATATTAATTCATTCATCATCAGGTTATTTTTGTCTCCTCTGCAGGAGCACAATCCTCTCTCATCTGCCGGAGACAGACGGAGGATTTGGCCTACACTCCCCGCGCTGGCCAGACGGGTTGGGGAGGCCTGATTGATGTTTTATAATGTATTCCCTTAGTCGCCTTGTACGACATCCACGGGAAGAGTTGGAGTGGTCCTATTCTACTCTACCGGAGACCACACAGCATATGATTAATATGATTATGAATAATATAAACATATTGCCTAATGGATACAATACATATCATGTGCAGTTGATTATATACATACACTATTATATGGCCGTGTGGTTCCCGGCTTAGAATAGGGCCACCCCCAAACTTCCTGTGGAAGACTATGGTATTGCATCAGGGACGGGCAGCAGCGTTCTACTGTGTATACTAAGATCATTACTGCGATCACCAATCCGCCTGCCAAGCGTGTTGATTATGTCAAATCTCCCAAAGGACAGCCCACCAGAAGTAGCATTCTATTGGAGAGGCTTATGTTCAGCAGTGGACGTATGTCGAGTGATGGTTTTAAAAGTTATAAGTTTGCTTGAGGTAAATCTCCTAGACTACCGAACCTATTTTAATAATTCTTCCACTGTTGGCATGTGGATTTGTTGTTGTTCGACATAGAACATAGAGGGGAAAATTCGGGTTCCCAAAGGAAAGTTTTCGTTCAAAATTTTCAAACGATACATTTTTTTTCTGCAAATTACTACTTACAGGGCGTCGACACTGAACTCCCCTTTTGATGACGTCATCTCGTCAGTCTAGCCCCCCAATGAGTGGCATTAGGGGGAATACCACATTGATAAACGGCTACAACCGACGCCTGTCTGTCGGTTCGTCTGTGTTTATATGTAGATGCCAACAAGGATTATTTTTGGGTGAGAAATATTCAGTCCGTATAAAAATAAACATTCACTTGCCAGAGTATACAATTTAGGGGGATGAGTCACGCAAATTGCACTAAACAAGACTGCAAAAGTATAATTTATTTCACACGCAGTTCCAGTGGAGATAGGTGGTCTGGAGCATAGCTGATTTGATTTCTATACGATAATTTCCCGCACCGCAAAAGCTAGACTACGTACAAAGACACTTCATCAGGTTATTTTTGTCTCCACTGCAGGAGCACAACCCTCTCTAATCTGCCGGAGACAGACGGAGGATTTGGCCTACACTCTCCGCGCTGGCCAGACGGGTTGGGGAGGTCTGATTGATGTTTTATAATGTATTCCCTTAGTCACCTTGTACGACGTCCACGGGAAGAGTTGGACACTTAATTCTCCCTTATGATTCCCACCAGCTACAAGGTTCCCTAGAAGAAATCGCTAAAAGCGATAATGACGCCACTTGTACATTTACTGTTTGTGTGCAATAAAGTATATTCATTCATTCATTCAAAGAACGGAACGCCAAGTAACCCCATCATCTCCATCATTGATTTTTGGTTTTTGGTCTGAGATCCCCCGTCGACACGTGTCAAACCTGGTCAAACTGACCATAAATTATTTTTTAATGTTTATTCAGATCCTCAGACCAATAAGTACAAAAATGTATGTTCAAATCATACATAAGTTACATAGCACAAGATAAATTTAAAAAAATTGCAGTCGTCTTCTATTTGTACATGCTTACTCACACATATATGCAATTTTAGCTATAGGAGGGTGTAAATATCTAGATAAATCCTACAATCGAATCCTCAACAACAACATATCAGCCCACTAGACCTCCACCGCTGAACATAGGCCTTTTCCAACCCTCTCACACGTTCCTCAGCATTGAATCCTCGCAACCGGTATTATATTAATTTATCACATGATGCAAGTGACTATCTGTTGACTGTTAAATAAAGTGCTTTCACACATTATCTGGATCAGCGCAATGTCACCAATCCACTTATATCGGCTGACGGACACCGGTGTTTGACGGCAGATAAAGTTACATCCGCTGAGCGATGGCGACTATTGATTTTTGGCGTGGCTTTGGCTGGAACTATCGGGGGTAACTGGGTTAGAACTCTGAAACATATGGCACTGAGATAGCCATTACAAAGCTTACAGATGTTAAAAGAAGGGTCCTTAAATTCTGCTCGTCCAATCCATTATCCTGAACAACTGCTATGTCAGACATCTGAGGAACGAAATTGATTTTTTGATCATCGTATTTCTTTATTTCCTTAGGTAACCCGAGTGTATGTAGTTAGTCAATTTGTATGAAAAATCAAATGAATAGTTTTTCCTTTCACTGTTGTTTGGTATAGCAAAAATTGTTCAAGATAATGGAACGAATGTATGTATCTGGACTTATATATATAAATCCCTAAAGAAATTACGCAGTAGGTAATTCTGACCTTGGTGAGTAAGGGCTTGCACACGGAATTTTAGTTCGCCGTATCAGTTTTTAGAAATCTGTCATCTTACCCTATTATACACTACTTTGTGTAATATTTTATGCATATATACATCTGAATATATTATGTATTAAGTACCTACTCCTTGGGGAAAACAGTAGAATGACGGTGTCTAGCTGTCCAGCTAATAAATTGGGAGTTTCTCGAAACTTCGACTTTACTTTCAGCTCTTAAAGTAATGATTTATCAGAGGACAACCCTAAGAGTAAGTGAATATGTGAAAGTGAAGACAGTAATCGCGTGCATGGTAAGGACGTTTTTACATTAGCCGACACGATACCGATAATGTCGTCAGCGATTAAAATATTTTGTACATACTTAATGTACTATGAAAATTTAATTTTTCTTTTGAGTCAAAACCCGAAGCTACTAGGAATTACTATTTTTAAGAGCCAGTTATCATTTAGATAAGTCTTCATCAGACCCTAAACGATTAAGATTGTGGCGGTGGCACTACGATGCACCTTAACAATTTATTCTATGCTATTTAATTTGATGTTTGGACTGAAAAGTTTAACATTTTAAACGAAACATGGCTATACAACACAATAAACTAAATTGTGTTTTATATATAAAACTCAAGGTTAAAAAGTGACCCACCATTACTGCGTACTATATTTTTTCAATATTATTTCAGTTTGATTATTTCCGGATTGAAAAATTTATACGATTTGGAAATAAACCGTAAAATTAGTTCAGTACTTAATTCGTCACCAAAAAGCCTTGGTTCTGTCCTGGATTTGAATCCTAGACCTAAAAAACGCAAAGCGAGCATAATCTAATTACGCTGCAATGAGCACGACTATGACAGTTTTATACGTAGTATTATTAGGTATTCTATGGTTTGATATCGGACGGTACCGCCATAAAATACTATCTTCGGTCAGATCATGAAGGAAAAAATATTGTCGCGCCCCATATGGAGCTAGTACGAAAGTTTGCGGTTTCCATAAGGGCGGAGGCGCTATCAAAAAGTGTTTACCATGGGTCGGATAGTACCCGTTTCGGCTGGTCTGAAAACGGCTGGCACCTATGCTACAGGTGCAAGTTACTTTCCTAATTTCCTTATCTGGCTTATGATGTTGGAGCGAAGTGAGAGCGAGACATCTATTTACGTATCGATCATTAACAGTTTTCTTGTGTAAACACCACAAGTACTTGTTATTTGACCACTATGTTTGTTTAGTGAATCGGATATTTCCTCGAAAGGCAGACAGTTTGTGGGTATAGCATCTAACTACCATAGATAGACGCTAAATTATCAGTGTTACTACTGATAGTGAGACTGGTAGTAACATGGGTAACGAAGGAATATTCATGTAACATGTCTGATAGACTACAAAATGGCTTTTGAAACGGATATTATCGGAAATGCGATGTGCGGGCAGCGGTGATAGCCACGCAGCGCGCAAAAATGTGCCTTTAGGCGTTCGACTTGGCGTTGTTATTACTTCGTACGGGCGGGGCGTTCCCTGTGTAAGATCGTTCGAGTGACGGAGCAGAGGCCTAAAAACCCTCGCTGGTATTGCGTGAACTGTCTGCTGGCCAAGCGTACGCGAATCTTTAACTTGAAACTGAATCCAATCATGTTCAGGTAGGGCTTATTCAAAATAGCCGATGGACTTGAAAAAGTGGTACTGGTATCAATCAAAACGCACGTTTGGTTGAGGTAGGTAACCAGTAGGTACTAAGTACCTAGGTGAATATTAAAAATTGTTAATTCTTTTAGTGCTGTCAACGAAAGCTGAATTCCAAGACTTAAAATAGTTACCTTAGTATAAACTCTTATTAAACAGAAATGACCATTAATTAATAAACATAAGAAACCGTAAGTGAACATTTATTCAATTTTGTTACGAAGCTGTACTCGTCTGTACATGTTTGTGTTATATAATCCAGCTGCCGAAGTATTAATTTTGACTATGTAATTATCGACTTCTTAATCGCAAAATACTTGAATTGCTTAAACATTTGAAGTAAATTCTTACGTATTTGATAATCTTTAAATATCATAACCCTTGTATAGTTAATTAAATATAAAGTTAACAAACAAAGTTGTAGGTCGAAAAGTATTTCATGAAAGATTATAACTCCCCAGCCTCTGGACTGTTCATACAAAAACTAAAATCTCGTAAACCACAAACCGATCAAATCAGATTTTTTGCGAGTAGGTTCGACTAATTCACCTGACCCATCGACAAATCAGTAGCTCGCTATGTACTGTGGTTCTCTAGTGGGTTTAGGTGGCCCATACAAAAACAAACCTTATTATGGCATAAATAAGGTTTGGTTTTGTATGGGAACTTTCAATGCCCTGAACTTTTAAACGGAGGACCGACCGAATCTGATTTTTTGCAACTACGTTCGACTAATTCACCTGATCAATCAACTAACTCAGTAGCTCGCTATGTACTGTGGTTCTGGTGGTATTAGGTGGCCATGCCGTAATAAGCCTTAGTCTGCATGCCAACAACAAACCCCTATAACCGAGTAAACTAGTTTTTTGCGACTAAATTCTATTAATTATCGACATTTGTTCTATCTATTCAGAATTGCAATCCGCGTTGGTGGATGCCAGAATAAGCCCTACCATGTGCAGTGCTTTATGTATGACTTTGTGCCTATGCCCATAATTATTATAGAGATAGGGCTACTCCTAAGAAAATCGAGCGTAACTAAACTCATAAGATGCGGGAAGTATAGCACGTGGCAAGCGTGACGGAAAACCGTGACGAGAGAGATTAAATGTGAAAATGATTAGCTTTTACCGTATCTATAAAAGTTGCATTGCATGTGTAAACCATGTTTAGACATACATTTTAGTACAAGAGAAAATAGCCCTTAATTAGTCCCGTCCAATTGTCTCACGTCACTTGGCGTGTCGGCCAAAATCGTTTTTTCGTAAAAGTGAAACAAAAATTTCGCAACCAACACGAATAATAAAATATTTATTACAAAATCTCCCAGCACATATTTTTTTAGTTACTGATTACAATTCTGCATGCCAAAATCATTTTAAGATATGTATATTATACCAGTACAGTAGGCTGATAGTCGACACTAAAACTAATTATTTATGTTTAATTATTCCTCTGTTCAATCAATCAATAAATAATCCAATAAATAAATAGTACATATTAATAGTAATAAATATAACCTATCTAATTCCAAAGTAAGATTTTTTTCTGTGCTATGGGAATAAACAAGGTCAGACAATTTACACATATAATATAATAATATATAATAATAATATGTCAGACATTCACACCAATTATCCAGTCCCAAATTAGGCGGAGCCTGTGTTATGGTTACTAGATAACGGATACACATACTTAAATAAATATATAAACATCCAAGACTTGGGTACAAACATTCATATTCATCATACGAACATTTGCCCCTAGCGGGATTCGTGCCCGCAACCTCCGGCGTGGCAGTCCAAGAGCTACTCGAACAAAGTAATCGATCTCCAGTAAGAATCGAACTGACGACCACTGGCGCTCGAGTTCAATGACCAAGCCACTAAGCCAACTCAAATCAAAGGGACAAATAATAAAAAAAAATAATCATTTGTTTCTTTTTGCTGTGGCATTATTGTTAGAGAAATTAATGAAATGGTTTTCTATTATTTAATTGGTTAAACAGCATACCAAGATCTTTTATTTGCTGAACAAAATGAGTCTGCGCATCTGAGTGTTTACCAAAATTTGATTATTACTCAATACAGCCAATATATTTAATTGGCTATACAAAAAAAAATCTGTTATAAATTCTGATATAAATTGCAGATTGATTTAAAAATGTTTGCTGGCCATGAGCTGATCCACTAGCAATTTTGGCTGACTGAATATATATTTTTGCTCACAAAAATACTAATCTTTTACTTAAATGGTACCCTTTTGTTATAGCTATATGTTCCTAAAACAAAGGCAATTTGATAATACAAACATTCGCGAACAAATATGATGGCAGCTTAAAAAATATGAGGCGAGCACAACCGGCTCAACTTTAAACACACTTTCTTTAAACGGTTAATATTGAAATGCGTGGCCGCCGCACGTTTTAAATATCTGGTTTTAACGCATGCGTAAATCATACTTTATGACCCTTTGTTGGAGCTAGGGGAAGAGCCCCCATGTCTAAGGCAAGAATAGCTCCGGGTTTAAGTGAAGTCACGGACAGTTATAAGTTGTGAACTGACGCAGGGAGGCATATCGATAAAATTTCAATTTTAGGGATCCCTAATAACGGAGACCCCTACAGCGAAGCTTTTTTGTCCGTCTATCTGTATATCTATGTCTGCTCTCCCGGTTAACTCATAAATTACTGGACCGATTCAGCTGAAACTTGGAACATCACGCAAAGTTACCCGGCCATAATGGGATGAAAAAAGGTTGTCTGGAAGAAATTTCCTTTAGCGATAAGACCGCCTAGATGTACGCTACCTTATTATTGTATTTGTGTATTTTTATCGTGCAATAAAGAGTAATTGAAATAATGTTTATGGAAATTTTATAATTTTTACGGGTTATTAAAGAGAGCAAACTTTTTGTACCCAAGATAACTAAAATGTACTGTCATTAGGATGATAGGCAAATAGGGAATCATTCAAGAACCAATTTCTTCGAGAAACCCAAAAAAATCATTAATGGAACCCGCACTATTGTGTTAGACGTAAACTTTGCTGAAGATGAGTATCGGAGTATTCTTTACTCAATATTCAATATTTGAGACAGGATAATTAATACATTCGATTTACTGATAATAAATGACAGAATGCGTTGCCGAAATAACACTTTTTGTTTTCTTAGGATTTGGATGTACATTTACAAACACAAAAATAGCAGGAAACCAAGTAGATTAGAGTAGTGAAGTTGTACTTCAGCAACTCCGCTTGTGCTTTATTCGTGAGGCGTTATACATTGTACCTAAGTACTTAAGTCTCAGGACAGTCCAACATTTTACGACAAAATGCGAGAGAAGCTTCATAAATGTTCGCAACCATCGCGCAAATGAGTAATGTTCGAAAGTTATCGGTAAATCTTACATACAGGTTAGTGGTCTTTAATGTTTTATGGGCTACATCTGTCGCAGAACCGAAGGCCGTTGGGGCAGAGGAGTTCTGGAGTAGAGACCGCGTATCGCCACGCGCAAGGTGGGACGCCCCGCCGACACTTGGGCCGACGACCTGAAGAAGGTGGCCGGAAGCGGCTGGATGCGGAGGGCTGAGGACTGGGTGTAGTGGCATTCATTGGGTAAGGCGTATGTCCAGCAGTGGACGTCTAAGAACTGATATGATGATGAAATGTTTTATTGCGTTCACCGATTTGAATAAAACTATATATTCTTTATTGCTCAATTTTAAAACTAACTACAGATATTTTTTTTGTGTATGACAAGCTAATCTCTAAAAGATATCTCTTCCAGCCAACCAATTAGTCCTGAGGGAGAGTAATAGTACAGATTCCAGTGTAAGTACAGTAAGAAGATAGTTATATCAGTGCCGCCTCAGTCCTGGTAAACTCTTCAGCAAATGAGATGCGGTGCGGTCGGAGAGAATGGCAAACTACGAATTGCAGTGTTGTGGGAACAGGATAGAACTGTCAATATTAGATAACGCACTTCTTCGACGGTCCTTAAAATCGCTAATCCACTGTAGAAAGGGCAAGAGTGCCATAAGGGAGAGCCACTTGGGGCCTTTGGGCTGCAGGTTTATGGGCGACAGTGACCGCTTACCATCAGGCGGGCTGGCTGTCCGTATGCCACTTCAGAACGTAAAAAAAATCAAAACTAAAAGCTAGTTACAAAATTTATACTCCAAGCTGAAAGGCACAGTCTTATTATCAATCGTAGTTATAGAAAAAGGAATCAACCAATCTGGCAACACAACCGACGTATCCACGGCGATTAGAAGACGCAGGTTTAACTCGAGGAATTCTGATCGTAGTTTCAGGTCCTGGATGCTTTAGAGGCAGCTTCATGGACGGAAGAGATGAATCAGGAGAAGGCATTATAATCAAGGTTGGTCGTACCATGGTGGTTAATCGGGTAGGCTGAGCTAGCCGCATGTTGCGGCAATTTGTGTTTAATAAAAATGAAACTTTTATCACATTTGGTGAATTTTTTATGATATTTGTAGAGAAATAAGAGAGCATGTAGATTTTGTTACAATTGGAACTTAACAATGATGGTGTTTGTCCGATAAATAACTATTTAGAAAAAGATAAAAATACTTTAACAGCTAAGAGAGGCTAAGAAGCAGCTAGGTAACAAAATAACCTGTCAAAATGTAAATTGTCATAGCATGCCCAAAATATCCTCAAGCAAAGGATTCATTGTCCATAAAGTTCTTTCATACGTATGCTTTGAAATGAAATAAGATTTTTGGTAATTTAGATATCATTTGATAAAATAATCCTTTATATGAGCGGTATAAAAACATATAAACTAAATAACATATAGGTTATGTATTAAAACAAATTTCAGAAAGTGCTTTTCTACATGTGTTGTGTCTTCTATACACTTCAGAATAATTATCTCTGTTGTTAGAAATACTTTTTTAGATTTTCTATGAACAAAATTCTGTAATCTGTATGTATCTATGCAGTCGAAACATACACTTACCCATTTTAGAGTTGCATATCTGGCTTGCCTTTTCTTAGTCCACCGAATTATTATAGTATAGAAAATCGAATATTCGGTCTATCTTTCTTCAATTTATGACTTATGTATAGTACATAGGTACAGATAAAGACAAGTAGATTGAGACAGATACTGGTATTAAGATCGAAACATTAAATATATAACTTACTCGTAATAATAATAATAATAATGTGCCTATAGAAGGTATACTTTTACAAATACAAAATATTTATTTCAAAAACATGATTGAGGTTACTGCGGTTCATTGAGGGCTCTTTTAGACATAAAAATATCTGTGCCAGGGGGGCTGTATAAGATTATACAAGTATAGAAAAGCGTTCTATACTTGTATAATCAAACATTTAATTTAGGGTGGGGTGTGTGTAACTACCTATATAGATGGGTTTACGGATTTCAAAATATAAATTACTTATATTACAGGAAAAAGTCAGCAAATAGATGTTAGTTTTAATTTAATATTAAATATTAGTAATTTTCGCATTATCGCAGGGCAATTTCACATACTTAAAATTTCTTCACAGTACAGTACCATCCTCAGCCGAAATACGTCCATTGCTGAACATAAGCCTCCCCAATAGATTGCCACTTTTGCTGGGCTGTCTATTGAAGATTTGCCATAATCACCACGCCTGGCAGGCGGATTGGTGATCACAGTAATGATCTTAATATCATAGGAGAACGCTGCTGCCCGTCCCTGGTGCAACCCTTAGTCGCCTTGACGACAGCCACGGGACGATTGGGAGTGGCCCTATTCTAAGCCGAGAACTACCCTGCTAGTAAGTAGCTTTCGAGTTATCTGGCGTATTTCTTTAAATAGATTTTTTTGTTTTCATAGTTTTTTTTTATTATCCAGGCAGTTTTAAATGTTCCAAATAGTAATTATCGAGTTATAAAACAGACAGACGGACAAAAATTACTTGAAACTTTTAACCGTTATTCTCGATGGCTAGTAATTAACAGTCCGTTACTACAAAGAGACTCCATTCACTAACGTAAGTACTAATAAAATAACGTGACTCAAGGGGGCATCCCTATTGTCCAGCCCGAGACTAATCCGAGACTGGTCAGTTGTTGATATTTCTTATCGATTAAATAGAGCGCAGTGATAAATAAATCGATTAGTTTCATTGTAAATGAGAATCGATTTTATTGTTCCTAAACAATAGATGAAAGTCAACACATTTTTGTATATCACTGTGGAATGTATTGTATTGTACTGTATTGTATGATTGTTTATTCGGACGTTTCACTATAATATACAAGTACTGGTATATACTACATAGATTAGTAGCTACGTGTATTTTTTTATTTATTTTTATAAGACAAAATGTTAATTCTAATTGCAATTGCTTGATTGTTATTAAAAAGTACTTCGACTTGTCTAGTCTAAACTAATATAAAAGGAGGTAAAGTTTATAACTTTGCCCAAATTCTTCGATTAGTAGGTATATACTTCTATAACAATAATTCTTGAAAAACTATAACTAAGTTCTGTGGTGTAGAGTGTAGTGGTAATTTTTGGCGATGCTGTTAGATTTCGAAAAACTTTTTAGCTATACGACCTCCGTGGCGGAACGGGTAGCTCTCGGACTGCCACGCCGGAGGTTGCGGGTACGAATCCTGCTAGAGGCAAATGTTCGTATGATGAATATGAATGTTTGTAATCAAGTCTTGGATGTTTATATATTTATTTAAGTATGTGTATCCGTTATCTAGTAACCATAGCACAGGCTCTGCATAGTTTGGGACTGGACAATTGGTGTGAATGTCTGTGATATTTATTATTATTATTAATGATTTACCTCAGCGCTCCAAGCGGCCAAAATCGAAACTTTGTTCGTACTAATTCGACAGTTCGTAGCTTTGACTGCTTGATCCTAGGTTCGTAGCAGTAAAATAAGTTAAATTAACGAAATAACGTCACACTATGTCAGTTTTCAAGCACCATATCATATCTGCGCTCTCAGTTTCTAAATTTTGAACCAATGGATATACTTCGTTGCACACAAATTACAGAAATATATAGGAGAAATATACAGTAAATGTACAAGTGGTCTTATCTCTTTTAGCGATTTCTTCCAGGCAACCTTATGCTAGTCAGAATAGAAAAATTAAGAATTTTGCCGCTTTGTAATAGTCTTTCAACGGTTTGTTGAAACCATTGCTAGATCCATGGTTGAAACCGTTTCTCGTATATACCCCCATTTTCCCGTGGTATAAATCGCATATATAATACTCATAAAACCGCATGACAACAGTAATTCGGTAGTTCGGGAGATTAACTCGAACAAACTTTACCTTTATAGGGTACTGTACATCGACATGAACATACGTAACCCTTTTTCATTTTTGTTCTCCGGACGCTTTTTGCCAGGTACCAAATACTAAAGTCTACAGCCGATTAGTATTGTAAAAAAATTCAAGTTTCTAACTCAATGCAATTTTAGAGATAAGCTTGACGTTTTGTATAATTTTCTTTGCTTTGTGTTGTTCTTTGTATGTTTGTGTGTACAATAAAGTATTAAATAAATAAATAATACAATAAAAAGATACGTCCTTTCAAAGTGTATTTTTATACTCACTGTCTGACACATAAACCCACATGGTAGGTACTAGGTACTTCCCGTTGACCTTCTTGTAATTTGGCACGAAGGAAGGTCTAGGGGTACGTCTTAGAGGGGAGTTGTAGAAGTAAATGATAAAAAATAGGTACTTTAAGACTAGAAAAGGGTTATAAAGTACCTAAGAGGGAGAGAATGTATCTGAATTTGGATCTGAGTCTTGTCTTACTGACTGCTGGTGTATATAACGGGTACGGGAATTTCAAGGCGTGAGTTCTACTCGCACTTGTCCGCCTTTTTCTTTATTAGGTAAATACAAACTTAGTATAATCTTAAATTTAAAAACATTACATGATAAAAATATGTTGAAATTTTTTTGTCGATGATTTTAGATAAGTAGCGTTAGTACCTATTAGAAGCAAGCTATTTGACATGACCCCATGTATTTGAGACAAATTAACAATTCGCAAACTAAATTAACCTTGAATTAAAGTACCTACCTAGTTTAATACGTAGTACATACCGACCGCGTATTAACGATTTAGTAGGATAGTTAGCTGGTATAAATTAAAAATAATACGAGACTTTTTTCTTTAGCGATCACTTATGTCATCATCAGCCGAAATACGTCCACTGCTGAACATAAGCCTCCCCAATAGAACGCCATTATTGGGGGGGTTGTCTAATGGGGGATTTGCCTAAATAACAACACTTGGCAGACAGATTAGTGGTCGCAGTAGTGATCTTAATATTATATATACTGTGTATATACACAGGAGAACGTTGCTGCCCGTCGTTGGTGAAATCCTTTAGACAACGCCCACGGGAAGATTAGAGGTGTCCCTATTCTAAGCCGGGAACTGCACGTCTTATGTTTCCTAATTTACTATGTCTCTAGATAGGCATGGACCGACGACCTGCAGAAGGTGGCCAGAAGCAGCTGGATGCGGAGGGCGGAGGACCGGGTGTGGTGGCGTTCATTGGGGAAGGCGTATGTCCAACAGTGGACGTTTAACAGCTGATATGAAATAGGAATGGCCGATTGATGAATTTGTGTGTTAGAAAAGTTTTATATGCTTGTTGTATGAAGTGGTTTCTATTATACGAAGTATAACATGAAGATATCAGATATGTTTATATCTATACGTTTCTTTCTCATTCTTGTTTCCACTGATCTTGATTATTTTATCTAAGTGTAGGTACGTACAGATTAGCTCAAAAAATATTCAGTGCGGAACATACCATCGATCAATGTCACGTGCAATGAATCCATAAATTCCTTTGAAATTGTGTGCAAAATACGAGAACAACATCTGATGTACATTCTTTAAATTAAAAAACTTTATTGCGATTCACAGGTGAGTTACAGGTATAGTGGTAGTTTGTATAATGGGCTCTGAGATCTGCATTAGAGAATGCAATAATTAATTACAGAGTTTTTTTTTATTGGTCAACGATCTCTATGTAGTACTAGATGGAGCGTTCCAAACAATCGTTTGGAACGCTCCATCTAGTAGTACACAGAGATCGGTGTTATTGGGAAAATAATTTTCACGTCATTCCCACACACACAATTACGTTTTATAAATGAAATTTTTTTATTATATTCATGGAAGATGAAGTAGAATGCTTTCTCCTATGGGGCTCTTCAGTTTGTTTTTTTCGAAACATTCGAATCCGCGACCTCGAGTAGTTACATTACCGAGTAATCTGCGAGGCCGTCATAGATCAAATCAAATCAATCAGGTAAGATGTTTACATTAAATAAGCTCCCTATGTTCCGCCTCTGCTAGTGCGGGCATAGAAATTTAAATACTTAGGCTAAAAAAGAATTGAACATGCAATAGATAGGTACTAAACGCAAATATTTCCGTTGGCCGTGTGGTTCCCGGTTTAAGACTAGGGCCACCTCCAATCTTCCCGTGGTTGTTGTTAAGGCGACTAAGGGATTGCATTAAGGACGGGCAGCAGCGTTCTCCAGTGTATGGCAAATCCCCAAGAATTTTGAGAATAACAATAATTGACTGAACAAATTATTTCCAACATTTTGGCCAATGACATTTCATGTATGATATAATTACATTCAGTGATATCTATTTACAACTATTTCTTTTGTTTAAAAGAGGTACTGTAAAATCAATAATTAAGAATCTGGTTTTCTTTTTTTATATCAAGGGACATTGGCTTGAAAGGTCATTTTTTGCGTAAAATAAATGGCATAAATTGAAGGTTGAAAAAATTTGGCGCTTAGCGGAGGCGTAACGACCAAATTTTTACCTTCTATGGTATAAAAAAATTATGCGTTATTTTTGCGTGCTGTTTGTTATTATCATTGCCTTTAACTTCGATACAGATTCGAAATATTGCAAATCATGTAGGTTACCTTTTATGTAGGTACGATAAAGAACCTTTTATTTTCTTTTGTGCGTAACTTTCTTCATCTGAAATCCCGGAAGCTATTGCGCATGTCACGCACGGGACCAATGGACCAACTCGGGTACTAGGCAACTATACGTTATGTAGGTAGGTAAGGCATATTTTGAGGTGGATGACCTTTTGAAGGTAAAGCGCAGAAATATTAGGTAGGTATTCTATAGTAAAGGACTAAGGGATGGAACTCTGACATAATACAGATTTAGGTTATTAGGCGTTAGTTTTAGTTATTTTCGACCTTATCTTCTATCATTAGAAGACTCTAATTAGATAGAATTTATTATCAGGATTGCACGAGTCTGTGATACAAAACTATGGCATATTGATAACCTAAGTTAAATAACTAAAATGGTTATCATTCTCTTAAAACAATAAATTAAAACCTTGTACCCTCTCTGAATGGGCTGTTCGTACCTATACTGAGTTAGAGAAACACCTAGACATTTCTATAGAAAATCTGATGAGCTGCTCGCAGTCTATTTGTAACATTACATTTTCGCAAGCACCCGGCATCCTATATCTGCTTGAAAGATTTAGGTCACTCTTCTTAGCTGGTTCCCAATCTCTGAATCTCGGTCACAAAATGGACCAACACCGATTTTTGTGGCCGAAACCGAATAGGAAAGAAAGTAAAAGCAAATTCTTTTTTTTTTCTTTTAAAATCCACCAAAACTGCGTTCGAAATTCAAATACTGGTCGTTATTCAATTATTTTTTATTGCAAATTACGATCGTCGATAACAACAGGTGCTTAGCCTTACCTGCAAATGTATTGGCACTTTTTTCACTGGCGCATTCGTCATTTTTCCCAAATCCAAAAGCACTAGCACAAACACGAAATGTTATTTATAAATCGGGTGTAGGCGGCCGGCTAGTTTTCGCGGAATGTATCAATCACACAACAGTAACACACTATCGACACACGCCTACTGATGATTATTATTTTTCTTTCATTGAGTTTACTACGCTGTCCCCCTCCGCTGCGCATGCGTAAAAACATGCCCTTGTCCTGATTGGGTGTTGTAAAAAAGAAAAAACTTATCAACTCATTCGCTACGCTTTCAAAAGATTCGAACTTATTTCTCTAGATGGCAGTACCGTGTCGTGAGTTCGTATCATTACTTTTTATAATTGTTTGTCCTAAATAAGACCATTCCACTAGAACTTTAGCATCTATGTGAAATCCTAAAGCTGTTTCATTTATTTGGTATGATTTTAATAGCAAGAACAAAGGAAATGACATAAACATTGTTCATCTACATAACTGACGTTAAACTACTTATATCAAGAAGTTCTGTATTACGCTACCAGATGGCGATTTTTGGAATTTCGCAAATTCAATCATTAGACGAAAACAGACGGTCCCGAGTTCCCGACCAAAACACTCAATCGAACCATGCGTCGGACGACACTGATTTTTCGCGCCCGTTTTATTACACGCGATTTTTAGACAAAAATAAAATACTTTTTTCAATAGGTTAGCATAAATGTGAAGTGTTTTAGTGTATTTTGCACACATGCCCTCGTTGCATCTTAAACCAGGATTAACGGTAAAAATCATTTTGTATTTCAGCTTCAGTGTAATTATTTTTAAGCTTGGCAGTATAAATAGATGCTAATATACTCGTTCAAAACGATGTTAATGCATAATAAAAAGCTTTGTCATATGTTAAATTAGTAATTCATTAAATTGTATGGCAGGAAAATGATATAATGTTTGTGGAAAATCTAATTTGTATCATGGTTGGAAAATTCGAACCCTACCAAATAGGGAAGAGCTTCACTTGCTTACATTATTTTGCAGTGTTAGATAGCTTTCTAACTCGCAAGTGTTATTTTATCATGAATAGATAAATAAATTAGATTAGTTTTTGTTTGGTTTTTGTTTTCAGATTTCTTTCTCCATGTTTAAAAAATAAACATTACATAGCAACCAGTATTTGTTTATGGTATGTCTTTTGTTTGTTTTGTTCTTATTCAGATCACTGATTTTGAATCGGGCTTTCTTCAATGTTTGTATTGATTTTTTGTCCAGTTATTTTGTTTAAAGAATTATTTAAGATAAGTTACGGTTAGGGTGTATTAAAGAAGGCGCTGAGGTTTTTTTTATTTTTAACGCTTCAGACTGATTTTCACGCCAAAAGTGCCTACTTTTGTACACTCTCACCTAAGTTAATAAAACGCTTTTTTTGTTTGCAATTATATTTCATTGTCCTGTATCAACATACCTATCTTCCTACCTATCTATTATTAACCCTAACCTTGCTGATAAATCAGTTATCTATTACATTATTTGTATAATTCTGAGCTACCTACCTACCTATCAATAGGTAGGGTAAGTACCCAGTCAGTAGTCACGCTTTAACGAAAGTATAACTTGGAGAAGTAATATTTTGCAACATGAAGTTTCAGTAGTTAAATAGTAGTTAAGTAGTAAAATAAATGCGATATAGGTATTATTATTGCGCATTCAGTATATTTTAATAGAACGTAGGAAAAATACGACACAGTACTAGAACGAAACAAAGTTATAAAGATATATTATAATGATTTTTCAGTAGTCAGCCGATATGTAATAAATAGGCAAATAGAGCCTCTGTTTTTTAGGAATTTATTTGTAGAAAATAATATGTATATTTTATAAAATTTTACTAGTTTTTATAATGTGTTTCGTTTTGAACAGTGTTTTTATCTTGATGAGTAAAGTAATTCTTATGACAGATTTATTAGGCAATCTGCGTGGCTACAAGGGTTTCGAGAACCTTTGGTCGGCCGCCCTACCGGTCAATCTTTGCATGGGGCGACTTCTCATAAAAACCACCACCAATACTGCTGACGCAATAAAGATTCTGAAAAATATATACTACTTTAAGCATAAGCCATATACAACAAATTTAATATAAACCCAGTAGTCAGCCTAGGTTGCTGGCTGGCTGGCTATTAGTCGGCCACCAAAACACAAACATCTCCAATCCAACACAAAAAATTAAAGCTATCATCTAAAACACCACGTTCTTAATGAAGAAAAAAATTGCGTACACGGTACATTCTTCCTTGTCAGTTGCGTTATTGTACATGGACGTTGATTTTTCATAGAATTAAATAGCTACGAGCTGTGTGTGCTAAATGACCAATCAGGAACAAGGTATTATAGTAAGTTCATTTATTTGGTTCAAACAGTATTTATCATGTCAGTCTCTCGAAAAGTTTACTACTGGACATAGGCCTTCCCCAATGAATGCCACCACACCTGGTCCTCCGCCCTCCGCACCTAGCCGCTACCGGCCACCTTCTTCAGGTCGTCGGTCCACCTGGCGGAAACAGTATTCATTGCAACAAAACCCCTCTGTAAAGAAAGACTGACTTTTAGAGCCTGGCTGACTACTGGATTGTTTACCCTACTACATTATATTTAACCGCATGGTGGCTGACAAACATTGTAATCTTTAATGATAAGGTACCTACTATATTAGTTAACATACAAAGGAAAGGTTGACTGAGTTCAACTATGCCATGGGTAAAGTAAGAGATTATATTTTTTTTTTTTGCGAAATCTGGTAACCAAATGTCAAACTGGCCATCTGAAGGCAAGCGGTCACTGTCGCTCAAGAACTACAGTTGCCGTACTGATGACTTGGTTGCAAAACCGGACCAGATCTCATCTGGTTCGTTGTTGACGCCACTTGGTTGTGAAAAGTCAATTCTACATTCCGGGATGTTCTCATTAGGTAAAAAAAATTTTCGGAATCTCAGTTTACCTATCGCACTAACCAAACACACCACTTACTTTAATGAGCAAGCCTCTAGTAATGTCATAAACTACCTACCTTTAATTTATGACATTCCTAGAGGTCTGCACCTGACCTCCTTAGGTCTACACCAATCAGATAAAAAAAGGCTTAGAAGAAGAAATATTAAAAAGCTCTTGAAAGCTTCAAAAAGATTCAATGTCCACCAATTATTAGGCAATGTCCAATCTCATTAATCCTTGTCCAATTTTTTAAATTTTCTAGTTATCTTTAAAGTAAAGTCCGTCAGAAAGAATATTCTCTGTCAAACAAGACAAGATATGATAGACTACCAAGTAATGTAATTTGTAGCACAACCCTGACACTACAAGCGAAAAGTATAAAATTTACATTTTGTATACTATACTTTTATCTTTGATGACCACATTAACTGACTTTTTACGTAAGTAAATCTATGGTATTAACATTCGTAATGTGAAATAAATAAATCTAATCTAAGCCGGGGACCATACGGTTACATCTAGCACGCTGAGAGTCAAATTCAAGTGAAACTGAAAATTTTCCTGATTGTATTTTTTATGGATGCACCATCGGTAGAGCGTCTACTCCAGAACTTTCAGCCCCTTCCTTTTTTGCTACAGACGTGGCAAGGTTCGTTACCGACAGTGGCCTATATATTATACAGATATATATGTATTATTCTAGAATATCCGATATATATATTTACAAAAAGGTTCACTTTATCATACGTATGTAGGTATATCTCTTGTCGCTTCATTCAACAGTAGGTACTTGAGTATTGATCAAGCGCTATCGCTTCGCCCACTTATAAAGATAGGTATTGGAAAAAGCTTACCAATACCTAGCTTATTTGCGAGTATCCATGGGATTGGATTTAAAATTAAAGTGTTTAAGACTTGCCTATTTTCAGAAACTATAACTTCTGGAATTTAAATGATAGCATTCGCCTGACTAGAAACTTTGGCGAAGAAATCAAATACAATTTATTACTTTCTGGGTACAGATTAGGGTCTTTTTTTAGCACTGATAAATATATAATATGCTAAATATTTGCTCATTCTCTGTTGACATTATTATCCTAAAAATAGTATTTCTTATCAGATTTACTAATGAGAAGGATGAAATATTTATCTAAATATTATGCTTCAGTATTGTACGCACGCGTACAAGTTTGCATTGAGCAACACAGTTAAGACGAGATAAATACATACCAATAGGTGCCTGTAACAAATCATAAATGAAACCAAATAGCGAACATAATAGTAGTTTTTCTTTAAAAATACTTTTTAGGTCAATAAAATCGTTTATTTTCTTGTTAAATATGTCTAGTCGGTTGTCTATTAGTTGCTAATATTTACGAGACAGTTTTCTACGCATTTCATAAGCTGCAGCTCGAAATCTTTATAATCCTTTTATCCTCGGTTCTGTTTTATCAGGCTAGGAATAGACAAAACTTACAAGGTCGTCGTTAACCAGGGCCTTTGAAGAAGATAACGCACCATGAGACCATGATTTGCGCCCCTTTTGCTTTGTAGTTTTTTTTTTATCAGAGGTTCATTAAGTAAAAGAAACTCTCGAAAATTTAATTTGAACTAGTTAATCTCTTGAAAACTTTGATTTAAAAATTAAGTCTGCATGTCAAGGCAAATCTGTCGCAGGATGATATCACCGTTGGGGCTTCGTGGGCTCTAGCTGAGTAGAGTGAAGGTTGAGTATCTACTGGTAGATGCACCCCTTCGATGCTGTTCAGTTTACGTTTCTTTTTTGGCACTATTTATTACGTTTACATGATAAAATCTTGAATAATAAAGAATTTTTCTAACTTGTGATGTTGATATATCATTCAAAAAACTTTTCACAATTACATGACTGTTCATGCTTACACTAAGTATAGTCCTCTCTTTAATTTTTCTAAGTTTAAGTTGTATGACGTATGATTTTTGATTCGATTTAGACATAATGTCGTTTTTCTCGACAATTAGGAGATTAAACGTAAAACTGGAATATTACAGCCTGTAGATATATCTACCATTGTCTGTGTAGTTCACCTTGTATCACCTACTCGAATGTGTGATATTGAATCGAGTATAGGTATTTTGCGCCCCTAAACTCGGAATCGTGCCTCAATGCGGCTCTGTTTGGTGTTATAATTCAACACTGTATAATTTTACGGTCGTTGGAATGCTGGTATCGTATAATAATACTGTGATAATCGTCCTCGTAGTGCCTATGGGGTGGGGCGTGCGACTGACTGAATTCCAAGTGTTATGTGACGCTTTATATGCGTTTTCAGTGTTATTAGGTTTCATAATATCGTAATAATCATATCTAACAAAACTTTATCGATGTCCACTGTTGGACTAAGTTATACTAGTCCCCACATCGGTGTTTATGACTTAGTTTGGATTTCCGGGATGTCGGCACACCCGGCTAGTCCCAGGACACGCATCCATCGGCACGGCAGACTCTGGATTGGCGGACGGGACAGCGGTATCGGGGCGAGAAAGACAGGAAATGCGGGTATGGGTAAGGAGTATGGGTTAGGAATGGGATACCGATATTACGGGAGGATAGTGGGATTGTACTAGCGATAATTCGGGAAGCCTATCTATCTCGATCCCCATTTTAATTTGCCTTCGACAAGACGGCAGGTCTGCAGGAAACCGTCTTTTAGTTTTACTTTGAGAATTTCCATCTCTCAGTCAAAGCGGATCGAACTTTTGACCCAATCTGATCTAATATGGGACTGAATCTGAAGGTCTTAAACATTAGCTTCGTTTATGTCAAAATGTTGAAGACCATAGTACTTCAGCGTTGTTAAATTTTAACCTCAAGTGTCTACGCGTTCTCAATTTGTTTTATGGCATTATGCGCTATCAAAATTTCAGCCAACAACACGATTTACTGAATCCTATAAAGTTGTTTTTAACAGTTCCAACAAGTCAATAAACTGTGAGCTGAGCACATTTGCGATGCGATGGGGCTTGGGGCTCATGCGGGCTGTAGCGTGCTGTAGCTCCAAAGATATTAAAAGTCTTTACTGAAGCTCTGTTTACATGAGGACAGTAAACAAACTAATCCAATAGATGAAACAAACTGCGTTAATGACCTTTTAACTTTTAAACGACGGAAGCATGGTCTAGCGCCTAAATTAATTAACTGGATTTGGTGATGGTGGTACCTAATTGAGTATTAGTAGAGAGTAGTAATAATAGTCAGATTTTGGTAAAAAAATTCCAGTCGTTTTTGTCATTTTACTTTCTTCCATCTTTCCAATACCAGACCAGGTACTCTGTAGATTTCCACCATTCCACTCTCTGGATAGCTAGGATCAGATTTCACCCACATCGTTACCTGGTCATGTAGTATTCGGAACAGCTAGTACCTACCACTGCCTTCCGTCTTCCTGTTGATGTTGTACGATACGACTACCGGACAAATTCAGATACTGGGCAGCAGCATCCTATACTTCATATCGTTGCTGGAAAAGAAAAATTTCTGGAGCGCCAAAATAGGATTTTACTGTAGAATAAAAAAAATAAACAAAGTCATATATTTTATAGGTACGTGTTTTTAGACTTTTCGTTTAAATTATCTACTGTGTTTCTGCTAGACAGTAAAATATACTATTTGCCTTTTTATGTTTTTAATTAGTACAAACACATGAGATGATATCTGCGATAGACGCGTGCGCATCGATCAAGATAAATTTTGTGTTTGTTTATGATTTACTAGCTGTTGCCCGCCATTTCGTCCGCGTGGACCACTTAACATCACAAACTATTAAGTATTCCCGTAGGAATGGGATGTTTTTTCGGGATAAAAACTATCCTATGTCCTATTCCAGGACCTAACCTATATGTGTGCCAAGTTCCATTACGATCGGTCCAGTGGTTGAAGCGTGATTGAGTAACAAACATCCAAATAACCAAACTTTCAAATTTATAATATCAGTAGGATACATTATGATGACACCTAAGTAGGTTTTTGTGATGTAAGAGTTGGATTAGATTACGGTTAAAACCTATCGTTTCTTGTCAGTGTCGAAGTGACGCCTCTCTGCTAGATGGGGAGGATCTGCGTAAGGCAGTTGACAATGACTGTCTGTCGGCTTAAATGACGCACCTATGTCCAACATTGAACTAGTAGATGATGTCAGGGGATTCATTAATGATGAAGTAGTTTGGGATTGAGATGAGACAAGTGTACATTTAGTGGCGTTGTATATTTAACAAAAAAAACATTTACCACATGGTAATAATTTTTCTCTTATCCCGTAAACTTTATTACTCCTACGCATAACATCAAACCTAAAGTGACAACATAATTGAGTGTTTCCGATCTATAATTAACAGCTTCCCTTTCGTTTTATGTATTATAAAATACGATGGAAAGGTCATGTTTTCATAATATATTGTTATTTCTTTTATCATAACCTGCTGAACAGCGATTATGAAGTGTAATCATAACTTAATTAATGACTGTAACCAATAGGTTCAATTAATTTTTTTGTGGCCCGTGATACTAAGTTTTGACCTCAAGCCTGCGCCTTGACCGCGATAGTGTGAGGTCCCATATATCACCACTGCCCGCAACCCCTATGTAGGTTGGTGTTATGTGTTGCGCACCTCCGTTGATCCTCGCTTAGAGGAGTTGCGGAGGGAGATTGGTGGGGAGGCGGGAATGCCCGCAACCCATGCCGGTATTTACTGGTCAATGGTATACTGATGCAACGTCGTTTCCTTCCATAGATGGCTCGCTACAAGAAGACTGGCTTCATGGACGAGGACGCGGGAAGCGTCAGCTCGATCCAACTCAACGAAGGCGTCAGGTCTGGCGGCACGCATATTCGATACCACATGGTGAGTTATATCGCACGTAATAACGGTGTGGTAGAATTCTTAAATTGCCGTTCTAACGGTGGTCGGCGATCGTCACGCGATATTCTTCTGTATCCTTATCTGCGCTTTCTGCTGTTAGTTCAATTCTGCTATTAGTACAATTCTCGATCGGCAGCTACTTCTTTTGCCTTCTAAGATAGTCATCTGCCTAAGACAATTTTAAGCATTGTAAAGTCGTTAATCTGCTCCTACTGTTGGGGCAGACGAGTTCTGGAGTAGAGACCGCGGATCACGCGCAGGGTGGGAGGCCCCGCTGCCAGATGAACCGTCGACCTGAAGGAGGTGGCCGGAAGCGACTGGATGCGGAGGACGAAGGAACGTGTGTGGTGGCGTTCATTGGGGAAGTCCAGCAGTAGACGTCTAGGGCTAACATAATGATGATGGCTAAGAGTAAAATTGTTTTTTATGTTCGACGGATATTATCCTAAATGCTTACGAAGTACAGACATCCAGTTTACCATCGACGGATATGACGCAGACGGATCACATTCAGGTCACTACCACAGATAAAATTCCTTGTAGGCGATTTGTTGGAAAATAACCACTTCTTAAAATGACAAGTTTTTCAAATGTTATAATGCTGTGACATACGGACAGACAGATATGACAAAATTATAAGGGTTTTGCCGTTTGCCTACGGAACCCTAAAATTAAGGGTAGGGGATTCCAGAAGAGGACATTTCCAGAAAATTACATGTAGATAGGTACTAATAAAACGAAAAGTGGTAGGACACTTGTGCCACCTGAGTAAACCTTTTAGCTGTTTCTACCGGTAAATTGCTATTTGGATGCATTATAGAATATTTACCAGCGTTTCTCTGTTCTAGAGGTCTCAAAAGTAAAAATATGCTATGTATAAATTCGTTCTAGTAGTAACTACATACGTTCGACAGTAAGTGTGAATTGTAATTATATACATTACGATGCATTCGTTATTCGCATCGGTATCGTAAGAATCGTGTCATTTCAGTACGATTAAATTGTTGTTCCTTGCAGCGAACGCCTTTGATAAACAATTTTATGAAAACATATATAGACCATTTCTCTATACAAACGTAGATTTATAGTTCAATTTATGTAGAAAGCAATTGGAACCCTGCTGAGACCCGACGACACGGTATCTATTTTATTTAGTGAGACAATGCGAACGCCTGGACGAAGTTGATAGGCAAACGCGTTGTTCATAAGCTGGTTTAATATAACTAGGCGTTTATTGTACGGCTTCAGTGCGGAATAGTTGCGCTGTTGAAATAATTATTTTTGCGGACATGTTAAAGGGTATAGTTACTGTTACGTTCATACAGTTAAAACTATAATGGCTGCTTTTTGTATACCACATTACAATAAAATAACTGAGTAAAAACCATTTTGTTAAACAACAGTTATGCAGCAGTTTTGAGGATTAAGTTTATGACGTTTATTTAAGCGGCTAAGGACAAGTTTATTACTGTGATTCCATGCAATTTTTATATCATTTTTTTTAATAGGACAATATTTCAGTTATATAAATACATGCTAATTTTAGAAAACTATGATAAAGACTATATAAGAAGTAATATTAACGTAACTAAAAGATAATATTCTTAGGCAAATAAGAGAATAAATGTTCCAAGATGTCAGGCAACTATTACCGTGAGCGTACCAGCGGTTATGTTTTAGCTAATATTTGGAATTCCCTGCCATCCGATTTAAAATACATTGCATCAGGTAAATTACTAAAACAAGAACTGCACAAGCACTTGTCGATGGGTGCAGACTAATGTACTGATCACGTGAGCGCTCTGTTCACATACAAATGGGTTTCCATTTCTGTGGACATTACTGTAAAGTATGTTGTAATTTTTGTTAAATAAAGAAAAAAATAATATCAAGAAAGCCATTAGGTGCGTACCTACATAATGTAAGCATAAGTTTACCCGAGCGAAGCCGAGACGCGTCTAGTCTAATAAATAAAATCGTAAACTACGCGTTTCTGTACATTGAAGATATTTGCTAAAAAAAAAATTTGGGTGTCTAAGGATAAGCAACAGAACACATTTCGACCATTTTTGAAATTTTTGTCTGTTTGGCTGTTTATCTGTTCGTCTGTGAGTTTGTGCACGCACCACTTTAAAACTACTGAACGGATTTTGATGAACGTTTTCACAGAAAGATGGGGCTTAATTTGGTGTAACATATAGGCTTTATTTCATTGCAATCGGTGCAGTCAATCAAAAGTAATGCGAATTTATATTTTCCGAAAACTCGCATACACTGCGAAAAACTACTGAACGGATTGTAATGAACTTTTCACAAAAACATGGGGCTTAACCTAACTTAACATTTAATCTTTATTTCATCGCAATCGGTTTACTCAATCAAAAGTTATGGACATTTTTAGTTTTCAAATACATTAGTAGGTAAGGTTAGTATGCAATATATTACACACAATACTATTTCTGTACTATTCTGATTGCGATGAGTTTGGACTACATTTGGAGCTGGTAGTGGGAATGGGAGTGGGCGTAGGCGTGGAAAAGGGGAGTGGGAGCGGGATTGAGAGTGAGATGGAGAGTCTGAGTGGAAGTGGAAGTAGGATAGAGAGCGAAAGTGGAATGGGAGCGGAACCTGTAGCCCACGCGAGCGGAGCCGCGGCCATAGCTAGTAGGTATATTAATATTAATATCAATACTAGCAGCTTGCTCATTCCACTGAAAATGAAAAACTTGTTAAGACGTTGGTTATTCAACGCGATTTCTTATGCCAATAACTTTGAGTACACGTATAAGTTTGTTACACGAGCAATGAGTTATTGGAGCTTATTGGAACTTGGAATAGAAATGCTTTATGTTTACTTAACAACAATATTACTGTGGTTGTGATATTTGTTGACTGAACCTCTGAGCAGAATTGGATCGACTTTATTACAGTGCACTCTAAGTATCACTCTTAAACTAAGTCAATAATTACAACCACACTTGTTAGGTTAAAAGTGATACGTACTGTAATGTATTATTATCAGTTATCACTATAATTTTGAATTCCGAACCTCATTGAGGTTCAGTTAACAAATAGATATCCACACTTTCATTTGTTTGTTGATTATTATTTCGTACTGTATCAAAGCCATTTTGTAACGTCCACTGCTGGACATAGGCCTCCCTAATAGAATACCACTTTTGGTAAGTTGTCCATTGGAAGATTTGCCACAATCACCACGCTTGGCAGGCGGATTGGTGATCGCAGTAATGATCTTAAAATACACACACAGGAGAACGCTGCTGCCCGTCCCTGGTGCAATTCTTTAGTGGCCTTGACGACACCCACGGGAAAGATAGGGGTGGCCCTATTCTAAGCTTCACATTATTTTGTAGGACAAAATTTCAAATAGATACATTTCGTATCTTGTAGCCATTTACCAAATATAGATACAAAATGGGATAGAATGGCTTCTGGGGTAAGCGTAGGTTAAGTGAATTATTCAAAATGGTCGCTTCTAAGTGTGTGTGCATGTACTAGCTAGACAGTGATAATGACAACGCCCAAGCGACTAATATTAGCCAAGTTATATGATGTGGTCTTTGTGAAATTGTTATGCCAGCATCTGTATTCCCTTCATCATCCTTTCAGCAACACCCAACCCAGTCCTCCGCCCTTCGATTCAACTGGTTGAACCACGGGGAAGTAAAATTACCGGTGGCCCAAATACTTCCACTATAACGTAGAAAACGAATCAAATAGGAGAGCCACAATTTGATACATGTTTTTATATCGTGGAGACCTTTACTCGTATAGGATATCACTCTTTTCGCTACATAACCCTCTCATATTCTCTCCAGATCCAGCAAAGACTGGCATATTAGCTTCGCCGATGACTTTAATCATCATTTTTGTACTTACCTATATTCTGCTTTTAAAATTAGACGACCTCCGTGGTGGATCGGGGTAGCTCTCGGCCTGCCACGCCGGAGGTTGCGGATTCGAATCCCGCTAGGAGCAAATGAATGAATTCATCATACGAATGAATATGAATGTTTGTACCCAAGTCTTGGACAGTCTTGGATGTTTAAATATTTATGTATGTATGTAAACGCTTTATTGCACCAAAAATAACAACAACAACAATAATAAACTAGGAATTAAACTGTGTACAAAGGCGGACTTATCCCACTTAGGGATCTCTTCCAGTCAACCTTAGAGTATTTATTTAAGTATGTTTATCCGTTATCTAGTAACCATAGTACAGGCTCTGCCTAATTTCGGACTGGATAATTAGTGTGTGTGAGTGTCTGAGATATTTATAGATATTTATTTATAAAAATTCTAACTGTAAGCTAATCCAAATTCGAAGTCATAGTTAGTATTAGGATAAGTTATAGTAACTTACATTTACCCAAACCCTTACTAATATAAACGAAACTCTGTTTGTTTGTTCATTTTTAAATAACTATGTAGTATATTTTAAAGCAATATTTGCTCAGTCGACGACACAAAAACCAAAACCGCGGCTTCCATTTTAAAACCATTAAAATAAAATAACATAAAACCACAACCATGACAAGCGAGTTTGCCCGAATAAGTATAACAATTATTTACATACAAAAAACAAATTTCACACGTACAGTGTTGACTGTTCTCATTGTGGTACAGACAGACTGACGGATTCGCTCACTTATTAGCGGACAGTATTGTTTATTCTTTTATTTAGTGTTAGTCCAGAAACGTTATTGTTCCGAGGTGATTTTCCATGGGTATTAATAAATGGCACTTCCGAATCCTTGCAGATTCCCGCCATGGGTTTGCAAAAACCAAACGAGGAAGTTCCGGTGTATTGGCCTCCAAGAATACAAAAGTTGGCAACCGTGATAAAATATACTTATTTTTTATATAACTTTTAAGCTGTTGTTACGACTCTACACTAATACCTTTTGCCTCATCATCATCATGTCAGGCCTTAGCCGTCCACTGCTGGACATAGGCCTTCCCCAATGAACGCCACCACACCCGGTCCTCCGCCCTCCGCATCCAGCCGCTACCGGCCACCTTCTTCAGGTCGTCGGTCCACCCAGGAATAGTAGGGCCGCGGCTTCTGTTAACTGTTCATCGGGGAGGTTTGCCCTTAATAACCACGCTGGGCAGACGTGTTGTCCGTCGCAGTACTAGGTCTCGCGCTGGTGACGCTGCTACCCGCCACCAGTCTGTGGTATTTCTGGCCTAGTGCATGGTTGCATGGTTATACCTCCATTGTCGATCGCCAGAGCCTCGTTGGTCAACCAGCAGGGTGCACCATTCCGCATATGAAAGAGGAAGCAAAACGTATCGTACGAGAGCGTGGTTTGTCTACTACAAAATAATGAAGTCCCTCCACATCCGTCCGTATCTGTAGTTCAGAATGGTCTAGACATACCCACTTCATCTGATAATTAACCCTCTCGAAATTTATTTTTCTTCTCCATTAGTTTTGATACTGCTTTCCCTTTTGGTCCCTCCCTGGCCTAAGGGGGAAAATCGCAATCTTAGACTGCACCGAATTCAAACTCTTTGTGGTAAGTACTAATGCAAATCTATTTTTTTTTATAAATACGCGTACTGTGTACGATTGCGCAGATAGCGAATAGGAGAAAATGCGATTTAAGGACGTTGTATAGATCACGGAAAGTACTACCGGACAGATTTTAAATGCAGTTATCACTATTTATATTAATTTTCAGGAAATCTGTCGTAAACAATCTAGGGCAAAGGAAATCGTGCAATTACAGTGAAGTAGAATTCACTCTCATACGGGCGGAAGCGCGGAAATAGCTAGTGTGATTGATATTAGAATACTAGCTATTGCCCACGGCTTCGTTCTCGTGGAATTAAAAATAAATCATCATCATCATGTCAGACCTCAGACGTTCATTGCTGGACATAGGCCTTCCCCAACGTCATTTGAGGAACTCCATGCAAAATTTCAAGCTTTAGCTAGAGCCGGCTGGAGCTGTGTTGTGATATATCAGTTATACATATGTATACATATATTCAAGGCTATGACGCCATAAAGCATTTCCTGTACGTATTCTTGGAAAGATTCAAAAGAAGATAACTAGTAAAAATATAATAGGACACTTACTAAAGTATTGCAAAGACTCAGGTTCAGTTTAAGCCTGAATAAATGTTTCAACGATGCAGAACGCAGAACTGACGGTGAGCCTGATCCTCAAGTTTCTAGTCGCTCAGCGAGCTATGGACAGGGCTATGCTCGGGGTTTTATGAAGGTTATGATAAGGAGATCCGACGAGAACGAAGGTGAAAGGATCTGCAAACTGAAGTGACAGTGGGCGGGCCACATCTGTCGCAGAACAGATCCGACGGTCGTTGGGGCAGGCGAGTTCTGGAGTGAAGACCGCGGATCGGCACGTGCAGGTGGACCGACGACCTGAAGAAGATGGCCGGATGCGGAGGATGCTGGATGTGGTGGCGTTCATTAGGAAAGGCCTATGTCTATCAGTGGACGTCTAAGGACAATACGAGTACGATGATGCAGAAAGTCTTTGGCTTCATATGATCTTACTCGCCCATTATGGGTATAAATCAGACAAGTCCAGATGGTAGGTAGTGGTATTTTGTTTTTATCAATTAAAAAATCTAATTCAATTCAATTCAAATGTTCTTTATTGTGCACCAAAACATATACATTTTTAAATAAAAACAAAACTTACATAGAACTTACAGCTTATTATACAGTTCACAAGTGAGTATTATGAAAATCAAGAGCCAATTAAACGTTTTCCTAGTTTGTAAAGACCAATAAGTAAAGTACCTAATCAAAACAGAGATTTAACATAAATGTACAAAGTATTTTAATATTAAACAAGCAGACTAAAATCATCAATAACCATAAAAATATAAAACGTGTATTGGCATTATTTTGTGCAAGGTATGGTCCAGCTGTGGACTATTAAGTTCATTAGGCTGTTGTTTTTGATATCAAGTCTAGTATTCTTGAGTTGACCACCTTCCACATTCTTGAGTTGAACTTGCTCCTGAGACCAGCAATGCTTCCGAAACTCGGATGAACGGATATTATCCGAAATGCTACCGGCTTAAGCCTCCATAATTTCGGATAATAACAGTCAAACCACAAAGTCATTTTGTCACTTTATTTACTCTGATAAGCGTTTGAGGTTTAACTACGATACACGCCAAAAGCTTATTCAGATATGTCACGTGACCCATTAGAGAGTAAAACATACATATTTATTTCGGCGGATTTTACCTGAAATGCTTACGGAGTCGGCCCAAAGGTCAGAGTTAGATTCCCATCCCAACATACCATACGGTATGACCTGCCAATTTTTTGCTAACTCTAAATCCGGTTGAGGGTAATGATTCACTATTATCATTATCAACAACCGGAATCCACAGATGATTAGAATACGTACTTGTCTTATAGGCGTCAAGAGATCGACGCTATAAGTTAGAAAGAAAGAGAAGCACATGTTATTGACGTATAACGCTGTTGTCGCGCGCTGGGTGTAGCAGCCCTGCCATAACTTAAGTGCACACACAAACATGTACAGACAGGCTGGTGCGCATGTAGACTACTACATACGTACTTGTATCTGTTAGCTTGTATGGATGAGTAAAGAGCGCCTCCACACCCGGCCCTTCGCATGAGCTTAGTGACATGATGTTATTAATCAGAGCACTTACTTCCCTTACTACATTGTTGCAGCAACATCGATAGTCAACAGACCAAGAGGTTTTTTAACAATCATACTGTCTATAGGCCTATTTATAGTATCGTAAAGTAATTAAATCTGTGCGGTGTAGCTCCCGACTTAGAATAGGGCCACCCCAAATCTTCCCGTAGGTGTCATCAAGGCGACTAAGGGTTTGCACCAGGGATGGGCAGCAGCGTTCTCCTGAGTATATTAAGATCATTACTGCGATCACCAATCCGTGTGCCAAGCGTGGTGATTATGGCAAATCCCCCAGTGGAGAGTCCACCAAAAGTGGCATTCTATTGTGGAGGCTTATGTTCAGCAGTGGACGTATATAAGCTGCAGATGAAAGTAATTAAGTAAATTGTTTGTTTTATGACACCAAAGAAATACAAAAAAAAAATGTAGCAAAAGCCTGAAGCTATTTGTTACCGTTTTGTGTTGAGTCTGGGTCTACTTAACCTAAGATTTGTTTTAAAAAGAATGTGATGTTTGATTCTGATCACATAGAAATATTGTTATAAATAAATTATGATAGTGGACCAGAAGAATGACTTTGGGTTCTTTTAAGGATAATGAATAGACATCTTCTGGGTAAGCGCGCTCCACTGTAGGCCTCATCATCACTTCAACATTAGGTGAGACTGAGGTCAAGCGCAAACCCATCAACAACAAAAAAACTGAAATATAAAAAAAAATCATAATTTAGTCTTTTAGTTTCCAATTACGACATAGTCAATTGAGTGGAAATCAGGTGAGAACGACGCTTGCTCTGGAATTTAAATTTTCTGACGTTTCTTGCCCTGGAATGTAAACCACTCTGTCGAATTAGTGGCGGAATGTTGATTTAGCATTTTGTAGGCGAATATCGGAAACTGTCCCTAAACCCTGATGCCGAGTTATGTATGTGGGCCTTACGTTACAACACTATCGATGCATACTAAGACCAGATAATCCCACTAATATTATAAATGCGAAAGTTTGGATCACGCTTCAACCGGGAAGGATCGGGATGAACTTGACACACATATAGGTTAGGTCCTGGAATAGGATATAGGATACGTTTTATTCCGAAAAAACATCTCTTTCCTACGGGAAATACATAGTAATTTGTGATGTTAAGTTGTCCACGCGGACGAAGTAGCGGGCAACAGCTAGTACTAAATATGGTAAAACGATCGTAGGAGACAAGCGTAGGAGGCTAGCATCAGGTAAAGAGTCGAGGTAGCCCAGCTGGTTGTGCTCTCGCCTGAAGTTTATGAGGCGTGGATTCAAACCTCACCCGTACTAATGAATTTTACGAAACCACCGTATCATCGTAAAAGGAAACCTTAATATACCAAAGTAGAAGTTCTGTGGCGTATGTGAAGTCTACCAAATAGGCTTAGGGTACGTTGGTGGACAGCACAAAAGATCCTGAAGGGTCGAAGTGTCGCCAGGTCTTCCTGACAATCGTAAAAACATAAGACGATCGTAAGTTGATGAATCCAGACAGTGGGTTCTATGGATATTATTGCGTGAAAACCATACTGTCAAAACCATCGCGATGTCAACATAGTATCCCATTCAGAGTACACTCGATATTGAAGCGATAGTCTATCGACAGATTTTCGTACAACACTAACCGCTACCAAAGTGGGTAACTCGCGTCATCATCATAACCTCAATCAACTAGCTGCCTACGTTATATTCACAAAAACACATGTATTTTAATACATAATGACTCATCACCATGTAATTCGATTCAAAGTAAATAACGAGTAACGACGTCACAAATACTAATCGATATATTACTAAAGTTGTTTTTGTACATACCTAGTGTTCTTAAGAAAATAGTACCAATAAATAGGTCAGTTGTTTGGAGAAAGACTGCCTGGTTGCGCAGTCATATCTGGTCCTTCCTCCGCCTTTCCGTCCAGACATCGGTCATCGGTATATCTGATAGCAAAGAGAATGAAGTACATAATCCTTGGGATTCACAGTACAATGTCCAAGTCACATTATGTCAAACTGCGAAAAAAACTACCAAACCTCGTTTCGTCCAGATCGCGTTTTGTTCAAGAGGTCGCCAAATATGTTAAGCCTTAGGCGGAACCTAGATAAGTTTCCTGTCAACAAGGGAATAGGTCGAAGGTACTGCTCTAGAAGGCCGCATGACATTCAAATAATTCATTATCGGTTGCAGAAAAGTAGCCACTCCAAGCATGTCATGGGTTTTTATTTTAAATTTCGGTGTGAATGCAAACGCAAACTGACTGTCACCGCGGACGTGGACGCAGACGCTGACCTAATTCCTGCCACTTCTGGGATAGTATGGCCGTCATTCCCATATACAAAGGGGCTCCTCCGTAAGCATCTCGTATAAGATCCATCAAGCTATTTTGTACTCTCTGACAGGTCATGTGACATTCTGATAGGGTTTGGCGTCTGACTACGAGTGTGCAAAATAGTTTTTTAAGTTCAGCCAAGGTTGATAAGAAGGAAATTTAAACAACTTTTCCTATTCAGGCGAGGCTGACTCCATGGCCCCAGCTTATCTCCCAATATTCCACCTCACACATTCACACTGAAGGAGCGTTGGATGGGATAGAACGCGTTGTGGATGTCATGAACCTAAGTATGAAAGATGCGACGTTTTACCATGGGTACAAAATGTTCTTTGAACATATGCCGACAGCGGCGGCCGGTGTTTGTGACGAAGACGTTGCCATTATGATTTCATTGACAAATTGGATGACAGTATCAAAATACCCAGTATGTTTTTTAATTTAGATTCCTATTGTCGTTTTTTCTCGAATGCGAATTAATAAAAGGAAAAATATTATTTAAAAAATATGATTGTTAGTCTGTCAGAATTTGTGCAGTTTAATTTTAAATTATTTTTGTCGTAAATACAATCTAAATTGAAACTAAACTGTAACATGTGCAGTTCAAAATATACTGAACATTTTAAATTTCAAACTTTTAATTATTTGTGATAGAGTGCATTTTCGAATTATTTTTAGTGGTTCGATTACAAACGTCTGACGCACAGGGCATTGATAGATCGATCAGTCAGTAAGTTGGTATATTCAGTCAGAATCAGGGTTTTCTTCTTACTCTAAGGGGCCTGTCGCTGCAGCCTACTGCATTCTTAGCGGTCCATTCTTAGGGTATAAAAAATGAATTCAAAGTCACATGCACTATTCTATATGGAAGCGATTACAGTTTGTACATTGTACTTAGTCTCTTGTGCGTATGCGCAGACGCAGACGTCAAAAACAGAGATCTAAAACAGTCTCGTGGCGCGCTCTACCGCGCATGCACGTCTCACAACAAAATATATAAATAACACATTAATATACACAATATATATACGCGTATTTAACGTATATCCGTGTCAATAACATAGTATCGACTAATTAAAAATACTAAGAAAATGTCCTTGAAGGTTAAATAAATAAAAACAACGCCGGGAATAAATGTTTTTGTTTGAAATGTTAATAAAAATTAAGTCTTAAAGTGAAAAGTCCAAATGGATTATCGAGAAATGTGTAAAGTGAAGATCGACTGAAACAAGAATTGTCTATAAAGCGTGAATTCCCAGAAAAAAACACACGTTTTTTTTTTATATTTAATACAGTATTTATATAGGAGAAAATTATTGAGATTTAACTAAATAATCGACATCGTAAGAAGTAAAATCTTCGCAAAGAAATTCGAACAGTACGGTAAAGTCTATCTAACGACTAAATTAAAAAGAAACTGGCCAACAAACGAATATGGCTGCTATCCCCCCCGAAACTCCTACCCCGTCCGAAACCCCTGACGACACCCCCGCCCCCTCGCCCGGCCCTGAAACCATAAACAAGTTCAATTTCATGAAGAAGGCTAAATCAGCGAGAAACAATCCATTTGTGAAACCCAGACCGTCGCTAACCAGGGAGAGTTCTTCAGCAGAACTGTTCTCACGGGAGAACTCCACTCCTGACTTCTTCCAGAATTCCAGGCTAAACCTGTTTGAGACCGCGCCTAAACCTGAAGTTTCGTCACAAGCTTATAATATTAAGGTGAGGAGTACGTGGTTTTTTTTCTTAATTTAAGAGTACTGTGTAATATTTTTTTGAGGATAATAAGATGAATAAATAAGTGCTTGTTCTTTTACGTAGAGAGGTTATTTGCCGGGTGAACCCTTCTGAAACATATCCGGCATCTAGTTAATGACGATGACTGATGAGTTACAGAGAACAATCCTCAGCAAATATCAACAGAAAAAAAGAGAATTACGAATAGATGTCCATACCTAGAAACTATAAAGATAAAAACAGAAAATAAGAAAAATAAATAAATTAAATAGCTTGTGTATTTACATTTTAGGAATTCATTAATTAACCAGTCTGTTCGTAAAAACTCTAAAGATGTTATTGTATTTTAGTTAAATTAAGTATATATCGACGCAAGTAAAGCGTTTTATTTGGTTTTGCACCAGGAAAAATCTACGGCGAATGGTCTGGATCCAGTATCTCTTTTAATAGCCGTAAGGACACGGGACCCAGACTATTCGACGTAGTTTTTTTTTTCAGATTCAAAAGAAAATTTATGTGCGTTACAGGATTTTATCATCTAAAAAGTATATATTAAGTTTTTGATAAAACGGATGCAGTCTTCGCAGTAGTCTTTTGGCTCCGTCCCAAACGTCTGCTGTTATAACTGTAGCTCATCCAGCCACTTTAGAGCCGATAACAAAAGCCGTCCCAGAATTTTATCAACTCGTTATCAAACTCATCCATGCGTTCGTTCATTTGTTGATAATTTATATAAACACATCGAAGTTAGGTAGTTACTGTTATAACGAAATATTTATTTCGGTATTATTAGCTACAGAATGTGTGGTGGCGTTCATTTGAGAAGGCCTATGTCCAGCAGTGGATGTCTTAAGGGCTGTTATGATAATTAGTAGAGACCCAGTGTGCATTATATGTAATTAAAAATTATTACATATTCACCATCAAAATGTAATATTTAATCCATTACAAACTATAAATATATAACAATAATTGGAAACAAAAAAGACAAACCGAACTACCTAATTATTCAAACAACCCGCCCGAAGTCGTACCGGATGCAAAGTACCTATCACGCGGTTGGGTTTCCACGCTGGATCGCCAGCGAGATGCGCTGCACCAGGAAAAAGTCCGCGCGGGGGTCACCTGAACGCTGCCTCACACGCTAATAAAAGTATTCTACAATATCGTTAAACATTTAAATATAAGTTCGTATAAGTGTCACATTTGAACTAACTTTTAGGACTGTAAATATTATTTAAATAACCATTGAACTGATAGCACCGTTTGCTGTGAAAAATAGATAGGTACCTACCACACAACGTGATAGATCCCCCTAATATTATAAATGCGAAAGTTTGGATATTTGTTAATCAATCACGCTTCAACCACTGGACGGATTGGGATGAAACTTGGCACACATATAGGTTAGGTCCTTGAGTAGGACATAGGATAGTTTTTATCCCGAAAAAACATCTCATGCCTTCTGGAAATACATAATGATTTGTGATGTTAGGTTATCCACGCGGACGAAGTCGCGGGCAACAGCTAGTATACCATAAAAAGATAGAGCAATGGACATTAATTAAAATAATTATTTTAGTTTGGAATACTCCCGATGATTTTACGGATTATAAACACAATATAAAAATCCAAAATCAATCAACATTAGGTTGCTGTGATCTAATTTCGCCACATTTGCAAAGATATCCCAACATTTATCAAATCTTATACTGAGTCCACTACTGGACCAGGGGCCCTACTCCATAACCATTAAAGATAATGTCTGCCGAACTAAAAAGCCAATTTGGACTGTCTATCGGCTCATGGGACATATTCTGTGGCGTCATATAAACGTGTGGCGTCTATATTTCATTCCAGATTAATAGTCCTATGAAAACAAACGCATTTGCGTCTCGAAAACAAAATACACAATAGATGGTGTTCCTAAGTGGACCGCAAAGTTTACTTGGTAATACAAACCTATTTTTGCTGCTGGTGACCCTTTCATGTATATGTTACCGAGACGTAAATAGCGTTGGTTTTCATAGGACTATTAATCTGGAATGAAATATACATATCGTAATTAGAGCTTAACACTTATCCATTAGTTACGAGTAGATAGTAATTTTTTTTTACGAAGGTTTGTTTATACTCTGATCACCACGCTGCTGATGCTGGTCAGACTGGTTGATGTTCGCAGTGTAAGAAATTCAGACGATGCTGCTTCCCATTCGCCTGCATTGATCATTTAGAGTTTGCACAGACCTATCGTAGAACATGTCAATCATGTTAGCTTTAAAATAAATATAAGAACTATTGTAACTCTTGATTGTGCAAATAAATGATTTATGAACGGGGTACTACTCCGTAAGCAGTTTGGATAATATCCGTCTAATATCTATGTATTTGGAGCCATGCGCTATCCTAATATATCACTTGAGCATAAAGTCCAAAATGATTTTACATCTCTCATATTCGGTAATTAGGTCCTTATTACCCCCAAATGGGGCTTGTAGGTGACCAATTAGCGCTCTAGGGTAATAATGTAGCTAGAAAAGCCCTAGGGCGGTAAGTAATTAAAAAAAAAACTCTTCACTCTTTCAAAAAGTTCGCGTACATCTAACCATCATACTGGCAATAGACATCATGCATTCAGCCCAATGACAAAAGAGGTCGCTTCGCTATTCAGCCTTGTCTTCGTATGAGTATAATAGTCATCAATTTTAAATATTGAACGGCGAAGCTCAATTTCGTTCTTGAAAAAAATAATTAAAAAAAAAGATGAAAAAAGGCGGGAATAGAAATCTTTTACTTTAAATAACTAATAAAATGTTTTATTCTTGTAATGCCGGTTTTTTTTCTACTTACCTCACAATCGAGATGTAAAGCAGAGTAGTTAGCTCGGGTGTAAGCATCAATTGCACCCTCGAACTATAGGCGCCTCGCTGCGCTCGTGCGCCTAAATATCTCTGGCTGCAATTGATGCCTTACAGCCCTTGGCTACTAATCTACTATTAGTTCGATGGCATGCCAGAGTAGGCCCCCAGCGTATTTAAAAGTTTCAAAATAAAGTTTAAAATTTCACGTTGAAGTACCTTTAAAATGCCTTTCGTCTCATACACCTTTGAAAACTCTGCTCTACCCTTAGTCTACTCTTACCCTCAGTTTACTACTACGTGTGGTACTTATCTTTTCCGGATACCATACGGACAACAAGTAGTAAGCTATACATAGTAAATTATAAACTATACAGTAGTAAGGTCACGTGCGGATATCTATTTTGGGACGTTGCTCGGGAAACTGTGAAAGATTTTATAGTTAGTCGATCCATCGTATAGGCAGAGAAATTACTACGTAAAGAATCGACCTTCAACTCCCGTCGCCCGCAAAATAAAGTATGGCTTGTTAGTACGGCTGCCGGAGAAAGAGAAACACTTATATGTTGGTGTATAACGTTGTCCCTTTCTCGATAGTTTACGCACAGGTAACAAACAGGTTAGTGCTCCTGTCGGGGGTGTGGTATAGGTAACCTGTTGGCAATCCTATATGGCTGGACTGGTCCTAATCGTTTTGAGCAGGTATATACATATAGGTATATTTATGTACAGTCAACGATACGAAAGGATCGAAAGTTGAACATTCATATTTATACTTGCAAATAAACTGTACGTTTCTTATTGCTTCCATACCACTATTGGATAGAGAACACATTGTGAGAAGACCTGCATACGCCTTAGAAGAAATTCTAAGGCGCTAGTAAAGTCCACCAACCCTCACTGGTGGACTATAGCCCGTTAGCCTTCTTTCAGAGGGTAGGTTTGTGCCCGAACAATGGAGAAAAATTACAGGTTAGGTGTACAGTAACGGTATGAATAGGTAGACATCTTAAGGTATATTTTTGCTCGTACTATTGCAAGAACAGAAATGACATCTAAATAATGGTGGGCGTTTTTGTATAGAACCTGGTACCTACACACTAATAGCATGGTACCCACACACTAATAGTAACCAGTAACAATAATGATATATATGGTCTCATTCAGTAGAACATTAGTTACTATGGCGGCTAATCTCAATTAGCTGTACTTTCGGCGTCATGGACCTTTCAGTGACCACCTAATAATAGCAACTAATTAATTACAATAAGAAATACGCCTATGGTAATTGGTGGGTGTATACTAAAATGCCCATAAAGCCAAAAGTACAGCTAACTAAGATTAGCCGCCATAGTTACTATTGAACTATTTAATAAGGCCTTTTTACTGGCGTATCACTTACTGTTATTGGTGGCTGGGACCAAAAAGCCCTTTGTTATCAAACAATTAAACATAATTTTTCCATGCCACAGTCTATTTTTTGCCGTAGTTTGAGAAGGTAACATGTGCTCGCACCATGTTGAAGGAATAAATTTAAAAAACTGAGAAGCCTTTTCATTCCGCCACTGTACTTACATAAATAACAATTTCCCAAAACACAACAAATGTATGAACATCCAAACCTATGTTTTACTGGCTTACCATTACCAAAGATAATATATTACTAGGCTATTAGGACCGTTCACAGTTCAACAAGGTTCATTTGTTTTACGTTTGCGATGCGCAGAATAGATTAAAATAAAACAGATGTGATAGGTTTTGAATCCACAGCACAGTTCAGTTCAATTGATAACTAGATTGACGCATCCTGACTGCCTATTGTTAGATTATTTCCGCCTATAACTTGTACCTACTAAACAAAGGCATACATTATACGACTAATTGTGAAGGCAAGCACGTGTCATCTGATTTCACGCTGTTTATTAACGGAGGTATTATTGTTTCACATAAAATAGTTTCAGCGAGCTGTGGACAGGGCTACACTAATAGGGTTACTTGAGGGATATGATTCGTAATGAGGAGATCTGACGAAGAACGAAGGTTACCTTTATAGCCGAAAAGTTCCAGTAGGCGGATCAACCAAAGGCCGTTGGGACCTTTGGGACAGACGAGTCCTGGAGTGGAGACCGCGCCTTAGCACGCGTAGGGTGTGGCCGGAAGCTGCTGAATGTGGAGGGCGGAATCCAGCAGTGGATGTCTGAGGGTTGATATGAAAGCCCCACACTCTTCGAAAAATCCGGGTAAATATAGCCTATGTTTGAACGGAGTGTGCATATTTAGCAATTAAGTTCAGTAATTTCTGCGATTACCGGCTTTTCTACAAAAAAATTGTGTAGAAAAATAAAACTTACTTTCCTACTATTTGGATATTTTGATGTTTGTTACTCAATCACGCTTCAACCACGGGACGGATCGTGATGAAACTTGGAACACATATAGGTTAGGTCCTGGAATAGGACATAGGATAGTTTTTATCCCGAAAAACATCTCATTCCTACGGGAAATACATAATAATTTGTGTTGTCCACGCGGAAGAAGTCGCGGGGAACGGCTAGTTTAATATAAAAATGAACTGCCTGTCACCTTTTTACTTTGTATATAGTTTTTATCTGCTTATTAAAGTAAGTTTTCACCTTGGAAAATAATTAAATGTTTTTAATTGCTAGAAAGATAATATTGGGGACCTAATTTATTTATTTCCCCTTTCGTCTTGCCATGCGGACTGATGAGCAGAAGAAAGTAGCTGAAGCGGCACGGGGAAGCCCCGGTATTGTATCACGCGTTAGGCAAACCTCAACATCGTGAACATAACCCTTCTTTACAAGCGAAGTCGAGCAAGAAAACGACGCGAACTGTTCGTTCGCCAGTTCGTCGACTTTAATAGGCTAAAGGTTACAATGTGACGTACATACATACAACATTACAATGACAATACAATGGCGACGCTCGTTGATGGATTGTCACGCCAAGACCTTGAATTGAGAATGAAGAAATTATTAATAGTTACAAGGTAGATCAAAACTTCTGTCTATGACGCTGTCCGTCATTGATAGAATCCGCCAGTACGATCGACCACAGCTTAAATTAAAACCATTGCAATATAACTGTTATTACCTCAGTCGGTTTTATGACTGACAACGGCATCTCCCAGTCAAATTATATCGTCCGTCGTATGTTCGGTATGCTTTATTCTGGCATGGATGGCCACCATCATGGATGGCAATTCTGAATAGATAGAAAAAATATCGTTAATTAGTCGAACTTAGTCGCAGAAAAATTTATTTAGTCGGTCCGCCGTTTAAAAGTACAAGGGGTTTGGTAATGCCATACCAGACCATAGGCATGGCCACCTAATCCTCCGGAACCAAAGCACATAGCTACGGATTTAGTCGATTGGTCAGGCGAATTGGTTGAGTTTGGTCGCGAAAAATCATTCCGGCAAAGGCGTACGTATGTTCGGTCTGATATCGAGCAGTACTGTGCGGTGTAAGCAGACGAAGTTGGCATTTGGGGCATGTTGTCAAAATAACAGGACGGGTCGTGGAAGTCGATGCTCTCATTCTGCAATGACGTGATAAATATCTACCCAGTTTCTAATATGGAATGAAAATGTGGAATTAGGAAACCAGTTGCCTAACAAAGAATTTTTATTCTTCGTTGACAATCAGTTGTCTACGTTCAGTAAGGGATTTGATGAGTGAAAACTTTATTTTGAAATCATCATAGCCGGGTGTTATGAGGTCCAGCCGCCAGATGGACCGACGACCGAAAAAAGTGGACGAAAGCGGCTGGACGGTGGACCGCGTGTGGTGATGCGCATTTGGAAGACCTATGAACAGCGCTTGACGTTAATAAGTTGATAATGATAGCAGATAATACTAAATATTACTACGTAAAGAAGCGAATTCGCCGATTAAACATCGGTCGCCCGCAACATAAAGCACCGCGTGTAGTATACAGCAGGTTTATTAGAAGTTTTTAGGTAGAAAACACTTATATGTTGACGTATAACGTTGTATCTCTCTTGATAGTGATAGATACGGACAGGATGATGCGCCTGCAGTTAGTAGGTGATTTTTGTTAGCATGTTTTAAAGTTTCTAGACCCAGCGGTTTAATTAGACAATTTTAAGGGTCAGTTTATGGTAGACTGCACTTTCACACAAATATAATGGTAATGGTACATCTGTTTGTCTATTCAGATAAAATCTATACAAGATTGTGTCTAACTGTAAAATCTATGTTATAAACAACGATCTCTATGTACTACTAGATGGAGCGTTCCAAACAATCGCAATGTTCCACGCAAGAAGCCGCAACTCGTTCACATTCACATTGAAACTTGTGCAATTACTACGAAGAATATTTAATTATTTACTAAATATTTAAGCTATTTACCCGTAGCGTCAATATTTAGTAATAACTAAATGTTCTAAGTTTTATTGTGAATGTAACAGAATTGCGGAACCCGGAGCCGCAGTTGCATGGAACAGAGGGATTGTTTGGAACGCTCAATCTAGTAGTATATAGAGATCGTTGGTTATAACTAGCAAATGCCCGCGGCTCGGCCGCGTGGAGCAAGTTTTTATTTCCGGAGGGAACCATTTTTCCATAGGTAAATATGAGCCTAGGTGCATATACTTACATTATGTTGTGTACTTGTAAAAAAATTATGGTGATCAGTTGAATAGTCGAGCCGTGAAAGCGTAAGAAACAGACAAACAAATAAACACTCTTTGGACTTAATTATATTGCCCGCAACTTTGCCTGCCTAAAAAAGTTTTTGTTTCCAGTCTGAACAAAACCCACGGTAAACCATGCTATCCAACAGTGAAAACCACATTCGAATCCATTTAGTGGTTATCGAGAATAAACTGGTCGTGTTATCATTATCACAAATTATTTAGTCGACGTGTTTACCGAGTAATATTTTGATCGTTTTATACATATAATATAGTTCATCATCATTTATCAGCCATACGACATCCACTGATGGACATAGGCCTTCCCTAATAAACGTCACCACACCCGGTCCACCTTAGGGCGACCTTGACCTTGCATGTGGTTTTGTAACATTCACAGTTTTAGTTTCCACGCAACTGCGGCTTCGGCGCCGCACCCCGTTCACATTCAGTTTGACATTTGTGCAGTTACTACGCAGAACATTTTAATTATTTACTAAATATTGACGCTTTTTACCCGTAGCGCGATTGTTTAGTTCGCTCCATCTAGTACGTAAAAAGTACATAGATATATTTTTGTGTTAGACAGGTTAAAATTATATCCTCTAATATGTCATACATACGTTTGCTACGTTCCGTACGTACCTCTGTAATAAAAGGACTGTAACATTTATGATGCGATGTTTATGTACAATAAAAGGCACTCGCTGTGACCTAGAAACTCTTTGATGTCGTATAATAAAAAACAATTCTTTCATCCGTTGGGATAGAAACGCAATATACGGCGCCGGAAGGTCAAGTTCAAGGGTAACTACCTACCTTTCTTATGGATCCGTCTTCTTCTTAGAATTCTTTTCAAGAACTAAATTTGTTCTATGGAATATTCTTAAAGTGAGTACGGTCGGTGGAGTTATTTTTCTAAACTTTCATGCAAGTGAAAAATAATAAAAAAAAACCTACTAATTTCATGTCCTGAGGACCTACTTCGTAAGTATGTAAATATCTATTAGTGATGGTAGCCTAGTTGGCAGTGCCCTCGCCTCACGTTCATGAGCTGGAAGGTTCAAATCCGGATACTTAAGTACAGTGTCAATCATACCACAAAGACTTTCGGTGAGTCAAAAGATGATGAGGAAACCTGCTTTCGCCATAAAAGGAATTCCAAGGCACGGGTGAGGTTCACGAACCGCCCTGGGCCGTATATCATCATTATAATATCTGCTCTCAGACGTCCACTGCTGGACATAGGCCTTCTCCGTATGGCCGGACCGTACGCTCTTGTTTAGTAGACAGGGGCTGTGTCCCAATAGTGGGGTTTTGATTTTACGTACCTACGACAAACTACCAGAGGAAATCTATCTAATAAATAAAAACGTAAACATTGCGTGTCTGTACTGTCAAAAAAGAATGGAGTGTCTAAGAATAAGTAATAGAATACATTTAAATCATTTTTGGAACATTTCTCTGTTTATCTGTTAGTTTGTGCACGCATCACTTAAAAATTACTGAACCGATTTTGATGTACTCTGTCTTTATTTCATAGCAATCGGTTTTCTCAATCAAAAGTTATGAACATTTTCAGTTTTCATATGCATTAGTAGGTATGCAATATAACAAAGAAGTATAATTATAATATTCGGTTTTGTTCAGATTGCCATGAGTTTGGACTACATTTGGAGCTGTAGTGGGCGTGGGAGCGGGAGCGGGAAAGGGAGCGGAAGTAGTAGTCCACGCGAGCGGAGCCGCGGGCCCAGCTAGTCTTAAATATGAAGGACAGAAAGTTTAAGAACTACATTAAAAAACAACGTTGTGAAAAAGTTCACCATAAAATAGAGAATTATTTGAATGACAAAGATGCCTGGTACTAACGTTGCTTCAGATTCCCACAAAAATTGTATCCAAACTTGATTTAAAAGATGTGTTGCGTGAAGTTTGTTGCGCCGTTTCTTCTTCACAACGCTAACATCTAGGAAGCGTTAGTCGATAAAAAATGCCTTGTATAAATAAATGTACCAAATGTACTAATATGCAATAAAAGATGTTGAATTTGACTTCATGTGTACAGTGGGCCACACACCCAGATCCGATCAGAGCTATAAACCCTGCGAAGAGGCAATAGCGACTACATTACGAACCTGAGATGTACAGTAAGAATTCTGGACTGTATTGATTTATGTGTAGCGTGGTGTGGTTATATTCGCATGGAAAATACAAACAATCTATTTCGAAAGAGACTTTACTCCGCAAGAATTTGAGAATTATTGCGTAGTTGTTTAAAATATTAGGATTAGTGTTTGTTTGAAACTAGAGAGAGGAATGCCTGTTTCGTCTCTGTCATAAAAGTCATTGTAACGCAATGGATTATCTGTAATGTTGCAATGTCCTACTAATATTATAAATGTGAAAGTTTATTATTATTTTCCTATATTTATATTCAAAAGTAATTTCCCCTAATGTTCTGTTGTATTTCATATGTATATTTATGTGTATATACACATATATAATTTAATTAATTTGGAATACACGGAAACAGGACATTCATTACACGGAAACAAAATTCAGGACGTGCTTGATGTATGCTCGGGGTCTGGGCAGCACATGCAGCCCGGGGCGTCCCGGCGCCTGAAACAGTGGGCGTTCCCGCCGTGCCCAGTCCAGCGCCTCTATTAGTAGTAGGAAATTAAGTCTGTTCGTTGCGGCTAGTGGGCATTTCAACTTCGATAATGTGTTTTTTTTAATTCCAGGGTATATCGTTCCTAGGATGGCATCAGCGTTCGAAGCTGGAGCGGATCCTGCTGGTCCTCACCGCTGTACTGCTGCTGGCTGTCCTACTAACAGTCTTACTGCTGGCCATGCGTGGGCCCTCGTACCTGCCTGTGCCGCCTTGTTACCAAATCGAGCCTAAAGGTAGGATACCTTTGATCATTCGAGCCAAATTTCCTTGGTTTTACGTACTTGTGCTAGCATACAACCTTCTAAAAAACGTTTTTCGATAGTTTTCTTCGTTCGAAACTCTTTGACACTTACCACTGGTATTGTTTTTCGACAATACCAGTGCATACTGTCTCTGTGAGGCATACACATCGTAATTTAATTTTATTTTGTGTTCAATGCAAATTTTATTGAACATTTAGATTCAATATTTATTGTCGTGTGGCTGGATTAGATCCACCGCTTACGCATCTATCGCGCTGCGGTTTCTTACTTGCTAAAGGTACAGACAGATACCTTTGGACTACTCTAACGACCTGGCACTTCACTTCGACACTTTGGGATCTTTTATTCCAAACCCCGGACCACCAACGGCGCCCAAAGCCGATTTGCTGGACTTCACATACGCCTTAGAATTTCTTTAGCAAATGCAGGTTTCCTTACGAAGTTTTCCTTCACCGAAAAGCCTTTGGTATTATAAATAGCTAAAGGTAACAAACCGTTGTCTAAGGGGCCTGCCATAAACTACATTATCAGCCGAAATAAGTCCACTGCTGAACATAAGCCTCCCCAATAGAATGCACTTTTGGTCGGCTAACCAATGGGAGATTTGCCATAAACACAGCGCTTCCCAGATGGAATGGTGATTGCAGTGATGATCTTAATATACACAGAAAAACGCTACTGCCCGTCCCTGGTGCAATCCCTTAGTCGCGTTGACGACGCCCATGAGCTTAATAAACTACGCGTTCTATTTAAAAGGGGGGATGGATTGGAGAAGTTGTTAAGAGTGGAGATGTTTTCATTGCTTTGAAGTTTGCGATTTTGTTAACCTTGATAAAAAAAAACATCCACCTCGTTGTTTTAATAGTCAATAGTTTATCAGAGCATGTTATATTTAGTAAGAGGGTGATTGATAACCTAAACTTGCCTCCACTGACGCTGGTCTGCACGATAGGCCCACTGCGTTTTAAAAAACAATCTCATTGCCCGTGTCACCGAATAAACAGATCAAACATAAGTAAAAAAATAATTATAAATAAATAAATATGTCAGACATTCACACCAATTATCCAGTCCCAAACTAGGCAGAGCCTGTGGGTATGGTTACTAGATAACGGATAGACATAATTAAATAAAATTATATTAACATCCAAGACTTGGGTACAAACATTCATATTCATCATACGAACATTTGCCCCTAGCGGGATTCGAACCCGCAACCTCCGGCTTGGCAGTTCGAGAGCTTCCCGTTCCGCCACAGAGGTCGTCATTAACATGAACTAAACATGAACTTTATTGTTTTTAGTTAGGATTTAGCATTACCATAGAACCATATAGATTACCATAAATACTACTTATCTAATAAATAAAAAATTTGACTGTGTGTCTGTAAGTAGGTACATTTGAAAGGTAAGTTAAGTAATAGAATACATTACGATCATTTTTGTCTGTTTATATGTTTGTTTGTGCATGCATCACTTAAAGACTACTGAACCAACCTGGGCTTAATTTTGAGTAACAGTTAGCCTTTTTTTCATCGCAATGGGCTTATTCAATCAAATATTAAGCGCAAGTTTTCAAAGCCTCATATTACACTTGTAGGTATACAACAAAGTATGATGCTCGGTTGAACTCAGATTGCGATAAGTTAGGATTACATTTGGAGCGAAATTACAAGAGTAAGAGCGGAGAAGGTCATGGAAGTAAATGGGAAAGGAGAGGAAGGCACGCGAGCGGAGCCGCGGGCTCAGCTACTATGTACATAAGAACGGACGAACAATCAGCTACCTATGTATTTTGTAACTACTCGCTGTAACTTCATGCTGACTGAGTATGTAGGTAATACAGACAACCAGACTTTTCATTTCACGTCGACTTTTTGTAGACCTTAAAAACGGTTCCGAGATACCCATCTTACAAATCGTGTATTATAAATGCCTCATAGAGTTTTTATTGTCTAAAAGACAATTAAAAAAGACAAAATTTAAAGAAAAAAAATCGGCAAAATGTACATAGTACAGCACGTCAGTGTAAGTAATTTTTGAAAGTTAAAAAACCATTAGGGAAAAATTTAATTGAAGTTAAAAAACCTATCAATTTGTCCAGATTCTTAAGATTCAAAAATATTCCTCTCTGCGTGACCACTTTGAGTTCCTTTATTGTGCAGTAGACACTTGGCTCTTGGGCTCCGGTGACCCAGAAGTTTGCATCGAACTTCTGAAGGAAAAATCTGGCGACCGTCGAGCCAGTTCCTTTTTTTATCAGCCTGGAGATTCAAAGCGGTAACGCAGCGAGCAACCGTGGCACCATAAAAAACTCTGCAGAGCTAGAGATCTTCTGTATGGCGGCGCCTCCCATCCATTCTTTTCGTAATTAGTACTTATATAACAAATTGTATATTTTTTTTATAATCTCTGTAGTTTTCAAGTTATCCAGAGAATAGGCAGACATACGGATATGTATATATGGTCTCAGTTACCGTAGTGTGAAGTGAAGATGATACATTTAGGTATACAAGTCGCGTGCATGGCAGATTTTATCTTCATTATAATTGTCTCGAGCCGGAACATAATTGCGTTCAAGGAAGTGGTTGTCTGTACTGTAAGGCATTGATTACCTGTCCGAGTACTTACATGTAAAAGGTATGAGTAGTATTTACATGACTCTTTGTCTGTATAGCAATTTTATATCGACACAAAAAATCTAAAATGCTGTAAAAAGATTCTACGTCGAATGGTCTGGCTCCTGTGTCTTTTCTACACGGGCAGCGGGCTATGCTCGGAGTTTCTCTAAAGGGACATGATCCGAAATGAGGTGATCCGCCAGAGAACTAAAGCCTTCGACATAGCTCAAAAGGTACTGGCCACATCTGTCGGAGAACCGATTACCGCTGGGGTAAACGACTTCTCGAGTGGAGACCGCGACTGGGCAAGCGTAGTGTAGGATGCCCCCTAACTAGTTCAGTAGCGCGCCTTACGAGAGGCCTATGTCCAACAGTGGACTCTTTTAGGCTGATGATGAAGGACACGGGACCCACACCATTCGATGTAGATTTTCTTCTGATTCCGAATTTGCAATAACATAATGTTTAAATCGGTGTGGGTTTCCGCTTTTTGCGTTGATAGTTTATTTATTTACTTGTTTATTGCTCTCAAACAGTAAAGGAAAACATCGTATAAGGAAACTCACAAGTTACAGATAACAAACTTAAAGCCTTGTTGCACGACGTCCGTAGTTACACATGAAGACAGACAATTTTCAAACATAAGCTGGTCTTGACCTGAGTTATCTTTATAAATTATGCTTTAAGTTGACCTTGTGTTTTACTTAAAATATCATCCTTTCAAAAGGCAATTGCTTGAAGCTATGAAGACTCCTTAGCGATAGTGCATTTTAATTATGAAAACATAAGCATACGCATACACATATAGAGATCGTTGGTAAAATGTGAAATCATTTTTTGGCCTGCAGATTTATGAATCAAACTTTATGTTAATTTAAAATTGAAGAAATAAATAAATGAATTGAAGAAAAGAAAACTAGTCTGTATAAAATGAAATGAAAACCTATTTTAGGTTTGTACCATTTTGATATAAATCGCTAAAAATGGGTTTGCAATTAGACGAGTTTTGAAAGTTTGGTTTGAGTTCGATTCCGGTTACAAGTACATTTTCTAACTGCTCTCCAATGGTGAAGAAAAACATCGTGAGGAAATTCACCCTCAGATGTGTGAATTTCCTGAGTGTGTCATATTCCTTTTCTTCACGGTGTAGTGCAAGGCCGCTGTGGGACCACGTCTCCGTAGAGTTATCAGGGCTTTAAGGAGCTATTAAAGATCCCATAGGGTCAAAGTGTCGCTGGGTATACATGGATCTCCTTTAATAAAATTCAAGAGTGTACGCACATCTGTGTTCCATTTACTTATTATATGAATAAATATATAACTGTATATTTCCAGAAGAAGCCAACGTCTGCCTGTCCAGTTCCTGCATTTACACAGCGAGCGAGGTGATCAGGGCCCTGGACGAGACCCACGACCCTTGCCAGGACTTCTACGAGTTCGCATGCGGCGGCTGGATCAGGAACAACCCCATCCCCGAGGGGAAATCCACCTGGGGCATCTTCAGCAAGATTGAGCTGCAGAATCAGCAGATCATCAAATATGCTTTAGGTAAGTTTTGCACGTGTAGTCGTGTTATTGGACAATGTATAATTTGACTTTTAATTTTTGACAAATGTAAGTGATGTGCTGGTTGGCGTGAAAGTAAATAAAACTTCAATTGTAAACGAAAATAGCGAGGGCGTATGGCAGTAAAAAGTGTCGTGCGGATCGTGGAGGTAGCTAGCGGCAGCCCGGCGATGCCGGCCCGTGCGCTTGGTGTTGTGCGCCCGCGGCCGCGGGGGCGCGACAGCGGCGCGCGCGCGTATTATTTCTTTTTAATTGCCATACACCATCGCCATACATTATTTATTTATAAATAATATTAAATCCTATATCAGGCTAGGTGCTGTGCATCTGCTATCGACAATAACCCTAGTCTTTTGTTGACATTTTCATAGGGAGGTTGTAGGAAGTTCCCTTCCATAGGGGAAGGCCTAATGTGTTTGAACATAATTAATAAATAGTTTGAGTATTGGCGACACACAGACTAGCTAACTAAATACTTACTAAATTACTCCTAAGTATTTTGTTGTAATACTATTTTACAGTTGGTGAGCAAAGTTACCTCAAGAGCGTTATAGGTACTTATCAATTCTCAAGCATCGTTTCCTCTTAGATAGCTTCCAGATGGAAAAGTGTGGACACTGACTGTTAAAATTCATTTAATTATTATCGTACACGCTTATCTCCGTCAATAACATGACACATGTCAAAACTAACGCTATATTTATTGCAACGACTATAATAAATAAAGAAGACAAAGCAAGGAAAAACATGAAAAGAATTATCGTCCAACAAGCGCTTGCTAAAAACGTGCCAATCGAATAATACGTAAACTACAATGATGCCTTATAAAGGATTCTAATATGGAATATTTGTTTTTGCTATATAGGTGGTTATCACTTTAGTATTTACTTTGGACAGAGCGACACAAAAATTCGTCTCAAACTCTATAATAACTAACTGTTGATCGCGACTTTGTCCGCGAGGAATTTCAATCATCATCAGCCTGCAAAAGTCACTGCTGGACATAGGCATCTGCTAAGGCCCTACTGAACCCGATTCTCGGTTTTATCCAGTCACTGCCAACCGCCTTACGAAGATCGTCGCTCCATGTAGCCAGGGAGAACATAGGTTAATGCCAGGGGCCGTCCCACACTACGCCTTTCCACTCGAGAACTCGTTTACCTCAACGTTAAACGGTTCAACGACAGATGTGACCAGCCCACTGCCACTTCAATGTACTAACTTTTTGAGCTGTGTCGAAGACTTTAGTTCTCTGGCGAATCACCTCATTTCGGATCATGTCCCTTAGAGAAACTCCGAGCATAGCTTTCCATAGCCTCAGGCCAGAGTAAAGGTCGATCGTGGAGTGTGAAAGTTACATATCTTATAGTACTATGCGATACCAAAGCTATACGTATAATCACATTCCGAATTAAGTAACAAGCCTTAGCACTTTATGTGATGATAATAGAGTTTAAATTATAATGAACTTGGTAATTTATCATAGCGCACTGACTGTACGTTTAACGTTCCCTCTACCTCACCACATTTCATTCCCCAAAGCCCTTTAACTTAGTCCCCCATTGTACTTTAAAGAATTTTCATTTAAAATGCAAGCAACACGATGCAAATACAACATACATAGGCGACGACGTATAGTAGCATTGGAATCATCATCATCATCAGGTTACTTTTGTCTCCACTGCAGGAGAACAACCCTCTCTCATCTGCCGGAGACAGACGGAGGATTTGGCCTACACTCCCCGCGCTGGCCAGACGGGTTGGGGAGGCCTGATTGATGTTTTATAATGTCGTGTTGTATAACCTTAGTCGCCTTGTACGACATCCACGGGAAGAGTTGGAGTGGTCCTATTCTACTCTACCAGAAACCTCACGGCAATTGCAATAGAAATAGGTAGGCATTGGAATAGGTAGGCCTAATTCCAGCAGTTGACGTGGACAGGCTGTAAATTGATCAATTGTTTATTATTGTTTACATAACATTGGATGACAATTACACAATGTCTTATCTCTAACACAGTATGAGCATGCGTTATGAAGCGACAGACAGTGTGTGTCCAGAGAAGCCCCAATAGGCCACACAGCGCGTGATAGGGCTATCTTACAATATTATCTACGACAAGTATTACGAATTTGTACGATTTACCCATCGTTAGGTAGGTAGGTTTACATTAATCATCGTTTAATCTTGTTAGCGCCTATGCATTTATGTTTTTAAATGGAGATAGCCAGGTTTGTAATGGTCACATTTCAACATAGTTCTCAGTGTGGCAATACATTCGTTACAAACAGGATAAAGCTTTCGACACATTACACAAAAACATAGAAACATTGTAGCGTGGCTATACACATTTGTGTATGCTTTTCTTGTTTTTGTTTTCCGTGGCAGATGGAAAATATTCCCCGCGCAGGGAAGACATATATTTCAAGTTAGACAGTACTTGCAAACCTTGAAATTTTAATATTTGTTAGCAATTGATAGAAGACCGATTTGGATTAAACAAATTTTTACTTGTATCTAAAAGTGATTTTGAAATATAAAATAATAGTTTCGGAATTTCGGAACACAACCGATGTCAAAAAATTAAACAAACCCTCTCCCTCTTCACCAGCGTGCTGAATGTTTTCCATCCGCCACGGCAAACAAAAACATTGTATCAGCATAGACATAGTATGTGTATGGCCACGCCCCCCAATGTTTCGATGTTTTTGTGTAATGTTTAAACTCAAACGTAGACACTGCTTAATGCAAATAAAAAGTATTTCTAACAGCGCATTACAATCTGATGGGCTATCTTCATTTTCTCTAAAATAAATATATGAAAATATTTTTGCAGTGCCTTTAATTTTGTCGATAACTATACTAAATCATGATGATATACTCTGTACCTATGTAGCGCCCACTCATAGACCACTTATGTACAATAAATTAGAATATCATTGTGAATTCACGGACTCATTGTAGATATTTTATTTCCAAGAAAAATAGACACTGGCTCACATACATTTTGTATGAAAACCATGGCTCTTGATTTAAATATTCCGTTTGTATTGTATGTATGAGAAATTAGAGGCTTGCTTTTGTAGATCGGATTTTTTTGAAAACGTTGAAGTTTATTTTGTAAAGAATACTATACAAGAAGTATAAATATGAAGAACCAGAATATTATAAATGAAAAAAGTTGCTTCGTCTTATAGCCTCCACAATGCTTCAACCGACTGTATTCAACCAAAAAAGGTTGTAGTTACAACCACCCGAAAATCGAACTACGGACTCGCTCACGATCGATATATTGCATTCCTACAAAGGAGACGTTTACAAAATGTATGAAGCCCTGACCAAGGCCTTGTACAGTGTTTTTAATTGTAGGTTATTTTACCTCAATCAGGGTTGTGGGCATGCCCACCGTGCCCACAACGGTGGATCCGTACATGATTGTATTGAAACAAGGTTGATAGTTTATCGTCTCGCTTAACACTAAGGATAAGTACTTTTTATTTGAATGGTTCCTAGAGTTAACAGAATTACTTTTAGACTTTTCAAAACGGTCAATACAATATCGCCAGTCGAAAAATTCCGGTTCAACTACTAAGTTGTTTGACAAAAGGTATTCGTTTAGTGAATAATGTTAATAATGATTTATGTGCGTGTTCAAAAGATTTTTTGCGGTTAGTTTTCCTCTTAGCGGCAGCATGAGATTTTTTTATAACATACAGAATGTTTCGCCAAGACCGGTCAGTATGGGGAAGTCACAAACTATAAGAGATAGAATCATTTGTTATAAGAAACCATGACGTCGATTTTAAATATATGAAGAAATGCAAACATAGATTTTCAGACTAACTCAACACGACTCGGGAAATCGAACCCGTACGTTTTCAAAAAAAAAGTTACGATAATCTTATGTCTATAATAAATAGAAAATGCTTCATTAATATTTATATTTAAATTATCTTTTTTCATTTATTTTTGCATTTTTCATATATCTAAAATCGATGTCTTGGTTTTCCTATAACGAATTACTCTATCTCCTATAGTTTCTGACTTCCCCGTACTAACCGGTCCTTATGATACACCGTCCTGTATTTGTGTTTTATCTAAAACATTTTATTCAATACGGGCATACAACTGAAATACCCTATCATTGTATGCTCATACTAAAAAAAAACAAAGACAGAAAGCATTAGGTAGATAGTACTCGATGATCCTTCTTTACCCATGCGGCCAGGCCTTTCTTCCTTCTAGCTCCGGTGACGCTGATGCCAGTCACCGGGCTGCCGCTTTATATCCTAGTTAGTATTAAGTATATTTGTATAGTCATCATCATCAGCTTACAAGTCCAGCTAGATATAGGCCTCTCCCAAGGCGCGCCATTAAACCCGATCATCGGTTCTTCTCATCCAGTCACTGCCATCTGCCCTACGCAGATCATCGATCCATCTAGCTAGGCGTCGTCCCACACTACGCCTGCCCAGTCGCGGTCTCCACTCTAGAACTCGGGTTAAGTGTATTTAATTTACAAGAATTTTTTGACCAACAATGTGATGGTAAAAAAATACTAATTAATTAAGTTAGATATAAGATTGCGACACCCTTACAGGGTCATGTTCTGAAATGTAACACCTGGAACACATGATGCAATAAACAAATATGGCTATGACTATTTAAAATAACTATTTATTATTGAACCCTTTCAGAGAAGGTCAACCTCACGACCCCTCCGAGCGCAGAAGCCAAGGCCCGTGTGTATTACGACGCGTGTATAGACACCAACGAGACCATAGAGAAGCTCGGGAAGAAGCCGCTGGTGAACATCATCAAGAAGCTGGGTGGTTGGCACATCCTCAACGAGACCATGATCAAGCAGCCCAAGTGGGACCTCCAGTCGCTGCTGCAGGATGTGCAGAATTTGTAAGTCATTTTTAATAATAATAATAAAATCATTTATTCATCTCTTAAAAAATATACATACAATAACTCCGCCAAACTGTATAATACAGTTTGTTGGCAGAAATAGCTCTCTTACTTTATACACATCTATGGCAGAGAATACTGAATATCACTACGCAATGGTGAATAGCAAAGCAAAGTTACAAAGTTTTTAATTTTGATATTAGCACAAAAAGATTGAGGTTACGTTAATGAGTTTACTAGATATTTCTTATATTTAATTCTGAAAGTGTTTTTGTTGATTACATTGCTTCTGATGTCTAGTGGGATAGTGTTAACAATTTTGGGTACCAAATACTGCCTTGTTCTTTCACCATAGTAGTTGCAGACTCTAGGCACACAAAACAGTTGTTGGTCAACACTCTTTGTGAAGCGTGAGTGGTCACTTGGTGTCAAATATTGACCGCACTTAAAATTGCCATGCCATGACGTACTGAGCAGTTCTAAGAGATGCGTCAAAACAAAACGGACATCCTTACTAGAGGAGTCTTTTCCCTGTTATTGTAAAATGTCACACTGTTAGGCAGGACTAACTTAGCCCGCCTCGTTAGCCTAGTGGCTTGGTCGCTCAAGTACCAGAGGCCGTGGGTTAGAATCCCACCGGTGACAGAATAGTTTGTACAAGTTGTTCCCAGTCTGGATGTTATATTTGTAATTGTCCTATCCTTTTTTAATTTCCATAGCACAGGGAAAATCCTAGTTTGGCATTAAACAAGTGTATGTAATATCTATATACCTAATATGTAATTTATATAAAAAAGTTAAGTAAAATCTTATCAATTTCAGGTATAATTTAGGTGGACTTTTCAACTGGGCTGTGACAGAAGATGATAGAAATTCATCAAAACACGTGATTGTGGTAAGCAAAACACACAGGCAGTATGACCAAGATTACACAAATCCGATTTGACTCCATTTGCTTACATTTGGAACAGGGAATAACCGCGTTAGACAGAATGGATCGATCAATTAAATTTAATAGCCTATTATAGGATGGTAGGGCACAGGCCTACCGCCTCAACGCGGACGTACGGCATAGTCCTCCATCACGGTGCTCTAATGCACGTTGGTGAACTACACATGCGCCTTAGAATTCCATCTTTGAAGTATGCAGGTTTCCTCACGAGGTTTCCTTCACTGAAATGCCTGTGATATGATAATTAAGCGTACTTAAGTTCAGAAGAACCTGTTGGCACGGGTCAATTGAACCATCGATCCCTCGAACGCGAGGCGAGCGCACTACCAACTAGACTAACACTACATTTCATTACATTCCATGGAATGGGTAGTTGTTTGCTAAACCAACCGGATCCGGATCAGGGTTCATTCCAGATCAAAACGTATAATAAACTAAATTTCAAAGAAAGCAATAAGAGTAGCAAATGTCAGATTTCTAAAAAGCTTCTAAAAAGTTGAACAAGTAGCCAAAAAATTATCTGTTCACCCAAATATAACGTCTGATCAGGATCCTGAGGGTCCGTAAGAATTACTGAAATATCAATCGACGGAAAAAGCTATTTTGAACTCTCCTACGGTTCATTTGACATATTTGGACAAGCGTCTGGCACACAGAAACGGATAAGTATAGGTAGAAGGCATACATCACTTGTTTACTTCAGTCTCGCTCGTATCGATTTTCGGACACAGCGCGCCTTCCCGCGCCCTTTTTTTGCCACGTGGTAATTTTAGTGAGGAAATACAGTTTGAAAACGGGCAACATGGCACTTTTGAAGATTTTTTTTGTCACTTTTTACCCGACCTTGACTCGGCGCGAAACGGGTAAGCGTTTGACAGTTTGTGCACAACGATCTCTATGTACTACTAGATGGAGCGTTCCAAACAATCGCTCTGTTCCACGCAAGTAGCCACAACTTTTCACATTCACTTTGAAACTTGTGCAATTACTACTCAGAACATTTAATTATTTTCTAAATATTGACATTATTTAACCGTAGCGTCAATATTTAGTAATAATTAAATGCTCTGCGTAGTAACTGCACAAGTTTCATTGTGAATGTGAAGGAGTTGTGGCTACTTGTGTGGAACAGAGCGATTGTTTGAAACGCTCCATCTAGTAGTACATAGAGATCGTTGTTTGTGCAATACATTGTTGGCACGGGCGTCGCGCTCACTTCATCATTCTATCTCATTCGTTTCTATGGTCTGGCATGTAACTACGATATATGTCAAACGCTTATCCAAAATTGTCACATGACTTACGTACGAGTAGTAACTGTCAAGTAATCTGTGCAATGCATGCCCCTTAGAGAGTACAAAATTACTTCCCCCCCCAGCTTCCTATAATAAGATACATTACAATATTTTAGCTCGACCAAGGCGGCCTGAACCTACCTACCCGCGACAACTATCTCAACAAAACCGCCCACAAAAAAGTCCTTGAAGCCTACCTGTCTTACATGACGAAGATATGCGTTCTGCTCGGCGCTAACAACGAAACCGAGGCCAGGGAGCAAATGAACAAAGTGATAGACTTCGAGACGGACCTGGCTCTGATCACGACTCCGTCTGAGGATCGAAGGGACGAGGAAGGGTTATACAACCCTTATACGATCAAGCAGTGGCAGAGTGAAGCGCCGTTTCTGAACTGGACGCTGTTCTTCAATGATGCGTTTAAATTGATTGGTAGGAAGGTGAGTGGTTTCAGTCTTTGTCTGTAGTTCTTTCTTACCCAGCAACGATATCTATGTACTACTAGATAAAACCACGACAAGGCGTAAATAGCGTAAATATTTAGTAAATAATTAAATGTTCTGCGTAGTAACTGCCACAAGTTTCATTGTGTATGTAAACGAGTTGCGGCTCCTTGCGTGGAACAGAGCAATTGTTTGGAACGCTCCATCTATAGCTCCATTATAGTAGTACATAGAAATAGTTGTTACCCGGTAAGTTGTGTGCTGACGGAAATTATATTGTTCTCTTGGAGCCGCAGTTGGACCGCTATGGGGACTAAACTAGATACCCAAAGCACACTGGCGAAATATGCAGCTATTATATAGCTTAATAGGTCCATAGTAGGGGTATATCGGTGTTAGTGCACTAACACTGATATATCTCGTATGGACCTATTTTATAACTTATGGCTGCATATTTCGCCACTGTGCTAGTTAAGTACATACGTTAGCTAGAGAATCCTACTAATATTATAAACGCGAAAGTTTGTAAGTATGGATGTATGTTTGTTACTCTTTCACGTAAAAACTACTGAATGGATTTTAATGAAACTTTATAATAATATAGCTTATACATCAGAATAACACATAGGCTACAATTTATAAAGATATTGTGTGAATTGTCCAATATATCAAGTAAGTAGGAAATACATAATAATTTGAGATGTTAAGTTGTCCACGCGGACAGAGTCGCGGGCAACAACTAGTATTAAATATTACAACGTAAAGTAGCCGTGTGGTTCCCGGTTTAGAATAGGGTCATCCCCAATCTTCCGTGGGTGTCGTAAATGCGACTAAGGGATTGCACCAGGGACGGGCAATAGCGTTCTCCTGTGTATATTAAGATCATTACTTAGATCACTAATCCGCCCAAGCGTGGTGTTTATGTCAAACCCCCCAATGGACAGCCCACCAAAAGTGGCATTCTATTGGGGAGGCTTATGTTCAGCAGTGGACCTATATAGGCTGAAATAATTTAGATTTGTATTTATTGCAGGTACGAGACTCTGAGCGGATAGTAGTCTATGCACCTGACTACTTTAAGAATCTAACAAAGGTTATAAAGAAGTACAGTCAAACGGAGGAAAATCGAAGGTTAGTTAATTTTCTCACTCACTTTTAGCCTCAGGATGAGGAGAGTGGAGGACCGGGTGTGGTGGCGCTTGTTGGGAAAGGCCTAACCCCAGCAGTGGACGTAACATCGACGTCGACCGCTTGGTGCCGTAAATACAGGACAGAAAGAAGATGAATCACTTGCTGTGTGAATGCAGGTCATTAGCTGCAGGCGAATGAGTGTCCTGGTTAGAGCTTACTCTGAACCTAGTAGAGTACATGCTGCTTAATAAGCTTTATGCAGCGGATTTTTGGGGGAATGGAAACAGAATTTAACACAGGGGCTGACACTAAAGATCCCATTGGGTCGAAGTCGAAATCATGGGATAATAATAATAATAAAATCATTTATTCATCTCTTAAAAAATATACATACAATAACTCCGCCAAACTGTGTAATACAGTTTGTTGGCAGAAATAGCTCTCTTACTTTATACACATCTATGGCAGAGAATACTGAATATCACTACGCAATGGTGAGTAGCAAAGCAAAGTTACAAAGTTTTTAATTTTGATATTAGCACAAAAAGATTGAGGTTACGTTAATGAGTTTACTAGATATTTCTTATATTTAATTTTGAAAGTGTTTTCGTTGATTACATTGCTTCTGATGCCTAGTGGGATAGTGTTAACAATTTTGGGTACCAAATACTGCCTTCAATCAATTTGCCTGTTACTTTCCTACTAACTGTATCAAGCCATTTGCCAGTTAGGAGCGTGTTTCAATTTCAATATTGCTGAAACTAACAGAGACTTTGTTTGAAGAACTGAGTAGGTAACCGCGGGGCCACCAATGTTGCACCACGTCTATAGGAGTTACCCAAAATCCCCTACACGTAATAAGACCTTTTCATTGGCATATCACTTATTGCTTTTGGTTGCTATCAACGATCTCTATGTACTACTAGATGGAGCGTTCCAAACAATAGCTCTGTTCCACGCAAGTAGCCACAACTCTTTCATATTCACAATGAAACTTGTGCAGTTACTACGCAGAACATTTAATTATTACTAAATATTGACGCTACGGTTAAATTATGTCAATATTTAGTAAATAATTAAAGGTTCTGAGTAGTAACTGCCCAAGTTTCAAAGTGAATGTGAAAGAGTTGTGGCTACTTGCGTGGAACAGAGCGATTGTTTGGAACGCTCCATCTAGTAGTACATAGAGATCGTTGGTTGCTATTAGTGCACATTAGGTTCCATACAAAATACCCAACATCCTTTGGCAGCCATACCTGCCTTGGACTGGACTATATTCATCGTATCAGCCCTTAGACGATAACACTGCTGGATATGGCCTTCCCCAAGCCGCTTCCACTATACGACACTATGATGCGGACTATATTAATTAATTTAATATTCCAGGACGCTAACCAGTTACATGATGTGGCAAGTGTCCCGTTCGCTGTCCACCTACCTCTCCAAGTCTTTCCGGGACGCCACCAAGATCCTGAGGAAGGCGCTGTTCGGCTCTGAAGGCACCGAGGAGTCCTGGAGATACTGTGTCACTGACACGAACAATGCTATCGGTGAGTTGTATGATGCACTAGCTTCTAGGAATTTTTTCCCGTGGGAATTTTATTCCCGCGATATAAAGTGTGCTTTGTTAATCCAGGATTTTTAGGGATCGGAATTTTTAGGGATCCTTAAAAATTTAGCTTTTTTGTCTGTTTGTATGTTAGTCTGTCCGACGATAACTCGAATACTACTGGTCCGATTGAGCTGTTTGGAAAATATATGTAAAATTTGTTTTGGAATGGGAATGTTATGAAAATTCCGGCACAAAATTTCTTTTCAGATATTTGAGAAAAATTAAAAAAAAAAATTACGTCATTGCCGATTTTTTTGTTATGTGCTATACATTAAAGTATATTATGGAATGTCTATATTTTTCAGATTTTATGATATCTTTACTAATTTTCGTTACAGGCTTCGCAGTAGGAGCCATGTTTGTAAGAGAGGTATTCCACGGCGAAGCGAAGACCCAGGGTGAGATCATGATTGACAACATCAGGAACGCTTTCAAGAGGAACCTCAAGAGTCTGGACTGGATGGATGAAGAGACCAGGAAAGCAGCGGAGGTTAAGGCTGACGCTATCACTGATATGATCGGTAAGTCTTGAAGGTCACATAATAAGGTGTGCGTACACAAAGTATATTTTTTTTATTCCTGATGGGTTTTCATCATAATTATATCAGCTCTATGTCCACTGCTGGACATGCCTATGCCTTCCCCAATGAACGCCACCACACCCGGTCCTCCGCATCCAGCCGCTACCGGCCACCTTCTTCAGGTCGTCGGTCCATCTGGCAGCTTGCTAATCCTTTCGGATATGTCGGTCACCTTGGTTCTTCGTCGCATCTCCTCATTACGAATATCATCCTTCAAAGTAACCCCGAGCATAGCCCACCCCATAGCTCGCTGAGCCACTTGGAACTTGTGGATTAGACCCACCGTCAGTGTCCACGCTTGGGTTTACGCTTGACCTCAATCTCACCTGATGGTTAGTGCAGATGAGGCCGAAGGTGGACCGCGTTTACCCAGAAGATGATCGCTCTTCCTATAAAAAACTCCAAATTTCAATAATCTGACCCAGGCAGGACTTAGTACTCAATATGTACTATTTTGTACTCAAATTTTAGACTTTGTACTTAAATCAAAAGATACAAGGGGGTATTGCAGTCCGAGCTGGAATGACGTCACCCCAGCTCGGACATTAAGGCACGATCTTAAATTCTGATCACACAACCTTTTAAATTTGTACCCAAAAATCAGCTTATTATACTTCTAATGCTCCTTCGTCATATCAGCCCTTATACGTCCTCTGCTGGACATAGGCCTTCCCCAATGAATGCCACCACACTTGGTCTTCTGCCGTCCGCATCCAGCCGCTGTCTCCTCTCCTTAATTCTGTCAAATTGTTTTATTTCCAAAATATGATGCTCCCCAGGATTCCCTGACTACATCCTCAACGCTGATGAGCTGGACAAGCAGTACGACGATCTGGAGATAAAGCCCAACGAGTACTTCGAGAACAACATCAGGTTCAACGTGTTCAGTCTCAAGAACGACCTCAAGAAACTGGACAAGCCCGTCAATAAGACCAAATGGGGTAAGTGACTTTAACACCACAACTGACGAATTATATTTAATACCTTAATAGGTCCATAGCGGGGGGTATATATCGGGGTTATATGCACTAACACCGATATACCCCCACTATTTTATTTTATTTTATTTTTATTTATTCATTCTGAAACCTACAGCTAATTTAGAAAAATATATAATACAGTATAATATAAATTAAACAAACGCAAACGCACAAACGCACTTAACGCCATTCAGCACAATCTCGAGCTTATATGAGCCGTACAATGTGTTAGAAAAGGATAGAAGTATCCCATTACACATTTTTACTACCCCCATCCACCCACTTTCACCAAACGTAACCAAATTCCCTTACTTGCAAGTGCAGACCAAGAGCTACCATGAGTGGGTGGCAGTGGGTGGTAATGGAGAAAAGGCTGGACATACGTACACACACTTTCCTTTTATATATATAATAGATAATGTACGTACAATATTTTATTACATGCAATTTTTTGATCTCTCACTTGTTTTAGTTTCTCCTACAGTAAAGGTTGGCTGGAAGAGATCTCTCTAAGAGATAAGTCCATCTTTGTACACTTTTTTATGCATATTTTGCCCTCTTTCCCCAGGCATGACCCCATCGACCGTGAACGCGTACTACACGCCCACCAAGAACCAAATAGTGTTCCCAGCCGGTATTCTTCAGCTGCCGTTCTACGACGGAGACAACCCCAAGAGCGTCAACTACGGAGCCATGGGCGTGGTCATGGGCCACGAGCTGACGCACGCGTTCGATGACCAGGGCCGGGAGTATGACAGGTAGACATTAATTGCTTGTTGACTCCTGCCATACCTGGCGATACCCGACACTCCATACAAGCGAACAGATGTAATAATCTCTACTACTAATACAGGTGCTGCTGCTGACCGTACACGTATGCATGTGTTCGCAAAAAATACTGTAGGGTTACTGCACCCAGCGCGCTAACATAGTCGATCAAAAGAGGGACAATACTATAAGTACGTTGTATCGACATTTCTACATCAACCTGTAGATGACACGGAGAACAAATAGCAAGAATAACTAGGAAGTTTTCCGTGTATACGTGATGTCGGTCAGTTTAACTCTCATGAGTAAACGTTATTATTTAGTATATATATATTGTAATTATTCATTATTGGTTATACATATTATACATATTGCCGTGTGGTTTCCGGTAGAGTAGAATAGGACCACTCTAACTCCTCCCGTGGATGTCGTACAAGGCGACTAAGGGAACATTATAAAACATCAATCAGGCCTCCCCAACCCACCTAGCCAGCGGGGGAGTGTAGGCCAAATCCTCCGTCTGTCTCCGGCAGATGAGAGAGGGTTGTGCTCCTGCAGTGGAGACAAAACTAACCTGATGATGATATTATACATCATCAACATGTAGGAGTCTTTACTTCCTCCGACGTTGAACCAGTAACGTCAACAACAAGTGTTTCAATTTTTAAGTTATAACGTCGATCTCTCATCGCCAGTAGATAGCGCACTGTTAAAGATTCATAGTGTTATTTGCGCCCATGCTCGTGCCAATGCTCGTGTGCTGAGCTCGAGGAAGTAGAAAGTGTCAGGTATCTGGGAGTCATGATTGATGAGCGTTTAACGTGGGACAAACAAATAGAGACTCTGTGTAGTCGTGTAACGAAACTTATGCACATATTCAAGCAACTTGGTCACGTAGCAGACGCTGATACATTGAAGATGACATATATTGCTCTCTGCCAATCAATTATACTCTACGAACTGGTTACATGGGGCGCTGTACATAAAACGTCTATGATTAAAATTGAGCGTGACCAAAGAGCAGTACTAACTATCGATACGCTTATAGAAAACCGTACCGATATTCCACTGATCTTCTATATCAGGATTGCAAATTTCTACGAGTAAGACAACTCTACATCTCCTCAGCAATCCTAACGTTTCATAAAACTGCTAAAACAATAGTTAAAGATCCCACTCGACGTATGAGATGGCTATCACGTACAGCTCGCACAAGTTATGCGCGAAGGTTTTTGGGTCAATTTCTTTATAACAAAGCAAATGATGTGCTTAATATAATAAACCTAATTAAATCAAAATACAAGAAAGTTTTGTTCATCTGGCTCTTTACTTCGGACTATGATAACACAGAAATTATAATGGCAACGGATGTCTAAACAAATACTTGCACCATGAACATGATATAAATACGATATGTAGTACATAATACTGTATTATATAATATTACATATATATAAATACACTCCCCACACACACACAAATTCACACACAAACACACACACTCACATCCACACACAACCAACCAAACATACACACCCTCTGATCCACACACACACACACTGCTTCATCAAATGCAAAGAGAGTAGCCGCACAACACAGGGTACCCCAGTGTGAGGTCTTGATGTATCTGTGTTGGTTTCTGAGATACTTTATGTACTAATTGTATTATGAGTTGTAAGAATTATTATGAAAAACTAAATAAATTATTATTATGTTCAAGGTCATCTGGAAATAATGCCTTATAGCGATAAGACAGCCTAAAGGTCATACCATGAAAGAAAATAATTTTTCGCACCTCAGACGTCATCTGTTATCTAATTTAATGACCAATTAGTGACAATCATGAAGGAAAAACTCTGAGGTTACTTTACTTATGATGTGCGGAAAATTATTTTCCTTCATGGTATGACCTGTAGTTTGAAATGATCTTTAGTATATGTAATAAATTAATTATAAAATGTTGTCAATAAAAAATTATATTATTTACCAGACTGGGCAATCTGAACCAGTGGTGGAACAACGCGACCATAGCGCGGTTCAAGAAGCGCGCCGAGTGCATACAGAAGCAGTACACCAACTTCACCGAGGGCGGGCAGCATCTCAACGGCAAGCAGACACTAGGTACGGACTCTTATCATCAGTGCGTCGAGGTCCATTGTCAGACGTAGAGCTTGCCATGAGGATCATTCTCATAATAAGATTTTTAATTTTTTATTAGTATGTCGTATGAGCTATAATAGAAATGACGAAGTTATTAAATTTTATTTAATGCCACTTTTCAAAACGCGTGCGCTTTTTATGTCGATGTAACTTGTTACAACCCGCGCGTTATGTTATCGCTCTCTTGCTCAGAATTAATTCATCAGAGCGGTGTCGAAAATAGCTGCATATTTCGCCAGTTTCTTAGTTGGGTGTGGCATTTACTCGTAAAGCCTAGCTAGTTGAATGCGAACTGCTCAGGAATGGAACTCCTGCCAGCTTCGGTATTTCCGGACAAGTACAATTTTGTTTTTAAAGGAAGAGTGAATAGGTCATCGTCAAGTATCAGCTGAGATTGAGGTAAAGCGCAAACCCATCAGCAATGAAAAAATATTTGTTAACGTCAACGTTGTTGTTCAAATAAGGTGAAGAACTAATCATTTGAGTTATATTTTATGAATATATTTTGGCTGTCAGGTGAGAACATAGCAGACAACGGCGGGCTGAAGGCATCCTTCCACGCGTACCTGGATCACAGCAGGACTGCTCCAGTGAACTTCACGCTGCCAGGCCTCAAGTACAACCATCGGCAGCTGTTCTTCATTTCGTTTGCTCAGGTAATTTCAGTTTATATTCCCTACAATTTACCTCAACATATCAGCCCTTAAACGTCAACTGCTGGACATAGGCCAATGAACGCCACAACACCCCCGGTCCTCCGCCCTCCGAATCCAACCGCTGAAGTGGCAGTGGGCGAGCCACATCTGTCACAGAACGACGGCCATTGGGGCAGACGAGTTCTGGAGTACAGACCGCGGATCGGCACTCGCAGGGTGGGACGCCCCGCCGACCTGAAGAAGGTATCCGGAAGCGGTTGGATACAATGTACCTATAGACAAATAATTAAAAACCAAAAGCTGCGAGCTGGAGAGGTGAAAAAAAAATAATATTTTGTCTTCTGAAAAGTAGAATTTTCTAACACTGGAGACAGATATATTGATTATATTCTTTCCTTTCCCTTAACACCATTGTTGAGGAGCTGTGGGCTGAAATAATTTGCTGAAAATAGAACCCAGGTGTAGTTTATTAGCTAAAGACAAACTGACGTATAAAAACAAAAGACTTGTATCAAAAAGGAAATATAAATCTGCCAGTACGCAACAACCATCTAGCATTCAACGTTGTAATTATTAGTCATATTTCTTTATTGGATTGCGTGTTCCAGGTGTTACATTTCACAACACACCCTGTAAGGGTGTCGCAATCTTATATGTAACTTAATATTTCAGGTATGGTGTTCATCAATGACCAAAGAATCCACGAAGATGCAAATAGAAAAGGACGACCACACCATCGCCAAATTTAGAGTAATCGGACCGATATCAAACTTAAGAGAATTTTCCGACGAGTTTAATTGTCCTGTGGGTTCCACAATGAACCCCAGACACAAATGTGTTGTGTGGTAAAATATGCTTTTACTGTTTAAAGTGCTTCGCCAATTCGCGTATATAATATTGGCAGTTAATGTAGCCATAGTCCTAATGGATGGTTTGATTAATCATAGATTACGTAATTAACTAAAGACTTTGTTAATTTTTCGTGTCTTGAAACAATGTTCTGACGTTTCAGAACAAAATACTAAGAGATAATGCGCGATTTCCGTCAATGACCGCTAACGTATATGGAAATTATTGAGAACTTTACTTATTGAATAAACTTTGCAAAAGAAGGGGTGTTGAAATGACGCCCTCTTGCTAGTCAGGTATCGGGCAGGTAGCTTCTGTGTTACCTTAGAAGGTTAAGTAAGGAGAAAAAAATCTTGTTTTGCTAAAAGTTGTTGGACATGATACCCTTTATCCAATGCCCTCACTTGCTAGTCAGGTAACTACGGTATGTCCATACTATGACAGCATGTTGAAAGTGACGCCCCCTTGCTAGTCAGGTAACTACGGTATGTCCATACTTTGACAGTATGTTGAAAGTGACGCCCCCTTGCTAGTCAGGTACGTACGGTATGTCCATACTTTGACAGCATGTTGAAAGTGACGCCCCCTTGCTAGTCAGGTAACTACGGTATGTCCATACTTTGACAGCATGTCGAAAGTGACGCCCCCTTGCTAGTCAGGCAACTACGGTATGTCCATACTATGACAGCATGTTGAAAGTGACGCCCCCTTGCTAGTCAGGTACCTATGGTATGTCCATACTATGACAGCAGGTTGAAAGTGACGCCCCCTTGCTAGTCAGGTACCTACGGTATGTCCATACTATGACAGCATGTTGAAAGTGACGCCCCCTTGCTAGTCAGGTACCTACGATATGTCCATACTATGACAGCATGTTGAAAGTGACGCCCCCTTGCTAGTCAGGTGCCTACGGTATGTCCATACTATGACAGCATGTTGAAAGTGACGCCCCCTTGCTAGTCAGGTACCTACGGTATGTCCATACTATGACAGCATGTGACAAGTACTAAAAAATCTCTACTACAACGATCAATGATTATAAGTAATCTTTATTCTTTGCTATTTTTGAATTTTCTTCACGGATTTTCACAAGTAATAAAAATTACGTAGTCTATGATCTGAGTGATGATGAATTTCATATAGTATTTTAATGTATATGAGCCTAACTGGTTAAAACGGGTATTTAAAATTCAAGTAGATAGTTAACATTTTTGTAGTAAAGAAAGACATCACACACTATAGATGAGTTAAAACCTACGGTTTGTGCAGGTGAAAACCAATTCCTTTAGATGATATTATATAAGTTCATCAGCCCAAATACTTCCACTGCGGAATATAAGCCTCCCCAATAGAATTCCACTTGTAGTGTGCTGTCCATTGGGGGATTGGTATAATAATCACCACGCTTGGCAGACGGATTGGTGATCGCAGTAATGATCGAAGGAGAACGCAGCTGCCCTTAGTCGCTAGAATGGAGATGGAGTATATAAGTTATATAATATAATCTAAAGGAATTGGTTTTCACCCGCACAAATCACCCAATGAAATGGGTGATACTGATAAATGGGTTTTAACCCACCCGTGGCTGTTTAACCCGGGTGGTTACCCATCTCTACACAATACTATCAAAACGGTCAGACACAATACAGTCATATACTGAATTCTGAAGATAAATTTTCATACTAGCTTCAATTGTGAGAGACCAACTCTTGAACATATATATATGTATTGCTTTTATGTTAAGTATATTTACTGACACGTCGATATCGTTACCCCAAACGATTCCCAACTAGCACACTGGCGATGCAGCTATTTTATAACTTACCAGCAGTGTGAGGCGAACTAACATCGATATACCCTCACTATGGACCTGTTTTATACCTTACGGCTGCATATTACGCTAGTTTGCTACAAGTCACACCATGAAGCAAAATATTTTTTCGCACCCCATAAGTCACCTCAATGTTTATACCTTCATGATAGACACTAATTGGTTATTTTATCTAATTTTATGTTATAGCATATGACATCTGTTATCTAATTTAATAATCAATTAGTGTCAATCATGAAGGTAAAGACATTGAGGTGACTTATGGGGTGCGAAAAAATATTTTGCTTTATGATATGACCTGCAGTAGGTTAGGTTTCAAAATCTTTATGTATAAACGGTTATTAAATTAATTCAGTCAGTAAATGTACTCATTAAATTTTATGTAATGATGTGTTACCTATATTAATTTTAAGTAAATATGTGCAATGTTTAGACGTACTTAATTTTAAGTGAATTTAACCTTTTGCAGTACTACATAGTGCCATCACTAGTTTTTGGATCAATTTTGATAGAAAAAAATTTAGTTTTTTATTTAGTTTTTACACACTTTTATTTATTTAAAAAATGCTGGTCATTTTTTAAAGAGTTTTGATTTTTTAGACGTTTTATTAGGTCTTGAGAGCCGTGTATTAGAATAATTTAAATAGATAATTTTTCTTGTAAAGTAATTGTGTGATATGGATATACCTATTGTGTATTTTAATGTTTTATTGTAGGCACAGTAAACGTCAAAATTGTGTACCTGACACTTGTCATATTGCAATTCAAAGTTCATATTTACAGAATGTTTAAATAAGTCTTTTTTTTCTAGTGTGCTTTGGTACATATTTTGGGGCCAACTGAATAAATTGTGTAGTATGTTATCAAGGTATGTCATTCCTAGTTAAGACTACAGACTGCAAAAAGGCGTCATAGTTGTCAGATACGTTTTTCCAAATATTTAATGACTTAAATAAAAAAAAAACGGGACTGGGATTAAGAAGTCGCGACTTACGAAAAAATCATAACAATGCTTACAATCCTTTAATTAAAAATGCGCATCATCCTTCACTGACCGATTCTTTTTTAAGTTACCCACAGCTCCAAATTAGCTTCCTAAAATAAAAAAATCTGGAATTTGGGCGTCCTGTTCAGGGTGCTGGCGGGACCAGTCCTGAGACGACAGAAAAATGCGACATCTGGCAACACTATTTATAATGTAGGTGCAGTGGAAAATTAGAAGCTTTCCCATTCCACGAAATTCGAAACCAACGGACATTGACTGCTAGCAAACTGTGAAGTATTATATAAAAATACAGACGTTGAAAAATTCAAACAAAAATTAAAGAAGGTAAATTGGTATGACACTCTAACAAAAAATAAAAACGTTAACGAAAACTATGAATCTCTGCATATCACATTAATAAGCATCTTAAATTTATGTATACCGAAGCGGAAAATAAAAATAAATCCAAATCAAAAAAAACACTGGCTGACTGTAGGCATCAAGCTTTCTTGTCAAAATAAAAGACTATTAAAAACTCTTGCACATAAGTCAAATAATGATATACTGAAAAACCACTACAAAAAATACGAAAAGATATTAAAAAAGGTGATAAATAAATCCAAAAAACTACAATACATAAACAAAATGAAAAAATCAAATAATAAAGTTAAAACTATGTGGAGTATAATAAATGAACGTACGAGCAAGAAAACTATTAGATATAATACAAAATCCAATATTAAATTAGAAATAAATAACATTCCAATCTCTGAACCCAAACATGTAGCCAACACTTTTAACCAGTTCTTTGCATCCATTGGCGGGACACGAGCCACGGACGCAGGCGAGCCTCGAGGCCGCCCCGTGCTCCGCCCCGTTACGAACACCATGTATCTTAGTCCAGTAACCTACCGCGAGGTGCACAACATTATAAAAAACCTCAAAAATAAAAAAAGCCACGGTATGGACGAGCTCCCACCTGCTTTGTTACGACAATGCGCGAATGAATTAACTCTACCATTTTGTCTGCTAATAAACCAGTCCTTCAATGAAGGTGTGTTCCCTGATTTACTAAAAACAGCTATAATAAAACCAATCCACAAAAAACAGATGAAAACAGACCCAAACAACTATCGGCCTATTGCCCTATTGCCAACAGCTTCAAAAGTGTTTGAAAAAGCAATGTGCGATCGTGTGTATAGCTTTTGTGAAAAATATGAAATATTTGATGATAGCCAAAACGGTTTTAGGAAAAAACGATCCACAACCTTAGCAGTGTTCAGATATATCCAGGAAGCCCTCAATATAATGAATGACCAAAAATACGCTATTGGGATACTATTAGACATGACTAAAGCATACGACAAAGTACAATATAGAATACTATTAGACAAATTATACGGGGTGGGTATTCGCGGACCAGCTCACAAATGGTTAGCTTCATACCTAAAGAACAGAGAGCAGTTCGTAGAAATTGAAGTTTTCAACAATACGACAAACGAGATAAGAAACGTCCGTTCAGACAAAATGATCATCAATGCCTCAATCCCACAGGGAAGTGTCATTGGATGTCTTCTTTTTCTTATCTATATAAACGACCTGCCGAAAATCATGACAGAGCCGTGTGTTCTATTCGCGGATGATGTCTCCCTCATAACTTCATGCAAGGATAGTATTAATCTCGAGAAAAAACTGGAATCCATATTAAATAATATAACGAATTGGATGAACGAACACAATCTCGAAATTAACTACTCAAAAACAAAAATAATGACTTTCCATCCATATCAAAAAAGAAATTTATTAAACATTAACTATCATTATAACGACATAAAATTAGAAATTGTAAATGAATTTACATTACTTGGCCTAAATATAGATACTCATATAAACTGGAAGTCACATATCCAAAAATTGCGAACAAAACTATCTAGATTTACATACGCACTACGCGAGATCAAAAAAACAACAGACTTACTAACTGCAACAGTTACATACTATGCATATGCTTACGCTTGGCTCAGCTACGGTGTCATCATGTGGGGAAATAGCACGGATGCACACACCGTTTTTATTTTGCAAAAGAAACTTATCCGAATTCTCTTCAATATAGAGCAAATATCGAGTTGCAAACCATATTTTCAGGAACAAAAGATTCTTACATTACCGTGTATATACATATTAGAAATTTGCAAATTCGTTCGTAAACATCCAAACTTCTACAAAACCCGAGGAGACATACCTACGAAATACCCGCTACGCAATAAAAGCAGACTGATGCAACCTACTTCCAAGTTAGGACTGCACTCGTCCAGCCCTCTTGTCATGTCAGTAAAAACATATAATCACCTGCCCGAAATAATAAAAGAAGAAACTAACAATAAGATATTTAACAAATACCTGAGACAGCTATTAATTTCCAAAAGCTACTACACATTAAATGAATACCTAAATGATAAATTATGATCAAATTAGATAACAAACAGATATGCAACAAATGAAATAAAAACATTATTTATACAAATAATGCATAATACGAGTACATTTATGTACATAATGTATTAAACAACTTGATAACGTCGACAATACTGTTGGTCCTCCTCTCTCCTACTTGCTGTGCCCAAATGGGTCCATGAGAACTCTGTCTTTTTATTATCTGTTAACACCATGGAATGCAATAAAGTTTACTGATTACTGATTACTGATTACACTAAGCAATCCGTATATATCCATACATCGGACTTACGGTTTATAAAAACGCGCCACGGAACACTAATTACAAGGGATCCGACTCTCTCTTGGCCAAAATCTTTTATGTTTCTTAATATTTTAAGTTTTTTACGACTGTAGGAAGTAGTGATCAAATCCAGAAATCCAGATGAGTCAAAACCAGAAGTGATCATTCAGTTGGTTTTCGTATGACTACTGGTTTGGAATGGAAATTATTATCCTGTGGTTTAAAAACGTAGTCACTTGGAATGACATTACTTAGTAAATATAATAATTTAATTGTACCATGATACATACATATTTTTGTATATTTTATAAGTAAGGAACATTATTTTATCGATGTTTTGCTTTTTGGTGTATGTTGGCCACTAATGTTTATTGTTTAAGTAGAGTAGAAGTATGAAATCTCTGAATCAGATATGAAAATTGGAACTGTAAGATCTGTAAAACGGAGGATTAAAATGACATGAAACAGAATGGGGGAGGAGAAAGGGAGGAATAGAAAGGCAGATGTAAGTTTGAATCAAGGTTGAGAGGCTAGGATTAAGAGAGTAACAAAAAAATTAATAAGGTAAACTTTTTAGATACTACACACACTTGGAACACTCTCTGTTGTCTTGTCAAGTTATCAGAAGTTTTGGGGGCATACTCCGTAAGAAGGTCAGATGATATCCATCGATCTAAAAAACCATTGATACTCTCGCCTGGGTCAAGTGGCATATTCCAATCAGCGTTTGGCGTTTAACTATGATATACGCCAAACGCTTATTCAAATATGTTACATGACCCGTTAGTTACAGGGTACCAAATGGCTTTTCCGTTCGAAGGATATTATCAAACTGCTTATGGAGTAGGCCCCCAGATAAATTTAAATGCCATAGATTAATTAATACATAGTGTAATTCACAGACGGTGACAATAATTTTTGTCTCTCGATGTCCCCATCATTTTAAAACGTAAGTTTCCTGTCTTTGCTATCTCTACTGCTTTAGGCATTTTGTATATTATATACCTATACTCATTATAGATTGATTAACAGTTTATAATGACCATGTACTCGTAGATACATTTTATAAATTATCCTGATGAATATAAAATCTATTTATTAATTAAACTATCAATAAATGCAGGTAGTTTTTGGATGTTTGTTCTTACATAAACCAACTGATTGGAATGCAATCCGAGTCTACGATAGGCTTAATTTTGCGGCGGGATTATGAGTATTCCCGTGGGAAATTTTAATATTGATTACTGAAATGTTTTATTAATCGATGTAAAAGTATATTTTTGGTTTTTATTTTAGCCTATATGTGCCACGTTTAGCGTTGTTTTAAACCTTAAAGAAATTTGAAGGTGAATTTTTCTGGTTTTTCTTTTAGGTTTTGACCTACAAATAATCGAAACTTATAAGTATCTGTTTGTAAGTTGAAGCTTTTTTTTTTAAATCTTAGAACAAATATTATATATGTAGACCCAGTTATGTCGTCGCATTAACGTCGCCATAGGGTAGTTAAGGGGCAAGACACATACACTTTAGGAAAAGTTTTTTGTCTTTTGCCCCCTATCTACCCTATCGTCACTTCAAAACGATGGCTAATTATAAATGATTACCGCAGTAAAAGATCTTCAAATTAATGTGTCAAAATTAAATAAGTACCCAATGTATAATATGCTGATTTATCATGTATTGGAAAATAAATACCTAGTCGATGTAGTTCATAAACCTATAAATTTTAAACATAATTAACAATATCGCAAAACCAAGATGTGATTGGTACGAGCCCTCGTCTTTTTAAAAATTCTATACGGCTCTGAAACCTGGTGCGTTAAAAGTGGCGATCGTTCCAAAATTGATGTGGTGTTGGAGAAGACTACTTGGTATACCATGGCCAGCCATGAGAACAAATAACTCCATTCTTAAAGAGCTCAATATAAGAAAACAGCTCTCCACTATCTGCAATGGAAATACCCTAAGCTTCTTCGGTCCTATTGTGCGGTCTCCCAAGCACTACCTGGAAAAGTTCATCACCTGGGAAAAGTGGAGGGCAGGCGTGCTAGAGGAAGAGTTTCGAAGAGCTAGTCAGACCCGGTGAGGAAGGTGGGTGGCAGATCCTTATATGAAGCGGTGCAGCTGGCTAATGACCGCTATGCGTGGACGCGCATTTTATATGGTCGCGATCCTCAGCAGTGAGATGACGACAAAGAAGAAGATAATGAACAATTATGATCAAAAACATTAAAACAGACATGTTACTCTACTTCCTATACTTACTATTCATATCCTTAAAAATGCGACCATTCTTGAGTTATTTGATTCATTCAAAGTTCTACTACTTATAGCATATTTAATTCTCTTCATTTCAATATCTCTAGTAATAATCTGGTAAGTTACGATATTCCCAAACACGTATCTAATTCGTGAAAATACTGGACGAAAATAGCAGTGTTAATGTTACCTGTGTTGCTGAGGAAATAGATTTAGATAAGTACCTACTTCAGCTTATTGTTGTTCAGTATTTTCAGAAGAAACTTGATAAAATCTAAAAAACAGAATGTAATTATGTTTTTATTTTATTTCATTATTATCTGATAGATAACATATTTGTGCTCACAGGATATCAGTATTATTTTGAAAATAAACTTACCTACTTTAAGTGACATTTTGATTTTGCAATGGGGATAATAGGGAAAATTAATAGCAAAAATTCCTGACCCAGTGACACTAGATTTAGAGGTCAACAAATTACATATAAGCCGGTTTCAATTATATATTCTGCGTCTGTCAGTCTGTCCCCCGGATAACTTAACAATTATTGAACCAATTGAGCTAAAACTTGGAAAATTTTACAAACTATATGAATCCGTCATTTAAAAATGCGGCTATATTCCATACAAGCGTAGGTAACGCCACCTATATAAGAACCACAGAAAGTAGATCTAGATCTAGGTAGATCTAACCTAACCAGACCAAACAAACTGCATAGGGCATGCATAGGCATGCCAATAGTCGACACTATGTCCCCTCTTGCGGAGATGCCTGGTTATAGAAAAAAAATTAAACACTCGTTATTAGTACCGTGTGATTCTCGGCTTAGAATAGGGCTACCTCCAATGTTCCCGTGTGGGTGTCGTCAAGGCGACTAAGAGATTGCACCAGGGACGGGCAGCAGCTCCAGTGTATATTAAGATCATTACTGTGATCACAAATCCGCCTGCCAAGCGTGGTGATTATGGCAAATCTCCCAATCTCTATTGAGGAGGCTTAGTTCAGCAGTAAACATATTTTGGCTGTTCATGAATGTTATTTATCAGTTATCAGTCGCCTCAAAATCATGTCCAGACCCCTAGGGCTCCAGTGGGATGTAGTAGGAGAGAAGGGGGAAGAAAGAAGAGCAGATCAGCAGTAGATAATAGAACAACGAGGGAGCTCCGACAGAAAACTTGCTTCTTCGCCCCTTTCGCGAGTTTCTGGCACGCATTATAAAAACACTAGGGGTAAGACTGTGCTCTGATCGATTCTGAGATAGAATTAAACATAAGGTCAGCAAAATTTGGATAAGTAGGTATTATGATTTGATTCTGACACAGAATTCAACCTAACATCAGTCAGAATCAAGGTGCTCTACATAAATGAATGAATATACCTACTTTATTGCATACCAATCACAAAAATTCATATTAGAAATATATACCTTTACAATATATATACAATGACCTCAGAAGAATATTGGATATATCCATTCGTTCTTCTGAGACAATGACATACAATGACACGATTTTTTTATCAGGAAACTGATAACACAGATTCTAAATTCAAGCAATTTAATAATATCATCTCTGTCTTAATTTAACAATAATAATCGAAATGTCCTTCCCTTCAACGCCAGTAGGTTGGTACCTAATTTCGATCCCTGCCTATGAGCAATGAATAAAGCCAGAAGCACCCGTTATATTTATTTTAAAGGAATATTCACCGGTAATACTGGCTTTTATCCCTTTATAGTCATCATCAGCCTTAAAGAGTCCACTGCTGGACATAGGCATCTTCTAATAAGGTGCACCACTGTACCCGAACCTCGGCTCTTCTCATCCTGTCACTACCAGCCGCCGCCTTACAAAAAGCTTTTGGTATTCTCAAAATACTGTAGCCATTATTTTTTGCTGGTGGAATGACCATAAATGTTTTTGGGAGTTTACTGTTAATTAACATGCCAAGGTTTTTTTAAATAAATCGATACTATAAAATTAGAGTTGATTAAACCAGATCGAACTTCATCGATATAACTGTTGAAATCTCTATAGCTCTATTCGTTTCATCAGCCAAATGGGTCTAGTTGTTTTGCTGATCAAGGAGGCGCTGTTGGTGAATATGAACTGTCAATTCAACGTCAAATCCATACTCGGTAGTTAGCAAAGAGTACTATGAATATATATGGAATAGAGATATCAGTCGAAGAATTGCGTTTGGAGCGCCATCTATTGGTCTGTGGCCATAACTCGTCAGCCATATATATAACAACACCTACCTACATATATCAATATACCTCCATAGTACTACGTTTTCAGTGATTTTTTTAAATTCGTTATAGGTAGTCAATCATTACACAATGTTTTAAGAAGGAAATCTTAAATGTTTTGACCACGAGTTTTAACTCAACACTTTCCAAGTATCGAACTCAAGACATTGTGTAATGAAATAGTTTGAAATGAAACAAAACAATATATGTAATACTTTAAAATGTATCTTCTTTTTAAACAATTTAGATAAGGCATTCGTTGCATCTCGTCAAAAATATTTTTGAGCACTGTTTAATAATTTATTCACTGCACTAATTGTTAAAAAAATTTGCCACCTAAGCTTTGCGTTTCTTCTATCAAATTATTTTTATGGACACTGAATATTATAAAGGTTTATCAGTAAAGGCACAATAATCGGGGTCCAAACAAAACACAATCGTCGTAATGAGATCAATATTAACAAGACAAGTACCTACACTTTAACTTCACGTTCACGAAATCAGTAATTTTTTTGAACTGTGTTTTTTACGGCTCTGGAACACGAAATCAGTGACTGCTAGTGTTGCCAATAGTTCAACAAGCTATCCACCAGATTTAACTTCTAAAACTATCAGAAAAAACTATCAAAATAAGCAGCCTCTCCCTCAAACCTTTGCTCTAAACAATTTTTTTTAATTACGTTTTTTTAATGTGTGTAGAACCTTTATTATTTCATTTTATGTAACAAAATATGTATTGAACTTTTATCAGTAAATCAACATTCAACTAGTAAATCGTCGTCTTATTCCATATTAAAGCTCTTTAGATGAATTATTTTTATCGGGATCGCCATCATCGGTTTCAAATTGATATACGATTCTTTGGCATAAATTTCTTTTATAACTATCGGAATTTAAAAAAAAATTCACCATTGTCCTACCAACGACAAACTGTAGAGTAGCGTTGCTATTTGTTGCCTACAGAGTAAAAGTGAATACTTACTCTTGAAATGAAGTAAAACTATATTTCGAAACGTTTAAGTGGCTTAGTTGTTGAGTGACTGCCTTTTTACTAACACTAAATTTGACTAAACCGCTATAAAAAAACCACCAGCCACTAAATGCAATATTTCTACTCTTAAAGGGGGATCGAAACCACTAGTTTTAGTGGAAAATCCACTAAGTTAGCAACACTGGTGTTTACTGTTTGACACCTTTGACATTTCTTTTTTTGACAGTCAAAATGGTGTTGCGAGCGAAAAGAGATGTGACCAGTATTAATATTTGTTTTTGTGCGCCATCTGCTGGTCTGTGGCCACAACTCTGCCAAAAACCTCGTTTGTCTTGTTTCTATGGACTGCAAACACCGTGGTAGTTAGTTCAGTATTTCGCCACCATCCGAAGTTAACTTCGTTTTGTCGTAACGCAACGAATTCGAATAAAACGCGTCATAACGCGACAACGCGTGTTCATTCTATAAAATGGCGGATACAAATGCTGTTTCGATAACGCATTGCTGCGCTTGTTGAAAAATTTTATTCAATTTCTGACCAAATTTTTCACCGCCAATGTCAAATTTCATCAAAATAAACAAGAAATCAATTATTTTGGTAAGTTCACACTGATTAAAGTTATTAATTATCATCTTTTCGTGATGGATTTTTGATTATTTGCCTTTACCTACCTAAATACCTACGTTATTCCACAATATTCGTTTCCAACTTGCAACATCTCTCCAATGCTTCTTTGGATACAGTGTTCTGTGGTCTCCAGCCAGCCACTACCTAAACTCTGGTAAGGTGCTGGTTGTTGAATTTATACCCAAAGAGCATAGGTAAGAAAGACTTGGGTCAGAGTGTACAAAAAGGGGCGATATGAAAAAAAAACTCTTGAAAACTAGCTACCTAATAGTAACAATAATAACAAATGCAATGAACAAGACAAGTGATGTAGTTTAGTGTTGCATTTTGGCTGGGTGAACTGACCAAGTGGAATTCATCTTGAAGTGTACATATGAAAATGTTACCAATTAAGTCTCGGTAGGGTGTGGAAGACCACTTCATGAGCCGAGCGTACTGCGATAGAGGGTAGCGAGTGTGATAGCCAAATTGAATATTTAGTATTTTTTCATAGTGCCTTCTTTCATACACTGACTTATTGGCTGGATGGACTAACCATGGTGATCGATTTTCATGTAAAAATAATAGAATAGCTGTAGACACAGATACATAAATATTATTATAAAACTTTGAAGTTTAGCTGGTATTACCTGCACTGATTCTCTAAATCTAGCATCAGAAATAGTGATTGGTTGGCCCATAAATGGTCAGTTAGAGGCATGCATAAATCAAAAACAATTTATATCTCTCCAATAAGAATTAAACTTTATTTCAGAAAAAAATTCTATAAGTAAGTTTGTTAGTAAAACTTATGTTTGTTATTTACAAATGAAAACTAATATGCTCAGATCAGGAACTGTGGGAAATCAGAATCGCCAACTCTATGGTACATGGCTACCAAGCTATGTGCTGGTGGCCTTATCCAGTGCAGCAGTATTGTCACATTAACGAATCAACAAACAATTTATGACATTATTACTTAGTAATATACTTTTTATCAGAAATTGCCTGGCAAGGCAGTAGTAGGAAAATAATAGAAATTGAAAAAAAAAAAAATACTTTCTGAGATATTAGGGGAAGAAAACTTCTAAAAAAAATACAAAACACATGTTTGTAGGTGTATGTAGGTACATATACTCACAGATAACTTTTTACATTTTTACAGACATAATGATGAATATGGAACAGGTGATTGTCAAATCACAGGGAGAGACAAGTGGGGAACTTATGGTGTTTTATGTTGATGGTAAGAACTGTTGTCCTTTATTAAATCAATAAATAAACTTCACAGTTGATGTACATGCTGTTTCACATGTACATATGTGTAGTAGTACATATAGGAAGATACTGTGATCAGAGGGCCTATTCCATAAGCTTTTCAGATAATATCTGTCGAACTAAAAAACATTTTGTACTTTTTTATGGGTTATGTGACATATTCTGATAAGTGTTTGTTATCATAGTTAGACTCTAAAAGCTTATCTTAGTAGGCCCTCAATATGCAGTGAAAAACACCCAGAACTTTGTGAAATATATTTTAACAGAAAGATTTATTGAGGACTGCACAATAACCAAGAACAAGAAAGAATAATAAATAAATATGTGGGGACATTTCACACACGGCTGCCTGATCCCAAACTAGGCAGAGCCTGTAATATGGGTATCAGACAGCTGATATACATACATAAATACAGAATATAATATATAAATAACATCCAGTCACAAGGCAAACACAAGTCCATCACACGAATGTTTGCCCTGGGCGGGATTCGAACCCGCAACCCCGAGCTTCGCAGGCAGATGTACTACCGACTAGGCTACGGGGCCGACGTAATGAAAGGTTTTTTTTTTTACTTGAATGTGAGAGTGGTACTTTGGGCTGTGCTTTGGGTTTCATTATTGTTTACTGAAACAGTATGAAATGCCGTGCTAACCAAAAACCATTTTATGATTTTTTATTCCCACCAATTTCATGACATTTACTCCCATGTTTCAGAAAATGGAAGCCATGAGGAGGGAGTTATAACAGCCATCCAGAACATAGACCAAAGTGATTTGGAGCAGCTTCAGCAAGAGAACTATATCATTGAGGCTGTAGATGAAACATCCACTGAAGTAGAGGTGCCAGCAGCAGATCAGCAAACCACAAACAGAGACCGATGGTTGGATGAGGAAACAAAGAGACTCCTGATATTCTATATAGATAACAAGGAAACTTTCCTCAATGGCATCACAAAGAAAAAACACCTTTGGACAGTTGCATGCAAGACTATGCTTACTTCAAAGAATGCTACTTCATGTGAAATGAAGCTACGGAATTTGAAGCGGAGCTATTCAGTTATTCGTGTTGATCAGGCGAAAGGGAAAGGCTCATGCATATGGCCGTACTATGACTTGTGTCATCATGCTTTCCATGATGATAGTTATGTTAATATGCTGATTAGTGAAGCTATGGAATGTGAGGGGATCAGTACAACTGTGCCAGCAGGGAAACATCAAGACAATGGCATTCTAGTAGTTAAAAAAGTAAATGCAACTCGCTCAGCTGATGAAAAAGTTGAACAAATGCTTAACTTATACAATGCACATAAAAAGTCAAACATAGACAACTGGCAAAAACATTTATGGGAGACCATATCCATAGAACTAGGAGAGGATGGTGAATATTGGCATAAACGATTCTTGAATTTCAAACAGCATTATATTAGAATGCTGGACAAGCGAAGGGAGTCAGGATCGGAAAGCATCATTTGGCCATACATGAAGATATTCGATCAAATATATGAAAATGATAAAGATTTTCTGAGAAAATATGGAACACCTCTTCCTAAACAACCTGCGAATATTTCACATTCTGTTATAATGCAATCTTTGAAATCAGATTGGGATGAGACAGAAAAAACAGTATTGGTCAAGTATTGCTTTGATAGTTTCGATGAGTTCCAAGATCCGAAAATACCAAACGGTTTTCTTTGGAATGAAGTGGGAAGATTATTAGACAAGCCTCCTGATATGTGTAAAAGAAAGTTCGAGGTGTTGAAAATATATCACTTAAACCAATACATAGATGGAAAGTATGAAATGCGTAATAGAAAACCTATATCAATATTATTTGACAATATTATATCCAAAGAAACTGAGATGTTACTATCGAAGCCTTTAAAAAAGCCAACTAAAGTAAAGATATGGGACACAGAAGAAACCGATATGTTAATACAATTGTTATATGCCAATTTGGAAATGTTTAAAGACCCTATTTGTCATTTCGTTTGTTTCGCTGCAGTAAGCAAACAACTGAATCAAAGCATCCACAATTGTTACAGTCAGTGGCGAGAACTGACAGCACTATATAAGTCTGTACTGGACGAAAAGAAAGAAGACCCAGAGTTAGAGATAGATTGGAGATACACAGAAATGTTTGATAGAATTTTCGACTATGGCATGGATACGAAATTGATGGAGGGCTACGAGAAACCAGTGGAACTACCTGTGAAGAGTGATACTGTGAAGGTTGGAGGTAAGTTTTAGTTTTAATTAGATACATGTACACACATTTGAATATCTGTAGTCCTTGTTACTGTAATAGCCAAAACGAACTCTCGAGAATTATGGTAATACCTAACCAAATCTGATTGATGAATGACTTGAGACGGGGTTTGATTCCTAATGGAAATTAACGCCTTTTGCACAAGTTATACAAATTCTGGTTTGTGTATTATTTTATTTATTAGTCTAATCCTAAGAAAGGGTGATAATTACCTACTGGCTGTTAGTCATACGTTTTCTATTCTTATTTTATTGCTGTCACTATCAAATGTTATTAAACATATCAGAACCTGGTCTTTGGTGTTTTATAATCTAAGCTCCTCAACAAAGGGTCTCCTGGTTTGAAATTATACTAGCAGGTGGAACACATTTACCTCATAAAACTTAGACTATGCCAACAGATCTCAGTTGATCAAATGGCGACAATGAAATAATAGTACTTTTGAATTTCCAGTAAAAAAACTGAAAATCAAATTAGAAGATGAACTCTCTGAAAATGAAGATTTTGAGGAATATGATGAGAGAGGGTTTGTGAAACGCACTAGAGGCACCGGGGATTCCAAACAGTTCAAAATCCTAGAATACTACCAGAAGAATAAAGACAGATTCTCTACAACTCAACGTAAAAAGCAAGCCCTATGGGAAGTACTAGCGAAACAAATTGGAATATCTGCAGAACAATGTGCACATAGATTCAGAAACCTCAAGCAAGTCTACCAGGCTTATATTCAACGTGAAATAAACAAGCCAGAAATGCCCATTCTATGGCCTTACTACAACCTGTGCAAAAAGGTTTTTGGATATCGAGCCATTAAAAATAAACTAAGGAACGGCAAGATTGAATCCGACGACAGCGAGGATTGGACTCCAAAGCAAATAAAGCAAGTAATCAACTATTTTGCGAAGAATTTCAGTGAGATTGATAGAAACAGTGATGATAAAGACCAGTGGGTGTCACTAGCACGTGAGATAGGCCGAAGTGAAATGGCATGCAGAGACAAATTCTTGGAACTGAGGAAGGCATACAGGAAAATTAAGACGATGATGAATCGCAACCCGAATTGCAAAGTGAATTGGAAGTATTTTAAGATGTTTGATCAGATATACACAGGCGCGAGTGTTGAAGACATGGATGTGGATAGCAGTGACGAAAAGTATGGGCTGAAAGCCAATGCTGTCAAAACTGAAGTTGACGATGGTGAGATTTTTTTTTTTTATGACTAGGGCCGTTGTTCATTAAAAAATGACTTCTTAGTGGAACCTATGTAAAATGTAAAGTTTCTTGACTCAGCAGTTTGCTACTGTGCATAGCAGGGCTTGTGGCCCACTGTACAATAACTTGAGTTTTTATGCCAACTTAGACTGATTTCCAATTCTCGTTTCCAGATTAGATAATTTATTTTGTCCTAGTGACTGAGCGCTAGTTTTAGAACAGCCTACAGAATATTGCCCATTGTCTAAGTTCTGTCAGTAGTTATTACTCCAGTATATAAATTCAACCTTCTTAGTTTATAAATATAAACCTTTTTTTATAATTATTTCACATCATGTAAATTCCATTTCAGATTACCAAATACAATTGTAGAATCTTGAATTTAGTTGCCGTTTAAAAAACTATAACATTTTTCATAATTTAGTAGGATGGACATACCCATAGTTGACCACACATCTTTAAACTTCAATATTAAGAATTATCGCCAATTTTGTTAGCATTTTATGTTGGCAATACGTTATGTAGGCTTTATAGATCAGCCAATCGGTATTTTGTGTAAATAAAAAAAAATGTTTTAACAGTTTATACAACAGATATAAGAGGCTGGGACTTCTGAAAATCTTCTTGTAAATTAAATTAAAAATACACTTTTCCTATTCGTTCTAAGACCCACTTGCCTCTTCCATTTGCTATTGGGCTGCCATGCTTATAAGAACTGTGCATCAACAGGCAAGACTAAACTCATTAAAATTTGCTTAATTTTAAAATAAATTGTATGTGGTTAGCTTAGCACACTGGAAGATATGAATAATTAAATATCTAATGAGTATTATTATAGAACGTTAATTTGAGTACAAACAGGTTTTGTTATGTTTTTGAAGCTGGTTAACTATTGGAACACGTAGTTTTTCAGTGAACCTATAGTTGACCATTCGGTCAATTACTGGTCTTGCGACTATTTTCTTATTTTTTTAATATTTTCTAATACTTTGGCTTATTATGTGATAGACCTATCAATTTCAAGGCGATCATCAGTCACATTCCAGTAGTTGACCAGATGGTTTGCCATTGGTACTGCATACAAAAAAACTAAGTTCCTAATAATTGACCAGATGATTTTAAGTCAATTGAAGAGTCGTAGTAGCCTGGTTGGTTGCGCACTCGCCTCACGTTCATGAGGTCGTGGGTTCAAACCCCGCCCGTACCAATGAGTTTTTCGAAACTTAAGTACGGTTTATTTATAATACCACAGGATTTTCGGTGAAGGAAAACATCGTGAGGAAACCTGCATATGCCAAAGATTTTTTTTAAAGGCGTATGTGAAGTCCACTAATTCGGCCTGGGGCACCGTTGGTGGACAGGGGTTTGGCACAAAAGATCCTGAAGGGTCGAAGTGTCGCCAGGTCTTCCTGGCCCCCTGAGAAGATAAGATAAGTCAATTGAATGTTTTATTTTTGTAGACTAAAGGAGCCACCAAAAAAGTTTCTAATACGTAGACTTTACATGGCCGTTGAAGGAATAAATTCGGTAAAATCTAATAGTTAAAAATTTGCTAAAATCAGAAAAACCTAGAAAATATAACATCTGCTTAAAAGCCTGCAAACGATATCGATTAGTTCTTAGAAGAAGATGATGTTCTTTATTACAACTTTGCTTTATTAAACTACGATATTACGGGAAGAAATGTTATTATTTTATATATTTTACAACCATTTGTGATTTGTTGCAAAATTATAATAATACTAAAAGGACACCAGTAATTTACTTTATAAATCTTGATTCTTAATTAAATTACACCTCAATTAAAAAACAAACTAACAATGAATGTATTAAACATTTTCTACAATATTACTCTGAAGTGAACATTTGCTCTTAAATGGTTTGACATTGGTACGTCCACCCTACACATCGACTGCATTTACTTAAATTTATCTAAATCCAAAATGAGGTGACCTTTCATTCCGAAGATGAATGCTGACTTTGCCGACTCTTAAGATTTTCCATATTTTTTATCCTAACACTGGAAAGATAATATAAATAAATTAATTTTAAGTTAGTATTGTCATAATTAAGTGTGAGTCAGATCCAACCCATAATAATAACAAAAATAAGAAGACCTAACAAAAATTTAAATATATGATATATTTTTACTTACAGATGATGATTACCAGTGCATCATCGTGGTGCCAGAAGGCGAAGAACTAACAGACATCAGCAATGCCCAAATTATAATAAAAGGAACCGCGGAGCCCCCCGCCCCCGTACCTCCAGTTATAAACCGGTATAGCTGGGGTCTCAGGAGTAAGAAGTTACTCCTCAAAACCTATTTGGAATACATCCAATCACAAAAAGGAAAAATCATAAACACAAAAGATATGTGGGTAGACATATCAAAGATAATTACAGCGAAACCTTTTTCCTGCAAAAAAATGTATATCAGATTGAAGACAGAGTACAAACAGAAACTTAACGACGAGCAGTATATTAATACATCACCGTATTACAAATTGTTTACTAAAATAATGGCTTGTAAACCCAAGTTTTTCCAACCAAAGTTAACAATCCATGACATCAATTTATCCGACAGGACCACGTACAAAGATATCATTTTACCTCTATGGAAGGTGGAGCAAGCGTTACAGTATTACCTAGACCATATGGACCAGTTCATATGCCCCAGTTACGAAGCAAAATACGCATGGGAAGCTCTATCGAAACACGTGTCTCTGCCTGTTTTCAAAATATTCAACAAAGTCAACTTTCTTAAACACAATTACAATATAGAAACTGGTGAAGTCGCAGGCAAGAAAGTAGATTTCCATGAATTGTTAAATCGAATTTTCGAGAAAGAATTCGCTCTTAGAATCAATATGGCCACCGCAGAAATCAAACCTATGGCAGAAGAAGATGTGGAAGATTCTTGGGAGGACGACGACACAGAAAAGCTACTAAATTGGTACTTAGATAATTTGGATAAGTTTAAAAACCCGCAGAATGTGCCGAGTAGTCTTTGGATGGAGGCGTCGAATGTCCTGAAGAAGACTCCTTTGGCATGTTCGAAGAAAATGTCCGAAATACGTACACAATACAGCAGCATGGTCAAGGAAACACCAGAAGCATTGGTCGATTGGAGATTCCATGAGTTGTGTCAGAAAATCTATGGGACTGGCAAGAAATCTACCCCTGTTAACAGTGACTAGACCGTTACATCTAAATTCACCTGTTTGAACATGCAGTCATTTTTATCATCGGAATCGAAGCGATATTGGAGTCGTATTTGCTAGATTTTTTTTCAATAGTGATTACTGAGTGCATTGGGCCATGCAGCTTTCGGAAAACTGCGTCAAGTCTTCACCTCGCCTATTCCACAATGTTTAAATACAGAAAATCTTTAATCAGTGCGTCCTTGCCTGTCACCCACAAGTTTCAAAATCGCTCAGTAAGCTATGGAGGGGGCTATGCTCGGGGTTTCTTTGAAGGATATTATTCGTAATGAGGAGATCCGACGAAGAACGAAAGTCACCGACATATTGAAAGGATTAGCAAGCTGAAGTGGCAATGAGCGGACACATATGCCGCAGAACTGACGGCCGTCGGAACAGACGAGTTCTGGAGAGCACGAGCATCCAGAAGGTGGCCGGCAACGGCTGGATGGGGAGGACCAGGTGTGGTAGCGTTCATTGAAGAAGGTCTATGTCCAACAGTGGACGTTTAAGGGCTTATATGATGATGAGTGCATTGAAATGACGCAACTGAGTCATTACCACTAACGAAATTCGATAGAAAAATGACATAAAAATTCTACGAAGTTAATATCTCTGTCATAGTTAGTTTTGGATTTGACTGATACTAACTGTGTTTTACCACATAGCGCCGTCCCTTGACCATTTTAAAGTCGAGAGAGACTGTTAATGGAGCACATATGCTATCCTCTACTAGGGTCCTGTTGAAGTATTTGGGATATAAAGTATCTAGTATATGTCACTTTGCCGTGTGGTTTCCTGTGGATGTCGTACAAGGCGACAGAGGGAATACATTATAAAACATCAATCAGGCTCCCCAACCCGTCTGGCCAGCGCAGGGAGTGTAGGCCTAATCCTCCGTCTGTCTCCGGCAGATGAGAGAGGGTTGTGCTCCTGCAGTGAAGACAAAAATAACCTGATGATGATGATGATATGTTACTATAAGGTATCTCCTGCATAAGATGGGACTGTCAGAGACCGTCAACTATAGATCCTGTAGAGAGCGAGACGATGCAGCACTTGCTATGTAAATGCAATGCAGCTGCGAGGCGAATGAGTGTCCTGGGTGTGGCTTATCCTGAACCGAAGGACTACCCGTTAGCTGCATAGTAGCATAGCATACTGTGGAGGATGGAAGCACAGAATATACAAAGGGACGACACAAAAGATACCTGAGGGTCAATGCACCTACTATAAGATACTTAACACCTTCGTAGACACAGCCCACGTGACGTGAGTTAGTGATGCTGCACTAGATGACGAATCAATACGAAATACCACGTCCATAGACGTACTGACACGGTAGGAGCCACCGGTATAACCTCTATATTGACGTACTGTCCACGAACCTGTTTATAACCATCAGCTGAAACCGTTCTCTGCACAATAGAATGCCACTTTTGGTGGGTTGTCCATTGGGGGATTTGCTGTAATCACCACGTTTGCCAGGCGGATTGGTGATACACAAGTGAACGCTGGTGCCCGTCCCTGGTGCAATTGGTGGCCAGCGGTGGCCTTCTAACATGGGAACCACACGGCTTATTAGTTTAGAATGTGTTAATAGTTTCAGCAGAACCAGTTTAGCTCTATTTAGTGATTGAACGACAAACATTCACATGTTCAACCACAGCATTAGTATCCTAGTTTGGTAAAGTTTTGAAATGTATTCGTTATATTTCCAATTATTTATTTACAATACACATAGATTTACCTTTTATTAAGTTATGAACTGATTCTAGAATTACAAGAATGTATCATAAAATTATGTTTTTATTCGACTTCGCAAGCGAAGGAGGGTAATTTTTTTTATATGATATTAGGATTAGAGGTTTAGTCATTTCTGACTATGTCTCTTTATCGACACAATTGACAACATGTGATTTTACAATTAAAATCATCAAGATTTTACTGTGTTATTTTTTTTAACTATTCACGCTAAACCTCATATTGTGATCATAAGACTGAGGACAAACCAGCTTACCCAGGAGATATTTATTTGCTTCTGTTAAACCAACAGACTATCGATGTTAATAAGACTGCAGTTATTTTCCAGTTATATTTAAAAAAAAAATATTCTAAATATATCAATAATGGGTTGTTTGTATCATCAAATGTCATTAGTGACAGACAACTTCCGTCGTCCGCAAAATAGAGCACGGCTTGCAGTATGCACTACGCTGGGCTGCCGCTCTGTTCTGCTCCTATACCTTACCTCCACGAGTTCCTGGAAAAAGTGTATTGACAGACGGACAACGAAGCGATCCTATAAGGGTCCGTTTTAAGGTAGTACGGAACCCTCAAAATGGCAAGACTAAAGTGGAACTGAAGTTCCTGATTATTCTTCTTGCAACGAGGATCTCGTACCTAAGATATAGATAAAAAAAACTTACACGCACTTGGAACACTCTTTGTTATCTTGTCAAGTTAGAAGTTTTGGAGACCTACTCCTTAAGAATTTCGGATAATATCCGTCGAACTAAAGAGCCATTTTGTACGCTCCAACGGATAATTGACGCCAAACACTTATCATAATATGTCAGACGACCCGACAGAAAGAGTTCGACGGATATCCGAAATACTTCCGGAATAAACCTGGTTTTCTGATTATTATATTGACAATCTACAATATGTCATGTGATCGAGTTCTCTTAGCAAGTGGCGCAAGGTCTTGACACGGCCGGTACGCCACACCCCATAATCCTGTTAGCTAAGGTGACGGTTAGAGTGACGAGCGGTCTCGGCTACCAGTATCTACATTAAAATAAATAAATATTGGATTCGATTCTGAAGGCACAATGTTAAAATTTGACAGCACTAAAACTGTTGCTATCCTTGTCACTCAGTATTATGAAGATAAAGACAAAACTAATTTTAGTGCTGTCACATTTTAAATGTGTGCCTTCAGAATCAGGCCCATTACATACACTTGCCTGATCTCAAACTAGGATTTTCTCCTGTGATATGGTAATTAAACAAGGATTGGGCAATTCACAAATATAACATCCAGACGTGGACCAAATTGTACAAAGTTGTATGTTCCCAGTGGGAACCGAACCCACGATCTCTCGCACTCGAGTCCAATTAACAGAGGCCCGAGCGTCTTTCTTGTGAGACACATATTCCCCTCCTTCCTTTCGGGGGAAACCTTGCCATACATCACCTTCCGATTTGCACGCGTTCATCATCGGCCTATCGCCGTACACTGCTGCATAGTTAATGCACATGCAGTCTATATTTTTTACTAGGTGATGGTCTTATTTTCGCAGTAAGGGGTTGCGGTACGCAAATTACGTAACGCAATTTTGAGGAGAGGAGCGGGGGTCCGGCCATGCGTTATGTTCCTGGCAACGTAACTTCCTATATCTAACAGAAATAGCAAAAATTTCTGCATGTTCAGTTCTAAAAAAACATCTGCATACCACATGAGTTAGATTTATTCGAAATTAACTATGTCCCAATTAGATTTATGGAGTGCGATGCGGCCAAGCGTTATGGTCCTGGTACGTGAGCTCGTAATATTGGAAAATTTTGCGTTACGTTACAATAAATGAATTGACGTCGACGTCCACTGTTGGTCGGTTCTCCCCATCCAGCCACGAATAAATAAATTGAAGACATCGTAGCACACTATTTCAGCATTTGATGTTAAAACAGCGGCTTGTTTGTGCTTTAAAAGGCTCACAAATTCGCTTCGCTTGTGAACAAACCGCAACCTTATTAGCTGTACACATTTTCAGCGAGTTTCAGTACTACATTGTGTTTTGAGAGGACCATTCCTTGAGCGTTTTTTTTTCTTGTAAATAATAGAATATGTGTTATTGTAGTAAAAGGAAATCCGTTTTAAAGTTTTTTATTAAGTTGTGATAGCGTGTTTATGTTGACGGTGTGGGTAAAATGTGAAGACTTTTTGAATGAAACCTTTTGTGGAAAAATTATCTTAGAGGAAAACCAACATGCCTTAATTAGTCTTTCAATAATAATAGCTCATCTATTCTCTCGAAATGTCAGCCCTTTCTTAAACCAAAATGATTTTTGATAGTTTTACTTTCACCATAATTTTTAGAATGTACAAATCTAGAGTCTACATTATAGACCTTCGTATTTGGATTTCAGACTTTAACATTTGTGTTAATTTAGCCATTAAACTTAAGAAAATACTTAAAATACATACATTAGGTTTTAGTACTGAAATATAAATGAAGAACAATCGTATGACATTTCGGTTTCGTATCGGGTCTGGTATATTTTCTGTTTTCACCCAGCGAGTATAACATAGCCTAGCCTAAACAAAAAATATATGTTTTAAGTACATTATTGTATCTGTTTGACGTTACAGCGTGGATATGTGTATATTTTTATTCTTAGATTCAAAATTGAATCGCTATTTATAATATAGATCGTAAAATTCATGATGGCTCGCCGCGCTACTTTTCAGAAGCCAATTCGAACCTATAAAAATTAAATTTAAATTTTAAACTTATATTTCTCATCTAAATTTTATATTAATTTGAAATAATAGGCGATTTTGTAAGATAGAATTGGTATCAATTTGTGTGGTGTCATGATTTTGTTTAAAATATGTGTTGTAGTTGTTCTTTTTGTATTATTATAAATTATGTAAAAATTGTATATGAACAAATAAGCTAAACTAAACTATACGATCTTAGTGTACGTATGCACAGGTTGATGGTTAGTGCGTAACGATGGAGCTAGCACAGTAATGCATACAGTGAAATGTAAGCGATTGAGGAAAGAAGTGGGGCGTGCCGTCGTGCTCTGCACCTACTGCGGATATATTAAGCGCGAAACACACAAGAGTACAAAGTACTGTCGCAGGAATGGGGATTTTGTATGTGTACCGCAACCACCACGCGTTTAGCGTTTTAATCCTAAGGTTATCTTTTAGCGACACCATTGCATCAAAAATTACAAGCTGTTTATCCCCACATGGTTTTAGCGAGTTAAATAAGCCTGAAGATAAGTAATGTTGCAGCATCGTGTGCAAGATGATCGCTAGATGGCGCTATTCGTAAAATTAATTTTTCCTGAATTTAGGCTGGCGAAACTGATATTGATCTAGTTATGGCCAATAACTAGATCAATATCAGTTTCGCCAGCCTTCTAGCCTACCACTTAAAGTATTCAATTATTAATGTGTACCATTTTCAGAATGCAATTTAACCCCACTCAGACGGCGAAATTGATTTAAAATAAAAAAAGATCAGGAGAAATTAAAAACGACCTAAGTATTTTTTCGTCTGTTAGCGCCATCTTATATAATTAACCCGTGAGCGACGACCTTACTTCATTAAAACGATCACCACCCCTGGTCAAATCCCTTAATTTTTGAGAGGCCTTTCCAGCAGTGGACGTACAGTTGTTGAGTGTAAAAAAGTAAACAAATCATATTCCAAGTTAAATTAAATCGTATTATGACTCAACCAATATGGAAGTGACGACATTTCACACTATATTGAATTGTCTGTCCGTTATTGAGTAATGAAGCCCTACATTACACCTATATCTATCTTCATAAGTAGACACGTTGCAGCCGACGTTGTAAGGGATTCACTATTTTAATGTAAGATCGTGTGCAATAATAGGTTTAAGTAGGGTAGATTCTGAGGTTATATTTGATTGATATATCTACAACTGAAAAAAAATCTACAAGTAACACAAATAACTTGTAAGTTTAAATCCTACTAATATTGTAAATGCGAAAGTTTGTATATTTGAATGTTACTCAATCACGTTTCAACCACTGACGGATCGTGATGAAACTTGGCACACATATAGGTTAGGTCCTGGAATAGGACATAGAATAGTTTTTATTCCGAAAAAACATCCCATTTCTACGGGAAATACATAATAATTTGTGATGTTAAGTTGTCCACGCGGACTAAGTCGCGGGCAACAGCTAGTATGGTTATAAATCTTACAGTTCACGACGGCACGCCCCGCTCCTTCTCTAAATCTCTTACATTTCATTGATGCGTTATTACCGTGTTAGTTCTATCGTTACGCACTAATCATCAATGTGTGCAAACGTACACTAACATACAGATGTACCAAGCCCCCGCGGTCACCCCTCGCCAGAAGTGGCGGGGGGTGCCGTCGTGAATTAAACAATCTATACTTTTGAAATATCTTTATAACAGCTCCCAGTTCTTTTTAGATTTCCGTCAAAACAGAAAGAAAAAAAGACTAAAGTTATTTCAGAGAAATTTAAACACATTGTACACTTTGCTGGCTTTTTACTCTCTAACGTACTAAGGTGACGAATATCGTAGTTTCTAGATAACGTAGCTATAATATCGGTCTGTCCACTGTTGGACTTATATCTGCTCAAATACGCATCACATCACACACTGTTCTTACCTCATCCGGCTACTTCCGGGTACCATTTCAGGTTGTCGGTCCAAAACTTTAAATTTGTCCCGTAGTTTTTAATTGTACTGATGTACCGACTTTTAAAAGCCATTAATAACAATATTTTTCCTAGCTTCATATTTCTAAATTTATTTATCCTACCATATTCTCAATATGTGTGCATACTTCCTTGCTATCACTGCTCACTTCTAGTCATATTAGCTTTCTTTTAATAAAATGAAGTCTTACACACCTTACAAGCTTAATCTCTTTAAAGGGTTTGCTTTGTTACAAGGTGTAACTTATATAAACTGCCTGAAGATTTCAGTATAAGTACTGGTGTTTTAATATTCTCTATCATATCATACATATGTGTGTCAGTAGGCAAATAATACGATACACTTAAATTCTGAGTTGTAGAAATTGGGCTCGAAGGACCAAATATTCACTTTTGGTCCTTCGAACCGGATTTATTCTATTCTAATCGAAATGTATTTCGAGTCATAGCCTAGTCCCCTAGCCTAGTACTTAGCCTCCGGTCATATGGACCGATGACCTGTAAAAGACGGAGGACCGGGGGTGTTGGCGCGAACTAAAGGTTCTCCATTTTTCACTATTATTGAAGTGATGTTCAAATTGAAGTCAGTGATGAAATAACAAAATATAGTAAATTCAAGTTTCAACATGGACGTCCCAGGGCATGTGATGTTGTTATTAATGATATTACTGATGAACACAGAAGCAGGAAGAGTGCAGGCGGCCGTCAACTTTGCGTGAGTATCTTCAATTTTATAACTTTGAGAAATTTTGGGGGGTGTGATCATGACTACCAGGCGTGGGCAGAGACTTCATCCTTATGTAGTAGACATACCACGCTCTCGTACGAAGCGTTTTGTTTCCCCTTTTGTGATGTGAACTGGTAAGGAATGGAACTCCCTGCCAGCTTCGGTATTTCCGGACCAGTACAACTTGGATCTTTTTAAAGGAAGAGTGAATAGGCATCTGCGGGGTAGCGTGCTCCACCTGAGGCCTCATCGTACCATCAGGTGAGATTGAGGTCAGGCGTAAATCCGTCAGAAATAAAAAAAATCATGATTGCGGGCGAGTTAGACACGCAGTAATAATTTGGCAACATAGCAATGAGGTTGAAAGAATAGTTCGCGCCCCCCTATGATCTTTGCATCACTGGAATCCCCCACCCGGGCACTTGAGACTTTCCGAAATTTGTCCTAAATGCACCACCGGGCTTCTTCGATGGAGCCCTGTGGGGACTTTGAGAATATATTTTTAGATTTTTTTTCCAAAATCCCAAGTAAACATTTTCTTGAAGCTATTTTTTTTATGCAATTAAACATTCAGGTGCTGTATAATTGGTGCCCAAAAGAGCGTTATAACAGCTGAAAATGTGCAATCGCAGCTTGTTATACAGCATGCTTAATACAGCTTAAGTTTCCACGGTGGACTGTTAATCTGCTGCTATACAGAACTTGTATTACTTGAAAGGGGACGTCAAACCACTGTCAAACTTCCAATTTCAGTATTTATAATTTACACAATCTAAACAGAACTTTGAAATAACAAGATAAGGTTAATTTTAGATTGTGAGAGTTTGTAGGTTTATAGGTACGTGTGATGTAGTGTTATTTAATTGGGAACATTCTTTTAGAACGAACTCCACCAACCAAGAGATCGAAATGGAGTTTGAAACCAGCCTGTCACTCCAGGACATTTTGCCGATAAAGGCGAAATACTACGACAAGAACAGGGCTCCGAAGTTCCAGGGGCAGCCCACCATAGTCTACTTCCACGTCACCGTGCTATCGTTGGATTCCATCAATGAGGAGAGCATGGTTAATGTCTTTAGATTATTTTAAAACTTAATTTTTGGAAGGCTCCTTAATTATTATACGCCACGACTGAGCCTTCAACCGAGAAATCTTGTCTTATAGTGGTTGACGTCATTTGAGATAGGAACATTTCAAAATTCTAGACCCGGGAGCTTGTGCTTTGCGTTAATTTTTTATTTTTGTTTCTTCAGAAAACCAACAGTTTTTGAACAGTAAGAATCTTAAACTACTTATATTACTCATACCAGACCTATTAATAATGGGGAAGAGAGAGATAAAACATACATGTAGGTATGTACAGTCACATTTGGAATTGAGTGACCAGCCCTAGCCCCTTGTCAAATGATGATAAAGTCACTACGTGACTCATTTAGGGGGGTCTAAATACCGCGCTTGGTCACAGGATTGGGGGGGGGGGGGGTTGGTTTTCTTCACGTAATCAGTATCCTCTAGCTAGAGAAACACGGACGTCAGGGAAACACAGACGTCAGCTGATTGAAAACTGGCACTCTTGGCTTCACGCGGCCAGCGCCGTATTAATAAAGACAAATATTAGCAATTTTTTTTACTTTCTGTTTGCAAAAATTGGTTCATGGGTCACGTAGTTTGGGTACGTTCCCTAACGGAAATTTCTTGCCACAGACCTACGTAGCAGACATATTCCTAGCGCAGTCCTGGCGGGACCCCCGTCTCCGCCTGCCAGAGAACATGCACGAGGAGTACCGCATCCTGGACGTGGCCTGGTTGAACAACATCTGGAGGCCAGACTGCTTCTTCAAGAACGCGAAGAAAGTTACTTTTCACGAGATGAGCATCCCTAATCATTATCTATGGCTGTACCATGATAAAACACTGCTTTATATGTCCAAGTGAGCATATATATTTTTTTTAATTAGTAAAGTACTCAATAAGGCTGGGATTCGCAGTGAGAAGAATAAAAGGAAGTGCATTTAAAGGTTGTTGAATGTGAGTGAGGCTAGTCAGGTGTGTCAGGATAGCGTAAAGTGGCGATCCATCGTCTCTGCCAACCCGTCTGGGACCAAGGCGTGAGCATAATGTATGTATGAGCATTATGTATGTATTTTTAACGGACTGTACAGTAGCCTGCTAGACTTAGTTTTATTGTGGTTTGTGAGTCAGTGTCTCGGTACCATCAACTAAACAGACTATTGTGCATGAATGAGAGGAAGTAACTGTAAGCCTAAGACCCTAGGTTCCCTAACAACCTATCGTCCCTACAGCCCTATCCTAACATATAATAAATATATAAATAAGTGCGGGAAATCTGTGGCCGTGAGACCTAAGGCAACAGACGGAAGTGGGGAGGTAAAGGCAATTAGGGTGGTGGATTTTCTCACTGCCAGTCGCCCAGCCTCAGGCGACCGTCAGACAAAGTCTGTAGCCTAAGGCGTAAAACACACACAAGCGACGTAAGGCGAAGGCACGGGGCAGGCGCAGCGCAGGCGTGGGACAGATACGGCGCAGACGCGATTTGAATTATATCAGAAGAGGCGTGGAACAGGCAAGAAACGTTCAGATGCGGCATTATACAGGCTGACTTTGGTGCGATAAGATGTCTTCGTAGTATACATATGTAGCATACCGTATCACAAGCGACGTGCTCCTTGCGTGACTCACGATAACCGACTGCTAGCGACGCGGCGCAGGCAACGAAACGGCGTGTCTGCGCCGCGTCGCTTCAGTATAATTCAAAAACGTCGCCTGCATACATTTTGTATGAAATCGTTTTGAAGCGGCGCGCGCCTGCGCCACGCCTGTCCCATGCCTGCTGCCTTACGTCGCTTGTGTGTGTTTTAGGCCTAAGGGTGGCTTGGCCACAGTGAGAGGTCGATGCGACGTGAAGTAAAACCATGATGACAGTTGTGAAGTAAAAAAGGGCTTTATTTAATTAATCATTTCTTTATATATTAAATTAATCTAAAGTGCACAACTAACGCTATTTGCTTGTGTTGTGTCGGTGTAAGCGTACTCTCAGCAGAGTAGCATTTCGGATAGTAGGTCGTTGCTACTTGCTGACTGTCAAGTTCAACGGTCACGTTTGAACACGGACTTCAAAAAAAAAGGAGGAGGTCTCAATCGACGGTACAATTTTTTATGTTTGTTACGCGATGACTCCGCCAATTATGAATTGATTTTGATGTTTTTTTAAGATGAAAATTGCCATAATATTTCGTTGGTTCGGTCATGCTGTAGAGCTAATGAGTGATGGACAATCCATCCCTGATGACTGAAATACGGGCGCAAATATGTGCGTGGTAGTAGGAGCTGGGGAACCAACTAAACGACAACCATTTCGGATAAAAAGCTATTTTGTACTCTCTAATATGATCAGAAAACGCATATGTAACAAAGCTTTTGCAAGCGAGTGTATATATTTTCTGATTTCAGGCTAACTCTAGTGTTGTCTTGCGCAATGAAGTTCGAAACGTACCCACACGACACGCAGAGCTGTTCTATGATGATTGAAAGTCGTAAGCATATACATATCTTCAGGCTATATCCATTGTAGAGTAAGCAGAAGCTTTGCACTCCTGAATTACTGAATAGTATTTATCTCTTTCGCTTGTTTTTTTCATCATCCTCTTCATACAAGCCCTCGTACACACATTGCCCTTGGTTTTCCTCATCCAGCCACAAAAATAAGTTTCATTTATTTACTAGCTGTGCCCGCAGCTCCGCTCGCTCCACTCACTTTCATATCGACTATCCACTACCACGCCACAAGTGTAGCCCTAACTCATCGCAATCTGAATTGCACCGAACATTATAATTATACTTCTTTGTTATATTGCATACCTACTAATGTATTTGAAAACTAAAAGTTATTATAACTTTTGATTGTGTTAGCCGATTGCGATGAAGTAAAGACTAAATGTTACTCCGAGTTGAGCCCCATGTTTCTGTGAAAAGTTCATCAAAATCGGTTCACTAGTTTTTACGTGATGCGTACACAAACTAACAGACAAACAGACAAACATTCCAAAAATGATCGAAATGTGTTTTACTACTTATCCTTAGACCCCCCAATACATTTTTGTAAATAATTTCTATGTCAGACACGCGAAGTTTATGTTTTTATTTATCGTACTTAAATAGCATTTATTTACGAGCCATGAGACGTACCAAAATGGTAAAAACGGAACAGGAAAGAATCTGATTAATCTGGAGTCTGGTTCCCAGTGTCCCACACCGTCCACGACCTGGTGTTCATATGGAACATGACCGACCCACTGGTGGTCAACCCGGACATCGAACTGCCGCAGCTCGACATCTCTAACAACTACACCTCGGACTGCACCATTGAGTATTCTACCGGTTAGTATTTATTTCGTTATCATCATCAGCCTAAATACGTCCACTGCTGGACATAGGTTTCCCCAATAGAATACCACATTTGGTAAGTTGTCCATTGGGGGATTTGCCATAATCACCACGCTTGGCAGGCGGATTGGTGATTGTAGTAATGATCTTAATATACACACATAGGAACGCTGCTGCCCGGCCCTGGCCCTTAGTCGCCTTGACGACACCCACGGGAAAGATAGGGGTGGCCCTATTCTAAGCCGGGAGCCACACGGCATTTCTTTATAAGTCAACAAAAATGCGGAAGCTCTGTAACCACCCATGTAAAAATTGATGTTTTTGCAAATTCAGAATCTGAAAAAAATTCTATGTCGAATAGTCCAGGTACCATGTCTCTACAATTAATATAAAAGACACGGTCTCAGACCATTTAACGTAGATTTTTTAAACTAAACGACGACGTAACCAATGGTTACCAGCAGTAGCGGCGTTGGGGTGAGGGGGGGGGGGGGGGGGGGCAGATATGCAGGGGTGCCTTTTTACCTTTTTCTTCTTGGCTTTCGATAGAAGATAGGGGGCGTCATAGAAATGTCGCCCAGGGCGCTGGTAGTACTAAAACCGGCACTGGCTTTCCCTAACGAATGCCACTATACCTGCTCCTCCGCATCCAGCCGCTTCCGGCCACTTTCTTCAAGTTGTCGGTCCCCCTGGCGACGGGGCGTTCTACCCTGCGCGTGGCGATCCGCTGTCTCCACTCCAGAACTCGTCTGTCCCGACGGCCGTGGCCCGCCCACTGCAACTTTAGTTTGCTAATCCTTTAAACTATATCGGTCACCTTCATTCTTCGTCGGATCTCCTAATCTGTACATTGAAGATATTTCAAAAAAAATTTAGGGGTCTAAGGACAAGTAATAGAACACATTTCAATCATTTTTGGAATTTTTGTCTGTTTGTCTGTGAGTTTGTGCACGCATCACTTAAAAACTACTGAACGGATTTTGATAGACTTTTCACAATATTCAGATTGCGATGAGTTTGGATTACATTTGGAACTGCGAGTGGGAATTGAAGTGGGAGTGGGCGTGGGCGTGGGCGTTGGCGTGGGCGTTGGCGTGGGCGACGGCGTGGGTGTGGGAAAAGTGGATTGGAAGCGGAATCGGAAGCGGGAGCGGGGGTGGGAATGGGAGCGTTTTCTGTAGTTCACGCGAGCGGAGCCGTGGGCACAGCTAGTTACGAATAATAATATCCTTCAAAGAAACTCCTACACATAGCCCTCTCCATAGCTCACTGAGCGACTTGAAACTTGTGTATCAGGCTCACCGTCTGTGTGTACGTTTCTGTGCCGTAGGTCATGTCTCAGGACGCACTGATTAAAGACTTGTCTTTAAACATTGTGTATTTCGAAAATTCTTCACGTCTTCAAGTCGCCTTGTAGCGCGTTCTTCAAGAATTTTCGGAGTTCAAAATCAGGCGCAGGTGTAGGTAAGATTCAAATTAAAAAAAAAAATCAAAATTAAAAATTGTTTATTGTTTTAACCTATATAAACATCATATATATATGCCAAGGTCCTCCTTTTAAGTAAAGATATACCTGTGTTAGGAGGACCCCGCTCTTCCCTGAATGGATTGGTTAACATAATTTATTAATTTATTACAATATAAAGTATACCTGTATCTTAGATGGTGGTGACTGTTTAGACAGATCTTGCAGTGAAATCCTCCTCCAGTAATTACTTTTCCGACTCTTCCAGGCAACTTCACCTGCCTAGCAGTGGTATTCGACCTGCGGCGGCGACTCGGCTACCATCTCTTTCACACCTACATCCCGTCGGCTCTCATCGTGGTCATGTCCTGGATCTCCTTCTGGATCAAACCTGAGGCCATCCCCGCCAGGGTCACGCTGGGAGTCACCTCGCTGCTCACTTTGGGTTAGTCTCTGGATATGTGTGTATGTGTGTGTGTGTGTGTGTGTGTGTGTGTGTTTGTTTGTTTGTTAACCCTTTATCGTACCAAAAATCACAACAACAACAATAATAAAATAGGAATTAAACTGTGTACAAAGGCGGACTTATCCCCTTAGGGATCTCTTCCAGTAAATCTTAGAGTAACCGAAAGGCAAGTATAATGATAATTTACATTACAAAAACAACTGAGATATGTCTAGTTTATACTAGCTGAGCCCGCAGCTCCGTTCGCGTGGACTACTCAATTATTTCTCAATCCGACGCCAACGTAGGCCCACTCCCACGCTCACTAGAGCTACAAATGTGTCCTTCATCGCAATCTGAATTGCACCGAACATTATAATTATACTTCTTTGTTATATTGTATCTACTAGTGTATTTTGAAAATTAAAAATTTCCCTAACTTTTGATGTAGCAAGCCGATTGCGATGAAATAAAGTCTAACTGTTACTCCGAGTTAAGCCCTGTGTTTCTAAGAAAAGTCCATCAAAATCGGTTCAGTATTTATTTAGTTCTCCACAAGTTAAGTGAGTGAGTTGACATTTTATAAAATCAGAAAACCTGTTTCGTGGAGTATGAAGCCTGAACTAGATATAGCCTGTTTTTCAGGTCACCAGGTTTACGTACACAAACTAACAGACAAACAGTCAAAAATTCTAAAAATTATGGAAATGTTTTCTATTACTTATCCTCATACCCCGCTAATTAATTTTTTGCAAATATCTTCAATGTACAGACACGCAAAGTTTCCGTTTTTATTTATTAGAATAGATTAGATTAAGTTTTAGCAACAAAGTGTGTTCTCGAGGATAAAAAATTGTTCTGTTATATTATACTAGCTGATACCCGCGATTTCGTTCGCGTGGATAACTTAACATCACAAATTATTATGTATTTCCCGTAGGAATAAGATGTTTTTTCGGGATAACAACTATTCTATGTCCTATTCTAAGCCCTAACCTATATGTGCCAAGTTTCATCCCGATCCGCGTCGCGCCGCTGGGCTGCGACATTATGCTGAGTCAGGGCCCTTTCCGCAGCACAGCACGGGTTACACTGTTATGATTGTTTGCTGTACTTCTGTATCATTAAGTGACCTATTTGTAACATTGTATTTGTGCTGTGTCTAAGAATAAATGAATTATCTATCTATCTATCCGTGCAGTGGTTGAAGCGTGATTGAGAAACAAATATCCAAACTTTCGCATTTATAATATTAGTAGGATTTCTCCTATTACACAAGCGTGCCTACTTGTTGCAGCAACTCAAAACACCCAGTCTCAGCAGAACCTGCCGCCCGTGTCCTACGTGAAGGCCATCGACGTGTGGATGTCCTCTTGCTCGGTCTTCGTCTTCCTCTCACTCTTCGAGTTCGCAGTCGTCAACAACTACATGGGGCCGGTCGCCACTAAAGTCATGAAAGGGTACTCCGACGAAGACCTGTCCAGGGATTTGGATGCATTTAAGGTGGGAACTTTTTTTTTCGGATCATCACCAGTCATACTGAACACAAGCCTCCCCAATTGAATGAAAATTATGGTGGGCTGTCCATTGCCATAATCACCACGCTTGACAGGCGTTTTTATTTATAAACTAGCTGTTGCCCGCGACTTCGTACGCGTGGAAAACTTAACATCACAAACTATTATCTATTTCCCGTAGGAATGGGATGTTTTTTCGGGATAAAAACTATCCTATGTCCAGGACCTGTGTGCCAAGTTTCATCCCGATCCGGCCAGTGGTTGTAGCGTGATTGAGTAACAAACATCCATCCATATTTACAAACTTTCGCGTTTATAATATTATATATAATATATATAGTAGGATAGCTGTGCCCGTGGCTCTGCTCGCGTGGACTACAGAATCCGCTTCCTTGCCCGCTTCCGCTCCTGCCTCCCCTCCACGCCCTCCTCCCCCTCCCCCGCCCCCGCCTCCGCCCCCGCCAAGTCACTCTTGAAGTTATCCGGCGGACAAACAAATAGACAAACGGACAACGGAAACTATAAAGTATCCAGTTTAGAATAGTGCCCTAAATCTCCCGCGAGACACCCACGGCGACTAAGAGATTGCCCGAGAGACAGACAGCAGTGTTCTTTGCGTATATTAAGATCATTGCTGGGATCACCAATCCGCCTGCCAAGCGTGGTTATGACAAATCTCCCGATGGACAGTCCACCAAAAGTGACAATCTATTGGGGAGGCTTGTGTTCAGCAGTCGACGTGTAGGCTGATGATGTATGCTGCCAGTGCGTTTACAGCTTCATTTTTCTTGTTTCCAGCACATATTCCCAACCCCAGTGGACCCCCGAGCGAGCACTTCCGCCTCGGCCCCACAATACGATACTTTCTGCAACGGGCGGGAGACTGCCATATATATAGATAGGTTCTCTCGTTTCTTCTTCCCCTTCTCTTTCTTCATTTTGAACGTTGTGTATTGGTCTACGTTTTTGTAGAGCAATTGTTGTTTATTCAGGTGAAAAGTTGTCAATTTTCGGAGTGAAAAATAGGATACGTATTTTAAGCTATAATAATTATATTATATTTCTTTTAATTAATTTATTGCAGATTATTTATAATTAATTAGTATCAGTAAGCTATAATTAAGCACGTCATGATTTAAATAAATGATTAAGAAGATTTTGGACTTTCATTATTTGATCCTATACAAAGAATATCCACTCTCTAGTTAGAAAGTACCCTAGTAGGGTTTGTATGGAATATGTCTTTTCCAGTGCCGTAACTAGCATATTATACGCCCAGTGCGAGCTTATATAACTGCACCCTTGAAAAAAGCCCATCCACATCATTTTTGCGCCCCTCCAAGGTCTACGTCACAGAAATCCTATCAAGGTAGAACGGTTAAGACATTTGTTTACTTCAGTTCCACACGTGCCGATTTTCGAACACTGCGCACTCTTTATGGGTCGCGGTCACGTTTACAATTACGCAGTTAGAAACCGCGAAATATGGCATTTTTTGAAAGATTTTTGGCGATGTTTACCTGACCTTGACTCGGAGCGAAACGTAAGCGTTTGATAGTTTCTGCAATATATTGCAAATTGTGAGCACGCGTGTCGCGCCTTCTTCACCATTCTATCTTGATAGCGTTTCTGTGGTCTGCGTCCTTTGCCTGGGCACCGCTGGCACCGCCCTAGTTTACGACACTGGTGGTTTCGCTTATATTGGCCCTACTCAGTTATAATTTCTTCTAATATCCTTTGAACGACAAACTCATTTTATACTCTTTAACAGGTCACGTGATATATTCTGATAAGCATTTGGCGTCTAACTATGGTAATTAGACACATAACGCTTATGTTTAGTGACCCGTTTTTATTTTATTTTATTTTATTTTATTTTATTTTATTTTATTTTATTTTATTTTATTTTATTTTATTTTATTTTATTTTATTTTATTTTATTTTATTTTATTTTATTTTATTTTATTTTATTTTATTTTATTTTATTTTATTTTATTTTATTTTATTTTATTTTATTTTATTTTATTTTATTTTATTTTATTTTATTTTATTTTATTTTATTTTATTTTATTTTATTTTATTTTATTTTATTTTATTTTATTTTATTTTATTTTATTTTATTATTTTTTATTTTATTTATTTTATTTAACTCTTTATTGCACACACATAACATTACAACAAACAAAAAAAGGAAATTACAGTACAAATGGTGAAGTTTATCTCTTTAAGAGATTTCTGCCAGCCTACCAGAGAAAGAGAAAACTGCGTGTTAGGGTAGACGTGTGTGTACCTAAATATACATAATAATTAATTCGATAAACTACATGTATACTCGTATACATACTTAAAATATATACATATTTAAATATAAATATAAATAGTCTAATAAACATACACATATACTCGTACTATAAATAACTAAGTATATACGAATATAATATATTGTATTTAAAATATAATATATAACATGTGGATAGATATATATATATACCAAGATAGTAAATATCATTATATAAAATAGATTTTTAAGAAAGAGAGAGATAATGCTCTTTCACTCGCTTCTTGAAAATCGTGAATTTATTATACGTATGTGATATGTAAAACTGTAAATAATATGTAGGTGTTACCTACCGAAAACCAATTCCTAGAAATTCAGACTGCATTATCACAACCTGCATAGCTAGGTGTGACAGATAGACATTCGGCTCACGTAGAGTCTAGACGGTAGTGTTGTATGCAAATGCATACATTCTGATGCGGTTTTCGGCAATCCATTTGGTATTCTTTGGCTGTTAGGATAAAGGACAAGTCAGCATTACTCCGTTGTTTAAATAGTCTGGGTATTTAATGTACAAAAAAATTTGAGGCGTAGTCCTTCAATGTTCATCAATGCGCGTGTGTGAATGCAGCTGTATGTATGTATATTTCTATTCCAAACCAATAGAAAACCAACGCTATTTGCGTCTCGGTAACATGTACATGAAAGGTACGCCAGCAGCAAAAACAGGTTTGTATTACCATGTAAACTTTGCGGTCCACTAAGGAGTACCATCTATTATTTATTTTGTTTTCGAGACGCAAATGAGTTTGTTCAATTTATTACACGTAAAATACACTTTTTATTACACGTAAAAAAAGATACAATAATTAAGTAACTTACATATGTACATCTACATCTGGGCGGTTTTATGGCTAAAGCGATTTCTTCCAGACAACCTTTGGGTAGAGGATAAGAATAGCAGAAAAAGGTAGGTTTGCGTTTGGAATGAAATATATATATCTCCATGTATGTATATTTGTATTTAATTGTTTGTTTACATATTTGATAGTAGCCATTAATCTTTCAAATTGCATAGCCTAAATTAATAAATTTCAAATAAATTTTTTACCCCAAGAAATTGCTCATAAGGATAAAATCGCAAAGTTTGTACTGTCCTTTTTATGTTTTTTGTGCAATAAAGTGTATTTGGGTCATTCCCGGGAGAAGCGTTCTTCGCGTCAGATGGCTTTTATTTATTCTTATGACGTTATCTATAACGTCTACGTGAGTGCCTTATCGATAGCTTGACTCGTTTTTAAGCCTTCTTTTCCCATGTAATTTTAGTTTTCACCAGTAATGAGAAAAATAAAAGCTACGAATCTGACGCGAAGAACGCTTCACCCAGGAATGACCCATTTTATTTGAATTGATGTCCTTGTGCCTTCATGAAATGCACAGCACACCTCTGTCAGGAAAAACGGATAGTTAAACAAATCGACTACTTTTCCTCATATTTTTTAAAGAATTATAGCCTTGACCTTAACAGAGTCAAGTCTAGACCACAATCAATTCAATCGTTTGCCTATTTTAGTGACCAAGCTATTGTAGTGTGCGGGTAGCCATTTTTTAAGTCCAGCCTTACTAATGACTGCGCAAGACATAGAATATTATTTCTATATTTAAATAAATTAGGCAGGATGACCAGTATAAAAACGTCAAAACCGAAACTGTGGGTAGGTCAAGCTCTATCAGAATGTGAAATGTTATGTTCAGTGAAACTATATCACCAATTGTTACTGCCTTTATAGTACCTTCATATCAGCCCTTAGATGTCCACTGCTGGACATAGGCCTTCATCCGGGGTCTCCACTCCAGAACCCGTCTGCCCCAACGGCCGTCGGTTCTGCGACATATGTGACCCGCCCACTGCCACTTTAGTTTACTAATTCTGTCGGTCACCCTCGTTCTTCGTCTGATTTCTTCATTACGAATCATATCCTTCAAAGAAACCCCGAGCATAGCACTCTCCATAGGTCGCTGAGCGACTTGAAATTTGTGGATCAGGCCCACCGTCAGTGTCCACGTCTCCGCGCCGTATAAGGTCATGACAGGCAGGGCGCACTGATTAAAGACTTTTGTCTTTAAACATTGTGGAATGGGCGACTTGAAAACTTGACGCAGTTTTCCGAATGCTGCCCAGCCTAACTGGATTCTTCTGTCAGCTTATATCAAAATTGTTCCTACCCAACTGTATTGTCTGTCCTAGGTAGACGTACTCCTTAACAACTTCGATATTGACGTTGTCGAGGATGACCGGCCTTAGTGTGTGAGTTGGACATTACTTTCGTCTTGTCTACGTTCATCCTAAGGACCTACTAGTCTGGAAGAGCAGTTGAGGCTGGTCAGCATTTCCTTCAGGTCCTGCAGCGACCTTATAGAACCTTAGGTTTTTAAAACTCTCTGAAACAGCTCATTTAGCACTTATTCTTATAACTTAGTTGGGCAGACTTGATAAGTTTAAAAAAACATTATTTACACTTACTTTGCATTATACAAAGTTACAAATTAGACCAAAAGGAGGAAAGCACTTTCAGTCAAAAACGATTTCGGTGCGTTATTCCTTACCGAGAAATAATAAATGTCATTGTGGAGACGTACTTAAATATTATTTTCAGATTCAGTCACCACATATAGGCTGACTAACCCTACTATTATTACTAGGCTAGTCTAACACGTGGTAGACTAGTCGCTTGCCTTACGTTCATAAGATCGAGGGTTCGAACGGTTTTACAGTGAAGAAAAACATTCTGAAGAAACCTGAATACCTACTTGGAAGGCGATTCTAAGTATCTATCTGTACATATTACAGGTCTCGACACTGTTGTTATACCTTTTTTTTGTACATAAGTGACTAAGTACATATGTGAACAAATCTGTCATCTACATCGAATGCAGAAAAAAATACGACCTTTTCAAGGTTTTATAGAGAAGCTTTTATATCTGTCTTTTCTCAGTATAATTTATGTTTTTATCCTAGATACATAATCATATACTTTGCTAAATATGCAAACTTTTAACTCTATATTCTTGTAGAAACTATTTTGTAATTTGCATATATGTACTCTACTTACTGCAGTGTTGGTAATAAGAACACGCTGTTTTATGCTTAATGACGTCACCGTTCATAAACTTTTGTAGACGTAAAATCCCTGAAACCATTCAGTATGTGCAACCGCCCTGTACTTTGTGTGGTTTAAGTTATAAGCTGTGGCTTTTATTTAGTTTTTAAAACACTTGATACTAAACGCACAACCATAGTACGTCAGGTACGATAAATTTCATATCAAGCCGTAGAATTTCTCGCAAAAGAAAATATCATGTTCACAACAGCCGAGAATGTTGGCAAATGCAAAGATGTGGTTAGAAACCAATCAGCTGTTAGTTGACGAAACTTCAAATATGGCGCATTTTGCACGAATAATAGTAAATACATTAATTTCTTGTAAGTACACATTTGTCGGATTATTTTGAGATTTGTGACACCAATTCGAATTTTCCCGCTTATTATTCGTAACTAGCACCGCTTCCCAACTCCTGCGCATCACGATCCTGAAGTGACGTTAACTGCGGGGCAACAAACCGGTAAAATATAACCGCTATAAAATTATTTGTGGCTTTGTCTCGCTAAGTTTTTTTTAGCCTTAAATGTTAACTTGGACTTTCATGTTAATTTTTTTACTTTGGGATTGTCGTTTTAGAAAAAAAAATTGAGATTGTTAAAGGCGTTGCTCTGATCAACCTGTAAATATTCTGAAAAGATGTGCACGCGTCGCACCCTGTGTAGGTTATTTTCAGCAAAGTTTTTTGTTGTTTTTTGAAATATCATAAAATCGTATTTCGTCGCTGGAACGGCAAAATTGCTGAAGCAACAATTTGGTCAAAATATGTACATAAAAATATATACCTATTAAAGGGCGTAGAAAAATATGGGTTATCGTAAAATAAGAAAAAGAAAATTATATGATAAGATTTTTTTTCTAATTTTAGACAAATACAAATTATCATGAGTTTATTGGAGAGTTCCAATACACGAGTATGTCAATTTGTTTTATATTATTGCAATCGGATGTTCAGATAAAAAGATTTGATGTTTTTTTAATTTTATACTGTAAAATCTTTTTTTGGCGTTTTAATAATTTAGCCCTTCGTTTTTAAAATGTGTTCGTTCAATGTGTTCTGTAACTCACGTTCACTAATCTCGGAAAAAACAAAGTGGACGTTCACAAAATTGCTTTAAGAAAATGTATTTATCTTATGGCCTTATACTTTACATAGTTCAGACCGTAAAAAAACGAAACTCTATGCATTTTGCTACAGTCTGTATTGTGCGGAAGACGAATTAATTACAAAAGGTGACATTAATGATCGACCAGCAATCGATTGATATTGACCTTGCATCCATCCGTGACCTACATCGTCTGGTGCATTATTGCACTAAATGACATTTAATTTGGTCCGGATCTGAGAGTTACATTTGTGTATTGTCTTCTCCTGTCTAATTCCCATCGTTTAGAAAATCCTAGTTTGGAATTAGACAATGTACGCCGACGCAAAAATGCATAAACGGTGTAACGTTTTTTTGTTAGGCAACTCGGTTTTTTTTTACTCGTATTAATGTTCTGGGCACGCCTCCGTCACACGATCGAACCTATCGCGATAAGTACCTAAAAACCAGCGCGAGCTCAACGATCTCTATATCCGCTCTGCCCGTGCGGAGTAATTAACAACGCAAATTCGAGCGACTTAGACACATTTTTGCGTGTATTGTCTGATAGTAGGTGATTAGGGTAGGTATACTAGGTAGTGATGTAACTGTTACGTCATCATATCAGCCCGTAGACGTTCACAGTTGAACATAGGCCTTCCCCAATGAACGCCAACACTCCCGGTCCTCCGCCCTCCGCATCTAGCCGCTTCCGGCCACCTTCTTCAGGTCGTGGGTCCAACTGGCATCAGCGATTACGTAGTAACTATTAAGTAATCCGTTTCTCTGCGGCTGATAAAAAAAACACGGTACCCTACCATTCGACGTAGATTTTTTTCTCATTTCAAAACGGCAATCACAAAAAAGAACATCGGTGTAGGTTACAGCAGTATGACAGACAGACAGACAGACAGACAGACAGACAGACAGACAGACAGACAGACAGACAGACAGACAGACAGACAGACAGACAGACAGACAGACAGACAGACAGACAGACAGACAGACAGACAGACAGACAGACAGACAGACAGACAGACAGACAGACAGACAGACAGACAGACAGACAGACAGACAGACAGACAGACAGACAGACAGACAGACAGACAGACAGACAGACAGACAGACAGACAGACAGACAGACAGACAGACAGACAGACAGACAGACAGACAGACAGACAGACAGACAGACAGACAGACAGACAGACAGACAGACAGACAGACAGACAGACAGACAGACAGACAGACAGACAGACAGACAGACAGACAGACAGACAGACAGACAGACAGACAGACAGACAGACAGACAGACAGACAGACAGACAGACAGACAGACAGACAGACAGACAGACAGACAGACAGACAGACAGACAGACAGACAGACAGACAGACAGACAGACAGACAGACAGACAGACAGACAGACAGACAGACAGACAGACAGACAGACAGACAGACAGACAGACAGACAGACAGACAGACAGACAGACAGACAGACAGACAGACAGACAGACAGACAGACAGACAGACAGACAGACAGACAGACAGACAGACAGACAGACAGACAGACAGACAGACAGACAGACAGACAGACAGACAGACAGACAGACAGACAGACAGACAGACAGACAGACAGACAGACAGACAGACAGACAGACAGACAGACAGACAGACAGACAGACAGACAGACAGACAGACAGACAGACAGACAGACAGACAGACAGACAGACAGACAGACAGACAGACAGACAGACAGACAGACAGACAGACAGACAGACAGACAGACAGACAGACAGACAGACAGACAGACAGACAGACAGACAGACAGACAGACAGACAGACAGACAGACAGACAGACAGACAGACAGACAGACAGACAGACAGACAGACAGACAGACAGACAGACAGACAGACAGACAGACAGACAGACAGACAGACAGACAGACAGACAGACAGACAGACAGACAGACAGACAGACAGACAGACAGACAGACAGACAGACAGACAGACAGACAGACAGACAGACAGACAGACAGACAGACAGACAGACAGACAGACAGACAGACAGACAGACAGACAGACAGACAGACAGACAGACAGACAGACAGACAGACAGACAGACAGACAGACAGACAGACAGACAGACAGACAGACAGACAGACAGACAGACAGACAGACAGACAGACAGACAGACAGACAGACAGACAGACAGACAGACAGACAGACAGACAGACAGACAGACAGACAGACAGACAGACAGACAGACAGACAGACAGACAGACAGACAGACAGACAGACAGACAGACAGACAGACAGACAGACAGACAGACAGACAGACAGACAGACAGACAGACAGACAGACAGACAGACAGACAGACAGACAGACAGACAGACAGACAGACAGACAGACAGACAGACAGACAGACAGACAGACAGACAGACAGACAGACAGACAGACAGACAGACAGACAGACAGACAGACAGACAGACAGACAGACAGACAGACAGACAGACAGACAGACAGACAGACAGACAGACAGACAGACAGACAGACAGACAGACAGACAGACAGACAGACAGACAGACAGACAGACAGACAGACAGACAGACAGACAGACAGACAGACAGACAGACAGACAGACAGACAGACAGACAGACAGACAGACAGACAGACAGACAGACAGACAGACAGACAGACAGACAGACAGACAGACAGACAGACAGACAGACAGACAGACAGACAGACAGACAGACAGACAGACAGACAGACAGACAGACAGACAGACAGACAGACAGACAGACAGACAGACAGACAGACAGACAGACAGACAGACAGACAGACAGACAGACAGACAGACAGACAGACAGACAGACAGACAGACAGACAGACAGACAGACAGACAGACAGACAGACAGACAGACAGACAGACAGACAGACAGACAGACAGACAGACAGACAGACAGACAGACAGACAGACAGACAGACAGACAGACAGACAGACAGACAGACAGACAGACAGACAGACAGACAGACAGACAGACAGACAGACAGACAGACAGACAGACAGACAGACAGACAGACAGACAGACAGACAGACAGACAGACAGACAGACAGACAGACAGACAGACAGACAGACAGACAGACAGACAGACAGACAGACAGACAGACAGACAGACAGACAGACAGACAGACAGACAGACAGACAGACAGACAGACAGACAGACAGACAGACAGACAGACAGACAGACAGACAGACAGACAGACAGACAGACAGACAGACAGACAGACAGACAGACAGACAGACAGACAGACAGACAGACAGACAGACAGACAGACAGACAGACAGACAGACAGACAGACAGACAGACAGACAGACAGACAGACAGACAGACAGACAGACAGACAGACAGACAGACAGACAGACAGACAGACAGACAGACAGACAGACAGACAGACAGACAGACAGACAGACAGACAGACAGACAGACAGACAGACAGACAGACAGACAGACAGACAGACAGACAGACAGACAGACAGACAGACAGACAGACAGACAGACAGACAGACAGACAGACAGACAGACAGACAGACAGACAGACAGACAGACAGACAGACAGACAGACAGACAGACAGACAGACAGACAGACAGACAGACAGACAGACAGACAGACAGACAGACAGACAGACAGACAGACAGACAGACAGACAGACAGACAGACAGACAGACAGACAGACAGACAGACAGACAGACAGACAGACAGACAGACAGACAGACAGACAGACAGACAGACAGACAGACAGACAGACAGACAGACAGACAGACAGACAGACAGACAGACAGACAGACAGACAGACAGACAGACAGACAGACAGACAGACAGACAGACAGACAGACAGACAGACAGACAGACAGACAGACAGACAGACAGACAGACAGACAGACAGACAGACAGACAGACAGACAGACAGACAGACAGACAGACAGACAGACAGACAGACAGACAGACAGACAGACAGACAGACAGACAGACAGACAGACAGACAGACAGACAGACAGACAGACAGACAGACAGACAGACAGACAGACAGACAGACAGACAGACAGACAGACAGACAGACAGACAGACAGACAGACAGACAGACAGACAGACAGACAGACAGACAGACAGACAGACAGACAGACAGACAGACAGACAGACAGACAGACAGACAGACAGACAGACAGACAGACAGACAGACAGACAGACAGACAGACAGACAGACAGACAGACAGACAGACAGACAGACAGACAGACAGACAGACAGACAGACAGACAGACAGACAGACAGACAGACAGACAGACAGACAGACAGACAGACAGACAGACAGACAGACAGACAGACAGACAGACAGACAGACAGACAGACAGACAGACAGACAGACAGACAGACAGACAGACAGACAGACAGACAGACAGACAGACAGACAGACAGACAGACAGACAGACAGACAGACAGACAGACAGACAGACAGACAGACAGACAGACAGACAGACAGACAGACAGACAGACAGACAGACAGACAGACAGACAGACAGACAGACAGACAGACAGACAGACAGACAGACAGACAGACAGACAGACAGACAGACAGACAGACAGACAGACAGACAGACAGACAGACAGACAGACAGACAGACAGACAGACAGACAGACAGACAGACAGACAGACAGACAGACAGACAGACAGACAGACAGACAGACAGACAGACAGACAGACAGACAGACAGACAGACAGACAGACAGACAGACAGACAGACAGACAGACAGACAGACAGACAGACAGACAGACAGACAGACAGACAGACAGACAGACAGACAGACAGACAGACAGACAGACAGACAGACAGACAGACAGACAGACAGACAGACAGACAGACAGACAGACAGACAGACAGACAGACAGACAGACAGACAGACAGACAGACAGACAGACAGACAGACAGACAGACAGACAGACAGACAGACAGACAGACAGACAGACAGACAGACAGACAGACAGACAGACAGACAGACAGACAGACAGACAGACAGACAGACAGACAGACAGACAGACAGACAGACAGACAGACAGACAGACAGACAGACAGACAGACAGACAGACAGACAGACAGACAGACAGACAGACAGACAGACAGACAGACAGACAGACAGACAGACAGACAGACAGACAGACAGACAGACAGACAGACAGACAGACAGACAGACAGACAGACAGACAGACAGACAGACAGACAGACAGACAGACAGACAGACAGACAGACAGACAGACAGACAGACAGACAGACAGACAGACAGACAGACAGACAGACAGACAGACAGACAGACAGACAGACAGACAGACAGACAGACAGACAGACAGACAGACAGACAGACAGACAGACAGACAGACAGACAGACAGACAGACAGACAGACAGACAGACAGACAGACAGACAGACAGACAGACAGACAGACAGACAGACAGACAGACAGACAGACAGACAGACAGACAGACAGACAGACAGACAGACAGACAGACAGACAGACAGACAGACAGACAGACAGACAGACAGACAGACAGACAGACAGACAGACAGACAGACAGACAGACAGACAGACAGACAGACAGACAGACAGACAGACAGACAGACAGACAGACAGACAGACAGACAGACAGACAGACAGACAGACAGACAGACAGACAGACAGACAGACAGACAGACAGACAGACAGACAGACAGACAGACAGACAGACAGACAGACAGACAGACAGACAGACAGACAGACAGACAGACAGACAGACAGACAGACAGACAGACAGACAGACAGACAGACAGACAGACAGACAGACAGACAGACAGACAGACAGACAGACAGACAGACAGACAGACAGACAGACAGACAGACAGACAGACAGACAGACAGACAGACAGACAGACAGACAGACAGACAGACAGACAGACAGACAGACAGACAGACAGACAGACAGACAGACAGACAGACAGACAGACAGACAGACAGACAGACAGACAGACAGACAGACAGACAGACAGACAGACAGACAGACAGACAGACAGACAGACAGACAGACAGACAGACAGACAGACAGACAGACAGACAGACAGACAGACAGACAGACAGACAGACAGACAGACAGACAGACAGACAGACAGACAGACAGACAGACAGACAGACAGACAGACAGACAGACAGACAGACAGACAGACAGACAGACAGACAGACAGACAGACAGACAGACAGACAGACAGACAGACAGACAGACAGACAGACAGACAGACAGACAGACAGACAGACAGACAGACAGACAGACAGACAGACAGACAGACAGACAGACAGACAGACAGACAGACAGACAGACAGACAGACAGACAGACAGACAGACAGACAGACAGACAGACAGACAGACAGACAGACAGACAGACAGACAGACAGACAGACAGACAGACAGACAGACAGACAGACAGACAGACAGACAGACAGACAGACAGACAGACAGACAGACAGACAGACAGACAGACAGACAGACAGACAGACAGACAGACAGACAGACAGACAGACAGACAGACAGACAGACAGACAGACAGACAGACAGACAGACAGACAGACAGACAGACAGACAGACAGACAGACAGACAGACAGACAGACAGACAGACAGACAGACAGACAGACAGACAGACAGACAGACAGACAGACAGACAGACAGACAGACAGACAGACAGACAGACAGACAGACAGACAGACAGACAGACAGACAGACAGACAGACAGACAGACAGACAGACAGACAGACAGACAGACAGACAGACAGACAGACAGACAGACAGACAGACAGACAGACAGACAGACAGACAGACAGACAGACAGACAGACAGACAGACAGACAGACAGACAGACAGACAGACAGACAGACAGACAGACAGACAGACAGACAGACAGACAGACAGACAGACAGACAGACAGACAGACAGACAGACAGACAGACAGACAGACAGACAGACAGACAGACAGACAGACAGACAGACAGACAGACAGACAGACAGACAGACAGACAGACAGACAGACAGACAGACAGACAGACAGACAGACAGACAGACAGACAGACAGACAGACAGACAGACAGACAGACAGACAGACAGACAGACAGACAGACAGACAGACAGACAGACAGACAGACAGACAGACAGACAGACAGACAGACAGACAGACAGACAGACAGACAGACAGACAGACAGACAGACAGACAGACAGACAGACAGACAGACAGACAGACAGACAGACAGACAGACAGACAGACAGACAGACAGACAGACAGACAGACAGACAGACAGACAGACAGACAGACAGACAGACAGACAGACAGACAGACAGACAGACAGACAGACAGACAGACAGACAGACAGACAGACAGACAGACAGACAGACAGACAGACAGACAGACAGACAGACAGACAGACAGACAGACAGACAGACAGACAGACAGACAGACAGACAGACAGACAGACAGACAGACAGACAGACAGACAGACAGACAGACAGACAGACAGACAGACAGACAGACAGACAGACAGACAGACAGACAGACAGACAGACAGACAGACAGACAGACAGACAGACAGACAGACAGACAGACAGACAGACAGACAGACAGACAGACAGACAGACAGACAGACAGACAGACAGACAGACAGACAGACAGACAGACAGACAGACAGACAGACAGACAGACAGACAGACAGACAGACAGACAGACAGACAGACAGACAGACAGACAGACAGACAGACAGACAGACAGACAGACAGACAGACAGACAGACAGACAGACAGACAGACAGACAGACAGACAGACAGACAGACAGACAGACAGACAGACAGACAGACAGACAGACAGACAGACAGACAGACAGACAGACAGACAGACAGACAGACAGACAGACAGACAGACAGACAGACAGACAGACAGACAGACAGACAGACAGACAGACAGACAGACAGACAGACAGACAGACAGACAGACAGACAGACAGACAGACAGACAGACAGACAGACAGACAGACAGACAGACAGACAGACAGACAGACAGACAGACAGACAGACAGACAGACAGACAGACAGACAGACAGACAGACAGACAGACAGACAGACAGACAGACAGACAGACAGACAGACAGACAGACAGACAGACAGACAGACAGACAGACAGACAGACAGACAGACAGACAGACAGACAGACAGACAGACAGACAGACAGACAGACAGACAGACAGACAGACAGACAGACAGACAGACAGACAGACAGACAGACAGACAGACAGACAGACAGACAGACAGACAGACAGACAGACAGACAGACAGACAGACAGACAGACAGACAGACAGACAGACAGACAGACAGACAGACAGACAGACAGACAGACAGACAGACAGACAGACAGACAGACAGACAGACAGACAGACAGACAGACAGACAGACAGACAGACAGACAGACAGACAGACAGACAGACAGACAGACAGACAGACAGACAGACAGACAGACAGACAGACAGACAGACAGACAGACAGACAGACAGACAGACAGACAGACAGACAGACAGACAGACAGACAGACAGACAGACAGACAGACAGACAGACAGACAGACAGACAGACAGACAGACAGACAGACAGACAGACAGACAGACAGACAGACAGACAGACAGACAGACAGACAGACAGACAGACAGACAGACAGACAGACAGACAGACAGACAGACAGACAGACAGACAGACAGACAGACAGACAGACAGACAGACAGACAGACAGACAGACAGACAGACAGACAGACAGACAGACAGACAGACAGACAGACAGACAGACAGACAGACAGACAGACAGACAGACAGACAGACAGACAGACAGACAGACAGACAGACAGACAGACAGACAGACAGACAGACAGACAGACAGACAGACAGACAGACAGACAGACAGACAGACAGACAGACAGACAGACAGACAGACAGACAGACAGACAGACAGACAGACAGACAGACAGACAGACAGACAGACAGACAGACAGACAGACAGACAGACAGACAGACAGACAGACAGACAGACAGACAGACAGACAGACAGACAGACAGACAGACAGACAGACAGACAGACAGACAGACAGACAGACAGACAGACAGACAGACAGACAGACAGACAGACAGACAGACAGACAGACAGACAGACAGACAGACAGACAGACAGACAGACAGACAGACAGACAGACAGACAGACAGACAGACAGACAGACAGACAGACAGACAGACAGACAGACAGACAGACAGACAGACAGACAGACAGACAGACAGACAGACAGACAGACAGACAGACAGACAGACAGACAGACAGACAGACAGACAGACAGACAGACAGACAGACAGACAGACAGACAGACAGACAGACAGACAGACAGACAGACAGACAGACAGACAGACAGACAGACAGACAGACAGACAGACAGACAGACAGACAGACAGACAGACAGACAGACAGACAGACAGACAGACAGACAGACAGACAGACAGACAGACAGACAGACAGACAGACAGACAGACAGACAGACAGACAGACAGACAGACAGACAGACAGACAGACAGACAGACAGACAGACAGACAGACAGACAGACAGACAGACAGACAGACAGACAGACAGACAGACAGACAGACAGACAGACAGACAGACAGACAGACAGACAGACAGACAGACAGACAGACAGACAGACAGACAGACAGACAGACAGACAGACAGACAGACAGACAGACAGACAGACAGACAGACAGACAGACAGACAGACAGACAGACAGACAGACAGACAGACAGACAGACAGACAGACAGACAGACAGACAGACAGACAGACAGACAGACAGACAGACAGACAGACAGACAGACAGACAGACAGACAGACAGACAGACAGACAGACAGACAGACAGACAGACAGACAGACAGACAGACAGACAGACAGACAGACAGACAGACAGACAGACAGACAGACAGACAGACAGACAGACAGACAGACAGACAGACAGACAGACAGACAGACAGACAGACAGACAGACAGACAGACAGACAGACAGACAGACAGACAGACAGACAGACAGACAGACAGACAGACAGACAGACAGACAGACAGACAGACAGACAGACAGACAGACAGACAGACAGACAGACAGACAGACAGACAGACAGACAGACAGACAGACAGACAGACAGACAGACAGACAGACAGACAGACAGACAGACAGACAGACAGACAGACAGACAGACAGACAGACAGACAGACAGACAGACAGACAGACAGACAGACAGACAGACAGACAGACAGACAGACAGACAGACAGACAGACAGACAGACAGACAGACAGACAGACAGACAGACAGACAGACAGACAGACAGACAGACAGACAGACAGACAGACAGACAGACAGACAGACAGACAGACAGACAGACAGACAGACAGACAGACAGACAGACAGACAGACAGACAGACAGACAGACAGACAGACAGACAGACAGACAGACAGACAGACAGACAGACAGACAGACAGACAGACAGACAGACAGACAGACAGACAGACAGACAGACAGACAGACAGACAGACAGACAGACAGACAGACAGACAGACAGACAGACAGACAGACAGACAGACAGACAGACAGACAGACAGACAGACAGACAGACAGACAGACAGACAGACAGACAGACAGACAGACAGACAGACAGACAGACAGACAGACAGACAGACAGACAGACAGACAGACAGACAGACAGACAGACAGACAGACAGACAGACAGACAGACAGACAGACAGACAGACAGACAGACAGACAGACAGACAGACAGACAGACAGACAGACAGACAGACAGACAGACAGACAGACAGACAGACAGACAGACAGACAGACAGACAGACAGACAGACAGACAGACAGACAGACAGACAGACAGACAGACAGACAGACAGACAGACAGACAGACAGACAGACAGACAGACAGACAGACAGACAGACAGACAGACAGACAGACAGACAGACAGACAGACAGACAGACAGACAGACAGACAGACAGACAGACAGACAGACAGACAGACAGACAGACAGACAGACAGACAGACAGACAGACAGACAGACAGACAGACAGACAGACAGACAGACAGACAGACAGACAGACAGACAGACAGACAGACAGACAGACAGACAGACAGACAGACAGACAGACAGACAGACAGACAGACAGACAGACAGACAGACAGACAGACAGACAGACAGACAGACAGACAGACAGACAGACAGACAGACAGACAGACAGACAGACAGACAGACAGACAGACAGACAGACAGACAGACAGACAGACAGACAGACAGACAGACAGACAGACAGACAGACAGACAGACAGACAGACAGACAGACAGACAGACAGACAGACAGACAGACAGACAGACAGACAGACAGACAGACAGACAGACAGACAGACAGACAGACAGACAGACAGACAGACAGACAGACAGACAGACAGACAGACAGACAGACAGACAGACAGACAGACAGACAGACAGACAGACAGACAGACAGACAGACAGACAGACAGACAGACAGACAGACAGACAGACAGACAGACAGACAGACAGACAGACAGACAGACAGACAGACAGACAGACAGACAGACAGACAGACAGACAGACAGACAGACAGACAGACAGACAGACAGACAGACAGACAGACAGACAGACAGACAGACAGACAGACAGACAGACAGACAGACAGACAGACAGACAGACAGACAGACAGACAGACAGACAGACAGACAGACAGACAGACAGACAGACAGACAGACAGACAGACAGACAGACAGACAGACAGACAGACAGACAGACAGACAGACAGACAGACAGACAGACAGACAGACAGACAGACAGACAGACAGACAGACAGACAGACAGACAGACAGACAGACAGACAGACAGACAGACAGACAGACAGACAGACAGACAGACAGACAGACAGACAGACAGACAGACAGACAGACAGACAGACAGACAGACAGACAGACAGACAGACAGACAGACAGACAGACAGACAGACAGACAGACAGACAGACAGACAGACAGACAGACAGACAGACAGACAGACAGACAGACAGACAGACAGACAGACAGACAGACAGACAGACAGACAGACAGACAGACAGACAGACAGACAGACAGACAGACAGACAGACAGACAGACAGACAGACAGACAGACAGACAGACAGACAGACAGACAGACAGACAGACAGACAGACAGACAGACAGACAGACAGACAGACAGACAGACAGACAGACAGACAGACAGACAGACAGACAGACAGACAGACAGACAGACAGACAGACAGACAGACAGACAGACAGACAGACAGACAGACAGACAGACAGACAGACAGACAGACAGACAGACAGACAGACAGACAGACAGACAGACAGACAGACAGACAGACAGACAGACAGACAGACAGACAGACAGACAGACAGACAGACAGACAGACAGACAGACAGACAGACAGACAGACAGACAGACAGACAGACAGACAGACAGACAGACAGACAGACAGACAGACAGACAGACAGACAGACAGACAGACAGACAGACAGACAGACAGACAGACAGACAGACAGACAGACAGACAGACAGACAGACAGACAGACAGACAGACAGACAGACAGACAGACAGACAGACAGACAGACAGACAGACAGACAGACAGACAGACAGACAGACAGACAGACAGACAGACAGACAGACAGACAGACAGACAGACAGACAGACAGACAGACAGACAGACAGACAGACAGACAGACAGACAGACAGACAGACAGACAGACAGACAGACAGACAGACAGACAGACAGACAGACAGACAGACAGACAGACAGACAGACAGACAGACAGACAGACAGACAGACAGACAGACAGACAGACAGACAGACAGACAGACAGACAGACAGACAGACAGACAGACAGACAGACAGACAGACAGACAGACAGACAGACAGACAGACAGACAGACAGACAGACAGACAGACAGACAGACAGACAGACAGACAGACAGACAGACAGACAGACAGACAGACAGACAGACAGACAGACAGACAGACAGACAGACAGACAGACAGACAGACAGACAGACAGACAGACAGACAGACAGACAGACAGACAGACAGACAGACAGACAGACAGACAGACAGACAGACAGACAGACAGACAGACAGACAGACAGACAGACAGACAGACAGACAGACAGACAGACAGACAGACAGACAGACAGACAGACAGACAGACAGACAGACAGACAGACAGACAGACAGACAGACAGACAGACAGACAGACAGACAGACAGACAGACAGACAGACAGACAGACAGACAGACAGACAGACAGACAGACAGACAGACAGACAGACAGACAGACAGACAGACAGACAGACAGACAGACAGACAGACAGACAGACAGACAGACAGACAGACAGACAGACAGACAGACAGACAGACAGACAGACAGACAGACAGACAGACAGACAGACAGACAGACAGACAGACAGACAGACAGACAGACAGACAGACAGACAGACAGACAGACAGACAGACAGACAGACAGACAGACAGACAGACAGACAGACAGACAGACAGACAGACAGACAGACAGACAGACAGACAGACAGACAGACAGACAGACAGACAGACAGACAGACAGACAGACAGACAGACAGACAGACAGACAGACAGACAGACAGACAGACAGACAGACAGACAGACAGACAGACAGACAGACAGACAGACAGACAGACAGACAGACAGACAGACAGACAGACAGACAGACAGACAGACAGACAGACAGACAGACAGACAGACAGACAGACAGACAGACAGACAGACAGACAGACAGACAGACAGACAGACAGACAGACAGACAGACAGACAGACAGACAGACAGACAGACAGACAGACAGACAGACAGACAGACAGACAGACAGACAGACAGACAGACAGACAGACAGACAGACAGACAGACAGACAGACAGACAGACAGACAGACAGACAGACAGACAGACAGACAGACAGACAGACAGACAGACAGACAGACAGACAGACAGACAGACAGACAGACAGACAGACAGACAGACAGACAGACAGACAGACAGACAGACAGACAGACAGACAGACAGACAGACAGACAGACAGACAGACAGACAGACAGACAGACAGACAGACAGACAGACAGACAGACAGACAGACAGACAGACAGACAGACAGACAGACAGACAGACAGACAGACAGACAGACAGACAGACAGACAGACAGACAGACAGACAGACAGACAGACAGACAGACAGACAGACAGACAGACAGACAGACAGACAGACAGACAGACAGACAGACAGACAGACAGACAGACAGACAGACAGACAGACAGACAGACAGACAGACAGACAGACAGACAGACAGACAGACAGACAGACAGACAGACAGACAGACAGACAGACAGACAGACAGACAGACAGACAGACAGACAGACAGACAGACAGACAGACAGACAGACAGACAGACAGACAGACAGACAGACAGACAGACAGACAGACAGACAGACAGACAGACAGACAGACAGACAGACAGACAGACAGACAGACAGACAGACAGACAGACAGACAGACAGACAGACAGACAGACAGACAGACAGACAGACAGACAGACAGACAGACAGACAGACAGACAGACAGACAGACAGACAGACAGACAGACAGACAGACAGACAGACAGACAGACAGACAGACAGACAGACAGACAGACAGACAGACAGACAGACAGACAGACAGACAGACAGACAGACAGACAGACAGACAGACAGACAGACAGACAGACAGACAGACAGACAGACAGACAGACAGACAGACAGACAGACAGACAGACAGACAGACAGACAGACAGACAGACAGACAGACAGACAGACAGACAGACAGACAGACAGACAGACAGACAGACAGACAGACAGACAGACAGACAGACAGACAGACAGACAGACAGACAGACAGACAGACAGACAGACAGACAGACAGACAGACAGACAGACAGACAGACAGACAGACAGACAGACAGACAGACAGACAGACAGACAGACAGACAGACAGACAGACAGACAGACAGACAGACAGACAGACAGACAGACAGACAGACAGACAGACAGACAGACAGACAGACAGACAGACAGACAGACAGACAGACAGACAGACAGACAGACAGACAGACAGACAGACAGACAGACAGACAGACAGACAGACAGACAGACAGACAGACAGACAGACAGACAGACAGACAGACAGACAGACAGACAGACAGACAGACAGACAGACAGACAGACAGACAGACAGACAGACAGACAGACAGACAGACAGACAGACAGACAGACAGACAGACAGACAGACAGACAGACAGACAGACAGACAGACAGACAGACAGACAGACAGACAGACAGACAGACAGACAGACAGACAGACAGACAGACAGACAGACAGACAGACAGACAGACAGACAGACAGACAGACAGACAGACAGACAGACAGACAGACAGACAGACAGACAGACAGACAGACAGACAGACAGACAGACAGACAGACAGACAGACAGACAGACAGACAGACAGACAGACAGACAGACAGACAGACAGACAGACAGACAGACAGACAGACAGACAGACAGACAGACAGACAGACAGACAGACAGACAGACAGACAGACAGACAGACAGACAGACAGACAGACAGACAGACAGACAGACAGACAGACAGACAGACAGACAGACAGACAGACAGACAGACAGACAGACAGACAGACAGACAGACAGACAGACAGACAGACAGACAGACAGACAGACAGACAGACAGACAGACAGACAGACAGACAGACAGACAGACAGACAGACAGACAGACAGACAGACAGACAGACAGACAGACAGACAGACAGACAGACAGACAGACAGACAGACAGACAGACAGACAGACAGACAGACAGACAGACAGACAGACAGACAGACAGACAGACAGACAGACAGACAGACAGACAGACAGACAGACAGACAGACAGACAGACAGACAGACAGACAGACAGACAGACAGACAGACAGACAGACAGACAGACAGACAGACAGACAGACAGACAGACAGACAGACAGACAGACAGACAGACAGACAGACAGACAGACAGACAGACATGACGAATCCATAAGGGTTACGTTTTTGCCATTTGGCTACGGAACCCTAAAAAGGTATCCTAGCACAAGGCCCAATTATTACATTAAATACCGTGCAATTAATTGTCGCTATCTCATTCTGTCTGTCAGTCTTTCAATATATGAAATTAACATGCAACTGTCTGCCAGTTACAAGATTGATAGTACGACATTAATAGCGTCTGCGCTTATTGGCTTGATAACAATATTGAGGAATTTATGTTGGGAACATTTTAAGTTTGTAGAATGTACTGTTTCCAGAAGTTTAAACCATCAATCTAAATATAAATTGACCGCTTCGCTAGCCTACTCGCTTGGTCTTTGGACTTGTTAGACTTAAGCTCTAGAGTGTGTGGGTTCTATTCCCATTACGGACCGATAAATTTTAGAATTCGGTACCGGTTCGGTATGTAATATATATTATTATATACATATAATCAAGCGGCTGGATGCGAAGGGCAGAGGATCGGGTGTGGCGGCTGCGGTCGTCGGGAGAGGCCTATGTCCAACTGTAGGGCTTCCTAATTGCACCAAGTTATTGGAATTATTTCTATTAGTACTCGGAAAATATTTTTGTATATTTTTGCACAAATTGTGTTTTGATGTTTATATATTTTTTTTATCTTTTTAAATTTATTTATTGTAGGGGAACATATGCATTAAGATCAAATAACTAAACATTAAGAAATAGAAATACTACTAACCCTAAACTACAAGTAATTAAAAAGGCCGTCGAGGTGGTTGCACTGGGGCATTGTGCCCAGAAGGCTGGCGACGTTCCCTCTTTGTATTGCCAAACTAATGCGTTGCCTGAGGTACTGGCCAGCCCTCTGGTCACCGGAAGCTTCTATGAGGCGCGAAGACAGCTGGTTTATCAACTTTGTTGCTATTAGTTCTATTTTCAAACATTAATTAATGAGTACACTCGGCTCTAGACTAATATTCTTAGGTAGTTATAAAGAATACATTAAAAAGAACGTCGCATATTCTTCACAGTCGTAATTTTCCTTTTCTGAAATCTTGCATAATCCTACGCAACCGTTTATCAAGAAGTTCTTCTTCTTAAAATGACCTTTCTTACGATTTTGCCAATAATACAAACATGGAGAAACGCTAGCTGTGGGTTGTGCTACTAGAACACCGAGGGAGTGTTGCTCTCTTCTTCTTTTTTATTTAATGGCCTCTCTTTATTAGAATTCTGCCAATTTCATCCTGAGTGTTGCTCAAATCAAAGGATATCACCATACAACCGGTACTTCTGCAAATGCACGAAGTTATCTGAGTTATCGATAAATTAGTTCTATTAACAAACAATAATGAGTACTGTGGTGATGATCATCATCAGGTTATTATCGTCTCCACTTCAGGAGCACAACTCTCTCTCATCTGCCGGAGACAGACGGAGGATTTGGCCTACACTCCCCGCGCTGGCCAGACGGGTTGGGCAGGCCTAATTGATGTTTTATTATGTATCCCTTAGTCGCCTTGTACGACATCCACGGGAAGAGTTGGAGTGATCCTATTCTACTCTACCAGAAACCACACGGCATGGTGACCATACATTGTAAATATCGCTAAACATAAGGCCAAATAATCAAGCACTGCTTCAGGAGTGGCTGCCACAACGGGAATCTATCCCCCTCTCTCAAGGAGATAATGGTCGACCGAAATGATATACGTCATTATGGACGTCTCAAAAATATATTTATAGAATGGCAACCTTTCATTTTTTCGGCTACCGTCTGGCCGCCGTCTGGCAAAACAGAAATATGCACAAAAAGACGGGGCATGGGCCTTGAGACACACATTTGCATTCGACATCTATTGCATATTAATAACGCCGAATTAAAATGAATAGTTATGCCGCAGAAAGGACTCCTTTCCATAAACATATCATTATCAGCCTAAATACATCCACTGCTGGATATAGGCCTTCTCAATGGAATACCACTTTTGGTAAGTTCTGCATTGGGGGATTTGCCATAATCACCAGGCTTCGCAGGCGGATTGGTGATCGCAGTAATAATCTTAACATACACACACAGGAGAACGCTGCTGCCCGTCCCTGGTGCAATCCCTTAGCCACTTCAACGACACCCACGGGAAGATTGGGGGTAGCCCTATTTTAAGCCGGGAACCACACGGCGAACAGACGTTATATTTAAGTTATCTTGCGAGATACGAGTAGGTAAGCGTCACTACGATTTACGCATGAGATTCCGACTACCTACTGACTGACTTTAGACCCAGATAGCACAGTATTAGTCTTCCTGTTGTAGAGATGTAGATGCTGGATACTGGGTTCGACTCCTGGCCGTGTTAATATCAAATGAAATCATGTGAGTACTTTCTGCACTTGGTCCGGTTGTCCAAAAACCTGTAAAGGCAATTAATCAATAATCATCGAAACTAGTCTAATAAATAAAATCGTAAACTTCGCGTGTCTGTACATTGAAGATATTTGCAAAAAAAAAATTGGGGGGTCTAAGGATAAGGAACAGAACACATTTCGATCATTTTTGAAATTTTTGTCTGTTTGTCTGTTTGTCTGTGAGTTTGTGCACGCATCACTTAAAAACTACTGAACGGATTTTGATGGACTTTTCACAAAAACATGGTGCTCAACTTAACTTAACATTTAGTATTTATTTCATCGCAATCGGCTAACTCAATCAAAAGTTATAGACATTTTTAGTTTTCAAATACATCAGTTAGGTAAGGTTATTATGCAATATATTGCTTAAAGTAGTATTTCCGTACCTACTATTTAGATTGCGTTGAGTTTGGATTACATTTGGAGCTGCGAGTAGGAATTGGAGTGGGAGTGGGAGTTGGAGTGGGAGTGGGAGTGGGAGTGGGAGTGGGAGTGGGAGTGGGAGTGGGAGTGGGAGTGGGAGTGGGAGTGGGAGTGGGAGTGGGAGTGGGAGTGGGCGTGGGCGTGGGGGGTGGGATTGAGAGGGGAAGCGGTAGCGGAATCGGGAGGGGAGCGGGAGCGGAACCGGAGCTGGACCGGAGCGGGAGCGGAAGCGGGTATGGTACCAGTGTAATTTGAGTGTTTGAAAATTCGCATAACTTTTGACTGAGTTACCCGATTACGATGAATTTGTGGTATAGGTATGCAACAATGTAATGTTGGTCGGAATTTGGACTGCGATGGATTAGTTACGAGGACTACATTTGGAGAGACGAGGGAAAGAGGTTTGAGGGGAGGGTTGAGGGGAGAGCTGAGGAGAGGGCTGAGAGGAGGGTTGAGGGGAGTGTTGAGGGAAGGGTTAAGAGGAGTGTTGAGAGGAGGGTTGAGGGGAGAGTTGAGGATCTGGACCTGGACCTGGACCTGGGCCTGGGCCTGGACCTTGACCTGGGCCTGGGCCTGGGCCTGGGCCTGGGCCTTGGCCTGGGCCTGGGCCTGGACCTGGACCTGGACCTGGACCTGGACCTGGACCTGGACCTGGACCTGGACCTGGACCTGGACCTGGACCTGGACCTGGACCTGGACCTGGACCTGGACCTGGACCTGGACCTGGACCTGGACCTGGACCTGGACCTGGACCTGGACCTGGACCTGGACCTGGACCTGGACCTGGACCTGGACCTGGACCTGGACCTGGACCTGGACCTGGACCTGGACCTGGACCTGGACCTGGACCTGGACCTGGACCTGGACCTGGACCTGAACCTGAACCTGGACGTGGACCTGGACCTTGACCTGAACCTGAACCTGGAAGTGGACCTGGACCTGGACCTGGACCTGGACCTGGACCTGGACCTGGACCTGGACCTGGACCTGGACCTGGACCTGGACCTGGACCTGGACCTGGACCTGGACCTGGACCTGGACCTGGACCTGGACCTGGACCTGGACCTGGACCTGGACCTGGACCTGGACCTGGACCTGGACCTGGACCTGGACCTGGACCTGGACCTGGACCTGGATTTGAAGTCTGAGTGGAAGTGGGATAGGGAGCGGAAGTGGGAATGGGAGCGGATCCTGTAGTCCACGCGAGCGGAGCCGCGGGCACAGCTAGTTTTAAATAAATCTCGGAAAAAATCCCGGAATATCCATAATAACATAAACTCCCAATTACAAGACATAAACTATAATTCCAGTCTCTGCTGATGACTATTATTTATCGAAAGCCCACAGATCGGCCCAGCAGTGGGGCACATTTGTTGTTGATTTCATTCAGCTGACGTGTCTACGACTGCATATTCATTGGCCAGTAATCTAGCATCAGTACACGTGACAAGAGTAGAAAACTTTGAATAACCGACAGTGGAGAAAGATGGTAGATAGCACCAGGCACGCGGAGAATGTGCGGTGGGCCCTGGCACGTAGCTGTACGTAATGGTTCGTACAGACCTACGGGTCTACGATTTTCATGTAAATTTACGGATTTTTCTCTCTATATATATATGAAGTCAAATTCACATGAGTATACACTTGGTATACATTAGTTTTATCACATCTTTAAAATCTAGTTTGTATACAATATTATAAATATTGTGCGAAGTTGAAGCAAGAAGCTGCAGCAACAAGTACCAGGCATCTTTGTCATACAAATAATCGTCTGTTGTATATTAGGCTTTTTTACAAAGTTGTTTCTATTAATGGAGAATCCCACTTAATGAAATATTACAGTTTTTTTTTGCCGTGTGGTTTCCGGTAGAGTAGAATAGGACCACTCCAACTCTTGCCGTGGATGTCGTACAAGGCGACCAAGGGAATACATTATAAAGCATAAATCAGGCCTCCCCACCCCGTCTGGCCAGCGCGGGGAGTGTAGGCCAAATCCTCCGTCTGTCTCCGGCAGATGAGAGAGGGTTGTGCTCCTGCAGTGGATACAAAAATAAGCTGATGATGATGAAGAATTAAATTTAAAAAAAAAAGGTAATTATAGCTGACACTTCTATATTAGCCATCGATATGGAAAGCAATCCATCATTCCATGTCGATGATATCAGCAGTCGACTTGCTTTATTTATTTTAAAAGTTTTCTATACCTCATACCATGAAGCAAAATAATTTTTCGTAGCTCATAATTTCACCTCAAAGTTTTTTCCTTCATTGGTTGGTTAACACTAATTGGTTATTAAATTAGATAACAGATTTTTAATGTTCATCTGTTATCTAATTTAATAACCAATTAGTGTCAATCCTGAAGTAAAAAACTTTGAGGTGAAACTATGAGCTACGAAAAATTATTTTGCTTCATGGTATGAGGTATATTCTGTTCTAAAAATTTCCGTTTATATTATTATTCAAGTAGGTATTTCTAATACAAGCTTATTTTTTGCTCTGGAAAAGTCTGTTTTCGCGGAAAGTTACACTTATTCCACGCGGGCGAAGCCGCGGACAATGTCTTGTACAGAAATATGTTTCAGCAAATAACTGTTTAGTAATGGTCCTTATGTAGTAGATAAACAAACAAAGTAGTCCTATTTCATTATGCGAACTGCTGAGGAACGGAACTCCCTGCCAGCTTCGGTATTACCGAACAAATACAACGTGGATCGCTTTAAAGGAAGAGTGAATAGGAATCTTCTGGGTAAGCACGCTTCACCTTAGGCCTTGTCGTCACTTACCATCGGGTGGGATTGAAGTCAAGCGTAAATCCACCAGTAGTTCTGTTCTATAAAATACAAACCCATGTGCGAGTCTCAATCAAGTGACTTCACTCAGTTTGAAACCTAATCCATTGGCTTTCTGTAAACATTCCAGAGCACTAGCGAAATGAAATGAACAATAGAATTCACTTCACATCGATAGTGCTCTGGATATGGATAATTCTGCTTATTGAAAAACCTTAAGTCGTCATTTTTACCCTCGCCTCATATAGCCAGATGTTCTGGCAAAATTTTCATCGGAAGAAGCTGTGCGTGGGGTCGCCCGCATGCTGTCAATCAAGCAAGCATGTATTGTTAACAAAAATGGGGGTTCGAATTGTTATAAGACCGCCCAGAATTGTCGAACAATGTAAATTATTTTTATAAATAAAATATACACTATATACGTATTTAATGCAAAACTAGTGGTACTCTTGTCCTATGAAAATTAGACAAGGATAGAACAATTTACAAATAAGTATACAATCATGACCAGGATTACTTGTACATAGTTGTCTGACCCTTGTGGAAACCAAACCCACGACCTCTGGCGTTGGAATCTAACGACATAGCCACTAGATAATATTAGTTAGGACGATATCCAGACCAGAGTTAGGTACGCCTTCTTCCAGCCTTCCTGTGGATTTTTCTAGTTGGTGTTAATCTAGAAGCAGCGTCTGTTCATTAAATTTTATTTCTCGTGATTACGACAAAAAATCCCGGAATGTCCATAATAACATAAACTCCTAAGTTAATTAAGTTAGTTAAGTTTTAATGAGTAAAAACTTACGTAAAAAAATACGTTTGAATAGGAATATTTAATTTATTTTACTCATTTCACGACGCAAAGAATATAGATAATTCTAAGCACATAATGCAATTAAAAACATTTTACAATTTGTTTGACTTTGCTGCCTTCGATATACCTACCTACCTATTTTATTCGCATTCTCATATCTTGAAAACATTAATATTCCTAGATTTGTTACTCGTACTAAAATGTACGATACAGATTCTTTTATCTCCTTCGCAACTACAAACCAATTTTTTACATAATATCACGTCATGCCTCTATTTGTACCTAAGTCACTGCATGCGTGTGCGCACCGCACCGGACGTACAGGGAACATTGTCCTTCGCTAGCCTTGGTTTCGTTTATCGCGACATCACACTCGCAGGGGTGTGATGCGGGCACATTCTTGTTACTCTATGTGTATTCAGATTTATTACCAAGGATATTGGATTAAGGTTGATTAATGTAATGTCTAATAATAAAAGTTAATGAATAATAACGGTTTTAACTCGCACTGAGCTGTAAGAATTGCTTTGTCATTGATTGATCAATGACTTAAACTTTTATTGAAGAGACAACTTGCTTGGCTTTTACTGATTAAATATAATATAGGTAGACATTGGCTTAAGGAGGAAAAGCTCGGCAGCAAAAATTACTCTCCCGGACTTTATTTTAATCGAGCAATTCGGTGTTGCTGGCCTGAAGCTTATTTTTTTTGACAGATCTGAAAGTCTGTGTGCACTTTTCAAACTGCTATGGTTCAAAACTCCATGAAATGAATGTATATCTCCGATATCAGCGATGCGTTAGATATACGTACCGGGGTGAATATTCTGGATTAATAATAAAAAAAAAATATTAAATATTTCACCAATACATGTTCTAATACACCAATATGACATACAGCGATTTATCGCGGCGACAAAAACGCGAATAAAAGTACATTGAGCAAAAAGGAGGACAAAAGACTGCCATCATTTTACGGCCTGTAAATTGGAATGACATATAGCGGTTGTTATAATAAATTTCTTTTGCCAAATCCAATTGACCCAAATTCGTTGCTGTATCCCAAAATTTCTTGTGACCCAATTTCTCAACGTGTCCCGTTCTTATGCAAAAAAAGAGAGAAAAGGGGTCAAAGACCGCAGCGGCCATGCTGCCCTGCCATTGGTCGGTGCAAACTGGGAGCAATTTGCATTATTGTTTAACAGGTCAGTAATGGGAAGATTGAAGAATACGCACATAATTAAAAATGATTTGTTGCAAGGGGGCGAATGACCCTGTTCTTGCGAGTGATGGAAAGTGATGTTAGAAAGTTATCGATATTTAAACCTACTCTACACGAATTCTGGATTGGAGACCGCGGATCGGCACGCGCAGGCTGGGACGTCCTGCCGCCAGTTGGACTGAGGATCTGAAGACAGTGGCTGGAAGTGACTGTACGCGGAGGGCAGAGGACCGGGTGTGGTGCGTTCATTGGGGAAGGCCTATGTCCAGCAGTAGACGGCTAAGAACCGATGTGAAGATGATGAGAAATATATTGTAATACCTACTAGTACTTACCTAGTTTATTATTCAATTGACATTTATATTTTCTCCTATCGTTCCTGGATGATCCGACGTGTATAATTGCAGATAAGTGCAAACTATGGACGGTCTAACCAACCACATCTGGTCTATGGAAGAAGGTTTTGAACAAAGCTATGCTGCAAATTACAAGACTATAGAATATCTTATAGGTACGGGTACGTCAATAGGTTTTTAAAAAAGAATTATAAGCATCCGTTTCAACTATTTAGTACCTACCAGACACGATAGCGGGCGACCATGCAAATGACCTAAGATTCGTGATAAGCAAAATCTTACTGCGTTCGTATCAAAAAAATCCACGCAACGTAGAGTGTTGATCTGTCGTTGCTATGCTTTAATCAATAAATGGCAATGGTAACAAAGAGGAATTCCTGTAACCAGTATTCCGAATAACCGAAAATGACGAATTAATGCAACTGGTGAATCAAAAATGACTGATAAGGAATTTGACGAATAATCGATAATGACGTATTGATGAAACTGATATATTTATTAGCGAAAATGACGGATCAGGAAACTGACCAGTCTCTCTCCATTGTTTGTGGTTATGTCTGATGAAGCGTTACAAAGTGAGACTTACTATGCTTACTGGTTTACAGCTGCAGCATGCGATCTAATACATAAATAAAACTGTAAACTATGTATGTCCAAGTCACGGGCTCCTAGTGTATAATGCCAAGGTCTTAAAATCTTCGGGTGTTTTTTTGCTATAAATAAAAACATTCGAGATGAACTATTGTAGACACATTAAAAACTGTCCATAGAAGAATTTCGCGAAAATTAAGATTACCGATATATATATTATCGAACACTGCCACCTCTTGCCAATCAATCTCTGGTAGTGACCGCGGGCATCCGGGCGACGGCCGTGAGAATGAGGCGCATCCCTGCGGCCTCACCATGTCAGCGCAACCTTGGGCTTAAGGAGATGCAATTATGAATGGACGATGCAAAAAGTTACTGTTTGGAAGATCATCTTACATATATAGCCCTTAGACGTCCACTGCTGGACTGGCTTTTCACCACACCAGGCCCTTCGCCCTCCGCATCCAGCCGCTTCCGGCCATCTTCACCTGGCGGCGGGGCGTCCCACCCTGCGTGTGCCGATCTACGGTTCCACTTCAGAACTCGTCTGCCCCAACAGTCGTCGGTTCTTCAATATATGTGGCACACCCACTGCCATTTCAGCTATAACGGTGAACTTCGTTCTTCGTCTGATACTCTGATCTAATCATTACGAATCATATCGCTCAAAGAAACCTCGATAATAACCCTCTCCATAGCTAATCTTTGCGCTCTCCATACCCGGCCGCCTTCATCCAGGGTCGTCGGTACATTTGGCAGAGTTTATGACGTTGTACGATAAGCGATCGATAAGCGATCGATGATCTATGAACTATTAACAACTATCTTCATCGAATATCCTCATTACGAGTAATCCTTAAAAGAAATTCTCGCTTAAATACTTATTTCGCTGAGCAACTTTCCAGCCCATCATCAGTGTCCACGTTTCTTCGCCGTAAGTCATGACACGACAAGGGAAAGACGTAGGCATAGCCAAGTTCAAGTAGCTTCTGAATAGAATCATTCACCTCAAAAGCAAAAAATAATGTCAATACATTCAAATATTTCATTCAAAACTATATCCTAAGAACAGCCGATGACTTTGAACTGGTACAAGAACTAAAACCAACTTTCACCTTCCACCGTTTAAAGCCATTTCACTTTACAACCTTCTTGTGCTGTTGGTACAAGGTCGAATATCCTGTAGAATTGTATCTGTAGGATGGTAAATGATGTTTGTGGGTGTGTCCAGTCCACATGTACACTTCGCAATATTGGCCCTAATTGTTTAATGTAGCGACATTTTGGCGCTCTGTGCAGGTCAGCCGTGGCCACATGGTACCTACATCCAGATTGACAATTGATGTACACCAAAACAGCCGTAACTGGTCAAGGAACTCATTTTGTTAAGTAGTTTCGCAGTTGACCTCAACTTCCAGGTGATTTTTGGATTCGAATCACGAATATTAGTAATAAAAAGTCGAACTGTCAACGTTGTTTGAACAGTAATGATAACCAATTGAAGATTAACTGGTGGACATTTTAAATAGATTTGAATATGGCCTTTGACAAACTGTAGTAAGACTAATGGATAGTACTTTACTGGCAAACTGTTTACAAACAAGTCAAAGTAAGATCATTTGTCATCATGAATGATCGTTCAAACCACTTTTTGACACATTAACTGATAGTTCAGGAAGGATATCTTTTTTGCAATTTTTCGTTGGCTCTAGGCTCTAGTTCATGTTTGCTGCTTATATGCAACAATTCATGGTAACCTGAATTGGCTAATATAAATACCTCTGCCCTCTCCATTATAAGTTTAGCTGTTTGCTCGATGTCGTTGGCTCGAAACTCCATTTTCTCGAAGGTTTATTGCGTCGATGTTTGTTAGCTCGAATGTTCACGAACAAGACTAGGTATAATGATATTAATTAGTATTGTATAGATATAATATATGTAATTGTCCGGTGTAGGGCATAGGTAAGTGCACATACCGTTTATTTTTTACCTAATTTATTATTTTTTACACCAATGGCTACATGGACTGCATTCATTAAAATTACTTGAATCTAATATGTAGGTATGTCATAATAAGCAGTATAACTAGTTGGAGTTTTTGCCTAATCTGCCACAAACAAATACAGTTACAAGTTATAAAAATTACAAATAGTACAATTTAGGCGATCTTATCGCTTTAAGCTAACTAACTAACAGTGTAAGTATTTGGACTAACCCATTCTGAAGACACGCATTTAGCATCAAAATAAGTTTCTAAGTTTCGTCTTTATCTTTATAATACTGATGATAGCAAGTGCTGACATTTTAGTGCTGTCAAATTTTAACTTTGTGCCTTCATAATCGGGCTCAGTGTATAACAATTATTTTTCAACTTATAAATTACATTTTAAACTTTGAAATCGAATTTACGTGTGTACATTTATTTCATGTTTAATATAATTAATTTAATATAAAAAATCTTTAAACATGTTTGCACGTCAAAATAGAGCAGAATATGTTGGCCATCTAGCATTAATAAAAAAAAATTGTGGCAATATTCCAGCATAATTTATTTTAAATTCAGTATGATAGACTAAGAAATTTTTTTATGATTTCAAAGACACTTATTAAAAAGATAGACATCAGTAGGACCGATATTACGAATAAAAAAATAATATATAAGTGTAACTGGTGCCAATATCGCTCCTAATGAGCTAAAAATCGCTACCTACCGCCATGTTTTACCGAGATATAAGTAAATTTTCACTGTGACAATGCATTATATTAGTTTGAGTTAGTTTTATTTCGTAGATTTGTGCTAGGTAGTAGTATAGATTCATTTCTATATTCGTATTATTAAGACGTACCTAGATTATGCACAGCGTACTTATAGATTTAATTTTATGAAAGTGTTTACCAAATGCAGTTGTTTATTCAAGTTCCAATAATAGCATTGAGTAGATAATATTTTCCCAGAATATTTGTATCTTAGTTCAAGAAGGATCGATTCCAGTCTCATTGTTGTTTCTTTGTACAGCTTGTACCATAATGGTGGGGATACCCGTTAGTTACTACTTAATTTTATCCCATATTGGTATTTGCATGGAATGGAATTTTTGCACACTTATGTATAGTGGACTTGCATGAGGTGAGGTCAAATGCAAATTAATATTATGTTCTTCTCTTGTATTCCCAAGTAAGATGAAGGAATTTGCTAATTCTCTGTTGATCAAATGAACTATGCATTTCTTTCCTTTAGTATTCGTAGTCGAAATATGACACTCATATCATTGAGCAGTAAGTACTATCCATCACAACACAGTTTAGGAAATGAAATATGATGGGAGAAGCACCACTACTGTAAATTGCGTGTAACTGGTCAATTTGCGTAGTAAATATACCCTTCATAGTGACATTGGATTTGGGTACATTACATTGAGCTAGAAGTCACAGGGGACACAAAAGGTGATTGCGTAAGAGTGTTTGATTCAATAGCAAATTGACCGAGATGTAAATATTGTTGCTTTTGTAAAACCCATCATCTACATTAATTTTTACGGCTTTCCACTATGCGCCATATAAGGCAGAGACGATGTGTCGCAATTTTGCGCGATCCTGACATACCTCACTGGCCTCACTCACATTCATCAACGTTTTCATGCACCTCCTGTTCATCTTACTGCAGACCCGTCTTTTTGACGATGTCATGAATTTGTTCCTTTAACGGACGTACGGACTCTAGGACTACCTCTATCTGTAGTTCCTTCTACATTCGCGCTGTAAATCTCTTTTGTCACTCATACGCTCTAAATTTCCAAATCAACGCAACATACTTTTTCTCTACCTTCGTTACTACATCTTTTTTCAAACCACACTTCTCGCGTATCACTGTATTCCTCACTCTGTCATATAACTTAGCTAGTAATAACCACTTAGTTTATATTTCTTTCTTAATTTTAATTGTAATTTCATTAGTTTTTTTCTCTTTTCTTTAATATCTTTTTCCTCATTACATTTAATAGCTATAAAGAGCAGTAGTGAGTTAGGAATTGAATCATTATCACCATTTTTTTTTTACTGGTAACTAGTATACAGCCTCTGCTGGAGGCAATGTGTATCATTTGGATGTAGGTATATCAGTAATGATTTTAATCATCAATTCTAACGGCCATGGGCAATCATCGAGAGGAATCCCACGCGAGGGTCATTGCCAGCGTTGTCCTGACGGGCTTCCTGGACATTGTAGTGAATGACCGAGCGATCAAAACACGCAACAAACATGCACACTAGAGGCCGGTAGAAGTTTCTCATTTTTTATTTTCGGTCAAACTTCGGCTATAGCCAAACTGTTTTTTTATTTTTTCTTTAAATTAGTTCCTTATAATAAAAACATTTTTAATGCTATTATTGACGTATATTTCACGATGGCACGGCTAGTTACATCGCGTGGGGTCTATCCGGATATCAGTATGTTAGTGTACGTTTGCCCACATTGATGATTAGTGCGTAACGATAGAACTAACGCAGTAACAATAAAACACACATGTACAATGAAAAGCTGTTTAGAGAAGGAGTCGGGCGTGCCGTCGTGAACTGAACCATCCATACTAAAATAATTGTAGTTACATACTGGGTATAAATAATTTCGTAGAAAATTTCATTGAAGTCAAAGTTTCGGTTTCTACCGAAATAAAAATCACGTTTTTATTCAGACTCTAATGCACGCACACTCGTGTATTCGCCGATCCTGCGCGTGCGCATGGGAAACACTTTGAGAGTGTGTGCTCGGCGTCATCGTGTCTCACAGTCACACACGACGCTATGCTTTTGTAGAGTTTGCAGAACAACTGCAGTATTATTAGTAGGTCATCTATTAAGTCGCTCTTGATTTTTAGGAATCTGGCAAAACCCCTTATAGCGCAGCTATTTTTTCTTCTGTCTGTCCCTAGGATAAATCAAAAACTACGGAACCGATTGACCTTGAAACTTGGAACATATACAGGGTTACAGGAAAAGTCGTGCTAGATCCCTTAAGGGTGTGGAGCACCCATCATTTCTGACTTATTTCACTATGAAACACCCTACCCTAAACTTAACCCTTTTCGAGATATTCGACTTTTAATTTTTTTATTGAAATATGCTGATTTTTAGGCTACTACATTTATTTTTGTTTATTTTGTGTAGGGTTGAATAAACCCTAGATTGTTACACCTCGTTAGATAGCTGATGAAACGTAAATATTTTAAAAAACATCTGCCGAACAATTACCATAACATTTTTTTTAGATATCCCTTAGAGAAAAATAAACTTTCTAATATGTTTTTTATTTCTTTTCTTTCACTTGTCTACTACAGTCTATTCAATTAACTTGTGCACTATTTTAATGATTGACGTCCTAAAGCATCTTATTACACATGTAAAAATGCAATAATAATAATAATAAGATACACAAAATAAACAAAAATAAATGTAGTAGCCTAAAAATCAGCAATTTTCAATTAAAAAATTAAAAGTCGAATATCTCGAAAAGGGTTAAGTTTAGGGTAGGGTGTTTCATAGTGAAATAAGTCAGAAATGATGGGTGCTCCACACCCTTAAGGGATCTAGCACGACTTTTCCTGTAACCCTGTATAACATGTAGGTAAAATTGCCTAAGTAAAAAACAGTTAAGGTGAATGAAAGAAACTCTATTACTTCATCATCATCAGCCTATATACGTCCACTGCTGAACATGAGCCTCCCCAATAGAATGCCATTGGGGTATTTGCCATAATGACCACTCTTGGCAAACGGATTGGTGTTCGAAGTAATGATCTTAATATACACAGGACAACGCTGCTGTCTATTCCTGGTGCAATCCCTTAGCTGCCTTGATGACACCCACGGGAAGATTTCATCATCATCAGCATCAGGTTGTTTTTGTCTCCACTGTAGGAGCACAACCCTCTCTCATCTGCCGGAGACAGATGAAGGATTTGGCCTACACTCCCCGCGCTGGCCAGACGGCCGTCAGCAGACTTCTAAAAAACCTGGGTAATGGCTACGAGGGGTTACTTCTCCAGGCTACTGACTTTTTAATTTCTTCTTGCAACGAACAACCTTCGCTATACCAGTGAAAACAAAATACCTATGAGTTATTGCTTTGATGTTGATTTCACTTTACGTCGAGTAGTTGTTTAGTCTCTTATCAGTGAGTACGGTTTTCAAATAAATCAAATTATTGTAAAATGAAGTGATGTATGACAAATTTCAGAATAATGCTTGACATGAGTAAAGCATATGACAGAGTTTCTCACTAAATCCGTTTACAACGGATTTGACAAAGAACAATACGTAGAGATAGAATACTTTGATATTAACATAGGTACTGTGACTAACGTTAGATCTAATAAACAATGCGCAGTGAACTCCATCCCACAAGGCAGTGTGCTTGGCTGCATGCTGTTCTTAATTTATATCAATGATATGCCTAAAATAATAAACAGAAAAAGCGTTTGTATGTAGATAACATCTCTGTAGTTTTTTCATGTAACAATGACGTGGATCTAAATCCACAACTACCTGTTTTGAACTCATATTAGACTGCTTGAGAGATACTGGTTAAGAGAGACCTACAATTAAACCAAACTAAATTGATACACTTCAACCATATCAGAAAATACCCCTAGATATTGATATTACTACGTAAAGAAGCGACACTCACGGCTGGCAGTACGCGCTACAGACTACCGCCGTTCAGCCCGCTGGTACAAAGTTACTACGGCAGCGCGAAAGAGAAGCACTTGTGTTGTTCCGTTGTCTCGATCGACTATGCGCGTCGGTGCATCAGCGGCCCTACAACAATAATTTACGCACACATACAAACGTGTACGCATAGGCTAGTGCTTCTGAAGTACGTAGTTAAATCTGTTCGCTTGTATCGGAGGTGTGGCTATACTTTGTATATGGCCAGCAACAATATCCCATACCTACCTGCAACCTTCATGTTCTGTGGTTCCTACATCCTACTAGCTCTAACATCGGCAATAATGGGAAAACTATGAAAATGTCATGAAAATATTTATTTTTTACAATTTATTAAAGGAAACACACGTCATTGAGTGGAGGTGCTTGTCAAAAATAATAATAAAAAATAGTTAAATTTTAGTTCTAAAATCTTATCTATTGGTACTGACAGTTTTATTTTATTTTTCTTATGTGCATACTAACCATTTATGGATCATTGTTTTCCGAATTAAAAACTTTCATTTCATAAAACTGTTCGCCTCCGGAAAATAAAAATTTACTGAACCAATTACCTATGCAAAATGTGGTTTGCCGAAATTTCCGAGCAATAATGAGAAAATTATGTTTTTTTTTTATTATTTTCCGAGACATTTAAAGAAAAAAAAAATATTGACAGACAGTGCTGACTTTTTAGACTTTTTGTAAACATGATTTAAAGTAGGTACTTACTCAATAATTTTGTTTACATTTATTATTATTATTATTATTTATATTATAGACGAGCAGCAAATATGCTGATGTGTCTATTTCACAGTGTTGGATTTTAACTTTTAAACAGTATTAGTTTTAAGCCAGTTGTCAAGGCGATTTTTAAAGGAGTTTATTGATTTGGCTGAAACCACTTCATCTGGGAGCCTGTTCCACGATTGAACAACTCTATTATTCAGAAAGTGATGTGCAACATTTGAGACTGAGTTAGTGCGGCTTATTCTCAGATGGTGTCCTCGCAACGGCAGTATGTCTTTCATTGTGAAAATCTTGTGCAGGTCTGGCAGGTTGTATTTGTGTGTGAGTATCTTAAACGTCTCTATTAAGTCGCCTCGTAGACGTCTCTCCTTGAGGGTGGTGAGCCCTAAAATCTTTAGTCTTTCTTCATATGTCTTTTTCTTTAGCCCATAAGGCATCCTGGTAGCTTTCCTTTGTACACTTTCGAGAAGGTCTATGTCCTTGACAAAGTATGGGTTCCAAACTTGGAAACCATACTCAAGAAGCGGTCTGACATAAGTTTTGTATATTTTAGTAAATACTTCCATGGTCAGGAATTGGAAGGACCTTCTAATGACATATATGAAGGAGTTGGCTCTCCTGACAATTCCAACAATATGGTCTTCCCATTTCAAGTTTTTGGTCATGATCACTCCCAAGTCCTTCTGTGAGCTGACAGTTGATATGGCCTTACCATCTATATTATAACAGACTTCGGGGTTGTTCCTACCCAGATGTAAGACCACACATTTGGCTACGTTTAGTTTTACGATCCATTGTTTAGTCCATTCCTGTAGCCTGTCTATATCCTTTTGTAGTTGTCCTGATTCCATCAATGGATTGCCGAACAACTTCCCATCGTCTGCAAAGAAGCTTGATTGTGAGTCTATTATGGCAATGAGGTCTGTAATGAAGATACCAAATAGTGTGGGGGCCAGGACAGATCCTTGTGGGACGCCACTTAGTACATCCTTTTGCTGTGAAACTGAAGAGCCCACTCTAACTTGAAATGTTCGACCTAGAAGGTAGCTTTTAATCCACTCGAGCAAGTGACCACGAATGCCAAAGTGTTCAAGTTTCAAAAGAATTTTAACAAAATTTTAATAACATTTGCCTGGTATTTTGACCTTACTTCTATAATGGACACGTGATTTGTCAATATTGGTTGTTTTTGACTACACCTACCTATTTACGTCGGTACTGTGTCGATCAACGTGATCTTGGGAAGAGCCGTAGTAGTTTACTACGCGCCTCACGTTCATGAGGTCGTGGGATCAAACCCCGCCAGTACCCAAGAGTTTTTCGATACCATCCCCACAGGCTTTTCTGTGAAGGAAAACATTGTAAGGAAACCTGTATATGCCAAAGAAGAGATTCTAAGGCGTATGTGAAGTTCATCAAAACGGCTTGGGGCACCGTTGGTGGACAGGGGTTTGGCACAAAAGATCCTGAAACGTCGAAGTGGCGCCAGGTCTTCCTTCTTAGGGAGAAGAAGATAAGTTTATTATCATAAGCCTATATCAGTTTCTTCCAATGCGCCAGTAAATACAGTCGCCTTGCACAGACGCTGCATTTAATCGGGGGCATCTAACGCCAGAAAGAGTAACATAAACACTTATTTACTGCTATACCTGGCATGTAAAAGTGATATTTAATTTTCAGTCTTAAACCGAGGGCCTTTAATATAATTCTTGCTAAAGGCCCCGGGCTGTCTTAATCCGGCACTGCTTCAAGGTTAATCCAGGATCCAACAGGTGTTCAGCAACAGAAGCCATCACCATGGACTATCTGTACGCTCGGTTGCGGCTACAGATCTTACATAATTTTATAAATCGAGATTCGAAACAGAACCTTGAGGGACCGTTTTGTAAATCACATCCCTATAACCAGTTAATTTATTCTAACAAATTGCCAATAGTTTTTTCATACTTTTGATTTATTATTATTGATTACTCTAATGTTCCCGTGGGTGTCGTCAAGGCGACTAAGGCATTGCACTAGGGACGGGCAGTAGCGTTTCTCCTGTATAAGATCATTACTGCGGTAACCAATCCGCAAGCGTAGCGTGGTGATTATGGTAAATCGCCCAATGGACAGCCCACCAAAAGTGGTATTCTATTGAGGAGGCTTGTGTTCAGCAGTGGACGTACTTCGGCTGATGATGATCATGATGTGATGAGAGGCGACAAGCCACATTTTTCAGATAGCGATGCAAGAGAAGGCAGAAGACGAGTCAGTAGAAGAAGAGCTGACGAATTTGAGTACCGACCTTCGTCCATCATGTACAATGGTCAGTGTATTCTCCTTAAATTTTTCAAACGAGATACTGTGTAGCTGTGTTTATTGCGTAGATACAATACCTACGTCTTTATCACTGACAATTAAACAAAATGTAAAAATGTGCATGCGCAGAAGAGATGTTGCTGTTCCGAAATAGATCTTAACATGTGCTTCCGAAAGTTTAAATTTTTGCTAATACTATGTGAGCGCATGATAAATCTTTTGCGAGTTGAGGAGGTGCATTCGCTTTGGAAGCGGGAGAGCAGTAAGGCAAAAAAAAATTACACAGCGTTAGAATAAAATGATACTAAAATTTATTGATACTTTGTTTAAAGCCTACATCAGCACTTTAACATTAATGAGATGCCACAGCTTTGGTGTATGAACCGAATTAAATGTTACAAAGCAAATTAAAAACCTCTATTCTGTAACTTTTACCAAACTTGTTACGGGAATGGTTCTACAAGCATATTTTTGCATTTTGTCTTGGTGTATCATACAATTTTCGGTATAATAAATGGCCAAGTGAGTTGTCTCCCTGAGGACTGGTATTTTTTATTATCTTTAAAATATTATATTACTAATAAGTTATTAGCTCCTTTATTAAAATTTAGATGCTTACTTGGTTCAGTCCAGTGGTGTATTCTCTAAAATACAAACTCACGTGCGAGTCTCACTCAAGTGACTTTACTCACTTCGAAGCCTAATCCATTGGCATTCTGCAAACATTCGAGAGTCGTGTCGACGTGAAGTGAGTTATTGGTTCACTTCACTCCGATAGTGCTATGGAATGTTTACAGAATTACCAATAGATTAGGTTTCAAAGTGAGTGAAGTCACTGGAGTGAGACTCGCACGTGAGTTTGTATTTTAGAGAATAGCACTATAGGAGACATGAACTGTCAGGAGACTTTGACAGCCATCTCGCTTTGATGTAAGAAAAATGAAATACTTGCTAAATGTTTATTAAAATATGCTTTTAGGATATTTGGAATTGTTATTTTGATAAATAAATTAACTTACTACTTAGGTGTTTTTTTTCCTCTTATTTTAATGTCTACTAGTCTAAAGTCTCGTCTGGGCTCATCATCTTTTCGTTTCTGATTTTGTCTTTGATTATTGTTATAAATTCTCTAAGCACTTTAAAATCCAATTAAGCTTGTTTCACAATAATTTATTTATTAACTTTTTAACCTTGAACTTAATGTACTTACCTGTTGTTGCTCCCGACAAATACCCACTAAATTAATTACTTAGTGATTAAGACTTTATCACTATTTGTTTTTACCACTTAATAGTGAATACTTATTAGGTACAGTCACATTCCGAATTAAGTGACCAACCCTAGCACCTTATTCAATGATAATAAAGTTAGAATTATAATGAACTTTGTGTTTATCATTGCTTACTTTTATTATATCTGGGCCCTTACTTCTTGTAAATTTCAAGTTCACCTGTTTCTCACATAACGTTATTTAGTGCCACTTATTTAAAGTTTCTTAAACTGCGGGTCTTAGCGACTTTGTCTCAGGTATTGGTCAGTCAACTGAGAGAGAAAGATTCCATTTGTTAACTCTGTTACGTACTACAAAATATATAGTTTTACATAGTACTCAAACATAGTTTAAACTAAACTAAAAACTTAATACAAGCAGAAGCATCAATGGGAAGAGACGCTAATACTACAAGATAGACTATGAAAGAGACATCATCTAACTCAGAGGAACTTCTGCCATGAAGGTAAAAACATTTTCGTAGGCGCCTCCGCTCTTATAGAGACTACATGCTGCTTATTTAGTATGGGATCTGAAGGTCGAAGCTGGAGCAGAAAGTCTCTTTTCTATTGCAGCAAATTAAAAACACGTGTGCCTAAGTATCGAGTTTTTTTTATTCCCGATGCTGACATAAAATCGAAAATATTTACTGATTTTTAATTGTCATACATTTGACACCCTTTGAAAGCTTTCATACTAGCCCCATATGGGTCGCGATTTTTTTTCCTTCATGTGTGATTCGGACAGTTCCCGCTCCTTTGCACGCTTCCCGCTCGCACTAAGCCCCCGCCCCGAACCTATACGTAAGTAGACTACAGACACAGCCCATCTTTGCAGCGCATCAGTTCGGCACTGGCTGCTACCGCGCACGCGCGTCCAACATTTCTCAAAAAAGGAAATTCGCGAATTCCGATATGCGATTTCACGCAATTTTTTCGGTCAACACGAGAAATCGGAAGAAGTTTCGATTCCGGTGAATTTGTGTTTTCAGATGTGTTTATTTTTGTTTTTCGCCAGTTGAGCGGTGGGTATTTTTCAAGTTTTTTTTTCTTTATATTTATATTATGAAGTTTATTCCCATTTTCTGTAAGTAAAAGTAGTGTGTTATGCATACTGTTTGATATATTCTTTCTTACAAAGAAATCTGTGCTCATAATGTATTCAAACATTATATATTATACGAGTATTTTTATAAGGTACGAGTAAGTAGGTATGTAGAGTTTTATAAATCCGTAAACTATACTTACGTCCTATTTTAAAATTAAATTGGAATATAATACGTAGAACTCTTGTTCTACTATGTTCGAAAATTGCAAAGTAGACAAACAAATAAGTTGACTTGTTAAATCTGACGAGTTCCAGAATTTTCTTCACAAATCATTCGACGTAACTCTAGTCGAATGTAAAAAGTCGTCGAGTAGGTAAACAGATTCGTAGAATATAAATATGTGAACACTAGAAGTATCTTAGGGGGAAACGCGGTAGACCCGGCGACACTTCGATCCTATGGGAAGTATTCGTACTCAGTGTTAGGTAGCGCTCCCATCCCCGAAGTCCGCTGGTAGGAACTTGTAAGTCATCGGGAAAGCCCAGAACTCATCGCAGAACATTGCATTTACACAACAAATGGTTGTCAACCGTCTATTCCACAGGCTTTACAACTTAAGACTGACTTTCTATGCCAATCCCATATTATGCGGAAGGTGTCTCACATCGAAAAGACCGGTAATAAGACAGATATAGGATAATCTTTAAATAACTGGGTTCAAGTATTACCCCATGTTTGAGTTAAGGCTTTAATGGGCAGATGAGTTAGCCATCGCAGTAGACCTCGCACTGATTAATGTCGATATAACCAAGAAAGGCGGTATTACCACTAAATAGATTATACCATTCAATATTATAGGTTCAGTCTCGTAGCCCCTGAAGTATCTCTTTCTTAACTGCCATTGTTCCGCAATAAATGAGATGAGATGAAAAACCATAAGTGTCAAATACAGTGACCAATAGTACTTAGCTTACAGCTAGATTTCATGGTTTTACAACCATTTCTCGGTCATTTCTCTGGTTTCTTGTAAGTAGATGTTTTATTCATGTTGATCCTTGTGTATAAGACATACAGGTCCTATCTCTTGCAGAACAATTGCCGTTAAAAAGACATACTTCAGAGACTTGAAGAAACTCTTACTCCGTCGCAGCTGTAGAAAACCTCAAGCCATTTCTTCTTCAGACTAGCTTCTTAGATCCACCTCATTGCTATAATGTTCTTGTTAACAGATATCGAATTTCGTTGCCTTTATAAGCTAAACAGATAGTGAGCAGGCCACATCTGTTGCACGAGACCCTTTTAAGATATCAGATGCGGAAAAACAGCCCGTGCTGCATGTAACAATTCAAAGCATTACTACCAAGGACTACTGTGAAATCAATCCTTCAATCCGGAACACAATAACGCAAATATTGCTGTTTAGAGGCACGCAGATTCGCACAAGAATCGTACGTAAGAATCCTGCAACTGGGACCTACTACATCTATTATTGGTCTTTGGGGGCAGTTTTTTTTTTCGAAAAAAGAGACTTTTGCTCTGTGCAGCTGTGAGGATCCTCTAAAATAAGGCCTTGGTTGTATAAGTGAGATGTCCAATCTGTTATAAGTCCCCACTGTTGGGGCACAGGCCTATCCAGTTTACCTCTCTGGCTCAACGCGGATTGGCGGATTTCGCCGGCGCCGGTTTTCCTTCACCGAAAAGCCTGTAGTAAGATAATACCTAAGTCCCAAGAAGTTCATTGTTAGGGACCCGGAATGAACTTTCGACCTTATGAACGTGTTGCGAGTGCACTACCAACTAGACTACCGTGACATGCGTTTCATGAGTGGGGTTTTGGGTATTTCCTTATCTTTAAAACGTACCGCTCGGGTGCACTGATGTCACCCAGTTAGCAATATTAAGAGATGATTTCGCCCAATTCACTTACCTACCTCGCCATACCCATAGTTACACATAGTGTGTAAGGTCATGTCCGTTACTTCGTACGTAAGTATTCAAGTCGCAGTGACACTGTAAAATTTGTCTTTTTCACGAATTGTAGAAACATAAAAGATAGGTAATTTTGATTCTGACTAAATTAATTTTTTTCATCAATATTGTCTTCGTGGCATCCGTTACAGAATAATGATAATTATTTTGTAGGTTTTGAATCCGAATTTGAACTTGGTTGTGGAATCCAAAATGGCTGCCGTGACTTTTGGCACTTTTTACAATATGTGTGGTGATTTATTGGCTGAATCCGAATTTGACGTTCTGTTTTGAATCCAAAATGGCCGCCGCCGTGTCATTTACTACTTTTTACAATATGGGTGTCATTTTTAAGGTTTATAGGGGTGCTGAAACCGAATTTGACCATTGTTTTGGAATCCAAGTTGACCGTTATGACATGGGAAACTTTTTACGATATGGGTGTAATTTTTTGGTATTTCCGGATGATAAATCTCAATTTGACGGGAGATAGAGGGGTAGTGAGGGAGGGAAGTAGTCCTTCCAACATTACGAAGGGGGAAAGAAAGGGAGAGAGAGCTATATTTTATTCGGTCTCATACAAGGGGAAGCCTAGTCACAGGAGGATAGTGAGGGATCAAAAAGTGGCGATTACCTAGTTACTTAATTAGCCGAAAAGTCGTGGACGGTTGATAAAATAAGATAATTACATCTTTTAAAGAAATCCCAACAATTTTGACTTTTCAGCAACTCCGATAATTTTACGTCGTTATCATATCGGAGGATTATGTTGCCGACAATCATACCTAATGATTAGCACAGACAATGTTCTCTTGTATCGAACTCCGCAGACATAGTAGAACCCAACTTGGCGACCACTGTCGATGTATACTGCTACGTATAGACACTCACACACACATAACCATGATCATTCCTTAATGACTTATTATGCAATTACATGTCAGAAAATTTGCCGTACGGCTTAGAATAGAAGGACCACCCCTAAAATTCCAGTGGGTGTCGTCAAGGCGACTAAGGAATTGCACCAGGGACGGGCAGCAGCGTTCTCCTGTGTATATTAGGTAATGATCCTAATATACATAGGAGAACGCTGCTACCCCGGCGACTAAGAGATTGTACCAGGGACGGGCAGCAGCATTCTCCTGTGTATTTAAGATTAGTGCGATTATCAAACCGCCTGCCAAGAGTGGTGATTATAGCAAATCCCCCAATGAACCGTCCACCAACATTGGCATTCTATTGAGGAGGCTTATGTTCAGCAGTGGACGTATTTAGGCTTTTTCAATTTTAACATCAAAAAGAATTATTAGCAAAAGCGCTTGGCCACCTAGTAGCAATATTGCAATTCCTGGTTTATCTTTCATGATATTAGATATTCTGGATACCCCACACACACCTAAATATATACCTACCTACTTATATCTAAATTTAGTTCGACTCGACCTTAAGAATTAAAAACTTGTGTAGACAAATAAGTAATTAATTACATAGCGATAACATTCATAAAAACAATTCTGCGTAATTTTAACCTCTAACCTCACTTATATGTAGAAACTGGCCGTATTATGAACTGGTCGCTCTTTGTCATGTATTGCCAAAAGACGGTTTAATGTATAAAGTAAATAATAAAATAATTTAATCACAACATAATGTCGCCTTAGGCTAGAGTTCTCAAAGTCCCAAAAGGTCGAATTAAATTACCAACAAATGTTAACTTTTACCCACGACTTTCCCCGCGCGGACTAAAATAGCACGACACGATAGCAGATTATTAGGCGGCGACATCTCTGAACCTTCCTAAGTTCCTAACTGTATCAACTATTCGAATTATGATACCTATTCTGACTCTCCTGACGGTCCTGATTGTCCTGACTGTCCTGTCTGTTCTGACTGTCCTGATTGTTTTGACTGTCTCGAATATACGTTAATGGCAAAGTGAGTTTGTTATGCTTTTTTGCTTGACTAATCAACCAGTTTAAAGGGAATTTTGCATACACATGGACATATTTTACCATGAACATAGATATATTTTACAATGGGGAAATGTTCCAGCGGGAAACAAAAACTTCTTACACGTGGCTGAAGTCGTGGGCTAAAGACAGCTGATGGAGCAAACATGAAGTAAAAAGTAAAATGTTTTTCTGGGATAAATACAAATTACACAAATTTTAAACGCTACTCGCACATCTACAGACTCTTACAATCATATTTAATTTTATAAAAATTTCCGTTTCATCATCTAGTTTTCAAGAAAAACTAATAGTAGTCTAAATTAAATTAAAAACCGTATATTACTCAATGGAAACACACAAAATATATATTAAAGAGAGGACGCCCACCGAAATAAGGATAATGACAGAAAAATCCGCTTTTACTCATCAACGGCCCAAGACGACTAGCTGCGGCAAGTCATAAAAAATAGCTTTATTTACTTTAAAAAACCTGCCATATAAGCCCGCGGATATTATTTTTTATTTATGTCAGACATACTATTCAAAATTAAAGCAATACATATATGCAATTATAAAAACAAATCGTACCCAGTAGAAGACAGTCGTATCTTTCATATCAGACCTCTCGTTAATCATAAATCAATCTCGGCAATGGTTAGTGGACATCTAAAGGCTGATATGATGATAGTTATTATTAAAAACGGCTAGGTAGACAAACGTTGGTGCTCTTTGTATGAATTTCGTATGATCAGCTCAGTCTGAAGGGCTAGAACACGTGCATATAATCAATCATCAATTATGCCAGCCCCAAGACGTCCACTGCTGAACATAGGACTTCCCCAATCAGCGCCACCACACCTACCTTCTTCAGATCGCCGTTCCCGCTGGCGGCGGCCGTGGGGCATCGCGCGTTTACTAGTCAAATATAAATCTAAAGTGTATATTTTTTAAGTTCGTGATAATGACATAAATACTAGAATTGCCTGTAAATAAGACAAGGACATAAAATTCACACAACTATAGGTGTGCTTTGCACTTTCCCAATCTTTTATGCAAGAACTAAAGATTAACTGATCAAAGCATCCAAATTCGAATAAAGCAAGAGTAATATACGATTTCGCTAAGTCTGTATCAGTCGCTGAAGTCTGAATAATCGCTAAACAGTGCACATATTGTTTAGCGATTTCCATAGAAACAATACTTTCCTAGTGAAGCTGGCATGGATATGAATGTTCCAAAACCTCGTCAACAAAAGAGGGGGAAAAGGTTACAAGTAGAAAATGCCATCGGCATTGGGTTCGTCCATTGTATAATTTTGTGCAATAGAGTTTAAGTAGATAAAAAGATATAACAACTTAAACCTATTGTACAGAGCTGTTTTCATTGGCTCAAGAAGTAAATGTCCAAACCACTACACCAGCGAACGAACAACCAGTCGATAGCTATGTAATATGATGCGAAAAGCTATATGATGAGAAAAGAAATGTAGAGAAATAAGCTATCTGTTTTTATAACTGTTTCATGTGTGGAAACTTCCTGCGATGGGATAAGTTATTCAATTCCAAAGTCTCTGGAATCCTAGGAACCTAAAACGAACAGTGACTCACTGATAACCTAAGAACCAATAAATCGAAAATCGCCCGACAAGAACCAGACTCTAGACTAACGCTGACACAACCAAGAAACGCTTGCACCAACAAACATGAAAAAACTTAATTCTAAACAGCCGACGATAGATTTATAAACACACTGTCAAAAACTGGATTAATTTCCCTTGCTACGTGTATTGGAAAGCTATTTCTGAGTAGTTGGGAAAAGAAGTTGGGAATTATACGCACCGGTGGGCGAAGCATGACCTTCCTATTTGGATGAACGAACTCAGATATTTTTAAACTACTCTATAACACCTGTGCGGTTCGCTAACTTTTCAATTCAGTCGATATTTAAATTGATCAGCTGCGTTGTAGTACTTAGAAATACTTCTAATGTGGAATGCGATGTTTTGAATACCAAAGGGCGATAGAATTTCAACGAAGAATTTTGCCTTTCTGACTGACGAATGTAGCTCATCATAACTTCCTTTCTATATCTCGTTGTACTAGTATCTATCGTGATGACTGTTCACTTTCTGGTTCATCATAGTGTTGTAAGTATTAATTAGAATTCAGTCTTGATCACAAAAGTTCCTTGCTTGCTTTTACTTTTGGACAAACCACAGCAAAAAGCTTTTGTTTCTTTTAAGAACGTGTCATGTCTTGTCTAGTTGAGGAATGTAGGGAAAATCGATTGAGACTATTTGTATCTGTCGACATATAGGTCTTTCAGGTTAGCCTTGTGGTTTCCGGCTTAGCCGGCGGGCAACCCCCATTTTTCCCGTGGGGTCCTCAAGGCGACTAAGGGATAGTACCAGGGGCAGGCAGCAGCGTTCTACTGTGTACAGTAAGATGAATACTGCGATCACCAATCCGTCTACCAAGTATGGTGATTATGAAAAATCCCCCATTAGACAGCCCACCAAAAGTGACATTCTAAGGCTTGCGTTCAGCAGTGGACGTATTTCGGCTGATGATGATGTTCTTTCCTAATGCGCGTATTACATCCGGTCCTTCCCCAATTGCCTCACTCATTTCACACACCTGTACCTTTTCCACCTTGTATGAATTGTATGACTGTAGACTGTTTACAAGTATTTAAAGATCCGCCTACCGACAGTATCTACTATTGAAATGGTCTGCTCTGACGGTAGGTAATTGACTCTGCGACAGATATAGCGTAACTATTCCTTCTTCAACTAACCTTCAGCTGTCTTCTTCTTTGCCTTAGTCGGAATGTGTCACGTAGAAATTTGCGTTTCTCAGATACTTTCAAATCAGTATGTTTTCTGTTTTGTCTAATTTGTTTAATTTAGACGTCTTTGTTATTATTGGCTCCTACTTTTATCTCTTCGTTTACTGCAGTTATAATTACACAGTTGTTTTGCCACACCCAAATTAACCAGACTACGGGTCTATACCCGTATAGTCAAGGCTGGTATTCAGCATCACCGGTACTTCTGTTATCATCATCATCATCAGCCTGAATAAGGCCACTGCTGGTCATAGGCTTCTTCTTATCCAGTGACTGCCAGCCGCCTTACGCAGCCAGCGGCTATGGAACGAGCTATGCTCGGATTCGAAATGAGGTGATCTGCTAGAGAACTAAAGCCTTCGACATAGCACAAAAAGTTAGCACACTGAAGTGGAAGTGAGCTGGTCACATCTGTCGGAGAACCGATTACCGTTGGGGTAAACGGGTTCTCGAGTGGAGGACCGCGACTGGGCAGGCGTAGTGTGGGACGCCACTGGCTAGATGGAGCTACGATCTGCGTAAGGCCGATGACAGTGACTTCTGTAAAGACTATAGTATATATAGTTGGTATTACAGCATGAAAAACGTTACATTCTTTTAGTTTCGCTGATGTTGGGCAAAGCTTTCTATTGGGGAAAGAGTAAATATGTAGCATATTATTATAGACTAACTGTGCTCGCGTGAACTACAGAATCCGCTCCCATTCCCACTCCCGCTTCCGCTCTCGCTCTCGCTCCCGCTCCTCTCCCGCTCCCCTCCAGCTCCCTAACTACTACTTATCCTTAGATCCCTCCATTTTTTTTTGCAAATATCTGCAATGTACAGACACGCAAAGTTTACGATTTTATTTATTAGATAGAATTATCGGTGCAGTGTCTGTCTGGGTTGCACGTAGATATGTCTGGCGCCAAATAGTAATGTCTGCATTGCTTCACATTACATTCACCTTAGAATTTCTTCTCCTAACAGCTATTTTCTATCACACGTTTCTTTCACCGAAATACCCTTCATACGTTTAATAAAGTCAAAGTCAAACTCATTTATTGCATATGAGTACACTTGGTACATTTATACACGTCATTTTTTTATCGACTACCGCTTCCTAGGTGTTAGCGCTGTGAAGAAGAAACGTCGCAACAAATTTCACGCAACACATCTTTTAAAAATCAAGTTTGCATACATAGAATGAAATCACCTTAGAAAATTAACTCTACATATTGTTATCTAAGTATTTATTTTAATTAGCGTAGATTATAGTCGGACATTGTTGACCAACCGTAGGTCAGTGCAAATATTTAGATAGTGATTGATAAATACCAAATATAGACACTTCATCGCCACGCAGCGTCGCACGTGGTTGGCACACTGAACTGCTGATGATGATTTTAATTCTAATCCACAATGAAGCACTTTTTTCAAATTTTCCTGCGTATATTCATATCATTTATACATTATGATAAGAGTTCGAAAAGTTGATCACTTTAATTGAATCTACGTTACTCTAAGGTCGAGCCGTAGGCCAGGGAATAAAATACGCATGGACGATTCAAAACTAAATCGAAGTACCTATGTTTTCAATTATGGCGAGCTTATTTTTCACATGGCAACACACATTTCAAAACCGCTATAAGTAAAAATTCCAATAAACCAAACAGTAACCTTAGTTTGTGGTTTCAAATTACTGGCAGGTTATTAAATTACAACTAAACTACTATCTAAAAAGCACGCATGTATAATGGAATAACACGATACAGAGAACGCCTATGTAACAAAGATTTTATGAGCAAGTGTATTGAAAAGTATATTATGTGGGTGTGTGTGTGTGACTTCAGCATATTGGCTATCGCTGTGTCAACTCTGAGAGCAGATTTTCATTATTGAGGATTTTATAGTTTAGGCTATTTTATAGTTTCGAGTAACCAAAGTTAACATAAATTCTTCTTCATTATTTTACTATTAATTATATCTGCCCACGATAATTAAGATAATTATTGACAACACTGGATAATAATTAACATTTTCTTTTTTTTTCTTTACAGATATTGTTTGGAACCTACGGCTGCATCAGATGAAGTTCACAATAATATCCTTTTCAATAACCACTCATTTTATTTCTATAGTAGTTTTATGATTTTTACCACTGATTTTTTTTGACTTTCGTTATCCTATCCTTGATAGGACCATCAATATATTTAGCTAACGAAATCTCGTAACGTCTTGTATTTTGGTGTAAATGCAACATGTAAAAATTTCCGCAGCTTCTGTTCTTTTTTTAACATCCATATGAATGTATGTCGATGTAAGCTTTGGAAGCTTTTCATGAGCTTTAGTGTGCAGGGTGGCGGCTCTGTTATACTAAATGACCATGGAACGCTGTCTGTATGTGTGTATAAATTGTATTGGATGTTAGGAAAACAACGGATCAGTTAATTTGCGATTATTTTGTTCTACATTCGAAAGAGTTTATAGAAAAATCTGTTTCGAATGTAAAGAGGAATCTTCGCAATTTAAAAGTAGACTCGGATATTTGAAGGTTTATTATTAACATTTAGCCTTTATCTTTGGTTCAGAGTTAAAAATGTGGTCCTTCAAAATTAACTACATAAAATGACCGTAGGATTTCAATAAATAAAATTGTTCGTTTAATAAGCTAATATCAAGAAATATTATAAAATAAGATAATGAATCGTAGCCGTGGTAGAAGACAGATCTTTGAAGATTATTTAACATAAACATAAAATTCGAAAGAGACTAGACGTAATAATTGTAAGCATTTATTTACAACATGTACCTGATCCCTCGAAGTTTGTGTAGTTAATTTAGAAAGACCTTATATTTAAGGGTTCTGTATTATTCTATTCAGTTTAATATGAGGTTTTTTAAACCATTGGATTATGATGATCATTTAGTTTTAAGTACATTTAGAATTAGGTGTCTAACTTATAATAATTATTATGATAAGGGGCATCGAACTTTTCAATATTTATGCATTAATAGTTTTAATATTTTCCATTTTGCATCACAAAATGTCTTATTTCAACTTCTCTCAATTCACAGACACACGGCGCCACAGTCACTTCAAGGGCCTTAAAGTGATCAACTTCAGATTCACCGACAAGGTTCTCCAGAACGAGGTTGATGAGGCAGTCCTGAACATCCACCTCCAGGAGTTGGAAGCGAGGTACAACACCACATTCGACTCCGAAGAACACTTTACAATTACTCTCCAAGTTGGTAGAATAACGAGAAACAGCCAAGGGAACAAGGCTTCAGTACCTTACACGGATAATTCTGTGAAGTTGACAAGGAAAGACCTGAAGGTCGGGAAGTGGTTGAAGATGAATGTGACCAACATGGTGGCAGAGTTCTTCAGACTGCCGAGGGAGAATTTAGCGATAGTTGTGAGAGTACAAGACTCGAGAAATAGAATGAGTTTGGTTGTGCCGCATCCGAGCTCGGAATCAAATAATGCTTTGGTAAGTTACATCTCTGAAGTCTCTTGATTTTAAAATCTTTCAGCTAGCTTTGGACAGGGTTACTATGACGATAACTGGTAACAGACAGAAAAAAAATTAGTAGGTGAGTTAAAATGTATGTAAGTCACACCTGTAGCAGAACTAGCTATTATGATTAAACTCTAGATTGGAGACCAAGTAGAATAACTTGAAAAAGGTCTCGAAGCGACGGAGAGGCGGAGGACCAGGTTTGATAGTACGCTTGATAAGGGTGGGAGGGGTACGGTGAAAAGCGAGCTTAGAAACAATTCGAAAATAAAAGTTATTCTAGATTTAATAGATAAAGTACGTTCCGTTAGTTTGCGTGTATGTGTATCGGGGGATTTATGATATCAATTTAAATATAAAATTAAAACTTAAAGACTCATCAGCTATCGTTAAAAAAAAATTTAATTCGCATGGCCTATTTTATAAAACCCAAAGTTTATATTATGAATCATTTATTATGAGTCATAACCTCTGATATCTAATAAAAAGGTATATATAGGTGCAGGTTTATTCCGTGCTATATAGGTAAACTCTTTACTATGTTTCCGTGCTATTTCAAAATCGCGTATATGACAATTCTTGGCCACTACCTATCAATGAGTGATGCAATCTATTTGATTATGAATTCGTGTGTCGGTCGTTACCCGTCTGGGTCTGAAGTATTGTCTGTAGCTTTAATGTACCTAAAGTCGAGGTCAGGAGATGCCTATCGCCTTAAGGTTACTTTATATAGATGTACGCCATGAAGAAACAATGGTCGTTGTGGTACAGTACATCTAACTTTATTTCAAATACAATTAATTATACCAAAGTGTGGTTTTATTGTTCACCCAACTATCACACTGGCGAAATATGTAGTTATAGCTTAATAGTGAGGGTATACCGGTGTTAGATGCACTAACAGTGGTATCCCCACTTTGGACCTATTTTATAGCTTATAGCTGGCTCACATAGAGGTATACGAACGAAGATAAATTTCAAATTGAGACTAGCTACCAATCTTTAGGAGAAACACGTTCTGATGGGAAGGATCAGGTTACTAGCCGCAACTGGCGTATGAATCGTGTTCATCTGAAGTCATTTGTAGTTTTTTTGCTAATTTTCTTCTGGTCTTCTATATCTGGTTAGTGACTGTTGGGTATTGGTTGTGTTGGTAATTCCTCTTACATTCATCATCAACATCATCACCCTGCAAGAGTCCACTGCTGGACATAGGCCTCTCCCAAGGCGCTCCACTGAACCCGATCTCCGGTTCTTCTCATCCAGTCTCTGCCAGCCGCCTTAAGCGATCGTCGCTCCATCTAGCCATTCCTCTTACAATTTATTGTATATTCTATCAGTTGTAGTTTATATACGGCGGTACCTTTTTTTAAAATTTATTAAGAACGAACACATCAGCACACTTTGTAAATTAATTCCCATTTCAAAAAAGGATAAAAAGAAAAGTAGTTCAGTGTGCTATATGTCACCCTGTATAGCTGAATTATCTTTATCTAAATACACAGATTGACCTTATTTTCGACTCTTTGCTTAATGTCAAGGAAAAACGTACAATTATATTTAATACAATCAAGGAGTTATCTGTGCAGTTCATTGGCATGGCACTATATAATATATAAGTATATGGTTATACATTATTCCGTAATCGTAAGTTTTTGCGCATTTATTGTCTGAAAAGATTACAATTTATAAATAGATTTTATTTCGCTTATCATTTTTAGTGGTAGCCCAGTCGGCAGAGTCAGCTTTACGTTCGTTAGGTTCATGATTTGAGCCCAGTTGATTCCGAAGTAAAATTTTCTGGACTTAAGTAGAGTACGGATAGTGTTATGTCTTAACAGTCATTTTCTTGATCATATCCGAAGATTTTAAGGAACAGTGAAAGTTATAAAGTTTGATCTAATCGACTCAGAACTTATTACTTCTTCCCGGATTTATGCAAACACACTGTCCTTTACCTTCCAGAATCAGAAACTCCCTCCTTTTTAGGTCAGGCGGTGTCTCTCTCTGCACCTATCAGTACATTTTATATAATGTACTGTAGTTCAACAAGGGATGTTTTTAACTTCTTCACTTTGGTCCATCGCAGCTTTATCCTTTTAGCTCGGACCTTGTAGTTATTGCGAAGAGCCATAGTAAGCCACTAGGTATCTTATTTTCATCATCATCATATCACCCTTAGACGTCCACTGCTGGAGATCGGCCTTCTCCAATGAGCGCCACCATACCCAGTCTTCCGCAAGTCTCTTGTTTTAAAGTTATGTTATTCCCTTTTTTCAGATGCCATACATAGAAGTAAGTCTAAGAGACAATTCCCACAAGCGTACAAGGCGAACCATCGGCATGGACTGCACGGAGAACTCCAAGGAAGTCAGATGCTGCAGGTACCCCTTGGTCGTCAACTTCGAAGAGTTCGGCTGGGACTGGATCATCGCGCCGAAGCAGTACGATGCCAACTACTGCAGTGGGGAATGCCCTTACAGTTTTTTACAGAAATACCCTCATACTCACTTAGTGCATTTAGCGGCTCCGCAAGGCAGTGGTGGACCATGCTGCGCTCCTCGGCAGATGAGCAGCATATCTATGCTGTACTTCGACCATGATCTGAACATCATCTATGGAACTATACCCGGAATGGTGGTCCAGAGTTGCGGGTGTTCATAGTTGTGGCTTAGTCTAGGGGCTCCAAGTAATTTTTGGCGTATCTTCAAATCATTGGCTACATACTCTCCGGCTGAAAAAATACCATCCTTAGAATGAGATAGTTTGGATGACGTCGCAGCTTGTAGTTTTTCAGAAGCTGCCATCATATTATCACAATTTAATTATTTGCTTTACGCAACAATGGTGGTCGTTTACTATCTGTAGGATTTTTCGCCTTTGAATCATCTGATCTTAGTAAACCTACAAAACTTCACCTGAATAAAAAGTAAAAAAACAATATCGCTGTCTTTAAACCTATCAGCCGAATCAGTTGTAGCCTGTTTATATGGAAGAATGGCGATGGGATTCCGGCTAAGTTCTGTCGGTAGCTTGCAAAGGCTGAGGGATTTTATTTTCAGGCCTTTGACTTATTCCATCACTGTTTTTACATTTATGATGTGATTTTACGCTCAGAGTGTAGTTTCGGAATTGAGTGGTTTACAGAACAGTCTGTCTTCTTGGCATTAAATACCAATATCATTCTCTAAATTCTATTCTCATTGTAAATTGCAAAATATGCTTGATAATTCCGAAATTACCTTAATTTATTTGCAAGAACATAAGACTAAAATAGTAGTTGTGCTTTTATCTTACTGAAATAAGTTGGACAGAACATGTTTTATTTGTAAAAGAGAAATTTTAAACAAGAATACCTCTCACCACTTCTTTGATCTTCTTGTTTTCCGCATTATTCTCTAGTCATATCATGTCTTTCCAAATTCTGATTACTACTTATAAATAACTTCATTGTCGACTATTTTATATTTCATGAATTTTTTTACAATGATCTGATATTACTTTACATACTACCTATCAAGCTGACCTACCTGTTTGTGTGCGCCACAAGGCAGCATGCTAAGCCCAATGGCGAAGTCTTACAGGGGAGCATGTTCAGCCTACTGTTGGAGTTCCACAGGGATACGCGTTAGGCCCACTTATGTAGCTCAACCAATTACTACTTAGTCTTATGTAGTCTTACCTTTTTAAATCGTTCTCAATATTTTAGCAAATTAATACTATATCACTTGGAGTCATGTTAGTGTCTATCGCTATGTGATATTTCGGACGAAGACTGCAGACCTTGTGTCGTGTGTGCGTGTGAAAAATGTTTAAATTGTTTTTAACGTTCGTCTCGTTCTAGTTTATTATGAACTGTCATGTCATTTCACCCATGTCTAGTTCTGTAGCTTCATATAAGTTGGTTTCATCTCATTTCATACGATAATGGCGAATAAAATGTGTTTGGTTCGTAATTTTGTTAATAAATTACTACATAATCTAAATGAATACATCTTGACTGACTTACCATCGCTAAGTACACTGGTATAGGTATATCTATCAATAAAAGTGACTGACCAATTTTCCAACTACGGCAATCGTAAACGTGCCCATTAGAAAATACTAATTATCGAAATTGGACTAATAGATTGGTAGGGGGAGAGAATAACTAAGAATAGGCAAACAAAACTAACTGCAATCTTATTTATTTTACTTACATACTCAGGTTTACATTATATTAAATCAATAACGTAGTTTTTTTATATAACCTTTTGACTCGCGATTAAAATAAGTACAAGTTGAAAAGATAATGCATTTATAATTTTATTTATGCAACCGTATCGCTTTAAAATGTGTCATATTACCTTTTAATCTCAACATTGCATTTATTTTTTCAATAATCTGAATAAGTTCTAGATTCTTAGGTATTCTGTATCGTGTATCTGTATCTTTGTTCACAGACACATCTATAATTGTAGTTAGTTCAATAAATTTGTCGTCTGCATGAGTTGAAAATCCTTCCACAAACACAAGATATCTGTTGTATTAGTCTAAATGTATAAAAAAACATAGTACATTTTAATTAATTAGAAATATATTTATAATACTTAATTTTTAAACTTTTATACGAAATACACCACAATGTAAAAAATACATGAATAGTTTAGTTTTTCATTTGTGCATAATAGTTCAAAGGCTTTACTGAAATCGAATAATCATAATAACTAGTTGTATTGTTTAAATAAGTACAATTTGAATCAAAAAACGCTATATTTATGATCTTGTTTTGTAATGTGTCTGTGAAAAAAACGTGTGCCTTTAATTTTTAGTTCAAAGTTAATGCACAGTCTTAATAATCTATATTAATTTCATCAAAATCTAGTTGTAAGTAGCTAGTTCTATGTAATTTGATGTATTTTCTTACTTTTAAAACAGATTTTAAATTTAAGTTCTGTATTTTAGATCTCGTCTGTATTGTATAATCATTTAAAATCAAATTCTTTTAGCGGGTGGTGCTTAAAACATAAGTGACGCTTTTTTAATATAAAATAATCAAAAAATCAAAATACCAGTACCTACCCAACGTTTATTTATAAAAATTATTTGTATGAAAAACGTATTATTTTTGGCTTATTTAAAAATACTATTTTTCTTAGATAATTCTTGTATTGTTTAGGGTTTTTAGAAAAGATTTGTCGAAAGTTAGAAATTTTCAAAAATTAGATCTCATTTAAAGGCAATCAATTATTTGATAAGGCCTTTGCAAAGATCTCTCATTACTTTTGGATAACAAATAAAAGAAAAAAGGAAATGTTTTTATACAAAAACATACTTAGTTTTAAGCAATATGTGTTAGTATACTTTCGTAACTTCATGAGTATTGTCAAAATTTACTAACAATTTCGTGTTAAGTATAAAGTTTGGCAAATAAATTTTCAACTCTTATTTTAAAATTCGTATTATTTTGTGGGTGTACAATCTTTTTATATGAAAATATATATCTATCAACTACCTAGCAGTTGTTTCAATTTTATACTAGCTTCTATGTTGTGGTTTTTTTTCTTCAATTTATTCTTAATGCATGAAGCGAACACAGCTTTTAATCGAGGTGAAAGTACCCTATGTTCGCTTTGAACAAAGAGAGTATCAAGTATACGACCTCTGGTATTATTATTCAGAAAATAATCTAAAAAAACCGAATTCATGTTGTTAATTTAGAAAAATTCAATACCCTTTAGAATAGTATTTTTTTTAATGTAACTTATTAAAGTATATTTGTGTCGTATTTGTGATAGATTTCGGGTAATTAATATAAAATAAAACGTTATTATTCTTTTGTGGTCATCCTCTCAGAACAGCCACTCTTTATTTATATAAACTTTAGATTATTTACACATTTCGTTCGCCCTACTTTACATTAATATACTCGTCAACGTTTTTAAAATACAATCCAAACAAAAATAATAATATAACAGAAATACACATGACGTTAATGTACAATTACATTATATTTAATGGGAAAAATAGATGGACTAGTATACCCAATTTAGAAAAAATAAAACTTCCCACTTATTTTATCATTTCCCCCCCTTTAACGAAGTATTTTATAAATTTTGGCCTCACTAAAATTATAAAAGGTTTATAAATTATTGTGTTATACATTAATATATAAAAAGGGCCAATAATTTATTAAAATACTTACAGTCTAATGTATTGCTTAATCGATCCAAAATATACAGGAAAAACATTTTTTTATTGTACTTGAAGTGTCCAAGTCCTTAAACAAATCCTTAGGTTTATTGTCGGTAAAACAACAGATACTTCATGGCATGAAAATTAAATCTACGTTATGTAGAAATAATATATATTTTTGTATATTTTTATGTAAGATTTTTTTTAACACTAAGTCTCTAAATTTACAGAAAGTGCACAACATCAAGTGGTGTCAGTCTATAATAGGTTGGATGGATTTTTTCGAAATTCCTTTGAGTAAAATTATAAAATATACAAAGCTGCAAAAAGTTTTAACTAAATATATAATAGCTGTATACAAGATTGCCAGTTTTTAAGAAGTTTTGGCAGTGTTTTAACAACAGGCTGGTGGAAAACGTTCTAAAATATCGAATATCAAAGAATCAGATTAATAAACTTAATTAATCTGGTAAAATAAAACTAGGATAATAAAATTGGTAGATTATCGAACTCACGGACTTTTTTCACCAGCCTTTGTTGAAATGGCGTAGGTAAAAGCAAACCTAATACTAAAGCATACAAATTATGAAACATCACAGATTTTCATACCTACAATAAGAAATGCAATTACATTTAGAAAATGCCATGATACGTAAACAAAAAGTATGACATCTTGGAAAATTTAAGAGATAGTAAGGTCACACTGGAAGTACTAACAGTCTAGTACTAAACGCCTACAATTGTATTTACAAAATTGCTATTCCGCCATTTTTTTTTAAACAAAACTGGTCGCAACACTGAATGAAACTTGAGCTTACATATTTAAATAGGATCACAGTGGAAAAAGTGATTTTAATTTTAAATCTAACTGTCTATAAGTAAAATTTCTATTAATTGAAATATTACAATTATAAAAGATTTGCACTCTTGTTGAATTGTTCCTAATTCGATAAATCATGATCTACAATATGAGATTTTGATAATATTCGAGACGTTTCTGAGAAATTTTCACACGAGTAGAATCTAATAGTGAAATATTTCAATTAATATAACTTCAGCCCGTATAAATATGTTTTAAAGTCCACGTTATGGCAAGTTTTCTACGTAAACACTATTCACATAAGTGTCACTAGAACTAGTCTACGTTCATAGAAAAATTCACTATTTTCTGTACACTCCAAACGAGTCTAAACACTCAAAAACCGAAAGAGTACAAACTCTATCACATACAAGGTCCTCACAAATTTCACTGTCTTTAAAAACTGGGTTGAGATACAGTCCTAGGGTTCCCTGGCTGCGGTTGGTAAACGTCGTAAGCGCTGTGAGGTTCCAAGTGACATACGACATTGTTCTCTCCATTCAAAACCGCTGCAAGTGCCCGCATGTTATTCTCCTGCGGTTGGTGGTATGGGTGCATCAGACGACCGCTCTCGTAAGCGTGTCTCGGGTCGTATGTATCCCATTTCCCATACTTCCCATAATGTTCATCATGATGGTGCCTATCTCCTGGACTATAAGAAATAAGCGGGCGGTGATCACCAAAGAATTTAGAGCCAGAAGAGCCGTGGTGACCTGGGTTCTGACGGCAGTTGTCCGGCCCAGAATTATCGTCTGACATATCAGATATTAACGTCTCGTTTCTCTCGATTTCCTCATAAACCGGATCGTCTTGGATAACTCTGAATTCTTGCTCGGAACCCCGTCTGTAGATTCTTCCTTGTTGCGAAGCGATTTCCGAGTAAGTATGATTGACGTTCTGACTGCCATGGTGATGATGATGCTTTCGACGTGCATCATCTTTGTAATGCTTGCGGAAGATCATTTCCTGACTACCGGGGGAGTGTTGAGACATGAACACGTGTGGGTTTCTAAAGTCGTGGTTGTAACTCCTGGTTGTCTGGTACCCTTGGGGATGATGGAGTGGGCTCTCCTCGTCTTTGACGTGGCGAGGGGAGCCGGGGGCTATAGGGGCGTCACACTCGTTGTACTGGGCGTGGATGTGATTCTGCTGGGCCATTTGTCGGGAGAGTGTGTCGTGGTGGGGTAGAGTTGAGGTATTCCCAGCGTGGTGTTTAGAAGAAGTGTTCTGCGGAAAATTACGTCAGTTTTAGTCATTCTTTAAAATTGTGATAATTAATAAATGAAGAGTTTCTTTAAATCACTGTTTAGTATCTTTAGAATGTAAAAGTTAAACAATTAAATTTCTTCCTTATAATGGTAGTAAAGAAGCTCAATTCATGTATTTGTGTAAATATATTCGTGGTCGTCAGAACAAAAATTCGTAGTGTCAACTTGTACAGAAAACAACACATCTATTGACAGGTTTCTAGAATCGCTTTACATAATTGCACTTCCGGTTGAACAATGTGTAATTGCAATTTAATTGATTTGAAAATTATATCCGCATTTTAATAAAATGGTAATGGCAATTGGAATTACAATTATGGTTCTTCGAATATCCTTATGGTATCGTATTCAATAATTTGAATAGTCTTTCTGTTTATGTTATATTTTACCCCTGAAATACCTATTTAAAAGGAGAATGACCAAAAGTGGGCCTAAGATGCGTCTTCACCATTCATGTACCAAAAATATATGTCTGAATTATGAATTCCTTCAAATTTTTTTTAAAGCCAATGGAATAGGGAGTTTAAAAATAACATATAATATAAACGTTGATTGATTTCCGCCGGCCGACCGGCATCTTTTCAACTAGAGTAGTGAAAGCAGAATTAAAATCGATATATAGTTATAATCGATATTTGTCAACAATATTTGATACTACCTTTCAGTTACTAGCGCGATAATACACCCATCATATTTTTAATTTACTGACTGGAAATACACTATTTGTACTGATTTAAAGTGATACACACGTTCTTAAAAGATATTTATGAAAGTATTGTTTCGTAACCGAAATATCGATTATTCAATTTGTTAAATCGATGTAGTTGAACCTCACTATTGATATGCACTATGGTTTCGTACTGTGACGTCATATCCGATATGATATCAACACTTGTTTTGGTCCGTTTGTTTACATTGTGTATTTGGGTGACAAAATCTATTTTAACGAGCCTAATGTAGTGTCGAATGCAATATACCGTCGTCGACTAATAACCAAACTATGACATCAATATCTGGAGCGGTTAATCGTGGCTATATACCCACGGTTTTGTGAAAACTGCATGCCAACGAAGATTTTATTCCAAGTAAGATTATTGAATTTTCCCACTAAATATTTAAACGATTTTCTTTTTATAATGATCCTGAGTATTTTGCCTGTATTGTGACGACAATTTGATCCAGACGCAAGGTTAAAAGTTCAAGGGCAAACTCCCATACAATTTTGGTCATTCTCCTTTTACATTCGCTCCGTTAATGATTGAGATTTGATAATTCAGGTAAGGGGGCGTTGTCTCTCGACCCTATGTCGCCAGCGCCAGCAAACGATTGTCATCCTAAAGGGATCAATATACGTGCTAAAACGTAGCACGAAGGCATGCTATTATCGAGCATATACTACCTATTAGCATGCTTTAAGTATAGACACACATGCTAGTAGGAGATAGCAGTTGCTCGATAATAGTATGTTTTCGTGAGTCTGTAAGTGTAAGTCTGCAGTTCTTGAGCTGACTCACAAAAAATCTATCGAAGAGTGTGTGATGATCAGGGATCGGAATTAGGAACGTAGTGCCATTTATGTACCTACTTGCGGCGAAATATTTATGTTACTGTTTCCGAAATATATTTATTTAACAAAAGGGGAGCGCTAAGGAAAAAGATTATAATATCTTACAAGGTTTTTACGCTTCACGCTGGCTGATGTGGGAACTGAGGAAAAAATAACTTTTTGGACTGAACTTTCAACAATCAGGATATAAAAAATGGTTTAGATATTAATTAGGCATTACTACGCTTTTCATTAATACAAGTAGGTAATAATAACTTCCCGTGAAAAGTAATATCTATATTAATCTACCGCGCCATATTTTCGTCGCAAGTACATAAATTACATACATAAATTAATAATAAATGACACTACCTGATTCTGAGACCCTGGTGATGATTGCTGTACAGAAATCAATTCCGTCAACAGAGATGCAGAAAAGTGTAGATAAGAAAAGGAATCGTGTTGCCATGCTACTTATTTAAAATTTACATCTAGTTTGTTCTTTATAAAACTTCGTTCCGGTATTTTCCAATTCAATTTCATGGTATAGTCATCCTGGGTTTAAAAAAAACAACAACAAATAAATGTGTAATAAACGTAAATTAACTATGATTGGTAAAATGCTATGAAAAAGTGTGTTAGGCTCTAGAAGGAGATGGGAAGGGCTAAAACTTTAACACTATAGTATGAACAACGTGAAATTCAAGGTGATATCATGCAGTCAGACTATTATTAGATTGCATGCAAGTTATGAGTTCGTGATAAGGCTTTAGTAAGATCTCCTAGTGGCACTGCCTATATTACTATATTTATTTTTAATTCCAACATAGTCTGGACGTAGCCTATATCTCACAAGAAATATGTTTTTTTTTTTAAATTGCGATGTTAATCCGGTAACTATGTTATAACGTTATTTTACTGTTAATATAATAATCTTTGATGCCGATTAAGGTGCACTTCGAGCATCGCGACCGATCGCGTCTACTGCGACAATACTAAATACTATGAAAATCTAGGCTATTGTCTGTTGCGCGCGGCCGACGTGCGTGATCGGCCGCTGGCCTCGCAAGCGGGGCTATACATATTCATAGTGTTTAGTATTGTCGCAGCCGGAGCGATCGGCCACGATGCTCGAAAGTCCGTTGTCATCAAGGGCGTCGTAGTGCCCAAAACGTTAAGAATACGCATGGGTCTAGATAAGTATGGACCTAAATACATTTCCCCCAGGATCATCTCATTACAAAGACTATCGGCCAAGTAGCCACTAAATAATCTATTTGTGAACTTTACATCCAATCATTATTTTTTGTAAAATGCTTGTTACTTTCTTGTCCAGTCCTATAAGACGTGAAGTTGCAGATTTTTACTTACCCGAGTCCTTTAGTTCCAAAAGATTGGCGACTATAGAAAATAATGGTTTAAGGGGAAAACCACTTCAACTTTTGGGGAAGTAAGAGCAGAGACAAGTCAATAACTTTGAATAAGTTGGCAGAATAGAGTAACCTACCACTCATTCACCACAGTCGAGTATTTATACTCGTATTTAATATACTATGTCGAATTCAACACAACCCTGAGATCTTACTAAAGCAAAACTGAAAAAATCAACTAACAGTCACAACCAAGCTTTATTTACAGCCCTCCCCTCACCTTCCAAACACCAGCATTCGCCATAACCGCCCAGTCGTTTGCGCCAATCGACGCCGCCATTTTATTTGAGAAACAAGATGGCGACCGCGATCGAAGGTTCTGGTAATCGTTCGGTACGTCGACATTCGTTCTGTAGCTATGCATCGACGCGATGCTTTGTGTGTGGGACGAGCTATGCGGTATATTTTGCGGTGTTGGAACGCGTGTAGACCGCGTTTCATCACTTGGCACGTATATCGGGGCAGTTGGTCGAACGTTCCATCTTGAATCCGGCTGTTGTAAGTTGTAGCTCTGTTCGTATAGTTAGAAAAGATTGTAGATACTTATATTATTACATACAATACTTATATTTATATGAAAGATAACATACATATAGGCGTCGACAATCTGAAAATTATTAAATACGTTTTCCGAGTTTTTTCTCATCAAAATACGGTAGAAGGCTTTAGAAGTCTGTCAAGCTATAGATGGCATACGCATCACATTATAGAGATAGGATTTCGATATTCTCTTTACTATTCAAAATGGATCAAGAATGCTTCCAATACTTCTGATAAAGCGTTTAGTTAGAAGTTAATGCTTGATACCATTTAAAATGCAAAACTAGATTCAAGTAACCACCACACCACTAAAAGGAGATGTTAGGTATTTTACAATAGAATACATGTTAGTTATAAAAGCGTTAGTTTTAGGGAAATAGAAGAAGACAAAAATAAAACAAAACCGACTTACCGTCAACAAAAAATATTAAACACGCGGCATGTTTTAAGACAATTTGTTCATAATGTTAGTGAACACAGTAACACAGAAATATACAAACAAAAGTGTGTTAAAAACAAAACACGTAAACACAAATTGAGCTGTCTTTCAACCAATTAGTCACAATCAAAGCCAGAGTGGTTTGGTGGTTTCTTTTTAAGAAAAAGTGGTAAAGGAATTTTGAATATTAATCCTATCTCTTTAAAATAATGCGTACGAACCTTGCTGGACGTTCTGTCTGTAGCCTTGAGGATATCTCCCGCTTCCAGCGTTAACAGGATTCCGTAGATGGGACATCGGAGCCCCAGGTTCTCTCTCAGAAATATTATGGGGAAAGCTAGCCGCTGTAGCGTTCAGAGTTGGACCGAAATTGGTCGAAGGACCGAAATTTTGGTTTTCTTGGGAGTTTCGTCTATTTCTGTGGGAATGGTAGCTGTGGGCCGCGGCGGCGGCGGCTAAAGATGCTACAGCGGCGTTGTTAATGACGTTGTTGTTGTTATGATTGTTGTTGTTGACAACAACATTGAGATTGTTGATCACCAGGTTGTTGGTTGTCGACGCCGATACGGATGTACTCGCTGAACTCTGTTATTAAGCAATATTTGGGTTTAGTTCCGAATTTCTGCTAGTTTCATTTACAACGTGTGAATGTACAGAGTTTTAATAAAATTATAGGTGCTTAGACATATTTATACCTTCACCGACATGAAATAATATATCAAGCAAAACATTGTGTAGTGTTTGTTATACTGATTTTCCAGTTCCTTAGCTTCTAAAGTCTATCAGGCAAGTGATGAAGGAAATCTATGTCGTCATCATGACTTTTTACAATATAGAAGTTATTACTATTATATTATTTATAATTTTTTTATAAACAAGTTATTGAGCAAAATGGTCCAAATCATCTTTTTAGGGTTCCGTAGCCAAATGGCAAAAACGGAACCCTTATGGATTCGTCATGTCTGTCTGTCTGTCTGTCTGTCTGTCTGTCTGTCTGTCTGTCTGTCCGTCCGTATGTCACAGCCACTTTATTCCGAAACTATAAGAACTATATTGTTGAAACTTGGTAAGTAGATGTATTCTGTGAACCGCATTAAGATTTTCATACAAAAATAGAAAAAAAATCAAAAATTTTGGGGGTCCCCATACTTAGAACTAAAACTCAAAAATTTTTTTTTCATCAAACCCATACGTGTGGGGTATCTATGGATAGGTCTTCAAAAATGATATTAAGGTTTCTAATATCATTTTTTTCTAAACTGAATAGTTTGCGCGAGAGAATCTTCCAAAGTTGTAAAATGTGTGTCCCCCCCCCTGTAACTTCTAAAATAAAGGAATGATAAAACTAAAAAAAATATATGATGTACATTGCCATGCAAACTTCCACTTAAAATTGGTTTGAACAAGATCTAGTAAGTAGTTTTTTTTTAATACGTCATAAATCGTAAACCACAATAATATTATTAAAACATCGATCAAAGTTACAACGAACTACTATAACTTTTATATTATGTTACTTGCTGGTACGGAACCCTTCATGGGCGAGTCCGACTCGCACTTGGCCGCTTTTTTCTAATTCCATAGACAATACAATAGAAGTCATCTCTCGCTTGACACACTTTACATCACTTCTGTGCTATTTTTTAACTATGGCAATAATTGTAGTTCAGCTCCTTACCGTAGCATCTCTGGGATCAACAACATCTTCAGAGTCAGCAGCTGTGCTCTGATGGTACCTCCTGCCCTTCGTAGACCCCTGGCGAGTGTCCACGTGGTTGGAACAGGAAGCTGTGGCTGCGTTGTTGTGAGGCAGCGGCTGCGAGGAGTTGGGAGTCAGGTGGAGGCAGCAGGATAGCCAGGGGTGCCGTCGGCCGAGCTTGGCGCATTCTTTTCGGAACTGTAGGACAAAATAAGAATAAACGCTTTGCTACCACGAGGTGTAATTGGCAGCGTACTCCACAATCTTTTCGCAGAAAAAAATCGTAAGGAATCTTAGATTAGATACAAAGTAACAAACTTTCTTTCAGTGCACTATGGTAAATGACCAAGTTCATTCTAATTTAAACTTAATCATCATTGGATAAGGGGCTAGGGCTAGTCACTTAATTTAGATGTCACTGTACATTACTGGTGGAGTTGCCGCCATTTAAATATGCTGAAATTACAAAACAGCAATGCTGTGTTCCGTTCCTTCAGGCCTACAGTGTAACTGAGTTTTGTAACTTAAGTTTCAAGCCTTTATCTGTGTGTTTGTCTGTCTTTATTTAATATTTATTTAATAGTTTATGGTACACACATACAAAGAACAACACAAAGAAAAGAAATTTATACAAAGGATTAAGCTTATTTCTCTTTCTGTCTGTCCGATGCATCGTCGCTCCCGAAAGACTTAGCCGATTTCAATAATTTTTTTATTGTTTTAACTTTCAAGCTTGGTTTAAACGGAATGAGAAATATGAGACCCATACCGAAGCTAACACGTTTCCCACTTTGTAGCTGGTTAGAAAACTCAATTACACAGTAAAGCTTTTGGTTTGAAGGGTAAAAGAGAGGCATTCAAACACAATTTTCCGGGTGGACTATACTGGTACTTGCAGATCGTTATGTTTGCAGTGGTTCGTCGGCAATTATAGCCGTTTACTATCTGGGCTTTCAGCTTGTTGGGCGCTTTAGACAATTATAAAAATTAGTTAAACTACTCACGATCTCATTCCGAAGACAATGGAAGATGAAAATGAAGAGTCCCTGCAAAGAGTTGAGTATGGTGAAGGTGTAGGCAACTCCCACGGTCTGCTCGTTCAGGTACAGTAGTCCAAAGGTCCACGTCAAGCCTAATAAGAAAGCCAGGACTAGGGAGCTCATCAGCCAGACCCTGAAAATTAAAAGGCAAGTGTCAGTGGCCAGATTATTGATACCAGGCAAGAATTAAAGGTCATAGAAGATTTCCGTGTTAGCAGTCATTACGGAAGCAGTGCTAGGTTGTTATCAATAATTCAAATAACTTAGTGCAGATGCAATGTCCTCTGCACTTTTGCAGCCGGCTTCTCTACGGGTATCCACGTGGGCAGATCAAAGGTTATCTATCCTTTGATCTAAGGGACACACTCTCAGTGCTCTAGTGTCAACTTTACGTCTCCATGTTTGTAATTTTCCTATACACTTGACATTGGCAAAATGCTAAGGAAGGCCATTTTACGAAGAAAAGGTCATAGTATAAATTTTAAATGCATTAAACAACACAGCCCGTGTTTATTCAGAACGGTCTGAGTGTACTGTGTTAAAAAAATGCCAAACAGGTATGAAACCTTATTTGTTAAAACTCTTTAAAACAAAGAACCTAACTCACCTAATTTTGTACAACTTGGAGGTTTCTTTAGCCTTGTTGGATACGGTGGAATGCCTGCACATCCTGTAGATCACCATACCAAGACAGATCCAGTTAGCCTGAAAGATACAGTAAGACCAGTCAGTAATTAGGATAGCTAGTTAAGTACAAATGTAAAAATTAAGGCTATAAGATTTTGATATAGTGTGTAAAGTGATCCAAATGCCAACCGCTAGCAATTAAACAGGGCTCTGGCGAGCAAACACTGGTGACAACCATTCAAGCACGCTAGGCGGTCAATGCCTGATCACCGGTGTAACATACAATGGCGTTGGCCGATGGTTATTGAACGTTACTCCCTCATCATCCCTCATATGTCCACAGTGAACTTACCGCCAGGACTAGCCCGACGGGGCCGACGAAGCTCATGACGAACATCCGGTCGGTGGAGAGCCAGCAGTGCCTGGCGGTGCCGTAGCCCGCGGGGAAGATGGCCGCGCTGATGAACACTACCAGTGCCGGCGCTAGGTATGCGCTGGCGCAGTACCAACGCGCTCGCGGCCTCTCCGGCTCAAACACCTCTACTAGCATCGCGTATAGGTGAAAACCTGGAATTAAACATTGCAAAGATGATTAAATTATCAAAAAGTTGCTTTTACGTTTTTTTATATCTAAGAGAAAAAATATTTTTTAATAATTCACATTCAATTGATATCCTAATCCAGCAAATAAGTGCTCTTGTAAGCCTTATCACCACACTTGTCACCCGTACCCAAAAATGACTACACTCAGGCTAGCAACCTGGAATATCAATGGCCTCTCTTCAAGTAAGGAGGACCTAGAGACTCTAATAAAATGCCACAAACTGGACATAGTCCTAATCTCAGAGGCTCACCTCACTGAAAGAAACAAATGTGTGATTGAGGGCTACAACATTTACTCTACTCATCATCCCGATGGCACAGCTCATGCAGGCACTGCAATTGTTATCAATAACTCCATCAAGCATCATATGATGCCAGAGTACAAAACAAATTTACTTCAGTCTACATCCATAAGCCTTAGTGACAGATTAGGAAACATCATAATATCTTCTGTATACTGCGGACCTAACAGAAAAAGACAAAAAATCAGTGGTGACATGTTCAACCACTTCCTTCAGACACTGGGTGATAGATTCATTGTAGGAGGAGACTGGAATTCCAAACATACGTTCTGGGGCTCCAGACTAACACTCACCAGAGGCAGAGAACTGAAACGATGCATTGACAGTATGAAGCTCACTGTACTGTCAACTGGAGAACCAACCAACTGGCCATCAGACCCAAAAAAGAAACCAGATGTCCTTGACTTTTTTCTGGCTAAGGGTATCTCAAAACTTTACTTAACTGTGGAATCCTGCCTAGACACTTGCTCAGACCATACGCCGGTGCTACTGAATTTAAGTGAAATAATATGCTGCCAGTATGAGACTATAAAACTTACGAACAAGAAGACTGATTGGAATTCTTTTCAAGAACACTTAATTGATAACATCAATCTTAAAACTAGCCTTAAAGATCAGGAAGAAATAGAAAATGCAAGCATCCACCTAACCATGGAAATACAAAGGGCCGCCTGGAAATCATCCCCAGTCCTGGAAAATACACAACTGCATAACACTGTCTCACCCCACTTAAGACAAAAAGTATGGGATAAAAGAAAACTACGTCGTATCTGGCAAACATCCAGACACCCAGCAGACAAACGAGCTTTTAACAAAGCATCCAAAGAGTTAAAGAATTTAATTCAACAACTTAAAAACGAAACTCTTCAACACCAGTTGCTCAACCTATCTGCTTATGATAAAGGAGAACACTCACTCTGGAAATTCACCAAAAATTACAACAGGCCCCAGGAAGCTTATCCGCCAATCAAGAAAGCTGAAAACTCCTGGGCACGAAGTGACACTGATAAGGCGGAAATGTTTGCTAGCCACCTATCTAATATCTTCAAACCAAATCCTGTAAATGGTATTGATATTGAAGACAGCATAGATTCCAATCTACAACAGGACCTCCAGCTATGCCTGCCTCTCAAGCCTACTTCTCCTAGAGAGATTTATAAAGAAATAATGGACCTAAACATACGAAAGGCTCCTGGTTTTGACCTTATAAATTCAGAAACTCTAAAGATGCTACCAAAAAAAGGGGTGATGTTTTTAACCTACATAATTAATGGTATCCTACGTATAGGCTACTTCCCAAGAATATGGAAGGTCTCCCAAATTATAATGATCCACAAACCAGGAAAACCACCTACTGAAGTAACTAGTTACAGACCTATAAGTCTTTTGCCAATTATGTCAAAGATCTGTGAAAAAATCATCCTCAAACGACTTGCACCAATTTTAAATGAACAAAGAGTCATCCCAGATCACCAATTTGGCTTCAGAAAGAAACATTCGACACTGGAACAGGTACATAGGGTCTGTGACACGGTCAGACAAACCCTTGAGAGGAAAGAGTACTGTTCTGGGGCCTTCCTTGACATACAACAGGCCTTTGATCGAGTTTGGCACAAGGGCTTATTATATAAAATAAAGACTCTACTGCCACATTCCCTATTCCCTCTGCTAAGATCCTACCTTTCTGAGAGAATATTCCAAGTTAAAATGAAGGACTCCTACTCAAGTCTCTATGACTGTAAGGCTGGAATCCCTCAAGGATCTGTCCTCGGCCCTGTGCTGTACTGCATCTATACTGCTGATCTGCCGGAAACTGGAGGAGTGGTTACAGCCACCTATGCTGATGACACAGCCATGCTATCTACCAGTAATGATAGAGTTACAGCTTCAACCAACCTTCAACTTCATCTTAACAAAACAGAGGCCTGGCTACAGACATGGAGAATAAAAGCAAGCGCAAGCAAGTCCACTCATATCACTTTCACTCTAAGGAAGGGTGACTGCCCTTTCGTCAAACTAGGAGGTGAAGTTCTCCCTCACACACAGACTGTCAAGTATCTTGGATTTCATCTTGATCGGAGACTGACTTGGAAAAATCATATAATGGCAAAACGACATGAAGTCAATATGAAGTTTAGGAACTTACTTTGGCTTCTTGGTAGAAACTCCTCACTCACACTGGAAAACAAGACTCTCATATACAAAATGGTGATCAAGCCAGTTTGGACATACGGCATTGAACTATGGGGCACTGCAAGCACGTCAAACGTAGAGATCCTACAGAGATCTCAAAATTCTATCCTGAGAACCCTAGTATGTGCCCCATGGCTTACAAGGAACACCGAGATTCATGAATATCTCAACATACCAACAATTAAAGAAGAAATCGAGGTTCGAAACAATCGCTACAAGGAGCGACTTGCAGCTCACCCAAACCAGCTGGCTGCTGAACTGCTGGACCCAACCAGCAGACTCCACAGGCTCAAGCGCAATCCCCTCCTCAAACAATAGTGAACCCATGAAGGGAGCTGCGTTACTGAATGCAGCACCTACACACCCACTTCCTTACCACCCATCTAATAAAAGTCTCAAGACTGATTGTAGATCATAAACCAGGAAACGAGGAAAAAAAAATAATTCACGTCATTTATTTCTATTTACATACTATATTACACATTTCTGTCTCATTGGTCCAGTTGTCCAACAGACAGGCTGAAGACGGGCAAAAAACTAAACAGTATCTGTTTCGACAGAACCTTAAAATAACTCCAGACATTTTTATTTAGATCTAGTCATTAAATTGGCTAAAGAGTTTATGCGTCATATTTGAAGCATATATATTATATGCAGATCGAGCAGCGATCTTAAAAGTTAGAATAGCCAAAGTCAAAGTTAAATTGTTGTCAAATCTCCAATAGTAGAGGAATTCCAATACAAAGGAGTCATTAATTCCTGCTCATCAGCAGACCCTCGAGTTCACAGGCAAGGGTGTTAGACACAAGTGCTGTTGAGCTATTGTAGAGGTAGATATAAGGATATAACTGCTAACGTTGACCAGTTCTATGGATACTTAACAAAGAACATAACTCTTCAAGACCTACCTTCTAGAAACATCCACGCGAAGGCAGCCAGGAAGAAATAGTGCAGTAGCCCAGCGATGACACCGCATACGATCCTATCCTCGGTCTGGTTGATGCCGCACATGAAGACCACTTCAGCGATTAGCAGACAGGCGCACAGGTTCTTATGGATGAGCACCCGGTCAGACTGTTAGAAAAAAATTAAAGGAGTCAGAGGCTATTGCCCAGCGTGACTTTACGGTCTTCATAACGATGAAGTTGACTTCTTTGGACGGAGTATTGAAGATAAGTTAAGTTAATAATGTTAAGGATAATTTTTTCGCTGAATGATCATCTCACTCCCCACATTGCTTTATTGTAGAACTTAGTCTTTACCAATCATATTGTGTAATTAATTAAGACAACCCTTTTGAAGTCACCAGTAATGCCTATATTGTGAGTCTACCTGACATTACACGTCATCATCATCATCAGCCGAAACACATAAGCTTCCCCAATAGAATGCCACTTTTGTTGGGCTGTCCATTGGGGGATTTGCCATAATCATTACTCTTGGCAGGAGGATAGATGATCGCAAATATACACAGGAGAACGCTGCGTCCCATCCCGATGCAAATCTCCTTGACAAAACCTGGCCATATTCTCAGTCGGTGATCACATGGCGAGTCACGTCACACATCATACATACCTTCATATTCCTAAAGCACTGGAACACAATTATAGCAGCCAGCAGCGCCACTGCTGAGATCCCGCAGCCGATGAAGGTGATCAGTCGCAACGCCATCTCGTGTTTAGTTCCGATGGAGACCCCGTGCACATCCATTAGAACTGCGAAGTTGGTTAGATGGGAGCAGGCGCAGCCAGTGTGGGTGAGGTTCGACCATTCCACCTGGCAGCCTTCTGGAGACCAGCCGCTGCGGAAACAAGGTAAGATTACATAAATGCATAACATCAAATGTAAAGCCGGAGATCCAAAGCATTAGACTTGGATGCAGATGAATCTATGGCTAAAGAACTTGCCATTAGTACGTCAGAAGATGAAAGTCCTAGTTACAAGCCGTGATTCTGAAAGTCAATTAATAGTTTCTAAACTCTGACACTATGAATCAAGGAAGTAACTTACTCCAGTTTCCGCTTTGACTTATAAAGGGAACCTTTTAAGACGATCATCGTTAAGAACATCGTGGGAAATCGTGATAGTAGTATAGTATGCTCAGATATAGATGATCTACTTATTTTATCTTATCTTTTAATAGGGGGCCAGGCACGCCCGGCGACACGTCGAACCTGTGGGATCTTTTGTTTCAGCCCCTTTGTCTATGCTGTGCTTCCGTCCCCCACAGTTCGCTGCATAAAATCTATTATGCAGCTAAGGGGCAGAAGCCTGTAGTCCTTGGGTTCTGGATAAGCCACACCCAGGACACTCATTCGCCTTGCAGCTAGTGCATTGCATTCATACAGTTAGATGATCTACTTACTGCAAGGTGTAATCCCAGAAGACACAGGCTGGGTTGGTCACATTCTCAGTCTTCAAATGCTTCATGGTCAGGTGCACCATCTGAGACAGCTGGATGTGCCTACCGTTACCTAAGCTCGCCGAAATCACCTGTAAATATAGGACTAATTAGTAAATTATTGTCAGTTACAATTTACTTGTTGAACTACTCGTACCGACTGCTCATGGTCAAAACAGATGTTTTGGGCCCAAAGCTGTCTATTATGGTACTTTGACAAAAACTTTTTTGAATCTTATTGCAAAAAGAACAGAACCATGGGTTTTACAAAAATATTTTACGACGTATTCATATAGAATAATTAAGTGACCTTTTGCAATGATTCATTTACTGTGAGGTTTTCCTTCAGCTTTGTGACAAAGATTCTGTAAATGATAGCCTCGCGAAATATGATGCTTTTTTCATACTACGCCTAGCGCCAAACCTGGTGTTTTAACTATTTTTTAGCTATGCAGACATGACAGCATTGTTTTAACGCAATAATAAGCGCTGTTGGCCCAAGTTTAGCTTATTTCATGCCATGGGAGACATGGAGATTTTACCGCTTTCATATCGGCTTACCTTGGAGTTTAAAACCCTAGAGATATTTCTCTTCTCCCGTTCAGAATTGAGGCTAGTTGGAGACGAAGCGTCTGATGAGAAGGCGGAGAACTGAGGGTTTTTGCCGAAGGTCGGGGGCAGGATCTGTTCGAGGCGGTCGAAAGCGAAGAACACTATGCGGACGAGGTCGTTTTGCCGATTATCTGTGGGCGAGAACAAATTCAAATAAATATCTATTGAAAATGACAGGTAAGGTGGTAAAACTCGCGGACTCTATTTTAAACTCCTAAGTAAGTCCAGACTGATTGGAACGTTAAAATTCCCGATGATCAAAAATTTTAATTGATTTCTATGATAGGAAATCAAAAACTATTCAAAGTCTATCAGGATGAAGATATATTTTTTTTTCATTTCAGTCTACAATGCGGAACCGTAGAATCAGCTGATGAGTGTGCTACCTGGGTGCTATTTCAATCATGTGACGAGGACCCAGACTCGTCTTGGGTCGCCGAGTCAGATTTTTAATATTCATTTACACAGTTAACAACTTACCAAGTAAAGCGGCTTTGGGTATAGTGATTGTGTTCTCTGACGCCTTCCACTGCTCCTGAGCTATCACAGATGGGAAAGTCTCGTCTTCCACGTTCTTTACTTCTAATACTCGTACTGACAGACCTGGAAAGAATGTTACAAATAATTGATATTAACTTTGTAGTAGTAGTTGCAAAATTGGTGATGTTAAGGAATGAATATGGTCAATTAAGCTTAGATACAGTAAGAAAAAGTGCCAGTGAGTTGTCACACAACTATCTCTGCGACGAATTCCAGTGTAAAGACTATGCGACCAGACACTCTTAATCTATATACAGATCAGGTAAACTGGCAGTCAATGGCTGTGACGAACCGAGGAACGTGTTTAGTGGCGCATCTTGGACGTGTTTTAGCAAATGCTGATGTTTTTTCATAATGGTTCGGAAATTTACTTACATATATTCTTAACAATCTGCAATATGGTCTTCTCCTTGGTGACGGCATCGGCTAGTAAGAAGGCGTTCTCTTCAAGTTGGGTCAGCAGTGCGCTTGTGACGCGATTTTGTGCTTCCGCGCTTAAGTCTGCCCAGGACGCGCGTTGGCTCTCTTCTAGTAGGTTTGATCCTGTGGGAAAAGGATAAGAGTAATTGATTCCGTATATATCAGAACTCATGAGACAAAAGGTCTCCCATTTCGATCACCTTCGAAGAGGAGATCATCTAGGAACATTTGACACTTACCAGTCTTGATAACTCCAAGGAGCATATCCGTGACAATGGCCTCCCTCTGCCGAGGGTCTGGAAAGGTCTGGACATTTTGCGACATTCGTTGTGCCAGTTTCTTCATGATGCTGGTTGTTGTCATCATATCGCCACCGTAGAGGGTCTTCGATGATGTTACCTGATAATAACCATTAATTACAATATACTCATTATAATCATTGAATACACGATGAACATGCTGACTATTGACTTTAAGTCTTCTTATCCATTATTAATAAGTACGACCTCTTACTTAATTTGACTTTTATTCAATTCGGGCAGTATTTTAATATTTTCAATTTCAAAGACTTAGAGATAAGAGTAATCATCTTAGAGAAATCTTATTGAAATTTAATATTTATCTACTGATAACACTTTAGAACGGTCCTTGGGCCAGACTGTGAGTTGTTTAACTATCACGGTTTAGATATATTTACCTGAGCCAAGTCGTTGCTTATGCTGAGCAGAGATTCTCCTTCCCTAACCCTCGCCTCCAAGCTGTTGAGCCACACAGACCGACACTCGCTCAAGTCGGGAGTCTCTCCATGCCATTCTGGTATTGCATCCGCTGTTAAAAGATATAAAGAGTTTATTTGAAATGTACAGGTTAACATTTTTGACTATCTTTATTGAGAGTATTTGAAGAAAAACTGAGGCAGAAACTAAGCTGAGAATCAAAAGGTAGACAATCTGCTACAGAACCCATGGGCATTGGGGGCGTACAATTTGTAGAGTGGAAGGAACCATCGTATTAGATGCAACTAAGGCCTGGAAAGGTTGCCGCAAATCTAGATGAAGAGGTGTAGTGGCCGCATTAAGGATAAATAATATTTGCAATTATTCGTATTATACTCGAATATAATTTTTTCAAACTTTATGAAAAGTATATAGTATACCCGTACTTTAAAAAAATGTTTTTAATGTTTTAATTTGTTTTTTATTATTGATTTATTAAGTAAAGTTATATCGTTTATTATCTGTATTTTTGATAAGTCTAAAATTGAGTTTTTCATTTATTATTCATTCGTTTATATCCTTAACTATGATGATGAAAATATTAATAAACTAACGACAGTTTTATAAAAACAGACTTGGTGATAATGGTAACTAATTGGTTTAAATGGTATTCAACAGTTAATCGAAGACAAGGATGACTTATATGAATTTATAAGGAAATGAGTCTGAAAATCTAATAAACAATAATACTCACAGTAACCAAAGTCTTCAGTAACGAGATTAGTGCTGGCCTGAGCGTCCGGTAAATTCGCGCTACCTCGGTAGTCGATCATGTGCTCAGGGGAGTCACCGTCTCGACCTAGTAGTTGGAGTTATTGTTAATTCTAGGCATGGAATATCTGAGCACTACAGTAGTAGACATTTCTGTTTCCATTGGGTTGAATTAGACTATTTAAGTTATGAGAACATCAAGTCTTATTTTGTCTGCAGTTTTTCTTTAGTTATGGATTAGGTTTAAATGTCAAACTTTAACTGTTTGCTCGTTGCTCGAATTATTAGTTTGTACATTCATATCATTGTGATATGAAACCCTATCTAGTTCAAAACATATCCTTAAAATATATCTTTTTCTGATCCCTTAGACTAGGAAGTCAACTGACAGTATTTTATGTAAAATTACCTTTGAGAAGAGCTTCAGAACCTAATCTTCTGATCAATTGCATCTGCCTCTCACTGGGTTGGTCTAGCCCCAAGTCGTGGTAGTTCTCTCCAGACTGCAGACCTGGATTTCTCCTCCTGGGTCGGTCATCGTCAGTATGTTGGTATGGAGACATAGTGCATCTGGAATTTAAAAGAAAAGACAATGTATTATGTACTTGTTTGGGTGCAGAAAGTCCAACCTCCACTTTTTAAACGCTTCCATTTGAAATGTCCACCCTTGAAACAGTTACATCTTAAAATGACTTATTTCCAAAATGTCAATTCAGTTCGCCTGACAACCGTCCCGACAATAGGAATATTGATTGAAGATAGTTACTCACTTCCATCTAGCTAAGCCAGTGGCTCCTCCAGGGCAAGGCTGTACAGCATACGTGCCAGCAAGTGTCCAGTTCCAGTGGAGACCACGAGCATTTACTTGAGGACAGTACGCCCGCCTGCCCAAAATTGGTGTTCTGCTTGTAGCTGTAAAAAAAAATTACATTATTTCTGCGACCCTAAAAAAAGATCAGAAAAAAGGGCTGAAAAGCATGACAACATAGTTTGAATTTCAGAATAAACGCCATACTTGAGCGAAACTATAAAATTTGCAGTGAGAACATTCATTCAAAGCCTACAAATCTCATATTTCAATAAATTTAAGGAATCAGTTGCCGCTATAGCTTAGTATCAGAGCAAGAGTACCTGCGGTTAGATATGTCGTAGGTATATTTTCCTACTTGCGTGCGAACTATTAATTATAATAACTAAGATATTTTATACAAAACTAGAGAAATCGTGATATGATGAAAATTATGAACAATAGGGCCATATCACTTACAGTAAACCTTTTCATATTCGTCTTCAGCGTCGGTTTCTGATGGATGTTTCTCCTTCGATGGTATGTGCACTGGAGAAGTGGAGTCAGAGTCTTCATCTTTCACTGGCCAGTGTAAAGTTTCTTCTGTTATACTTGCTGCAAAAGAAAGTTCCTAAATAAATCCTTCGTTGTCATGTTAATCTTAATGTTCTTTGTTTAACTCAACATTTTCTTTATAAACGATATTGAATACTAACAGGTCAATTGGGATGTCCCCTACATTGACTGGTCCATGATCATCATGATCTACGAGAATATCGAAACTTGAACTCAGTGCAAAAAAAAATCGTTTTTGAGTAACTTGCTTAAATTGGTTAAATCTTTTGGAAAATTACCTTTCTTACCATCATAAATCAGTTTTGTGCAGTGTGGACAAAATGTCTTTTATAAAATAAAAATAAATCCTATCACATACCTACATAATACTTTCAAAAGATATGTTGGCAGGACGGTAAAGTCGTTACTGAGACCAAGTTTTGATATTCTGGTAGATCTTGAATCAGTCGATCATTACCTTAGGTTTCGCGTACTATTTCTGGGACACCCGTATATATTGGATAAAACTTATTTTATTGTACCAGTATGCATTAACACTACAAGGTTCTTAGAAATATTTTAACCCAAAGACCAAAGTCTTACTCACCAATTTCATCTTCTTTGTCTTTTGGTTTATCATTTCTGGGGACATTGTCTGCTTCAGGAGCTTTAGCAGGTTCTTCCTTAACTTCCGGTATAATTTCTCTTGAATCTTGAGGTGGATCCCTTTCGGAAGACGAGTCTGGCTGTTTGGTAGTTGTCTTCTGAAATGTGAAGGTGTTGTTTTAGCAAATGATTCGCTAAAAGGCTTTTAGTTTTTTAAATCTGAACTCTGCTAATCTGCAACTTTTAAATTGACGTTAACGTTACTTTAAAGATAAAACTATTGAGTCGGATATCGGGAAAGCTGGAAATAATGTCTTGAAAGGGCATCTGTCTATAATACCTTAGACCCTACATCCCCAAGTTTGACCTCAGGCGGGAGGGTGATATGAGGCCTGAAGGTCGGCGGGGTGATCACAGTTGGCTTCTTCCTCTCTCCCTGCTGGGTCTGGATGGGACTCTTCGGGGCTGGTTGTGCCGTGGACCTCCAGACCGTGGGCTGCGATGTGATGAGCCATGGTGGAGACGGGCGGTTGGTTGTACTCGTCGTTGATGCTGGAATTGGTTATGAAAATATTATAAGTTGTTATAGATGTAAGCTTGTAGTGATTTATTTACGGATTAGTAGTGATTTCGGGTAACTATTTCACCTAAACCTTGCAAAAAAATAATCTTTTTATTTAAAAATGCAGGGATCTCAAAATTATAGAAAATATTGCATAGAAATGTATTAATAAATATAGCTACTAAATAAATGGATTACATTATATTTAAATAAATATCGGAGTTCTGGGATTGCAAATAATTTTGTATGGGTACAGAGTTATGTTGAAAACGTATTCATATGAATAATTGTGTAACAAAATAAATATGTAGTGAGTGACAGTTGCAGTGGAGCACTCAGTATCGCATAAATCACTATTCTATCACAAAATACCTACTTGAATTTATAATGAAAACTTGTGATGAGTGTTTTTGTTTGAGAAAAGTGTTTTGTGATAAATATAATAAAGAATGATACGTTACCTGGAACACATTGGTAGTGCGCTTCAAGATACTTGAGCGTGTTCGGACACGGGTCACCGCTGAATATACTCGTGCTGGCCTGTATACTGCAGTTTTGGTGCATGCTACATCTGTAAGCGAAAAGGACATGCGTCAGAAAGTTGTATATAAAGTGAATTATGTTTAAAATGTTTTTAAACATTTCTCTTTCTCTCTCAAATTTCTCTTTATAACTATGAATAATAAATAACTGTTAGAATAATTAATACGAAGTAACATTATACCCGTATTCTAATGGAACGCATTTTATTATCAGTAATTATATTAAATATGCACTTATATAATATTGTAAAAAAAAAATTGTGACTGTATGTAAGACGAATTTCATACTCAGTCACTAACGACAGATAACATAAATTATATTAAAAAAAAACTTTTTTTTATTTTAATGAAAAGTCAAAAGAAAAAAAAACAAGACAAATGACAATTTATAGAGTACCAGATATTTTTTTGTTTTATTGGAACTTTTATATAATGGCAAGGCAACTGTATTATAGAAAGAGATAGACATATATACGGCTGAAGGACTTTAAGAAGAAATGTATGTGTAACGTACCGTGTAAGAGTGTGAGATATCAATTTGTGTGTAATTTGCATGAGTTAGCCGGGGCGGCCCCCATCCCGTGCAGTTATTGCCAATCTCTCGGGGCTAACGCGATAAACTTGCCCCACGATATTTAATTTTCCCCAGTTTTCAACAATTTTCGCCGCTTCCCTTGATCACGATTTAGATTACGCGCCGTTTATAGCAGATAGGAATAAACAACTATGGGTGATTTTAGCGCAAAATGACACTACAAATTTAGTGTTTTATCCTGAACAACTTCTATTAGCAAACTTTCGTGTAAGTAAGGTATCATTTACATAATCATCATCGGCCTGTAAGCATTCACTGCTGGACTTAGGCATTTTCTCAAGCATAAGTAACGCCCATAGACGCCAAGTTGGGCAAACGTACGTGATCGCAGTTTTGCCATTCTTTAAAATAATAATTATCATTGTATTTTTTTATGCTGCGGGTTACTTACTTACTTTATCCAGTTTTTTATGTGATCAAAGCATTGAAATATCTCAAATGCGGCACCAATTCATCTCTAACAATTTCTCTTTATAACTATGAATAATAAATAACTGTTAGAATAATTAATACGAAGTAAGTAACATTATACCCGTATTCTAATGGACCGCATTTTATTATCAGTAATTATATTAAATATCAAGTAATTATAATAAAAGTACCATAAAACTTATTCTGTCGTATCATAAAACTTATTCTGTAGTGTCTGGAGGTAATTAAGAACGACAAAAGTATCGGCTTCCGAATTTTTGGTGATAAATTATTAAATTCTAAAATTATATTGGTTTTATGGAAATTAGGAAAGGCAGTAGAGTCCAAAACTGACTTAAAATTATAGTTGTTTAATTTGCCTATCAGGTGAGACTTACATGTAGTAAACATTCGTTTGAGATATAATGCTCATTTGAGCATGGTATATAGCTATTTACCTTTACCACAGAATAATTTGGCTAGCCTAGAGCCGTGGTAGTCTATTGGGTTGTGCATTGGCCTCACGTCGTGGGTTCAAACTCCGCCCGTGCCAATGAGTTTTTCGACACCCAAGTATGGTTTATATGCCAAAGATATGCATACGCCAAAAAACCAAAAAAGAAACTCTATAGCGTATGTCCACCAAGTCAGCTTGGGGCACCGTTGGATGACAGGGGTTTGGCACAAAAGATCCCGAAGGTAAAAAGATAAGATACCTAGGCTACAAAAATATCAAAGAACGGTGGATGCAGCAGTGCAGTTCTAGGCCTATTACTGCGATAGTCGACATAATTGCTCCGCACGACATTTTGGCTATTGATCCAGCTCTAAACGGCTGATCTAATAATGATCAGAAGTGGTAAGGACACTAACCTGCTATGCAGGACCCTCAGACTCTTTGTGGACATGCAGTTAACGCTCCAGTCTGTATTGCCATGGTCGTTGCATATCGTGATGGAGAACCTGCCGTAGTTCGCCCTGATCAGGTGGATCACTGAGCCTTCCGCGCAGCCGATCTTCAAGGTCTTGCCTTCACATGCGTACGCCGTCTCGTATCTTGGTTCTGGAATAAGAAAAAAACAGGTTAGATTCTTATAGAGTTAAGTTGAGTTAAGGAAATATCATTATTTCATGATACAGTGTAAGGGACCACAACAAAATCACGATCCAAATACCAACTTCACGTGATGGCTATCAGAAGATACTTGGAATCTACCAATTCAAACTAGACCGGTGACGGTTAAGACTTCGTACTGAAATGGCTACTGGTCTACCCAGTGACAGGCCTCCGTCACTCGAACGTAACTACCGCGATAAGTGCCCACATTTTCGGGCCGCCCCTGTGTTATTCTCGCCCCGCCCGTACATAGTAATAACAACGCTAAGTATAGGTCCTTAGACACATTTTTGGGTGTATTGTCTAACAGAGATACGAAGTAGTCGATTAAAAAACGGGAACACCTTCATATACCTACGTATTTTCATTTTACTAGGGAGTGATGTATCTATTACGTAGTAACTTTTAAGTAATCTGTGCCAGCGTAGTAGCTATTATGGGCTTTACATTTGTATAAAGAAAGACCTGTTTCCAGCAATGGCAACTGACAGGCTGATAATGTCAGCAGGACATAAGCAGGCTTTAATTTCAATTTGAATGCAACAGTAAAACATTCACTCAATCCCATTCTCCATTCGTTCGCGAGATCGAAAACTCCCGGGCATCATTCACAAAATAAATCCAATTAAAACGAATATTGATCCGATGGTTACGTTTAGAAACCATTTATTCAAAAACAAACGCTCGCAGACAATGGGAAAAACTGACGACTCAACATTTGATAATCAATAACTTCTGAACGGATGGTAAAATCTCTCGTTGTAACAAGCTTGTGTATTGCACGATATTAGGGCTACCAACTTTAAATTACCTCACTATACTGACTACCAAATATGACTTACAGAAAGTTTAAGGTCCACATTGAAACAACTTTGTAATAAAGCCTTTTATAAAATAGGTGATTATTTGAATGACAGAGATTCCTATTATCTCTTAATCTTAATAATTTATACAAACTTGATTTTATAAAATGTGTTTGAAGTTTGTTGCGTTCTTCTTCACAGCGCTGACACTGGGGAAGCGGTAGTCGCAATTGACGTGTATAAATATACAAAGTGAGTATACGATGATGATGATGGGCAATAAATGATTTTGACTTGCTGACTGTGAATGTGGCGCATTCGGGTAAAAATAAAAATACGAATGGCAAAACAAAATTAATATTTTTATTGGAATACAATATATCATGTTGCTTGAAGAGGTGAAATGTTATATATGATAAGTCTGCTTTAATCATAGATTAATATACATTAGCATCAATCCAGCCAGACACAGTGAAAAAAATGAAACATTGACGTAACTAAAGTTATGAATTTATACTGTAGCAGCACCGGTATTTAAATTATCGCCATTTGGTACGAGCGACGATCGTACTCATTCATACATATTTTATTTTTATTTTTATATGATGTTGGCAATAAATTTAAAGCGACCCAATAGTTTTTACACTGCAAAAATATTATATTTTCGTATACATCAGTATCAGTTGACATGGGTAAAAATTCTGTCGCCGTTAGTACAAAAAACTACAGTCATGATCTAGTAGTGTTGACAGCCCTAGCCGTTAGGTGTGCATATTCTAAGGATCGCTTATAATAATAAATCTGGTCAAATTAATGACGGTACTGACAGATCGTTTACGGTTTTTCGCCGCGTCATACCGCGAAATGAGCGGGGTTCCGCACATAATGCGTTATAGTGAACCGGAGCGGTTTGTTTTCGAAGGCGACGGGAAAAATATTTTCCGAATCCTTTCATGTTGCAGAATAGTTCCATTACCACGGTTTAAGAGGATCTTTTGAGACAAATCGGACACAGAGTATTATGACGAAAAATGTTTTTTTAAATTAACTACAGAACGCAAAAGAGGCTATTTTGTTTATTATTAACATAAAAAAATATATTTGCAGGTTTTTTCAGATACACACTGAGAAAAAAATAAGTAGCCCTCCTACTTACATAAGGATAAAAATATACCACTATTACGTAAGTAGCCGCCCCCATTATAATTGGTATCGCCTACAACTGATTCAGTAGCCGGCTACATTATTACGTAGTGTGGTTACTTAGTAATGTGGCCGGCTACTGAATCAGTTGTAGGCGACACCAATTATAATGGGGGCGGCTACTTACGAAATAGTGGTATATTTTTATCCTTATGTAAGTAGGAGGGCTACTTATTTTTTTCTCAGAGCAAGAGCAACGTCGCGGGTAAAAGCTGGTAAAGTGTAAATATGTAGATATTTAATATGTAGTGTAGGTACATACTGACATTCTTCGCAACAAATCACGTCAAGGGTTATCATGGAGCAAAAAGCGGTATTGGATCACGCAAAGTGGCGATATACCGTCTCTGCGTACCCCTCTGGGACAGTGGCGTGAGCATAATGTAATGTATATAGGTACAGTTTTGACAAAATATACAGTTAAAGTTATTCAAACTACTAAAGACACCAGAGTAAAAAAAAAAACTATAAATTTGTTGGACATGGGTAGGTGTTCTCTAATGAACTCGGACAGTGCATGCGATCCCGACGCCTACCTCATAAGTAATAGAAGCTATTTCCGACTATCCATCTAGCTAAGATGGATATTGGTCGTATCAGACGAGAATACTACGTATTACTACGTAAAGAAGCGACACTCACCTCCCCCCGTCAGATTAACGTCGCTCGCATAAATAAAGCACGACGTGTAGTACGCGGCCGGTTAGAAAGAGAAACAATTATGCGTATAACAAGCTGGTGCGCCTGTAATATTAGTTTTTTTTTTTTTTTTTGTTCCGCACTTTTTATCCTCTGACATGTTGGTCAGAGACATTTATTATGCGGTGTTTGCTCTTTATAGTAGAATTCTCGTGCTTGTACAGCATGGGAATACACAGGAATTGGGACTATGGGGAAAGGGATTAATTTATTTATTTAATTTTTTTTTTTTTCCCGTGTATTTTTTTTTTTTTTTTTTTGTGTATTAAAGATTTTTTTTTTTCTTTGTGTATTCCATATTTTATTATTATTATTATTTTTTTTTTCTTTTTTTTTTTTTTTTTTTTTTTTTTTATAGAGCAAACATTACTTAAGAATTACCTATACTTTCTATACAAATGGTTGTACTCGTAAAATATGAATTAAGTAGTTACAACATCAAATTACAATTGGATTTAAGTAGGTATACATACTAACATAATCTAAATTTACACAGAACTCAGAAAGACAGAAATATTTTGATAAGCTAATGAATAATTTATGTATAAGGCTGTACAGTTTAAAGTTTTTGCTTTAAGTCAGTATGAGAAAAGAAAACAGAAAGATTAAATGACAGAAGAAAATGTGAATAATATCAAAGACAATCTATAACAAATAATACAAATATTAGTCTACAGGAGGAGCAGCAGTGCAAGTGGTCGCGCACGCTTGTTCTAGCCTAATTTGCCGTCCAGACCGCCTTGCTATCGTTTGCTAGACACGCCACACGCATCACCCTGACGCAGAATCTTGCGAACATGGGTTTTGTATGTAATATTAGTAGATGAAATGAAGTGTCGAGGTTATCATATCAGACTGTATTCTCCAAATAGCACAAAAGGTGGGTGTGTATGGATTCCACGCCATCCTGCGCAACAGAATTGCCTTCCTGATGCGCCGCGTGCAGGGCAGCACTAACAGCTTCCTGACCACTGTACGGGACAAGGTAGATAGTCCAATACTCAGGCACTGGGTGACTATCCACGTTCACAAACAAAACAAATAAACCAATTGTACTTTATTTTATTGTCCACTTACTAACATAGACTTAAGTTTCATCATCAGGTTATTTTCTTATCCACTGCAGGAGCACAACCCTCTCTCATCTGCAGGAGACAGACGGAGGATTTGGCCTACGCTCCCCGCGCTGGCCAGACGGGTTGGGGAGGCCTGATTGATGTTTTATAATGTATTCCCTCAGTCGCCTTGTACGACATCCACTGGAAGAGTTGGAGTGGTCCTATTCTACTCTACCGGAAACCACATTTAAGTTTAATTGATACTAACAAAAATTTATGGACTATCGTCTGATATAAATGATTTGATTTGATAACTGTGACACCAGTCAAAATCTGCATTCCCTACAAGAAAGAATCGTGGTTAGAAGTTTAAGAACTCCATGACCGCTGCCTTTTTAAAATCGAACAGAATGATCTATTCAAATCATCTGCGAACATTTCTCATCGCGCGCAATAATCGTATGGAAACTGGGCTATTAATCAAAAAGTTGGAGAGCGATTTAAATGTCGCCGGCAGATTAACGATAAGCCCTTTGCCCTGCCAATAAATTATTTCCAACCTTTAAACATTGGTTGAACTCGTGTTTTTAAATAAAAATATAGGCTAAAATTATTAATATATCTCACTAATATTATAAATGCGTTTCACATAGGTATATTATAGTATCATTGTCATCTTCAGCCTTTTACAAGAGCATACTAAATATTACTACTTAAAAATGCGAAATTCACCGCCAGTATAACGACGCCCGCAATATAGAGCACGGTTGCCAGTACGCTGTCCTTCTCCCGATCGACTATGTTCGGTGCAACAGCCCTACACTAATTTACGCACACTGATAAACGTATACGGACAGGCTGGTGCTCCTGTAGTAGCAGTAAGTAAAAAGTGGTTCGCTTGTATGAAGTGACAAGGGTGTGATTTTACTGTCCATTTTTCGATATTAAGTTTGGATCCATGTCTGCCCATATCTTAACACCCAGTCACGATCTTCATGCCGTTTAATAATTATTGGAAATACTTAAAGACATTCTTGGTATTCGGTCTATAAGCAAGTCGATAAAACGGGGAAGGGAGAAATATAAAACTAATTATTAATAGTATGATACTGCACAGATCGTGAAGATGAAAATTACAGGACGACAAGGCTGAGCCGTAAGGTGAGTAATACAATTGTCATTATCTCCGAGGTATTGTTATTATTGAGGATGAGGATATACATGAGCTCGTTTACCAAAAACTAACTACAAAACTCAGATGAAAAAGAAGGCACTTGTGTTTATTTATTTCCCTGTACTTTACAATACTATTTATTTTAAGTTTAGGGAACGTACCCAAACTACGTGATCCATTTTTTTTTATTTATCCCCCCCCCCCACCCCCTCGCTGACCACCAGTAGTATATATGCCAAGACCCCCCACCCCCTCTAGTTTTCACGTAGTAATTCATAAATATGGTTGTAAACCAGTTTTTGCGAACAGAAAGTTGAAAAAAATTATATTTTGGCTCATATTTGTCTATATTAATTCGGCGCTTGCCGCTTGACAGACTGCAATGAGTTTGGACTACATTTGGAGCTGGAGTGGGAGCGGAAGTGAGAAGGGAAGCGGATTCTGTACCCCACGAGAGCGGAACTGCGGGCACAGCTATTAAGAAACTAATTGTTAAAACGGGATAAAGTTCTACGGCGTAGGAATGTAAATTTCATTAAACCACCCTAGGCATGATAGATATCACCAGCATGCCAAATATATAGCAAAAAAAACTATTCAAACAGTGAACATTGCTGTTAGGAAGTTATTATTGTAAATAACAATTTCATAAAATTACAATTGCATGTCTGACTGACATTCCATTGATTAGTGACGCGCCAAGCACGATATCGACATTTATAACTCATCGGTATTTGGTATCGATGAATATTTAAAACCTTAATTATTCCAATTAGAACAATTTGTACCCAAACGGTTCGAATTTCGAATTAGAGTAAGCAATTTATGATAATAACTGTTACTAACCTAGAAGTTGTCATTAGAAATTAATGACTTTAAGTGTTTACTTACTTGTACGAACGTAGAATTTAATATTATACAAGAATTTTAACACTGCAATTAATTTAATCTATAATTAGTCGTGTAGAGTCGTGTTAAGTAGAACATTTGAATATTTTACGTAATATTAGTTATTTAACTTTCAGGGCAATGGACTGATCATATATAGTTAATGTTGGAAATAATAAGTAAGGTAGATTAAAGTGGTTTACTAAGTATATACTTATTAGTCTATGAGGTATCATTATCTTGCTATAAAATATGAATAAAACATCTAAGTGTGTCTAAAAAGAAAAATGGTTTTGTGAAGCAGTAAGTATTAATTATTCCTTATAAGCGTTATTTAATCGTCATTTCATCGATTTATTATAAAGTCCAACCCTATTTCTTTATAACACGCGAAAGTGTACTTTGTATCGATATTAAAGATTGGATAGATACGCGAAAACTATTTTAAAATCACTCGAAAATAACACCTCGTATCGTCGGGTGAAATCGCTGGTCACCCCCCTATCAGAGGGGGCCAGAGGGGTGGATAATAAAAATGATTTATAGGAGATGTCCAGTGCTACTCTATGTGAAGGGTAGAAAACAATTTACAAGTTAATATGTATTCTTGGAAAAGTAGGCAGGTATTCATTAATAATTATTGAAGGAAAAAGGGTTAATTTTCCATAAAGATTAGTAATGATATCCCTTTTGGTTGGTGTCTATCCTATTTATTTCATTTGATATGACACTTTTCACAGATAAAAAATGTGCAAAATATCTAAAAACTGTTTATTACGAAAGTTTACGGATTCAATGAAATACTGCCGGAAATACTCAGTACATTGAGGCTTTTCTAAGAAAATAAATTAGAGTTACATGACAGAAACACCAATGAACCCCTACCTCGCTTCTGAAAACCATTATTAGCACAGTATGTACGTCTCATATTATATTCGGACAATGAAACCTCGTTATGAATCCTACATGTGCCTGTCATTTGATACCCAACCGCCAAATAGAGTAGACGTCCCTACTCACATGTGTTTTATTCGAAAACAATCGTTTTAGCACTGCAATAGGGTCGGATTCAGTCTGTTAATAGTTTATTACCCGGCCACAGATGTAGCAATATTGGTTTCCCGGTGAAATTTAATTTCGTCTGTCATTAATCGACATCAGAAGTGGGATTATGCGGAATTTTATTATCGGGATCAGCTCTGGTTGTATAGTGGGGGGTTTTGTTGGGTGGGCTGCACGGTTATTGACTAGATGAGGACGAAATATTAATGGGTTGGGTTAGTTATAGGTATGTTCCTTATTGTTTGATTCATAACACCGTTTTTGGTAGTTTTTTAAAATAAAATTAAATACTATCATTAATGTCTTATTCACAAACTATCTATTAAGTAACTTCCAATCAAATGCTGCGTAGCTTATAACATGATAGCCGTGGTAGCATAGTTGGTGGTGCACTGACCTCACGTTAAAGAGGTCGTGGGTTTCAAACCCGGCCTGTACCAATGAGTTTTTCGAAACGTAAGCACGGTTTATTTATTAAGGTTTATTAATAACATCACAGGTCAGGTCAGGTCTTCTTGGGCCCCCTAAGAAGTTCAGATTAGTATCTGAACTTCGGGAATAGGTCGGCTTAGGCATATCATGCTATAGTTAGCATGATATGCCTAAGTCGACTTATGCCCAGAAGTGAAGGCGACAGGCTGATGATATCATTTTCTGAATCTACCATAGATAATTCTTCGAATTAGGTGCTACAGTCCATATTAAGTCCTTGCCTTGTTCTTTGCTAGTTATTTTATATCCGACGCCGTTCAATATTCCTTTTATAACGAAAAATGCATTTGAAGAAAAAAGCCCAAATATGTTTTCCCTGCCACAGGATTTCCCGTCAACGAAACAGTTAACAGTCCATCAAAACAGGCCAAAAAGGCTCCATAAACTCAGAACTCATAAATTATAATGTACTATGACATCACTACGGCATTCAGAAAGAGGTGACAAATTGAAAAAGCTCTTTTTATAGTGCTTTTTATGACGTCCTACCGGTAATGTGGCACTTCGGGTGTTGGGATGATGGGCTTTGAAAGGCTTTGGCGATTTTAAAGGGTAGTCCTTGATGCCAAGCCTTCAGTGTTAGGCTCTAGTATAGCTAAATCGCTTCTGCCTTGCGTTTGCGTACGTGTGTGTAAGCATGTACAAATAGAAAGGCTAAACCTGCCAACTAGATTTTGGCTGCTCTGCAATTATGTATCCTAATTTTTGCAAAATAGCGTCGTAATTCAACAGGATTTAAGGAAATAATACAAAGCTCGTTTGGAAATAAATAGCAATTGGCAGTTGGGTGAAAGACGTTTTTTTCCGCGGGGTCCATTCCAGAATTCGTATGGCCTAACGGCCGTTGATTTTGTGACGGATTTGGCTGACCGACTGCCTCTTCAGTTTGCTAATCCTTTCGGCTATGTAGGTTACTTTCGTTCTTCGTCGGATCTCCTCATTACGAATCATATCCTTCAAACAAACCGCGAGCATACCCCTTTCCATAGCTCGGTAAGCGACTTGAAACTTGTGTATCAGGCCCACCGCCAGTGTGCAAATTTTCGCATCGTACGTCACATTGATTAAAGACTTTTGTCTTTAATTTTTGTGGAATAGGCGACCAATAACATCATTAAAACCAATACTCACAAAACTAAGAAAAAAAAAGAAAACTCGAAAAAAAAACTCCAAAACATAAAACTGTAGGCAATTTGAACGGACGGATTTAATTGTGCGAATTTGCATATTTTCCGGCGAAAACTCGCCGGGACGGCCGGTAACGGGGCGCTTTACCCTACCTTTTGATTTGTTGATGCCCATTTTTATGAGTTAGGGAAAAAGTTTTGTGAACATACTCTATGTAGTAGGTAGATACATATAGCCAGCATTATAATTATATTTTCCCGTGGTAAAAGATACTAGCAAAGTAACATGCAGATACCGTTACTTGTGATTCAAATGCAAACAGACACTCCGATTTCATCTAGAGTTTACTTAAAAACTTGTGATATGGGGCCTACTCTGTAAACATTTCGTATAATATCCGTCGAACTTAAAAGCCATCTCTAATGACATATTCGGATAAGCGTTTAGCGTCTATTGTAGTTAAACGCTAAGAGCTTGTCAGAATATGTCATATGACCCTTAATACCAGTGATTCCCAAAGTGGTCGATACCAACCAACCCCTTGGGGTCGAAATCGGTTTCCCAGGGGTCGACATAAATGAAAACTAATTTTATCCCTATTAATTAACACAAGTTCTTATTTAACTTTCAAGATACTGTATAAGTTGTGTTACGTGTACCAACTTGTTATAAGAATGACTAATACTTTAGTAGAAAGTATCATTGATGTACTTTTTAAAATGGTAAATATTTTGTATCATGGTCTAGTGTGGGAGCTCCAATATGTATTGTCCTGTTAATTTTAATGTTTTAATCATACTTAATTAATGTAATCATATAACTTTAAGGATGACTATAATAATCTATGAATCTGGTAATTTACAATAATAAAATATTTGAATCAATAGGAAAAAAGACTAGAGATATGATTTTTCTCAGTTCATTTTGGAAAAGAGGTCTCTTGCCCAAAATAGTTTGGGAATCCCTGCTTTAGACAGTACGAAATGGATTTTTGTTCGAAAGATATTATCGGATGAGAATAACCGAGCATCGGGTTCAGTGGCGCACCTTGGGAGAGGCCTATGTCCAACAGTGGACTCTTTCTGGCTGATGATTAAGATGAATAAATATTCAACATATTTTAGGACTTAAATATTTTTTAATAAAATGAAATTTAAATATTTTGTTCTTTTCCGTTTTCTTATGTCTAATAAATGGATTTAGAATGCATTGTCATCGAGTTGTGAGCCACCCTGAAAGTTTCAGCCGGATATATCCAACTCTTCCTAGGTCTTCCTATCGATTTTATCAATTTTGAACAACGAGTAAAATCCTCATAAATAATTCGTTTTAGTTTGTAAAGTGTTCGTTTTTAGACAATTTTTGCAAAATCATTGAATAAGTAAGTATTTCTTATACTTACATCACATGATTACAAATCCATAGAGTTTAAATTACATTATCACAAAACCCAAAACAATATAAACGATCTTATTTTGTGATAATTAATTTAAACTCTATGAATTAGTGACATTACATATTTTTGTATGTACCCTTCAAGTTGTTTCATTAACGCAAGATTTACTTAGTAGGTAGGGCGTAGTTACTTTGAGTTTCAGCTCTATATTCTCATAATCCCTAATTAACTTAATAAGCTTCAGGAATTTAATAGGCTTTACTAAAGCTAATAATAAAATACTTGGTTATATTTTTCCACCTGATCCTTAGAGCAATAAGGGGCCGCCGGCTGGACCTCAGAGAGACGCTACGGCGTTTTCTTCAGAGGCGATACATCTTGTAATTTTTCGCGCCGATGCACACGCGCACACTTGTACCACACTCTTGCACTTCATAACAGCAAACAGTTTTAACTTTCTACTACTACTACAGGAGCACCAGCCAGTCCCTAAACGTTTATGTGTGCGCATAAATTATTGTAGAGCTGCTGCACTCTGCGTCGATCGAGAGAGGGACAACGTTGTACGTCAACAATGAGTGCTTCTCTTTCTAACTTATAGTGTCGAACTTTCGGCGCCAGTAGTAAGCGCGCTAGCATAGTTACCGAATGGTGGTGGTAGCCCAGTTCCAGAAAATACTACATATATTAAAGTCGCCCTCATAATAGAGCACGGCTGGTAGTACGCACTACTGGGCTGCCGCCTCACGCATCACGTGACAATCTAACAACACGTTTATTTCCTACATATCGACACATTTCGATACGGCGCATGACCGATGGTCTTGTACCTTTATCAGAGGAGACCACGTCAGTACGTCGACTCCTCTGCAGTGTTGCTTTATGACTTCATCCAACTGGCTAACAAAGCAATCTAAAAGTGGATTGTCTATTTTTATAGGATGAGTTGGTACCCTTGCTCAAAAAAAAAAGTTATCAGGTTAGACTGCATTGGCTTATGTTTAATTTACATTATATTGCATTAAAATACCGTATACTAGATGCAGATTTCAGAATAAACCAATTCAAAATAATAAAATTATCAGATAAACAGATTATTACAGTAATTCCTAAAATTATATGATTACATCAATTGGGTACGATTAAAACATTAAAATAAACATGACAATACATATTGGACTTTCCACACTAGCCAATGCAGTATGTATCGGGGAGCCTGATTTCGAAATAAAACGAAAAATAGGAAAAGTTTTCCTAGTAACGTTGCAGGCTGTAACTTCCAGCAAAGGCAGTAACGTCCAGCAGAAAAGGCCACAGTATCCTCTCAGACGGCAGATACATTCTAAATTTAAAAAAGATTTAACAGGAAGGCAGTAAATTCGGGATCGAGCACGAAACGCTGAGGCGCCTTGACGTTTCACCTTGTCGACGATCGATTCAAATCGAACGAGACGGTTTACAACATCGAGCTGGGATCCTTCTATAGTAAGGGTCTATTGGAGAAAGCATTTCAGGTCTCAAATTTGTAGAAAAAAAAACTTTGGAATGGACTTAACTGGGACTTAGTTTATGGCGTTATTATTGTTTAGGTTTGTTTATTTATTTGCAACATTTACATACAGAATCATTATAATAAGTAAATATTTAGTGTAAGTTGTGCAAGGGGCACAATGTAATTATTCAATTTAATTCAATTACTCTTTATTGTGCATAAAAAAGACAGATACAATAATAAAGTAGCTTACATCAATACATCTGGGCGGTCTTATCGTTAAAAGAGATTGTGACGCGTCCTACACTAGACGAACCTGTATCGTAAAGGTTGACTGCGATTTACAAAATATTAAATTAACTTGTATCAGAATCGACAACTACTAAAATTATGTTTAAAAAGTTTTTGTAATTAATAGGTGCTGAAGAATGGGTCACTTAATTTGTGACTGAATTCATGTTTTTGCGGATGTATAGTAAACATGACTTTACACTTATTAGCAATTAATCTATGAAAATGTAAAAAAATATGTAAATACTATTTGCATGAAACTAGCAACTTTACGTACTATCACCAAGGCAAGTACCTGCCTACTTTTAAAATCTTCAAATGGAGCCGGGAGAGTATTTGCTGTAATAATAATAATATATTTATTTTCGTTAAAAACAGTAGTAACATTAGAAACATTTGGGGGCTGATGTATCTGTAAATGGTTGATTAAATTTTTAGACTTAATTGAAAAGTCAAATCACAATGAATGGACAGGGTTTCCGTCACATACCAGAACTTTGATGCAAAAATTATACTATAAAAGCAACCAGAATCGTAATAGTAACTCCATCAGAGTTATCTAGCTCCATGGTCTCATCGAGAAAGACGTTTTACTACTTGTTTTACGAGTTGCAGGATAGCCCGCGATTTGCCGGTAAAATGTAGGGAAATTCTGCACGAAACCTGCGGTGTTCTGATAAAAATAAGCCCTCAAGGATTTGTAGTGCGGGGATTTAAGTAGTTTCGCCCAAACATACGAGTACAATGGTAAGTAAACTCTGATAAGTTTGGCGAGGTCAGGCGGTTACGATGTTGCTTTATTACAGAATTCCAGATAGAGTAGACAGAGGTTGCCAGCCAAACAATCATATTTTGAATTGTCAAGAGACTGGAGTTTGATTTAAAAAATTTAGTATTTTTAATACGGAATGTATACACAATAATCATAATGGTTTGTTTTAAATATGTAATTATTTGATCCTTAATACAAAATCATGCATTTGTTCAAACACTCATGCGTGATACTAGAGAATAAAACTCGAAAAAATTCCCATCGCTAAAAGTTGCATGGAAAGAAATCGCCGAAAGCGAAGGCCTCCATTGCACACTAAATTCATCCTTCTATGTTATATTTTATAATTTTTTATATATTTTGGTGCAATATATAAATTCGAACAAAAAAATAATATTCCAAAATATTTATTCACTGTCAAACAAGATTACCACGATCCACTGGAGAAAGAACCTAATTGAGACATGATCTACCCTATCCTGTTTCAATCCTCATATTTTCAAACCATAACCGACATAACCTAGCTAAACTTAAGAAATAGAGTCCCGTAATCGCAATTTTCGGAGCAAACGGTTTGCAACACTCTTGCATTAAGGGAGGGTTCGTGGGGACCCTTAGGTTTTTTTTAACAGTTTTGGGGGTCATGTATGCACCCCTGGTCACGTATCGTATGAAGTAGCGTCCTGCATAAGCGTTCCATTTTTCTTTCGGATTTGATTGTATGGAGAGGGACTTTTGTTGAAGATTTTTTCGGTTTACAGCGGCAAACGGATATACACAGTATCTGATGTCTATGAATAACTGGAACCGGGTAACAAACACCCCCTGAGAAGAAAGCGAAAGGACGACGATAGAAAATGACAAGCAGCAGTACTCGTAAGTATATACTAATTGCCAAAAACGATTGAATGGAGAAGGTTAAATTGTTCAAATCAGGGGCCAGCGAGCTTACTCCGTAAGCATTTCGCGTAATATCCGTCGAAATAAAAAGCCATGTCGTACTCCTTAACGGGTCATGTGACATATTCTAAATCGCCTATCAGAATGTTAGAGCGTTAAAATGTTTTTTTAGTAATTAAACGTTATTATCCGAATTTCCTATCGTGGAGGCCACAGGAATATAGACTCAAAAAACAAAAGTCAAAATAACCATATTAGCTGAAACAATAATAAATAACAATAGAGATAAGTTTTCAATTTATAAGTATTTTTGACATTACATTTAATTTAATTATTAACCCTGTAACCTTGACATTGTAAATTTCTTTTTGTTTGTAAATTAACCCCTATTCTTACAGTTTAATTGTATAAATATTATTACTAAAAAAAACTATTGTAGTGCCCTTACAGGGTTCATGTTAGTGCCTATGATTATACGTAAGACCCTATTATCTACATGAAACAATAAATGAAATGAATATGAACATAGTTAAGGAAATTAATAAATATCCTGTTGAATTGAACAATTTATGCATGCCTGCTAGTACTTTCAAATAACATTCTTAAAATATAAATGGAGTGTTATGTCCTGAAATAAAAAGTTCTATCCACACTTTTTTACCCGGAAAACTGCAGCACATGATTTACCCGGCCTCCCGAGGCATGAGTGCGAAGACTTACGTTTAAGGGGAGAGGTGCGAATTGCGGGGGTTGTCAAATAAGATTTTTCCTCAATCGAGACCAGGGGGTTGAGGGGTTCAGAAGGAGCTAGAGGGGGTCTGACCAGTTATACAATTTGCGATATAGAGTTGTTTGGCGCTAGTTACAAAGGCAACATTTATTAGGAGGAAGAAAAACGCTCCAGAGACATATTTATTGTTACGGGCAATAAAATTCTGAAGCGTTGTATTAAACACATCTGTGAGGTCTTCCGCACCTCACCCTCGGCTGGACCTTCCTCCGTGTGGACACCAGCCCCGACGTCGGAAACGATCCAGCCGTAAATTCCGAATTTAGGTCGCTGGTAAAATATCCGAAAACCGATGTGTATTTGACGTCTCTTGGTTCTACTATGTAAATCCGATAAATACAAAAATAAACGTAAATAACCTAAGATTACCCCGACCTGCTGAGTTTCCGAAGTCCTGGTGCACTGTTTTACACATTAACACAGGTTTTATAATTAAATAGTTTATTTGAACTTCCGCGGCGTCCGGCCATAGTTCTCTCCGATTTCCGACTCCTTTTTGCAGGACCGATCCCATACGAATAAAAGACAAACATACATATATAAAATACCCCGAAAAGTGTTGTTTCTGAGTTTTATTCAATAACGTTCATATACGTTTTATTAAAATTAGATTTATGGACAAAATTTGAAATTCTGAGACAAGATAAGGTAAGTTATTTTTTAGCCGTATGGTTCCCGGCTTAGAATGGGGCCAGCCCTTAATATTCTCGTGGGTGTAGTCAAGGCGACTAAGGTATTTCACCAAGTACTGGCAGCAGCGTTCTCCTGTGTATATTAAGGTAATTACTGTGATTATTTTTGCTGCGATCACCAATCCGCCTGCCAAGCGTAGTGATGGCAAATCCCCCAATAGATAGCCCACCAAAAGTGGCATTATATTGGGGAGGCTTGACTTCAGCAGTGGACGTATGAATATAAACATTATAAATTTTAATTCGGTTAACTGTTAACTAAATAAGACTGATTATTAATTATTATTAAACTCGAAGACTGTTTTTGTGTGTGTTAATTTTATAATAAATAAATATATATTAAATAAATCAAACTCAATCTTTATTTTACACTTTTGAATTAAAAGATCAAATATTAAATAAAGCCACTTACTGCCCTAAAATTGCATATTTTCATATGCATATATCCGATATATATCGGATAAATATCAAATAACGGATATTTTGATATATAATATAAATATTGGATTTTTGCGAACCCTGTTTGGCACACATATAGGTTAGGTCCTTTAATAATAGGACATAGGATGCTTTTGTCCCGAAAAACATCTCATTCCTACAGGAAATACTCGTACATAATAATTTGTGATGTTAAGTTGTCCACGCGGACGAAGTCGCGGGCAACAGCTAGTTAAGTTATAAGGAAAGCATTCCTACAGTATGTCGTGACTAAACAAAGTAAGTTCTTTCGCTGTCAAATTTACAACACCTATGATAACTGAAACTACACGACCACATCCACCATTTAGAACTTGTATTCAAATTGAGTTACATCTGTTACTATTGATCGTTTGAATAGTAGTTTTAATTAAATAAATGAATAAACTATGATTCCAAACTAACAGATCAGCCCCCGGTATTTAACTATTTCATCATCATCAGGCAAAATACATCCAATACTGAACATACGCTGGCAGCAACGATCTCTATGTACTCCTAGATGGAGTGTTCCAAACAATCGCTCTGTTCCACGCAAGTAGCCACAACTCTTTCACATTCACTTTGAAACTTGTGCAGTTACTACTCAGAACATTTAATTATTTACTAAATATTGACATTATTTAAACGTAGCGTCAATATTTAGTAACAATTAAATGTTCTGCGTAGTAACTGCACAAGTTTCATTGTGAATGTGAAAGAGTTGTGGCTACTTGCGTGGAACAGAGCGATTGTTTGGAACGCTCCATCTAGTAGTACATAGAGATCGTTGGCTGGCAGAAATATCTTAAAGAGATAAGCATTACCAATTGTACATGTTATTTTTTTCCTTACTGTTATTGTTTTGTATGTTTTTTTTCTTTTGCGTGTGCAATTAATTGTTAAATAAATAATAAGTCAAATGCCACTTTTGGTGGGCTGTCCACTGGGGCATTTGCCATAATCATCACGCTTTGTATCTAAATAATAAAATACATTCATACAACATTTCACACGGATTTGTAAATAATATGAATATACATATATTTATTATACAAAGAAGCGTGCGTGAAAGAGACGCAAACATTCATACTTATAATATTAGTTACGATAAGACTCAACTGCACTTTCCTGCCACTTTTCCAGCTTACTTCACCCCTCACCCCACATAACTCTATTTCGCTAGGTAGCTGAATTATTTTTTAAGTGTTAAAGGTTTTGTGGGGACCCCTAGTGGGGTCATAAATAAACTGGATTTTATGTGTTGTTGTTGTGTATACTAAATTTGGTGGGTGTAAAAAAGGGCTCCCTTTTGAGGGTAGTTTTCCTGCAGCAGGTATGTTTCGTCAGCATTTTTCTTTAAAATATATTTTTTACAACTGCCTAGCTGTTAATTTAATACATGGACTTATAACCCAAAGGGATTGCGTGCTGCGAACAAAGAAAACGTAGGGCCCTTTGTTCTAGTAATATCAGGACTGTCTCACTCCGCTCTTTAGGTATAAAAATATGCCCACGCGGCGTGGCCCCGATTGTCGGGGCACTTATTGCATATATGCGCGTAGGATACAATTTGGCTTGCATTGAATTTTGTAGGTACATCTATGAGAAATTGAACAAGCTTTCTTAGGGATTACTTATTCTGTGGTAATATGACAATAAGTTTGAAAGAATCAGTGGTTGTACACAGATTACATTACCAAAGGACATATTTTAAATTTAACGTCATTTTATATGGAAATGTCAAATGGTTTAGTGTTGCCATTATTACAACCGCATCGTCAGCCTAGATTTGGGCACTTTTTCAAAATTAATAAAAAAATATTTATATATCTACTACACGTAGACGAAGTTACGGGCATCACTGGTACTGAAAGAGATATTTAAAGTTTAACATACATACATATATACATACATAATGCTCACGCCTTGATCCCAGAGGGGTAGGCAGAGACGATGGAAAGTTAAAGTAAATTAAAGTTTAAAACGTCCCTAAAAGTATTTAAGGAAGCCAAACAAACTTCTCAATAGCCGAGCCGACACGTAAAGTGTCAGTGTTCAAGTTACATGCTACTTGAAGTTTTTTTTGCACGTGCTGTATAGTTTAGCAAGCCTTTGCTCTCAAGCAGGGCTCTTCGCTCTTCCCGTTGGTGTTACTTTACACCAATTGAGTTTGACGAGTTTGTAATGGTAAATATAGTACAATTTAATAAGAGTCTCGGTTTTGCAGATATTTTGAAAAGGGTAATGATGTTATATAAGGAAAGGCTAGGTCTAAAAATGGATAAGAAACCGAAGACCGACTAAAATCTATTGGACGTACACATGGTAAATAAGCCATTCAAATGAATGGCTAGGCCGTTCGTTAAATTAATTAATATACCGTTTTTAATTTGTAAATTGTATTCTGTAGTTATTTTTTTTTTTCTTTTTTCTTGTTTTGTTGGTTTTTTCTTTGGTGTGTGCCAATTATGGCAGTAAATAAATGTTTTTTTTCTTTCTTTCTTTCTAAAGATAGCCCTTTAGAAACGGATGAAAAAAAGCCACCAGGTCATTTAAATTTAGTTCCTTATTTTGCCTAAACTAATAGTCTCACGGTCACCCTAATAATATACAGCACAATTTCATTTAACCATGGAGCATCCTTTCTGCATTCAATTAAATACCTGCATTTAATGAACTGCCTAGCCATCCAACTAAGTCTGATTTAACCAATTGACGGCGTTATATCAATCAATACGATTTCGTTATTAGAGAGCGCAGCTATGAAAATGTAAAGATTCTACTGGTCGATTACAACGTTGCCCTCTCCGCTTAAATATAATGAACGTCTTAAATGTTCTTAAAGTTTTGTGTGTGTGCCAAATAAAAATCTCTTTCAATCTATTCTGCCAAAATCCTTCAAATCAAAACGCGGTATATATTGCTGTTTGGCGGCAGAAAGAGGTAAGATCGTGGTAGCCACCTCGAAGGACCTTGCACAACAGACCTTCCACCGGTAAAACCGTGAGTTATGTGATGTTTTTTTGACATCACTAGCAACGTAATATCAAATGTCATGTGGTCGAAATCCAAGCCCGAGGCAGTGGTCGCAATGAATACTGACTGGCCGGAATCGTGTGGTCGACCGTACCTTGTGGGTTTCGTAATTCGTGTCTCGAGTTCACGTTCGATTCATAGTTTATTTATTAGAAGGGAAATGAAAAAACTTCAGCAAATGGCACTAACTGTATGATTTAATATCAAAGTAATAGATGCTGACGAAGGGAATCTGGTCCAGACTTCTTTGGTTTGACGGCGCATAAATGAGCAGGTGGACCCGCCGTCAGGTGGACCGACGACTTGAAGGAGGTGGCCGGACTAGCGGAGTGGCGGAGGACTGGGTGGGGTGGCGTTCATTGGGAAAGGCCTATGTCCAGCAGTGGATGTTTAGGGGCACACTTGACATGATGAAATGAGTTGAGGTAACATTGTAACGACCCTCAAGCCTCGTTCTGGATACATTCCATTTAACAGTGGCTATCTCATCATCCCCACAATCTTCCCGTGGGTGTCGTCAAGGCGACTAAGGGGTTGTACCAGGCCAGGGACGGGGAGGCGTTCTCTTGTGTATATTAAGATCATTACTACGATCACCAAACCGCCAGCCAAGCGTGGTGTTTTTTTAGAACTTTTTATTCTAGAACCCTCGATATTTCTTTTTCAAGGTCCTTGTATCTCTACTTTACTATTTTAATTGAACTTTATTGAAAATACTACATATTATTCTTATTTCCTAAAATTATTGTACTTTATTTCTTTTTTCTTCCTTCCGCTAAGCTTTTCGTTTTTTTTGCTTTATCGAAAATATTCTATTAGGGAGGCTTATGTTCAGCAGTGGACGTATTTCGGCTGATGATGTAAGAAAGCATGTTAAAAATTGAATTTGAAGGACAAATATGCCTTCAGCTTTGTAGAATATTTTTAGTATGTTATCGTCATATCTATTTAAAGATTTGAATTTGACAACCCTCCGTTTAGGGAATATAAATGTACCAAGGCTGTATAAATGCACCAAGTGTACTCAAAGGATTTTTACTCTGACTTTGACTGAGAAATAGTATCACTATCATCAAGTGTTACAATTTCAAGAACTATGTAATAAAAAAATAACTTTTTAGGGTTCCGTAGCCAAATGATGTACCAAGGCTGTATAAATGCACCAAGTGTACTCAAAGGATTTTTACTCTGACTTTGACTGAGAAATAGTATCACTATCATCAAGTGTTACAATTTCAAGAACTATGTAATAAAAAAATAACTTTTTAGGGTTCCGTAGCCAAATGATGTACCAAGGCTGTATAAATGCACCAAGTGTACTCAAAGGATTTTTACTCTGACTTTGACTGAGAAATAGTATCACTATCATCAAGTGTTACAATTTCAAGAACTATGTAATAAAAAAATAACTTTTTAGGGTTCCGTAGCCAAATGGCAAAAACGGAACCCTTATGGATTCGTCATGTCTGTCTGTCTGTCTGTCTGTCTGTCTGTCTGTCTGTCTGTCTGTCCGTCCGTATGTCACAGCCACTTTATTCCGAAACTATAAGAACTATATTGTTGAAACTTGGTAAGTAGATGTATTCTGTGAACCGCATTAAGATTTTCATACAAAAATAGAAAAAAAATCAAAAATTTTGGGGGTCCCCATACTTAGAACTGAAACTCAAAAATTTTTTTTTCATCAAACCCATACGTGTGGGGTATCTATGGATAGGTCTTCAAAAATGATATTAAGGTTTCTAATATCATTTTTTTCTAAACTGAATAGTTTGCGCGAGAGAATCTTCCAAAGTTGTAAAATGTGTGTCCCCCCCCCTGTAACTTCTAAAATAAGGGAATGATAAAACTAAAAAAAATATATGATGTACATTGCCATGTAAACTTCCACTTAAAATTGGTTTGAACAAGATCTAGTAAGTAGTTTTTTTTTAATACGTCATAAATCGTAAACCACAATAATATTATTAAAACATCGATCAAAGTTACAACGAACTACTATAACTTTTATATTATGTTACTTGCTGGTACGGAACCCTTCATGGGCGAGTCCGACTCGCACTTGGCCGCTTTTTTTTAATAAAAGTACAACAAAGTACACTCCGTTTACCAGATAAAAACAGTCTCTATTTAACATCAAACCCATTAAACTGCCGATCTAAGTCTCCCTTCTCACTATTTCACTAAAGAACTAAACAAATCGAAAACTACAAACGATCTACTCTGATTCAAATGCAGGCACAGAGAGAAACCATAAATCTAGATCTAGCTGCAACAGTCACCCGTGTGAAAAGGCTTTAAAGCCATCAAACGCCGGATCCGAGTCGTCTGAAGCGATCATTACTGTTTTTCCCCGGATTGAGGGCCCCCCTGTAGCCATTAGACTTACTGAAGTGACACGTACAGTTTGGTCAGCGAAAAATTGTGTTGGAAATTGTCTTTTTTACTCTTGATCGGAATTAGCTTCAGCTTAGGACTTCATGAATTAATTATAGTATGTGTACTATAATTACATGATCCGAACGATGTAAGTACTATAATATTTTTGCCATGAATTTGCAATTTTTTTCAAAAATACCACTAAATTACAAAAAATGCTGTGTACACATAAAGTTAATACACAAATCTAGCAAAGGATGGTATCCCAAACACAACCGGATGTAAAAACTCATTTGTAAAATACACCGTGTTGTGCGAGAGGGATGCAAAACTAGGTGTAATATTGTGTATCCTTCTTTGGCGCCTCGGTTTTATTTAGATGTGAAAATCAAATTAGTGATGGACATTAAATTTTATTTTGCATAAATTAGTTTTAATAGTACGGAAGAATAGATACGAGTTCTCGAGTGGAGACCGCGACTGGGCAAGCGTAGTGTGGGACGCCCCCTGGCTAGATGGAGCGATGATCTGCGTAAGGCGGCTGGCAGTGACTGGATGAGAAGAACCGAGGATCGGGTTCAGTGGCGCACCTTGGGAGAGGCCTATGTCCAACAGTGGACTCTTTCGGGCTGATGATGATGATGATGAAGAATAGATAAAAAATATGTATTGTATGGTTATATACAGTGGTATAATTTTAACGGCCCGCAGAATAATCGGTACTAACTGCACCTACTAATAGTTTAAAAAAGTGGAAAGTAACTTGGTAGTCTATCGGTGTTTGTGCCATATATACTTAATCGGGAGATAAAAATCTATACTATCAGCCAAATTCACTGAAGTCCACTTTTTCAAACGAGTGCAGGGCCATTTAAGTGTGCTCGCCTATATTTCTTTTACCAACCAAATAACATGAAAAACTCAATGCTTACGTTCAAAGTTGTGAACCCTCGACTTAACAATGGCAAGCGAGTGCATCTATCAACTAGGCTACACTGCCTTTAAGTAAGCAAACCAATATGTTTAATTGGCTATTGTTATGCTTAATAAAATTTCAGTATTAAACATGCCATTTCCTTTAAATATAAAAATGTCAGACATTCACACCAATTATCCTTTGCCCCGGACTTTGGATATCAAATGCAAATCGACGAGCTTAAAAAAAGTAGGGTTGTTTTTAGAACCTTACCACAGCCACGCCCACGCCATAATATAGTGGTCACCATTAAAACATAACGAGTTCTTTCACTATAAATAATCTACCAGCCATTACAATTATAGCCAACGAAATTCCTCTTATCACGCTCATATTTCACCAAGGAGTCTAGCATTAGGCATAAATAGAAAATGCCTTGGCCTCGAGAAAAGAAAAAAGTAAAAAAATACAAATTACTTTCTTTCGCCTCGATTAAGTGATCATTACAGGAGCAAATACCATTTATAATGGGCGCGGGGACAGGCTATAAGCCTGGTGGAATATAAAAAATAAAGGCACAGGAAATTGCGTGTGCGACTAAAAAAATAAACAAGGAGACGAGAAGTGGCGCGAACTCCGCTTTTGAGTGACATGTCGCCATCTTGGAAACCATCTTTTGTAAAGTCTGAAAAGACATCGATGGAGTCACGTATTTCGGTTTTCTTAAGCAAATCTCGATGGAAACGAGTTTTTGTCGACAGTTTCCTCTTTTACCATTCGTGCACATCTTCAGTATAACAAATTAAATATATTCTTGGCGGAATATTTGGGATGACTCCCAAGAAGTAGGCCGTTGTATTTGGGTGGTCTTCAACGGTTATAAAAAAGAAGATAGTATTGTTTTTGCATATAATTAGAACCTTTTGGTGGTAAAATTTAATTTATATTATCAATACCTAAGTATCAAAAGTGGCGGTATAAAAACAGTTATAAAGCATTTTCCAAAATAATGCATTTGCGAGGCGTCCTAATAGTTTAGCATATTTTTTTTTTCTCAAGATAGAACACTAGTTATTTCATTACAAGTGGACAGTAATTTCTTCCTTAATATACAACTCTAAACAACTACAATTAAAAAAAAACAATGACAGTGGACGTCCTGACACCAGTTACTATTACTTTATATGCATTGGTGTAAGTAGACGTGTACAAATTCATACAAACTCCTTTTGCAGAGTTCATCCATTAAAATTTGGACGCCTCGCTAACGTATCGGTTTGGATAAGCATTTATTTAGTCTCACATCGCAGACATGATTGTTATGTAAAAAACATGTTATATTATTTTCCTGAATTTTTTGGTGTAAATTCTAAGCATTTCAAACCCAGTGGGTAGTCCTAAATGGTGATAAAACAAAAGAATGCCTCGTTTTCGGCCTTAGCAAGACGGAATTGGAAACATCGTGTCTAGTGGTCCGGCACTAACACCAACCCGGAACAAATCCAGCTTAAAACAACCGTAAAATCCGTAAATCGAGTTAACAAAGTACGCTACATGAGAAATGCTATTCCAGCTAACATATATGTACTGGATAGGTACAACTTGTATAGAGGAAATACTATATCATCACAAAGAAACTAGCATACAAAATCAAACGCTATTTGCGTCTCTCTGAAATAATCTTCATAATAATAATTTGAACAGTAATCATTCAAATAAAAAAATAATTTTAATAATATTATTATAATTATCCATTGTATCAAATGGTTAAATGATAGTAATAATAAAACAAAACAAAGTTTACGTGCGTTTATCTCCATATAGTGTTTTTTTGCTTTTTCGGTTGTTATGTGACGGTAGTATTGTAAACCTTATCGTATTAGCATAGTTTACCATGAATAAATGACTATGAATAATCAGCATTCTGAACAGTCCGAAATTACCAAAGCTTAAACTCGTTTTGGTAATTTCTGAGGTTACTTCAGGCAAACTCACTTTACCTTTTCAGAAAAGTCATCATCTGTGAGAAAAGAGAGTACATAAAGCCTCAGGTAGACACTTATATGGTACTCACGTTTAAGTATTGTACATAGAATTAGTTGAATATATAAAAATCCCGAAGGACCAGAAGAAAAGGAAAATAATTTTCTTTTGTTGGTGACGTCGACGACGACGTGACGTCTAATGTGTGAAATAATATTTCTCCACAGTAATAGAGGGCGCCTCAGGCCGTTGTCGGTTGTCGCAAGCATTCGATGTGGGAAGCAGGGCAGGATTTAGGAATAGCGACCCCTTAGTGGAATAAAACTGACATCATATTTCCTATCGATTTATGTCGAACGTGCATGTGATTTTCATTTACAAATAAATACTGTAACCCCTACACTCGATCATCATATTTAACAGTAGGAGCTTACTAAAAACATAATATTTCTAAAAACTATTGGTTTATACATGTAAGTGTTGCTAGGCAAGGAACAAACTGACAAAATATGGCATGAGTCCTTTGGCAATTTGTTGGACGATTTTGACGCAGTCATACATTAAATTAAAATTAAAGTATAAACAATGACAATATACAGAAGATGAAATCAGCAAAAGTGTACGTCGTACACAATATTCGTGTTCAAAATATTACTGTCAAAACCTAAAATAGCGAAATATGTGAGCTGCTATAAAATATCATATTTAATTGATTAGACATTTTCATATTGGGTTGGTTACAATAAGTAGGATAGTTAATCAGAGTAATTAATAATTAACATTTTGGCGCCCTATTTCTTTCTATGCCTACATTCCTCCACCTTCCGCCGCCCCTGTTTGTAAGGCAAGGGCATCAATCCCGCGATGCCTGCGTACAAGTAATTCAATCCACAATATACCCTCAGGGCTCGACGAAAAGGTAACCCTCCCGATAACAACGCGTGTATTTATCACATTCGAGGTACGTCATTCGAGGTATGTACAATAAAGGAGGGAAGAGTGATAGGGAAATCAATAACATCAATAACATCCTCGATATTGGCACTGTGATGCTACCTATAAATAAATAATTGGGGCTAATTGTGGTGATGTTTCGATAGACGTGGACTTTTGGGTTTGGCATTATTTAATGAAATATATGTATTACCTGCGATTTGTGTATTTGTAAATACATATTTTATTATTTGATATTTCAACGTTGACTTTGCCATTGTTTCGTTTTACTTATCGTATTTATGGAACGACAATAAGATCAGTTGATTTCATTGGATTTAAAAACTAAAAATAATACTAATGAACATTAAAAAGGAGCCGAAATAATTATATGCCCATCCTCAATGGAGAGTTAATAAAATAAAAGAAGATAAAAAATTACGTACTGTCCGAAAGACTTTGAATTTAATATATGCGAATAATAATTAATAATTAGGTAAGTATCTTCTTATATTACCAACACACAAGACTTATATGTTAGTGTATTTTATTACATACATACATAATGCTCACGTTTTGGTCCCAAAGAGGTAGGTAGAGACGATGTATCGCCACTTTGCGCGATCCTGACCCACCCCCCTTTTACTCACCACCGCCTTTTTGAGGACATCACAAATATAATCCTTGAACGTCCTCCCAGGACGACCTCTAGCTGTAGTTCCGTCCACATTCGCTATGTAAATCTCTTTTGTCACTCTTCTTTCACTCATACTTATATATTCCTCACTATCTCACACTGTAATGTGAAATCCAATGCGACAAACACTAAAGAGAAACTAGAGAATAGAATATTTCTGTAGAATCATAGCAAGATTAGCTTGTCCTTCCGATGCGATTGGAATACGAATCCTGTAAGATATACCCGTCGCGTTGGCACAAAAGAATTGGCGATATCTGCGGCGGCCATCTTGACACCTTCCCGCCAAACCGTTTGAAAATCGAACCGTTTAAAATTCTGGTGAATTCTGGTAAACCTTTTTATGAAACGTTCAATTTTATAAAAAATAAGTTTTAGATAGTACTTTTGAAAAGATAAATATACTTTTCTGGAATTATTTACACGGGCATTACGTAAAAACTACTGGAGGAATTTTCATGTGGTTTTTATTATATTGGTGTTAGGAATGCTAAATAAAAAAATTTAGAAGTTTCACATGATAAATGATGATAAATTATAAATCCGCCGTGTGGTTTCCGGTAGAGTAGAATTTGCCGTGTGGTTTCCGGTAGAGTAGAATAGGACCACTCCAACTCTTCCCGTGGATGTCGTACAAGGCGACTAAGGGAATACATTATAAAACATTAATCAGGCCTCCCCAACCCGTCTGGCCAGCGCGGGGAGTGTAGGCCAAATCCTCCATCTGCCTCCGGCAGATGAGAGAGGGTTGTGCTCCTGCAGTGGAGACAAAAATAACCTGATGATGATGATGATGAAATTATAAATCGTATTATGTACTTAGTACTTATAAATAGACTTCTCGAAATAATTAATGACAACATAATAATAATGACGTTATGACAGCAAAATATATTACAAAAATTTATCGAACTGACGTCAGAGTTATTACTTTTAATAATTGCCTGAACGATTATTCATAAATCAATAAATAAATATCACAAACATTCAGACCAATTTGCGTCATAACCTACTATTTTTGGGTATGCATGACATTTAAACAATCTACCTACATACTACTAGAAGCCGTGGGAAGTGATCTGGACGTGGTGGACTGATGTGGACGTGACTAAATATCACTCGATATTTAGTTCTAGTTGTAAATTGCTTGCATATAATATAGTAGTTGTATGTTTTTTATTACAGTCATAAAATTTGTATTATATTCTACTCAACTATAATTGTCTTTCAAATATCACCTAAATATGACAATAGAAGAATAACAATGACAGACATAGTTTTTTATTGACAATAATTTTCAAATACTTTACACCGACCTATTTTTAAGTCTGCCATACTTTATAATGTAAATCGATAGTAGTCATTGATTTGCACTAATGTTCTTAACTAGCCGTGTTCCCGGCTTAGAATAAGGCCACTTCCACTCATCCCGTGGTTGTCGTCAAGGCGACTAACGTACGTTAAGATCACCAATCCGCTTGCCAAGCGTGGTGATTGTTGCAAATCCCCAAATGGACAGCACACCAAAAGTATCATTCTATTGGGGAGGCTTATGTTCAGCACTGGACGTATTTCGGTTGATGATGATGACAAAGAGAAACTGTGTTATACTATGATATTTAGTGCCGTATATTTCAGAAACCGTAAACTATAAAACTAAATATTAATGCAATCAGCGTTACAACAACATTCCAGGGGCATGTTCTCGGTCGCGTGACTTATGGAAATAAAAAGTAACCCCCGGACAAATTTGATACAGTACGTACTTAACTCTTAATATCTTTATCTAAATCGGACCACAGACAAAAGATGACAAATTCCATGGAATTGAGGACACGATACCGCGCTAATTGCCTTTGTAATAACGAGACATCACTAATTAATATATCTTTTTGTCTGTGGTATCGAATTTCCATGCTAAATCGTATAATAGTATGGGGAACGTTGTTTCTGTTGTCTGTTAGTCTTATCAATATACGATGTTTATGTTAATTTCATTATGATTTTATGTAGAGACAAAAAGCTCATATTAGGCTTAGTGAGTCATTTGACAAAATTTTACATCAAAAAGTACACTAGACTCTCTTGAATTTAGATAGTAAGATAATTGAATTTAGGTAAAAATTGAGTTCGTCATGGACCCATTTGGGCACAGCGAGTAGAAAAGAGGAGGACCAACAATATTGTCGACGTTATCAAGTATATAAAAAGTATTAGGTATTATGTTGTATAAATATAATTTTTATTTGATTTGTTAAATATCTGTTTTTAGTTAATAATTGTATCATAATTTATCGTTTAAGTATTCATTTATTGTGTAGTAGTTTTTCGTAATCAAAAGCTGTTTCGGGTATTTATTAAATATCTTACAGTTTGTTTCTTTTCTTATTATTCTTAGTTTGAGGGACTTTCAATAATTGAGTCGTTGGAACTTTTATGGACGATCAAAATAATGTAATTTAGTAATTCACTCTCTCATATTTGAAGAAGCCTATCTCACAATAATCTTATTTGCCAAACATTAGTTTCGTAAGTGCTTTTTTGTAAAACACATAATAATTTAGAAATAAGCTGTTAAAACTTCGGACCCTCGAGTAAAAAAAATTGCCTGTAATTTCCTTGTCGCCAACCTAACCTCTAAAACTAGCGACGAATTCAACTGATGACTTTTCTTATTAGATTTTTACGTAAATTTTCCTCTTTATTGAACTCATTTGCCGGATTATGGATGTAAATGTACATTTTGTGCGGCCCCTTGATCTAAACGTGTCGATAAGGCCGTTCTATGAGTTTTTCTGGCCCGTAAATGCGTGTCACGAAAGATTTCTGGGGGATATTTTGCAGTTTATTACTGTATAATATCTTCATTACAACCCCATTTATGTAATAAAAGCGAATTTCTCGAATAAATTACCGTTTAAAATCATTTAATTCGTAAACGAAACACACAATAAAATCTTAGTTTTGATTAATGTAAAAATCAACGAATAAGTCAAAATGGCGGCGATTCCCGCCTTTTTCGTCTGTCTACTTTGTCTGTGATCACGAACATCATAACGCCTTAAGCCGCACCACACACGTCAGCGGTGCTCTGGTGTGAAAATGGTATACAATTTTGGGGAAATAATGAAAAAGCTCGCGTGCCCACCGGGCATTATGCGCGCCCTACCCAGGGCATGTTAATGTTGCCAGTACATAGCGGTATGTATGTAATGAGCCGAGGAAAATTGTGTTGCCATAAAAATAATTGTGTTTCCTAACCCCATAGTTCTTGTCGGTACGTCACTTGATTAGCTTTAAACTCAGCATTTCTACCGTCATTGTATATCTTGACTTAAGTGATTTTAAAGTGATTTAGGAATAAAAAAAAATTAAGTTCATTTAAGAAGTGGGTACTTTATTGATTACTAGCTGACCCGTGCCCACTTTGTTGGGCGGTAAACATTTGATATTTACATTATCTCTTAAACTATGCAACCAATAAACATACTGTAAAAAATTAATTTTATCGAAATAAAATTTCCTTGGTGATAGAGCAATTTATTTCTAAATAAAAAGATTGACGTCATCATCATATCAGCCTTTAGATGTCCACTGCTGGACATAGGTCTTCCCCAATGAACGCCACCACACCCTGTCCTCCGCCCTCCGCTTCCAACCGCTTCCGGCCATCCTTTAGGTCGTCGGTCTATCTGGTAGCGGGTCGTCCCACCCTACGCGTGTCAATCCGTGGTCACCACTCCAGAACTCGTCTGCCCCAACGGCCGTCGGTTCTGCGGCAGATGTGGCCCGCCCACAGCCACTTCAGCTTGCTAATCCTTTGGGCTATGTCTGTCACCTTCGTTCTTCGTCGGATCTCTTCATTACGAATCATATCCTTCAAAGGAACCCCGGGCATTGCCCTCTCCATAGCTCGCTGAGCAACTTGAACTTTTGGATCAGGCCCACCGTCAGTGTCCACGTTTCTGCACCGTAGGTCATGACAGGCAGGACGCACTGATTAAAGACTTGAAGAAATATCACTCATTAAAATTACGACACGGTCGCGGTTCTATACATATGTTATTATCTCTATATATATTATCTCTTTAACCATTCGTCTAAAGTACATGCAGTAAAAGGGAAAAAGTCTTTTTGTTTTAGACACTTGAGACGATACATTATCAAGCTCTACAACTTTTCTCTAGAACTCAATCATATATCTCTCATCGTTAAGGCAGTGTTCGTAAGAAACATTTTCGTTCGACCGTTTATTCTCCGACTTACTTTGCAAATCCGACTACCACGAAAAAGTCTTTTAATTTTTCGGGTTAATATATAGCCTATACTACTTAGAAATAACGTGGCTTTCTATTGGTAAAAGAATTTTCAAAATCGGTTTAGTTTGTCCAGGGATTACCCCCTACAACGTCACAACTCACAAAACCAAACACACAAACTTTACCTCTTTATAAGATGTTGTTCGCAACGTATCACGTCAAGGGGTAATACGGAGCGAAGAGCGGGCGAAGGAAAGTCGCTTTGAGACAATGGGTTGCGCAAAGTGGCGATACATCGTCTCTGCCTACCCCTCTGGGACCAAGGTATGAGCATTATGTATATAATTATATATGCAATATACTATCGTGATAGCAATTTCATTGCACCACCGTACTGTATGCACTACGAAGCTAATTTTCCATTCTGTTTCGATTTATGTTCTCAGTTCCTGTTTCGACTTTTATGTTTTCTTCTGATACTTTTAGTGTTTTCTAGAACAAATGCTCGGTGTTTTACCGCTGAGTTATTTTCGACTGCGTTACTATACTTGGCTACTTCTTTCTTGTTTACGTTTCTTTGTTTAGATTTTTTTGGTGATTTATTCCTGGGTCTGCTTTTTGTTGGACGACAGAAGGAATGCAGCTGTTTGTTGATTGGAAAATTAATTGATGCTGTACAAAGGAGGATTATAAAACGGGGAGAACAGTTAAAACTATCTTTGGTCTTATCTGGCCTAGTTCATAGTTACAAATTCCAAAAGAAACATCGGGGTATTTAAGTACAGTTGGATTTGCTTTCATCATCATATTAGCCCTTAAAAGTCCACTGCTGGATATAGGCCTTCACCACTGAACGCCACCACGCTTAGTATTAGTAAGTGGTAAAAATATTATGATTTTCAAACAATACAAAATTTTATTAAGAAATCCTATTCCACTAACCCCACTAATATTATAAATGCGAAAGTTTGAATGATATTTGGATGTTTGTTACTTAATCACGCTTCAACTACTGAACGGATCGGGATGAAACTTGGCACATATATAGGTTAGGTCCTGGAATAAAACATAGGATAGTTTTTATCCCAAAAAACATATCATTCCTACGGGAAATCTAATAAACGTAAACTTCGCGTGTTAGATATTTGCAAAAAATAAAAATGGGGGGTTTAAGGATAAGTAATAGAACACATTTTGATCATTTTTGGAATTTTTGTCTGTTTATCTGTTTGTTTGTGCGCGCATCACTTAAAAACCACTGAACCGATCTTGATGGACTGTTCACAGAAACATAGTGCTTAATTCGATGTAACATATAGGCTTTATTTCATTGCTTTCGGTGCAGTCAATCAAAAGTTATGCGAATTTATAATTTCTGTAAACTTGCATACGCTGCGAGGAGTGCAGGGTGTAAATGCTCGACTGAATTCGTGAGCGGTAGCGGAAGCGGGTATGGTACCAATGTAATGTGAGATTTTGAAAACTATAAATTCGCATAACTTTTGATTGAGTTAGTCGTTTGCGATGAAAAATCTGAAGATGGATCTGGAGCTGGAGCTGGATCTAAACCTGGATCTGGACCTGGAGCTGTAGCTGGAGCTGGACTTGCACCTGGACCTGAACCTGGACCTCGGAGAGGGAGCGGGGATGAGAGTGGAAGTGGGAATGGGAGTGGATCCTATAGGCCACGCGAGCGGAGCCGCGGGCACAGCTAATACATAATAATTTGTCATGTTAAGTTATCAACGCGATCGAAGTCGCAGACAACAGCTAGTTTTATTATAAAAATCATTATTGTTTATAGTTTCAAAAGTATATAAGACCGACCGGAAGAGATCCTTTAGTGGTCTGCCTTTGTACACTATTTTATTGCTATTTACTATTCATTTATTTAGATAGACAAACTCTTTATTGCACACAGATTGAGAATAACAAGTTAGGTACAGATTTAAGACGAGTAAACGGAGGTGGCCTTGTAGCTTAAAGCAATCTGTTCCAGGCAACCTCATTATCCTTATACACTTAATAATTTATTGTACACACTAAAATCCGATCAAATTTATAGTACATTGTATCAGGTGGAGTACTAAAGCAAGAATTGCACAAGCATTTCTTGTCGATGTTGTAGACTAATGTACTGATCACGTGAGCGCTCTGTTCACATACAAATGGGCTTCAATTTCTGTGGACATTATTGTAATTTATATATTGTAATAAAAATTTTGAATAATAAAAAGTTAAAAAATAAATATAGAAAGAAACAATATAAAGAAAAGAAAATAATACACAAGTTGAGCTTATTTCTAAAGAAATTCCTTAATTTTTTTGTTTCTTCATTGCTGTTGTTAATTTGGGTACAATAAAGCGTTTACATATCTACATAATCGTTTTTAATATTTTTAAATGCAGTTTCATCCCAAGACTCAATTTTTAACATAAAATCGTAATTTTTTGTACTAAACGAAATTTGCGAACGATCAGGAAAATCATCTTGAAAGCGCTATTATCTGACATCTGATAACAGTAATAAGGGTTATCGCACAGCCGATCGGTCTCGCGTAATCGCGTTAGGCGGACGATACGCGAGATATACGCGGGCATACGTACGCGAGCGGTCAAATTGGCGTGAAATGCCAGTCTCTCGCGTGAACTGCTCGCAAACTCGTTTCAATTTACGACGTGCTCTATAAGTGTGATGGGAAACGTCTAGTGTTGGCTTAAATACACAAATAGCGCCACAACAATACACTGAACATAACTCACCCCAAACTAGAGTTCACTGGCTAAGGAGATCAGACAAGGATAGTTCCAATTGACATAAACGCCCTGTACGTACAGGAGCTAGGAGCTGGGGCTGCCGCCTCTACATGCATATATTTGACCAGACGAGATCTATCCCTAAGTCCCTAAACTAGTCATAAATAAACATACATATATAGATATGTACTGGATACCTGCTACCATGAGACCTAGGGTAGCTAGCGAATGTTTGGAAGGCTGTTGACGGGTACTAAGGGTGGTAGTAGTTTGGTAGTTGGTTTTTCTCACTGCTAGTTAAACAGGCTCACAAGACTGATCAGGTGCTGACGGCTAAAGGAGTCTTGGCACAGTGAGAGGCAGGGCGTGAAGTGAGACTTAACAATGAATGTTAGAACCTGTTTTATTTATATAATTTTAACTTTACTTACTGCACACTCACACTATCTTATTCTACATTGGTGTTTGTATATTGTCATCACTACTCATCACTTATTTCTAATATTCAAGTCTTAAAACTAGGTTGCAATGCAAACAGCCCTGACAGGACTAACACGTACAAAATAACCTGTTTCTAAAAGGAATCGAACCTACGTCCTCTGGCGTGTAGAATTAATACATTTATCGTAGATCCTTTGGTCGATTATCATTATTCATTCATCATCAGCCTAAATAAGTCCACTGCTGAACATAAGCCTCTCCAATAGAATGCCACTTAGACTCCTTGACGACACCCACTGAAGGATTGGGGGTGGCCCTATTCTAAGCCGGGTACACGGCTAAAGAGTAATTTAATTGAATTGATAAAATGTTATTATTGTAAACCGTATGGTTCCCGGCTTAGAATAGGGCCATCACAAATCTTCCCGTGAGTGTCGTCAAGGCGACTAAGGGATTGCACCAAGGATGGGCAGCAGCATTCTCCTGTGTATATTAAGATCATTACTGCGATCACCAATCTGTCTGCCAAGCGTGGTGATTATGGCCGCCTCCTAATGGAAAGCTCACCAAAAGAGGTATTCTATTGGGGAGGCTTATGTTTCTGATGAATGCTTTCTGATGATGATGATAAAATATTTATAAAGTTGAGTATCTGAACTAGGAACACCTTATTAGGTAGAAAATAACGCAAAACATATCTACGACTATTAAATATCCTTCATAGTAACGACACAATAACTCCATAACCCAACAAACTCACAACAATCGGTACAAACTATCGGAATTAATTTCCCCAGATCTGGTCAACCCTATAATTCGGGCGGTCGTTATGTTACGGCCCGCCCGCCAAAACTTGCAATAACCCTAATAAATTACTATCCAATCCAAGTTGTTCTAATAAGACGCTCAGAGAGGATTTCTGGTGGTCTACCACAGATTTAAATACTCATTTGTAGGAGGCAGCATTGTACTTCACACCGTTACAAGTTAGAGTTTAGACCTTGTAAATTGATTAGTTAGTAACTTATGCTAGGGAAGCGTTATCGCGGATATAATAGTTTACTGCGGAAACTTATTTTCCCGTGGTAAAATGAAGTTTATGTTGTTTTTCAACCGATATGACTACCCGAATCCGGTTCGTAAATTATGGGTATATAACAGTTCCAGCAGATCCGAATGGATGAGGAGCTGTAGAGGCGTGACTGAATAACAAACATCTAACATCTTTGCTTTGGTATTTCCGATAATAATGTCTTGACGACCTCCGTGGCCGAACGGGGTAGCTCTCGGACTGCTACGCTGGAGGTTGCGGTTCGAATCCCGCTAGGGGTATATATTCGTATGATGAATATGAATGTTTGTTTTGTACCCAAGTCTTGGATGTTCATATATTTATTTAAGTATGTGTATCCGTTATCTAGTAACTATAGCACAGGCTCTGCCTAGTTTGGGACTGGATAATTCGTGTGAATGTATGAGATATTTATTATAATTATTGTATTCCAGGAAACTTAACAACCCAAAAAAAAATTACGCAAGACTAAAAGCAGCATAACATGTGAGTGAAACTATGAAAACGACAGCTTGTCAATGGTGTAAAGATAAATATTTGTGTACAAAATTTTGACTCCATTTTTCACTTCACAATTATCCTTCCTCCAATAGTCTAGGACTCAACCCCATGACTCCGACTCGGTTTCGCTTCTAACAAACGTTATCATTAACTTAATTGAGTTAGGACGCAGTTTGTACGAAACATAAATTGAAATGATAAGTCACTTTCAAAGGTTAACAGTAGAATTCTCCAACTCCACTTATAATTTAAACGCTTCTTACGAACGCACTGACTAAATTAAAACTGCTAATAAAAGTGGCCCATATTACAGGCTCTGCCTAGTTTGGGATCAGGTGGCCGTGTGTGAAATGTCCCCATATATTTATTTATTTATTTATTATTTAAGTATATGCAGTTATATTTTAATACAACGTACAAAGCACTACGAAAATCGCCTTGATATCGAGTATGATTAATGTGACCACATTCCACGAATCATCATCATCATATCAGCCCTTAGATGTCCAATGCTGGACAATGTCCCTTCCTCAATGAACGCCACCACACCCAGTCCTCCGCCCTCCGCATCCAGCTGCTTCCGGCCACCTTCTTCATGTCGTCGCGTCGGTCCATCTGGCGGCGGGATGTCCGATCCTACGCGTGCCGATCTGCGGTCTCCACTCCAGAACTCGTCTGACCCAGTCTAGCCGTCGGTTCTGCGACAGATATGACCCGCCCACTGCCACTTCAACTTGCTAATCCCTTCAGCTATGTCGGTCACTTTCGTTCTTTGTCGGATCTCTTCATTAAGTATCATATCCCTCAAAGAAACCCCGAGCATAGCCCTGTCCATAGCTCGCTGAACGACTTGGAAACTTATGGATCAGGCCCACCGTCAGTGTCCACGTTCCCAAGTAATGCTCGTGAATTGTTTTAGAAGAGTTTCGATGAATAACTATCGTCAGCTTACTAAAAGTCGACAGTGTCAATATCGAGTCAGGAGTACGTCTACCTAGGTCAGACAAATACAACTGTATCGTAACTGGGTAGGAACGATTTCATTAGGGAAGCTGACAGATGAATCCAGTTGAGCTGGGCAGCATTGGGAAATCTGCATAAAGTTTTCACGTCGCCTTTTATCAGGTCCAAACGTAAGAATAAATAGGAAACTGATGTTAAAGTCATGTTCTAACTGAAGTTTCTTGGGTGATGTATTTATTTACTTGATTCTAACAATGAACCAGCATGGTAATGGGTGTAAAACACAATATAAAGATCAGGGACAGGATCAGCGAAAAACTATTAGTAATACCAAAGATAATATATACTAGAGTAATACAAAAGTTACTAGAACTTACAATTTATTGTGGATACTGATGTAATTTCTCATCTCACCTTACGGCAAAATGACAATTCTCTCAGTATTATCATTGGGTAAGGCATGTCCAGCAATGGACGCCAAAAGGATGATGACATCGTACATATTACTTCACACATGTGTAGAACTCGTCGTACGCCGATGATCATTTAAACGCTTTGAACGCTAAGCTACCCTATGTGTGCACCAATCAACCCCACTGCCCCCAAATCCCGTATAAATCAATTTATCAGTCCCCATTTGTCAATTTAACTCTAAAATACCCACATAAGGCGCACCTGTGCCACAGTATATGTAGTTATAATGGATACAGTATTGACACTCTATGTGTGTTTACAGTGCGCAGACATGTTTCTTTTCTTTCAAAATTTTAAAAGAAGAGAAACGTGTGTGTAATAAAAATAATCAGTAAATCATGTTAGTGGTAATGGTAAGTGAATTATAAGATTGACTGGAAGAGATCTCTATTAGAGATAAGCTCGCCTTTGTATACACAAATTTAATAATTGTATTTTTTTTATATGCAATAAAAAAAATATTTAAACTTCAAACAAGACAGTAGTATGAAAGTGACATGTTCGTAGCTTTTCATACTAAATGCCTCTACAACAATGCCACACATTTGGTAATAGATAAACTTTCAACCAAGGAAACTAAAAGCGGAAAATTAAATAAATACAGGTAGGCACGTAGCACCGGAGAATGAAAACTATAGGTTAATAACTACTACAGTCAATGCACAAATAATTTTACCTTCAGAAGTTATAACAAAATTGTCACATAACCATTGTCATATATAAACTAGTCTGCTTTGGTCGTAGTCTAGCCGAGCTATTATAACAGTCCCACTACTATATTCTTGTACTGTACCCGTACGTTTGCAGTCTACCTGCAAATGTCGTCTAGAGTTAAGCCGATAATTACAGGATTATATCCCCCGCGTCGCTCCCCCTGTCTAGGGCGGACTACTTCACCGTCCCCCAACCCCCCATACTTCACTTTGCTTCAGTGCACCGCAGAATGTGTCGTAATGGTTTTTAGGGATATAATTTTTTGTCTGATGGGGATTTTTTCGCGAGTAATTTGAGCGTGATTGTTGTAGTGAGTATACTTACTGTACATATGCATTTACTGGAGTGTTTCGTGAACACTTTAAAATTTGAAGGGAATGGAGTGTTACTTTGCTTTTAAACTAGAAACTTCGTTTAGTGTTGGGACTTATATTGCTTCTTTAACTTTATTTTGTCTAGCTATAGGTTTTTCTAAACTAATTCATACCATCCCACTCACATCAATATTATTTAACTCCGTGGCGTTGCCCAGTCCAGTAGTTTCCATTGCAGAAATATAAATTTCACTTACATTTCATGTCTAATAACTACTCGTAGTTAATAAGTGTAGAAGTATTAGTGGCACAAAGATTAAAAAAGCGGCCAAGTGCGAGTCGGACTCGCCCATGAAGGGTTCCGTACCAGCAAGTAACATAATATAAAAGTTATAGTAGTTCGTTGTAACTTTGATCGATGTTTTAATAATATTATTGTGTTTTACGATTTATGACGTATTAAAAAAAAACTACTTACTAGATCTTGTTCAAACCAATTTTAAGTGGAAGGTTGCATGGCAATGTACATCATATATTTTTTTTAGTTTTATCATTCCCTTATTTTAGAAGTTACAGGGGGGGGGACACACATTTTACAACTTTGGAAGATTCTCTCGCGCAAATTATTCAGTTTAGAAAAAAATGATATTAGAAACCTTAATATCATTTTTGAAGACCTATCCATAGATACCCCACACGTATGGGTTTGATGAAAAAAAATTTTTTGAGTTTCAGTTCTAAGTATGGGGACCCCCAAAAATTTTTTTTTTTTTCTATTTTTGTATGAAAATCTTAATGCGGTTCACAGAATACATCTACTTACCAAGTTTCAACAATATAGTTCTTATAGTTTCGGAATAAAGTGGCTGTGACATACGGACGGACAGACAGACAGACAGACAGACAGACATGACGAATCCATAAGGGTTCCGTTTTTGCCATTTGGCTACGGAACCCTAAAAAGCCGCCTCAGAAGACACGTCTCTTGAGAATTGACAATAGTGACGCTCTTCCGGTAACTTTTAGAATGCTGGTAAGAATGTCCAACTTATTCAAAACATAATATTTAACATATCAGTCTTTATGTGAATGAATGACACTTTTATTTTACACAAACAAAAATAACACCGCAGATAAATACGCAAGACGACCTCCGTGGCGGAACGGGGTAGCTCTCGGCCTGCCACGCCGGAGGTTGCTGGTTCGAATTCCGCTAGGGGCAAATGCTCGTATGATGAATATGAATGTTTGTACCCAAGTCTTGGATGTTTATATATTTATTTAAGTATGTTTATCCGTTATCTAGTAACCATAGCACAGGCTTTGCCTAGTTTGGGACTGGATAATTGGTGTGAATGTCTGAGATATTTATTTATAATTGGCAATTAATACAATAATATTTGGTACTGTCTCCAAGAGCACTATAGGCCAAAGAGTGACTAGTTCAGAAGAGTCATTAATTATCAGTTGTGTGGAAAGAAGCCAAAATACGTCTCTGAATGTATACTAAAACTATGGCTTCGCACACTGCTACCTTGTATTATGACAGTTCAAAAGGCAAATTTGTTTTAAGCTAGGTGGGTAGCTTTATGTTTGTATTTCATAAGTGAAATCTGTGATTTTAGCAGACCTCCGACGCCAGGGACTGTTTCATGTAGTAGGGTTGTCACGAAAAAAATACCGAGAGACAACTGAAAATTAACTGGGCATTTATTTACCTTTTTCACACCTTTTAGAGTACGGTTCTTATGGTCAATATTTTTTTCTTACTCCTTAAGCTTCCTTGCTCTATTAACGCCCTTAATACCAATGAGTTGGAGGCTTTGGAGAATTCCGTACGCTTCTCTTGAAAAGCTCAGCATCTTATTGTTGTGAAAATATTTCAGGAGAAATCATCCTACATCGCAGCGTGAAATATGGCGGGTTTTCATTCAACTTATTCCATTGCAATAATAGATGTCTGGACGAAACCATACATTAGGCCAAATATCCAGGCTTAATCTGTAAAATCAAGGACCTCACGAGCAAGACCACAGATTACATGAAAAATGATATATATAAATGATATTATAATATTATGTTGCACTAACAATATTTTAAAGCAAATTTAGAGAGTGGTAGCCCTTGTAGGCCAGCTCTCAGAAATTTACCATTAAACTCTGTTTTGCTCCGCGAATCCTGTTAGCATCTTTGTTTTGTTACTATTAATATTGGTTGGCTGCGCTGGCTCACCTACAAAGGTAGGCTTTCCAATATGGTCCTCTCTTTACTATGCAGGTAATAAATATTTATAATTTTCATTGTTTTACAGAACTATGTCTACTTTAATATAATAAACAGGTACAATTTGCTGAAGGTAATATTTCGAACTACTTCATTTTGTTCCTTTTAAATCGGTCAAAATTTTGTAAACATTTTAATTATTTTTATGAAAATAACATTATAACGAGATTTACGTTCATTTTCTCTGCTCTCAAAGCACAAACTCTTACTATCTTACTGTATTGATTAACATCTTTGGAAACCGGGTTGAAGTAAAGGCTATTTTCAATTAAATTTTACATAAACACATCTAAGAGTTTGACAATAAAGCAATGCATGTAAAAACAATTTGTTTTTGTCATACCTTACTGAACACACCTTTTGAAGCCCCTACCATCGAACGATGATCTTATCTTGACATCGACAGAAATAATATGACCGTTGTAATTGTTGATGATCTACTTGTCAATATTGTAGACAGGTATTAGTCGCTTGTCAAATATGCGTGAAAGTATAACCTCTATCTGTAAAGTTTACTGAGTTGTTTTTTGTGAAGTTTTCTATATTAGCTTTAACAGCGTTATAACTTCTGACAATTCAAGCATAGTTTGTTACTAGAAAAGTGACGGTATGTGTCTTTAGTGTTAATCTCTAAATTAATATTATTGAAAGACACGTAATGTTATGGTGAACTTCGAGCTGCACAAAAAGCATAGCAGGACAGTATTGCCTCTCTCTTTGTCAGCGGGGTTTCTCGAGTATTTTTGTGTATGAAACATTAAGTTATTACAAAATGAGGTCAAGTCTGGAAGAGAGAGATAAGAGATACATACAAATGAAGTAAGTTTATGTTAAAAATAAACAAATAACATCTGCTCGCAGGTTCCAGGTGTTATTTTCTAGACGTCAATTGCCGCTTACCGACTTTATGATACGGTACTGTTTCGAGCACTTGGTAGGGGGTTACCTCAACAAGCGGCATTTGTAGGTTTGCAAAATAATTTGTGGGTTGAAAACAACTTTGCAGACGTTTTTGACAGAGATTCATGCCAGCATTCCAGGAGACTGGTTGATGAAAACAGAAATGTTATTTGTTTTTCTGCCTTACATTATCTGATGTTCTTGTCTGATTTCTGGCGTAAATAAGTCTGTAAGCATAATGCGGAATGCTCAATTTGAAAACTCAAGCGAGCATCATGAAATAAGTTTCAAGATGTATCGACGACCTAAAAAGGGGAGAGCGGAGAACTGGGTGTGGTGGGGAAGCACAGTACGGACCTCGATATGCTGTTTATGATGATGTGAACTTTACCTATCTGCAATACATGGGCTGTTTCGTATTTCCAATAATATGTTTATATTTTAATGCTGCACAAGATTACCATGTAGGTCGTTGGCTTCACTGTCCTGCATTCTATTTTCCTAAATAGGCCTATATGTACCCAACAATATTTAATTTAATGACCAGTTTCCAGTCTCCGGATGAATAGCATGCTTAATATTTTGGTCTCATAGATGTTTTTTTTAATAAATACATATTTTAGAGGAAGGAGTCATCCAGTGACGTAATAGTTAAGTCAACTATTGAAATATCCACACAAAGGTTTGAACAGTTTGACCAGTTAAAAGGATTTCCGTGTACTGCTGGGATAAAGTATGGTCGATCGAATTTTAATGCGGGATTCGCCTACTCTATGTTATTATCAATCTAGGAATTAACTCGGAACGATATTAAGCCGTAAATTGATTGTGGATAGGTCGATATTTGCATTTAACATGGGAATGGTATTAAAAAGGTTTAGTAGTGATAGGTTAGATTATTATATAGTTTTAGTAATTAAATTTGTTATTACAAGGTTTTTCTTTTTATCCACGAATCTCGCGTCTGCTTGGTTTACCAAAATTGTTATTACTTATTATTGCAGTACTTTAATGATTTATATAGTAAATCTTACTCTCAAGATTGTCTATGTAAAAATGAAAACTACATCAAAATCTGTTCATAACAGTTCCAGTTATTGGCGAACAGATAGAGTTAGTTCACTTAGACTTATTGTCGACGAACAGCTTCGTCGGCCAGTTTCACAAACAAAATCGTCGGCTTTTTAACTTTTGATCGTAGCAGTACGATATACAAGATATGCTATTCTATAAGTAACAATAAAATCAGTTTTGAAATCTATTCAACTGTTCTTGAACATAAGCAAACATTGTATTTTAAAAAACGCATGGCTACGAGTAGGTGCGCTTCTCGATCTATTTTACTAAAATGACATCATTTTCAGCTTGATGAATTATGCCATTTTTGCACGAACATTATTCAGAAATATTCACCTGATGAGTTGCCGTACTTATTTATATTTGGGTGAGTTTCCGTACCTGTAACAAAAAAATAAAATATGTAAAATAAAGCACGGAGTAAAATCAATGTAGTCAGGAACGTTCACACATCCTTATAACTACAATACAATACTATTATAGAATATATCCTTCGTGGATCCTTCCGTCACCGGACTACCAGGCGTGGGGAGGGACTTATCCTTATGTAGTAGACATACCACGCTCTCGTACGAAGCGTTTTGCTTCCTATTACATAATGCAAACTGCTAAGGAATGGAACTCCTAACCAGCTTCGGTATTTCCGGACAAGGACATTTTGGATCTTTTTACATACATACATAATGCTTACGCCTTGGTCCCAGGGGGTAGGTAGAGACGATATATCGCCACTTTGCGCAACCAATGTTGCAAAGCGACTTTCCTTCGCCCGCTTTTCGCTCTGTGATACCCCTTGACGTGATGTGTTGCGAACAACATCGCCGCCTCTTTGCATCTCTTTAAGAGAATGAATAGACATCTTCTGGGTAAGCGCGCTCCATCTTAGACCTCGTCGTCACTTACCATCAAGATTGAGGTGAAACTGTAACCCATCAGGATATAATAAAATAAGTTTATAGACGATTAACTGGGATTAATTAATTAAGACCATTTGCCTTCAGTGTAAAAGGTTCAATGTCCGATTACTTTGTTGTGCAAATGTTATTAGAATAAAGCGATTCATAAAATAACTTGAAACTATATTTATGCACGATGTAGGCTGTACTACGGCTGTAAATAAAGCCTGCTCTTTTAATGACATAAAAACGAGCTATGAGGCATGTGAATAACTTCAAAAATTCTTTCGCGTACGGTCAGCAAGAAGTTGATCTACCAGTGTATAATTTTATTCCATACTTATTAAGTACTTAATAAATTCCACACTCAACTATTTAACGTTCAGTTTATCTTATTTATACTGGCAATAATTTCTTTAATCATAAATTATTTATGATATTATTCTGTCTTTTATAATTAGATATAGATTGTAGTTTTTAATTCAAATAATTTCCTTTATGTAAACAAATGCATACAGATGTTGGTGTATAAGTAACTAGACAAATGAAAATTAATGAGTTATTAATTTTTCACATCGTAAGCACAACAAAATGAGGATATAGTTTAAAGTTTTTTTTATTATGTTTTTGCTGAACTGTTTCAATAATTAACACAAAAATAATAAAAACCAAAAGTGAACCACATTTAAAACCTTTGACACTACAGATATTAGGTAGTTTTTATTTAAATTATCGTTTTTAATTTCAATCTTTTAAACTGTTATTGTCCTAAAACGAATTGGAATATCTTTATGTCGTTTAAGAAGTCGGTGTATATTTAGTTTAAAAGTATATTTAAGGGAAAATCAGGACAACCGAGAAGATGGATTGACGACTTAAAAAAGAATATATTTGTAAATGTCACATGGCATAAAGAAGTAAGATATAATCAGTAAGATCAATGTGTCTTTCCAATATCCTTGAAAAACACTTCATGTTCTTTTTTAATTCTAACTTTCAAACTTAAACCCATTAGGAATAAAAAAATATCTACACATACATGTTAAACCCTATAAGAGCTAACAAACTAAGCAATACCTATTACAATTAATCTTAATTTTTACTAAAACACACAGTAATTAAAAACCTCTTTCCATTTGTCACAAAACCAACACACGACCGTAAATCGCCCTCGCTAATCCATATTAATGGCTTCTTAAAAGGTTCTCATTAATTAAAAATGAAATTCATTAAATTCCAAGTTTGTACAGTTTTTTTGGCGACCGTACAAGGAGGTTGTATGTCATAATGATGCATAGCGTCTCCGCATCTTTCATACATTATTAATTACAAAACGTGCGACAAGGACGCAAGATATGAATGCAAGAAGTTGAGCGAAAGAGAGATAAAGTGTTAGGGATTGACTGAATTTTCGGTTTCGGTTTTATAAGGTTTTGGAAGCTAGTTTTATAAATGTTAAGAGCGGTACCTATTATTATCTTGCAGCAGCGCCGCCGATGAGAGGCCTAGTGCTGAGATGACAATTACATCTGCCTAGTGAGAACTTTATGAGAAAAATAAGGCTCAATCAAGTTCAGCAGTGGACTTTTATAGGATGATTACAATGAGGATGATAAGATTCAAATGAGCATCTTCAAAACCAATGTTAGAGTGCAATGGCTAATGGCGCTGGACAAATTGCTGAAAAGAAGTTTTAGTTATATTTAGCGGTTCAGAGGTAAAGTTCTCGTGTAGGTATGAAAGAATGCTGAAGCTGCAACAAAATCTTATTCACGGTACGATTAAATCAACTTTTCCTTGGAAACCGGAGTAATTTTAAACGCTGCAGGTTAATTTGCGAAAATAGGCCGTATGACATTTCAACCAGGGTTCAAAAGTAGCCCTCGTCCAATGACAACAAATCATATTTTGATTTATTTTATTTCGTTTATTACGTTATCAACAGAGTGTATGTAGATCAACTATTGCAGGAAACTTACAATTCTGTGCCTCCAGCTTAGTAATAAGTAAGTAATAATTTCAAGGGAACTATAAATTATTTCAAATATTCTGAATTAGTTCCTTGAATACGGTTCAATGGTTTGTATGAAATTTGACATGAATGTAAAGGAATGAACAGAAAATAAATTCAGAACATTTTTAAAAGTAATTTATTTGGATTCTTGAAAAGCAGTATTTTCTGATTTTAAATCCTTTTTCACTGGAGGCACAGAAATGTACATCATAATATAAATTATTATTCCAAGAGTGACAGAATCTTTAAAATCGATGTAATAGTTTCAGATAAGTATTAATTACATCGAGCAAACTTATACTTTACTCTTCATTATATTAGTGTACATTTTTCGGTAATACGAATACCGAAGTTTGCCCATCACTACGCGAGATGTCAAAAGAAATATGTAGCATTAATGAAGCCTCGTGTAATAAATAAAGCATTTTCCCGACGCCATCTTGAATTTTCTGATATTAATAATAATAAGAGTTATGTAAGATAGTTATTTGGGGGTAATTTTGGGAGATGGGGTAATGTTTATTGATTGTGTACAAGATTATGTTGTTACATTGAATTAGGGTGCCTTGTGGTTCCCGGCTTAGAATAGGGCCACCCCCAATCTTCCCGTGGGTGTCGTCAAGGCGCCTAAGGAATTGCACCAGGGACGGGCAGCAGCGTTCTCCTGTGCATATTAAGATCATTACTGCGATCACAAATCCGCCTGCCAAGCGTGGTGATTATGGCAAATTCCCCAATGGGAGAGCCTGCCAAAAGTGGCAGTGAAAATCCATTTTGTACTTTTCAACAGGTCTTAAATATGCTATACTTTGATAAGCGTTGGCATCTAACTACGATATTTGGACGCTAAACGCTTATTCAAATATATATGTTACATGACAGCCATAGAGAGTCCAAAACTGCTATTTCATTCGATGAATATTATCCGAAATACTACACGACCTATGGCGTTCGAGTCCAACAACTTAACTACTAAGCCAACGAAACTGTAAAGTCGTACCACAACTTTGCCTACGTTATGTCTAACATGGGAAACGAAGCCGAAGACCAGTTAGTAAGAACTGAACCAAACAAGTTATATTATTATGATATTTATGTACGTATCGTACATATTATTATGCGAAAACTTGGATGTCTGTTACCCAATCACGCTTTAACCACTGGACGGATCGGAATGAAACTTGGCACACATATAGGTTAGGTCCTGAAACAGGAGATAGGATAGTTTTTATCCCGAAAAAACAACTAATTCCTACGGGAAACTAATTTAATCGTTAAAAGCAGTATGTAAATATCGAAACCTACGCGGACGAATTTGCGCGCAGAAGCTAGTGTTAGGTGGTACCTCAACAAGGTGGCGATGTTGTTCGCAACACATCACGTCAAGGGGTATCACGGGGCGAAAAGTGGGCGACGAAAAGCCGCTTTGCGACATAAGATTGCGATACATCGTCTCTGCCTACCCCTCTGGGAACATGGTGTGAGCACTATGAATGAATGAATGAAGCTAGTGCAACATAAAACATAATTTCTTTATGAGGTTTGTGATTGTGTAAGCGTGCTAAAACGATTTACTGCTATTGGTAACTAGGTTAACTGTTCAACCAATGGAAAGTAGTACTTCCAAGAACTCTTAAATATTATGTGACGTTTAACACCTACCTGGAAACAATACGCAGCAAAGTTATAGTTGAAAGGAAACATTCCTAGGAAGTTATTTATTACTCGGTTCAATTTCAAGTTTTAATTACTAACGCCCGCATGAGAAAGATACAGCAATGTCACGTGGATATTTTATCACTAGTGATCGGAGTTAGGTAGTGCCATTTATGTAAGTACATTGTTTATGTAAATAAGCAAATAAATAAATATATCATTTATACATACACACTTATCCATTCCCAAAGAAGGATCTTCTCCTGTATTAAGGGATTTAGACAAGGACAAATTTACAAATATAACATCAAAACCGGGACCAGCTTGTACAAAGTTGTCTGTCTCTGGTGGGAATCGAACCCACGACTTGAGTCGAACTATGGATAACTAAATATAGATTTTTTCCGAGATCTATTTAAAAGTTTGTTTTGGAATTCCAGGATATCGTATGATCATTCATTAATGCACTAAACTCATACAGTAATATCATCATCAGCCCGAAAGAGTCCACTGTTGGACATAGGCCTCTCCCAAGGTGCGCCACTGAACCCGATTCTCGGTTCTTTTCATCCAGTCACTGCCAGCCGCCTTACGCAGATCGCCGCTCCATCTAGCCAGGGGGCGTCCCACACTACGCTTGCCCAGTCGCGGTCTCCACTCGAGAACTCGTTTACCCCAGCGGTAATCGGTTCTCCGACAGATGTGACCAGCCCACTGCCACTTCAGCGTACTAACTTTTTGAGCTATGTCGAAGACTTTAGTTCTCTGGCGGATCACGTTATTTCGGATCCTGTATGAACTCCGAGCATAGCTCTTTCCATAGCCCGCTGAGCCCGTTGTCAATATACATACAGTAATATGAATATTGACATTCCACATGGCTTATTTAATCTACAAAACCCGGATTAAAATTCGTTGGAAAGGTGAAAAAGGTGAAATAATTTATATTCAAGCCAAGTAACAGGTTTGTCGTCGGGTTAGACAATCACAGGTTACAACAATTAATAATAAGGATTACTACCTAATTCCGATCCCTGTTTATCATCATACAGAATTTGTAGGTAGGTGTGCAAAATAAAACTGTAAAAGCTTCACAAAAACCGACGAGGTGGCACAAAGCATGACGTTGCCATTCAATTAGCATGGAAACCAGGTTAGACTAGACACAGACTCTGCGATTTGTCTGGAAGAGATCATATAAACGTTATTTATATATTATATTATGTATTTATGTATGTATAGCTAGTATAGTATATATTTATGTATCATATATATGTATGGATACCGATATTACAGGCTCTGCCTAGTTTGGGATCAGGTGGCCGTGTGTGAAATGTCCCCACATATTTATTTATTATTTATAAACACTTTATGAACGAAAAAGCCTTAACGTTTTCTACAAATTGCCAACCATTTTTGATATCAAACGATTTACGGAAGTAATTTAGTCCCGATACGAACTAACTTTCATTTTATTAGACGCCCTCCGTGGCGGAACGGGTAGTTCTCGGACTGCCACGCCGGAGGTTGCGGGTTCGATCCCGCTAGGGGCAAATGTTCGTATGTTGAATATGAATGTTTGTACCCAAGCCTTGGATGTTTATATATTTATTTAAGTATGTTTATCCGTTATCTAGTAACCATAACACAGGCTCCACCTAATTTGGAACTGGATAATTGGTGTGAATGTCTGACATATGATTTATTTATTTTATTTATTTATCAACAATAAAAATTAACAACTAATGAACAGAATGTTTAAACGTAGTTATAGATCTACATGCAGTTATTGCACAAAAGTTGTTTAGTATTCGATATAAATAAGTATCTCTGTAACAGACCACTATTTGGGAATACTTTATGCACTATCCAGAAGTCTGTAAATTTAAATCTATGGTTTTAGATATTTTGATGTTCTAGCTTTTAGTCAAATTGGACAGTTCGATCTGCGGCTGAGGGCTTAGAGAGAGCTTTGTCATGGGGCAACATGGGGTAGGGTGGGGTATAGGGAAACGCGTAGTTTGTAGTTTGATGTTGTTTTTACTGAAAAAAAGAATTACAACTAGATTTTACAAAGGGATAAACCCGTTTGGCCGATCTGCTGATCTAGGATCGTTATGTTACGTATTGATTGCCTTGAGTCATCGCTTCTAAACTTAAAACCTCCCAAAAAAACCTGGTGGGTGGAAGTCTGGGCTACTACCCCGAAGGTTTCGTGAATTCGATGAATCATTTGCAAAAGAAGCAATCGGGCTTAGCAGAAATTTATTTATACTGATTATTTTAACGTCAACCCATAGAATATGGACCCTATTTTGTAAAATACAGTTTCTTTCGTCCAAATCCCTTCATGTAGTTCCGATGCTAGCTCACATTAGACTGAGCAGTGACCGCGAAGAAATTAATTTTTAGAGCTCACTCGCGCAGCTATGAATGACGTTATCGGGGAGAGCTGCCGCGGCGTCAAGCGTTTTTATTTTTGTAGTCATCATCATCATATCAGTCCTTAGACATCCACTGCTGGATATAATAGGTTTTTCCCAATGAACGTTACCACACCGCCGATCCTTCGCCCCCCGTATCCAGTCGCTTCTGGCCACCTTCTACATTTAGGAATAGTGGCGCTGCCGGGAACTGAGGGCCGTGGATTTTGATTACTGCTCATGGGGGAGTTTGGCCCAAAATTGCCGTTTTTGTAGTCGCCGAATCGATCTTTACGATAGTATAATCATTACATTTCTAACTTTTAAACACAAAGCTCTCGAAAGTACACATTTTTCGAAACACAACTTTTCTTGAATGACCTTAATGACGTTCATCGAACACGTCAAAAGACTTGAAGACAGGTTAAGTTTCTTAAGGGCTTTACGTGTAAAGAAAGTCTTTGTAGTTTATATATAGGATGGTTGGCTAATTGTATTATATGCCGAATGAACTGTGCTAAAATTGCCGCCGAATGAGTCCAAATTTTCAAGAATAGAACGGATGCCTTTTAAAACGGGTGCCCTGAATTGGAACAAAGGGAGACCTTTTTCCCTGCAGTATGACAAAGGCTCTTAGATGTTAGTTTGGGCTTTATTACTCAATCACTGATCTTGAATATTGAACTTTTTACAACGGGAATATTAATAATGGAAGAGAAACTAGTAATGTACTTGTAACACGATTACCAAGGAAGAAGGATAAAGCAAGGAACAAGAAGATATAACCCCTGGTTCGACGGTGCTGAAATGAGTAGACCAGAAGTTGTCATAGGCTTCGATCTGGTTACATACCACTCAACAGCTTCGGCTACTTAATGGGTAAGGGAATACGGAACTGTAGTGTAATCACATTTAGTGGATGTGACCGGAACGAGCCAGATTTTATGGTGTAAGGGAGCACAAAGACATCCGGTACTCCAAATGCCAACCTCACTTGCACGCTGCTGATTGACCAACGAGGCCTTGGCGAGGGCTGACAATGGTGGTATAACCATACAACCATTCACTACACCATAGACCGGTGGAAGGCAGCAGCGTCAGCAGTGCGAGGAACAGTGCTGCGATGGACAACACTCTGCACAGCGTAGCCATTATGGGCAAAACTTCCCCATAAGTAGCAAGCAAAAAACCTAAGTTCCCGACAGTCCTTACTATTACTGGCTACGGTAGCGGTCTGAATGATTGAATATGGTGCCCGGAAGCTGCTTGATGCGGAGGGCGGAGGACAGGATGTGGTGGCGTTCATTGGGGTAGGCCTATATCCAGCAGTGAACATCTAAGGGCTGATATTAGATTTTGCTAAATACAATAGTATCTTGGCCTCACCGATTTCCGAGGAGGTCAAGATGCTTACTTATACAATATAGTTATTATAAGGTTTTAAACGTAGAGGCTAAGTATTTATGTATGTAGCAATAAGAGTGATATGTTCTAAGTAGAAAAACCTTACATAATAAAAAAAATTGGATTGCTGTGCTTTATTTCACGAATTAACATAAATTACCCCAGACCCTAAAGTACCCTAGTCGGGGTAAATTCGTAGTTTGTTGTTGCTCAGTGATTTTCGCAATTATGATTAACAAGTTCGTTATGTTAGTATTGATGTCATTTACAAGTTTTAATGTAAAAAATTGCTCAATCTGTGTAACTGTTAGCAAACAAAAAAAATACATATTTTTCATAACAATAAAAAAAGGAAAACATTTCGCAAACCTTAACCTCCATAAATCTATTTGAAAACCGACTAAAAACAGGCGGAACATGTGGCGTTAAGGTCCTGGGGTACACGAGACATTTCACAGGCGACCTGCTTCAACCCTTCCCGGGTTCGATGCTCGGGCGAAATAGGGCGGCAAATTGCATGCTATACTGGGCAGTATAACCGGCTACAGACAACCGAGCTACCTTGGAGGGGTTAAACTGCTACAGGTTTATTATATTTTCATACTTTGACTAGGTATTTGCTCTGCTGTTGTTATACGGCTAACCGTGCGGGTCAGGCTTATCTGAATATTTTTTAAAGAAAACTTACAGCTATTTATGAAGTATAATTGATTGGCTAAAAATCTTATCGCTCATCACACAAGATAAGATTTTATTTGCTATAGAACAGGGTACAATTCATCAGATGGTTCTTATGAAGCTACGATCTCCTAATTCCGCTATTTACAAGAACATGCAAATATTTACATTAATAATAATAATGCTTAATGAAACTAAAACTAAAAAAAATTAACTACTTAAACTAAACCTACTTACACAACCGTGTCACTGACATTATTACGCAAGGCATTTCATTTATTACTTATTAACAAAATAATTAATATTCGTAAATTATTTCACTGCCTGGTAGAGATGGGCTCAATGTACTTTTATGCAGATATAGCTGGCACGTACTAATTAGGTAATGGTGATTTATTATACAACGTATACACCTAGGTGTGACTTCAATAGTCTACGAACATATTATTAGTCTCTCTATTTGTAGGCTGTAAACAAGAGGAGGTGTTACTGCCTTGTGATATCTTCGGTTAGATTCTAGACAGGATACCTCGTATTTACGAGGCATTTGCAAAACATTAGGATTTTTGACTTATACTTGTGGTGTCAGCATGAAACGGCAGGAAAATCAGTAAGTGGTGTCATTTGGTAGCTTACAATCCAACGACTTTATGGAAAGAACACGTTTAGTAGTTACACTCTCGTAATTTAGTACAAAAATACTTGGTAAGGTGAGTTCGCACAAATCATTAGATGGTGATCCTCGAAACGGCGATTCCTAACAATTATTTTGTAGCTACGAGGTGGCCTATCTAGACCGACATTATTCCAACTGAATCGGTTTAATAAAGTTTCCTCAAAAGACGTAGACAACCCCCTTACTGGTAAAATTAGTTACAACGAGGCATTCACGATACACCTAAAATACCAACAGACAACCACACTATCACTCAGCAGCTCACCAAAACATCAACTGCATTACGCAAGGCCAATTTAAATAAACACGGTTTAAATTTTAAGCCCGCGCATACATCATCGTCCGGGCACAAACCTCCGGTTACAACTTGCGGGATGACTGATGATCTGGCAAGGCGGCGCGCGGGCAACCGCACTGATTTACTGTAGTTCAACCGGCCCTGGATAGTTTAAGACGAGTGACATACTGACTAGGAGGGCGGAGAGCCGGAAATTCAATTCGCGGACGAGCAAAGTTATAGGAATTAGTACGAGAGGCAAATATACTGTTTTAAATCTTAATCCCGTAACAGACGTAGCTATATTACATATTATATGCTGAAATATATAAATTATAGCAAGCTACCGCACACGGAGATGATGCTATAATGGCTACCAACCACTTAAATAGTTTAACCTTATTTTAAAAGTTAGCAATGTTTCAGTCATATTATTAGTTTTTAAAAGAGTACGTAACTACGAGCGAATACTTGTCAATAACTAAACAATACAAATTTTACAATGCACATTATCACTACAAGAGCACTTAAAGTAGATCACGTGTCATAAACTACGCACTGAAAACCTTTACGGCCGCGCTGACGACAGTTGCAACAATATCGTTCGCCGCTCTTTACGGTCGTGTGTATAGTGTTTAAGCAGAGTTTAACGACCATCTAAGCTTTGTCACGGATGCTGTGGAGTATTGGAAATCGAATTGCATTGTTGTCGCGCCCATTGTATGTAAACAGAGTAATGGATAATGTTTCTAGGTACAGTCGTCCGTAGGTAAGATGTATATTACTTCAAAGTAAAGGTGATGCCTATTGCAATGACATAAAGTGTTAGTTACATGAACTTGAAGATTGAGTACATGTATGTTTTGTAATATTATAATAGCAGGTACAAACCACAAGTCGTATGGCTGACAAGAAGGACAGCATATGTGCATGATTTTATCGCATAAGTGAATATCGTGTTGCGTTGATAGTTAATCGAAATACAACCATCATAGGAAGAGAGAATGCAGTTTATATCAACTTAAAATGGTTACTGAGGGAAAACCACTGCGCAGGTTCTATACAGAACAGTAGATGATAAATAGAAAGAAAAGAAAGACAGAAAAATTACATTTATTTACTACCAAATTGGCACACACAAAGAAAAAACCAACAAAGCAAGAAAAGGAAAAAAATAAATAAATAGGGCTTTCGATTGGCGTTAAAAAGAATCAAAAACACTTGATTTGGTACGGTTATATGCGTTTTTTTATTTTTCTTTTTAGCATCAGGTCACATAGGTAGCTGTGTCAGTTTGAATTATTAGTTAAGAAATAATCGTTTTGGTCTCATTTTTCAGTTCCACCTTGCGTATTGCTATACTCCATTTCAAATCATATTATCATACAAAAAATAACGCTGTTTACAGTCTCAGAAATGAACATTAGTACCATGTAAACTTTGCGGTCCAGTTCAGAACACTATATATTGTTTATTTTGTATTTTAACCGCATATGCGTTTGTTTTCGTATACCATTATATTGGATGAAATTTATCCGTCCCACCACACCCGATCCTTCGAACCACTCCAACAACAACCCTAACTATCACTTTCTTAATTTTAAACCTAACTCCCAACAATCTTCTGGTGCTAAAGACACTAATGCACAAATTAATTATAAAACAATAGCACCGCCATTAATTACCTGTACCTATCTGATCCCATTCACTCTCAAGGGTCCCAGCTATTTGTGGCGAAGAAACTTCTTCTCACAAAGCTCCGCTGAGGTGGCAGTGCGCATGGCAAGGAAGAATTTATGGGCGAAGGAACAAAGGATGGGATGGGAACGCCCTAACCTTCCTTTGAATGCCTTAATTTCCTGTAACGGAGGCTGTTTCTGTGCTAAGGATTTGTGTTGAACTTTGAATTGAAATTGAAAGTTATTATTAGGAACGTTTGAGAGCTATACAATTGTGAATTAATGAGAAAAGAAGAAAAATAGTAGATATGCTACGTTTGTTTGGGATGGGTAAATGGGGAGTATTTTCTTGGATAAGAGTTTGGTCAACTGCTTTTTTTGGTGACGGTATAATGGTACATTTGTATTTCTTAGACGGCTATGTCCAGCTGTGGATGCAAACAGGCTGATGATAACAAATGAGTAATTTGCCAATATAACATATCTAATTACAAATAGATTATGACTATTCACAACTATAACATCCAGAGCAGAAACAAGTTGTTAGTCCTTAGTGGAAATCGAACTCAAAACTGCTGGTGACCAAATTCAACGTCTAAGCAACTAAGCCAACGATAGTTTAGTTTACGGTTTTTTTTTAGATCAAAATGAATGAATACTAGTGTGTCGTAAGTTATAAATATTTTATTGATGAATTGTCAGTTTTATAGAAAGTCCCAAATTGTATGTATCTGATGGGAATCGAACCCGAGAAATCTGGCGCTCGAGTTCAAAGACTAAGGCACGAGGTTGAAATAAGTATAAGTAAATAAGTATTATTATTATTATTATTTATTCCAGACAACCTTTGTACAGTAGATATTATGCCAGAGAAAAGGTAGGTTGTGCTGTTTTGAAAACTTAAATGATAACTTATAACCTAAATATGTCCACTGCTAAACATAAGCCAAAATCACCACGCTTAGCAAGGATTGGTGATCGAAGTAATCTTAATATACACAGGAGAACGCTGCTGCCCGTCCCTGGTGGAATCCTTTTTACATCTCATATACTTTTTGACTAAAAAGTAATAAATCTTTTAGCGACCATAAAATGCGAAGAACGTTACGAGGAGGTCGTCCCACATGATGATACTACTTGTATTACTCTAAGATTAATCCCGAATTTACAGAACCAGTCTTCACGAGGTTAATGCCCTCATTTGGAGGGGCTTTCCCTTCCCGTTGATTAATTGTAAGAGTTTTCTTTCCAATATTTGTCAAAACATTTTCCGGTCCGTTTGCTCCCTCAGTGTTTTCTTTCCATTAATTAGAGGTCGAAGATGTTAAACTTAAGTTTTCCGTAAAATCAATGAGTTGCCTTTTTAAAGGTTTGGGTTCTTGAAGAGAGATCTTGGGAAAAAGAGAATGACAAGCCGTGTGTTTCCGACTTAGAATAGGGCCACCCCCAACCTTCCCGTGGGTGTCGTCAAGGGGACTAAGGGTTTACACCAGGGACGGGCAGAGGCGTTCTCCTGTGTATATTGAGATCATTTCTGCGATCACCAATCCGCCTGCCAAACGTGTTGATTATGACAAATCCCCAATGGACAGCCCACCAAAAGTGGCATTCTATTAGGGAGGCTTATGTGCAGCGGTGGACGTATTTCGGCTGATGATGATACAAATCTAAAGCTGAGAAACTGCTGGCCCTGGTCAATTTAAGCTCAAAGTTTAATGAACGAGACAAAGCTAATTTTCTTGATTCCTGAAACATTGAATTTTCAGTTAGTTGTCTCTACTCATGGATCAAGTACAACAGCATAAACGGCCTATAATAGACCAAAAAGATGACTAGGACAGTTGGTTGACGAGGACAGTTCAAATTCGGAAGAAGGACGGACATACAAAGAGAAATATTGACAGAAAATCAAAAATGACAAGACGGGACAAAGGTGATGTTATTTTTTTTTTTTGGAAAATATACAATTAGGAAAAAGATACCTGAGTACTAGTTTCCATTAATCGTTCAATACCTAGTTAAGCGCTGGATCAGTCTATCCCAAAATAATGAGACTTATCACCAGCCACGTTGCTAGCAAGTTGCTAGTAGGCAGAATATGGGATTTAATGCACAGATGATTCTTCTGCCAATTTTCTTTATGTTTGAGTCAGAGACATTACGAGTATTTCACTTGTCACAGAAAATGTTACATAAATATATGTGAGTAAGTGTTTCCTTTTTTGTTTATTGTAAACGTTTTTTAATCCCCTTTTTTCTGCTATCCATGACCTGGATTTAGCTAGGAGCGGTGCTATTCGAAGTCGGTTATCACACGTGAGGAAAACCTTATTTTCGCTACATACGGACAGACAACCGGATTTATTGTGTAGGTGCAAGGTAGGTAGCACGCGATACCCGCTAAGATTTAGTGTCCGTGGGTCCGCTCGCCAATTAGTTTGACCCGGAATACCCGGACGGATGAATTTTTACCGGGAAACTTATATCCGGGTAAATGGAGAAGTTTTTCGACATTTATACAGTGAGCAGAATAGTTGTTCAGTTAAGTTTGGTAATTTTATAAAGGTTGAATACCAATCACAGAAAAACATTTCAGAAGTATATGGTATGTATAAATGGCGGCCTTATTGCTTTTAGCGATTTCTTCCAGGTAACCTTATAGCTAGTGAGAATCGTAAGGGAGAATTAGGATGGAATGATGGTGCATTGATAAAATGTTGATAAACCTATAATACTTGTGCTACAGCTATATACAATCATAACTACATACACATATACACGAGTATAAACATAGAATATATGGGTGCATACGATTTTTCAGTTTTAAGAATTATAATTTGTGTAAAATATAACCCCATATTTTTTAAGTCATAATCGACTCTCTTGGCGATTCTGACAAAATAAAGCTACATACAGTTTTGGGTATACAAGGAACAGCCTTGTATAAAAAAAAAAATTAAAAGCAAAAAGGTCGGATTTCAAGAGAATTTCGTGACCTATACAACGCGATATGGCCGCATCAGTATGACGTGTGACCGTTGACCTGGACACACCCGACTCTGCCCCGTTTAGACTAGACTCTTGAACTTTGAACATACCAGTACGTGCTGGCTTACATGGGGAAAAAAATGTTTTCAGCCACTGGCAAATGTGTTTACGATTTGTGTGCAGAAAAATATTCACACAATATAGCTTATGTAAAGTCTGCAACTTTAGAATTGTTTCAAAGTGTGCTGTCCTCAAAGAGTAATGGTTATTATTATAATAAATATAATAATAGTTAAAACGGACAAACAATTTTTTTTATGACAGACAGTTAATATATAGCCTTCTTTTATTGCATACATTAAATTACGTGAAAACAAAACTATGCAATTGACATTGGATGGGGATGTGAGTGTCGCTTATTTACATAGGTAGTAGTATTTAGTATTCTCTGACTGAACGCGCGATTTTCGTTATTGTGAAAATAGCGCGTTCAGGCAGAGAATACTTAATACTACTACTTATGTAAAGAAGCGACACTCACATCCCCCGCCAGTTAAACATCGTCCGCACGCAACTAGCACGCTGCGTAGTACCAGCCGGTTAGAAATAGAAGCACTTATGTGTTGACGTATAACGTTGTCCCTCTCTCGATAATTCACGTGCACTAACAAACGTGTACGGACAGGTAAGTCCTCCTATAATAGTAGTAGGTAATTGCATCTGTTCGAATGTATGAAGTGTCAGGAATGTTAAAACAGCAGCACAATTTTCAGGAAAGCATACTGTTCCACTGCACTGGATCATCTAAACGCGGCTTTCACCCGAGTAGTCGATTAACCGTTTTAAGTGCCAACAGAATTTATGTCACCTATTTGTATTTGTCACTTGTGTGATATACGACGTGACACGCGGCCGACTGTATTTTTGGGCGCTGCGTGACAAAGTGGCCATCTTTATGGTGTTTACTTCGCTATCTAGTATTCTCTACAGTTTGATAAGGTTTCGTAACGGTCTACAACGAAACGACAGACCAGCCAGCCAGAACTGGGAGAGTAACAATCAAAGAAAACAAGTGCATGTAGCAGACCTCGAAATTAACGTGCCTCGAACAAAATTTGCATAGGCATGGAACGTCGTAGTTTATCGACTTCTCCGACTATCGATGTTTTGGATTGATAAGTAAATATATCGCCTTTGTACACAAAATTTGTAACTGTATTTAGTTTTAAAAATGTGCAATTAAGAATATACCCCCCTAAAGATTCCAATAAATTTAGGTAGCGAAATGGTAATAAAATAAAAGATTATGTTTTAATTAATTTTCTTTGAATTTCTATAGCTGGCGACGTCTTTGTATCTGTTTATTTAATCATAAACTGGAATCCTCTGTAATATTAAGCAGTATCTGATGCTATCTATCAATGAAGATTTCATTTCAAACTAAATTAATAAAGCGAATCTAATTTTCTAGACTAAAATCGCTATCTCCATCGAGGCTGTGACTAATTAGAGCTCGTACCCTCACCTTATCCGCAATCAGCCCTCAGTTCCCACCTAGCCACGCTTACCTTACGTCTACTTTACTACTGGCATGGTTCCCACCATGAGCGACAGCGACAGCGAGTAGACAGAAACATATTTTGAAGTAGAATACTACTTTATTATTGGTCTATTGAAGGCCTAACTTGAAATTTCCTCAGTGCTTCGACAACGCAGAGGTATGCTTGCCACAATCTACTATACAAAAATTGGGGTGTGGACAAGAGAAGTTCGTCGAAGGTGCTTACCTAAGCGATCAGGTAGATGAGGATTCGCGTGTGTTCAATAAATTGATCAAACCAGTCGCATCTAGTAGGCAGTGATTGCTTTTATCTACAGACTCCGCAATGAAGTCTACTACGACTGAATATGCATTACAAGAGTTTTGAATTTTCAGTCGGTTGTTATATCTATAATAATGAGATTAATAATAATAGTCTACTTTAATACAAATTAGCTTCTAAACTAGAGAATAAACATTGGCAAGTATTTGAAGTTAAGATTTTTAAAAATATGCATCTGTAGAATAAACTTAAAAGGACAAACACTTAACATTTGCACCACACCCCTATTCCATCTCTCTAACCAGACGTCGACACGGAAATATACCTGGCCACACAGACAAGATCTCTGACTGTACATTCATATTATCCTTCAAAACCTCTATATTTACGTACCGAGGGAGGGTAGAGAGGCCATGCTTCATTGGTAGCGGTGTATCTTTGATTATCGATGTGAATTCAGACCTGGTTTTGATACCATCTCGTTACTTTGTCTATATCCTTGAGGCGTATCAATTAAACGTAAGCCTAAGTCGATAATTACAATGATTATGGAAGTGCTCGATTGGAAATAAGCATCTCAAAGATGATAAAATCGAATGTTGATAGATATCTTTAATGAGTATACCATTTTTGAAATCACTTATAAAAACTTGAACCATTTAGATTAAAATCATTTTTTTAACATGTCACTGACCTTTTTCTTCCGTCTGGGCGATCTTAAAATGATCTCTCACACTAAATGATAATTAAAATTTGAAATCTAAATTCAATGAACGTTTACATAAAGAATCATCTATGTATTTCAATACCCTGTTTCGGAATTCTTATTTGTATCCAATAGATTAAGTTATTTCTATCTGAAGGGCAAAGTGTTTCTAAATACCACGACATTTTTAGATCTCCACAACACACGAGGCTCGACATTTTGGAAAGGTTAACAGACCATATACCTAACCCACGTTATTAACGTATAAATAAACACGTCGCGTATAAATACGGTATGTGAGAATTTAAGTAGGTAAAGACAAAGTTCACGCGTATAGTCACATTTTTAGGTAATAAATTATTTTAAACTAGACCATCGATATACAAAGGCGAGATGCTTGACTATTTCCTGCGCATCCCAACAATTTTACCACTCTTATAATTTATGATCCTATAAGCGTACACAAGCTCGGAAAAGGGAGGATTAGAGTGCAGGATTCATCCTAACATAGTCCTCTATGTTAGGATGACTTGTGTGCCTCTAATTACACTGCCTGAACCTCTAAACTCAACAATACTAACACTGCTGCATAGCGGTAGAAATAGGTTTTGTGGGTGGTGAGCATCCAGAAGAATCCTGCACTGAAATCCTCCCTTTTCCGAGCTTGTGTACGCTTACAGAATCATTATAAGAGTGGTAAAATTGTTGGCGACACTTGTGGGCTGGGGTGGCTTACCGTCAGGGGCCACTCCAGGCCAAGGAACAATATGACGTCACAAGCGTAGAATAAAGCGAAATAGGTATAAACAGTACTATAAAAATAAAATGTTATATTAAGCAGAGTTCCGGGGATCCGCCAAAAATATAATGAGCAAACTTTTCCAATTATTATAGTTCGTTGATAGCGAGAAAAAAAAAACTTCAAGTAACTTTTACGCGTCGGAAGTCATGTTTTGCTCGAACAAGTTTCTTTTGGGCGTAATGACACATCTCATGGAATAGATATAAAAGTTTATTGAACTCCCTTATAGTTTTATAGGCATTGTAATGAACGGAGGCATTCGTTCGTAAGGGAAGTTTTTTTAGCTTTTACTTTTTTTTATTTATGGATATATAAATTTGTGTAGGGGTGCCTAGCTAGAACATACCATAATAATAACATCGTGGGCGTCAAGGCAACTATGGGATTTCACCAGCGTTCTCTGTATATTAAGATCTTTTCTGCAATCGCTAATCCGCCTGCCAAGCGTGGCAAATCCCCCAATGGACAGCCCACCAAAAGTGGCATTCTATTGGGGAGGCTTATGTTTAGCAGTGGATGTATTTCAGCTGAATGTGTATATGAGAAGCAATGACCTTTACTTTTTAAAATCTAACTATATAAAATTAAAACCGCAGAGGTATAGAATATTAATAATAATTTTGTAATAAATATTACATTATTTAATATACCTAAAATCGGACCAATCGTGATTAAACGACTATTATCATTTCGTCTTTCATGCCACGGATCACAGAACCTTAAAAAAGGTTTAATGGTTTGTGCTCCGGACGCATGTGACAAACCATCTCACGAAAATTTCCAGCAGCACTTGGATTCCAAAATGCATTCTCCAATCAACAATTCTCAAGTGTGTCATAAAAATCGTTAGCCCTTCAAGTCTCCTTTCCCGCGTTAGTTAAAAAAATAATTTAAACATGGCGGCACAATTTACCCGCCGCAATTTGTATTTCGAATCCGACCAAATTCAATTTGGAACGTGTGAAAGAGACAGATGACGCTCTAAACTTAATTTTGCCGATCAAACTGTCACTATTATAAATGGTGCAGGGTTTAAAATGCAATATAATGGAGCTTGCGAATTTTAAAGGGATTCCAAATGCTTGATTGTGAAGAAAAACACATGGGGGGCAGTGTTGTTCGCGCTTGTAACACAATTAATATCAATTTGGATATTCTAGGGGGCCCTTTTTATTGACTGAATGAATAATTTAGTAGAATTATTCAGCAGAACATTTTTATTGTGCGAGACATTTTCTCTCAACATCTAATCGAGGATTCCCTGCTTTAAAGTGGCAATAAAGCAGAGAGCCCATCTGATGGTAAGCGGCTATTGGACATTGGACTCGAGTGCCAGAGGTAATAAGTTCGATTTCCACTGGGGACAGATTTTATTTTTATTTATTTTATTTTATTTTATTCGGAAAACTTACAGCTATAGTACAAAGATAATATTACAAATATATAAAGCTATTAGCCATTAACTGGTTTTCACATATTAAAACAACACATATTTACTTAACATTAAAAACAAAAAACAAATCCAATTATATCAGAGAACAACAACAAATACATGAAATAATTAACAATAAGAAACCTTTCCATGGTGCTAGGGTGTTGGGGGCCCGAAATAGCTACCAACAGCTAGCCGCTTGATAGTTACGGAGCTAGGTGTTGTGTATATCAATAGCTGGGTGCTCAGACACTAAGTCATTGAGTAGCGAGCCGGCTCGGTAAATAAATGAGTTACGACGGTAGTAGTAGATAAAATACAATTTGGTCCCGGCCTAGATAAGTATATACTACACCTCATACCATAAAGCAAAATAATTCTTCGCAGCTCATAGTTTCACCTCAAGGTTTTTCCTTCAGGATTGATACTAATTGGTTATTAAATTAGATAACAGATGATTTTAATATGCATCTGTTATCTAATTTAATAACTATCACTGTCAAATTAGTGTCAATCATGAAGGTAAAACTTTGAGGTGAAACTACTACTTCATGGTATGAGGTGTAGTGGATTAGCGATTTTAAAGTAGGTTGTTGTAGGACTTTCTAGAATTTAGTCACTTTTGTTAGCAAAAGATAACGTTGCAACGATTCAAAAACTCCAAGGACAACGGCAATTTCGGTTCATATATTTTTTTAAATGCTTTAAGGCCTTGCTTTATTTATGGTCTTTGAAAACAAATTCGCATAATTTGACATTGGACGAGCCAATGCCATTGAGCAACATATTTATAACCTTTTTTTTTTCAAGGGCTGCCTACATCGCTCATTGCATTGTAATTGTTTAATTGTTATAGCACAGCAGAGACAATCCTAGTTTAGGGTTACACCGGTATATGTCATATGACATTATTATTTACTTTAACACTTTTATACTGCTTTTAAGAACATATGAAGTAGATGTTAAGTAATCTATGTTGTAAAAAAAACTTGTGCTAGGCTACCTAGTATTTTGCTACCCATGACAATGGCCGATCATTCTCCGTATTGACTGCACTAAACTGTACATCGGCTTTAAAGTATTTTTGTTCAAATTAAAGCCAAATAAAGCTTCTTCTGTTCCATTCATAAGGACTCTGATAAGTTACCTCATGTCATGTGCCTGTAATTACACTCGTTCTCTACAGTTCAATTCAGAAAGATGCAATGCTCTATAAGAAACTGCACTAAAACAAACGAAATAAATATACTAAGAGAGGTAGGTAGAACTAGAAAGTCTAATGATTTTAAATAGTAAAGTTTGCAGACAGAAAGCTAGAGGCACAAACGTCAAGGTTCCATTTAGCATTACAAAGAAACCTCACCTTTCCCTTCATTTAGTGACATTCAACAAAACAAAAGACTCACCTCGCATAACAAAAAAGGAGCGTAAGACCCGCCAGTGACATCCAAGAAGAAATAATTAACAAAACATACAGAAATGAAGCGAGAAAGTGCGACGACAGAATCTAATTATTTCGCCGCCATGACAGCCTGCTTGCCGCGCTTTTTCGCGTCCAAAATGGCGACCGAAAATGGAGCCCGCGGTGTCAACAACGTAGCGACATTATGAGGCGAGGACACGATGGCCGACAGCAACTAAGCCTTCGAGCCTGCCCTTATTTATATTTAGACACGAGAAATATAGCGGGTGCAGGAAATTAATTTTAATTTTTTACGGGAATGTTGTTTAGGTTTACCCACTTGTTTGTTCGTAACAATATTTTCAATTATGATGTAAAAACTTGGAATATTTCCATGGGTAGTTATTATTAAGACCTATTTATTAATCTACAAAGGTATATTTTGACATAGGCAGTGCAAATTGCCAGTTCAGATGCAAGATTAAAAAGTAAGACATAACCATTAAATAAATATCGTTAAACTTTAATGTTAATTTTGAAATGTATTCTTAGCTTAGATAAAGTTCTATTGTATATGTCTCCATTATTTAAGCTGATTATTATTTAATTGGATTGTATCTACAGGTACTTATTTCTTCATGATTTGTGCTATTGTTCTAAATAAATGAACCTCACATATAAAGAAAGCGCAAAGAATGAAGTTGACAATAATAAAATAGAAAATGATTTATAAAATATGCTTTACGTAGATGTATACACATTTTGAGAATTAAACATTAACCGTATAATTCTTAGCACCGCAGTCGCTCCAGTCGGCGTTTATCTGCGAACATAAACACAGGGTGTCCCCGAACGGCGAGACTCGTTCAATGCGTCACCAACTGTATTAATATGGATGAGCTTCGCGATTGTGGTGAAGCGCCAACTCTATACAGGGTGATAATGTTGTGGGCTGTAATAAAGCACGCTTTGAATTGATTTTGTGACGTTGTTTGACCCCTATAGTGGAGATAGTGGTTTGTAAAGTGAGTGGTCATGTATTCAATGAAAGGAAAGATATTGTTTGTTTACATATAATATTTAGAAATTGTAGTTTGTTTCTAATTACGTGCCACACATCCACTGACAGTCAATGAATATAACAAGCACACAAACAGCTACAGACACACATTTATTAAATTTTTACACACGAGAATTTTTGCACAAACATACATGAATGAAAGTACAGACATTTTAATCTCATGCTCCAAAACAACAGTAAAAAAAGCATTATAATTTAATAATCAACGTGTACTTTATAAGTAAGTGCATCATCAACTTATCCATGTCCACTGTTAGACATAGTTATCCCTTATGCGCATCACTATATCAGACCATTCGCATATCTAGCACGATGGTGTTCTAAGAAGAGCCCACAGTAGACAGTTTACACACTAGCTTGCATATCTCATCAGTCGGTTCTGCAACAGATATGGCTTACCCGGAGTAACTTTCTCTAATCCTTTTCTTTGCTTATTCAGCTTAAAATCCTTATTAAAGAACATCCCGTATATGTAAACAATAAACCTAGCCGACGATAAAAAGCGGAAAATAAAGCGAGTGCATTTTCTCGACTCACCAGAGCTATTGTCGTTTGGTTTACTAGCTTTATTATCTTACATCTCCTTTATACTTTATATTATTATAATGTTTATGGCTCTTTTGTCTCTTTCTGTTTTATACTTCTTCCTTTTGTGTAGTATTTGTCTTATAACTTAATTTATTTAATGCTTAGGTCAATTTGACATATAATACATTAATCGGGAAGATTCTAGTTCGTAATCCTCCTAGATGGTCACCGTCTTTTACCTACTTCTGCCGCCAAACAGCATTGTTGTGTTCCGATCTGGGGGGTTATAAGAGCCTATGTTAATTACAGGCACATGAGGAATTCTAACATAATCCTTAAGGTGATTTGGGCTACAGGTTCATCATGCGGCTTGTCTGGCCATTTTAGCCCATTAAAAATATAGATAATTTTTCTCCTAAAAGCTTACTTTATCTCTGATGACTAAGAACTCGTTGACTGACTCCTGCGTCTCAATATTGTCTTTAGTCAATGCAATCCCTCATTTAGGTTCCATAACAGTTCTAGGTTACGTTTATTATAGGCTATCTAGTCCCTAGCCTTTTCTTTAATTTTAGTTTGATTTAATTTAGGCATAAAGATTCGATTATCTCATGCTATTAGGCTACCATTACTGAATTCAGAAATCTGGGTCCTATTTTGATAGTCGACTGGTTCTTGGTCAGTATAAGGTCTTTCTTTACTTTAACGTTGACTTTTGCTAATTGTAATATGAGTAAAAGCAAATGTTCCTACTTTACTAAATCAAAACAACTCCTAAGTATGTGCCAATCAATCAGGACGCCAAGCGAGCAAAAAGCACCGCCCTCAAGACCCCTGATGCGTAATTAGCGCCCAATATAAACGCATTTCTACCTAATGCTCTAATATGTCACCGACAGCCCCCTTTGTTGAGCTGAGTTCCTGGTAACTTTGTTAAAAGGCGAAATAAAGTGGCGCAGAATTTTTACGTAACAATACGGAACGAAACGTAGAACCTGAAAACGGTAGCCGGAAGTTGCTGGAGGGAGGGGGGCGCACGGGGCGGGAGGTTAGGCTGATTGGGGAAAGCTAGGAAGAAATTGATACAGAAGAAGAGACCAAAGAGTGGACGTGAATATTCTGCTGATAGACATGGAACACAGACTCCGATTTATCAAATAATATCACCATAGACGCCTCATGATGCAAGGCGAACACTTCTGCCAATACGTCAGAGTTTTGTCTTATACGAGACGCTATGCACAAATATAATCTTTGTTCCGGCCAATTAGGCCATGGCGCGCATTGTCCTTGGCCAATCAGCGTGCAGTTCTCTCCGCCCGCACACCTCAGCACTTTGACAGAATTGTTTGTTAGTAGAATTAGGAGCATTTTGATACCGGAAATTTCAACTGAATTGCTTATTGCAAAAGGGGATTGCTATATTACCTGCGCTAATGGGTTATAAGTACGTAATATTTTTATGTTTTATCGGAACATCTTGTGCGTTTTCCAAAAATTTATTCTATTAGCGTAAGGAACAAATGTAGGTTTTTCAGGAGACCCAAAAAATATCTTTAATTTATTTCTGTGTCTCATACTTCTTAGTTGACAGTCAAAGTTTCTTACATTTTCTATATCTTCAACGATATAAACTCAAATAGCTTATAAGCTAAATCTGAATTGAAAAATATATTTCACTTCTTTTTTAATTGATATCGATTTCGGCGGGTAAGACGCTCATGTTAGTGTATAAATAGTATAATATTATGATGGTATCTTGATAAAGATGACGCTAATAAGCCTTATGTGTGTTATGTGATTTAGATGCATCACGACCAATTATCGTTTAACTTTCTTTTCAGCAGAAAAAGTTAACAGAAAACGATATCCTTGCATTAAAGTCCAGTGATTAATGCAAAACTCTAACATTAGTTGCTTAAAATCCTCACTTAGTCCTAAGTATCGAGGTAGCCGAGAGGTAATGCACAAATGAAAGGCAGGGTCACTCAGTCGTGTATAGAGGGTGGCATAAAACGTCCATTAGCACCCGAATGCATTTATACTGCTGCTAATTATAGGGGGTGAGTGCCGGGTACTGATTTTGGGGGAAACTGTGACTATTTCTTTTGTGATCGTTTTAGGGGAGCTGAGACGTCGATCATGTTGTGACTCATGAATGAGTCATGAATTTGTACGCTTCGAATGAGAGGTTAAAGAAGGCTAAATCTAATCATATATTATTTATTGTACTATCTGTCTCACTCCGTATAATATGTATTTAGGTATGTTTATTATAGTTATGTTATAATTATTTATTTTATATATAAGTATCTTAGGTATTTATTTATTATGCATTTATTTTGCCCCCTCGCTTTTACTTTCTTGTTTCACACTCTGTAAGGTTGGCTGCAAGATATCTCTTTTGGATATAAGCTCGCCTTTATACATAACATTTAATAATTGTATTTAGTTTAAATATGTGCAATTAAGAATATCATAGTTAAATTCATTTTAGTTTAATCTCCATCTCTGTTATTTACTTACATGAAATTAAAATAAACTTTAAACTTGCCTTTTAGTAGGGTAAGGTCAGCTTAGTACTAGGTCATGTAGGGTGACCAAGCCATTGACTCTCCTGAGAACTGACTTCTTTGAGGTTAATTAAAATATCTATCTTTTTATTTAAATGTAGAGATATTTATTACGTTGATTTTATTTCATAAAACATAGTTAGGATTTTGAAGTAAAATAGCACAATTAAAAACATTTTTTTTCTCAGAATTACGCTACATTTGTAAGTAGTTTCGCGTTATTTACTAGATAAGTTGACATTCCATGTACACATTAAAAATTTCTGGAATAACGTAAAATTATCAGCTTCAAATTTTTGGCTTACTGCTTGGTCGTTATACTCGAGCGCCAGAGGTTGTGGGTTCGATTCCCACTGGGGACTGACAACTTTGTACAATGTGTGGATGTATGAATGTTATATTTATGAATTATCCTATCTTTATCTACTTTCCATAGCACAGGAGAAAATTCTAGTTAGGGATTAGCAAGTGTATCTATTATTTATTTATTACAGAGGCTGTCAAAATTAACGTGAACCCACTGAATAGAACTAACTAACCGGATTGCTCCAGTCCCGTCCCAATCTGCATACATCTGGAATCGGGAATGACCGGGATAGACCGAATGGGATAAAGGTGACGCATGACGAAAACGTATGACAAATATTTTAATGAAGTCGAACTTCGCCATACACAAAAATAAAAACAGAATTAGGAAGTAATGAATAGAAGCAATCTCTAAAAACAATTATTTGGCCTATAATTCCTTTCCTACCTTCTTTCCTATCCTCTTTAGACTCCTAATACAAGTTGGAACATATACTCAAAACACACATAAATTAACTATTATGTATATATATTAATAAGTTTTCTTAAGTTGTGATAATTTTACTCAACATATTGTTGCCTTGTATCTATTGTTATGGATTACATATCATTTCGAGAAGTGGTATGAATATCGAATATCTTGTTGACTGATATTAAAATCTTCATTTTGTGAAACTACCTAAAATAAAAATCCCGCAACACATGTCGTTATTCGATGAGAGTACAACAACGACTGACCGCTCGATTGACTAAATTGGTGTTAACAACCAACTGCAGACAATAATGCCAACATCAGGTAGAAAGTATTACAATAGTATTTAGTTTTAAAAATTTACAATTCTAATTTACAATATGACTTGAACTAAGAAGTACAGGACAGAAGTTTAACAGGAAGTTAACAATAGCAAATTTTAGTGTGGCTACCCTACCAGCCCCAAAGGTCACTCGATAAACCGATAGGCCTAAATAAACACCGACTTCTAATTTAATTAACCTTTCTGAGCAATCGTAGATTTGCACAAGTGGTAGGATGTAAATTATTATTTCGTGTTTAATAAGGCCTTTTGACGATCTGTTCTCTACATTGATTGGATTTTGAGAGGGTTTGTAGTGTCCTGTACCGTATAATAATGGAATATAGACAAATATCGTAGCATAGAAATACATACAATATATAACCGAACTACCAGGCGTGGTGATGGACTTCATTCTTATGTAGTAGACATAATACCATGCTCTACCACGAAGCGTTTTGCTTCCTCTTTCATAATGCGAACTGCTAAGGAATGGAACTCCCTGCCAGCTTGGATATTTTCGGACAAGTGCAATTTGGATCTTTTTAAAGGAAGTGTAAATATAGGTAAGCGGGTTCCACTCATCATTACTTACCATCAGGTGAGATTGAGGTCAAACGCAAACTCATCAACAATAAAACTTAAACAAAGTTCATCACATTATTTTACAGATTTTGAAGTGTTGCCTCGAATACTACTTACTCCCTCGGGCCTGGAGTCGGGGCTGAGGGATACACCGTGATGCTTCGTGGCAACCCAGAGTCTGCTGGCCATAAAGTTTTTAAGGCTGATAGATTCTAGGAACGTAGATTCGACCGTGATTCTTTCCCCTTAATTATATTATAAATTTACAAATATAACATCCAGACCGGGACCAACTTCTACAAATTGTACTTCCTTTCCGGTGGGAAACGAACCCCACGACCTCTGGCGTTCAAGTCCAATGTCATTAGACTAACCTCTACTTGCTTACAGGTGAGGATCTGACAAACGAATAGTGGAGTAAAAAACTAGCGAGGCATAAATGTTATAGTACAGTACTGCGATGGCAAACAGCCTTCCAAGTGTGGATTTTATATGCCCTACTCACGCAAGAGGGAACGCATTTCCAGCTGTAAATGTTGACAGTTATTCGTGGTCACAAACCTGTCGCAGGTAGTCACAACCTACATCTCTGTTAAACTTTTAAAGGATAAGGCTTAGGTTTAATTCCATTTTGGAAATTCGCTAGGTAGAGCCTAGTAGCCTAGTTGGTTGTACACTCGCCTCATGTTCTTGAGGTCGTGAGCTCCAACCCCGCCGCTACCGTGTCTCACTCTGCACTTTAGGTATATAAATATACCTACGTGGAGCTATGTCAAAAATCCTTTATTGCACATTAGTACACTTGGCACATTTATATACCTAATTCTTTTACCTACGCCCCGATTGCCGGGGCACCCAGGCGAATCGAAGACTATCAATGTAGCCTGATTTAGCGGTAAAGCGTAACATTGACTTTCGTCCATGAGCACAGGATTCAATTTCATCATCAGGTTGTTTTTGTCTCCACTGCAGGAGCATAACCCTCTCTCATCTGCCGGAGACAGACGGAGGATTTGGCCTACACTCCCCGCGCTGGCCAGACGGGTTGGGGAGGCCTGATTGATGTTTTATAATGTATTCCCTTAGTCGCCTTGTACGACATCCACGGGAAGAGTTGGAGTGGTCCTATTCTACTCTACCGGAAACCACACGGCAAGATTTATTTGACTTGCATTAAATTTTGTAAGTACCTTTATGATAAATTGAACAAGCTTTGTTAGGTTGCGCGCCTTCTATACTTATTTAAAATTTAAAAATACGGCTTTTTGGTTGATGAAAACTTCGTAAGAAAACCTGCATATGCGAAAGAAGACATTCTAAACGTAACTGACGTCCACCAAACTGTTTGGGTGCCGTTGGTTTGACACGTCGGAAAAGGGTTAAAAGTGTCGCCAGGTCTTTCTGTCCCCCTAAGAAAGTAAGATAATTCACTTGGTAACATTCTCAATTCGTTAATACACTGGGTAACATTTGATTAATCCGCAATAAATCTATATGTATAGCCACGAACAACACAATCAAACGCGACCGGCAACAAAACGTAGTAGCCAAACAAGTGGAAGTAACGAGGTATAATCTACGGGCGAACATGTGGCGTGCGCGCGATCTGTCACTCCCTTGATTAATGAATGGACCCCGACCCCCCCGTGCGGCGCGACATTATCCGACCCCCTTGCACCCGAGTTCACCTCGGGTCGTTCCTGTTTTGACTGACTTGCAATTAAAAATTAGTCAATAAACCTACAGTGATATCCTGCACATTTTATCTTTAAGTTTTCAGATTAAAAGTACTGAGTTGCCGTCAACTTGAGGCATTATTCATAGATAAAAGAAGGCCTAAGGCTTAAAGGTCTTCCCACACTAGCGCTGCGCTAAACGTAGCTGCGCGGCGCGACAGTCGCGTTGTATCGCTTAAAGCGCGAAACACATTCTTTTAAATTATTTAACATTAATAAGAAAATACATCACCTGTCTTACATAACTCACACATAATAAACCTCTTGGGTTTGTCCTATGTGCGGTGAGGCCCCTCGGTCACAGCAAGCCAATACTGACGCTTGTTGTACATTATAAAGAAAGTTAAGTGCAGAACAGATGACAAAATAAATGTATCATCATAGAAGTGTTTCAGTTTTTGTGTATTGTTTGACTTAGTATGAGATATGTCACACAGAGGACCGCCGCGCCGGCGCCGCTCGAAGCGGAATTTTGTACGGAGCGTACCGCTACCGCCCGAGAACGATCCCGTCCCGTCTTCTGTGTGTAGTAAGCTTAAGAGTGTATTGCTGTATACAAACTCATATAGAGTGACCGAGTGACCGATGCAGACCTTAATCCAGCGGTTGACTATGAGCTAACCTCACTAATATTATAATGCGAAAGTTTGGATGTTTGGATGTTATTCAATCACGCTTCAACCAGTGGACGGATGGGGATGGTGAAAAACTTGGCACACATATAGGTTAGGTCCTGCAATAGGATATATATGGTACTTTTTATCCCGAAAAAACATCTCATTTTTACGAGAAATACATAATAATTTGTGTTGTTAAGTTGTCCACGCGGACGAAGTCGCGGGCAACAGGTAGTGATGCATAAAGATGATGAGAAATATTCCATGACTTGCTTTCGCAAACCGATACAAGGTTATTCCAGTTTCTAGCGGTAACCTTTATTTTCCCGAGGTAATAATAGATTATATTTCTCCCCCGGGTCATGAACTAACTGCAGTCAAATCCAAAATAAACAAAACTTTCATATTTATAAAGTACCTATCAAGCAAGTATATAGAAATGTTGCTCTTATAACAATTTGGAACACCCCTGGTAGCTAAAATTAGGTTGTTATTCCAACATTGCCTGCCTTCCATTCCTGCCATCAAATTGAATTACTTTCAGGTACCTACCTATCAAAACTAATATTTCAATCAGAAGTTACAGAAAACTCGTGGTATTGATTTACTGGAAATTCTTAGGTAATTCAAGCAGTTTGATGAAAATAATTTTCCATTCGAAGTAATTTGGTAGATGTTGCTTTGATTTCACGTTTTCAAATCGTTATATCAATTATTCAAATATCAGAGATGGATTTTATTTGGGTTCAATCAGAAAGAAAACTTTGGCACGTTATAAGCCTATTATAAGACCTGGGAACTACTCTGCAAGCATTTCGGCTAATATTCGTCGAACTAAAATGCCGTTTTGTACTCGCTAACGTGTCATGTGACATTTTTTGATAATCTAATTATCGAAGTCTGAGGTCTCTCCTGGGAAGACGCAGGTTTCTGCCCCAATTAGCACGCAGAGCAGACGAATGGAGTTTAATACACAGATTGAGACAGATGGAGATGATTCTGCCCATCGACTGGATTATAACCTTTATCCTCCATGTTAATGAAACAATATGGCGTCCTCCACGCCTAGCAACAACCAGCTCGACGTAAACAACGCCTTAAACAATTCAAATTCATTAAATTCAATACTTAGTTCGTTGTTGCAAGAAATAGGAAATACAAAGTAATTGTAGTATATTTGTAAAACATGACCAAAGTCTTGACTTGATGTGAAAGTCCTTGACTTGTGGGGAACTAAATCTAGTGACTTCATTTGGTACGGGTAAGTACTATACTCTTCAGCATACTGGTACAGAGGACTTTGATTAGCAAAAAGTCAGCAAAGTGAACATTCTACACTATGCGTGGGTTCCGTTAATATATTTTTTATTGCCTTTCATGGAATATATCGGAAAATAAAAAAATCTAGTGAAATGTCCATACTTTTCCCATGGCAATTTGACATGAACGTTATAAATTTCAGCTCCATCGATCCATAAGTTTTTGTGCTATCTACCAGACCGACAGACATACATACGTTCAAAAAAGTTTCGCTATAAGGGTAACGGTTTTCCCCATTTAAATTTGGGGCAAAGTAGGAACAGCCCGCGCCCTATCAGATTGTAACGAAACGGGGTTGATACCCATTTGACGTCGGTTTTCAAATTTCCTTAATTATATGGCGGAATCGTTTTGACACCCTACACCAAAGGTTTAGGGTCTTGTGTGCGTAGATTCAAACGTGTATCTTTTCGTTTGAAATCGGATTTGTTTCAATGATTTTGTGAGGCATTAACAATTAGTAAGAAGACGTAGGTAATTTAATTCAATTGGTAATCTGTTAAGCAGCATTTAAATGTAGGTATATTACGTACGTACCTATAGATATGTAGTGGATTTAATTATACTAAGTTGAATTTAGAATAATTTTTTTTATATAAATATCATCATCATCATCAGGTTATTTTTGTCTCCACTGCAGGAGCACAACCCTCTCTCATCTGCCGGAGACAAACGGAGGATTTGGCTTACACTCCCCGCGCTGGCCAGACGGGTTGGGGAGGCCTGATTGACGTTTTCTAAGTAGTTCGTTGGTCAATCATTCAATCAGTCAGGGTATCCATTTACATAATATAGATAGAAAGTTCATAAAAATAAGTTTCAGAGAATCTTCAACTTAAATCTCAAACAACGTTGTTCGGTGATCACGATCTCCTGGTCCATTACTTAATTTATGTTACCCCACATTAAACCTTACCAAAACCATAGTCACCCTAGCGCAGAGTTAACTGGTAACCCAATCAGTGTTGCCATCGCCGAAAATTGCCCCTGATTTATACGTCTGCGCAGTTTTACCCGTTATTTAACAGTGGGTGGTAAACTTGATTATCTACCCTCAGTTTAGCAATGGAGTACCAATCGTTACACAGTGGAACTACAGTTTCAAGAGATACCTCTTTCATTATATATTTATATGATTTTTTTTTTAAACCTCTGATGTGGCCTTTTTTATAAATATAAATATCTCAGACATTCACAACAATTATTCAGTCCCAAACTAGGCAGAGTCTGTGCTATGGTTACTAGATAACGGATACACATACTTAAGTAATATATAAACATCCAAGACTTGGGTACAAACATTCATATTCATCATACGAACATTTGCACCTGGCGGGATTCGAACCCGCAAACTCCGGCGTGAGGCATTGAGGTATTGTTAATATTTTCTTTTCTAGTTTAATAAACATTTTATAAATGTAATATATTGTCTGTGTGGTCGCTAGTCGTGTTCCCGGCTAAGTATCTGGCTCCAATTTAAGATGTACAGTCAGTTTGACTAAAGCGTTACTGCTCGGTCACTTTTCGTAACAGGTTGATGATTTATACAAAAATACCTTCCTTGATCTGCATCAAAATCTGATTCGCGATTTAATTCATTGACGTTTTTTAATACATGAGCACGTTAATTAAACTTACGATTACTGCGCAGTTATAATTGATGAATAACGAACATACCTGAAACAAAATAATAAATTGTTAATTGATTGCAGTCTGAATATAAGTAACAGGGTGTAAGGGGGTGGAAAACCAGCGGACCACTCTGTCAACCTCACCTGCGCGTTGTACCCTGTAGATAAACGCCGACCGACACATGGCAGTATAACCTCTACTATACAAAGATCTGGTAAAGCCTAAATAACTCAGGCCGGTGACACTGCGAGCGCCAACCTGCCTGCCCAACGTGGCGGTTAGGGCATTCTCCCCCTTATGGAAAATTCAGTAGCGCGCTTTGGGAGAGGCCTTGCACTTGTACAAGTTGGTCTTATTCTCGATGTTCAACTGTGAATTGTCCAATACTAATCTATTTCCCATAGTACAAGAGAAAATCCTAGTTTGAGATTAGATGAGTGTAAATATTTATTTACAATGCAAACAAAGCAACGAACCCAGACGAATTCTGCACAAAAGTCCCTTATCAAGTTATCACCCGTAGGTCATTAAAAATATGTTTGTATACAAAACAACCGATGACTTAAGTTTCCCAAAAATAAAAATAAAAAAATTCAAAGCAAAAAGTTGGTAAGTAATCAAACTTCGTGGTCAGTCCAGTGTGCGTCCGCCACAGTCAAATAATAAAAAAAAGAAACAAATGAAACTGAAATATTACAGAACAAAATGGCGGCTCTTCCGCCCGACACCGGATATTGGAGAGAGGCATCGAATATTCTATTTTATATCTACCTTAATTATCTCTGGCAAGTTTCGCGCCATTGCGCGTCGGTTTCATATTTTCACATGTTTTTTTTTCCTTTTTATTAATTTTGTTTTTCAGTTTCATTCATTTCTATAGACTCGTATATCTAGAATTTTTGGAATATATTGATTACTGAAGCTGTTCAATTGGAATTGAAAATATAAATGTACGATTACGATTATATGTAAACTGTTTATTAGAGTTTTTATTACTAAATTCATATGAGTAGATTTTTGCTTTCAACGGTGGCGTATCGAACTATTTATTAATAAATCGAACAAAATAGTCAAGCAAATGACTAACTTCAGGAATCTTATGGCTTGCCTCAATGGTGAAGGCATTTGCCGCCAAATGGGTAACATTTTGTCTCTGTTTCGTCGCAATCGTCTCACTCAATCAGAAGATACAAAAATTTAAACTTAGCAAGAGTCGATTACAATATAAGGTTCCTGAAGTTGGTTATATGCATGACTATTTGGTTCGATTTAATAGTAAATATAACAAAGGATGTTAGGCTGGATAAGAAGCAAGGTAAGTTTAGATTGCGATGAACGAGGACTACTTTTGGAGGGAGGAAAGGGAATGGGAAAGGGTGGGAGAAGGAAGGGAGGAAGTGAGGGAAGACATTTATACATCTGCGATTGTAGGTCTGAATACATTTTTTTTTTCATTTTGTTTTGAGAATATCAAAGGTTAGGATACAGTATTAGTACGTACTTCAGTGGTCTCCGCGTGCATAGCTAGTCGATTAATAAAGTCCATAGACACCTCATGGCGAACTTGTTTGGCATCACATCGGATTTAGAGTGTCCAGAACTTTGATAGAATTGTCCGTTTGTAGAATTATGATCATTAGACGATGGTATAAGTAATTGCATTTTCCATGTACAGGTTCTGCGATATATGTGGCCAGCCTGACACTTCTGCTTAAAAATTCTTTCAGCTAAATCGATGACTTTAGTTTTATCGTCGGATCTCTTCATTCTAGTTTAAAATTAGACAAGCATTGTAGTTTATTCTTTATTTTAAAAAAAGTTGCGGTCCAGACAACATTGGATATGCTACGCTAAGCTGTTAGGCACGTTGCAGGCTTCCAACATAATATAGGCATTTCGTTGTAAAGTCTCAGCGGTTGAGTTGACCACAACACGACGAATAGCTTCATTGGTAGTGCTTCAATGTTACGAGAGTGGTCGAATTTCAAAAGTTTTCCTTATATATGAAGCCTTGTTTCTGTGCGAGAATATGTGGGAAGGTTCTAGCGCAGGATTCATCTGCATGATCTGGTCACCAACTAGTATTTCTGTGTTCAAATCTGAGCACACCCAGGGTATTTTTCTTGTTAGTGTCATAAATTAACGTGAAAATATTGCACACTTAAACTCGCTGTACCTTTTCAACAGCATCATCAGCCGAAATACCTCACCACACTTAGAAGGCGGAGTTTTGATCGCAATATCTTAAATACATAAGTGAACGCGCTGCCCATGCCTGATGAAATCTCTTAGTCGCCTTAACGACACCTGCGGGAAGTTTAGGGGAATCACACGACATACATACTTTTCACTATATTGTACTTTTATTAATTCAATTAAACGTAATACAATAATTTCAACTCATTTACAAACAAACAAAAGACATCCAACACACAGACGGCCATATAAGCATAATTTAATAAACTGTACCTATCTGTGAATCCTATTGCCGTGTGTTTCCCGGCTTAGAATAGGGCCACCCCTATCTTTCCCGTGGGTGTCGTCAAGGCGACTAAGAGATTGCACCAGGGACGGGCAGCAGCGTTCTCCTGTGTGTGTACGTTAAGATCATTACTGCGATCACCAATCCGCCTGCCAAGCGTGGTGATTATGGCAAATCCCCCATTGGACATCGAACCAAAAGTGGTATTCTATTGGGAGGCCTATGTCCAGCAGTGGACGTATTTAGGTTGATGATGATCTGTGAAGTCACTAGACCTGGTGCTGACAGAATACCAGCGCCGCAGTTCACGTAGCAAACTGCAGCATTATGCTGACTAAACACCAATATATTGCTTGTAGTATAAATACATAACAATAATGAAAGCCAAAAATAACTGTAATTTTTAAACAGAACATAAAATAATAAGTAGCAATGCTGTCTATTATTCTTAATTCAATGAGCTGTCGGGAAATACGGCAGCATTTTTACATCTTCATTACCGTTTCATATAATATCGTGTTTCATTTTATTTGTGTATTCGTAGGATTTCAATGGGCTATCGTATTACTGGCTTTAGTTTTGTGGTTTTTGGTTAGTTACAGTAAAATGAATGTTTGGTCAAGAAGATCCTATCTAGGTTTATTTCAAAGGTGATAATTTCTGTGCCTCCAGATGTAACTTAGAATATGCTACTTTTCAGGTGACCAAATAAGTTATTTCTAACACTAAGTTCTGTTTTTTTTTCTTGATATCAGAACACGATAAAACTCGCTTATTTGATCTTCTAAAAACGCAAACCCAGAGCATAAAACCATTTTAATCCTTAACAAACCTCTATATATTATTTATTAATTACTACTAAAGCATGTTTTTCTACGAAACCATTATAAATCATCATGTCAGCCTTTAGACGTCCACTGCTGGACATAGGCCTTCCCCAATGAACGCCACCACACCCGGTCCTCCGCCCTCCGCATCCAGCCGCTTCCGGCCACCTTCTTTAGGTCGTCGGTCCATCTGGCGGCGGGGCGTCCCACCCTGCGCGTGCCAATCCGTGGTCTCCACTCCAGAACTCGTCTGCCCCAACGGCCGTCGGTTCTGCGACAGATGTGGCCCGCCCACTGCCACTTCAGCCTGCTAATCCTTTCGGCTATGTCGGTCACCTTCGTTCTTCGTCGGATCTCTTCATTACGAATCATATCCTTCAAAGATACGCCGAGCATAGCCCTCTCCATAGCTCGCTGAGCGACTTGAAACTTGTGGATCAGGCCCCTATCAGTGTCCACGTTTCTGCACCGTAGGTCATGACAGGCAGGACGCACTGATTATAAATATATAAATTATATTATTTACTGTATCTATTAAAGAATCTTCCAAACCTGGGTTTGATTCGATTTGATTCGATTCCGGTTTTAATTTACAAACACTGGTGTTTGTAAATTAAAACCCAGCCAGAATCAAATCTGTGACCGCACATAGATTTACACTCCAAATGCTGCCCATATGCGAACTCTACATCCTAGCACATGCGGTACTAATTCCACAGTCATATGCGAATCGAATCGTTCCACTAATGGAACGTTACGAAGTAGTGATGACCAAAAGTCGATAGTCGATTATCGACAATATAGTCAATTTGAGAACTGATAATATTGATAACACATTCTTAGGATTACATCAATACTATCAAGAAATAGACAACACTATCGATATTATTGATTTGATGAATAACTAAAAAGTTTAAAGTCTGGAAATTTAGATTTTTTTACTCTATCTAAATTTTAAAGGCGACTAACATATCATAAAAGTCAGACATACTATACTCAGGCGTTATGCAAGAGGTACGAGACCACCAGTCATGCATGCGCCGTAGCAAAATGTATCAATGTGTACAAGTCGTTATGTATGTGTTGTTCGGTTTATTAGTGTATTTCGTAGCGACAGCGTACAAGTGTTCATGTGTGCGTGGATACCCAAGAAAAACGACAGATGTTGTTTCGCGTCGGAAGAAAACGCTATGGGTTCTCCCACTGGGTCGAGCCGGCGGCCCCGTGTTACTCTAAGACCGGATAGAAACAATTATGCTGCTTTTAATCAAGAAGATAATTTGAGTAATTGAGAACAACGCCGTCGACGCAGCCGTGGAGAAAAAGTAAATATTGCAATAACCCGGATATTAGGTCTTTAATCATTCAGCATGTAACTTGCAAGTAATTATAAGCAGTACAGTTCAGTCAAATACCAAGTACTCACTAAATTAATTCAAGCGAAATACTTAGTTGATATGCCGTGTGGTTCCCGGCTTGGAATAGGGCCACCCCCTATCTTTCCCGTGGCGACTAAGGGATTGCACCAGGGACGGGCAGCAGCATTCTCCTGTGTGTGTATGTTAAGATCATTACTGCGATCACCAATCCGCCTGCCAAGCGTGGTGATTATGGAAAATCCCCCAATGGACATCTAACCAAAAGTGGTATTCTATTGGGGAGGCCTATGTCCAGCAGTGGACGAATTTAGGCTGATGACGACTTAGTTAACACTAGGAGGCGTAGGTTTCGATATTAGCTCGTGAGCAAATTCACCGCTTTTAACGATTAATTTGGTAGGAATGAGCAATTTTTTCGGGATAAAAACTATCTTATGTCCTATTCCAGGGCCTAACCTATATGTGTGCCAAGTTTCATCCCGATCCATCTAGTGGTTCAAGCGTGATTAAGTAACAAACATCCAAACTTTCGCATTTATAATATTAGTGAGATGTATATGTTTTTGATGAAAAAAATTAAGTGTACATTTTACAACAAGTCACACATAATTACACATTTGGTTGTAATTTAATATCGATAGTTACATTTATCGACTTTTGGACAGCACTATTATAGAGCGCTCCGTTTATATAGCAATGATCTTTATTGTCTGAGTATTAATGGTAGTTTTGGGACAGCTCGTTCGCTGTAACAATTGTTTAGTTTGGGGCAATAATTAGATATTTAGAAACAGTTGTTGCAATAGAAAGGGAATTATCGTTACCCTGCATGTAATGTACAGTGTGTATTATATTATATCTGTGAACGAATAGAGGTAAGTAAGTAAATGCTGAGTAGCGTGAAGTTAAGAATTAATTAGATCACAGATTCCAAATCACGACGCTATAAGTATATAATGAATTTTGTAAGTTTTTTTGTGAAGTTAATTCTACACTAAAATTTTCATTTGATTATTGATCAATGAAAGTTGAGTTGAGAATGCCATGCAGGTCTACATTCTAATTAAATTCTTTGTGCAAGAAATTATTTAACTTCTTAAATAATTTCTCTTAAGAATCGACGAAGGCATAGTTATTCACAGTCACGTTAATAACTGAATGTAATAAAGGGCAAGGGCCTTAGTCTGTAAGCTGTGCTAATTGTCCCCTACACTAAAGCAACACTGGAGTCGCTAAACTCAAACGTTCTCTTCTGCCAAAGACAAGACCACCCGGTCATGCGGCGTATCGAATTGTGTCGATGTGTACGTGAGGTTATGAATGTGTTGTTCATTTTGTTACGTGTGTGTTTCTTAGCGACAGCGTACAGTCACATTCCGAATTAAGTAATCAGCACCTTATCCCATAATGATAAAGTTAAAATTAGAATAAACTTGGCAACGATCTCTATGTACTTACTAGATGGAGCGAACCAAACAATCACTCTGTTCCACGCAACTGCGACTCCGGGAGCCGCAACTCCTTCAAATTTACTTTGACACTACTACCCAGAACATTTAATTATTACTAAACATTACTATATTTACGCTACTTATCCGTAGCGTAAATATTTAGTAATAATTAAATGTTCTGCGTAGTAACTGTAGATACAAGTGTCAAAGTAAATGTAAACAAGTTGCGGCGCCCAGAGTCGCAGTTGCGTAGAACAGAGCGATTGCTTGGTTCGCTCCATCTAGTAAGTACATAGAGATCGTTGAACTTGGTCATTCGTGGACCGCGTCGTTGGCCTAGTGGCTTGGTCATTGGATTAGAGCTCTAGAGTTGGTGGGTTCGATTTCCACTGGGGAGAGACAACTTTGTACATTTGGTACAAGTGGTTCCCGGTCTGGATGTTATATTTGTGAATTGTACTATCCTTGTTTAATTTCTATAGCACAGGAGAAAATCCTAGTTTGGGATTAGATAAGTGTATGTATTGTATATGTATATTGTAATAATATGTAAATATTTATTTATTATTATTTAACGTTGTGCACTGTCTCCCTGAAGTGTGGATCCCCATCCGAAAAATGACAAGATGTTTCTTCATATGGGAAGAAATTTTGCATCTCCCCTCTGGGTCTAGCTGGTGGCCCCGTGTTGCTCTAATTCTCCTGCCTCCGAGTCCTCCTGTGAAACTACATATTTCAACCAACTAAACTGACGTAATCCTGACGTCACTCGTTTTATCACGAACCCTGATGATGTCGATAAGTTTGTGATACAAGAAAATGTTTAAAGATTTTATTAAAGGCGTTGTATGCAAAACTTTTCTCCCGCTCTCACATCAATGAATTTTAACGAGGTGTCCCACTCAGGAATATCAGCGGGTGACGTGAAATCATTTTTTGTTAATAAATACTACACGAATTCATGTTTTAGGTTTTATAAGACATGCAAACAATAAAAATCATTATGAAGTCATCAATATATATTTCATTCCAGATTAATAGTCCTATGAAAACCAACGCTATTTACGTCTCGGTAACATATACATGAAAGGGTCACCAGCAGCAAAAATAGGTTTGTATTACCAAGTAAACTTTGCGGTCCACTTAGGAACACCATCTATTGTGTATTTTGTTTTCGAGACGCAAATGCGTTTGTTTTCATAGGACTATTAATCTGGAATGAAATATACTTAGTAATATTGTAAATATCAAGAATACTTTGCAAATAAAGTTAAATATAAGCAAATGAATAAAATTATTATGTGAAATGGATCCCTTTGTGCGAATAGAAACACTTCATTTCATTTGAAACGAGTATATTTATTCAGACGTAAAATACATAATCAGATAATTATGTTGTCATAATGCTTGTGATGGATGATGGATATATTAAGTTATAAAGTAACTAACAGTACCTAACTACCTTAAAGTAAAACCTACTTCAAAACTGAAGTACTTGTAGAGTTATACATAACTGTAACATATAAGAAAGATCTTAAAGTAAGGGTATTTCATGTCTCGCTAAAAGTACTAGGAGGAGATAAACGTTGCGAAGTACTAAAGAGAATGAAACCCTATAGGTTTGTAACTTTGTAACTGGCTTACAAGGAACGGCGGGGGTGGGGGGTATTTGAAATCTTCCCCTGCTCTTCCACTGTCAGTTTTAAGCTACTTATATACATCGACCGAGTTCAAAGTACCAGGCTGACATGAATGTCGCGGAGTTCTAAAAATTCTCCAATGTACAGGCGTCTCAAATAGACGTACCACGATGTAACGTAGTTAGCAGAGGCGGTGGTGCATGCCACATGTCACTTGTTGTGCCCATTAAGAAATGTTATTTCGAAATCGTGCCTCCAGACATTTACGGGTCGATATGAATGAAATATTAAAGTCTGTCTGTCTGTATACCGTTTAGACGTTGGTATCTAATTATACTAAAGGCGTCTAACATAGGCAGGCATGTTTTTGAAGTAGAAAAATGTGGTAGCATTGTATTACCCCGTGGTCTCTTTACTATACTGTGTCTGGGTGTTTTCTTTTTGATTGGTTTTATTCTTTAAGTAATTTTTGACAACTTGCAACTTAGAATCAAGACTGTTTTCGTGATCTACACTTAACTGCATTGTTATACTTAAAATGTTGTTTATATCAACTACAGTAAACCCTGCACTGCACACATCTGGGTAGATCATCACATCAGCCTAACGAGGTTAACTGCTGGACATAATTCAACGCCACTACACCAGATCCTCCGCCCTCCGCATCCAGCGGCTTTTGGTTTCTTTGGTCCTCGGTCCATCAGCAGCCTCACGATGCCAGTCCGCGATCGCCACTCCAGAACTGTGGCTCGCTTACTGCAATTTCAGCTTGCTAATCCTTTTAGCTATGTCGGTGACTTCAGTTCTTTGTCGGATCTCCTCATTGCAAATCATATCCTTCAAAGGAGCATAGTACTTTTATAACGGTTTAAACTTGTGAATCAGGACCACGTTCAGTGTCCACGTTTCTGCGCCGTAGCTCGCAAAAGGCAGGACTAACGACAAGTATGTATACCACGCTTATAAACAGCAATGCATGCTTTATATTGAGTTAGGATAAGACTGCCAGTACAATGTAATAACAGGAACCTCAACATTATCATCAACCTTCAAGAGTCGCCACTGAAGCCGATCCTCGATTCTCCCCATCCAGTCACTGCCAGCCGGCTTATCATCGCTTCATCTAGCTAGGGGGCGTCGCAGTCTACACTCAGGAATTATCACTTCAACCAAGTCAATGTAGCAACAGACTTGTAGCAATCCAAAGATTGCAGACATTCTTGGGCGACAGTGGCCCCTTTTTAACAGAGTAGAAACGGAGTATTTGACAGACACTATAACAATGATGTCGATGCATCCGAAAATGGATTTCCAGCATGTGCCCAGGCATTTTAATCTGATGCCGTCGAAATCAATAGCTTGGTCACGGTTAAACTACTAAACTGGGCAAAAAACGTATTGACTGCCCCATTGTGTTCAGGTGTATCGACTCAACGTATTCGTACGGTCGTTGACTTGAACTTCAAGACCACGTGGATTGTATTTTTTTTAATAAAAGTATAACAAAAGATAACTTTTGAAACTGCCATAGTTTTTTAAGACTGACTAGAGTTTCTCACGGCGTTGCTCGGGACTGGGCAATATCGTTTATCAAACTCATGCTATATTAAAGTCGTGTAGTTTTTAAGTATTTTCTGCATATTTCACGTGTTTAATAGTGCCAAAAATTACTAAAATGACTAAAACAAGCCTGCTACGACGTGACATATCAACAAATAAATATTACATGAAATACAAATTAAATTAACTATATTTGTAACAAATTTCTCCACTTTAATACAACCAAGCATAATACATCCCACTGCTGGGAACAGAGTAGCCTCAAGTCTAGTGAGAGCTGGTGAATTATGCATACCTGCGAAGCCTTACAGATTATTCTCGGTGTACGCAGGTTTACTTGCTTATATTGTTTTCCTTCACAGTAAAGTGTGTTTTTTAAATTTATTTTATACTAGCTGTTGCCCGCGACTTCGTCGGCGTGGACAACTTAACATCACAAATTATTATGTATTTCCCGTAGGAATGGAATATTTTTAGGATAAAAACTATCCTATATCCTTTTCCAGGACCTAACCTATATGTTTGCCAATTTTCATCTCGATCCGTCCTGTGGTTGAAGCGTGATTGAGTAACAAACATCCAAACTTTTGCATTTATAATATTAATGGGATAAATACTTATGTAATTTTTGATGAAAAAAATTAAGTGTAGATATTGCAACAAGTCACACATAATTCATTTGGTTGTAATTTAATATCGATAGTTACATTTATCGACTTTTGGACAGCACTATTATAGAGCGCTCCGTTTATATAGCAATGATCTTTATTATATAATATCAAACATCCAAATATCCAATCATCTAAATATAAAAATTTTCACGTTTATAATATTAGTAGGATATGTAATCGCAGATCGGCACTCGCAGGGTAGGACGCCCCGCCGCTAGGTGGACCGACGACCTAAAGAAGGTGGCCGGTAGCGGCTGGATGCGGAGGGCGGAGGACCGGGTGTGGTGGCGGTCATTGGGGAAGGCCTATGTCCAGCAGTGGACTTCTAGGGGCTGACATGATGATGTAATCATACACTTTTCTAATCCTATACTAGAATTTTCGCCTGTACTATGAACTAAACAAAGATAAGAAGGACCATTACATATATAACATCTAGACCGATACTAAATTGTACAAACTTGTCTGTCCTCAAGACCTCTGGCACTCGAGCCCAATGACCAAGCCACTAAGCCGAGATTGTTAGAGTGTTTGACTGAACCCACGACCTCATGAATGAGAGGTGAGTGCACTCCGGCCCAGACTACCTAGACAACTAAGACCCAAGACATGTTAATTACTGATCTATTCCAAAGCTCTCTGTTTTAAAACGTCTGTGACAGAAGAAGCTATAATTTAGTATGTACATATAAGAGCGGTATATTGTGATACATTTTCTAATCTTTAAGTGACCACATTGGCAGCTTTAATACATATATTTCTATTCTAGTAATCTATACCGTAATATACATTAATATGTCAGTAATTTGAAGGAAAATTATAAATTATAGCATAGTCTCCATATATGGTAGCAATAATATTGTATATCGCAGCATATTTATATATGCTGTACACGCGCAGGGTGGGACGCCCCGCCGTCAGATGGAGCGACGACCTGAAGGTGTCCGGAAACGGCTGGATGCGAAGGGCGAAGGACCAGGTGTGGTGGCCTATGTCTAGCATGGGACGTTTAAAGGCTGATATGATGATGTTGATGATATTAATAGCTACGTGTGTGACGGGCCTTATTGTAGCACGTATTAAAGCGTCATTTGACTTAAATAAAAAATGAGAAACAAGCTTTTTACAATCGTCTTTAAGCTTAACGAATGCCTTAAATCAATTACCTTAGCCCCCAAGTCCTTACATTAAACTTAAAACAGAAAAAAGACGCCCCTCCCTACGAAATTAACAGTCTAGTCTACTATAATCTCGAATGCAAATTTTAAAAAGAAAGAATAGGTTTGAAAGATGAGGGTTCCGCACAATATTGCAAGAAGGGGGAAATATAACAAATAGAAAATTTGTTGACGTTTGTATGTCTTCGGAATTTAAAATCGACTACAAAGAGTTGACGATTAGAGAGGGTCGGGAAAAAGTTTGACTAAAGACAAAATATTATGTAATTTTTGATTTATGTTCGGGAGAAAGGAACCAGGGTTGTCAGTTTGCTCTTGTTATTGATGGAATAGTTCAGAGATTGCAGAATGAAGAAATACCTGAAGAAGATACGATAATACCTAACCTAGAGAAAATAAGCGAGGAATTAAGACACACTGAGGAAAATATGAAGGTCTGAAGTCTGATAATAATAAATATCATATTATACAATTTATTTGCACGAAAATCGCGAAACTATTACTAGACTAAATTTGTTGGGATATTCATTTTTATATAGCTGAATGTCCTACATAGGATCTGTGATATATTTTCCCTCGATACAACGTAAATATTAAACGTTTTATAATCCCTTGATTCCGCTGGAATAACCTAATTTAGTATATCTAGTATATATACAAAAATATATTCCCTACACGATTTTAATATAAAATAAGTAGTCGAGTAACGAAAACCAAAAGTGGTACCATGAATCCCAATCCCCGACCGCACGAAACCGATTTCAAAAGGTAACACGTTATTTCCGATACATCGACCTCTCTGGGCCGAATCCAAACGAGCGTGCTATCAATCAAAAGCACTGTCTCTCACCATTTATCTTCCAAACCGTATATTAAAAGGAAAACTGGAATACACCGGAAAAAACCCGCCTGCCTCCATGGCGGAATTATTCATGTTGGGATATCTCGTGGCGGAAAAAATGGTCAGATTTCGAGAGATATTCGCACAGTGTTTCGTGTGTTCGAGTTATGATTTCGTGGTAGCACTGTGTTATTTTGACTGTTTTTTGAAGCTACTGAAAGAAAACTACTATACTGTTACTACTACTATGTTAAATCTGCGTGGGGTCGTCTTGTCAGTGGACTTGCATCCTGACTGAGGAAGGTGGCCGGAAGCGACACTGGAGGGCGGAGAACCCGGTGTGGTGGTGCTGATTGGAAAAGGCCTATGTCCAGCAGTGGACCCTTAACAGGTTGATGAATATTTATAAGTATCTTTGTATTTGGATTATTAAAGGTTTATAAATCAAAAATCTCTAAAAATATTTGGACGCAGTTTTTTCTCTTATTTAGACCATCTATTGAGAAAGGCAATAATGTTCTATAGGTAACTAGATTTCTAATCTTCCGTTAAAAATTGGCACCGCAATACTAAAGATGAGCTCATTTGCGATCAGTCGGCAATCCAATTGCCAAATTATTCTTCCAAATGACCTAAGAAATTAGAAATTAAACAGACAAAGATATTATTAACATTCGTAAAGTTGATTTCTTTTTTATTAAATACACATGTAGATCTTTGGACATTTCCTAATGAAGATTTTGTTCAGAATTCAGTTAAGTTTAAATGGAGAAAGGTATATAAACCATCGCGGTAGGACAAATAGGAGCGATCCAGTAAGTACTTAGTTAAACTCGCAAGCAAATCAAAACATTAAAAAGCATAACGATGATTCGGATTATTCATTTATTCGGCTCCCGTACAACCATTTCCGTTAAGGGGCAGACACAAAAACAAAATAATGGAATCCCTAAATTGAACTTTCGCCTGTGACAGCGCGGTCGGCGCTTAAATGCGTTCATTCGGCTATCAATCAAACCAGACCGCCAGCTACGTGAGGCTCCCCCTTATATTGCGATGCGGCCAATATCGATGTTTTAGACTTTTTATGCAATTACTGATGTCTGGGATGTGGTCGTCATAAACAATACGCATTGATAGAATCTGTCTTTATTTTGTCATTCGAATTCGTAGAATGTTTCATTAGATGAGCCTAATAGTATGATGTTATTATTTCACCTGGCAACATCAAACTCTATTCCTAACACGAAAGAAGATAGCCAAGTCTGTCTCACTCCACACTTTAGGTATAAAGGCTCAGATTTCAGGGCCAGTCGGTCGGGTGTCGAGTGAGCGATGTGACGCATTTAAGTAAAGTCCCGCGCCTCTCCACAAACCGAAAGCGTAGGTACCAGCCCTAGGCGAATCGCGTACGACTGTCAATGTGTGCGTGATTTTGCGGTTCAGAGTAACATTGACTTTCTTCCATGAAAGTAGGACTCAATTTGGGTTGCATTGAATTCTGCAGGTAAGTTTTTGAAAAATTTAACAAGCTTTCGGAATTGGAACTTGTACTATTACTTAGCCAACACTCCCGAGCAAGAAGAGGTACGATTAGACAACACTATGTATAATGAAACAGAGCAAGCTAGGAAGCTATAATGGAACTCAATCCTTAACATGGCTGTATTCAAGTGTCATGCATACAGCTAGGTTTAATGTTGCGACGTAGTGCACCTCCAGACGCTGCCTGCATGTTTAATACCCACTCTGCATATTATTATAGTGCGTATAACCCGGCTGATAAAGATATTGTTAGGTTGTGCTAAGGCTTGCAGCAGGGGGGGGAGCTTTAAAAGTAAACCGAATTTCAATCTGAATAAGGTAGGTAGATCCTTTAAAAAGGGAACAGGAAAGGATAGACTGACATTTGATTGTGTGGTCTTTGCGCCACACGAGCGTTGCCATCTTGAAGCCTAGGTTGAAATGCATCATGTACATGTAGTTACTCTGGTAAGACCATTCGACACGGAAAATAGCAATATATACATTGCTATAGTTTTACAAGTAGTACACGTAATGCTTACATTTTGGCAGAGATAACGATCACCATTCCCTTTCACTAGTTTCGATTTTAGCGATGTTTAACTATAATGGCGATGCCTGAAAAGCAGCGCTGAGGCATCGACCATTTCATCTCACCGTAGAATAGTTGATAAGTACTTTAGTACCTGAACTTGTGGTAATGAATAAATTCTCGTTTATTTTATTTTATGTGCAGGAACATGTAAAAGAATGGGACCCACAATGGTGGACCCACGACTATCCTATTATAGGTAAAAGCTTAAAACTTCCACCAGGGAGACACCATTTTTCAAAAATTCTGTAATTTTTTCTAGGGCTCTACGCATACACGCACATTTGTATGTTGTCGCTATGCGACATACATGCATCAAATCGAACAACATATTCAGGAGACCAGGAGACTCTCATGTATGCCGTAAAAAATCTCCTTTACAAAAAAGTTCAAACATTACCATTTTTTAAATCAAAACTAAGCTTTTAACGTTACTACGGTCCAACTTTAAGTTACTATTAAGTGAATACCTGCAAAAATGTGAGCTTAAAACTTGAAACTTTTTATGACAGCATTCGTGAAGTAAGTTGCATTATGCATACCTAGGCTAGTGGTAAGTTACAAAGGTATGAACGATAAATGTATGTGAAGTTCAAGTTACAATTCTGCAATCGTGTTGGTTTGAGACGTGCTTCCATTTAAGTTATGTCTTTCCTATAATGTAATTTAGTGCACCAACTTAAAGTACTTATTTATAGATATATCCTATCCTTGCCAGTGTTTTGGGCACCCTACCGCGAGGCAGAGACCTGGAGCCCTTATTATCGTCTGTCTCATCCCGTACTTTAGGTATTATAAAATACACCTACGTGGGGCGGCCCCGATTGCCGGGGCACCTAGGTCGTACGACTATTTTAGCTGTTCAGCGTACCATTGACTTTCTTCCACGCTCATAGGATTCAATTTGGCTTGCATTGAAATTGTAGGTATGTTTACGAAAAATTAAACAAGCTCTCTATTATTTTTTATTTCTATTTCTTATTCTGCGGTTATGTGTAAATTGATTTAAACTTATAATAAATTCGATTAAGATGAATAAGAACCATATGATAGAAATTATGACGTGTCTGAAGTATAAATATTAATTATATATTTTTACACGATACACAAATATCTAAAATCCTTGATTTCCTAAAAATATATGTAAAAAAAACTTTAAAATCGGATTCGATTTAGCATTATCGATATTATAATTAAAACTTGACGTAATTATTATTTTGATTAAATTTTGCCGACCGAATTATAACTTTACAGAAGAGTTACCTTGATTTATCTAAGTTAGGATTGTAAAATCAAGGAGGATTAAAAGGATAAAGAAGAAAACAATATTAAATCCCAAGATCTTAACCGATCTCAAAGTGGTTAGTATATAGCAAATTGTGTATTTTTATTTGTAAATCAATAATCAATCAAAGTATCATTCCCAAGATTGCTTGCTTTAGAAAGCATGTAAAATATCCTCAGTACGCTAAGTGCTTCATCATCCTGCCTGTCAGAGTCCACTGCTGGACATAAGGACTCTCCCAAGACGCGCCACCGAATCCGATCCTAGCTCTTCTCATCCAGTCACTACCAGCTGTCTTACGCAGATCGTCACTCCATCTAGGCAGGGGCGTCCCATACATTACATTATATAAGATAAATAAAAAGTGAGACCTACAGTCCATAACTAACTGTACTTTACAACTTTTCCATATTCAGCTTACGTAAAAGGAACCCAACGAATTTCCGTAAGCAATAGAGTTTTCATATTTTTCACGGCTTCTCAACTAAGACCATATATTTGAAGTGCGGACAATTCATTTTTCAAACAGCGGACCAGCGGTGGGCGAAGTTCGTCCGACTTGGGAACTTTCTTACGAACTTTCTTAGCGAGTTGTTCGAAAACTTTTGATATTCGTTCGTACCGATTCCACTGAACCGGTTGCGGTTAAATTTTATAATTCGACCGCGTGAACTCCGATTCCTTAACATTGTCATTGCAAGTTAGATTTGTGTTGAGGCAAGCATTTATTTTTTGCTTATATCTGTTTCAAGTTTTAGCTTCATCGGTTTAGTAGGATTCAAGTTATCTGCCGGACATACAGATGGACAAGCTTTCCTACAAGGGATCCCTAAAAAATCAACAGCCTGTAAATACGTTCCACTATTGGGCAGAGCTGCCATACCAACCTGTAAGTCATAAGTCCATAAATGCAGAAAGTCCACGACTTTAGTTTGGCACTTACGTCGTTTTTTGACTAGGATGGTTTTGAAATACTGTGTTTGTGTTTTGGAAGGCAGAGAGGCAGAGGGATTTACAGTAACAGTAAGTGGCATTGTTTATTACCGCTTATCCCAGATGCCAGATGGACCGACGACCTGAAATGGCAATCGAATGCGGCTGAATAATGAATGAATGCATTCGGAAGATCAAATGTCTACCGCATCCGTTTCACGCATTCTGGAAAGCCTATTTCCGGTAATTGACATTAAAATACTAATTATGCTTAGCTCATTAGGTTTAAGAGTAAGTCGATTAATAGCACATGTGTTCAACACATAGGTACAATTGTATCTCAATATCTCGACCGATCTTTCTACAGTTTTCACTACTAATAATCATCAAGCTATGGTTCTAGAGAGCCGAACAGTAATAGGCGGAAAAGCTGGACCTAAATATACGTAGCTCGGGATACTTGTTCCACATTTTACGTACGAAGCAGTACAAGACAGTATTATAATTCAAATGTTGAAATTTATCGTGAGTATTTTGTGTACAAAGTTGTGTTCTCAAGCAAAACAGGATTTCCAAGCGAACGGACTGCAAACATCCGTCTGTGATGCTCAAAGACAAAGTAAATACAGTCAGATACAGCATATTGGGGATAAGGAACAACAGCATTGCAAAGGTGCACCAGCCACAGACGAGGTTTTGGCATCCCAACTAAGGCGGTGTAACCATTTAATCGGACGGAAAGACCACAGAAGCAGAGTTACCATTGCTACTACTCTACAGCAATAGTTCTGCCGAGCGATTACGACCGTATTCGTAAATCCTGCAAATATTACTTCACTAGAAGACAAACTATCTTGAAAACTTCTTCTATACCACTTGGAGTACTTATACGAGTGCAAGCAAATTTTCTTGTCAGAGTGTACTATTATTCCTCAAAATTCACAGTCTGTGGCGAATACAGTCGGTTTCGGAGATAGTTCGGTTTATCTTTGTCGCGGTTTACTCAGTAAAGTCAGAAGGTAACTTGGGAATTCAAACAGTTTTAATAACCTTACGTTTTCAAGCGTGGAGGTTCGCATTTCTATTTCAAAGTTGTGTAGATTTTGATATGTGAAATGTTCTTTGTATTGCAATGATCTTGTCATTACTGACTTCCGGGTTTAGCGCTAGCGACAGTCAATTTCTTCTGCTAATTGACTCGCTGTATATATGTAAATGCAATAAGTCAAGAGAACGAGATGAGGAAAGATCAGTAATTAAGGTTATGTAAATCTAACTACAAGCAAAAATCTATATAAAGCATCTAAAACAACATGAAAAAATATATAATGATCTTGAAAGCAAAAATAATTAAAGTATTTACATTAAAACATAAAAGTAACCGAAATAAAAATATAACATTAAGACTTCAAAATAAACTAACAACTGAAGTTCAGCTTAGTTCAACGCACATACGCCATGCTATTCTAAGAATAATCATCCAACAAGAAATATAATTAATATACATTAATCTCTGCACATTTGTAATCTTTAAGAAGAGAAATATCACATATTATAAACCTAGCCGGAAGACCTTATATAATAAGTGCATTTATTTCAACTAAAAGAGACAAATTAATTATTAAAAAAAAATGGACACTATCCATATCGCTTAAAAACACTAGATAATTGGCATTGAAAATATCTAAGGAATTAGATTATCACAGGTTTCTAGAAAACTAAACAAGAAACAACATTATCAAAGAATAATTTATTACATTTTTCTAACATATTTCGCCTTTTATAACATACATGATATTGTTTCAAAGCCGTGACAAAGTAAGCTCGTAATACAACACAACACGACCCAGAATGCAACCCTGAGGCACACCCGAAACCTACACACGTCGTCGCTTCCCTCCCTACTTCCGTTACCACTGCGGTTGTAAGAACATTCGCTGGGATTAGATTACCAGATTCACGAGGAACTCCGACGTATGTCACAGCAGTTACGTCACTGGGACACGGTAATCACTTTGTCAAACGCTTAGGTAAAGATTTTAATGTGATTATGGGTTGTATTATGTAATATGTTTCTATATTTCAGAATATTTGTTCAATTCAATAACTCTTTATTGCACGATGTTCAGATACAATAATAAAGTAGCATGTATTTAGGCGGTGTTATCGTTTAGGCGCTTTTGTTCTTCATTTGACGGCCTCGTTGGTCTAGTGCCCTGGTCGTTAGACTCCAGACTTGAGCGCCAGAGATCGGGGGTTCGATTGCCACCATGGATGGACACTTTTGTAGAATTGTACAAGTTGGTCCCGGTATGTATTTTATATTTGTGAATTATTTTATCCTTGTTTAATTTCCATCGTATATGAGAAAATCCTAGTTTGGAAATATATTAATGTTAGGTATGAAATTTTTATTTAACTTATTTATTGTAACTGGTTTTCGGATAAGGTTATTTCCAGTAGATGATTAATATTGCATACTCGATTTACGTACTACCCTTGTCTATTTTCGTACTATACACTTATAGTATGGGATTAAATAATTATATGTATATGAAATAATATATATAGTATTTTGAATAACAAATTTGAGAAACAGTCAGAATCAGATACGAATATTAAATAACATCCTTGTGGACTAACTAACTATCCATTTTCTTATCGAAAGGTTAAAATTAGTTATACGTAATGTATTAAAGATAAAGTGAGCAAATGAACAATTAGGACAAATATTTACGTTTGATCGGTTTGATTTCAAAATTGTTAATAATTTATTTAACCAATTGCACCATGAGAAGACAAGGCTGCTACCACGAGTTTCCCTATATATTTAGCATCAAAGTCTCGGCCACTGACTCAAGAAACAAACAAGTTTCCAAATCAACGTAACCATGCGCGGAACTTTACAGGATTAATGCGGTTCCAACCAGTTCGTCCTGGTTGTAATCCAGTTTGAAGCAGTATCGTTAGGGTTGCTTACGGAGTTATCCTAACTTTCACAGGTTTCTATTACTTTATAGGTTGGTTTTCAAGTTATCAGTTACCAACTAAAAGATGTTCTAAAATAAAGTTTGTGAAATAAAAAAAGAGGATTAAAATAACTTCGTGGAAGTTACAAATTAAAACAGAAAATAAAGGAATAATATTAATGTATTGGTGCAGACAGAATTCAAGTATTTAGAAAATGGCAACCCTAAGAATGGTCCGAATGGAACCGGACGGATATAGCTATATCTGATTTGAAATTATAAACAAGCACTTAAAGTTGGGACGTACGCTTTGGATTTTGACCGTCTGATAGATTAAACGGATTTGACATTTGATTTACGGCACTGTCGTGGAAATAAGTTGTTATCTGAAGTTACAGCTACTATGATAAACTTTGGACTTCGTCGTAACAATAACTACCTAATTTTAGAAGGAAAGAGTTTCTAGATTATTTGTGCGAATTTAAAGATTATTACCGTACTTATTTAACAAAGCTCAATTTATCCTTTCTATTAAAGGATGAAAAAGAAACAATACACCATCAATTAGTGCAAATACCAACAGACCCTGCTAAGTAGGATCTAGCGAACAAATAAAGGCGACATAATCTTTCAACGAGCTAGCGATACAATGCCAATTCAAACATTAATGAATTTACTACAACTTTTCATTCTTTATCTCTCACTCGAATAAACGTCTCTCTCACTCAAACAGCATGTAATATGTAGAGACATAATATCGCGAGTAAAAGGGTCGAAGTACCACCACAATCGTAACCAATATCGAATATTAAAGTACATTCGAGACGAAAATCCCATCAGCTTATTCTGAGATGCGGGCCGACAACACAACACCTATAGACGCGTGATCTTTGTTAACTGACCAATGAGAATTTCCCTTGGGCGATAGCACAGATGTAGATTGAATGGAAGTGGGTGATGGAAAATTAGAAAATTATCGATGGCTATTCCTTCCAGAAGACTTCTATAGTAATAACAACATACAAAAAGCGCAGCGGGGGACCTTCCTACAAGATAAACCAACGATCTGAAGACAGGTGTCGATTGTTGGGCAGTTAAGGTGGACGATCGAGTATGGCACACGCTTCAGAGAATTTGATAGAATGATGTTGTACAACAATAAATGTACAATCAAATCACTAATGGATCTGATCGATAATACTAACAAAGCAAACCAGAAGACGAAAAATAACAGCCTAATATTGTAGTAAAAAGACCTCACTACCTAACTTGATAATAATGATGCTATCGCTTCCAGAAACTTCTAATCTCTCTTCGATAATCCAATTCAGGAGCAGGCAAACCGGGTTAATCCTGCCTGTGATAGAATGCGGGCTCGTCGTTTGCTCCCGAAGGATCGAGTCCCACTCATTGTTGCTTTATTTTGTGTGAATGTGCGTTTCTCCAACGTGACCTTTTGATAAATTGATTTTTAGATTAAAAATACCGAAATACACAGCACAGGAAACCTAAAGATTACTTTGTAGTTTAAATTTTCACCATATTTACTGGTCTCTAGTGCAAGTGTCTGGGTAGGTAGCATCCAACACCCAGCACCCACTAACCTAATTCTGCCCCCAAAACAGCAAAACTAGTGTAGTGTTTATGTGTTGTGTGGGAGTTAATGGTTTGGGGAGAGAGCCACTGCAATTACAGACACGGAAATGCATCTGGGTCTTATAAATTGCAAAGAACTTGCAAACTTTGGATTGACGCAGCAATGCAAAGGTTTCAAGGTTTCAATTCAGCAAGGACTGAATAATCCGAAAATAATGTACATAAGGGTTGGACCTATAATAAAAAGGTTTATATTTCTGTTGCGTTATATTAAATAGCGATACATCGGTATGATTACCTATAGCTCTATAGCTATCGATGTTGTTGATGGACCAATCCGCCCGCGTCCCGCTCACTCTACCTTGCAGCGACTACTATTTTCGGTACCAATATCAAAAAGCGGTTTTATAGAGGTACGTTCTATTTAGGTTGATATTTTGATGTCTGTTTTGCACCGGTATGATAGCGGTGGTGTGTACTCGTATTGTCTACTGCTTCCAGTCCCTGGTTTCAAACAAGTGAAAGTGGTCGATAAATATCAGTAGGTTTTGGTCTGTTACCATTTCACGTCACAACTTAAAAGGTGTTATTCTGAGAATGCCAAATAATAGGGTTAACATTGCTGAGAAAAACTTTAGACAACTTATAGAAGTAGGTAAGTAGTTGTTTAATCTATTTCGTATGCTAAGAGCACTGAGTAAGTCTCTTAGACAGAAAAAACAATTGTATCTGTAATAGAATCAAACTGCGTTTTTATTTCCATTGCCTCGTATATTGAGTCAAAGCCAACATAGTTGCGGGTATCTCTTAGTTTATTTCGAGGAATTTCCCTACATACGATCTGCTTGAATTTCTCTCGAGGCAAGGCGGTCTCCTTTGGAGGCAATAGCTTACTTTGTTGAGGCAGTGAGACATAAATACGTGGCGAGGTCACCAGGTTAAATTCTTAGCTCTATATTTTGTATCTAATTTTAGAATAGTAAGTAAATTATTTATTCTATAATGTGTTTCATATATACATGACAAGTTAAATGTAGGTATAGTGCTCGAAAAGTTACTTGGTGTGGTGATCTTTAGAAGACAGGTTATTGACAATCGAATGTCATACGTGCTGAAATACGCTGATATCTTTGTTTCATTTTTATGGATTTAAACTTGAATTTTTTTCCCGACACGACAAGTTTTCCAGCAATTTAGGCATCTATTTCTAAGTCTACAAGCATTATAAGCATTATTTAACTGCATTTCCTCACATTTCCTCGACGGGAATGACAATTGCATGACTCGTATTACAGATGGTCTCGCTTTGATTTGCTTTCCATTTTTCTATGCCTTTGTGTACCATTATTTTGGGAGGACTTATATACGCTGATGCTGTTAGCACTATTACGGTAACTACACTTTCTAAGTTTCAATTAAAATAACCCTGTGTAACGAAGCAAATAACACCTCCAAAAATAGGTATCCAATCTCAAACACCCATCAGCAACGTCCAATCCATCTTCCTTTGAAGTAAACTTCCTAAATGCTCGACCTATTTCTCCTCTAAGGTATAACTTAGTTTACTACCAAATAGTCATCAATAAACGCAATGTCTATCTGTTTGCACGTCGGTAAATAAAAAAAAATTAAACGGATCTTAATGAACTTTTTCATTATTGCTTAGGGAATCTTTTGAGAAAGGTTTTAGTAATGGAGCCTTCAGCTTAAAGGGAGCCAAGTAATCACGATTTTAGTGAATTTATAAATATTATCTCTCAGTCAATCTTGTACCTCAAAAACAGTTCGAGCACTACCGATTACATTGAATTTCTCTTTATTGCACAATAAAATACACAGATACAATAATGCAATAGCTTACATTAGTATATCTCGACGGTTTTAGAGCTAAAAAGTTTACCAGACAACCTTTGGGTATAGGATAAGAATAGCAGAGAAAGGTAAGTTATGCTGTGAAATAAAAGTAGGAACATAATGTATGAAATATTTTAAAAAATACTGTCGACTTATTTGGATGGTATTTTATAGAAAATACTGATCAATAAAGCTTTATTTTACAACTACAAAGAGTGGATCAGGATTGACGGATTGATCAAATTGGAGAAATTAATAGAAGTGCATACGTGTTCCTGATAGAGTCCGACCGAAACAGGATTTGCAGCCGAAACCCAAACCGAATCTTCGGCCTCGGTCCCAGTTTCGGCCGAAACCGAGTCCGAAACTTATTTAACCATGTTAAAAATTATATTGTATGCTGAAATCTAGTGTGTTTTACATGTTATAAAGTTAATTCGTGTCAAATGAAATAATAATAAAAAAATAACACTTAAAGTATGTAATATAAAATAGATTTGTTTTGTTACAATAGGTACAACACACTTTATTGCACAAACAAATACAGTTACAAGTTTTAAAAGTTAAAATAGTGCAATTTAGGTGTTGTCTCTCTAAATGATTTCTTTCAGAATTTTTTTTGGGTATAAAATATTATGCCATAGAAAAAGGTAGGTTGCGCTGATTAGGAAATTTAAATGTTAAATGGGTACTGATATAACATTAACTTTATCATGAACAAATATAATAAACAATGTTACTCTTGTAAGTAAAGTCTATACGATCTCACCCTAACAGAGCGCGACAATTCACGAACACTGAGTTTCGGCTCGGTCGAAGTTTCGGCTGATTTTTGGCCGAAACCGAAACCGAAACTTCGGTCGGACACTAGTTCTTGAGTTACGCGGCACGGCGGAGAATGGGTTACACGAATAAAGCCAGTTAGATCTAAATATAGACATCATTTATGTACGGGGGTCACAGTAATATATCAGGGAGGTCACAAAAGTAACTGTTAAGAACAAAGAACACAAAATATCTACATTACGAATAACATCACACTTCAAGACAAACTCTAAAGAGTAAACTATAGAAGCTGGCAACTTATAAAGACATTCTAATGCTACGTTAGAAGCGTCTCTTTCCCGGGATCTCTGGAAATAATATTCCCGGGACGAATCCCGCGGAAGCGCGCTGGGACTCGAACGTGCAGTTATTCCCACAAAATCAATAGGCAAGACATTTGAACTGAGATGGTTTCGGAGGTGAACTTTAGTGATGGATGAGGTATTAAGGTGTTGTTAAGTCAAGAAGTTCGTACTTAGTTTATATACGCGAAGTTTATTGTTTAGGAAGATTTTTAGAAAAATGTATATAAAAAATGTATATAAACACGTACACGTGTGTAGGTAAGACCCAAACTAAATATCGGTCGTAGAAATCTAATACCGGATTCCTCTGGATGGTAACCACTCTCTTAGATATTTCTGTTGAAAGAGTGGACAGTCAGTGTAACTCCAAGAACACGGGGCAATCTAACATGGTGGCATCCTCAGGGTGGTTCAAGCAATACTGATTTAAACATGTGGACTTTGATCATTTGTGTCTTAAATACTCACATTGTCGATTCGCAAATTGCCTCAATCGAAAAAGTTACTAAGTATCCTTCTTCTCGTCACTTCAAAATTTGACAGTAAAAATACCAGCTCCAAAGTAAGACTCCATCTCTTAAAACTCAATAATATCTTACATTCCCTATTTCACGGTTGCTACCGTACCGTTGGCAAGTAAATTCAATATTGGCAGATATAGTCTAGAATTCTACACTTAGATCCTATCTGTAACAATAACAGGAGATATATCTTTTTCCAGGCGTATTTCTGCGATGGAATATTGGAATTTATTTTAGAAATAATTCTACGGATATCTTCATTTTGCAAATGTAAGTTTTTATTGTTATTTTATTAAGAGAAATCAACAGCATTTCTAATATACTATACAATTATTAGATAAAAATAATATTAGCCTACCAGATTTCCCCAGACTGATACATAAAAATAATACAGTGAAGAAAGATGTGGAAGAAATAATAACGTCGAACGTCTTAATGGACGTAAATATAATCAAAATTCTGTCACTACGTACAGTAAAAGCTACCTTTTACGATATCTTTACTTATATAGTAAGATATTTAAAGACAAAAATCTAAAACCAGTTCCTTCTCATCATGATTTATGGTGCAGAAATGTGGACGGCTCATTAATCCAGTTTAAAAAGTCATAAAACTGATTGTGTCAAAGGTCTTTAATGAAGCGATTGTTCGAGTTGTATTGTTTGATGACTGTCGTAAATATTACAATTTGTGCAATTAATTTATGAACAAAGTGATTGAACCTTGGGCAGTAAAACGTAAGGCTGCCTCATCCTAAACTAAGCTGAACATCTGAACTTCTAACTCTAACGATGCACTTACTATTTACTTTAGAGAGATTCTTGAGAAAGGTTTAGAAACACCAATTTACGATAAAAGAGAGCTAACAATTTTTTATATCCGCACGACATTTCAGTAAGCGGTAAGTCAAGTAGCTCGTGATAACATTTCCTAGATAAATTCAGTCGAAATAAAGCATGGTACTACTGCTACCTAGGGCTCGTTAGTAAATCTAGAGGCAAATGGTTAGGAGCAGTTAGGAATATCCGAATCTACATATTTAGTACCGACAAGGTTGAGAACCTAGAATACTTATCTAGATGAGGCACAGTATCTCGTTTATAAGAAACCGTTTTAGTTCGATTTCCCCTAGAGTCAGACAATTAAACGGGGTACAAGTTGGTCTTGATTGTTATGCTCGAAACCCTAGATACATATGGTTCCCGGCTTAGAATAGAGCCACTCCCAATCTTCCCGTGGGTGTCGTTAAGGCGATTATGGGATTGCACCAGGGAGAGACGGGCACCACCATTCTCCTGTCTATATTAAGATAACTACTGCGGTCACCAATTCACTTGCAAAGCGTGCTAATGATGGCAAATCTCCCAATAGGACAGCCCTCCAAAAATGACTTCTGTTGGGATGGCTTATGTTCAGGAGTAGACGTATTTCGGCTCAAGATGATGAACTCTAGATTGGGGTAGGACAATAATTTGCTGAATGTTCTTTCTACAAGCACTAACGAATACCAGTGATGTCATCCGTGATTAATTCGTTTATATCAGTACTTATTACTAAACGACCAGCATAGCGCGGTGTATATATAGTTTTAGACATACTTATTTACGTTTTCCCCAGAGAACTGTTCAAGTTTCCGTGATAATTAGTAGCATACTTGTTATTCCAAGATAAAAGCTATCTCTGTAGCAAGTCTCATTATATTCCCGTCAGTCGTTATAACCTAATTGGACGATATACAATTTTATTGCAAATAAATACAGTTACAATTCATAGAAGTTAAAAATAGTAAAATCACATTAAAAAAAATTAGAAGTCTAACGTGCTTCTGATCTTGAAGTAGCGAATTGGTTAGACTGTAATGGTGCTGTAACTGTGTGATAAATAAAGAAAAAATTAAATCAAACTATATCTAGAAATGCAATTGATATATTGTAATGATCTGGAGATACTCGATCTCCAGATGTTTAATTAAATATTTTTAAAGAAATTAATCAAGTACAGAAATTGCTTAAATTTTTAGGAAAATACTGTTTTGTCACGAAAAATTCGGCTATGGCCACCCTGCAAAATAAAAATCGCAAAAAGACGAATGAAATAAAAATCGGCAGCAAGTGTGCTAGGTATAACAAAACCACGCTTTGGCCACTTCCAGAGAAGACAACCTCTTATGTCTGTTTGCGTGTTTTCACGGCAAATTAAGCAGACAGCGCACCGGACCGGGCTAAGTTGGCTTTAAATACCTAATGTATTTAGTTACAATCCCCAGCCAAAGGTTTGAATTTATAATTCACGCGCACGACGTAAATTTGGACAGTAGTAAGTGAGATACCCTTTTCCATTAAAGTTATATTTATAGTACAGTAACTTTAATATGAGCCAGTTATGCAGAAATGATCCAACCCACTACATGTTAAACTGCTTTTTTACGTGAATTCAATCACGTCTTACGTTACGGTAAGGGGGGTCATTCAAGAAAAGTTGCGTTGTGTACTTTCGAGAGCTTCTTGTAACTAAAGTTTAAGAAATCTACCTTAAATGTTAGTTATACCATCGTAACGATCGATTGGGCGACTAGGAAAAAATAAATGTTTGAACGCCGCTGCAGCTCCTCCCGATGACGTCACAGGCCGCACGAGCGAGCACTGAAAATGAGGTGCCGCTGGATGATGGATGTTTGTTTGCTCCTTTATCTTTAATTTAAAAGTAGTGCTTTAATCAAAATCGACTGGTCCCCGCGAGTACGTTCACGTGGAATTTTGTGTTTATGGTTGTTTATGTCATTTTGAGTAACCTGTACTATACATATTTCAGGTGTATTCATAGGCAGTCAGTCCAAGTACCCTTTACATTTTGACACAGGCATACATCCATACATGCAGACACACACGCGTGCGCGCACAAACCCAAATAGTAGTAATTTAATTAGGTTAGGTTTCCCCAGACTTTCTCCCCAGAAATTCCGGTATCTTAAGACGATTTCCCTTCTTTAGCGAAGTCCTATGTCCAGCAGTGGACGTCTGAAGACCGATATGAAGATGCTTATTGTTATTTATTTCCTTCATATTGGAACAGATAGGATAGGATACACTTGTAGCGAAGGTCACATTATCATAATGGAATACTTTTTACTAAGGAAAGTTGATGAAACGCAGGTGTTACCAGAAACTTAAAGAGAACTGCACGTTTTTATTTATTAAGAACTAAATTAAAAATAAATTAGCTTTCTATCAACTACATCTTTTTAAATTGCAAAGATGGTTATTAAGTTCTTTATCTAACTATAACGACATTTATATTACGGTGGTGTAAGTGAGAGAAGGGAGCGTTTTGATCACAGAAATCCTATCAAGATAGAACGGTTAAGACATTTGTTATTTCAGTTCCGCGCGTGCCAATTTTCGGACACAGCGCGCGCCTCCCGCGCACTCTATGCACCGCGGACACATTTCTAGTGAGGAGATACAATTATGCAGTTACAAACCACGCCACATGGCATTTTTGCAGATTTTTTATCGATGTTTATCCGACTTTGACTCAGCGTGAAACGAGTAAGCGTTTGATTGTTTCTGCAATACATTTTAAACCGTTGGCACGCGTATCAACGCCTACTTCACCATTCTATCTTTAGATTAGACTCTGTGGTTTTGATTGATATAATACTAAAGTGTGGAACCAACAGTATGGAAACGAGTTAAAAGGTTTCGGGAAAAGTAGGAGGGAACGACAAACGTACGTGTCGCATCCCACTATTAGATAACTATCACATACCTCTCTAGAAACTTCTTGATAAAAGTCTAAGAAAAGTAACGTTGGTTTTAAAGCAAAACCAGTAATGTTTATATCTAAGCTTTTAGCTATAAGGCATAGAGTTGATAACAGCGAGTTCTCTAAAATGACGGCCCTGCAGAATAGTCTGTAGTTCACCTACTTGTGAAGCTCGGGGTCGCGGGTTCGAATCTCGTCCAGGGCAAATATTTATGTGAAGAGCATTTGTGTTTGCCTTGTGTCTGGATGTAATTTACCAATGTATGTATGTATGTGTGTGTGTGTGTGTGTGTGTGTGTGTGTGTGTGTGTGTGTGTGTGTGTGTGTGTGTGTGTGTGTGTGTGAGTGCGTGTGTGTGTGTGTGTGTATGTATGTATGTATGTATGTATGTACGAGTGTATCAGCTGTCCGATACCCATACTGCAGGCTCAGATCAGATGATCGTGTGTGAGATGTCCACAGAATTATAAAAAAATTCAGAGTTTTCCCCGTATCGTTACGAATGTTGCATGCAATCCACTTCTAGCACTTGCACCTTATTTGGTGTCCTCAACTTTTCGCGTCGCTACCGCTAATGGCTTATACGGCGGATTTCTCTTTAGTAAGTTGTAATATTAATGCGCGTTTGGCGTGCTGCACGTGCGCTCTCAAACACAGATTAGGAGCAAACTAACGCACACATTAGTGGTATACTTACAGAACTTATAATTTCTACCAATCCAGGTGACCTGCTCGATTTAGTAGTAAATCTGCATACGATGCAGATGATAAGGTGTGAACTTCGCAAGTCAATTCTTTATGAGAAATACAATCTGTGTCTCCAGTGAAAGAAAGTTAGAAAATGGTACTTTTTAGGAGAGCAAATAAATGATTTTTAATCATCATCATCAGCCTAAATCATTCCACTGCTGGATATAGGCCTCCCCAATAGAATATCACTTTTGGTAAGTTGTCCATTGGGGGATTTGCCATAATCACCACGCTTGGCAGGCGGATTGGTGATCGAAGTAATGAGCTTAACATACACACACAGGAGAATGCTGCTGCCCGTCCCTGGTGCAATCCCTTAGTCGCCTTGACGAAACCCACGGGAAAGATAGGGGTGTATTTTAGGCCGGGAACCACACGGCAAATATTGAACCGTCTTCAATATTAAATAAAACGTTAATAAAAATAATTTATGTGCTCTCCTAAAAAGTAACATTTTCAAAGTAAAAAAGAAAACTAGAATAAGTAACTAAACAAATAATAATTCAGAGATAAAAATGTCTCTTAGGCTCCCAACCGCCTAAAAGGCTAGCAAGATTACCCCGCTGTAAGGTGAGACTGATACTCGGAGCGAGGTAATGCCCAGCCCTTTGATCATGGACGCGTCGACCGGACACTTAAATATCTCCCGAAAGAGTAGGAAGTGTTTAGATCTTTTATCACTTTAGGCACAGAATTGTTCACGTTGTCAGTAGTTTAAAAATACAGCAAAGAGTAGTTTGTATACCACTGTATACAAACTACAATTTTTGGGTTTCGTCAATTAAATATGTTTTTCCTTTTAATATCCTGGGAAATAAAATTTTCCATAATTTTCCGATTATTTCTGTTCTTATACATGTTCCTTGTAGGTTTTACATGTGCCTAATTTGAGTTTAATCGGTTGAGTAGTTTTCGAGTTATTCGGCGAACAGACAGACGATTTGACAGAAAAAAATATTGGGTATCGCGAGCAACAGCTAGTACAAGACAGAAAGACAGACGAGTTTCTTTGTACAGAATCAGCCACACAGATGCTTTGTAACATTTTTACCTTACAAGAAAATTAAAAGAACAACACACAAAGGCACGTAATAATAACAATGAAAAATGCAAACTCAGATTACAGTAGTGGAAAAACAAGCCAATAGAGTAAAGTCCTGGAACAGGACTGGAAAAAACAAATAAAAAAAACAACATGAAATACAGGGGAATAATTTAAATATAACCATTTATCTGGCTCGCGTACGTAGCTGTCACAACTGAGGTAGAGTCAGCATAACAAGTCCACATAAATTAGAATTTAATGAAAATGTTTTATTACATTCGTGTGAAATATTTCAAGGACATTAAAAAGATACAAGGTTATTATTTCCTGTGTCGAGTAGATTTAGTAAATGTTATTCAGATATCAGAATATTAAATATAGTTAGGTTGAGGAGGATTTAAAGACACTAGAATAAACTTGTTTTTATTTTTATAAATCGTAATTTCTTTATCTATTTGTCCTACATATTACTTTTATATTATAGTTATAACATCTATAAAGTCATCTTTTATGGTGTGACTTTATCTGTGACACGAGACCTTTCAGTTCTAGTTTTCAAGATGTTACGAAATAAGTAAAATCGCAAAAGATATAATTTTTTTATTTATCTGATGTCTCAATGATCAGGCACTATAGCGTTTTTTTTTCATTTTAACGAACTGTTTAAATAACTAATATTTCAGTATGAAAATATTATCTATAGTTCAGGAAAAAATGGATCTTGTTGTCGGCTATACGAAAGAATACGCAACTCTGTGACACCAGACTCATAAGATATTATCTGTCTTTTCCCAAAATAGCAGATAATCTTGACATGTGTATCATTTGGTTCTTTGCTTAATAGGAGGTAAAATTTTCGCAAACTACCCATCAACATTTTAAAATTATCTTATGCAAATAAGCATTCTACTTTATGTTTAAATGTAAAATCTATGTAACCAACAGTTACATACTTTTTCGATTTGATGTAACTTTCATAAACATTAAAAAAGTCCCTATCCCAGATAACGTCACATTGTATGATATATCATTATTTATCCGCATGTCACCCTCATTTCACTGCGTTAAAATTACAAAAACGTATTCTACTTAAAACATTCAACTGTATTAACTGCATTATAACTAAAACTCAGCCATGACCCACGACCTTTTGCACTGTAAATACAAAATTTACATATTTCCGCCGCCTTCCGTGCGGTCCGTACCCGCCGGTTCCAAATTAAACTGCCTTATTAATAGATCGCAGATACGTCGCTTTTGTCTTCCGTACTCCTCTCACGGATTTAATAGAAAATTTAAACAAGGCTCGTGGTGCTTTCTATTCTGATTAAAACGACTACACTTCACCCCGCGTTGGCAAATTAAAATCTTAGAACGCGTGGTTTGGAAGGTGACACATGGGTTAGTAGGTTGACGAGTTCTTTACGTTGCTGGAAGTTTGTAAGTAAGTAATTCTTTATTTACATAAATGTCGTACATACAGATGTCAAATATATATATATAGGTATCACACATTTTACCACCTAATTGTGCTATGCAAATAATTAAATTAAATACAATTGGAATTTATTGAAATGTTAAAATTATAGAATGCATTATTTTATATATGAGCCTTGTTACGCCGTTCTTCATAGCGCTGACACCTAGGAAGCGAGGGTCATTTAGATAAAAGAAACTGACGTGTATAAATGTGCAATAAAAGGATTTTGACTTCGACTTTGATTTACCGACTGGTAGAAGACAGCCTAGATTGAACTGTAGAAACTCCTAACTACCTATTTGTTGTGCAATATTGTAGTGTAACATCATCTCTTCCTGTTCTGCGTAGACAATCGTTTGTAAATTTCAATGTGATTTCAAAATACACTGGCATAGTACTAAATCACTTCATGATAAAGTTTACACTAAAGACATTACACAGACGCAGATTGTATGATAAGAAACAGAAAACATGTTTGCGTGTCTGTTAACTAATTCTATAGTCAAACAGCATGAATCGTTTTACACATCTCTAGATATAGTGCGAATTTTTACATTTTCTAAAGCTGTTATTGTAAGTTTTTGCATACATAAATGTTGTAAGACTGTGTTAACTGTATAGTAACAGACAATGGATGAAAGTTCACTATCGCACGTCTTCGTAAAATACATTCGCTGAACCAGCAGTCCGTATGTCTCGAATGTTAGCGTTATTTGATTAAGAGATACTCTCTCTTGTCATTTAGGAGAAATTCTTGCGGGATCATCGTCAATTTGGTGAGTTTCGGGGTTCTGTAGGTACGAGATATGAAATGTAATTAAGTATCGATCTAGACGCTAATTGAAAATGGTAAATCAGCCTTTAGACGTCCACTGCTGGATACAGGCCTTTCCCAATGAACACCACCACACCCGGTCCTCTGTCCTCGGCATCCAGCCACTTTCGGGTACCGTCATCAGGCGGCGAGGTGTCCCACCCTACCCGTGACAATTTGCGGTAGGTAGTAGTAGGTCCATATACCGATGAAATAAAATTTAAAGGACCAAATGACAAAAATTAGTTGTGTATATTGTTAAATTAAGAAATCATCATCATCATGTCAGCCCTTAGACGTCCACTGCTGGATATAGGCCTTCCCCAATGAACGCCACCACACCCGGTCCTCTGCCCTCCGCATCCAGCCGCTTCCGGCCACCTTCAGGCGGGGCGTCCCACCCTGCGAGTGCCGATCCGCGGTCTCCACTCCATAACTCGTCTGCCCCAAAGGCAGTCGTTTCTGCGACAGATGTGGCTCGCCTACTGCCATTACAGCTTGCTCATCCTTTCGACTATGTCAGTCACCTTTGTTCTTCGGCGGATATCCTCATTACGAATCATATCCTTTAAAGAAACCCCGAGCATAGCCCTCTCTATCGGCCTGGCCACGGACAACGGCGAAGCGAATTGCGAGGCGGTGATTCTCGCGGCGCGGCAACCATGCCACGGACAGTAGCGATCACCGCCGCGTCCAGTATAGTCAACTCCCGCGCTATTCTTGGTGACCGCCGCTCGACACGGTGGCATGCGCAGTACTGTTTCATACATTTGTTTCTGCTGCGCATCACGTCGCCCGTCGCGCCTCGATGCCGCTCGGCAATATTCGCCCGCAGCACCGCTCATCGCGGCTGTGCGTGACTTGCTAGATTCATTCCTATACATTTGTTTTGGTCGCGCATCGCGTCGCCAAACCCATCGCGCGAAGCGAAAATCTCCGTGGCCAGGCCGTATAGCTCGCTGAGCGACTTGAAAGTTGTGGCATCAGGCCTATCGTCAGTGTCCACGTTTCTGCGCCGTAGGTCACGCAAATGGCCGAGGCAAATGGTAAATGGTGCAAACTAAACAAGTATACTTAACTCATGAAAGACATAATACATATATCAACTCAGTAACACAATACCAAAAAATATGTCTTAAAAAACCATAATAAGAACGATTACACAAATGGAACTGTAAATGATAAGTAAGTACTTACTAAAGTATAAAAGGTTTTTCGTTAAGTTATATGTCTTACCTGAAACAGAAAAAGTTAATTATGAAGACAACATAATAAAATAAAACAATCGGACCTCTTGCATAAGTAAAAAAAACATAATATTGTCGCTAGAAAGGCAAAGTTGCTGAAGCGCATACTGTAAACTCCTATACATATTTTACAGTAGAGAATTAAAAGATATATATCATACAGCAACGATATATTAACTACCTTAAATATTTCAAAGAAGAAAAAATACTGTTTTATCCTTCTATCTATAAACGTTAAATTTATTGGCCGACAATTTATGACGTCAGATGCCATGTGGTTCCTGGCTAAGAATAAGGCCACCCCCAATCTTCCCGTGGGTGTGGTCAAGGCGACTAAGGGATTGCACCAGTTACGGGAGCAGCGTTCTCCTGTGTATTTACTGCAATCACCAATTCGCCGGCCTAGAGTGGTGATTATGGCAAATCCCCCAATGAACCGTCCACCAAAAGTGTCATTCTATTGGGGAGGCTTATGTTCAGCAGTGGACGTATTTCGGTTGATAATGATGATGTTATAATATTAACTGTTAAATTAAGTACTTATAAAAAACTAGCAGTTGCCCGCGACTTCGTCCGCGTGGACAACTTATCACAATTTATTATGTATTTCCCGTAGGAATGAGATCTTTTTTCCGGATAAAAACTATCATATGTCCTATTCCAGGACCTAACCTATATGTGTGCCAACAAGTTTCATCCCGATCTGTCCAGTGATTGAAGCGTGATCTAGTAACAAATATCCAAACATCTAAACATCCAAACATTCAAACTTTCTCATTTATAATATTAGTGGGATATCTCATAACAGAGGGATATTACATTACATTTAAATAAATATCTTCAATCTCATGTTTTACAGAACGAAAGTTGCACGAATAGCTCAGCTTCCGGTGTTACAACGTACACAATAGAAATTCATATTTTCAAGGCCGTACACCACAGTGTAGAAAGCTTTTCTCGATACTATACACTTATGTGATCATAAATCAAAATGGCGGCGAAGAAATGGCCCGATATTTTTCTGATATTACACTGCATAGCACATTTAAATTCAAATAGAATAATCGTCGATGAAATATACTTCAGAAAATAAATAAAATGGTTTTAAACAACAAAATAGATTGCGCAAAGCAACGATCTCTATGTACTAGAACAGAGCGATTGTTCGGAACGCCAAACAATCGCTCTGTTCCACGCAACTAGCCACAATTCTTTCACATTCACAATGAAACTTGTGTAGTTACTATGCAGAATATTTAATTATTACTAAATATTGACGCTACGGTTAAATAATGTCAATATTTAGTAAATAATTAAATGTTCTGAGTAGTAACTGCACAAGTTTCAAAGTGAATGTGAAAGGGTTGTGGCTACTTGCGTGGAACAGAGCGATTGTTTGGAAAGCTACATCTAGTAGTACATAGAGATCGTTGGTTTTAAACAAGAAAATAGATTGCGCAAAGCAAAATTATCGTGCTTGACAGATGTTGGTTATGGTACGATTGTTTCGAGTCGGTTGGTTTACTTAAATTATTGTCCAATTAATTACTACATTCCATGAATATATATCAAAACTAAACTGTCCCAATCCTAACCTAAATAACACTGTTTCTAATAACTAATTGTTCCCAAACGTTTCCCGCCAAATCACGTTCATTATCCCAATTAAAATGGCGGCAGTGACGTTCAGAAACTCGCAATCAGTCCTGGGGACTCCTTGAAGCACGGTTTCTGAACGAAACATGCTTCTCACGTACCGTCTGCCGTCACTAAATTGTTTATTAATTGTCCAACCGTCGACGGGTAAGGACGTCCTTGTTTCGAGGACCGGATTATAATAATGAGGATCTAAGAAATTATTTTAGTATTTCAAACATCTGCGTTCCTGTCCATTCTTAGTTAGAATGACGAATCAAACCCATCTACACATTCTTTGACTGTTTAGATGACATATTCGTACTTTCATACCTTTTAAATGTTCCGACTAGTCGGTAAAGCCGACTATTTGGCCATTTTTATAGTCGGCATGAGAGTCGATTAGTCGGCCTGGATCTATTTAGGTCAAAGGATGAAAAATAAAAAGATTTTCGGTACTGATATTATGTATGCTATACAGTTTTATACTGTTTGTACTTTTATTTATAACACTTACCAACAAAAATAATGTTTAAATTAAATCATCACCAATTTTAGTTTCAACTTAAATTTATGGCTCCTTGCTGTTGAAGATGATTCTTCCAAAGCGAATAGTTTATACTCCTTTAAAGTAGTTTTAATTTCTCAGCCAAAATGTTCGAGAAAATCATTTACACGAGAAAAACTTATCTGCATCTAGATACAGTCGTTTGACTATAGGAACACTGGATGTCTGAAATTGGTCGACTAGGTATTTATTCTGTGTAGACCAGATTGGCAGCTTTGTCGTGGCTGACCAATGGGCTATTCAGCCAAAACTCTAGTTAACGAAATAATTGTGTTCATCACGAAACCTTGCTACTTAAATTGAAACATTAAGGCGTTAAAGACAGAGCATTCGAATGACTTAAATCTTACTTAAAAAATAGAGTACAAAAAGTAGATATAAATGGAATTCGGTCATCTAATATAATATAAATAAATATATATATATACATTTTGCCGGTGACTGTCTGCGTAAAAGCTAAATAATTATTTAGCTTTTACGCAGACAGTCAGAAGAAGTAGCAGAAGCAGTAGAAGAAGCAGACAGTAGAATTTAGTTTAACTCGAGTATAATAAAATAAAGAATTTATCTTCATAGGCGTAAAGACTTGCAATTTCTATCTAATATGACATGTTGTGATGGAAAATCACAACATGCAAATTGCTGCTAGAAATAAAAGAATAAAAATATACACAGAGAATAAACGAACGTTGTACTTAAGGTTCAATGACATAGTTAGAAAATAGCTTATGCGGCTGTTGTATCAATTCTTTATGTGTGTATGGCGTAAATTGTGGGCGTTTAGACAAAAGAAGATATTATATTAGTATCCTACTGATATTATAAACGCGAAAGTTTGTAAGTATGGATGGATGTTTGTTACTCTTTCAAAACTACTAAATGGATTTTAATGAAACTTTACAATAATATAGCTTATACATCAGAATAACACATAGGCTACAATTTATAAAGATATTGTGTGAATTGTCCAAAATATCAAGTAAGTAGGAAAAAATCTACAAGTGTCATGCTATATAATTTATAAAGTTCCATGGTCCACGCGGACGAAGTCGCGGGCAGACAGCTAGTTCTCATATAAATATCTGCTTCTCATTATTATTCTACGAGACTTGGTACCAGCTTTAGTCATTCATTCATTCTAAGTGCTCGTATTGTATAGTAAAATATTTTATCATAAAATTTCAATATATCCATGAAATTTTTTGATCTGTTTTCTCCCACAGTGAAGGTTGGTTATAGAGATAAGTTCCTTTGTACATTTTTTTCATGTATGACTTTGTGTAATTTTTTATATGTGAAATAAATTACTACGTAACTAAGCCAAGTCTCGACAGACTTTTACGTTTGCTAGAATACAGCCAAAGAATGACAAGGTTTTCGTCATTGTCCACCAGTATAATAAATCAGGATATCGTGTGAGATATCTAGGTATCTACATTTAAACGAATCAAATGAATTAGATCCCCAATAAACCTTACTGCCTTGTTTCACACCCGGTATGGTTGCCTGGAAGAGATTTCTAGTAGAGATGAGCTCGCTTTTGTGCAATAAATATCATAATTGTATTTAATTTTGAAAAAGTCTAATAGGTAAAGAATATATCGACAGTGGGAAGCTAAAACCGCTAAAGTCACCAACGCCACTTGGTCGAAAACCGACACCTGTCTAGCAAAATAAAAAAAATTGCGTTATTATTGATTTTAATGGTATTTTTTGTATAACATGAAAATACTCTAAGACTCTAAATGCGATAAGACCAATTAAATAGTAATATTTTAAACTTTTAAAACTTGTAACTGTATTTGTTTGTGCAATAAAGTGTATTGTATTGTACTCTTCATGGTTTTTTTTGTCAAATAGAAGTTTTAAATTTATTTTTTTAAGTTTCCAAATTGCGCTCCAGATGTTTTTATCGACATAAGTTAAATTTTAGTATGGAATTGCTTCGCCGCTATCCGCTCGTCTCTTGTATTACGTATGTAGTGTGGTAGTAAAAGACATGTGTACTTAAATATTAAACACTAACATGGAACGGCTGTAGCTGACAGTGATTGTCTTTAGAATTTAATAGAAAAAGTATATTTGTCTTACTTTCCAGTGGCGAAAGGCTTTATTACAGGCATGAAGCCACATTTAAACGGTGTCTGTCGTGGCACCTTTGATTATGGAATTTATTTATAATTTATTTTTACTTTTAAATATTTTCACTAATACATGTTTAAAAGAAACGTAGTATGTTTTTATGAACATTACGGCCAAAGGAGTGACCATAGCATTACTCGTTGAAAGAAACTTTCGTCTTTCCCGTGGTAACAGACACCTTATACCTACCTAACTACTGCTATAACTACAGGGGCTCTAGACTGTCGGTACACATTGGTGCGTGTGCGTAAATTTTTGTAGGGCTACTTCACTGAGTGTGCGAGGATAGTCGATGGAGAGAGGGATAAGATTATACGTCAACAACAATTAAGTGTTTCTCTTTCTGCGCGGGAGGGCGGCGCAGCGCGAACCGTAGTGACTGCCAGCCTTGCTCTATTTTGCGGGCGACGTTAAACTGGCTGGGGGAGGTGAGTGACGCTTCTTTACGTGGTAATATTTAGTATTCTTTGAATTTACTATACAACTTCCGACTAACGGACTGCCACAAATTCCATTAGACTTGAGTATATAAAGTTCCGGTATCTTGTATCTTATTTGGAATAAAGATTCTTTTACTTTGTCTTTGAAACACCCTACACTAGAGCTTATCTATATGCAGGAAAAAGATAATACCAATTTGCTCAACGGTTCTCGAGTTATGAGTGTAAATACAATGTTGCGATTTTCTATCACATGAATATGAATAAATGAATAATAACGGCCCATCCCTAGTAGAAATAAATAATTTCTCCTATAATAATATAAATAATAAATATGTAAATAATAATAATATAATATAATAAATATGTCAGAATTTCATACCAATTATCCAGTCCCAAACTAGGCAGAGCCTGTGGTATGGTTACTAGATAACGGATACACATACTTAAATAAATATATGAACATGAAGCGACAACTGGCCAATCAACTGCTGAGAGTATATAGTTAATACTATCTCCTATTAACCTGTAACCTTATCAGCCCTTAGACGTCCACTGCTGGACATAGACCTTCCCCAATGAACACCACCACATCCGTTCCTCCGCCCTCCGCATCCAGCCGCTTCCGGCCACCGTCTTCAGATTGTCGGTCCACATGACGGCGGGGCGTCCCAACCTGCCACAACGGCTGTCGGTTTTGGGACAGATGCGGTCCGCCCACTGCTACTTCAGATTGCTAATCCTATAGGTTATGTCGGTCACCTTCGTCGTCGGATCTCTCTTTTTTTCTCTTTTAGTTTATCGAGGCTTTGGACTATTCATGTCAGTCTCATAGGGAAACATAATCTCTTCATTGCAAACTCATCAGCTTTTTAATCATCGAGAATCATCACACTTTTGTTATCGTTAGGTGAAAGGCATAAAACGATGTCTCAATTCAAAGGTTCTTTGAAACTATCTATTAGTACTTAAGACAGATCACGATTGAATTAATGGTCGTAAAGTGGTAGTCGTAAACTCATAAATCAATTATTCTCCTTGGATTATTATTTTATAATTGCCTTCAAGAACATAATCACTACGTTGGTGTACTAGTTCACAACAGTACGTTACGACAATTAATGCGTTAACTTCGAGTTAAGAGTGAGATGTGATAAGTTACATTCATAGTGGTAACGGTTTTTGGTTAGAAGTTTTGTTTTTCAGATAATTATTATTGTTTTTGACTATTATATTCTTTATTGCACATAATTTTTTTACAAAAAAAAGGGCATAACATAAAAGTGTACAAAGGTGGACTTATCTCTATAAGAGATCTCTTCCAGCCAACCTTCACTGCGGGAAAAGCTAAAACAAGCGGTAGGTCAAAAAGAATAAAAATAAAATGTGCATGGATATTGACATTTTATAATAAAATATTGTACTATACATAGGATAAATGAGTAGGTATAGCTATTGATATATACTAATATAAGTTACTAAGTAAAGTACATACATAATAATATATATAACATTAAATATTACAATTACAACTGTAAATATTATATACATAAATACATGCAAAATATACTAATATATAACATACCATACATATACATAATATATACTATATCACGGCAAGTTAGATAGGAAGTGCTCTTTGCACGAATGAGTGCACTGCTGGATATAGACCTCTCCCAAGGCGCGCCACTGAGCCGCTCCACCGATACGCGGGCTGATGATGATGATTTAAAAAAAACTGTCAGACAATTAAAGAAAAAAACAAAGACACTTATTCTCAAAAACATTAACAATTATCTGAAAAACAAAACTTCTAACCAAAAACCGTTACCACTATGAATGTAACGTATCACATCTCACTCTTAACTCGAAGTTAACGCATTAACTGTCGTAATGTACTGTCGCGGTATCTACCCGAGACCTCGTTTACCCCAGCGGTACTCGGCTCTCCGACAGATGTCGACAGCCCACTGCCACTTCATAGTACAAACTTTTCAAGCTACATCGAAGGCTAGATTTTCGAAGATATTTTTAAAATGCCATAGCTATTTTATAACCACAGAAACTACTGAATTTAAAAGGGATAGTCGACTAACAATAGTACCTATTTGTTGTTCTAATTTCTCTGACAGGACTTACAGTTATACTATCCAGAAATCTAAAGATTTGGCATTTCACTTGTTTTAGCTCTTACCACAATGGAGGTTGGCTGGCAGAGATCTCTTATAGAGAGAAGTCCACCTTTGTATACTTTTATGTTATGTACCTTTTTTTTGTAAAATTTATGTGCAATAAAGAATATATATATATAATACTTATTGCTATTTTTATCTAATATAATTTCACTTTCATGTAGCAGAAATACTTACATAATTAAAAACAACATTAAAAATAAGAGCTTCTTGCAGCGGAAGCTGCAAGTTTCTCTACTGTTCCCATGTTAGTGTTGCAATTATTAATAATTTAGCACAGCGGTACGAGAACACTTTACACGGATAACATTATGTAACATGCTATAAAATATCATTTAGTACACACATTGTTGTCCTAAGCTGGGATCCAACGTACATAGTGAAGACGCAATGTCGTAAATAAGCTGTAATATAAGCATGCCATGTTTCAACCCAATTTGACTAAGAGCTTGCTGGTCGTATCTGGATTTAGGACCTCATTTTAAAGTGTTTGATGATCCGGGGTCGGAATTAGGTGTCATTTATGGATTTGCGACGAAATAATAATAATAAATATTGCATATACATACACTTGCTTAATTCCAAGCTACCTCTAACATTGTCTCCTGTGCTATGGAAATTAAACAAGGACATTTACAAACATAACATCCAGACCGGGACCAACTTGTACAAAATTGTCTCCCCCAGTGGGAATCGAACCCACGTCCTCTGGCGCTCGAGTTCAATGACCAAGCCACTAAGACAACGAGGCGGTAATGTTTATGTTAATATGGATATTCCGGGATATTTAAGAAAATTATTTAAAAATTCGTTCATCATTTGTTTTACATTCATCATCAGGTTATTTTTGTCTCCACTGCAGGAGCATAACCCTCTCTCATCTGCCGGAGACAGACGGAGGATTTAGCCTACACTCCCCGCGCTGGCCAGACGGGTTGGGGAGGCCTGATTGATGTTTTATAATGTATTCCCTTAGTCGCCTTGTACGACATCCACGGGAAGAGTTGGAGTGGTCCTATTCTACTCTACCGGAAACCACACGGTTTCATTCATCGGTTTTCATTCATTTATGTATAAACTCATACAGTAATATAATATGGACATTCCACATCGCTAAAATAATCTATAAAACTTTTTCCGTTTCCCGCTTGCCAGTAAAATACAAATAATATGAAATTATCTTTTCTTAATTTGATATTGGACTCGATTCCAAAGCACAACGTTTAAATTTGACAGTACTAAAACTGGTACTATCTTTGTCACACAGTATAAATACGAAACTAATTTTAGTGCTATCAAATTTTAAATGTGGGCCTTCGGAATCGGGGCCATTTTATACTTTTTAATTATGACTACCAAAAGTTCTGGGATTTTCATTAGAACGGATGTCCATATTAATCTTCCGTGCCAAATTTATGTTGTAAATACATAGATGACACTTGAGTTAGGGCAAAAAGTTCAAGCCGATTTGTCTAGACATTTTTATGAATAACTATAGTTTGTATCCGCGATTGCGTCCAAGCGGAAATATCCCAGTTAGCTTTCCGTAATTAAAAGTTGCCTATATGTTATTCTAGGATATAAGCTATCACTGTACCAAATTTCATCAAAATCCGTTTAGCCGTTATGGCGCAATTGAACTACAAACAATTATCCACACTTTCGTATTTATAAGTTTGATTGCATTTATCTAGCGTATATTGATATAAGTAGTGCCGACTTATTTATATACAGCATGTTGGTACCTTCTAAAGAGAATATAATAAAATGACGTCACAAAAATATGTTGTTCAGCTTGAAATATGTCATTTAAGCATGAAATGTTAGATATTTATCTTGTAAGAAATATTGCTCAATTTATTATTTCACTACCTTGGTTAAGTTACTAAAAAGATTTATTACTTTTTTGTAAAATAATATTAATTAAAATAAATTTATACGTCATAATTCTACGCGACTGGTTCTCAGGGCTGGCGCGTATCTCGCACAAAGGTTTAATTAGCCTAGCGATTCAGCGAGGTGACGCCGCAAGTGTCCTGGGAACCATGCCCTACACAGGCGAGCTGCGCGACGTGATCATGCTGTGACTCGTATTTATATTACTTTATATTGTACATAGTAGAATAATAATGTATTATTTTTGCTGTGTATTCATTTAATTACCTACATATTGAGCCCTATTCTGAAGGCAAAAAGTTAAAGTTGACAGCCCTAGAATGGTTTCTATCTCTGTCATACAGTATTATGAAGATAAAGACGAAACTAATTTAAGTGCTGTCAAATTTTAAATGTATGCTTCAGAATCGAGCCTATTATATCATTTGCAATATTGCAATATATTATACAGTACCTTGTTTAGGCTAGATGATGACATTTATAAGACCTTTTTATAGATACTTTTAAAGCTACAATTTAATATTCATAGAATGTATATATAGATCCCTTGATCTATATTTTTAATCGAACCTGCTGATGAATAATAACTTATTTTATGCATTATTCAATTTAAAGTACAACTCCAGGGTATTATTTTAAGTCACGTGCCCCTGTTTAAAGGGCTTAATGACAGCTATAAAAATAAACATTAAGACGTATGTAACATAAAGGTCAACCTGTAACGACTTATCATTATTTTATTATATGTCATTTAATGAAAATTGAAATTAATAAAAATAATTGCGGTGGCCATTCGCATCCGAAGAGATCCCGTTCGAGATTAATAAAATTTTTATTGTCCGCCTCCGCCGGGCACGGCCGCCATTTTGTTTGGCGCGAAATTAATTCAAAATGGCCACCATAAACCGCGTGGTTACGCGCAGCAATGCGCTTAATGAGGGACGATTAAAATTGCTTCAGGAATGACAGGAATGCTAATTTTTTTTTGTACTGATTAAATATTATCTGCTGTCTTTCGATGTCCCTTATGTAAGTAAGAAATACTATGAGATTAACCTTTTCTAACAATTGTTATCAATACGAGAAAGTCGTTGCCTTATTTGAATGTCATTAGTCATCTACCTACACCATAACACTAAACCGATTGCGATGAAATTTGATAAAAATATATAAGTATTGTTTTCCAAATTAACACATACGAAACTTTTTACTACAGCACAATGAAGTTTACTGTGTCCAAATCGATAAAACTCGAGTACCAACCACAAGAGCAGTCTATCTACCTCTAGCACTTCATACAAGCGAAAAGCTTAAATTATCTACGACTACTAAAGGAGTATTAATCTGTCCGTACACGTTTACGTGTGTGCGGAAATTATAGCAGGACTACTGCACCCAGTGTCCGAACACAGTCGATCGAGAGAGGGAGACTGCTATAAGTCAACAACATAAATGCTTCTCTTTCTAACTTATAGCGTCGATCTTCCGGTGCCGGTCGATAGCACTCTGGATAGCGTAGTAACTTTGTACCGCCAGTAGTGCATACTGGCAGCCGTGCTCTTTCTCGTGCTTCTTTATGTTGTAATATTTAGCAAGAAGTAGAAGCTATTTCTAGAAATTAAAAAATTCTTTGATTGAAATTTTTTATGAGCTAGCCAGATTTCAATAGATTTTCTTTTATGTTTTCGTTTCTCGTTACTCTCAAACTCAAGAACGCACGAGCGTGCTCTCGAATAAGTTAATGCACTGAAACATGTTTTAAACAATAAAGGAGCCAACTCAGCACCAGCCACAATATATTAATGTAAATAAACTCATCAGAACGCACATTAAAATTTGAATAAAAACGAAAAGAAGCGCGGTCCCCACGCGTAAATCTCGCCCAGCCGTGGGCGCAAGATTGATCGTCCAATATGAAATATGTATGCTTGTACCGACCATGGAGTTTGGAATTATACGTACACATGTGGATACGGTAGTATGCTGGAGAAGTTGAAAGGAAATAATATCCCAGTATATTACCGCAACTTGAATTATCATTTGATTTATTTTGATCTTGAAATTTTTATACTAAGTAGTATTAGTCGATTTTTATAGTAGTAGGAACAGATGAAAAACGTATGAAAAGGAGTCATCATCAACCGAAATAAGTCCACTGCTGAACATCAGCCTCCTTAATAGAATGCCACTTTTTGTGGGCTGTCCATTGGGGGGTTTGCCATAATCACCACGCTCAGCAGGCGGATTGGTGATCGCAGTAATGATCTTAATGTACACAGGAGAACGCTGCTGCCCGTCTCTGGTGCAATCCCTTGGTCGCCTTGACTACACCCACGGGAAGATTGAGGGTGGCCCTATTCTAAACCGAGAACCACAGGGGTCACAAACTGTAGAGAAATACATGCAAGGGTTCCCTTTCCTAAGTTTTTCAACTAGACTGTAGAAGATATATTTACAGATTCATGTAACCCAGCTCAAAATAATAAAACTGTGGTGCATTATTTTATCTGTCACATGTTTCTGTTATAAAAGACATTTTTAAGAAGCTTGTCTTGTTTACTCTACATTAAAGAGATCAAGACATATCCCCTGACCATTTTCTAAAGCAAGTAAATAATGAAATCAAAAAGACCTTAACAAACTGCCGCATCCAAACCGCGCATTCCGATCTCCATCGAGTGTTACCACATTAAACTGTCGCCCGGTCTCCCATAAATTAAACTCCCCACTAATGAGTTAGATTATGACGTGCTCTTTAAGTGTCTATTAATTTGGCCGGCACGGGTGGTCCGAAACGTCGATGTTAACATAAAAATCATGATCGTAACACGACATTCCATCAGCTGACCCGTGCCAGCTTGGTGACCTATGATGGCCTGGGACATCTTACTACTGGCTGTGCTCGAATAGGTTCATGACGAACTCTGTTTAATTTTATCATCTGTTAAACACCATGGAATGCAATAAAGTACTGATTACTGACATATTGACTTTATTGAAAACACTGCATTTCTCTGTGATAAGTTGATAACCAAATAAGAAGCCTGTTATTCATTTTCATAAAGAACATTGACTTATTTTCATTCACTTTAATCCTACTAATATTTGATGGGAAAGTTTGAAAGTATGAATGGATGTTTGTTACTCTTTCACGTAAAAACTACTGAATGGATTTTAATGAAACTTTACAATAATATAGCTTTATACATCAGAATAACACATAGGCCACAATTTATAAAGATATTGTGTGAATTGTCCAAAATATCAAGTAAGTAGGAAATAATCTACCATCTGCGAGCTATTCTGGCGTGCGCCATAAAATTATAATTTTAATGTCATAATGTTAGTTCTTTTCTACGCTACGTTAATATAAGCTACTCGAAATAGTAATCCTGCGCAAACGAAGTCGCGGGCACCAGCATACACATATAAAAGATAAATAGTTACAGAAGTTCTTAACTTTCAAATAAAAAAAAACTACCACATAGTCATGACGTAGGACTTACATATGTTTTATACAAGACGCCCACCGCGCACAGCGTCATCTTTTTTTTTTATTATTGATGGGTTTGCGCTTGACCCCAATCTCACCTGATGTCTGAGCCTGAGTCACACAACTCATTTAAATATATGATGTACAAAGGCGCACTTAACTCTGTAAGAGTTTTCTTCCAGTAAACCTTTGGGTGAAAGAGACAAGTCAAAGCTCTTAGGCAGACAGCAGTACACATTATTTATCTTAGTTCCGACCAATCATGACATGGCGTAACCTTGACGTATGTACGAGTATATCAGCTGTACAATACCCATAGTACACTCTCTGCCTAGTTTGGGATCAGATGGCCGTGTGTGAGATGTCCCACATATTAATATTTTCCCCTCAATTAGATAGAGGGTAATGCTCAATCAATATTTATTACACATTGCGCTTATAATACCGTCCGACTATTGTGTTATGGCTCTAATTCGTTTTGTGTCGAGTCAGCGCCGCTGCTGGTCGGTTCTCACGCCGCAATATTAGTCTCATCACCGACTCTACATTCAGTATAGACCGTGCACAGAGTAATTCATGTTCAGATTTTCACGTCAAGGGGTATAACAGAGCGAAAAGCGGGCGATTGGAAAGTCGCTTTGCGACATTGGATTGCGCAAAGTGGCGATACATTGTCTCTGCCTACTCCTCTGGGACCACGGCGTGATCATTATATATGTATTTATTTAAAAACTTTATTGCACAGTACGTACAAAAGGCAAACATAATGCCAATATGGCATTCTCTTCCAGTTGACCTTTAGGTCATGCAGATAATGAGTGTATTTAGATATGTAATGTAGATTTTTCTGCTGAAAGCCGGCGGGAGATTCTCGTTGAGGATTCATATGGATGGTCACTACCACAGAACTTTAAAAGAGGTTAGAAAGAGCATTAAGTGCAGTTTGTAACGAGACCGTTGAAACTACATTCCCTCCATTTGTATTCCGCGCCCCGAGCGACTACGCGTGTTTCGGAGTAAACTTTGAGCGTTTGATCATAATTGTGTGGGGCGCGTCACCCGCCCACATCACCTTTCAAACTTTTTTAATGCTCTCTTAAGTATCTATTTTCATCGCCAAGGAGCAATGATAAAATCATTGTTGTCCTCTGGTTTGATAGTTATTACAGGCACACGTTGGACTGTTAGACTGTTGTCCAAATGCTGCAGGTTGATGAGTGTCAGTGACTGCTTACCACCAGGCGGGCTGTCGGTTTACCACTGGAAACATCCAAAAACATAGACCCCCATCCTCTATCATTTTTGGTAACGGTGGCAGTCTACATCAACAGGGACCCTTTAGTATTCCACTCTTATTGATTTAGTTGATAAGCTTCATTCTTGAATGCAAGTCGCCACACCCAGCCCTTAGCATCCTCGTATGTCTACCTAGAATAAATCAGCATTTCGACACAAAAAGGAGATTCAAAAAGGAGATTCAAACCAATTTAAGATTATGGCTCCATCCTAAGGATTAGGATTAGGAGATTCAAACTTACAGACTTTGTTTATTTGAATTTGTAGTCTCTGTGTCATTTACTATTCTACGCCATTATTGCGTAGGGCTTAGAACGAGTTGGTACGAAAATAATGGATTTGCCCAAAGCGCGTAAACTTTAGGCACTTCTTACAAATATTAATTCTTTGTAGAAAAACCTATTGTTAACCTCAAACCTAAGTTTTAAATATTGTTCTTATTAAAAGGTATGCTAGAAATAAGGTAACGTAAAATAATGTTTACATTTTAGTAACAATTAATGGTATAAACAAATATATGCTTTTAATAAAGATATATATATTTCATTTAGACATATAATTTTCTAGCTCTAAACTAGTATTGTCTCCTGTGCTACGGGAATTAGACAAGGATAGGTTAATTTACAATATAACATCCAGGCCAACTTGTACAAATGTTATCTGTCCCTTATGGAAATCGAACTCACGATCTCTGGCGCTCAAATCTAACTACAAAGCTACTAGATCACCGAGGCTGTCATATAACACCTCTTAATAAGGTATATGATCTTATATACTTGTAAAGTCTATAAGTATGATAGATTTCCTTGACCAGATATAGGGAACGTGCATTACTGAAGAGCTATGTTCATTAGTGGACGTTGATAGGCTAAAGAGCTTTGAGAATTCGTTTGGATACGCACGACTATGATTTTTTTTTATTAAAACTTTCTTTTAAATGAGATTTATTGATTCTAAGACTTAATCCAGATAACGTAGCTATTTTAAACCAAAGTCGTCGGGGTTAAATCTCTTGTACCTTTAGGTTTATATATAAGCTTTTGTATAAATATATAACCAAATATAAAACGGCGTATTGTCGTTCTATATAGCTAGATGGAATACCTCGTAACTGCAAAAAACACGGATTCATAGAATAGGGCCATCTCCAATCTTCCAGTAGGATTCGTCAAGGCGTCTATGGGATTGCACCAGGGACGGGCAGCAGCGTTCTCCTGTGTATATTAAGATTGTTACTCCGATCATCAATCCGCCTGCTGCGTGATTATGGCAAATCAACAAAAGGACAGCCAACCAAAAGTGTCATTCATTCTAGTGGGGAGGCTTGTGTTCAGCAGTGGACGGATTTGCAGTTACGAATGATCAATTACAATTAAGTACTTAATTACTTACATGTATTGCCGTGTGGTTTCCGGTAGAGTAGAATAGGACCACTCCAACTCTTCCCGTGGATGTCATACAAGGCGACTAAGGGAATACGATTATAAAACAACAATCAGGCCTCCCCAACCCGTCTGGCCAGCGCGGAGAGTGTAGGCCAAATCCTCCGTCTGTCTCCGGCAGATGAGAGAGGGTTGTGCTCGGAGACAAAAATAACCTGATGATGTGCCTTACCTAATATTCCCCCTTTAAATTACGAAGTGTCACTACTGAAGTTAGGAGTTGTCATCAGACAAAAAATACATTATTTGGTTGTTAGCTAGAAGACTAGTTGATTTTTCGGTTAACTATGCATTCTGCAGTTACATGTTAACACAAGATAGATGATAATATCTGATTATATTATGGAATAGTTCTGTATCAAGATCAGACCCTTATATTTTTTCCAATTACTAGATGTCACATCTAGAGCGATGACATATTCTATTTTCGATTTTAGATGTGTAAGTAGGCGTTGTTAACGTGTCAGTTTACCGCACGCCCACATGTAGGAATTTTGATAAAAATATTTATACTATACTAAGATAACATACCTAAGTAGGTACAATCTAATAAATAACATCGTAAACATCGCGTGTCTGTACATTGTAGTTATTTGCAAAATAAAAATTGAGGGGTCTAACTGACTAACATAGAACTGAGTAATAGAACACATTTCAATCATTTTTGTCTGTTTGTCTGTGAGTTTGTGCACGCATAACTTAAAAACTACTGGACTTTTCACAGAAAATGGAGCTTAACTTAATTTAACATTTGGTCTTTATTTCATCGCAATCGGTTGACTCAATCAAAAGTTATGGACATTTTTAGTTTTCAAATACATTAGTAGGTAAGGTTAGTATGCAATATATTGCATATACTCCGTACTATTCAGATTGCGATGAGTTTGGACTACATTTGGAGCTGGGAGTGGGGAATGGGAGTGGCCGTGGGCGTGGGCATGGGAAAAGGGGAGTGGGTGTGGGTGTGGGAGCGGATTCTGTAGTTCACGCGAGCGGAGCTGCGGGCACAGCTAGTTTCTAATAAAAACCACCAAAACAACAAAATTTATCATCTCACTCCAGTGGTTTTCTTTCTATTCATAGGGGAGTAATTGCGGCTGGATGCTGGGGGCGGAGGACTGGGTGTGGTGGCGTTACTGGTGTGTGTCCAGCAGTGGACGTCTAAGGGCTGACAGAATAATGATGATGATCTCACTCCCTCCCCTCTTGCCTTTATTGTAGAACCTAGTCGTTATGAATCATATTGTGTAATTTGTTATTGTATGCATATATTTTTATGTATATTTTTTTATTTGAGTATGCAATTAATAGCATAAACTACACTCCTACCTTTATTTAACTGTACAACCTTTCTTTCAGTGCTATCCATATCCTCTACCCAAAGGTGGTTTGCAAGAAAAAAAAACGATAAGACCGCCCAGGTGTGTACTTTAATTGTGCAATAAAGAGTAATTGAATCAAAGTTATTTTTGTGTTCAACAACAGCGCCACCGTCAAAACATAATATAATCCTACTTAGTTCCTTATTCCACCGCACGCATATGCAATGTTGTTTTCTGTCTATGGTCATCAGTTACTTTCGTTCAACGTTGGTCTCCAGAGGGTTGTTCCCGTATCGGCCTGAAAACGGTTGCTACAGATAAATGCCTTCGGGTAACTCGGATAGGGGTTACATTGATTGTATGGGGTAACTTTTATTTTATGATTATAGCCCAAGTTTTAATGTCGCTCTACGGCAAGGGAAATGATTTTAATTGGATAACGCATACGTTTGTGGCTATCCGAATTGCTTTCAATTACTATTTGCGTGGAGTTTTACTGTGTTATTAAAAACAGAATACGTGAAATTAGTCAAACCTAGTTATGCCACAATGAGTTTTGTTTCGTTCTAGTTAATTACGTTAATAGTTAATATAGTTTTAATTCAATTAAATTACTCTTTCGTTTCAATGTTATGTAATAAAAATACGTAATTTCCATGTGTTGCCATGCAAGAAAAATATGATTGTGCGTTTATGAGAAAAAAAATGTTACATTTCAAAGCAAATTATGTAGTTACGCACAAAAAGTAGATGTCTAAATTCAGTGGTTATCGAATCCCATTAAAAGTTATGATCATGACGATGTTAGGTAAACAAGCAGAAAGTAAACAGACTGAAATTGTATAGACAATCACTATGTCTACTGAACTAAATACTATTTCATTAGGTATTTTAGTTACGTAAAAGTTAATTAAACGTAAAGATAAAAATATAACCTCTTTATTCAGGCCACTGAAAATAAAAACAACACTGACCGTCGACCGTCCAGCGCGTTGAGCTGTTAAACAAACCCTCGAAAAGGCAGCGAGTGTCCTGCGCTCCCCACGGGGCTATAGCAATAAGCACGTTTGTAGCAGCGGGGAGCGGGGGGGAAACGAGAGTGCACCAACTGGGAATAAACCGGACTGCATTAAACCGCATGCTGTAAAGTGGCTAGGTGTATACATTTGTGCGGCGAAACTCACTGGATATCGCTAGACTGTTTCCTTACAAGGTCACACCCCTGGAACTGCATACAAGCGAACAGATCACAACAGGCCAGGGTTGGCAAGTTTTAAACAAAGTGTTTAAAACATCTGTTTTTAAAAATATATTTTTATTTAAAACATGTTTTTTATTGTTTAAAACTGCTTAAATTGTTTAAAACATGTTTCATATAAAAAAAAACGTTTTTTATCCAGATGCACTAGGCCTGTCCGTATACGTTTCTGTGTGTGCGTAAATTATTGTATGGAAAGTCGATCGAGAGAGGGAGAACATCGTTGACGTAACAACATACACCTAAGTGTTTCTATTTCTAACTTACAGCTTACTAGCTGTTGCCCAAAACCTAACCTATATGTGTGCCAAGATTCATCACGATCCGTCCAGTGGTTGAAACGTGATTGAGTAATAAACATCCAAATATCCAAACTTTCGCATTTATAATATTAGTAGGAGAGCGTCAATCGCTCGACGCAGGTCGGTAGCGCCGGCGTCAAACAGCAGCAACCCAGTACGCGTACTGCCAGCCGTGCTCTATTTTGCGGGTGCAGTTAAACTGTCGGTGTCACTACGTAGTAATATTTGATATTTTTGACAGGTGTTGTGTTACACCATTACAATGTGTCAATTAAGGTCATGAACATACACAAACACTCTCCTGCGTCAGCAGCATCCACGGCCAAAGACAATATAACTAGTATGAGACGGGACTCCCATACAAAATTCTTAAAAAAAGCAACACATAATCCGTCTGGTTACGAAGACTACTGGTCTATATCAATTTTGGGTTTCAGTGCTCTTCCTGATTTCGACGGATTAGGCCGCCATTAAAAACCCTGTCCGTTTCATACATCGGTTTTTTACTACTGAGTTGCGCCAGCCTGTCCACAGCTTCCTGACCATTTAACATGTTATCTCTTGTAAGTTTAGTTAATTAAAGAAAATGTTTTAATTACAAGCATTTAATGATAGAAGATGGATATTTGGATCCTACATTTTGGACGAAAAGTGTGCTGACTTATAATATGCGCAAAATGTATTGCCTGGCGCATCACATGGCATAAAAAATATATATGTTGTAGGGTCCTGCTTCCGCCGAAGATGTGGGCTCCCAAATTGAGTTTAACTCCGTTACAAAGTTAACACGTTTACTGACTTAAATGACACTACATGAAATTTCACTACATCAACAAGTAACGATTTAGAAGGCAGACGATCCGTCAGCGTGATGCCTGCACACCGCACGACTTTCCATCGAAAACTGTGTTGGTTCTGCGTCTGCGCAAGTTATACACGACGTTCCGTCAGCGCGTGCTCGCGACGATCGCCGAACCAAGCCGAACGGCGCGCCGAGCAAACACTGTGCCTTCAGTTTAGTTCCTCTTTTATATATATGATCGCCGACATATATTTAAATAGCTCTTCAGAATGGATCCCTAACATAACTTAAACGTGCGGAACCGATGTGGGTCTTTGATAAAAGTAAATTATTCTGGTCAATTTAATAGTTATTTGAGCATGAAATTGTCTTTTCTCAAGCAATTAATTACTCTGCGTAGGTTACATTGATGATATTTTAAGCATATCGCCAAAAATAGATGTTTTATATATACATATTTATCTGCAAACTTCTAATGTCTCAAGTTTTCTAATTAAATGTTGTCAAAAAGTTCTTAATTTGTATTCCTAAAAATAAAATGTAAACTTTGCGTTAAGGATACGTAACACAAGATATTCAGTTATTAAAATTTTATAAGTTTGTGTGTGCACGCATCAAGTAAAACTACTAACCCAATTCTGATGGAGTCTTCAGAAAAACAATTACTTGGTAAATAATTTAGACTTTATTTCATCGCAACCGGTTCTCGAAAACAAATCATACGAATTAGTTTTGAAAAGAACAATGAAGTATGGTGCTCGGCGGAATTTGAATTCCGTTGAGTGATGAATATATTTAAAGGGGAGACGCAGGGAGCGGAGATGGGACATGGAAGTTAGGGAAGGGTGGGGCGAAGGTTGGGGGGAGCGGAGGAGGGGGTGTAAGAGGAGAGTGGGAGGGAGCGGAGGGGGAGGGTTGTAAGGGGAGAGTGGGAGGGACTTAAAAAGTGGGACGGGGAGTAGAAGGAGAGGGTGGGCGGCGCGAGCGCAGGGATAGGGTTCTCACCCTGAATGGCATAGTGGTAAGAGAAAGGACCGACGACAAAAGAATTGACCTATTGATCTTTATAATTGGCTTATTATATTATTTAGTGTGTGGTATTTAAAAAAAAAATTAGATATGCTGTAAAGAGTGCATCAAATAAAAATAAAAATAGAGATATTCACTTACTCATCTGCGTTGTAGTTTTGACATCTAACCTCCCAATATTTTTTAGTCTTTATTATTTCCCCCTGCGTTTTGATCATATCCAAAGTTAGAAATAGGTATACTTATAAAACAATGGCATAAATGCGTATCATACTGATCTGAAAGTACAAAGTATGTATTTAGTTTCCAGACAGTTAATCTGTGCAGAGCTTAGTACGCCAATCGCTAACGCTACGCTTTCATGAAATTGCGAGACCAATCAGAAGAAAATGCTTTTTTCATTCACGAAGGAACCCTTATAATTTTACACAAACGAATGTTCTCCTCCAAATTGCTTGTTTTGTCCAAAGTTACAATCAAAATCAAACTTTACGAGTACGTTTTAAGTGGGCTTCTCGTGCAAGCGAAACTTTTTTTAATACGATTCCGGAAAGCATTACCTACTTCTTATAATATTTTTCATTTTTGTTTTCAATGACATTTTAGTCAGGGACTTAGGGTAGTAAGTACATCGTAAGTGGGATAAAGGTTGTTTGGAAGAAATTACTTATAGAAATAAAACCGCCTAGGTGTACTGATTTTATCGGCGATATTAAAAAAACTGTACGTACGAGTACGACGTAAACTTTTGCTTTCTTTTATACAGTAATCCAGGAAGCATTTAATAATAAAGAAAGAAAGATATAATAAAACTAAAAGCATACGTTTAAGAACAAACGAAGTAACTGGTGTGGGACTTCATCCTTATGTAGTAGACACACCACGCTCTCGCATGAAGCGTTTTGCTTCCTCGTTCATAATGCGAACTGCTAAGGAATGGAACTCCCTGCCAGCTTGGGTCAAGCGCAAACCTATCAACAATTTAAAAAAAAACATTCGTCGTCACAAAGAAAAATTAAAGTACAATATAATTAAAACGACGGGCAAATACATAACTATATTTACGAGAACATTACTGGTACCAACATCGTTTAATTAGTTTTTTACGTTCATCCAACTAAACACATAGTCAAAGCACAGATTACTTAATAGCTACTACGTAACAGATACATCACTCTCTTATAAAACGAAAATACCTACGCTTTTAATCAACTATTCCTTCGCACTGTTAGACAATACACGCAAAAATGTGCCCAAGTCGTTCGACTAAGCGTTGTTATTATTCCGTAAAGCGCGCGATTGGCGGGCAGCGTTTGATGTACCAACCAGCGTGCAAAAATGTGCCCTTTTCACGTGGCACTCAGCGCGTAAAATGTGTCTAAGGCGCTCGACTTAGTATTGTTACTATTCCTAACCAACCGACTGGTAAGGGCGAGAGCACCGCCGCTGGAGCAACAGTGTGTAGGTACTTATCGCCGCAGGGACGTTCTAGTGACGAAGGCCTGGTCAAAGTCGCCAATTAAGCAAAATATAACCCGGGTCCTTGTCACGACAACCTTTGTTTAGAATTCCTTTGTCCTCAACTAAAGTCCACCCACTCTTAATTCATATAAAACCTGTCATGAGCCCTTTATCTTTCTTTTAATCTCGCGAAACTTTATCTCTTAAAGTTGGAACGAAAATCCCATTGTCCTGCACATCATAGTTTCCCATCCAATAACTTGAGTAAGCCTTTTAAAGTAGTTTAAACTTTAGTTGCTAGCTAACAAAGTGGAAGATAGAATAGTTTCTGAGAGGTCATTATCAATAGTTTTCTATTTAGTTACCAAGGGTTCTTGCAGTGTTCTCATCTTTGAAATTATATCTGCTTAAGTATTTTTTTTATTAAAAATGGTATTATAGATGCCAACCAGAAGGTGTTACATTTTTCCAATAAAATTAGTACAGTAGTTTATTTAACTAGCTTTTTACATAAATGTACAATTACCTATTTCCGATTGCTGCTATTAACATTTTTTAGGTGCTGAATTGACTTGAATATTCAAAAAATACTTCAGTAAGATTTAAAAAAAGCGGACCACGTATTCCTTGACCTTTTATGCATAAATGTACAGTATAGATAGACACAACCTTTGAACTGTTGCACGATTCCGTCGACCCAGCCTAATCTTAAAGCCTACTGAATAATTTGGACCAGCAATGCTCTCCGTCTGTCCGGATTTTTAATTTGTGTTTTTTATTTTCTTCAACTTGTTTAAGAGTTAATTCGATGACAGAGCGAGACGACTCCTCTTCCCCTTTCCCTTTTTCTCCCTGTTCATTAACACTGATTGCAATTTTTGTTTGAAACAACTCCCAAGTCCTTTTAGGTCTAACCTTTTACAAAACACGGACAAAGATAATTAGAATAAGAGCAAAAGATTTAGCTCAGGAACAAGATAGGTTTCATTTTATGAAAAGGTGACTGGAAGAAGAATATCAGGCACAGTCGTTTTGTATAGGATAAGCAAGAAGTTGGGCTACTTTAAAAAGATAAGCATCATTCAGGTGTTAAGCTGTAGAGGCAAGATGAATAACAAATATCCAGATTTTCGTATTTATTTAGTTGATTGGATTAACTGACATTATAAGTTGATCATGATTAGGCCTGACCAGGTGTTAGAGACGGCATTTCGTGAGGCAGTAGTATTCGTAGTATGAGTCCAGATCTTCAGTACTCAGGCGGATAGGAGCGACCTTCTGTATATGTAAAAGGAGGCCATATTAAATATCCTGAATGACTGACTGATTTATCAATGCACTTTAATTTTGCAGGCAACGACTAAGAAGGATTTTATAAAGCCAATCGTAAGGAGTTGAAACTCCATGCGAACGAAGTCGCGGGGAACAACTAGTCTAGTATATATTCATAGTTATTTAACCTTATTTATTGGACTCATATTTTACTGTATTTGATTGGTAATTTTATAATTAGACCGTTGTATTACCTGGCAATGTAGAAACTATCAGCATAACAATAGATTAAATCGTCCAAACAGACCCAAAATAAATTCCAAATTCATCCATTCATTTTTAAGGCCGCGTATAACAGGTGTCGTGCATGAAACGTCAGTCACGGAAATACAACAACGCTTTATAGTTCCGCTGACCCTATTCTTTGTTCGCGACAGTTTTTGTTTCGAACTATTGTGCGGCAATGGGATTTGACAATACGCGTTTTGTAGGTCAGCGTTTGTTGTTATTCGGAATTTGCGATGTGACGCTGTGATGATTTTAGTGTGAAACTCGTGAGGTTGTGCAATATGTTGGGATTTTCGTAATAACACTGCTTAATAAAGCAGGTGGCAGGAAGTAGGGTGAGGTAAGCTGAGGATTGGGGATGTTGGCGCAAACGAGGAAGGATCAACAGTCAATGATGAAATGACAACATGATAAGCAGATAGCCTTTCTGATTTCAGGAGATGGTCAGCACCGCCCATGGACTCATTTATAAGTTGAAAAACGTTGAGTCCAAACACGATTTATTCTCCCGGCTATACTTTCCTATTTCTAATCACGATATTTTCTTATCTATATTATAATCTATTATCTACATTCTAATTAGATTATTGTATTAGTATCATGATACTTATATTCTAAGGGAATAAGCCATACATCCGCTAAAATCTGCCAGAAAACACGGATCCTCAGAAACAGAAAACATAAATCGCAGTACAATCTCAACACAAATTGAAAATAACAAAACCACTTCTCATCCAGCCCTCATTGACGCGAGTAATCCCATTATGATACATTTAGAAAATGAAAATGTTCCAACTCTAGATGCTTTTATAAACACGCCAGGCATCTAACCAGATAACGGGTAAACAAGAAAAATGGGCCTCTAAATGAAGACAAAGGGAACCTGCAGCGAGCGGAGCGGCCTTGGTGCAAAACTGACAAAAATGATATCTGACAACACTAGAGCGGGACTAGCCTCATTTCTTTTTCTTGAATTTGAGGAACACTTATGCGCTGGATTACTATAGGTTTTGGGAGGGTTTTTAATGAAATATCGTAACTGTTGCGGAATAATTATTAGTATATAGGTATTACTTGCTTTTATATTTTTTTATAAAAAGAAACATTATAGAGATGTGATTGAGCTTCATATGAAAGGCCTTACAAATAAAATTTTAAGACGATTTTAAAGTAAGGATAAGTAACGAGACTTCCATCTAAACTATTCCACGAATTATACAAATATCCGGCATTAATAAACAAACTTACGAAAAACGTAAAGCGGTAGAATTTATAGTACTTAATACAGTACTAAAATATTATTCTAAATATATGTCTTCAAGTCGAAAAGCGTATCAGATCCACATCAAGCCATTTACAAAAGCACTTAAATGTACAGAAAATATCATACAGCAACACTCAAACATATTTCCATATCAATCCTACAACATTACGCGCCACGTCCGTCCCACACAAAGTCCAAAAGCTAAATGACTGTAAGAATCCATCCCAGTTTCAATTTATCACCGAGAGATGGCGTTGAATGTATGAATGAATTGAAAGTTAGATTACACAATTTAAATTCCCCCTTCATGCAAAATAGGGACGGAAAGATGAGGTCTGAGGGGGTGGTATGGAATACATTATACCCGAAGGGAGGGGGGTGAAATATTTACCTCCTGGGAGTTTGGAAGTGTGTTCGACGGAGCGAAGCAAAATCTTAATGGATTATGGGTATGATTGGACCACTCGGTTTACCTGCTGATATTTTGCACGTTTTTTTTTCAATTCGCAGTAGATTGGTTTCTATAAAGCATTAAGCGGATCTCATCGTTGGGTATTCCCCTTTTGAGTCGAGCTAGCAATTAGAGAAAATAACAATTTAATTTTTTCAGAGCGCGAGTGTCTGGCAGCTAATCCAATTTTCTTTTTTTCATGGACGGTTTATTTTTTCCATGGATGGTTTTACAGAATCGATTAGTGGGATGAATGTTTCGAGTATTGAAAGGGTTGGAAATACACTTTCATATTTTCGGATCAACTGAGGTTATTAACATGGATTCTGTTCCATCCAACTGAGCTTTGCATTTTTTTAGTCTGCTGAATGATTTATTGCTGGCTGATTGAACTTTTTAAAAGGGTAATTTGTTGGAGCTATAATTGTACCCATTGATTAAAAAGTCAAATTGCTTCTAGTTTATCTAAATTGCATTAAATGTCGGTAATGCAAAGAAGTTCGATTCATTTTGAGCCTTATTTATTACATGTAAAGTATGAATACTTACTACGACAATTACCCGGTTAGAATGAGTGTATGAGGTATTTTATTGCTGTGTATGTTTTTTTTATTGTTAATGGGTTTGCGCTTGACCTCAATCTCACCTGATGGTAAGTGATGATGAGGCCTAAGGTGGACCGCGCTTGCCCGGAAATGCCTATTCACTCTTCCTTTAAAAAGATCCAAATTGTACTTGTCAGGAAGTACTCAACCTGGCAGGGAGTCGTTGTCCAGTCCTTAGCAGTTCGCATGTATAAGACCATAAATATTAGGTACTTATTTGCTATAATCATTTAACTATTCATCATTTAAGTTCCCAAATCAGCGAAAACTACCTTTTTCTCTTTGTATAATATTTTCTACTCAATGGTTATCTGGCAGAAATCGTTTAAAGTGATAAGAACGTCTAAATTGTACTATTTTTAACTTTTAAACTTGTAACTGTGTTTGTGCAATAAATGTATTGCATTGTAAAATGTAGCAAGTATAAAATAACTAGACCTAAATATGGTCTAAGCCTATTGGACCCTGTGTACAAGGGTGTTACAGTACATTAGGTGTTGTGTAACCAACATGTAGTTTCAAAAAGGCAACATAAAACAAAACAATGTAAGTGATAAACAGCGAAAATTCGCACGTTTTGAAACCAAGGGCCATTCACGGCAGATGTTCTAACTCTCTTAATTTTTTAATAATCGTAGTGTGAACTATCAGAAATGTAGAACAAACGGTATTGTTGTTTGTTGGTTGTTTTGCATGAACTTGCTACTTTCTGTTTTTGGAATAAAGGAAACTTTTCTAATGCTTTCATAGAATAAAGTGTCCATTTAATAAAACCAGTCTCATGCATTTGCTGAAGAAGTTCTACCGTATATGTGACTTCCAGTGCTCATGGATCTCACGCCTTTGTCAGAGAATACTTTAACATTACTGCGTAAAGAAGCGACACTACTTCACCTCGCCAGTTTATCGTCACCAGCAAAAAAGAGCACGGCAATACATAATACGCTTTCAGTTAGAAAGAGAAACACGTTGTTGACGTACAACGTTGTCCCTCTCTCGACTGCGGGACTGGTGCAGCAGCCAGACTGAAATTCGCCTTTACCCAAGCTGGAGTGACGTACACCAGCCCTACTATTGTTTACACGCACACACAAAAGTGTACGGAGAGGCTGGTGCGCCTCGTAGTAGTAGTAGGTGATTAAATGTGTTCGTTTGTATGGAGTGTCTGGTATGCCCTTTTTGTGATAGTCGTTGCCCAATAGTGGGACCTACGTACATAGGCTGTGGAAGTGAGAGCGATTTTCGCCTTAAAGGAGTCAGCCGCTCCATAACCGGCTCATAAAAATAAAAATTAACAAAAAAATACCAACTGTTTTCCCTACATTTTTACACAAAATACCCCTTTACAAGCATCCACAAACAAACCCATATTAACAACGTTTTCAACTCACAAACAAAGCAAACAAACTACAAGTATTGCGTTTCTTTGTATGTTCAGTGGTTCAGTAGTTCAGCAGTAAATAGCAGAGCACCTACTTCAAGATTTAGGAGAGATTTTAACCGTTCCAAGAGAAACACACGCAATTTATGTTCTGCCCACTTCCGTAGATTCCGATTTATGCAGTTTCGGGAGTTAAGATAAAAACACTAATGCATTTGGAAGATTTCGAACCGGTAAATGGACAATGCTTAAAGGTTCACAAGATAGCGTGTAACGGAGTGTATAAATATTTATGAGTAAAGGTGTGCTCAAATGTAAACCGTATGTTAACTAAGAACACAGCATAAATATACTTCTGCGCTTTATAGGGTTCCGTTCCGGATTTTTTTGGTCTCTCTGTCCGCTGGAATACTCAGAACTGCTGGTCCGATTGAGCTGAAATTGGGACCAAGTATTTATTTAAAATTTCCCTGCGATGACGGAATAATAATACTCGTATATATGCAATCTCTAAAACGCAGAGTAACAGTACAAAACCTACCTTGGTACTCGGTTGAAATGCTTACGTATGTTATTACATTGGCTCTTTTACGCTTTAAACCGGAAGACTGCAATGTCGCAGCAGAAGACAAGCGTGTGATATGTACCTACATGTCTGAGTAAAGAAAAGAGTCTTCTTTGCAGCTAGAGTCAAATAGGGTATATATTTGACTATTTCAACCGGGCCGCCTTCAGAAGTTGAAGAGACAACGCTAGTTTCTATTACACACAATAAGTTTCTGGTCCTAGCATAGATTCTGTATTAGTGAAATATTTAATTAATTATATTCTTTTTCATAAACTTTACGGTTACGGTAATGATAGGGGTTGAATATTCACTTCTAAATACAATTATGATTTGTTGGGCACAAGACGAGCTTATCCCTAATTGAGATTTCATTCAACCAACCTTACCTTGTGTGATTGGCACTCTTTGGCTGTATTCTAGCAACTGTAGAGTTAGCTTAGTGTTTCAATACTCAGTATAATGTCCAATATACTAGATTTGACGACACGAAATACTTTAAAGACTGTTTATTTTTTATTGTTGATGGGTTTGCGCTTGCTTATTCGGTATAACTAAAATTGTACCAGTCTCAGAAAATAATAATGAAAACTATGTATTATATTCGGACTACCAAAAAAATACCTTCCCCAAACCTTTGTCTTAATGCCTACAATTTAGGCAGTTTTAGGCAGTTGAAACGCTTTTATTTTTTTTTATTTTACTCATCAGTTCACTCAGCTCATGAAGGCAAAAAACTGTTGATACATCTGACTAATCCAATGAGAAAAAAAACATGCGTTCAACAAAATTAGTCACATCAGGTAAAACAGCAGTATTCAAAGCGATTACGGGTTTTTTTCTTGGGCCTTCTTTTTTAATTACTTTATTACCATTCAAATGCTTGCGGTTACATTTGCGACCATTCAACGCTTCAAGCTAATTCGCAACTACATTTTTTTAAGACGCAGGCTTTTGTCAAGCCGTGAGTAATATTTGAAATGTATTTAGACTTCTTAGGAAATAGAATTGTCGCGGCAGGAGGTAGTGAATTGGAGGTTTTTCCTTATCTGCGACTATTGTTAATAGTTTGCAATGGAAATATTATTTTGGTGAAGCGTATATTTCTTACGATGGTGATGTCATTGAAATGATTTGAGAAATCGGAACAAGCTATTTAGAGAAATCGTTAGGTTTATTATTAGTTCACTTTACTTTTCGCTATGTACTTTATTTATTGTGGCTACGAGTTTGTTGGGCTTAAGAAAATAAGTAAGCAGTTTCTTTAAATCAAAATCAAAATATTTATTTTCAAAATTGGAATACATTATTCTCTTTTTGACGTCAAATTCTGCTTAAAACTACTCCACTTCCACCTGTATAACCGAGGGGAAGAAGTGGCAACAAACCCAACAGCACAGGACCTTTGATTTATCTTATTCATTACAATCATTAAGTCTACCTATGCTGAGCCATCAAGCACCCCATGGACTTTTATCATTTAAGTAGTCATCTAACTTATAGTAGGCTTTCTTGCACAGATTAACTTTTATAGAAGATGTAAACTTTTGTTCAGACAAGTTAATAATTTCATTCGGAACCTTATTGTAGTAACGCACGCACAGCCCCACAAAATAATTACCTTAATATGAAGATCACTATGTGTAGATTCGACGCAAAAAATCATAAACGCGGTAACCAACATCGATATAAATAATAAATAAATAAAATTCATTTAATTCAGACACAAAGTCCCTATTGTGTTAGTAAATCCTACTTAGAAACTATGTTAGTACAACAATTATAATTGAGAATAGAAATTAACATATACATATTAAAAAAGTACTGAGTCCCCCACCTGATAGGCTCACCGCTTTGCACTACTAACGTGTTAAATTTGGAATCAGAAAACAAATCTACGTCGAATGATTAGGTTCCAGTTTTTTTTCTATTAGCTGTGGAGACACGGGATACAGACCATTCGACATGATATTATTTTTCTGATACTTGCAATAACAAAAAGTTACATGGATGTGGGTTGCAGCGTTTTTTTTATGTCGAATGGTGCAGTAAAAAGTGTGTATATTACTCATTTAATATTTTGTAATCTCAGACTAAAAGTAGTATATACCTAATCTAAGTTTCTAATAGTTTTTTTATATCAATACACAATGCTAAATTAATGACTAAAAGGCAGGTATCAAAACGTCTGTTGTATCGATGACGCATAGTAAAAGCGTGCGCATCCCCCGCTGTGCGTAGAATTGACTGTATTACTATGGCTATCTATAGAGATTCATTAAAAAAGGTCTAGCATTAGTAATGGTATGGAGCTTACCAGAAATGGCATAGCAGTCATTTTATTATCGAGAAATATCGTCTTAAGGAATTTGCTCCCACGATGCGTTTCTTACCTATTTGGCTACACCGTGGGAGTCTTCAAGGCGACTAAGGGATTGCACTAGAGACGGGCAGCAGCTATCACCTGTGTACATTAAGATCATTACTGCGATCACCAATCCGCCTGCCATGCGTATCCGACAATGGACAGCCCACCAAAAGAGGCATTCTATTGGGAAGGCTTGCGTTCATCAGTGGTCGTATATCGGCTGATGATGATGCGTATATTGGGTTTTTAAAACTAACACCATTCGGAGTTAAATTATTTCAAAAATATATATTTTTTTAGATTTTTTTAATTACAATAACTATAATTTGTTTATGGTATCCTGTAGGAATGGTTGCTCCGTTACAAGAACGCTAGTGAAGTAAATATAGTGACTCACACTCTGTAAAAAGAAATATTGGCTATAATTCTGAAAGCCAACATTCGTAACCGACTACGAATAGGGATACTATATTTCCCATTTTGTTACCAGTTACAAAATTTGATTATCAAATGGGATGAAAGGAAAAATTTTACAGCACTACGGCTATTCATCTTCTTGTCAAACAATATTATGAAGATAGATTTACAAATAGTTATTTGCTGTAAAAATTCGGTGCTTAGAATTTAATCAATTTTGTAACTAAAAGTAATATTAATTTTTAATATGCTCACCTGCACTCCTCGCTTCAGCCTCCAATCTGGACACAAAGATGGCCACTAATAACAACATCACTATTGTTTTAATCCTAAAGCACCACGTCCCCCTCCCATTCCCCCTCACTCCCCCCTTACACCTCACTATTCCAACACTATTAGTTGTTTCACTATTATTGTCTAATCTATTTCTAAATTTTTTATCTTTGTCAAAATTTCTTTTAAATCCTATTGTATTTGTTTTTACGATTCCCCCTCTATCTTCTAATAGAGATTTGAGATCTTGTAGGCTGTTTCTTCCGCTGTACAGGGTGTGTTTTGGCTCCAAGACTGGGTCTTGGGCTTTGTCGGCCATGGTGTATTTTTTAGAGTCCATTTTGGTCAAATCGCCGGCTCATCTTGCGAGTGCATCTGCAACAATGAAAACATATTAATTAAAGCGTGTTAAAAATAATAATAGTTGTCTTCGGTTGGTTTTAGTATTTGCTCGGTTCCTTTTTATCAAAGCTTAAACTTAAGAAAAAAAATGTTAACGAGATACATTGTACAAGAAATATGAACAGCAGTTCTGGTGTTATTGGGAGATAACAGTAATTTTTATGAATATTGTATTATTTTTGGACACATCTCGTCTCATCCTTTCATGTTCAAGTTTAAAAGATGTATGTACGTGCTCGGCGGAATTTGGATTGCGATAGTTTAGTTAGGACTACAAGTTGAGGGGAGGGTTGAGAGCAGAGTTGAGGGCAGGGTTAAGGGGGGTAGATGCGGAAGCTGGAGCTGGACCTGAAGCGGTAGCGGGAAGGGGAGGGGGAAGGGAATTAACACTTAATAATTTTCAACTTTATTTAATTCTGTAGTCCACGCGAGCGTATTCGCGGGCACAGCAAGTTATATAAATAAAAAAATGAATGACAAATATGATGACATTTTAAAAAATATCTCGAAAAAAATGCCGGATATTAACGTAAACATTTCGCCGCAAGTACATCAATGAGACGACTTAAATCCGATCCCTGGTCAGATATACACAGCGATTATTGACTTGCGCAGATAAAGACATTTTCGATACGACGACGTGAGCAATTCCCTTTTAAGTATCTAGTACTCAAACACTTTGCCGTACCTGGCAAAAACGTAACGACTTAATAGGGTAAACACACCCATACTCGACCGTCATAAATTCGTTATCGCACAAAAAGGAGACAGCAATATTGGCGCGAAAATAAGTGCAAAACAGAAGGTACGTTGTCGACAATCTAATAAGCAATTCATCAAGAGATGTGACAGTATGTGTTATCGCGTGTTGTTAGCAGACGTGGGAGGGGGACGGTGAGAGGGGGCAGGGTGGATGGATGCATTGAAGGCACCTGCGGCCCTCTGACGGAGATAAAGAGGCCCGGTATAAGATGAACTTGGGTCTTAAGCCGGATCAGCAAGGTCTAGACTGATATAATGAGTGCTCGTTTGAGATCTATAATGAGAGAAAATGAAGAACTTAATAAAATATCTAGTAAAATACTTGATAGCAAGTAATATAGGGGATTGTATAATGTAAACTGAACACTTTTATATCGATTCAACTTCAAAAAGGGCCTTTGTGTCTATCAACGTCCACTGCTGGATAGAAGCATTTCCACGTGCATCCAGAACTCTGCTTTCCTCATCCAGTCTCTTGTGAATTATATGCAGGCTCAAGGAAACACTAATTTGTCATGTTATTCAGACCTCAGTCTGAAACTTAATAAATTTCCGTAACTGTTTTGCCTAATCGAATAAAGGACTGCTCAATATTATGTTTACATCACCATTGTGACCTATGTTATCTCCCTGCCTTCCTTGAAACTGTCTTCTTAGCTAGAATAGCTTATTTAAAGCACGAAATAGTCTCCTATCCACATCCAATCAAACCGAGGTGAGTTTATTAAGTTCTGAAAACTAAAACCACATCTAAAAAACCCTATATCCCTACTGAAGTATTGGAGAACTAATGTCGTACTTTTTTGGAGTAGCACTGCACACAGAGCAATTGAGGCTGCATCCCGAACTGCTAGTCCAGCGGTCCCAGGTGCGGCTATCGCGCTCGGAGCTGCCTCATTAATCTTACGGACAACCGCCCTTATCCCGGCACATTAGACAGTGGGGGGTAGGGGGATTCTTTTAACATTCGCAGATAAAAGGTAATACTACCAATGATATCGACATCATTTTCAGGTTTTAAAAGCAAATGATATTGATTACTTGAATGACTCAGGTTTGAGTAGGGTTAAATCTAAAATTGACACTCCATCTGAAAATTGACTGATAATAACTTTAGCTTTCTCTGAAATAGTTAGAGAGAAGATGAACAATGTTACTTATCTGATCAAACATTTGCTGTGAACCACAAAACGACATTGAAAAACAATACAAATAAAATAAAAACTGCAATAAAAACCTCGGTATGTGATGTGGTACAGCGGTTGACCATTGCCATTTCAAATTTCTGAACAAAACTTCCATATATGTTTTCAACCAACTATCCTGAGATCGAGATCACGTCTCAACAATATATTTATGCCTAACGACCGAAAGGGAATTTGTTCTTACTTGTCACAGGATAAAGTAGGGGTCCGGCAAAAGATCGTAACTGAAAATTGTTTCTGTCCCCCTGGGGGGGCTGAAGTTCAGGTGGACTGTTCGCAATGAGATCCCTCGCAGGTGTCGTGAGTTATGGTGCAGTTGGCAGTTGCAACCATTTCATCGGTGGTTGTAACAAATTTTTCACTTTGGAGAAAATATTGGTCTTTAGAATACCTTTTATATTAAAACGTTCATTTAGTTAGACTATCAATAAGTACTCGTAATTCTTGAAATTTGTTTAGGCTTTTCATGCTCTTGATTTTGTATAATAAAAACTTAAAAGCAAACTAAATGAGCACGGGACGACATTAAAACTTCTCTGTAATTATAATTTAGTTCTTTAGCTAGGACTTAGAATCTGATTTTAACAAATATTATAAATTCATAACTTATAAGACGTAAATATACTCGTAAATCTAGCACTAACCCCAAATCTTCTTAAGAGATTGTCTTAAATCGAATTAAATTTGAATAAGTGTCTGCAGACAGCTCAGCAAGGAGCTAAGAAGAAATATAAACAGTCATTTATCGTAACAATCCTGGAGGTCCATTCCTCTTTAACCCTAGGGAGGCACAGGTGGCGTTTGTATCCCCCCTCCCTACTCTTTGCGTGACGAATTGTTTGTTTTACAATTCAGGGTTTACGTTGCTTGTTTTTGGGGGAATTTGCAGTTGCAATACGAACATGACGATGTGGAAAGAAGAGATGGATTTTCTTCTCTTTACCTGTCTCCATTTCTTGAGTAAAAATATCATAGCTTACTTCATGGAAGTTACATATTTGAATATAATAGACAGATATTGATTCTGAAGTCACACACTTGAAATTAGACAGCACTTATAATGGTTTCAGCTTTCTTTTTATGTTTGATACTTGACAGGGATACTGCTACTGCCAGATCTTAAACGTGTGCCTTCAGAATCAAGTCCATTATTTATATAACATATTACATAACATAATGTTAGGTTTTCCAATAAGGTAGAGGAACATTCACGTTTTAAATAAATATGGTCACTTACATAACAACCTTCTGAACAGGTACTTTTTATAGTCCACATAACGCGCTAATACGTTATACTAGTTAGAATACCTGGCGATGCTCTGTATAAGGGAACGCTAGTCCTGTCCAATCTAAATTTAGAAATGGCGAAGCGGAATGGTCTGCGCATTCCTAGAGATCGGGTTAAAGTATTAAGAGATGAACGGACGCGATATTGGTAAATAACAAACCTATAGAATAGAATGGTAATTTATTCGCTATATTAAAAGAAACTAAAATAACACAAACATACAAAAGATACTAGAAACGCAGAACAGAAAATTGACAATTATACAGAAACAGCAGCCTTCTAAAGACTATCATATACACTTTTCAACGTATAAAGGAGACTACTAATAGATATAGTAGGTACTTATTTTAAGACTGCTAAGCTTCCAGGCAATTGACGAAATAAAATAGCTGCTGGAAATCGCTGTCACGTTTGTTTTACACTAAATTCCCTACAGGCGTGTTGTGTCGGGACTTCGGGAGCCAGGGTTAAAATTTCATAGCCTTAAACGGCTCTGGCGTGTCATGAGCCTTTTTCTTGTGTTTATAGTAAAAACGGGAGTCGTCAAGAATTGCGTAAAGTGTACTTGTAAACCATGGACTGCGTTATATGTACTTTAAACTTTTTGGTTTCTTTTTTATAAAAAAAAAACAGAGTAATTTTATTGTTTTTACTCCTGTTCGAATATTAAGTGCTAGACTTTTCAGGAAGAAATAAATACATATGTATCCAATACATACGGAATAAAACTCAGCATTTTGTTTTGATGTCGTAAATATTTTTTTAAGAAAAGTCTTTGTCGTTTATTTATAACATTTGCAGAATTTGTGCTACGCCAAGACGTGGACTGAAGACCCGAGGGGAAATACCTCATCTACCGGTATTCCTATCCTTCAAATCCCATCCAGACAGTCCCTGTACTAGCTTCCTACTACAGGTAGAAGTAGATCATCAACCTCCCTTATTTAAAGCCTTTTTGGTGCCACGAGCTGCATTAGGACCATTGTGTGCACTTTGATTCTACTGGCGGGCTTTTATGCCCCAATCTGAATATCCTTAATAATAAACACGTCTTGATTGCCGAAGATGAGATATTTCAAGTTACTGCCTCATTTACGCCACGTTATAAAAACCTGACGTATAACTCATCTTAACTATGGCTGGATCAGCTCAACTTTTATATGTTCTACTAGTGCTGTTCTAAAACCGATATCGATAATAATGCAAATATCGATGTAGTCTAAATTACGAATACGATTCATACTATTATCGACACAATCGATTTCCTGGTTATAGAAAATATCTAGATTTAATTATATCAAGATTTAATTTAAAGAAATTAAACCTTATCAATACATACATACATCAATATGTTGTTGATAGCGTGATTGATATATGCTTTTGATATCCTCTTACATATCGATGCATATGTCGATATCAACGAATACTAAATATTAATATGTAAAGAAGCGACAATCACCTTCCCTAGCTAGTTAAACGTCACCCGACTACTTTAATTTAGAAAAAGCGGCCAAGTGCGAGTCGGACTCGCCCATGAAGGGTTCCGTAGCAGCAAGTAACATAATATAAAAGTTATAGTAGTTCGTTGTAACTTTGATCGATGTTTTAATAATAGTATTATGGTTTACGATTTATGACGTATTAAAAAAAACTACTTACTGGATCTCGTTCAAACCAATTTTAAGTGGAAGTTTGCATGGCAATGTACATCATATATTTTGTTTTGTTTTATCATTCTCTTATTTTAGAAGTTACAGGGGGGGGACACACACATTTTACAACTTTGGAAGTGTCTCTTGCGCAAACTATTCAGTTTAGAAAAATATGATATTAGAAACCTTAATATCATTTTTGAAGACCTATCCATAGATACCCCACACGTATGGGTTTGACGAAAAAAAATTTTGAGTTTCAGTTCTAAGTATGGGGAACCCCCAAAATTTTTGTTTTTTTTTCTATTTTTGTATGAAAATCTTAATGCGGTTCACAGAATACATCTACTTACCAAATTTCAACAGTATAGTTCTTATAGTTTCGGAATAAAGTGGCTGTGACATACGGACGGACAGACAGACAGACAGACAGACAGACAGACAGACAGACATGACGAATCCATAAGGGTTCCGTTTTTGCCATTTGGCTACGGAACCCTAAAAAGTAGCACTTTTATTGTTGACGTATAACGCTGTCCCTATCCCGATCGACTAACGACACAAACGTGTACGGATATATTGGTGCTCCTATAGTAAAAGGTAAATTTTTGTTCACTTGTCTAGACTTCCGGGAGTTTATCGATAGTATGGGTGGTTTAGTAATCGATATGGACTATCGACATTCTAGCAACATTACCCGCCTCTATAACACTAAGAAACTAATAAGACCCGAGGAGAAAGCTTTAAAATTTTCCGCACACTCAATGCATGTGACCTATCGAACACGTAGTAAACGCCCCAGTTGTTGGCACCATCGTAACTTCGGGTCGGGCACGGGCACAATTTGGCGAATGCATTTCCCACTAAATCGCCGTTCAACTATTGAGTGCGCTGTGAAATTTTCATACCCTAAGTGCCTATTCGCGAGCGTCTAGTTAAGGAAATGCCTCGTGCTGCCCTGAAAACCCCTTTAAAGTGTAGGAAAGGTCATAACTTTCAATATATGCGCTATAAAGTGAAGTGTTATGGTTGTAAGTTATTGATTACTGTACTTTATGTTGCCGACAGTGATAAGCCCTACTAGTAGTTATATTATTATTTTAATAATAGTGCTGTAAGTAGTAGTCTTAAGGTCGGTACAGTACTTTCTTAGCAGCATGTGAGATACACTCATGCTTAGCGGCGCAAAACCTGGTCTGTTGCAGAAGGGATTCATAGGGCTAATATCGTGTTATGTGATTAAAAATGAATATGCTGAAAAAATAAGATTATGGGCCTCCCTTCTGCTACTGACATTAGGTTAAGATATTGTATACGTGGTGGTATGTACTAAATTAATAAATAATTATATACTCGTATATTTATCTCGGAAAAAATCCTGTAATATAAACATTTCGTCGCAAGTACATAAATCATCATCATCATCATCAGGTCATTTTTGTCTCCACTGCAGGAGCACAACCCTCTCTCATCTGCCGGAGACAGATGGAGGATTTGGCCTACACTCCCCGCGCTGGCCAGACAGGTTGGGGAGACCTGATTGATGTTTTATAATGCCTTAGTCAAATATCATTACCTTAGTCATCTCAGTACATAAATGACTCTACGTAATTACGATTTCTCATAATGTAACACCACGTGGAAAAAAACTAGCACACTATACGAGTATTATGCATATGAAGAAGCATATCAAATTTAGCAATTTTAAATTAAGTACGAAATCTTCGAAGTAAACTAAATTAAAGTCAAAGGTTTCGTATTTATTGGTATACGATTTTGTGTTCATAAAAAACTAATTTCGAAAAGTCGTTATCGCGATCGAAACGTGAATTAATTCGACGACCGTGTGAGACGATTAATGACAGTGTAAAGTGAGACTGCGATAAGCATGCTAAAGTATAATAAAAAGCCTTCGACTTTTGAAACGTGCATTGAATTTGAATAACTCACTAATAGACTTTTCATGGAGCTTCGTGCGTAGAACGTAATGCATTTTCTAATTACACGCATGATGTACATACCATATTTTCAATTTTACAAAAACCCTGTATAAAAATCGATCTGTCTGATCATTTTTATAGTAATTGTAAAGAAAGTTGCTAAATTTTAGGTTTGTGCCTCAAAGTAGGTCCGTCGACCTATTCGTTAGCTTAGTGGGTTGGTCATTGAGCGGCAGAGGTTGTGTGTTCGTTTTCCACTGGGGACAGACTACTTTGTACAGATTAGACCCAGTCTTGATGTTATATTTGTGAATTGTCCAATCCTTGTTTAATTCCCATAGCACAGGTGAAAATCCTTGTTTGGGATTAGGCAAGTATATGTCCCTACTCGTATAGTAAGTAATATTTATTAATTTATATTTATTTTTAATGCCAAATAGTTCATTCATAATCGCAATAAAATCAATAAATCCAATTTTATAGATTTTGGTAATGAAAAAAGCCCATTATTCATAATTACATTAATTAATTTCCTTTGTAAAACGACAGCGAAATGAAAGGATGGACTCATTAACAACAGGAACTAATGGGATTTGATGGAAACGCAGGCAAAAACACGAACCATTCCCAGAGGCACGGTTAAGTATGATTTATGTTGCCTCCACGTTGCTGCCCGGTGCAGCGAAAAGTGAATTGTATCACACAGAGAAATGAAGGAGCACACCTGGTGTGTGTTCTGGCAAGAACTGGGCGCTCACCCTACAATATAGGTCATTGAACTATAGCATACTTGCAGGTGCTGTTTAAAACTCTGACCTCGACGATTTACATATCTACATTTAAAAAGTTAAGCCAAAATGGTGTTATTAAAACACTAGGCTGACCTATAATCATCACTTTTTATTTGCGCCTGCCATTTCATTCAACCATTCAACCATCAGCAATAAAAAAAAACTGTATGACTGTATGACTGTATCAACTGGAAGAGAATGCCATATTGGTATTATGTTCGCCTTTTGTACTTACTCTGCAATAAAGTTTTTAAATAAAAAAACTAATAGTGCCCGCGGCTATGCTCGCGTGGACTACAGAATTTATACATATATATATTTTTAAATTACTTAGTGTTAATCTTCTTCCCCCTCTTTCCGCGTTCCCTTCCCGCTTTTCTCCTGCTCCCGTGTTTTTTGCAAATATTTTCAATGTAGAGGACACACGAAGTTTAAATTTTTATTAAGTAGATTATCAATTAACCCGAATAAACCTTTTTGCAAACTGTGTATGTAATAAAAGTAGTGTAAACATCATTCACAATATCAAAAAGGGACTAATCAAATGGCTCCTCTTTTTAAATGTTTGATACAAAACTTACCGCACTACTTGTATAAGATAAATACTAAGCTTTAATACTTTTACAAAATACTTCTAAAGCTATATGTTTCACGTAACAAGCATAACAAATATGATACCACCCGTTGTTACCGGTAAAAACTAGATTGCACTCTGACGCGGAAGAAATGCGGTATAGCGAGCAGTTTGCACCTGGGCTTCGAGGAACAACAATTGTTACGTTTACCCTAATACTTCAGGTCATTTGTAACATCCTGTGAACCGTCTTGTTAGGATCAGTTTTAAAAATGGAAAACAAGGCTGTTAAGTATGAAAAAGTGGTATAGAGTGTCATATTTATAGCAATCGTTTTAAAACCGCAATTTTTATAGATGTAAATAGATCAACTATTTTTACATTAAACTAAAATCACATGGGTGCTTAGTTGTTTATTTATATTAGATATTAAATAAGACTGCTTTATACTTTGATGGTATATATGTCTACACATATAGCCTATTTTCCTCTAGCTTCAATCGATAGACATCTTAGATATGAAATTCGCCATAAATACCATGTACCCTTCCGATCTACAGCTTTTGGTCGCAGACACTTCTCAGCAATCGCGCCACGAATGTACCACCTACTTCCCACTTCAGTCTCACAGTACATAGACACAGACAAGACATGCCACAAACACACCAAACTCATCTTAAATCGGAAACTCAAACAATTTCTGTTGGGTTGTGACGAAACTGGGATGGAAGAAACGTGGTTAAAGCTATTGAATTGATAATTTCCTTAAATGGGTGTATACAGGGTGATCCAGCAATATCTGTCACACAGATACAATATATAATATTTATTTATGTGCACGTACATGTATGTGCATGTGTAGGTATATGTGTGTATGTATGTATGTATATATATTATTGATAAAACATGTAGTAAGCATATGTATTTGTTAAAGAATTCATTATCTATAATTACTCATATTTATTTATATTAATATTATTCTTAATATTATTGGCTCTTATATATTATATACTTCTAGACCCTATAAAATTCTCATATTTGTAATATTGTGCTGCCTAGTCTGAATAAAGACCGTCTAGACATTAAAACCTGTCGTAAATATTGAGAGATAGTCCCGGCACGGGCTGTACGGCCTATTGGGGCTTCTCTGGACATACACTGTCATTCCATAACGCATGCTCGGCCTATATACTCGTATGAGTTTTGTTTGAATTAAGAAAGTGTGTAAATTGTCATAATAATATGTAAACAATAAACAATAAACAATACATAATGAATACAATATTTTATTGATTGTAACAAAAAGTACTAAAAACCCTCTATAAGAAAGGCTTACGCATATAGTTAGTGCCTGCCCCCCATAATAGGATTGCCTGTACTATGGGTAGCCGGTCTCCCAGTGTCAGATTTTTTTTTAGTAAAAGCTTTTCATTCTAGTAACTACTTAAATACAGTCGTGATTCGTACCAAAAAAAATACTTCGCAATGTAAAACTAAAATAGAAATGTTTTAAACATCAACTCTAATCACCTCTAACAAGTTTAGGTACAACCACTAAAAAATATTAGGAAGAAAGCAGATACAAAATCAGTGTCCTCAGAAATAACTTTGCACTTTCACTGATCTTGGCTATTCCCTGTACTAGATCAAGACAAACTTGTACAAAGTTTTCTGAACTCACAACCTCTAATATTCGAGAAAAACGCCGCAAATCGCCGCAAGAGTTTAAGAGACATAGGAACACAATGCGACTCCTTTTTGAAGAACAGAAAAAAATATATACATAATGTCGAGAACCAATGTTCTGGATGGCCGAAAAGTATCAGATTCATTTAAATATGTATAAAGGCCACATCAAAGGGATATCATTTCTGTGGGGATCTGAAGGTTCTGAAGCCATCGTGGGAGGTAAAGCCGATATTTTCCATGTCCCGAATGTGATTTGATTTGCCTGATATGCCGCTGAGTGGATCAGTACAAACTGTGATTTGCGATCCGCTCTGAAGAACTGGCCGCGTACAATTCGTTAGTAAAGCGATTCAAGGTGCAGTATTGTGTTCAGTGGGTTTCCAAAAGTAGGTGCTTTTGTTATGTCATGTTCTTCGATAAATGACTAATTTGTTTTTATTACTGATGGGTTTACGCTTGACCTCAGTCTCACCTGATGGTAAGTTGCGATGAGGCCTAAGGAGAAGCGTGCTTACTCAGAAGATGCCGATTCGATCGTTCGTTCTAATTTAACTTTTATCATAATTGCATTAAGATTCTAGCTTATTTAATTCCGAATGAAGAGTATAAAAGATACGCCTTTAGAAAATCAACGCAGCTATCTGCGGTAAACATGTAGGAAGGACATTGTCTATACTTATGTCTCTCTCTGGTGACCTATTATTGCGTCTCTGTTCCTCATATATCGCATGTTTAACGTAGATCACAGCGGTGGCGTACTGAGGACAACAACGCCGCTTTGTGCTTTACCATGAGTGCATGGGCCTTATAATCTTCGACTATGGATATGGTTGTCACTTGTTTTCATCTATTTAGATGAAGCCACATTTAACATATGGTACGATTTGCATAAACATTAAAAAGCAATTAAAGGTCAATTTGACATGTGTTGACATGACATTAATAAACATATTTGCCTGTACTGTGACTTGTTGTCGACTTTACACTGCAACACCCTAAGACTGCAACCCTCACTCAAGTGATTTACCTATCAATGCAATCATAGTCGTTCATCATAGATATAAAAATGTTACAGAAAGATATTATTCCTCCAGAAAATAAATTGAGAAACTTATTTACATCCTGTAAGTATATTAAGTAGTATTGTGGAAATCAAGAACAAAAGAGTACTTGCTACTAAAATCAAAGACTCTGCAAAAAAATTGCGAACATTTCATTCTATTTTTATAGGATAAAAGAAATCTGATATGCTTAAATTATTTCTTTTGATATTTGCAAAAAGTAAAATAATCGTCTTTTGTTACAAATTTTCTCGAATAAGGTATATTACTTTGCCAATACAAAACGTTTGCTGGTTTCCAATTTGGAGTATAAGAAACGAACTGGTTTTCGCGTACGATTGCCGTCTGCTGTTTATTCAGTTTTGTTCATACATTTCTGAACTGTAATTCAGTTCTTGAAATGATTTAGAGTAACGGTTTGTATTAATTGATTTAAGTGTAGGGCGTAGGTCAGCATCACAATCGAATGGAAAACCCGATTGATTTTTTCGGAATGAATATAAAATTCATGGTAGAAAAAGTTATGTTTTTACCAGAGAATACTAAATGTTACTACGTAAATAAGCGACACTCTTCTCCCTCCGCCAGTTTATCGTTGTCCGGAAAACAGATCACGGCTGGCAGAACGCACTACTGGGCAGCCAGCGAGCGACGCTTTCAGTTAGAAAGAGAAGCAATTATGTTGTTGAATATAACGTTGTCCCTCTCTGGAGCCAGCCGTAATATTATTAACGAGCACAGTAGTAGGTGGTTAAATTGGTTCACTTGTATGGAGTGTCGGAGGTGTGGTTTTACTACAATATACCGCGGGAACCTTAAGAAACAGTTGGTAAAATCGCGGGGTAAGAAACTATTGAATCCAACAAAAATAGTTACAATACCAATTCTACTGGAAAATCAACAACTGGGTCCTTCACCCTTCGCCAGGTATTTGGAAAAACAGGGCTTTGTTTGCGATTGGTGACAAACACGCAAAATTGAATGAGCTCCAAGTGTGGGTCGGAACGTTTACGATGAGCTTTTTGTTTGTGTAGAGCAGGCATGGCCAACTCAGGACTAAAAAATAGACTAGATTTTGAAAGTTAAAAGATTGAAAGGTCCGCCGCGAAATGAAACTGTTTGTGAAGTACTGAATACAAAACGACGACGATGAATTAAAATACATATTATGCTTCAGTGCTTTTACATACAAACAGATATCGTATTATAAGTAATATCTTACTACAAGAAATAACAAGTCTTATAGATACAGAATAGATATAATGTTCACAAGGAAAGAAGGAAAAAGTGTTTACTCCAAAAATACAATATTTTCGTATGGATAATTTGCGACAGACACTAACTACCGTAACCACTTAGTTTAATCATGCATGACATTTGAAAATTTGAGAGAAATTGTTAAAATAAAACTGTCACTAAATATTCATCTTACAGTGGAATTAAACCTTATTTTTTCTTGCAGGCCGTTAAAAAGAAAACTTTATTCGAATAACAGACCGCAGAGAACTGCGGCCGCAACTCTTTAAGTTTGAGATACCTGCTATAGAAAGTTGTTTGACAGTCCGACGGACAGATCAAATGTTTGATGAACAGTGTTAATATAATCAACGACAACAGAGAATGTCACGATACGATCTCAAGCAGCGCGCACATAAACACATGACATGACAACTCAGAAGTAATACGAGGCTGACGACTCGTCTTGTGATGCTTTATATATGACATCATCAACATCATCAGCCTAAACACGTCCACTGCTGGGCATAGGCCTCCCCAATAGAATACCACTTTTGGTAAGTTGTCCATTGGGGGATTTGCCATAATCACCACGCTTGGCAGGCGGGTTAGTGATCGCAGTAATGGTCTTAAAATACACACACAGGAGAACGCTGCTACCCGTCCCTAGTGCAATAAGTGCCTTAGTCGCCTTTACGACACGGGAAGATTGGGGGTGACCCTATTCTAAGTCGGGAACCACACCCACACACATACATTTTCAAATTAACTTATTAAAGTCTATCACATAAAAGCGATTTATCCACTGTACATTTCGACAATTGGATAATTTGCATAATGCTACACCGAACACGTATTTTTTAGAAAGTATGCATGTTTGTTTGTAGTACCACTCCTAAACGGCTTGACATAATTGCTTGAAACTCCGCTCATGTATAGCTTAAAGTTTGTTTTCATACAAAATCTACTTTGTAGTCTGGTAAAAGAACTTGAATAACGATTATTTGTTATTGAAAATTGCTATAGATATTCGATTATCCTGGAACATTTCACATTTGTATTTCCCCCCTGTCTAGCGGCAAGGCGCGAGCGTATATTTACGATTTTTATTTAAAACCTAAAATGTTTTCTTCATGTAAATTTTCTAACATTTCTCCCCACCTGGGAAACATACAAAATATCTTGTATCTTGGTTACCAATAAATAAAACTCGTTTACATTGCCTCACAACAAATACGCTATATATTACTGATAGAACTAGTAATATACTGGTTAAAGTGGAAATAAAGGTGACGCTTTTAGCCAAAGTTACGAATAAGTACCCTCTTTGTTAGAACTTAAAGTACTATTTGGTAAATAACGGTCATTATTTTTAAGTTAAAGTAGAGCGTACATTGGATTGCCTACAGCACCTGCTTTTACCTACAGATTATAGTTTACCATAAACTGAGCTGTCTACAATTTGAAACGTACTCCGATAATAAAGTTTAACTGAATTCTTTATTAATTTGTTACATATCCATCTATAATATAACTTAGTTCAAGTAACATTTGTATACCTTAGAGTTGGCCTTAAAATTCTTTACGCCATTAGAGGACCCTCTATTCAAAATTTCAAGTTTCTAGATCCACCGTGTTGATTGGTATACCAGCCAGGGTATATTTTTAAAATACAAGATTATTCTATGCATTCGGATGCCGAACAAATGGTTGAAGTAGGTATTCTTTTCGCTTTTGATAAGCTGCTGAAATGGCGAGGAACAGTTACTGTAATAGATGATTTTTTTAAACCCCTCGCTCTTAGTGCCTTGTCTCACACCCTGTAAGGTTGGCTGGAAGAGATCTCTTTTAGAGATAAGCTCGCCTTTGTACACAAAATTTGTAACTGTATTTAGTTATTAACATTGTGCAATAAAGAATATACACATATACATGATTTTGTTGGATACGAGCATAGCCTGAAAGGAGGAGATCCGACGAAGAACTTAGTTACCGACGTAGCCGACAGGATTAGCAAGCTGAGAGCGACATTAGTCGCAGAACCGATCGTCGAAGAGGCAGCTTCAGGAGTAGAGGCGGGAGCTGATGATGATAACTCGTCTTCTAAGTAAATAGTTGATACTTAACAGAGCGTGCTTTTTACAAGTTCAAGATATTTTAAAGTATCCGAAGCCATAAATCTCCCGCTACCACTCCACCGCTACCGCTAGCTAAGAGAAAGGAAGAGGTAAAACCGATTTGTTACACCCTGGAGCGTCTTCGAAAATTTTCATGCGAAAATAAAAGTTCACTCGTTTTTATTTATGCGAGCGCATTTGTGTTGGAAATGGGCTCTTAAAATGCAAACTGGATTCATGCGGCTTTTAGGTTTAGGTAGCTCGAATATTGGCAGATATATTAGGCACCTGCGCATTCAAGGGGCATGACCGTGTGGAGGTAGAAATAAAAGATAATGAATTTTTAACGATTGAACTAAAATTGCTCATGAGGGTCTGTTTATTTTTAGTATAACGTGATTTATGCTCGGAGTTTCTCTAAGGGCCAGGATCCGAAATGAGAACTGAAGTCGGAGGTTAAAGTGACAATGGTCTGGTCACATCTGTCGGGGAACCGATACTGTTGTGGTAAACGAGTTCTTAAGTGGAGACCGTGACTAGGCAGACGTAGTGTGGGACGCCCCCTGGCTAGATGGAGAAATGATCTGCGTAAAGCGGCTGGCAGTGACTGGATGAGAAGAACCGAGGCTCGCCTTGGGAGAGGCTTGAGTCCAGCAGTTGACTCTTGCAGGCTGATGATGGTGATGAAACTTATTGAAAGCTGGAGGATATGGTGTGGTGGTTAATAGGGCAAAACGCTTTCCACCAGTGGACCAGTGGACTAGTAGGTATGCGGTTTAAATTATTATCATTATATACTTTTGAATTCAGGCATAACTTTGAGTAATCACTGTGTGGCTTTGAGTAGTCACAGGGGCTTTGACTGTGGATTGTAACAACGTAGTGAAAAATTAATGTAATGAATTACAGAGGACTATTAAAAAAACGAAACGTATGATGCAGACTGCATTAAAACACGCAATTAAAAAAGTTATGACAATGTCTGCGAACATGTTTAAATGAAAAGCAAAAATAACAGTCGCGTCTCATCCCAACCTCGCTGGAATAACGTAATGACAGCCCTTACACGACAATTCCATTCGGTAGGGCTGTCACTCATTAGCATATGTACATAGAACGGGTCGCTCATTGGCCGAGCTCGCGCGCCATGTTTGAACTGCAGACATTTTGTGACGCCATTTTTGTTAATTAAAACTTCTTTTTCTCTTAACACTATTGTTATGAAAGTTAATATAATTGTAGTTAAACATACTCTTGTTGCAACGTTAGAAATTAATCAAAAATTTACTACAATCTTCTTCCAGTGAGATTGCGCATTTATTAAAAATAAAGTTATTTTTGTACATATATTGAGGTACCTACTTATGAAAATTCAACACATCCATTCTTACATCCCTTTACTGACGGTCTATGCTTAAAACGACACAGAACTGAATTATTGAACTGCCAAAAGCTGAAATACTGAGTTACAGTACAAAAGTGTAATTTACAGGTTTTTTTCATCAAAACTATGTCATATATTTGAAAATAATACATATAATATGTTGCAGGGGATGGATGTCTTGAAAGTGTAATCTGCCACGAAAATCCAGTCTTTATCGCCTCTTTGCTTGGTCGTTAGACTCAAGTGTCAGAAATCGTCGGTTGGATTCCCATTAGGGACATATATACAACTTTGTAGTTAATGTAGTAGTTTGGTGTGATTGTTATATTTATGTTATCCTTATCTTCGTGTAGCACATGAAAAACCTAGTTTAAGATTAGACAAGTGTTGTTAATTTACAAATTCCTCAGAGTTCTTAACGAATGAAGGTTTGCTCACGATGTTTTCTTTTACCGTAAGATTATAGCATGACAACAATTTGTACCTACTTAGTATCATCAAACACTGCTATGGTTTTAACCATCGACCTTCCAAACTACATATAAGAAGGAGGCGCTGCCATTAAGCTAGTAAAACTACACACCATGAAAACTTATAGCCCCCTGAGTGTTCAAGACTTTAGGCTTCGCTCTGGACGGTTCTTTATTTAAACATCGTAAAAATCAAAGTAAAAAGACGTATGTGACGGAAAATGGACGCAAAAATAACGTATTCCACGGTCGTTTCTTATCTGCGAGTCCGTAAGCAACGCGCGAAAGCTTCTCCTTTCAAGTAAATAAAAATAGTCGAATATATTGAAGACCCGAGGGATGGCCAATAACTCCGTTGGATTTGGATCTGTGTACGTATGGAAATGTGGCATACCAGCTGCGTTTACCGCCCCCGGGCGTCACTGGACATCGATATATTTTTGGCAGCCCTACTGGAAGGAAACCGCGAAATTAGAGAGCTCGTAATTTATACGTTGGTACACGTTTTCGTGTGTGGTAAGCCACAGTCGTGTGCTACAAGTATATACTGCTTTTAACTTACATTACCCGTTTGGCTCAGTTACACAACTGCTGTCTATGGAAAAGTTTGATTATCGTATGAGAATCAAATTATGTTTACTAATCTCCGTCTTGCGGCAAAGCACTGCGTTGCCTTGTTATTTTACTTTCTGGTAAATTGTAGGCTGTGTTATTTGCCTAGCTCATCGGACCTAATATACGTATATGAAGAAAATATAGAAAATGACATGCAAATGAGTGTTAAGTCCTAAATTTGTTGCAGAATTATTAATTACTGTTACTTATTAATCTGGAAGGGTTCAATTTAAAAAAAACTTTAAATAAGGAAGATTTTGCCAAGGCTTGTATCTCACTCTCTTTCGTTTCATATTCTTTGCCCAAATCCTAAATAACTTCTATAGAAAACTCCACATACATTTATTTCTTAAACAACAAACAATATCAATTCAACAGTAGCCATTATCTGGAAATCGATAATCGCCTACAAATTTTCCACTTCATCTTACAATTTTCTCTGTCGATAAAAATGCTAATGTCCCATCTCTACAGACGTGAGGGGCGGTGAGGGGGGCGCAAAATGATTGCATTGGATGCCTGGAGCTCGTCTTGGGGCTCCGGTAAGTAGATTCTGGTACTGGATTGTACAATGGGGGACCCTCTTGACTTTCAAGATGAAGGATTTTACAAGAGGATTCCGAAGCTTAGACTAAAGTACTCGAACGAATTCAGTTCTAGATGAAGGATAAAATCTAATGATACTGTAGGATAACCATATCAGTTCACAGTATACTGTAAAATATTTATTTAGAATATCCTCATTTTATCAAGTCGAAATACGTCAACTGCTGAACAAATATGTGTCCCCAATAAAATGTAACTTTTGGTGGGCTGTCAGTCACCACGCTTGGCAGGCGGATTGGTGATCGCAGTAATGATTTTAATATCCACAGGAGAACGCTGCTGCCTGTCCCTAGTGCAATCCCCTAGTCGCCTTGACGACACCCACGGGAAGATTGGGGGTGGCTCCTGGTTGAAGTATTAGTCTACCTAACACAGTATCCATTCTGAGTAAAACTGTTCAAAAGTTACCAATAATATACGAAATGGTACATGAATGATTTCGCCTAGCAAATAATTTTGTACCTTGGAGGGTTCCGGATGAATTTGAAATTTATATTTCTTACTCAATAGAGTTACGAGTGGTCTCATATCGAGTCTTCCGTTTCTTTGAAATTAGTCAAGAAGTATTAAATAATTAACACTCTCAAATGGAATATGGAATCCATGTTTAACCGCCAAAGAAAAATTACAGACTTACAGACAGAGACTAGTTAAAATCTTAACCCTAATTTGGTGGTTATCAAAGGTTTTATTTCATTTCATTTTTATTCGACAATTTTAATGATTAAAGATTTTTATAGCGAAGCTTTTTTGTCCGTCTGTTCGGCGGATAACTCGAACATGTATGTAAAATTGTCAGACAAGGATAGGAAAATGGATAAAATTTCAGGAAATTATTAGTTTTTCAGATTTTTCAGGAATACTTCAAAAATTATGGAAATTTGCACTTTGTGAACGACGTCCGCAAAGTTTTTTTTTTCAACAAATATGACGAATTTCCACACATAAGGTTGTGGAAAGTTTCTACTCTGGTAGAAACCGATCACATCTGACTAGTATGGAATAAGCAGTCTGTCTGGATAGTTTTCCTATTTCTACACTAGTTTGAAGGTTAGGTTAGGCAGTAAAGGTAACTACCTAAAACGAGGCATGTCAAGAAGATTCTTAGCATGGCCAAACTTGCCGTAAAACGTTTGCCGTGTGGTTTCCGGTAGAGTAGAATAGGACCACTCCAACTCTTCCCGTGGATGTCGTACAGGGCGACTAAGGGAATACATTATAAAACATCAATCAGGCCTCCCCAACCCGTCTGGCCAGCGCGGGGAGTGTAGGCCAAATCCTCCGTCTATCTCCGGCAGATGAGAGAGGGTTGTGCTCCTGCAATGGAGACAAAAATAACCTGATGATGATGATAGCCAAACTTGTAGCCATCTAACTATGCAAGTACGTTTTTTAACAATATATTTTTTAAGGTATTAATTTTTTATACGTAATCCTAAATTAAGAAACAATAAAGAGCAAGGCAGGTGCGATGACCCGAAAATGCCTACACCTTAATTACACTGTCGATCAATTTAATTTGCAATTCAAATTATTTATTATTTTGCTTGGCGGACACATTACTGGTTCCAGGGGGTGGGCGTAATGGTTCTCTTATACTGAAGTGGGCAACGCGCGACGCGCGGTATATCGCTGCGACAGCGAAAATCATTCTTGTTAATGCTATAGGAAATTGATTGCATTTACATAGGTATCAGTTTTTATGGAGTAGCGGCTTACCCACCTCGCTCTTGACGAATTTCATATAATTTCCATTTTCCAAGTGTAATTAACTCCATACGTGCCAAACATATTGCTAGCTTTAGTAGAAGGGCTTAAAGATTTTCATTAGCTGTCAGTCAGTCAATATCCAAATTAGCTGTTTTATCCATAACTTCGGATTCGGATCCATTAAAAATACGATTTTGGAATTTAGCATTGCATAAGAATACGTTATTTAACCGCCATATGTAAAATTTGATCTGCATATCTTAATTAGGTACTGAGCCGATGCTCTTAGATAAGGGACGGGCAGCAGCGTTCTCTTGTACCATTAAGATTACTGCGATGACCGATCCGCCTGCCAAGCGTGGTGACAAAAATGATATTCTATTGGGGAGGCAGTTGAGTCTTTTGGCTGATGATGACTACAAACCTAACTTACTAATAGCAATGCCACCGTCTCCCGCGGCATCGCTTCTCGCGCCTATGTGTTGATAGCTTAAGGGCCGCTCAAGCCGCGGGCCGAGCTAGTGAGCTATTGAGCCTGGCTTAAGGACCGGATCGCCGCGCCGGCTCAAACGGATCAAACTTATGATAATGCGGGCCCAGTGCGGACGTTACTACGAAGCTTTGAACGTGATTTAGGATTTACTCAGGTAAACGAAACAAAGTTAGAAAGCGTTTAAGAAAGGAGTAATTTACAAATAATTTAAAGGTTAATTTCTTAACGACTGAATCCAAAATCCCGAGTCGTGGTTAGCGATGTAGCTTTTATTATCGCTACACTTACTTACATATTATTTGCTGTGAAGATATGCCAGCCGCTAGCAGGACAATAATAGATGGGGGAATGGCAGGGACGTGATAATTTCTTTGGCACTTTCACTAAAGAAACAGATCTATGCGCCAAAGGAATTAGAACTTGAAGAAGTTGAACTGAGAAGCTCGAAAAAACAGGGGCGGACTATTGTATCAATGAATGGAGCAACAAACGAATGACATGATCATCGTATGAAGGCACTACATCAAAAAGAATGGCGTGATTTGAAAAGGCTTATAATTTGTAGTCAACAACAAAGGACTGCTAAAAAAATTAAAGATATATAGTTATTTATACACGTGTCACGTGACCTCAGTAATCAACTACATTTCAATGAATCTGTAACTACTACATACGAAACTATACAAAAGTTATAACTTAACAAACTATAGTGTTAAATGAACATAACATAAACACCTAATTTCCCACACATATGAATTTCTAATGTAATATTAAATATTTGAATACTAAGAAACGAATATTAATTATCTCAGTCAAATTACTGTATATAAGTAAATTACAGCGAATTAGTGGCGGTAATATCTTCAGAATATAATAAAGCAAGGGGATTTACTGGAAAGAGAATATGCATACCAATACTAATGTATGCAAAATAGTGAAACCACGATAACTAGACGATATCACGCGAACAAGACATTTTGTTACCGTTTATATAATGCTGAAACCTGCTGTGCAACTGTTTGAAACATCCTGAATATACCAATTTAGCTACTGGAAATAGCACCCTAAGTATATCTAAGAAAGATATGATTTAGAACGTATTTGAAATGGGGGTTAAGTTTTTTTGTTATAGAAAGTGTAAAGGCTAATGATGGTAAAATGATGGGTCAAGGATGAATGTGAGTTATTGCAGACGTACGAATCAAAGGAAATTAGCAGTTAGTATGCCAAATGCCATGGTATTATTACAAAGAAAACAGTTGGTGGTTTCTGTGTGATTCTTATCGGATAGAATTGAATCGAAGAAAAATCTTAACAATATCACTTCACTGATAAACAGTTCCTAACTTATAAATCCTAGCCTGGTAGAAGTACTTAAAATCCCCGACTATTTTAAGTACTCGTTTATCCAATTTAAAAAAAACTTTTAGATCGTGAATTTTATATTTTGTTCTTGTTAGCCTAGTGAATTAGTCATTGGACTCGAGCGAGATTCCCACTTAGGACTGACAACTTTGTACTAGATATTTGTTCAAGCTGGCCCCGGTCTGGATGTTATGTTTTGTGAATTGTCCTATCCTTGTTTAAATACCAATGTGGCATACCTGGCAACGGTTATCACAATAACATACTAATTATAACTTCAAACTGTTAATTCACGCATACAAAATTTCACAATCTCATCGTAACAAAACCGGCGCCAAGAGAACGTTTTTTTTACTCTTATCTATGGTTAGGACACCCATAGCACAGGAGAAAATCCTAGTTTGGGATTATACAAGTGTATGTACTCGTATATAATAATAACCCATCTGGTGGATTTTATATATAATTTTTTTGTTGCTGAATAGACAGGCAAAATTATAACTAGACATCAATATATCCAAAACATAATAGAGTATGTAGATTTTAATTAAAGATACCTTTTCTCTCTCTCGAAAATAATGGATAAGTGCGTATTGTTATGAAACTTTTGTATCGCAAGTCTTTATTTAACCAACCTAAAGAAGAGGGTCACAATTTCTTTGAAAACCACAATATAAGTATGTGTAATTCTATAATTATGCAGTATTTATGATTAATTTGGCATGGAACACGACATGTGGTTGGTAGACCATAAATATAAGGGTTCAGTGAATTTCGAAAGCTCAGTAATATAATGGGACATCTCAGTCGCATTTTGCAAGACTTCAATGTTGTGAAAATGTTAAATAAAATTAATTGACAAAGTTTTTTCTAGTTATTTAGTTGAGGTTTTCTTCCGTTGCGTTTATGTTTCAAATACATAATATCTAATACATGTAACATTAAAGACACATATAGACGTACTATTTTATGTACCTTACACGTATATTAAAATGTCAATACCTAAAAATACAATATCACTGTTCAAAAACAGACAGTTAAAAAAATCAATAAAAATCAAATGCGATGTTATAATTATAACTTATCATTTATTCCACTTTATGTAACCCAAACTTATTCCATCCCACAATACCTCATAATTAACACCAAGTTAAATTTTCACTTTCTACTTAAACTTAGTTGGACACTCTTAATTACCTATTATATTGAATTACAGTTTGAGTTAAATGACTTTTCAGGAAAATGATTTGGAATTCGATTAACGCAGGTTGAAAATTTATAATCAACAAAGTAAACAAGTAGACTCAATATCGAGCCTTGGTTTGCACCGTTGAGTTTCTTGGAATTTAATAAACAAATATTTATCTTTGAACCACATCCTGTTTTATTACTTGCGTAATATTCTAATAAATTCAATGTCCTCATTAAAAAAAACCAACGTGTTGAAAAAGTGCCCGATAAGCCGTTTAGGGAAATCAAATCTTTGTCATAAATCCAAGAGTTTGGTAGTTTAATGCGACGTATGAAAATGTCTCCGTAGTCGTAAATTTAATCCAGATTATCAAGTTGGATCATTACGAACAGCATTTGGAAGCAGCTTACGAAATTGGAATGGATATGGTGGTAAGCGTTGTTTTTGTTAAGATAAAGGTATTCTCAAAATAATAATTGGAAAGTGTATAATTATAAGGTTCTTCGAACTTTTGAAATGAATGATGACATGAAATAGGTAGAAGTTGGTCATATAAGAGCTAAGGGCTCCAGATAAACTGAGTATAGGTAGTAAAGTTGACGAAGAGCCTACCTTGGAGTAAGTTTATATCATATCCAAGAAGTTTATGTCTCTATTCGTCCCAAAAACGCCTCAGTCATTGGGTGCGAAACTTGGCCACACTTGGCAACTAATATGCATAATCGTCAGCCCGCGGATCCGCCCTGGGTTACCTAACTATCTGGTGTATCATATAAGACGTAGCGTAGAAGATGTATGTGCCATTTGACCTAAGCAACTAAAGGGATCTGTATTTCGTAGTGATCACTATGTAAATATAAGGACTGTCATATTTGAATATTTTAAATTCTTATATTGTAACACAAATCATACACAACCATAATGAAATTATTGAAGTGGTGCTGATGATAAGTGTACATGGAATGAAAAAGAACAATAGATTATAAAGAACTATACTATTTTTAGAAATACATTAAATAACTAATAACTTCAGCATACTAACAATATCAAAGTGTTAACTCTGCGTCTTTATACTTGTACCAAAATGTACAATTACCAAATTTACATACGAGATTTACTTAGCCCTTCACGTTCATAGTGAGTTTAAGTTTATATCTGGATATTACAGTCTATTTGAGTTGCGATCTACTCACAAGGTATTGTTGTTCATTAGACTGGTTAGTTGATAAAGACCCAGAGATACTTGGTTTAAACTTATGCTTATCGAGTTCATTTGAAGTTGTACTTAGTAAAATTTCTTAGTTCTTCGTCTTTCGTTCTTCTATCTTGTTCTTTATTTGTTAAAAAGAGGTTTCACAAACATAATAAAGTAACATATGAAGGGTTAAGTTACTTGCAATTATTTAACTTATCCATTTAACTAACATCGTTTTAGGACTTGATTTCACTTTATCGTTTAAAATGTCTTTTGTGGTTGTTGTTATTTTACAAATGACTTAATGTCTAACAGGTGTCGTCTACAATCAAACTAAAATCTAAGTCTAGGCAGAGTCTCTAAGCCTACAAATTTAACTGGAAGCTGAGCAAATTTAAGATAGATTAAATGTATAAAAAGGTTTTAAACATTTAAATTAAATTTGTAGTTTTGTAATGGAAATATACAGAAAGTTTAATAATAATAATAATGTCTTTATTTCGGGAAACATAGGTCCCGTTATGGTTTAAGGTTATCCAAAAGCAAAGTGACCTCTACCTTTTAATGAGTTCTGATAAAGCGACCCAAAGTACTCTAACAGTGTCGGTCCAGTCAATAATAGTGTAATAAATTCATTTAGTGGAAGCGTCGCCCGTCATGAATTATTGATATGAAAACGAACTAACCCAGTAGATGTGATGCAGGGGGTCCCACATTCATAGACTTGGATAGTAGATGGAAATAGACACATTTGTAATTTGATAGAAATAATTATATTTAGAATTTCAAGACGTTCGTTCACAGAAATCCTTTCCTTTATGCGTTACCTGATTTACTGAAAAACAAGCAAGTATCATCCATCACTATATCAATAGCAGATGACACCGGGGGTAGTGAAGAGGTAAGACAATTTGGTCGAAAAATTCGTCAAAATGTTACGTACTTATTTCTAAAAAATAACAAAATTGATACTTTAGCGTTTCTATCTTTCCACTATCCATATGAATCAAATAAAAATATTCTTTATTGTGTACCAATATATATATAAATTATAAAAACGTAACATAGAAGGATGAATCTAATGTACAATGGCAGCCTTTTCACGAAATTGTTCAGAATATAAAAAATAGGTTACTGGTTTTTAAAGGTCAAATTTGTGAAATGTATATTCTGGAAGCTTTTCGGTACGTAAATCCATAAATAAAATAAACGCAAACTAATATTCTACATCCATCAGTAATAATTCAAGTCTATTCTCACTTTAAAATTACCCAGTTTGCTTTCTAAAGAAAATTCTCATTTACTTACGAAATGCACCACAGGGACCAATATTTCGCGTTCCAAAGGCTTTCTCGAGATGAAATCTAGGTAACGTAGGTTTGTAGGTAACCTAGAGAATCTGGAATGAGCTGGGCTTTGCCCGGGAAAGCAAACCAGTATGTATATGCAAATAAAATGTGAGTTCTAGACTTTGACAACAATTTCTAGAATATTTTGTTTCCTTTTTATTTAGGTAACAATTTATTGTACATACATTATATATTACATAAAACATACGCAGGAGAAAGACAATTAACAAACGGTTTTACTAATATCTTCTTCAAGTCAATCGGCGATAGAGCGAAATTATTTAGGAGAAGCGGATATCACGCGTAAATACCTACTTACTATTACATTAACATACTTATACAGATACGTGAATGGAAATGATTTACTAAAAAATGTAATTTAATATAAATAAATATTATTATATTTTTATAGATATACATGAACAGTACTCAAATCAGTTAATAAAATAAGTATAACAAATATATACCTAAATAATACACATACCTACATACGAAATTGATAATAATACATATTTATATTAATGACTTAATGAGTAGTATGGTACTACTAGTACGTATCGTATACGATAATAAAAAAATGAGATTGTTCAAATCTAAACTAAGACCGAATATGAGAACTTGAAATTATCAGAATAAGATGCAATAATAGCACAAATCAGAAGTTGCAGTGACATATTTCTGTCTATTTATTAACACTTAATTTCACACGATAAATAGTGAAATAAGAAGGGGACCTAAGTAGATCTTTACTGATCCTACAAAACGGTCACACTTATAGCAAAGATATTTTATTCGTCTGTCCATCTGTTTGGCGGAAAACTTGAAAACTACTCGACCAATTGAGCTGAAAATTAAAAAATACATGTAAACTTACTTGGAATTGATGGAGAAATTATGGAAATTTCAGAACTAAACTTACTTTCTCGTGTAGGATAGAATAAAATTGTTTTTCCATTAGGACAAAATTACGTTGTATTTATTACCTAATGACAAATTAAGAAAGAAGCCACTAAAGCTAGAACAAAAACGCGTATCGATTTACAGAAAAACAGCAACTGTAACTAATAAACGTTTGATTTCATTCCAATTTATCGTCACTGGCTGACAATTTATGAGGAATATACGTGACAGAAAACCAAATTGTAGTTTTACAAAAGAGAATATATCCGTTTTAAAACAGCCAAGGTTTCCATTTTATCTATAGCGTGTACGGTTACACAAGCCACGATGGTTTTACACGAACCACTCAAGGTGTGAGTGCTATTTACATAAATTTCACATTCAAATTACTGGTGGAAATTCCCGCGCTTTTACTGTAGACTAATGAACGTGGTGCTTTATTTAGTCTATGGTGGATGGGTTTATCAAATGATTTTAGAATTCATCAGACAATAGAGTAAATGATTAAGGGTGATGATTTAATAGAGAGTTAGAATGTGTTACGAGAAGACGATGATGCCGTGTGAAATAATGAAACGTTTAGAATCAATCAAAGTTTAGATTTACTTAAAAATAATTAAAAACCCGGCACAAGTTGTGAACCTGTTATTAACATCAATACCGCCATAACAATATTTAGAAGCCTACTAATATTATAAATGCGAAAGTTTGGATATTTGGATGTTTGCTACTCAATCACGCTTCAACTACTGGACAGATGGTGATGAAACTTGGCACACATGTAGGATAGGTCCTGGAATAGGACATAGGACAGTTTTTATCCCGAAAAAACACCCCATTCCTACGGGAAATACATAATAATTTGTGATGTTAAGTTTTCCATGCGGACGAAGTCGCGGGAATAAAAAATTAGAAATTTCAAAACTATATATAGGTACCTTTTGTTAGTATTTCATTTTGAGATATCTGAAATTCATACAAGCCCCTAGTCAACATACGACAGCCTTCAAGTACCTGTAACAAACAATATACATATAAAATAAATACAAAGAAATCAAATATTAAAAAAAGCTAAGCAACGACCGACACAGTAAACATTTGATAGAAATTCCATCGCGTGCTTTTTTTCGTCCAATCCTTTAAAAACGCTAACATAATTAAAAACTTCAAAGGATATTTTTATAAGTACATAGTGGAGAATAAATAGTCAAACCCACTGATTATTTGCGTAAGTGCACAGAGTTGGGATTTAAGGGACTATATTACAAAAGCTTATTAAAAAGCTGACGCGCGACAAGATCGCATTTGTAATAACCCCCCAGACGTTTTATCATTAAATTCATGGGGCCTTTAATCCAAAAAGAAATCCACCAGAATCCCAAATCGGGGGTCTTTTGAAACAACTTCAAAGTTAAATAACCCCCGTCTAAGTCGCGTTGAAAAACGAGTAAATAAAACACAATTTTGCACCTAAATCGCCTACAATAGAACTGATTTTTAAATCGCAACTACGGCAATTCAAGAAACAAATGTCCCACTATGCAATTTAGACTGTATTTCCGGAGACATGAGTTACATTTTAACTTAACAAATATTTAAATTTATTCACTGTACAAAACAACTGAATTTCGACTCTAAAACCCTAAAATGTAAGTGCAAAATGTCGTGATGGTTTAAGTCAGGGGTGCTCAACCTCGCCGCGATTTTTCACCGCGGCCCGCCTGAATGACGTCTGTATATTTTACTAGTTAAGTGACAGATGGGTAAGGGCTGCAAACTATTTATTGTGCCATTACAGCTTGGTTGCCAAATGCCGCGTTTGTGAGAGCTTGGGGCTGACAGTTGAAAATTGCGCTCTCACTCAACTGAAACAACCCTGTCTTGTATCACAAAACACGACGTATGGTTGTAGAAAAAGTCATTGTTTTCTTTTCTGACGATCCAATATGATACGATGGAAATAGGGGAAAATAATCTTCTTACGACAAAGTCATGAATTATTGATAATATGGAATTATAGACAGAAATATATTATATACAAACGAAGATTTGACACTCATTGCAAAGACCTGGTAACTTTTGTTTGTAAATGTCTTTGTATTTATTATAATGATACCTAACTAAATATAAATCCTATATATTTATATAAATAAAGTTATTAGAAATCCCTTTTAGTGCTTTCAGATTTGACAAGTTTGTAAACTACTTTTGTAAAAAACCAAGTTAATCAAAAACGTTTAATAAGGACGAATCATCATTATTCATAGGAGTTACAATGACAAATGACATTACACATTCCATAGTCGAATAAACCTAAAAAAACTCGATAGGTGGGTACAAAATAGTGTTGCCGAAAGTTTGTGGTCGAGTCGATGAAATAAATGGTTTATTGTATCAAAGTCTAAAAAAATACAAATTAATGATAAAGTATCCAATACTACCGAGATTGGTTTTAAATATCACGAAAATAACGTCGTAAAGTTTTTCGACAGGTTATAAACGTTATTGTGGGTGTGACATAGTCACAGGCACTTAAAACTTTCTAGAAATATCTGTCGATCGCACACCACAATTGGTCCTCGAAGTATAATTTACTTTTGAGTATCGTTAGAGTATCGATTTCGCTACAGCACTAGCACAAAACATATCTGTTTGAAAAGTTACCGCTGGAATACTGCCGTTTTATTTGTTGCGTATTGACGGATAATAAAACGAGCCGAAAAGCAATTTATTTTTATTGTCTCAGCCCTGATATAAAATTCAATCTATTTATGATGAACGTAAATATAAAAGGTTTGTGACGTCTCTATTTCCAATGTAGATATCAAAACCGTTGGTTGCATCAGTGTTTTGTTAAATAGTTTTAAATAAAATTTGTGCTATTTATTGGTTAAAGTTGGACGACTATTTTTTTTTTATAAATACTTATGATATTTTTTTGTATGTTGCCACATTCTTAAACTAATAAACTAACACAATTGTTCTGTTATAAATACAATACGGTTGTTAAATCAAATTATATATTCTATAACAAAGTAGATTGTGTGGGAATTAATTTATAACTCTAAAACTGCAATAATAATAGAAAATACATATAAAGTATACATACATAAATATAGCAAGCGTGTCTTTTAAATTAATAAATAGGTTTTAAGGTTCAAAGTAAACTTTCCAGAACCACATCTAGATTTCACCCTCCGCACTAGCCAACCAAGACTGACTTCAAACGATTTAGAAGAAAAACGAGATTATTACCACGATGTGACTTAACGTAGACGGATTAACTCGGTGTACTCCACATATAAGTGGCATTAATTATTTTTTCCCGTTATGAGGTCTAATTGAAACATTAAACAAATTATTATGACCGTCTTCACGCGTACTAGGATGTCATAAATTTGGTACCGTTTATTATCTGTCACCATTTCCATGCGGGTCGTATGAAATCTGTCAATTTGGATTAATGTACCGTAAGAAAAATTTATGTAACACTAGCTTAATATTTAATATTTTTTAATATTTTTTTTATTTCATTAGAAAAAGTTACATAAAAATTCGGAGGCAGGTGTCTCCTTTTAGGCTCGCAGAGCCTGTGTTAGGAGGCACCGCTCTTCTTTACAAATATTGTTTCGTATTGTAAATATAAATATAGCATCGTTTCTTCTTATATTAACAGGTAATACTTATTTCTACATATTATATATATTATATTATAATGGAGTGAAAACTTAGAAATTTAACAAAAATAACTGAATCAAATCTCGCGTGTACAGTATGTGTGTGCGTGTATGTGTGGGGTGTGTGTGTGTGTGTGTGTGTGTGTGTGTGTGTGTGTGTGTGTGTGCGTGCGTGTGTGCGTGTGGGTGCATGTGTGTGGGTGAGTGGTGGGGTGTGTGTGTTTATGTATGAGAGTAAATGTGTGTGTATTTTATTAAGGTGGTGAAACCATACCAGCAGTGCAATACCAACTCGCCAATTTAAATTGTACTATGAAAACTAGAATTTATAGTGTATATATTATGTAGCCTTATAAAGCATAGTTATGGTAGTTAGCCTACGATTTAATTTAATATCTTGGCATCAGTGACTATTAAAAAAATATTAAATATAGTTTTGCATTTTAAATATTATTACAGTAGTGTGATATTGTTATAATAGTGTGATAGTTCTAATACTCGATTACAAGTGAAAATGTTGGTTTCCGCAATAAAATTAAATATGTGTGTTTTTACATTCTTACATAGATTATCTGTCTCTGCAAGGATTCTTGAGGCCAGCAACGAACTCATCCAAAACGAATCCCCGACTTTTGAGCAGGTCGTTTACTTGTTACTACAGTCTTCCCATGGCAATCATTATTATACTTTGTCATGGCCTGTGTTTCTGCTTCTAGGTACTGATCACATATTATATCACTCTCTGGTATCTGTTTTAAAATCACTTTGATGATATAGTCTTCTGTCATTCTCACGGTAATGTTTATTTCATGAAATGCCATTTTTCCCCTTCATTTAAAAACACACACAGTTCGTGTGCAACCAGTAAATTATGACGTGTTGCATACAAAATGCAGACGTTAAAATCACTACAATCAAGTCAAAAGTGTCGTTGCATTTTACAAACCAAACACAATTGGTATGCCAAAATCTTCAAATCAAAAGAAACAACGTTCTTCAGAGAGACAATATTGGTTTTTTATCCCGGTATCTACTACACAATGGCTAAGCAAATTTCCCCTTTCGTACGTACACTCAAGCAAACACAAATGCTAGAGAAGGAAAACGTAATATAAAAAGAAATGCCGAATCAATTGCACGCCACTGTATTCGAACAGGGGTGGAAATGTTTTTTTTTCTAAAGACAAACCATTTGTACTTAATGTCTGAAACGAGTGTTTTAGTTTAACTTACCTTTTTATAACATTACTAGTTTAAAATTAAAGTTAATTAAAGTTTGTCTAAAAGTAATTGATTTCTGACATTACTGTATTTAGCCATATTTTTTTGACATTATTAAAATTAGTTTATTAGACAAAATCGTATTTGATAGTAAAGACAAATAATTGTATTTATTTACATGTTGTAAAAATATTTTTAAAATTACAGTAAATTCTGAACATGACATCCCTGATTAAGAATTTCGTAAAGACAGCTGTCGCATCTGTATAACGAATACACTATGTTTCAATAGAAATGGTATAGACATGACTATCAGTTCCAAACGAGTGAGCCCGAATGTCATTATTTTGACAGAATTGACGGTCATTAATTGACATTGACAGTTGCAGATACGATTGTGTCTGGTCGTACTAATGTTCATTGTAATTATTTCTATGCCATTTAAGAGGCGAAGGGAGGTGGTTTTCACAGAAACATTAATTTTGGTAAGATTAGGTCTTTGATTTAGACATTATGTGATGATTTGTTAGTAGGAGCAAGAATATTTTCACTTACGATTTTATTTTATCGTATACTTGTGTACTTTATGATATACCAAGATTTTGACTAAATCATTCCCAAGTGAATAACCAAGGCTTCAAAATTATTTCTATCATCTACCTATAAATTGCCCTAAATTTATCTTCTTGCTGCAATTTACTTCAGTTACCGATATTTCCATAAAATACAGTGGAATCAGTCAAATTCTAAAAACGAATTGAATTAATTCTATTCTGAAGCCGGTCACAAAACAAAACATTGATTCAAACACGATGACAGCCATTCTTGCAAAGGTCATACAGCTAGAAATGGCTGATTTAATCAACTATATCAATAGGTATCCACGGAATCAAAACCAGCATTCAAATTAGTTGATGGTAATTAATCAAAAAGCCACAAAGGGAAACTATGTGGTGATGCGGTTTTAAACACAGGGTGTTTGGACCGGAATGATTTCCAGGGAACCTACAGACTTCGGGAAAAAGGCTTTCAGGCATGTCGTAGAGATAGTTATGTAGAGTAGGTGTATCTACAGGTGGATATCAAAGATGCGTTGTTTTCTTTTTTTCTGAATGAAAATTTGGTCGATTTACATAAAGTAAGCCTATTTTATTTCCTGATTCTCTATCTATAAAGATATAAAAAATGAAAATAACGAATAATTTACCATAGGGTGTGTGGATTTAGTTTTGGATGAAGCTTTTGAGCACTTAATACACACATAAAGGTTTCTGTTGGGATCTCATTATTTGAGGTAACAAATATTAGTTAATTTGTTAAAAAAAAACCTACAACATTAACACAAACGTCAGTATTCGAAGCTGAAGGTACTTTACCAAGGGTTCGTCGACATTTCTGAAACACCTTGTATTTATGGTGGTTACCCTGCCTGTTTTAAATGAGTTTGCCCCTTTCGTTGAAATGGACGAGAAAACCCAACTTAGTTGTGACTGGTGACAAAGATATTGACAGCTGTAAAGGTACCCTTAACAGCTTAGCGGCTGCAGGAGAAAATTTACCTTTAACTTAATGGTACCTTGGATGTTTCTAAAGGACCACAAAATAATTGCGCTCTTTCACTAAGTAACATACCTCTAGGTATTTAATGTCGGAATTTTCATGGCAAAAATTAAAAGTCAATGGGTTTGCACATCGCGATGTATCGACTTTTCGAAGTTATCGATGTTATTACACGTTGAGGACAGAGACGCCGTACGGCGTCTTGTAGCAAATACATATAAGACCCGATTCTGAAGGCACACATTTAATATTTGACAGAACTAAAATTAGTGTCGTCTTTATCTTTATAATATTGTGTGACAGGGATAGCAATAATTTTAGTGCAGTCTAAATCTAACGTTGTGCCTTCAGAAACAGGTCATAAAGTAGTCAAAGATATTGAAAGTCATACGAAAGTGAATAAGACAGTAAAGAAGACTAAGAACGGATAAAACCTAATTCGCCCTTATCTGTAAAGACTGTTGCATTTGTTATTTCGCTTTCAAAAATTCAAAATGTATAATTATTTTAGCCTTTGCCATTAGATAATTTAGCATTAATTACCTACTTATTATACAAAAATATCAATAACTTTAAAAAGTCGATAAATCGCGATGTGCAGTACCTACGACGTATAATTTTTGCCATGAAAATTCCGATCTTTGAGAGAATCACGCTCTCACACTGAAAAGTTTATCAATAGTAGTAGGTTCTGAGTTGAGTAGCTAAAAAAAAAATACCGTCGAATTGAGAACCTCCTCCTTTTTTGAAGTCGGTTGAAAATAAATATATCTGATCAACTCCCCAATAGATACATCTAAAGGTACTTACAATCAACTATATTAATATTCAATTATTATAGTTGACAACGGTCACATAAACCAATTACAACTTAGGTAAATCAGTTAAATCTTACAAGAGCACTGTAGAATTCATAATCTGTACTATTAATTAGTAGAGATTTCACATACAAATGGGCTTAATTTTCTTTAGACTATCCCTTTAATATTATAAATGCGACTTTGGATGTTTGTTATTCAATCACGGTTCAACCACTGAACAGATCGGTATGAAACTTGGCACACATATAGGTTAAGTCCTGGAATAGGCCATAGGATAGTTTTTATCCCCAAAAAACATCTCATTTCTAGGGAATTAATTAATTTAATAAAACAGTGAATTTGTTCACATCGTGGCGCCACTTTGTATAGACATTTATTTACCTAGAAATAATGATATTTATTTTGAAACTCAAGGTGTGTAAATATCGAAACCTACGCGGACGAATTCGCGGGCAAAAGCTAGTGTATAATATTACGAAATATTTCTTTAGAATAGGTAATAAATAATAGTTGATTTATGCCGTGTGGTTTCTGGTAGAGTAGAATAAGACCACTTCAACTCTTCCCGTGGATGTCGTACAAAGCGACTAAGGGAATACATTATAAAACATCAATCAGGCCTCCCCAACCCGTCTGGCCAGCGCGGGGAGTGTAGGCCAAATCCTCCGTCTGTCTCCGGCAGATGAGAGAGGGTTGTGCTCCTGCAGTGGAGACAGAAATAACCTGATGATGATCATTCTTGCACCACGTTAGATTTTGATCTCCATATAACAACACGATCTCAAGGTCCAGCTCACCTGCACGAATATCACAGATAGATGACGGCAGCAGAGTCACAAAGGTAGATCTAATACAACAAACATTACCCTTTACGACGATTTACAAAATTGCCGTACAAATTCGAATGTAACAGAATGGAACCTTTTAAGATTAAATTTAAAGCAAACCATTCAAGCATAACGGTAGCGCAAATCTTTATTTAAAACCGTCACCGTGCCGAACGATCGACCAATCAGACACATGGTACCCTCTACGCATACTGATTACTGCAAAATTGTGTGTGCAGTACGCGTGTGTCTTATGAATAGGGTTTAGGGTCGGGTTTCAGTTGGGGAATGTGCGTGTCTTAAGTTGGTATTTAACAAAGATTAAGGATAAGAGATAGGCAATTCATTCGGGTGATGTTTAAGGTAATTTTGACTAATATTTTTTTTATTGTTGATGGGTTTGCGCTTGACCTTAATCTCACCTGATGGTAAGTGATGATGAGGTCTAAGGTAAAGCTCGCTTACCCACAAGATGTCTATTCACTCTTACTTTAAAAAGATCCAAATTAACTTGATTGTGATCAGATTAGTAAGTATATATTACTAATAATATAGGGATAGTAGTATAACATAGTAATAGAAGAGTGACTCGTTAAACTTCAAAAGGAATGAAGAAACTACGTCCATTTTAATAATTTTGCAAATAATATGTTTTCAATTTTAAACGAGAAAGATTCGTAGTTTTTAAATCATGCGTCGGATTAATAGATCAAAATATGCAAAGCTTGCTGAAATGGCTTGCATGTTAACATATGTATAAATGTTGTACGGAACCAATGCGAATAGCACGAAAGTTGTTTGTTAATAAATATTCATTATTTTGGATATATATTTTTTTCATTAAAAAAACCGGCTTTTCCAAACCCTGCTAATATTAATTAGGAAAATTAATAAGAATATTAAACGTACTGCACATTTTCCAGTCCAGTTACTTTAATATTTTTTTTGCTTTCATATAACCCATCACTACAAGCTAGTAGTAGTTGATGTTCGTGGAATAAAATCCACAAGACAAAATATTCATTGGTACACTTCGTGGAATAGCTTTAGTGTTATTCGTACTGGTGCTCTTCAGATTAGTATTCTTCGTGGAAATACCTCGATTATTAGACTGCATAATAAAAAAAGGTAGGTACTTAAAATAAAAATGACTATTAAATTGTGTTCTTTTTGTTTTGTCTCGTCTGTAAAATATTTCGCATTCTATGACATCACATCCCTCGAGATTTCACATTGCTCGGGGTGCGTAGTTTGGCAGAGCGGAGCTCGGAGGGGCAATCGCTCCGTGCTTATGTTTTTAATGTGCCTCACCACCCTGTATAGAATATTATTACCATTGAGTATTGTCATAAAGCGTAAGTACAGAGTGTCCCTAAAATGACTGATTTAATTTATGATTCACTTATTACGAATTAGGAATGGTTGTGATCTTTCATTTTGTAAAGGATCAAATAAATACAGTTTGCTATAGATTTATCTCGAGATCTAGATATTAATTTCCATGATAATGATTTAACGACCGTTAAATTTAATTCAATAAGAATTGTTTTTATATTAACAGAGGATTAGCAGAATGCCTATTCCATATAAGTGGAATATTCTATAGATAAAGATCAATTATTTGCTCTTAAATCGGTTACAACATTGCATAATTCTATGTCATTACTAGTAAGGTGTAATAATAAATAATATAAATTCTTTTTATATATTTAACATAACGTAATCTTCAACACCTACAATTTTAAAAAGATTTTTGTGTGTGGACAATGACATCTAATTTTACAATCTTAAGCCCTATAAAGGTCTGTATTATTTTTAGAACGCCCTGTAAAAGGCTATAACTATCAGTATTGTCTGCTTTGTTACTCCCGTGACAATGGACTGTCTGATGGTTATTGCTGTGAGACTCCTGATATCTGTCCTTACCATGTACCCACTGTGATAAGATTGTTTGTAGGTACAATAATATGTAACTAATCTTCTAAGATGTACTATCCTAAAGCCATACGCACATTGATGCTGAGTATGATACAAAATAAGACACGTGAGGTTTTTCCGCAACTTTTTGTTTTTGTTTTTCTACTTCAGTTTATATAAATATTGCAAATAAAACAATGTATTACTTTAGTAAACAATGTATGTTATTCTTTATCATAAACATTATTATTTATAAACTTCTAGCACACGTGTAGTTTATTTACTATTTATTGTGTAGTATAATCTTGAACAAATCTTTTTCATAAATGCATGCACCCACAACTTCTACTCCTTAAAAATTCCTCATCACCCTAAGGTTGTCTGGAAGAAATCACTGAAAGCGATAAGGCTACCATTGTATGAATGGGTGAACAATAAAGAATATTTATTTAATATGATTTGATAAATTTTCTTATTCCCTTTTTTTATTCATTTACAACCACAAAACACCCAGATTCCAATACAGAATTTTTTTTTATTAGACCAGTTGTCCACATGAAATTCGGGGATTACTTGACCGACTCACACAGACAGACACCTAGAAACAGTCCTCGTAAACTATAATATCTTCAAAAGCAGCTGAATTTACAAAAAAAAAACATTATAAATACGCGATCGATGGATCATCAAGATTTACCACTTTGCTTTTACAAATAAAACACTCCTAGATTAAATATACATTGCGTATACAACCTAACATGTAATTAATCTACGCCTGTTGAGAGCATTTTTGAATTTTACATACAAACAGGAACTCCTTAAAAGCCTTCGAAGGCAGGGGTTAACATTCGCAGGGTCGTAACAGTCCTTTCCGGCCGCCATGTTGTGTCGTTAACTACGCACGTGAATTCGTTCGAGACAGTTTCCGGTCCGCTAACGGTATAAAGCGTCTCCTTCAATTGTAAAGCTAAAGGGGTCTTTAAAAGGTTTTGCAAGTTGAATGTTTGCAATGAAATGGCACAACGCATACTATTTATTTGTTGAAAACGACGGTATTAGGTAACTAGATACGATACAGTATACTGGAAACGACACTTTTGTTAACTATGAAGATGTATGATGATTATGACCAGACATCTGTCTAAGTGCCTTAGACGTATGTGACGTCCAATTCATTTTGAAATCCTTTTTTCACATCTCCAGTGCCACGATCGAATACTCAACTAGCAATTTGTGCTGTAAAAACTAGAATTACTATGAGAGATGGAGAAATAAAATTACTAAGTTATACGTCGTGGCTGACAGATCTTACTTGCGAGTTCTTGGCACGACGCGCCGATGTACGAGACAGGTCTCCGGAGACGCGGGGCGCGTCGAGCGCTCACGGTGGTGTGAACGTGTTACACTGATATGAGTGAGGGTTTATATTTTTATTAGCTCTACTGTGCCTTGTTTACTGTAGCACTACGTATATTTCAAACCAATAGTCATACGAAAACCAACGCTATTTACGTCTCGGCAACATATACATGAAAGGGCAACCAGCAGTAAAAACAGGTTTGTGTTACCATGTAAACTTTGCGGTCCTCTTAGGAACACCATGTGTTATTTATTTTGTTTTCGAGACGCAAATGCGTTTGTTTTCATATGGCTATGGATTGAAATATAGATTTATTGAATAGTAGATATTTTTATATAATTCTGTATGATGTTGAATACAAGTGGAAATTGTTTCTGTCAATATCCTTACTGCTTTTTGTTAATTATTTAATTATGTTCCATAAAGACAGTAAGTTTGCTGAAAATCAGAGAAAAAGTTTATATTGATGCAATAATATTTCTGCATGTCTGTTAGCTAGTAACTTCAGAACTGCGGAGCAGATTTTAATGCAATGTTACTATCAATACTATAATTTTCTTTCTTTTCTCAAAAAACATTTTAGTGTGGTATTCGAATTTTTATTTTATTTTATTATAAACAATTCATTTATATCTTTTTACACGATTATGATTAGTATTAATTAGTATCCACTGTTAAAATAAATTTAGTTAAATAAGTAAGTACATACATTTGGTATTAAACGCATTATGTATACTAGTCCTTTCAGATACTCCAAGGTAGACTGGAAGTAAGTGGAATAAGTCCGCCTTTGTACACAATACATACATACATCCATACATATACATACTTTAATAAGCTTCACATCAAAACTTCTTGCTTTTACGCATACTTAAAAGATATAATCCCAATATCTTGAACAAACTACTAAAGAGGAGGGGAATATCAGTATTAGTCTATACTTATGTAGATATTATGGATAGTGTGAACTGAATCACTGTTTGTGTATCTAAGTGTTTGTATTATATTAATGCATACCTCGAATAAACTTTAACACCTCGAAACACCATCAAAGGCTGCAAACAATGACTTTACACCCTTACAGAGGTGAGGTGAAGGGGGTGGGTTCAGTAACCTTTGCACAAAAGCCGCCAAGCGGTTTTGACGATGATATTGTTCAGGTAAAAAGATAATTTGAAAAGAAATAATAATCTTAATGGTAAAAAAATATTACTTACCTTATCCAAAGATAAGTATATATGTAAGTTACTTTATTATTGTATCTTTTTATTTTTTTTACGTGCAATGAAGAGTAATTGAATTGAATTAAATAAGTAGTTACTTGCAGCTTTGTTATAACCAGTTAAGCAAATCGTTATTTTACTTTCGTATTCTCGTATCTTTACAATACAAAAAACTTTATTGCACAAACACAGTTACTAGTTTTAAAAGTTAAAAATAATACAACTTAGACGGAAAGCGATTTCTTCCAGACAACCTATGGGTAAGAAAATAATATGCCAGAGAAAAAGGTAGGTTGCAATGATTCGGAAATTAAAAAATGTATTCTTTCAATTTTTATTTTCCTTTTATCAGTCATCATCAGGTTATTTTTGTCTCCACTGCAGGAGCACAACCCTCTCTCATCTGCCGGAGACAGACGGAGGATTTGGCCTACACTCCCCGCGCTGGGCAGACGGTAATACACAGATACAATAATAAATTAGCTTACATTTGTTAATCTAGCCGGTCTTCTAAAAGCTCTTTCTTCCAGACTACATTTGCGTAGAGGTTTAGAACAGAGAAAGGTAGGTTGTGAAGTTAAATAAAGGTAGAAGTATTGTTACTATCATTATAACTTGTATGGCCTAACAATGCCAGATATTCCATGATGTAATTAAAAAAACCCTTTACCCTCCGGCTTTAGATAAAATAAGAAAAACATATAATGCTCGTATATAGTATATATAAACTATCGCGGATCGGCACGCGCAGGGTGGGACGCCCCTCAGCCAAGTGGACTGGACCGACGACCTGAAGAAGGTGGCCGGAAGCGGCTGGATACGGAGGGCGGAGGACCGAGTGTGGGGGCATAAAGGCTGGTATGATGATGATATAAAACTATACGATACTCTTCATATCGAGAAAGCGAAGGTAATGTGACGAGAAATGACATTCTTACCTTTGCATCCAATACTGCAACTTACTAACCAAGGCTAAATCTGCCATGAGAATACTCTTAGACAAAACTCTATTTAACTCTAAAAAGTTTAAACCATATACTGGGCTCGATTCTGAAGGCACAACGTTAAAATTAGACAGCACTAAAACTGTTGCTATCCTTATCACACAGTATTATGAAGATAACGACGAAACCAATTTTAGAGCTGTCAAATTTTAAATGTGTGCCTTCAGAATCAGGCCCATTTTCTGTTTAAATCACACAAATTCCACTACTATTAGTTACAGTCAGACGGAGACACTTCCAGACTAGACTAGACTGGTCTCAGGGGAATCCAGGCGACAAGATTGATCCCGGCATTAGCATAACATTACTAGATTGCGAAAAGCTGGCATTTGTTATGACTGAAATCTTATTCATATAGGTTGAGGCTGGCGTGTGGCACATGAGATGAATGGGGCAGCAGCATCGTCTATGTATGTATACATGCCTGCTCAGTGTGGTGAGTAGGGCGTGTTTGGCGTTTGACCGGGTTGGTAGACTCGAGCACCGGAGGTACTAGGTTCGACTCCGACCAGAGACAGATAACTTTTTACAATTGTATACGTTGTTCCTGGTCTGGATATTATATTTGTGAATTGTTCTATCCTTGTCTACACGAGAAAATCCTAGTTTGGGATTAGACAAGTCTATATGTATGTATGAAATAATTATTATTTGTATATAAATGTATATCACGCCAAGTGGTATCACAGTGCGAAAAGCGGACGAAGGAAAGTTGCTTTGCGAAGTTTGTCAGGATCGCGCAGTAGCGATACATCGTCTCTGCCTATCCCTCTGGGACCAAAGCGTGAGCATTGTGTATGTATATATAAATCTCCCATTATTTATAGTTACGAAACACTGCGAAAAATAAACCTTTAATATTTTTTATTTTATCGGTATCCTGTTAAAAACGACTAGGCGTCCTGGTAGTGCGTACAGCCAGCCGTTCTCTATTATGCGGGAGACGTTAGACTGGCGGGGTGGGGGGGGTGTCGCTGCTTTACGTAGTAATATGTAGTAATCTCTGCTCATAATGTGCGTCTTGCCCGAGCTTCCCCTAACTGAAAACAACGTCAGTTTTTACTTCCGACTTGTTCTACTAAAAACGTTATTGCATGGCTCCCTTTTGATCCTTCCCGTGGAAACCAATATACTTGCAATGTACCCCATTTCCTCAAGAACCGACTTTTGTAACTTCTGACACGTAAGAAAGGGTGTTGTGAATAAGCTCTGATTTATAATGTCATGTAAATTGTGACGCACCCTGCGTGCTTGACGAATCGTGTGTTTGATTCCTTTCAATTGAACTTGTTATGATATTTTGACGAGCTAATTCGTAGAAACTGGTAGTGGTATGGAGCGAAAGGGGTGGGTCACTAATGACTTATAATTATTAATTGTAAGGAAACTAAATGACATCGAACATTAAGCCAGAAAAGCTAACAATTAGTAGAAGATTTTTAATGCTTGTAATTATCAAATATTAGACGAAAATAAATTTTACGTAATATATTCATTATTATCTGTTAAATAGGAAACATTGTTATTTATTTTAAATTTAACAAACGAATGCAATTTGGGCGAAAGTTCACACCAGAACATTATGACGTCACAGCAGTTCTTAGCTTTTCAATCACAGAAAACTTATTTTAAAAGACTGTTAGAATCTTCTTAGTGTTGCTGTTGATGGGGGTGATCGTTTAAAAGACCATCGTGTCAAATACGAATTAAATCCAAGTAAAATTACTTATTAAGTCTTATAAGCTAAAAAATGATTTTATTTTAATCAATGGTCGTATTAAACCGATTAATGAGGAATAAAATGACGTTAACTTTATTTTCACCTTAGTTTCACGATCGACACTACGAGGAATGAAACCACTGAGTATTCCACACTTTATATTTGGTAAATACACTTCACCCGCTGACGGTAAGAGCCTGAATGCCCGCGCCATTTACCGCACTGCCTAGGCAAACTACTCAGTGTCTGTAGATGGCGCCACAATAGCAAAGCATTCACTTCCGTCTAACAATCGATTCATTATGTCTACTTTTACATTAAACCATTGTAACTCTTCAATTAATTCATCATTACACATATTGGTTATAACTTACAAGATATTACATAATAATTAGTAAATCAACCTAAACAAATGGCAGACATTGTGCACTGTTATAATATCGTGGGATACAAGTATCATGACTTTGATATTGAAGAGTATCATGACCTTATTAGTATTATTTATTGAGAATTAATGTAGAAAAACCATTAATTTAATATAAAAATAATGATAAATTATTGAATCACGACATTCGGCCATCCGACACCGTGCTACCTCCGGTGCACGATAGATTATAACAATCTATATAACATCAAAATCACGACATTCGGTCTACATAGCTATACTTTCTCATAAACCGACGAACCTACCTTTATACAAATATAAATAATATACCATAAAATGAAATATTATCAACAGGTGTTAATAATTATACATTTGTTTATCTATAGGAGCTAAACTTATACATAATTTATATGACAGATTAATCGTATATATATCTAAAGTTTAAAACCTTATAACGAATATTTTATATGTTTAGACTTGGCTAGATGTACATCGGAGCTTGAACCAGACATAGAAAGTTATTAACTTTACTTATTAACCATCTACTGCTTTTGCAGTAGTTTATTTAATAAAAAAAAATCATTTTAGATGTTAATTATTTTATTATTCGTTATAGGTTTTTGGTCTTTAATATTATTTATTTTTATTTATATTATATAAAATTATTATTATTTTTATTTATAATTTTTTTTAAATTATATTTTTGTCTTTAATAATTAATAATTTTAATAATCAGCCACATTATTCTCGATTATGAAATAAAAGAGGTTTTTTGTTACAAGATTCTGAATCATGACCGATTCTACCACACTGGCGACATTTAGTGATCGGCATTGGGCATCTAGTATAAGGGTGACCTTTCTCAAGGCAATTAAAACAAGTCAAATTGCTACTGCTGTTAGGCGCACTTGGTCCAGAATTACCAGATTGTCTGTTAGGTGAGGCTGAAGAGACGGTGTTCTCTTTCTCTACATAGTCCTTTCTTCTAAACTGATTCGAAGTGGGAGGAAGAGGCTCTCTCATCCGTTGAGAAGATAAGTACGATAGTAGATCTTCAGGCTCCTCACACTTGAGTGCTTGTGCACCATTCCTAATGGATATATCGGTCACTCCGTATATGATACATTCTACTGCCTTTCGGCCTGTTATTTCACAGCGGCTCAACAACGTTAGTTTTTCATAAAAATATTCCCTTAGACTTTCACCTGCTCTTGATGTCTTTCCTAACATTTCTTCCAAAAGTTTTCCATAATTTTCATCACTGGGGAAAGCCTTGATCAGTTTCGACTGCCATTCAGTCCAAGAATATGTAACGGTAGAAAGAGATTCAAACCAGTGTTTTGCTAATCCAGTCAACTTCTGAAGTGAAAAATGAATTGTCTGCTTTTCGTCCCACCCGTATATGATCGAACATTCATTAACCTTTTTTAACCACCTTTTAACATTCTGAGATTTATTGTTTGGGTCAAATTCTGGTATCACATTTTGTTGGTGATTTGTAAAGTAATGAGCTGCCTTACTTGGTTCATTGCGTAATGAGGAAACGATCTTAACTAATTCCTCTGCTGTTAATCCTCTTGACTTATTTCGTTGAACTTTAGCAGGACGTTCTTCTTCGGAATCAGATGTCAGTATCATTCGTCGTCGACGTCGTCTTCTACGATCAACAATTAGTTCAGATTCTTCGGAACTCATTCTGTAAGAATAAAATCATAAAGTACCTACCTAACAAGGGGCATCTTGTACTAGTCAATTATCAAATCGTAATATCAAAACACGCTATGGTATCACTGAACGTTAACATTACATTTAGGATCATTACTGTCTTTTGAATTCTATCATCAATCGTTATTATGTACTTCATTAGTTTGTCGTCGTCTCAGCCAAGTCGACACACATAAGTGGTTGAATAATCAAAAGTTAATAAACATAACTTATTTCCTAATCGAAACATATACAAGGTCGAATTATGTCAGTAAATAGTCAAAACTTAACATATATAACTCATTGTCTTAATTGACTCACACACATGGTCCAATTGAAATAGACTGATTTCGTAATCGACACTCATAGAGGGTCGAATGTAGTCAGTAAATAGTCAAAACTTAACATATATAACTCATTGTCTTAATTGACTCACATACATGGACCAATTGAAATCGACTCCTTTCGTAATCAACCCTCATGCAAGGTCGATTGAAGTCAGTGAATAGTCAAAAGTCAAAATATTAATTCATTATCTTAATTGACGCACGTACATGGTCCAATTTTAATTAGAATTACTTACGTAACTCATTTCATCATCGACACACATACATGGTCGAATGTAGTAAATAAATAGTATTTACCTATATAATTCATTCTACATCGACACACATACATGGTCGAACGTAAACAGTAAATATATAAGAGTTTACCTACATAACTCATTCTAAGTCGACACACATACATGGTCAAATGTAATCAGTAAATAAATATATAAGTGTTTACCTACATAACTCATTCTAAGTTGACACACATACATGGTCGAACATAATCAGTAAATATATAAGAGTTTACCTACATAACTCATTCTCAGTTGACACACATACATGGTCGAACATAATCAGTAAATAAAATATATAAGAGTTTACCTACATAACTCATTCTAAGTTGACACACATACATGGTCAAACGTAATCAGTAACTACATATATAAGAGTTTACCTACATTACTCATTTCGATGTTGATACACATACATGATCCAACGTAGTCAGTTGAAAGTCAAGAGATTACCTACATAACTCATTCAAAGTCGACACACATACATGGTCAAATGTAATCAGTAAATAAATATATAAGTGTTTACCTACATAACTCATTCTAAGTTGACACACATACATGGTCGAACATAATCAGTAAATATATAAGAGTTTACCTACATAACTCATTCTCAGTTGACACACATACATGGTCGAACATAATCAGTAAATATATAAGAGTTTACCTACATAACTCATTCTCAGTTGACACACATACATGGTCGAACATAATCAGTAAATAAAATATATAAGAGTTTACCTACATAACTCATTCTAAGTTGACACACATACATGGTCAAACGTAATCAGTAACTACATATATAAGAGTTTACCTACATTACTCATTTCGATGTTGATACACATACATGATCCAACGTAGTCAGTTGAAAGTCAAGAGATTACCTACATAACTCATTCTAAGTTGACACACATACATGGTCAAACGTAATCAGTAAATAAATATATATGAGTTTACCTACATAACTCATTCTAAGTTGACACGCATACATGGTCAAACGTAATCAGTAAATAAATATATATGAGTTTACCTACATAACTCATTCTAAGTTGACACACATACATGGTCAAACGTAATCAGTAAATAAATATATATGAGTTTACCTACATAACTCATTCTAAGTTGATACGCATATATGGTCAAACGTAATCAGTAAATAAATATATATGAGTTTACCTACATAACTCATTCTAAGTTGACAAACATACATGGCCAAACGTAATCAGTAAATAAATATAACTGAGTTTACCTACACAACTCATTTCGAAGTTGATACACATACATGTTTCATTTCATAGTCTAAACACCTCTATAGTGGAACGTCAGCAAGATAGTTAAGGAATTCACATACACGACTCCTCCTTTCACATTTGACGCAAATATCAATGGTCTAATAACGTAGGTGATAGTCGAAGAATGCAATTACGTGATTCATACCTTATACGATGCACCTACATCCGCAAATATGGAGTAAATAGTCAAGGGATTCACCTACATGATCCCAATTTACATTTGGCGCAACTACATAACCATTGAATGTCATTAAGTACAATGCACATTTTAACATAAAAAAATCACTTTACTCACTTTTTTATTCACTTTGTGGGCGTGGGTTCGAATCCCACTTCTGAATTTTCACGATCGACACTACGAGGAATGAAACCACTGAGTATTCCACACTTTATATTTGGTAAATACACTTCACCCGCTGACGGTAAGAGCCTGAATGCCCGCGCCATTTACCGCACTGCCTAGGCAAACTACTCAGTGTCTGTAGATGGCGCCACAATAGCAAAGCATTCACTTCCGTCTAACAATCGATTCATTATGTCTACTTTTACATTAAACCATTGTAACTCTTCAATTAATTCATCATTACACATATTGGTTATAACTTACAAGATATTACATAATAATTAGTAAATCAACCTAAACAAATGGCAGACATTGTGCACTGTTATAATATCGTGGGATACAAGTATCATGACTTTGATATTGAAGAGTATCATGACCTTATTAGTATTATTTATTGAGAATTAATGTAGAAAAACCATTAATTTAATATAAAAATAATGATAAATTATTGAATCACGACATTAGTATTATTGAAAAAATTAGAAGCATTTAAAATATTGTTTATCTAATTGTTTTGAGTATTCTGTTATTATGAAGGAAGTTACATAATGATGATAATCAAATATTAGACATTTGAAAATCGAATCGCAGTATATAGGTCGTAATACCGAAACCACACGAAACACACGACGAGAACGATTAGTCTAAAAATGAAACTGTAAAGCATACATTGAAAATTGAAGCTAATATTTTGGTAAAAACACACAAATCGACCGCCGCAATATTGAAATTTCGCAATGAACTGTATCGTCAGTAGGCAACAGAACCCTGTAATTAGAAGTCCGCAGGCATACCAATAATCGATGCAGTATTCGATATATTCGGACTGGTCCGGTAGTGACGAATGTTTTGCAGAATACCAACTACCACACTACAGCGTTATTCAAAGCGAAATTGTGTGCTGTAACGAAGATTAATAAAAATATCGATGTGGTAAGTGATAATATCTCAAAAGATTTACAGCCAGACGATCCAAATCAAGATAAACGGCTATTTTAACCCAGCAAACATGAGTTGCCAACCTGAGGACCCAGATGGAATGCTGAGTTTGCCTGTGATTAAAACAGTCCTTAAACTGCAAAATTTAAACTCCTGTATAAGCGTTGGCTTCTAACTACTATAATTAGACCACAAACGCTTATCAGAGTACGTCACATGACCCGTTAACGAGTGCAAACTGGCTTTATAGTTCGACGGATATAATCCGAAATGCTTACGGAGTAATTACGAATTAAAAAAGGTATAATAGTATACCAACAGTAAAACTTTACTTGAAAAACCGGTAATCCATGAAAATAAAAATATATTATTCTGGGACCAAAAATTACGTAAAATACTGTGCCCAAGACATCACAGTTACCAATAGACTCTAACTACGGCTATAGACTAACATAAAACAGGTATTTTAAATAAATAAATTTAAAAAAAAAAAAATATATGACCCCAAGGACTTTCAAATAAATCATCAGCCTAGTAGCAGAGAATGCTAAATATTATTAAAAAAAAGTAGCGATACTCGCCGCGCCGGTTTAAATAGATCAAAAATCCTGCAAAATAGATCACGGCTGGCAGTTCGTAGTAATCTTAATCTGTTCAATCGTATGGAGTGCCGTCTCCACTGTTGGAGATAACGTGGACCCCAAGAAGCTCAGTCTTCCACTTTAACTATAAATCAATGAGAATAGTCTCATTGGTTTCAAAGATAGCTTTGAAACCAATTTTTACATGCCACATCCAAAGGGAATTGGAAACATTATTACTACCTCTACAACCTATAGGTCAACGTTAGAGGAAATTTGCCTGCGATACACGTAATTGCACCCCGCCGGGCATCGAACCGACTACCGCGCAGCCGTATATCATTACTGTGTAAGAGGCTATTCGTATCAATAACTGATCTATGCCGTGTCGAATTGGGGTATGTTCAGACTGTAATTGTAATAGAATTACATGTAATTGAAAGACTTTTGAGAAGAGACTTATTTATGTGTACTTATGCCTAAATAAATCTTCCTGTGGGGGTCGTCAAGGCGACTAAGGTATTGCATCAGGGATGGGCAGCAGTGTTGTCTTGTGTATATTAAGATCATTACTGTGATCACCAATCCGTCTGGCAAGCTTGGTGATTATGGCAAATCCCCCAATTGGACAGCCCACTAAAAGGGACATTCTATTGGGGAGGCTTATGTTTAGCAGTGGACATATTATATAGGCTGATGATGATGTGTACGCCTATCATCAATAAAAATATTCATGCCACGGTATCCTAGTCGATAGAGCGCTCGCCTCTTGGTCATGGGATCGAGGATTCAATTTATTAAAGAATTTGGTCTAACTATGAAACTGGTGGATTCTCTGACATTTAATTTGTGATTAAGTATTTAATACCAAGTGTATTTTGAAATTAATTTTAATATTGTTTATTTTAGTATTTTACGTTATTTTAAATCTTGACATTGTATCATATTTTGTAGAGGTATATTAATTTATTTTAAGCAGATTCCTTTTCCCATAAAAGAATGATATGTAAAACTGATATTTTAAGATGTAAAAGTGAAATAAATTAATCTAATCTTACCTACTAATCAGTTGTTCGGAACTTAAGTACGGTTTAGGCTTTTCGGCAAAGGAAAACATCGTGACGAAATCGGCATACGTTAGAGAAGAAATTCTAAGGCGCATGTGAAATCTACCAAGCGTGGTAGACTATAGCCGATACGCCATCTCTGAGAGAGCAGGCCAGTTCCCAACAGTGGTGACACATTAATCATCATCAGCCTGCAAGAATCCACTGCTGGACATAGGCCTCTCCCTCTCTTCTCATCCAGTCACTGCCAACCGCCTTACGCAGAACGTCGCTCTATCTAGCCAGGGGACGTCCCACACTACGCCCGCCCAGTCGTGGTCTCCACTCTCTCACTCCGCTCATTTACAGGGCCAAGTGTCAAGTAGCAAAAAACTTTTAGAAAATGGAAGAAAAAGTCAAATATCATACAAAACGATGAGCCAACCAGAACGGTTTGTATAAAAAAAGACAACATTCAAGACAAATAACAATGCATCCATTGCTTCCGGTTCGTGGGGTTCCGTTTACGATTGTGAATATCTAAAAATACATACTTTTACATATACTGATTGTCACAACCCTGACGGTCTGCGGCGCGACGAGCGGCGGCTTTGATGCAGTGTTTCAGCGCCAAATACCTCTAACTAGGGTTGCCTATTCGTAGTTATTTATTCAAATACGTTTATATTGACGTGCTCCGCTGATTGAAGGGTGAATCGGTCGATGATTGGGTGAGGTAATTGGACATTTAAGGTAAAGGTAAGCTGATTACCAAAGGCATGTACCGATACTTATTATATAGATATATTTATAAGAACTCTTTTGAAGATTTAAGCTTATTATGTTTGGTACAAAGATTTTATTGTTCGCAAATAAAATATTTTTTGCAAAACGAAAATGTTTACTAAAGAAAATACTTGCTACTGGTTACTTTAGTTTAATTTCATTTGTTTTATGTTGCGTTAAAACAACATTTGTAGTTCATTTAAAATATTAAGAATTATAAAAAAAATACATTAGAAATGTTGATTTCCGATTTATTCTCGATATAAATTTTGGAAGAACAATTTTGTTTTTGAAATTATGGTACGGACCCCATTTTTGCATGTATGCAAATTAACTCATGTGAGCAAACTCCATCTTCATCAGCCGAAATACGTAAACTGCTGAACATGAGCCTCCCCAATAAAAAGGCACTGTCCATTGCGGCATTTGCCATAATCACCACGCTTGGCAGGCGCATTAGTGATCGCAGTAATGATCTAAATATACACAGGAGAACGCTGCTGTCCGTCCCTAGTGCAATTCCTTAGTCGCCTTGACGACACCCACGGGAGGATCGGAGTGGCCCTATTGTAAGCCGAGAACCATACGACTCTTAAAGCATGTAAGTAAAATGTAACTAATAGACATCCTTACAAATTAGACATTCTAAAAATATTTTTTAAGGGACCGAAGTCAGTTTCTATTAAAACATTGCTTTATTTTTAGACTAATTGTAGTTACATCGTCGAAGCGACGTTGGGTTTATTCCACTTTCGTCTGAGTAAAATCTTGAACCTATTTTAAATAAGTCACAAGCCTGTAGTAGCCTAGTTAGTTGTGCACTTGCCTCACGTTCATTAGGTCGTGGGTTACAAACCTGTACAATATAAGTTTGTCGAAACTTAAGTCCAGATTATGGCTTTTCGGTGAAGGAAAACATCGTAAGGAAACCTGCATATGCCAAAGAAGAAACTTTAAGGCGTATGTGAAGTCTACCCGTTGCTAGACAGGGGGTTGGCACAAAAGATCCTGAAGAGTCGAAGTGTCGCCAGGTCTTCCTGCCTATTAAGTTAAGATTAATACGTCAAAACTAATCGCTATAAAATTTCACGATATTTGCAATGGCAAAAGGAAAGGAATTATTTTGGCAGTAATGCATATATGCAGGAGCTTTAACTACTGGGTAGATTTAAAATTTAAAATGGCCGTTATATTAAAAAGCTTGTTACGAACGAAAGTCTAGTCAGACTCGCGATATTTTAATTTTTAACAGAGTTGATGAGTTTTAACGTGTGACAAGTTTTAACTATGACGAGAGTGGAATAAGACAATGTCGGTCTGTCTGTTACGACCCGCTCAAATTAGCCGCAACGTTTCTTGTGGTGCATGTAATTTACAAAATTCACAGTTACCGTCAGAAAAATAAAATTTCAGACGACTGTCAACCTTAATCCTACTTAATACAGGACACTATGCAGTTTTGCTGTCGTAAAAATATTCTTGTATTCCTAAAGACAAAAAGATTGACATATGTAGTATGCTTTTTGCCTTTTTTAAAGTCAATCTCGAGATCACAGTCTATATTTTACGAAGAGTAAATGAGAGAGACAAAAAAACTGCCAGGACAGATTGGTCTGAGTTAGGAATTTGATTTTGAATACAATAAAAGTAGGTTTAATAAAGTTATTTGCTTATTGTATGCATATTTTTAAATAATAGCTTTGTTTTTTTTACAAAAAAGGTCATCGCAAATATGCCAATGGACAGCCCATCATAAACTAAACTAAACTACCCTCATACACTTCTTATGGAAATTGTACGTGGTAGTTTCGTACTCTTTGCAATGAACTGACTGACATGACGCGATTGTACTTAATACCTATTGGCTGGAAAACACTGTATAACTTGTATTGTTATAGTATTTTTGTTTTGTTTATGTTTGTAAATAGTGTGAACGGCGAATATCAGTACCACCACAAACAGTTGCTGTTTAGTGGTACTTAAGATGTAATAATTATTTCTAATGAATAAATAATATAATAATAATAATAATCAAAAGTGGCATTTTGTTGGGGAGGCTCATGTTCAGCAGTGGACATTTTTAAGGGCACATTAATTATAGTAATAGTTGTCTAATTAAGCACAACCATTATTTATTAGGTGCTTTAGATGGTGCAAATGAATTATTGATTTGAACTTTAATTTAAAAGCCCGCGTCCAATTTTAGTTCAAATTAGCTTCAATTTGATATACTGGCGTGAAATGTAGAACCAATTCCAAAGATGACTTTATTAGACCATTTGTTACAGCAAATTATGTATGGACTTTATAAAAAAAAACTGTTATCAGGAGTGAATAGCCTTGTGGTTCCCGACTTAGAATAGGGCCTCCCCCAATTTTCGCGTGGGTCACGTTAAGACGACAAACGGATTCCACCAGGGACGGCCAGCAGAGTATAGCGCCTGACAAGCGTGGTGATTATAGCAAATCCCCCAAGAACAGTCCCACCAAAAGTGGAATTCTATTGGGGAGGCTTATGTTCAGCAGTGGACGTATTTCGGCTGATGTTGGAAGAGTGAAACTGTAGCAGAAATGCGACCACCAAAATCTTTACTTTTTAATTTTTACGTTAGCTATGAGAACTTATCCAATTTGAAAAAACAAATTTAGGATTTAAAATTTACATCAGCAGTACTAAATTGCCAATCATATAATGGTTTTCTCTGTCTCACACTCTGTAAGGTTGGATGGAAGAGATGTGTTTCAGAGATAAGTTCGCCTTTGTACACAAAATGTATAACAGTATTTAGTTTTAAAATGCGCGTATATAACTAGCACGACCCATATAGAATCAAGATGTTTGACAAAAAAAGGAGTCACCATTAAGCATGGGGGCCATGATGAAGAGAAATGGGTCGTCGCCGAGTCGGATTGACCGTGATAATTGTTATAAATGTCACGCCGCCATGCTTTTCGGATGTTTTTGAGGAATGTTATTCTTGGAGTAACAATGACATTAATATTTACTCTTCAATGAGATGGGAAATGTCATTGGAGAGTAGAGATTTGTAACCTTTATTTGTAACCGGTTGAAGTTAAAAATAAGAATAAATGTAATTAGTTATTTCAATTGTTTTTGTGAGTTTTTTTCGTTACAGATTGTTTAAAATAAAAAAAAATGTAGAGACAACATCATAATTAATATAATGTTTTTTTCTTTTACGTCTTTTAACCAGTCTTTACTTTTATATATAAATAGTTTATGACTACAGGAGATCACTTTTTACCATGGGAAAAAAGAACCACAAGTCAATTAATATTCCTAACGAATAAGTGTGTTTGTTTGTTATGCTTTTACAGCTCGAGTGTTGAACTGATATATATATGAAATTATGCACATATAGCTTGTCTCATAGAGTAGACCATAGGGTATTATTTACCTTGGGGAAGGTAAATCTAAATCTACGCGGGCAAAGACGCCGGTGGTCTTTATATTTAAAAGTTTCAAAATTGTATCCGTCGCTTAAAACAGACTATACTATACGTATAAGCTTGTCCACTGCTGTCTGCCTATCTGCTTTGCTTTTCTCTTTCACCCAAAGGTTTACTGGAAGAAAACTCTTACAGAGTTAAGTGCGCCTTTGTACATCTTGTGTTTAAATTAGTTGTGTGACTTATATTTATGTACAATAAAGTATAAATAAAAAAAAGCTTTTTTTTTATTAAGATGCGGTAAATAATTTACAGCAGCTGCCCAAGTGTCGTCATCATCAGCCGAAATACGTCCACTGCTGAACACAAGAGGGGGATTTGCCATAATCACCACGCTGTATTACGATAAATCAATTATGATGCGTAGAAGTCTTTTATTGTGACAAAAATAGATTGATTTTAAACAACAAAAATTAAAATTTAATGAAACCTTTCAACATTATAATTATAGCAACATTACAAACATAAAACAGCAATCGTTTGATCTAATTGTTTCCTGAAACTTAATAAACGTCCAATCCGAACAATCAAAGTCAGGTTAGCCAGGGGTGGCCAAGCATTGTCCCCGGTGTTATATTAAATTATTATATGAATAAAGTTTAATTTCGCACCTGTCAACTGTCAGAGTGAAATGTTTTCATTTCCCCAAAATTTATGAAATTTCCCCATTGATGTCGCCTGCCATTTGTTCTCGATTTTATAAATTGATTTTGTGTGAAATTGAATTTTGTACAGGTATACGAGATAATAACAACGCTGAATTTACTATTACGGATGTACATATAGGACTAATAAGATATTTGTTTTGGTACGTGATAGACATAACAATGGTTAATTTTTTTTTGATCAATAAATATTTTTATATATGTTATACAGATGTCTTACACACTTGTCTTACTTAAAGGTCCTAATTCAAATCTTACCTCAGCTGGTATTGTGGATTATTTCAATTTACAGATGTCTTAAACTCAGTGAAGTGTACCTGAAAAACAAAGATCATTCTAAATACAAATAGGTAAGGCACGTAAGTATAGCAATCATAGCTACGGCTTACGTGTACTGCTGGACACAAGCGTTTCCTCCTTGACATAGAAATCACTAATATATGCCATAAAAAAATTTCATCCCTGAATAATGTAATTGTGTCATTGGGCCCGATTCTGAAGGCACACATTTAAAATTTGACAGCGCTAAAATTGGTTTCGTCTCTATGTTCATAATACTGTGTGACAAGGATAGCAACAGTTTTAGTGCTGTCAAATTTTAACATTGTGCCTTCAGAATCGAGCCCATTGTCTCGTTATATAACTTACCTTATATATATGGTATAGTTTTAAATTTCATTGTCATATAATTGTAATTGTTTATTGAAGAAAATAAAAATAAACAACACAAAGAAAAGAAAATTACACAAAAGGTTAAAGCTATTCCTAAATAATTTTCAATTTAAATTTAATGCATCAGTAATATTTCTTATTTATTATTTTATTATTTATTAACTGTATGTTCGTTTTAATTTGAACAGTGATATGTTGAACTTCCTTATTGACTGTATAATTCTATAAAAAATTTCAATGGTAATTCAATTGTTTAGCTGTGAACTTAAAGTAATAAAAAAATGAACCATACTTAAGTCCCGAGAAATTCATTAGTACCGGCCCGGGATTGAACCGACCACCAACATCAAACCTAAAGCAAGAGCATCACCAACTGAGCTACCACGGACCGTGGTCCACGATTTAATTGAACATGCATAGGTACAATTACGTTATTAAGACGCAAGTCCTCAATTACGCTATTAAGTTATAATGCGTTACACCTCTTTAGGCCACGCCCACCGCCGCCGGCAAAGATGCATTATTATAATCAACCTAACACTATGCATTATGTGCATGGGGCAAGAGCAGGGTATGCTGCATCATGCATGCATGTGACGTACTCGTATTTATCGCGGAACTCAGCTGAATAGAAATCGACGCTATAAGTTAGAAAGAGAAGCACTTATGTTGTTGACGTATAACGTTGTCCCTCTCTTGATCGACTATGTTCGCGCGGTGAGTGTAACCGCCCTACAATTATTTACGCCCACATACAAACGTGTACGGACAGGCTGGTTCGCCTGTAAGTAGTAGGTAATTAAATCTGTTCGCTTGTATGGATGTGTGTCGCTGGCATGTGTTCTGATTGGTGGAGATTGTATACTGCAAATGCGTTATTGAAGATTGTTTTACAATTAAAAACAAAGAAAAGTAGGAGTTTTACGGTCGTTGTTAAAAAAATCGCAGGTCTTTTAATGAGTTCCGCTTCTAAATCCACAAATACTGTCTTTGTGGACCTTCAACTTGCGTCTCTCTAGCGGATACACATTTTCACACACTCGACGTTTTACTTTACAGAAGTTAATGCGGTATGTAAAAAAGTACTACCACTACTTACTACAGTTGTCTGATGTCAAAGGTAAGGTTTTTCCACAAAAATTCCTGGAAATGTTTGTTTTACTTAAAAAAAAACATAGGATAAGTACATGCTATACAACGACAGCATCTCTTTGTCGACCTATTCCAAGCAATGTTAGTATGAAAATTAACTAAAACTTACTAAATTTACTAATAAAAAAAATATTTGTATCCATTTATTGTTAGTAAAGATTTAACGCTAAGTATTAGTAACATCACTTACATGAATTGTATAATATCTATACCACTCTTGTATTGTGATTTTTTGGCCGACAGGATAGGAACTTGGTAAAGTTTAAAAAATTCCGATTAGTTGCTTTGAGATAATTGTCAATTAACCACATACCATTGATACATTTCTATAATGAGACGTAATTATTATGAAATCCATTCGATATTTATAATGATAAACCCTCGATAATTGCAGCAAATCATCCGAGGATATTCGATTAAGGGGAAGCGATTTTTCATCTCGTTATTGTGATTGCCGATAGCGTGATTTTTTAATTTACTATCGTTGTAAAGTAAATTATGTGCTTTAGGATATTGAGTTTCATTTCCTTAATGCTTCAATATCGAAGTATTGTTTAAAAATTAAAGACGTCGTTTATACGAATTATTTGTGAAGAATATTTCCGTGTTCTTCTTTGAGGAAATTTTATGAAATCAAATATTTTGTGAATTAGCGTTCGTCGTTTTATCATAAACATACCAATCACTGGGAAGTTATTTTAAGAAAGTAAATAAACTATGTATGTATTTATAAGAAACTTTGACAGTACAGATCATAGTATTTCACATTCTGAAGATAGAGTTTTGAAATTGTGCTTATAACTGTAGAAAACCCTTAACACAGAGTCATAATCCAGGTCTCAAGAAACGGTGCCTCACATCTACAAGTAGCAGGTACCAAGAATCAGTGCTACTACTTGACATTTACTTTAACTACTCATCATCAGGTTATTTCTGTCTCCACTGCAGGAGCACAACCCTCTCTCATCTGTCGGAGACAGACGGAGGATTTGGCCTACACTCCCCGCGCTGGCCAGACGGGTTGGGGAGGCCTGATTGATGTTTTATAATCTATTCCCTCAGTCGCCTTGTACGACATCCACGGGAAGAGTTGGAGTGGTGCTATTCTACTCTACCGGAAACCACACGGCAAACGCTTTAACTACTCGAACGTTAACTACTGGAGTTTAACCCAGCACCCTGCTTAAACATTGGTAGCAGAGCATTTTTGTAATTATCTCTGTAGGTTTTGGATAGCTGCGTGTAACAGTCCAAAGGCTAAAAATATAATGCGACTATGCATTTTGCTGAAATACATCGTGTGCTTTTCCACGCACCCTAGGTAACTAAGTTAGACAACTGGTTGTCAACGAAGAATAAAATTCTTAGTAGACTATGTTGTCTAATGGGAAAGATCCACGTCGTAAACTCTATTAAGAATCGCCTTGACAACTGGCTTACAACTAATACAGTTTAAAAGTTCAAATCCGACACAGAAATTGACACACAAAGCATATTATTTGCTGCTCGTCTTCAATGAAGATGATAATAACTTGCTGTAGATTTCAGAATAAAGTAAATAAAACAACAGGTATCCTACTATTCCTGATTCCTGTTAGTCCAACCACTCTGTACCACCAGTGGAGAAAACAGAATTATAGTTGTTGGATGATTACTGAAATAATGGAATTTAGGATTCATTTCTCCTCATTAAAATGAGTCGGTGGGACCAACAGGAAATTGTTTGAAGAGAGTGTGAGATTCCGGCAACTACTAAGAAAGTATTTATAGTTATTCCACGCGATCGAAGTCGCGGACAACAGCTAGTATCCACATATCCCTTCCGATTTCACGCACAGCCTTAACAGACCGTAGCTCATCGGCTGTCATTAGAAAAATGCAGCGTAATGCCGCATTGTCCGAATCAAATATCTATAGAATACCGATATGAATACCACTCTGGGTTAATATTCTCTCACGCTGGCCTCACAAAGAGAATGAATAGCTTAGGTGAATTACTTTATACGTTTGTCTGTCTGTATCATTAAGTTTTGTCGCTACTTAGGTTAAGTTTTTAAGTAATATATTATTTAATGATCACGCTTGGCAGGCGGACTGCTGATCGCAGTATTCATCTAAAAATGCTGCTGCTCGTCCATGGTTACTTTGTCAGTTATCACTATATGCATAACTGACAGACAACTTTCACAACCTCTGACTAACTAACCATATACACTATCATCATTATTAATACGTCATCAATTATATTACGTCATTACCTGTAACTAGGCCCCGGAACTGGCAGTCTACCGTTCTCGCCGAGATTGCATGCTAATTAAATGTATCTACTCTCGGATGTGAGCTCTATAAATCCTAACGAATGACCTTTGAACGCGCAGTTACAAAATATAGTGCTGAACTGTAGTAGACTTTGTTAGAAACTCAAGAATAAAGGAACTGTCAATGTGCTTCATTTTAATAGTACACAGGCACAGAAAACCAAATAATACTGATGTCTAGCATGTTTTATGTGCAATTATTAACAATTTGTTGTTTTTAAACAGTTGTATTGTTAGGTGTAAGCTGTAATAAATGAATTGAAATTGTTTGAGCATGTCAGTAAGTCTAAACATTAACATAGACTCGCGAAATTAAATGGTTGATCTGTTTCGATGGTTTTAAAACATATACTCGTATACAAGATCACATTGTCTCGAATAAATATAAGTAATACATATTGATTGCCTTTGAATTCGACAAAAGAATAATAATTTACATTCATTATTCGTATCCAATTCTTTATTTGAATCCTTTATTTTACGAATGCATAAAAAAGGGAAGTCAATAAGATCACACTGTCTCGAATATATACAATTTGGGATTATCGATAGAACATATTCATTGCCATTGAAATCGACAAAATAATAATAAATAATATTTATTATTCGTATCCAATTCTTTATCTGAATCCTTTATTTTAGCAAAGTATTTAAAAAAAAAGGAAGCCCGTTGTGTAATCAGTCTGTAATCTAAAAACATTTGCTCAATATCGATCTATTGCAAACTCTACACGGCTCCAGCACGTAGAATATTAACAGCGCCATACACCCCTTCATTTGCCGATTACGTTCAGGAACCGTGTACCGATGATGGATAACCGGAACTTACCGAAATTCATCGGTACTCCAGGTACCTACTGCCTGTTCTGGGTATAGAGTGTCTTTGTCTGAGTATGTTTACAATTTAGGTAGTAATTAATATATTTATTAACTCAGAATTTTGAACGATTCTAACTTACGGATAAGAGAATTCCACCACACAATCCAGGTTTTGTGGACTTCACATTATGATTTAGAATCGAACAACTGCATGTAACGAAAAGCCTTAGAAAAAGATATTTCACTTAAAATTAATAGCAATGCTATGCCTCGGATCAGGAGTTATTTTGATCGGTTGCAGAATGCAGGTTCTATCTGGTTCGGTACGACGCTCTTACATAATTCTACCGCCGGGCAGTAATTCAGCACTACTGTGTTCCAGACTGAAGGGTAAGTGAGCCATCGAAATTAAAGGCACACAAGGCTTTCCAACCTAGGGCTCAGAGTGACAACGCAGTTGTGTACTTATACTTGGATCATTGTAAGCAGCAATCCAATACAAGTTAATCTATGGTCACTTACTATTAGTATTTGTCTGACTGCTACTTCACTACGTAAAAACAATAATGAGCTTTAGACATTGTCTTTTTTACATCTTTTTATCTACCAAAGGCATTTTGGTGTAGGAAAAACATCGTGGAAACCTGCAAACGCCAAAAAATTAATTCTAAAGCGCATGTGAAGTCCTACTCTAGACCAGCGTAGTGGACTATAGTCCTTGCGCCCTCATTCACAGGTTAGGGACATATTGCCTTTGTACACAGTTTAATTCCTATTTTATTATTGTTGTTGTTGTTATTTTTGGTACAATAAAGCGTTTACATACATACATACATTACTAGGCTTTAGATTTTGATTTTCGCAGACGAGTTCTGGAGTGGGGATTGCCGATCGGCACGCGCAGGGTGGGACGCCCCGCCGCCAGATAGGCCGACGACCTGAAGAAGGTGGGAAGCGAATGGATGCGGAGGGCGGAGGACCGGGTGTGGTGGCGTTTATTGGTGTGTGACGCCTGTGTTCAGCAGTGGACGTCTAAGGGCTGATATGATGATAATGATTTTGATTTGCCATCCATACTTTTCTCTCTAACTATTATCTCATTACATAATACTCACGCCTTGGTCCCAGAGGGATACGCAGAGACGATGTTTCGCCACTTTGCGCAATTCAACGTCGAAAAGCCACTTTCCTTCGCCCGGTTTTCGCTTCGAGATACCCCTTGATATCTCAATGAGGTTACGTTACACATCTGAAGGTATTACAATAAACATTATTCAAAATCGTGTACCGAGCTATGACGTTACATGTCTGACGCTATATACTACATAGTACATTAGGTAATAAGGTGCAGGGTAATGTGTCAAAGTGCGGGATGCTAAGTGCGGTCGGGTTAGCCTCACCTGGGGCCCATCATTAGGGCGCAAGGATGATGGGGCGGTATGAAATAGCTGGTATATTTTCTAACTGATAGGGTTAGGTTTGTATTTAGGTTACGGGAGTAATGCTGTTGGTTGGGTTTATTGGTTAATGAGAAGTCAAAAGTACAAATGAGAACCAGCTTTGCAAATTATAATGCGATTCTATTAGACGCTGATAAAAGTAATTTAAAAAATTACTTAAGTAATAGAGACATCAAGAAATAAAGTAAGCACTTGGCCACAAGACAGTGGTACAGTCGACGGGCCATTTGTCAAACTGCGACCAAAGCCGGACGTAGAACTAATGCGCTGCACGGACGTTTATGAATCTTCATAATGGAGCATTTCCTAATGAATGCAGTTGAAAGAGATCGTCAGTGGCGCAGTTGGTCTACCACGTCGAGCGGTGCTTATTCGATTCCCGGTCATGATGTACTTTTGTTTACAATTTAAAAACTCCTGTTGTCCCCACCACCGTCGGAGATCTGCCATAATCACCACGCTTGGTAGGCAGATTGGTGATCACAGTAATGATACAATACAATACACTTTATTGCACAAACAAATACAGTTACAAATTTTACAAGGAAAAAAAATATTATTACTATTTAGGCGGTCTTAATTATATACAGGAGAACACTGCTGCCCATCCCTGGTGGAATCCCTTAGTCGCCTTGACGACACACACGGTAAGATTGGGGTGGCCTATTCTAATTCTGGAACCACACGGCAATCTACTAGATTCATGTAGACAAGTTATTTTTTAAAAATTAGGAGAAAAAAACTGGCGGTAGTGTCGTAGTAATTATGGAATCGGTATGCAAAATTATACATTTCTAGACCCAGCGGTTTAAGCTCATAAGTAGAGTATACAATCAGGCAGGGTTAGCTCTAATCCCCTGAACTGATTTCCCGTCAATATCTTCAATGTACAGACCGCCGTTCTATTACTATTTTATTATATGTAAGTATAAAGGTACGTGCACACTGGCGTAACGGCGTATGATATTGACCTCGCATCGTGGAGATAACGGTACCTACCCTTTACCGGAATAGCTTCGTGTATACCAAATAAATTGCCTGTACATTGCGTTTGATATAAATGTAATTACCTGGGTATGGTTCCTCTCGTAAGGATAGAATCATTGGCTAGAGTTGTTGAGTACATCAGTAACGTAGATAGAACAGTCTTGATATCTCAACGTAGCTTAAGCAAGAAATATGTGAATGTTTTTCTTGATTATTACTGTGAAACAATTAAAAAAGATATCATAATTAATATAATAACCATCGATAAAAAATATTTAAATAAAGTTTTTAATAAAAAAAAAACACTATTTCTGATTTGTTTGGAGAAGAAATATGGTTTTATTGTAAACTAATTAAACAGATTTGAATTCAGAAATAATAACTATTGATAAAGGGTTGATATTTTCAATTCATAAACTGCTTTGTTGGCCTAGTGGATTGGTCATTGGACTCGAGCACCAGAAGCTATGGGTTCGATTCCCACTGGGGACATAAAACATAGGAAGCGATAGTCGATAAAAAAAAATGACGTTTATAAATGTGCTAAGTATGCCTAAATGATTTTGACTTTGACTTTTGTAAAAAAATTACAAGTTGTTCCCAGTCTAGATGTTAGGTATGTTTGTGAATCGTACTATTTTTGTTTAATTCCCATAGCACAGGAGAAATCCTAGTTTGGGATTGGGATTAGACAAATGTATGTAATATAATATTTCTATAAAAAAAAATTCAAGTGTTTTTAATAACAATATAAATAAAGTACTTACACTAACTATATCACAAAAATAAATTTCGTTAAATTCTTAGAGCGCTATATAAAGAATCATTATAAATACACTTTGGGTATAACAAAAATAACCTCTGCGTAAAATATGTGTTTTACTTCTGTTTACAGGTGGGGTCAGGTCAATGTACATTTGTGCAGATTTACTGGCACGTACTTATGGGTATTATTGTTTAGGTATGTAGATACTGAATTCCAAATTCCGGAAGCGAACTTCCTTTCCCTCACCTGCACAAACTAGCTCAGGTCTACCTAAGGAACAACTTTGCCAAGCGGCTTGCTTTAATTACAAAATGCAAGGTACATGACATTACATTAATGCCTCACTCCAGTTATTATGACTTTTAATGATTTATTTACGCATTAATTATTTTAATTTGCTGAGAACAAAATTACGTATAGATGTCTCCCAGAGTGATAAAAGTTGATTGTTTCCGGGAAAATTAGAATTCTCCATTAGTTTTTTATTGTTATTAGGTTTTGTTAAGTAATGGCTCCAGTGCCTAAGAAATCGTTGGTGAAATGAAATGTTTGACGTTTGTGTGACAGCGATTGTTATAGCGCTGGGTTTATTATGTATTATTTGTTCATGAAATTAATTACTATTTAATTTAGTAGACATTTTAGTAGGCTTTGCTACTGCGCATCCTAGCATTATTCGCTATTTCCATCATGCAGGAGAAAATCCTAATTTTGGATTAGACAAGTTTATGTATATATAATATATATGTCATATTTATTTATTAAATTAACGGCGATTGTGTTTTTCTCAACTAACAAGTTTTGAGAAAGACTGGTTAATATAGTCAGATGAAGTTTCTGCTACACTTACAAATAAACACCTCAATTAGGGTGAATTTATAAGTGTATTAAGCTGTTCTCTACGAGTTTCGAAGCTTCAAAGTTACTGTCAAAATACACACCAAACACACATTGCAAGTCAAACCACCTTCCTTAAACTTTTATTGAGAATTTAAATACCCCATTCAAAGTAATAGCCGAAGTTTTCCCCCCCTTCAACCCCCTCCGCGTATAAAGGTAACATTAATCACACGCAAGCTCACAAAAACTGCCACTAATTCCACCAAAAGTTTAAAATTACATGAATTTTACACACCCACTGCACCGAAGCACTATACTAGTTGGTCAAAAAACTGACCGTTTGCTCGTAAATTTGCGAACTTGTTCTATTCCAGACATCTGCTGTCTCTCTCCTACTGCCGGGGATTTATATATCTCCATCTATTCCGAGTAAAGTTTCTCCGTGTAACAAAGAAAAGCGTTGAGACGAAACATTTCTAGTTTCAGACTGGCGTTATCATGTACTTTGTAGTTTCGAGATTTTTATTGTTCTAAGTTAGATTTGACTGAGATGAATTTGTTAGAGTTAAAGGGCAGATGTAAATGCGGATTTTATAAAGTTATTTTACCGGTGATTAAAAAGTAGTCAGCAGATTTTACTCGATGGCGTGTTTCCCGGATCGCATCAGGGATGAACAGCAGCGTTCTCCTGTATATCCGCCTGCCAAGCGTGGTGATTATGGACAATTCCCTCATGGACAGCTCACCAAAAGTAAGAATCTATTCGGAAGGCTTATGTTTAGCAGTGGACGTATTTCGGCTGATGAAGATGAAAACTCGTATAGGTTTACTGTTCGTATTTCTATCGCTTAACATCATGGATTTTGTAGCTAGTGCAGTTACAGGCACACGAAGCAATACTTAGGCAAGAGATAACAAGGCAACTTCATAGACTTTGGGATGTTGCACTCAGCAAACCAAAGCTTTTTTGTATTCATAGGCAATAGTGGTCGCTAAACATCAGGTAAGCTGTCCGCCCCGATGATTAAAGCATTCGCATATTTTTCGCAGTGTTCAGACTCTCGTAGTGCAGGATACCATCCTTTAATCAATTTCTATCGATAAACAACAACAGTGTAATTAAGTCTAAGCTAGTTGTCATGGTGACAACAGCAGCTTACAATCAAGTGGGTTGTCTATTAGCTTGTCAATAACGCTAAAATTAAAGAATTTTCACAAACTACACCCACCATCAAGACACGTCTATTTATTTCGGTCTGCAACACAAACTGGGTAACTGGGAGGTTTAACCACAAAAAAAAAGAAAAAACATCTCTCTAAGGTATTCCCAGAGAGGGAGGATCCGAAGAAATGCACTTTTGGTCCGGGGCGCAGGTGACAATGCGGAAAACGTGATTCTTTAGTTAGAACTTTGGCCAGCGTTCTACTGTTTGGTTCCAGTGTGCAGTTTGCACGTAATTCCTCGATCTTTCCAATAAAAATATACTATGTTGGATTTTGCAATGTTGTTAATAGATTTAGAAACATAACCAATAAATTAGAGGACATACGTGTATCAGTAATATTAATTCAGTAATCAAAAGGATCACCTTTCAAAATGTAGTACTAATGTGAATCCATGTTCTTCAAAGAATATGTATGAAGTTTTGAATTCCTGGGAAACTTCAAATCTTGTCTATTGATCAATAAATTCACGAAAAACAGACAGGTTTTAATAGAAAAATTGGAAAAATACGTTGAAGTGAATAAATAATAATAATTATTAAATAATAATTGTTATAGTATTTTTGTTTTGTTTATGTTAGTAAATAGTGTGAACGGCGAATACTAGTACCACCACAAACAGTTGCTGTTTAGTGGTACTTGCAATGTAATAATTATTTCTTATAAATAAATAATATAATAATATAATAATAAGTAACTTTAAGTGACACTTTGGCCTCAAAGTCAAATACATACCGCCCTGGTCCCCATAGGGATAGGCAGAGACGATGCATCACCACTTTGCGCAATCCAGCGGCGCAAAGCGATTTAAATTAAAGTCAATTATATATAAAAATAAGACTAACTTGTTCAAAAGATTGAACAAGTATAATTATTTAATTAAAGTTTAAATTCCACATTTCGCCTGAAATAGAACAATCAAGTTGTTTCTAAGTTAGATCTAAGCTAACAAGAGTGTCAACATTAAAACAGTGCTGCGTCAACCAACCAACTTATAATTGTTGTCGCAACTTAGATTGGCTTGACAAGAAACAAATACAAACAATGACTTAAGTAGAGTTCTTCGTACGAGCGATCTCCTATACAAATTAGGTTTTGAAGTCATTAAGAAAATATCTTAAAAATGTACTTCCAATAAAAAAACAGGTTGGTTATTACAGTATATGGAATTTAATGCATAGACGATGCTTCTGCCCATCATCCTGTTTTTTTAAACTATCTAAAGCGGCACACAGCAGACAGCCCATCTGATAGTCAGCGGACACTGGCGCAATACAACTCGTAGACGCAGCAGAAACTTATTAAATTTTTAGAAACTACATGTATATTCATATAGTTAGTTTGCCTGTGTCTTATGCACATCATTATCAGCATCACTCTAGGACATTCGCTTTGTGCTTAACGTATTCATTGACATACACAAATACTAACAGACAGACAACTTTCACAACCTATGCCTATATAATACCGCCGGTGTAGTTTCAAAGTTAGGACCGGTGTAGATAGTCCTACCACCCGTCTATAGTCCTACCACCCGGTATAGAGTACTACCACCCGGTCTAGAGTCCCACCACCCGGTCTAAAGTCCTACCACCCGGTCTAGAGTACTACTATGGTATAGAGTACTACCACCAGGTCTAAAGTCCTACCACCCGGTCTAGAGTACTACTATGGTATAGAGTACTACCACCAGGTCTAAAGTCCTACCACCCGGTCTAGAGTACTACTATGGTATAGAGTACTACCACCAGGTCTAAAGTCCTACCACCCGGTCTACAGTACTACCACCCGTTCTAAAGTCCTACCACCCGGTCTATAGTACTACCACCCGGTCTAAAGTCCTACCACCCGGTCTAGAGTACTACCATGGTCTACAGTACTACCACCCGGTATAAAGTCCTACCACCCGGTCTAGAGTACTACCATGGTCTACAGTACTACCACCCGGTCTAAAGTCCTACCACCCGGTCTAGAGTACTACCACCCGGTATAGAGTCCCACCACCCGGTCTAAAGTCCTACCACCCGGTCTAGAGTACTACCATGGTCTACAGTACTACCACCCGGTCTAAAGTCCTACCACCCGGTCTAGAGTACTACCACCCGGTATAGAGTCCCACCACCCGCTCTAAAGTCCTACCACCCAGTCTAGAGTCATACTACCCGGTCTAAAGTCCTACCACCCGGTCTAGAGTCATACTACCCGGTCTAAAGTCCTACCACTCGGTCTAGAGTACTACCATGGTCTAGAGTCATACCACCCGGTCTAAAGTCCTACCACCCGGTCTAGAGTACTAACCATGGTCTAGAGTCCCACTACCCGGTCTGAAGTCCTACCACCCGGTCTAGAGTACTAACCATGGTCTAGAGTCCCACCACCCGGTCTGAAGTCCTACCACCCGGTCTAGAGTACTACCATGGTCTAGAGTCATACCACCCGGTCTAGAGTCATACCACCCGGTCTAAAGTCCTACCACCCGGTCTAGAGTACTAACCATGGTCTAGAGTCCCACTACCCGGTCTGAAGTCCTACCACCCGGTCTAGAGTACTAACCATGGTCTAGAGTCCCACCACCCGGTCTGAAGTCCTACCACCCGGTCTAGAGTACTTCCATGGTCTAGAGTCCTACCACCAGGTCTGAAGTCCTATCACCCAGTCTAGTGTCATACTACCCGGTCTAAAGTCCTACCACCCGATCTAGAGTCATATCATCTGGTCTAAGAGCTTCCACGCAGAAGCAGACGAGTCTGAAGTAGAGACCGTGTACTGCTAGTCATCTACGCCCTAACGCGTGGTGCGCATTAGGGAATGCCATGCCCAACAGTGGACGTCCACAGATCGATTATGCACATGTCCATCCTGTGTTAATCCTGCTTAGCTCCATTTTTAATATATCAATAGTATGTTATAATGAGGTAATAAATGTAAACAGTAATAAAATTACAGTAACATAGAATGTAAAATTGCTAAATAACAGTCAGCTTCATGTTAAATGAGCAATTCGGTTATTAAGTTCCAAAACATAAACTAACTTTTGCAATGAATACTGCACAGTTCATTTTACTACTGCAACGGTCATAGATTAATAGCTATAATAAGTAATTAAGATTTTAAAGTCGGCCACATATTTTACCTATTTTCTTCGCCGATGTAAATTGGATTACGTATAACGGAAATGACCTCTTTCTTTATGTAATATAAACACTAGATTCAAGGTTTAACTCAATTATGCCTCTATAATAATATTTAATTTGCTGTTTTTGGTTATAAAGCCAATCATTTTAAACATTATTGCCACGGCTCAGTTTTGAATGACCACTAAAACGGGTAAACGATTACTGTAGGTAACGCCACTTCTGTATTTCACCTCGTACTCTATGACGGCGTCCCGACAAACTATTGCTAGTTCGTTACGTAGGAGATTAATATTTCGTCGCAGTAAATACGTTATGCGACGGACACTGGCCGAACTTGTTGGGCTAAATTGTCGAAGTTGGCAGCCCTAGGGACGAGTGCGCTTAGCTCAAATTTAGGGTTATCAAAATAAAATTATCTTACACGTAGCTTCATTATAAGTTTTTAAAAGCGATACTGGTGGATACCACAGTATCTGATCATGCATATTTACATTTTAAGTTTGTGCACATTATCTCGATAAGTAACCAATATCCATTCTGCCTCATAAACGGAACTACGGACATAAGAAACTGATGTATTTGTTAAAATAGTACTTATGTTGAAATGATTTCGAATGAATAACTATTTAAGTACGGATCTATTTGTGTCTGACTTATTCTTTTTTAAATCGATACGTTCTGTTACAAGAGACATACAGTTATCTTATTATTTTATTTTTAAATTCCTATATTATATAGTATAATTGCCTTTTGACGTCCACTGCAGCACTGAAGCCTTCCATGCTCCTACTCCCGCTCCTGAGCCTTTCGCATCTAACCGCTTTCGGCCACGTTCTTTAGGTCATCAGGTCGGCGGAGAATCCCACGTTGCACGTCTTTACTCCAACATTCCTCTACTCCAACGGCCGTTAATTATGCTATAGACGCAGTAAACCCCACACAACCACGTCAGCGTCATATCCTTCAAAGAACCCCCGAGCGTAACTCGCTGAGCAACTTTGAACTTATGGATCAGAATTATTTATTTGTTATATGATGTAACTAGTTCATTAAGAATCTTTTATTTTGTTAATGGTATATTTGAGAAAAACATTTTCAGTTCTAAAATTATGACAATATATAAAATTTAGAGTAACACATACCCCATCCTTAATTATACGAGTATGTAAACTAGGGTTGAACATGATGTACAACGCCGTTATCGAAGTCTACAATATGTAAACCTGTCGCGTTCGAAATATGTAGGTACCTACTTGAAAACAATGTGGAAAATTTAATTAATAAACATCGATTGAACTGCGGCGTGGCGAAAATTTCACTACAATATGCCATGCTACGGCTTTGGAATATCTCACACCTGTACATTCAATAACAAATATTATCGAGGTTCAATAAACAAACCTTCAGGTTTAGCTCTTGACGCTCTTCCCATAGGTGTTATCAAGGCGTTCTCCTGTGTATTTAAAGATCATTACTGCGATCACCAATGCGCCTGCAAGCGTGGTGATTATGGCAAATCCTACAATGGACAGCCCCCCAAAAGTGGCAAACTGTTGGGGTGGCTATCTTCAGCGGTGGACGTATTTCGGCTGATTATGATAATTCAGACACGTTTTTGTGGTTGCAAGGATTGCATCTTAACAAATAAAATCTACTTAATTTAAAGCAGATCAGATGAACGAGTCACTGCCCGGCTGGTTGGCTTAGTCAGGCTTAGTGGCTTGGCCATTGGACCCAGACGCCAGAGGTCGTGGTTTCAATTCTCACTGGAGACAGACAATTATGTACAAATGGTCCCGTTCTGGATATCCTACTAATATTATAAATGTGAAAGGATAAAGACATTATTTGACATGTTTTTTTTTAGTGTACAATTTATTAGATTATTTCTTTGCAAGTACCTGTCATGTATAATTTAATTCATAATTTTTTGTCCCACCTTTTGACTTGTAAATATTTTTCATTATTTATTTATGACGAACGCATCTGTCGCAGAACCAGGGCCGTTGGTGCGGACAAGTTTCAAAGTAGAAACTTTGATGGACTTCTCCAGATAACTTGAAAATGGAGGCCTGGGGGTAAGCTACTTAATTCACTTCAATTATACTCTTCATTACACAATAAAAAAAGAATACAGTAGCTTACATAAGTACATCTAGGCGATCGTATCGAAAGATAATATTTACTTACCTCCCAGCCACCATTTTCAAGTTACGTAGCTGCTTTTGCAAATCCGTTTTATTTTTAATCTTATTTTATTTATTTAACAATTTATTACACACACAAAAGAAAAAAAAACATACAAAACAATAAAAGGAAAAAAATAACATGTACAAATGACAATGCTTATCTCTTTAAGAGAATTCTGTCTGCCTACCAGCGACAGACAAAATTTCGTGAAAGGGCCGACCTGATCCTATTCATGACCGTTTGACATTTAAATTACCGAATAATGTTTAATTGACAATAACGCAAGTAAAGAACCTCTAGCAGACAAACAGACACGTTATGTATTTAATGACTTGAACAAATAGAATTAGTATCTGACGAATTTTTTTATTAAGTACCCACTTACTACCTACTTGAAAACTACAGTTAATGCTAATTTCACCTTAACTAAACAGAATACTCATTTGCATAATTATGTTTGGTACGAGCTCCGTAAGCGGAACTTTAAGAACTGCTTACAAGTTTATTTAAACAATACGTGTATCAGAAACCAAAATCTTACCTACCATTACATTACTACAACCCCGGCACTCTATAGAAGCGAAAATATTTAATCACCTATTACTATTACAGGAGAACTACGGTTATACAGGTGTCCGTACACTTTTTTGTGTTCGCCTAAACTATCGAGAGAGGAACCACGTTATAAGTCAATACATAAGTGCTTCCACAGAAATCCTATTAAGATAGAATGGTGAAGTAATCGCAACACGCGTGCCATCGATCTGCAATATATTGCAACTATCAAACGCTTAGTCGTTTCGAGCTGATTAAAGATCGGGTAAACATCGACAAAAATCAGCAAAAATGCCATATTGCGCGGTTTCTAACTGCATCATTGTATTTACAGCACGCGCGGAACTGAAATAAACAAACGGCTTACCGTTCTATCTTGATAGGTTGCTATGAGTGCTTCGTTTTCTTACTACACGCCTTATTTTCGGGCGATGTTAAACTGGCGGGTAGCGGGGGGTGAATGTCGCTTCTTTACGTAGTTATATTTTTAGTATTCTCTGATATTACAATACATTTTTTATTTTAAGAAAGTCAGATAAAGTCAGATTGAAGGTGGGTTGCTACTGGTGAACCAATCAATCCTACGAACAATAAATTTATTTATTTGACAAATTAATACAATCTCTTAACACAACAGTAAACTGTACCCATCTGTACGACTATATGTACTATCAGCCCTCACGTGTCTAAATCCATGACAAGAAATGTTTCTGAAGTTCTTGTTTTAGTAAACTATTTAAAGAAATATTCGTTAATTCTGACGGTAGAGAATTCTATATTTTAAATACGACATAGCTGCTGGTAAGTAGGTATTATAGACGAGGCTGACTTGATTAACAGCCGGAACCTAAAAAAAAATATAAAAAAAATACTACGTATTTATCATGTCAGCCCCTAGACGTCCACTGCTGGACATATAAACTCCATCAGAGCCAGTAATCCAGCCGCTTCCGGCCACCTTCTTCTGGTAATTGGTTCATTTGGCGGCATGACTAATAAGATTTTTATTGTAGGAGCTGAGATTCCACGCATGCGAGCTCGCAACACGATGGAAAACATATTTAAAGAGAAATGTACTGTGGAATGTATTTATTCCAAGAAACTTGCAAGCTCTCAAATATACAATGATTCACTTACATGGAAACATCAAGTGTTGCATTTCGCAATTAAAACAATCAAGTAATCCGATGACGCCATAATGGACCACCTTGGAGAACAATCATGTTTGATTAATGATTAATAATAGTTTTAAATGATTGCTCAACTTATCAAAGTAGTGCTTAAGTTGCTCTTGTTAGTAAAATATCGTTGGGAAATATTTAATTGTTCTAATAGTATAGTCTGCCTTGAAATTGAAGAGGTACTGTACCTATTGTCTCAAATGGGGTCATCTGTTGTTGTGAAGGACTTACCTGCAAACAAAAACATAATTAAATAAGTGACTAAATTGACTACTTACATACATACAATTATCTCTCTCGCGGGTCTGCTGGAAGAAATCTCTCTCAGAGATAAGTTCGCCCTTTGTACTTGTGTTTCTTTTTAATGTATTATTTTTGTTTTATCTGTGTGTGTGTGCAATAAAGAGTTAAATAAATAAATAAATACATATTTACATAATGGTCACTCCTTAGTCCCAGAGGGGTAGGCAGAGACGATGGATCGCCACTATCACGATCCTGACACACCTCACTCACATTCATCAACCTTTTCATGCACCTCCTTTATTCATCTCACTGCGGACCCCAGCCTTTTTGAGGACGTTACTAATTTGATCCTTGAACATTAGAAAAAGCAATTACGACTTCTGATGAGTGATTCTCTCTCTTAAAGAACTGATTTCAGATTCTGATAAGGGTTTGGCGTCTAACTATCGTAGTTATAGAGTACAAAATAGCTTGTTGTTCGACGGATATTATTGTAATGCTTACGGAGTAGGATCGATGGTCTTGTGACCAATATTTTTCAGTAGTGCTACTATAAATCGCGGTACTCTAAGCTTGTCTGAGATGAAGGTTGGATAAGATAGTAAGCAAAATTCCCAAGCTTATGGTAGAGAAGACTAACTATTACTTTCAACTGTTTAACGTCGCCTGCAAATAGAGCTTGGCTGGCAGTACGCACTACTGTGCTCGCGCCGCCCACCGCTACAAAGTTACTAACGTCAGGCGCCGAAAGATCGTCGCTATAAGTTAGAAAAAGAAGCACGTATGTTGTTGGTGCATAACATTGATCTTCGATCGACTATGTTCGCGCGCTGGGTGTAGCAGCCCTACAATAACTTACGCCGGTGTGCCTGTAGTTGTAGTAGGTAATTAAATCTGTTCGCTTGTTGTGCTTAAGCTCTGAACTAGCAAAACAAGTGTGTCATCTAAACTACACGTTTGGCTTAGCGAAAACTGGCTCAACCTACACGCGTAATAATTCAGTAGAAAACACAGATTTATGTGCGAAGCCACATTCGCAGGTAAGGTAACATAAGCTAAACGTGAAACGCAGTGGAGCGTAACAACTACAATGCGAATGCGGAAGCGAAAGAGGGCACGAATAAGCACATAGACATACCTGCTTAGGGTTACCTTGCAACTGGAATTGTACGGAAATGTTAGAATATGAAGTTAAATATAGACTTTCGTCGTAACTGTCGTCCTAATACATAAGCTTATTGAATGATTTAAAAAAACTTTATTGATACTAAATAACATACTTAACGTAAAATATTTACAAGGCTAACTTACCTTTTAAAACTTATACATACAGTAATTATTTAACGCATCATGGGAGTATTACAAAACTAAACGAAGTTATTAGTATGATTATTTTACTATAATATATGCTTTTGTCGTGTGGTTTCCGGTAGAGTAGAATAGGACCACTCCAACTTTTCCTGTGGATGTCGTACAAGGCGACTAAGGGAATACATTACAAAACATCACTCAGGCCTCCCCAACCCGTCTGGCCAGCGCGGGGAGTGTAGGCCAAACCCTCCGTCTGTCTCCGGCAGATGAGAGAGGGTTGTGCTCCTGCAGTGGAGACAAAAATAACCTGATGATGATGGTGATGAATATATGCTTTACTACGGTCAGTGTAATGAAGTGACATTTAAAGGAAATATAAAAATTAAGGAGACAATTATGACAAGTCTAAGCGCACGGTTAATGTATCAGGCCAAGTTCTAAAAAAACAACAAGTGCGAGCACACCGTGCACTATTTACACTATCCGTTTCGAGCCTATTGCATGATATGCAGAATATTTTACTGACATAATAACATAACGTCCTTGTGCATCGTGCTAAATTTCCAAACTGTAGCTATAATAGATAATGGTTATGGCTTTGATAAAATAGCTCAAATGATGATGGGAATTAAAAACCTTTAGGCCACTTCTACTATTTAAAGCTATCAATATGAACTATTTGGCACTTACTTAGATTATGTAAAAAATATGAAACTGTTCAATAGTGTTTTGGTTAAGCTGCTAAGCCATAAAAAGGTATACCTAAGTAAAGGAGAAATATCTAGTATATAATGAATCAAAGTATGTATAATAAATAAATCCTGTTACAATGAAACTAACAATATCCAATGAGAACTTGGGCCGTTTTTATAGTAATATTTTAGGTGAGATGTAACATAACTTACATATTATTCAGAAAGCACTTACAGCAACTTAAGAAAGTACATAATTTAGCCAAATAGATAATAAAAATAATAAATAAATAAATACCAAATTTTGTGGTCATAAACTATTATTGCCAAAAGTAAGTACCCTACTACCAAAGTAACCTACTTACAATAATAACAAGTTTGGTAAATTCAAACACAAAATTAAAAAATATATACGAAAAGTCTAGAAAATTCGTAAAGAATAAAAAATTTTTTGTCCGTACAATTAATTTCCAGAATTTGGTAACCCTTCCACCTGGCTCGGTTTACATTAGCGATAAAATTATGATATACGACCGTTGCAAGGTACTTTTACACTGTAGGATAGCGCATTAATCATGACTGGTTTTGGTGTGGAGTCGGAAACAGAATGTGAGTACTGAAAAGTCTCATATTCATTTTTAGAAAGAGGTAAGTATATGATGAGTCACATCTCTCATGTTGTCTGCTTCTTTTGCGTTTGTTTCCCCTTTTAATACCAAAGTATGTTACGTTTGACGTGTGTTTACCGGCTTAGAATAGGGCCACCCCAAACATCCCGTGGGTGTCATCTAGGGATTGCATCAGGAACGGGCAGCAGTTTTCTCCTGTGTACTTAAATATCATTACTGCGATCACCAAAGCCTGTAAGACAAGTGTGGTGATTATGGCAAATCCCCAATTAACTGGCCATCAAAAGTGTCATTCTATTGGGGAGGATTATGTTCAGCAGTGGACGTATTTAGGCTGATAATGTCAAAGTCAGAGTCAAAATCATTTATTGCATATGAGTACACTTGGTACATTTATACACGTCATTTTTTTTATCGACTACCGCTTCCTAGGTGTTAGCGCTGTGAAGAAGAAACGGCGCAACAAACTTCACGCAACACATCTTTTAAAAGATTTTTGTAATTCGAATGCTCCGTCTTTAACGCCATAATGTTTCAATTTAAGTAGCAAGGTTTCGTGATCAACACAATCAAATGCCTTGGAGAGGTCGCAGAAGACGCCTATTGCATCATGGAAGTCTTCCCAAGCATCATGGATATGCTTAACAAGCATGACTGCTGCGTCGGTTGTGGAACGTCCCTTAGTAAAACCGAACTGACGATGATGACGATGTGTTACGTTTTAAGTGCATTTGTCCTTCATAGGTCACATTTCCCATTCTTGCCTAATTCGTGTTTAACATAATATAGGTAGTACAACATTTACTTATGTTTATGTACTTCCCTCTATGCGGCAATTATTGTCACTGACATCCTACGAGATGGACAACAAGCCTACTCCGAAAGCATTTCGTATAGCATTGCTGGCTATGTTCAGCAGCGGACGGTAATAAGCTAATGACAATCTTTATTTTCATCACAACATATTTAAAATTTAACATAGATGTATATTTGATTAGACCAAGTCAACAGCTTATAACATATTAATTCACCGTAGCTCTCCTAAATTGATTCAACAAAATTCGTGGAAATTGGCAATGAAATTCATACAAAGGCAAACCTGTTATTTCCGAGCAATACCTGTCATTATTGTCATCGAATATCCTTGTAGGCTAGGGATGCCACCTACAGAATTTCACCTTATAAAAAGAAGTAACTAGCATTATTTTGTTGCAAAGTTCGCCCGCGTGGGATAAGTTTTTGTTCCGGCTAATATTAGGCACTTATATAGTAAAATTCTTTTAGAATTAATGTGTCTTGGTTATTGTACACTTGTTAAGACATTAGACAATACAATCCTGTGAAGTAAGCAGATGTTTCCAAAGAAAACAAAAACTCCACAAGAGTCAGTAAAGCTAATATCCTAAAACTAAGAAGTACAATTTGTATCAATCTTGAGAAATAATGAAAATAAAAAAGCGTTTACTACTGGTTATTTTAGCCTAATACAAGGCAAGCGCTTCGCCGGTCTTTTAAAATAATGTATAAAACTTTAAATTAACTTATTTCTTAAGCTAACTTCAAGTTAAGTAGCGGAGGATGCTGTGGAAGTGAAGAAAGAGGTCCTCGACTTAACAATATTGCTGCACCTACAAAGTGCAGCGCTGTTTTTCTGCTGAAATTTGAAATGGGAGATTGGTAGAGAAAAAGAGAGAGAGAGTGGTGATGTTCCGAATACCACGCCTATTATCTAGATGCAACGAACGAGTGGCAGCCCTGTACTGGAATGAACCGACAACATTCAAACGGCATATTGGAATATGTAGAAATGGAATTCACAGTTGACGTACTATTTAGCTTTGTTTTCATTAGCTAATATTAGTTTAGGATTTGAGGCGAAAAAGTTTCATATTTCGCTTGAATTACCACTGTATAGCTATGAAATATTACAGTGCGGACCAACGATACCACTGGTACTACCCCTGGGGGTAGGGTGGGTCCCAACTAGTATTAAAATACCACATAAATAATATCTGTGACTAACAGTATCAGAGGAGAAAACGTGCGAAACATACAAAAAACTATCCTCAGTGTTCCAAGCAATCTGTAATACATTGTAATTTTTAATTAAATATTTCGAGCGCGTATTTTTAATAAACTGGTAAGAGAATAATTTATAACTTATAAAGGAGAAAAGGAATTATAATAAAACACAGTGAACCTTAAAATATCTATTATATGGATGTTTTATTAAACGAATTAGTTGAACAATTTTCAAAAGCTCCTTAGCAGTGTATTAAACGAGCACAATAGAAATATGCCCCGCTCTAATTAGGTATCGCTGGTTCCTATCGTAATGGCAATTCCCTCGAATGATTTCTAACTTCATAAATTGGTTTAATGACCAATAAATTTCTATTAACAATAGCAGCTTACAAGCGTCTGCAGGAAGGTACAGTCGCCATTCGCACTGGGCCAATTATCGATTTCTCTTTCATATTGCTATGAAATATGAGTGCAGTGTTTAACGTGCTTCTCCTGCGTAGGCCCGTAAGAAAGAACAGAAAAGGTAAAGGGTTTTAGTAATCAAATTGTGAAGGATTTTATAAAATCATTCCAATGTCTTTCAAATACACACAGTATAGTACCGACTGGGTAGATGTACATTGAATGCATTTTTTATCGGTCACGAATAATTTAGTAACAAACAACGATCTCTATGTACTACTAGATGGAGCGTTCCAAACAATCGCTCTGTTCCATGCAAGTAGCCACAACCCATTACAAACACAATGAAACTTGTGCAGTTACTACTCAGAACATTTTATTATTTTCTAAATATTAACATTATTTAACCGTAGCGTCAATATTTAGTAATAATTAAATGTTCTGCGTAGTAACTACACAAGTTTTATTGTGAATGTGAAAGAGCTGTGGCTACTTGCGTGGAACAGAGCGATTGTTTGGAACGCTCCATCTAGTAGTACATAGAGATCGTTGGTAACAAATTGTTAAATGTATACCTACCCACTCGGTATTTGTATATATATACGTAAACGCTTTATTGTACCAAAAATCAATACAACAACAATAATAAAATAGGAATTAAACTATGTACAAAGGCGGACTTATCCCACTTAGGGATCTCTTCCAGTCAACCTTAGAGTAAACGAAAGGACAAGTATAATGCGTTTAGTACCATGTTTTGATAAAGAAATGTACTACATATGTACTTATAATAAAGTTTGCAAATACATATTACATAAACGAACAATTATATACAGATAGACCATACACGAATAAATAAGTAAATGATGCAAATATCCATATATTTATTGTACATACATAAACTCATACACATCATAACACATAAGTATATAAGATATATATACATATGTTCATATATACTATTACATTACATATCTCAATAAATACTTATTAGTTATAGAATTTAACTTACATACAAGTATTTAATTATTAATTAAAATATATACAACTATATACAGTATTAAAAACTAATATATAAAACGCGTTACAGTAAAAAAAAACGTCGTCCAGCTCGCCTGTGTACGACGGCATCGTTCCCAGAACACTGGTAGCGTTACCTCGCTGGATCGCCAGGCTAAGTAGTTTAAATACTGTAATATAAGTATTAAACTGTAATATAGGTATTTAACTGTGTGTGTCTCAAAAACATTGAAATGATTTTACAAATTCCTTCACAATTTTAATACTAAAACGCTGTTGTTTATGACAAACTAATGTTTTATTTTAATAACTATCTGTTAGAGCAGACGACATCTGGAATGGAGACTGCGACCGGCATACGCAGGTTGGACGGCCAGCTGGATAGACCGACGACCTAAGAAGGTGACCGGAAGCGGATGGATGCGGAAGACCGGGTGTGGTGGTCATTGGAGAATCCCTTTGCCCAGCAGTGGACGTCTAAGGGCTGATATGGATGGAAACAAACCATCAACGCAGTACATAAATGACACTACCTAATTCCGATCCTAGGTGATGCATTTGTGAGGTTAAATGGACAGACGCTCTAAATTTACATCTACAGGATCACTGGGAGTACTTATTCTGTTCTGAAAACTTGCAAAGTGCAAGCAAACGCTTCCATGGTTTAGTACTCGATACTGCATTACATCAAAGTCAAAATCATTTATCGCACATGAGTACACTTGGTACATTTATCACGTATTTTTTTTCCTAGGTGTTAGCGCTGTGAAGAAACGGCGCAACAAACTTCAGGCAACACATCTTTTAAAATCAAATTTGTATACAATAATATAGGAATTGTGCGAAGCTGAAGCAACATTAGTACCGGGCATCTTTATCATTCAAATAATCGTTTATTTTATAATAGGCTTTCTTACAAAGTTGTTTTTGATGTGATTCTTAAACTTTCTGTCAGTCATTTTTAAGATTTCCTTTGGAGATTTGTTGTAGAAGCATATACATTGCCCTATGAACGATTTACTGACCTGACTAAGTTTGAACCGTGGTAAGTTTATTTTTAGTTCTGTTATTGTAAAAGTCTTAGTCAAAAGAGAGATAAACTTTTGCGGACATATAAATATACAAGTTATATTACAATTAGTAGGTATATGGTTACACTCTGTATTAGTCTAGATTTACAAGTAGTTAAGACTGAAATTACTTTAATGATTTCACGTAACAAGATCAGCATACATTTAATTATAGAAAGTTTATGGCAAGCAATAAAGGTAGATATTCCATTATGCCTTGAATTATTGGCAGATTATTAAGTAGAAAATAGCTATAAAGTATGTAATAACAGTAATAAATGAATGGCTATTAATATTATATAGTAATTATTTGTGATGGAGTTATTTACCATAAAACGTACTTCAGGTCGTCTTTATTGCACAATAAAGATACACAGACAATAATAAAGTACGTACTCACATAAGAACATTTGGGCGGTCTCATCGCTACACAATATTTCTTTCAGACAACCTTTGAGTGGAGGATAAGATTAGCAGTATAATATTAAAAGTAGGAAAATAATACATTATATACACACATATTTTAAACTTTTGACTACGTATAGAATTAATGCAAAATATAAACTTAATAAACATAGCGATTAGGAACCTGCTGAGGCTGATTATCTTAAATTTTATTCTATTAGGTTAGTTTAGCGCGGTTCTAAATTATATTATTAATATAAATAAATAATTATTAAAAAAAAAGGATTACAAAGTAATCTTCGTTTTGTCTTACAATAAGTAAGAAAAGTTGAAACTATTTCTATTAAATTTTATTCAATATTTTGCTATCTGGTACGATATACTAGTATGTTAACGAACTTAATTAAATATAAAACAATCTATGACAGTTACAGCGCAAACAGACAGTCGTGAACCGTGGAAATTTTTAACTCCTATTACTTCCACTGCTCTTTTGCACGCATCCCACACGCGCAAGCGAGACAAAAAATATCCATGGAGTGTTCCCTTAATAAAGAGCCTATTGTCCTCCCCCCCGCATTTATTTCAGAGATAGATAATCTTTTATTATTCCTCGTCACAATTTATAGTCTGCCGTCGGATTTCATTTGTCATTTGACGGGTCATTGTTGCCGTCCTTTTGTAAGCCACGGCTCGATTTCGAATAGTTTTCGATTATTGTTTGGTTTGTAATCGATAACAGCGTAATCGATAGGAAAGAGTATGTTACTGAATGTCCGAAAAGGTTGAATTTTGTTGGTAAATGTTGAAAATTTAAAGCAAATCTAATCGCGAAAAAGAATGTTTAAAAATTGCAGTTTCATTTAATCAACATAGTACAATCAGTATTAATAGTATCTTAGGAATAAAAATAAATTTTAACCAGGTAACAATAATTTGACACCAGCAATTTTAGTATAGTCATATTCCAAATTAAGTGAACAACCCTAGCACTTATCCAATGAAATATAGAATAACTTGGTCATCAGACCGCACTGACTGTACATGATACTATAAAAATTCTAAATTTACTAATGTTTCCTTTTAGAAGATAATATATAGAGTGTTCAAAATAGTTGTACTATACAACATTACACAAGTATCTAAAAAAATAGGATAAATGTCTTTCATCGAATGTCGATTTCTATTTTCTCCTAAACGTTGTGCTACACATTTTGTTTTATAATAATGTTGATATTGACAAATATAAAATATATAATAGGAATAAAAGCTGTGTATCAATGCGGACTTACCCCACTTAGGGATCTGTTCCTGACTGGAATAACTGAAGAGTAACTGAAAGTACTAGTATAATGCGTTTGGTACCAAATTTTGAAAAAGAAACATACTACATAACAGTCTCTACTTTTGGAACTGAATTTTTCTTCAGGTACTTTTGACGGTGACTGTATAGTGCACGTTTACTACCTCTATTGTAATTAAATCTATCGACTAAAAAACCTGTTTAGAAGCCAGCCCCCATAACGATTTCATACCATTTGTACTGTAAACTCTCAATCAATAATTCGATTCCGATAAATCGAATAGTGTGGAACTGAACGAATTAAAAACAATAATGATTTTTGCTTTGAGTTACGAACTATGAACGATTTGTGCTGCGCTTTAATTTGTTTACTGTTGGTTTTATTGGTTGGCCGATAGCCATTTGCTTTGCGTCTTGGAAATAGGTTTAGTTGTTTGGAAATGAGGGCACAATAATGACTAGAATTCGAAAAAAAACCTTATAAATCTTTTATAGAGTACCTACTTAGTGTTAAACAATGGGTTTCAGGATATTTTGGGACTTCAATTAAAGGATGATAGATCAACAGATAAGCTAATAACAGACCAAGTTAATTCTAATTTCAACTTTAGATAAGGTGCTCGCGCTGGTCACTAAATTTGAAATATGACTGTACTAGATATAGATCTCAAACTCCTGCCAATAATAAGTACATATCAATATTCAATTGTATAAAGCTGAAGTGGCAGTGGGCGGGCCACATCTGTCACAGAACCTACGGTCATTGAGACAGATGAGTTCTAGAGTGGAGACCGCAGATTGGCACTAGCCGTACCGCCAGCAGGACAGACGACCTGCAGAAGCTGGATACGGAGGACCGGGTATGGTGGCGTTCATTGGGGAAGACCTATGTCCAACAGTGGACGTCTAAGGGTTGATATGATGATTATTAGAACTGACTATAGTTAATCCGTAATATATAAATGATATAGATCGAAAATATTCCGAGAACTTCAATCCTATACCCCGCCATTCAACCACCATAATAAAAAAGGTGACATGCAACACTCATCTTTATCTATTTTAATATTGACGCCACAAAAACCAAATTGTCACCTACATACACAAACAAAATTCGTATGTACACCAACCGCGCAGTAAGTAGTGATGTTCCGGATAATAAAAATTATATATCCGCAAATAAGAATACGAATCATGCGTATTGTGAAACAACTCTAAGTGTTCTTACTTAGTGACAATACAATTATATTTTAAAATGATGGCAACAGGTTTAATATTCTTCTAATATACAGCCGTTCGACACAATCACAAAAAAGGAACTTAATAAGACTAAATAAAGACCAATATCGACTCAAACGAATGTGTATTGAATATAATTTTGTTTGCCGTCATTTGTTGTATTTCTCAAGACTAAAAAGAAAAAAATCTAGGTAAAAAAGTCAGCGAAGTGTAAACAATGTGACAGTTCCTTCAGTTATATTTAAAAAAAATATACTAATTTTTTTTACTTATTTACAATTTGAGATAATATTCTTTTCAACTGTTTTCGTATGCCATTTACGTTGGAACATATATTATGTTCAAAATTTCAGCTCAATCGGTGCAGACAGACCTTGCACGGACAAAAAGCTTCATTATAAGTGTATCCGTTTAAACGGAACCCTAGAATAAAGATCATTTGAAGTAATATGGAATTCAGCAAATAAAAACGGATATGTATCTGAATCTGCAGATTAAAGTTGCGGATATCTGCCCAGCTCATCCCTAGGTGCAAACCAGCACGTGTTAAGGGGACCCCTTCCGATCGATAGGCATTTTATTTCTCGCAATTATAAATGTGAGGGGAGCGGTTATGAGTGGCAACTGGCAATACAAGCGTGCAGTTACGATTGTGTAGGTTGGAGTGCACTTGGTTAGTGGGAATTAGGTTTGAGATTTCTGAATTGGGGCAGGTTTAAACGACGTTTGGGCAACTTCGACCAGCAGTTAGACAGTTCAAATTGAAGGCATACGTCCAACAGTAGAAATATTAACATGTTTAATTACTTGGAAGGAGACTTAAAATTGGGCCAATTCATAAATTGTAACCCAAGCAATGGAATTCTAAACTCATATTTTTTAATTAACTGCACAGCCGACCCTTTTCTGCTGCTCTTGTGCTCTACCTAAAGGTTGTCTGAAAGAAAACGATTTCAATGTACTCCTTTTTTATTGTATCTGTGTATTGAATGAATTATTTCTACGTAGGTTTAAAATGTCCTCTCGTCATTATAGATTTTAGATTCTCATCTTCTCCCCCCCCCCCTTCCCCTCTGCTTCCCATTATATCCTCGTTCCCTCTTTTTTTTTAAGGATTTTGATGTACAGACATGTTTAACGTTTTTATTAAAAATATTTTCCATATCTTTTAAATCATATAAAGACGAACCAATTGAATGAACATTACATTTTATTTAATCAGTCTACTTAATGTAAGGAATCATCCTCAATTATCAAGTTAAGCGTTCAAATTGCGAAATCCGAGTTCCAAACAAAATTCACAACTCTAACTGATCTAAATCAAATATAACTTCCATTCCCGCATTGCACCATACCACTCCACTGATTAAACGGATTATTTTATTATTAATATAATAACGGAGGGTAGGTGGAAATATGGGGAATATCGTAAAAAAACACATTAATGCTCGATATGAGTCGATAGATTACAGGATTTGACGATATTTGATGCTTCGGGTGACTGCCTCTTAATGCTTTAACGAAATCTTTATTACATTAGATTTATGATAGACGTTAGATCACAATATGTGCTATGGATATACATGGTGTCCCAAAATTCAACGCCAACTCTTCAATGGGTAATGGGACAGCTTAGAATATCTAATTATGAGCTCAGTAAAAGGCAGTGGGTGGGCCACATTTGTCGCAGAACCGACGGCCATTGGGGCACACGAGTTCTGGAGTGAAAAAAAAACCCGTTAGTTTTCGAGATATTTGCATTTTTATGAATTTGAATATTTACGAAACGTGCAGCACTGCTAGTTTTGTTTTGGGCTGTGGTCAAAAGCAGGGTTAATCACGATTGCATGACAGAAATTTGAATCTTAAAATATGAGCATTTGTAGTTGTGGCATTCGAAAAACTGATCTAAGGTGTGGATTTTCCTGAAATTCATAAAAACGTCTATCAAATACCTCGAAAACTAACGGCTTTTTATTGAGGTAATTTTTTGAAATTTAAATTAATGATGAGCTACCCTATTGGAGAGGTGGCATAGGATTTTGGGACACCCTGTAATACGTTGGTCTTCCTATTGTTAGAATGTATGGGATTTATATGGGGATTATATGGGGAAATGTAAGGGGTGTGTGATGAGGGGACATCGACTTTTAATGGCTATCTATTGAATTTTTTTTAATGAAAAATGTTCGAAATTACATTTTAAGTTCATTTACTTCTTTTGTAAATGTAACTATACCAATTAATAGATCACAAGAATAATTCAACTATACCAATACTATAGATCACAAGAAAATAGTAAATAAACAGGATTATTCAAATTAGTGTGGTTTCCGGTAGAGTAGAATAGGACCACTCCAACTTTTCCCGTGGATGTCGTACAAGGCGACTAAGGGAATACATTATAAAACATCAATCAGGCCTCCCCAACCCGATCTGGCCAGCGCGGGGAGTGTAGGCCAAATCCTCCATCTGTCTCCGGCATATGAGAGAGGGTTGTGCTCCTGCAGTGGAGACAAAAATAACCTGATGATGATGATGATTCAAATTAGTAATATAAAGATAGGAAAAGAAAAAAATATTACCGACCATTTTAATGGCAAATCATTATTTATAACCGGCAAATTGTATTTATCTTAAATAAAAATGTAATAGTATTTGAAAATTCTATACGAATGTTCTCATCTCGAAAATACCGAGCTTCGGTGTTTCTAGATTGCAAGCTGCAACATTCACCTAGATTCGGAAGGCTTTCGGTAAATAAAATTATCTCGTTAGACCGAGAGCTCGCTCCCGCAAAGTTCCTTACAAGAGCACCAAAGTTAATTACTAAAAATAAGCTTTGTTCGAGATGCGGAGTGCAAAAATTACGTGCATGTAAACTATTTTAAAAACACTTTATAGTCGAGGTAACAAGATCTCGCTTTTAACAAGACCTCCATTTAATTTGTACAACTATGTGCTAAAATTAAAGTAAATAAATATTTGAAAGTAAGATGGATAAACAAATGAATTAGACTTTGCAGAATAATAATGAAGTAAATTAAATTATTAATACTACTACTAATAAATAATTACAGCAATCGTTTGTGTGTAATTTTTTTTTTACAAAAACTAAAAATAGTCTGAAACTCACATGCAATTTATTTTACAATATTGATATCTAATTATGTGTATTACAATAATGACAAACGCTCCTAACAGCAACCCATGTTTCTAAAATGTACAGAAGAAAAAAATCCTTTCTTCTAGTCATATTTTGGTGACATAGAACATACTGCAGTTAGCAGTATATGTACTCGTATTACGCTATACTCGTTTGCTTCACGAAATAGCATGATATGAATTCCAATACCTATTTAGTCAGGCTAAAGTATTTTTCTATAGTGGAGGCGAGTGATATGGATGTAAATTCATAGTAAAAGCTAGTGCTCCTCATTTTGCGCGAAAGTGCGCTCAGCTCCTGACCTAGTTAGCGAGTATTTCATTGTGGCGCTGTGAGAAAAGTCATATTTTGTGAAGTGGCCGTGTCATTGCGGGGTATGAGTTTCCTGTTTTTGAATGGTATGGAAAGTGGGTAAAGTGGGGTAAATAGTGTGAATACGATTTCAATAAAAATAGGACTTTTTGATTAATTTTTAAAAGTTCGCGGTTTATAGGTACAATTACGAACTGTTAACCATTCTATATACCTATATCTATGATGAATTACAGTATAAGTACAGTAACGAAATCATATATTTATTAGGATGTCGTCAAAACGGGTACCCTTTTATAGCGAGGCTTGTATGTCCGTCTGTCATTTAGCTGTCTGTGAGTAACTCTTAAACTACTGTCTGTATTTATTGTGCCTTATTTTCAGAGACATTTTAGAAAAATTAAAACCAACAATTATATAAAGGAATCCGCGCACTGAGTAAAGGCCTTTCGGCTGGTTAGGACCAAAAGTAAAAATTACCACTTCTTAAAATGACCACTTCTTGAAATTACCACTTCTCGAAATAACAATTTCTTGAAATGACCATTTGCAAAAATTTGCTTTTCTGTCGTTTTCGGTAAAGAAACATTTCCCAATCATCCAATAAATGGTTCAGTAATGAAGAAGCATGTAATTTCTGCAATGTGAACGAATGCCCATTACAATAATAATTTGACCAACACAACACAATTTGTACAACAATTCATGCACTATGCACCAACTATGACCTACTTTGGGAAGCGATCATGCGAGATGCAACCAAAACCTCACAACTCAATATTATTATTTTAATCATAGTATATTTGTGGGGTGAACGAGTGGTGAAATTAATTAGAAGATAACGTATTTTTGATACTTAATAATTCTGAATTAGACACAAAATAGGTCAACTGTTTGTTTATCTTCTATCAGGAGTAGGAAGCAAGTTGCACGTCAGAAATATATTAAAATTAGTAGGACCATCGAGAGGATTAACCGTACCACAAGCCCGTTCAATGTATTCATTCTACCGAAGATTGCCGACGGGCAATATATGTTGCCTATACCACACCCCCGGCACTCCCATACAAGAGAACAGATTTAATTACCTGCTACTACTATTACTACAGGAGCACCAGCCCGTCCATACACGTTTATGTGTCTGCGTACATTATTGTAGGGCTGCTTCATCCAGCGCGCGAACATAGTCGATCGAGAGAGGGACAACGCTCTATTTAACTAATAGCGTTGATCTCTTGGCGCCGGTTGATAGAGCGCTGGCATAGTAACTTTGTACAGGCGAGCAGCGCGGCGCGAGCAGAAATCGTTTCGGCGGTTGTTTTTATTCTATTGCTGATGGGTTTGCACTTGACTTCAATCTCATTTGATGGTAAGTGACGATGAGGCATAAGGTGGAGCGCGCTTACCCAGAAGATGCCCATTTACTCTTTATAAAGCTCCAAATTGTACTTGTCCGGAATTACCGAAGCTGGTAGGGAGTTCCTTTTCTTAGCAGTTCGCATTATGATAGAGGAAGCAAAACGCTTCGTCCGAGAGCGTGGTATGCCTAAGACATAAGGGTGTAGTCCCTCGCTACGCTTGGTAGTCCGGTGATGGAAGGGAGATGGGGGAATATAATATATCACATTTTCATCAGATTTAACAGAAACCATAGTTTTCTACACTAGTGGTTCGTTTGTGATATCATCAGCTTCAGCCTAAATACGTCCACTGCTGGACATAGGCCTCCCCAATAGAATACCACTTTTAGTAAGTTGTCCATTGGAGGATTTGCCATAATCAGCATCCTTGGCAGGCGGATTGGTGATCGCAGTAATGATCTTAACATACACACACATGAGAAAGCTGCTGCCCGGCCTTGGTGCAATCCCTTAGTCGCCTTGGCGACACCACGGGAAAGATAGAAGTGGCCCTATTCTAAACCGGGAACCACACTGCACACGGTTCGTGATATGATCATAAAATATAAGAATATTTGTATAATATACATTTAGCTGAAATTCCACGTATGTCTTCAATTTATCGTATTTCTAGTGCTTGACAAAAGATACATCTGATATCCTCCAATCAAACGTGTACATTAGTATTTAATAATAAAACTTATACTTCCTCAGTTACGCTCGTTACTTCATGCGGGCAGTGGTCATGCGAGAGCGAGCCAAACAATACAATCCTATTAACGGGTACGGTTTGTCTTTATTATAGCCCACTATTTGTTGAGCAAATTTGCGTTTATTCTTGTAGTTCATTCAAAAGTTCACCTTCTGTAGATTGTGTAAAGGGGAATTTTCTCTATTCCGTTATATATCTACTATAAAAATAATATCTTTATTTCAGGAAAATCCCATAAAATACAAATAATATAAATAAAAACTTCAAAATTATGTATTACTAGCTTTTGCCCGCGACTACATTCGCGTAGGTGTCGATATATCGTATGCTGCGTATTGTTTTAACTAATTTCGGAGAAAAGCAAAGTAGTCTTTAGTCTAAATAAAGTAGATATAGAGTATATAATTGCATTTGCCCCTAGTTGCAACTGCCCAGTGCAAATTACTGTAAGGGAAATATTCCAACATAGCATTAGTAAATGCAGCTTCTATTCCAGTGGCCTATTATTGTACGGGAGATAGATAAAGTAGGACAAGGAAGTCTGTAGTTCTCTGATAACGAACAAGTCGTGCTGCAAGGTGACGTTGAGCTAGGAAAGTGTAAGTACGTTGTATGTAAACAATGACTTTTCCTTATTGTACTCAGAATCTCGGAAAAAATAATCATGAAATTTCCATGATTCTTGTCTTATTGTCGGGCCAACTTTATATCATCATCATCAGGTTACTTTTGTCTCCACTGCAGGAGCACAACCCTCTCTCATCTGCCGGAGACAGACGGAGGATTTGGCCTACACTTACCGCGCTGGCCAGACGGGTTGGGAGGCCTGATTGATGTTTTATAATGTATTCCCTTAGTCGCCTTGTACGACATCCACGGGAAGAGTTGGAGTGGTCCTATTCTACTCTACCGGAAACCACACGGCATATACAACTTTACATATATTATGGCAATTGGTCCAGTAGTTTTCGCGTAATCCCGTGAGCGCACTGATGGGCAAAAATATTCGTTGTAACAGTATCCGTTTGTCAATAAAATTTCTTTTAAGAATCACATTAAAAACCAACTTTGTAAGCAAGCCTATTATGAAATAAACAATTATCTGAATGACAAAGATGCCTAGTACTAATGTTGTAAACAAACTTGACTTTAAAAGATGTGTTGCGTGAAGTTTGTTGCGCCGTTTCTTCTTCACAGCGCTAACACCTAGGAAGCGGTAATCGATAAAAAAAATAATGACGTGTATAAACGTACCAAGTGTACTCAACAATGCAATAAATGATTTTGACTTTGATACTTACAAAAAGTAGTAAAGAAAAAAATTACTTTACCAATGTCTTGCATAACGCCTACCTAACTACCATAAACCACGAAGAGACCGTCAATACACCATTAACCCAGTGAAACTAATACACTGGTCACGTGACTACGATTGTGGCCTGTACTGCAACTGATTTCGTAAAATATTACTAGTCGTGTTTATTAAACGTTGTGGTAGGACCTAGGGTTGTTTAGTTATGATATCCAATGCCTACTGTAAATATTGGTTAATTTTGTACAGAGATAGATTGATTATATGCATGTACATTTTCTTGACATATGTGTTATTACTATTTAAAATATCACCCAATGACATTTCATACCATAGACTATCACGTTATACAATAACAAAGCCAAAAAATGGCTCGTACTAATTTTCGATATTAAATTCTTTTTCGCGTGTTGTCTTTTTTGCACCGTCTGGTTATTATTTTAGCACTTTTAATGATACAATTCGGCATCCCATCGGCAGCATATAGCTTTGCGATCAAAACACGACTAAAAGAAAAGTGTGCTTATATCGACATTTGGCACACTTTTGCCTTCCCATTAACAGCGCACCGATGCGATGTCCTTGGCATAAAATGGCATTGATATCACCCTTTAAAATAAATTATTTAAAGATTTTTGATCAAAATAAGTAAAACATAAGCACATAATTAAGTTTTACTTATTTTGATTAAAAATCTTTAAATAATTTTTTTAAAGGGTGATATCAATTACCAATTTATACCAAGGACATCGCATCGGTGGATTCGCATCGGTGGATGCGAAAGATTTTCTAATAAATTAATTAAATATCCCGAATTAACAAAGAATAACTAACCATTAGCAACTCCGGCACTGCGGGGCATAAGTATAGTTCTTGGTGTAGTAAAGTCATAATTTCAAATATCACACATTAACGAAGGCTTGAACATGGATACTAAAGTGGCATTTTAGGTTGGTCGGTGCCTCTCGGTGGGGAACTTGTGGATTTTGACAGTCTTGTTGGCTTAGTTAAGAATAGAATATGTCATTTATTCATAGCTACGACACACAGATACATACATGAGAAATAAATATACAAAATAAGTTTACAAACTAAAATTTAAAGATATTCTGGGTATGTATCGCAGCAACAAAATATCACTGATATAATGCTGCAGCATGCTACGCGAACTGCGGCGCTGGTTTTGTCAGCACCAGGTCAAGTGACCTCACAGATATTCTACTAATCCTACTAATATTATAAATGCGAAAGTTTGGTTATTTGGATGTTTGTTACTCAATGACGCTTCAACCACTGGACGGATCGTGATGAAACTTGTTAAAACATATAGGTTAGGTCCTGGAACAGGACATAGGATAGTTTTTATCCCGAAAAAACATCTCATTCCTACGGGAAATACATAATAATTTGTGATGTTAAGTTGTCCATGCGGACGAAGTCGCGGGCAACAGCTAGTGTAACATAAACACAATTACATAGAGTTATTAATGAAGATTCCGAGAGAGAAAAGAGAGACACAGCCAATCTCTCTTCTTAAACTATAAGTGGTTCGCAACCACCTGCATATTTCATTACCTACCATGTAAACCACCGTATATTTTGGTATTGGCAACGCTGTTTTAGAAGCCGTAAAATACAAAGAAGATGGTAATCATCTACATAGCAGCTTCACAAAAGCATTACAAACAATATAAACCTTACATGTAGTAAACGTGTTGTGATAATTTGGAAACACTGCAGGAGAAAAGTTGCCATGCCTCTGAAGTTGAATCTAATAAGTCGTCAAGGCGACTTGCATCAAGGAAAGCAGCAGCGTTCGTCTGTGTACACTAAGATCATTATGCGTTCACAAATCTGCCTGCCAAGCGTGATGATTATGCAAATCCCCCAATGGACAGTTCACCAAAAGTGGCATTCTATTGGGGAGGCTTTTATTTTACAGTTTAAGTACTGTGGCTGATAATAATAAAAAAAAAATGTGACTCATAGTATCAAACTGCTATAATTATCACTGAACGTTACAATAACAATAGGAAATGTTGTAGAACGGTCTTTGAGTGTCGGTCTGTTTGTGAATCAATAACTACCACCGCTTCGGAAGAGTCAGGAGTCAAGTTAAAAGAATCAAGAAATCCACTAAAGTGGAAGCTTCACATAGAGGACAACAAGCATAAAATGGAAGAGTTAGGATTACAGCGAAAGACAACAGTGTTAAAACTATTTAACATACATTACATAATGCTCACGCCTTGGTCCCTTGGTAGGCAGAGACGATGTATCGCCACTTTGCGCAATCTAATGTCGCAAAGCAGCTTTCCTTCGCTCGCCCTTCGCCCCGTGATACCCCTTGACGTGATGTGTTGCGAACAACATCGCCGCCTTGTTGAGGTACCACGATTAGCTAGGGAAACAATTGTCCACCTCATCAGAGCCCCGCATGATTTGGTAAGGCTAATAATAAAACTATTTAAAAGGTAACTAAATCATGAAGAACAATAGCTTTGAAATCTTTCTCCATCAAAGACACACATGTTACGAAAACCATTTTGTTAACAATGAACGCCGAAAAACTCAACTTTGTCAATATAATTCCATACATCACTATCTATCTATAACTAACTTCTGACCAACTAAAAGTTGATAGCCACTTCCCAAAGAATCCAGTGAACGATTAATCAAGCTGCCATAGTTTACCGGCAGAACGGTAAGTTTTAAAAGAAGTTAAAGTCCACACGTACTGGGGCAGGTGTTACAGTATCGATAAAGTTTGCATTGTCGTGTTTTGTCCTGGACATCACTAGTTTGAAGTTCCTACACTGCGGCTGAAGATTGTAAACCAGTTTGAAGAACTATCGGAACATGAAATAAGACTAAATAAGACTGATTGATATAAATAGACTTAAACACAACTACATTTTAGGCAGGTACATCTCTTTCTCTAGCAGTCTCTTTTAAAGAGGAATATATTGACGCCATGGCCGTGTGCTTCCTGGCTTAGAATAGGGCCAGCCCAAATCTTCCCGTGGGTGTCGTCAAGGCGACTAAGGGTTTGCACCAAGGACGGGCAGCAGCGCTCTCCTGCTTATATTAAGATAATTACTGTGATCATCAATCCGCCTACCAAGCGTGATGATTATGGCATATCCCCCAGTGACACCCCACCAAAAGTGGAACGGAGGCTTATGTTTAGCAGTGGACGTATTCGGCTGATGATGATGTTGACGCTCATAAGGCCTATCATAGACCCGACGTAAGTCGCCTACGTCCAGCAGAGGACGCAAATAGAATGATGATGAAATTAAAAAATATGAGGAATTAGTCCCAAAACCCATGGAACAAATCGTACGTATTTAAATAGTGTTTTTAGTATTTACTATATTGGAGATAACTAGAATTACTAATTGGAAAGACGAGACCATCTCATTAATGTAATCAAGAGTATCACTATTATTTTGTTTCATATCGTAGATCTTTACAGGCCCCTAGCGATTAGCCCCAATTCTAGAGGTTATTTACCGAAAAAATATCATAACTCAAAGTAAAAATCAGCACACTACAACCAACAAAAACCAACCCACAAAGTTACAGCGTACAATTTTGAAATTTGTCTGCGATCCGGCTCGGAGGACCAACTTCTAAACTTACGGGATTTTCCAAGAGATGGCGCGACGACGACTTTCTTTGTAGCAATTGTGAAATTTACGGCATAGAACTGTAGTTGTAAAAACTTGCCAGAACGTGTTGATTACTTGTCTCTGGCACTGAGAGAGGAATTATGGGGCCGTACCTGAAAAAGAGGGTTTATTTTAGTAATAAAATCTAGATTTGTGTGAAACAGAGTACATTGTGTGGAATATTACTTGTATAAAACGGATTACAATGTCCGTGGAGTTAGTGTTGTGTTAAAAGAGTTATTGGATGAGATAAAAACGTGAGGAGCTTGAAGCAAAAAATCGTTGATTTTTAACTATACTAAAACTAAACTAGGTGGACTTTTAAAAAGGATTTCTTGTATGTTAATTTAGGGTTTTATGCAAAAATTCAAGTTTCTAGACCACAACAAATTGATCTGGGTGTTGACAGATGAACCAGTCCATTAGTCAGGGTATTTAATATAGATTAGCGACATGTGGTTAGTGGTATATATAAGTAAATAACTATACAATAAAACATGCTACGTAAGCTCTAAGTCCTATATCTTCTAGTGGACGTCGCCAACCTGATGATGAAACGTGGTATTTAATTAAATTCGTCATGCTATTTTCAAACTATGATTTTGTTCTGATTATTTTGATTTATTTATTAATTAGGTACATATCACAACGTATACAATATCTTAACCTAGATGTCAGTGGGACGCCCCCTGGCTAGATGGAGTGACGATCTGCGTAGGGCGGCTGGCAGAGACTGAATGAGAAGAACCGAGGATCGGGTTCGGTGGCGCGCCTTGGGAGAGGCCTATGTCCGGCAGTGGGCTCTTGCAGGCTGATGATGATGATGATGTCAGTTGCAGATTAAAGTCACCATAGTACCATCAATGATACTAGGCAGAGAAATCAATATGCATAGCAGAAATTAGACTAAGACAAGACAACTCACAAATATAATATAACACGCGACTGTATCCAAGTTGTGCCACGACTTCTGGCACTCGAATCTAATGACCATTCCACTAAGTCTAAAAGGCGGTAAAAAACCTTTCTTGTCAAAGGGTAGGGCATCGAGGTACGAAAATCTGATTGCCAATATTCACGATGGGGAAACACTATAGGGAAAAATAGCAAGGTATTGCAAGAAATACATATGCATATTGTTAGACAATGCAAGCCAAAGCCACCACTCAAATTAAATGCAAATTTTATCTAGTTTTAATCGAGACTTTGACTCCGTCTTGGAACAAACAACCCTTTCAGAACCCTATTAAGTACAGAGGCAACGATTCTAGAAATTGATTCGGTCGACGAAAAGCGGAATCAAAGCACCAACTTCCCGCAACTCTGTTCCCAAATGTCCCGATGACGTGAAATTTATTCCTCCCACCTTTCCACCAAACGTCAATACACCAAGATTCCTTTTCGCATTTAACTCCTTTGATTTCAGAAAATCTGAAGGACATTGAGACCTCAGTCTTGAAATGTCAAAGTCTCTCCGTTCACCCTAAAGAAGACTTTTGCTTGAAGCGGTAGAGTTCAGAGTCAGTAAATCTGCGATTTTACTATAAACTTACAAAAGTTATTGCGATGTACCCTCACTTTATGAATAATTCAGGTGTCGTTTAATAACTAGGAGAGTAGAGCCCGCAGGGGCGTTAGTTTTTGTCTCCCTTTGTCTCTTTTTCATTGACATTGAGTGAATGGGATGAATGATGTGGATTTAAAGGATAAGTAGCAAAGGATTTGACACGTGTAGATTTATTTCTTTTTTTACGGACTTCGAATAAGCGGAGTGGATTTTTAACTACTTACTAGACTATTATGAGTAAAACGATTTGTCTTTTATAGATTTTATACGTCAGGATCGCGCAAAGTGGCAACACATCGCCACTCCCTGCTTACCCCCTCTCGGACCAAGGCGTGAACATTTTGTACGTATACGTTAAGCTCTCACTCTTCAAAGTGTTACAACTGAACATTCAAATGGGTTATGGCATTTCTATTTAATTGCGTTGGTGTAAAATTGGGCACCATGTTTAATTTTGGCTTCAGTTGAACAAATGAATGCATTCCTTCTAGTCCGGACGTTTTGGTCCACTTCTAAAGTTGTCCACTTCTTAATTTGTCTTCATCCTAACTTAACTATTTCGAAATTCGTCACTTCCTAACTTGTCTACTATTTATTTTTAATTCGTTTATTCAGATATCAATGATCCATTATTGTTAGTAACGTAATACAATAATACTTATATGACTAGGTGTTAGTAACATTCAAATAAATTAGGATGTCAAAATATTAAATAAATTCAATTAAATTACATTATACAATAAAATTCAATTGATATATTCTAGCTCTGTTGTGGGGCACTGGTGCATGCAATGCCAGCCAGTGTCCCACAAAAGGGCCGTCCATGCGGTCCGCGACCACGGACAGGAGCCCGTTGCCGCCGCCCCTCGTCCGCCGCAACATCGAGGCTGCTCTCTGGCGCATCGTGGCGCGGAAGCAGTTAACTCACGCCTCTGCGAACATCCCCGACGCGCTGCAGAAGGGGGACAGCCGCAACAGTGCTCTGAACGCGTTGTTATATTGAACGCGGAGGGCGTCGAGAGATCGTCGCGAGTGACACACCCACAGGCTGCTCGTGTAGAAGGATGTACAGTACGCTCGGAACAGTGTGATCTTAACTGCCTTCGAGCAACGAGCAAACCTGCGGGCTATCATATTCGCTCTCACTGACAACGCCCTCCGTTCCCGTTCAATATCCGCGTCGTCCTTCATATCTTCGGTCACAACGTGACCCAGGTACTTGACTTGTTGTGTCCGCTTTAAAGGGACACCATTCAGCGAGACGGGAGGCACTTCTGACGGACACTTGGTCCCAGCTATGAACACCATAAGTTCGCTTTTCTTTGCATTATATTTAAAACCGTGGCTATGTGCAAATTCTTCACAAATACTTTTTGAAGTTACTTTACGAGTTCCCTGAGACTTATGAGTTTAAGATCCGATTCGTCTTCTTCTTTACAAGATTCACTAACTGACTCACTAACTAAACTACAATGGACTAACATTTTATCGTCGACCAAAGCTCGGTCGTTAATGTTAAACCCTAGTGGGGCTAGAGATTAACAATTTTTTAATTTCTTAATTATATGTATTGCTGTGGACTTCTGGCGTTATACTGGAACAAAAAAATAACAACCTACTAAACTTATATATATTAACTTAGCCATGTTTAAGTCACTAAGACTTCAAAAGCTTTCTCCACGGGTTGAGATTAGATACATTAATGGTCCAGTATATATAACTAGTACAAGTATTCAACGCCAAAATGACCTTACAAGCTAATTTATCATCAGCCGAAATACGTCTACTGGTAAACATAAGCCTTTCCAATAGAATGCCACTTTTGGTGGGCTGTCCTTTGGGGGATTTGCCATAATCACCAAACTTGGCAGGCAGATCGGATATCTCAATAATACATGCATCTACCCGTCCCTGGTGCAATACCTTAGCCGCCGTACGATATTCACGGGAAGATTGGAGGCGGCCCTATTCTAAGCCGGGAACAACACGGGTCATTATTTACTTCCAAATGTATGTAAACAATTTAAAGCACAAACAATTTGCCCTTTCCCTGGCAGTGTCAAGCTTTAAAGCAATTATGCTTATGCACCATAACTCTGGGCAAGTTAGAAAAGAATCCGCCCAAAGAATTACGAACAAAAGACCTTTTTCGGGTGGTTTACATAATAAAACAATGGCCGGGTACCGCGGTACAACACTTCCACGATAATACATTATTTGGCGTGAATTATGTGAATTAGGGGCCGTGCATACACCACGTAGCGCCGGAAAGCTGCCGACTCGACGTACGCGGCATTACGTGAAGCTTATTTGCAGAATTTACATTGTTGCGTACTGCCAATAAAATTGTGAGAAACGGGGTAACAACGCGTGTTTAGGCAGAGTACACAATTTTTCGGGGTTTTATGTACAAACGGGCTGTAACAAGACGTGTATAAATGTTTGTAAGTAAAAATAAAAACGAGGAGGATTTCAAGAGAGAAACTTTGGATTTGTTAAATCGACATTTTAAAGGTTTCGATTTCAAAGGTGATTGATAACTGATAAGAAATCTCAAATATTTTATATTATTATATATATTTTTTTATTTACCCTGCAGAAATTTACCCTGCAGAAATAGTAAGTTTTTTACTATATTATTGTTTTTAAATGAATTCATATTTTTTTACTTATACCGGATTACGTAATTAGAGTTGAATATATCAACATAGTCGGTTTTATATCTTCATCACATTAAGCGATTCCTTCGATCAACTTTTAAAATAAAATATAAGGTATTGTTTATTGCAATATGCTTATGTTTTTAGCACCATTATCAACGGATTTTGCTATGTGACACGTAGTTTATTGACAATCCTTTAAACCCGTTAAAGCGACGCGGACCGCAAAATTTTAATAATGAATTAAAACATCCTTCCAAAATGTAAATTTTTAATTAGTATTGCGCGTTCACTGCTTTCCTGTGCGCGTTTGCGCTTTCCCGAAATGATGATGTTTATTTATTTACTTTAATTTTATTGTGGACTTGTGGTAGTTAATTCTGCTCGGTGGTTTGGAAAAGTATGATTATCTTTCTCAAATATGCCCGGAAATATTTGCGCCAAAAATGGACACAGAAAGGACCTCATATATGTATGGCGACCACATCTATTTGGCTAGTCTACTCCCTGTCCACACACACACACACAATCACAAGACTGTAATATCAATATATAAAAGATAAATAAAATAGTCTAGCTAGACCACCAATTTTAGTATCATTATCGGGTTATTTTTGTCTCCACTGCAGGAGCACAACCGTCTCTCATCTGCCGGAGACAGACGGAGGATTTGGCCTACACTCCCCGCGCTGGCCAGACGGGTTGGGGAGGCCTGATTGATGTTTTATAATGTATTCCCTTAGTCGTCTTGTACGACATCCACGGGAAGAGTTGGAGTGGTCCTATTCTACTCTACCGGAAACCACACGGCATTTTAGTATGAAAATCCACTATTCTCAATTTGTGACAACTGCCATAAACCAAGTGACTAAAGCAACAGACGTCAATCATTGCCCACTTGCATTATAAACCAGCCTTTTTATTATTCTTTAATTTTTAAAGCACTTTACATATCTCTCGGCGGGAATGACAATTGCATCACTTTACATTAACTTTCCAGCCTCAGTTCAAAATCATAGTCATCATCCGAAATACGTCCACTGCTAAACATAAACCCAACAGAAAGCCACTTTTGGTAGGCTGTCTATTGGGGGATTTGCCATAATCACCACGCTTAGCAGGCAGCTTGATGATCGCAGTAATGATCTTAATATACATAGGAGAACGCAGCTGCCCGTCCCTGGTGCATTAGTTGCTTTGACGATACCCACGGGAAGATTATGGGCCCTATTCTAAGCCGAAAATCACGCATGCACCAAAGAAAAAAATCTAATTATGTATATTCTTTATTGCACAAATTTTAAAACTAAATACAGTTACAAATTGTATATCAAAGTATGACATATAATATATATGTCAATACATAATATTAATATATATTAAATAATATCAAAAAGGCTGGGGTCAGTGTCAGGAGTGGAAAGAGTAAAAGAAGGTGCATGAAAAGGTTGATGAATGTGAGTGAGGCTAGTGAGGTGTGTCAGGGCGCAAAGTGGCGATCCATCGTCTCTGCCTACCCCTCTGGGACCAAGGCATTATTTATGTACGTAAATAATCACAAATTAAATTAAAAGGGCCTAAAAGTGGCATTATATTGGGGAGGCTTGTGTTCAGCAGTGGACGTATTTCGACTGATGATTTAAAAAATAAGTCTAATCGCAATGCCCGATGGCCACGTTGAACAAAATTAGTTATATAGTTGATATATCCACCGCAGTATTTACTCTTATAGGTTTCGCACCAACGTGTCTATGGTATTTATTGAAGTAGCTCGTTTCATGGTTTTACTTTCGTTATTTCTTTATTATTATAAATACTTATAAGGGAACAAAAATAACTTAAGCCAATCAATACGAAAATGACAAAACCAAACAAACAAAGGTACTTTTACGACAAACAACTCTTAAGACCAAATTGAAAGACGCCATTTCCCCCTTTGTCTTTGCAAAGCTGCAGAAAATCGATTCCCTATCATTTAATATTATTTCAATAAGAAAATCACCCTTCCCTTGAAGGCAGTTTAAGCCCTTTGTTCTTTAAAGGGACGACACAGCGTCTCAACAAAAGTTTTCATAATTAAATTTTTATATCCTCTTTTCAAACCTTTCTTAAATGAGGCGGAATATTCTTTACTGGAAAGCCTTTGAAATCATAATGGCCAGTAAATAAATTTTATTTTGCGGTCACGATTTGATCCCAAAATAAATCGGAAGACTATTTACGTTCTATTGGGCACTGCGGCGGTAAACATGCGGGTAGCACATTGCATAAATCAAAATCAAAATATTTATTTTCAAAATTGGAATACATTATTCTCTTTTTGACGTCAAATTCTGCCTAAAACTACTCCACTTCCACCTGTATAACCTTATGTCTTATGTATAACATATACTTATGTCTCGCTCTGGTTTTTTATTGTCGATAGGTTTGCGCTTGACCTTAATCTCAACTGATGGTAAGTGATGATGAGGCCTACGGTAGAGCGCGCTTACCCAGAAGATGCCTATTCACTCTTAAAAAAGATCCAAATTGTACTTGTCGGGAAATACCCAAGGTGGTAGGGAGTTCAATTCCTTAGCAGTTCGCATTATGAAAGAGGAAGCAAAACGCGAAACTTGTGCAGTTACTACGCGCAGAACATTTAATTATTACTAAATATTGACACTACGGTTAAATAATGTCAGTGGCTACTTGCGTGGAACAGAGCGATTGTTTGGAACGTTCCATCTAGTAATACATAGAGATCGTTGCACCTGAATTATATCAACTTGTTAGCGTTAGAGTGTACTAAACGGGCGCAATTTTTTTTTGGCGTGACCAATTCTGTGTACAAGAAATTGAGAATGTACAGTGCGCATAACTATTTGATGGGTAATGGCTACAATATATTTTAGTACACCCAACTATTTAATAGTAATGACAACAATATATTTCAGTACTATCTATATATTTTTGTAATATTTCCAAACCGATAGTTTCAGGCAAATATAATGATTTTTAACACTAATAAAATTATTATAAACTGCCCAAAAACCATAGTGATAAAAACATAGCCGTATAGTTACTTAAAACTAAAGTTATGTTACGGCTACAGATAGGTATGTTGCTGCTACGAAGTATGTTATTAATATATACCAAAATTATGGTTTATGATACTAGATAAGATGGTATGGAGGAACCAGAATTTTTTAGTAACGTCTACAAAATGAATAGTTGTTACATATACTACAATAAAATCTAGTTATCTTAGCAATAGATTTTTCTTTTCAGAACTAGATTTTTCTTTCAGTGTAGTAACAACTGCTGAACTACACGTAACATTGTAAATTCTTCTCTAGGGTAAGTCATTTAAATGTCATAATTAAAATGCAATGTCTCCTCATATTTCTTAAATTAAAAAATAATTTGATCTATCACACCACCGCCTAACGGAATTAAAATTGAATTAGTCGACAACAAAAAGGCCACGCATCTAAATATGCTAATTAGACACTTAATAATGAAACTTTGAATAAAATTTAACACTTCGTTAATCATAATTTAACTTAGTAAAGATATCAAAATTGGATACGTAATTTACGTCCCCAACCGCCTTAAGACTTTTCGTCATTAAAAAATCACCCTATAGAATAATTTTATGAAAACCCCAAAAGATACTGTAAAAACTTTGACAAAAGATAAGGGGGTCTGCACACCAAGTATAAATATATTATCTGAACACTTTATGCTGTCTTCTCAGTGAGCAACTTCCTTAAATATTGCAGATTTATGCTAAACGTTACCGTGGACTCAGGTTTTTTATTGCCACATAAAAAGTTAATTCAAATTAACTCTTGGTGTAACTCGAGTTTTAGTTTCACCCTTCTTGGGAAATTGCTCCTTTATAATAGCTTACGTGAATAATAAGGATTAAGAGGCTATATAAAGTGTTTGATTTAATGAGACCAAATCCAAGGAGCTTGTTAAAGATTTTTCTAATAATAACCTGACACTAAATAAACAAATTGACTAAAACAGAAAAGAAATAAAACAATACATCACTTGTCTAATCCCAAATTAGGATTTCTCCTGTACCACTGGAAATAAACAAGGATAGGACAACTCACAAATATAACAAACATCCAGACCGTGACCAACTTGTACAAAGTTGTCTGTCCCCAGTGGCACTCGAACCCACGACCTCTGGCGATCAAATTAACAAGCTACTAGGCCAATGAAGCGGTCATAGATATATCAAGTTAGATCAAAATAAACCCATTAGCAGAAAATTCCTTTTTATTGAGACATTTCAATTAAACAGTTTTCAGTGTTAAAGTTCAGTGACTAAAAGCTGTAGTCACGTTAGAAACAACGTATTCAGAAGAAAGGTTGCGGTGGCACTATAAAAATAGTTTGAATTGACGGAAATAAATCCATTTGCAAATGACCAAATTCTTCTTTTAAAATTCAAATGACCGGAAGTTAAAATTTTCAGTAAGTTACATTACCAAAAACTGTTAACGCTTTTAATAAGGGTGAATTATAGATGGAACTGGATTGAACAGATCGAAAGGATAAATCGAATAAATTTCATATTAAATTCCAAATGACGGTCTAAAATTATTTCAAATTTAAAATGTCCGGTTAGTGCAGTGACCGAAAGCTTGTAGCCACAGAAAAAAATAATAGATTAAAAAAAGTTACTGATGAAAAAGCGGCAACTCCACCGATAGCCCGATGAAACTCATCGGCATGTAGAAACTGGCGAATATTAATATTGAAATGGGAGCCAGCGGGGAATATCATCGAAGCACCCGATAAGTTATCGCGTGCGATATCGTCACGGACGGTTAAGAAAATATCGCACGGGATGCGGTGGACTTAAGTTTACAGTAACAGTTTACTGTGAGAATTGTTACTACTGCGACAATTAATTTAAGTGGTCGTGATATTTCAGATTTCCTGACAAAGTATCTTCATAAGTTGGTAATTATTAATTTGTAAATATTTGGTATTTGGTTCATGTTAATATAACATATTTTTAGGTGTCTTTTTTCTTTCTTCCCGTCTTTCATGCCTGAGTAATAAGAAGGAAGCATTTGTAATTATTGAACGGTTTAGTTTGTTAAAATACTTTGATTAATGGTTTTTATTAAAATTACCATGAAAAGTATAATTATAAGTTTATCTTAAAGTCGCGTAATTGTAAGACTCCATATTTGTTAGGTATAGAATCTAAATATTGGGTATAATAAATACGCAGTTCGAAAATTATTCAGCGCAAGATTTACCGGGGATATAGGAGAAGATGAAAGTTATCCGATGATTTATGATGTTTTTTTTCTTCAAATTTTCAGGTTAATGTTCTTAATATAATACCCATTGTTATAAACAACCTTGTCTGTAAAAGGGATCACGGTTACGTCATAATTACGTCTAGACTCAAGACTTAAGTATGACGCCAGCACGATATCGAGCAGTTCTGAAAATCGCCCCCACAAGGCTCCCCACTTGTTAAGGATTAAGGTATCCTTTTGTGGAAAATATTGCAGAATGTGCGTTTAATCTGAAACGGGGCCCACGCTTCGGTTGCTTTTTGTAAGGAGAAATTTTTATTTTCATTCTGAGATAATCTCAGAGCAATTTCTTTGGGCGGTAGAAGCTCTTGGTAAACGCGGTGTACTGTGTAGCAGTGCCGACGTGTATACAAACCTTAATGAGATGATAACGATGAGAAAATATACGAGTTTGTACACACATCTTAACGTATAAGTCGAAAAGATAAAACCTATGAATATTCATAGAGACATAAAATAAAACTAAAATAATGTTTGATGTTCTTGTAACGCATTGTCAAAAAAAAAAAATTGGGTCCCTTTCTCCCTAAGGTCAACATCAGGGCTATCCTAAGATAAGCATCTGCTAACTCGACCTATAAGATGACACTGCAGCCAAACTACATTGTTTTTTGTTTGTACGTAATAAACAAAGACTAAGTGTATACTACGAGTATTATTAATTAAATAGTTAAATATATTATTTAATATTATAAACGCGAAACTTTGTAAGTATGGATGGATGTTTGTTACTCTTTCACGTAAAAACTACTGAATGGATTTTAATGAAACTTTACAATAATATAGCTTATACATCAGAATAACACATAGGCTACAATTTATAAAGAAATTGTGTGAATTGTCCGAAATATCAAGTAAGTAGGAAAAAATCTACAATCTGCGAGCTATTCTGGCGTGCGCTGCCAAAACCGCTAGAGTTACACATCCTACTAATATTATAAATGCGAAAGTTTGGACGTTTGGATATTTGGATGTTTGTTACTCAATCACGCTTCAACCACTGGACTGATCGGGATGAAACTTGGTACACATATAGGTTAGGTCCTGGAATAGGACATAGGATAGTTTCAATCTCAATCATCAATCAAGATAACATCTCATTCCTACGGGAAATACATAATAATTTGTGATGTTAAGTTGTCCACGCGGACGAAGTCGCAGGCAACAGCTAGTTAATTGCTATTTTCAAATAATTATTTGCTGGAATTGCTTAAAGCAATACTTAGTTGCAGTGATTGTCACTCAAGAAAAGACTGCCTCGCCTGTTGAATAAGCATCACTACATGTTACATTTTACTACTAATTACATTATGCCGTAATACATATAATAATTAAAAGTAAATTCTAATTAGAGTTTATTCCATGTATCTAATTCATCATTCACCCAAGCTTGTCGGAAAATGTCAGACGTAGGTATAAAACTAACATAGGTATCTAAAACACATATAGGTATAAAACTCATATAGGTACATAGTTATGACATTATTACACCCTATTCATTGTACATGATCAAGTTTGGTAGTTAAGTTGTAAGACTAAGACCTGCTGTCTGACTAAATATGATTATGTACTCCAATTGGGAAGATTTTAAGTCCGATGTATGAAATATATACATAAATAAATTGATAAGTGTACGAGAATGTCTCTGCGTGTTTGATTAAAACTGTAATGAGAAGAATCCCCAGGAAACATATTCGTTTTTTGGTATTTTTATAATGGCAGTATTTAATATGTTTAGTCCAAAATCTTGTTCCATGTGATTTCTTATTTTAAACGAAGTTGTATTTTAGATACATGCTTTTCATTGAAGGAAATCTTGAGAATGCTGGAGAAAAACTTCTAACACGTACTTCTTAAATCAGCACTGGGCCCACGTGGCTTTCGATTGCACATATTCGAAAGTAGATAAGAGGTTGGTGGTTTGCTATATTATATAACGAGTATATTTTGGGCCAGCTTTAGTATGGGACGACCCCCCGGTTAGATGGAGTAAAGATCTACGCAAGGTGACTGGCATACCAGGATGCAGAGTTTTTAAAGTCTGATAATGATGATGAATTAATGATAAAGTATGTCGGTGAAACGATAAAAGAGGAGCTGATTTGATACTTAGGAGGCACAGTGCGTGTTTGCCGCGCCGTTCGGTGGGACTGGCGCAGGCGCATGGTCGAGGAAAAACAGTCTTCGTTCGATACGCAGGCAAAACTCCGACGGATCGTCTGCCTTTTAAAATCGTTGCTTGATTATGTAGTGCATTTTTTTGTAGTGTAACTTAAGCCAATAAACGTGTTAACTTTGAAACGGTGTTAAACTCAATTTAGTAGCCCGCCCGACTAGGATAGGTACTAGGTTCTCGTACACCGACGAGTCTGACTCGCAAGAGTAAGCTAGTGTTGTTTTCCACTTGGCAACTACAACAAGTATATTAAAACATCAGGTTTACATCATATATCATATACCAGCATGTACTTACAGTGGTACACTAAGTACGTAAGGTATATGTAGTCAATACAGAACGTCGTTAACGAGCGAAGCAAAGTCGTACGTCGTAGTATTACGTGTTTGACAATTAATTTAATTTAATTACTTCGCCAGTGTATAGCTATGTACTGTACTATGGCCACGGCTCTATTACACGGATTACAATCCGTGCAAACGACTTGCAGAGGTATACTTTGTAACCGTGAGAACAACATAAGTAGACGAGTTTTGACCTAACATATGTGAAATGAACAGATCTCGGCTCAGAATAGGGCCACCCCCAATCTTCCCGTGATGTCGTCAAGGCGACTAAGGGATTGCAATAGGCGTTCTCGTGTGAATATTAAGATAATAACTGCGATCACCAATCAGACTGCCAAGCGTGGTGATTATGTCAAATCCCACAATGGACAGCCCACCAAAAATGGCATTCTATTTGGAAGTCTTATGTTTAGCAGTGAACGTATTACGGTTGATGATGATTCACCATTGCTTAGCTATGAACTGCTCGTAATGTTTGGCAATACATATTTTTCAGAAACTACATAAGAAAACCCGTGAGCTCAGTCTACTCCAAAATAAATAAACAAAAATACCAAGCGTCAACATAAAAACCCTCGTTCATAAAAAAATATCTACCATCTCGAAGACGTAAGTCCACATAAGCCGTGTTGAATACACACGGGCGCAGAGACCTGCGAGCTTAACTGTAAGATCTCGTACACACGAGCGCAGCTATCGTCGAGCCATAGATTCGCGTCTATTGACGCAGCGCCGTCAAGCGTAGCTCTCGTCTAGATAAGAATGACTTAGGGTTAGCACTTAAATTTAAAGACAACGGATGTTTCATATATTCTAAAAAAAGGTATGTTGACTTTCCAGTAATCAGGGAGTACCATTTTGCAACTGGCTCCGAACTGAGAAATTATATTTTCCATTTCGTAGTCACTTACGAAATTTGGTTACCATATCGGGCGAAAGGGTGATTTAAGAAAACATCATCATAAATTATAACTCGGACAATATTGAAGACACCACCGATGCCTATCACAGTCTCAAACTTTCCAAAAAGTTTCAGCAGAGTCGCTCACCTTTTTTATAAAAGTTTTCTAGTCTAGACATTTTCATAATTTCACTTCGCCAAATTCACTTATAAATAAAAAGCATTACCGCAGAAAAGACTTGGTAAACTTTACTAATTTTACTTTTTTACTGTTATAAGGGTTTGCGGTATAGATACCAATCGTAATCGAGCCAGAATTTTACTTCAAAATTGTTTAAAGAAACGATACTAGAGGCAAAAGAAATACATCCAGAAGATCTAGAGTAAAATTTTACAGTACAAACTATTCTTCACCATTTAGTCCAGCCCTTGGCCTGGACCTGTATAATAATATTAATAATAATAGCCTTTGCCCGCCACTTCGTCCGCGTAGGTTTCGATATTTACACATCTTGAATTTATAAATAGATATCATTGGTAGATATAATTTCGTTTCTCGTAGGAATGAGATGTTTTTTGGGATAAAAAATATTCTATGTCCTATTCCAGGACCTAACCTATATGTGTGCCAGTTTCATCCAGATCCGTCCAGTGGTTGAAGCGTGATTCAGTAACAAACATCAATCCATTTCGCATTTATAATATTAGTGGGATCAGTTTATCTTTCCATGTGAGACTGGTCAAAAAAGGTAAAAAGAAAAACTAATCCTAAATCCTCTTTCACGCCTCTACCTTCAACTGAATTGATTCGCATGAGATTTGCAGACAAAAAAGAACTGAAGAGTGATAACGACTACATTTTCCCGCAAAAAAATAAAACATCCTGCGGGAGTAAATATTTCTGAAACGATATTTTTGTCAGCCAAATTATGTTTTTGAAAATTATGTATTTGATTATTACACGTTTCACAGGTTAGGTTTTTGATTTTATTTAGATGGTCTACCAAAAACTTTTGCGCGAATGCCAACCCTAACATGTAATCTAGGCGACCAAGCAGAATCCCCGAGACGTGCTCTGTAAGCGCATCATACACATATATTTTGAACGTACTACAGAGTAAAGGTGACATCATAACTTTACATATACAGGGTACAGAGAACGCATACATTTTTTAAGGGCACAAACAAGAAAATGAAGTTCGTAGAACACTATAATTAAGTTAACAAATTAACAGACACTTAAGATGTATCTGTATTTTTACGTAAAAATCAGGTCGGTACCAGGCCTACCTAAAATATACCTACAACGCGCGGACCCGGTTGCCGGGGCCAATCGGTCATGGTCGCGTGAGCGCCGTGACGCATTTGAATAATGTCACGCGCCGCTCCACAATCCGAAAGCGCAGGTACCAGCCTTAGGCGAATCACGTAAGACGTCAATGTTTGCGTGATTTAGCGGTTCATCGTAACATAAACTTTCTTCTATGCGCGTAAGATTCAATTTGGCTAGCATTGGATTTTTAGGCAAGTTTTTGAGAAATTGAACAAGTTTAGGGAGTGCACCTGTACTTTTGTGTATTTTTACATATATTGTACATAAAATATGATGTAATTAGATTACATACATTAGGTACACAATGATCGGGTAAGTAAGTGTATTAAGTTTTAACTATTATGATATATTTTATAAAAATGTATCTATAGTTATTCAAAGATTGACAGTATCAGGTGGTACAGAAACTTTATACCACAAATGAAGTTATATTACATCTAGGTTACTAAGACTTTCATAGTAACATAGAGACTAAGACATTAAAACATTACTATTCCTACCGTGGAAGACTATTTGCTGTAGCGAAAATACATAAATAATATATTTTTACACTAAGTTTCCTAACAAAAACTAACCGGGAACATGGAAAACCTATCAATCTCATTTATAGTTTGTCGAAGTTGTTTTGAGAATATGACACATTATTCGTAAAGGTATGTCACATAATTTTTATTCCTGATGTATTTGCGCTTGACCTCAATCATACCTAATGCTAAGTGCTGATGAGACTTAAGGTATAGCGCGCTTACCCAGAAGATGCCTATTCACTCTTCCTTTAACAATATCCATTTTTACTTGTCCGGAATACCGTTGCTTGTAGTGCGTTCCATTCAGGAGAATGCTAATGTCCGTCTTAGGCCTCGCTTGGAATTCCTCGTGTGACTGTTACCACACTGGTTCTCCTACACTTTAAACTTGAGGAATACATACTTTCCATTCTGCAAAAATATACAAGAGGGTAATACCCAGACGGAGACTAAATAATACTTAACTAAACTAGATACTCGTACATATTTATCTCTCTGCATAGTCGCAGTGTGGCTTGTCTTTCGGTATTCTGCAGGTTACATTTTGGGGAGTGTGCCCAGGAATTACACGATTTGATTCCCCATCCCCCTTCCATCACCGGACTAACAGGCGTGGTGAGGGACTTCATCCGTATATGGTAGACATACCACGCTCTCGTTCGAAGCGTTATGCTTCGTCTTTCATAATAGGAATTGCTAAGGAATGGAACTCCCTGCCAGGTTGAGTATTTCCCGACAAGTACAATTTGGATCTTATTAAAGGAAGAGTGAATAGGCATCTTCTGGGTAAGCGCGCTACACCTTAGGTCTCATCAGCACTTACCATTAAGTGAGATTGAGGTCAAGCGCAAACCCATCAACAATAAAAAAAAAATCCAGTCACTCAGACACAAAGTTGCCTGGAAGAAATAGCACAATACTTTTTTAATACTTTTTCGTGCACAATAAATAATATTTTGATTTCATTTGAAAAGTTTATAACTTTACCAATTTTCTTCCTGAACCTCTTCCTAAACTTTTTCCTACAAATATTGCCTACTAAAAGGACAATTCCTAAACGTATATACGATCCGTTTGTAAAACTAACACCGACACCAGCGACGCGACAGTAAACAGTTCCGCGAGTATCAATCGGAACTCCGGAGCGGGAGTGTCGGTCGTGTCGTGTCGGATGTGAAATTGCGTCCCGGAACCCTTTGTTGCGACGCTTTTTTATTTACTTTACGAGCAGGTGTCGTACCCACTCCAAGCGTTCGTAGAGTTACAAAACGATTAGAAGTGGAGTGAGAAAAATTCAGCGCCAGGAACGCTTGCCTTTATGCGTTTGTAGATATGAACTATAATGGATGAATTTGGTGACAACTAGAACACCTTCACGAGAAACCTAAAGTGGATGTAAGTTTATATGAATAAAAAATTGTGATAAATATACATCTGGGGGCCTACTCTGTAGGCATTTCGGATAATATCCGTCGAACTACTAAGGCAATTTGTACTCTCTAACGGACCATGTGTCGTTCTGATATACGTTCGGCATCTAACTACAATATCATTATCCTTATCAACTACAAACACTTATCCGAATGTCATATGATGCGTTAGATAGTCCACAATGGCGTCCGGAGTAGGCCCTGTTAATGACATATAGGACGAACTCGACGGCTGGAATGTCTCGTCCGGTCTCATCCCACCATTAAAAATGTCTTGCTACCTCTTCGAACTGTGTCAGCACTGCAGTGTAAAAGAAGCAGCGCAAGAAGTTACTACTCTAATAGGTCGCTAGATCTATGACTCAGCGAGCGCGGGATGCCAATTATTGCACGCTCAGATTTACCGCGTCACTTTGCAGGACGGTGATTGACTGACACACTCGCCGACGACGCCATTTTGTTTTTATATGATAGAAACACTAGGCTAGTTTTCTATTATACGACTAGTAGATTGTGGAGACGATGGGTTTTAAATGACTTTTATCTATACATCACTAGCTTTTTCCGCGACTTCGTCCGCGTAGGCTTCGATATTTACATATCTTGAATTTCAAAAAACGTCCCTACAAAAAACCTCAAGCGTGACATTCATATCGATTTTTAGTATTTCTTTTAGTTGTGAGCAAATTCACTGCTTTTAACGATTAATTTGCTTTCTCGTAGGAATAAGATGTTTTGTTCTGGATAAAAACTATCTTATGTCATATTCCAGGACCTAACCTATATGTGTGCCAAGTTGCATCCCGATCCGTCCAGTGGTTGTAGCGTGATTGAGTAACAAACATCCAAACTTTCGCATATATAATATTAGTGGGACTCGCTTGTAACATTGTAGATGTAGAACCTTTCCTTCCAACATGCGGAAATAATGTAGATTTTGACAGATATGTTGACCATTGCAGTGCTAGACTTTGTCTTGCTGCTCGTCACCGCTCTGTAGCATTTATGGCCTGACAATACTGCCATTGTTCGGTCGCCAGAGCCTTGTCTGTTAGCAAGAAAGGTGCACCATTTACAGATGAGGTTGGCATTTGGAAATACTTGAACTTATTGTATCCCTTTTCACCACATTCAAATATATGATCACTGTATTTTAAAACTAGGCTTCACTGCCCGGATTTGCCGAGGGCTGAATATAGTCAAAATGTTAGATACATAGTATACCGCTATGTATGTCACGAACAATGGTTATGTTCAAGACCTTTAAATAAATTCCACATCTCCTCCATCGGGATCCGGCAGGATCTAGCAGGAAATCATTTACGCCAATAAAACCCCCGTACCCCACCCCACCCCTTCCTTATGCAGGGTGATTCATAGGGCGAGGGGCGCTGAAGAACTTTGGTAAATATTCATCGTAGCTAAGAAAATATTAGCATTATAGTCGAGGAAGATGACGTTAAATATAATTTAAGTGTTTTTGGATTAAGGTCATAATGTTTTGATTAAACTGTGCTTGGGGTTTCGGTGGAATCAGTCTATGTTGTAACCAGGCCGGTACGGGTGCTTTTTATGGATAAACGACAAGATTATGATATCTGATAAATATACCAAGGACTGTTTTTTTTTATATAGGCTACAGCAATGAGACATACCATTTCTCAGACACGAGCTAATGACGTATTGTAACTATGTCGCCGATTATATGGAGCTAAGATGTCCTGTTTTTGGGACCGTAGGGCAGCCGCAGTAATATGGCCTACCAGGCATATATGCTAACAGATCGCAGGCAGAGTCTAAACCTAATTTGCAAGAGCCGGACATCATAGAGAGGCTTATTTCCAACAGTAGAAGAACACAATTGCTAAGAGAAAAATATATGGAAGAAATAAAACTTCTACTAGATACAGAATAAGTGAAATTTTTTTGTCAAAATAGTAAGCTAGACAATCGAAGAAGTCATGCAAATAGATCTGCAAACGGTGTATCAACGATTATCTCGTTGATTTGAAATCGTCATATACGCTGATGATAGGACAATCTAGGACCTTGTCAAGGAACAGCTAAAGTATAGTACACCGGTACGTATTAGCCTACTGGCTGGACTTAAACTGAAGAAGGCACCTTGAGATGATGATGACACTGATATTTCCAAGGATGAAATCACTAGAACAGATCTGAAATAAAAAAGGAAAAAGGCGTAGCCGTTAGACGTGTGGTTCCCAGTTTCATATGGCCACCCAAACTCTTCTCGTGGGTGTCGTTAAGGCGACTAAGAGATTGCACCAGGGACGTATAGCAGAGTTCTTCTGCGTTAAGACCATTACTGCGATCACCAATCCATCAGCCAAGCGTGGTGATTATGGCAAACCCCCAAAGGACAACCCATCAAAGTAGCATTCATATTGGGGAGGCTTATGTACAATAGTGGACGTATCTCGAGAGATCACAGAATATGCCTGCAATTTTGTATTTATCATCTTTTCCAGTTAGTATTGCGTCTACAATCTGTTGTGCTGCCAGGGTTGTGGATTTATTTTGTCTGTACGCGTACTGTCTGTCAGTAAGTAAGTCATTTTCCTCGAAATGTTGCATTATGTTGGTAGATATTATAGATTCTATTAATTTGGAAATGGTTGGGACGATAGTGAATGGTCTATGACTGTCTACTTTGTTTATCACCTTTTCCTTTATATACTGGACCGACACGTGTACTCTTCAATATTTCCGGATACACATCTTTCGTGAACATGTAATTAATCAGGACAACGAGTATCTCTGACACAACGGGCCATATGGACAACACTATATTAACCGAGATGTACTAGAGATCTAGTGTATTCGAAATCTTCAACATGGACTTCAGAACTCTATCTAGGTAGTATAAATTCAGGCACATTTAAGTCTGATAGGTATTTATTTAAATATTGAGTAGCTTTCTCCGGATCACTTTCTAGTGCAGATTATTATGTAAGGAAGTGATTATTAAAGCAGTCAGGTATTTTATTGGTCGGCACATCAGATCCTAATTCTTTAATGCTGAGTATCTTCTTCTTAGGGGGTCAGGAAGAACTGGTGATATTTAGACCCTTCCTGATCTTTTGTGCCAAACTCCTGTCTACTAACAGTGCCCCAAGCTGATTTGGTGAACTTCACATACGTCTTAGAAGTTCTTCTTTGGCATATGCAGGTTTTCACATGATGTATTCCTTCATCGAAAAGCCTAACTCAAAAATATCCGATGGGCCGGTACATATATGTACTCCGATCGACATTATTTTGCCTTCCCAGTTAACGAAAGTTATTTAACAAAATTCTATTCAGGTCAACAAAACAATACAGGATGTCCCAATTCCAAACAGCACCCTACAAATCGTACCCAAAGAACAATGTCTACAGGGGGTTGACATTTCACTAGAATCGGACGTGACGATTACAGCAGTAATGAGCTACCCGCTCGTTATAGAGCCTCTTTGTCACTCCCGTTTCCGCTTCCGTGTTCTTTAGGTTTTTACCGGAAATAGGTTCCTCTGCAAGTGTAGTTTTTAGACGTAATAAGTAACGAAAATAAATTTATCTTAAAAAGTTCAGCATTATATTTATGTTAACGTTGTACTAAGATAGTACGTTAAACTCTGAATTTCGGACATTACCTAGGTAATATAAAGATAACTCGGTTTTCGTTGATTGGTTTACAACCTACATTCCATAATATATACATTGTATACTATACCATTAGCCGAGATACGTCCACTGTTGTACATAAGCCTCCCCAATATGAATGCTACTTTGATGTAATTGATCATAAGTTATAACTCAAAAAACTACATTATTATGGTATTAAGAACAGCGCGCATAAAATGCTAAAGTCGTTCCTGTCGGACAGAAAGCAAACCGTGGAAGTGGTTGCGAATGGGGGTCGTAAAGTCAGGTCTGAAGCGGGCAAGATCACAGTTGGTATTCCACAAGGTTCATCCCTCGGAAACACTATGTTTTTAACTTTTATAAACTACCTACCTTCTTTCATAACCGATGGCCTGATAATCCTGTTTGCAGATGACACCACGGAACTGTGCCGAGACCCAGTTGTATCAATAGTCCCGTTCCGTTGTCTGAACAATGCAAATACGTTACAGGATACGTGATAGACCCAAACTTGCATTGGAAACTACACCTAGAATCTTTGTGTGATAAATTGAGTAGTGCAGCCTATGCGCTAAGAAAGATTCGTCCACTAGTTTCTGACAGTGTACTAAGACAGACATAATTTGCACATTTTCATTCACTTATGTCGTACGACATTATTCTTTGGAGAAACTCTACAAAGCCGAACCGAGTTTTTATTCTTCAAAAAAGAGCACTACGTATATGTGTGGAGTAAAGCCGAAAACAAACGAGCAGGGGACTTTTCAAAAATCAACACATAATGTCTATGTACTCGTTATATTTATTCGAAGTTATATTATAATATATGTTAGGCGAAATATGTCAAGTTTCGGTCGACGTATAGGCGGAGGGCACGTACTTCGTAACGAAGGTCGATTAAAGACAGTAACGCGCCGCACTGCACTTGCCACCAAAAACCCCCGTGTCATCGGCCCCACGTACTACGAACACCTGCCCGCAGATCTACGTAACGAAACCAATGACGAAACGTTTAGTCGACGACTGAAAAACCTTTTATTGGAAAATGAATAGTATTCCATAAATGAATTTTCTAAAAAAATTAAATTGGTGGGCCCTCTGACGTTTAATTTAATTTGTGATAATTTAATACCAAATGTATTATGAATTTTTTATTTTAATATTATATACTGACATAGACAGTATGTTATTATTTGAATTATTTGAATTGTTGACATTATTGATATTTTGTATATTATTTTATTTTATGACGATCCCTTTTACCATATTAGAATGACATGTAAAATTGAATTTTTAAGATGTAAAAGTGAAATAAATAAATCTAATCTAATCTACTTGTGAGAAAAATAAAAAAAACTGTGTCAAGTCAGGGATGCATCGAATTACAGTATTTATTACACGAAATAGTCTGAAAAATGCAGAGTTTCCTGACTCCCTAAATAATCAGGCATGCCAGTAGCATACGTGACACTAACGCTACTGTTCTTAGTACCCACCTTACCTCGACCTCCCTCCCACATTAATCTCCATATGAAAATCTTTAACCAATCAAAAACCAGAAGGTCTTGTTTATTTGGATAGTGATGTACTAGCTAATAATGTCAACACGTGCATGACACGTGCGAAGTACTTAGGAGATAATAGTTCGGGATCCCGAAGGGTGTTCGTAACATGTGAGAAAAAAATAAAGTTACTGCCCATTGTCTATGCTATTGTTGTTCAGCAACAATAGATAGTTTACGTAAGGTTTCGTTTATGTTCACCAAAAATAAATATTTTAAGTAAATTGTATACTCCTAATGTTTTAGTCTAGCGAAACCGATCGATTATTTCGCCTATTTTATAGCTTAACAGGTCCATAGGAAGCCGATATACCCCCACTATGGAGCTATGTTATAGCTTATGGCTGCATATTTCGCCAGTACGCTAGCTGGGTAGTTGCTCGGTAAAGAAGAAAGCCGCTGCTAAAATAACCCTTTCAAATTAATAGGAGTTATATCTAAACTGGGCAGCCGATATAATGAACGCAATTTTATTTATTGTTAATTTCTATAAAAAAATATATTGCTATATTTTACCTAATTTTACCTAAAAAATATATATTACAGTTGACGTAATAGAATATATATTGTAACTGTGAATGTGATCACTAAAAGATTATTATAGAAAATATATCGTAATAATCTAGCTATAATTTTGCGTCTGTGACGGGCTTGAGACTGGTATGTGTACTACTGTTATTTTGTGGATACAACAGAGATATAAGAACATTTAAAAAAACTTATTGAATATTACAAATATCAAGCAGAACTGAGAATAACATAATCATAAAGCATAATTTTATTGTAATTTTCGACTCAGAAATATCACTGAAGTATGACAGTACCAATTTGGGACGCCGTGTCGGAGATCTGAATCCATAAATTAACTCAAAATGCAAATAACGTTATAATATCAAAATCAATTTCGTGATAACCCTCTTCGAAACAAGGATTTATAAATTCATTGTCTTTGCCGAAAATTGAAATGTAAGTAAATATAATTGTAAGAAATCTTACGTAAGAAGGGAGTTTAATTAAGTCTATTTCTGGCTTGAATGCGTCCTTGTAATTAGAATTTCGAAAATTGTATTATAATGTCATATGGTATTCAATAATTAATTAGAGATAATAAGAACTCACTATTTACTATTTGTCGCAGAACGGACGGCCGTTACGGCAGACGAATTCTGGAGTGGAGAGAGCGGATCGGCACACGCAGGGTGTGAAGCCCCGGCGACCTGAAGAAGGTATCCGGAAGCGGCTGGTGTGGTAACGTTCATTGGGGTAGACCTAAGTCCAGCAGTGGACATCTTATGGCTTATATGATAATTTACTATTTTAGGATGTGCCTCACATTGGCAGACTTTACACACGCCTTAGAATTTCCTTTTTGGCATATGTAGGTTTCCTTACGATGTTTTCCTTCACCGAAAAGCCTGTGGTATTATAAAAACCATACTTAAGTTTTAAACAACTCATTGGTACGGGCGGGGTTTGAACCCACAACCTCATGAACGTGAGCAAAGTGCACAACCAGTTTGATAAAGTGGGAGCTGGTATATTGAACCTAACCCAACTTGCCAGTAATTAAGTTATTGCGTAGATTGAGTAAGTAAAATCTCCCAAATATAAACGTTTTGTTTCCAAAAACAGTTGTGTTCGTTTCCCAAACAATGACAGCTACAAACACATTGGTCGTCAAAAAGACCCCATGTTTGCTGAACGCTGCGCGGTGTATTTGTTTTTCCACGATTCCCTATTGCTAAGTCCCAGGGTTGTCACTTGGGTGATACAAATATCGAACACCGATGTTATAAAAGTTTTAACAACATGATAGTGCATTTTGAACATATTTTGAGCCCGAATTTGACAGCACTAAAATCGCTTGACAAATAACTAATTAGTTTGTATTATCAAATCGAGCATTTGAGTGCAGTGCTATCAAGATTTTGCAGTAAATTTTTTTATAGACTATTATCTGAATATAAATATTGTTTTAATTCCGATCCCGATAAAACCGATTCCCAAGGCATACCCGTATTTCAAAATGTACACCTCGAATCTCTTTCCGCCTAGCATTGTTTGACAACAATAAAAATTACTAATTCTAACATACCAAAGTCTCCCTATTCCACTAACGCCTGAAAGTAGTCTAAATACTATATGGATAACAGTTTTTTTTAATTTTATGAAGGACATGACGATACTTTTGACGTTATAGTCTATTATAATGTATGTGATAGTTTTTTTTGTGGTAACCCTGACCAGCATTGCGGTTAACATCACTAAGGGGTCGGAGCAAACTCATTCGGAGTTCCATTTTCATTAACACAGAGGGCGCTAGTGTCATAAAGTGGCCACGGCTGACAGTTACTTACTTTTATGTAAATTATCTCTAAGTTATATACCATAATAACGCTTTTCATGCATATTTAATTCCTCACGTATCGTCGTGAAAGTTAATGTTTTTATTACGATGCAAATGTGAGCGAAAAAGCTTAATCGACTTACTTAAATACATACATACACATTAAGCATATACAATAATGATATGGCAGGAAAATAAAAGCCTTGTAAACTAACATCTATGTTTCCGGAAATAAATAACATTTTAAAAATTGTCCTAATACGAGCAGCATATTTAATCTTTAGTAAATAAAAATGTACTCATGGCTAAATATTTTTTAACTGTTTATATGTACCAATACTGATGTAGTCTTCAGAAAAACATAAGGCTCGATTTATAAGTAACATTTAGTCTTTATTTAATCGCAATCGGCTTACTTCATCTAAAGTTATGCGAATTTATAATTTTCAAAATAATAATAAATAATAATAATAATAAATATGTCAGACATTCACACCAATTATCCAGTCCCAAACTAGGCAGAGCCTGTGGTATGGTTACTAGATAACGGATACGGTTACCCGTTCCGCCACGGAGGTCGTCAGTCAAAAACTCACTCAAAGATGTATATAAAATCAGATTGCAATGAATTATTGCTACGGTAGTGGCGGTAGTTGGAGGGGGGTGGGGATGGTGAACAACTGACTATCGTTGACGGCTGTGAAGAATAACTAAGTTTATAATATACATAGAAATAGAAATGAACTAAAAAAATATATACGATTTGAGGCAGTTATTAATGACAAATTGTCAACCTGTTTTTTGGTAATCATAGGTTTCACAGTTTCTGTTGCTTCTTTAAAACACCAACTAAATTATAAGCAATTATTTGTGTAAAGTTGTTGAAGTTATTAATTACTTCCGTTTTATTTTTCACATTTGATAATAATTTGTAAAGAAATAAAAATTATTCGTTCATTTTACTAAATTTGATATCAAAGTGGATCTAAGAATGTATACAAAGCAAACAGATTAAGGAGCAGTGTAAGTAATAGTTGAGTATACGTTCCCGGCTTAGAATAGGTTCACCCTCAATTTTTCCTGGGTGTCGTCAAGACCACTAAGCGATTGCACTAGGGACAGCAGCAGCGTTTTCCTGTGTATATTAAAATCATTACTGCGATCACCAATCCGCCTGCCAAGCGTGGTGATTATGGCAAATCCCCCAATGGACAGCCCACCAAAAGTGGCAATTACTGGTTGTTAGCGACTGGCTGGTGTAGCCCTTTACGTTATGACACTATTCTTATATTTTAAAATTGTATGTGTTCTTTGTCAGTTGTCAGTGTGTCGGCCGCAAAAGCTGTACGTTTTATTATTAATATATATGTTATTGTGCGATTATTCAATTAGTTTACTTTCACAAGAGTCCACTTTCGTTGCTAACATTTTGGTCCTTCTCTCGGTGTGATTATATTTTGGTTTCTCGGTGTAGATACATTTAATTCTTGTGTAGTTATAAACTGTCAAAATCTAAAATTTCAAATTTTACATTCGCTCGCAATGAATACTCGCGCGAATACTCTAAAGCACAAGCAGGCCACTGACAACTCCTCGGCGGCGTCTGAGGCTGGTGCCGCTCACGCCCACACTCGCGGCGGCGACGTCGCACCAGGCTCGGCCCCGCCCGCCGAAGATATCGGCACACCCGCCTCCCTCGTATCACGTAGCATGTCGCTTGGCTCCGACACGCATGCCAAAGATATTGGCAAGTCTGCGTTCTACTCAGCTCCACCTTCTCAAGTTTTGTCAGAGCGCAACAGCGCGGGCTCGCACCGCTCCATGTCCACCGTGGTAGCTCAAAAGCTAGCTGCTGAGGCCGAGCTGCGCCGCCGCCAGTTGGTGAGGGAACAGGAACTGGAGCGCAAATGTCGCGAAATTGAAGAAATTGAGCTGCAGGCTACACTAGCCGCGCTTGATAACGAAGGCTCTCGGAGACGTGGAAGCATCGCTTCTACTCGTATGTCTCGCACAGAATCGTGGGTAACGGATGTCAGGGACAGGTACCCTGCCACTCCTAAGCCAGCCGTTGCACAGGGCACCCCCCCGCCGCAGACAGCGGTAACCCTGCGCAACAACGTGGCCACCAATTCCACCCGCTACGTATGTAGAGCCTCCGCACACATCTTCAAATGACATCGCACAGCTAGCCAGTGCCATAGCAGCGCTTGCAGATGGCACTAGAAAATATGCATTGCCTACATTCTCCGGCAATTATAAAGATTGGCTGATTTTTAAAAATAATTATTTTCGATCAAGGTCTCACTTCTCACCCTCTGCAAATATAGCTCGTCTAGGCGACGCGCTGCGCGGACCTGCGCGCGAGACAGTGGAGAACTTGCTTCACTCCTCTGAGGACGCGGACGAGATCATTCGCGCCTTAGAGCAGACTTATGCTCGACCAGAGTTAATGGTGGCCAATGAAGTTGCGTCGCTTCGTACCTATTCTAAGGTAAGTACACCCGAGCAGCTTAATACGTTTGCCAATAAAGTACGCAATTGTGTAGCAAGTATAAAGGCCCTGAACCAACATCAATTCCTGTACTCACCCGAAATACTTAGGAGCGTTTTATCTAAGTTAAGTGACTTAACGAAGGCTAGGTTCTCGGATTATGCTGCCGATCAGGTGGAGGAGAACGTTCCCAAGTTGGAAACCCTTTCTCTCTTCCTCCTTCGGGAAGCCGATAGGCAGTTGAGGTACACTTTCGTACCCGACTTTACTACGGTCCCTGTAAATACAGCTAAACCGTTTGCAGCTCCTAAGCGTGAGACCGTTCATGTTGCCACTACTAGCAAGGAAACTACGGCTTCTGACTGTGCCTATTGTAGTGAAAAACACAGTATTAGCATTTGTAAAGATTTCAAGTCCCTTTTAATTGACGATAGATGGCGTTGGGTGCGCGAAGCTAAATTATGTTTTAAGTGCCTTAAGCGTGGAGCCCACAGGTGGAACAACTGTAAAGCCAAACGTTGCGGTGTGAATGGCTGCTCTCGACGGCATCACGCCCTGCTACATGGTGGCACGCCCACACAAAATAATGAGGCGACTGTTGAAACTAGTGCCAACAATGTTTGTTTACGCGCTACTTCACAGACAACACCGGTACACCAAGCTCATCAATCGAATTCGATTTATGATGTGCAAGGACGCACACCGTGCGATAGTAGCCTCGAGCCTAACATCAACGTGTTGTAATATTTCAGACTCGGCACCGTCACATGCGCGCCCACGTGCGTTGCTAAGGGTTTTACCTGTGGTTGTGAGAGGCACGGCCGGCGAATACGAGACCTACGCCCTGCTCGACGATGGTAGCACCGCGACGCTCATAGACGCCGACGTCGCTAAGCAGATTGGTGCCGAGGAAACTTTCAGGGAACCCATAGTTGTAGAAGGCATTGGTGGGATGTCAAAGAAGGCCAGCGTAGGCTACACGAAATTCTATATTAGAGGGCGCGATTTGTCTGAGGAGTATTTAATTGAAAACGCGCGTTCTATGAATTCTCTCGGACTTTGTTCACAGACTATTACTCATTCTGACATTTCTATATACAAACATCTTGCGGGTTTGCTCGACTTTTTGCCATATGAAAGTGCTAAACCTACCATTCTTATTGGTGCCGGCGATTGGCATCTTACGATAGCGCGAGAGGTTTCGTGTAGTAAGCCATCCGAGCCCGTCGCCACGCGAACCCTTCTGGGGTGGACACTTCATGGTTCAATGTCAAGCAAATGCAAACCAATAGAGTTCGTGAATTACGCTACATCTGACACAGAGTACAATTCAATAGAAGCGCTTATGAGGGAACAATATAGGCTCGACTGCTTGGGTATATCGAAAGTCCCTCCGAAAAATAGTGATGAGGATCAGCGCGCTGTCGATATAATCGACTCTACAGCTCGACGTCTCCCTTCAGGTCGGTTTGAAATCGGTTTGCCATGGCGCCACTCTAACATAATTAATATTCCTGACAGTTATCCTCAGGCTCTCTCACGTTTTAAGTCCCTTGAAAAGCTAATGATCAAAGATGAAGGTTTTGCCATGGCATACAGGAACTTCGTGGACGGGATCATTGAAAAAGGTTACGCCGAAGAATGTCAGCCTGAAACCTACCATCGAAAAACGGACAATAGCGACAACAGGATTCAATGGTATTTGCCTCATTTCGGAGTTTACCACCCGCAGAAAAAGAAACTTCGGGTTGTATATGACGCGGCTGCGGCCACAAAGGGTGTAAGTTTAAATGATTTATTACTTGCCGGTCCAGATTTACTTCAACCCCTTTTAGGTATTCTTTTTCGTTTTCGGGAGGGAAAGTTTGCAGTTTCTGGTGATGTTCGAGAAATGTTTCCCCAAATCCATATTAGGGAAAGTGACCGGGATGCACAAAGGTTTTTGTGGCGCAAGGGCGCCCCCAGCAGTAAATCCAGTTGTGTAAGCCCGGGAATTTCCAGCAATACACCCACACAAGCCAGCACCCCGACTTCGCCTGACTCCATTAAGGAATTCAGAATGTCTTCCGTGATCTTCGGTGCAGTTTGCAGCCCATTCATTGCTTTACATATTAAAAACAAAAATGCGTTGGAATTGCAGCATTCTTATCCTGTAGCTGCCCATGAAATCATTCACAATCACTACATGGATGATTATATAAGTAGTTTCGATAGTGTAGAGGCGGCCTCACAAGCAGTTTCTGACGTGTTTACGGTGCATAAGGCATGCTGTTTTGAGATGAGGTCTTGGTTGTCAAACGACATTCGGATTTTAGGCTGTATCCCTAACGACTTGTGGGCTTTTCCAGATACTGAAGCTATATTGCCAGGAGACGTTAGTGCTTTGGGAATAAAGTGGAATCCCGCCAACGACACGCTAGGGTTTCGAGTTGGGTGTTTGGTTTCCTCCTGTGCAAAACTCACTAAGCGTATCATTCTTTCTAGCGTAATGAAGGTTTACGACCCACTGGGCTTCTTGACACCCGTTGTAATTAAGGGTCGCATTCTTATTCAAGATCTGTGGCGCGAGGGTCTAGGTTGGGATGACGAGTTACCTCTTAGCTACGTCAATATTTGGTCAAATTGGGTTCACGAAATTGCCGCTCTCAGTGAATGTAGAATACCTAGATGGTACCTTTCGTATCAATGGGACCCAGTAGATGTCCAATTACATATGTTTTCTGACGCGAGTGAACAAGCGTACGCATGCGTGGCGTACTGGCGTTTTATTTTTGCTGACGGTCGGGTAAAACTGGCACTCATAGGCAGCAAAGCGCGTGTCACGCCCCTAAAGCCATGCACTATACCACGTTTGGAGTTACAAGGCGCTCTTATTTCCATGCGTCTAGCACAAACCATTAAGGATAGCCACAGGTTAAAGCCATCTTCAACGGTTTATTGGACTGACTCTACCACGGTGCTACATTGGCTTCGTGGAGATGCTCGCCGATACAAACCCTTCGTAGCGCACCGAATAGGTGAAATTCTTGAATGCTCCAGCCCGACTGATTGGAGGTGGCTTCCCAGCGCTCTAAACGTCGCGGATGACGCTACAAGGACCAACACAGAAATGACTGACCAGACACATCGGTGGTTCGCTGGCCCTTCTTTTCTTTTAAGTCCAATCAAAGACTGGCCAGAAGAACCAGTCAGCAATGAGGTCGCACCACTTCCAGACGTGAAGGAAGTGGTGGGATGTCTAACAGACCTTCCCCAAGGTCCACCAGTACCAGACCCGTCCCGTTTTAGTGTCTGGCTACGGTTGCTACGGGCAACCGCCTGTGTAGTTCTAGCCGCGAGAAAGTTTCGATTGTTACTTGGCACACCTTTGAGTCCAAATTCAAAATTATTTTCTAAAGAAGCATATTCTTTTGCGCAGATAACGGCATCAGACATGATATATGCAGAAAAGCTGTTACTTACTAAATCTCAGTTAGAAAGTTTTTATGAAGATATGTTGGCTGTAATAGAGTCAAAAACGCTGCCTAAGACAAGTCGCCTCTCCTCTTTCTCGCCAAAGATGCACGGCGGTCTCCTGATAATGGACTCCAGAATCAAGAGGATATCCCCGGAAGAAGACGCCATGGTGCATTCACGAATCCTGCTCGACGATCGCCACCATATAGTTCGCCTGCTGATCGCACACTTCCACATTAAAGCAGGACATGGTTTTAACGAGCTGATATTTAATGAGCTGCGCCTACGGTTTTGGGTGCTGAGAGGCAGGAGGGCTATAAAAGCAATTGCATTGGAATGCAGGGACTGCATGCGGCGAAAACGGCTCCCCAGAGTTCCACCCACTGGGAACCTACCTGCTGAGAGGCTTGAGTTCAACACTAGGCCATTTACCAACGTGGGGCTGGATTACTTCGGTGCGGTGGAAGTGACGGTCGGCAGAAGACACGAAAAGAGATATGTCGCCCTTTACACATGCTTAGTAACCAGAGCCCTTCACCTGGAAGTGGTAACAAGCTTATCCACTGACTCGGCTATCATGAGCCTGCGTCGATTTATTGCAAGAAGAGGGTGCCCAGCGAAGATTCTTTCTGACAATGGTACTGCGTTTGTTGGGGCAAGCCGGGAGCTGTCATCTCTTTTCGGCCAACCTGTAGAAGTTTTTGCGGCGAACAACAGAATTCAGTGGCACGTGGTTGACAAGGTTTCTTGGCTTTTCATCCCCCCTGCGGCGCCGTTCATCGGAGGTGCATGGGAACGAATGGTCCGCACAGTTAAGATGGCATTGAAGGCTACTCTGCGTCAAAAGGCTCCTAAAGACGAAGTTTTTAATACGTTTCTGATGGAGGCAGAAAGCCTAGTGAATTCAAGACCCCTTACCTATGTGCCGGCAGGAGACGATTCCCCCGAGGCTATAACCCCGTTCCACTTCCTGATTGGAACTTCATCTGTGACAAATTGGTTGGCTCGCGAACTAGACGACGGCGATCTCACTAGACGGGTGGATTGGAGACGTGTGCTGAGGCTAGCAGATCATTTCTGGGCGAGGTGGCTTCGAGAGTACGTGCCCACGCTTATTAGGAGACCGTCTGCTGAAGGCGATCCTATTGTATTCAGGGAAGGCGATGTTGTTTTAGTCTGTGACCCAGCCTTGCCCAGGGGTGTTTGGCCTATGGGAAAGATTGTTAAAGTTTATCCAGGGCAAGATAAAGTAGTTAGAGTTGCCGATGTGGCCACTAGAGGTGGCGTCCTCAAGCGTCCCACTAGGAAATTAGTGTTGCTAGTACCGGCTCACCAGGCAGTTGCTACTCCACAGGCTGTGCTCTGCACCAGGGGCCGGTGATGTTAGCGACTGGCTGGTGTAGCCCTTTACGTTATGACACTATTCTTATATTTTAAAATTGTATGTGTTCTTTGTCAGTTGTCAGTGTGTCGGCCGCAAAAGCTGTACGTTTTATTATTAATATATATGTTATTGTGCGATTATTCAATTAGTTTACTTTCACAAGAGTCCACTTTCGTTGCTAACACTGGTTATGTTCAGTAGTGGAGGTATTTCGGCTGATGATGTAACAAAAAAATTCTTGTCAAAAGTGACAAGAATTTTTTATTTCTTTCAGTGTATGGGAAAATTATGGAAAACAGGGAAACAACATGATTCCGAGATATTTCAGGAAAACTATCATCCACATACGCTTTACTGACTTTTTACCTTTGGTTTTGTGTCATATAGTTTTTATCTCCCTTCGGGCGCCATCGTCACCGGGTCTTGTAACCACTCTACCTCGAGTTTAAGAATTTTTATAGGGACTTAAAATATTGAACGAAGGTCACTGGAAGCTGGAGTCGTCTTTTTAATATCATTAGGTTAAGCAAGTACAGCACCATTTTATTAACTTAATTCCACTTTTACCCTCATAAAACTTTTATTAACTTCACCCAGGTGCAAATCAAGATAATTTCCAGACTTATTACGGGCTTTATCAAGTGAATTAATCAGGTCGCCTTATTAAACTTAAATTGCAATAAGAAAAACGGTTTCATAAAATGAATTTGGGCGAAAGTGCCCGAATATCAGATAAGCGACAACACTTCAGGCGAAATGTCCCTAAACGGCATGAAATACGTTAGGAATGGACACGCAAAGCTAACAAGTTTAGGTAAAAGTCCCGGACAGGACGGACGGGGCATCATTAGACCCCGGAAGGGTACCCCACTTCGACGAAAGAATCAAATTTACTGGTATAAGGACCCAGCAATTACACTCGTAAGACCACAAGGTCTAATTTTTGACATCTTTCAACTAGCACAGATGAACGGGTTTAATCGTCAATGTTAACTTCTGATTCGGAAATTCAGAATGAACACACGAAAACTCAACACTTGAAATGCCAGCGTCATCTGTCTGTTTATTTACCAAACGAAAATGGTCTCCTGCAAGTACAAGGATAGATCAATTCACAAATATAACATCCAGAACAATAAAAATATTTTTTTAAGAGTAAAAAGATTTTAGTCAATTCCGAAAAGGCACGTTTGTGTGGTCAGGCTGGGGATGACGTGACAAAAGGTGATATTTATTCAAGAAGATAAATGAGACGGAAATTACTGTTTAAATAATTTCACTGGATCATATATTTACAAGTACTTACTTTTACTAATTAACAAACTCAATACTCTTAATATCATAACATTTTAAAAATTTAACTAAGCAGACCGTTTATTTTTTTCTCTTTAAATCTTTGACTTATGCTTATAATCATGTATCAACATATGTAATAACTGATACATAATAATTGCCTCATAAAACAAAATATATTTAAGTTAAACTGTCTCCCATAAGTATGTTCCCAGCTCTATACGAGAAAGGTACTTGGAGTGAATTTAATAAATTTTCCGATACGGCCGACGATGTTACTGTGCTCAAATTACTCTGGAAACGACATTACAAAACGTACAATTTGTTCACAAATATCTGTTATTGACTTCCCATTGGGTCAGTTTATTTTTGTTTGGGGAACCACTAGTACGATGTTTGATTTTTTTACGGTATGAAAGCCTTGAGACCTTTCTGTCTTTGTACAGTCGTTGGAAAAGTGACTCGTCATCTTAAAGACAACATCTGTATGCAGGTGTCAATGTATATTTTGTATTTTCTAATCCGTGAGCAAGAAGACACTTTGAGACTTATCTTAATCATCTCATAATGAGCTATTTCTATAGTTACTTAATACTTGATGAACGACGACAAATAATAATATATACATATTTATTTTATTTTATTTTATTTCTTAGGGGAGCTTACAGCTACAGTTACAATATACATTTTCAGGTAGAAACTAAAAGCCAATTAACAGCTACCACATATAAAAAGTTACAGTTTTTTTTTGTTTTGACTCGCACAGCATACATAACAAGAGAATTTATTATAATTTTTATATAAAGATAATACATGCACACACACTCACATACTTATATATTCACAAAATATGTATATACATATCGAACCACTACTTAAACCTAGATGAGAAGTCACTCGTGAGTATACGAGTATACATACACTAGTCACTATATACATACACTTGTCTAATCACAAACTAGGAGTTTCTCCTATGCTATGGGAATTAAATAAGGATAGGACAATTCACAATAATAACGACATCCAGACCGGGACCAACTTGTACAGATTGTACAAAGTTGTCTGTCCCCAGTGGGAATCGAACCCACGATCTCTGGCGCTCGAGTCCAATGACCAGGCCACTAGGCCAACTTGTTTTTAACGCAGGGTGCCTTTGTATAGAAGAAAACTGATTCCATAAACATAAAAGTAGTGAAAAATCATATTTAAAAGTTTTAGAAGCTGTTTTTGACGTCTTACTCAGTGGCTTATTGGTCATTGGATCGAGGGCTAGAAGGTTTTATGCAAGTTGGTCCCGGTCTGGATGTTAGTGAATTATCCTCTTTGGTTGTATAATTCCCACAGTGCAAGAGAAAATTCTAGTTTAGGATTAGTATTATATGAGCATGTGTATGGAATATACATTTATTGTTGTTTTGTAGGTATGCCAGTGTGCTTCACTAATATGATATGATAACCTATAACCAAGTCTGTGATAATATCTATCTCCCACACGTAGGTATGTTATTTCAGAGAACTAGGTCGAGAGCATTGTTTTGACGAATTTTCGCCGAATCCAATATCATATCAGATCAACACTCAACAGGCTAAATTTTTTGTTACTATTAGGCAGTGGCTACCCTCATAACGGACGGTCGTACCATATTAACTCCCCGCGTCCCGTGTTCACCCCTTGCGAAAAGTAGTGGGACGCGACTTTGTGAATTGTACGATCTATAAGCTACAAGTTGCAGGATGTTGGTCAGTCTGCGAGTGAGTCAGTAATCTCAAAGATTTTTTGATATGTATACAATCGGCATTTGGCCACACCTCATGGGTATAGACCCATACCATATAACAACCTAGTATTGTCTTGTTGTACGTTCAAAAGTTTCATAGTCAAGCCTTTGGGTAGCCCAGCGTGTGGTTGACTATGACAATACAAATATTTCATTCCAAACCTATTGTCATTCGAAAACCAATACTATTTGCTTCTGGGTAACATGTACATGATGGGTTCACCAGCAGCAAAAAACAGGTTTGTATTACCATGTAAACTTTACGCTCCACTTAGGAACACTACTTATTTGCGTCTGGAAAACAAAATAAATAATAGTATTTATTTTGTTTTCCAGACGCAAATGAGTTTGTTTTCATATGACTATTGGAATGAAATATATGCATTTAAACCCAAATAAAAAGCAAACTCAGCGTCAAATATCAAACCTGTCATTAGCAAAAGGAAATAACCGTCAATTTAAACATTTCCTACTAAACTTCAAAGCGACGTTAACATCAACTTTAATTAATATTAAAAGGATTATTCACAAGTCAAAACCGATAATTCAAACGTAAATTAGTTTTGGACTCGTTTTTTTAGCATATTTTTGATCTACTTTACATTATAAACTACTAGATGTGCCCGCGAATCAGCTCGCGTAGACTATATTTCATTCCAGATTAATAGTCCTATGAAAACCAACGCTATTTACGTCTCGGTAACATATACATGAAAGGGTCACCAGCAGCAAAAATAGGTTTGTATTACCAAGTAAACTTTGCGGTCCACTTAGGAACACCATCTATTGTGTATTTTGTTTTCGAGACGCAAATGCGTTTGTTTTCATAGGACTATTAATCTGGAATGAAATATACATAATTACGTAACAGGACGCTCTGCGTAAAAACAAAATTTTGATAAAATTAAGTTAGCCATGTGATTCTCTGCTTGGAATAGGGCCCCCAATCTTTCCGTGGGTATCGTCAAGGCGACTAATGGATTGCGGACGCGCAGCAGCCTTCTCCTTTTCATATTAAGATAATTGCTGCCTGCGATCAGCAATCCACCTGCCAAGCGAGATGATTATGGCAAATCCCCCAATGGCAGCTCACCAAAAGTGGCATTCTATTGGGGAAGTTTATGTTCAGAAGTCGACATATTTCGGCTGATGATGAACTATGTCATTTCTTAAAATGCAATTTTTTTCGTTCTACTCTTGTATCAGGGCGGTACAGTGTGTCTCCCATTTCAACCTTAGAGCGAAAGAGAGCAATAAATGTTTGTTTTCCAGTTTTATTAAAGACGTGCCCCACAAGAAATGCCCGTATAAGTATTACTAGGTAACGGAAATATTCAAATAGAGTTGGTAAGAAAACCCTATCGCTCCGGCAATATAACGTCCCCAATATTCCATTGGGCCAATATTTGTCAAAGGCCAAATCACCTCTATAGGGCATGTAGGGGCGTGGCTCTCGACCGGGGTTGCCAACTGTGTTGTAAAAATATATTGTACGTTATATTTCTTGACACCCCAGTACCATTTTCGTTTAGGTACCAGTTTTTACTGAACGTCCAAATGTTGGTTTAAAAACGAGGCAGAAATTCAATGTTTTCTCCATCTCATTTCAAAATAAATTGTGTTAATACTAGTAAACACTTTGTTTCAAATTGACCCCCTCGTTGGTCTAGTGACTTGGTCGTTATATTCGAGGTTCGATTCCCATCAGGGACAGAAAACTTTGTACACATTGTACAAGTTGGTCCCGGTCTGGTTATATTCGTGAATTGTCATATCCTTGTCTAATTTTTATCGTATAGGTAAAAATCCTAGTTTGATATATAAATAATAAATATCTCAGACATTCGCACCAATTATCCAGTCCCAAACTAGGCAGAGCCTGTGCTATGGTTACTAGATAACGGATACACAAGCTTAAATAAATATATTTAAGTTTGTGTATCCAAGACTTAAGTATATGAATTATTTATAAATTAAACAACATTTACGATGTTTTGTTATCAAATATCATTTTTGCCGCCCAAAGTCGGGAACCCTGGATGAATTGAAATATGTACTTATATAAACTTTCGAATGTACTACGGTTGGAATTCATCGTCGGTTGATGTTCGTAGTACGAGGTAGGTACCGTACGTTACATAAAGTAGGGGAATTACCCTGATGCCAAGTTATGAGTTCCTGGTATTGGGAAGACGTTATCACTCCAGACGGTTATCAATAACTGATATTGGGAGTGGGAATATTAATGTTAGTACAATCTGTGCGCTATGATAAAGTTTATTCTAATTGTAACTTTAACATCACTGGATAAGGTGCTAGGGCCGGTCTAGGGGGATGATGGCAAATCCCCCAATGGACAGCCCACCAAAAGTGGCATTCTATTAGGGAGGCTTATGACGTATTTCGGCTGATGATCAGGCATTACATCGAACAGTGTTGCAGATTTTGAAGGAGAATTTCATTAACTATTCAGTTTATGTTGTTCTCGTTGCAATGGGAAAATAATACGATACTTTAAGACTATCTAGTAAATTCAAATTCAACAAGCCTACATGTTATCTTCTAGGCCAGGAAGGCCTAGCGACACTTCGACCCTTCAGGATCTTTTGTGCCAATTCCATGGCTTTACCTTAGCCACGCCATAGAATTTCTTCTTTGGCATATGCAGATTTCACCGAAAAGTCCGTGGTATCCTATCCCACTAATCTTACTAATATTAATACTTATTATGAATGTGAAAGTTTGGATATTTAGATGTTTGTTACTCAATTACGCTTCAATCACTGGACGGATCGTGATGAAACTTGGCACACATATAGCTTAGGTCCTGTAATAGGACATAGGATAGTTTTTATCCCGAAAAACATTCCATTCCTACGGGAACTACATAATAATTTGTGATGTTAAGTTGTCCACGCGGACGAAGTCACAGTCAAAGTCAAAGTCAAAATCATTTATTGCATATGAGTACACTTGGTACATTTATACACGTCATTTTTTTTATCGACTACCGCTTCCTAGGTGTTAGCGCTGTGAAGAAGAAACGGCGCAACAAACTTCACACAACATCTTTTAAAAATCAAGCGGGAAACAGCTAGTTATAAATAAACCGTACTAAAGTTTGGAAAACTCATTGGTTTGAATCCATGACCTCATGGATGTGAGGCTAGTGCACAATCAACTTTTGCCATCATAGTAGCAGGTGATCATGACTTTTAAGACTAGGTGGGCGGTTTGCCCGTTATACATTATCCACTGCAGACCGTGAAACAAAAAAAAAGAAAATAACATAATAACACGGCAATGTTTAACAATGTAGTGCAAAGGTTAAAAACAAACAGTAAATGCCTCCTGTCCAACGTCACGAAGAGGAAGGCTTCGACTTAAAAAATAAATTTCTGTATTTTTTGTCAAAGGGCAACGAGCACCGAAGTTGAAATAAGACTCATTTCGTATCGGAGGGGGTGGAGAACGAACCAGGAGTAGGAGGGGGCATATTATCACGTAACAAATTGGTTTCTGCTACCTTTGTTCGTCGTCGTCCCAGGCCCTTTGGTGAGACGAATGACGATGTACGGTTAGCAGGAAAGGTTATTTGATGATCTTGAAGCCTTGATCACTTTGAGTACAGTCGGAAGGTTAGGTACATTAAAAATATCTAAACAATTCTGAACCTTATTACATTGTTATAAGTCTGTTTAAAGTCGAATCTCGTGAAGAATAGGTGTGGTCCGTAATTATGAGTTCACCGATACAGCTGATTAGTAACCCAAGTAGCAGTGGCAGTGGGCAAGTCACAAACGTATGTAGGCAGAAGAGTAATACAAACTGCTTATTTAATAAAAAAAAACTCCCCCCCTTAAGATATGTATTTTCAAACTTTATTAAAAGTAGGTACATTTCTTTATCAAATTTGGTACTAAACGCATTATACTTGTCCTTTCGGTTACTCTAAGGTTGACTGGAAGAGAATCCTAAGTGGGAGATTCCACAGTTTAATTCCTATTTTATTATTGTTATTTTTGGTACAATAAAGCGTTTACATACATACATACATACATACATACATACATACATACATACATACATACATACATACATACATACATACATACATACATACATACATACATACATACATACATACATACATACATACATACATACATACATACATACATACATACATACATACATACATACAAGACAGTAGTCTTAACTCATCGCAATCTGAATTCCGTCGAACATTATACATCTTTAAGTGAGTTTTGAAAACTATAAATTCGAATAACTTTTGATTGCCATGAAATAAAGACCAAATATTACTCCAAATTAAGCACTATGTTATTCTGTAAACTCTATATGAATTGGTTCAGAAAATTTTAACTGATGCGTGGACCAACAAAAAGATAAACAGACAGATCTTTTTCAAATATATTCAATATACAGACACGCGAAGTTTACGTATTTTTTATTAGACTATGTCCAAAATTGTCGCCAGATCTATATATTTCATATAAAAGATACGACAGTCTTTTACCAAGAGTACGATATAAACACAGTCTGTCCGTCTGTCCTACCACAGAAAAATGTTTTAAAAGTGGTTAGGTAATACACTTAATGGCAAGTGTACGATGTTCATAATATAAAATCATTTCCGCGAGGTAGTCGGGTAACATAAGATATACAATGTTACTCACATTTTGCTTCCCTTTTAAATGTTACCTATTAGTTAATGATGATTTGATGAAACTCCACATACCTGTAACAAAAACAAATAAGTCGTTATTAAACGCGTGCCTTTCATTTAAAAGTCATTAACTTAACTACGTTTAATTTCAATTAATGGGAGAGGCGTCGGTACGTTATAGATCGTACAACTCACGATGGCACGTCCAACTACATTTCGAAAGGGGTGAGCGCGTTAGTATCTTAGTGTGCGTACGCACACATTAATGATTAGTGCGTAACGACAGAACCTATACAGTAACAATATAACGCATCAATGAAATGTAAGCGATTTAGAGACGGAGTGGGGCGGGCCGTCGTGAACTGTACGATCTATACAGTACATACTGAGGGACATGAGTTCCATTAGCAAATATGACGTCTTTTATTAAAAAAAAGAAATAAGGATCACTATTTTCACACGGCTAAGTTCACATACATAATGCTGTTTGCTGTAGATGGACCTTATTTTCTACCACGGTAGTTACTAGGTAAGTCGTTTAACCGAAAAGCTAGTTTTAAATAGCATGAAACTGCCGGGTTTTACACATCCACGGTAACTACCTCAACAACTCCTAGTTTAGCTTTACTCGTATAAGGTTAGTGCTAAAAGTAAAAACCTCTTACTTTACATCACTGCCTAAAAGTAATATAAAAATCTTTCTCTTTTTGCCGACGGTACATCGCTAAAAACCCGCCTCCTACTTAACATGGAACAGAAAAAGATTCTTTTGTGCCGCATTTTCAAGAGTAAAACCTATTGAGACGCCTGGTCTTGGGTATTTACCTTTTTTGTGCACGCTACTTGTACTATTGAGCCGGGGGCTAAGGTGACGCGATTTTAGCTTTTCATTTTAACAATGATTATGATACATTTAAATGTAGTATAGACTGCTAAGATGAAGAAAAGAGAAATACGTTTATTCGATGCCTTAAAAGAGGCTATGACAACCGAACAATGACGGTATAACCATTCAATTAAACTGGCTGGATCTTAAATCCAGGGTTGCCAAATTACCAAGATGTTCATTTAGAATTATCACGATAATTTAACTAATAATGATTAACTTTTGGTTTGAACATTCTAAGCAATATACAGCTCTTACAAAATACATTATTTTTTGTTTGATATAAAACGTTGCAAACGAGATGAAGTGTTGATTAGTATCGACAATAACCATTGTCGCTGAAATTAAATTGTGTGTTTATCGTTGAGTGGCGCATTTTCTGCATGCGATTTATCGATGACTTTTATCATATTAATTCATCATCATCATGTCAGCCCCTAGAAGTCCACTGCTGGACATAGGCCTTCCCCAATGAACGCCACCACACCCGGTCCTCCGCCCTCCGCATCCAGCCGCTACCGAGCTATTAATTATCAATTCATAATTATCGTGATAATTATCTTTCACAACCCTGCATAATTTACTATCAAATCCACAGCTGGACGTTGACGTAGGCCTATCCCAAGGCGAGCCTCTCCGCATCCAGTCACTCCCAGACGCCTTCTCGGTAAATGTTATATATACATACAGTGAGTGCGCTTACTAAAGGACCAAGTGTGGTTCCCGGCTAAGAGAGCCACCCCTGATGTATTAAGATTATTACTGTGATCACCAATCCGTCTGCCAAGCGTGGTGATTATGGGAAATATCCCGATAGGCAGCCCACCAAAAGAGGCATTCTACTGGGGAGGCTTATGTTCAGCAGTGGACGTAAATAGACGGTAGATAGTGGTGATGATGAAATATTAATCGAATGTTGCGAAGCGAATTGCCAGCACTAACATAGGGTAATGGGAACATAAAATATAGTAGCGGAGAAAGTAAAAACGAAATTCTTAATCCCTATCTCTAAATCAACAACAAAGCAAGCGAAAGTGTTGAAAACAACACCCCACTTTTACCGACCTTTACGTCTATTTAGGCATTCTAAATAAGTAGTTGGTCAAAGCTTTTGTTGCCAGTTCAATTGGCTTTGCGAAACTCCATTGGGAGCGGTTCGAACAAATAAATCAGCAGTTCATTCGCTCGTTCATTCATTCGTTCGTTCGTTCGTTCACGGCTCTTGGCTATTTGACCGCACTAATACTTGACCTGTGTAAGGTTGGTGTATTTATAATATTGATACGATTGTCTGTTCTGTTTTCTATTTGTATGGATCATTGTGCAATAATAGTCCACTTATTAATGGCGCTTATCGTAGTTCCAACTTTGACCCACGGGGGTGTCTATACTGCATAATATGAAAGAATGTTTTTTCCTGTATGTTCAAGAAATTAAGAGAAGTTTGACTCAGTTTTTATCATAGGCTAAACTGTTTCTCGGGGAAGCTTCCGATTTACACTAGTTAAATATTTCATTGAAATATGAAACTATATTGCCGCGCCTGAACCTCTGCTCTTAAAGAATGCAAGAGTAAGAGGAGATCTAATTGAGAGCTTCCAGATTTTGTAGAACATGTTTAACTCAAACCTTATTGAAATACTCAAATGACGTAATACGAGAAAACAAATATCCAATGCTCACTGGAACCCTCAATTGTTTTTTATTTGCAACGGGGTTGTTTCCAGTTTCTTTTTTTTCGGAATCTATTGTATTATCAATATTATGTTCAAAAACATACCAATTTTAAAAAAGAAAATAAGCAAATTGCCTGCTGATATTAAAAGCATCAGCTTATTATAAAAAAAAAAACTACATGACTATTATTATTGTCCTTTTCACCATACCATTTGGATGAATACTTCAGAAGTTACAAAGGTATCCACTTTTCATCGGTCACATGAAGTCATCATCATTTCAGGCGAAATACGTCCACTGCTGAAGATAAGCCTCCCCAATAGAATGATACTTTTAGTAGGTTGTCCATTAGGGGATTTGCCATAACACCACGCTTGGCAGGCGGGTTGGTGATCGCAGTAATGATCTTAATATACACAGGAGAAGGCTGCTGCCTGTCCGTGATACAATCCCTTAGTCGCATTGACAACACCCATGGGAAGCTTGGGGGAGGCCGCATTCTAAGCAATGGCTAAAATGAAGTCGCAGCGTGAAACTAAAAGTCCCACCAAAAGTTAATATCTAAATGTTAGATTCTAAAGGTATGATTTTTACGCAACTAGGGCTGTGCCCGATCGATAGTTATTAAATAACTCCTAAACCATAGCGTGATTAGACTCGCGTGGCGGTTTAACATGTTCAGGAAACGGCCTTACACTAATGGGGGTAATAGTATTCTTTTGACATTTGTTTTAATAAATGAACTTACACCATAAAACGATTGATACCCCTCGATTACCCTATTTATAGTTCAAAAGGTCAAACTCGTTAATAAAAGTCAGTAATTATTAAGCAGGCCTTCGCTTAACACTGGGCAGTGCTAGCCTTAAATAGCATTGAAAGAAATGGAAAATAGAATTATATTTAGGCTAATCTGGGTCTAGGGAGACATAGGACTTAAGTTATAAGTAGGTTCAGGCACAGAATAAGTCATAGTACAGTAGGCCTATAAAATTTAGTGCAAGCCAAATTAAATCCAACGCGCGTGGAAGAAAGTCAATGTTACGCTGTACTGTTACGTCACGCAACATTGACAGTTGTACGCGATTCGCCCAAAAGTGCCCCGGCAATCGAGACCGCGCCACGAAGGTATATATATTTTTGTACAGAAAGTGCGAAGTGATACAGGCCTGGTACATCACAAAAAAGGAAATTTAGATCATATGTTCGATTTGACACAGTAGAGTGAGGCACAAAAGAGGGCCCAGATTCGATCCCCTGGGCAGTTTTCTTTAAAAACATTAAAAACGTCCAGCTAATCAATTCGAGTGAACAACTAAGGGTACTCACATAATGTGCTTACAACAATGTGCACTGGTTCGAAAGTGCGTGCAAACCCCGACATCAAAGTGAATGAGTGAACGAATGGGTGAGCTGTGAACGTATGACCGGGCGAATGATTCTGTGCGGCTCGCTGCGAGTGACCGGGATAACGCTTATTTAGACTTACGAGCTAAACAGGGGATTAAATTAGATGCTTGATGTGTTTATACTTAGCCACAGTTTATTTTGCTTAGTAACTTTGGTTGTATGGAAAAAAACTGAATGAATTTCACTTATACTTTGTAACACTTACATGTATCATCAAGAGCAGTTAGTATAGGGAAGTCAGAAACTATAAGAGATAGAAGAATTTGTACTCAAGAACCGTGACCACGATTTAAGAGATAAGAAAAAACTGCAAAATAAAAAATTAATAGAAAAAGAAAAGAAACAAGAGAATTTTTTTAGACACAAGGTTCCATAACAATGTTTTACAACCTACACTATCAATTTTGGTAATATAAATAAAAAAAAATGTCACCGACGTAACTTGTTCTTAGGAATCAATAATCCTCAGAACAAATAACGCTCTCCCTTATAGTTACTGATTTCCCCATATTGACCGGTCTTGATGATACATTTTGAATAATGCAGAAAAACATTTCATATAAAAAAAGAGTTTTCATACACCACAGACAGTCCCAAAATAAGATATCTCTTTCATACAAAATTAGGAAGGAAGCGTGTACGGAGAGAGATACCAATGGTTTTATAAATAGGTAGCCTATTTCAGATGCAATGTTGTAGCGGCTGAAAATCGTAACTATTTCAATGCTAATATGAAATTCACAAAAACTTTACACTTATTAATTCTCAAGGATCGTCTCTTATTGGGCAACTTCCAATTATTACAGCTAGGGGCGCGCGTGTTTCCATTCGCCTATAGTAACTTCACTTTTAAATGTCTCTACTTACGAACTGTCAAATTAGTAATGAAAACTTAGAAGAACGAATGGATCCAAAATGAAAAGGTTCGATTTTCGGCCGCTGAGCCGCTGGTGAGGACCTTGGCTTCGCCAATAGGCCAGTCTTCTTTAAACTTTTGTGTCGTATCTTATTATATTTCTAAGCTCATTTCAAAACCTCTACGAATGAGACCACAATACATATGTTTGATATTTATATCACTATAAACAAGCTATTGTTAACAAGCACGTTATAAAAGACAATACAATATTTTGTAATATCTACAGCATAATGTGCTCATCACACAGATTCCAATAAATTCTGCTACAATAAAATATTACAATGCAAAATATGCGGCCTGAAGCAAAATCATTATAAAGATCCCCACTCGATCGTTACGATTCGACCACGATACGATCACGGACAGGTGTTAGCAACGACAGCAGTGCTCTTAACAAAAATAAGACATGTAAGTAGATGTATTTTTTCCACTGTATATTTAATTTAGAACAAAAAATTTCAACCAAAACGAACACAAATAGTCACTTTTTTTTGAGAAAAATTTGGGTGCATCACACGATGCGATAAGATCCGTTTTATATAATCTAAGATATAATATAATGACATGGTATTCATAGCTACATGTAATAGATGTATCAAAATTGCAAAATGTCGTATAATAAACACCAATGATATTTTTTCTGTCAAATTGTTTACTATATAATACGACAAAACACGACGACGATCGTCGTCCGCATTAAAGACCTCCAAACGCTACCACAAATCATACGCTCACCGCACATTGGCATAAATCATACAACGCCGTGGACAAAATTATTATATTAGATATATTATTATACAATTATTTCTAAGCTATGGTAGAACGGACTTAGGCCGCGGGAGCGTCATAAAAACCGTTCACAATAGCCTATAAATATTTTACAAGTAATTATAATGAAAAATTGCCTCAGTAGAAACACTAAACGTTTCCGGGCCAGTTTTTGAATATGAATTAAACAGTTATTTTTGGAGTGAAGGGAATCGAACCAATGCGTAATTGACTATTGTTGGTCAAGTGACAATTATGGTATGTTATGTATATCGGAAATCGATATCCTGTCTGTTTTTGGGTTTAGTGAAACGTGTCCAAAAATATTCAATTAAATCTTTTTACTGCTCAATCTTTAAAATATTAGCTTTAAAATTATGGATTACGAGTTCAATCTAGGAGGGGAGATTGTTATTAGCGATTTCTCCCAGACGATGTCCAAATAACCATAGTTTCTCATTTATAATTATATTGATTATATTAGAACTCTGCAAAAGCCCTACCGATATCAAGAGTGACCTCCCGTCGTCGTCGTCGTCGTCGCGTGCCTGCGATTGTACCCTGTACCGAGTACTGCGTGTGATTCAGCCACTAATTGGATCCAATTGGCTGGAGATGGCTCCACGGATACCAGTAATTAATATGCTGCAAGTCCATCATGCAAGCATGTCTCAATCTAGCGCCATATCTGACGCCTTGTCCAATTAGGGTTATAGCCCGAGTGGAGATTCAAGGAGTTTTTATTAGCTCACTAGAGTTGCGCGCGACTTCGCCCGTGTATTATCCATAATGGGTTTCATAATGATTTTAATTTTGTGTTATCTTGATTTGAACCTATTGTAACGACAACAAATAATTTGATATGTGGTAATAACTGTTTTATTAAAGTCGTTACTGCTCGGTTTCCTTGTCACGTAGGTAGATGATACATTAAAACCTTCACCTGGATACTCTCTAAATAACAGTGAAAATTACATAAAATATGTAAGTATTTACAAGCGTTCTCTATCTATAAGCAAATATACTATAATCTTTATCAAACAACGTTAGACATATAATTAAAGAAATTATTTATGGTTCCCTATTATTGGCTATGAAAGAAACAATAAATACATTTTATTGCTAATAGGTCGACAATATTGCTTGACCCAAGCAACGTTAGCTCGGTTGGTTAAACTAAGATACTTGGTAAGATAGGGCATAGTTTCAATTCTCGTTCCCGTGTAATTTTTTTAAATAAGTATACAAATCATTAATTTTACCTACATACCTATCTTTACAAAGTGACCGATTCTGTAAGCATACATTTAAAAATTGACATAGCATTTATTAATATTCAGCAATAGAAACCAAAAAAACTACGAAACTATATTAAGTGTTGTCAAATTATAAATATGTGCCTTGGAAATTTATTCAAAATTAGCTGTGCCCGCGGCTCCGCTCGCGTGAACTACAGAATCTGCTCCCGCTCCGCTTGCACCGCCTCCGCCTCCGCCATGTCCATAACTTTTGATTGAGTAAACCGATTGCGATGAAATAAAAACTAAATGTAAAGTTAAGTTAAGCCCCATATTTCTGTGAAAAGTTCATCAAAGTCCGTTCAGTAGTTTTTAAGTGATGCGTGCACAAACTCACAGACAAACAGATAAATAGACAAACAGGCATAAATTTCAAAAATGATCGAAATGTGTTCTGCTTATCCTTAGACGCCCCAAATTCTTTTTTGCAAATACCTTCAATGTACAGACACGCGAAGTTTAGAATTTTATTTATTGGATGTACATGAAGCATTGCTAAAAATAAAAAGCTCAAATTTTTTTTTATTATGTTCCAATGTTACTTTTAAAAACGTACTTCGGCCTCATGTATGTCATGATACCACAAGTCCTATGCCAAACGAATCACAAGTTCACGGGTGAGGTAAAAAAGTTCGCATCACTAATCAAATTGTTCCATTTAATCACTGACTCATCCCACTGGGGCTCTGTCCGACCAGTATTACTCGTTCGAGTTCAGGTGTGAAAAAGAAAATCAAGGGTTTCATTTCGGGGGCTATCTGATAATTTGTTTAGGATTTAATGAAGCTTAAGCAACGTTTTCCAGAGGAGTTAGATTGTTGAACAACAACAAAAAACAAGCTTAATAACTCAGTCTAGTCTCATGGCTGAGATAAGTTCAAATTAAATAATATTGGATACATATTAGGTATTTAGGTAAAAGCAAAATCAACTCCTGAAGTATTTTAAAGCATGTTGTATGTATTCTATTACTGTTGAACTAGAATAATATTCTTTAAGAAATAAGTTAAATTTCTTCTGTGTATGCTTACTGTCACACACAATGGTTAAATAAATAACTTTCACCAGATTTCCCAGTTTGCACATATTTCCCATATTCCTCTGAGGTCATAGAATATGTCTTTCCTACACGACATTTACCATAGAGGACTCCTCCTGGGCAAAAATGATGTCAATCAGGGCTTTAGGGGGTCTTCCCGGCCCTGGATACTTCGTTGAAGTGATGTCATGGAGGAGTTATGAATCGCTGACCGTTTCTAAAGTGTGAATAATCGATTGCGGCAAATTGCTCGCGCGTTATTACTGTGACCAAACGCAGTGCGTCGTAATGCAATCTGAGACGCACTGAGGGCACACATATCATTTTTATGGACAAAAATTCATTAACTATGACTGTGAATTGAAGTTATAACTAGAAAATCTTGTAAGCACATAAGGGGATTATTATTCTGACTTCGTTGATGTGATTCATTTAAATTGTTACTTCACAGCTCTTAATTGTCTTGGTTAGGCGACTTATATACGATAAAACGTTTCCTAAAATACCTTCTAAGTACCAGGGGAAACCTGCATCAAAAAAAGTTAATATTTTTTTATAATTGATGTTAGCACAGTCTATAGTACTTCTTCTTCATCATCATGTCAGCCCTTAGAAGTCCACTGAACGCCAATGGTCTTCCGCCCTACGTATCCAGCCGCTTCCGGTCACCTTCTTTAGGTCATCGGTCTATCCCACCCTGCACCCTATGATACTTACTTGACTATAATGTATTTTTCTTTATTCTGCTTCGTATACTTCGTTACGTTTTTTATAGGCAGGTACATAATACAGAACTAGAAGCCTTTTTTACTGGACCTCAGCTGAAACGAAATGGTTTCCATTTGCAAAGAACCCTAAAATCGAGCACCATGACTGTAAATTGAACGACCGAAATGTAAAATTTTTAAAAATTCGTAATCTTGACGTGAATTTACGATTATACCTACACATCTCAACGTTAGAGATATGAGAAGTACATTTTACCATAATATTCAAATTGAACTCGACTGCTGGCCAAAGTGGGCGTAACAAGCGAGTTCGTATGAACGTAGTCGTTCGTATGCATAGTCATAAATGCATAAATAATTAATTATATAATGCAAGTGAAGATGAGATAACATATTTCAGCCACAATTAACGGTTTTAATATTAAAAGCACTTTGTCATATCTTTATTCGATCTACACAATTTTCGCTCAGGAGCATAGCCCAAGCTTCGAAGTCGTTCCCGTGAGAAAAATTAGCGGGTATCCACCAGCCGAAATACGTCCACTACTGAACATAAGCATCCCCAATAGAATGCCACATCTGGTGGGCTGTTAATGTACACAGGAGAACGCTGCTGCCCGTCCCTGGTGCAGTCGCTTAGTCGCCTCGATGATACCCACGGGAAGATTCTAAGCCACACGGCTTAAAAATCTTTAGGAATTTATTATTTTTCATTTGTTTGCTAACAGTTCTGTCGACAGCTCCAAAACGGTTTTCCATTTCGACGGAACGCTAAAAAAGCAGCGTCCGCAGTCCTTCACATGCGCTCACGTCTGTTCATAACGCGAGGAAATGACTCCTCGACTCCTTTCTCGACGTACTCAAGTTAATTAAACGTTCTAAGAGCCCTGGAGAGTTTTAAAGGAAATATTAAAAACTAAGACAGGTCAGAGTGGAAAAGGAAGAAGTTCCTTTATGTTTTTTGGGAACTGTAACAAGGATTTGTTTTTGTGGAAACCTTTTATTTCCCGTAGGAAAATGCACTAAACCTACTCTTTTTTGTTACAACCATACAGTCCTATTTGAGAAATCAAAGCACATTATGAAGGATTTAAAAAAATATATCCTCTTTTGAAGCGTATTTAACCCATTTTGGAAATACATGAATGAATCAAGTAAGAATGAGATTATTCTCGTTCGCATTATTATATCAGTACTTAGACGTCCACTGCTGGACGTAGACCTTCCCCAATGAACACTACACTGTTCATGGGAGTTTTTGCCAATAATGGCCATGCTGGGCAGACGTGTTGGCCATCGCAGTACTAGGACTCGTACCGGAGACGCTGCTGCCCGCCACTGGTGATTTATCGCCTAGTGAGTGATTGAATGGTTATACCGCCATTGTCGGTAGCCAGGGTTTCGTTGGTCAATCAGCAAGGTGCACCACGTGGATATTAAACTGGTATTCGTTTGTTCGCTTGCCAGTCTTTATGCGTAATTAAATGTATGGTATTGTATCACCGAGATTTAAAAAAAAAAGGGATTAGAAACACTTTGTTTATCTTTCAATCTTTAATTAATTGTACCTCGGACTGGACTGGACCCTTGCCCGAAATAAATATACCACGTGACCGACCAATGTGCACATTCAGACATCATTTTTGCCGATCGCATTCAAGCACGTATGCCGTAAAACTCTTTGCCCAGACAAAAGCTTTAGCTTCGTTAATTAGCCCTGTAATTGCGCTATTACACTTTTATGCTCAAATTTTATGACTGACCGAGTTACCGCGTCGAACCACTGTGCATTCGGGGTATATTGTGGCGATAAAGAATATATTTGTTTTGTTTTTCACATAAAAATATCTTCTCTGAGTTTTCAACGACCAACTTTAACGCGAAATAATTGAGGACAATTCCAGTTTTAACGAGTTCTGGATTTTCTTTATTTACAGCTGTATAAAAGTGACGCTTGGAAGTTTTAGACGTTTTTAGATTTATTTTTGGGAATACGTAAAGAGAACATATTATTAACCTGATAATAAAAGACGAAGCTAGACTTGTTCAGGCCGTTAAACCTATCCGAGGCGTAGAGAGTATTAAATGTGTATTCTTTATTTTTTTCCTTCAAGGTTGTTATTAATATAATATCGGTTTATTATCTACAGTATCTCATTAAATTCCTTTGTTAGTAACTAAGAGACCATGGGAAATAAAAAAAAAGAATTCTTTATGAGCGGCAGCTGCGATTACTAAAGCGCTTTTCTCGATGATAAAAGTTAATTTGTGTCAAATTAAGTCTTGAACTCGTCGCAATTTGCAATAAATGATGTTTATTTAATTACCTTCGCGTTTGCCATTTTCAAACACAAAAAGTGTTTGTTATATTTTATTCATTGCATGTACGAGAGAGTTTCTAATTTACTTCTCATAGTTATATTTATCTAGCCCTAAACTACATTCCAGACACTCAATACAATCATCATCAACATTAGCCTGAAAGGTCCAGCTGGACATAGGCCTCTCCCAAGGTGCGCCACTGAACCGGATCCTCGACTCTTCTCATCCAGTCACTGCCAGCCGCCCTACGCAGATCGTCGCTCCATAGAGCCAAGGGGCCTCTCACTCACTACAACACAATAGAATCTTACCTACTACAATAGGAGGACCAGCCTATCCGTACACGATTGTAAGTATGCGTAAATTATTATAGAGCAGTCAGCAGCGAACGTGCGAGCATAGCCGATCGAGAGGAAGAACGTTATACGTCAACAACATAAGCGTCTTTATTTCTATCTTATGGGGTCGATTGCTCGGCGCCCGGTACGGGAAACGAAAAATTAAGTTTATTAAGTATCAGTAAAAAGTGATTAAATCTGTTTTGCTTCTATGGAGTGCCGGGGGTGTGACAGTAGCGTACTATCAGATGGGCAACTGCTCGTTTACCGTAAAAATAACAACCCAAATTAGCAGAAAAAGAAGTCGATCGGCTCGTAACATCACTATTTCAACCCACTGTACTCGTGTCCGGACAAAACATTTACGGCTGTCTCACACGTTTGTTTCGGTGTCAAGTTACACGGTTTTAAAAACTTGATGGCGTGTAATAAATGTTTTTTGGCTGCACCGATCTTGTCTTGCACCCACCGGGCAATAAAGTATCGCGATCGCGTGTCGATCTCTGTCTTATTTGGTATGTGGAAGCGTGGGTGCAAGAGAGACGGCTCGAATGAAGATTTGTGATTGTTTCGTACAATTTTAATCCCCATGTCGATTCGTGTTATAGCGCCTTTAATAAAAACAAAGAGTAACTGAATACGAGTCGTAACTACAATGGTTTTTTGCTACAATGCGGTTTTCGGTACTATTATCAAGTGTCAGTGCTGACAGACAGTTATTTTTTATATGGATTGAAGGATAAATCCAGGCGATAGTTGTGAGATGCACCTCACCTTGATTTGATCTTCCTCAAATCCTTCCTCTTCCTGTTACGCCAGCACTATATTATTAGGGGGTTTGCACAAACGCAAATAAAATATGACAGATTCTCAACTCTGCCTTGTACGTGACAACATATCCGTCAACCTCAGCTAAATACACAAGGGTTTCAAAACCCTACAGTTTAGTATACTAATCAGCCAGATTCCATGGTTATGAGCATGACCTTCTGCCCGGTGCAGTAGAAATGACTTCACAACTGATTATTTTCAGGATATCTCTGCATTTTATCTTCTTACGGAGCCAGGAAGACCTGGCGACACTTCGGGATGTTTTGTGCTAAGCCCCTCTCCATTAACGGTGCCCCAAGTCAATTTGGTGCTTCACGTACGTACGCCTTAGAATTTCTTCTTTGGCATACTCAAGTTTCCTTAAGATCTTTTTCTTCTTTGAAAAGCCTGTGGTATTAATCAACCGAACTTGAGTTTCGAAAAACGGGGTTTGAATTCATGACCTCATGAACGTGAGGCGCGTGCACAACTAACTAGGCTACCACGGCTTACGTCAGTACTGACGTTGCCGTTCAAAGGGTTATCCAAACTACAAATTTCACATTACAATGCTGCATTAAAAGGCTACCTTCATTCAAAACAAAAAGTACAAACAACAATGGATAATAAACAAAATATTATTAGCGGGCCAACGCGGACGTCCTGCTATAAAAGATTCAGAGAAATCGTTACGATAAAATTATGCTTGCGATGCACAGCGAGTTTACACAGTGTTTCTGTTGGACCAAAAATAAGGTAGAACGTCTAGAGATGTAGAAACTTTTGCTTTAACGTAGGCACGGCAATTAGGTACCTATTACAAGTTTTAGTTATATCTTTCTTACTCTCCGCGTTTGTACAAGAACCTAAAATACACATTTTCGCCCGTTCCACAAGAATTCGGGAATCGAACCCAAAATTAGAAACTCGTTTTCCAGGTAACGAAAGCGTTTTTACAATACCACTAAATTTTAATGACTAGTAGATAGTTATTTGAAAATTCGTTCATACCATGCTTTCTTGGCACCTACCAACCATTCCGATTCAAATCTAAGACGCAAAGTGGTACGACTACGGGAACAGGACGGGCAAATTATAATACGTTCAACATAATGTTTCATCTCATGAATTTTAAAGACCAAAACAATAGTTTCCGCACAACGTGTGCTGGATTTAAATACAGCACAATAGGATTATGGTTTAAATAGACAGTTTGTGTGGGTGAAAAAAATTGCCTCGAAGGCTTAAGATGTGATGGGAATGATGAAGAGACCGTTAAACTTGTTTGAAAAAGATTCTTTTGACATGTACAGTGATAAAACGATTGACGTTTCTTAAACTGTATGATAATGAATCAGTTTCTACCGTTCCGTGTCATAACTGTTGGAATATCGTAAAAGGTCCATAAAGTCACGAACCGGCTTAGTTCAGACTGCGATTTTTTGCGCGGCTTAGTGGTGAGACTGACGTGGTATAGTTTGCACATTATACATTTGTAATTTAAGGAGGTCACACTAAGTTTTATAAAGTAATTTCTTATATCATTTGGCATAATATTATGGTTCCTTTTTGGTTATAATTAGAAGCTTTTTAATGTGCTAAAATTTTCAACGCGCATTTATGAAATATTAACGATATTTGAGACCACTTAATTTGTAATGTCCTGTCACTGTGCACCTCATTAATATTTATACGTTTGTGTGAATGCTACTTTAGGCAAATGCTTTTATTCATAAGCAAATAGTCTTACAACTTTTGATAATACGGTGATATAATTTCTAAGAATTATTTATCTCCATCCTTCATAATTTGACCCACTGTCCAAAGCCTGCCTACCTGTCACTAATATCATTTGTTCTCTACAAGAGCCTACAGTTAAAAGGATTAGGCATGCTGAGTTGATGTCATTACTCCACTAATGTGATTATAGTAAATTGTATTACCACACGACTCGGGAAGTTGCAACAACAGGATGTCGGCTATTAGGACCTGTGTGTGCGGGCCTTAAGAGGCAATGGTTGTAAAGTAAAAGTAGGTAGTTGGTCTATTTTTAGGGATCCCTCAAAACGAATACCCTTATAGTGAATTTTTATTTGTTCACGTCTGTTTGGCAGATAACTTAAATACTACTCTGGACTGAGTTGAAATTTGGAACATACATAGATTTTAAATTAGCTGTAATGATGGTAAAATTATGGAAATTGTTGGGAAACCTTTCTCTTCTATATTTCAAGAGGAAAAAATAACTGGCGGAACTCGTGCATTTTGTATGATGTACACTTTGTAATTTTTGGAAGTTGACGCAGTTTTGTGCAACTTATTTAGACTAGAATTAGTGTAAAAGTGCAATAAAGGCATCCGTACTGTACTTTTCCTGTACTGTACTGTGCCGTGTGGTTTCCGGTACAGTAGAATAGGATCACTCCAGCTCTTCCCGTGGATGTCGTACAAGGCGACTAAGGGAACACATTATAAAATATCAATCAGGCCTCCCCAACCCGTCTGGCCAGCGCAGGGAGTGTATGCCAAATCCTCAGTCTGTCTCCGGCAGATGAGAGAGGGTTGTGCTCCTGCAGTGGAGACAAAAATAACCTGATGATGATGATGATGATGACTGTACTTTTACAGTTAGTCATAAATACATTTAAACTATTTATTACACATTATATAAAGAACTAAAAATAGTAATATTATGTGTCATCAATATTTGGTGGCATAGGCTTAAATGTTTTATGTGGTTTTTAGTTTGTATCTCAATTGCGATTTTTTATTTGCTTAGTACTTACATATTAAGTATTATGTTAATTTGTAGTTCGTAATCGATAGGTAGTTTTTATCAATTTGTGTCTAGTTTATTTCGAAAGTGTTTGTTGGTTGCAAAGTTCACGTTTCGTAGTTGTTCAGTTTCAGACTACCTGCTTACGGAGAAAATGGTTGTAATTTTAACCTATTCACTCACAAATCAGTAGAATCGATAAACATTATAATAAAAATAAACCAGGTTTCGAAGAAATAAGGCAATTTAACCCGTTTAGTTGCATAAACATGCAAACGCAAAATAAAAAAAATGTTCGAGACAAGACAGATTTACAAGCGAAAACTTATCTACCTTTTAAGGCACCAAAATATGCGTGAATGACAAGCATTAATGGATTTAAAGACACTGGTCCGGATAACGTTATTAAATAAAAGTTCCAATAATAAATAACGCTATCTGTCGCTCGTAAAACTCCCGATTTTGGCCGGTCCGCCGCTCTCGCGTGCCCAGTGGTCCTTAAACGTGGTGTTTTGAACAAAATAATACAACCGTTCTCGCGCCCGTGATTCGAAAAAGAATGGAAGTATTTTGATTACAAGATTGTCTGGAGTTTCTGGCGCTGCGTCTTAGCAGCGCTAACACCTTCTAAAGCTATGTAAAAGACATACAAAAGATTACTTACGTACATAGTTAATTTTTTTTAATTAACTATGTTGTCTTAATAAGGTTGTCTCAAGCGTACTATGTCTTTAATTTGTGTTTCCTGCAACTGTTTTATATTTAGAGTGCTCGTTTAATCTGAAATGTTTTCGTTTTCCGTTAAACAAAAAATGTTGAGATTTAGCTGACATTTTCTATTATTGTGCAAAGTTATGAAAATGTCAAGATAATAATTATTTCTCGAGATATTACAGATGAAAACAGATTTTTGTTGTTGTTGACGGAATCAGTGATCAGTGTGTGTGGTACACAAATTTCGTTGGAAACAATAATGAAGAGTCAACCCTTTTCTGTCCGTACTCGAAGTTTCCTTTTCTAGAATTGTAGAATAAAGTTATTCAGCATAGAAAACAGATATTCATAGCATGCACATCTATTCCCCATCTGGGATGCCGCACAAATCACAATAACCGCTCTTCATTATCCGCATTTCACTGTGCTGGGGCCCGTATCTATCGGAATGCGCCCACAAAGGAGTATCCATACCAACTTACTAAGTCGCAGTGTTGCCATACTGTAAAACTTAAATACCTTTCCTAACTTGAAACTTAAGTAAGGAAACGCGTTTTCTTAAATTATTTATTTTATTGATTTTTATTTATAACTGTAAGACTTGAAGAAAAAAGTTTAAAAAGAGTTTATGAATTATTAAATCAAAATAATTAGTCATGTTTGTATAGCATAAACTGTCGTGAGAGTTTATTTTGTTTGCATTAACTGCATCGGGGATAGGCAGCAGCGATATCCTATGTATATTAAGATCATTACTGCGATCACGAATCCGTCTGCCAAGCGTGGTGATTATGGCAAATTCCCCAATGGAAAGTCCATCAAAAAAGGCATTCTATTAGGTAGGCTTATGTTCAGCAGTGGACGTATATTTCATTCCAGATTAATAGTCCTATGAAAACAAACGCATTTGCGTCTCGAAAACAAAATACACAATAGATGGTGTTCCTAAGTGGACCGCAAAGTTTACTTGGTAATACAAACCTATTTTTGCTGCTGGTCACCCTTTCATGTATATGTTACCGAGACGTAAATAGCGTTGGTTTTCATAGGACTATTAATCTGGAATGAAATATATATAGGCTGATGATGAACTGTAAACTTGTTTTGTAGTATACTTTATAGCACAAATGAAGGAAACATGTATAACATTTGCTTTTTATCTACTCAGGGTACTAAGTATAAACAAGTATAACGACCCTGAAACACCTTCATTCCTATAATTTCCTAATTATTTTCTTATAAATGCTTGCCGTAGGACACGAGTGCTCTATTCCTTCTATGAGTACTTGTTTAAAGTAGTAATCGTCTAAAATGAACTGAATGGTTTCTAAAAGGAGATGCAAGGGAATGAAAATTGATCTTTGTTCAGCTGCGACAGTATATTAATTCTCATTAAATAGTACTCTCATAAATAAACTGGTCATATACATTTTTATTTAAAAAAAATTAGACATTGGAATTATACCTACAATATGTATACTTTACCAATGACTAAATATTTAATGTATTTTACAAAAAAAGAAAAATCTGCCTAATTAGAAATAAATCTGCACACACGGCAACACAGTTACTAAGTCGCTACACTTTGTCCAACCGGCTTGGCTTCAAACCAGTCCGCCCCGGCCGGTGGCAATATCCAACACCGAAACGTCGTAACGACCAGTTGACTGACACTTAAATGCCACTAACGCGTTGTTCTCTCAAAATTTTATTGGTAATAAGTAGCTTGTTGATGTTTTTTGTCCGTGTGTTAGTAGGCACCGACACATTGTGTCGTTTGACCTTTGCTTTTGGGAAATAAAAGCTTTCTTTTATTAAAAAAAATCACTTTATGTGACAAAGCTTTATTGAGTTAAAAGGTTGAAAATGTCATAATTGTTTTAAGTTTAGATATGTGACAACATAAGTTCTATTGTGGGATGATGTTGTCACTACTCAGTCAGGTCGTTACGCCTGAACCGATTGTATTCAAACTAGTTGTTAATGGTTTATATCCCGATTTAACACAAAGTTTACTTTAGAGACCACGGGAAAATTGATAAACCGCAGCATGCACGTGCAATTTACAAAAACTAAAGCAGGGAATCGTTCACTACACAGTGGTTCATACGCCGTAATGTCACGGACAAAATTCCAAGTAAAACGGCGAGGGATATTTTAACTCTAGCATACGCTATGCTATACAGTAATTACAGATGTGCCATCGAGGTAAATAGCCTGAGTTGCTGACTCGCTCTAACATCGCTTCATTGCTGTCATTTGGCCTTTGAAGAACAGTTTATTCGCGTAAATATTGAGAGTATTGGTAAGTTGCGGCTTCCTTTCATGATTGCATAGTCTGCGACTCACGTTTAATGCTAATGGCGCATACATTTAACTGTTTCTGTGAATGTAATATACTAAGAAAATTGCAGTTTTTATGGATTTCTTTTATCTCAACCTAAGCAACCATAGCACAGAACTAACATGCACTCTTTAAAGTTTTTAAAAGTCTCTGCGCAATAGGTTATTATTTTTTTATAATTATTAAAAACTTTAGTACGCATGCGAAAAATTGTATTTGTCCATTCATCATCAGGTTATTTTTGTCTCCACTGCAGGAGCAAAACCCTCCCTCATCTGCCGGAGACAGACGGAGGATTTGGCCTACACTCCCCGCGCTGGCCAGACGGGTTGGGGAGTCCTGATTGATGTTTTATAATGTATTCCCTTAGTCGCCTTGTACGACATCCACGGAAAGAGTTGGAGAAATGAAACTTCACGATAATATGTCCATAATGAACACAAATCAAAAGTAACTATTATATTCAAGTCTTACTTATGTATTTATACCTGCTGGCCTTTCGGTTAGGTGAAATTAATTAAGCTGCAATAAATCGTTCTTGTACCTGAAAAAAAAAAGTTAAATTGTTACAAAAATACTAAATGTATTTGTGAAAAGTAATGTCGATGAAGTGTAAATAAGTTGGATTCTGATGTTATTTATTAATATATGTACATGAATAATCTTCCTGGTATTACATGAGGAGTATTAACTTTAGAGTTACCGGTTTGTGTTTTCAGCATGATAATCCGAAATAATTTATTTCAATGTACCAATATAATACTAATTTCAATTTGGCTACATTACTATGTAACTGTCAACGCAACCGTGATATTTATAAAAGACTCAACCCATATACGTTTTAGTACTTCTAGTGCCTATAAAGTCAATAAATATTATTTAAAACTCCCGAAGTGGCCCGTATATGCCAGACATATAAAAGACGAGTTCAACAAAGAGCCTTCTTCACGTATATTCCATTTTTCAGAGAAATATACCCCCTGAAAGGCGTCTGTAGGAAAATAGTAATTACAAGTCCTCCTTCTAGAGCCGTGTGCCATTGTGCTGGGCTCACAATGCAGAGGAATCTTTTTGTCCACGCTATCGGCTGTTTGCACCCACTGGGTGCCCGGTACGGAAACGTATATTGAGATGTAGCGACCACTTGGCGTACATTGACAAGTTTTGTGAATTTTTGGTCGGAAATTCGGGGGAATTTCGTGTTCAAAATATGAGGTCTGCGCTACTTTTGATAAAGGTGGTTTTTAACTGGTTCAAAAAACTCACATTTAAAATTGATAATACAAGAAATAAGAGAAATTATTGATTGAATTAAATAATAGAAGTCTTTATTGAAAAATTGATATATGATAATGACAAATTAAATTAACTTATAATAACACTAATCTAATCTTTTTATTCATTTTATTTTATTAGTACAAGAATGTAAATATATTTAGTGCCGTATGAGTTTTCGAGGCAAAAGTAAAGAATACTAAACATAATATTAATAAAAAAATTAAAAGTATAGTAATAAAAAAAACATTGCCTTGTTGTATTCAAATTACAATTAAGTGAAACTATCTTATCATTGTCATTTAGTATGTGATCACATATTTAGTATTATTTTTCGCAACACGCATAATTAAGTTTCTTCTCTGGCTGAAAGTTTTCAGTAATTGAAGTTAAAAGATCCCTGAGCAAAGTTTAACAATTTCGCACAACAGTTTTATTAACGCAACTTGTAGCTTGTTTAATCATTCACTGAGTAACGTGTGGAAGTTTACTAAATAAATTCTAAACCGAGCAGGCGTGCACTTAAGTAGGGATTGGGCCAGACCCCCTTTGCTAATCCTAAATTAACTGGTTCGTTAAAATGACGTCAGTTACTTGACCACATTATTGTCTTATTGCTTATATGTATCATATTACTATGCAGTTAATAGGCTAAGAAATCTAAAGCTACAAAAAATAATTCCGAGTTCCAAATAAACGGACCCAATCAGGGGGTCTCGTCGATACACTAAATACCTGACTACGTCTCTGATATCAAACGGTCTAAGTAAACTAGCTAGATTGCCTTAGGTAACCTACTAGTTAAGAATTCTAACACTGTTGCAGAAACGGTTCATTGAATTTCAACTGCAAATTGAGAATTTCTCAGAACTATCCCTTATGAATTTAAATGGTATATACGTGGATAATCTAATTAAAGGGGGTTCGTCCTAGTTGTCCATGTACTAGTATCAATAATGATTTCAATATATATGAATATCAAATACACATGTCTTTAAGTCTCACTGCTGGACCAGGGGGCTATTCCATGTAGCTTTGTATAAAACATGAATAGTATTCAATTAACTAACGCAGATCTTGAATTGGACATAAGAAACTATCTTAAAATTCCCAAATCTGCACTTTGCAATTAACTCTTCTTCCTTTAAATCGTCAAAAGATTAGTGGAAAAGAAAATTGATCGTATAGTGGGATTTGCAGCGTGAAGAGTGCTTCGTGGAAAGGGCCCCAGTTAATACCCCTCTCCTGTGACAACAGAAGGTTGAAGCTCTAATCAGCACCTTAGGCAGGCAGTTAGTGATCGCTGTACATGAAGATGTTGCTGTCCATCATTCGGATTTACACCTTATCAAAACCAACGCGTCAGCGAATTCATACACATGTTTGGTCGCGTTGTCTCGCAAACCAATGCGAATATTTTCACATTTACCTAGTTACTTTCTTTATTAGAAGTGGACAGTAATTTGTTATTAGATATATGAATAACGACTTTTTAAATAAATCGACGGCAATTGAAAAACAATGTCAGTTGAGAATCATAGATGTCGACGTCATGATCCATCCGAATTCAGACGCCCCTGACGCTCCAGTGGGATAGGACGCAGCAGTTTTGATGTCTAATGTGAGTAGAGGCATGTGAATTCCTACAAACTCCTTTTGCAGAGTTCATCCGTCGATGCCACACTAACTCCTCTTTACAGCTTTTGGTGTTAAACAGCTTTTCTAACGACCAGTAAGTAGCTTAGACACTCTAGACCTGCGCTATCAATACTCTGATTATCTCTACGTGTCATTCCAAATTTCCTTTTGTATAAAGCCAACTATGATTAGCTTTTTTGTCCTGTTTTTAAATATCACATTAATGAATGAATGATTCGATACTATAATAGCCTAATGTATTGAACTGACAACGCCTTTGTTTCGAAATGGGTACCATAATTACGCATTCTATTCCGAATCCGGCGACTAAGGGATTGCACCAGGGACGGACAGCAGTGGTCTCCTGTTATATTAAGAGCATTACTGCAATCACCAATTCATCTGCCACGCGTGGTGATTATGTCAAATCCCCCAATGGACAGCCACGAATAGTGGCATTCGATTGGGGAGGCTTATGTTCAGCAGTGGACGTATTTAAAAAAAAAGATATTATACATAATTTGAAGATATATAGGCTAATACAAAGACAGAGAGAATCCAACCCTATTATCCAATTTATTATGCATTCTACTAATCTCGATGGCAGCCGAACGAAATTAAGTGACTCGGGTCTAAACAAGCTTATTATTATGCTACCTAAACAAAGAGCTTGGTGAAATTATTGAGACCAACCGACGTCGAGAGCTCGTCTACTTGATCGAATATTATCAGGCGGGAAAAGGGGTCTTCTACAAAATACGTAGTATGGCCGCTTGATACAGCCGATTGGTAAGGTTGGAGAATTTAACTTAAAAAGTTGTAGCCATTTCAGTATTGGATGAACTCATTAAAACTCACAGTGTAGGTTTGCCATGAGTCACATTATTTTGATTTATCGCATGACACCCAACTTGTGCAAAGTGGCGTAGATGGCAATAAATAAAATAGACCCCATTACAACTTATCTTTATCAAAATTTTAAATATAAACATAGCATTGTTTTCAAACTAAATATTTAAAAAAAATCATATTTTTTTTATAAATTACATTCTCTTAACTATTATTCCTCAAGGCGATGACTTTAGGATTGACTAAGGGTCCCAGGACCCTCTGACCACCGAAGCCCGTTGCCCTAGCAATTAAGTAAAACAAATTACTACTTATTTCGAAAGGTAAAAAGTTTCACTTGTGTAAATCCAGGATAACATAATAACCCGTACCCTGTACCTGTACCGATTGCATTAAAATTGGTTAGCCCTTTACGGCGTGGTTGAGTAATCAACATATAAACAAATATTCACTTTTTCGCTTACTTGAATTGAACTTAGTTCGGGTCGCTAAGTCAACGGAGTAACATAGAGCATGGACGACCCCTAACTTAATCGAACATTACCAGGGCTAACGGTTACCGTTGAAACATTAATTTCGTTCAAAAGCAGCGCTTCAGTAAATTCGTTTCAGCACCCCAGGAGTAATTTACATCTTCTTATCGCAAAGTACAGGAGGGTTGGTTTTTTCGCGTTTTTGAACGCACCTAGATAGCAAGGTGACGGATTCGCCAGAGGTGCTCCTGACAAGGTGCGATGTTGCGCACAGATCGGCCATTTTATGCGCTTAATATTGCCATATATTATATTTAAGAGTTCTTCAGCTTTTTGAGAATAAAGAGATTTGCGTAGAGTAGGCATAAAGTAGATCAGAAAATTTTAGTTACAACAATATTCAGACCTCTATACGTCTGACATCTATATGTCAGATACAGCAAAACATACTTACCGCAAAAATGTTACTTATGATTTGTCTAAATGATTTCTCAGATAAATCATAAGTGTCCGCCTCGTTGGTTTAGTGAGCGTTAAAGGTCGTGGGTTCGATTCCCACTGGGACAGACAACTTTGTAACAACTTTTTTTACATCCGGCCCTTTCAGTAGGTAACAACGATGATAGTAAAAATAGCCACAATAATTGAATATAATATTTAATTGATCTTACATTAAAAGCTCAATGTCATGTCCATTATTAGGGTTCATTAAGAAGATCACCTGATAGCCACGCTTGCCCGTCAGTATGTCTGTTAGTGTAACATTTTATAGATAGAAAAATTATGGAAATTGCATGATTATATTCGTATTCTGATATATATATTCCTGGAAAACACAAAAAAATTCATCTAAGAACTCGCACACTGTGTACGACGCACCTACTTACAGGTGTATGTATGTATGTATATACTTGCGACGAAAGTTTATGTTAATACTAGCTGTTGCCCGCGACGTCGTCCGCGTGTAGAACTTAACATCACAAATTATTATGAATTTCCTGTAGGAATAGGATGTTTTTTCGGGATAAAAACTATCCTGTCTTATTCCAGGACCTAACCGATGTGTGCCTATTTTCATCACGATCCGTCCAGTGGTTGAAGCGTGATTGAATAACAAACATCCAAATATCCAAACTTTCGCATTTATAATATGTTTTATAATTCATTTATATGCACAAAACAAGTAAAATATGGGAATTTCCTTCTTCCTCCCTTCTTCTGCCTCCCCCTCACCCCTACCAGTAAAATAAAATACAAATAATATAAAATTTTCTTTATTGGAACTTATTACTTTTAAATTATTACTACTAAGAGTCCTGGGATTTTCATTAAAACAGTAAATAAAATTCCATAAAAAGGAATCCGTGCCATATTTTTGCCGCACGTACATAAATGGAAATACCTAATTCCGATCTCTGCTAACGACTTCAGATAACAGACTGCATTGCGTTCTAAGAAATCCAACTTTAGACTCATCAATATGGCATAGGCATGGATAAAAGAAATGTCAGGACAGTTTTTGCATATGAAGCATATATTTATATAACTCCGCGCCGCGGTTTTGTTTGATGTATGCAGACGACATTATTAAGAATTCCGAGACACGCTTAGCCGTGCACACGCTTACCTCCCATCTAATTTGTATATGTTAATAATCCCACATTTGTTTCTTTTGACACATTTACAGCTTTTTTATAGTCATTGACTATAAAACTTTTATTAATGGCACCTTTTCTGTTGGTTTTCGTTCTGTTGAAGTCTTCTTTGGAGTTTTTAAAATAAAGCTGCCGTATGTCTGTACTATTTTGGTTATGATAATAACATTATATAAGTTTGGTCAATGTTTCTAATAAAAAAATCAACAAACACCTATTGTTTTAAAACAAGGCGGACAAACCAGCGGACGGTCCACCGGATGGTAGTAGTCACCACCGCCCATAGACACCTACAGCACTAGAGGAATTGTCAGTGCGTCCGAGCGTAAAGGACACTTTTTACGTTCCTCTTGTTAAAAAAAACATATCGTAACGCTGTCCCCGTCGAACTAACACCCATTTTGTAATCTCTAACGGGCAAGTGATATACTCTGATGTTTGGCGTATAATTTAGTTAGTAGTTAGACGTCAAACGCTTACAGAATGTCACATGATCAGAGAGAAAGCATAAAATGGCTCTTTACTTCGACGGATATTAGCCGAAATCCTTACGGAGTAGGCCCCCAGTCCTCCCTATGGGGGTCTGTATAATTTATACCAATACCTTGCTAATAAACCTAACCCAATAAACTGAAATACTTCACACTTTAATAAAACTCCAATTTTTATTCCACCTCTGTTGATACCCACACACATACAAACAGCAACAGGTAGTTATTACAAAAACAGGCACACACACTGACTCAAAGCTCTGATTCGACTCGGTAAGAAACGATCTCTCGGTCCGATATGAAGTTTTTAACCGTTATGAAGTCTAATACTCTAATAGTGATGGTACAGGTATTTAGAAAGACACTGACCGAAATATATTTTGCTAGTCATGTCTATATACCTTAAGAGCTGGGATTTATAACTGAGATAAAATGTATATCATATACATTTTATAATACGTATATCATTATAAAACATCAATCAGCCTCCCCAAACCGTCTGGACAGCGCGGGTAGTGTAGGCTAAATCCTCCGTCTGTCTCCGGCAGGTGAGAGAGGGTTGTGCTCCTGCAGTGGAGACAAAAATAACCTGATAATGATGATATCAATATCCATATCATAAAACTATGTAGACTTACAACATACATGTTGGGAACCAGGAACAATTTGCTGAAAAGCGCGACACGTAGATACAAATAACAACGTCTATGACTTTGAACAACCTAAATTGAGTAAAGTTACGTGACAGATCGAGGAATACAGTGATTCGAACTATGGTTTGAAAGAAGATGTAGTACCGAAGGCTGAGAAGGATATGTTGAGCAAAAGAAGGGTGACAAAAGAGATTTACATCGCGAGTGTGGAAGGAACTACAGCTGTTGGAGAAGGAGCTACAGCATACTTTCAAGGATGAAAATGGTAACGTCCTCAAAAAGACTGGGGACCGCAGTGAGATGAATATAAGGAGGTGCATGAAAAGGTTGATGGTTGTGATGTTTGTCAAGATAGAGCAAAGTGGCGATACATCGTCTCAGGCTACCCCTCTGGGACCAAGGCATCAGCATTATGTAACGTAAAGCGTGCTGAATTAAAAGCGATAATATCTTCTAACATGTGATATAACTCACAGAACGGGGCCCTGCTTGCTCATGTTTAGCCAAAAACAGGCTACTTGAACCATTACGAAAATCCCCAGCCGGCTTGACCGAAATCGATGGTGACGACATCATCGTCTTCAGTATAAAACATTCTTAGTTATTTTACTTAGCTACTTTTGTCGATGTGCGGGATAATATCTGGATTCAAAAACCGAAGTCGCAGGGAACAACCAGTATCATACCCAAGTAGCAATCAAGAATAGTGATTAAATCCTACATCTTACTTTATCTAAAATTGGATTTTGCTAAATCAAAAAGGTTTTCGTTAAGTCATTTTATTCTTTAAGACTAAATGGTTTTATACTACCGCTACTTTACAAGTTCAGATTACCCAAAACCAAGTTAAGTATTCTCAAAACTATTTTGTATTAAATGTGCCTACACTTAAATCTTAATATCTTTTTATTCCTATACTCAGATTATTCGAAGGCTCACTTAAAACAAAATTAACTAATTGGAGTAATTGTTTAGTCTCGCCAAGTAAAATTTGATTTTGTAGATAAACTAAAGAGAATTGTGACACCAAGTTCTGGGAACTGTATTTCTGAAGAATATGTTATTCCTTTATTACTCAAATTAATAAGTTTAGAGTAAATATACATTTATTAAGTAGTAATTCACAAATACGTTTTTTAGTATAAGTTAAGTATCTCCAACTTGCACTACTTCAAATGTAACTTGTCTTTATTTTTGCTAAACTAGCCTTACAAATCAGTATTGTCTAAACTCTTACTTCGTTAGGAAAAATAAGATTTAACGCAATTTTGCACTTTAAGTGAAAAAATAATAATAAATTTTCAGACACCACATCATGAAAAACTAGAACACATTGATATTATAGTAATTCTAACTTCATTAATAACTGTTAGTTATTTATTTATATAAATAATATTCTACACATGCCGCAAAATGTTTCATTACCAATATCTAAAATTTTATTGTTCTTTTTCCACTATTTTAAAGGCCCGTCTGTTTTATAGCAGTTTCTATCGATTTTACAACGAAATAATACAGCATTTTCTAGACATAAAAATTTGTTGTTTAACCGCCACTATCATAAGCCTTCTACTGTTTTTGTATTAATTATAAAAGTTCACCATATTTTCTAAAAGATTATTACATAAAGTTAAAATGGTTTTAAATTTTACTTCATTACTATGTTAGAATCTGTGCAATTCAGTATTGATAGTTTTAACTAGGTATTGTAGATATCTTCAAGTCTATTTCTTGGTCTAAAGTCAACATACAATATATCTTGAAATTCATGTTTATAGGGCTCTGTATAACCACTCTCTTAAGTAGGGTTAAAGTTTGTCTAAGCAGTAGTCTTAACTCTTGTCTTAAAATTGTCCTAAATGCTGTGCCCACTTTTACTTAACTGTATCTTGAGGGATATCTTCATGAATATCATGAGGGACGTAATAATTTTAACCAAGATAAGAGCCTGATTACGTCTACTTGCCTTCAAGATATCTACAATACCCTTTTAAGACATTCGTTTGCTACTTGGGTAATATTATAATTACTGACCATTTCTAAAACATAAATCGCAGGCACTGGTGCACACAGCCATAATTCTACAATATTATGGCATTGTACTGTCACATTCATAACAAATACAGAAATTTCCTACATAACAAAAGTAATAAAACAAAAACATTGCAACCTACAATCGAGTCACAAACAAAAAGACAACGCAGTGGTTCAAAATCGAAACGTCGCGTCGCTGGAACAAAACGCAATACAAAAGTCCCCAGTGAGCCGGCGACAGAGGAGACCCGTTTTGACATGTATTAATGGTGGAGCACAGACGACATGAAGAGATAAATAGCCCTCAAACCATTAATGAGATAAAAACGTGACTAAAATTATTTCCGTTATTCCGTCTGGTATTTAGTTCGTGGGTTAATGGTAATGAAATATTTAGGCCAATGGTTAAATTCGGCCGCGGAGATTCCAAAGGATATAGCGGAGATAAAATTTTAGCTTCGTTAAACAACTACTTGAGAGATTGCTTCTTATCCTCTGCAAGATAAAAATGGTTCGACGTCTTCTTCCACTAGATCGAATAGCTGACATGTCTAGGCAAAATGGTGGCTAAGAGATGTTAAACAGAGATCATACATAATCCTATATAAGTATAAGTCGCCGACATCTCAAAGGTCATGAACCAATTATGGATTAGACTTACACAGGCCGATAAATACAAAATGGAGTAGGTTCAGTAGGCTTTCCATGAAGTAGTAAATATTTAGGGTAATAGATAAGTTAATAATAGTAAGTGGGAAACGACTGGCTAGCATGTAGTTATTGGAAGCACATGCATTAGAGAATGTGTCCCTTCCCTACAAAAAAATATACGAGCTTTTTCTACAAAACAGCGGACGGTTTATAATACAAAATCATTGCAATGTAGCTAATATTGGACGTGTGGCGCACTATACATTGCTCTTATAGATTTTATGTCTAGGTACTTAAGGGGCAGGAAGACCTGGCGAAACTTCGACTTTTCAGGATCTCTTGTGCCAAACCCCTGTCCCCCAACAGTGCATCAAGCCGATTTGGTAGACTTCACATACGCCTTATAATTCTTTGGTATATAGTATACAGGTTTCCTTACGATGTTTTACCGAAAAGCTTCGCTTCACCGAAAAATAAATAACAAACAAGTCTTTTCTTTAATAAAAAAAAAAAGTTAACCTTGTTTTTGCTTTGACTGAACCCAGAAACGAATGTTATATTTTGTATGTAAAGGGCAAAAAGTTTTCAATTAGAAATTTAAATAGATCTGCGCCTTCAAAGAGTAGCTAAAGCTTAAACGTCAAAGGGAAAGTAATCTGCGTCTAGTCTTTAACATTTTTTAACACAAGGTCGGTGGGTGAACCTTCGAGCGCGACAAAGAAACACATCGATTAAGGGGGAATGTCACGACGCACGGTTCCATAGTTACATAGCAAAGTTTGTGTACATTTCTTGCATTTTTATAGATATCCCAGTGAAATGCGTCAGTCAAAATATATGTATTTAAAATCGGGGCTCGTTTTATATGAAAAAAAATTGCAATCCTAGTTTTGCATGGCGACCATGCGACACCATTGGTGACTCAAACACAGATGATGATTGAAAGCAATGATGTTCTGTAAGTAACTAGGTTTCTAATCTGCTGTGTAAAAACCGTAAGGCAAACGAGCTCGCGATACTAGAGGTTGCGATCAGTCCACTGCAAGGCGTGCCAGTTGCGACGCCTTCAAAATGTCAAAATATTCGTTCAAATGACCTAAGAAATTAGAAATTAAACAAACATTATTAATGTGTGTAATTGATAATAATTACTTTTCTATTTACACATGCAGATCTTTGGACATTTCCTAAGAAAGATTTTGTTCAGAATTCATTGTCCAGTTTGAATAGTAGATCAGTGCTTGAAAGTTTGCACGTGTGACGTTCTTGCGCTAACTTCACTTCTACGAACTGTCAAACTAGTAAGTACTGAAAAAGTTTAAGCCGTTTGGAGCGCTGGGCTGAATCTTAGCGTGTCGAAAATAGGATTTACCTAATTGTGCTAATATATATAAAATATAATCTATACGACGACCATCGCCCATATACTTTAAGGTTGAAACTCGCGTCGTGAATACCGCCTTAACGAGAATTAAACTTCGATCACGATTTCTTACAACTATTACGGTCTCGGTAAAAAAGTTATGCGTTTTTTGTCCGACGAAATGACTATTCGGTTCACTGGGGACGAACTTTTTTTTATTTCATTAGTTTTGACATTATCTATTTGTTTAGATTTATCGCAATACAGTTAAGAAATATTTGAATGGTTGATTGATTGTCGATGTAGAATGGGGTATTGAAAAGTTGACAAAAAAACTGAAGTTGGTTCTTTATTTTTTTATTACGAAATTGCATATCAGGTTATAACAGCTGAATAAACACGATACTTTTTACAGCGGGAAAATAGAATTTACCACGGAAAATAACATGAGACTGTGCACCAATACATATCTAGTGTATAACGCCGGCCTTATCGCTGATTGTTATAAAGGTATCAAATAAATCTAGTACTACACGTTATTAAACACAATAAATTAATACACCTACGCACAGTATCACAAAACATTTAATTATTCTTTACATTAAAAATATACGAACACTAATTCTACATTATTATCCATCTTTAAAAAAATATTTCTTGATTACTTCTCAAATACTCTGTTCTAAACTTCGAGTAACTAAATTAAAAAACAAACTCGATGAGACATCAAAAACACTCAACAATATTTGAGCTGCACTTAACAGGCGAGTAAAAAAAACCTGCATCCGGCAAGTTCGCGCCAAAACCGCATGCAGCTGAAAATGCAGTCAAAGACCCAAACCAAACAGCCGGGCACAAACATGTAAACACTTCGCAACGACCGCGCAACGCTTCCCGCCCCGGGCCGGCAAATTAAAAAAAAAAAACACCCATCCCATATCAACAAAATTCCTTTGCCCCGGCGAACAAAACAGCACCGAACTGTGATAGTCGAATACGTTCAAATTTCAAAATCCAAATATTATTACTAAAACAAAAATGTCGTTGGCCAAGATATGATGTAGGTATATAATTTAAGGGTAACAGGTGTGGGCTGTGCGGAAGAAAAAAACGTAGTCTTATTCTTATTGAAATAAAAACCGAATTAGAGAAAATCGTTTCGGTTAACCGCAAATGTGTTTTAAGAATGATCGGTTTCGTCTTTTTCGAATGAAGTTTTATTGAACACAATACCAAGTGTAAGTAGTCAAATAACCTATAAATGCGAAACTGGGGTTATTGTTTGTTCCTCAATGACGCCTGAATCGATTGTAGTGATACTTAGTGCAGTGATAGCTTATACCTTACGTATGATACTTTGTATTACAAAAACTTTATTGTTTCTATTCAAAATGGTCAAAGTGCTATAATATCGCTGTAACTGGCTCAGTTCTTTCAAACTATAGAAAAAAAGCACTAGATGTAGGTACCTTAAACCGTAGTTAGTTTGAAGATTTTGTCTAGATTGTATAAATGACATACATAAATAACAAAGGCTAAAAAACCTTAAAACGTTTGACGGCTGAACTTAACGTATTTTTATGTCATTATTAAACCATAATAGAACTTATTGCCAGAATTTCAATTGATTATAATAAATAATTGTTAAGTATTATATGATTGTAATGTTCCACATTTTTTATTGCCTATACTATACATGTAAATTAGTTCAATTATATTTCAATGTAATGTCAATTTCATTATACAATAAAAAAACAAAAACAATGAATTAAAAATAATAATAATACTAAATCCTAGTCCACAATTTTATATTTATATACCCGCGTAGTTTTTAATATTGAAATGCTATACGCTTGTGTGTACGCTTACTTTACATACATAACCTTCTTGGTTAAAACAGCGTTATCATGTAAGTGAATTATTTTACTTCTTAATAAAAAATAAAGATCTTAAACACAAATAATTATAGACTTATTCTTATTACTAATTAACAGCGATTATTTATGAATTATTTGGTAATAAAATAGCTCAGTATTTGTATCAGATTATCAATTATAAAAATTTAAGCTTTTTAATTGAAAAAATTCTACAAAAGCATTTCAAAGAGACTCCAACAAAGGAGATGGCACAATGGCGAAAGAAAACCGACTAGCTTTTCGTTTAAACCGATTCATTAAAAAGTTAGCAGAAGTTCTCATTATAACCAACTATTGAAGTGTTAAGTCTGGATTTTAGGTGCGGAATCCTATTAGTGTTCAGAATAAATAAATGTTGTACTTGGACAATAGTGTTTAATATAAATGTGCATCGTGTATTTTTTTTAATCATCTTAAAACGAAAATATACTTAAGGTAACTCAGAAGGTAAAAGCAATTTCGTTTACAACATTTTTAAAAAAATAAACTTTTTTTAATACTTTTTCAACTATTTATTTCAAGAATATTTCGAATAAAAGTGTTCTGTAGTGACCTTTTTAATACTAAAATACGAAATATTGATTGACCCAAGTATGCCTTCTTTGGTTTTAATAACTTTAAAAAACGTGGTGAGGTCGACGTTACAATTTTATTTGGCTCAACTTTTACATACTATTAAAGCTAAAGTAACAAAACCTGTATATAAGTATATCAATATACACTATGAAAAGAAAATCTGAGAACTATGAAAAAAACATATACGTAAAGAAAATAAAATTTTATATCCCTCTATACTTATCAGTATATTATCACAGGTATAACGCAAAAACTACTGAACGGATATGGATTTCGTTTTCACTATTTAATAGCTAAGATCCCTACAAGGTATCATTAACGACAACGAAAGCTGAGCAGACCACACGAACGAACAACAATTTGAAGGAAATTCTAATAGATGAGTAACCTAAATTGCTTTTACGTAAAATTAACTTCATTTATTATTTACCGTGCAAAATATATCGAAATTTACGTTAAAAAGGAGCAAAACAAAAGCTTTTTGCGATATTATTCCCTCACTTCCGATCTGTCATACATATATCAACATAATCGCGTTAACTCTTTGCGTATTAAAAGGGCATATTTTATATCCTCGCTGTTGGCAAAGATCCAGAACTTACTGCCAGAGATAAGTGGATGATAAAATATCTACTAGTTACTTGCTGCTTTCCTGGTACGCACAGCGCAGGATTTATAAGAATTATTCATTTTCATCAACTTTCATTCGCACGATGACGTCATAAACAGTTAGCCGTACACATTGAAACTTTTTTCGTTCCGGTGACCATTTTTTAAGGAATATCATCTTGTCTACAATCGTCCATTGCCTAAGTTTTTGTTACAGTCGACAGTTTAAATACACATAGGATTATACATACATAGACTTAAAATTTATAATAATATTTTTGGCTTCGCCCTAATCGAGTAAAAACTGGTTGAGAACTCGTGGTTCTGTAATTAGACATACCCGTTTACAGGCAAAATGCTCTATACGCAGAATGTTCAATACGCAGAATGTTCATTACGCAGAATGTTCAATACGCAGAAGAATATAATATATCCTACTAATATTATAAATGCGAAAGTTTGGATGTTTGGATATTTGTTACTCAATCACGCTTCAACCACTGGACGGATCGGGATGAAACTTGGCATGGTCTTGGAATAGGACATAGGATAGTTTTTATCCCAAAAAACATCCCATTCCTACGGGAAATACATAATCATTTGTGATGTTACATTATATCAGAGTGTCCACGTCTATAGTCCACTTCTATACATGAACCTTTTCAAATGAACACCATTACACCCGGTCCTCTGCCCTTCGCATCCAGTTGCTATCGGCCACCTTCTGTCGGTCCATCTCCAGAACTCGTCTGCCCCAACGGCCGTCAGTTCTGTGACAGATGTGGCCCGCCCACTGCCACTTGCTAATCCTTTCGGCTGTGTCGGTTACCTTAATTCTTTGTCAAATTTCCCCATTGCGGATCCTTTCTTTCAAACAAACGTCCCGTTAAATGTTGCGTCTAGAAACTTGAATTTGCATAGAGGCCGCTCAGGTGACAAAATAAAGAAGGATTCTACTCTAATGAGGTTGAAATTCCACGCGGATGATGTCGCGGGGAACGGATTGTAAAGGATATCATTATCTCAACTACACGCTATAAACATGAAACGATTACGAATAGATTCCACATTGATCGTTCCACGTCTAGCCTGTAATGTAATTACGTGCCCCCAGCGGGTCTAGTGTGCTGGTAAATCACTTGCGTCAATTACGCGACTACGGGAACGTGGTGTAATTAAATTACGACACTCGAAACTTGAGGAGACCCCTTACCGTAGGAGAGTTCGAAAATACGCGCCCCGAGAACTTGCACTGCGTGTGATGTACTGATGTAAGAATACAGGGCCGGCGTAAGAGGGCAACCCGGGCGGTCGCCCCGGGTGCCTAAGCCAAGAGAGCGCCGCGCGCTAGCATTAAACATTAAAATTAATTACTTAACTTCTAATAATTTTTCATCAAAAAACTATTTATGTTCATTTAAAATTTAGTTCACTAATTACGTAATTACAATTACATACTTTTAAAAGATGCTGTATCTTTGCCGTAATGTATGTAAACTTACATTCGCTAAGTATGAGACTGTTTTAGTGAAAAATACATATTACGCCCATTTGTGCATTATATTCGTTCGCGGTGATGATATGTGAAAGAACTGTATATTCGTGATTGAGAGGAAGTGGGATAGATAGATCGACAATAAGAAAGAAAAAGAAAGGAAATGAGTGAAGGGTGGTGTTACCAGTGTTACAATACTGATTTCTTACGGATTTATGCATTTTGTATACGGAAGCCATCGTCTTTAAATAAATGCAAGAAATATAGTTAACTGCGACTTATCGATAGTATTAAGTATTTACCTTAAATGTATTTTCTGTACTTAGAAAGTTGTTATCACGCCTGAAACACTTCTCTGGTAACATCCGTAAAAATATCTGGAGATATCTTCAAAATAAACAAACAACTTTGTTGCAAATAGGTGAGAGAGTTCCTGCTGCGCCCAGGTACACTGGGCATCCTTCCTTTTTTAAAAATAACATAAAACTGCAACAGTTGCAAATAATGAGCTTAAACAAATCCCATTACACTGAACTTACAGCGCTGCGATGCTTACAGCAGTATGCAAGCCGCTTACAACATTCTTTGTGCCACGCAAATATCTTGTTGGCCGCCTAAGTAGTTGACTTAATAGTTTGGCCCTGGACTCGTGCCGTTATGACGTCATTAAGAAAAACATACAAACATACAAACGAATGAACGAGCGAGCGAGCGAACGAACGAACCAACAAACTGTTGTGAATAAAGAATAAGTAGGTGTAACCTACTGTGGCAGTTTAGGCAAAGTCACGTGCTGCGCCGCGTCTTAATAAAGCAGTAAGTCTACATGGTATCTCGGCGTTTAATTGTCTCATGCATAAGACAAACAAACATAAAACCAAACTTTCGCATTTACAATATTAGTTGATATATATCAAACACAGCCCCAAACGCTAGGTCAAAGACTCAGTCGAGTTTATTGTTTTAAAACTAATACTAATTAAAAACATAAATTACTCATTAAGGTTGACTGGAAGATATCGCTTTTGGCGATAAGACCGCCTATATATACATGTGTAACCTACTTTATTATTGTATCGTTGTTTTTATCGTGCAATATAGAGTAATTGAATATTACATAGTAATTGAATGTTTGTGAACAGAACTAATTTATCTATACTATACGAGTAAATAACTTCGCGCAATTGCAATGTTCTTTGCATTTGTGCAGCTTCTCCGCGGGAATCCACGTGGGCAGATCAAAGGTTATGGTGATATCCTTTGATCTGAGCGACACTCCCTCGGTGCTCTAGTAGCACAACCCACAGCTTTACTCCGTTATCTATATTTGTATTCGTCCTTTACGCTTTAGGTTGGCAAAATCTTAAGAAAGGCAATTTTAACAAGAAGCAGATGAATTGTCTATTTATTTTATTTTCTGCCCAAAGGTTGTCTGGAAGAAATCACTTAAAGCGATAAGACCGCCTAAATTGTACTATATGTAACTTTTATAAATTGTAACTGTATTTGATTGTGCAATAAAGTGTATTGTACTGTATGAAGATATGTAGGTAGTTCTAATTTTTAACATAATAATATGAGCTCGTAAGGGATATTAATAAAATACAGAGCTCAAGAAAACCTTTGAGACAAGAAGCTTGATATTTTATAAACGCCGCCTTCGTCGTATCAGATTTTAAATTTAAAACGAAGCAAAAGTTTAAAAATACTTAAACTAAAGATGGTTCCTAATCTATTCCAGACCAGAGACTACAGTTAACCAAGTATAGAAAGCAGCAGTTAAGTACAACATTAAACTCTCGTTAAATCTAGCTTCGGTGTTTCGTTTCCTCTTCACTGCGTTTTACCAAAAGAGTGTTAGTTTAAAATGTATATTTTAAACACTATATTGATATAGACTGTCGGTGTGTCACTTCGGAAAAAGTAGTTAAAATCCTATTTCAGATCAAAAGGCTGAAGTGTGATCCAGAGTTGCCATATGTACAGGTAAATCAGTACACAGATCTTTACAGATAGTATCTTTGGTACAGATTACAGATTTACCTCCTTTTTGTACAGATTTTAGAGAACGAAAGCAAACTGTAGGTTATTTTACTTAATTTCAATTACAAATTTATTAAACATTACCTAGAGCTGTACTAGCAACACAGCCGACCTATCAAGGAGGTGATAGTGAATAGCGGAAGTTACAGACAGGCTACAAAGGGCTCGTTCCCAAGGCCGTAAAACCTTTGAAAAAAATCAAGGAGGTGCGTTTCATGTAGCAATACTGAACTACAATGTCATAGCGAATGGTACTATCACTGTCTGTCGCTGTCAACCTGAATATAAAACACAGGGCATTTTCTAAAAATTCTAAAAAACCGCGTAAAAGAAATAGCATACGTATTATTTTGTAGCCCAGGCCCATCTGGTGTCTGAAAGAGATGGTGTATTGTACGTCGGTTCCTACATCAACCCAGTATTTTTGTCTTTTACTTAATAGTAATGATTCGTTGCTTCGTTACGAACATGTTTTATAGTGGTTTACATTCGATTTCAAGCTTATCAATAAATGTATGTTGATTTTGACTTTGTTTTTATTTCATAGTAAAGAAAGTAACCACCATCGTACAAATTTTAATAACTCATAGTCAGATTTGCGGCGCTCGCTGGCACGTGGCAACACTGTTGTGATCTAAAACTCAAGTTTTGGTTTTTTTTTAATGCTATACGAACGAAGTCGCGGGCTATAGCTAGTATACTAAAGCACAATCCAAACTTGTTTCAACAGAACCACGTAACTAACATTTCAGTAATACATAGTCGGCCACACGGGGGTGTTTTCCAACTCCCCCCTTCGGCGATTAGTTGTTGCGATTCCGACGGAGTTGGATGTTCGACGCCAATCAGCTTTCAAGTAATGTACCGCGGTGCCGTCTGCGTGATTAAAGGTATGAAATTAACTAAATTTTATAGTGCAAGTAAAATAATTAAATTAAAATGTCATATAAAGAAAAAGTGTACGTAGGTAAATTTATGTGAGAGTTATCTTCCAGCCAACCTTAACTATGGGTAAAAAAAAATGAACGGGAGGCCAAAGAGAAATTTGCATACATTTTTTAGATTAATTTATTTCACTTTTACATCTTAAAATTCAATTTTACATGTCATTCTAATATGGTAAAAGGGATCGGCTTAGACATAAACATATAGACAGAGATAAAATACTTTTACCTATATATGTATACTACGAGCATAAAACATATAGATATACCATATGTTTTTTAATAAATATTCTGTTTGCATAGGCTATTTCTGTACCTCAGAGTAATACTGTGTCAAGTCAAAAATGTAAAATTTTACGGAAGGAGAGAAATACGATTTTGTTCCATTTTAACAACAAAAGTTGGTTTTGGATTGATGATTTATAAAGTATAGAAATTACTTGACACAGTCTAGGATTCCAAAAACAGTAACATGGTAGTAGCATTATTAATTCTTTAATGTAAGAAGAACAGACTCGCAATGCTTTACTAGTGCAGCCAATACAATGGGAATTGTTCTATTTAGTTTACCATAAAAACTATATATAGCTGACCCAGTTTCCCATACAATTTATCCGGCAATATAAGCAGCGATAAACGATTAGCCAAAAACCGTAAACGAAGATACGGGGCAGACACCGCCCATGGGAAATAGTTCCCGGGAAACTTTTCGCAACACTATTAGCTGGGCTGAATAGCGTTCCGAACTATGGACTTAGGCTGTTTTCGGACTGTCCAAATGTCTATCAGGTTATCTGTGTGGTTACAGTGGAATGACTTAGAAAACAATAGTAATAATACAAATATAAGTAACTGGATGAGAAGAACCGAGGATCGGGTTCAGTGGCGCACCTTAGGAGAGGCCTATGTCCAACAGTGGACTTTCAGACTGATGATGACGAAATAAAAAAAAATATCTATCAAAAAATCTCGAACTGCGCAAGGGAAAGTCAAGATTTAAAATTAACTCAAGATATGATAGGCAACTTTTTCTTTAGACAATACTATAGGTTAGTTCTCTCTCTAATTTTCTATTGAAGCGTAGGTTTAAAACTTTTTACAAAAATCGAGTTTTTAATATATTTTTATTTCCATACCCTTAATTTGAAATCTAGAAAAAACAATATAAAAAAAGAAAATACATAATTTCATTCCAATCGTTTCATTGGTTTAGGCGTTATACTCGGTGACACACGCACACATTATTTTTTCTCGATTTTCGACTCTACAAGTGTATAGGTAAGTCTTGAGGGATGCGGTATTTGGGTGCAAATAGTAAAGTAAACCAAGCAACCGATATGTCGTGCAGATCATATCTGAGTTTAAATGTCAATATCAGTCGTCATCTATTTATACATGCTTACACACCCGTAAGCAAATGCAAGACTGAAACAATTTACTCAAAATATAATAGTTTTTCATCAAAAACTCAAACTCGAATTGTTGTTTGAAAGTAAAAGTAAAATATTAAAAAAAAAAATTGCAATCAGCCTTTTAAAAAACCGTACAACGTGTTTGCACCCTTAGGTTTCGGTAAACTATTTATGTGCCACTGAGAACTTTTCCAATAAGCATTTTTTTATTTCAAGCAGAAAACGAAACGTTTTGAGGTGTGCTAAAGTTTATTCTATCAATCGAGTTTTGTCCAGTTCCTAAAGAAACATTTTGAAAGTTCAAATTGATTCCATTTTTCCGACATTTTGTTCATTGTGCTGTTTTTATATATATATTCTTTATTGCACACATAAATATAAAGATAAGTATAAGTTTTTATAAAGATTTTAATGCCTTGGGAACGAGCAAGTTGTAGCCAGTCTTTAACTTTCACTATGTGACACTATATTTGTTACATTAATATAGTTCATGATTTAGTCACTGTCAATTAGTACAGATATGATCGATCCTAGCAGCTGCGTACGACAATAGTCAGTACAGTAATTATATTGGCGACATACAGGATTCCAGTTTTCTGCGGATACTAATATTTTACGATAATAAAAGAAAACCATGTTATTCTTCAGTTAATGATCTACATGTATACATTTTATTTTTTCAGATTTTATTAATCCGGTTGAACAAACATCTAACGATCTTAAGACATTCTTGTTACAAGTCGTTGTGCCATAAGCAAAATAGACAAATAAGTTCGGACGTTATAAGTAACCAGGAGAAGGAATCGTTGAACCTGCCTACTCCCCCCCCCCCCCCCCCCCGCCTAATTCGGGATTTTTAGTTTATTCATTAGTACACCTATAGGCGCTACTTCGACATAGCTCAGAAAGTTAGTACATTGAGGTGGCAGTGGGCTGGTCACATCTGTCGGAGAACCGATTACCGTTGGGGTAAATGAGTTCTTAAGTGAAGATCGCGCCTGGGCACGCGTAGTGTGGTATTCTCCTGGCTATATGGAGCGACGATTTGCGTGAAGCGGCTGGCAGTGACTGGATGAGAGTAACCGAGGATCGGTTTCAGTAGCACGCCTTGAGAGAGGCCTATGTCCAGTAGTGGGTTCTTGCTGGTTCGTGGGACATCGATAGGAATAACTGTGCTAATTTTCAGAACTTCCTGCATTATTTGGACGGATTAATAAACAATTACGTCATTTTTATGGACATCGCAAAAAAAGTCTAGCAAAAACTCCTAATTCACTCGGCTAACTAGGCGTTAAACCTATTTCCCGGTATAAAAATAAAGAAGTCTAAAGGAATGGCTTGACTGGCCCCATTTACCGAATTTACAGTGCCAACTAGCCGCGTCGATAGAGATTAGTAGAGGTGTGACCAACTACTGTTAGGAATAATGGAGTTTTTATTACCATGTAAAGCAGAATTAAAAGGTTTTAGTTGTGGTAGCCTAGTAGTAGTGTACGGTCGACAAATTTAACCTCTGACCCATCCCAAGTGTTTTGTTCCGTTTTTGCACGATGTGAATGTATGCCTTGCATTACAAATTTTAAAGGCGTCTTATTTGCCTGTATTGTTTTCTTGATAATTGACTTATCTTAGGGGACTTATAGAATGTCAATGTAGTAACGATAGATTGTGAAATTTGTGAATTAATTTTCCAGAATCTTAATATATAGGTTTTTAATATGATAACAAAAACGACACTTGTTGGTTGTGTGAGAATGTAGGGATGGCATGATTTTATGGGTAAGAAGTTAAAGTGGCCGAGTGTCCTTGCCTCACGCTCAAGTTGGTTGTTGGTTCGAAACCTTGGGTCCTACTCCGTAAGCATTTCGTCTTCAGTTCGGTTCAGATAAGCTGTAGTATTGGCAATAATACGTACAAACCAAAGCCCGGAAAACCATATCCTTGAACTCACTAATGTAAGACGAACATCACTATTAATTATGATACCATGGAAAAATCAAAACAGCCATACACGACGGGATGGGTTGATATGATAGGTATGATTTGTCCACCAAATAAACACAATGACAGAATCCAATGGAGCAATGGGATCTATGACATACAATAGCATTTGTATTGTAATTTTTAAACAGGGCTGAATAGAAGACAGAATCCTTTGCCTACCCATTTTAAAGAGAATGAATGTACAAAAACCCAGAAAAACAAAGCAGATTGTTCATAAATACATGCAAACATAACCCCCTCCTTTTCCCCCCAAAAACCCGCATCAAATTAAAGAGAGAACGCCTGGCCAGCGCTGTTTTTCTACTCCCAGATTTATGGCAACACTTAGCTATCTCGTTTTACTCGCGTACACTTAAAAATTTTAGTTATGTAAGTTGCCAGTGTTCACTTATAAGCGGTAAAAGTAGTAGGGGTATTTAACTAGCTTCCGCTGGCAACACAGCAGATCGGAGCATATTTTTTATTTCTGATTATTTTATGCGCTTTTCTCGGAGTATTTTATTTATTTATTATACTATTAACTACAATGCCATTACAGACAAACTAACTAGTAAGAAAAGGAGTGTGCCACCTTGAATATTAGCTAACAACAGATACACACCACTGCCCAAGACCGACCTGATTGAAAAGTCTTATGGAGATGTCCCTGCTGAGGGATAACAGGAAGCAAAAAGAAGAATATTTACAACACAAAGTTCCATAATTTTCATGTAACATTGATTTTTGGAATGCTTTCACAGCTCACTTGTCGGGTCACCGGTTCCCACGTCCCCACACAACTGGGTCAAGGCATCTATCATTTTCTATCGTTGTACGCTAATCAAATAGCGATATCCACCACCCGCTAGCAGTGGGGCGCCACCCTTTAAGGAGCTCACACACTATAACTAAATCTGGTTTAGGTAAAAAACTTATGAGAAAATATGTATCCAGGATAATAAATGAGTTTGTGAACCGAACGGCACATGATTAATTTCAAAATATTTAATGTCTACACGAACTAATTACCACTACATACACATTTCTTCTCTTCACTGATTCACATATAATGGCGTGTTTAATCAGGCAACACGTCAGATTTTGCCTTAATGTCAGTTGACGCCCATGTTCAGAGTAGTCACTCAGATTTTGTAAAGTATCGCTTGCCTTGTTGCTAGATATGTCGCTAAGAAACTTTAGACTTCTTGAAGGAATTAGATCTACAGCAATGCCTGGTTTTCTGCGTAGCACATGTAAGAAGCAATACAGTGGTTTCAGTTTGGAGAGTAAGATAAATCAGTCAATAACTAGGCACACGAGTCGATTCATCTAATGGTCTAAGTCCTCAGGGACTCTCCGCCAACGGACGACAGCGGCCTGTGACTATTAAATAAAATTCTGTAATCCAGCTTAAAAAGTGAATATTCGAGCGTCTTTATCCTCATTCACAAAAGTTAATAAAAAAAAATTGTTTTGATGGGTGACCTCAATCTCATCTGATGAGTGATGATGATGCCTAAGGTGGAGCGGCCAGAAGATGCCTATTCACTCTTCCTTTAAAAAGATCCAAAATTGTACTTTTCCGGAAATACCCAAGCTGGCAGGGTCTGTGAACTGGTGTTGACTCTTCAACTTTTGAAGATGAAGATAAAGACAGCGGTTGCAACGCTCGAATATTCACCCTAAAATACACCATATTTTATTCCAGTAATGTGAAAACCCCTTTAAAGTACTTTGTTGCATCGCATACTTCGTTTTTATTTATACCAGGCAGCTCTGAAAGAATTCTGGCTTAAATTCAACTCGCAAAAAGCTAAGGTGTTTAATTAGTTTAAAAGCTAAAGGAATAAAACGATGCTTAAACTATTTTAAAATAGGCAACTTACAACTTGGCTCCGAGCATCCTTGGAGACGTTTACTGTAAGACGTGGTGCGTTTGGAAATAGTTTTTTTTATCTGATTCTTTTACGAAATTCCATAAGTTTCCTGAGCAATCATTGGATTACGTTTATGTACGTCTGCCTATTTCACTCCGCACTTTAGGTATAAAATTATACATACTCGGCGCGGCCCCGATTGCCGGGGCACCTAGGCGAATCATATTGTGTGATTTTGCGGTTCAGCGTAACATTGACTTTCTTCCGTGAGCGTAGGAATCAATTTGGCTTGCATTGAATGTTGTAAGTACGTTTATGAGAAATAGAACAAGCTTTTTAGGGAAAGCGCCTTCTGTACTTCTATTATTACTTATTCTGTGGTATTATTACCATCTTGATCACTTTTTAAACAAAAAAATACAGTGTTTTTGTATGCGAATGATAAATTCCATGAATATTGGATTGACTTGACTTTTTTGTTTAAATTCCAGCGAGTAATCCATTACCGATAAGAATTCGTTAAAGTTATTTCTTATCGGGATGTGTTCCACCAAAAAAGTCACAAATTAATGTATTTAAGGCATCAATTCAATAACCATTTATTTGCTAATCACTTATCAATCTAAGAGCGTATTAGTCAGTGTCGACTTCGGGTAGAGTTCGTGGCGTATTATTTAAGGCAAAGGTAATATATATTTCATGCTTAGCTTCGGACAAGATTTATAAGCTCCTTTTATCCTAATTTCCTATTTTTTAATGATGATAACGACACTGGCTGGCAAAACCGAACTTGGTTTTAACACGTTCACTGTCCAGGTGTTTTCAACTCACCATCACGTATCTGCTTGCCAGGAGTCCATGCTCCTGCTATGGGGTCACTGACACACGCTGGGTGCAAAGTTGGACTTGTGAGATTGATGATTTAGATAAAGACTGTTAACGTATTAAATACGTTACGGCATGCGCAGGGTGAGACGCCCCGCCGCCAGATGGACCGACAACCTGAAGAAGGTGGCCGGAAGCGGCTGGATGAGGAGGGCGGAGGACCGGGTGTGGTGGCGTTCATTGGGGAAGGCCTATGTCCAACAGTGGACATCTAAAAGCTGATATGATTGAACGTAATAAAAACCAACTCTATCACAGCACAGCCGTTTATTGACTTTGTAGATATGGAGGGATCTTTATACTTTACTTCATTTATTTCTCCGCTCATATGGACTACAGAATTATTTCCCGCTCCCGCTTCAACTGCCACCACCACCTCTTACCCTTGCTCTAATCGTAGTCCTAACTCATTGCAATCTGAATTCTGCCGAGCATTACTCTTTGCTGCATAGTAACTAACATGAATGTAATGCGATTTTTTGTAAACTATAAATCAGCATAACTTTTGATTGATTAAGCCGATTGGGATGAAATAAAGTCTAAATGTTACTCGTAATTAAGCCCTTTGTTTTTCTGAAAACTGCATCAGAATTGATTAAGTAGTTTTTACGTGATGCGTACATTGTTAACAGCCATAAATAAAAAAAATATTTTTATGTATTTTATTACTTATCCTTAGACTTAGTAACTCTATTTTGACAAGAAGACAGCTGTGCCTTAAAATTAAAAATACAATTAGCCGGTCCCATATCTCTTAATAACGTATTTGGCCGTATGCTAATGTGGCTAAGCTTTCCGAGACGACCGATATGGCATCTATATTCTGTATATAACAGTATATATTATGGTAATGCATAGATATGGCCATATAAATTATATGAATCTAATATTGGACATCAATATCCATAATAATGATATAGTAGGTACTTATACCTGTTATATTTTTTTGTTTAAAATTCGATTCCATTTATCTAATGAATATGATCATGGACCGGCGACCGACATGTTTTTTTTATTTTATCATCCTAGCAAGCAACTCTTACATAGTGATTAAACACATATTTAGAGCATCCCAAATAATATTTGAAGAAATAAATTAAGGATAAGGATTTTTTTAATTTATTTAATAAAACAACATATTTAACATTATATACACATTCATTATTATGTATATTATTAATTAAATTACATAAAATCATTACATTATCTTAAAATTAAGGGGGTGGACGATGTTATGCAAGTGAGAGGATATATAGACTTATATAGAGATATAGAGGATATATATATTTGGGATATAGACTTGTAAATCATAATGTGAGTAATGTAATAATATTTGGAAGATAAAGTGTAGTACCGCCGTGTGGTTTCCGTTAGAGTAGAATAGGACCACTACAACTCTTCCCGTGGATGTCGTACAAGGCGACTAAGGAAATACATTATACATTATAAAACATCAATCAGGCCTCCCCAACTCGTCTGCCAGCGCGGGGAGTGTAGGCCAAATCCTCCGTCTGTCTCCGGCAGATGAGAGAGGGTTGTGCTCCTGCAGTGGAGACAAAAATAACCTGATGATGATGATGATGAAAGTGTAGTATAGGAAGATTTTAGAACTTACGACTTTTTCAAAATATCGAACATTACTAGCTTCAAAGATTATTATCTCGACAAACACGTACAGAACTTTTTTATGCGCTATGAAGTTTTAAAATGCTCAAAGTGCTAGTATTCCTAAAAGCTCCTCTCAAACAGACCAAGATATGTCTTGTTAGACTAAAAATCCTACACAAGCCTGTATCAGTGTTCTAGCAAAGTATAATGAGGTAAGAAAACCTGTCTTGCCCGCCGGTCTATCAGGATACTAATAACAGAGTTGTTCTTGTGGAAATTGGACTAGTTAGTAATAAAGTAGGGCTAAAATATATTCTTAGTTTAATATACACATTTAAAAGTGTGTAGTCTGAGAATCAAAAAAAATATGAGAAGATGCAATCTGCAGCTGTGGTAAAGTGAAGTTTACGCAAAACCACAACTCAAACAGCGGAATCTAGAAACTGGAATTTTATATTCAGTTTCTCAAATGAAGGAGGCAATCAACAATAAAAGCATATTTTAATACCACTACTAAATTCCACACGGCCGACAGCTAATATGCAACAAGAACCGAAATATATCAAACCTACAATATACGTAGCACAGTACATTGTAATACGTATTTTCCAGGTTGTCAAGTGGCTCGTATACATTCTAAGCTGCGTACGGACTCAGACGAATGACACGTAAACTCAGGTCGACCTGTACAGGTTTCATTTGTGCTGACAATGTTGAAAGACATTGCTAATTCTATTCCAGGAAATACGATAAGAAGCATCTAAAATTTATCGCTATACTATAGTTATGGCATGCAATGCTCGTCTGTGTGTCTTGAGTCCAGAGTAGTATAGATTTTAATGCAGTCTCTGTTACTTAGAGAGTCTCTCGATGAAGACTTGAAGGCTCAGAAGCAGGTGAAGAATAAGACAAGAGGCGGTCCACTGAGTCTGGGAATTACGTATCTTAGAATATAAAACTCCTGGGTTCCTAGAATTCTATGAAAGATACTACAGTTTCTTCAATCAGTCATAGAATTAAGGAAAACCTTCTTAATATTCTCCTTTTATACTTAGAGCCCTTCTCTCGTCTTGTGCTTTCAGCTGTTCACTCTACTCCTGCTCCTAATTGGGCATCATCAGATTTTTAGTTTTTTTAAGGTCTCTATTCGTTTCCGCAGTTTCCTTTCCTTTATTCTTTTTCAGAGGGTTAATCGTCTAAGTTTCATGAGCACAATTCTTGACAGCTTGCCACGTCACCAACTGTGTTCTATTTTTTCTTCTTGGATTGTTTGTTTCGCAACTTTTCATCCGTCCAAGAATATCTTTGTGAATGATAGAATGAGAGTTAACTAACTGGTTACTGCTGCTGCTATTTTTATTCGATCGATAGCTAACTTAAGAATGCTTTGGAATTATTTAGAAGAGAACTACTTAAAACATCACTAGCCTCAATGGCGTCTTGCACTATTTACACGATCCATTTAGTGTTACTATTAACCCGCGTCAGAACTCAGTAGATATTCGAGAATCCAGATAAATTTCAAAACTGTAGCTTTAATAGATCTAAAGTTATGGGCTAGAATTCTATGAAAGTTACTATAGTTTCTTCGCCAACTGAACAATTAGAATTCATCACTCTTAGAGTTTATAGAAAACTAGTTTGACAGCTTTTTGCCATTTTCCCAAAATTCTTATTTTTCACTTACAATTAGTGAATTTCTGTCGTATCAGAAACAGTACAAAAACACACAAAAACACATACAAATAGGAATGAAATCTGCAAACGGTTCTCTGATGATTAACCGTCACTATCAATTAAAGAAACGAAAGCACCTTGATCACTCTACATCACACACAAACAGCCAAGAAACCTGGTTGGGGGTCTTGAAAATAAATTTCCGGGATCACCCTGAAACCAACAGTCTAATAACAATCTTGTTGTGTACACAATACGAGTGGAGTTTGGGAAGATTTCCTTGAATTTCATTATTGTAAAGTAGATTAAGTCGCAAGTCGTCTGGACAGTTTTTGAGGCAGTTTGTTGAATTACCATTGAAGTAATCTTCACGTTTTATTCGCTCTTCTCTTGTAATCTAAAAACTAATCCTTCATAACAGGTATAAAATAACAAACCAATTACTAAAAATAAGTAGACGTCTGATGCTGCGACCGTTTTTTATTTAGTTTAGGTGCATACTTTGTTATGACCTGCAAGATCAGTCAAATAAAAGTTACATTTATTCGATATTCGTTCGACATTATTAGAAAAGTCTGTCAAATTCCTCAATCGAGTCAGACTCGAACAAATAATTTAGGAACTAAATTTTTTTGCTATCCCAATACTGGATTTAAATTTGGTAAAAAGTTACAAAGAGAACGAGTATACAGTGACTTCACATCTCATAATACCACCGCAAAGCTCGGAAACGCGCGGGTGGCAAAGGTGTTAGGATAATTCGTTTCTGATGGCATTTTAATTTGAATCTCGTGTGAACAGTTGTGAACTCCTGCACACTAATAGACACATTATTGTTATTGTGATTTTTTTTATTGTGGTTTGCACGGTCCAGTGACAATGTGGTTAATTTGTAACGCTCTAGTAATGGCTGATGACAACATTCATATTTTTATTCTGTAGACTAGCTTTTAACCGCGGTTTCGCCCGCAAGCATTTCAACCCCTAAGGGCTGCCCTGGTACCAACGAGAAAGGTTGCGAAGTGTAACAAAGAAAACAATACAAACAAGTTTTTTAAAATAATATAAAAATGACTACAGTTCCTTCACAAATTGAAGAATTAGAATTCTTCATCACGGAACTATAGATAAACAGTTAGGCAGTTTATTCAGCCTCCTGTAATTTTTTTTTTTAAGAAAAAGGCAAACAAATGTCGTACTTACTAGCTTTCTAGAATTCTATGAATAAATATTACATATAATTAATAATACATACAATTGTATAATCCGAAACAAGTATTTATCCTGTGCTATAGAAATTAAACAAGGCTATACGACAATTTGAAGATAGCAAGACATTAAAGAAAACTTTATTTTATTTTTAAATTAATAGTTACAATTAAAACTTGGGTAGTTTACAAGGACCTTTGATCCATTGAATGGTAGGAAGGTCATTGGTAGTTTACAACCAAATCGAAAGTCTACGGTTAAATCTGAATAGTAATTTATTTGGCACAAAACAACAGCATAACATGTAACATAAACAAATATACCAAAGTTTTAATTTAGGGATATACTCTCCAAAACGGGATACCTTGTCTCGGAGGGCAGCTACAATTACAGTTTTTATTATATTTACAAATAAAGTCTTATTTTATTAAAATTAGCTCATACCTTTCAACTACCGTTGATTTTTTCCAACCTTTTTGTTCCATAGTTTCATTCTTCAACTATTAAAGACTTATTTTTTACCTGCAAACAAAAAAAACAAACGTTAATATTGCACAGAGTACTAGGATAATTGGACTGGACCTATCAACGCGCAGGAGGTTCCTCCTACCACTAAGGCAAAATTTTACGAATTTCCCGCGTGAAGATAGTCAACTTTTAACGTGTGCGAAGCCGCTAGGTATTCATCATCAGACGAAATACATCCACTGCTAAACATAAGCCTGTAGAGTGCTTGTTTTAGAGGGATCTCCATGCACGGCGCGTTGGCGACGTCAATCGACGTCATGCGAATGTGCACTTGTGTATCTATCTAGCTCAGATGTGCACTTGTGTATTTATCTAGCTCAGCCCTTAGCCTGACGCATTTGTATAAAGAAAGCAGTAATGCTTGTGCGGGTGTGGTTGCTTGCATTAGTCAAGGTCTATGTTCAAGAGTTAGACATTAACGGACATTTTGAGACTGAAATATAAAAATTAACGAAAATTTAGTGTCTGTCAGAGTTATAAACCACTTCTGGTTGCACCTTCAGCGGATGATCCGCACCGGATTGTTTTAACTACTATGCTTTGTATGCACTTGCAACAGAGGGCCGTCTGCCAAAACGAACGATCGCAGCGGACAGCGGACGCGCCGCTCTGAACGGCGGATGGTCCGTGTCGGCAAGCCATTTTAGATTTTTATTATTTTGAGTGTGCTGTTGATGAGAATCGATGAGCGGCTGATTACGCCGCAAATCGTTCGCTGGATGTGCTTTCAGCCTTAGAATAAAAATAAATATCAGTCCAGCAGTGGGCTTTACTGTTAATGGTAGGTGCTTGGTAATTTTTAATAAAATGTCGTAACGTAAAACAACATAAATTAAATACTAAGTAAACGATGAATCTCGTAGATCAGATTTACGTACTTTTTATTATCTAGTTATTCCTCGAAAGCCTACTACGGGGAATTTGTGGGGTCAGGTACGCGGTATGTCGTCGGAGTGTCGAGCAAACAAGCCTGTTTACTTATTAGATTGGTGGATTATGAATTGTTCCCGCTCCGAGCGGGTACTGACGGCGTTTTTGTTGAACATACTGTTTATCCCCATTTTTTTACATTAGTAGTTTTAATAGTTTTCAAGATTACTAATTAATTTTATTAAGCACTATAGCGAAGCTTTTTGTCTGTATATCTATGTGCCCGCCAGATAACTCGAGACGACTGGACCAAATAGGGTAAAGTATGGAAACATCTGATAAAAACTTTTACGAGATATTGAAACAATTCATAGAAAAGATTTTCTACATTATTATATGAACATAAATTCAGGAGCCATATCATGTTTATTATATTCAAAATGTACAAATAATATTATTTTTTTCCAGCTGGATTAAGGGTACATAATGAGCAAAAAAATAAACAGGACATAATTAAAAAAAGAAAAATACAATCAAAACATTTGCTACTTCAAGTTGACAATTATTCAAAAACAGATAGAACACACTTTTTTCAGCATTAATACTTAGTTCTTTCTGTCGTTTTATGTACACTGTAAAGTACATCTGTATATTATATTTAAGTATACTAGTATACAAAACTTTCATGAAAAAAGCACGGCCTGTAGTATTCAAAAACGTTGGGATAGAGTTGCGTCTTAACTCCAACAATAACAATATCAAATTCGATTTTGACATAAAAAAATAAAATCTCCGCCACCGCCGATCTTCCGACAATCTCTCACAACTAATTTGCCCCATTATTTTCTAAACACGGGATACCGGCGTTCGCTAAAAGCCCGATGATAAGGTCCGACACATTTCGACGCTAATATTTTTGAGAGAATTTTTAAGTTACCTATTTTTGCCGTCGCACCTGATGGCGAGGCTTTCCGTCAATAGGCAAGTTATTGATTTAGCAAGCCTTACTTTGGGTTTTAAAAAAAACAAGGTTTACTGTGACGTCTTATAGTTCGAATTATTTCTGGACCAACTTGTACAAATTGTCTGTGATCACTTGTCGAATAATAACGGTAATTTCTACATTCAAAAAGAACAATTGCTGATTTGAACAAGATCTTGTTCAGCCATCTTAACTCCATATGAGCGCACCAAGACCTTGTACCTTTCAACTAAATCAGGTTCCCCAACGATCTCTATGTACTACTAGATAGAGTGTTCCAAACAATCGCTCTGTTTCACGCAAGTAGCCTCAACTCTTTCACATTCACAATAAAACTTGTGCAGTTACTACGCAGAACATTTAATTATTACTAAATATTGACGCTACGGTTAAATAATGTCAATATTTAGTAAATAATTAAATGTTCTGAGTAGTAACTGCACAAGTTTCAAAGTGAATGTGAAAGAGTTGTGGCTACTTGCGTGGAACAGAGCGATTGTTTGGAACGCTCCATCTAGTAGTACATAGAGATCGTTGGGTTCCCCTGCATTTATCTTCCTAACTTAACCACGATCTTATTTCAAATGATCATAAAATGATTACTTTAGCCACAAAATAAAATGCCACTTAGCTGACCACAGCTTTTTCAGTGTATGTGCCGATGATCTGAAAAGGTAGCCGGGAGCAGCTAGATATGGAAGTATACATAGTTGACGTGCTGATGTGATGATGATGGTTTATAAGTGAAATCTGATTTTTCTAATTTGAAATCTGAGTTACTGTAGGTTCAGATCAGAGTTTCAAGCTCTGCTCTGCTCTCTTTTCTCGTACGTTGATAATTCATTCACTAAAACCTACGTCTGAAATCCCTCTAGCAAAAATATCATGAATTTTATTACACGGATTTTACGCCTTGGTTAGTTATTCTAATTCCACTTATATCTGTCACAATTTCAACATTAACTTATTAACGTTCACTGTTAAATATAGCCATCCTACTTGAAATACGTATGACCCGCGCCGTACTAGGCCTCAAACCCCGATTACGGATCTGTCGCATTAAAAAGGCAACAAAGAACTGCATACAGCCTTTTATAATCCAGTCCACGTTACTTTTATATCTGTCTAGGAAACGCATATTGAAGATATATGTAAGGAATACAATACGACCAAGGTTCAAGCAGTAGATAAGGTAAACGTCCCTATCTGAGGACGCGAGGGCCGAGGGAGCTATCACCACTTTAGCAAATTACACTGTCCCTACACAACGCCTGAAACCATAAAGCAACACAGGAGGGGAGTCGCTAACTCAGGCATTCCCCGCTGCCGAAGGTACACGACCATCGGTCATGCGCTGTATCGAAATCTATGATGTGTACGAGAGGTTGTGAATGTGTTGTTCGATTTGTTACCTATGTTTCGTAGCGACGGCGTACAATCAGATAATACTAAATATTACTACCTAAAGAAGCGACACTCACCTTCCCCGCCAGTTTGACGTGGCCCGCAAATAGAGCACGGCTGGCAGTACACTCTACTGAGCTGCCCGCCGCCGGTACAAAGTTACTACGCTAGCTCGCTATAGATCGACGCTATAAGTTAAAAATAGAAGCATTTATGTTTTTGGCGTATAACGTTGTCCTCTCTCGATCGCTGGTATTGAGTGCCAGGGGTGTGTTAAAAGTGTGCATGTGTGGGAGGATCTCCAAGCGAAAACTGACAGGATGGAAAACACTATGGCGTCTTCCCTTCGAGTCAAGCTACCGGCGCGGCGGGGCGACCCCGTGTTGCTCTAGGCACAAAATTTTCAATTTTTCTCAACAATCACTAATTCAGGAGAATTCATTCATTTTTTATTATTTCACATGCAAGAAGGATTTGAACCTGCTGTCTACTCGAGTTCTATTTAACTGAGCAATCCCTGACTGCTTAAAGTGAATTATTAATAAGTACTACGGTTACATTATAAAACATCAGTCAGGCCTCCCCAACCCGTCTGGCCAGCGCGGGGAGTGTAGGCCAAATCCTCCGTCTGTCTCCGGCAGATGAGAGAGGGTTCCGCTCCTGCAGTGGAGACAACAATAACCTGATGATGATGATGACTAATATTACGTATTTTGGGAATCTACTTATCGCAGCAGCTCAGTTTATTATAGTAAGGTGAGATCTACAAGTGTTTAACGATATCATTGAATCATGAGTTTTTTACGTAAGTTAATCTATTAACATATGTAATGGGAAATAAATAAATCCAATCTATAGTTATGTCAGGTCCAGGTTCAAATGCTACTCGCATGTGAATTATTCATCTCTGACTACTCTTCAGAGAGCATTCTCAATTAACTTAAATGCTTAAAATTAATACCAACGCTTCAAAAATCACCCACCAAAAATTTTCATGGGAGCGTAAAACATACTGTATGGCACCCATAAAACAGGCAAAACGACGTACTATAACCCATAAGTTTCCCTTGAAACAAGGGCCCGCGTTGGCAACATTTCTCTGCGTCCTCCGCATGGACGGAAGTAAGACGTTTGCAGTCAATGGGAGGTTCCATAGCGAAAACGAGAACCGCCGAAAATAACCAAACATTCATTTCATTTCATTTATTTAGCCATAATTTATAGGTACATACATGCGAGTAGTACCTATAAATAGTTTTAAAACGGGTCAATTATTAATCTATTTGTTATAATAGCACAGATAGTGTACAGGAAAACATAGCTACCTGACCGCTTTTCTATTTCTACCCTTGTAAAGTAACAAATACAAATAGAGATTAACATAGGTATTTCCAGGTTTCAGAGTCGTTTCGAGAGATGTTTTTAGGAAAGAGGGCAATAAAAAACTCAAACCGCCAACATTGGTTAGATGCTGCAAGAAGTGTCGAAACGTGCCTGATCGGTCACAGAGTGCGTTGTGGCTCTATTAGAAATCTACAACCGCTGTACTGTAACTTATATCTGTCTAGACTCTGTTGACCTGTGGTAAGATGTACTAGAATCATGAGCGACTTACAGACCGCATCATTCGCCTAGTGGCTTGGGCATTGGACTCGAACGCCATCAGAGGTCGGGAGTTCGATTTCAACCGGGGACCGAGACAATTTGTTCAAGTTGGTCCCGGTCTGGATGTTATATTTATGAATGGTCCAATCCTTGTGTAATTCCCATAGCGCATGAGAAGACCTAGTTTAGGAATGAACAAATGTATGTATGTCATTCTTATTATAGAAATAGAAAAAGGTGATATATTTTTTTTCAGATTCCAATCTTTAGAGTACAGTAAAGCTGTGTCCAATAATACAAATCCTAACTTCCCGTTTTTCAAGCACGACGGCGAGAGAGGGGCTTGAGGGGGGTGGGAGACGTAAGCGATTTGAAAGAGCCGATGAAAGCTCTCTTAGATATTGAACGTTAGGGCTGTCGACGCGCCTAATGGAAATCGTCCGCCGTATTTTTACTAAGACCTTTTAAGCAGGACTTAAATATGGCTCAGTTCGTTAAGTGGGTGGGATTAGTTGTTTTTTCGCGTTGCGTAGACGCGTGGGTATTCGTTGTTATTGTGGATTATGTGGGATAATTGATTCGGCGGTGTTGATTGTTTCGTGATCTTGTTTATTAAAGGGATGTTTGTGTGTTTTGTGTACGTGATATGTGCTGGGACGTCTGATCCTTGTGGCTTTTTCGTGGTAAGTACCTATTCGATAAAATTAATGATTCTTTTGTAAAATAATTGTATGATAATAGTGATCTCATTATTCATAGATGTTAAGAGTCTCCAAATAAACAGAAACTCGCGTTATTTGAGCAACCGCTGAATTAATATGTTACGATGGTTTACTATATCTACCTATAAAGAGAGAATCAAATGCGAGTTTAGACATCATCTGACCAATTGTTGCTTAGTTTTTTACTTACTGGCAATTCTAAAATACAGTAAAGTTACTTCATTTGGTTAGAGCAGGATATAAACATTTTGTATTTAGTTAATCATTTTGCTAATATTTAATTAACTTTTATCTAGGTTGTCCGAAAGAAATCGCATAAAGCAATAAGACCGCCTAAATTGTACTATTTGTAACTTTTATAACTGTATTTATTTATGCAATAAAGTGTATTGTATTGTACATCACCCACTTTATGTTACAGGCTGCATTAGCGAAGCGTTTTAAGTTTAGAAAAAGGTACGGCTTTTATGAATAGAATTATCAGTCAACCCTGCGAGCGACAAGAGCCAAAGAAGAGTTCCAAGTACTTACCCGACTACTGCGGTTGCAAAATTCCCTCTCGAAAGGTCACTCACCCCTCTCATTAAGCGATAATTCCACTTGCGTGACGTAACGTGTCGCTAGTGGCGCTTTTTAATGCGTTACAATACACCCCGCCTTATAATGACCGGCGAAATTGTTATTGTTATTTTAAAATAGGCCTGGAAATTGATTTTAAAATTGTTTTCACACAACAATCTTTTCTTTGTTCAGAAACCGCTCTCGGCTGTTAATTTATATAAGTTCTTTTGTTTTATGTTCGTTTGGATGAGCAAAATTTAAGTGTGTAATATATTCTTGCAGTTTCGTTCAAATATTTACACGTGTATTCATAAAATTTCAAAATTAACATGTTTAAATTTAAATGCAAAGTTCAGTGGCAATCAAAAAGGTGTTAATTTAGTAACTTAATGAAAACATTAAAAACATTTTAACGCCGATTTAAATCGTCTAAATCTTTTAAAAGGAATAAAAACTGTCATAACATAAACAAATAAAGGAATGAGAAAAAAACCGAATTGACGTTTTATGTGTTACGCCGCGCCGTTACGCTCGATCTAAATTAAACACGACGTATTTCAAAAGACTATGGGTTGGCTGTCATTTTTATAACTAAATCGCCCACCCATTCCTCGTCGGGTATTAATTACAAAAGCTTAGCACACACGCTCGAGCCAACAACAGTAAAACTATTAAACGTATAGTCCAAATAGTTGGAAATAGTTTCCTTGGCCGTCCGCCAGGCGCGCTGCGTTCGCTTGATAGATCGCCTTGTGTATTTGACATCGTTGTATATAAAAAAAAGTTGCACCGCATGTTTTGATATGTTTGGATTTTGTTTTTAGTTTATACACACGTAGTTCGCGGGTTTTATTGGTTTCTAAAAGCAATATCTGAAGGTTGGATGTTCTGCCATGACGACACGATCCAATCACGCATCGTTTTCCCTATCAACTTGAGAATATGAGTAATATACTAAATAAGTCGTTGTAGATTTCACTTAGAGTTTGAAATTAATTCGACGAAACTATTTAATTCAAAGTGGCGTTAAATATTAGATTTGAGAACGTATTTATACCTAAAGGTCGATAAAGTCTCTTCTAGGTGCTTATAGGTACTTTCAGAAGAACTGGAACGAATTGAATGAACGAAACTAATGTCACCTATTATTGTGTGTGACGACCTTATACAGGGGTCCTTATATGTTGTAAACTGTACTTTTAATCGTTGAAAATAAACCTCACAATTCGTAAACCGAGTGAATGTTTTCTAATATCACTAGTAATAATTAATATGCCTAAAGCACTTTTAAAGTCCAGATTATTGGAAACATATTTTTCTGCGTGCCTGCCCCTTTTGCTCCACCTCAACCAGCGAGAAGCGTAAAAACCATTTCTAATATATATATTTTGTCTGAGCGCCCCCTTTTGTAAACCCCAACCTCATATTATAAAACGAAAGTATAGATGTTTGTTACACAATCACGCTTCTACCACTTGATGGATCGGGATGAAACTTGGCACACATATAGGTTAGGTCCTGGAATAGGACATATAATAGTTTTTATACCGAAAAACATCTCTAGTCGAATGGAATATTTTGAAATTCAATATGTGTAACAATCGAAAAATACAGGGACGACGTCTCGGGAAAAAGCTAGTATGTTAATATGGGTTATAGAAATTCGTCTAAAGTTCATACCAATTCCGATCCATGCTTATTATACAGTACACACATACATACTTTCGTTCACTCATTCAATCCATTCGTTCCAGCTCTTGTCAAACTACCAAAAATTATGTTAAGTATAAATCGAAACTTCGTCTGTAAGTTTTATGAAGCAAAAGAGAGCTGCAGAACCCTTAAAGTGCCTTAAGGGAAAAACTTGGTCCTTCTGCCGGGCACTTCAGCGCTTAGTTGTGGTACTTTAGCCCTTCCTCGCAATTAAGTCCGTCGACATATCTCGTCCATTTTCGTCTATCAGACTGCCCTTTGACCCTTCATGGAAGTAACTGTCTGAAACTGGCTTTATCTTAAGTCAATTTATAATTCTTTGCTACTTTCGACACGAGTTTATTTGGATTAAGGTATTTCAGGTTTCCGAGCTATTTTCACTTAAGTACGGGATGGAAGGAATTCTGTGAAGCAATAAGTCTACTCTTTATGCATTACCTGTGCAGTGTTATCTGTTTTTTTTTATTTGCAATAATCAGCGAGTAATGGAAAGGGGTTTTCTTTGAAGGATATGATTCGTAATGAGGAGATCCGACGAAGAATGAAAGTAAGTGACATAGTCGAAAGGACTAGTAAGCTGAAGTGGCAGTTGGCGGGCAACATCTGGTGTCCGCCCAACCAACACAACTCGGATCAGCACGCGCAGTATGGGACGCCCCGCCGCCAGATGAACCGCCGACTTGATGAAGATGGCCAAAAGCGGCTGGATGCGGATGGCGGAGGACCGGGTGAGGTGGTGTTCATTGGGGAAGCCCTATGTCCAGCAATGGACGTCTAAGATTTTTCCTCCGGTAAATTTGATTAAAACAAGTAATACTGTTAAACTAATCAAAAAGCGATTCTCTCCCTCACCCATTTTATTATTTAACACTAAACTGGACAATAGCCCTTAATTTAATAAATATAATGGCAACACACTCATGCTGCCCTGATTTTTGCCCTCCCGTAGGTACTGTGATTAAATACAATTTCGGCCGCTCCCAAGAGCCCTCTAGCGCTTCCGGGAAGCCTAGCGACTTCCGCCGCAGCACTTCCGGTAGGATACCGCGCGTTATTTCGTACTTTTTTCAAGTGGTCCTCGGTGGTGTGGCTTTTTTGCCCTCAAATAAAGTTTTGGGCGGAAAATTGTTGTCGGGGAAAAATGGCGGGTAAAATATAATAAAAAATCTATTTTTTTTTACTTTTACGGGCTTTGCTATTTATAAAATTCTATTTACAAACCCAATCAGAATCAAAACAAAGTCACAAAATAAAGAAGTTGAAATTATCAGGTGTATTTTGTTCTTAAAAATGAATTAATTCTAGTATGAAGTATAAATATTTATTTACAGAACACAGCGTGATTAGAAGAGGGAGGTTACTACCCAAGCGGACTGTACATAGAGCCCAAAATACGGCTAAACTAGGAGTAACAGTCTTTATTTCCTCGCAACCGGTTCACTCAATCAAAAGTTATGCGAATTTTTAGTTTTCAAATACATTAGTAGAGCACGCAATATAACAATGTTCGGTGCAATTCAGATTGTAATGAGATAGGACTACATTTGAAGGTGTAGTAGGCGTGTGCGTGAGCGTGGGCATGGGAGTGGGGGTGAGCGTCGGGGTCGGAGTCGGATTGAGAGTGAGATTAAAATTAATCCTGTAGTCCACGCGAGCGTAACCCGAGACACACCAAGCCAGATGTTGGAGTGCACTCCTCGAATCCGTCAGTATAACAATTTTATTTGTTGTTAAAGATTTAGCATAGGACAGTCGCTCTGTGACAGCTGTTAATTCAGCCCTCATAATGCATATACTATAAGTCAGCTGAAATTGCATAGAAACATTTTCTTGCGGATCGAAGAAAGCTGCTCCTACACCCGTAGCGACCTTAGAAGCGTCAGTAAAAATCATGTAATAGCCATCATAACAGCGATAAATCATATTTGATACAACTCGTTTCAAGACAGCCACATTCATATCTCGTTTAGGTAGATGAAATTCGTTAATAACATCATGAATACATCTTTTGATATCAATAGATGAAACTTATGTTTATACTATTATTGTATACATTTCCAAAATAGATCTCTGATACATTTCTGTTTCCTTAAGCTTATTGTGAACACACGTTTTAAAATTCAAAATGGAGTAAATGAAGTTAATAATTTTTTAAATTCAACTTCAAACTGGTTAAACCAGTTCATCATACATTAATCTTTCTACAGCGCTCTTTACAAACTGTTGAACGATCACAAAATAATAAAAAGTACGTTCACACCCTATGTTTTGACCAGTTGCTTCATGTCTATCAATGAGCGAGCATAGACCAGCTACTTATTTACAAAATTAACTCATTCCGTTCAAAAATACCTTAAAAGCACTTAAACTCCAGAGAATTATGTTTTAAAATTCAATGGCGATATTTTTTGAGGATACATGTAAATTTGTCGACAAGCAATTTGTATGACCACGCCATTTTCAACTCTATTATGCAGCGACAAGTGTTGTTATGGTTGTAAATAATTCAGTTAATAGTTTCACCACATGGTCTAGTTACCGAAATATATGAAGAGGATTTTAAAAAAGAACATCCTGTTGACAGACATTAAGTGCAGCTATCTGTTACGTGCTAAAAGATATAGGTGTGTCCAGTTGGAAGATAAAAACCTGGCAGTTGATTTAGACAAGGTTTCTTGTACGATATGCAGCGGAAAAAGGTCAGCAAAGTGTACAACGTAGCACACAATGTGCTGATTCCGTCAATTATTTTTCTTATATGTCGGGATTTTTTTTTAATTTCCCAAAAAAAAATTTAGATTATTGCAGGACAAGTAGTCCAGCTCGGGATATCTTTAAAGGATATGATTTGTAATAAGGAAATCCGATGAAAATCGAAGGTAACCAACATTGCTGATTAGCAGGCTAAAGTGGCAGTGGGCGGGCCATATATGTATATGTCGCAGTACCGATGGCCGTTGGAGCAGACGAGTTCTGACACGCACAGGGTGTGACTCCCCACGAATTGAAGAAGGTGACTGGAATCGACTGGACGCGGAGGGCCGATGCCTGGGTGTGTTCATTGGGGAAGGCCTATGTCCAGTAGTTGACGTCTAAGGGCTGATATGATGAAATATTTCAGTAGCTTTTCAATTCAGGGGGACAGAACCACCTGAGGAGTTGTGCTTACGATGACACTGGGCTTTCTTATTACAATCTCAACACAGGAACGCAGGCATCCAGACAAAACCCCTTGCTCCTCGTACATAACCCAGTTACATTACTAGTAATTGGCATGCGCAGGGTGGAACGCCCCGCCGCCAGGTGGACCGACGATCAGAAAAAATGACCGGAAGCGGCTAAATGCAAATGGCAGAGGACCGGGTGTGGTGGCGTTCATTGGAGAAAGCCTATGTCCAGCAGTGGAAGGCTAAGGGCTGACATGATGATGATGATGCTTACTAGTAATGTACTAAGAAAAATAATTCCTGTTACCAAACCTGGTTATGGAGGACTTGTACAAAGTCTACGACCAATGAAAAAATGTTTATTTATAGAACTCGCTCCTATGATTGTGGGAACCACAAACCAAATTTTTTATAAACAGTATACTTAGTTATGCAGTATTTTTTCTAAATAAAGTGATTTTCTCATTGTCTCGTGAATAGACGGAACCTGAATCTACTTACATAACTGTGTGATAATTTAGTAATTTTCAACTTCTTTTATTACAGAATAACAAAAACATCATGTTGTTGGTTTTAAAAATATTTTTCTTTGTTTGCGAAGTATATAAAGATAATATTACCACAGTAATTCTTTTCGTTTATTCAGTTCAGTACTATTACAGCCGCTATTCTAAACAATATAATAAAAGTCATATAAAAAAAACACAATCTGACTCCAATCTAGACTACGGCGTTATAAAGCAATTTCGTTGTACTAAATCATAGCACATAAATTTTCCAATTAAGTGCTAAATCTTGAAATAACAAGACTTGACTAACATCTAGAATTCAAGATAGGCAAAATAGTTTATGTAAATGAAGTAATCAAGTACGAAACAGGGAGAGGCGGTAAGACTTTAAGAGGATCTAACTTTACAAGACAAGCGCAGGACAACAGAAAATAAAATGTTGTTCGTCACCAGTTCAAAGTTCCAAAGTCAGAAGAATAATATACATTTATTACTTACCATTTTGCAGCAGCTTATAAATGTTCATCTGTTGATATTTGATATTCTAAACGGAGATTAATATTACAATTATTTCTACTCTACCACTTTCGGACGAAAGCCTTTACAGCAGTTTACAAACTGACATAGTTATGATGAATTTATTTTGTTACCGCAGCTTAATTTTTTATTCTAGAAAATGGTCGCTCTTTGCAATGTATTCCAAAAGACGCTTAACGCCAGCCATGTATAAAATAAATATAAAACAATGGACGTATTTCGGCTGATGATGACGATCCAATAGTTTTAAATGAAACCCCACACATAGAATACTTAGTTTATACTACGTACCTCAGAGAAGATCATTTTGATTAACCAACATTAATTTAACTAATGGCATTATTTATTTAAACCTAGAGTATACCAATTTGGGAAGCAAATCTCACCTGCCTGTCTAAATAAACAAAAACAAAATTTCAATTTGGCAGAGTTAACCCTCTCGGTGCCGGGGCTCCAGCGAGCGGGTCTCAGCGCAAATCCCACTTTGATCGACTTCTCTAGTCCCTTTCAAGTGATTCTCTTAGTTTCGTGGGTTTAAGCTATTCTGTACGCGTTTCTACTCACATTACCATACTTGTAATAGTTTTTTTCGTAACACTAAAGAGTATTTAGGGTTTGAAGGAGGTGGTAAATCAATAAAGAATTTATCCTTGTTTTATTAGTTTCCCTTTGTGTTTGGGAGTGTGTTTGGGTGTATTGGGATGTCGTTTATAGCAAAATGCTTCTTTCTTTCCAGATTTACCTCAAATTGGATATCATTGTCAATTTCATCGCAACTGCAATACACTTAAACTTTCTCTAAGCTTTGTTTGAACTGTTTGAAAGAGAAGTCTCACAGAAGAATCCTCGAACTGACACATTCTTGCTATAAATAGCAAACAACAACATTTTACTGATTATCATACTTTGTTGTTTACAGCAGTACAATTTGAAGTGTATTCTGTTAGCAAGTAATCCAAACATTTCACAAAATTCCTTTCTTCATCTTGGTTCTAAACACGTCAAACTTATTTAAACATGTTCTAAAAGTAATTAAAAGACAATTTTGCTATCAAAACCATCAAACAAACTCCGAACTTTTTAAAAGAAATTCTTAAGCAAAAAGTCGGCAGGTAAGAAGATACGAAATCAGGACATTGGTTGTTAAACTCAATACGCACCTACATATCGATAACTATGCCATCGGCAGAATGAAACGACTCATAAACGTTGTGTCGTTGTCTGCGTTTACACCATAAACCTGCCTCGTATACGATATCGGAGGTATCACGAAATACATCGTAAAACTCTAACGTTTCCGTAAATCATTCCTTCGTTACTTTAATACAACATAAGAATAGAACCTGGGTGTCAATTTTGTTTACAATATTATAACCTCGTCAAGACCAAAAATCATTTTTATCAATTTGCACGACGTCGTCTCTCCCAGTGAGGTCAATTTAATTATTACATTCTCAAAAATTGCTATACCTAATATAAAAGCGACGAACTTAACTAAGCCCCAATCTTTTTTTTTAGACGAAGCTCAACACCAATTATCGCCGACCGGTCTGTTTGACCCACCTTCGCTCTTACTCATTACAATTCCATTAACAAAAGCAGGGTTACCCAACATTTCTAAGCCGCGTTTAAAGAGATGGCCAACCTTTAACCCATAGACGTTTTGTGGGCGTTCCCCTTTGCCATTGTAACACTTCTGAGCTATTTCAAGTGTCAAATTAATGATCCGAAACAGTAAGACGCTAGTTGTGACCCCATTTTGTTACCTTCTCAATGTTCTACCGGTTTGGTTTAAGTTAAAAACGGATAGATTGGTGACATCAGTATTTACTATCAGTTTTCGCTGTAACCACAACCGGTTTCCCGTTTTTCTTACTTTCCCTGTTTCTCGTAGATTTGATAATCTTATCAATAATAATCTAATTTAATTAGCTCTAACTGTAGATGTAGACTTATCGCTATATTTTTTAAAAATTTCCCTATATATATAGGTTGTGCCGGACTTGCTGTTTGTCGCTTCATCTACTTATGTCGAAAGTCATATATGAAGAGCTTACCTCTCTTTCTCTATTTGACGATTGACATTTTGTCACGGTATTGTATTATCTTATTCGAAACATTGTTTTCTTTCAGGTTACTCTGTTATGTCTACAATAGACTCACTTACAGTCGATCCCGCTCACCGCCTATAACTTAACCCTAACATTTAGATATTACACGTGCTCCGTTTTGTCAATTGTGCAATAACACAAGATGGCACATTGATAATCTAATCGTTGCGGTGCATCTTGAACTTTTACGGCATTCAGTTACGTTACGAGACCGCCATTTGTTCTTGTCAATGGTAACTTAGCGAACGAGCAACTGTGTATTTCTTAGTGATATTTAAATTTTGTAACCTTACTGCTATTGTTGGTCGATTATACAGAAAAGTGCAGAAATTCAATCAAGTCTTATTGATTTACGAGTGCTACCAACGAACAAAGTTTCTTTGACGTTAATTACGTGATTTTATTTAGATATTTTTTTATCAAATGGCAATTATAACATAATTAATTCTCTTTGTTCTGTTAGAATAAGAAAATGTCCATACTAATTTTATACCTTATACGCTTTAGGGTCGAAAATAACAACAATCTATGTACTGTATAATCAATATTAAATCATATACTTTTTTAGCTAAACTTTTATTGTATGTCTTGGAAAAATTAAGTTCCTGATAGAAGCAAAGGCTAATAACTAACACCAACGACAGATTAGGACTGTAAACAAATCTAAGTGAGAAGTGTAGACGTAGCTAAATACATACGTGTATGTAGTAATATATAGCCATGCCATGATGGTGGGTGGTATAGTGTCGCTGTTTATTACAATTCAACCCATCATGTAAATTTATGTTTAAATAACATGTTAACGGACAATGTCAGCTTAAAACTGTAGTTTAATAAAGGAATTTAACTAAAGTAACATTTATTTTTTAAATTTAAACTGCATAAATGAACACTGTTGAGCAAAAAAGACATGACGCCCATTGTCTGACGTTGATCGATGAACATAACAACAAAATTGCCCAAATTAACACCGTTTAGCAAGTTTGTTTCTTGTTTGAAAATACATGAGGTTTTGAATGTAGGCACTGTTAACAAATAAATTTTAAAATACTACTTAATATGTATTTTAAAGTTTCAATGTTTTAGTTTCTTTATTGACTCAGCGTCTTGATAATAATCCCCAAAGACGCCTGTGCGTAAAAAAATATGTTTACATTTTAATGTAGATAATAGAAATTAACTCTGGAGGAGTAAGCTTAGAAATGATAAAAAAAAGTGAGTAGTTTACCGGCAATGAGCTCTTAGAGAACGATATTTGATAAAAAAAATTGCCTATCGATATCTGCCGATTCGACAAGGAACTTTGTTTTCTTTTTCGTAAGTTCCGTTGGTTTTGTCACGCAAATGAAAGAATTAGGGCATTTCTCGACATGCCCCCATGTCTAACTCGAAGTTTCACAGCGTCGTCGCGTTTTATTATTGATTGACTAGGTTTTAACCACGGCTCTGCTTGCGACGTGTATACTAGAATGCCGCTGCACGCTTTTCATTGTTTTAGCTGGTTGGTAAAAAAAATTCTCGGTAGTTAAAAATCTCTTTAGTACTTATATTTACTTTAAAAGCAAACTAGCTGCTTCCGTTACTACCTTCGTGGAATTTTAACATATGTTGTGGTATTTCAAAAAACCCTGCCTTAGCAGTTGCAAACGTTATTTGAGGAACCACTGCAAAAAATTTAATGACTAACTCAGCGGTTTAGCACAAACTTTTTTGACAGATCAGTTATTCAGTCAGAGTACCTGCCTTAATGTTTAGTATCCATCCAATATCAAATTCGGAATTAATGCACAATAATATCCAAAGTAAATACCTAACCTTCTTTCTCCTTCGTAAAATTTCTGTCGATATCTCCAAATTTAATATCAAAGTAACTCCGAAACATTCCTTATATTCCACCAAGTTTTCCTGTATTCTCACAACAAGAAATAGGTATCTATCATTGTCCATCTTTTCTGATCTTAAATAATTTTCTGGTTTTATCATTGTTTGTACTTGTTGTTGCAGAAGTAAATTCATCCTATTACATACACTTCTTGATTCTTACCATATATTTTCAGTATTCTAGAACTAAGACTGTAATGTATCTGTAGGGCCCTTCATATCCATTTTTGTAATTAGTATATAGCAAATTGTATATTTTTATTTCACAATTAGACTGTAATGTCATAACACCTGTCAGGAATAAGCTTCTAAAAGCTGCCACGAGTTTACAACTCTCAGGAAGTTCATACGAGCTAAACACATAAACTAAAATACACGTCATTTAAATTTTGCTTTCCTATCAATGAATCAGTATGTCGAATGGACTATTGTCGAAATTCTTCGAACTTTTTTTGACATGTGTGCAACGCCGGCGGCCATTTTGTATCGAACAATAGCTGTCGACGATGTAGTGAAAGATGGGGAGTGCTGAGCGGAGCAAAGTGCGAGTTTACAACAACTAACCCGTACCAAGGTATTACACATAGAAGTGATAAAGATTTAGTTGAAAAGCGATTTTATATTTATGTATACCTAAAATCATTATCATAAACATCAAACATCAACTGCTACAAATTCATCAAAACTGCACTGCATTTTCGAATTGACATTCACTGCTACATATTCATGTACCAAACCGTCTAGGCGTCCTTATGAATATTATATCTAAACAAATCATTGAGAAAAATTAGACATGATATTTTTAATACATAGTAGCTTTCATAACCGGACTGTAAAACGTCAGTACCTACAGTCCGTCTTGAATGTCGCTAATATCAGCACGTGCTAAGATTTTACTGTAATCACATCATGAAAACAAGCTGGCCACCTTATGTTTCTAAACGATTAAATATAATATCAGTTAGGACAGAACTCGTAGTCGTTTTTTAATTGGATACGTATTATAACTGGTACGGGTGCAGAAATATGCAGAAATACGATTAAATTCAAGGTAATATCTTTTTCCAGTGTAGCAATTGATTTCATTTCTAAATTGCTAAGCGGTTTTTATTTGTGTTCGATCTTTGTGGTTCTCTAAAATATAAGAATTCATTTTTCTTATAAGGAATCAGTATATATAATATGAGTTTTATAAGATTATTCTATTATGCTTTTTAAGGTACCTACTTGTTTAGAGTCAATAATATATTATCTAGCAGTTTTAGTGGTTTTAAAAGGAGTTAACTAAATATAACTTTATTAAATAATTAAATCGATTATCAAAAACATTGAACACGATGGAATATTCCTTTCCAACGTTTGTAAAATTTTACATTTAACCATAAATCTTTTCTAAAAACCTAAACTCAATTTATTATCAAGATAACATTTTAAAGTATAGGAATTCATAGTGATTTCACATCTGCATTATCTCTGGCATGTCGGCGCATCTTTGTGCGCCGGCGCAACTGCCTGCAAATCGACTACAAAAGATTTACGACCTCTCTACTAAAAGCCGGGTAAATTATACCTTTGAATGCCATCTCTTTTTCTCTTAAGAAAGTGAGTGGTGAGCAAAGGAGACAAAGTACGCCTATCATGTTAAGAAAGATTGCATCAAATGCTACTTAGTTTTATATTTGGTAAAGCAAGCAATGCCCGTTTGATTGGACATTGAATGCAAGTTCAATACAAGTAAGGAGTTCCAGTTTTACAGGTTTCAAATTCATTTATAAGTTTATAGTAAAGCAATCGTTTATTAAACTTATGTATTTTTTTATAAGTTGAGGAACAGGCCTATGTAAGTTACGTATTATTACTTTGAAGAAAGTTATTCATTATTATATACATACGGATCAAAAATACCCTTATAGCAAAGCATTCAATACAATTGCTTTATTATATTTATTATTATTGCATCATAAAAAATACACAGATACCATAATAAAGTACATTAGTACATTTAGCAAACTATAAGACAGATTTTCCAAAAAAAAAATTTACAAGATGTTCTACAGATACATAAAGCATACTCAAAACTGGACTGAACCGGTATTGAATACGGTATATTTTGCTCTAGCAATAGATACCACAACAAAAACAGTCAAACGTGCCAGAAAGGTAACAAGAATTAAACCATGTAACATCACAATCTGGAAACAACGTCTCGAGACATTCTACCAAATTAATTTCGTTAAACCGCTTAAATTCACTATCAACCATTTCTCTGACATATACGGCCTCGAATTCACGAATCTGTTTTCTTTGTTGCATTTTACTACCTGGAATATAGTTGTCCTCAAAAATGACACAATGTGTGACTCATATCATGTCACAAGTTACCTAATAGGTTATTGAACGTGACGTAGGTAATAACATTTGATTGTCATGCAAATGTTTCCAGACAATTGGGTTAGTTGTTTATGCCAGCGAAATTGTAGGTACTCCTGTAACTTGTGTCATATGTTAACACTTGAGCAATATCGAATTCACATTGTTATCTTAGCGATTGCATCGTCTTTTCTTAAACAGTAAACTGAGTACACCGAATGTATCTGAAATTAGGCCCATTCTGAGCACTAAGAAATATCTTAATGATGTCATTGGATTTCGCCTTCGAAGCAAAGTTCATTCTATTTAAGACTTACTGCTCTCTTTTTCTAGAGTTATTATCGTACTGTAAACCTGAACAGTATTGAATTGACATAATACAAACACACCTTCATTAGTTATCTCTATTGATCTTCCAAAATTAGTCGTTGTTATTTTGTCTATTTATTTCTTTTATTCTTTTATGTTGTTTCTGTCGGCTTTGCTTTTTTTTAGAGACGTTTATAATCTTTTCTTCTGGTTTCGCTCATATAACGTTACACTTACTGCTCAATTCTCTAAGACTAAGTGGTGATAATTCCTTCAAAATCTGTCCAGATAGATGTTGCATTCTTATAGACATATCGTCGACAGAAATTTAAATGCGCGTAAGGGACAGACCACTTCTTTTCAGGAGACGCAAAAATATTGTATTTTTTTCTTGATCACTATTTTGTTTGTGCACCATAGTAATCAAGTCAACGGATAGAGTCCTTGAATTTCAATGTATCTTAAATATAAGTTGGGAAGCTAAAAACCGCGATTTTGGCATTTTTCCCTTACGGCAATTGAAATTTTTGTCGACGATAGCGAGTAGTTTTTTTTTTTCATTTACTTAAACACATTCCTTTATCTTAGCAAATACACACACCTTAAGTACTTAATGCTTCTCAAGGGATAAATACAACAGCACAATACTTAATGATGTGATTCTACAACTTAGTTTCCACTTTTAAACTTACAGTACTTACTTACCTACATTAAGCAACTAAAAACGCCTTATCTAAGAATCGAACACCATTCTTTCGTGAGAATGCTGAAGACATTCGTTGCGCAACCAACGCGTTTAACCGTTTCTATTTAAAGCACCGTGAAATTGTGGCTATGCGAAATGCCGAAGTTGTTTAAGACCAAAACGTGGTATGTGAGTCTTGTCGTAACTTCCACGGGTACTTTAATTAGTTTTATTCTATAATGTGTGTGTTGTAAAGGTAGGTTATTTTAGCTCTGTTTAACGGTTCCAGTTTTAAACTGTTCTAGTTCCAAGTTGCAGTAAAATTTGCAATGAGAGAAGTGTTTTGTGACAATTCTTCTGTACCTACAGGTCATAACCATGAAGGAAAATAATTTTCGCACCTCATAAGCGGAAAAATTATTTACCTTCCTGATTGACACTTACTGGTTATTAAGTTGTTTAACGTATGATACGAAAATTAGATAACGTATGACCTGCAGTATACTGACATTATGAAAAGTAGACGTAGGTATTTTTGCAGTTTTTTAATTCATTTCATATATATATACACTTGTCTAATCTCAAATGTGTATTTTATCTCAGATGGGAATTAAAAAAGGCTAGTATAATTCACAAATATAACATCTATAACAAGAAAAACTAGCAGAAAGCCGTCTGTCCCCAGTAGGAATCGAATCCACGATCTCTGGCGCTAGAATCCAATGACAAAGCCATTGAGGTGGTATGTATAGATAAATCAGATCACATTATATTCCTCAACTTCTGCATGGGTTTTAGAGATGATGCAATTTATCAAATAGGTAGAAGGACGAAATCATAAACTTGCTCCTTCTCACAAACTGTCAAAATGATGTTGGCAATGTCAAGACATGATGATGCAACAGCTCATGTTATTTAATTCAAAATATTCGCATATGTATTAATTTATTTGTTGTAAAAGGTAAGAAGCTGTTCGTGAATAACTATCGTAAGCCACTCGACTAGTTTCTATTTAACATTTTTACATCTGGATTGTAGAAAACAAAATATAAGTCATAAAAGTTAAAAACACTGTAGCAAAAGGCACGTGTACAAAAGCGATACGACGCCATCGTAAGGTGCTGAATCAGCTGTGACGGGACGAGTCCGCCATATTGGATTTTTATTTTTTAAATTGTCTGACATAGACAAGAACGATTTGAACGCGCGCGTTTAGACAGACAAGTTACTTTGTTTTAATCCAAGTCGAATAGAGTTCTGTTACGCGATGCAGAAGATTTTGCTTTTAATTTTTGTGATGGTTTTGGTCTTAAAAGAGTTTTATTAACAAAGTTATTATGCGCACATTAACAAGTACTGACTTTACAGCTAATATAGGAAATGGGGAAAACGAGAAATGGGGTAAAAGGAGACGTTGTTATTCATTCTTTCCGCTGTCTCTGTCACGTTCCGTCTTGTTACAAACTATGCCTAGTAGGCGTTTAGTTCTTGAGGAACTGGTGACGGACCTGGTGTTATTATTTGCGCCTCGGTGTTAAAAGTAATCGTATAAGTTTGTGTTAAGGGATTATGATGGAGGACTGCTGATTATCGATTTTTTTCTATTTACTTAGTGACTTGGATCGATATAGGTAAGTACTATGTAGTAGTAGATAATTAGTTTTGGTACTAAACGGTCCAAGCGGATGGAGTGATTCGGGTACCAGTTTAAGAGGAAGATTCCAAACGTAGGATAGTTATAGATGGGTTGGGTATAGTAAAAGAAAGACACTAATATACAATTATCTGAAGGGAAAAGTGTAAGGGGAAGGAAAAAAGAAAAGGAGACTCCAAACGAAAAATCAGACTCAAGAGTGTTTAATTTGCAAGGAAAAATATAGTTCACTCCGTTCACTTTTGTTCATATAGTGGAACCAGCGAAGGCTGCACAGGCTACGAAGGCGAATAATTACTGTAATAATCGCTATCCGCATCTACCCCTCGCTAAAAATGAGGGTTGGTTTCACACATATATGTTAAAGGGATTATATAAGCGGATTCGTAAACATTTTTATAACCAACATTTTCTCTCCAAAATAACGTGATCACATAGTGCGAATAAATGCCTTAAGTATTTAGAGTTCTTTATAGTTTTTTTTTGTTTTGTACTATATATAATAGTGCATTTATTACGATAAACAAATATCTATATTAATATGTAAAATTTAATTTAAATTTTTTAGTATTCCGATAAAAAAAATACTGCTCATTTTGCTTAACTGTCCGGTATCCCCGACCTTCCCCTACTAATAGCGCATTTGAACCAACCTATATTATTTGAGGTGGGTTACGCTTACTTAAGATGTTAATTTAAATAATGCGTTATTTCATTAAAGAAATGAGTAATTTTACTAAGTTAATAGAGTGTGTTGATTGGGAAAGAGTTCATCACAAAGTTTAAAATAACCCCGTTATCTCGACTAAAATAATACAGCACGGTAGGAACCTACAATACAAATGTTTATTATCATAGCAATTAAAACTCACTTGAAGTCTCGACTGAAGGTTAAATTCTCTGCTCAATGTTAATGTAGGGTTGGCGAATTTACTCAATTTGGCCCAAAAATATTGGGTCAACAAATTTTTATTTTTAATAAGATAGGTACTATATTGTCTATGCCTGCTGTTTTTTTGGCACCCAAAATGGAAATCTTCTAAGTTCCTCCTGAAATGTTTTTGGCGACTCTAATGTCATGTCTTATTTAGAGACACATGTTAGTTAAAAATTCGCGAAATAACTTTTGTCAACGAGAAGATAACCCGAAGGTGCAACACAAAACCATAAATAGCCAAAAACCCACAATCCAACGAAAATCACAACGAGAATTACGCGAAAAAAACTTTTTTAATAACGCTCCCGATTCCATCTCAATCGAAAAATTCCTAAGAAAAAAATCCCTACACAGTAAGAAAAATGTATAAACATGTCACGGGACCGGTTCAGGTACGCCATTTTTTATTGAATTGAACACCTATGTATGAAAGGGACGCACTGCCTTTTCAAGCGCACCACAACCACAGGCCTAGAGTAGGACGAACTATATTCCTCTCCCTTCGCTGTTGCATTCACGGAAACAAAGAATAAGTAGTAATACAGACGTGACACTCGTGCAGATGGTTGATAAAAGTTAATACTTCGCAGTTTGTTCTCTCTTACGCTATTAAAAGGCAAGGAACAGATACGTTGTTACACGGTCTTTAGTTCCCTAGACTCATGAAAACATTAAAGGAAATGGGTCTGCCCGGCGAGATCGTATATTGCTTCCCGTGTTGGCGGTATCGGGCCTTTCTACTTTTGCTATTGGAGCGAAATTGGAAGGAAAAGAAAATGGGAAACATTCAATGTCTCAATTTAAACTCGCAAGAAAAAGCGAGCTTGATTTTGTTTTTAAGTCTCCGAATATTTGAAGAAACGACAAGACTTCCGAAATAAGAGTGCAATTATTCTGAACATGCCTTTAGACGTTGTAAATTTTTATTAGGTACTAAAGTCGAGTATTTCTGATGACGTGATCTGTCTGCGGAGTTCAGATATTCTGTCCTTTCCTTTCCAGCCAATTAGTGAAAGAGAGATCTAATATATCTTTCTCAATGCGAAGGGACGAGTCGGGGGTCCAATTTTTACCTGACGTTATTACAAGCGTTGACAGTGGTATTACAAGGGCCCCGAGTGCGTGACACTTCAGTTTTCTTAATATTATTATGCTCTGATGACGGTTAATAGGATTTTATGTGTTTAATATTGACGACGGAAAATATATCACCGAAATATGAATTGCGACAAGCAGCAGAACCAAGAGCCTATGGGACAGATGTGGATGATGAGGGTTTGGCGCGCTTTGGAAAAAGGCATGTGTCCAGCAGTGAACGGCGATAGACTAATGATGAATTTCAAATGCAATTAATCAAATTGAAGCGCTATCATTCATGACTCATAGGTACCATAACAGAATCTCAAAACAAGAACCTGAACTCCAATAAATGATAGCAAAGGAATCAAAGACAATCACATTTAATGACATCACACGGCCCGCATTTTGATGACGCAAAACTTCTCAAATGAGTTTGTTGAAATAACCTTCTGCCCGATTTCGGAGTCATACGAATCTCGTAAAACCCTGCCTGCCAGCAAGACGGCCGACTCACCACGGTCCTACAACTCGCAGAATTTAACGATCTTGTCCCTATTCCTGTTACATTACTCCGTCCACACGCAAATCTGTGCCGAATTTGTTGAAGGAAGTCGCAATATATCACAAATATTTGCCTCAAGCGATAATATCGTGAATCTTTGAAAGAGAATCGCTGTGGGGAAACTCGTAAAGCGGTGTTACGTAAATCGATCGTTTGTTCAGCTGATTGCTAGATTAAAAAGCTCGCTTTTTGCTTTGTAATCTCCCGAGCTTATAACCTTCACTACTGTAAACCCTGTCCCAATTTTATGAGGCTTTTTGTCAATTTCCTCCTTATCAAATTTAAATCTAAGTTAGATTTTTGTTAAACATATCTAAACATGACACATGTCTAGGTCGTTTTCATGTAGGTGTCATTTTTGAGGTTCGTGGGGAAGCTAAACTGAAATTTGATTTTGTTTCAGAAGCAAAGACTGCAATGGTACCTATTTGACAACTTTTACATAAGGTCATTCAAAGTTTTTGGGGATAATTTGTAAAAACTGTCAAATGTCATTCAGCTATCTGCGAGGGTCTTAAAATTCGCACCATACCTAATTTTTTAGAAACCGCGGGGATCAGCTAGTTATATAAAATATACATCAAAGGTCTGATTTTAATGAATTTATTTTCTTTCAATAGCTCTGCAGAAATCTTAAATTTATCAAGTGTGTGTGCAATGATCATATTGACCTAGCTTCTGAATTCTAAGACAATAGGCACTACTTTTAGACAGTGAGACTGTAACCAAATGGTCACCGTCTATATAAGCTTTCCCACTGCGGTTCTGACGATACCCAACCAAACCCAAAGATTTGGACGTCAGTAAGCTACTCCAAGTTATGTTTCTCTATATATAGATAAACATTCAAGTTGAGATCCTAACACCGTCCAAAATTATCCAAGCCGAGCCTTGCAGACAATAAACTAGCTTTCTTATAACCATTTCGCGTCGGGGCAATCCCGTAATGTTGCTCCCTTACGCACCGCTACAGAAACTGAACAGAGGTGTAATAAAACAATAAAATGTTGCAAAACTCCCAAGATTGCTGTTCTTAACAACAGCTTAGGTAGGAATTGGTAAAGAAACAGATGCTCAGATGACGTTCACTTAACTGCCAAGTTTAGTTAATGCATTTAAAACAGTTTTGAAAAGACTAACTAAACTCTAAACATTGACACCACCAGTGTGAGCAGTTTTTAATGGCGCAGATTTACTTCGATACCAAAGTTTGCAGGTAATGTTAATTGCCCAGAACAGCGGTATTGCTCATAATTACAGTTATTCTGAACAATATAATAGATAGTTTAGGGTCAATAAAGATTAATATGATATTCAATTTGCTTTATATAATTTACAAATATTTCAGAAGCATAAATTCTAAACATTAATTAATGTTCATTAACAGAATCTGTTTTATGCAAATGTTTGTTTACTTCAAATGAGTTTCGTAAAGCTCGAAGTCACTTTCTAAATGCATAAGTCGTAAACAGAACAGCAAGAAGTAGGTACTAAAACTAAAAGATTTTTTATTTCAAAAGTTGAAATCAACATCTAACACTAAGAAATCTTCCGTTAAATGGTTCATTTCAAAACCTTGAAAGCTGATAGTTTTGAGCTCAAATTATAGTCCACTTTCGTATTTTTGCCTTTATTTTCCATACCTTTTAAACATTATCTTTAGACTGTTTTGACTGTCTAGCGGATTCACAACTAGTGGATTACTTAGTAACGTATCAAATGACAATACTAATTTGACAATTCTACACTATTCAATTATGAATTGTCGTTACAAAACTAAGTAGGTGAAGTGACGTTAAATTGATTACCTAAGAATTTTTAGTTAGATAATGTAGGTAGTCGGATACTTTACCTTTCTAGATAGATAAAGGCAGAAATGTTAGAATAATAGAATTCAAAGGAAAATTCTCCGAATTCCTTCAGTATCTTCACGAGTTAATAAATATGTGAAAGCCACTACCTCTGAGTGACAATATATCTTTACTAGACATTTACTCTATTTCACCTAATCATTAGCTTGAGTAAAGTCAAGAGTTCAAATTTTACGAAGAAAGCCTTTTTACTTTTTAACGATATGGATGATAAACTTTGTGTTTTCTCACATTGCCGTTATGGAGCTTTTAGAGAATAGATATTCCAGTAATGAGCTCTGACACAAAGTGTTAGTCATTAAAAAAAGTGTCTTTGCCATCCTACAATAGGAGTTGACGGTTACCGCTTCTGCCCTTAATGATTTCTGGGGAAAGTTTGAAGGTTTTTGAAGTAGCTGTAATTACTGGATACTTTTGAATAACAAAAATCTTTCTAAATCAGGTACTTACTGTTTATTAGATATTGTTTTACGCTTTCTAAGTTATCGTGATGATTTTCGCTAAGCTGGTAGTAAATAGTATGATATACATTCTATTTTATTGCCCTATGTATATTTTTCAGCAAGAGTATCAAAATGAAACAAACAAAACCAGTTGCTCCAACAATTAAATTCAAATCAAACTCATCAATAATTAATGTGTACGCGCATATCTAACTGTTAATTTCGTCACCAAGTGTCACAATGGGTTGTCAAACTTAATTAATCCATCCGTATGAGATCATACGATACCAACAAAGAGACAGCGGTTTAAAGTACCAATAACTGACCCGGTAACGGTAAACCTCGGCCCAGTCTACTGTTAAATGTCGAAGATAGGCTGATGGATTATTCAGATGTAGGTACTTAGTGAGGCAACAATAAACTCGGCTTAGGGTAAGTGTGGCGTTTCTTCGTACATTTTTAAAGAGTCTTTATAGACGAAGTGGACTTGGGGTTTGGGGAGTAAAATGGCTTTGGGAATCGTAAAAACGGAAAAGAAAGGACGTTTATATGTATAATACTTACTTTAAGGACATTCTGTAAGTTAATCCTTAATACTTTCTTGCTTCTTGATTGAGTCTTGCTTCATCAGTAACAGTTTGGTTTAAACTTTTTTCAAGTGGGTGGTCTTTGAGATTTCTGGTAGTAAATAGCCAATCACGCTTCGTAAATATTTCTTATCTGAGGACTCGTTCGTTATTCTTATCAAATGTTTGGTACATTACGGGTTCGCCAAGAACTAAATAAACAACTGTCTACACACTTTTTCATGGATATCAGTGAATAGTATAATTATGTAGTTTATTGAATCTTTCTCTCTGTTTTACTCTCATCAAACTTAAAACTATTACGTAGTATTATTAGGTATTCTATGACTATGCTATAGCCGTAAGCTACTATAAATACTATCTAACCTGTGCAGGTAGTTGCAACTGTTAGGTACAATACAATAATATTGTATATTACATCTTCTTGAAGTGAAGAGTATTGCTGCGGGACTATTGACAGTTGATAACCTAAAAATATACAAGTAGGCAATTGACTAGTAATTGGTTGATTGAATGATTACCTAAAATCATTTTCATTTTAATAACGAAATTAAACCCCAACAAACGTTTAGAAATCAATGCCAAATAATTGTAACTTGATAATTATTCTGCTAAAAGAAACGAAAGGGCTAATAATACTCTAAAAAAATCTAACAATCCAACACCGCTGCTGCGTGTAAAAAACTTTTCCAGAATAATAATACTCAATATCAATTTGATATACTTATTAATTTCTAGATAAAGGAAATAATATATTCAAAAAATATATTTATTTTACAATATCTTGGGAACCTAGCGAACTAAAGTAACATTGTCCTGGGTTACCAATCTTGATTTTTTCTAAAATTATTTTTTTCTAAAAGAAACCATTTCAGTAGCACAAAGGTTTATTTTGATTAAAAGTATTCTGTAGTGGCTTTTCTGACAACAATAAATATAAAAAGTGTATCCACTCATAATTTAGAAACCATTTAAAGCCCACACCCTTCCACTGCTGGGATTGTTACTACTGTAAATTCTAAGTTACCTAAACTAGTAAAATAGCCTAACTGTTCATTCAACATCTTGACTGATTACAGTAAGTAGACAGTTTTTTCCTCATTATATATAGGTAGGTATAACAGAGAGGAAAAATACTTGATTGACGCGTTATTCACGAGTGATTTCATTCCGAATGAAACTGAAGGTCAGATTTATTTTTCCAGTTCAATCCCGTTGACATCATAGTGCTATTCTCTAAAATACAAACTCACGCGCGAGTCTCACTCAAGTGACTTTACTCACTTCGAAACCTAATCCATTGACATTATGTAAACATTCTAGAGCACTGTCGACGTAGAGCGAGTTCTTTGATCACTTCACTTCGATAGTGCTCTGGCTCTGGAATACCAGTTTGCCTCAACGGCGTCGGTTCTTTTCTGCGACAGCAGATTGCTAATCCATTTGGCTATATCGGTTGACCTTTGTTCCTCGTCGGATCTCTTCATTACGAATCATATCCTTCAAAGAAATCCCGACCATAGCCCTCTCTGCCTTGAAATCAACTCAAACGCAAGATTGAAAAAAAACGTAAATCAAGTTTCGAACACCCCCGTAACTCCCCTAGCAGCTCCAACTCTCATTATATTACATTCCCGCGTAAACATAGACCGTAATTCATAATTTTTCCTAGTCAATTAGCCCACGGCAACGCTCATACAGCCACGCACGCACGACACATGTCGACATCTGTTCGACAACTACCGAATGGGACATGTTTCCGGACATTTTCGAATTTTTTACGCGGTAAATTAACGCTTGGGGTCATGTTCAGAAATTCACTACACATGGCAACGGAGCTCCACTTTAAATTAAGTAATACGCATAAAAAGTTTTTAGGTTTACCGGTAATATAATATTCTTGCAGAGTAATAAAATAAGCTTAAAATTTGAAACTGGCAGGTTTTCCATTATATTTTTAAGAATCAGCAAAAAAATCATAAAAACTAGAGATGTTACTCTATTCTTTGTCCATAACAAGATTTTATTATCGAAAGCATTGAATTAAATGGAAGCAGAGAAGCTTCGTATCTTAACTACTTATTATTATTCAAAATCCACAACTTTATCTTGCATACGACCACCATCAATATTCTCTTTACGACTCAGTTTACGACTAAATCAACGGTTTCATCTTGTAAATGTAACCCTTAAGTCGTCTATAAAATTATGCGATCCGATGTATTCAAAGTAGGACAATAAAAGATAACGTAAAGCCAAAATCTTTTTGTTTTTTAATAAAAATGTTAACGCGTGTGTTACATGCCTACCTAGAGAATGTATTTTAAGTTTATTAATAAATTCAGCTATAAAACGCTTTGCCCATTCCGCATTTGTTATAGCTTTGCGTAATAAACGACATCCTTAATTATATTCAAAGGCATATTGTTTTTTTTTCCATATAAAAAGTTATGAGCTGCCGTATACCTAATGATGACGCACACTCTCCAATTATATTTAAAAAAACTTTTAAATACACTCTATTTGAGACAAAAATATTTTATATAAATAATCGCGGAACAAATAATTAAATATGTTACGCACGTATCCGATTCCATTTTTATCCAAAACTGTGATCAGCGTAAATCGGAACGTGCTACTGATTCGCGCTTTACCGAAATGTCAGTGAAAGACAGTTTTTCATTCTCATTGCATGCTGTTTTACAATTTCAGTTTCGAATAATTATTTTGATTACATTGTGCACATTTTTATTTAAATTACGTTAATAATTGTTTGTGTATATGTTAATTTCACGAAAGTTCGTAGAAATGTAAGATTGTTATTGTGAACGCAAATTAGTAGGTTGGCCGATACAGTGTTTTGTTAAATCAGGTTAACAAAGCTATCAATTATGCTGCTCTCTATAATTAGTAGCAAAGATTCCCCCAAATGTAGTTGGTATCGGAGAAAGACCGTGTTGGAACCATTGTTTGTGACTGGTTACGCCATCTATCGGGGAAGCTCGCGGTTTTACATTGTAACTTTTTTATTTCTGCATCTGAGTGAAAAATGTTTTAAAGATTTAGTTTGATTTGTCCAGTGACAATGGAAGCGAGTTTATGTGTAAAACTAGTATTTATGTAAGCTTTTTAAGTGTCAATGTGAATGTATCATCCGACCTCTTAATTCAATGCAAAAGTTTTCGTAGTACTTAAAAGCTCAGCTCGGTTCCGCGACCGAAGCTTAATTTATCCGCCAAAAAATCTCGGTCCAACAATTCTTAACACAAGAGCGAACACAAAAAATCGTTATTAACTCAATTATAATCGAATCGACGAAAGTCCAACAACAAAAGTTATCAAAAGATCGTTAAGTGGCCCCGGGCCCGTCTGGATGTACCGTTACACTGAACCGCCTAATTAATACTCGCCCACTCGCACCTCGCCCGGAGTCGAACCCGTTCCAACCATGCAATGTGCAGTAAACACCGCTGCATCTACAATGCAAATCCACAAACACCATCCACGATCTGCGATTCAACATCGACGCATTTACAAAAGCTTCCTTGGTCGCACACGAAACCGAATCGAGACTATCGATTTAACTCTACACGAGGGTCGTGGAAAGAATTCCTTACAACAATGAGCCGGTGTAACAATAAATACCTTAATGATATCCCGAGATCGGAGAAAAGGCGTCCGGCGGCAGCAGGCGGAACACGTCCCACACTTTTCAACAGAAATCCACTAAAGCATCTCGTACACGCAACATCACAACATGAAATGGCACAATCTCACACGGACACTATACAATACGAATCCACAGCACTGGTTTGGTTATTGGTACAAAAGATGTTTTTTCGTAACACAACGCGGCGAAGACTCCCTCCCGCAAGACGACCGACGCGCACGGCAGCCGGGCACGAACTGAACTGGTTTTGCTGGCGAGGAAGGGCGCGGGGAGGGATGGACGGGTGCGTTTGGTTGGTTCGGTTTTATGAAAATATTTCGTGAGTAATGCACGTGTTATGTCGGCGAGTGCGTCGGCCTAGAACGACCTCGGAGTCGGATCTTTGATTGAAGTGCAAGGGGCTATAGATAAAGATAATAAAAGCACCGAACGTGTTGTATCGGCCACTCGGCCACACATCCCCACGGGACAGGCTGTGGGGTCTTTGTCTGTTGCTACGCTTTCCATTCGATATAGCAGAGCTCACCCGGGCGGGCTCAGTTCATTGCATTTCTATCTGGAATCAAATTTACACATCGTATTGCTGTATTCGGTTCACGATAAATTGGATATTGTGCAATCATTATGGTCTCTTGGTATAGATATTTACATCGTTAGATTCAAAATTTTGCAATATTAGAAAGATTTTGTCGAGAAATTATGAAAATAACCGAATATGATTTTGACAATAAACATAAAGAAGACTACATATACAGGAAGAGGAAAATTTGAAAAGGAAGCTATCTAAATCGAGCAGAAAAAGGAAAGAAACAAATAAAAACCACAATGAAGCGTTCATCTACGCTACAAACAAATAAATAAAAATAAATGAAATTAAAATATTGACTTAATATAAAACTTGAATTCCTAACGTTTAATAAATTCACTGTAAATACCTACAAGAAAATTAGTTAATATAATATAAAATACATGTCCTTAGATATTTGTTTTCCGAATTAAAACTTTCATTTTATTTCGAATAGAATAGAATATCTTTATTGCATAGAAAACATGTACATTTTGCGGATTAATTTGCTATATATATTACTTTCACCGCAAAACATGCCTTTCCAGACTTATACAAAGTTTTTTTTTTATGGGGACGTTGCCTATTAAAATTATAATTATTTTTGGATTTATGATTTTAATTTAAAATTTTAAATAAATAAGATTTTCATGGATTGTTTTTACGAATTCCAAAAATTTGCTCTCTTTATTACATTTTTCAGTAAGTACATTGAACCAAAACCCAAATTCAAAACTTATTGTAGATTTATCTTTGTTATTCACAAAGTTCGCAAACTTTGCGAGTAACAAGGAAGAACCAACTAACGAACTCCCCTAGCCATAGATAAACCTTAGACCAATGCTTAACCAATGCATTATAGAAAAAAAATACTATTTACTTAAATTTAAAACTGTAAGTATTGGCAAACAGAACACGAATAAAGTTGTTTTTATTTCAAGTAACAATCGTAATAAGTCAGATGAAGCCATTACCCACATTTCTACAGAATGTTTTCTTTATTAGCTTCATTATAATTCCAAAGGTAAGTACGTATTTATCGCAATATTTCAATATTACCACAACAATAAGTCCTTATTACGCGTAAAAGAATACGTAAAAAATGTATTGGATAAAAACAAAATTACATGATTATTCCAGAAAATTTAATAATTAAAAGCTACAAAAACAATTAATATCAACATATTACCATTCTAACGATTATAGCTGAGGCTTAGCTATTAGCAATCTCAATGTTTAGTGAAAGGGGGCCCTATGTTGCATATAAGCCAGGATTAAACCCCGTCCACCTCGGAACGTTAATTTAAAAGCGAAACGTCCGCTTAAGAGGCGAGCTAGGAATTTTACGATATTAATAAACCTCTATTAGCAGACAAGATGGTGCACGGAGGTAATTCTAAATTACGAACCATCGCCTTCCCGTAGTTTAAATTAATGCTGATAGTTAAAAAAAACCTTCACCAGCGCAGTCCTCGATCTCCCAAATGGATGAGCAAAGTGCAGTGATACTGAATGTAGTACGTCACATAACCAATATTTCTCGAACGTGGAAACGAACGACTAATGGATCCGAATATAAAACCATTAATGGTTTATTGTCACAGGATCTAGGTGGACTGTTTCGAAACGACTTTATTTAATTTTAATCCGGCTTCATACAAAGGTAATTGGACGTGGATCGAAAAATTGCTGGGTAATTGAAATAGTTGCAATGATTCGATGGATCTGTTGTTCGTAATTCAAATGACATAACATAATGCATGCAAATTTTATTGTATGTAATGCTACCAATTAATGGAATGATGCTTTTGAAGAAGTTGATGATGCTAGATTTGGGATCGTAAATGAAATAGTAATGATGAATCTTCATGTGAATAATGTTTTCTGTGATACGTCACCAGCTTTACCTTAAACGGAGTGCTAGTGCCAAATCAACAAAGCTGGTAGCCGTACTGTCGAGATTCAAGAACTCATGCGATTGGCATAATATTTGCAAAACTAAGAGCATATTCTTTTATAAAAAAGGAATTCCGTGTATGTTGTGATGATTTTCAGAATATTTTAATCCTATATGTCAATAATGCGGCAATATTGCTGAGTGTTTCCTGAATCTGAGGAAATATTGACAATGTATGTATAAAGGCTTATCCCAAAATTCCGAATGACCCACCTTCAGAAACAAGATAGGAAATCGGCTGAACCCCTGAAATTCTGCCATCCGCAATTCGCTGACAAAATCTTTGTCGTCAAAGCGGGTATTTCTATAAAAACGCATTTTCAGAATTGCGGTGAGGCCCTTTGAAGTTAATCCCTGGATTTGGGTTCAGGAGATTCCTTTCTGCGCTCGGTAAGTGTGTTTGTATGTAAATGTTGAATGTTTACTGTGAACAATTTGAGCGCACTCGGTCGCAGCTAATGTAGATTGAGCTTCCTCGTTTTCCTTGGTCACAGAATTCTGAAGGGGGTTGAAGATGCTTGAGAGGTCACGCGTGGTTGGTTGAGATGAACGTTGCATCAGTTGTGCGGTTGTGCCGCCACTCGGGTGGGGATGTAATTAAAAGTGGGGTTCGAGTGTCACTTTGATTGACAGAATGATGACATTAAGTGGACTGTCAAAACTAGAAAATAGCTTGGTTTTATTGACGGCTATGGACTGACTGACTGCGTGTAAACTGTGCGATAATTAATTATTTGATTGATAATATCGCATCGTGTATACGTTGAAATAACTTCAGGATAAGCAATAACGACATAATCTAGGACATTATCTATTTAAGTATGTAATATATTTATGTAGGTAGTATATATTATAATTTATAAGCATAATCAAGCATAAATCACAATCTACTTCTTAAGTAGTATTTTTAGTATTTACCTATGTTCTAAAAGGAGAATGCTGCTGCCTATTCCTGGTGCAATCCCTTAGTCGCACACCCACGGGAAGATTGGGGGTGGCCCTATATTTCTCTGATATTCGTAAATACGTAAAAAATTCTCTCCTAAACTGAATGACACTTCATCATCATCAGGTTATTTTTGTCTCAACTGCAGGAGCACAACCCGCTCTCATCTGCCGGAGACAGACGGAGGATTTGGCCTACACTCCCCGCGCTGGCCAGACGGGTTGGGAGGCCTGATTGATGTTTTATAATGTATTCCCTTAGTCGCCTTGTACGACATCCACGGGAAGAGTTGGAGTGGTCCTATTCTACTCTACCGGAAACCACACGGTAATTGACACTTGCTGTGCCCAAATTGGTCCTTGACGAACTCTGTTTATTTTTACCATCTGTTACCACCATGGAATGCAATAAAGTACCTACTGATTACTGAATTGTGACAGAAAATGGTAAAATTTGATTTACCATATTCCCAACAGGTAACAATTTGGCAGCTCAGTCAACATATTTTATTAAAATCATCCGCCACATCTCCCAAAGGGCATGTTTAAGTATACTTAACTTAAGTATACCTCCAGATATATTACCAGCCTTAATTACTCCTTCGTATAATTAAGTAAGGCAATATCACAAGGGATTTAACGCACTGTAGGAAATAAAATTTTATTTAGTTACGATAAATAGCCTACAAATTCAGTCTAATGCCAAGAGAGAAACTTATTTCTTAAGGGTGCTCTCACACCGGTGTTTCAAACTGTTGCAAACAGTTTTGGTTTGTAGCAAAATATTGGAGGATATGTTTGTTGAGGATTGTTGCCGAAATGTTTTCAGTATTCGTTTCTATATGTTAGAGAATGTATCTGAAATGTATCGAAACGTTACGACACATGTGCTCCCACACCCAATGTTGCACCCTAACTACCCTAACTGAGGTATTCTCATTGATACTGCTCGGATTTGAACCTTCAACCTCACGCAAAGTGAATGACTACTATATAGGTACGAGTATCTACTTGGTTGTGGAAATCGCTGTCTTTTGAAAAAACAATACTGTTTTCTCATACTCTTTATACTTATGAGGCCATATTTGCATTGATATATTATAAATTATAAACTAGCTGTACCCGCGAATTCCTATGCGCAGAGCTCTAATAATAATATGCTGCTCTCTTTCCCTCTTTCCGCCTTCTCGCCCACTCTTCTCCTTCCGTTTTCTTCCTTCTTCCTTCCTTCCCCTCCTATAACCCCTGTCCTTTGGCCCCTTCCTCCACCTTCCCCCTACATTTCCATGACCACCGCGCTTTTAACTATCTCCAAAATGTAGTTTTCATAATTGCATACCTTTACACTCTACACTTCATATAATAATTTTTGAAAACTAAATATTCATATAACATTTGATTGAGTATTGCGATAAAATAAATACTAAATGTTACTCCGCTGAACCCCTATGTTTTTATGAAAACTCCATCAGAATTGGTTCAGTAGTTTTTACGTGATGCGTGTACAAACTAACAGGCAAAAAATCCAAAAATGATGTTAATGTGTTCTATTACTTATTCTTCATTCCCTCATTTTTTGCATATACGAGTATATTCATTGTACAGACACGCGAAGTTTACGTTTTATTGATAAGGTGATGTGGTTGGTGGAATTTCATCTCAATGTGCAGTACTTTTTAATCAGGTTCATTAATGGATAAAATATTGATGTATGTACTGAATATTGAATCGATTTCGAGAGTCGCTTTTAAGTTTTTGAGAGTCACATTTCACAAAGCTTTCTTTACTAATAGACAAATCGTGTATTTATAATCGTGTTTCAACTTTATAGGTTTAGGCTCTTAGGATGTGAAAGGGTAGACTCATTACGAATTCACACAATGCTAATACAACTTTCAAGTTAATAAATTATGTTACTCAAGCGACCTTTATGATTACTAGCTGTTGCCCGCGACTTCGTCTGTGTAGACAGTTTAACATTACAAATTATTATGTATAATTCTCCATACAAAGTGGCGCCACGTTGTGAGCAAATTCACTGCTTTTACCGATTAATTTGGTTTCCCGTAGGAATGATTGAAATGAATGAAAGTTTTTCGGATAAAAACTATCCTAAATATGTGCCAAGTTTCATTCTGATCCGTCCAGTGGTTAAAGTGTGATTAAGTAACAAACATCAAATCAAATATTCTTTATTGTGCACCAAAACATATAAAAATTTATAAAAAAAATTACATAGAAGGAACAATTTAGTGTACAACGGTGGCTTTATCGCTTTCAGCGATTTCTTCCAGGCAACCTTTGGGTGCTGGCGAATTTTTTGAGTAGTGGAAATACTGGCTGGAGTCCGCAGTGAGAAGAATAAAAGGAGGTGCATGAAAAGGTTGATGAATGTGAGTGAGGCTAAATAGTGAGGTGTGCCAGGGTCGCGCAAAGTGGCGATCCATCGTTTCTGCCTACCCCTCTGGGACCAAGGCGTGAGCATTATGTATGTATATTTCATTCCAGATTAATAGTCCTATGAAAACAAACGCATTTGCGTCTCGAAAACAAAATACACAATAGATGGTGTTCCTAAGTGGACTGCAAAGTTTACATGGTAATACAAACCTGTTTTTGCTGCTGGTGACCCTTTCATGTATATGTTACCGAGACGTAAATAGCGTTGGTTTTCATAGGACTATGAATCTGGAATGAAATATATGTATGTATGGAAATAGTGGATGCGAAGAGTGTACAATTTTATATGACATAAATAACTAGTAATACGATACTTAAATAAATACAAAACACTGTATATTATGTAATATGTTCAGTAGCCACATTGTGATTCATCGTGAACGCGCAGAAGGCGTTTAAATATAGTAAGTGATTTTGCTTGTCTGATGGGAGCCGGCAAAGCGTTCCACAACCGTACGGCCTGGACGGTATAAGAGCCACTGTAAAACTGTGTTCTGTGTGATGAGGGACATTGCAAAAGCATCTGAGTACAGGAGCGCGGATGACGACCGTGGACAGCCGCACGCAGCATAAACCTCTCCTTGAGATATTGCGGGGTGCGGGGGTTGTGGAGCACGTTGTACAAGGTGGAGAGAATATGCGTATTATGCCTGAGACGAATAGGTAGCCACTTTAATTTGGCTCGAAACTCAGAAATATGGTCAAATTTACGTAACCCGAAAACGAAGTGAAATTAGTAATCTATCAATTGCTGTAATCTGCACGGGCGAATCTGTAGAAGAAAACTAGTACATAAAGGGATACTAAATAAGGACTATGTAGTTGATCTATTACCATATAGATCTTGAAATTTCCCTTCAGCTACCCTCATTTATGGAAAATGACGGTAGGTAAAACAAAGGAAACATGTATCCACCCACAGAAACCCTATCAAGATAGAACGGTTATAGCCATTCGTTTACTTCAGTCTTGCGCGTACCGATTTTCGGACACAGCGCGCCCCTCCCTTTATGACTCGCGGTCACGTTTCTAGTGAAGAGATACCGCAGAGATGTCGCACCTATTTCACCATTCTATCTCGATAGGATTTTTTTATTGTTGATGGGTTTGCGCTTGACCTCAATCTCACCTGATAGTAAGTGATGATGAGGCCTAAGGTGGAGCGCGCTTACCCAGAAAATGCCTATTCACTCTTCCTTTAAATAGATCCAAGTAGGATTTCTATGTCATTATTTTTCATTATCAGGTTATATTTGTCTCCACTGCAGGAGCACAACCCTCTCTCATCTGCCAGAGACAGATGAAGGATTTGGCCTACACTCCCCGCGCTGGCCAGAGGGGTTGGGGAGGCCTGATTGATGTTTTATAATGTATTCCCTTAGTCGCCTTGTACGACATCCACGGGAAGAGTTGGAGTGGTCCTATTCTACTCTACCGGAAACCACACGGATTTCTATGTATCCATTTCTAAAGGGTTGTATAACCCATTGCATGGAAACAACTTGTCCAACGCAAGTGTTCTGTAGGTACCAGTCATTTCACACATTCGCAAATGCTATTTGATATTACGATAATTATAGGTATCGTCAACGCGCCAGGTCGCTGAGGTCATCTAGATATGATCGCCGAGACCTTTGTCTGTTACCATCTCAGTCACACTTTGATCCCTCTCTTTATGCTCGTATTGGCATAACAACCTATTTGTTTTATCGATGATACCGCTTAATTATTTGTACTTTAAAGATATCTCCGAGTGTCTTATAGTTCCTAAGCATCATTGTTACTTAAATTTACACGCAGCAGCAGTTTGATTTTCTTTAGTTACTACATTCACAGAGGTTTCTTTTCGGTGCATATGAGTACTTACAAGATCTGTTTATGAATTACTGGTGTCCTGGTATAATTCCATTAATAGTACAAGAGAAAATATGAGAATATCCTAGTTTATGATTAGACAATTGTCATTCCCTTCCTACTTCCCTCCCTCCCTCACTACAGCCCTCCATCTCAAACTAAAAAAGGTTTTCATTATTCGACACTGTATCATCCAGTCCTTTTTGTAACGGCTTTTACTTTGTTTCTATAACAGGTCACGACAGGTATATTTTTACATCCCGTATATTATGTAAGTAAACAGTTTATTGTATCAAAATTAACAACAATAACAAAAAGGAATAAAATAGTATACAAAGGCGGACTTAGCTATCTTGGATTCTAATAAAACCAATGAAAAATTAGGATCGAGCACTTCTGAAAACCTAGAACGAAACCAATATTATAAAAGTGTCATATGTCATGCTGGCCATCTTGGATTCCAAAATCAACGTCAAATTCGGAGTCAACGACGTCGAAAACAAAAAACACATAATGTAAAAAGTGCCATACGCTGATAATGCTGGTCAACTAAAGTGGTAGCTAAAGTAATCATTTTTATTATTATTTGAAACCAAACCATGATCAGGTTGAGTTAGAGTATAGGGACAAGAGTTAGTTTAAGAAAACAAGATCTTGGTGCACTCGTGTGGAGTTAAGATGACTGTTCACGGTTTTTCAGTGTATCTCGACTATCTTATCATATCTTCTTAGGGGGCCAGGACAACACTTTGTCTCTTTAGGATCATTTGTTTCAAACCCCTGTCCACCAACGGTATCCCAAGCCAACATTTTTGACTTCACATACGCTTTAGAATTTCTCCTTTAGTGCATTCAGGTTTCCTCACAATGTTTTCCTTCACCGAAAAGCCTGTGGTATTATAAATAAACCTTACCTAAAATTTCGAAAAACTCACTGGTGTGGGCTTGAACCCCTACACCTCATGAACGTGAGGCAAGTGCACAATCAACTGCGCTACTACGGCTCTTATGGCGGTTATCTTTTATCCCTAAACCAACGGAATAATCTCATACCTAAATACCTAGAAATTGGCACCAAAATTAATAAGTTAGAATAAGTGCATTACAATAATTTTTTATTATACGGTCATTTGTATCTTTATCTTTATTATAATAATAATTCATGCGATATCATCTCCAAATGGCTTAGACAATTTAACGTTCATAGGTATTATAGAAGAGTCAGATTTGGGAACAATGAACCCAGATTAGAGTCTAGTTTCTAAGATAAGGACAAAGAGAACTTTATGTAACTATTTAATATAAGTTCGCGTTAACTATGATAACGTGCTGAATGTGTAAAATCATCGTTATTATGTACACTGTTGGACACAGGATAGATCAGAAGTAAAAAAAAAACAATTTGCAACACTAAACTCTAGAATCTACGAGATCTATCGATCTCCGGGGCTTAATTGAATAAAGTAACTGTAGTTAGCGAAACCTACCTTTTTATCTGGTATTTATAATATTTTCTATCTAAAGGTTGTCTGGAAGCAGTCGCTTAAAGCCATAAGATCGGCTAAATTGTACTTGCCGGCTAAAAATTTGTAACTGTATTTGTTTGTGCAATAAAGTATTATAGTTCAAATTCGAATGATTTTATTTACCAAAGTTCAACAAGGTGTTTGTTTATTCCACATCGATTTGACTTTTCAGTAAGAATGTCTTAGATGGATAGATACGTCGGAGAATTGCATAAAGCACTGCATTCTGTGTTACATATTGTATCTAAGTGTCTAGTATCCACAAATGACCTAGATACTAAACAATAAGTTGTTCTGTATGTATGTGCGCTCAGGAGAATGTACTTTAACGCCGTGCATGTCTGTTCGCATCTGGACCGCTTCCAGAACTCCATTCAGCTTCTCGCACTTGAATTAATCAATTGTTTTAATCCTCTCGTGAAGGCAGCTGTTGACCGCGGTAACTTAACAGGGTAGAGCTTGGTCACGAGCGGAGCGGGGAGCGGATTCCCTATTTTCTTCTTTTAAAAGTAAGTAATTATTTTATTTACAAACTTAAGATTAATTTTAATCGTTAAACTAACTTAGAAACGTTATTCCGCATAGTGGTGCAGCACCAGGAAATGCATATCAAAAACAAACAAACAAATTAAAAGCGATATAAATTTTGTGTATGCCTTTATAGTGCCCAATAGGATTATACAAGAAATATGAAAACCGGGAAACGAAGAACATCATGGCTTATAAGGTCTTCGTCAATGGTTCAATGTCAGTAGTGCTATTCTGTAAAATACAAACTCGTACGAGTACGATTGTCCATGTACGAGTTGAACATGTACGAGTCTCGCTCATGTGACTTCATTCTCTTTTAAACCTGATCCATTGGTAATTCTGTAAACATTCCAGAGCACTGTCGAATGAAGTGAACAAAGAACTCACTTCACGTCGCCAGTGTTCTAGAATGTTTACAGTATGCCAATGGATTATGTTTCGAAGTGAGTAAAGTCGCTTGAGTGAGACTTGCACGTGAGTTTGTATTTTAGAGAATAGCACTACTGTTCAGAGCTGCTGTACAAGTATTGCCGAGCCCAGAGAGAATAGGTGCACTCGCGATCGCTCCCAACAAGCCCACAGCCCACTAGTCGACAAGAGACAAGATCTATTTATTGTCAGGCCACGTGTTACTCCATTTGACATAAATCGCATTCTAACTCCGCGTTACTTATCACGCTGCCAACAACATTTATTTAAAACGCTCTAGACTTAAATTGTTTGTCGGCAGTTTAAAGGCTTTCTTGGTTATCTACTGCCGCTGTTTAAATAAACAAGGGTTTAGTCAGAATAGTTCTATGGATATTTCATTTAATTATCATGAGACACGATGCATTATACTCTACTGTTCTTTTCTTTACCTGTGGTCCCACCGCTACCCACCGGTGGGACTACGGAGAATTTAATTACCCTGTAGACCCACTGCACTAGAACTTGAATAAAATATTAGAAATAATTAAAAATATATATCGATAAATTAACTGTTTCAGTAGGATCGGTAGTAATCTTACGTGGTTACTTACGGAGGACGCGGGAAGCGGTTGGATGTGGAGGACCTTGTGTGGCGGCGTTCATTGGGGAAGGCCTAAGTCCAGCAGTTGACGTCTAAGTACTGTGAGTGCTCATTGTGTACCCTTGATGGTACTAGTAAAAGGTACTAATGATTACATACCTATACGAAAGTCAGAACACGCCTCAGAAAGTGAACAAAATGACAGTTCGTACTGGCCCCATTAACGAGCAATATCTTTACAGCACACCGAACATTTCTTATCAGGATTGACAAACACACAATATTTGACGAGACGTGAGAATATTGATAAAGTCAAGTAAAACGACAACTGTATGCAGTACACCGGAGAGTTTATAAAATTAATCTTAGTAAAATACTGACCGAATTCAAAATTTCGATGTTTTTAGAAAACTGAGATTAGTACTACTCTCTTTTGTTCTTAATACCAATTGGAATATTCCATATACCTAAAATAGATATCGAAATGATGCAGACAATATTATCATGCTTATAGACGTAAAGCTATCTACGTCAAGATCTTAGGATTCAAGTAACGTCTTATAATAATATCTGCTCAATTAAAATCATTTGATAGCACACCTCTAGACTGGCTGCAACAAGATACCACGCGTGGCTTTTGCATACTAATGAATGTTCTTGCATATGTGGTTGTGGGGGTTACAGAGACATCCGATATCATAACGATATTATATTGACAACATAACACATACGAAACGCAATGTCTCGAAAAACAATAAGAACTAGGTAGTGAACTAAAATTAATGTTTAATTAGTTTACGTCACATATCAATACCAAGGACTAACATTACCTGAATGATTTTTAAAAGCAGTCTTTGCTTTCGGTCAAAAGTATACCTAGTGGACATATGGCTCACCAGTTTACTCCTACTAACGATTACGTTTCTACGGTTACCGGCAGACGAAATAAATGGTAAATTGCAGTGTGAAATCATTGTATACTTCTCGCTCTGGTAATGCAAAAATATCACACTAATGAATTTTTATAGGTATGTTACCTTTTTTCTTATTTTTTATATAATTGTTAGTCGTATTATTATATAGTGCGTAAACGTTAACGTTACGCCATATTTGATGAGCCAGTGTTGGTTGCCATTTTAACGAAATGTAGGAAATTTGTGAATATAATATAAATATATGAATTACTGGACAAATGATAATACACTTTTGTTGTTTGTTCGTAAAGGACGTACAAAAAGATACACATGTTTTATCGAATGTCAGAATATAGTCTCCTAAAGCGTATGCACCTCGTAAACGTAGTTACCTTATAAATTAGACGTCTTATTGCTGCTACTCAGCTCACACGAGACAAGCTAAAAGCTAAATATAATTATTTTATAGCTTTTAAGCTTATGTAAAAAGTTTATTTTGATTTTTAAGCCATTATAAAAGAAGATTGGCTAGCTACGGGCAAGACCTTTAAGATGATAAACATAAGGACTTGTTAAGGTAAGACTTTTTGTTTTGTTTTTGTTAGTTAAAATTTTGGTTTTCATCGAAAATGTATAATTTTTTTTAGATATTTTAAAATCAAATAAAACCAGCGGCCCTACAGCTTTAGTATCATAGAAATAAATGCTTTAAATGGACAAGTTGTTACAGAATATAGCATTATATTTTTTGCCGGCACTTAGAGATTTTGACCAAAATATTAAAATGAAATATTACATTTATATACACACATGTCTAATCCCAAACTAGGATTTTCTCCTGTGCTATGGTAATTAAACAAGAATAGATCAAAAAGATGACATCCAGACCGGGACCAAATTGTACAAAGTAATCTGTCTCCAGCGTGATCGAACCGACAACCTCGTCTAGTCGACCTAGTCGACGAGGAGTTCAATCAAGACCAAATGAATGATCTCATTTTTAAAAACATGACATTCGGAAATCAAATATTTATGAGTATCCAGAATTGAGATACTTCAATATGATAATATTGTTCAGAATGTTTCAAGTCGAAATGCAAAGGCAAAGGTGTTCACGAGCTACAGTGGCCACTGACTATCAGGACTCATGCCTATGACCAGCTAGCTGATTATAAAGTTAATTCTACAAACATATGATCATTGTAAAGCTGAGGGTGTACCACAAACAGCCGAATCATCTCATTTGCAACACATCGTCTACACTTAATATCAAACTTTTTGTGGACAAAAAGTGGTCATAGAATATATTTTTGTAGATACATGCTTTTCTACTTAGAAGTTTCTTACCTGTTTTGTTGTTGTTTGATAAGCCTATCATTACCGGGCAATACTATATACATGTAGGTATGTTAAAAAATTCAGTTCAGTCATCCAATCCCGGGGAAACCCAATTTTCGTTGTTCTTAATAACTCGTATAACGTTATGAAAATGTTAGTATTTTCCCAAAAGTTGGACAGTTATATAATGGTATACTTACGTTAAAAAAAATATGAAAGTTAATCTAGCTAACTAGAAGTTAGTCTTCGCCGTAAAAAAGGCCACCTCAGTGCTGTGGACATATCGTAAATGTCAGCCGCGCTGGTTCCTGACAAACCTAGGCATTTTACAGAGTACCATACGTACTGTCTATCATAAATAATCTTTGCCGAACCGGCGACTCCGTTTTTGTTGGCATCGGATAGCATTGAGAAGCTTTTTTGCTGACGTCATTAGGCATTATAGCCAGTTTAATTATCGTGAGCCTGAGACGCGATGATATCTCGCTCCTTCGCTACGACGCTCTTAAACTTTAAAATCATTTTAAAGTAATGAAATTAACTATGAGTTTTGTAATTATGTATTTACCTTGCACCAACTCACATACACTCATACTTTACGCATTCGATCTTAATCGATTATTTCCACCTTTTGGGAGATTAAGAACTGTAGGCTAATCTTCATCATACCAGCCCTTAGACATAGGCCTTCCCCAATTAACGCCACCACATCCGGTTCTCCGCATCCAGCCGTTTTCGGCTACCTTCTTCAGATCGTCGGTCCACCTGACGGCGGGGCGTCTCACCCTGCGCGTACCAATCCGCGGTCTCCACTCCAGAGCTCGTCTGCTCCAATCTTAACCTTACTTAACTATTTTGTCAACTTATTTAATTAAAATTAAATTAAACGCTGAATATACATTTGTTTTTGCTTAAACAAATATCAATTAAAAATGAATAAGACTACATAACCTTTTACATTCCTTCTCAGTTTGCCTAGCTCTCAGTGTTGGTTCCTGTGACCTAGATTCCTTGATAAAAGTGGCCTAGTATTTGTCTTGAGGCTAGACTACACCGCTGGCAAGGAAATTGCAGAAAATACAACCTCTTCGGGACTTGAAATGTCACTGGAATAAATGAGAATGTCTTGTATTTTTATCTACACTGTTATTGGATTGCTTTTGATTTTTTCTGGATAAATACGGATTCAATCGAATCAATTCGGTATTTGGTAGATGTTTTGCGTAAGCATATATATATTGAGCCGGCTTAGAATAGAGCCACCCCCTATCATCCCGTGGTTGTCGTCAAGGCGACTAAGGGATTGCACCAGGGACAGCAGCGTTCTCCTGTGTATATTAAGATAATTACTGCGATCACCAACCCGCCTGTCAAGCGTGATGATTATGGCAAATCCCCCAACCAATGGATATACCACCAAAAGTGGTATTCTGTTGGGGAGGCTTATGTTTAGCAGTGGAAATATTTGGACTTTCGATTTGATAAAATGCTAGCTCCAGAGGGTATTCTAAATAAGTATTATACAGTGTACTGTGATAAATAAAATGGCATTCTATTGGGAGGCTTATATGGACGTATTTCCTGTGATGATGTGATAAAAATTATTTTTTGTTTATTTCCACCCAAATACATCTAAAATACTTGGGTGTATATTTTTGATGTTCGTACCACCAGTAGTCTAGCGTAAGTTAGGACTTAGGAAATACCCAACTAAAACTGAATTGCCAGTGTGACGGTTACAAAGTTATTAATTTAAAATCGAAGTTGTAACTTTCTAAATCTTATTGCAATTTCAAAGATATAAATATTTTCGTGGTAGCCTGGGGAGCTTACATAAACTACATGGCCGATAGTATCTCAGCATACCTTATGTTCAGCTGATGATGAATATAATATACTAGCTGTTGCCCGCGACTTTGCCCGCGTGGACATCACAAATTGTTATGTATTTCCCGTAGGAATGGAATGTTTTTCGGGATAAAAACTATTCTATATCCTATGCCAGGACCTAACCTATATGTGTGCTAAGTTTCATCATAATCCGTCCAGTGGTTGAAGCGTGATTGAGTAACAAACATCCAAACTTTCGCATTTATAATATTAGTAGGAAGTAGGCTGATATAATTTATGGTTGTGGTTATATGGGGTGACGATCTGCGTAAGACGGCTGGCAGTGACTGGATGAGAAGAACCGATGATCGGGTTCAGTGGCGCACCTTGGGAGGTGCCTATGTCCAGCAGTGGACTCATTCAGACTGATGATGATATAACGGTATTTATAAGGTATATGTGTACCCTAACACGTAGTTTTCTCTATCGCTGGTTATCTGACAGAAATCTCTTTATAAGAAATGAAGATGTGCGCGTACATGTTATTTCTTTTTCCTTTATAAAATAAATTAAAAACTAAATAGTATACAACCAATTACTTATACGATGACGACAAGTGCTTGAGAGCTGTTACAAATAAGCCATATACGATTAAGTTGTTACTTACCCCACAAGTGCGCCTAAGTAAATAGCACTTTATGGCAAGTCAACATATCTGACCAGTATCATTAAAGGGACGCCGTCTGTCAAGCCCACGCAGGCACCTACGCGCTTAGGTCTATAATAGTAGAGAGCGTACAGTAGAGACAGAGTAATAACTGCATTTTGGGCTGCAAATTTCTTTAAAGTATTTTCCGCCCTTTTATTCCTTAGGTAGAATATAGCCCATGTCCATTTGGAACTTGTAATGGAGATTATTTCACGAAAACTTACAATTTTATCCATTTACATTAGTGTAGAAACATGATACAACGTATTTGTATATGTGTATAATTTGTACAAATATAAAAACCTTAGACCTAAACGCAGTCAACAGCGTCCATTTTTAATGTTGACTACGAGTATGTCTACTGAACACAGCAAATGAACAGCTTTACAATGAATTATCTAAAATACTTTATTATTTATTTACTTACTTACTTTGAGGAAGACTTACAGACAAATTACAAAATAAATCAACACAAATAAACACATATAAATCAAGATTTACCTGGAAGAAATCTCTTTTTAGAGATAAGCACACCGGTGTATACGTCCTCTCCTTGTATTTATTTTTATATTTTCTGTGTACAATAAAGTTATAATAATGAATGCTTATAATGGTATAAGCATTCATCACAAACTAAATTAATAATAAATATACTTAAGAAACTAAACAACAAAAACAATACATGACATTAACAAACAAATTTCTTCTATATTCCTTAAACATAGGATAAACTTGACAACCACTTCGACATAGGTATGCGCGTGGTTGAATATATTAATACAAAGTTAAATATATTCCTCTGTGTCTTTACTTTAGGCATTTGGATATATTCTATCTCTAAACCATACAACTCGAAGTTCTAACAATGTCACTCGGTAAAGCCATTATTTTATACAAAATTGACGGATCAATGATTCTCGGAATGCTCGTGCAAAACTGCATCTACTCCCTTACTTGTCATACCTTCACTGTACAAGGGCCTTATTGCCTTAGGTCTAATGATACAAACCAAGTAATAAATAGAAGTTCAGTGCGGCATGAAGAGAGCTCTTCAGGGAATGCTTTTAAATTGTTATTGCCCTGTTTCTCTGTTGGAAATAAGCACAGGAATAAATCTAATATTCTTTATTATGCACAAAAACATATAAAAAAATTAACATAGAAGGATGATATAGTGTCTGTATCGCTTTTCCTTCCATTAAACATAATTAATTCAAATTTGGTACTAAACGCATTATACTTGTCCTTTCGGTTACTCTAAGGTTGACTGGAAGAGATCCCTAAGTAGGATAAGTCCACCTTTTCAGACAGTTTAATTCCTATTTTATTTGTTGTTGTTATTTTTGGTACAATAAAGCGTTTACATACATACATAAACCTTTGGCTGATGGGGAATCTTTCGAGGAGTGACAATGGTGGAAACATAGGATTAGAGTTACGTTAAACTCTTATAGCGATACGTTTTTTCTTGTCTGTTATAACGATAGGTCGGACCTTTCATGACTTAAATATGATGGTCAATGAGCTTGAAGCAATTTTAATTTTTGTATGGATGTCGAAATAAAGCGTGTATTATCAGCACACTATATAGATTATTATCACGACACCAGTGCCAACTAATTCCGGGGGGTATGATGGTGCTGTACATATGGAATATGCAATTTTTGAAAGAAACAACACAAAACCTTAAATTTCTCAATTTTAGTCTATTCATCGATATCGATATTAAAATTAAAATTGCTTCGAGCACCATGAATGTCATATGTTTTCCATTAAAATTCCGAGTAAAAAGATGGAAGAAGAGCTAGTAAGATATATTTTGGAGCTAGAATCTAGATTTATCGGCGTTACTATACCTGGGTACCTGAGCTTAGTGCTTACAGGTGCAAGGGGAGTAGTTTTAGGCAGAATTTGACGTCAAAAAGAGAATAATGTATTCCAATTTTGAAAATAAATATTTTGATTTTGATTTTGAGGAAAAAAAAAGTTATTTTTGGATGATTGCAAGGAATTAAAGAAAACAATTCAATATGCTATGCAGAATTTAAAAAAATTGGTAATATAATTCATTTCTTGTGATTATAAGATTGACAACAATTATTTGATCTCTAAGTATGATTTAGGTATATCATAGTACGATTTAAGAGTAATGGTCCTTAATCGTACCTTAAATACTTTTTAAAAATATTGTTTTTTAAGAGGTTTATAACTTTTAAGTTTAAATAGACACTGTTGTTTATTAGTCATATTATAAAATAAAGATTATAAAATCATAAACTAAATGTCTATTACTTTTTTAAATTTCCCAATATTAGACTTCGTTCTTAAGGGGTACGAATTAGGCAAGTTTCCCCTATGTAAGTAACTAATCGTAAATGACAATAAACAACTATCTCTAAGTAAACCATATCAGATTCCAAAGTTACAGAGGATTGTATTTGTTGTAAGTAAAAAATAACAAGTGATGTATGAATAATTCAGGAAAAAGCCGTGTTTATCTTCCGGTCAATGGCCCCAGGACATTACAGTAAGTAGTGACAGACAGGTATCAGTTACACGGAGGGTCAGAGTGGAGTCCTACTCCTATATTGTAATTGGCTAGAGTTACGGTATAGCTATTATATCACATTGACAGGCTAGTTACGCGGTTAGTTTTCTTTATATTTCTATATAATCCAATGTAGTGATGAATAGTTCATTTATTCTTAATAATAATAATAAATATGTCAGACATTCCCAAACTATGCCCAAGCCTGTGTTATGGTTACTAGATAACGGATAGACATACTTAAATAAATATATAAACATCCAAGACTTGGGTACAAACATTCATATTCATCATACGAACATTTGCCCCTAGCGGGATTCGAACCCGCAAATCTTAGACACAGCTCAGATACAATGCTACAAATATATTGATTCAGAAATACAGCAAACAAACAACAATGAAACAGTAACAGTGTGGTGCTGCAGAAAGGGACACAAAGTAGTGGTAACAAAGTACTGTCAGGCGTTTAGTATCAAGTAACGAATATTTTTATTGTGTACGTATTTGATTTCGGCTACATTGGACTACGAAAACTAGAGTAACATTAATACCAGGCATCTTTGTCATTCAAAGTCGTCGTCTCTCGTCGTCTCTTTTATAACTGATTTTTATATAAACCTCTTATTCATAAAAACATCACATTTTAAAAAAAAACTTTAAGATTTCCTTTGGTAGTTTGTTGTAGAACAGTATAAAACCTTCTTCTCCGTCATTCCCTCACTGGTGAGGATCGCGTAGCGTTCGTGGGCCAGCCGCACTGCTTCATACAAAGATCCGCCAGCCACCCTTCTTACGGGTCTGACCACCTCGTCGGAGCTCGTCCTCTAGCACACATGCCCTCCACTTGTCCCAAGATGATCAGCTTCTCCAGGTCGTGCTTGGGAAACCTCACAATGTGATCGAAGAAGCTTATGGTCTTCTACTGACCTTCGTAAGTCTGAATCTAGACGAAATAACTTCTTCTATATTTCTTGTATCATAGCTTAACTGTTATTGTCATACGGAAGGCCTATGTCCATTAGTGGACGTCGGCAAACCAAATATCCAACTTCGTAATGAAAGAGAGTAAATGACACATACAGCGGAAGTAAATTTTAAAAACTTCCCGTGTTTTCCACATTGCTTTATTAAAATTTATGCAAGTACGTAATTATGAAATTAAGGGCAGAATATGCAGAGTGCGTCCCCGAAGTAAATATTGGGACCACGTGTGCTTACGTGTGTCCATGCTAATCCGGTGTCACACCAAAAGAACACAGCTAAAGCGATAAATCGTAGAACATCGCGCTGTCGATGCGCTGCGTACAACTTCTCAAATGTTACTAATGTGTTAACTGGCTTTTTTATACCCTCAAAATATTAACTGTTTTCTCGTGGTCCTACTTAATGGGCCCACTAACCGGACCACGAGGAAATCCTTCGTAGGAATCCGTTACTCGCCATAGTCCCACTGCAGTATAAGTTATGACAAATTATTATAATCAATTTCCTCCTGTTACTGTATAAATAGATAATTGTTTTGTTTGTTTATACATTACAATGAAAAAGATTTTGTTTTTTTATTAGATGCCGATACGATATTGAGAATGATTGGGCGGTCATCAGGAACAGAGGCGTGTCTTCCTAAACCGGACTTCGAAGTTGCTCACAGACTTCGGAAAGGTTTACCTGCTGATTTTCTTGGTGATTATTATCAATGAAAATCAACATTTAAACTGCTATGGACATTTCTGTCTATATTTTCGTCAACAGTACTGCTGCTCAGTAGAAACGCAGCGGTAAGATAAATATATCTTAGCTTGCACTGTGGCGATGTGCTGAAACGAAATAATAAAGTGTACGCGTCACGAGCACACGGCCCCGTCTCATTACGCTAAACTGTTTCTGTTAGCTTTAAATAGATATATTTACTTATCTGCCTATCTATATTCACCTCATATCAGCCTTTAGACATCCACTGCTGGACATAGGCCTTCCCCAATAAACGCCACCACATCCCGTCCTCCGCCCTCCGCATCCAGCTGCTTCCGGCTACATTTTTACAGTCGCCGGTCCAGCTGGCGAATATTCATCTACTTAATTCTTATAATTACGAACTTTGATTGGTTAATACCCTTCCGGATGTTGACTCTTTCTCGTATAATTAGGTACAACAATACTTACTCAATTGATCAGTGTGGTTTCCGGCTTAGAATCGGGCCACCCTTAATGTTTCCGTGGGTTTCGTCAAGGCGACTAAGGGATTGCACTAGAGACGGGTAGCAGAGTTCTCCAGTGTATATTAATATCATTACTGCATCACCAATCCGCCTGCCTAGCGTGGTGATTATAGCATATCCCCTAATGGATAGCCCACCAAAAGTGGCATTGTATTGTGCAGGCTTATGTGGTCGTATCACCGGTGGACGTATTTCATCTGATGATAAATTTTTCAGTGACGATTCGATCAAGTGATACAAAAATAAGAGTAATCTAGAAAATTAAAAGCAGGTTCTCCGACTTGAAGGGTTAAAAACAGGAGCCACATTAGTAGATTCTCGTTGTCTAATGTCATTAGACCTTAGACAATGATATTCAAGTGATAAGATGATTAGATGTTATCAAAGATACAACGTGGTTCTAAAACGTCAGGGAGATAGGTCATTCCAGAATTACGCAGCTCTAAGAAAACCTACATATGTGAAGTTAACTAACCCACACCTGCGCCAGGGTCACAGAATCCTACTAATATTATAAATGCGAAATGCGAAAGATTGGATATTTGGATGTTGGGATATTTGGATGTTTGTTACTCAATCACGCTTCAACCACTAGTTTAGCTACTTCAAGCATAGTTTTTATCTTTTGTTTGTTTTGTATTGTAACTTTTATTTAATGCACCTAAGTATTGTTCGTGTATATCTGTTTTGTATTCATAAATTTTTAATGTTTTAATTTCTTAATTTGCACTACCAACTTTTTTCTTGTATTTTGTGTTTGAAAATGTCTTGTGTCTATAAATAAAAATAAAATTAAATTATCACGAAAAAACATCCCATTCCTACGGGAAATAGATAATAATTTGTGATGTTAAGTTGTCCACGCGGACGAAGTCGCGGGCAACAACTAGTACTTAATAATACGACTGGCGGCTTTGGAAGTGACGCGCGCGCAAAAAGGTGTCAAAGATACGTATACGGAACGAGAACCACGAGGACCGGCGCGAAAGTGTAGGTACTTATCGCGATAGGTTCGATAGAGTAACGGAGGCCTACTAACACTAGGACGAAACAGAGTTGGTTTTAGATTTCATGCCTATTGTCTTAAAGAGTTCAATTTATTAGGTACCTCTATTTTAAACAGTATGGAGTATATCCTTTCTACCCGCTGATGTATCCGACTCTCTTCGTACTGGGGATGGTCGGATACTACAAGCTTGAAGTTAGGAGACAAGTGGCACTAGTCACATACGTTTTTAAAGTGTTCCGGGGGATGATCCACAACCCGGAAATCCTGGAGTCTCTGAGTCTGTTTGTGCCGGACCGGTATCTGAGTCTCAGGCGGGTACACTTGCTGAGCGTGCCCGCATCGCGCACCAACATCGTCGCGTACGCACCGGTGACGCGCGCGCTCAGAGAACTGAATGCTCTGTCTCGGGAGGGGTTGGATATATTCAACTGTTCCCTGGCGGAATTCACAGGAGCCGCACTTCGAGCCATGGGGGCTAGGAGGTGAATAAAATTATGTTTGATTGCTTAAGTTGGAAAGGTAAATTGTATGGTTTGCAGTGCCGAATTGGATTTACTGTTATGGTGCTGTAAGAGTATTTTAAATAAAATAAATTTAATTGTTATCTGAACAATCTTTAACTAAAAGTGATGTCATCGACAATCCTGTAATATGCCTCCAAATTAAAGTACATTCAGGTCAACGCACTTAGCACCCCTCGAACAACAGGGTGATCAAGTTTTATTACCTGTTTACATTAATTTATGACGCTCCTCTGCGCTCATTGGACAAATGTTGTAGCTGGTTGGTACCGTCCCGAACAAGCATGTTTAAAAAGATTGTTTACTACCATAATTACCAGACCCTGATATACCTACTATCTCTGTCTATCTGAGTAACCATCAATCTCTCAAGATCAAAAGGGGCGGAGTACTGAGGTAATATCGCGCATTGAAGAAGTCTTGTATATGCATAGAAATAGCTTGCGAAAGGCTATGTTTACTAATAATATTTATTCAAAAACATTAATACAGATTACAGAAAAACCCCACAAAACTGAATTCTCATTTTGACTGAGGGGAGCAGTCTCACACCCAACATTTTTAATATTATCGATTGAAAGTAAAGTATACAATTACCTTATTGTATATATGTATCACTACTCATTTATTCTATGTATAATACAATATTTTATTATAAAATTTCAATATTAATGCACATTTTTTTTTACTTACCGCTTGTTTTAGCTTTTCCCACAGTGGAGGTTGGCTGGAAGAGATCTCTTATAGAGATAAGTCCACATTTGTACACTTTTATGTTATGCCTTTTTTTTTGGAAATTTTATGTGCAATCAAGAATATAATAACGTAGTTTTAATTTTTTTTGTTAGATTTTCATATGGACATTGTCTGAATAAAATATTATAACAAAAATAATATAACAAAAAGCTTCTTATGTTTCTAATTGATTTCGCTCAGGGCAAGTCACAGTTGCTGAGTAGGTATTCCCCATAATCTCTCGCGAATTCAAGTATGTTATCTTGCCGGCGTATACTGATAGGCATTTCGTTGTAGACTATAGGGATACGACGCCCAGCCTTATACAGCCGTATGGTTCGCAGATTAGACTAGTACCATCCCTAATGTAAGGGATTGCACCAGAGATGGACAGTAGCGTTCTCCAGTGTACATAAAGATCATTACTGCGAACACCCATCCGCCTGCAAGCGTGGTGATTATGGCAAAATCCCCCAATGGACAGCCCACCAAAAGTGGCATTCTGTATTAGCTTATGTTCAGCAGTGGACGTATTTTGGCTGATGATGATGATGATACAGTGTGTCGGTTTAAAATAAGGTATTCTATGGTTTGACATCACCTCCTAGCTCACCGCACCTCATTCCCGAAGGTCTTTGACTCGGTCCTTCAGGGTAGTCACAACAAGTTCACTTATTGTATTTTGGGGGTTTGTCAATTAGTTAAAAACACCCTTATTTTAAATGCCTTGGAGCAGGCAATTTGATGAAAGCGCAACAAAACAACATAAAGCATTCCCACCCTCATCTAGCCATGTTATATAAAAATCCATACTTATACTACTAAGTTCAGCCCTTAGACGTCCGCTGCTGTACATAGACCTTCCCCAGTGAACGTCACCACACCTGGTCATCCGCCTTCAGTCGCTTCTTGAATACTTCTACTTGACTACTAAGTTCAACAGTATCAAAACTGTTAATAATTTTATATTAAATTTGAAAAACCTACTTAATTATACATAGTATCTACCTACCCCTCTAGGACTAAGGCGTGAGAATTATGTTGTATGTATGTCGCAGGATAGAAGCAGAAACTGGATTTTAGCCAAAATCCTAGAGCTTTTACTAAAAAAAAAAACAGCATTTGAAGAATGTTCTTACGTTATCAGCCTTACAATATCTAATATAGGTACTAAAACAGCATGCCGAATTTTGCTATAATCCGGCTGCATATAGGTAATTTATCATTTTCTCTGTCAAAATAAACACAAAGTTAATATCCCTAACTCGATTACCCCATCGGAACTTTAGATGGTTCTATTTATAGCCTTCCAAAGTCCCAACGTCGTGCTGCGAATATAAAATTAATTAAATATGACTCCTGGCAACCATACTTGTAGATAATTCACAGGGACGGATTAAGACGATTAGAAAAGGTCGGTTAAAATGAGTTTATTGATTTATTCTTAAAAACATGTATTTTTAGTCAATTCACTTAATATATCGTTAGCTGAACTAAAATAAAGGCCTATGTGCAGCAGTGGACCTCTAAGGGCTGATATGATGATGAAACAAAAATATCCCGTAGCAACATTAGTCTCGTGGCTCGACTCGGAGTGGAGAAGCCAAGCGTTTCCTTCCGACGCGAAAGATCCTATCATTTTTCGTGATCCAAAAACACAAGCACACTTGTACGGTGTAGCTACGAAACACACACGTAACAAACTGATAACATTCACAATCTATTGTATACATCGATACCGTGCATGTAACCTTTGGCAGAGGGAAACGCCTGACTCCGCTCCTTCTTGGTTTATTTTTGAATTCGTCTTGTGAAATAAACTGCATTTAAATTTATAGTAATTTGCTGAAATTAATTATGTATGGCGTAGATTTTGTGTGCTAAATAACCTTTTTTTTTATTTAAGCTACTCTTTTCTCTCTGTTCTGCTTTATTCAACTTTATTCACTTCGATGTACCTGGTCATTGTGAAAAACATAGGTAATTAGCGCCCTCTCCTTGACTCCGTCCCTGGTCGCTGCTGACAGTGGTATGTCGGCCATTAGACCACGGAATTAGCACACGCAACCTCAGGGTTTTGCCCTAATTGTTATTATTGTTTGGCAACCTGGTGCTGGAATGCGACGCATGTAACGTCGCCGACATTGGCTTGATAGCGTACACCTGGGAACTAGCATATTGGACGGAGTAAGCTTTAAGCATTCATTTATTATTTTGTATATTTTATCATTGTATTAAGTTTTTAAAAATGTGCAAGTGATGTTAAGCAGCGACTATATATTTGAGCCGTTTGGGGTCGAAACTCTAGGGCCCTGGGGACCGGGAACTCTCAGTCTCTTTCGGGAGATATCAAAGCGCCTGGTCGAGGCGTCTAATGACGAAACGGCTGGGCATTACCTCGCACAGAGGATAAGCCTCACAATACAGCGAGGTAATGCTGCCAGCCTTTTGGGCACGCTCCCAGCGGTGGGGAGCCGAGGAGCCATTTTTTACCTTTAATGTTTTTGTTTGTTTTTAGGATTAGTATTCTAGTTTTAATTTAAGTGCCTTTATACTTCTTGCAAAATATATACAATATAAACAATTTACATTGATGTTGTATATATGTATGATGTATGTGTGTCTGTATGTACATACAATAAAATATAGATAGTTGTATTATGAGCTAATTCGTGTATATATTGTATCATTTATGTTTATGTAATATTAGCTGTTGCCCGCGATTTCGTCCGCGTGGACAACTTTACATCATTATTATGTATGTTAATGTTTATTATGTATGTCCCGTAGGAATGAGATATTTTTTCGGGATAAACACTATCCTATGTCCTATTTCAGGACCTAACTTCACTGACATTTCGGAAAACCGCGAATCAGTAGCACGTTCCGATTTACGCTGATGACAGTTTTGGATAAAAATCGAATCGAATACGTGCGTAACATATTTAATTATTTGTTCAGCGATTATTTATATAAAATACTAGCTGTTGCCCGAGACTTCGTCCGCGTGGACAACTTAACATCACAAATTATTATGTATTTCCCGTAGGAATGGGATGTTTTTTCGAGATAAACACTATCCTATTTCCTATCCCAGGACCTACACTATATGTGTGCCAAGTTTCATCCCGATCCGTCCAGTGTTTGAAGCGTGATTGAGTAACAAACATCCAAATATCCAAACATCCAAATATCCAAACATCCAAACTTTCGCATTTATAATATTAGTGGGATACTAACATTAGTGGGTAAGCTACTGTATGCTAACAATTTATGGATATTATCCGAATATTTAATTTAATTTATGCTATGCGCGGTCCTTTTATGATCAGCAGAGTATTTTCCACGTATATATCGCGAATTAGTACCAACGTAAGTTATGTGACCCGCGGAATGCGGACTATGCACGTGATATATACAAATTATGACAATTAGAAATGGAGGGTTTTAACTTTTAATGGCGTTGGTTTGTCAACAAGAATTCCAGTTTGGGTTACAGGCTTATTCGAGCAGACTTTTGTAAGGATAATTCGAGTTTACAATCATTGTTATCCTCATCAGAACTTTTTTTACATTTGAAGGAAAATAGGAGTAGAAAAAGTACCTATAGTATTTGTGTGAAAACTCCAGTTTGAGTTATTGATGAAAATCGATTGACACTTATGTCACTTCAAAAAACACTAAAATTAATTATAAAAAAATAGGTTTGTATGTGTGTGTATCTATTTTCCATAATTCTCCCATTATTGCCAAGCCATTTTACAAATTTGTTCCAAATTTAATCGGTTCGCTCATTTTCGAGTTATCCAGTGACTGACTGCACCGACGCGACGGTCTAAAACGTGATTAAAACCCTAGACCCAACAAACGTAAAGCCACACTCCAATCTAAACCAACACAACTTCTCAAACCCTCTTCAGAATATTCCCGAAGCTTTTCATTAAAACTCTTCCACCTCCCAATTTCCAAGAGCCGCTGAGGTATGAAAAAGAAAAACAAAAAGTTAATCATCGAAATCTCAGCTCGATCGCGGCAAAGACAATGGATGTTCAGCCTACAGGGAAGGGATAATAAAGTATTGAAAACAGCGGGAAAACTCCAATCAATATCTCATATTCTCGAGGGATGAGGCCCTACGATTAGGGGTGCTGCGTGGAGATCCAGATACTTTTGAAAATATGTACCTAACTTACATAGATTTTCTATCCTTTAAATTTAGAATTTATTTATTTTATTTTAAACTAGCTGACCCGTGCCCACTTCGTTGGGCGGTAAACATTTTCCGACTACCATAAAGAGTCTTTTCATTTTTCGGGTTAATATATAACCTATAATGTGGTTTTCTATTGATAAAAGAATTTTCAAAATCGGTTCAGTAGATCCAGAGATTACCCGCTACAATCTTACAAACTTTACCTCTTTATAATATTAGTACAGATGAGATGGCGCTTATGCTTCCGGAACAGCAGTTAACATATATTTTTTTTAAATGTCTAGTCTGGAATTGTTTATTTTCATTGTTGCAGAGGACAAGTTAGGAAGTCGAGCCTTGGCGTGTCCTTTTAAAAGATACTAGTCAAAGAATTGCACTTACTGAAAAAGTTTACAAAATGCTTGTCATGCGTTAAATAAAATTAATTTACATAGAATTATTTCCCACCTGTCTGTTTTTTATTTGTTGTCGTTATTGCAGTTTAAGAATTAAAAATCGAACTTATAATTGGAATGATTATTTTTGTTATGTATGTTCTCTTCAGTCTATACTCAACTAGCACACTGGCGAAATATGCAGCCATAAGCTATGAAATAGATCCATAGTAGGGGTATATCAGTGTTAATGCATCTAACACCGATATACCCCCACTATGGACCTATTAAGCTATGAAATAGCTGCAAATTTCGCCAGTGTGCTAGTTGGGAATGTACGTAAATAACTAATAAGCATTTGCTAATGAGGGAGGTAGGGTTTGAGAGGGGCGCCACAATCAGATCTTGCACCACCTAAAAATTGCTTCTGTCGCCACTACCAGAACGTGGCCTGCCTGTCCTGCAGCTATGATAATTAAATAATATAACTGGAGTTTAAGTTATAATAACTTCTTACATACACTGTTGAACTGAGTCCTTTCCCTATGATTTACGATATACTGTCTGATGATTGTATAAAAAGGGGACTCTGAATTTGTGTAAAACAAAGCGGGGAGAAAACTTGACACAAGATTTGTCTTTTGTTTTCGTGTCATTACACAAAACGTCTACATTTTGCGAATCTGGTAACCCTACGCACAACCACGCTTATATTTTATACGTGCCTCAATACAAACACCTTTATTTGATAGGCATTACTTCTTAGAATCGCTGAATTTCTCTCCCTAAATCAAACTATATTAATGTAAATGCGAAGGTGTGAATGTTTGTTTAGTTAGATGTTTGTTGTTCAATCTCGCTGTAATGGGTGAACCGATTTTATATTGGAACTTGGTAGATATATTGACAGTGATAACTAATATCCTTTCTATCAGGGAATATACTGGATTCCCTTAATAAAATAACCACGGTTTAGTTATAGTACCAAACGAAAGAATGTAAGGAAGCTTCTTTCAAAAGTACGTCGATACCAGTCTGTCGGTTATTGGTGCTGGATCTCAAGGGATTGTAATTTCGTCTCCCTTAATCTGATTTTTTTACACTTTCCCGTTCAGTTTATTATTTTTAGACAGCGATACCCAAAACAGAATAATTTGATTATTATTTGCATCAGGGATAAAATTGTTAATATATCATCATAATCATCATCATATCAGCTCTTTGACGTCCACTGCTGGACATATACCTAATATATAGTTTAAAAAAATCAAAGTTTAGAAAGGGAAATCTGTGAGCCACCAGGGCCGGGATCTGCTTTATTTAACCAACTGAGCCAAAGTAAATTTTGACTGCCTCGTTGGCCTATTAGTTTGGTCATTGGACTCGAGCGCAGAGGCCGTGGGTTCGATTTCAACTTAAGACAGACAACACTGTACAGTTTGTACAAGCTGGTCCCAGTCTAGGTGTTATATTTGTGAATTGTCCAATCCTTGTTAACTCCCATAGCACAGGAGAAAATCTTAATTTAGGATTAGACATTCGTAATATTTATTTATTTAAATAGCGAAATACCAATAATTTATTTATATATCAATAAAAAACATTTATTACGAGTACCTATCTAATTTGAAACATATTGCCACTACCCATTTGGCAGTGGGTCCAACGGTAATGAAAATCTCCTAACTTTGTGCGTAGACCGATCACTTAAAGCAGCGAGACCACAAACACCCAACTTTTTAAGAAGCAGTCTTAAGTATTATTCATGAATCTCGATTTGAATCAGAATCAGCGTAGTTTAACTACCATTCCGCTATGCAGTGCTGCAAAGACGGGACGATTTGGGATTTAATGATGTCATAAAAATTTATTCGCTAGGGTTGTCCGACTCTAAGTATTTTTTTCCGCTGAAACCGAAATCAAAACTGGATTAACTTTATTAAATTAGTATGTACAATAGACCTAAGTGACCATTAAAGACGATACCGAGAGAAATAATAGCAGTTCGAAAATATAGAATAACTTTGAATCAGAAATACCTATATATTGCACTTCAGCCAAAATAACGTTCTCTCGGTTTCTTCTTTAATGGTCTTATAAATACAGTTCAGTAGTTTTTTACGTGGCTGAAGTAGCAAGAACCGTTGATAATAAGCTACATAAGAGCTGAACAGGAGTGAAAATCAATTCAGCTCTTAGAATTAACGTCACAGTGTGCAATAGCACATAAAGATAACCGTTTTTATTGCACCTTAGGTTCTACAGTGGCTATATATTTTGTATATTAGTAAGTACGTAATGTTATGTATCAATGAAGGTTCCTTCACAAATGAAAAACATATCGTGGTCGGATGCTACGCATCGTTACGGCTACAGTGATCTGTTTTTCGTGATCCGATGAGAAAAACCTGAATCTTCATGGATAATCTACTTTGTGCACAGCCCGAGTCAAAAATCTTTCGTATCGACCAAAAATTCAAGGTATGGATTTTCGGTCTTAACCAAGATTCGTCAATAAGAACCGAAAGTCGAAATTGCACCTATAAGTTCCGTCTATCGTTAAGTCTTTTATAGTAGGCAATGAAAAAATTCAATCGATTCCAGTAATTAAGGTGGTAAACTGTGAAGACAGAAACAAGTCAGCGTTTAAGTACACCTATTCGTTAAACTCAATGCAGAAAGAAAAAAAAAGAAAAAAACTGATGCAGAAGCTTCTCTTTAGGTCAATCAAACTGATTTTTATACCATATTAGCCCTTAAACGTCCACTGCTGGACTACCTTAGCCAGTGAACGTCAACCACACCCGGTTCTCCGCCCTCCGCGTCCAGCCGCTACCAGCCATCTTCTTTTCAGGTCGTCGGTCCATCTGGCGGCGAGTTGTCCCACCCTGCTTCGAGCTTTTTCTGCTCGCGTTCATGTGAGCATGGGTTCAAACCCGGCCCGTACCAACGAGTATATCAGAATTTTAGTACGGTTTATTTATAATACCACAGGCTCTCGGTGAAGGAAAACATCGTAAGGAATCCTGCATATGCCAAAGAAGAAGCTCCAAGGCGTATGTGAAGTTCATCAAATCGGATTGTGGCACCGTTAGTTGGTGGATAGGGGTTTGGCACAAAAGATCCTGAGGGGTCGAAGTGGCGTCAGGTCTTCTTGGCTAAGAAGGTAAGAAGATTTCAACTGAGCTACTCGACTTTACTACCCCTGTTTACGGCCATTTGTAATGCTAAGAGCATTTGTTTCCTTTACATCTGTTGCGAATGTTGCGAGACTCAAAACTGTGATAAACGATTCTCATTACTCCCCGACTTGACAAAGTTCTTCTACAAGTTCTTTTGGCGTTACCATTGGTAATAAAATACACGAACTGCTCAGAAGCTTAACGTGACATCGTTATAATATTTTCTACTCTACGACTAAAATCGAATTCTCATATCAAAAGATTTAAAAGCTATAGGAACGTGCAAGGACGGTTATTGGGGACGTTTTTATCTTCGATTCAAAGCATAGATATTTTTGAATTACCAACACAGTGCCCGTGGCTACGCTCGTGTGGACTACATAATTGTTGTACTTTATTTAATTTACTTAGTATTAATCTAATTTCCCTCCCCTTCTCCCTTCCCTCCCGCTCCCGCGACACACGAAGTTTACGTTTTTCTTTATAAGACTAGTACATACTACAATCCTACTTCCTACTAATATTATAAATGCGAAAATATGGATCTTTGGATGTTTGTTACTCAATCACGCTTCAACCACTGGACTGATCGTGATGAAACTTGGCACACATGTAGGTTAGGTCCTAGAATAAGACATAGGATAGTTTTTATCCCGAAGAAACATCCCATTTCTACGGGAAATACATAATAACTTGTGATGACGCAGATGAAGTCGCGGGCAACAGCTAGTAATATTATGATTGCGAAAGGAACTCTGTATGTCTATCAGTAACATCACAGATGAACCGATTTGGATGAAATTTGGTAACTTTGGAAATAGCTTGAAACCTGGGGAAGGATTTAAGGCTAATTCTTAATTTGACACTAATTTTGAGCATTTTCCGTGATATTAACCTTGTCAGCCCATTGTTAGTTCTTTCCACTGTGCTACTTGTCAAGAAACCACGTGACTTGATGATCCTTTTAACTGTCGCCAGTATTGACATAGACTTTGATTCGGTTATTGCCGCATTAGCGGTGGTGATGTCACCTGCCATAACTAGCCGTTTGCTCATTGGCACGTTTTGTTTTCAAATACAGCCATTCTAGAAGGCTCAGCACCAGATAGAATCTCTGATTGGCTTCGTAAGTGGGGGCTATCAGTTATTCAACAAGTTCGTTGGCCTAGCCGTTGTTCGTCACTGCAACTTAGTAGAACTTTGGATCTGAGTAAAACTGCAAATTAGGTAAGTATTTCCGTTTTTAATTAACTGTCTTTGATTTTCTTGCAGAACTATATATTTCCGTGGTAAAATACTGTTAATTCAGGGTATATAAATACTAGTAAGGAATATACTATTGCCCTCGACTTTGCCAGCATACAATAAGTTTTTCCCGCAGGAAATATTGTATACATCCAAGAATTACTTACGAATTAATTACGTCGGCAACCATAAACTATTACAAAAAAGTAGAATTCGTTTATGTCTTAGTTTTATCTCGTCTAGGACGCCTTACCCATAAGTTTTTTGAAATCACAATTCCACGAACATCTTTTTAAATTTCTGTACTTCGCATATGACTGATTATCTACTCATATATAATAAAAATAATAATAAGAAGAAGAAATCGTTTATTTTCAGGCAACTTGGCTCATAGATAAATACCTCAACCCAGAAATACATACATTATTATAACCTTAATTAACAGAGTTCATCTCACTACTTTTGAGATGTTAGTCTTTGAATCCCTAAAACGTCTAAACACTAGTCCCTTGTACCAGAAGTATATAAATACCTAAATCCTCATATTGGATGTTTCATCATCATCGTCATCAGGTTATTTTTGTCTCCACTGCAGGAGCACAACCCTCTCTCATCTGCGGAGACAGACGGAGGATTTGGCCTACACTCCCCGCGCTGGCCAGACGGGTTGGGGAGGCCTGATTGATGTTTTATAATGTATTTATTCCCTTAGTCGCCTTTTACGACATCCACGGGAAGAGTTGGAGTGGTCCTATTCTACTCTACCGGAAACCACACGGCGGATGTTTATTTAATATTAAATAATAATAGGCGGAGGACCGGGTGTGGTAGCGTTCATTGGGGAAGGCCTATGTCCAACAGTGGACGTCTAAGGGCTGATGTGATGAATAATAGTCAGTGCCTATGTATTATATGTAAAACCCAAATAAGTACATGAAACAATAAATGATATGAATATAAAGTATAATAAATATAATAAGATCTCCAAGTTTCAGAAATTATAAAAGCAAATAATATATCTTAATCATGAATAACTATAATTAAAAAAAAATATCAATTTCAGTATTTAGATTACTTTAATTTGACATAGCGCGAAGTATTATGCAAGTGTCGCCATCTATATCCTAGTTATAACAACGAAAAGAAAAATATATACATATGTTTATTATAGTTTTTACTAACGTGTAAACTCGAACTAGACTCGAATTCGTCCGACCACTGAATAGCGCGATGTATAATTTAGTGCCATCTATTGACATTTTGCATAACTCATTTATGCTTTACTGTATAGTTGGATGTACGTAACTTGAGCGCTGATTTGCACCGGCACGGCGCTCATAAAAATCAGAGAAAATCGTAAAACGCGGGCCCAGTCGACTTATCGTTAACCAAAGGCTCGAACTATTTTCTCGGTTGTGTTATCGAAAAGGTCTATGACGGACGTCGTTTTATGGTACCAAGGAGTTACAAAGAATGACACCAATAAATGATTGAACCATTTGCGAGTCCATTTTCACTATGGCTAGCCTTTTTATTTTTGACGCGGGGAAATGCGTCGCATACCCACCCGCCTTAGGGGGCGGGCTCTATACCGACTAAAACTTCGCAGTGGCCGTCTGCGGCACAGTTTGAGGGGCTACCAAAGGCACACACACGCTCCCGGTGCCCCTGTCACTCGCTATACCAGCCCATCTCGGGGGAGACGAGGCTCCCCCTTGGCACCGCTTGGTGCATGCAGCAGCAACGAGGCCACCCCCTTGCTGCCGCCCTCCCCGACGCATGGGTGAGTGCACAGAGCCCCCGCTCCATGCACTCGCGCCCCGATGACCCCTCTTAGTCGCCTTTCAGACAGGCAGGGGATACCGTGGCTGCATTCTTCGCTCCAGCACACAGGGCACACTCTGGGTAGCCTACCTTTGTGATTTCTGATAAGAGTATTTTTCGTCGTTATTTAATGAAATATACTGGGACTTTATATATACATATTATATTCAATTTCTATTTGTAGGCCTATCATTAGCCTTATTACTAGACCAGGTAGATGGTCAGACGATGATGCTGCTCATCACTTGATGATTTATCGTAGTCACTACGTTATATTCTGTTCCTTAATCCACACAGGGACTCAATCCATAAACTCTTCACAAGATGGCGCTAGTTGTATTGTATATTACAACGCGGTGTAGCAAATCGAACAATGATATGCCAGGAGATTTTCACGTGACTGACTAAACGTTGTCTATAAATTCATATCTTATGTTCTTAGGGGGTCCGGAAGACCTGGCGACACTTCGACCCTTCAGGATCTTTTTTTGTGCCGAACCCCTTGCCACCACGGTGCCCTAAGCCGATTTGGTGGACTTCACATACATACGCCTTAGAATTTCTTCTATGGCAAATGCAGATTTCCTTACGATTTTTTTTCTTCACTGAAAAACCTGTGGTTATTATAAATAAACCGCATTTTAGTCTCGAAAAACTGATTGGTGCGGGCGGGGTTTGAATCCACGACCTTGTGAGGCGAATGCACAGCTAACTAGACAACCACGGCTCTTGTGTCTGTAAAGTACTAGTAGATTAAAATTATAAATCTAAATTTTCGGTAACGCAGTGTTCAGGGTGGGGTGTATTTTCCATCTCCGAGACAATGCGTTAAGACTTCAACTGTAGATTCTTGTATTTAAATGCTTTATTGTATCAAAATTACCAATAACAAATAGGAATAACTTTTCATGGTTTAGGCTTCTCTTATTGGATGCCTTAAATATATTTAATAACTTAACTTTATTAGTTCATTTTTAAAAAACAATGAGAAAGTTACTAATATACTATGATGTTAAGCAGAACCCGATTAGTAGACCATGACTCGCGTCTACAAGCCTTGTTGTGAGGTTAGGCGGGAGGTAACCAAAACACTATTATGATCAGCCATGTAGGCATTAAAAGACCCACCATTAGATAGAAATGCCGTGTGGTTCCCGGCTTAGAATAGGGCCACCCCCAATCTTCCCGTGGATGTCGTCAAGGCGACTAATTGATTGCACCAAGGACTGGCAAAGATCATTACTGCGATTACAAATCCGCCAGGTAAGCGTGGTGATTATGGCAAATACCAAAATGGACAGCCCACCAAAAGTGGCAATCTATTGGAGAGGCTTGTGTTCAGCAGTGGACGTATTTAGGCTGATGATGAATCCAGAATGAATGGCAAAAGGAAGTAATTCTAAATGGAATCTTGTGGATTATATGAATGCTTCTCTACATAATCAGCTCTACATCATAGCGATCGCATACTTACCAGCATTCCGGAGTCGATGTCAGCGGCGACCGTCAACGCTGCGGTCACATACCACACCGAATCCAGCTACCAATAGATTGGTTGGTATTCGCTATAACCACAATGATTAGGCTTAGAGAAATTATAGTAGTCCGTGATGACCTGTGTCTGGTGAAAATTGAAGAAAATGTAGCAAAAATAAATTATTGTCTGAGAGTTCAATATTTAAGATGTGATTTTACAAAAATATCAGGATTGTCAGCCTTTCCACGTCCACTGCTGGACATAGACCTTCTCCATGAAAGGCGTCCGCGTACTGCTGTGCTTAGCTCCATTTCAGGTTGCTTATCCTCTCGGCTACGTCGGCGACCCTAGTTATTCGTCGAGTTTCCTCATTGCGAATCATATACTTCAAAGAGACCCCGAGCATAGCCCCCTTTATAGCTCACAAAGCGACTTTAAACTTTTGGATCAGGCCATCAACGCTATAAGTTAGAAAGAGAAGCACTTATGTTATTGACTTATAACGTTGTCTCTCTCTCAATCTACTATGTTCGCGCGCTGAGCCCTACTATAATTTACGCATACACACAAATGTGTATGGAAGGCTGGTGCGCCTGTAGGTAATTAAATCTTTTCACTTGTATGGAGCGCCGGGGGTTCGGCCTATTTTTGAGTTCGGTTAGCATTTTACTAAGAGTGATATTAATTAAAAGACTTTTGTCTTAAAGTACCTACTGTAAAGCGTTTTACAGCGCTTAAAGACGTAAGTCTTTAATCAATACAAGTGTTTCTACTTATAGAACAAGAACACTTCATGCCAAATTTACAAGCAATTGCAAATTACTATTTTACTGCCAAATCTAAATGTTTACTGGCGCTGGCGTTAATCAGAAAATTACTAACAATTTAAGGCAAGAAAATACTCAGATAATGAGTATTGTGGTACTGAAGTGCATGTAATTACCAGAATAATCGACGAGATGGGAATATACCTTGAACAATCCACGTGTACCGGTTTGCTAACAAAAGTAAAAGTCAATAAAAAGATTGTACATAGGCACATACATACATAATGCTCACACCTTGGTCCCAGAGGGGTAGGCAGAGATGACGTATCGCCATATTGCGTGATCTTGACATCGGTCGCAAAACGACTTTCCTTCGCCCGCTTTTCGTCCCGGGTTACTATTATTTACGCCCCATATTTTTTGTCTGGTTTTTTTTTTGTCTTCTGAAAATGTAAATATGACAGACTGGAACATACACAATGTTCACGCCTTGGTCCCAGAGGGGTAGACAGAGAAGATGTATGCCACATAGATATTCGCTTTTCGCCCAATATCACTTGGCGTGATGTGTTGCGAACATCATCGCCGCCTCCGTGTTGAGACACATGGTGGTACCACGGTTAGCTAGGGAAATACTGGTCCATCTCATCAGAGCTCATCAGAGCCCCGCATGACTCGGTAAGGCTAATTTTGCCCGGAGTTCGCCCAGCCCCGAGATGTCTGCACGCTTACGACCAGGCTAGCCCCAGGACACGCGTCCATCGGCACGGCAGACCTTGGATTGGCGGACGGGACAGCGATCGGGGCGAGGGAGACAGGAGATGGGGCATGAGTAAGGAGTATAGGTTAGGTATGGGATACCGCTAATACGAAAGGATATTGGGATTGTACTAGCGATAACTCTGTAAGCCGGGACCGCATACCCGTGACTCGTCTGGATAGCACCGGACAGGCAAATCCTAGAACAAAGACCCCTGACTATGAAGAAGATTAGTGTCATTAAAAATGGTTAAATAATTTAGTTTCCCGTGGTAAATACTATTTCCCAGTGGTAAAAAGCAGCCATGTTACTCTTGGGCTAAATGCGTAGACTAAATAAACAATAAACCTAGCCAATAAACAAAGCATATAGACTTAATGTTTCAACGAAGGAGAAAGTAGTTACTTAAACTTAAGTACATTTTCAACAGTATTAGTACTAAAGATAATATATTTAGTACTCAACAAAAGGGGCCTTGAAGAAAACGGTGTTACGTCTTTTCTAATGCCCTATAAATAAACATACAGCCTTACGGTAGGAATATAAGGGAGGTTTTACAATAGGTATAACGAGAAATAGTGCAAAGTATACGCGGAAGGTGGGACGCCCCGCCGCCAAATGAACCAACGACCTGAAGAAGGTGGCCGGAAGCGGCTGGATGCGGAGGGCGGAGGCGGGGCGGGTGTGGTGTTCATTGGGGAAGGCCTAAGTATGTCCAACAGTGGATGTGTAAGGGGTGATATGAATGAAAATGACATTTTATGGTGTACTGCCTCTCTTAAACACTTCCAAATATGGGCGAATCGATTTCAATACGCAAAATTTTAAAAAAATGTAGTTCATTTGTATCTGGATGTTATTATATTTGTAAACAGTCCTATCCTTGTTTAATTCATGTGCAAGTCATCACATACAAGCGTATTTGTATGTATGTAATGTAAGGTATAAGGCCTACATTATCCTACTAACGATATTATAAACGCGAAGTTTGTAAGTATGGATGGATATGTACTCAATCACGCTACAACCACTGGACGGATCGGGATGAAACTTGGCACACATATAGCTTAGGTCCTGGAATAGGATATAGGATAGTTTTTATCCCGAATAATAAAAAAAGTCTCATTCCTACGGGAAATAGATAGTAATTTGTGACGTTAAGTTGTGCACGCGGACGAAGTCGCGGGCAACAGCTAGTATACAATAATTATACAAAATAATGTTCATAACATAAAAGTCAGATGTCGAGAATTATTACATATCCCGTTGTGTGTATTGGCGTCTTGTTAAAAGGCACTGGGCAATATGCGTAATCGCGTAGATATTGGACACTTTGAGAATTAGCCGGTCTAATGTGTAAGCCACTTTACGGACGCTTCACAGAATGGCTTATTGATGTTGTGAGCCCTTTACACTGGCGCAGCTGTGGGAGACGCCGTACTCCATTCGCTACAGATAAAAAATCTCCTTCGCATATATGTAAGGGTATTTCTCTCTGGTATCGAGAGAAAGTGGACTATAAACGTGTGTGACAGTCTAGACATATTGCTAAATAAATCAGGTGATGTAATATATTTAGCTGTGTTTCAACACTAACGACTTCTAAATCAGTGGTGTTTTCATCATCATCATCAGCCTAAATACGTCCACTGCTGGACATAGGCCTCCTCAATAGAATACCGCTTTTGGTTTAAGGTCCATTGGGGGATTTGCCATAATCACCACGCTTAGCAGGCGGATTGGTGATCGCAGTAATGATCTTATCATACACACACAGGAGAACACTGCTGCCCGTCCCTGGTGCAATCCCTTAGTCGCCTTGACGACACCCACGGGAAAGATAGGGGTGGCCCTATTCTAAGCCGGGAACCACACCGCAAACCAAGTGGTATTTTTGGAGTGGAATTAATTTTGAGATTTTTAATGCAGTAACAAAAAATACATATACCTAAGTAACCATCATACTACAGTGGGGGGGAGGGGGGGATTTTAAGGTTCATCGGAGGAATGTGTCAGTTATACGTATATATTGCAGCACTACTATTGAAAGTTTGATTAGGTTTTCTTTGGTATCTCTCTCCTACCTATTCTATCTTTCTCCTTCCTCACCTCCTTTCCTCTTCCTCATCCCCGAGGCTCTTTAACTCGGTCCTCCACTGGAGGCGACTCTTTATTCTGGTCCTCGGTCCATTTGTCAGAGAGGTGTAGTACTTTTTGTTGACGGGGAAACTTTCTTAATATACCCGACCTGGATGGATTTTTACGCACAAAAACCTTCGTCGATCACCTTCAGTACGTAGGGAGACTCCGGGCTCTACTACAGAACACACACAACCTTACCCTTAAATTTTTAAACTGTCAAATCAAATCATTTATTTGTGAAAAATGGGTACAGGTAAGATGTTTACATTAAATAAGCTCTCTATGTTCCGCCTCTGCTAGTGCGGGCATACAAATTTAAATACTTAGGCTAAAAAAAGAATTGAACATGCAATAATATTAGTTACAGTTAAATCACAATGTCACTGCTCCAATAAAACAACAAAAATAGCAAACATGTCGGACATAAATTCACATAGATTACAAGAAATAGGCAATTGAAGTAAAAACTGTGTTTCCAATCTAATATCTTAAGGAGTGGACATAGCAAAAAAAGCTGTCAATTATTTGCGCAGCACTCCGCCGCTGCGTCATTAATTCAAGCACCATTGGAAGCGCAGTGGAGTGAGCGCAGTGAGTGTAGTGCACTAAGCTACAGACAGTTCCGATGAGGCCAGGTCTGCATACAAAACTCTAATCAAACTATTGCTCACCGATAGGGCAATTGAGACCAGTAAGATTTCGCTTGCCGAGATGACAAATTAAATCTTACAATACTTGTGTTAAACAAACATTCTAATAAATAAAAACGTAAATTTCGCGTATCTGTACATTAGGAAAAAAAATTGGAGGGTCTAAGAATAAGTAATAGAACACATTAAGATTATTTTTGGAATTTTTGTCTGTTTGTCTGTTAGTTTGTGCACGCATCACGTAAAAACTACTGAATCTATTGTAATGGAGCATAATGAAAAACATAGGGCTTAATTTGGAGTAACATTTCGTCTTTATTTCATCGCAATCCACTTACTCAATCTAGAGTTATGTGACTTTGTAGTTTTAAAAATTCACTCAAAGAAATATTATTGCTCGGCGGAATTCAGATAGCGATGAGTTAGGACTACGGTAGCGGTGGTAGTGGTAGTTGGAGTGTGGAATGGGGGAGCCGTAGTTCAGAATCGGGAGCGGGGAATAATTCTGTAGTCCACGCGGGCGAAGCCGCGGGCACAGCTAGTAACTAAATAAAAATATTAGTATTCTAAGATTCCGTTAATTCCAAATCGAATTTTAATATAATTGAATTACTAAAATAACTATTTAAAATCAAACAACATTATGTCAGTTGGTTTGTACCTATGTGCTCTATGTACGGAAACACGATACAAGTTATTTATTCAATTATTCCGTTTTGGGTTCAGTCCGCGGAGATAATTATCAAAATAGTTCGCTATTAAAATCCAGAGTGATAGATCAAATATAAGATAAATTATACATACCTAAACAGTTATTATACATTTAGTGACTAAGGGTAAAATAGAAAATTCAGCATTCGGGGCATACCCAAACTTTAAATGCTTTATGTCGCAAATTGTTCAGTAATTTTTTATAAATAGTGAATCCAGAACATATAAGCCCAATATTGGGCTCGATTCTGAAGGCACAACGTTAAAATTTGACAGCACTAAAACTGTTGCTATCCTTGTCACACAGTATTATGAAGATAAAGACGAAACCAATTTTAGCGCTGTCAAATTTTAAATGTGTGCCTTCAGAATCGGGCCCATTGTTACGTTATTTAGCGGCAGTAACAGAAAACTAACAGGATCCAGAGGATTCGGAGACGAAGTCGCGTTAAGAATTACATGTCTCGACGTCTGCAGGTTTAGTTCTTTTAGTATTATAGGCATAGACACATCTGCTACACATTTAGGAACGACACATGACTTCCATATATGACTTGCCCTTTTCTTTATTTTCAATGCACTTACAAATATACAGACATCTCTTTTACTCCTACGAAAACTGTATATTCTATCTCTATTGGAGGCCGAGAGATTTTTCCATGCCGTTAGACAAAACGTTTTACGTAACAGACGAAATGAGTAGAATATATTAGGCGTCAAATGAAATCATTTATTTTGATCTGCATATATAGAGAGGCTTTATAGGGTACCGACGAAATAACAAACCTTTTTGTCCTTGTTTCGAGGTATTTTGTGTTATTCATTTGTTGCTCAAGAATACTAATAATTGACCATTCTCTTTATGTCACTTCCAAGATGGCATAATTCTGATATAAAACAATAAATAAAACAAAAATCCAAATTAAGTTATACCCTTTTTCTAGATGAGTTCTAGTCCACTCAAGATCGCGGATCGGCACGCGCAGGGTGGGACGCCCCGCCGCCATATGGACTGACGACCTGAAGGTGGCCGGAATCGGATGGATGCGGAGGGCGGAGAACCTGGTGGATGGCGTTCATTGGGGAAGGCCTATGGCCAGCAGTGGACGTGTAAAGGCTGACATGATGATGTGATACATTTTTAATAGTTATGATCGATGTACATACACTTTGCTAACTTTTTTAGAGATACCCTTGTCCGTCTGTTTGTCTACTGAACTGTTTCAGTTGAAATATGGAAAAATATATACGTAGAATTACCCAGCAATATTTATTTAAATCAAAATAATATAAGTAAAAAACAAAATTACAAATGATACAATAACAAAAATTTTAGTTTGCCATTCTCTACTTTTTATTCGCTACTGATTTCCCCAGTGTGCTAGTTGGGTACTGTTAGGTCGCTCCAGCAGGACGGTGTCCGCGCTTTCAGGGTGGCGAAAAAGTCGAGAACCACCTTTCCAGCGATAATGCTGCTCGTGCTCTGCAGAAAGGTGTAAAAGTCCATTGCAATGATGGCATTACGCGCATTACTGGCTAATCCCTTATCGATTAGATCGTGGCGTCGCTCGTGGAGAGGAGCGAATGAGGAGCTTGTTTATATAACTCAACCCTTAGACGTAACTAATTTTCACCTGATACAACAAACAATCACACTTTACGTAATTTTTTTGATTGTTGATGGGTTTGCGCTTGACCTCAATCTCACCTGATGGTAAGTGATGACGAGGTCTAAGGTAGAGCGCACACCCAGAAGATGCCTACTCACTCTTCCTTTAAAAAGATCCAAATTGTACTTGTCCGGAAATACCCAAGCTGGTAGTGAGTTCCATTCCTTACCAGTTCGCATCAGAGTTACTTATTTTAAATTATTATAACAAGAGATACCATTAAAATAATGGGTAAAACTACAATACAATACACTTTATTGCACAAACAAATACAGTTACACGTTATAAAAGTTACAAATAGTACAATTTAGACGGTCTTATCGCTTTAAGCGATTTCTTCCAGACAACCTCTAGTACTAGTATGCTGCAAAACTGAAGAGGTAATGAAACGTCAAGATATTGCTTAATCGAGGGTTTGTACTGTCGACATTTAGAACTTTCGAGCTAACGGACACCAAGGCAATGGGCATTTGTAAAATGAAACGACTTTGACCTAATGAACACCGATAAATTCGAGGATTTGATATTCAAGCTTACACGCAGCGAAACCCTGTAATATTTCTATCATAGTAATAATTATTGCTATCCTGCCCTGATAATTTTACCCCCTCAGGAGCGCTCGGTCTACTATCCCCATCGGTCTACTTGTCCGAATGGTCAACTTTCCTTATCTGTCCACTGGTTTTTCCCCATTCGTCTAATTCCCCATCGGTCCACTTTCCCCACCGGTCTACTTTTCCAAACTGTCAATTTTTCATACTATTTGTTCATTACCATTTCTATGGAAAAATGCTAACCCTAGACTAGAGGTGTCTTTACCAAATTACCGGTGGCTTCAAAAATCGTAAATTTTCCCTAGAAATGAGAAGATGGGTGACTACAAGGATGGTCCTACAAAACCAAGTATGTAATTGGTTTTGGTTTTGAACCATGTGGTTCAGTCCAGCACGGACCTACGGCTTGACAGCATCTCATTCACCTTTGCTCATTATTAGTTTTTAATGGAAAGTACTTATTAAAATGCCTTCATGCGCATTTAATGTGTTTTACCATCTAAGTCCTCCCCAACCCGTCTGGCCAGCGCGGGGAGTGTAGGCCAAATCCTCCGTCTGTCTCGGCAGACGAGAGAGGGTGGTGCTCCTGCAGTGGAGACCAAAATAACCTGATGATGACTATCTAAGACAAAAAATCAAGACTCATTAGCACACTCTCGCCCGATATTTAATACAAGCGAAAAGATTTCGGCCCCGTAGCCTAGTCGGTAGTACACCTACATTCGTGTGATGAACACTTGTGTTTGCCTTGTGACTGGATGTTATTTCTATATTATATTATGTATTTATGTATGTATATCAGCATGTATGTATTCGCTACTATAGGAGCACCAGCCTTGTCCGTACACGTGTTTGTGTGCGTAAATTATTGTTGGACTGCTACACCCAGCGCGTGAACATAGTCAATCGAGAGAGGGACAATGTTATACATCAACACCATAAGTGCTTCTGTTTCTAACTTACAGCGTCGATCTCTCGGCGGCGTCTTTCGAAAGCGGGGTGACGTAGTAACTTTGTAGCGGTGAGTATAGCGCGGCGCGAGCCCAGTAGTGGGTACTGCCAGCCGTGCTCTATTTAACGGGCGACGTTAAACTGGTGGGGAGAGATGAGCGTCTCTTCTTTACGTAGTATTATTTATTTAACTCTTTATTGCACACACAGATAAAACAAAAATAATACATTAAAAAAAACACAAGTACAAAGGGCGAACTTATCTCTGAGAGAGATTTCTTCCAGCAGACCCGCGAGAGAGATAATTTAAATAATTTTAATATTTAGTATTGTCTGGTATTAGTATTCACTCATAAGTACATCATCATCATTACGCCATATTGTGTGAGCGACGAAACAGGCATACTGCCGCTGTCTCACTCCTCCGACTGTTCTAGCCCCTCACGCCATCTCTTTCTATCGGGTACTGTAAGAACGCAACTTTGATTTCAGCTTTATGAGTCTGTTTGAATGTAATCATGCAACCAACCTAATTTTCGGGCAATGTAAGAGAATTCAGAATCTTTTATTTTTCTTCAATCATGTTTACAAAATATGTAGTTGTAGGTAGCTTATTGCGAAATAACTTAGTTTGGCGGTAGTTGTAAACAGTGCTTATGCGGGCCTGCGGTTGGTCGAACGACGCTTATTGATGACGTCATCACTCAGCGAACCAATCCTCGCCGTGTTCGCTAAACTGATTTCAGTTCTAGTTCCAACTTTGAAATTCAAATTTAGTACAAATGTCTGTGCTATTTGTTTCTCTAACCAATATATTGGGCGTTTGAAAAGTGTGCAATAAACAATATAACTACTGAAGAAACTACAAATCCCATTGGACTTATTGTATGCGTTTTTGCCCCAGCCCACCAAAAGTGAATAGAATAGAATATAACAGAATAGAACAGAACAGAACAGAACAGAACAGAACAGAATAGAATAGAATAGAATAGAATAGAAAATGTTATTTATTCATAGCTACGACACACATCAGATATATACAGAACAGGTTTACAAACTACATTTTAAATATAAAAAATGGCATTAAAGAGGCTTATGTTCAGCGGTGGATATATTTCGGCTGATGATAACTTTAAAAACTAGCATAAAGTACATAACTTTTTTTTAGATTTTTTTACTGCAATTTTCCCATTATTGCCTATTTTACATGTACGTTTAAATTTCAGCCCAATCGGTTCAATTGAATACCGATGTATTCAAATTATCCACCTGACAGACAGGCAGACACACAGACGAACTGAAAAGCTTCGCTGTAACGATTTCCGTTTTGACGGAACCGTAAAAACGATAATAATGAATTGTGATATCTATCACTCACTTACATCAACGGTCAATAAATTCCTATAATTTCGCTGTACTACCACGAGTTCGCGCTAGTTGCATATTGATGACGTCATCACTCTCTCCGCCAATCAGCGCTAATTCAGATGAATCGCCGGCTCCTGCTCCAACAGTCATGGCATGCCAGGATGAATTCTGAATTTGGAATAAATGATGTACGTTTCGTCCTATGATATTGTTTTGCATGTCTGACGTTTTGTTTCAGCATATGCTATAGATATTTGTATCATAGTTTACCTGTAAGTACAAAAAACAGTTAAAAAAATATCTGTTGGATAGCCAGAATAATGACTATATTTTATAAATCTGAAATGTACCTTAGTTATATGTCTGTAAATGCTATAATCTGTAAAAGTAGATAACTTATTGTTGCGAACTCGTCTTCTACAGATAAACCTCAATTTTGGTTTAGTTAGAAGACATGAAATTTAAGATTTATCTTTATTGTTTTTTGATCAATAAAAAAAAGTCTGTTCGTTCTAAAAACATTTCATTCATAAAAAAATATCGAAAACTTTTATTACATTTATTTTTTCTGGGTCCTGGTGATTCCAAGTTTTTTTTCTTTTTCATCCTAAAATGGCCTTCCTTAGAATTTTGCCAATTACGAGTGTATAGAAAACAAACATGGAGATCACGCTTTATCGGAGTAAAACTGTGGATTATGCTACTAGAGCACCGGGGGAGTGTCGCTCAGATCAAAGGATATCACCATTACCTTTGATCTGCCCACGTGGATTCCCGCGGAGAAGCCGCAGCTGCATAAATGTAAAGGACATTGCAATTGCACGAAGTTATTTGAATTATTTCCCAAGACAATAAGAGGTTTAATTCAATGTCAAAGTCAAAATCCTTTATTGTTCATGAGTACACTTGGTCCATTTACACACGTAATTTTTTTATCGACTAATGCTTCCTGGGTGTTAGCGTTGTGAAGAAGAAACGGCCATCATAATTTATATTAATCATCATATTGAACGCCGCGGGTTAGTGATAATTAAGTTTAATGCACAGGCGATGCTGCTGCCCATCACCTGGACTTATCCTTTAGTCACCTTATATGACGCCCACGACGTGGAATCACACGGGGACCTATTGTCTCCTCTATTTATTCCAGTCTAGACACAATTATACTGATTCGCTTAACTAAAGCTCAATCCGGGGATGAGAGCAGCGCCACATAAAATTGTTTAACAAGCTCTCTGTCTAACGAAAACATTAAAAAACTAACCCACTACCACCGTTTCTCGTTCGCATTTCCGATTTTACTCTACTTTAGACTCCTAGATTTCGATCTCGCTCTCACTTTCAATTAAATCGCGTGATTATTATTTATAGAAATCATGCGAAATCATTTAAATAAGGCAAAACGAAAGGTTTTAAAACTTACTTTCTAGGTCTAACATTATACATATAAAATTATAATTGAAATAGTGTGACTCTTTTATATTTTTTTGTTGTTGCTGGTAACAGCTTCCAAGTACTTATACGTATTCTTGTGTAGGGTTGCAGAATAGTGAAGGAAGATGTATAAGTTTCCGTCCATATATCTACTTAGTCGTCATCATCAGCTAAACATACGCCTTCCCTAATGCGCACAACTGCATCGACATGAACCGACGACTCAGCCCATAAGACTCCTAATGCTCCTAATTCTACAAACAAACATTTATGTAAAAGTGCTGAAGTGTGCGGGCGGGAGGGAAATGCACGCTGATTGGCCCGGTCAAGGTCGTGCCATTTGTGATTGGTTGGATATATATTGGTATTTGAGCGCGGTCGGTACTCGGAATCTAGTATAAGACACAAGTCTGATGTGTTGCCAGATAGTGTTCGGCTTTTAATGAGACGTCTATGGGCTTTTCGCTGATGATCGACGTGTCGTGAGCTTAGTGCGAGTTTAGATCGAGAACCTTTAGTACCTAAGTCAGTCAACGCTGGCGTTTCGCCAGATCCTATTAATCACCATTATCAATTTAACACCCCCAATGAATGCTTGATACGCAAAAAACTTTGCGCAAGTAACATGTTTAAAACAGAGGTAATGGATTGCACTGACGAGCTTTTACTGGAATTAATGAAACTATTCTGCGTGTAGTGTTTTTAAATTATATAAAAGCAGTCAATCTGAGAGAAAAACAGAATAAGTTGAATTGGCGACTTCTTGTGGCGGAAACCAAGATCAATTAACGACTTTTCTAAGGGGCTAAATAAATAACAATCATCATTCTCCTAGACCTCCTTCCCGTTTACTTACGGCAGGCCCTTCTTGTTATTTTCTCCGCACGGTTCTGAGCTATACATTGTTATTTAAAATTGCCCCCTTTAGGTCTTTCTCTACGTCGTTAACCAAGTGTCTGGGAGTCTTCCACGTCGTCGCTTCGTCATTGGTATGTTTTGGGCTACTTAACTACATGATCTTCTGGGCGTCTTTGTACATGTCCATATCACCGGAGTCGTTTCTCTTTTAGCTTATCAGCAATTGGTACCACCTAAAACTTCTTGTGTATTCGTTTTTAATTCGGTACAATAAGGAAACACCCGCTGACCAGCGTAACATGCGCATTTCTGTAGTATGCATTTTGTTGAGGTGCTGGTTTGTCGCTCAACATTCCGTTCCATATAGTATGGCAGGTCTTATCGCGTCTTGTACATCTTGCCTTTTACTTTGAGATGCGTCTAAGTATATAACAATGAGTAAATAGAGAATTTCTTGATCACAAGTTCGTTCCGTGACCAATGATGATGGAGCAGACGAGTACTGGACTGGAGACTGCGGATTGCTACGCGGAGGGTGGGACGCCCCGCCGACATCTGAAGAAGGTGGCCGGAAGTGACTGGATGCGGAGGACGTCGTACCGAGTGTAGTGGCGTCATTGGAGAAGGAATGTGTAGTGGACATCTGAGGGATGGTGATGATGTCATGTGCAACAGTTCAAAAGCCACAAGTTGCTTCCCCGAGGACTATGTAATAATGCGTGTGGCTGTAATTATTCTGCTGTCCTGCCCTTCAAACTGGAAAACAAGAATTTTAACATTCCTGTTTAGCAACAAAATAGATACGAGGGCAGTGACCATTCAAACTGATCCTGCAGTAGAACCCTCTCACCGGCAAAATGATACGATTTTGACTAATAAAAAGTTTTTTTTTTACAAAAAACAACCAGCTCCATTCGACAAACACAGCGAAAAAAGCACACTTTATGATCCTCACTAACACGACGTATAAATTCCTGTCCCTTCACATAAATCGGACCCCGGTTTGCACCCCGGGTCTCCTCGCTTTAAATCGCTGGGCCCCACTAATGGGGTTGCCAAATTACCCATCTATTTAATTTCCCGAATGGGTAAACGAATTACGCTGGCAACTTTGGAACGAATTAAATTTTCGACGGTTGACTCATTGTGTAACCAGCAGATGGATGTCTGCGTGTGTTTTTTTATGATGTTAAAATACTGTGTGTATTTTACTATAACTATGTTATATATGAATGTTGTAAAAACAATCGGGAATAAAAAAAATTAAGGTATACTTTATAAAACATTCCCGGTACTATGGTGCACCAAGTGTTAACCTCATACTTAATGCTAAAAGAATTTACAGGCTTTTTCGACTGCGTTATGGCAGTATAAGCTCTTGCCCTTGTTGTATCACTCCATATCCAATATAAATATAATAAACAACGTCATAACGTCGCCAATATTGTTGGTCCTCCTCTTTTCTACTTGCTATGCCCAACTGGGTCTATGATGACCTCTGTTTATTTTTGAAATCTGTGTAACAATATGGAATGCAATAAATTACTGAATTACTGAACCTTAACAACGCTCTACGCTGTTAAAGACGAAGACTATAGAACTCTTACACCAAACAGCACCCTTCTATCGCTGCTATTGAACTTTAGGTGCGATAAAGCGTGCTATAGCGCTGGTTTTTTGAGCTAATATTAAATTTAGCAGTTCGTTTTGTTCGTTCGCAGTTAGCTACGTAAAAAAACATAGATTTATACATAATAAGGATAAAGTCAACTACAGACCTAAGTGACCATTAAATAAGAAACCGAGAGAAAGATTTTCTCTCTGCTCGAATGAGCGTGTTCTTAGAGCTTCGTGCTACTTTCGAACCCATCAACCTAGACATAAAGAGTTTTGTTCGTAGTTTCTAGATGCCCAGTTGTGGTCACCACGTAAGAACTCATCTACCCCAACGGTTATGGGTTCTCCTACACCAGCCCTCTATCATATTACTTGCTAACTTTTAGAGTTACATCGACAGCTTTGGTTCATCATGGTACGCATTTTTAAATGAGTCACAGAAACCACTCATTCGTAAAGTCCATAATTATTTTCTGATAACTCGTAAATTGTCTACCGAACCGCTATAAGTGGCGTAAGACCCTTTATATAAAATATGGCAGGATTAAAAACAACTTTAAACAAAATCCTTACAAGATATTGCAATGAAGTGATTCGACGGTTCCCACCCTCCATCCTAGGGTTTGTTCAGGGTGACTATATCGAAAGAAATGTTGGGACACAAAACATTCAGATGATTTATTTTATCTTTATCGGATTTAGCGCAAGAACCGTCCTGCAGTTGGTTACAGTGTTCGTCTAGTTGATCCCACCCTTTTGTGTTTTTTCTCCTAGTAATTGCTCAAATAAAATGCTTCGGTCATCATGAGTCAGTCTATCTTTACCTGGCATTTATGACCTTTGTACTTTTGCACATAGCGATACAAAGGTAGCTAATTAATGCAAATGACTGAGTACTTACTATAAATGTACTGATAAAGTCAATTAAATGTAATCAAATATTTACCCATTTGGTTGACCATTGCAATTTATAATAAACTGAACTTATAAAATATTTTATGTAATTTTAATAAAATTTGACATGTAAGTAAAATTTTAAACACTGTACACAAAACGCGATGCTACTGTCCGAAGAAACAAAGGCCTGCTTGGTAACCCTAGCGTGTGCATGCAAAATGTTGGCTGCAGAAACAATTCAATTTGCGAGCTGACATTTCGAAATTTTTCAATAACACACTGTAAATATTTAATTTAAAACCCGCGGCTTTAGGCTCCTTTCAGTCTGATACCTACGCGTACACAAACGTACCATAAGTGTTGTCTATGCGCGGAGAAAATATATATACGTAGGCTAAGCATACAGTAATGCCACGCTGCTGCCCACTGCCGGTGCCTAGCTAGTTTTTTTTATAAATAAATATTTTAATCATACATCATACACTTGTCTAATCTCAAAAAAAGATTTTCTCCTGTACTATTGGAATTAGACAAGGATACTCAGATTAGGACCAACTTGTACAGATTGTACAAGGTTATCCGTACCCAATGGGAATCGAAGGCACGACCTCAAGAGCTAGAGTCTAGAGCTAAAGCTAGAGTATATATATGTAAATGCGTAAATTCGCGAAAGATGATAGGGAACACCTACTCGGCAACTGTGACTTTCCCAGAGCGAAATCAATTAGAAATAAGAAGAAGCTTTTGTTATATTATTTTTATTTTAATATTTTATTCAGACAATGTCCAATGAAAAAGTGACTAAAAATATTTATATTGAAACTACGTTAGTGAAACATATACAATATGTAGTTGTGTGTATGTTTAAAATTGTAAACTTTGTATAAAAATAGATTACATTATAAATGTTTGTGTGTGCGACTGCTCCCCTCAGTCAAACTGAGAATTCAGTTTTGTGGGGTTTTTCTGTAACTCTATTAATGTTTTTTGAATAAAAGATTTTTATTATTATTATTAACCACCTAGCAATAATAAGTTTGGTGAGTTTGAATGGTTTCTCCATGACACTGAAAATATTGCTGATCAACTATTTGTGTGTTATTTTGTATTGTTGTTGTATGTTAGCTGATCATTTCCATGACTTTTTTTAACCAAATCATGATCAATTGAACAAGTTGAGTTACTGCAAGTGGACATGACTTAGTTCAAGGGAACAAGGTCTTGGTTCGCTGGGATTATTTTTCCGGTAAACAGTTGTAATATCCGCAGTATCAAATCAATAGGTTGATACGTTTGACCCAATGTTATATTATAATCAATGGATAATAGAATCTATAGATTACCTACGTACAGTGCTCGAGAAGATACTTGGCGAGTCGATTGTTAGAAGACCCTTCGGTTATTGACGACCGACGACACGTTGAAGACAAAGACATCGCAGTATGGTTAAGCGTTAGTCGGGCACATTATGAAATGGCGACTGATCACGATATAGCTAGACGCATGATCTGCCTTATTTTATGACTAGCTGTTCCCGTGGGTCCGCTCTCGTGGTTACAGAATAAAATAAAGTTGAAAATTACTTAGTGTTAAATTACTTCCCCCTCCCCTTCTTCAGCCACTTCCCTCTTCCGCTCCCCATCCAGCCCCAGCTCATGCTCCTGCTCCCTCGTCGCTCCAAATGTAGTCCTCCTAACTCATCCACCGCAATCCAAATTCCACCGAGCATTACTTTGTTGCATACCAATGCAATGTGAGTTTTTGAAAAGTATAAATTCGCAAAACTTTCGAATTATATCGATGAAATAAAGCCTACTCTCCTGGTACTCCGAATTAAGCCCTATGTTTTTCTGAAAAATCCATCGGAATTGGTTCAGTCGTTTTTACGTGATGCGTGCACAAATAAACGTATAAACAGACAAAAATTCTAAAAATGATCGAAAGGTGTTCTGTGGCATATCCTTAGACTCCCAATTTTTTTTTGGAAATATCTTCAATGTACAGACACGCATAGTTTACGTTTTTATTTATTACTAGCAGTGCCCGCGGCTCCGCTCGCGTGAACTACTGAATCCGCTCCCATTATCACTACCGCTTCCGCTTCCGCTCTCCTCCCGCTCCCGCTCCCACGCCCACGCCCACTCCTAGGCCTACGCCCACGCCCATGCCCACGTCCACGTCCACGTCCACGCCCACGTCCATGCCCACGCCCACGTCCATGCCCACGCCCACGTCCACGCCCACGTCCACGTCCACGTCCACGTCCACGCCCACTCCCACTCCCACTCCCACTCCCACTCCCACTCCCACACCCACTCCCACTCCCAATCCTACTCATAATCCCACTCCCACTCCCACTCCAATTCCCACTCGCAGTTCCAAATGTAATCCAAACTCATCGCAATCTGAATAGTACGGAAATACTATTATATGCAATACTAGCTGTGCCCGCGGCTCCGCTCGCGTGGACTACAGGATCCGCTTCCATTCCCACTTCCGCTCCCTATCCCACTTCCACTCAGACTCTCAATCTCACTCTCAAACCCGCTCCAGGTCCAGGTCCAAGTCCAGGTCCAGGCCAGGTCCAGGGCCAGATCCAGGTCCAGGTCCCGGTCACGGTCCGGGTCCAGATCCAGGTCCAGTTCCAGCTCCAGATCCAGGTCTAGCTAAAGGTCCAGCTCCAGATCCAGTTCTAGATCCAGCTCCAGATCCAGCTCCAGATTTTTCATCGTAATCGACTAACTCAGTCAAAAGTTATGCGAATTTATAGTTTTCAAAATCTCACATTACATTGGTACGATACCCGCTCCCGCTCACGAATTCAATCGAGCATTTACACCCTACACTCCTCGCAGCGTATGCAAGTTTTCGGAAACTATAAATTCGCATAACTTTTGATTGACTGCACCGATTATAATGAAATAAAGCCTATATGTTACACCAAATTAAGCCCCATGTTTCTGTGAAAAGTCCATCAAAGTCCGATCAGTAGTTTTTAAGTGATGAGTGCACAAACTCACAGACAAACAGACAAACCGACAAACAGACAAACAGATAAACAGACAAACAGACAAAAATTTCAAAAATGATCGAAATGTGTTCTGTTGCTTATCCTTAGACCCCCCAATTTTTTTTTCGCAAATATCTTCAATGTACAGACACGCCAAGTTTACGATTTTATTTATTAGATATTGCATACTAACCTTACCTACTAATGTATTTGAAAGCTAAAAATGTCTATAACTTTTAATTGAGTTAGCCGATTGCGATGCAATAAAGACTAAATGTTAAGTTAAGTTAAGCCCCATGTTTTTGTGAAAAGTCCATTAAAATTCGTTCAGTAGTTTTAAGTGATGCGTGCACAAACTCACAGACAAACAGACAAAAATTCCAAAAATGATTGAAATGTGTTTTATTACTTATCCTTAGACCCCTCAATTTTTTTTTGTAAATATCTTCAACGTACAGACACGCGATGTTTACGATTTTATTTATTAGATATTGGTCAGCGACATATACGAGTACACCAACATTAAATTCAACCTTACACCTTTCAGAGTATTGCATAATCATGTTAATTTTTCCACCAGCCTGGATTACTAAGTTGAATTACACACGTAAATCTTTATGCGTGTCAGAAATGAAATCCAAATGATCTGTTTAATTTTAAATAATTATTTAATAATCCCTACCTTTAATCAGGGACGGTATGAAACGGGCGTGAAGGTAATTAAAAATATGCAGATTAAAACCTTTCAGAATAGCGTGGGCTTTTGGAGAAGCATTAGAAATTTTATGCTCTACGTTTTTGTTAAGCTCACCTGATGGTAAGTGGCTTCTATGGCCCAATATCATCATCCGACATACGTCCACTAATGACCATAAGCCTTCCGAATAGAACGGCTCTCGCACGAAGCGTTTTGCTTCTTCTTTCATAATGCGAACTGCTAAGGAATGGAACTCCTTGCCAGTTTCAGTATTTCCAGACAAGTACAATTTAGCTATTTTTAAAGGAAGATTGAAAAAACATCTACTGTGTAAGTGCGCTCTACCGTAGGCCTGACCGTCACTTACCATCAGATGATATTGAAGTCAAGCCTAAACCCATCAGGAATAATAAATAAGATTTTTCACTCTCTTAACTCCCGAATTACTTCTGTTCTGTCCATTTTCTTCTGTGTCTTCTGGGGATATATAGGTTACATTATTGCTCGACCGATTATGCCTTTACCTTTCCCGCAGATCCGTCATATTGAAAAACCTAATGAGCCTGACCCAATTTTCTTGCTGGATTGCGCAATTATCGGTTTAATTTTCGTTAATCTTCATTTTCAGGCGTAAAATTATTTTATTTTCCACTTGACCGGGTTGATTCGTTTCCAGTTCATTTACTGCGTTAGTTGTGATCCAATTAATTAAGGTTTTCGGTCTTCTTTAAATAAAATAGGTACTTAGTGGATCCCGTTATAAAGACATAGACTTAAAAATCGATCTAAAATTAGCTGCGTCCACTTCTTGTATAGTACGAGTAGGTATACATCGTTCAGCTCACGACGGCACGCCCCACTCCTTCTCTAAATCGCTGACATTTCATTGATGCGTTATATTGTTATTGTGTTAGTTCTGTCGTTACGCACTAATCATCAATGTGTTGTACGTCCCGCGCTCAACCTTCGCGAAAAGTAGCGAGCTATACATATCTAGATTTTCTTAACTAATCGTCAAAACTAACACTTAATGTGATGCTTTTTTTTCCATCTGTCTGACCGGCGGATAACTGGAAAATTACTGCTGAAATGTAGACCATATATATAAAATTGACCGGCATTGATGGACAATTATGGGAGCTCCAGGAAAACAATTCTTCAGCAAACCAAAAAATAACTGATGGCACCCGCACACTACGTACGATGTACTCGTAGGTACGGTTAATAATAATAATAAATATAATAAATATGTCAGACATTCACACAAATTATCCAGTCCCAAACTAGGCAGAGCCTGTGCTATGGTTACTAGATAACAGATAAACATACTTAAATAAATATATATACATCCAAGACTTGGGTCCAAACATTCATATTCATCATATGAATATTTGCACCTAGCGGGATTCGAACCCGCAACCTCCGACGTTTGTGCGTTTGCTGACTTTTCTAATCATCAGGTTATTTTTGTCTCCACTGCAGGAGCACACCCCTCTCTTATCTGCCGGAGACAGACGGAGGATTTGGCCTACACTCCCCGCGCTGGCCAGACGGGTTGGGGAGGCCTGATTGATGTTTTATAATGTATTCCCTTAGTCGCCTTGTACGACATCCACGAGAAAAGTTGGAGTGGTCCTATTCTACTCTAACGGAAACCACACGGCGCTTTTCTAATAGAGACTGTTTATTTAAATCCGAAAGTTTAAGATAAGTTTTGCTCTAGTAAAAAGGTTCTACCTTCAGATGACTAGAAATTTTTAACTGGAAGCTGGATGTGAAAGGAGCAGAATCAGATGTAGTGGGGACCAAATTCCTCAGTCGATATGTTCACAATTTGAATAGAGATTGCTGGAAAGAGGCAAAGCCCTGCTGAAAATCGTGCTGTGTATCTATTTGTTGACAAACTCTGCCCGCGACTTCAGGACCTCTGTAATACGTAGGTACTGGTGCCGGTTTGAATAAGATAATAATCCTTCTCTGAGTAGTAGTAGAGCTACAACCCCAGAATTGTAAGTGAATACGCCCCATTCCCTTTTAAATGTATTCCTCATCGCAATTAGAACCTACACTGCTCCGAATCCCGCCGAGCACCACGCTTCTTCATTGTACTAATGCAATGTGTTGAATTATTGAAAACTTTAAAAGCTTCGATTAAATGAGCCGATTGCGATGAAATAAAAACTAAATATTACTTCAAGTTAAACCCCATGTAATTAGATCACTAGTTTTTACGTGATGCATACACAAACAAACAAAAATTCCAAAAATGATCCTGAAGCATTTTATCAATAGATATTTTCAATGGCCAACCACGAGAAGTTTAAAGTATTATTATATTTATAGTTTTATTTGTAGAAGTGTTCTGTTTTTGGAGCGGAGATATAAAACAGTAATGGCCACGTGAGGGAGGTCATGACCCGCATTAGGCACCAGAAATACGTCAATAAATAGGCCACTGCCTTTATTGCAGTAGTAAAATGAACAACTACTCTTCCTTTTAAAGCGAATGTTTATTTATGGGTACTTGTGACTAGATAAAGGTCTAGTAAAAATTATTAGACAGGCGTTTTTTTTTTATTTCGTCGCGCAAATCGCGAAGGAGTAATATAGTTATTAAAGTTATCGATGCCCCCTAAATAATAATCTTAATAATTCTAAGTAGACATTTTATTAAATGTGGACAAATGATATATTATCTACTACAACATATGTTATTCACTAATAACGAAAGAATGTTATAATAGACATACATACCTTTTACACTATTAATTATAAAACCTACAGCTACTTTACAATTATTTATAACACAATATAAAAATCAGCATTTAAAGAAAAAATTAAAACCTACATAAAATTATACAGGCCTCCTAGCTGCCTATATTATTAGGCATATATGCCCCCTAAATAAATATCGATAAATATCGTTGTACAAATGGTAATTTTAACATCTGACCCATAAAACCCTGCTATCCCTAGTGCATTACGTCATAACCAATATGTCGTATTAATTTTAATATAATTAATTATCCCCAATTTACCAATCTGTGCAAACGTGTTGACATCCCGGAGCTGGGCGAACTCCGGGTACTATTAGCCTTACCGAGTCATGGGGGGCTCTGATGAGGTGGAAAAGTATTTCCCTAGCTAACTGTGGTACCACAATGTGTCTCAACACAGAGGCGGCGATGTTGTTCGCCACACATCACGCCAAGTGATATGGGGCGAAAAGCGAACGAAGGAAACTCGTTTTATGACGTTTGTCAGGATCGCGCAAAGTGGCATACATCTTCTCTGCCTACCCCTTTGGGACCAAGGCGTGAACATCATGTATGTTCCAATCTGTCATATTTACATTTTCAGAAGACAAAAAAAACCAGACCAAAAATAAACTACACGCACATTGTGCAAAAATGGGACAATAACTTGGATGGTTTAGAAACTAAATTGGTCGTCCGAAAATCTAGGCGATCTTATCGCTAAAATGCGATTTCTTACAGACAATTAACCTTATACTAAAGGATATGGATTATTTGAGCAACTTAGGAACGTAGTTCAATTTAAAAGCTATTCATGAAATTGAGTAAATACGAATATTGAGATTTATCATATGTTAAAATAATTGACGAATAAATAAAAGACCATAGAAACAAAACTGACAAATCAGCAAAAATGACGAATTAGGAAAATGACCTAACTCATTAAAATTCCCTAAAATAGGATGTTTTGACAGAAGCCTAAAAAGTTAGCATAATGAACATTAAAAATGTATTTAGGGTGTTGAAAAAATAGCGCCCTGGCGGAAAGGGGTCGCTCTCTAATTATTTTGGGCTTTTTGGTACATAACGAGGATTTACTGTAATTAGGGACGCTTTTTAAATTTAGATGAGAAGATAAACACTGCCTTTTTCATTAGATAGTTAACTTTTAAAAGCGCGTAAGTGAAGAGCATTTTACGAATTTCGTTAAATGGAAAATTTTCGATTTTTTGAGATAGAAGTACATTTTGTTTAAAGGGTCACTGTTTCGATTCCCGTCAACATTTTGTACAAGTTTTTAATTCTGTTTTTATACTGTGTAATATTAGTATAGTACAAACTAAGGAAAATGTAATGTTCCCGGGAAATTTAAATAAAAACAACTATGAACTTTTTGCCAGCATATTCTGATATTTTAAAGATAATTATTACTAACAAACTGACTAAGGACTAGTCTAATAATCATAATCTTATATTCTACCCACTGCAGTCCACTGTTGGACGAGCCTCTTCATTTACATGACATTTCTCTTTTTAAATGTGATCTGGATCCATCTATTTCTGTTTAGATATTGTCCTGTGATCCCGGTCCATGGCCTCCACTCCAGCAGCATACGTCTCCAGCTTCCATCTATTCTACGATATACATGAGTAGTATATCAGCTATTCAGGTAAAGCCTGGACTTCTTTAATTATCCTTATACTACAACAGACAAATGTCGACTTTCAACAAGTGAAACTAATTATTGCCCAGATTCGAGGTCGTTAATTCTTGGTAACTTTTCGAAAATACTTAATAAGGATACTTAATACGCCTGAGGTTGCGGGTTCGAATCCCGCTAGGGGCAAATGTTCGTATGATGAATAAGAATGTTTGTATCCAAGTCTTGGATGTTTATATATTTATTTAAGTATGTCTATCCGTTATCTAGTAACCATACCACAGGCTCTGCCTAGTTTGGGACTGGATAATTGGTGTGAATGTCTGAGATATTAAAAAAAAGAATCAAAAAAAATCAAAATCAAAATATTTATTAGCCATGTAACAGGGTACGTTGCATTTAGCCGGTCAAATTTACAATAATACTTAAATTAACCGTAAATAATTGCAATATGTACTTATAATCTACTTTTCAGTCATCAGACATCGGACAAAGGACAGTTTCTACTGAATTAATTTTCATGGCATTCTAGAAAGTCAGTTTAGCACCTTTATCCAATTTCACGAAGGCTACAGAGGTCTTTTCTCGAATCAGAGCAGATTATTATCTTATACATTTCTGATAACAAGCTAATCACTGAAAATGCGCTACAAATGTTCATTACATTCTTGTCGGGTGTATTTTACGTTTACAAAGTGTATCGTTTTGCGTGTAACTTACACCCCACTGTAGAGTTTCACATTCATTTGTCAAAGTCAAGTGGTAGATTTATTGCTATTTATGGGAGCGCCCTAGTGACCTAACAACACCTAGGCATTCTTGGACCTTGAACAACAATTACCTTTGTAGGTGGGTTGGTTTGATAGTAAAGCAGGAGGTATTTGATCGCCGAGTGGATGGTATGTTTGTTATAAACTCCAGGCATCGTAGGTTCAGTTCCCACTTTATTGTCTGTGTATTTTTAATTTTTATTTTAATATTATATAGTGACATAGATAGTATGTTATATACTATGACATTATTTGAATTGTTGACATTGTAATTTATATTTTGTACATTATTTTATTTTACGACGATCCCTTTTACCGTATTAGAATGACATGTAAAATTGAATTTTTAAGATGTAAAAGTGAAATAAATCTAATCTAATCTAATCTAATCTATGCAATTGTTAATATGACATTTTTTGGTACAGATCTCGTCGTCATATTTGTATCGCTCAATGATTGAAGGTAGTATACCTGGATGAGAAAAGTACAGATGGATACCAGTGTGGTAGAGCGCTTTGAGAACGTGCAACAGTAAATGATAAGCTAAGAAGACGAAAAAAAGGTTATACACCATTTTATATTGATCGACCGTGGGGTGACTGCATGCGATAACCACTTTAAAAGCCACTTGCAACTCGTAGTGAATGTTATTGGTGTATGATGTGACGTTAGAGCACAGTGAAAACACAGCAAATTTCATTGACAATACAATCGTTACAAACATGACCGAGTTATAAGCAGTTAAAACAATTTTCTCACGAACCAAAACCTCACATGTCAATCATATCCAGAAAGATGTAGCACAGGCTAAACTTTGTGTTTTCCGCTCGAGCGGCCGTTGAAACGCTTTCAGGGCGCGGGTGGCTGTCAGCGCATGTGACGTCACAGCCTGCCTTTGACAGTTATGTAATTGCTACATAATATGTTGAACATTCTGCGTTAAAAACAATTCCTTTTTTTCTAGTGATTGTTTATGCGTTATTAAGGTCCTTCCGAGCTATATATTTTCTGTAGGGTGGTCATTGTGACTTCATACAGTGATTTAGAATTTTCTTTTATATTTCATTAACCATGATTGTAGCCGGATTAACCATGTCGGGGCCCCTACGCAATGCACGTGTCGGGGCCCCTTTACCGTGTTTTAACTTCCTGAAATATAGTTTTTCTACCACAATGCAATGCTCCATATTCGTGGACTACTCACTTTCAATCCGACTATTACTACTAATCCTGACCCGAAGCCCACGACAACGCCCACGCCCAGACCCACGCCTACTCCTCTTTTGACTCTAAGAAACATTTTCAAAAAAGACTCTGGGCGCGGGGCCCCTAGGCAGTTGCCTACACTGATAATCCGGCCCTGTAAACGTGTTCTCGAGTGGAGACCGCGACTGGGCAGGCGTAATGTGGGACGCCCCCTGGCTAGATGGACCGACGCTCTGCGTAAGGCAGCTAGCAGTGACTGGATGAGAATAACCGAGGATCGGGTTTACTGGCGCGTCTTGAGAGAGGCCTATATCCAGCAGTAGACTCTTGGAGGTTGATGATGACGATGCTTAGTATTTTTATGCGTATAATTTCGTTGGATACTACGATAAACAAACATTTCCAAGTAACAGCATTTGCCACCCCGATCAGTCACGTGGTCATTCGAGTAGAAAAATACCAATTATTCTAGTGTCGCGCACAATTTCAGTCAGAATAATACTCGTTACATATAACGATAAGTTTTTTGTACACAACATTATTCTTTTGTTTGTTTTTGTTGTTGTTAATTATGGTACAATAAATGTAAACATACGATGTAACAGTTATCGCGTATTGTTTTTTTTTTACGTTTTTATTTTTTAAGCTTATTGTAGTAGTCCACATTCTAGAAAAAGACCACTGTTGGGCTGGCCTATCTTGAGGAACCTCCCTTGCCTAAGTCATCATCATCATCATGTCAGCCCCTAAAAGTCCACTGCTGGACATAGACCTTCCCCAATGAAATGTATATGTTTTGGTGCACAATAAAGAATATTTGAATTGAATTGAATTGAATGAACGCCACCACACCCGGTCCTCCGCCCTCCGTGTCCAGCCGCTACCGGCCACCTTCTTCAGGTCCTCGGTCCACCTGGCGGTAGTAGTTAGCACTCACCCAATTAAATTCTACCTATCCGGGCATCCATTTAAACAACAAGGATTATCATAGCCAACTCTTGTCTCTCTGGCCCCGATCCTCCAATACAAGATCTGCCGTGCTGATGGGCGCGTGTCCAGGGGCTAGCCTGGTCGTAAGCGTGCCGACATCCCGGAGCTGGGCGAACTCCGGGCAGTTTTAGCATTACCGAGTCATGCGGGACTCTGGGCAGGGACAATTATTTCCCTAGCTAACCGCGGTATCACAATGTGTCTCAACACGGGGGTGGCGATGTTGTTCGCAACACATCAAGCCAAGTGGTATCACGGGGCGAAAAACTTTGCAACATTTGGCAAGATCGGGCGAAGTGGCGATACATCGGCTCTGCCTACCCCTCTGTAACCAAGGCGTGAGCATTTTGTATGGATATATCATAAACAGCTTCATTGAGTAAATATCAAAACTATAATCTGGGGGTCGGAATTAGGTAGTATTATTATTTAAATTTAATTAAAATTCAAAAATTTATTTAAAAAAATTTTCATCCATTTAAGTATTAATTTATACAGTAATACAAATAGGGGCATTCCACATATCACATTTAACAATCAGTAAAATAACATATAAATAATATGAAATTATCTTTTCTTAATTAGATTAAACAGTTAATAATATCCCGTGAAAAGGAATGTATGTCGCAAGCATATAATGGGACTCCGATCTCTGACTATTACGTAATATAATTTCACAATTAATATAAAATATTCAACTTACAATAGTATTTTGTATAAGGTAGCTACAGCCCTGAAACGTTATTAAAACAGTTCTCCACATTGCATCAATCGCCTTATGCTCCAGGGGTATCAAACCCGTGGTACGAGCTCAAGGGCACGAGTGCGACCGACAGTTTTACAGCCCTGCCTAAAGAATTGCGCATTTATTATTTTTATTGGCCACGCGCCATTGTCGGCGGGGAATTTTTTTCGGTCCGCTGATATCTTGTATTGGAACTGCGGGCCGCGGAAACATTTGTAAAATTATCGTTATTTACTGGCATAAAAAATGCACACACCTTAGAGAAACTTCTTATTTTCCTTTCATTTTATTCTCATAACTTTTTGATGGTCAAACAACAACAGTCTATAACAAATAGTCTACTGTTAGACCAGTCGATCCTTAAATAATGGAAGAATTATATATATTTTTTTCATATACAGAATAAAAACGATTTGTGATCTCACTATCTAGTTACAAACAAGCCAATTCACGGCGACCCGACCTAGATTATTTTAGGAAAACATTTCTGTATACACAACTCATGTTCGACCTTTTATGTAGTAAAATGGATTACTAATAAACTGCGTCACCACCTTAATCATTTGGCATTAATAACCTCCTAAAAAATTAACGTAAAAAGTAACCTAACTTGTCTAATTCTAAATGCTTTCAGGTCTAATCCTAAAACTAGGATTTTCTCAAGTACTCTACAAATTAGACAAGGACAAAACCAAGACTAATATTACACCCGGACCGAGACCAACTTGTACAAAGTTTCTGTCCCAGTGGGAATCAAATCCACGAACTCTGGCGCTTAAGCCTAACGAACAAGCTGAAACTATTACGTGCTTTATTCGTAACTATATTTAAATAAGTATTGGACTCTATTCTGAAGGCACAATGTTAAAATTTGACAGCACTAAAACTGTTGCTATCCTTGTCACTCAGTATTATAAAGACAGATAAGATAAGAAGAAGAAAGACGAAACCAATTTTAGCGCTGTCAAATTTTAACATTGTGGCTTCAGAATCGGGCCCATTATATACTCATACGACATAAATGGCAAAGTAATTAGGCCAACAGTGGATTTTGCCAGGCCGATGGTCGATTAAAGCCTAAGTTCGAGTGTGATTTAGGTTTTTACCTAGACTTACCTGGAATACGTCATTATGTTGGTAGGTCAAACAGGCACTGGTCGGTCAATATTTGATAAGGCAGCAAACATTGTCTTGCAGTCTGTATAAACCGTACCTACGTCTTCTATTAACGTCCTTTACGCAGAGCCGGCCCGAGCAAATCCGACGCCCTAAGCGACTAAATTGAACGGCGTCCCTTAAAAATTAGCAACAAAATAAAACAGTACCATAGAGTCAGTCAGAGATTTCTCCGACTTTCCAGTTACAACATGAAAGAGCTTTGGAGGTTCTTCATCTCATGATCGTCCATAAGCGGTTAAGCTAGCCAGTGCCAGCTAGTATCCGTAAGAGAAATAAATAAATAAATTAATGAGGTTATTTGTTCCACATGACTATTTCTCCCTCTGCTAACTTTGTGATGGTGAATGTAGTTTGTTTGTGTCGTTTGTTTTAGATGGCGGTGGGACAATCATCTCAACTTTCGTTTCAAAATTACCGACCTCCTGATTGGAAACCAGAGTAACCTCCTTCGTGTATTTTCCACTACTTTGACATTGGCGGAATTATTGTGCCTTTTAAGCATAATAACAAAGGCCATAAATAAAAAAAAAAATAAAAAAAAAAAAAAAAAAAAAGATCTAGAATTATTGAATAATATTTAGCACCATAAATAAAAACGAGTATTTTATTCTACACTTGGCATGTTGCCCCCCAAATTCAAGCGGCCTAGGCCATCGCCTGCCTGTTTGCCTGTATGAACGGGCCGGCCCTGCCTCAACATACAACTAGTACTTACGTCTTCATAATTACATTAACTATACTTGGTACTTACTCATCTTTGTGAAGTTAAAGTTGTCTAGAACATCATAGTGAGAAAAGGAATTGATAATGAGATCGTCAAAAGTTGACTAGCTTGCAGACTTACCATAAAGTTTACATTATTTTATACCTACATCACAGTTAGTAATTTGTACTACCACAGATCAGTTAATAGTTACCATGTAACAGATGTTGTACTCCTTTGATGTTGAATAAAGCAGTATTTTAATAGCTACAAAACACGAGTGCACGTTCATCATCATCATCATCAGGTATTTTGGTCTCCACTGCAGGAGCACAACCCTCTCTCATCTGCCGAAGACAGACGGAGGATTTGGCCTATACTCCCCGCGCTGGCCAGACGGGTTGGGGAGGCCTGATTTATAACGTATTCCCTTAGTCGCCTTGTACGACATCCACGGGAAGAGTGCACGTTACATTGCACTTATAGCTGTGACGCGAGAGTTGTTATTACTCTACAACGCGATGGTACCTTCTTACGTTTTCGTTACTTGTTAGAACTCTAGGGATGTCGACAATACAATTATTGTATTTTTAAACCTAAGATGTATTTATTCGTTACTAACAAATTAAGTAAGTAATTAATTTTTTTTTTTACTAAAAGTTAAAACCATTTTTCGGCAGCTACGCACTCCACTTAACTCCCCGAGCGACTGCGCGTGTTTCGAACAACTATGAGCATTTGTTCATAGTTGTGGCGCGCATGCCACGCCCATATTACCTTTCTACCTCTTTCTCTCTGTGATAACCACGATATTAATGAGATCCCACTTAGGGATATCTTTCATTATTTTCTAAAAAAAAACATATTGGGCTAAAGATGGAGCAATATGGTATTATAATCTGAATTCCACTCATCAGGACGAGGCAAGCGTGTAGTAATGTCACGAAAGAGAAGGACGCAAAAAATCAATTTTTCAGTCGAATGCGCTTTTTTCCGCGAAATCCTCTGTCAAGTGTCATACTAAGCATCGTGTTATTCGAGCACTGATGCAAAGGGTTTGTTCTCATTATTCTAATAAAGAGCTTTTAATGTATCTAATATATCAGCTGATTGAAAACTGACAGTTTTTCTTCTTCGTGATTTTTTTTCACTGGTAATTATAGGAATGCACGCACTCTTGGCGTCACGCGGCAAGCGCCGTAATAATAAATACAAATATGAGCAATTTTTTTCTTTTAACTTTCTGTTTGCAAAAATTGGTATAAACCCATATTTATGCATTACTACGTGAATTCTAGAGGGGGAGGGGGGGAGAGTCTGTGCATATACTACGGGTGGTCACTGTAAAAGTTTGTAAAAAATGGGTCGCGTATTTTGGGTACCTTCCCTTATCCATTTCCTAGAGAAATTATATACCTAAATACCTAGTCTACTTAGTGACATTGCATTGCAATAGATTGTTTGATATTTCATATCTACATTAAACATCTACATCTGTTTCAATATTTTAATAAATAAATGTCTAAAGGTCTAAAAGATTTTAAAACAAAATCTTCCTTTTTGATTAATACCTATAATTTAATTGCTGATCCGATAATCTATGTAAATGATCACACCCCGCCATCAGATGGACCGATGACCTGAAGATGGTGGCGGCTGGTAAGGGCTATGATATGATAATAATCAAATTAAAAAACTAGGCACCTAAGTATACTTTCTACGAAAATATATACAAACAAAGAAATCTCACTTTGAATCCAATTTGTAAACATTTCTTTCCTTGCATTATAAACTATGTCTTAATTTCCACATTTCATAACATTAAAAATTCCGCTAAAAACCGCTGTACCAACCATCCATTATAAATTGAACCTACACCGTCTACAGCTTTGATACCATTGTCTAACAATGCAATACGAACTAGACAGGTCAAGTAACAGTGGTATTATTTACCACTCGTGGCGACCTCACAGCGTGCTGGTAGACAGTGAGTCACCAGCAAAGTTCGAATGCTCGTTCCGTAAATAAAAATAGTCATTATCTCTGTGGGAATCGAGATTTTGTGGGAATCTAGCAAATGTGTTCGTAAAAATAGCTTTAATTAATCAAATGGTTACGCATAGAGGTTACTCGCCAAGGATAGCGTACCAAATGAGGTCAGCTACAATCCCTATTACGTCATTGGACTGTCAAATTGAAAAACATATTTAAACAAAATACTATATACGAGTACACTTCTAGTAAAAAAAAGTCCAAACGAAACTGTGGGTTGTCAGAATGTGAATATTTCATGTTCAGTGAAACTCGTTTAAAAAAAACACCCGGTGTTTTATTGATTTTTAAAATCCTAAAAACAAAAGTTAAAACAAGGTTTCAATACAATACAATGAGACACGACGCAACGCAACGCAACGCAAAGCAAAGCAACGCACAATACATTTTACGTTCAAGTACGTTGGTGGCAGAGAATACTAAATATTATTACGTAAATAAGCGAGACTCATCTTACCGCTAGTTTAACGTCGTCCGGAAAACAGAGCATGGCTGGCAGTACGCACTACTCGACTGGCGCCGCCTGCTGTCTCCGATTAATCGACGCTTTCTGTTAAAAATAAGCACTTAATGTTGTTGACGTACAACGTTGACCCTTTCTCGATTGCGCGGATGCAGCAGCCAGCCCTATTATTATTTACGCACACACACAAATGTATACGGACAGGCTGGTGCGCCTGTAGTAGTAGTAGGTAGTTATATCTGTTCGCTTGTATGGCGCCGGGGGCGTGGCTGTGGGCTCTGTTGGAATCCTGTGATTATACTGGCTCTCTTACTGTTGTTGTTTGGTGGCAGATATGGTTATCTTGAAGTAGCAATGGCTGGTCACATCTGTCAGAGAACCCGATTATCGCTGGGGTAAACGAGTTCTCGAGTGAAGGCCGCGACTGGGCAAGCATAGTGTGGGCCGCCCCCTGGCTAGATGGAGCGACGATCTGCGTAAGGCGGCTGGCAGTGACTGGATGAGAAGAAGCGCGGATCGGCTTCAGTGGCGCGCCTTGGGAGAGATCTGTCCAGCAATGGACTCTTTCAAGCTAATTATAGGTGCGAAGGTGGTTCAGTACTATAATCCTACCACTAACTCAGTTAATTTGTAACATTATAACACTAAACTGTCGCACATCCATGTTTTGTGAATGCAATCAAAATGCAAGGGGAGCGGTGCGGTGTCAAACCATTAGAGCGGGTCACGCCATCTAGCGGCGGATGGTCACGCCATCCTTGCCACTACTACGTAACACTTTTTTTCTGTTTGTGGTCTGAAGAGGTAAACGGACAGTAAGCACCCTCTCACACCCCCCCATAACTTAAAATCTGTTTTAACTACACCTTTCGATTTAGCGTGTGGAGCAGGTCAGATAAACGCAAAATAAACTTTTTACTTGCCGTACAAGATTTCTTCGGCTGTTCCCACTTTGATATTTCGCCACACATCGACAAAACTTACAGACCATCTAACTGTCAACCTCTTCTTTTTCCTCAGCAAAATAGTCAAGGGTTTCAAAACCTTACGATCTCGGCCACATTCTTCTGTCCCGTGCTTCTTTCGCTTCGTCCTTGCCCTCAATCCCTCGTAGAAAGACTTCACAGCTAATTATTTTCACGATCACTCCGCATATTCCTCTAATAAGATGCAATTAAATTTTCCTCTGAAAACCTACAGTAGGGGCTTCAGTGGCTACCGAGCTGCGCGGTATCGAACGAATTGACTCGTTTCCTGGAAGGGCAATTGAATCATTACATTTTTAATGCGCGACTGAAACTAGTACAGTCAGGGCAAATACATGTAGACACACAGCGTTAACAAAAAATATGTATTTTTGGTCAGCTTCATCAAAATGTATAAATGAATAAAGCTTTATTTAATAATTTCACACAGAGGCGGCGATGTTATTCGCCACACATCATGCCAAGTTCGCCACACATCGAAAATTTGCGACGCTTTGTCAAGATCGCGCAGTGGCGATACATCGTATCTGGCTACCCCTCTGAGACCCAGGAGTCAGTATTATGTATGTATGTATATATGTTACTCCTTACGAATCATTTCAAATTTCAAGAAATTTTAATTATTACATTGCATTTTATCTAAGTATTATATTGCCTATATCAGTTGGTATTACCTATAATTCAGTGGCATATCATTAATATGTACACATACTTCAGCACCTTATCACCTTGACTTAGGTTATGAAGAATCGCTCCGCCGCCAGATGGACCGACAACCTGAAGAAGGTGGCCGGAAGCGGCTGGATGAGGAGGGCGGAGGACCGGGGGTGGAGGCGTTCATTGCGGAAGGCCTTTTAAAAACTGATGCAGAATCCTAATCTACATTAATATTGATACAAAATTAATAGTCTAATAAATAAATTCCCTGACTTTTATACTAAGTAAATACGTTACTTAAAATGTAGTGCTCTACCATACTACTTAAAAAAAGGTACGCTTTTTTTAAACGACTTCAAAAAAGGAGGAGGTTCTCAATTCAACAGAATGTTTTTTTTTTGAGTATAATATTTATACGTTACTTTGTTAGTTAAAAAATATGGAAAGTTTGTCTATGGTATAAGTTTTGTGTCTGTGTGTGTGAATAAAGTGGGTTACATTTCAATAAAACATGTGTTTCTGCTGGAACACGCGATCAGGGATGTACCTGTCATAAAATATGAATGCTGAACAGTTCTGGACTTTGAAATAAGTGGTATTACTTTATTTTTTGTGTAACCAGCTTTTCCTGTGGTTATTCGATTTTCCAGAGGGAAAATTTAAACCAAATCATCATTCTAACAGTTGGCTTAGCGGTGTGGTGGTTATACTCGAGCGCCAGAGGTTGTGGATTCGAATCCCATCAGGGACAGACAACTTTGTACAAAATTGTGATAGTTGGTTCCGGTCTAGATGCTATATTTTTTTAATAGTCCTGAGGTCGTCTTATTCCATAGTACCTATAGAAGAAAATTCTAGTTTACGATTCGTCATGTATAAAGTTTTTTTTTTTCAAATCGGTTTGGTGGTTCCGGAGATTACCTCGAACAAACTTACAAACTTTACATCTATATTGTAAATGTTTTAGGGGTACATCCCTACAGGGGATACAACAATATCTAGCGCTTCGAATATACCAACCTTAACTGCACGTGACGAACCTGTCAGCTCGAATTAGCTATGACTGAACTCAGCACCAGAATAGCTGTCAAACGTGCTCTTCCCCTTACTGTCTTATGATGACGACGTTTGTATTTATTTAAAAACAAAAGCATATTTGGGCTCGATTCTGAAGACACAATGTTAAAATTTGACAGCACTAAAACTGTTGCTATCCTTGTCACACAGTATTATGAAGATAAAGACGAAACCCATTTAGCGCTGTCAAATTTTAAATGTGTACCTTCAGAATCAGGCCCATTGTACCTACGAAATGTGTTTAGTTCTATTTATTTTTAATTGAAAGGCAGCTTATATATCGGACTTCGACTTGGATTAGAAAATTCTGTAGTCTGATCTTAAACATGTTCAACGATGAGGCAGTTTTTTTTATTGTTGATGGGTTTGCGCTTGACCTCAATTCACCTGATGGTAAGTGATGATGCGGCCTAAGATGGAGCGCGCTTACCCAGAAGAAGCCTACAGATTCTGGCAAATAGTTCCATACGGAAACACTGTTGCTAAAATAGCCATTAAATTTTCACGATCGAATCCCAAACACCTCCGTTTTACTTTTACCTGATCCAAGTTCGCAGTATTTTAAATCGTATATAAACTGGGTTATTACAAGACATTGTATCGTATTGCACCTCATTAGCCAACCACTACGTTGGTCGGGTGTTTGGTGCTCGGGCTCGAACTTTACGATTACAATATGGCCGCCCGTATAACCACCAACAAATTCGATTTTTACAATCTAGTTTAGTGATGTGAATGTCTCTGAGAATATCGATGTCTAACTTTTAAAAAACTACAGGTCATACCATGAAGCAAAATAATTTTTTGCACCTCATAAGTCACCTTAAAGATTTTTTACCTTAATTGTTTAAATTATTTCGCTTCATGGTATGACTTGTATTCGAATTTTCTCGTTATTATGCAGGAAAATTAAATTATATTACGTAGGCATGTAATATTGTTCATGAGGTACCTTGATCAAATATGCCCAGCCATATTAATCAATATTGTCATTTGGACTCATTACATTGATATGAAACGAGAAAACTTCGGTGAATACCATCATCTCCACGAGTAGCTAAAATCGTGAGAAGATCGTTTTAATGAATATCATAGAATGTCATAATTATGAGTTTGACGAGTCTAATACAAATTCAATCAGTACAACTGATTCCAGGTGACCACCACCCCGGACCGCCTCTAGCCAGGCTTCTGTTTCATCATCAGCCCGAAAGAGTCCACTGTTGGACATAGGCCTCTCCCAAGGTGCGCCACTGAACCCGATCCTCGGTTCTTCTCATCCAGTTACTGCCAGCCGCCTTACGCAGATCGTCGCTCCATCTAGCCAGGGGGCGTCCCACACTACGCTTGCCCAGTCGTGGTCTCCACTCGAGAACTTCTGTTTATGTTGAAATTTATAAATTAACCTAAATTCATTAAATTTATTAATGAACCGTCATTGACTACATTAATTTCCAAGTCTAGGTTAGTATAAATAGATTGTCTAGGTGAATATATATCGATTGTCATCATTATCAATCTGATTTCTAATTACTGTGATTTAAAGTTATTATTTTTCTGTATCGATAAAGTTAATAGAAATTATCCCATCACTAGTCTCGCGATTGAGTCATTAGTCCGACACCCTAAGGTTCTCTGTATAGTCGTTATGAACAATTTCCTTGTAAAATAATAATAAATAATGATTTTATCTGTATAAAGGAATTTATATTATCTGAACCTATACATATGAGTGAAAGGTTTTTAAACCTATGAATATAATTACAAAGTTACTAAAAGTTTGGAAATTGTATGTTATGTATGCATGTCGTAATACGGAAGTTAGAGTGGAGTCCCTTATTGGAGAACAATTAAAGATCATATTCTCTCTGATCATCATCATCAGGTTATTTTTCTCTCCACTGCAGGAGCACAACCCTCTTTCATCTGCCGGAGACAGACGGAGGATTTGGCCTACACTCCCCGCGCTGGCCAGACGGGTTGGGGAGCCCTGATTGATGTTTTATAATGTATTCCCTTAGTCGCCTTGTACGACATCCACGGGAAGAGTTGGATATTCTCTCTCGTGCCCTTAGAATAGGGCCACACCCAATCTTGTCGTGGGTGTCGTGAAGGACGGGCAGCAGCGTTCTCCTGTGTATATTAAGATCATTACTGCGATTACCAATCCGCCTACCAAGCGTGGTGATTATGTCAAATCCCCCAATGAATAGCCCACTAAAAGTGGTATTCTATTGGGGAGGCTATGTTCAGCAGTGGACGTATTTCAGCTGATGATTAACATTTCTTTGCATCAATTAATACGTGTTTCTGGTCTGGTGTAAGTTCAACATTCAATTAAATGCGATTATAAGCGTAAAATATCTCAGTTCAAAAGTGTACAAGAAGTCTCGAGAAATACTCTATTTATTTTCTATGTACTATCAGAGTGCTGCAGTCCAACACTGGACACGACCTCTGGCGCTCAAGTGAATCTCCTTTATACCCAATACAACGATAGCCATCAATGATGGGCCATCACGTCTGCCCAGTGGTGTAGCCATTATAAACTTTACTCCTGAAATCAAGGACAACCTATGTCCAGCAGTGAATGTTGGAAACTGATAATTGATATGTCGGCGAAATAATAAAAGAGGAGCTAATTTGAGGGCACAGTCCGTGTTCGGCGCGCCGTTCGGCTTTGTTCGGCGATCGTCGCGAGCACGCGCTGACGGAAAGTCGGGTATAACTGGCGCAGCCGCAGAACCAAGACAGGCTTAGATGGAAAGGCGTGCGGTGCGCAGGCGATACGCTGACGGATCGTCTGCCTTCTAAAATCGTTACTTGTTAATGTAGTGTAATTTCATGTAGTGTCATTGAAGCTAGTAAATGTGTTAACTTTGTAACGGCGTTATACTCAATTTGGGAGCCCACACTTTCGGCGGAACCAGGAACCTACGACATCAGAAGCGGGATTCGAACCCCACGCCCACAGAAGAGGCACCTACGACAGATATTTTAACGTGGTTGAAGCAAAACTTTAAAAAGGCAAGGATTGCTCTATCTAAATCCCCAGGTATCTAAATCGAGTTTTATTCAAAAACCTATTACCCAACTGAATTAGCAGCGCCTGCCTCTGTGAGGCTGCGGAGGTAGACGTAGACCAGTTCTGGTCTCCCTTATACTTCCATTTTTAAAAATTCTATTGTAACGTTTCCTGGGCAGACGATTTCAATTACAGCCCGAGCGCTGGCAGTGGCTTGAAAGTATGGACGAAGCTTTTATTAAGTGCCAGTAAACTAATGTAGTTCCTATAACAGTGTCAACATGATATATAATGTTTTCCTTAAAAACATACATGTATGTGTGTATTTATGTAAACGTTTTATTGTATCAAACTTAACAACAACAATAGCAAATAGGAACAACATTGTGTACAATGGTTGACTTATTCCACTTAGGGACCTCTTCCAGCCAACTTTAGTCAGTCTTACATTCCATAGGGATGCCCGAAAACTGAAAATCAAGGACTATATTATGTAATGACATATAGTCCTTGATTTTCAGTTTTCGGACTTATCTTTTAGTATTTCATGATGTCAGAAGTTAGAATCGCAACATAAGCGTTATAGACGACAGCCATGACATAAAATATATATATACAGCAACACGTATTTCAATATTTCTTGTCATATAATTCTTCAATGTCTATTCTACAATGGCTTGGGATATGAAATGCGACCTCTTTAATTAAAAAGCGCCTAATTTTGATGCTGTTTTCATTGTTACACTTTAGGGATAATCCAGATACAAGCAGTTAAAATTTTATGTATTAAGTAACGGACTTCAAGAGTAAGGTAGCATTACAATGAAATAATAGAGGAATAAGTGTTTGCTGGAGGTTATCTATAGAGGTACCAAAGCGAAATAGAAACTTATTTAACTGCTTAAAACATTGATTTTATTTTTAGGCATAATGGTCGAAACACACAGGAGGAGAATGCGTGGTGGAGACTTCATACAAAATCCCGCTTCCTGCGGCGGTACTCTGTGTGAAGTGTCTCGTACTAAATCGAACAATATAAAAAACCGGAGCACGCCATTCGCTTTATGTGTACTTCGGGCTTAAATACTGTCTTACCAAAGGTAACTAACCGTTGCCAATGCCCACGAGGCAAAAGCCAATCTTATATAAAAATATATATAAATACTATAAATACAGTCTGTCTCCATAGCACTGTAGCTTACCAGTAAAGTAAGGAGCTTGTTCCGATAGCAACTGTAATAAAACTGGCGAATGGCATTGTCCATTTAAAATTATGCTTTGAAATATTTTTTTTATTAGACTGGCTGCCTCGTTGACCTAAGTACCCGCTATTCTACCCGGCTGTCAACTCATGATCATCAGCCGAAATACGTCCACTGCTGAACATAAGCCTCCATAGAATGCCACTTTTGGTGGGCTGTCTAACGCTGCTGCTCGTCCCACGCGAAGATTCGGGGTGGCCCTATTCTAACCCGGGAACCACACGGCTAACTCGGCCCTGATAATACTCGGCCCAGGGGTCGAGGAGCCGATCTTTAATCTAGTGATCAATTAGTTCGGCACGAGCTGAAATAACAATCAAGGAATATAACTTCGGTATATTTTTTATTTAAAATATTTAAAGAATCTCTCAAAGTTTTATTTTCTGTCTTTTTTTCTCTACCGCAGACATAATGAAAGACTTTTAATGACATCTCATTCGGGACCAATCGACATGAGAATTGCGATATTCAAATCTAATCTCCTAGTACACGGAATCCTAGTTTAGAACTAAATTAAACTAGGATTCCATGAAGATATTTATTAATTTATAAAGACATAGTCTATATGTACGTCTAGCATAATGCTAGGGTTTTATGAATTTAAAATCTAAGGAATTAAACTGTTCATTCATTTTAATATCCTATTATTCATTACTGATGGGAAAAAAAAATAAAAAAAAATAGTTTGCATGATACAGGGAATTCAATTAGCAATTCAGACGGTATCCTTTCATGTGTAATAAATAATTGTAGTTACCTATAGCTGCCAGCAGTTAGGAAGTGTCAGCTCCTGATCAAAATTCATGGCCACCTCGAAATGTATTCCCAACAATTTTACTGCCAACTTGATGACCTTCAATAAAACAGTCTGGCCATACTGCCTGTTAATGGCCGGAGAGTTTCGTGATAGGAATAAAGAAGTACACTTATTTGCGTCCAGTTTTTCATGTAAATGCTTGCCCTTACCATAAAAAACTGCCTTCAGACTCATAATTGTTTTCCTCTTTTATCTAGTAAATAAATAACCTTTAGAAGCGAGCTTCCATGTTGAGTAGGAAATAGAATTATGCCTTCAATAAAAGAATATCAATACGCTAGGCAGGTTGGATTGAAGGAATAAGTAAAAAGCAAATGGAATGGAAAATTTAAAGCACATACGGTGATGCATCTCGTAGAAGATAGATGCTTCAAAATTGTATTTTTTTCCACTCTTCCTAACTAGTTGGGCAGAGTGGAAGAAATTTGAATTTATCCCTACCAGTGGGGATGGCCTGGTAGGGATAGGTAAAACGGGGTAAATACTCAAACTTGACGGCTGGCTACGAGTTTGCGGCGCTCGCTGTAGAGACCCTGGCTCAGTGGTCAGCAGAAACGAAGGCATTCGTGAGGGTTCCTTCGACCAGGCTGCTCCACGCCTCCGGAGACCTCAGGACTAGTGCCTACCTCACACAATGTTAGAGCTTGGCCATTCGTCATACTTCTTCTTCGTCTCGTGTCGGATGGTTCCTTCTATTAAACCATGCGCCACCAGAACGCAGCTGTGCCGACGGCCTTATCCGTTGCGTTGCGGAGGTCCTGCTCGTTGCAAGAATGCAGGCCCACTGATTCTGTATTTTTAAATAACAATATTATAAATGCGAAAGTTTGGATATTTGGAAGTTTGTTACTCAATATATTATTATAATATTGAATTGCGCAAAGTGGCGATACATCGCCTCTGCCTACCCCTCTGGGACCAAGGCGTGAGCATTATGTATGTATGTAACTTAATCACGCTTCAACCACTGGACGGATCGTATTGAAACTTGGCACACATATAAGTTAGGTCCTGGAATAGGATAGTTTTTATCCCGAAAATACATCCTATTCCTACGGGAAATACATAATACCTTGTGATGTTAAATTTAAAAAAAGGCAACATACCTAAAAATAAATTGAAAATTGTTGTACGTAGAAGCATGAAGTTATAGCTATTTTTCGTTACATATTCTAGTTTAGTGATATTTCTCCTCCCGCGTTGATATACTGTTAGTAATCTACAAATAGACTAAACTAAAACTTACCTTGTCCCCTTGCATCACAGTACAAAAAAAACCTTCGCAACAATCAGTCGTTGTTGGCTGAAAACATTGACAATTCGGCTGGCATTTGTCGCCCCTAATTGAATTGTGTTTGTTGCTACATGTCTGTCTGCGTCCATTGTTGTTCGTTACATTGTATCTGCTAATATTTACACGACACTTGACATTCGAATTACTCAACCACCAATGAGGTTAAGGTCAACGAGCTGCAGAATTAAAGGAATCGCAAGGAAACTTGCGAAAAAAAAGCTAAGCCGTAACGTGAAGTTGCAGTTTGTAGTCTTGGTGCTGACGAGTTTTAGAGCGGAGACTTCGTTCTTCCAGATTGATTAAAGGTTCTCATATAGCGACTTCTAACCGTGGCCATCCTCGGCGCAATTGAGAGGGACTCCGGGATCGGTACTTCGGGTTCTGTGACCCTCTTTTGGCGCCTCGCCGCACGCACTTCGGCGGCCCACTTCGGCGACTGGGGGGGAGGGGGGGAGGGGATTTACGCCCTCCCCCCTTGCAGCAGCACGAGGCCACCCCGTGCTGCCGCCCATTTCGGGATAGGGATCCACCTGGCTTGAGTCGCCCCCCAATCCCGGTGCCCCCATTTAGTCGCCTCGTACGATGGGATATCGTCTGTATTCGCCGCCCCAGAACACAGGGCTCATCTGAATTCTATACCTCCCCTAAGGAAAGATGAGTTAGGTACTCTTTTCTAAGGGTCTAAACAACTGAAATATCGTACATGTTATGACGAATTAGATACGCTTTTTATTCCTGCATAATCCCGAAGCTGGCAGGGAGTTCCATTCCTTAGCAGTTCGCCTTATGAACGAGGAAGCAAAACGCTTCGTGCGAGAGCATGATATGTCTACTACATAAGTATGAAATCCCTCACCACGGCTGGTAGTCCGGTGACGGAATCCATGGGATGGGGCAATAAAATCGTTCAGTTCCTGGGCCCACTCCCCAAAATGTAACCTGTAAACCTTTTTCAACCACTGCAAATGATAAAATTAACAGAAATCCGTACTCTGTGAACACATTATATGCTGTACATTCTACCAGATACATTATTTATACTCTTAGTGATATTGTAACGATGAAGTACTTAATAGATATGGGAATATAACTTCTATCGTATTGTATTAACGTATATATTAAAATAATAGGAATACGATTACAAATGTTGACAGAGAGGACCTCCTGATTATGACACCTCCCATCCAGTGTTGTCCTATGACTTTTCTCCTACTATTATAAAGCAAGATGTAGTACTTCTGCTCGGTTTTCTTCCTTTTCTTGAATTATAAGCAACAAAACCTAAGTCAAAGTCAAAATCATTTATTGCATATGAGTACACTTGGTACATTTATACACATATTTTTTTTTATCGACTAACGCTTCATATGTGTTAGCGCTGTGAAGAAGAAACGGCGCAACAAACTTCACGCAACACATCTTTTAAAAATCAAGTTTGCATACACTTAATAAAGATTTTGCGAAGCTGAATTAACATTAGTGTCAGGCATCTTTGTCATTTAAATAATCGTTTATTTTATAATAGGCTTTCTTACAAAGTTGTTACAAACTTTCTGTCCATCATATTTAAAATTTCCTCCGGTAGTTTGTTGTAGAAGCGTATACATTGCCCCGTGAACGATTTACTGACCTTACTTAGTCTTAACCCTGGTAAAACAAGATTATTTTTATTTCTTGTATTATAACTATTATTGTCACAGTGCCTCAAAAAGAGAGATAATTTTTTTTTGACGTATAAAATATTATCTAAAATGAATTGACCAGCTACTGTTATTATGCTTGTTTCTTTCAACTTTTCTCTTAATGACTCTCTACAACGCAGATTATAGATTGCCCTAACTGCTCTTTTTTGCAAGATAAAAATGGTATCTATATCTGCTGCTTGACCCCACAGTAGGATACCGTATGCCATGATACTGTGGAAGTAGCTAAAGTACACTAACCTCGCGGTAGCAACATCAGTTAATTGTCTGATTTTCCTTACGGTGTTGGCGGCAGAACTTAACCTGCCAGCTAATGAAGTTATGTGGGGTCCCCATTGTAAAGATGAATCTATACTTATACCCAGGAACACAGTACTTTTAATAAATTCTAGTGTGTTACCTAATGTCACATTATTTTCTACTTTTCTTACATTTGGTAGGGAGAATTTAATACATTTACTTTTCTTTGTATTTAATGCAAAGTTATTTACACTAAACCAGTTAAGAATTTGCGTGAGAGTATTATTTACCTCAGCAAGTTCACAATCTTTTCTGCTAATTATAAAATCAGCAAAGTGTCATCGGCAAATAAATAAGTTATATCTAAACGTTATCGATCCCCATCAGTAATCACTTTTTGAAACAGACTAGACAAGTTCTTCAAAAACCAATTGACAATTCAAAGACTTAAATAGGTACACCAGTTCAGATATAGGCATTCCAGCAATTTGCTGCTAAAAATAAAATATAGGTTGCTGGAAGAATCTTGTACCTTTTCTTCTTCACAGCACTATCACCATATCAGTGGTGGCGGTGAATACAAAATAGCAGTTATAAATTTTATAAGTGAAAAAACTACTTTTACTTACTGCCTTTTAAAACCTCTATTAGTCAGAATATGGCCTACATTGCAGCTGTAATGGCATGTCATGTCAACTATCGATATAAACAAGGCTTTTTTTATTAAGTTCATTAGAATTGAAAATTAAACGTTTCAGTTACTAAACTGTTCAGCATTGCACCTAAAGGCTGGTATTACTGGCCATTGGTAAAATGATATAATCGCATGGTGCATTCTGGTATATTCATGTGTCATACATGTATAAAACGTAAACTCTGAAAGTGGGACTAGTCAGTGTAGACTTTCTGGAATGCGTGGATTGCGAGATACATGTGATATGCGTGAAATTCCTGGAATGCGCGGTATACGCGGTAGGCGCGGTAGGCGCGGTATGCGCGGTATGCGCGGTATGCGCGGTATGCGCGATATACGCGGTATACGCGGTATGCGCGGTATGCATTGTATGCGTAGTATGCATTGTATGCGTTGTATGCGCGGTGTGCTTTGTATGCATCGTATGCGCGGTATGCGCGGTATGCGCGTTATACACGGTATGCATGGTATGCGTGGTATGCGTGGTATGCGTGATATGCGTGATATGCGTGATATGCGTTTATATACATTTCAGTTTATTAGATAGTAATTATAAAGTCACTTACGTATACATACATAGGTACCTACAAACGTTAATCTAGGAATTTCTTTTTTACTACTGGATTAGACAACGATGGGACAATTCACAAATATAATATCCGGACTATGATCAAATTGTACAAAGTTGTCAGTCCCCAGGGGAATCGAACCCACTACCTCTGGCGCTGTATGTATGTATGTATGTATGTATGTATGTATGTAAACGCTTTATTGTACCAAAAATAACAACAACAACAATAATAAAATAGGAATTAAACTGTGTACAAAGGCGGACTTATCCCACTTAGGGATCTTTTCCAGTCAACCTTAGAGTAACCGAAAGGACAAGTTATAATGCGTTTAGTACCAAATTTGATAAAGAAATGTACCTACTACATGTAGTACAAATGCTAATGATAATGCTCCTAAGTCAATGGGGCAGTACAATTATTATTTTTTATAATCGAATATCATTTTCATTTGAAACATTCTTCAGACAAAGTATTCTTGGTTTGCGAGTCCAAAATTTCATTTCATTTAACAAGTAAAAACGCTAAAAAATAAATTCTAAGCATAGTTTCGTTCCATTTTCTAAAACTTGTATGACTATAATTTCAAACTTAAAACGTATCACGTTCCTTGATCTTTTAATTTACAGATTAATGAAGATTTCGTTATACTATGGTTATGGAAAATAAAACGTACATACACTTTTTTAAACAAATAGTTACCACGCCGAGGAACAACCGCGATTCTGAAGGCTTGAATTTTTGCATATATAGGCAACTAATGAAAAGGACTTTTTTAAATTCCAACAGAATTAAAATTCCACACGGGCAACAGCTAGTAAATAGATAAAATAGCTATTTCTCTGCTCGTTTTCCTAACAAAGCAAAAATATCCGGCAAACAACAACCGGGCAAAACTACACGCATCGCAAAGGGCCATTTGAGTAACGAGGCGGGTACTCCCGGATAAGTGAAAACAAAGCCCGGGTATGGCCGGGTATCGGCCGGCCATTGTTATCCGGCAGAAATCCGCAAACAAACAATAGGGTGGGGAAAGGGAAGTTTTCACGCGTGGAAACTGATTTGCGAGTGTAATTATACCTTTGCTGGGTTGCTTGGGACACAGTGCAAACCCAGTCAAGGGGCGATGGTAGTCGCGAAAACAGATTTAAAATTAAATTAAAATAGACAAAATTCGTCGGAGATGTGTGGTTCCCGGCTTAGAATAGGGCTATTATCTTCAATTCACTTTTTATTGAACGATAAAAATACACAGATAAAATAAATATAAATAATAATAAATAAATATAATCTTCCCTTGGGTGTCATCAAGGCGACTAAGGAATTGCACCAGGGACGGGCAGTAGCGTTCTGCTGTGTATAACTGCGATCACCAATGCGTCTGGTGCCAAGCGTGGTGTTTATGGCAAATCCCCAATGGACAGCCCACCAAAAGTGGCATTCTATTGTAGAGGCTTATGTTAAGCAGTGGACGTATTTAGGCTGATGATGATAAAGACAAAAATTTACAGAGCTGATTCATTAAAATAGTCAATGGGCTCGATTCTGAAGGCACACATTTAAAATTTGACAGCGCTAAAATTGGTTTCGTCTTTATCTTCATATAATACTGTGTGACAAGGATAGCAACAGTTTTAGTGCTGTCAAATTTTAACATTGTGCCTTCAGAATCGAGCCCAATATCCGTTATTCGCCATAAACTAGATTCTTCGCGACTCCACTCGCGTCGGCCACAGGTGTTACTCCTTATCGTTACTCCATATTATGTTACCAAATGTAACTCTATGTATACTTAAACCTGGTCAGAGAACATAAATATGAAAGTCGAAAACATGTAAATCGGATATGTAGTTCTTGAGTTATAAGCACAATAATGGACAGACAGACAGACGTTGCGTTTTATAATATGTAGGGAAAAATATATATATGCAAATCCGTAAGATATGTCATAGATAAACAAATTCAAATTAGACGGTCCCCAGTAAACGCCATCGCCTATCGAAGTCCATCTATCGCAGAACCGATTGACGTTTGGGACAAACGAGCCTCAGGGTTTAAAGGATTAGCAGCTGAAGTGGCAGTGGGCGGGTCACATCTGTCGCAGAACCGACGGCCGTTGGGGCAGACGAGTTCTGGAGTGGAGACCGCGGAGCGACCTGAGGAAAGTAGCCGAAAGCGGCTGGGGACCGAGTGTGGTGGCGTTCATTGAGGTAGGACTACTCGTATATGCAGCAGTGGATGTCCCAAGGCTGATTTGAAGATGATGATGATGAGTTTTCAGGGTAGAAAATCGTACCAGAAAGCACAATGTGGGACGCCCCTCGGCCAGATAGACAATGTTGGTGTCAGGAAGGTGCAGGACCAAGATCAGGGAATGCCTATGCCCAACAGTGAACGTGTCGACTGTTGACAATGATTAACATAATGACTCAAAGACTAACGACTCTACACTAGTGCAGACACCCCACGGTTCCTTCGTATAATTAAAAGCAAATGATGTGACGTCACAACCCCAGACAGCTATATCGGAATGCGACATAAAGCTCTGCACTCTCCCTTATTGCTGTATACAGAATGTACTTTTAAATTTGTAGTTATTTATAAACGTTGAATTACTTGTATAAAGCAGGGAAATTGGCTCTCGGTCAAATGTGCGTGACTGAAGATTGAGTCTAGCTTGATAATATCCGAAGTCGTTTGGAGAATTCATGCCATTAGGATATAGGATTTATTCATGCCATAAATGATACTTTGACGAATTGATACCTAATTTAAATCTCACAGATTACTGGTTGTCTAGAGGAAACTAACAGGATTTTTTTCTACCAGGTAGAATACTGGTATTCTAATTTCGTATCCTTAAATATAAATATAAATAAATATGTGGGGACATTTCACACACGGCCACCTGATCCCAAACTAAGCAGAGCCTGTAATATGGGTATAAAACAGCTGATATACATACATAAATGCATAATATAATATATAAATAACATCCAGTCACAAGGCAAACACAACTGCTCATCACACGAATGTTTGCCCTGGGCGGGATTCGAACCCGCGACCCGCAGCTTCGCAGGTAGGTGTACTACCAACTAGACTACGGGGCCGACAAATAGTTAGTGGTTAAAAGGTTTGATATGTTGAGTTGACTCGGTATTGAGTCATTTGTCCTCCTGCCTGTCCGGTAGGCCTACTCCATAAGCGCTTTAGATAATAACCGTCGAACCACAAACTATTTTTGTACTCTCTAACTAACAGATCATGTAATATATTTGAATAAGCGTACTACCACCAGGATATTTTCAACAGTCCTCTCTAACACACAGTAGCGTAGCGATAATTACTACGTAAGTACACTGTTTAATTACCAAATCTTTCTAAGAATTTGTTAATGATTGTCTTTTTGTACAAGATAATCTAAGATAATAATAATTCATCTAGCAACAAGAATTTATCTGCGGAAAATAATTTGAATAATTTTGTTTTCTAGTAATATTGTAAAAAAAAATCTATCGTTTTAGCGGTGTCAACACACTGTATTGTCAAAGATTTAAAGTGACAACTCCCTGTATCTCAACTACTGTCTATCATAGGCCTCTATCCCCAGCGCCATGTACGACTCGCTTTGTTGTGCTTTAAAAAAAGTGCATCGTCAAACAATAGCTATGTTCAGCTTTTAGTCTGCGGCTGTAATGTGCTATGAGGGTTCCGTATATCGAGACAAACATTGTAGGTATAAGATTTCTGTACATATATCCTACTAATATTATAAATGCGAAAGTTTGGATGTTTGAATATTTGGATGTTTGTTACTCAATCACGCTTCAACCACTGGACGGATCGGGATGGAAATTGGCACACATATAGGTTAGGTCCTGGAATACGACATAGGATAGTTTTAATCCCCAAAAACGTCACATTCCTACGGAAAATACACAATATATTGTGATGTTAAGCTGTCCACGTGGACAAAGTCGCGGGCAACCGCTAGTAGCGAATAAATTGAAGAAATAAATTCATCTATTTATATACACGTACTGAAATTTTAATAACTATAGTACACATTTTAAAATAATGAGCGTATTTCAATAAGCTCTTAAATAAATAGTTTCTAAGTGTAAGAAGATTATTTGTCTTATAAACAAGTTTCTATTCTACTGTGCTTTTAATTTTTATGGCAATTTTTTTTAATTTGTGCAAGGTGAGCGTCATCAATGTTCCTTTCCCTCTAGAATATCCATTGTTATTTGGGACTCCATCCTACAGGAGACGCCTGATTGTGTTACCAAATTAATGCAGTCTAAATTGTACATTCAATTCGTGCCTGAAGCTATTTTATGTAATACGAAACAGCAGTTTTCGGTCATCTACACAATAGTTGAATAAACTACATCTAATCTGCTTGTTCTTTGATTTTCCTGGTGTATCATTAAATGTCAGAATATGTGAGAATGTTTGTAAGCCAAAATAAGATGTAAAATCAAGCCAAAAGGCCATAAAAATTATATTTTTAAACAATCTACTGACTGAGCTTGACGTTGTCCTTAGAGTTTTCGAATCTGGATTTACAATATATTTGACTTAAATGTTACGCCATGTATTGCCAACATTAGCAACTAATCACTGAAAATAATTAATTAGAAGTCGCTCACTAGGGGTTTTCTTTACCACCAAAAAAATAATACAGGTACATTAGAAATGAATGACAAAATTTCATCTCAATTTCCTCGTACCATTTTCACTAGAAATACGGTTGCCTGGAAGAAATCGCCGAAAGCGATAAAGTCGCCACTTGTACATTTCCCGTAGGTACATTTCTTCAAGGTAAGTTGTTGATAGTATGCAATGAAGTATCTAGGATTAAATATTCTAAAATTAATTTTAAAAATAATTAATATCAGAATAGCCAGAAATAAAAAGGAATTGCAAATGTTATTGTATTGTTCATTCATTGCATAATGATTTCCGGCAACAATATAAAGGTCCGTCCAGACGGGCTAATATAGTGAGTGACAGCCGACATAGTAAAGCACTTACAACGCATCAACTGAGAAAATATCTAAAATAATTTTATAAGTGGGAGAAAATAACTATTATATTGTTATTTGATATATTATTTTTCCCCGAGTATGGTCTGCTAATCCCACTTTCATTGTTGATAAATATTACATGCATCAAATTAATATTTTACTAGGTATATATATACATACACTTATCTAATCCCTAATTAGATTTTTTTCCTGTGCTATGGAAATTAAACAAGTATAGGACAATGCACAAATATAACATCCAGACCTGGACCAATTTCTACAAGTTGTACAAAGTTGTCTTCCCCAGTGGGAATCGAACCAAAGACTAAGACTAAGCTACGAGGCGGTATCTAAGTAAGCGGTATTTATTTTAGGTACTTAGTTAAAAAAAAATTGTACTCAATTTACATTTTAATTTCACTGATATTTTAATTGTACTATTGATGATAAAAAAAATTTAATAGTCAAAGTCAAATCATTTATTGCACATGAGTACACTTGGTACATTTATACACGTCATTTTTTTATCGACTACCGCTTCTTAGGTGTTAGCGCTGTGAAGAAGAAACGGCGCAACAAACTTCACGCAACACATGTTTTAAAAATCAAGTTTGCATACGATTAATAAAGATTTTGCGAAGCTGGATTAACATTAGTACCAGGCATCTTTGTCATTCAAATAATCGTTTACTTTATAATAGGCTTTCTTACAAAGTTGTTTTTTAATGTGAATCTTTCTGTCCGTCATATTTAAGATTTCCTCTGGTAGTTTGTTGTAGAAGCGTATACATTGCCCCGTGAACGATTTACTGACCTTACTTAGTCTTAACCCTGGTAAAACAAGTTTATTTTTATTTCTTGTATTATAACTATTATTGTCACAGTGCCTCAAAAAGAGAGATACATTTATTCTGACATATAAAATATTATCTAAAATGAATTGACCAGCTACTGTTAATATGCTTATTTCTTTAAACTTTTCTCTTAATGAGTCTCTACAACGCAGATTATAGATTGCCCTAACTGCCCTTTTTTGCAAGATGAAAATGGTCTCTATATCTGCTGCTTGACCCCACAGTAGGATACCTTATGCCATGATACTGTGGAAGTAGCTAAAGTACACTAACCTCGCGGTAGCAACATCAGTTAATTGTCTGATTTTCCTTACGGCGTAGGCGGCAGAACTTAATCTGCCAGCTAACGAAGTTATGTGGGGTCCCCATTGTAAAGATGAATCTATAGTTATACCCAGGAACACAGTACTTTTAATAAATTCTAGTGTGTCATTACCTAATGTCACATTGTTTTCTACATTTCTTACATTTGGTAGAGAGAATTTAATACATTTAGTTTTCTTTGTATTTAATGCAAGGTTATTTACACTAAACCAGTTTAGAATTTGCGTGAGAGTATTATTTACCTCAGCAAGTTCACAATCTTTTCTGCTAATTTTAAAAATCAGCGAAGTGTCATCGGCAAATAAAACTATATTGGACATGTTTTGTATTAAAAAGGGCAAGTCATTTATATATACAAGAAAAAGAAATTGGCCCAAAACTGAACCCTGGGGTACCCCCATTTTCACGAATGACCCAGATGACCGAATTCCGTTTATATCTACTTTTTGTACTCTATTTTCTAAGTAAGATTTAAGTAATTCGATATGACTTCCTACTAACCTAGTTTAAGACCTACTTACTAATCCTATATGGAATGTTATTTCTAAAATAAAATGATAATGAATAAGTACAGTGTGACACAAAAACGCGTCTGTGATTTTTGTGGAAAAACCTGATGGTGAAAAAATGTGATTATATTATATTGTGACTTGTAACATGGCATTAGCAAGTTATTCACACAAAAGTTATGTGTAAAATTGTGCGAATAACTTGCTATTAGGTACTGTAATACTTTATTAAATTGCTAATTAAAAAAAGTATAAACAACACAAATTTAATTTTCGAAACCATTACCAAGTTCTTTCGGCGCGCGAAAAAAGGCAAACGCACGAAAAACTTTCCAGCCTATTTAGAATTCAAACAGCGGATGTAAGAGGGAACAAAATGGCCGCCTTCCAGCCGAATAAAGTTTAAAACAAATCCAAACTTCGCCTGTCACCAAACAAGTGAGTGAAACAAAACGAAAAGATTTACGTGTAAACTTTTATAAAGCTTAGAATAATTCTGATTTTAAATTAGTGCGGATTTCTTGTATATTGTCTGTGGACATTCAACAATTACAAAAAGAGCACACACTGAATTTTTGTTGTTTATTTGAACATAGCTTCATACGAGAGCACACACAAGAACTTGTTCCCTTGAACTAACTCTTGTCCACTTGCCTTGTCAACTTGAAGTTTTGAATAGTAACAAATTGCTTTGAAGACAAAATGCCATTTAGTTGACCACAATTTTTTCAGAGCATGCCAATACGATCGACCGATCTGTACTGTAGTAGTCATAAAATATGTGCAATAAAATGTACCAGAAAGCACCTTATCAAAAAAAAACAGTGTTAGAAAAATATGAGGAAACATCATGGAAATAATCAGCGGTGAAGTCATTTCTATGTGCGCTGCGTCTGGCTCAGGCTTGAGCGCAAGGACTAAGGAAGCAGAAACTCATTAGTAATGAGCAATCACTTAGAAATCACTTATCTGCCCCAATAAGTTCTATCTCTGCTCATCACCATGAAATCTTGTTGATTAATAAACTAGACTATAGGATTTTAAAACCCTTGCTTATTTAGCTGAGGCATCTTATCTTCTTAGGGGGCCAGGAAGACCTGACGACCGACACTTCGACCCTTCAGTATATTTTGTGCCAAATATCCAGCAACGGTGCCCCAAGCCGATTTGGTGAACTTCACATACGCCTTAGAATTCGCTTTTTGGCATATGCAGGATTCCTTACGATGTTTTTCTTCACCGAAATCCAGTGGTATCCCACTAATATTATAAATGCGAAATTTTGGATGTTTGTTACTCAATCACGCTTCAACCACTGGACGGATCGGGATCCATCAACTTGGCACACATATAGAATAGGTCCTGGAATAGGACATAGGATAGTTTTTATAACTATCCTAAAAAACATCTCATTCCTACGGGAAATACATAATTTCTTTCGTTAAGTTGTCCACGCGGACGAAGTCGCGGGCAACAGCTAGTTATAAATAATCCGTACATAAGTTTCGAAAAACTCATTGGTAAGGGGCGGGGTTTGAGCCACAGCCTCAAAAATAAGGCGAGTGCACATCTAACTAGGCTACCATGACGGCTAGATGGTAAGTTCTTTTTCTGGTCTATCACGAAATCTCAGATTTTGTAAAGCCTATGTTAAATATATTTTAATAATACCTACAATCGACGTCAGAACTATTTACAAAAATCTAAAAAAAAAGTAACTTCAACTTTAGTTGTAAACATTTTAATTTATAATGGTTCACAGACCTTTGGCAATGTTTGTCAACTGTCTTGTGTGTGCAGTTGACGACAAAGTGCTTTGAAAACATAACAATGGCGCCAAACAACGTCGTCGGTCGGAAGTCAGTAATTTCTTGGGCAAATCGTCAATATTCCTTACGGCCTATAATTCTAGTAAATTACGTAAACTAATTTTGAATTAATAGCGGTCACGAATACTGGATACTGTCGTCTAGACAAGTTTTATTATTGGTATAATAATGGGTCCGATTCTGAAGGCACACATTTAAAATTTTACAGCGCTAAAATTGGTTTCGTCTTTATATTCATAATACTGTGTGACAAGGATAGCAACAGTTTTAGTGATGTCAAATTTTAATATTGTGCCTTCAGAATCGAGCCCATTATTAGAGTAAATTTAACTTATGGTTAAAAACCAATCCCTCAAATTTATTTTAAACAAAGAAGAAAAATCAAATTAGTTCGAGCACCATAATTGTTATATTTTTGCCATGAAAGTCCAATCGATGGCATAACGTATGGAGAAAACCATAACTAAAAACCAAAACATATGTCGAAGTCGTAAAAGCGCATGCGGTGCTAAGAAGCTTATAATTTTTGATGATGACATTTGACCTAGGTACATATTTAAATAATCTACTATTTATTACTTGAAACCCAAAACTTGCTAAAAGTTTGTCTAAATAAGCAATTTGTTACAAACTTTTTGGCAGCGACTGTGCTTATGTTATTTTCTATGACCACCGGACAATTTTCTACTTCTGTTTATTTAAAGATTATATAAATTTTACTCTAATGTCTGTTACTAAGTTCTTTTTGTTCAATATATTCTCTTAGTAATTTATTCTTTTTGAATGTTTTAATTGCTTAAAAAGGTGACATGCAATGTACATGTGTCTACAACAGCATATTGTGAACAATGCGGTGAATTACATAACACTGTTCTATATTAAATTAAACTTTTAAACTGTTGTATGTATTCAGCCTTCACTGCTTCTAGAAAACAATTACAATATTCCTCAGTGGAGTGAAGGTAAAACAGAATGCCTATAAATTCTCCACTAGCTAACACATAATTGTATTTGCTGGCACTGCCGGGAAATTGTGCAAACAAACCCGGGCGGAAAAGTCGTCTGATAAAAGTTCGTGAAGTAAAAACAGAACCGTTTTACTTCAATAAAAGTGTAGTTAATTCTAGAATGCGTTACCAGTACTCCGTAGGGCAATCTCACCTGTCTATGTTGATCAATACTAACAGTCATACGAAAACATTGTTCAAATTAGCAAGGTAATAAACACAGGTGAGGGATGAACCGTATATCGTAAAACAAAAGTATCTATTATTTGATTTTAAATGTCTTGTAATAAGTTCGTATTTATTACATCTGAATGACTCTTTTCACAAGTTTTAAGAATTTCGCTCGTATGGTTACTAAGGAAGGTTTATTTTAAACACTGCTAAGATTTAACAGCTAGTTCTATATATAAAAAACTACCAAATATTAAAATAATATTAAGGGAGAGCTTTGAAGTGACTTCTCTGCAACCCTCAAGGTCCTTACCCAATCGCTGAAAAGGAAACCTCACGTACACAAAACGTGGCAGTGAAAAGGACATAGTGACGTCATCAATCGAGTTAAATGGCGAAAGGACGTGTGCAGACAGTCGATGGAGTGTTGCTGTTACACTGGGTGGGGTCGGATCTGAGTGGGTGAGAGACAGCGAGCATGAGCATATCTCTTATGTATATAACCTGGATATCTAAATATGGACTATATGCAAGAATAGGGCAGCGGAAAAGTAAAAGAAAAGAGGCAGTCGATGGTAAAATCTATCAACAACAGCGATAAAAGATCGTTGTCATAATGGAGCAGACAAACCACAGAATGATTTCTAAACCAGAAATTCGTATTAGAACGTAGGTATTGTATGACTGTCAACCCCTTTCCAAATAGTGAGGTACCGCTCTTTCTGGCGCACTCAGGTCACAGCCTAAGATGAGGGGAGTGTTCTAGTACATCTCTCATTTACTCTTGGCTTAGGTCGGCAACAGACCATTGTCCTGAATCTAAAGTGGAATCTTGAAATGTCCAGTGCTCACTTAATTTATAGTTAAATTTGGGAAATACGGTAGAGAACGACATAATATAATAACATGTTATAATAAGCCCACTGTTGGACTAGGTCTGTCCCAAGGTTTATAATTGGTAGCATAGTTGGTGATCGGAATATGAACAAAACGCTATTTGCTTCTCGGAATATGTTATATGAAAGTGACAATAGCAGCAAAGACAGGTTTGTATTACCATGTAAACTTTGCTGTCCAATTTCGTAACACCATCTGTTTATTTTGTATAATTATGTACTTTAATGCTCAGATATTGCTGCTGTCCATTACTTTTATCCATTAATCGCCTTCCACATTGAAGAGTGGAAGTGGAGGTACCACACGGGGAGGGACGACGTCGTATATATACGATATGATTTACTTATAAGAAGCTACTTTTACCTAAGTTGGAAAGCAATTTAGTTTTGTTTAGCCGTCGAAAGAATGACGTCATAATTCTAAAGCTCCCTTTTGTTCGCCGAGAACCCCTGAAAAGCCCTTTTTGTAATCGCAACAAAAAGGCGTCTCCAAAAGGAGTCCTATGAAGCACTTTCGGTTCATTCTTTGACTCAATGCCAGCAATTTTATCGGAGATAGCGTTTTAACCCACTGTACAATAACGCACTAAATGGACACACGTAAAGTCTGCACTCCTATAAAAGCATTGTGAAGGTATACTCTTGGTTTTAAAGGTATAGTGTTGCCAGGTCTGATTTGTTAAAATTCGGGACCGAAGATCAAAATAATAGGGTAATAGTATTATAAATCGGCACTACAAAAAAAAAACATATGTTTTATAATAATTAACGTTTATTTTTGTAATTTAAATAGGACGGGGAACTTATATGTCTATCGTTTAATAGGAAGTTATGATTGTTGTTATTAAGAATTTTAGTAATAGTCAGACTTACTTGTCTAGGACAAGTAACAATATAAATAATATTTCAAAAAATTTATTTTAAAATTTAAATGTTTATTTATGCTGTTTATAGAATCGCTTTATTTTTTATAGCGTAGTTATAAAGTTCGCTACAAGACATATCAAAGTTGTCTTTGATATGAACCTCTGTGATTTAACATCAAGTGACAATCGGTTTTGTCTCTCAGACCAAATTATATTAGTCTGGGAAAAAAACCTTTCAGTAGTCGCGTTCGATACTGATATTGATACAATGAGTGATGGCTTTTTTATTATTTGGTTCAAAAATCATGACATTTGACGTCCTGATGAGTGCATATCGGGACGCGTCCTAAGCCCCCTGAATATTCGGACGTCCCGCGCAGACGGGACAAGGCAACGCTAATCTTTACCATACTTTTACCTATTTCTGCTGCAAAACAGTAAATAGAGTATAGATAGAGTATATTTGTAAATAAATATATAATATAATATGAATAACGTTTTTTTATTAAATGCATAAAAATCCATTAAAGACAATACAAAAAGCTGGTAGTACCTGTACAGTGAGCTGCAGAAAGAATAATCTTATCTGAGAATGGAATTCACACGTACAGTACAGTAAAACTGCACGCTTAAGAAACGCACGCTACAATTCAAATTCAAATACTTTACTCCTCTAATTGTTCTGGTATACTGATATATTCGTCGTAAATAACTGGAAAGTCATATTAGTCTGTAGCATACTATAGGGTTGCTTTTTGCAGCTCTCGGTACGAATATTTCAAAATATAGATATTCCTATAATATGTTGCCTTCCCTTTTAAGGAGTACTCACAGGAAGAGAGGAGTAAATTAGATTCAAATCAGACGGAAGGCAGTCGCATCGTCCATTTTACGAATATGGGGGAAATTACCGTCTGGATCAGATTGTCATTGATTTTGTGCTTGTCTGAAATACAATTACAAAATATTATTGAAAATATACGTTGAATGAAAACGTGCAAAATTAGGAAGGTTTGAAAATCATTGAATATTGATGTGATGTGGAGTGATGTTATATATCCTTACTCTATATACTCGCTGTTCTGTCGCTACATAAAAATACATATTAGGTAAATTAAATTCTAAATGAGGAACGTTTTTGGTTGTCTGACAAATGATAGAGGTAATCAAAGTAATTAAAAATCTTTTATTTTCAATACTCTTCATTTAAACAACTAGGTATTAGAAGAAAGTCGGAAGCCAATATGCGTGATATGTGAAGGAATTTCAAGGCAGAAGTAATTTGTCTGTTAAAATAATATGTTTTTATATATACGGGACCCGTGGGTCTACATTTGGTGGGACGAAACTTTGTAGATGTAGTTTTTTATAGGCTGGGTTTATTAAGAATCCATCAGAATGGATATCCTTATAGGGAAAAACATTTTATCAGTCTTACTGTCGGACTGTTCAGCGGATAACTCGAATAATTCTAGTTTTATTCCTATTTTGTTATAGTTTTTATTGTTAATTTTGGTACAATAAAGAGTTTAGATACATACATTACATTATATTACATACATGAATGCATGCATGCATGCATACATACATACATACATACATACATACATACATACATACATACATACATACATACATACATACATACATACATACATACATACATACATACATACATACATACATACATACATACATACATAAATACTGGACAGACAGACCTGAAATTAAAAACATGTAAAAGTAGTCCAAGAAAAAATTCTTTTTGTGAAATTAATATAAAAACTTAAAAATCTAATTCAAAAGTAGCCAAACATTGTGTACGGCGTACACTTTGAACACTTTCTTTAAAAACAATCTTAAAAGAAATACACAATTCAGTACTTCAAAGCGACAGTGCATAACGGCAAGATTAAATGGAACATCAACTAAGAACTCGGCGTATATCGACAGTGAAGTCGACTCACTTGCATAGTTATGCGTGAAATGCAGTGTGCTGCACAAAAGGTGCCACACACGACCGGCTGGACTGCCTCATCTGTAAAACCTGAGAACGTCAAGCGTTTGAAATGAAATATGCTTTATCTCTTGCGAATAGACAGATAGGGTAAGTTAGTCCTAACATAGTGGTAATACTTTTATATGAGTTTTTCTTTCAGTTTAACTTGATTACTTCGTACGCAAATTCTTGGTAACCTATGCGTGCCTGGTACCGCAACACAGAACATTAAAAACTTGGCACATAAGTTTCGATTTAATTCAATTCAATAAATATGAATACATTAATTACAAGCATATAAACTACGCGTTAACGCCCTTAGACGTCCACTGCTGGACATAGGCCTTTCCCAATGAACGCGATCCACCCGGTCCTCCGCCCTTTGCATACAGCCGCTTAAGGCCTCCTTATTTAGGTGCAGCGTGTGCTGATCCGCGGTCTCTACTCCATAACTCGACTGTCGGTTCTGCGACAGATGTTGCCCGCCCCTGCCACTTCAGCTTGCTAATCCTTTCGGCAATGTCAGCCACCTTCATTCTTCGTCGGATCTCCTCATTACGAATCATATCCTTCAAAGAAACCCCGAGCATAACCCTCTTCATAACTCTGAGCGACTATGATGATGATGTCGTCCTGACCAATTTAATCATGGTAACTGCTGCTGCTGATTTGAATTTAAGAGGACTAGATTAAATTCCCCCGTGTGCCTGTAATTACAGTGTCTCGTTTTATCCTTCAAACTGGAACCAGGCATTGCCATTTGACGGCAGAATAGAGAAAAGGGTGGATCCAGAAGCATTCTGCAATAAAGTCCTACCACCGGGATAAATCATGAGCCCTTTATGACTCAACAAGTAGATAACTTTTCCCGGAGAGATCGCACGTTAGTACCCCGTTTCGATAGTCGTGTCGGATGTTAGCGGTGTTATTATTTTTAACTCATTTCGCTTTCGTTCGAGCTTTGAAACTCTGTTTAGCTGACCTAGTGCTACTAGGCTATTCCCACTGCGCGATAGGCTAGTAGAATAGAAAATTTAGTAAATAAACCTTATAGAATATTTTAAGACACTTATAAACCATGAATAAATAATGTCCCGGCTTATAATAGAGCTACACCCAATCTTTCCGTGAGTGTCGTCAAGGTAACTAAAGGATTGCACCAGAGACGGGTAGCAGCGTTCTCCTGTGGATATTAAGATCATTACTGCGATCACCAATCCGTCTGCCAAGCGTGGTGAATATAGCAAATCACGCATTGGACAGCCCACCAACAGTGGCATTCTATTGGGAGGCTTATGTTCAGCAGTGGACGTATTTCGACTGATGATTAAATAATGTTGGTTGATTTTACAACGTCATACAGTACCCTTTACTTAGGAAAACTTTGTCACCTCTACGAACTCACTGAAGACTATGCTTTTATTGTAAACATCTCATAGTTACGTTCTCAATCCACAGCGGTCCTCATCTCGACGAATGTCTGTTTTTGTCTACAAATGGAGACATTCGAAGCACTCGTTAGACTCGACTTTAAACCTCCCTAGACTGTACTGTATGATCAATCACTTGACCACTAGGCAATCAATCAATCGATCAGCTGTCAATCTGTACAGCACTAAGTTACAGGCTGTTTCCTTGCCGCGACAGTCAGTAGTAAATACACTGAATTTTTTTATAAGGGTATTGATTTAGTACTTCTTCTTTCTTAGCCTTCTTTACCACACCCTCAGCCCTACACATCCTGGCACCTTTTACTTATTTGTTAGGCAATGTTATAGTTTTTCGTCGTATTTCCTCAACACGGTTCATAGAACGTTCGAATTAAGTCATCTCTATAGCTCGCTGAGCAATTTTAAACTTGTGGATTATATTTAGTGGTATTTAATTTCAAAAGATAGGTGCTGTGGAAATTAACATGGTTACTTTTAATTGAGCAGAAGAAATAAGCAGTCCTATCATTGAAGAGAAAAGTTAACAACCTAAATAATTATAAGCTTTAAGACCTGCTTATTGCACAAAGGGCAGCTTAATATAAATACGTATTATATTTGTAATACTCCTATGTCATTGCTAAACCACAAGAAACATATATATGTACATAATGTTGTCTTGGTCCCAGAGGGGTAGGCAGAGACGATGTATCGCCACTTTGCGCAATCCAATGTTGCAAAACGACAAGAAAAAGGACGTAAAAAAGGAATCCGAGAGAACAACTTTAGAAGACGTTACTCTGGTCCTGTGCCCTTTCTCGTTAGTCACAGTTCGCTACAGTTTTGAGTAGGTAAGATCGCCAATTGGAATAGTTCAACTCCCTAGGAAACTATTCAAGTCATCTATGTCCCTAGGTTGTGAGTGGAACATTCGGAAAAAAATAAACAAGTATTAGTAATATACTCGTGGTATGTAGGTACACAACAACGTGAACATCTCGAACTGAATAAGAATGCCAATTAATTGCTAACAAAAAAGGGCTGAATACAAACACAATGGCTACAAAGAAGATTCGAGTTTCGGATTGTAAAGACCGCATTTTAATTCTATTCTAATGGGAATTGTAACAAAATCTTACGGCGATTTGAGGACATTCTATGGTGTTTGGAATTGGAATTTTCCAATCATTATGACTTCAATTTTTTATTAAATCAAATCTTTGTTGTTTACTTAGCCAAATTCTAACATGCTAAGTGTACAAATATTTTAAATTCCTCGTAATTTTGTGATTTTGTGTCTGTCCAAGAACTTGAATACTAAATATTAAAACTCCACTTTGTTCTGTAAAAATAATGGAACCACATCTCTAAGAATACTTTTGCATTGAAAACGTTTTAATTTCGCCCCTCGGCGTTACACGCTTCTAGGGTTCCGTCGAAATAGGGTACATTAACAGAGAAGTTTTTAACAACATAGCTCAAAAGCTATTAGACCAATCAGCTGGATCTTCGAACGTATGAAATATTTAATAAAAAACAATATGTTCATTTTATATTTAAGTATGTAGACAGGCTGGATTTGGTACACAGTTAAATTCATCATCATCATTCATCAGCATAAATACGTCCACTGCTGGACATATGCCTCCCCAATAGAATACCACTTTTGGTAAGTTGTCCATTGGAGGATTTGCCATAATCACCACGCTTGGCAGGCGGATTAGTGATCGCAGTAATGATCTTAAAATACACACACAGGGAACGCTGCTGCCCGTCCCTGGTGCAATCCCTTAGTCGCCTTGACGACACCTACGGGAAAGATAGGGGTGGCCCTATTCTAAGCCGGGAACCACACGGCAAATTAAATTACGACAGTTAAATTAAATGTTTTTAAATTATATCATTATTTATTTTTCCTTGTTTCACAGCAGCCCACTCCTGGTCATGGGCCTCTTTCTTATTTTCCGTTTTCTTGCTCCATATTACTCCTGCTCTTTTTAAATTTCATTATATGTCACTATTGGTCTTTTCCTAGGACTTCCTCCTAGAAGTGGTATCATCGGTTGTTATTTTTGTTTACTTTTTTTCAGACAGGCAGGATACTTCAACTGAATTATTATACACACATATTGTACGAAAATACACTTATGTTTACAAACATTTATATATCTTGTAAATACAAATGTATTTTCACAAAAGTTACTTCAATTTTAGTTTTACGTCGGGTGATGCAACAGAACCGGGAATGGGGGGAGTATTATCGTAATTAGTGTAGCTATTATTGCTAGGTGGCAATGCCGGCCGCGTCGCGCGTAACCGATCGGTAATATAAGCCCACGGCGGAGGCCCAGGATGTGGGGGCTCTGTACGATGCCTGTTTGGATGTGGTATATATTAAAATACAACACTAGCTTAATTGCGATGCCTCATCATTTCAGTTATCGCCATAATTTGACGTGGGTAGGCTACGTAAGTAAGTTGTTTTACCGAGCCGCAAATTATGAATGTAAATGTACCTTAGAGCGGTTGAATATCTAAATCCAAGACTATTTTTGCCGTGTGGTTTCTGGTAGAGTAGAACAGGACCACTCCAACTCTTCCCGTGGATGTCGTACAAGGCGACTTAGGGAATGCATTATAAAACATCAATCAGGCCTCCCCAACCCGTCTGGCCAGCGCGTGGATATAATGGCTTCTAGAAATAATTACTTTATTAATATCTCAGGTTCTAAGTGGCGTATCAAGATGAAACATGCACCAGATTTTAAGTTAGACCACCAGGAAGACAACTGTGAGAACTGCATCAAATTTTATTCAGTAGTTTTTGCGTGATGCGGTAACAAACATACATACAGACAGACAAAAATTCTAAAAAAAAAAGTTTTAGCTTCTATTGGCCCTATAAAGACCCCTCATAATTTTTTTTTTTAAATATCTCTCATGTACAGACATATATTTCATTCCAGATTAATAGTCCTATGAAAACAAACGCATTTGCGTCTCGAAAACCAAATACACAATAGATGGTGTTCCTAAGTGGACCGCAAAGTTTACTTGGTAATACAAACCTATTTTTGCTGCTGGTGACCCTTTCATGTATATGTTACCGAGACGTAAATAGCGTTGGTTTTCATAGGACTATTAATCTGGAATGAAATATAGACCAGTTACAGTTTTATTATAAGTAATATAGATTTACACTGGGCTCGATTCTGAAGGTACAACGTTAAAATTTGACAGCACTAAAACTGTTGCTATCCTTATCACACAGTATTATGAAGATAAAGACGAAATCAATTTTAGCGCTGTCAAATTTTAAATGTGTGCCTTCAGAATCGGGCCCACTGAGTATATTAATTAAAACAATTAAAAATATTTAAGAAACCCAAATACTGTTCACGTAAATACATACCATACAAGTGATAAGTTGTCAGACCCGAACGCGTCTGCGGTCGCCGAAATCTTTGTCACGACTGTCTCTGATTGCCTGATTGGCAGCAGTTTCAGTGGCAGTGAGCTCATTTTATTCCGTGCTTTGTATCGGAAATATGGCAAAAGCAATAATATATTTAATTTGTTGGTGTTCTTAACATGTTTTTAGCTGACAAGAATGTGATACACAATTCGTGTCGCCCCTATTCTATGCTAGAAATTGGAATAAAAATAGGAAGACAAGCAATTTCTTTTCAGTTTTTAGTAAACTGGGATTACTTGTTACTGTGATTAGATACAATATCTTTAGTTTATGTCTTACTTTACGTATTATTTCGGTAGAAAGCTTGCGTTTTGTAAAATCGTCCCACAGGAAAGTGACAATTTTGCTCACATTTAGGCATTTTTCTCCAAAAAGATATATTCTGATCTCCCTGAATTTCAGTGCCCAAATAGAAGCCAATTAGTTCCTTATTACAGATTGAAAATGAATCAAAGAAAAATTAAAACACTAAGGAGCTATGAGTTTCTGAGTTGGGTGCACCAAAATTCCTTCACTGTAAGATCTAGCCAGATATATAACTGGCATGAAGAAAGCTGTAGCACGTATTAGTTACAAAAGTCAAAAGTCAAAATCATTTATTGCATATGAGTACACTTGGTACATTTATACACGTTATTTTTTTATCGACTACCGCTTTCTAGGTGTTAGTGCTGCATGCATGCATATAACATGTCCATTTTTGTTTTTATTCAAAATGGGACATTGTCTTAGTTTTGGCTATAGTGACAGTGGCACAATATTTTCTAGTCTCTATTGCTCGACGCTATCGGAGACTCTGCTTAGACGTACTCGACTTATTTACTTGTGTATTTTACACTTTGATTCAGAATCTATTCCTGTTATTTTGTTTGTTGTAAGGCTTTTATTCTCCTTGTAAAAGATCTACGCGAAGAAACTGGTGTTCTTTTACATATTTTACCGTGCAGTGAGCGCAGCGCGGCGGAGGAGCAGTATTATTAGAATTTTTCGCGTCGTATGACTGTTTCGATTGTTGCGTAGTTTTCTCAAACGCGACAATTCTGCGTCCCGAAGCTTTCCTCGGGGACATCGCGACGGAGAACTGAAAAAGGGACTATCCCGTTCAAAAGGGACGTATGATTAAGTTTTATGTGTAGGCTACCTCTCCACGTGTCTTCCTTCTCCTATGCGCCGGCGCAGGTTACATCGTGGCTTAGGAAGCTGCGTTTCAGCTTCGGCCATCCGCCGTCCGCCGTCCACCGCCACTCGGCCTCAACTTGATTCGTCACGTCCGTATGCAACTCAGGTTCTGCAATACTTATACATAATATATTATGATTTGTATGTACGTGTGTACATCGTCAATTGATCAAGTTGCTTGCACAGATTATGCATTATGAATCATCGTAGAATTTTAAATATCCGCTCGGGGGTGCTAAGTGCAAACGTTTGTTGGTTCGGATAACTGAGAGAGTATTTTCTATTAAAAGAGAAATAGTTAGAGAGGTGTTAATAAGTAAATAAATATCAAGTTTTAATTAAATTAATCTTTCCATAAAAGATTTTGTAAGTTAACAGTAAAAACTTTTAAGAAATCTGTCCAGCGATTGTTGAGTTATAGACAAAACAGACACAGTAAATATTACAATGAAAGTAAAGCAATTAGTTATTGTAAAGCATTTGTACGAGCGTTCATATTTTAATATTTAAGATCTCGCATCTCTAAAGAAACTTTTACATCCATTTACGTCGTTATTAGTTCATCGATCCTCAAGATTCTTCACAAACTGGCGATTCGAGCAATATTTCATAAAAAAAACGTGTCCGATATGCATTTAAAAACTTGTTGTAATTAAAGCAGAAACCTTTAGGAGATGTTTATTCATACGGCGGGCGGGCGGGATACGAGACAACAATTTTTGTCTTTATTGTGTACAACAGGTTTGGCGACTCCCGTCGTGAGTTTTGAGGCCTAATTAAGTGTCGCCAGTTGCTATCCCAGGTCTTCCATAATCGTATTCCAATATATTATATTTTATATGTGTAAGATAAACGGAAATTTCAAGTTAAGGTATATTTCACGCAATCCACGACGGCACGCCTCACTCCTTCTCTAAATCGCTTACATTTAATTGTATGCGCTATATTGTTACTGTGTTAGTTCTATCGTTACACTAATCATCAATGTGTGCAAACGTACTCTAAGATACTCAGATTAACTCCCCGCCTCCCGCGCTCAAATCTCGCAAAAAGTCATCGTGAATTATATGATCTTTAGTTAGTTTTTACTGAGATTTGCGTTTTTACCATATATGCACTGCTATCTCAATTATTATTGTTTCAATATTTTGCAAACATTTGAATTAAAAGTTTGTATATACTTATCCTACTAGCTTTCATCAAATTCAGATTATTTACGACACTTATTTATCTCAGACGTTTTTTTACGCACACAGAGTATCTATGTATCGAACATTTGTTGATATTTTGTATATAGCATAATTCAACGGTGCTTATTGAAATTCTCACACTTAGGTACTGTTTTCCTAAGTATTTCAGTAATTTTTTTTATCTTTACAATTGCCATCTACTTGACAACATTCGAATACGTGATGAGACCCTTCGATACTCGCGTGTTCGGATCTCTCAATAAATAAAATTAAATAAAAATAATTAGTTTTAAAGCGTCCGCCGCGCGCTATGTTACCACAACACGGCATTCTGTTCGATGTTCAAATTGCACTTTCCATTTAACCACATAATGTACGATAGCATGCGAAATGCGAACTTTTTTGTGGTACGTAATTAATTCTAGACAGATTTCGTATAAATACTGAATTTATTCGCTGAGCTGGTAATAAAGATGGACGATTAATTGGCATTAATGGTGTTAGTTATTGATGTATCTTTTACTATATGTTTGATAGATTGGTATATGAGAGCTGTAAGGTACCCAGTGGTAGTTCCAGATACTAAACAAAACTATGGTTCCCGATGTTTTTTAGTAGAGACACTTATTTTGGTGTTGTGGCAGTGTTTCTTCACATTACAATATTCTTTATTACAAAAGATACAACGTTACAGTTTTGTAACTTAAAATACCTAGTAACTAATATAATCTAGGTCCTATTTTCGCTTCAACTGATTTCTTTCAGTTATCTTGTGTCTCCCAAGTTGCGGGTTGTACTAAAAGTTTTTTTATTTTAGTTATTTTTTAGTTCAATTCAATTACTCTTTATACACGTCAAAAATACAATAACAAAGTAACTTACATATAAGTACAATGTATGTATGTTTTCATACTTAATACAATGAGTTACATTTGTATTAGGGACTACTAAGTTTCTGGACTTGTCTGTCTAATCTAATTTCTGGACATGCAGACCGAAGCGTGTGAGATATTAAATACAAATTATACATTCTGAGTCGGATAACTTTGAATGTATTACATGGACTCGAAGCATTCGATCATTCGTGGCGGAGGCGCTGCCTTTAAAAAAATGTAAAAGGGTTTAAGTACTGGTGGGGAGAAAAATTTTACTTGAGACAAATGTCAAGTTACCCCTCGGAGTAAATTTGAAGGTTTTAGATGGACACACAAACAAAGTCAACTCTATTTATTTAACTCAAGTCCGTGGTTATTAAAGTTACAAATCCAAATATTCCAATCCAATATACCAATATAAAAAATATGAACATGTAACATACTTTTAGCTTAAGTTTCCCATGGTAATTTTATTTCTCTGCGTAAATGAGCCTGCAATTAGTGATAGAGGCAACTTACAAACTTTAGAATAATTGACCGCTCGGAATTTTAGCTCATTGTACTCGTATGAACGCTGGTACAAATAGAAGCTCAAGCTGCCAACTATACTTACAATTCATTTAGGATAGTGACTATAGTTAAAAGTAATATAATAGTAAAGCACGTCAAAACCCCACAATAACCAATAAATTACCGATCCCAAAATAAATATCGCAGATTTTTACGTAGGCAACGAAAAATATTACTAAAACCACAAAAAGGAACAACAAACTGGCGCTAGTTACAGTAACTACCAGGTATTAGGGGGAAACAAAATACAAATGGAGGGTAAAATAGGGCCAAATCACTTTCGCACACGAGTGTACATTCGCGTGCCAAGCGCACATAAGGTCGTACACACGCGACTCTGATGTTTTACAGAGCTCGCTATAAAAAAAACTAAATCGCCCCAATTGATATTTTGTTCGGGTTACTACTGTTTCATACGACGCCTTATAAATTGTTGGATAAATCAAACTTAATATTATAAATGCGAATGTTCGGATATGTTTTGTCCAACATTGGTTGGTTCGATCGATTCCAACAGACAATTTGTACTAAGGTTCATAAACCAAAGTTACTTCAATTAAGAGAGCCGTGGTAGCCGAGTTGGTTGTGGACTCGCCTCACGTTCTTGAGGTCGTGGGTTCAAACCCCGCCCGTACCAATAGGTTTTTCAAAGACTTAAGTGCGGTTTATTTATAATACCACAGGATTTTCGGTGAAGGAAAACATCGTGAGGAAACCTGCATATGCCAAATAAGAATTTCTAAGGCGTGTGTGAAGTCCACCAAATCTGCTTGGGACACCGTCGGTGGACTGAGGTTTGACACAAAAGATCCTGAAGGGTCGAAGTGTCGCCAGGTCTTCCTAGCCCCCTAGAAGAAGCTAAGATAAGCTACTTCAATTAATAAGAAATTGTATAACTATAAAAGTGATCGCAGTTCGTCATTTAAGTGGTTCGTATAGTGTCTATTCGTAGTTCGTCCATACTCAAACACAAAAAAATGTTTTGTGTTTGAGATACTAACAATAGGCGACAACTTTGGTGTAGTAGTTAGTAAACCTGGCTGCGAACCCCACGGGCAAGAGGGGGGTTGATGGAAGCCAGTGTAATTACTTTAAATTAGCCACACGAAAAATTCCATTCATCTCCTTAGGACAACCATTAAACTATTGTATACAGGAAACCAAAGTTACCATCTACCATCAGGTGGACTGTTTGCTCGTAACGAATTACAGATTCAGCCCGTAAACATCCAGACAGAAAAAAATTAATTTACACAACTGTTTACACTAGGATCTACGAGATCTATAGATCAACGGGGCGTAATTACTGCGATAAAACAATCGCTGGCCTCTCGGGCAGAGTCGGGCAGCGTCTTAAACGCTCATTAAGAACCATTAATGCGAGCAATGGCGTCGGGGTACCGATAAATGGCGTCGAATGGCGGTTTTAGGGCTGGCGCTTATCACCTTCTTAAATACAGAGACAAATAAAGGACCAGCTGGATTAAGGGGTTATTATTGTATATCGCAAGCATAAAACCTTAGGGTATAATTTAAAAGAAAATTAAAATAATAAAAACGTCTACTTTTAAAACCTTTAAAGCTGCACTTACTGATCAGGTAATTTTATCTTTTAGTGTTATTTAAACTGGAATTTTAAAACAGTATTATTAAAATGTGTCTATTAACAAACATTTATTTATTTATATTAATTTATATCAGAACTAGATTTAATATCAGTTTTTACGATTCGCTCTAAAGCAAAGCTTTTTTAACCATCTGTCTATCTTTCTAATAACTCAAAAAATACTAAACAATATATATGTAATATATATGCTCAGCAAAGTTGGGACTATGGAAAAAATTACGGAACCCGCAAATTATCTACAACAAACACTTTGCTGACTTTTTTCAGTTTGATGGCAGCCCTGTGTGAGTTGACGACGACGGACGACGTTGGATTGCGCGAGATCCTTCAGCGAGGCTATATTATGGCCGTCGCTATACCGATGGTTTTCGATTCAATTTTAAGATTGTAAATCGATAGTTAGCCAGTGATGTATATTGTCAGTGATCGCTTGGTTACAGTTCCAGATTGCTTCATGCAACTTTGAACGGTTCTGTGAGAACTTTACAAGGAATACCAGCCGACTCTATGGCTTTGGCCGCGGTCGGTTTTCCAGCGGGAATAATCTAATTTCCAGATGTAAACTGCAACATGCTAACTGCGATGTTGTTGCCCTTTTATCTACATATCATAACGACGACCTCCGTGGCGGAACGGGTAGCTCTCGGACTGCCACGCCGGAGGTTGCGGGTTCGAATCCCGCTAGAGGCAAATGTTCGTATGATGAATATGAATGTTTGTACCCAAGTCTTGGTTGTTTATATATTTACTTAAGTATGTGTATCCGGTATCCAGTAACATAGCACAGGCTCTGCCTAGTTTGGGACTGGATAATTGGTGTGAATGTCTGAAATATTTATTTATTATTAAAAAAAGAATTTTTTACCCAATCTTTGGCTTTTCTTTGGACTTGAACATCAGAGGTCGTGGGTTCGATTCCTGTTGGGGACAGAAAACTTTGTGCAATTTGGATACTAGTGTGCATACTAGATTTGAATGACAGAATGTTTTGCATACGCTAATGGCGTTCCCCTGCGGGTTGAGTCGGTGGCCCGTGTTGCTCTAACTAAGCACTACTACCTAGACGAACACGGTCTGTTGCTCATGGTAGATGTAGGTACCTAATAAGAAATGCTTAAAAAAAGTAACTTTTAAAGTATTCGCATTAGTATGATAACATTCCAAGAATTCTTAACAATCAATTCAAACATCGAAAAGTACTTTAGTACGTTACTACCCCTGATTTATATCTACTGTAAGGACACCCATCGACCCGTCTCCCCTCACTATTTGTCCTTGGAACTTAGCACCCTCCCATGGTGACCTTCAAACTTGGTCCGATTTATGGGGAAACTGTCTGATTCGCAATGTGGTCGCTGGTTTAATCGTGTAGGAAGATTTGTTAATTTGGTTTGAACACTGGATCAAATACAATTTCTAATAATCTAATTAATCTTATTAATACTAAGTGTAGGTAGATGGTTGTTTGTTTGAATATCAATTATAAAACTACTTATATTAAACTAGCTGTGCCCGCGGCTCCGCTCGCGTGAACTACAGAATCCGCTCCCATTCCCACTCCCGCTCCCACTCCCACTCCCGCTCCCGCTTCCGCTTCCGCTGGCGCTTCCGCTCCCGTTCCGGTCCCGCTTTTATCCCGCACCGTTCCCGCTCCCGCTCCCGAGCCCTCTCCCGCTCCCGCTTCCGCCCTTATTTCCGCTCTCGCTTCCGTTATAGCTCCCGCTCCCGCTCCCGCTTCCGCTCTCGCTCCTGCCCCCTTCCCGCTTCCGTTATAGCTCCCGCTCCCGCTCCCGCTTCCGCTCTCGCTCCTGCCCCCTTCCCGCTTCCGCTCTCGCTCCCGCTACCGCTCCCGCTCCCACCCCACTCCCCTTTTCCCACGCCCAAGCCCACTCCCACTCCCACTCCCACTCCCACTCCCACTCCCACTCCCACTCCCACTCCCACTCCCACTCCCACTCCCACTCCCACTCCCACTCCCACTCTCACTCTCACTCTCACTCCTACTCTCACTCCCACTCCCACTCCCACTCCCACTCCCACTCCCACTCCCACTCCCACTCCCACTCCCACTCCCACTCCCACTCCCACTCCCACTCCCACTCCCACTCCCACTCCCACTCCCACTCCCACTCGCACTCCCACTCCCACTCCCACTCCCACTCCCACTCCCACTCCCACTCCCACTCCCACTCCCACTCCCACTCGCACTCCCACTCCCACTCCCACTCCCGCTCCCGCTTATGCTTACGCGTCCGCTGGCGCTTCCGCTTCCTCTCCCGCTCCGGTACCGCTCCCACTCCCGCTCTCGCTTCCGCTTCCGCTCTCGCTCCCGCTCTCGCTCCCGCTCCCCTCCCGCTTTCGCATCCGCTTCCGCTCCCGCTCCCACACCCACACCCACTCCCCTTTTCTAACGCCCATGCTCACGCCCACGCCCACTCCACTCCACTCCACTCCACTCCACTCCACTCCACTCCACTCCACTCCACTCCCACTCCCACTCCCATTCCAACTCCTACTCGCAGCTCCAAATGTAATCCACTCATCGCAATCTGTATATACAATAATATATTGCATACTAACCTTACCTACTAATGTATTTGAAAACTAAAAATGTCCATAACTTTTGATTGACTGCACCGATTGCAATGAAATAAAGCCTATATGTTACACCAAATTAAGCCCCATGTTTCTGTGAAAAGTCCATCAAATTCCGATCAGTAGTTTTTAAGTGATGCGTGCACAACTCACAGACAAACAGATAAACAGACAAACAGACAAAAATTACAAAAATGATCGAAATGTGTTCTGTTGCTTATCCTTAGACCCCCCAATATTTTTTTTGCAAATATCTTCAATGTACAGACACGCGAAGTTTACGATTTTATTTATTAGAAGATTATACTTATGAGGGTCACTTAGTAGATGGCGCCAGGAGTCGGTAAAAATAACTCTACTAGACTGCCATTAAAAGTATTCAATCGTTTTTGTTAAGATTTAACGTTCATTTATTCACAAATGATTGGATACTTTGAATAGTAGTCTATAGCTAGAAGGCCGGAGAAATCGATTTTTACCCAAATATATGGCTGAATAAATTCAGGAAAAATTCAAAGTTAGTTTTTCCACTATTGGTGCCATCTAGCGGTACTCAGCCCGTGAGTTTACTACTTTAAATAAATTAATTTAAAAATAATTAAGGCGCAAGCAGATGAAGCAATTTTTATTTTATTATTATTATGTCTTAAATAAAGATAATTTATTAAAAAATTCTGTAATCCATTCATAAATACACAGCCTTTTTGATACATAACATATTTAAGTAGGTTCTAAAATCATGACTGCTTTAGAAATTATGTTTATCTATCTATATATCTATAAAAGGAGAAACTGACTGACTGTCTGACTGACTGACTGACATACCAACGCACAGCCCAAACCGCTGAGTCTAGAGGCTTGAAATTTGGCAATAAGGTGCCTTATTAAGCACTAATTAAGAATTTTTCAAAATTCATCCCCAAAGGAGGTCAAATGGGGGTTTAAAGTTTGTATGGAGAACGTGTATTAGATGTTCCTATCAATTTGAAAGTTTGTAGGAATACTCTAAAAACTTAATGATTTAATACGTATTTTTCAGTTTTTGAAAAATCATCCCCTAAGGTGGTGATATAAAGTAAAAATTATTTTTGCTTATATACAGTAGGAGACCGGGGGGAATGAGGGTACGGTGAGGTAGAGGGAACGTTATATCTCGCCAAACTACAATTGCAGCGCTGAGCAAAACGAGTTTTTGACATCGTCACATTTTTCAAGTGGATGTTTTCTGCTACAAATCAAAATAGTGCCATAATTACAAAGGCAATATGCACTAGAATACATCTACCGTGCGCAACAGACCGTGTTCATCTAGGTAGTTAGTGCTTAGAGCAACACGGGCCACCGACTCAACCCGCAGGGGAATGCTATTAGCGTATGCAAAATATTATGTACGCCGTCTCGCTACGAAACATAAATAATCGTACAATTCAGTTATAACCTATCGTACAAAATACCTCACACGACTCTTGTATTTCGGAGTGTACGTCACTCCACTTTTCGACTTCTCGACTTCGATTTTTCGACAAAGTCGATTTCCAGTAATCTGACCCAGGCAGGCTTTAATATCCTGTACTGAAATTTCAGATTTTGTACATCAACAGATCAAAAGTTACAAGGGGGTATTGAAGGTCCGAGCTGGAGTGACATCACCCCATTTCGGACATTTTGAATCGACAGAGGGGAAAGCCTCAGTACAGCTGCTCCCCTCCGTGTAACATTAAGTTGGAAAGGATATAGTCACTCAAATTAGCAGCGCTAGGCTACCAGTACATTATGCGTACTTTACCTACATTCAGTAAAAGCTATATCCAACGGTGGACGTTGCACGCTGTCGATAAAACATTAAAATCCGCCATTTAAGTCCGCCTTTGTACACAGTTTAATTCCTATTTTGATATTGTTGTTGTTGTGAATTCTGGTACAATAAAGCGATTACATACATATTCGTACATTAAATCGTCGTCATAAAAAATAAGTAATTCAATTCAAGAAATGCAGATACAATAATGAAGTAATTAAGTTATTTGTACATTGTACATCTAGACGGTCTTATCACTAAAAGTCTTCCAGTCAACTTTTGTGTAGAGGATAAGAATAGCAGAGACAGGTAGGTTGTGAAGTTAAATAAAGGTAGGAGTGTACCCACACATACCCAAATAAATACATACATAATACTGTTCATAACGAACCAATGAATGCATTTTATAATTTGTATAAGATTCGGCCAGTTATAGAATTCCATTCATTCGCTCTCTCCCACTAAAACCTTGACACAAACATATTTTTTTTTTCAATATAAAATTCAATTCAAGTTTACTTTACTTAGTTTTATTTATGTTAACAAATACTCATTCATCGTCATTATCAGCCTGAAAGAGTCCACTGTTGGACATAGGTCTCTCCAGAGGCGCGCCACTGAACCCGATCATCGGTTCTTCTCATCCAGTCTCTGCCGCCCTACGCAGATCGTCGCTCCATCAAGCCAGGGGGCGTCCCACACTACGCTTGCCCAGTCGCGATCTCCACTCGAGAACTCGTTTACCCAAGCGGTAATCGGTTCTCCGACAGATGTGACCAGCCCACTGCCACTTCAATTTTAGGTTACCTTTCTCACACATTAGTAGTTAACATACTCGTATATCTGAAAATCATAGTGTTCCAATAGAAGTAAGTTTAGCGATTGCTGTACGAACTTGATTGACAGATAGACATTTCATTATATTTTATAGTTTACGTTAATAATAAGAGATGTACACACGAACCGGTCCGGCCGCGCGATTCGTCTCGAACCGGCCGGTTATTAGCCGCCCATTAAATTAGCTACAGACAGCATAAATTTTGTATGCGGGAGAAATAAAATGGCGGCGCTGACACTTCTTTGATCGTTATTTTATTTTTTAAATAACGCGGGTATGTGAACAGTACCGTACTTAGTGTTTTAGTGGCCCTTTTATAATAATCATAAAATACGTAACTGCTGAACATAAGCCTCCCCAATATAATGCCACTTTTGGTGGGCTGTCCATTAGGGGATTTGCCATAATCACCACGCTTGGCAGGCGGACGCTGCAGCCGTCCCTTGTGCAATCCCTTTGTCGCCTTGACGAGACCCACTGGAAGATTGGGGGTAGCCCTATTCTAATCAACGGGTAAGAAAACATAATATAAAAAAAAATTGGCCTTTTTCTTTATATTTAATATTTGTTTCATTTTCAGTTTGTAAATTAAGTATCTATTTTTAAAAGTTAGAAATCTGTTTCTTTACAGTAATACAGTGTGATCATCAATCACCATCATAATTAGCTAAATATAATTAGCCATGCCCTGTTGAAGCACAGGCTTTCCCAATCAACTATCTTGGCCAACACAGTCCACCACGGTAGCCCAGTGCGCATTGGTGGACTTCACATTTCAGAATTCCTTATTCGGCATAAGCTGGTTTTCTCACGATGTTTCTGGTTGCTTCACCGAAAAGCTTATATGTACCATCACCTTTATGAACGTCAGACGAGCGTACTACCAACTGGGCTACGACGACGGTTTTTTATATTTATCTTTTAAATACAGTTTAATGTATTAAATATATACTCTGTGATCCTTGTTAGATTAGATTACCCATCTATAGAGTGTGAGTTGACCTTATACTCCAATGGCGGTACTTACCTAAATCCGGTCCTGTTTAATCTAATGAATCGATCGGTTTGATTATGCTATAAAAATAGGATTGATAAACTTAGTAGTACTTTAATTATATTATTTATCTTTTATTTTTTTCCACTTCTATCTTCTTCTTTAATTACATATCCATTTCTATTTGATAGCTCTGTATCTTTCTGTATGTAATGTATACTTTGTTGTACCAAGATCTACAACATCATCATAATCTAAGTACTTATATTAATAATAAATAGAAAATTACGGAATTGACGAATACGTCCATTCGTCGAATCAGCAGGCACAGCCGGCTCTCTCGCAAGGGCCGCCAGTGTTTCAAGTCGAATATCGAACATAAATCGAACTCCTTTGAAAAAAGTCTAGATTCTATGAGCGAGAAGGAAGTCTAATCTAAAGTTACGGATGTATCCTGATTCTGGAGTTAGCCCCTATACGACCCACCGACAAAGATATTCAACTTCAAAACGCGAAACCCTAATCATTCCTACACGGAATCATTCCTGTCCATGTATTTTTTAAATTATAACCAAACCGACTGATAGACATCAAATTATAAAGGTAGATTTTTTATTACACCGAGCGCCTACACTTTGGTATAAAATTCTTCCAATATCATGTTTCGACTGGGCGTATCGCAGATTATGCAAATTGTAAACAAATAATCGGATGGCGGACGGTAGGTGACATTTTATTGACTGTCACCTCTACTTTACGTGTTGGTATTCGATACCTTTTTGTTTTGTGTTCGAAATTAAAAATTTATAACTTTAGGTTGTTCTTACTGAAAGCAAAGATATTACTAGGTACTAAAAGAGATATGTCACGATGGTATACGTGCGTGTGTGCATGCGAAAAGAAAGTATGTATATGTTGGTAGTTTTTAAGCCTCCGAATACAGCGGAAACCTTTGTAGAAATAGTACCCCTTTTCCGTCCGTATCCATATTATTTTTACTATAATGTAATAAAAAAAAGTATATTTAATATAGCAAAATTTGGTATAATTTTAGCTGAAAAGCAACATGCTTCTAAAATAATATCTATAGTTCAGTACATTTACTTTTTTTAAAAATTAAGAATGTACCATAATCCGTTTATATATATTCGCGGCTTAATTAGGGAACGGTCCATGAGTTCGAAACTCGGCTCTGCAATTTTAATGTAGTGACTATTTGAAATTTAAACAATTCAAATAATGTAAAGATTTGTACCTAAACTTGGGTTTGGTTCATAGAAATAAAATAACAAAGCATTTAAATAAATACATTTTATTATTTACGCTTTCGATTGAATATTCTTCATAAAACTATCGATCATAGCCAAGCCTGAAGCATTGCCTTTCTCATACCAATCATGTTCCTTAATACGGTTGAACCACTCATGCAGTTTACTATACTTCTGATCTATGGGGACCATCAGATCCAGGGTCGACACCGTCGCTACACAGGATATGTCAGCTAAAGTAATGTGGTCAGCAGCTAAATACGGTGATGCTTGAAGATACTGCTCCAGGAACCCGTACGCTTCTTCTATACTAGCAACTTGTTCTGCCGTAGGTCCTGGTCCTTTATCCTTGACAACGGTCACCACTACCGCTCGAAATCTTGGAAAGAGTATACAGGAATCGAAGTGCATCCTCTGATCAACTGTTGCTCTTACTCTCAAATCACTAGGATACAGTTTAGCACGCTTATCAGCGCCGTACTTTGACACCAGATAAGTCAAAATCGCATGGCTGTCGCATAATGTAAAATCACCATCTTCGATTAAAGGTATGGTGTGCAGAGGGTTTTTCTCGAGAAACTCAGGCTTTAAAGTGTCTCCGGCTATGGTGTTTACTATTTTTGTATCCACTTTGAGGCCTATAAGTTCCACGGCCATGTTGACAGCTCGACACGGTGGACTTCCGTCCAGTTTGTACAGAACGACCGGCATCTTGCAGCACTGGGTTATGACTGGATAGACTGGTGGTAAATCTAATCTGTGTGATAACTTGATAAGCTATCATTTATTTAACGTTAGATTTTATCTATAGTGGTATGATAGTGAATTGGAAGTCATTAAATACAGTGTTACAAAATAATACATGTAGGTAGAAACAGAGACAGTAATTACTATCTTATCTTATAATAGGGGGCCAGGTGTACCCGGCGACACGTCGACCCTGTGGGATCTTTTGTGTCAGCCCCTCTGTCTATGCTGTGCTTCCACCCCCCACAGTTCACTGCATAAAATCTATTATGCGGCTAAGGGGCAGAAGCCTGTAGTCCTTAGGTTCTGGATAAGCCACACCCAGGACATTCATTCGCCTTGCAGCTAGTGCATTGCATTCACACAGCAGGTGCCTCACCGTTTCGCTATCTTCTCCACAGGCTCTACAATTGACAGTCTCTGCCAGTCCCATCCTATGCAGGAGGTGTCTTACATCGAGATGGCCGGTAAAAACTCCTGCGATAAGACGGACCGCTGTGTTCCCGTATTTTAGAATTTTGTTGGTAAAACCTGTGTCTGTGTTGCCGATAAACTCCTTAGCGTGTTTCAGCTCCCGAAGTGCTCTCCACTCCGCCATCAGTAATCACTAACTATTCAACCTTTTTATATTCGACGAGTTTCAACAATACTTAACTACACAATCAAGTAGTCAAGCGGGTAGTATATGTATGTACACAGATATGAATGTAGATAGAGAAACATTTTTAAAATATCTTACACATAGGTACCTACTGTTCGTAAATTATATCATTTATCAGTTAAAGCGGTGATTTCATGGAAAAGATTGAGGTAAACGATTACTAGTGATATGACATCTAGACTCTGGTCAGCCTGGATAGAAATCAATCACATTGTTATATGCCTGCCGCCAAACAGTAATGTGTTAAATACACTGCTGGAGATATTCAATATCAAGTGAATCCATTTCGTATTCGCTAACGGGTCTTATGAAATATTCTTACGAGCATTTGCCGTCTAACTATAGTGACATACAGTGCCGTTGGAGGGGCGAAAAAATGATCTTGGTGGACATTTTTATAGGGCGCAGTTATAGAATCTCGCACCGGGCGCATAAAAGGCTAGTTACGGCACTGGTGACATATTCTAACAATCTTACCAGAAATGTCACGTGAGTGGCTTCGGATATTATCCGAAATGCTTCCACAGTAGCCCTTTTAGCCAATATGCTACGTTAAAATGACAAGAAATTATATTCTCAAGGGAAACAGTACAAATGTAACAAAATAATGTGACATCGCTTGACACAATCTTTTAAAGAAACAAGAGATATCTGCTAGTACCAGAAAGTCAGGAAACTAGTTTGCATTTTCAATTTTAAGACGATTTAAGTTTTAAGCTCACTTTAAGTCTTTTAAGATTTCACTCGAAAGGGATTTATCGTTAAATGGTTTTCACTGAGAGGCAAGCAGCTAGAGCCATCCCATAAAGGACATTGTACAGGTATAAGAAATAGACAATTTAGTCTACTCTTACTTCAGTGTTGGATGTAATAAATAAGAAGTCGTTTAATGTATTATTTAGTATTTCCAGGCGGCTTCAATGATGCGAAAATATTTTTTTATTTCCTGATGGAACAGTTTTCCTAAAGTTAACACACAGGCTATGTGTTTATCTATGCTAAAAATTTATGGAGATGCGCCACCACACTCGGTGAATCTGTTTTGTGAATCTGGTATAAGAACTGCGTGCAAAGACTCTGCCGTCCTCATCTAGCCCCCTTTCGGCTACCTTTTTAAATATTATATCTATTATTTATGCAACTTCGGGTTTTGATTAGGTGTTTAGGTTTATAGTTATGAGGGTCTGATGATGACCAGGTAGACTGGTAGTTCGACTTTAGCAATGGTTAAAACTAAGAGCTTCGGGTTTGGACCCAATTGGTTCAGGGGTACTCTTTTATACCTCGATAGGTAAGGAGTAACGGCGGCAGAGATGGAGGGTGGTAGGGAGGGAGGGGAGGATAGGATGCAAGGAAGTAAAGTGAGATAAAAATAGGAGTGATGAAGGAGGATAGGAAAGGCGATGAAGGGAAGGGAGGGTAGGCTGGTGAGGAGTGGGGTGTGAGGAATGAATGGAGGGAAGTAGGGTGTTAAGTATAGAGTGAGTGAGGCAGAAAGGTGGAAGAGAGAAGGGTAGTGAGGAAAAGGCGGAGTGAGGCTGGCCGGGAGGCAGATAGGGAGCGGAGGAAGAAAGGATACTGGGCTTAGTCTCCTAAGACTGTAAGAGAGGGAATTCGGGCGGGAAGGAAAGCGGCAGAGATGTAAGCATGTAGGTGGGGAGGGTAAGGTAGGGGAAGGGAGTGAAGAGTGGAGACAAGAAACAAGATTGAGAGGTGGTCTCATACATTACAATGTTTTACATAGCCAACCACTAAACCTTGCAGCTGGTGTCCACCAGACTTTTTTGCGGCAGTTTGCATTCCCGTTTTTATTCACTAAAGAAGTCATTCATTATACATGTATTGCTAGCTTTTTATCCGAGCGAAGCCGAATTCCAGCTAGTGAATAATAAAACTTTTAAAAACAGTAGGAACTTTGGTTTCACTAAGTTTACTATCGATTTTTAGTATTACATAGTATTTGTGCAAATAAAGAATACGAGTATTGAAAAGTTTCAACTATACGGCGTCCATATAGCGTACATTGTTAGATCCTTTTTAAGAACTAAAACATTTATTTATCTAAATCGAAATTGGTTTAGACACAAGACCTTGTTAGGTTTAGTTTGACGTGAAATAAACAACCAGACCAGTTAGATGACCTAGGCTGGATTATGTCCTGGAGGTGAAGCATTAATTAGCTTAAAAACTATTTGCTGTTTTTCTACTCGTCAATATTGTCATTGTAATAATAGGTTATGAGATATTCAGCATTTATAAAAAAAATAACGAAACAAAACTTCTGTTCCAACACAAATGGCTAACAAAAACAAACGCATTTGCGTCTCGGAAACAACGTAAACAAGTCGGTGTTCCGAAGTGAACTGCAAAATGAACGTGGTAATATAAACTTGTTTGAATACACACACCCTCCCCGTCGCTCGGTAAATAGAGCACGGCTGGCAGTACGCAGTACGCACTATGGGCTGCCTGCCGCCGCCTATCGGCGCCGAAAGATCATCGATATAAGTTAGAAAGAAAAGAAATGTTGTTGACATATAACGTTATCCCTCTCTCGATCGACTGTACTCGCGCGCTCGACCCTACAATAACTCACGTACACATACATACAAACGTGTACCGACACAGGCTTTAGTAGTAGATAATTAAATCAGTTCGCTTGTGTGGAGTGCCGGGGATGAGATATTAGTGTGTGAGTGTACTATATTACACCCTGTAATTTAAAGATTTGTATAATAGGTACTTATGTAATATTAATTTCGGTTCATCGCGCCGTTAAAATTATGTTTTGAGTATTATAATTTAAACAGAATGAACATTCCATGTAATTCAATAAGCATAAGTGACTTTTATTAGCGTTGAAAGGAAAATAATAAAACTGTAAATTTATTAAAATAATTATTACAAAATTCATGTTCAAATGGTTATTAACTTATAAGTAAAGTCAAGTCTCCGTTTTTTGTCCTAAATCTTTTATATTTATAATGTTTTTTTTTTGGGATAACCAGCGACTTTGATCGCATTTAAAGTTGACTCACCTATTTTTGTTAGAATGCGAGAATTTCGTAAATTCGTTGGAAAATTGTCTTTCCCCAGTATGAACCGAACCTACGATCTCTCGCGCTCGAGTCTAATCACAAAGCCACCAAGGCGGTATAATTAGTATTATTTTAATCGAAAATCCGCTGTCAGTCATTTTAAATTAATATTGCATGACAGTAATTTGACATTTTGCGCCCGCGCATTTCAGCCGCCAGCTAGCATTTGCATAAACTACCAGCTTGCGCACGCGACTCCGCCCAACATGTAAACGTAGTAATTACGTCCTCGTGGTCTTTGTCCACAAAAATTGTTGATAACAGCTTATGGAAGGAAGTCCACAGCCCTATGTCCAGCTGTGAACGTTGATGTAACCCACTTTTTTACCCCTTACCTAGAGCTGCAATACGTCCGGGTTTCCCCGGATATATCGTGTTTGGAGGCTGCTTGAAATGGATTTTAAAAAGTGTCCGGGTGAAACCTCTCTTCAAGCTAAAATAATGTAAATGCGAAGGTGTGAATTATAAATAAAATGAATCATTTATTTGCTCTATTCTGGATATAACACGAAATCTTTAGACAAAAGTTAAGGATGTCTACATTCTGACGAGCATGATAAATCGCGGGCGCTGGCCACCCCGGCCGACCGGTCCATTCGTTCCGCGATGAATGGTGGGAGCTAATTGGCAACCCGCGCGAGCGACCGCATTCCTCACACCTTCCCGACGCGGACGCGTATTTGAAAATATACTTCAGTACTTCCTCTCAATGAAGACGAACTAGGGTAGGTTTACCAGGCGTTATTTGTACAGAATAGCTTCTCCAAGAAGGTATTATATATTAGGGAGAGAGGGAAGGATAGGGAATATTTCTGGCAATTTAGCACACTAAAATGCACACACATATCAACTTAATTATGTCTCTCAAGAGGTGAGACGTACAGACGTAGTATTATATACATAATAATATGTCAATGTAATAGTGGCATAATTAATTATAATTATAACACAAAAAATACATACGTTCGTTACGTTACCTCTCAGACTGAGGTCTTAATAACATGACAAATTAGTGTTTCCTTACGAGACTTGCATTGACTTTAGCGAGTCACAAGCCTAAAAAAAGTAGATTAAACAAAACACAAAAATATTAATGTAATATAAATAAACATAAATATTATAATAATTATCAAACTAACAATTTAATAGTGTGATAATAAAATAACTGTCACCTGACGTATATATACGTTAGGTACACTACCTCTAGTTTGTATTTGTTTGAGTATCTAAAATACAACGTCAGTACATCTCACCTCCTGAGATACGTATTAACGTAACGTAGACTACTGGGAACAATTGTGCACTTTATTACGCTAAACGCCTAAAAATAATAGCCTCAATACTTTCCCTTGTAAGGACGAATCGGAGTAGTTTTTCTATGCAAATAACGCAAACGTACTCTAATTCTCTTCTTCATTGAGAGGACGCACTGAAACAGTTTTTGCATTTACGCGACCCGGGCGACGGAGCGGCGATCCAAATTGCACTTATCTTGATACATAATAATTAGTACTGGACATAACTGTTGAAGGATGAAGTTGAGACAAGGTTCATTGTGAGAATGTTAAGTAATATGACTCAACCCTTTGCTTAGCTGGAAGTCAGCATTAGGTCCTTATCAAAGATATGTGCTTATAAATAAATATATACAATTTGTTACAGCTTTTCCCGAAATCGTTATTTCCGTGTTTTTAAGAGCGTGTACTCTTCCAGTCGTTCCAAAGAGTTGTAAATCTTCAATAAAGCTACTATCACTTTCAGAATGTGAACCTTTAGTTGTGCTCTATTTTTACGGAATACCGTACTATAACCTCCGGTTTAATATATTGGAAATATTCTTGCTATCGAAATAAGATATGGCTTAAACAACGATCTCTATGTACTACTAGATGGAGCGTTATTGATATTATTTGACCGTAGCGTCAATATTTAGTAATAATTAAATGTTCTGCGTAGTAACTGCTCAAGTTTCATTGTGAATGTGAAAGAGTTGTGGCTACTTGCGTGTAACAGAGCGATTGTTTGGAACGCTCCATCTAGTAGTACATAGAGATCGTTGGGCTTAAAGGACTAGTAACCAAGCCAAAAACCCTTAAAAATAGGTAAACCCTACTCTCAAACAAAGAACTCCTGTACTACGATAATTAGTGGCAGGGCAGTGCACAAAATATAACACCTAGACCCTGTACAACTGTGAAAAGTTGTCTGTCGCCAATGGCATCGAAGTTCCCACGATCTCAGGGCTTTCGAGGTGAGGTTAAGCCAAATTCAGTCAAGTCTTGGGTTGCTATGGTCTAGGTAAGTACTGACCGAGACATTTGACGGCGATGGCGGACTTTAGTCTACTGTGCAACTACTGAAGAAAATGTCCATTCAACATTGGCGTTGTGACCAGGAAGGCATAGAAGTATTGGCACATCAATAATTGCGCGCGTTTCAATACCAGGTCAATTTATAGATCGACCGGAATGACTGGGATATGAGTTCCAAACCGGTGACATATCCCGGTGTAAAGTTAACTGAAAGGGAGAAATGCATCATCATATATTCTAGGTATTGATCAAAGGTCGACCGTGTGAGAATCTAAAGTGAGATCAGTCTGCCTTTGAACACAACCTCATTTCAAATTATTTTTGCATATTTTACGCATATATATACATTATAAAGGAACACAGATATTCTATGACAAAGACGTTAGGTATCTCTACAACTATATTGCATCGGTCATAAACAAACATGTCATAACAGTCCAAGTAATAGTACTAAATAAATGAGACAAGTGTTTTTTTTAATTACAGTCAAAAGTACGAGGCATACAGCCAATTCCTTATACAAACTTTCTTTCCCGCCTATATCTGACAAGCGACTAGATTCAAACAAGGCAAAGAATTGTACATTCAAACATGCTAATTCATCAGCCTCCAAATTTCATTTATCAAGAACCTTATCGCCAAATATTCGTGAGTGAGTGAGCAATCAAAAGCCTGTTCGATGTGTAACTTTCTATTTCATTTGTCTTACATGCTGCTTCGCTTGCCATTCATTTATTATTTATTACAACGTTACAGCCGCCATGTTTGAAATTCAAAATTCGAATGATTGCTATACGTATTTGTGCAACCATAGAGTCGAACAATTTTTTTTTTAATTTCTCTTGAATGCAAGAATTGGTACATGTTCAGCCTCAACATTTAATAATAGAAATTGCTTGTCATTACATGGCTTTTAAAAGTTCTTGTTAAAATTGTAAGTAATTATACTATGTTTCGATGTGATTTATTGAATACTAGCTGTTTCCCGCGACTTCGTCCGCGTGGACAATAACATCAAAAATTATTATGTATTTCCCGTAGGAATGGGATGTTTTTTCGGGATGAAAACTATCCTATTTCCTATTCCAGGACCTAACCTATATGTGTGCCAAGTTTCATCACGATCCGTCTAGTGGTTGAAGCGTGATTGAGTAACAAACATCCAAATATCCAATCATCCAAACTTTCACATTTATGATATTAGTAGGACTGTATCTTTAATTCACTATTATCTCAATAGTAACATATGTACTTATTGTTATTTTCTTTTTAGGGGTCCCTCAGAATAGAACTGCAATCTTATTAACAGTACAATTAATGACCCGCTTAGTTCGTCGTCGGTGCATCATCTAACTGCTGAGAAAGGTCCCGAGTTCGATTCCCCGGTATTAAACGTCATCTGTCGCTAGCTGTTTAAAAAGCGAGAGTTAAACCGCCACAACATGATATTATACAGCCTAAACGGCATTTACTTCGAGAAAAAAAACTGTGCAGGACGCGCCAAAAAGTAAAAAACTTTGGTTCGCAAAACGCGTTCCCAGTGTGTTGAGTTTAAAGAAATAAAAAGTCGGCGAGCGAGAGGTGTGATTTGTGTACTTTTTCGCACTCTTCGATAAGGTAGAGTTCTCGATTAATGATTTAATGGGAGTCGATATATCGATTAAGAATCTACATGTTGCTGTATGATTACTTCAACAGGCCTAACCTTAATTCTTTCACACTAGATTTGAACCTTATTAGTATTGGTGAATTTTTGTTTTTCATAACAATATAAACAAACATTAATGTTAGGCCCTATCCAGAAAGCACTTCCCGCTACTTTTCGCGAGGAGATGAGAGCATGCGGGGAGTAAATTGTAACCAACGATCTCTATGTACTACCAAAGATAATATAAAGAGCATATACTAGATAATATACTAGAGCTAGAGTGTACTACTAAAAGGATCGTTCCAAACAATCGCTCTGTTCTACGCAAGTAGCCACAACTCTTTCACATTCACTTTGAAACTTGTGCAGTTACTACTCAGAACATTTAATTATTTTCTAAATATTGACATTATTTAACCGTAGCGTCGTAACGGATCTGGAATGAGGATCTTACCATACCTGACATAGATGACAGAATTAGTAAGCTAAAGTAACAAAAAGCAGAAGACATCTGTCGATACTTCGATAGTCGACAGATTAGTCCTGGGGATAAACAGAAAAACATATTAGATCCCCAGAACGCGGTATTAAATGATCAAAAAGCTAATAAGACTACCTTTTTTGAATCTGCTTCTTAAAAGTCATTAAATTTAATGCGTTGCTGTTTATTCAGATTCCGTAATCAAATCAAAACACAATTTCATTTCTGAATTTTATTATCTGCAAAAATCGCCAATATCGATTATACACGCCTCCCTACAGATTATCTTGAAACATTTCTTAAATTCGTTTTAAAGGTATTTTTATCCCTTTCTTGCCAGTAGTGTCTGACCGAAAGTGTGTGTTGTTTCGTTCGAAGTCGAAACATGGGATCTTACTGAACAAAAGACGAATTTTCTTTTCGCGTTGCAGTTTCGAACTGCAATTGTGAAATGAAAACGTGAAAACTGGGGCCACTTGGTGGTAAATGGTCACAGTCACCGTTTGGAACTTTCAGCGCTATAGAAATGTATATTTGATAATAAAAAAAGAAATAAAATAAAATAAAATTTCTTAATTCTATCACTATTCTATGACACACGCTATACAAGCAAAGTCCAAATAATCGACCCCATTAATGAAGTTGGTAACAAGTCTGCCTGCTGAAAAACAGGTTCGATTCGAATCCCGTGCAAACCAATTGATGAGAGGATCGATTAATAGGTTTATTCCGATCGAGATGCAAAACTTTTCTATTTTTAACAATTCGAAAATGCACAGTATACCAAACGCAACAAGGCCAGACATGAAATAAATCAAACTACAAAAATACGTTTAAGAGAATGTGATCGTGAAAAATTCACGGAGTCCAAGTCTGAATTGCATTAAAAATCTTTCAATTAGGCGAAAGTACTTTAAAATTTCAACCAAAACCACATAATATTCGACTGACAGTCAAAAATACGGTCGAAGTGCCGAAACTACGTCCCTTCCTTAAATACCAGTATTGCAAAAATATAAGTCACAAAGTTTAGCGACACGCAAAGGTACGGAGAAAGAAACAGTCAGCGGCGTCATAATTTAATATTTAAAGCGTTATTTATTACGTTTGTAAATCATGTTAATTGTAATTTGTTAACAGAACCGCCCGCCCACAAAACGGGCGAATATTCTGTGCAGAGTTGTAGAGTAGTAACTTTAAAAATGAAACGTGATAAAAAAAAGGTTAAAAAATCACTCTCCTTCGTTGTAGTCGGGTAAAATAGGCTGGATACTTCATGAGTTGATCAAGTTCGTCGCCTATGGATTTCCAGCTTCCGTGCTGTGAACAGTTGAACCATCTAGCCACGTCAGTCCTCTGACAGGGCGACGTCCCGCTGAGCCTCTGCGCCTACCAGTACTTATGGTCAATTCACATTGGCGCAGGGTCGATTGCAAAGCGATGCGACGTAAAACTTGACATTGCATATTGAACTTTATCTCAACTATATTTATAATGTACATATTTGCGTATAAGAGCATTCGCGCGGTTTCGCTCGGCGCCATCGACAGAAGCCGCGCGCCTTCGCGCTAAGTCTCGCTACCCGTTCTTTACTGTCACACAAATGTTACTTAGATGTTGATTATTCCTTAAAAACAATTCAAACATCAATCGGCAGCCTATACATGTCCCACTGTTGGACAGAGATCTACACTTAGTGCGACGACGTGACGTATTAAAACATTTTGTAACGTCCAGGCCTGTACCAAAACTCGTAACTGACTCTCTCTCGCATTAGACAAGAAGCATTGAACATATTTTATTAAGAGTTCTAAGTTTATGTTGCTCAGTGTCTTGGCTAACTGTAATAAATGCAAATCACGCGAGCAAAGCCGCAGGCAAAGCTAGTACAAAGTAATATCGCTGTTACCAGAATACAACACCATATTTCGGCGATTGTTGAATCGCAATCTTGAATCGGTTAATCGCATATGCGCGAAAGTGCGATCCCATCGACCAGTAACGGATATTTTATGCATGGACGTGTAATTTAATTATTGCCCTCAATAACATACTGCAGAACGCTTTATTGAACCACATTTATTTCACAACTGGAAAACTGATTTGTGCTGTCCGCTCATCGAGGTTATAAGTTTTTATTTTATTTATTATACTAGCGGATGCCCCGCGACTTCGTACGCCTAAAAAGTTGACTAACTGCCCCGTTTTTATGGTCCTGCATCTTAGTGATTGCGTGCGCCAATTGAGGAACCCTATGCAACATTTCAAGATTGTACACAGTGTTTGAACGGTGCGTTGTTGGATCAGTCGGTCAGGAAAATAAACTCTTCTATAAAAGATTGACTGATTCATAGAAACAGAGATTACTTATGGACAAAATATACAATTTGTTATATTTACTAGTTACGAAAAAAAATTTAGAAGAGGGCCCGCGCGCCCCCCAGATATAAAAGATTCTCCTCCGGCTGTGCCGAGTGTTTGATGGTCCCGAGGACGGTCGCTGCGTTACCTCTTTGAATCTCCAGGCTGATGCGGCTGATAAAAAAGGATATGGCGCAACGGTCAACAGATTTTTCAGATTGTTAATTAATACAAACGAGATAATTCCAGCTGAAGAAGGTGGCCGGAAACGACTGGATGCGTAGAGCGGAGGACGGGGTGTGTTGACGTTCATTGGAGAAGACCTATGTCCTGCAGTGGACGTCTAAGGGCTGATATTATGATGGTTTGGTGAATTGTAGTCGATAATGGCGGTATATAACCAAACTAGAAGCCATAAATACCACAGACAGGTGACGAGTAGCAAGCTCACTGCCTAGTACATCAATGACCTAGCACGAGGGAAAGCCATTGTCCAACTATAGCCAGATTGATAAGGAAATTTCCTATTATGAGGATGTAGTTACCAAACTAAATAGCATTTCCAGATCCGTTTTTCCTAATATCGAGACTTAAATTTTTAAAAAAGCTACGAAATAAAATCAGGACTTGAAAAAAATGCATATTAGTTGTTACAATACTTTAATTCAAAGTCACAGACTTAAATTATTTAATTTAATGAGATCAAACCATGTGCTACTTCCTTCACTTGCGGATTCTTAAAATACCTACCGCGCCAAATTGACTTAGATGAAGAAGGAATTTGGCGTCCCGCTCAGGGACGCGTCCTGAGAGCGAGACATCTGGCAACACTATTCCGAACAGTCTTTGAAAAGAAAAAAAGGGCATTTACAAAGGGAAATTACTGAAATTACAAGCATTTTGTTAAGATGCTTATCCGGGCACAACAATAAATTTGTCCAGCTCGGATATTTGTGGAAATACTGCTGGCGGGTCGCGTGAGGCGATGTCAGGTATTTGCTGCGAGAAAGTCGCCAAACAATGGTTGAGGGGACCAACGTTCTTTTATTTCAAGGTTACTTAAAAGGCTTCCAATCTTCCCGTGGGTGAGGAGATTTCACTAGGGACGGGCAGCAGCGTTCTCCTGCATATATAAAAATCATTACTGCGATCACCAAACCGCCTGCCAAGCGTGGTGGTTATCTCCCAATGCAGGGCCCACCAAAAGTGGCATTCTATTGGGGAGGCGTATGTTCAGTAGTGGACGTATTTCGGCTGATGATGAAGGTTACTTACCAAAAGGTATCTCTCCCACTGCCACTTCAACCTACTAATCCTTTCGGTAAGTAACTTAAGTTTTTCATCGGATTCCCTTTAAATTTTCATGTATGACGAACATAGTGATCAGAACTTATTTATTAGATATTATCCCCAGTTTGAATTATATTACATACATTTTATACATATACATACATAAGCTTGTGTAATCTCAAACTAGGATTTTCTCCTGTGCTATGAAAATTTAACAAGTATATGACAATTCACAAATTATAACATCCAGAGCGGAAGCAACTTGTACAAATTGTACAAAGTTTTCTGTCCCTCCCTGAATCGAACTCATGATCTCTGATGCTCGAGTCCAATGGCCAATCCACTAAGCCAACAATACGGTCCAATTCCCAATACCGTAACTCGAGTAACGAAGGACAGAAGTGTCTCCCGTCAAAGATTTATAGTCTCATCCGACGGGACGGGATCTTTTATTCATATTCATATCTGTCGGGACTAGAATCTAATTGGACTGAAGTTGAGCAAAAACCGTATGAAATGTTTAATAGTTGTGATTTCAAAACTAATCTAGAGACAAAAAAGCAATTTTAAGTTTTATTTGTATTGGATAGTAATCAGGGATCGGAATTAGGTAGCGTCATTTATGTACTTGCGAGGAAATGTTTATGTTAATATGGATGGAAAAATAACGGATTCCCGGGATATCGTTCTGCTCATTCACTTACTCTATACGTTCAGAAATTATTGATACAGTAATATAAATATGGACATCCCAGATTGCTCATCTAATAAATAAAAACGTAAACTTCGCGTGTTGTACATTGAAGATATTTTCTAAAAAAAAAATGGGGGTCTAAGGATAAGTAAAAGAACACATTTCAATCATTTTTGAAAATTTTGTCTGTTTGTCTGTTAGTTTGTGCACACATCACTTAAAAACTACTGAACCGACTTTGATGGGCTTTACACGGCTTAACTCGGAGTAACATATAGGTTTTATTTCATCGCAATCGGCTTACTCAATCAAAAGTTATGGATTTTTAGTTTTCAAATGCATTAGTAGGTAAGGCTAGTATGCAATATAACAAGAAGTAATGTTCGGTAGTATTCAGATTGCGATGAGTTTGGACTACATTTGGAGCTGTAGTGGGAGTGGGATTGGGCGTGGGTGTGGAGTGGGAGCGGAAGCGCAAGCGGGAAAGGGAGCGGAAGCAGGAGCGAGAGCAGGAGCGGGAGCAGGAGCGGGAGCAGGAGCAGAGCGGGTCGGGAGCGGGAACGGAAGTGGGAAGGGGAGCGGTGCCGCGGGCACAGCTAGTTTAATAAATAACCTACAAGTCCCGGTTTAAATTTCGAAGTAGGTGAAGTAACTTGTATTCAAGCCGAGTCGCAGGTTTGGCGTTAGGTTAACCAGGGATTCCCAAAGTGGTCGATACCGACCCCTTGGGGTCGAAATCGGTTTCCCAGGGGTCGATATAAACGAAAACTGATTTTAGGGATCGACGAGGTCTAAAATTTAATAGTTGTGTTACATGTACCAACATGTTATAAGAATGACTAATACTTTAGAAGGAAGTATCATTGTTGTACTTTTTAAAAACTCAACAAGTCGAGTGCATAAGTTCGTACAAGATTAGTATTTTGTATCAATAGGTCAAAAACTAGAGATAGGATTTTTAAAGTAATTTGGCTACGGGGGTCTGAGGTATCAGTTCATTTTGAAAAAGGGGTCTTGCCCGAAATAGTTTGGGAATCCCTGGGTTAGACAATCACGGTTTACAACAATTAATAAAATCCCGTAAAAAGAAACGTCCAAATAATCTACCTACGACATAATGACACTACTCATTCCGATCCCTGGAAATATTAATGGCACCCGGGTTTACATTTACTATCGAGTATCTGCCCGTCTCTCTAAGTACGACATACATTCTATAATTCATTCCAGATTAATAGTCCTATGAAAACCAACGCTATTTACGTCTCGGTAACATATACATGAAAGGGTCACCAGCAGCAAAAATAGGTTTGTATTACCAAGTAAACTTTGCGGTCCACTTAGGAACACCATCTATTGTGTATTTTGTTTTCGAGACGCAAATGCGTTTGTTTTCATAGGACTATTAATCTGGAATGAAATATATATATATAAACACTTTGATGATTATGATGCCACTATATGATTACGAATTATTAGTTTTAATTTTAAATTATTAATTAAATTTGACATAGACTAAATGAATGATGAATTGCCGTGTGGTTTCCGGTAGAGTAGAACAGGACCACTCCAATTCTTCCCGTGGATGTCGTACAAGGCGACTAAGGGAATACATTATAAAACATCAATCAGGCCTTCAGCCGTCTGGCCAGCGCGGGGAGTGTAGGCCAAATCCTCCGTCTGTCTCCGGCAGATGAGAGAGGGTTGAGGTCCTGCAGTGGAGACAAAAATAACCTGATGATGATGAAATGAATGAAAACATGTATTGTGGCATTCTTCCTCGTTAGTTAAATAGGTACTACTAACTGTGACATGTTATGAAATTTTGAAATTGACGATTCTAAGCATACTATATCGTTCCTTGGCTATTACCACTGCCCGTCACCGGTCTGTAGCATTTTTTACCTCGCTACTCCATATTTAAAGACGTTGGTTTCACGTGTTTGTTTTACCTTAAAGTTTCTAAAAAAGGTTTAGTCATTAAAATTAATTATATAGAGAGGTGCCCTGCAGGGGGGCGGCATCCAGCGATGTAAAATATCGATGGATTGACCGAAATTCGATACTTTTTATAACGATACAAAACACGCGGGAAGTTTTTTACATTTTTAATGTTAAGTATCTTTTTTGAAGGCAACTGTCGCTGAAAAAATTTGCTGATAAGCTATATGCATATTCGGGTATTTTGTTAAAAAATGTATCAGCAAAGTGTGTTTATTGAGGCTGCCTTGTAGCCATTCAGTGTCGTCTACAAAAACTAAGTTTATTTAAACATTTCTTCATCATATCAGCCCTTAGAGGTCCACTGCTGGACATAGGCGTTCCCCAATGAACGCCACCACACCCGATCCTCTGCCCTCCGCATCCAGCCGCTTCCAGGCACCTTCTTCAGGTCGTCGGTCCACCTGGCGGCGGGGCGTCCCACCCTGCGCGTGCCTATCTGCGGTGTCCACTCCAGAACTCGTCTACCCCAACGGCCGTCGGTTCTGCGACAGATGTGACCCGCCCACTACCACTTCAGCTTACTAATTCCACAACTCTCATTTAAAGAAGAAATTCATCTTACGCATCCTGCTTATCAGTAAAATAAAATACAAATAATATAAAATTATCTTTTCTTAATTAGATATTACATACTTTTTAAGGATTTTCTTTACAACAGTTAATACATTTCCATGAAACTGAATGTCGCAAATACATTAATGACATCACCTAATTCCGATCAATGCTAATAATTAATAGACATTCTCGCTAGAGCTTAGAGCGAAAAAATATTTCCGACGTCGTAGCCGCTCGGGCGTTGTTGGGTCCGTCTAGCAATGGTCCTAGCTCTTTTATTAATTATTTATGGAGAGACTTACAAAATCTTGGAATGAGGTTTACAGAACTACGTAGTGCTTACACTTTGGCCGAGATAACGATCACCACTCCTTTTTCTCTAGCTTCGATTTTAGCGATGTATAATCATAATGGCGATGCCTGAAAAGCAGCGTTTCGCTGAGGCATCGACCAATTCATCTAACTATGTACTACCTACTTATAAATACTTAATTGTTGAACTGAATGATGTCGTTGAATAAACTCTCTTTTATTTTATTATTTTTTAATGCTACTACGTACCATAATACAATAATTAACCTACATTATCGTTAACTTTTTGCCCAACATTGGTATTGGCTGATAGTCGCCTCGTTAAATAATTTATTAACGACCATATCAAATGTAAAATTATTTGACGCAATAACTATGATTGAGAGCCGTCGTAAATATTAACACTCTGCCATTATTAGGTATTCCGCGCTGACGAAGGGAATACCAACATGCGGTCCAGGGGTCGCAATTCAAGATACAATAAATAAACTTACGGCCCGCGTATCGACTCAATTTCAAAATTATCGGAGACACCGAGATAAATGCAATGAACTGGATAAGCTTGAACGCTGAATTTGAACCTGCCATTCCAAATGGCACTTATCAAATGAGATGTCACTTTAGTTAATATCATCAGCCGAAAAACATTAACTGCTGAACATAAGCCTCTACAATTGAATGCCACTTTTGGTGGACTGTGCATTGGGAGATTTGCCATAATCACTACGCTTGGCAGGCGGATTGGTTATCGCAGTAATGATCTTAAAATGCGCAGGAAAACTCTGGTACCCGTCCCTGGTGCAATCTCTTTGTCGCCTTGACGACGCCCACGGGAAATTGGGGATTACCTATTCTAAGCCTAGAGTCACATGGCACTTCAATTAATGCCAATCTAACTAGTATCGTCTGTAGGAACGTTGCGTTTTTCAACATGATCCTTTAACAATTGTAACCTAGTATTTTTCCTCTTTTGTCAAAATCCTAAATCGTCCCACAAGTATTAGAGCACTTCTGAATTAAACTATTTTCTAACATATAACTATCAAACGTTAATATTTGCGACCCAAACGACACGGATTTTTAATCAACCCACGACTCAATAAGGTTGAACAGCCCCTCCAGAAGACCACTCGGATACAAATTGTTAATTTTGTTGACTACTGTGCTTGCCGCTAGATGAAAATTTGAATAGCCTTACTTGTTAACATCATTAGAGAAGGCTTCCTGGGGTTAGTTTATAGGCTACTTGTTTCTATTAATGCTGCGAGATAATAATCACGTGAAAAGTGACATTTCAAAATTATGTGCTGGTAATCGGCAACACATACATAGTTATCTGTCGCCGAATGATGTCGATGACCGCTGGGGAAGGAAAGCCCCCAAACATGCGAACTTAATGCTGAATGCACTGTCTACCAGTCAGCCTTTGAGAGATTGTGGTAGGTAGGTGAAAGATATTTCAATTTGTCCGCCTGAAGATATATAATATATATATAATGAAGACATTGGCCCGATTCTGAAGGCACACATTTAAAATTTGACAGTGCTAAAATCGGTTTCGTCTTTATCTTCATAATACTGTGTGACAAGGATAGCAACAGCTTTAGTGCTGACAAATTTTAACACTGTGTCTTCAGAATCGAGCCCATTATATATCCCACAAGTATTAGAGCACTTCTGAATTAATTAAACTATCTTTTACATATAACTAGACTAATCAAACGTTAATATTTGCGACCCAAACGACACGGATATATATATATATATATACAGATACAGAAAAGTATTAAATCACTTAAATACCAAATTATTTAAATAAAATCCTGTTCCTATTTCTAGAATAGTAAGTTTTTACACTATTTCCTGTTATCATATCTATTGTTAAAATTTGGATAGGTTGGTACGTATTAATCAACAAGACCGACATTTCATTTTTTTTTTATTATTTTGAGTTCAAAATGTACATGGTGACATGATGTGACTGTGTCTACGTCACAGACTCCTCAATATAAATAAATATTAATATTATGCAGGGTTAGAGCTTATAATGCCCCGTCCTCAAAATGGACAGTCGGAAAAAAGGTACCCTTCTACAAAATGTCCCATTCGCTAAATTCCAACTATGAAAAATAAAATAATTGATAAATTACGTAGGTACCTATTGCTCTAACCTCCCCCTATCTCCCCCACGTGGCCCAGAGTGGGCTTTTACCAATACCAGTAAGTAATAAGAGTGTGTGTGGGGTAGGGGAAGGTAATTTTTTTTTTAATTTTAGTTATTTTCTAACAAAAAAATATTGTAAAAATTGTGAGCCCCCCCTCCCCCTCTGCTGTATCAGCGCCTGTGTGTGTGGGGGGGGGGGGGGAGGGAGTTTAGTCCACCTTCCACTCACATGTCCATCTTTTTAAAAAAATTTAAAAGATTGCAAACTTTATGAAGTTATTATAATTCGCTAATTCTCAGGAATCGTTCAGTGCAATGACTACAAAGAAATCACGTATGTCTTCACAAGCTAGCCTGAAATAAATCCGCAATATTTATCGAGGCACACAATGACGTCACTGAGGGGAATTCAATATAGCAGGGACTGGACGCAATAAATTTGCGTATCAAAAGAAAGTACGTCGTATGTCAGCCGTGGTACCGATACCAGAGCCAGATACACGGAATTAATATTCATCCGCAAGAAAGATCGCTGACAACATCAATGAGAAAAGATACCAAATTGAATTAAGGAACCCTAATAAATTGTCGTCATCAGGAGAATGGTCGTGCATATTTTCAAAACTTGACCGCATCGCTGAGTTAGTGGTTCAGGCGTTTGCATCGGACACCAGAGTTCGGATTTCCACAGGAATAAACTTAACATGTTAAGATCGATTTAGGCTGTTCAGATTTACTAGAGGTTTACCGGACGTCGACTTTTCCGTTTCTGTATTATCATCATCAGCTTATTTTTGTCTCCACTGCAGGAGCACAACCCTCTCTCATCTGCCGGGGGCAGACGGAGGATTTGGCCTACACTCCCCGCGCTGGCCAGACGGGTTGGGGAGGCCTGATTGATGTTTTATAATGTATTCCCTTAGTCGCCTTGTACGACATCCACGGGAAGAGTTGGAGTGGTCCTATTCTACTTAACCGGAAACCACACGGCAACTGTATTATACCAAAGATAATATATTAAATTATACTGTAGGTACCGACATTTCTACATCAGCCTGTAGATGACACGGAAAACAAATAGTCAGCAACAATATATAGGACGTTTTCCGTATCATCTACAGTTGATGTAGAAATGTCGGTGCATATACCTATATACTGCTGCTATTGCCGAGTGGTTCCCGGTTTAAAATGGAGCCACCCTCAATCTTCCTGTGGAAGTCGTGGTAGGGGACTAAGGGATTGCACCAAAGACGGGCAGCAGAGTTCAGCAGCCTGTGTATATAGATCATTACTGCGATCACCAATCCGCCTGCCAAGCTAATTATGTCATATCCCCCAATGGACCAGGGACGGGCAGCAATGTTCTCCTGTGTATATTAAGATCATTATAAATTGCAATACCGCTCATTTTTGATAACTACACAAAAATCTGTTCCCTGAGTTTGTTTCTTTGGTTTTTCACCCACTAAACTACTTCGTAAAATTTAGTCTTAAGTTAACATGAAAACACATTACACAGTTTAACTTAATGCACCTTTTCAACATTATATGTATATGTCAGTACATTTTATTTTTATTAATTCAGCTATACACAATGCCCTTATTTCTACTAATTTACAAACTTAAATTATATATATTTAATATTATTATGAACACCAATACATTGACAGCCCTCTAAGCACAATTTATAAACTAAATCTGTGAAGTCACTTGACCTGGTGCTGACAGAATACCAGCGCTGGAGTTCGCGTAGCGTGCTGCAGCATTATGCTGAGTCAGCGCTTTTTTGTTGCTGCGACACATAGGTACCTTGATTATTTTTAATTGTAATTTATGAATTCTGTTTTGTTTATTTCTCATGTATGTGTGTGTCGTAGCTATGAATAAATGACCTATTCTATTCTATTCTATTACTGCTATCACCAATTCGCCTGCCAAGCGTGATGATTATGGCAAATCCCCCAATGGACAGGCCAACAAAAGTTGCATTCTATTAGGGAGGCTTATGTTCAGCAGTGGACGTATTTCAGCTGATATGATACTGCCCCAAACAATTAGGGGAAGAGGATGTTTAAAGCTTGTTATTTTTAAAATACTAGTTGATAATAAATTTTTATTCTGTTAAATACCACCATTAATAATAATAATAAAATCTTTTTTGTACTTTTTTTTATTAAATTTAAAAATGAACGCAGTTTGGGCGAAAAACAAAATGGTGTCTTAAGTAACTAAGGGCTATCGAACGAGAAATTCTACATATTTACAATTCCTGCGTCGAGTACCCGTAATTGATTTCGGATCTGTTAGACTATTAACAAATCCTGTTTATTCTCAGTTGGATTGCAACGCATGCATTGATCTGATATTTTTAATGGAATTATCCGGATCACCAAAAATCTCCACAATCGCATCTATCACAAAGATCGGAATGTGCGAGCGAGGCGGCGAGAGAAGGAGCAGGACGCGAGAGTCACGTTCTGTAGTTTACCGCGCGTCGATTCAGAGTTATAGTAATGAATATGATATAAATAAGTTTCGTAAATGGCTCACAGCGAAACCCTGGAGTTGTGTTTGTACCTCTTTCCGTATGTGAACTTCCACAGCTGGACATAAGCCTTTTCGTCTGGACGTAATGGCCGAGCTGAGCGCTGTTGCAATTCACCATCATCATCAGCCTGTTACCATCCACTGGACGTAGGCCTTCCTACCACATTCGATCTTCCACCTTTCACATCCAGTCACGTACGGCCAGCTTCTCAGCTTCTCGACCTGAAAAGGTGGCAGTAAGCAAATGGATGGACTGGAAAATGTCAGGTCTTCTGTCTATCTGGCAAGGCGGCGTCCCCCCGACGTTCCTATCGTACAAAACAAATTTACTTTACTTTATTTGCGTGTCGTTAACAAAATATTCAATACAGATGACAGTGACACTAAGCGCAAAAACAATTGGAATTGACAACATCACGAGCTCCAAATGCCAAAATGACCTGGCAAAATGACCTGGGTACTAACAAGGTGCGATGGCCCAAAACTTCTGTCTAGCTTTTATCGGTATTACTCTTGCATGAGGGAGTTTCTGAGATAATTACGATGACAAGAGAAGATAGAATGATTCACATACAGAGTTTGTGGTTTATCGTAAGCAGTAGAAGTATAATATTATTAGGCTAGACGTCTCTAAGCCAAGTTTGTTCCGAGACAAGGGAATGCTGCTTCGCGACCTAAGTTCGCTCCCGTGAGCCTCTACAGGCGGGCTATACACTGCACAGGTGAAAGGTACCAAGAGAACAACTGACACACACTTCTAAAATAGTTTCACTGGACTGTCCAAGGTGCTCGTCTTATATATGGTACTTGGTCAGGGCTCTATCCATCCCATGTGCACTTGACTTTCTATAACATTTCTCCATCCCTATTCATTTCACCTCTTCTTTTCTACAGCGTACTGAATACCATGATACTTGGTCGGTCGTCAGGCAGCTCCTTCACCCCTCTTGGTTTCCCTTTCACAGTACACTCCTACTCTCTTCTTAGTCGCTCAGCGATAGAGAAGGCAAGTTTACAACTCTACAAGTTTTATATGGATATAGTCCTCTACAAGGGTTATAGTTAGGTAAAATAGTAGCAAGTAGGCCAAAATCTGTCGTAGCACGGGCCTCAGTTGGGGCAGATGAGTTCTAAAGTGGGGAGTATTCGTAGACTTAATGTACGAGATGACTGGAAAGTCGACCTGAAAAACGAAGCCGGAAGCGAAGACTGACAATAAGAGAGAGAAGAGAGAAATAAAGACGTATACAAACTATATCTTATCAAAAATGAAGACAATATAAGGTGACCCGATCAGGTAGCCTTACCTGTAGTCTTACAAAGTCGTGCATTGCATGGAAAGCTCTACAACCGGGCCGCGAGATATGGTTGCGCGGCGCGTTTGATTTGTGGCGCGGAACATTACCGCTAAATCTAATGCTGTTTAGTGTTTATTGCACGGCTATTATGCGCTGGTCATAATTGCAAGTACAATGTCCTGTTGCTAACCGTGGACGTAGATACGGAAGTCGTATATTGTCTATGGAATTTGAGCAGGGCACTAAAGAGACTTGTATTTTTAAGTGTTCATCGAAACGGGCGGTTTCGTTATCATTGACGTCCTCTGCTTATAACCCAATGCAGACGTCGGTCCATCTTACATGGCAGCGTTCCTGCGCTGCGTGTTCACGATGCGCATTTTTCTCTGTTTGAGGACAAGCAAATGTACTACATTGTTTAGCAAGTTGTGTAAATTTAAATAACATTCATATCAGCCCTTACAGAAACCTATAAGGACATAAGTCTTCCCCAATGAACGCTTCCACACCCGGTCATGTCGTTATCGGTCCACCAACTGCGCGTGCCGATCCGCGGTCTACAATCCAGAATTCGCCTGGCTAAATGGCATAAACTCTGGCAGACAACCCATCTGCGGCCACTGTCGTCCATAACCACCTATCTTTTGATTACTGTTTGCAACAAATGAAAAGCAACAAACGCCTGCCATTAGAAGGACTTTGATGGAGCGCCTGTACAGTCAAGGCAATTTTTTTTATTTGTGGTTACGAGATGGACCATAGACTTCTAATTAGTGTTGACAGTCTCAATTAAATCTCTGGCAGATCAGCAATTTGACTGAAGATTTCGACCATATTGCAAATGAGTGTTCGTAGAACTTATCAAGGAAATGGGTCCCAAATTAAAGATCGCGACTATACCACACTAACTTCCCAAACGCTACACCAAAATGTTTCTTAGTAAACTTCTAGCTATTTAATAAGGCTTCCGTTAATACTTAGGTATATCTACTTAACCTACCGTTAGTCCCGACTACTGTTTCCACACTGGTTCGTTTCTTGCTGCAGAACAAAGAAATAATCTTCTATCATCCTAATCTTCCACTATCGAGCACTTAGAACAACATCAAAATCGTTTCAGCGTTTCTCTATCGCTAGATCCAACATTAGATCTCCATTTACCGCGCATGCGTTGTGCCTATACGACCTTTAAAGGCGAATGTCAGATAAGATTCCCTATTCGCTGCATTAAGACTAAACCTTATTCAGTGTTGTGTCTTAAATCTGAATCTTTGCTAAATACCTTCGCGGATCTGATTTATTAATGTTAAAGGTAGACATTTTGATAAACTTTAGATATTTATTGCGTGCGAGTGCTAAAGCTGCTTAAAAGAAGCGATTCTTGTCTGACAATGTTAAACTATTTCATTTACCTGACTACGGTGAAGCCAAGAGGAATAATTTATCAGTCTATGTATTATTAATGTAAATAATAATCATTTATCCTATTGCGTTGACATTGTCTGTTAGCATCTTCCTAATCGCTAAGGTTCAAATTGACCAGTGTCTCAAAAGGACCAGTGTGGCAAAATGTCCAGGGTACCATAATGTCCTGTGTCTCAAAATGTCCAGTCTCAAAATTACTAGAAAGAAAATGAGTCAAATTTGCCGTCGCGGCGGCCATATTAGTATTAAATTTATTTAGCTGAATTTTTCGAAGTCTTCAAAACTTTCACGAAAATACCAATATTCGGTTCGGTACACTTTGAAAAGAACATATAGCAATCAAGACAAATTGCCAATTAATCTTTTTTTTTAGTGTGGCCAGGAAGCAGTGTTGGGTGAATCGCGCGTACTACCGAGATACCTACCGAATTGTTATTTCACAAATTTTTTAGTTTTCGTAAAACATCGTTGTCTCTGTAATTCGGTTGCCAAATACAATACCTATGACCATACAGTACTTAATGTTCTGATCCCTATTACCATAAATTTTATTAGCTTTAGAGCGGCTGATAGTTAATTACGAGGTACTATAGGTAATCTATTCCGTTACTAATACCTGTTATTTATGCTCCTTGGAACAGCTGATTAGGTAACAGATACAGTCGCGTATAGTAACATTGCTTACCGCTATACAGTTTTGCCTCTAAGTGAATTTTTTATAACATATTTAGTATAAGCTGTATAGGGCTAAACAACAAACAAGTGTTTCACGCCAACCTCAACTGCACAGGGTGCCATACCAAAAAATACAGTAGCAGCGGCAAAGGTATTGAGGCCTAGAAAAGGCTAACACGCAACACACCTGCTCAACAGGCATTATGGACAACTAGCTGTTGCCCGCGACTTCGTCCTCGTGGACAACTTAACTCATAAATTATTATGTACTAGCTGTGCCCGCTGCTCCGCTCGCGTGGACTACAGAATCCGCTCTCCTTTCCGCTCCCACTTCCACTACACTACAGCTCCCACTACAGCTCCAAATGTAGTCCAAACTTTTCGCAATCTGAACAGTACCGAACATTAAAACTAAACTTCTTTGTTATATTGCGTATTAATTTGGTTTCCCGTAGGAATGAGATGTTTTTCGGAATAAAAACCATCCTATGTCCTATCCCAGGACCTAACCTATATGTGTGCCAACTTTCATCCCGATCCGTGAAGCGTGATTGAGTAACAAACATCCAAACTTTCGCATTTATAATATTAGTGGGATGTCTACGATATGACGAAAGTTCTCCTTCAACTTATTTAAAATGACTCAGTGTATTAAATAAAATAGTAAACTTATTATATTTATATAATTACTTATCCTTCACCCCTAATTATATTTTTTGTAAATATTTTCAAGTTTACGTTTTTAAATTTAAGATGCCAAGCAACTCCTGAATCTTGACATAAACGGAAACAACAATAAAGTTTGGAAGAAAATTGAGTGACTTATCTTTGCATGTATATATGAATTAATTATTTACTGATTGACCATACCATAGTAAATAATGTCAATAGATTGATTTAACGTTCAGAAATCGAAGCCTTGTTTACTATTTCATTTGAAGATCTCAGACTTCGACACCAACAGTCTTCGTGCTATTTGCAAACGACAGTTTTGCATCTAACTGTACTTACCAAGAAAATGTGCTCACATTTACACCATCCCGGGTCAGGGTGTCACAACGATATCATTAGCCGGCGGTTTACCGGCGCGGGCGCACTGACAGATAAACCGATCTGATACGAGCCGGGATCGAACCCAGGCCTCTCGGTGTCGTAACCAAATTAACGACAAACCGATGCAAGGATTAGATTGTGGGGTTTCGGTATTGGTGTCATTCAATAAATCAGTAAGATATTACCTTGTTCTTCATGAGAACTAGAGAAATGGACAACTATTGCAGGTTTACCTCGTGAAAGCTTCGATGTTTATCGTTATCATAAACTATTTCATCATCAGGTTATTTTTGTCTCCACTGCAGGAGCACAACCCTCTCTCATCTGCCGGAGACAGACGGAGGATTTGGCCTATACTCCCCGCGCTGGCCAGACGGGTTGGGGAGGCCTGATTGATGTTTTATAATGTTAACTATTTATCACAATAAATACCACCCTGTCTACATCCAAACAAGCGATCCCTGTACTATGGGAATTAGAAGACGATAAGGGAGCGCAATGCCATCCAGTGCTTCAAATGCCAACCTCACCAGCACGCGGTGCACCCTGCTGCTTGACCAACGAGGTCCTGGCGACCGACAATGACGGTTTAACCATCCAACCCCTCAGAAGGCCATCAATACCACAGACGGGTGGCGACCAACAGCGTCACCGGTACCACGCCTAGTACTGCGATGGGCAAAATTTATGAGCAAAACTTCTCCATGAGCACCGTAGCGTTCATTGGGGAAGGCCTATGTCCAGCAGTGGACGTCTAAGAGCTGATATGATGAGTACAAATTATGCCGTTGTCTTTTACCCCAGTGGAATTGAACTCATGACCTCTGAGGTCATGTACAGTCAGTTCCCCACGATAAATGATAAAGTTCGTTCTGAATTTGACTTTATTGTCATTGAATAAGGTGCTAAGACTGGTCCCTTAATTCGGAATGACTGTATATCACCTACGAAACTTATCCAACAAGGTAGTCCTAATTTTAATAACATGAATATTTTATTATTTTCAGGGTTATGTCAAAACTTATAGCCAAGCGTTTTTGCTCGTACGAGCACCAACCAACCAACTGAGCTAAAATTGGGAACATATCTAATAAATAAAATCGTAAACTTCGCGTGTCTGTACATTGAAGATATTTGCAAAAAAAAAAATTGAGGGGTCTAAGGATAAGCAACAGAACACATTTCGATCATTTTTGAAATTTTTGTCTGTTTGTCTGTTTGTCTGTTTGTCTGTTTATCTGTTTGTCTGTTTGTCTGTGAGTTTGTGCACGCATCACTTAAAAACTACTGATCGGACTTTAATGGACTTTTCACAGAAACATGGGGCTTTATTTGGTGTAACATATAGGCTTTATTTCATTGCAATCGGTGCAGTCAATCAAAAGTTATGCGAATTAATAGTTTCCGAATACTTGCATACGCTGCGATGAGTGTAGGGTATAAATGCTCGATTGAATTCGTGAGCGGTAGCGGGAGCGGGTATGGTACCAGTGTAATGTGAGATTTTGAAAACTATAAATTCGCATAACTTTTGATTGAGTTAGTCGATTACGAGGAAAAATCTAGAGCTGGATCTGGAGCTGGAACTGGATCTGGAGCTAGATCTGGAGCTGGAACTGAACCTGGATCTGAACCTGGATCTGGACCTGGACACGGACCCGGACCCGGACCCGGACCCGGACCGGGACCGGGACCGGGACCGGGACCGGGACCGGGGCCTGGGCCTGGGCCTGGGCCTGGACCTGGACCTGGACCTGGACCTGGACCTGGACCTGGACCTGGACCTGGACCTGGACCTGCACCTGGACCTGGACCTGGACCTGCACCTGCACCTGCACCTGCACCTGCACCTGCACCTGCACCTGGACCTGGACCTGGACCTGGACCTGGACCTGGACCTGGACCTGGACCTGGACCTGGACCTGGACCTGGACCTGGACCTGGACCTGGACCTGGACCTGGACCTGGACCTGGACCTGGACCTGGACCTGGACCTGGACCTGGACCTGGACCTGGACCTGGACCTGGACCTGGACCTGGACCTGGACCTGGACCTGGACCTGGACCTGGACCTGGACCTGGACCTGGACCTGGACCTGGACCTGGACCTGGACCTGGACCTGGACCTGGACCTGGACCTGGACCTGGACCTGGACCTGGACCTGGACCTGGACCTGGACCTGGACCTGGACCTGGACCTGGACCTGGACCTGGACCTGGACCTGGACCTGGACCTGGACCTGGACCTGGACCTGGACCTGGACCTGGACCTGGACCTGGACCTGGACCTGGACCTGGACCTGGACCTGGACCTGGACCTGGCCTGGACCTGGACCTGGACCTGGACCTGGACCTGGACCTGGACCTGGACCTGGACCTGGACCTGGACCTGGACCTGGACCTGGACCTGGACCTGGACCTGGACCTGGACCTGGACCTGGACCTGGACCTGGACCTGGACCTGGACCTGGACCTGGACCTGGACCTGGACCTGGACCTGGACCTGGACCTGGACCTGGACCTGGACCTGGACCTGGACCTGGACCTGGACCTGGACCTGGACCTGGACCTGGACCTGGACCTGGACCTGGACCTGGACCTGGACCTGGACCTGGACCTGGACCTGGACCTGGACCTGGACCTGGACCTGGAGCGGGAGCGGGATTGAGAGTGAGATTGAGAGTCTGAGTGGAAGTGGGATAGGGAGCGGAAGTGGGAATGGGAGCGGATCCTGTAGTCCACGCGAGCGGAGCCGCGGGCACAGCTATCTAATAAATAAAATCGTAAACTTCGCGTGTCTGCACATTGAAGATATTTGCAAAAAAAATATTGGGGGGTCTAAGGATACGCAACAGAACACATTTCGATCATTTTTGTAATTTTTGTCTGTTTGTCTGTGAGTTTGTGCACGCATCACTTAAAAACTACTGATCGGACTTTGATGGACTTTTCACAGAAACATGGGGCTTAATTTGGTGTAACATATAGGCTTTATTTCATTGCAATCGGTGCAGTCGATCAAAAGTTATAGACATTTTTAGTTTTCAAATACATTAGTAGGTAAGGTTAGTATGCAATATATTGCACATAATAGTATTTCCATACTATTCAGATTGCGATGAGTGGATTACATTTGGAGCTGCGAGTAGGAGTTGGAATGGGAGTGGGAGTGGGAGTGGGAGTGGAGTGGAGTGGAGTGGAGTGGAGTGGGCGTGGGCGTGGCGTGAGCATGGGCGTTAGAAAAGGGGAGTGGGTGTGGGTGTGGGAGCGGGAGCGGAAGCGGATGCGAAAGCGGGAGTGGGAGTAGGAGTGGGAGTGGGAGTGGGAGTGGGAGTGGGAGTGGGAGTGGGAGTGGGAGTGGGAGTGGGAGTGGGAGTGGGAGTGGGAGTGGGAGTGGGCGTGGGAGTGGGAGTGGGAGTGGGAGTGGGAGTGGGAGTGGGAGTGGGAGTGGGAGTGGGAGTGGGAGTGGGAGTGGGAGTGGGAGTGGGAGTGGGAGTGGGAGTGGGAGTGGGAGTGGGAGTGGGAGTGGGAGTGGGAGTGGGAGTGGGAGTGGGAGTGGGAGTGGGAGTGGGAGTGGGAGTGGGAGCGAGAGCGAGAGCGGAAGCGGGAGCGGGAGCTATAACGGAAGCGAGAGCGGAAATAAGGGCGGAAGCGGGAGCGGGAGAGGGCTCGGGAGCGGGAACGGGAACGGTGCGGGATCGGAGCGGGACCGGAGCGGGAGTGGAAGCGCCAGCGGAAGCGGAAGCGGGAGCGGGAGTGGGAATGGGAGCGGATTCTGTAGTTCACGCGAGCGGAGCCGCGGGCACAGCTAGTTGAGAAAATAAGGATGCTTTTGTTTATTTTAATTTTCCGATATATTAAAAGAAAACTGAAACAAAAAAAATGCTATGTGAACGTAACCTTACATCGCACACTTTGTAATTATTTTTCAATAAATAAATTTATGATAATACAGTTTTTTTACTTTTTTAGTAACTCAGTGGATCTACTCGTACATCGTAAGTAGTTATGAGCTGACAATAGGCTACTGTTTCCCACGGTAAAAACGGTAAATTTAAACATGTAAATACGGATTAGGAAAAGTTAATTCAATGTTTGACATTTATGGTAATTTACCTCTAATAGGTAACAATATGCTAGCAATAAATCAAGTACTTTAATTTAATTCGTACAATCTCAATTATTACATTACTATCGACGACGCCCGTTTGCAAACCCGGCCGGCACAAAACGGGATAGGGCCGAATATAGCATTAATCAGCCACTGTTACATTCTAATTCTGAATCGCGGTTTTGCACTTACGAGCAATGTAAAGTACACATTATGTGTGTTTCTGAATTTGGATTGCAATTAGTGAGAACTACATTTTAAAGATATATAAAAATAGAGGAGGGTTGTCATTGATCGATCAAATAGTTAGGTAGAAGGACCGAAATCCATTTTTACAGAGTCTTGGAAATTCAAAATAACCCAACGATTTTGCTGTTGTCAGCGAAATGAATTTATTTGCAAAGAATTCTACAATGTACGGACTGTCGTCCACATAAGTATACTTTAGAGATATTCGAGTACACTGATAAACAAATATGTAGGTACTACTTATATAAAGATATTTATTTTATCATCGAATGGCATTTATTTACAAGCTGTGAGGTCCAGAAGGCTGAAATTTATTTAACACTATTATCACCACCCGGTAGCCCGTTGCCAGGGAACTGGGGCAACACATACGACGGCGGCGGCTTGTGGAGGAAAGTGGTCTCAAAATTGTGAAATAGAATAAATTCTTAACTTTTTTTCCATTCGCGTTATGTAATAAATAATAATATTGTATTTCCTGATTTATCACTGCGTTTGTCCCCCACAACATTTCAGTCAATACCTTCCCACCCAGTATCGTGCGTTGACATTTTGATAACTATCCGTGCATTGAGAAATAATAAGCATTCCATCTCATTCCTGCTCTACCATCTGTATGTGTTAGAGCAAGATAGTAGATAAGCTTTTCCTCATTGCCGCAACCTGCGCAGGAGTTGATGCAGCCGATACGCGGCGCAATTGTAATGCAAAGCGGGTCGTTCCAGAATAACTAGAGATAGATCAACCGTTCGACTTTGGTTTCGACTACCTTCGTAAACAAGCTTCGGTTCTGCATTGAAAGTGAAACGTATTTTTTAAGGGGAAAGGGTAAAAGCCCGGCTGCTATAAATTTCTTCAACTGGCCTAAATCACAATTCCTTCATACTAGGTATGTCTCCAAATTTTTATTTTATTATATTTTTGTAGTATATTAATAGGAAAGGCGAGAGAAATGAGACAATATAATGTTATGCTTCTAAAGTCTCTGTAATGAGTGAATGACACTAGCTTACATGCAATTACCCACATGGTAAATAATGTAATGCCGCGTGGTTCCCGGCTTAGAATAGGGCCACCCTTATCTTTCCCGTGGGTGTCGTCAAGGCGACTAATGGATTGCACCAGGGACGGGCAGCAGCGTTCTCCTGTGTGTGTATATTAAGATCATTACTGCGATCACCAATCCGCCTGCCAAGCGTGGTGATTATGGCAAATCCCCTAATTGGGGAGGCCTATGTCCAGCAGTGGACGTATTTAGGCTGATGATGATGATGAAATAAAGTAGGTAATAATGTTGACATTGTGCTGCTGCTTACATATATATATTACAACTCTGAACCTTAAACCTCAATAAATGTGAAAGTTTGTATTTACGACATCAATAAATCGCCATAATTTTTTGTAACCTATTTGTACAACGAAAATTAACTAATTTTAATGACCCTTTATTAGATAATAGAGCATCAATAATCTACCTGTAACTTTTTTATTTTATTTGATATGGATACCGAACACTTTTAACGGTACTCTATCCTGAGTGTGATCAGTTAAGAAACCCAGTATTTGGTTTCGGTCTCGGTTCCGAACAGAGTTGGTAGTCAGGGGACTCTATCAGCTAAATGCGGCTAAAATATTCCTGATTGACATCTGTCTAGACCTCAAGTAAGGCGGGGTAATGTATCGCTAATGATATGAGTCAAGATGTGCGTGTCCTGTTTTTTCCGCGAAAGACAAGGCAATTATACATTTTTGCTTGACATAAACTGCACTAATGAGGCCTTAATTGCACAGTGAAGTTCGTTTACAGGCTGTAAGAATTAGTCCGACGCTGACGTACCTAGTAATATATTATCTTTGATCCTCGTAGTGTCGCTAAATACTCTTAAAAAAATTAAATTGTATATGACTGTCAAATCATTTTATCATTTAAAAAAGCGGCCAAGTGAGAGTCGGACTCGCCCATGAAGGATTCCGTAGCAGCAAGTAACATAATATAAAAATATAAAAGTTATTGTAGTTCGTTGTAATTTTGATCGATGTTTTAATAATAGTATTGTGGTTACGGTTTATGACATACTAAAAAAAACTACTTACTAGATCTCGTTCAAACCAATTTTCGGTGGAAGTTTGCATGGCAATGTACATAATATATATTTTTTTAGTTTTATCATTCTCTTCTTTTAGAAGTTACGGGGGGGGGGGGGGGACAGACAGACATGACGAATCCATAAGGGTCCATAAGAACATGGCGCAACCTTCACGGACCATCAGCGTGTAGTTCACTTCTACTGCACACCTCGGCACTCCACAGATTATCTGATTCTAGAATTTTGAGCATTGGAAGAAGCGTTGCTAAATGAAATCTAAATGAAAAACAAAACAGCGGGACTGAAAAAAATGACTAACAATGGTTACAAGTCGTCTATGTACATATATATTATTCGTTTGTGTTTATGTAATATGTATTTTCAAACATTATTAAGAATACATTTCTTTATCAAAATTTGGTACTAAACGCATTATGCTTGTCCTTTCGGTTACTGTAAGGTTGACTGGAAGAGATCCCTAAGTGGGATAAATCCGCCTTTTTACACAGTTTAATTCCTATTTTATTAATGTTGTTGTTGTGATTTTGGTACAATAAAGCGTTTACATACATACATACATACATACATACAAATCATTGAATTCAAAAACACATAGGTACCTTAATAAGATCAATCAGTGTGCTTCTTCCTTCGCTGGCCGATTCTTTTTAAAGACTTACATAAAAGGGCGGTATTTTGGGCATCCCGCTCAAGATGCTGACGCGTCCTAAGAGGGTTGAAAAGCGGGACATCTCGCCATAAGCGGGATCTCTAGCAGCACTAATTAGGTCTATTTCGGTTATTATTCGACACCACATACATACATTGCAAATATTACAGGTCAGATAGATAGTGGCTGCTAACCATCAGTTAATCTGTATTCCTGGTTCCCACTCTATACTGTAATAAAATACACACACTAACGAACATACGACTACAAATTTATCTTATGTAAGTACGTAAATGAATAGAGTGTCGTAGGTACTTTACGAACTCCGTGTAAGTTAACCAATTAACACCACCAGCAAATCGTTTACCGCTGTACAATGCGAACATTAACTAATTTTAATTAGATACCTGACTACTCACCTAAAGGCCTTAAAACTGGATAATAATTTAAATAAGTCCCGCAAAAAGGTCAAAGTAGGCCCTGTAATGCAATTTAATACATTCTATAAAACAATTTTGTACATTCATCTCATAATTTGGTAAGATTACGAAAATTGGTCGTAATATTTGTTGTTAAGGACGAAAATTATCTGAAAATTTGTTTAGGACTGTTAAGTTAGGTATGTATAATCGTTGTTCCAATAAGCAGGCGTATAATTCGTTAGTAGATTAGCTATAAATTTATGGTAACATATCGTTGTACGTTCTAAACCGTAGGCCGTAGGGCAGCGCTAAACTAAATGATTATTGTTGTTCGATTACGCACAAGATTGTAACACCAAAACTTGTACATAGGCATTTTAATGCGAATTGTTCAGAGTTGTACTTACGAAGGCTACAGCTATAACGAATGCTCACTTTGAAAGCGATAATATTCAGTGTATCCGTTAATCTATCTAGATAGATGTAAAACTCTTAAAAATCATTCCTGACGCGATTATTTTTTACTATCGTAAAATAAATTCCTATAGAAACTGTAATCACCACAAGAAATCACCGTGGGGTGAAAGGGTAGTATTATTATACAGACAGTAAAAATATGCAACACAGATTTTACACCATTTTCCACTAAATATTGATTGCAAATGCACATATTACTTTTAGCAACATTAATGTGTGCTTTAACTGCTTACAGACAAACCACAAGTTAAGAAAGTGCTTACATCATGTGTGCTTTAAAAGTCATCAACATACCTTACTACATTCATTCAGTAAATGAGCATTCTTTCACATAACGCATTTAAGTTAGGCATGTATAAAAAAACACATAGTTTAGTGATTGAAGACATTTCGGACGCCACGCCAACCAGGGTAGATTTCGGACGTCAATACAGGGTAACTCCAACTCCTATACAATCATTTATGTGACAGCCCTCGTCATCTAGGCTGTGTATATGTACAGTAACTATTCACCAGTCAAATTGACATACACTTACCTATTCAGAGGTTTTGGTCATACAGGATTATAAAAGGGGACGATTTTAGTGTGAGACAATTCACTAATTATTCAATCTTTTGCAATAGTCTTTCTTATTTTTATCTCCTTTGATCTGAGTCTAACACCATTCTCAGAGTATTAGCGAAGCAGCACTTATATCACATATAATAACAGTATCAGTTGCCGTGTGGTTTCCGGTAGAGTAGAATAAATAGGACCACTCCAACTCTTCCCGTGGATGTCGTACAAGGCGACTAAGGGAATACATTATAAAACGTCAGTCAGGCCTCCCCAACCCGTCTGACCAGCGCGGGGAGTGTAGGCCAAATCCTCCGTCTGTCTCCGGCAGATGAGAGAGGGTTGTGCTCCTGCAGTGGAGAGAAAAATAAACTTGAATGACAGTAATTTATAACAATATAAGCTTATTTTAAAAACGTGTCACGAGTAAATCAACAATGTAGAACATTCAGTAAACAATACTTATCTGGCTAGGTCGAAATGCAATCGTTATGTACCTTCCCATTCTGGTATCTTGAAAATAATGAATTTCCTTTCATTATTGTTACGCTATGTCCTAACGCCTGATATTATCAGATGTCATTATTATTCTTTATTGTAAAAAAACAACCCTCAGATAAAAAAAAAAACAAATATAATGTTTCCTTCTTATTCTTCTCCGTCGTTCCCTCACTGCTGAGGATCGCAACCGTACTAAACAAGCCTCCACGCATTGCGATCGTTGGCCAGCCGCACCGCTTCATACAAAGTTTAGCCAGTCTCTTTACGGGTCTGACCACCTCGTCGGAGCTCATCCTCTGGCACTGATGGCATGAGAGCTTCTCCAGGTCGTGCTTGGGGGACCGCATAATGTGACCTTCTCCTGTAAAGTAATGATTTCAAGATACGAGAATGCGAATGTATACAACAAGATGTTATAACTATATTACGCTATCTATAGAACAAGAAATTATTAAGATACTATCCATTCTTACATAGTAGCGAATTAAATTAACGGGAAATGTCTATAATTCCGCTAAGGGCAGACAACTATCGAATGCCCGGCCTGAGGAATTAACTCCTCATTACGAGGCTGTCGCCGACTGACGCGTGACAGTATAATGGGCCAACTATGTCTTCAATGGGCTGGGAAACTGCTGGAGATTGTTTATAGGGTACGATTCGTTTATCTATTATTTACACAGCCGTGGGATTTGGGTAAATATCGTCGGCCTAAAGTTTTAAACGCTAAGTGGAATTTTTCACTAAATTTCATTTTGTACATGTTTTTCTCCCTATTTTATTGTTTTTCATGATGTATTGTGTGTGTTCAATTAAGAGATAATAAAATATTGTTACCCTGTATAAAAGCAAATTCTGCTCACAGACATAGGGGGGTAGGGATGGGTATCTTTGATGCGACTAATAAGGGGTTAATATTTAAAACTAGCTTTTGCCCGCGACTTCATCTGCTTAGGTTTCGATATTTACACATCTTGAATTTCAAAATAGATATCATTTTTGTAATCAAAGTCCCTAAAAACCTCAAAATGACATAAGTTCATATTAATTTGGTGTGTGAGATGTTTTGTGGAAAAGCTATCCTATGTCCTATTCCAGGACCTAGCCTATATATGTGCCAAGTTTCATCTTGATCCGTCCAGTGGTTGAAGCGTGATTGAGTAACAAACATCTAAACTATCGCATTTATAATATTAATGGAATTCCACGCAAACGAAGTCTGAGGTTATATTAAATTTGTTTGTTAATTGATTTCAACAAAATTCCAACAGTTTTATTAATATTTCGATGCGATTATTTATGCAATAGCATACATACGCGGTACTCTTTGAAGCCATTGAGTAATAGCCCCTGCTGTTCAACCTGCGGGCCTGCTTCAAATTTATACACCGACCTAACAGCGTACGGCTACCGGCTTTACCTTAAGTTACCAATTTAAACGTGAGAATCATTGGTACCTATACTATATAGGCAATACTAGGATTATGCATAGTATTGTGATAATTACAACCAGCCCTTCATTCATCATCAGGTTATTTTTGTCTCCACTGCAGGAGCACAACCCTCTCTCATCTGCCGAAGACAGACGGAGGATTTGGCATACTATCCCCGCGCTGGCCAGACGAAGCCCTTCATTACTCAACTTTTATTCTTGTTTGCCCGACATTGCATGCCTTCAACGCACCTCTTGGTTTGGAAACTTGACCGTCACGTTAGCATAGTCATTAAACTCGAGGGCTAGAGGTCGTGGGATCGAGTACCACTGGGGACTGACAACTTTGTACAAGTTAGTCTCGGTCTGGATAGATATTTGTGAATTTGACCATGTCTAAATCCTATCGTACAAGAGAAAATTCTAGTTTGGGAATAGATCGTATATATGTATATGAAATACGGTGATAATTGCAACCAACCTCTCATTACTCAACTTTTCTCTTTCTTTGCCTGAACACACCTCTTGGTTAGAAACTTGTCAGTTTGTATTTATGTGATTAATAATAATAACAATATAATAAACAGGAATGTAATTGTGTACAAAGGCGGACTTATCCTACTTAGGATCTCTCCCAGTCAACCTTTTGCATAGACGTTCCTCACAATGGCATAAATAACCACTATAAAAGGTTATTTTTTGTTTTGCTGAAAACACTTTTTAAAAGTCTGTTTTTCTTGTTAAATATCTTCAAAAATATGTTTATCGTAATTCATTTATATACCTAGGTCAAATACATAGATTTAAGCGATGAATGGTAATAAAATTGCAGAAAAAATAACTATAAGGAAGAAAAAAAAAATTTCGAGTTTTTTTTTTTATTTTAAGGGAAAAGCCCTCATAATGATAAACATTAATTTCTATCATCATAAAGTTATAATAATAAAGAGTATTTTTGTTTAAAAAATGCCGATACCACCGTTACACTATTTATCTCGTTAGCACATGACGGTTGCGTACTTCGCAGCTTCGTTGAATGCGATATCAATAGAAGAAACTCATGCCGACTTTGGAGAGCTGTTTTGAGCAGACCCTCCACGCGGATAAAGTCTCGGGCAACTACTATAATCATAACGTAAGGTGCTATTTGGCTACCACCTACAGGCCTCCGCCCCTCAATCGAACCTACCGCGATATACATACATACATAATGCTCACGCTCTGGTCCCAGAGGGGTAGGCAGAGACAATGTATCGCCACTTTGCGCAATCTAATGTCGCAAAGTGGCTTTCCTTCGCCCGTTTTTCGCCCCGTGATACCCCTTGACGTGAGTGTTGCGAATAACATCGTTGCCTTGTTGAGATACCACGATCAGCTAGTAAATAATATACCGCGATGTGTACCTACACTTTCGGACCGCCCGTCGAGGTTCTCGTCCCGCCCGCATGGAGTAATAACAACGCTAAGTCGAGTGCTTTAGACACATTTTTGCACGCTGCGCGGCGCATGGCATTCTATCCGCCTCATTTACATAGTACGCTGTCTACGGAGTAAATAACAACGCTGAGATGAGCGCCTTGGATTTTTTTGCGTGTATTATCTGACAGTAGGTGATTAAAAGCATATATAGGCATATTCCTTTTAATAACTATATATACTTAGTAACTATTAAGTAAATATGTGCCTATAGTGAATTACGCGTAACTTGAACTCCGTTTTTTACCGTCGCTCATACAAATCAAAGCTCAAGTCACGTGCCGCCAACTATACCTTCATGGCTATCACGATTTATGCGTCAAAATGTTTGAAATAGCCTTAAGATAAGCCCGTCGCTTACAGACAGTCTATTACAGACTCAGCTACTTAGATTATCTTGATATTTCAAGTGTTTCATCATCACAAAGGGACCTTAAAGGCAATTTACTGACACCAGCCACACCTGTACACAGTGTTGCGTAAATGCAAACACGGGTCCTGTTAGTGAACGTCTAGCATTTAGATACAGGGCTGTTTAGATAACGCTACCTACACGGCAGCAGAATGCGCTGCATAGGGTTTGGAAATCTGCTCCGGTACGAGAGAAGGCTGCTTGAAAAAATTAAAATAAGTAGATACTACAGTTTCTTCAGTAACTTAATAATTATATCTTCTACTTCATCAGCCGAAATACGTCCAGTGCTGAACATAAGCCGGGGAGGCACTTTTGGTGGGCTGTTCATTGGGGGATTTGCCATAATCACCACTCTAGATATACGGATTAGTGTCTTATATACACAGGAAAACGCAGCTGCCCGTCCCTGGTGAAATCCTTTAGTCGCCTTGACGCCAAACACGGGATGATTGGGGGTGGTGGAAGAATTATATAAAATAATTAATCATAGAATTCTAGTAAATAGTTTGGCATTTGATTATTAGCTATATTTTAAAAATTCCCTTTGTACTTACTCTGCGTAATTTTGACCTTTTATTTAAGAAATTGCCTATCTTGATGTTTCACCTGTCAGACTTATTACAATGCATATATTATAACATCCAGACCAGGATAAATTCGTACAAAGTTCAACCCATGGTGTTAGATGCTAACGCTCAAACCACTAAACCAACGAACGGTCACTTTCGGAATTTTAAAATTAAAAAAACTTGTAATATTTCGGATAATATTTTTGTTACCATTTTCACTATTATCCCGTCATTCTACATCTGTTTCAAAATTTCAGCGCATTCAGTCCAGTAGCTTTCGAGTCATCTGTCAGACAGACAAACAGACAGGTTCGGATCAGGGTATCCTTTTAGACAGATCTCTAAAAAATTGTGTATTTTTAAATTCGTATAAGAAGGATAAAATTATTATATATTCGAAGTTTTGTCTGGTTTATTAAAATTTTTGACGACTAACTTTTTTTTTGACTACTTTGTAATATAATTATTACAGTTCTGAAATTCTGGCTAGTTACAGAGCTTGAAGCGCTAAGTTGCCAGCAGCACAAGTATGCATACTGATACGCACCATCTAGTCGACTACCAAGCGGCGGGTCGCGGAGTCAATCAGATTCTACCAGCTGTTGTGCAACCCAGTCTAGCCACAATGTGTAGGTAGTCATATAATATCTAAACTAATGCGATTTCTATCTTTAAATGCTTCATTACGGTTATAGTTACTTGTAGTCAGCGGAAACATCAAATTTACAACTTTGTGTTAGGGGACTTTTGGAAGTTCATTTTGGAAGTTTTTTTAATGTTGATGGGTTTGCGCTTGACCTCAATGTTACCTGATGGTAAGTGATGATGAGGTCTAAGGTGGAGCATGCTTACCCAGAAGATGCCTATTCACTCTTCCTTTAAAAATATCCTAATTGTACTTGTCCTGAAATAGCCAAGCTGGCAGGGAGTACCATTAGTTAGCAGTTTCGCATTATGAAAGAGGAAGCAAAAACGAGAGCCTGGTGTGTCTACTGCATAAGGATGAAGTCCCTCACCGCGCCTGGTAGTCCGGTGATGGGGGAATCAAATCGTGTAATTCCTCGGCACACTCCTCAAAATGTAACCTGTAGAAAACCTAAAGACAGGCCCCACTGCGACGATGTTAGAGGCTCTGTTACTTGGTATTTACGAGAGCATCGCATCCCCATCACATTGTGCCACAGTGACATGGACGCGGTGGAGATCTTCAGAATTCGGTGGCCAACTCGTCAGTGGGTATCCAGTAATATCCTGAATGTGAAACATACCTCAATGATATAACTATACGAGTACCTAAGTGCTGTTGTAAAATACACAATAAGTTAGATCTTTCTACAAACTAATCGAGTGAAACCAAATGTAGCTTGTAGCAAACAAGCAATCAAATTCTTACCCTAGTCCCTATCGCAGGTCTGCTAGAAAAAATGTCTATTAAAATAGTCTGTAATCTTTCCTTATTAGAACATTATTTTCTGTTTCCTAGAGTTATTGTGAATTCTGGAACAGGACACTTCCAACTATACATGTGGTATTCGGAAGGGTAAATGTTCAAACCCCAGTCTTCCAGACAGAATGATAAAAACAAGTGATGTCGCAACTTTCTGTGTATTAAACTTTAAATACTGCCTTTAAACTTTAAATACTACTTTAAACTTTGAATGCAATAATATCCGTCAAACTACAAAGCTTTCTTGTACTCTCTAACTTGTCTCGTGTCATATTCTGATAAATGATTGGCGTGTAACTACGGTAGTTAGACGCCAAACACACCAAATATGTTACATGATCAGTGATCACCAACCCAACCATCCTGGCCAGGGTATGTATGTGTCTCAAAGAAATAAAATGAAACATGGTCCAGACATGTCGTCATCAACCTGTCGATGTCCTAAGTCTAATAGGTCAAGACTTGTAAATACTATAATATGACATAACTCCTCTGTATTTGGGTGATCCTTTAGCTGTAGCCAATCTCAGAGACAAAGGATTGCCATGTATTGCTGTCAACACCCACGTATCCATTGTTAGCTATTCAATGACAATAATAACTCATAGTAATTATACCTACATTGCATGTCAAATAAGTATGAGGGGGTTTCTCTGAGAGACAGGGTGTGAAATGAGATGATAATCAGCTTTTCGATGTTCACTGCTGGAAGTAAACCTTCCCATCCAGCCTCTCGCGTCGGTGTATCTGGCAGGGAGGCATATCAGGGTCTCCAGCACTTGAACTTATCTGCTCCATCGAGCGGGTCTGCGCTGCGACTTCAGATTGCTAATCCCTTCGGCTCTGGATCTTCGTTATGGATGAAACTCTTAGCATAGCCCTCTTCATACCCCTCTTGTCCAGGTATTAATTACTAATCAGTCTGTGAAATAGATCAAAAAGTTACGCAAGGTCAGTGGACTTGTCAATCTATCGAAAAACCGATAGTCTTTCCAGGGTGGAATCACGATTAGGTAAACTTAGTATCGGACGGCCACCGTTGGGCTACTAGAACACAGTTTTTTTGTGTGCACTCCATTCACATTCAGCGGACGATCTGTGATGATATCCACTCCATCCAAAAACGACGTTCAACGATTTACATTCAAAATAACGAAAAAACTAAAATTGCTTGCCACCGCGGTTGATCCGCCGCTCGAATCGGGCGGGCGGCGTGTCCGCTGTCCACCACGTGTCCGCCGCATCACTCGTTTCGATAGAAGGTCCGCTGTTGCACTTGAATCGATACATATAAAGCCTCTTCTTCCTTCTCATGTACGACCATAGAAAGTTAAAGCTATACAGCATGATGTTTTCCTCCATTAGAACAAAATAAACTACATCAGCGATGCTTTCCCCCACCGTTAGCCGTTAAGGCTTTATTGTGAGGTAAATTAGCGGCGACACGGAACCGTAATCAGCCGTTACGTCATTATGTACAGGGTGCTGTGGTATTCACAACTTGAGGCTTTGTTAGGGAACTTGGAAATAGACTTTGTAGGACTTTTAATACCAAAAATGTGTTCTTGTAGACAGTGAAACTTGTACCATGGACTTAAAGCAACACGGAGGGAGTCTCAATGCCAGGCCTTCCCCTCTACCCAATTTACAAGAAGTAAGGTCTGATCCTATCAAAATAGAGCGGCTGTAGCCACTTGTTTACTTCAGTCTCGCGCGTGCCGATTTTCTGACACAACGCGCCCCTCCCGCGCACCATATATGTCTCGCTGTCACGTTTCTAGTGTGGATATACAGTTGTGCAGTTAGAAATCGGACAATATGGCACTTTTGCAGATTTTTTTTCGATTTTTTCCCAACTTTGACTCGGCGCGAAACCAGTAAGCGTTTGATAGTTTTTATATAATATATTTATATAACATATTACAAATTGTTGGCTCGCGTGTCACGCCTACTTCACCATTCTATCTTGATATTATTTCTATGCAAGACATACTGATCATGCGCGGTATCGTTGGATATTTTATTTTTTATTTCATGATATAATATTAATCTCATTTAGGTGCTATTATGTTCCCGGAAATCAGAATATGTGCTTCTGCTGTTTAAAAGATATATGACTTTAATTCTGGAAACTGAAGAACCTTTCAAAATCTGTTTAAACTAAATTTAGGTATCAATTGGTGCCCCCCATATCAAAAATTAGAACTCCGTACTGTGAATGTTTTTAACGAAGCTCGCATGAATAAAATCGGACTAAGATCATGCCCGTAACGAGTCAGAAATTAAATTAGCCGTGCGGTTCCCGGCTTAGAACAGGGCCACCCCCAATCTTCCCGTGGATGTCCTCAAGGCGACTAAGGGATTGCCCCAGGGACCCAGCAACGTTCTCCTGTCTATGTGAAGATCATTACTCAGTATAATGTATATAGTTCAGATATTTAGTTTTTATGTAGTCTATTAAGCACTTATCTTACTGCCTTGTCTCACACCCTTTAAGGTTGGCTGGAAGAGATCTCTTTTAGAGATAAGCTCACCTTTGTACACACCATATATTACTGTATTTAGTTTTAAGATGTGCAATAAAGAATATATAATTACTGCGATCACCAATCCTCCTGCCAAACGTGGTGATTATGGCCAATCCCCCAATGGACAGCCCACCAGAAGTGGCTTTCTATTGGGGAGGCTTATGTTCAGCAGTGGACGTGTTTAGGCTGATGATGAAAACAATACGCCAGTTTACACGGCCGCTAGAACCATAGACTTCTTAGCCACTACTGGCCAATTACTACCCCATCCGCCTTGCAGCCCAGATCTGACCTCGTATGTTTTTTTTTTCCACCATTAACTGGTTGGTCGACTGTACATACTCGTGTCACATATTATCTGCATCCGTAAATGTCCGTTAAGCCGTAATCCACCGGCAGCTGGTTGAATTGTATAAATCATGCGACTGTTGTAATCTTGTGCGACATTAATCCAGCGCAGATGGGCCGCTATTCTCGACGACGCGGGAGAAAAACTCACGCGAATAAATATCGAGTGACTTTGCATAATCAGTTTATTGTGAAATACAAAGTGTATACATTGAAAAATAAGCATCAGATTCGCATATTTTAACGTTTATCTGAATGTGGTACTTAAATCGATATTTTTATTCTTTTTATTCTAGACTTATCGCGTTTTCCTGGTGGTACTTATAGAAACACGAGGCCACCGAAGAAATATCCTGTCATCCACGCACACATACACACTTGTGCGCTGTCGCTACGCTTAATAAATTGAACAACACATTCATAACCTCTCGTAAACATCAACACATTTTGATACGGCGCATGACTGGTGGTTTGTACACTTATTATGTCTAATTGCACAAAGAGTTGTCCTGATCGTTGCACCCCAGCGCCAGAGGACGTGGGTTCGATTTCAGCTTGGACATTTGAGACGTTATCGTCTAGTTTGAAAATAGAATACTCATGCCGCTGTCCGCACCCGCACTGCTATCGATCAACGCAGGCTTTACCGTTGCCGGCTAAGCATTGTTTTGCGCCAAATCACAATAAATTATTTTTAGAATTACGGCGATATAATCCGTTTGGAATTTTTGGCTAAACATTTGATAAATGGGCCAACGAAATATTAAATAAATCTTTCAAGGGTGGGGATTTTACTTTTCTACAGAAGTATTTTTCTTTTTCATTATTTTCGTAAAATTTATGTTTCTCTTTTACTCATTCTTTTTTCTCATTAGTACATTTTTTCATATGTCATTTTCACGCCCTAAATTGATTTTCGGAACTAAAGAAATATTTGTTTTCAGAATAACCTGCTGTACATTTCTACAAAGTTTCGTTCATTTCGGAGAGTTCAAGTTCAGAAGTTCCCGAGGTGATTTATCCGAGACAGACAAACATTCAACAGATATAAAATATGTGTTTGTATTGAGAATTACCTGCTCCACACACCCACTAAATTTCATTCATTTTGGTGAGTTTGGGGTAGAAACTTATCTTGTAAGCTTGAGTTTAAACTACAGCGTTTATTTGGCTTTACCCTATATAAACCCTTTAATTAAATGATACAAGTTCATATGAAGCGAGAGGAAAATGCTATATTTATCGTCTTTGTAAAACTAAATATTATGTCCTCCTCGATAAAATAAAAGAAAAAAAACAACTTAGCTTCCTTTCTTTTCATTGTTGCAACTGAAATAAATGGATCACCATTTTTACAGTATGTTCCCAATTACTATTTTAAAGTTATTTCAAACAAAACGTAGTACCAGCACATTTCTGGGCGTGCACAGGATAATCCGCGTGCAGCGTCGTTTTGAGCGAGTTAGCAAGTCGCTCGCCTGGCTGTAACAGGTAATAGCTTTTGTAATACTTGTAGGGGAACCATGGCAATATTAAATTTCGACACTGCTCTGCATTGGATACTTAACCTATTTCTACGTTAGACCAGTCCGTCAATGTATGCTCTCGGTAATGTATTTGCAAAGTTTACGTCGTACTTTTTTTATTTTATTTTGTAGAATATCTCAAATTTTTTTCTATTAATCCAATTCATCATCATCAGGTTATTTTTGTCTCCACTGCAGGAGCACAACCCTCTCTCATCTGCCGGAGACAGACGGAGGATTTGGCCTACACTCCCCGCGCTGGCCAGACGGGTTGGGGAGGCCTGACTGATGTTTTTATTTTCCCTTAGTCGCCTTGTACGACATCCACGGGAAGAGCTGAAGTGGTCCTATTCCACTCTACCGGAAACCACACGGCAATAATTCAAATTAGTCAATTATTATTATAACTATATAGTCAATTATTTTCAGGCAGTTTTACATATATTACACTGCAGTTTTTGAGTTATCTGGCGGACAGACAGACGTAAAAAATCATCATCATCAGCCTAAATACGTCCACTGCTGGACATAGGCGCCCCCAATAGAATACCACTTTTGGTAAGTTGTCCATTGGGGGATTTGTCATAATCACCACGCTTGGCAGGCGGATTGGTGATCGCAGTAACATACACACACAGGAGAACGCTGCTGCCCGTCCCTGGTGCAATCCTTTAGTCGCCTTGACGACACCCACGAAAAAGATTTTGAGTAACACTAGATGACACCAGTATTCGAAAAAATAGTTTTAAATTTTTCATAAATTTATTTGAGTCCAAATCAATTTGGAAAAAATTGAAAACTTTTTTTTTCGACTACTGGTACCATCTAGTGTTACTCTACTTTAAGTATGGGCTTACAGCAAGAAGTCACTAACTGTTAATAACCATAGAATATAAAAGATTAAGATTATTGCTAAAAGTAAACGGGTGGCTTTCCTAGAGCCACAAAAGTCTAACATCTCAGTTTGGCGGCAGAAATAAGTGCTAGCTGTGGTAATAGTCCTAAAATTCTCCAAACCATGGTAACAGCACAATAGTTGTCGAAGTAGTTACGTCCGGAATGGGCGATTTGAACCAGCAAGTTTCTACTGCTTCTAACGCGGCAGCCGACGCCGGGGCAACACCTTGTATTGTATTACTTTATGCATAACAACTATCCACAAGATTTTGTTTAAAACTTCTCGAGACGCTGTTTTCGAACGGTTAAAGTAGAACTTGACAGCGCAATTTGAGGAAACTGGATGTGGAAATAGTCTGCAGATTAATGGCGAAATCTTCCCGTAGGTGTCGTCAAGGCTACTAAGGAGTTGCACCAAGGACGGACAGCAGCATTCTCCTGTGTATAATAAGATCATTACTGCGATCACTAATCCGTTTGCCAACATACATACATACATACATACATACATCATACATACATACATACATACATACATACATACATACATACATACATACATACATACATACATACATACATACATACATACATACATACATAATGCTCACGCCTTCGTCCCAGAGGGGTAAGCAGAGATGATAGATCGCCACTTTGCGCGATCCTGACACACCTCACTAGCCTCACTCACATTCATCAACCTTTTCATGCATCTCCTTTTATTCTCCTCACTGCGGACCCCAGCCTTTTTGAGGACGTTACTAATTTGATCCTTGAACGCCCCCTAGAACAACCTCTAGCCTTCCCAAGCGTGGTGATTATGGTAAATCCCCCAATGGACTCCAGTGGCATTCTATCACGGAGGCCTATGTTCAGTAGTGGATGTATTTCGGCTGATGGTGATGATGAATAAGTAGATAAGATCATCACATCAGCCCTTAGACGTCCACTGTTGGACATAGGCCTTCCCCAATGAACGCCACCACACCCGGCCTCCGCATCCAGCCGCTTCCGGCCACTTTCTTCAACTCGTCAGTTCTGCGCGTGCTGATCCGCGATGTCCACTCCAAAACTCGTCTGCCCCAACGGCCCGCCCGGCCCGCCCGGTCGAATTTTTACGCCTTCTCCAGGATCTCTCGGGCCACGTGGGGACTCCGGTTCCCCGTCCTCCGCACGATATATCTGGCGACATATGTAGCCAGTATGTGCTACGCGGCTCCAACCTGGGTGGACAGAGCCACCATGGCTGCGGTGCGCCGAAGATTGCTCCAGAGTCAGCGTATGGCCTTGCTCTTTATGTGCAAGGCATACAGAACGACCAGCACCGATGCCTTGCCAGTCATGGCCGGTGTTTGGCCGATAGACTTGGAGATTCAGCGGCGCGCCAGTGTTCACTTCAGAGCTCGACAACTCACTTGGACCGATTTTGGGGTTGGAGACAGGGACCGCACATGTCGACTGTTCGGGGAGACAGCTTCGGTTGTGGACGACCTTCTGGTGTCCGATTGGCAGCGCAGATGGGAGGAATCTGAAAAGGGCAGGCACCTTTTCAAATTCTTCCCAAGCGTTGAGGAGAGATTGGAGAAACGGTGGCTAGAGGTGGATCACTGCGTCGCGCAGTTCCTCACCGGTCACGGCAACTTCCAGGCGAAGCTTCACTCCATGAAGCTGGTCGCATCTCCCGACTGCGAATGTGGTGAGTCGGATCAAACCGCTCATCACATTCTGTGGGAGTGCACACGGTGGGATCGGGAACGTGAACTCATGCTATCGGATCTAAATTACGTGAACCGTCCGGTATACTATGGAGATCTGGTTGCGAACCGTCACAATTTCCGAGCGTTCAAGCGTTTTTGCCATGCCTACTATTGGCACTATTATACGAAGTAGCCTTCTGCTACTCCGTCACAGCTCACTGCGTCACAAAGGCGCTAAATACGTCCGTGGTGTTCAACTAGGTGGCCAGGCTTATCTTGGCCATACCAAAACCCCCAACCCCCCGACGTGACCACTCTGGTCATCGTTTCATTGCTACACTCCCATTTGCTAGAGGGGAAGTGGGAACTCTCTTCCTACTTTGACTCTTTACTTCTTTAATTAACTTTGTCTGGGGCCCAAGGTAGCGTAAATTCATGACCTGGGACTTGCCCTACCTTCACTGGTAGGTGTCTTTGCAGTTACCTCCGTTGATCCTCGCTTAGAGGAGTTGCGGGGGGAGAATGGTGAGGAGGCGGGAATGCCCCAACGGCCGCCGGTTCTCGGCATATGTGGCCCGCCTACTGCCACTTCAGCTTGCTAATCCTTTCGGCTATGTCGGTGACCTTCGTTTTTCGTCGGATCTCCTCATTACTAATCATATCCTTCAGAGGAGCCCCGAGCATAGCCCTCTCCATAGCTCGCTGAGCGACTTGGCCGGACCACCGTCAGCGTCCACGTTTCTGCGCCTCATGTCATGACAGGCAGAAGACTTTGTCTTCAAATATAGTGGAATACGTAACGTGAAAAAGAATTAGCATTTGTGAGTGATCACTGATCAATGATAGTGTTCAAAAATTAATAGTATTTAGAAGTCCTAAATTAAATGATGTGTCTAAATAATTTCTGTTTTTCATTTGTGTCAATTTATGTTGTGTCAGTGAATAAATATAATATTTGTCAAATAATCATACAAGAGTATTCCTAAAAAGGAATACTCACTACAAAATTTTCGATTATGAAATAATATTATACGTTGAAAAAATTTTTTTGGTAACGCATTATTCTCGCAATGCCGCAAGCGCGTTTTAATTTACGTACGCGCCATCTAGCGGTTATATCGGGAACTAATCTCACATTGAAATTTGCTTATTATTACATGAATAGACACATTATTGAATAAATATTCATTATCAGCCTTAAGACGTATGCCTTCCCCTGCTGGACATATGCCTTCCCCAATGAACGCCACCATACCCGGTCCTCCGCCCTCGATCCGGCCACCGGCCAAGCATCTAATTTAAACTCCGTGTACAGACATAGATTTTCTTTAAAATTAACATTAGAAAATAGGTCGTTACACATACATATACAGATTAAAATCAAGAAAATAATAAAAAAAATGGTGTGTGGGTGACTGTTTGACACAGAATCTAGCGCCTAAACTGATGAAGTGATTTGAATGAAATTTTGTATTTATAAACACATCCCAAATATATAGAGACCTTTTTTACTTAAGTTAAAATTAAGGATACCTTCCATAAAATACTCGAAGATGACATTTTACATCTTGTAATTTACAGCTTATTAAATACATGAAACAATAAATGAATACGAATATAATTTAATTGAAAACCAACAATCTCTATGTGCTTACTAGATGGAGCGAACCAAAAAATGGCTTTGTTTCACGCAACTGCGGCTCCGGGAGCCGCAACCCGTTCACATTGACTTTGACACTTGTGCAGTACGTTTAATATTTACTAAATATTGACGCTATTTACCAGTAGAGTAAATATTTAGTAATAATTCAATGTTCTGCATAGAAACTGCAAATCGATGGGATAAAGATTCATATCTGTCTATTAATACCCATTGGTTCGGGAATTATTGATAAACCATATTTGTATGGCACAAGCGATTCACTCAGAAATTGTTGTAGTGCTTTAATGAGCATCGCAAAAGAATGTTTATATCCTTTTACATTGAATCGTCATTTGTTAATGTCAACAATACAGTATCATAAATCGTAGCTGAATAAGGTAAGCTAGTGTGCCTGGTCCCTCAGTTGCTTGACGACATCGGTATTCAAGAACCTTTAGTACAATTTCGTAACTGTCATTGGTAACTCTTCTCTTCTTAGGAAGACTTGGAGACACTTCGACCTTTTCGGATCTTTTATGCCAGACTCCTGTCCAACAACGATTCGCCAAGCTGATTTACTGAACTTCGCATACGCCTTAGAATTATTGTCATTGGTAACCAGTTGGGAATCGGTAAAAAATCCCATTCTGAAACCAGTTTCATAGGCGAGTTTCTGTACCTTCAACTTGTTAAGGCAGGTGTAAGTATTATGCTGGCGCGACTCTAATGAGCTGTGACAGATGCTCTGTCTCGCTCCCTCTCTCTGTGTTGACCCACTTCCCTGGTTCCCGCTAAATTGTAGGTAGTGGGACTGTTGCTGTTGGTGCATTAGACCCTTTAAAGTTGACAATAAACATGTCTTCCACGTTTAACGTTTGCAAAACGGACCAAAATTGGACGGTCCTAATTGATTTAGGAGTGAATAGGAATCCATGACCATCTAGATTCGATCCGTTCCTCAGTTGTTCGGCAAATGTAGCGGTGTGTATTACCGTTTGTATATAGCTGGGTATCTACGGGTGATAACATTTTAACAATGATTTTGGTCTATCGGCCTAAAAAATTGGCTAGATTTCTGAAACATAATGATACTTATTACTCTCCCCCCTACCTCAAGGAGTTTTTCAAATATTTAGGAAATGATCATAACCTAGCGTTAAGGTCTAAAAACGACAATATACTTCAGGCCCCTTACTGTCGTTCGAATTATTATTCAGACTCTTTTGCTGTTACAGCAGTCCACTTATGGAATTCTCTTCCAAGTGAGATTCGTCAATCTAAATCATTGCATGTGTTTAAAGATCGCCTTAAAAAGCATTTTCTCTCACCATAGTTGTGCCTAATTTAATATAGTATATTACGTACGGTATATGTATTGTATTATAAACTATATATGTATGCATATGTGTGTATTTAAGTATATTTGTATGTAAATTCAATTGTGTAATATTGTTACTAAATATTTACCATGTTCTAAAATTATAAATTTATCTTGTTTTACCTGCAATACTCTGTCGCTATGTCTTTCTTATTTTCCTTCAGAAAGGTTGCCTGGAAGAGATCGCTTTAAGCGATAAGGCCGCCTTTGTACACTTTCCAAAAATCTGTACCTATTTTATTGTTATCCTTAATTTGTGTGCAATAAAGAGTTTATCTATCTATCTATCTATTATTTAGGTATTCAAAATCAGACTACATGGCCCATAGTTGTTAGTGTACTTAGAAGTACATTAGTAAAATGAAATATGTATAACTATGGTTTTATTGCACATTTCCTCGACCTATGCTCCGTGTGGTGTCTCTCAGCCTGCCTCTGAAACGGCGAACACCTATAGCCCTTTAAGAGGTCCATCTTCAGCCTGATGAAATCCACCGACTTCAAATGTCTTGTGTTTTGTACATTTACAACATCATCATGTAGGGCCTTGTCGATCATTATGCAAAGATTACAAGTCAGTATTGAAAGCGCTTCCATTAACGCATACGACTTTTATTTATAGTATAGGCACTTGGAACTTCCTACGTCACCATATTTTCCGCCTCATTATATTGTGTGTTTTTGTCATTCGTCGATGCATTTGGCGATCCATAACTAAATAATATTTCCGCCAGTAATGCAAATAAACATTTTATTTCAAATCAGTAATATTAGCACACGAAACAGAGAAACTATACTTACAGAAAAATCTAGTGCATTATTTATACAGGGTTACAGGAAAAGTCGTGCTAGATCCCTTAAGGGTGTGGAGCACCCATCATTTCTGACTTATTTCACTATGAAACACCCTACCCTAAACTTAACCCTTTTCGAGATATTCGACTTTTAATTTTTTTATTGAAAATTGCTGATTTTTAGGCTACTACATTTATTTTTGTTTATTTTGTGTATCTTATTATTATTATTATTGCATTTTTACATGTGTAGTAAGATGCTTTAGGACGTCAATCATTAAAATAGTGCACAAGTTAATTGAATAGACTGTAGTAGACAAGTGAAAGAAAAGAAATAAAAAACATATTAGAAAGTTTATTTTTCTCTAAGGGATATCTAAAAAAAATGTTATGGTAATTGTTCGGCAGATGTTTTTTAAAATATTTACGTTTCATCAGCTATCTAACGAGGTGTAACAATCTAGGGTTTGTATTACATTTCGTGGAAAAAAAGTAGTTGGGACGCTCCAGGTAGCAGTTCTAACGGTCCCACGCCTATTGTCCTTCAAGTTAAGACGCACCGTGCGAGCGAGACAAGTGACGATTTATGTAGGTACGAATGAAAGAAAAAATGTGTAGACACCGGCTAGGACTGGGAATACAACCGGAAACATTGTTTTGGTTGTCAGTCTGCTTTTGTCCACTAATATTGTTGCCCGTGATCTGGGGCTTTCGCAATGGAGAGTGTGGTTTACAGTGCATACTGCTGGCCTATACCCGTACCATTACACGCCAGTACACGTTATTGAAGAAGGGGACCCCGCGAGAAGATTGGACTTTTGCAGATTTATGCTAAATGCTGATGTAGAAGACCCAGATTTTTTAAGAAATATCTTGTGGACGGATGAGTCCAAATTTGATAAAGATGGCATAACTAACTATCACAACGCCCATTACTGGGCCCTAAAAGAACTAAGGAATCCCAATAAGAAAAGAGTGAAGGGGTCCCAACGAAGATTCAGCGTGAATGTGTGGATGGGCATTATCTCCAACCATTTGATTGGACCTTACTTTCTCCCGGATAATCTAAACGGGGAAAGCTACGAAAATTTCCTGAGAGCAGACTTGAGTGATTTGCTGGATGATCTGCCACTCAACCTGATCAGGGACATGTGGTTCCAACACGATAGCTGCCCTGCCCATTTCAGGAGAAGTGTCAGAGACTGGCTGGACACAAATTATCCAAACAAATGGATTGGACGAGGTGGGCCATTGCCATGGCCAGCAAGAAGTCCGGACCTAACCCCCATGGATTTTCATGTGTGGGGCTGCATGAAAAGTCTCGTGTACAGCTAGCCGAATCCAGTTTCGTCTGTGGAAGACTTAAGAGAAAGGATTGTGGATGCAGCAAATAAAATGAGGACCACATTGACCACTGGCGTAGTGAAGACCGGTCTCCGTAGAAGGATGCGACAATGTATTAGAAATAGAGGCGGCCATGTTGAACATGAACTGTAGAAAAAGAAAAAGTTGTGAGAAAACCTTTAATAAATGGCATTTCATGCTTACATATTGTTTTATTTTACTTTTTAGGGCTAAGTATACATTTTCTTCTCCACTGTCGCCTATGAAACTAAATTTTTTTGAATGCATTTGAATAAAACCCTACATTATTATACCTCGTTAGATAGCTGATGAACCGTAGATATTTTAAAAAACATCTGCCGAACAATTACTATAATATTTTTTTTAGATATCCCTTAGAGAAAAATAAACTTTCTAATATGTTTTTTATTTCTTTTCTTTCACTTGTCTACTACGGTCTATTCAAATAACTTGTGCACTATTTTAATGATTGACGTCCTAAAGCATCTTACTACACATGTAAAAATGCAATAATAATAATAATAAGATACACAAAATAAACAAAAATAAATGTAGTAGCCTAAAAATCAGCAATTTTCAATAAAAAAATTAAAAGTCGAATATCTCGAAAAGGGTTAAGTTTAGGGTAGGGTGTTTCATAGTGAAATAAGTCAGAAATGATGGGTGCTCCACACCCTTAAGGGATCTAGCACGACTTTTCCTGTAACCCTGTATAATTAAAGTAAATTTGCAAGATTAATTTTAATGTTAAGACATTACCGCGAATGCATAAAAACGTCCCATCTCGCCGTAGTCCCGCCATTTCTAAAGTTTAGCGTTCTACATTCGAATTTGAAGTTTTCGACGACATCCGTGGAATCTCCGACGTGATCACATCTTGTGCAAAATTCTGCGCTTTTCTTATGCTATCGTCAAATCCAAATTGGCCAATTACTAAGATATGTTGACTGAGATGATTGTTTTTATTCAAATTAAAACACTAAATATTTTTTTGGCAACTCAACGAAAAGATTTTTTATTCTAGTTTATTTTTAAGTCGAATTTACAAAAGTACAGGGGAAAAAGTGAAAAAAATAATAATTCAAAGGGATTTAATGTAATGTAATTAGACACTTAAATTTTTTGTGCATTTTAATTTAATATTCGTGCTTCATTTTCAATGCAATATTATTCAACATTTTAGGAAAATAAACTTACATGTTATATTTAAATTTCGTACGAAAAAGTTAAAAAGAAAAAAGTTAAGCTGAATCGACATCTACTAATAAGCCCAAAAGACTCCTAATGCTTTTAATTCCACAAAAAAATATGTCAATATGCTGAGGTGTACGGGCGAAGCGAACTGCACGCTGATTGGCCCGTTCAGGCTGTGGTCTAAGTCTTAACTAAGATGACACTGTTCGATGTTAGTGCGCGGGTAGGGTTGCTAGACGTCCGGATAAAGCCGGACAGGGTCAGGCTTTTTGCATGTTTGTCCGGCCAAATTCGCCAGTGTCTGGTTTTTGTTAGGTTTTTACATCTTAGGCCATCTCGCGGCTCGTGCACGAGCACGAGTTAATCGAGTCGCCATCTCACGGCTCATGCACGAGTCAATCGAGTTGGATGGAGTTCTAAAATCGTTGGCTTTTAGAGTGTTCGGCCTTAATATCGAAAAGTCCGGGTAAACTGCCTGCCCAGTCCGGCTTCGCCGTATTAAGACCTGGCAACCCTATGCGCGGGGCGTTAACGTCTTGAACAAGACATACTCGTATAAGTTTCCATAAGTAATTATCTTTGCACGAGGTGCCTTCTGCTTTGGGCTTATTAGTCTACTAGCTTTTGCCAGCGACTTCACCGTAGGTTTCTATATTTACACATGTTGAATTTCAAAATAGATATCATTTTCGTAATCAACGACCCTAAAAACCTCAAAGTTGACATAAATTCATATTAATTTGGTTTCCCGTAGGAATGAGACATTTTTCGGGATAAAAACTATCCTATGTCCTATTCCAGGACCTAACCTATATGTGTGCCAAGTTTCATCCCGATCCGTCTAGTGGTTGAAGCGTGATTGACTAACAAACATCCAAACTTTCGCATTTATAATGTTAGTGGGATTCACGGGTTCTATGTTATGCTATTACTACATAAATAATTATGTAAATAAGATACAAGGTTCCCAGATTTTGTTTTACTATTTATTACCTTTAACTAGCTGTTGCCTGCGACTTCGTCCGCGTGGACAACTTAACATCACAAATTATTATGTATTTCCCGTAGGATTGGGATGTTTTTGGAGATAAAAATTATCCTATGTCCTATTCCAGGACCTTACCTATATGTGTGCCAAGTTGCATCACGATCCGTCCAGAAGAAGTGGTTGAAGCTTTCGCAATCAAATATCCAAACTTTCGCATTTATAATATTAGTAGGATAGGATACACTGAATGAATGGAAAGACTTTAGCTGACTAATCTATCAACGCCAAGGTCAAAAAAAATTTAATTTGGCAGATTCAATAAAATATATTTAATTTAATTTCACCTTTGACAGGAGATTCCATGCAGTCGAAGTCGCTGGCAACAGGTAGATAGGACCTACCTACAGAAGTAATTTATAAAGTGATCGCACGAAATGATTGTACTGAAATGCTAATGTATGCATGTAGGAGATAAACACTAACAATGTTTCTCGCCACTTACTCAACGCGTAACCATCATGAAGTTTCAGTGGTTCTAACTACACCTTAATTGCGCTAGTGATACCATAATGTCGTTGGGTCTACCACCTACCGCACAATGCTTGCACGGTAGGTGATAAACCCAGTTAGGTACATCCAGTTGAAAGTTAATAATCCTTCTGATGTATTTTGACGACCTCCGTGGCGGAACGGGGTAGCTCTCGGCCTGCCACGTCGGAGGTTGCGGGTTCGAATCCCGCTAGTGCAAAGGTTCGTATGATGAATATGAATGTTTGTACCCAAGTCTTAGATGTTTATATATTTATTTAAGTATGTGTATCCGTTATCTCGTAATCATACCACGGGCTCTGCTTAGTTTGGGACTGGGTAATTGGTGTGAGTGTCTGACATATTTATTTTATTATTTATTTATTTTGGAATCAGATAGACACGTACAGAACAAAGGTGGAATATTAGTACATAACGCCCTAGCCATGTGGTTCCCGGCTAGAATAGGTGGCCCTATCTTCCCCACAACTTTCCTGTGGGTGTTGTGATTGCACCAGGAACGGAAAGCGGTCTCCGGTGTATATTAAAATCATTACTGCAATCACCAATCCGCCTGCCAAGCATAGTGATGATGGCAAATCCCCCAATGGACAGCCCACCAAAAGTAGCATTGTATTGTGGAGATATGTTCAGCAGTGGACGTATTCAGGCTGATGATGATGCACCTAGGGAGGTAAATTAAAGTATGTCCTTAATCGGACGTCTATTACCACCCGAGTTGAAGCCGAGAGTGGCAAACGTGCGATCTGGACATTCTTTAATACCTCCCGTGGTGTGCATACAGTTATATGTGGCGTTGCGGGCAGGAAGTGGTACCTTTAAAAGTAACCACTTTTCCCACAGGCACTAAAAAACAATTTTTATTCTATTGCTGAATATTAATGTATCTGACTCACTCCAACAAGGACTGAAGTAAAAACTAAACATGAAAACTAACATTAACCATTCCGTAGAACTACAAGTATTTTTAAATAGTAACATCGTATATTTTACTAAGTTGGAGACACAGGGAGGTTTAATCATCCAGAGTAAGCAAACCTAATATGACTACACTAAATAAATTAGGCCATTATTACAGTTAGGAATGTAGCCAGACAATATACTAAGCAGACAGTACTTGTACTTGTAACTTCGGCCAACCCGTACAAAAGTTCAAAACTTTGTTGTTTATGAGACTTCACTGAACAATTACTTGCACAATTCCTGTTTTGTAAAGCTTATAACAATGAATGTCAAAGTTGTTTTTCATTTCGTTCAAAGCAAAAGTTTTTAAGAAGAATAAAAACAATAATTCGTATGTAGACCTAAATGTTCCTAAGGAATTAACGCCTGGCATTACACATGGCAAGATAAATGATAATACAGTACAACCCGGTGTCAGGATTCAAATAAGGGAACCTATCAATCAGTGCAATCCCTCTGAGTATAAGAGGTACCTACCTACCTACCCCGGGGCAATGTATATGCTTCTAGAACAAACTACCAGAGGAACAGATTACATTAAAAACAAAACAGCTATATAACAAAGTCTATTATAATTTATAAAATAGACGATTATTTGAATGACAAATATTGCTGGTATTAATGTTGCTTCAGCTTCGCAAGCTTCTTTTTTTCTTTACTTGATTTTGAAAGATGTGTTGGTGGAAGTTTGTTGCGCCGTTTCTTCTTCACAGCGCTAACACCAAGTCAGCGGCAGTCGATACAAAAATTACGTATATAAAGTACTCAGCTGCAATAAATGATGTTGACTTTGACCACCCACTTACCTATTTCTGCCGCTAAATAGCAATTCATTACTGTGATCTGGTTTGAAGGCAAAAGAGCCAAGTGTATGAGGTACAGGCGCACCGAGGCAAGTAGGAGGGTGACGCTATGGAATTGCTGCACACAGCCACTCAAAGCAGCCAAAGGCAGGTTAATAGGCGACAATGGCTACTTCACTTACTTATTTGGTGAGTTGTCGACCTGTTTGCCATTTCATGTATTTCGTTTCTTAAATTATAACCGATTTATATTCCATCGCTGTTTCTGATTCAAATTCAAACGATTAAGTACCTTATTAACAATACAATATAACTCCTGTAATCCCACATTTAATCGCAATTCATAATCCGATACATCTAAAAATTACCCGCCTACTCTTAGATTATAATATGATTGATATAATATACATCGTTAAGCCTATTATTATGGAAATTTACGCAAAACTAGCATTTCACCCTAGTTTCCCTGATGTAAATGAAATTATAGTTATCCAGAGATATTTCCGAAACCCTTCTACATAATTTGGCAATTATTTATGAATAATAAGTTTTTGTTTAAAAAAAGCTATAGTTTTCGAGAAAATGATAAAATAGAATTTTGAACACGCAAACTATTGAATGAGAGAAACTTAAGTATTTATTAAATAGGTAGGTAACTAAAATATGACGAGTTTCAATAAAAATATTATCCTTTATGTATTTTGCAAAAGTTTTTTTAATGTAATAGTTACAACCTATATATACATATATCAATCTCTCAACGTTTGCGTAATTAATTTTGGACGAGGTATATCTTCAAACTAGACGTTTCAGTTGATTCGCCTTGCACAATTTTTAATAGATTTGTTTATAAGTAGTATAATAAGTTACTTTTAACATATCTTTAAAATAATATCGCCAAGGGAATCAACTGAGACGCCTAGTTTGAAGATTAATCCATTACCATATTGACATATTGCCTCATTAGGCTCTTTAACATAGCTCAGGTAACCAACCTATTAACATAGGTTCAATCGTATCTGAGGATAGACAGACAGTTCTAAAAACTATTCTAATACTTATGTATCGAGCAAATGGCGTTTTTATATTATGGATTTCTTTTGAATACACAAACAGACACTTCAATTATGTTCATTTTTGTATAGGTTTCGTCCATGGTTGAAACGTCAAGCTGTGACATCTTAGGGCAAGGACCGGAAAACTACCGTCAAACTGCCGGCAGCCATTCAACAACAACTATTGGAGTGGCTAAGTATTAATTTAATTTGCTGATTATTATGTTTACAATGGATGTGGCGCTATAAATAGTTGCCTCTAAAGCTAGTATACTCTAGTATATATTACGAGTATCTTTGCTCTAAAGTAAGGTTCTGTGGGCGTTTGTATTTTGGCGCCACAGGAAAATTCAATATGTCAGTCAGTCATTCAATGCGCGGGATAGAAGACTGTAGTATTGTTTTGTGTTCTATCTAAATTACAATCGACTGTGATTTTAACTACTGCCTGTACCTAGATTACGGTGTGTTTTCTGTCTATCTATAAATAAACATTTCGTGGAGATCAAAGTGTATAACTTGTTATTTCGACCAAGAGTAAAGATCCCCAAAGTTCGTTATTTAGATAAAGAATTGACTGAACTAGGTAAAATTTACCAACAATAATTAGGTAATGGGCTCGATTCTGAAGCACAACGTTAAAATTTGACAGCACTAAAACTGTTGCTATCCTTGTCACACAGAATTATGAAGATAAAGACGAAACCAATTTTAGTGCTGTCAAATCTTAAATGTGTGCTTCAGAATCGGGCCCAGTACATATATCTTGTAGTTGTTATTCCTAGATATAAACCCCTCTCAGGTGAAGGCCTCAAAATTTCTAACATATTTAAGTAGTTTTAAAATACATACCCACATATTTGAATAAAAAATGATTAACCATATAATAATAAGTATAACTTTCCCATTATTTGAGGCTTTTGTAAGAAGAGTTACGATGCGTTAAGAAGATAAGTTAATATGTCTACAGACCGCATATTCATCGGGTATAGATCGTACAGTTCACGACGGCACTCCCCATTCTGTCTCTAAATATCATTTTACTGTATGCGTAAAATGTATTGTTACTGTATTGGTTATATCTAGAGAATACAATCCCGGGATCTCGAATCCCGGGATGCCGGGATCCCGGCCGTTTTCTAACCCCGAAAATCCCGGGACTGTACTTGGCTAATCTCGGGATTTTCGGAATTGCCACAAACAGGTCTAGTTTGCACTCCGCAGTCCGTTGCGCCTTGACAATGTGTTGAATTATTTACAAAATCCACGATAAGATGATGAAAATCAGTTATTATCGGATTTGGAATAGCATAACTTACTTCCGTTCCTACACAGGCTTTATTGAGGAAACAATAAAGAGTATTGTTAAAAGACTTAACAGTCGAGATAACACGGAAGAAGAAAGGTTAGAATCACAATCAGTTGATGAGTTAAGGCCACCAATCTCCCAATCCCAACCCCAATTGACACTAAAGGAAAAGTTACAGCTGGAAATTGATAAGAGTATGAAATCCCCAGATCCTGAAGTACAAACACAAAATGAATCGGGGTTGGCAAATAGTATTAGACGTGAAATGAGCCTGTTTAAAAATGAAGGAGTTCGTGGATATCACTTAGAAACAGCATATAAGTATCTATTGTCTATTCCTCCAACCAGTGTAGAACCTGAACGAGCGTTTTCAGCTGCTGCTTATGTTGGCAATCAACTACGAAGCAGGCTTGGAAGTCAAACCTTGGATGCATTGATATTTCTACGATTCTATTTTCGAAATTCTAAATAAGTTTTTTCGTCTTACAAAGTATATTACCTTTTTTTTGTCCTTTTTCTTTTCTTACTATATTGTGACTTGTGTTGTGCAATAAAATTAAAAACATTTTTCAAGAAATTTCTAGATTTTTTTACATTTGAGCCCAATTAGAAACCACATAGTTTAATCCCGGAATAGCCCCGGGAACCCGGGATTACGCATCAAGAATCCCGTAATCCCCGGATCGAAAAACATGCTCGGGATTGTATTCTCTAGTTCTATCGTTGCGCATGCAAACGTACACTAAGATAATGACGTTCAGATTAGCTGCGCCAGCGTACCGCGCTCACCTCTCGAGAAAAATAGCGGGGTATGCCATCGTGAATTGAACAATCTATAAATTACTCGAGAAATTAATTCCACAGATATATGTAGTCACTCCAACTCTTCCCGTGGATGTCGTACAAGGCGACTATGGGAATACATTATAAAACATCAATCAGGCCTCCCCAACCCGTCTGGCCAGCGCGGGGAGTGTAGGCCAAATCCTCCGTCTGTCTCCGGCAGATAAGAGAGGGTTGTGCTCCTGCAGTGGAGACAAAAATAACCTGATGATGATGATGATGATGTAGTCACGACTCACGTTAGCCGTTGAAGACCCAGTCTCAGTGCATTGTACACTTTATCAGTATGCTGGTGTACCTAATCTCTCTCTTTGCGGCAAATTCACATAAATTTTAACAATCGTTTTTTTTAATATATGTAAATATGTACCTGGTAAATTGAGAAGTCATATATAACCATATTTTTTATTCATATTTCGATTTACAGCGGTCGCAAATCGTAATCTAAATCCGGTGTTGTCTAAGCGGGCCTAATTAAGACGTCGGGGCTGACCGCATAAAATGTCCATAATTCATTTTGTGTAACGTTCTATCGCCCACGTCGTGAGTACGCGGTTGGCTTTACACCCGACGGGTTTTAATCGTGTCGTGTAGGTGTCGTGTCTAGCAGGCATACTCCGTAAGCATTTCGTATAATATATACATACTAGCTGTGCCGGAGGCGCCGCTCGCGTGGACTACAGAATCCGCTCCCATTCCAACTTCCGCTCCCACTCCCGTTTCCACTTCCGCTCCCGCTCTCGCCCCCGTCGCTCTCGCTCCCGCACCCGCTTCCGCTTGCACTGCCACCGCCAAGTCCCATGTGATAAAATCTGTTCAGTAGTTTTTAAGTGATGCGTGCACAAACTAACAGACAAATAGACAAGCAGATAAACAGACAAACCGACAAAAATGTCAAAAATGATCGAAATGTGTTCAGTAGTCTTATTTTTATTTATTTATTTAGTTGCTTATCCTTAGACCCCCCAATTTTTTTTTACAAATATCTTCAATGTACAGACACGCGAAGTTTACGATTTTATTTATTAGACTAGCTGATGCCCGCGACTTCGTCCGCGTGGACAACTTGACATTACACATTATTATGTATTACTAAATCCTTAAAGAAATCTATTTAATCTGGTTATGCATTGTCAATATTCATACGTTATTCATAAAATTAGCGTGCGACGGCGGCTCCGCCCGCTGGACTACAGAATTAATGTTTTTTTTTAATAAAGTTGACATTTACTTTATGTTTAACATGAATTAAAAGATTATCATATATTTATTTATATGTTTTAATATTGTGTAAGAAGTTAGGTGTTTTTATTTTATTAAAAAAATAATAGTTTCGCAGGGGATATTCCCTTTCCCCTCTCCCATTTTCTTTCCTTCCTCACCCCTCCTCGGTCCCTACCCCTACCCTTCCTCTTTTCTTAGCCCTTAGCCCTAGCCCCAACTCCAATTACAATCCCAAGCCCACACAAGTAATGTATTAGAAAACTAAAAATTCCCATAACTTTGGATTGAGTTAGCCGATTGCGATGAAATAAATACTAAATGTTAAGTTTCCATGTTTCTGTGAAAGTGAAGGTCCATCAAAATCCGTTCTGTAGGTAGTTTTTAATTCGTGCGTGCACAAACTCACAGACAAACAGACAACCAGACAAAAATTCCAGAATTGATGTGTTCTATTACTTATTCTTAGACACCCCAATTTTATTCTGCAAATATCTTCAATGTTACACACGAAGTTTACGATTTTATTTATTAGATTATAGTTGAAAATATACTCTCTTATAGTTATGTGTTCTCTTAGTTTCATTCTTCAATTTAGTAGTTTGTGTCGTTTCCTGCAGGATCTCATCAGTTTTTCTAGTCTTCAGCACCTCTACACTATAGAAGGTGATTATATACTCCAATGTAATTTATCGATGTCGATCGTAGGCAATCTTCTTCGAGATAGCTTTTCCTATAAGTATAGTTATATTAAATTGACTACACAAACTTTGTAGTACCTATTTGTTTGTACACCTGTATAGGAACTGCTGTACTTAATCGTTAAAATACACAGTTACAATTATTTTTAATTTGCGTAAACGTAATAACTTTCTAAAGTTCATAGTATAATTGACTAACAGTTTTTCTATGTTACAGTTACTGTATTAGCCGTACTTAATTGGCGAAAAAATCCTCTCTTTATTTCTTCACTTTAGCATTGAATAACGTATGATTTTTGATTCAAATTAGACTACACTGTTTCGTTTTTCTTCAAAACTAGGTAATGAAACTAACATTTTCTAAAATTAAATATGAATGTTACATCTATATATATAAGTGCTAAAGTTTGTGTAGTTAATCTTAAATATCCCTATATATTTCCAAGTCTTCTGGTTACAAATCAATGTCGCATCGGAGCCGTATCGTACATATTAAGAGAACCCGCTCGATACTTAGTCACAAGTGAGGTGTAATTTTAACATCTGTAATAGGCGCCTTGTATTACTGCCGTAATCACCGGTCCGCAGCACCTCCGCGCCGCCGCGCAGCCGCCCCGCCGCCCCACGACCATAGATCGTGAATAGATTAATGCGGAATCGCCTCTATAACTTGTAACTTAAACTAAGTAATGTGCTGGTATTAAACTTTTTTATAGTAGGTATTAAGTGTTAGGGAAGCTGACAGTACTATCCTAGTTGGGCTGGGCAACATTTGGATGTGACACTGCGTCAAGTCGTAATTCCACAGTGCTTAATGACAAAAGTCTATAGCGTATGATGATTTACCAATAGAGCGTAGGCTTCCGTTGCGTGCCAATAGAGGGCAACCAGCCCTTCGCTATTCGCCCGAATGAGATTCTCAGGATGTTCGGGAACGTTCGGTAGCACTCGGCTACCACCCGAACCTCCCTTCGCGGCGAGGCAGTTCGTTCGGGACCACTGAGGCACTGACTGACTGGTAAACTCGTGTGATTGTCCCGCGCTCGTCGTCCAGAGCGGCCGATCTCTCCTTCTGTTTAGTGTTTGTTTTCGTGTACTGTATAAATTGTGTTTTCTGTAGTAATAAAACATTAACTACCATACGCGAGACTTTAATTCCGAAATCCAGACGCACCCACGCCACAAGGCTTATTTGTGCGTCCTATCCTGCCTGTCATTAGTTCATGACCTACGGCGCAGGAAGTAGTCATTGGTGGTCGCCTTAATCTACTAGTACAAAGTTGCTCAGCAAGATATGGAGGATATGCTCGGGGTTTCTTTGAAGGATACCACTACAGCTATTCGGCTATGCCAGTACAGTGGCAGTGGACATGACTGACGGCCGTTGGGGCATATGAGGTCTAGAGTAGCGCATACTACCCCACCCCGCCATTAGAAGGACCGATGACCTAAGGTGTCTGGGGGAAGAGAAACGGGTGTGTCGGTGTTCATTAGGGAATGCCTCTATCCAGCAGTGGACGTCGAAAGGAGGATATGATGACGAAGATTAAAGGTATATATCGAAACTTGAGTCCGCAATAGAAGAGTATCATATTCCGTAAGCCTGAGATTCTCCGGTCTGAACTATCAATCATCATCAACAGCCTTCAGTCCACTGTTAGACTGGTATCTAGGTCTCTCTAAAATAATGGGAGGTTTATGGTCTAATCAGCACCTTGGCAGATTGCTGATCATAGTACAAAGAGTCAATCGAAGCTGCTGCCTACCCAACTATAGGATTCATCCTTTAGCTGCCTCACTCGACACTCACAAGAAGCCTCTTTATTGGTTTTTTCACAGAAATTCTATCAAGATAGAACGGTTAAGAAATTTGTTTACTTCATTTACGCGTGCCCATTTTCGGACCTAGCGCGCCCCTCGCCCTTATGCGTCGCGGTCACCTTTCTAGTGAGGAGATACAATTATGCAGTTTGAAACCGCGCAATATCACATTTTTGTCGATGTTTACCCTCCTTGACTCAGCGCGAAACGAGTAAACCTTTGATAGTTTTTGCAATATATTGCATATCATTATCACGTGTCGCGCCTACTTCACCATACTATGATAGGTTTCTATGGGGTATTTACTGTATCTGGATACCACATGGAATGGATAAGCTAATAGAACTATCGATCGTGGTCATGAACCATGAAATACCTAATTTTAAACTTCCAATTACAATGCTGCTATATGTGGTAACTGTCACATTTCTTCGACGGTCCTTTAACCCGGTGCTGCTGAACAGCTGGACAAATAAACGCCACCGAACCTAGTCCTCCGCCCACCACATTCCGGAGCACCTTTTTCAGGTCGTCGGTCTGTTGGAGTGAGTAGGAGACAGGGACCAAAGATCAAGGTTTGCAGCTGCAACACAATGATGCTGGCCGTATGTGGAAAGTACGGTGATGGTTGTTGCAGAGAAGCAAGTAAGAACAGTTGAAGTCACGACGCCGGAGAGACAACACCTCGCAGCCCTTGCCCTGGTTTCATGGAGGTTGGCTGGTGGCTTTGATTCACTTCCTCTAACACGGTCCGTACGTGATCTCCAGAACTTAGAACTTGTATGTTCTAACGGCTATCTGTTCTGAGGCAGAACAGAAAGAAGTGATCTGCCTACTGCTACTTCAGCTTTTGACAAGCCAGCGCAATCACAGGTATGCGAGAAAATTTTGTGAACTTCAGGTAAGCAAATTAATATCAAACACACAACTATATATCAGCCCTGAGACGTCACTGGTGGACTTCCCCAATGAATGCCAAAACGAAGTTTGAACTGGATTATTCCAGAATGAATTAAGTATTTAGTTAATGGGAAATCTAAAATTAACATATTGACATTGTACAAATTAGAGTACCTATAGAATATTGCAAGCTACACCCTTGAGTAAATTTATACTGGAACCGTAATGCATTTTTAAGAACATGTATGTACATGTTCTTAAAAATGCATTACGGTTCCAGTATGTACCAGTATTCCTCGTATGTACGAGTATGTACCTATAAATTATGGCTAAATAAATGAAATGAAATGAACACACCCCGCCATGGGCCCTCCGTATGAAGCCGCTTCTTCAGCCAGGAATAGTAGGGCTGCCGGGAGCTGTCGGCCGTGGTTTTTGATACCACCAGCTAATGGCGTAGTTTTTCCCATAATACACACACACAAATAAATTATGACACTTTATACTGCATTAATATTTTCTAAAGGTTGCAGGAGTGCATGGGTAACAGCTTGGTTTGTCTACCAAGGGCGACAGTGACCACTTACAGTCATGCCGACTGGGCATCTGTCCGCTTGCCACTCCAGAGTGTGAGTCACTCCAGCTCGGATATAGTCGAATTTCATTAATTTGACCCCGGTAGGATTTAGTACTCATAACGTACTAATTTGTACTCAAAGATGAATGGCAGAATCCTATACAATTTCAGTGTCGCATATAGACTTCGCGTATCTTAGTCAAAATACTATAAAAAGATAGATCTAAGTAATTGTAAAAGAAAGGGTTATTACATCATATTTTTTTAACATGGGATTTCGCCACAAATACGTAATGTAAATGCGCAAATGTATTAGGGACGCCATAGTTATATTTCATCGAATGTGACGTAAATTCTATTAACAAATTGACACATACATTTACTATATTTTAAACGTATATTCATTACTAGGGTCCTTGTGGTTACTGATGGTATTTATGCCAATTGTGTCCACTTTTAGTTGGTGGCGCTATTTAGATCTTTTTGAAGTTAATTTAATTGAAAAAATATGAATAAAATAGAACGATATGACGAAATTAAATAATGGCATATAGGATGTGTATAAAAAAAGTATTTCAAAGCCAAAAACACTGCACCACCAACTTAGGTTACGTTCCGTAAGTTGTAAAATTCGCTCGATAGAATGTAAAATTCACTTAACAGATGGGGAAAAAACTCGATTCCGCAGCCAAAACCTTGTGTTTTAGAACCGGGATCGAGTGAATTTCACCATCTGACAAGTGAATTTTACATTCTGTTGACCTTTTTTAAAATTATATAAGAAAAAAAATCTGAAATTTGAGTACAATCCAGTACATCTTCCGAGGTGAAGCGTGATGTGATCAGAATTTAGGTACGTGCCTTAGTTCAAAAGCTCCGAGATGGAATTACGCTTTTTAAGAGCCAAATGCATCACGCATCACGTAGTAAGTAAATAAAGTCAAATGACTTTATTTACTTACTACCGGACTCCTGCATATGAACATATGCATAAGATATGTTCTGAATTACACCTCTGTCGGTCTGAACCTTAAATAACGAAGCAATAATTCACAGAAATGAAACCAGGATTTTTAATTAAATGTAGTTAAGTGTATTAGCAACGTTGGTACATGAGATTACTGAATAATACTGTCGTGGAATATCAAATATCGATGTTCGAGCCACACCGAAAACACCTTAACAACCAGCCCCTAATGCCACAGTATATACACTTACACAGTAGGTCAACTCCATAGAGACGCTCAGAAATAGACACTACGCACATAGTTATACTGCCAATGTCTGTGAATTATGTTTGTACAATATAATTTTGAAACTCTGGTTTCAGTATATTGAAAGAGCTTAATCTTTATTTAAAAGTATTAGTTTATAGTTATTTACATGTAGAGGCCGACCTTTTTGGCTATATAGACAAACCACTTTACGAATTCCTTACGCAGAAATCCTTCAAATTGCTCGTCAGTAGTTATTGCAGTGTTGTAAGAAAAATTCTCTGTGATTTTTTATTATTCTGTCATCTGTTGCTCTTGTGACAGACAGTGACAGAACTATCACTATTGTACGCACACACGTACCTCTTTACATTAGCTTTAAACACGGTGGCAGATTTTTAGTCGAGTGCGTTAGGCGCCTGAAGTACATACTATAATTATTATTACCTCGTTACCAAGTGCGTTTGTGTGCGTGAGAGTTACTATGAAGTTGAGCTACTGGTTTTAAGTATACTGTAGTAATACGTAGTAGTAAAAAATGAATTAATATCACTGTAAAATCGTGCGCGCTCCTAAAATGCAACTTACAATATCAATACAACTTTACCTTTAATGTCTATTACATCTATAAATTCAATAACTGATTACTTTTTTTATATATTAAAGACACTACTGATAAATATAAAAATGTGAGCAGTCATACAAATAGGAGAACCATGGGTTACTTAATAATAATTTATGAATTTTAATGAGATTATATCTCGCTCGCACTCGAAGACGTCATATAGACGTCTCCCTCACTCACGAGGTACAGAGGAACTAATTTTGTAACCTCTGTATAGCATAATATCTAAAAATTTCGATTCCATTAATTTTTATTTAGTTCGCTTTCAGATATCGCGAAGACTTTACATTTCATATATTTACGTTTTTTTCTTCTAAAACAAATGTTTAAAAACGCATTGTCCTATAATAATTAATATAATTATACTAACATATTACACTACAACATTGTCTAGTACCCAATTAATATTCATCTTGTAAAAAAGTATTTTTTTAATTAACTAGAAAACAGTGTGTGAACTACATACAAATACAGCTAGAAAGTAATGTATTGGACTAATTGTAAGTAAACGAGTTGTATGGAAGCCACCTGTAGTTACTAGATTTGAATTACCTAACTTTTAACTCTGGTAAAAAATTAAAAATGTTAATTCCATTTGTTGAGTCCTCAATGTGATCCACAAATCCATTTTTCGAAATATAATCCTTGGCAAATTATCTTAGATTACTTTATTTATTATAGGCCTTTAATATTAATATCGGTAATTAATTTCAAGCGTACAAAATCTATAAAATTAAAAGAACGAAAGAAAGTATAAAGGAAATAAAAATAAAATAAGAAAAAAAAAAACAAATAAAAAAATCATTCATTTAATTCTCTGTGAATATATAATATATCATTTCTTCAATCATATAATCGTATCTTTAAGTAAGAGAGAATAAAAATCTACTGTACATGACGTAAAAAAAATACAGTGTCACCAACTTTTTTCTGCGGATGGCAAAATACTGAAGTAATCTTTAATGACAACTGAAAGTGCCACCCTGACCGGCAAAAATAACTTGGTGGGACTGTAATTAATACTAAAGTCGCAACGACAAAAGACGATTGTTAAATAATTTCTCAATATAATTTTTTAAAATAAAATATAAATAATCGAGTATTACTGTTCCAACAACTCTTATAGTCTATGGTTGACCATAAACATATAATTATATTTTTTTATCATGGTGTAACACTAGGTAAGATCTCTTATTTGGGACGACAACTTCTATGTCATACCTTTTTATTGATAGGAGATCTTTTGTGGAAATTAAAAACGAATCTATAGCTGCGAAATAATAAGAAAACATGCATACACGAGTCTATACAACAGGCCTACAAGGGGATTTATATAAAATTTATAATATCAATAAAAGTTATATATTTAACACAATATCCCTAATAATGCCTACATTTGTCTAATATTCCCATCTAATTATAATGATAAATTAAAAGATTATTAATATAAAATAATGATTAAATAAAATTTCTTAAATCTACTTAACAAACGGAAAGAAAATATGGGAGGGGGGAAAAACATGTATAAAAAACGCTTCATAGAAGCGAGTTTGCCCTGGCAAGCTTAATTATTGTATTGAAAAAAATTGTTGTACATTTGTCTTACACATTTTTTTATATTATAATAAAAAATATTATACAATATATGGTCACTTAAAAAGTTTTAATAATGCACTGGATGAGGTTAGTTTTGTACCAGGTTATTCAGTCGTGTCTCAACCACGGACGCAAATGCAGTGTTGTGCATATAAAATACATCCGAATAAATGTTCTCACAAAAAACCCTTACATTAGTATTTTATAATAATTAAAGATATTATAACCTTAAAATTAGATTTTAATATAGAAATAAATAGTTACACTAAGTAAAAACTAATTAATCAATGTTATATAAGTGGACTAAGCATTCAGTTCTAAGATTTAGTGATTTTAATAAGTTTCTCAAAATCAAAGATAAGTTTTGTTAAAAAGTCTGTTTTTTAATTATTTATCAGCTCCTAAAATCCATTAATCCACGCCACTAAGTAAAAAAAATCCTTATTTCCATACTTCAAGAAACAAAAATCGTAACTAAGTAGCGACCGCGTCGTTGGCCTAGTGACTTAGTCATTGGATTCGATCGCCAGAGGTCGTAGGTTCGATTTCCACTGGAGACAGACAACTTTGTATAAGTTGGTCCCTAGATCCTCTGGGTTTTATATTTGTAAATTGTTCTATCCTTATTTAATTCCCATATCACAGGAGAAAATCCTAGTTTGGGATTAGACAAACGTAATATTATTATTTACACAAAATAGCTCGATGGCTAAATGTAGCATATTATTGCACTAAAAACTGCAGAACTGCATGCTTAGACATCATAAAACTAAAACGGAGGGAAATCAACTGAAAGAAACAGGTCAAAGCTGCCACCCTTCACAACTTTTCGAAATACTTGTCTATGCGTGCGGTAGAGTCGCCACTATCTTTGCGAACTATCAGTTCATGCAAAGAAGTTTTAGTTCCATTTTCCGCCACACGAATAAATAAGTGTGTCAGTCTGTACGAGATCAGTACTTACACATTTAGCTGCTTTTTCATTTGCCAGACTAATAATCACTACGATGTCAACTCACTCTTTACATATTCTTCATCAAACAGCCGGGTAGTTTATATGAGAAAATAAATAAATAAAAATAGCCATTTTGATTTTGCTATGAAACATGTTGGAGCAACAAGCTTGTCTTAAAGCCTTGTAGTGTAACAAATTATAGGATGCAGGGGCACTCAAAACCAGAGGCTAAAATTTGAAAATCCTCTTTAAAATGGTAACTTCCTTTAGAAAAGTCATGGAGCATGTTGCCCTGCTACCAAAAAAGCTGTGGCAACTTTTTAAAAATTGTGAATATAGGGATCAAACTGGTTTTCTAGAATTATATGAATGATGAATTCTAATGAAAATCAATCACATAAGAAGATAAATATTTGAATTGCATGTGCTATTTTTTTAGCATAATTTTTTTTAAAATCTACCCAGAAAGAACGAAGTTATTAGTTTTTTTTCGTCAACTAATTCGAAACGCGCGCTCTACATAGCTTGGCTTCTTATGGTGACGTCATTTGTTCTCGCACTATGTCAGACTGCGCTAGTGCGATGCGGCTCGCTCCACCCGCGATGCGATATAAATATGAATATGCGTCAGATGTCGTCACATCCGGTCGCTACCTTGCTTGCGCGCGTTTTTGGAACTACTGCACTAAAAACGTTGTAACTTCGTCATTTTTGATCCGATTTACATTTTTTTTATTCATGGTATTTATTTTTTATTTTATCGCTTAAATATCTGTATACTTAACAAAGACGTAACTGATTCTCATTCTTCAATTGGCGAAGAAACGTAAGTAATTTTCATAGAATACCAAAAAACCAGGTAAACCCCTTTTTAAAGAATTTCCAAAAGGTTTCCAAAACACTTAGCGGCTTTTTCTTAGCAGGCCAGTATGTACGAGTATATGTTATTTGATACAGAATGCCCCTGTAATGTATATTTTGCCACCTCTGTATTTCACTCCCATATCAATTAGAATGAGTTAACAGGTTACCAAGTATTGCAAGGGTTTGGTTGGTCAATTGGTTATTTGGCCCATTTAAGACTCGGACTTATACGCCTCGGTTTGACTCCGGGCTCGGCATTAGGCATTCTCGTTTCAATATGCGGAAACCGGAGCGAACCGGAGTCGTGTGGTCCGGGCCTGAGTACAATCGTAGGGCCACCGCGCCTGCAATACTGACTACAAAACAGCATGAGCTATATTGCTAGCCCAAAATGATAAAGATTTAAAGCTTCCGCGCACGTTCCCATAATAATGCATCTTAACACTAAATATAAGACGGATATTTCTTAAACGTAGAGGACAAGACACCTATATTACAATATTCATAGAGGGTCGTGGAATGAATACAAAATATTACAAAATTCTATTATGTTATATAATAGTTTAACCTATTCGGCCCATTCGAAATCTTTCTGTCGCGACAGAGACGTGTGTATTTCGTTAAAACGTTGGTAAGAGCCGCGTACTACACAACTAACCAGTATTTAATAATAACAATATATTCAAATCCCGAATATATGAAAGATTCATATTTATTTACCAAACTTTAGTTGGCTTTTGTCAGTATTAAATTGTTAATATCGTTGAGTTAATTGAGTATACATTGTGTTATTCTTTCCCAACCACGCAAACTTGAGGACTTTGTATATATCTTTTGGATTTCTAGTGTCTTATATCCGTAGGTCGGATTTTTCATGGCAAAAGAACGTTCATAGTGCTTGCAGCAATTTTAAAATTTCCATCGATATCGAAAAATAGCAACTAATGTCACTGGGGAGCCGTTTACAATTTGTTTTCAACGACTTTACCGCTAACCAGTGCTGATAAGTATGTTGCTAATAATCCGGTACTTAAACTTGAAAAAAAAAATTACCTAAGTATCTTGCATTACTAACAAAATGCATGGATGGATTTTGTCTGAAAATAAAGTCATTCTATTTATTATTTCGTCGAAATCATCGTCTGTAACGCAATATTTTAAATTTTACAATTTTAGGCAATTTATTGATATGATAGAAACATTAAAATTGCTTCAAGCACTATGAATGTCATATTTGTGCCATGACAAATTCGACTTACGTTTATTATTATTATTATGTTAGTAACTATACTTTTCAATTATGCTGATAGAAAGAAAATAAATAACAAAATGTATTTTATGCAATGACGGTGAGCCTCAACTTTTCAAAATAGTAATCCCATAATAAAACTACATGAAATCATTGAGCTATAATGCACTAGCGTACTAGAGCTTTTATTTTATGACCAGTGTGAACCGATGTTGCAGGCTAAGACTCGCCACTAGAAGCGATAGATAGTTTAAATAATTCTGCAGAAGTTTGAAATAATTCAGCTATTTTTCGTGATAGCGAACAATACAATATTTACAATTCTATCAATTTTACAGCATATGGAATTAGCGCACACACTACGAATCACTGAGCGACAGAGTGTTGGCAGATGTCCCTCTTTTACTGCCGCGTCTCTCCAGCACCGTGAGCGGGATGCCCAAAATCTCACTATTTCATCTAAGTAGGTCATTTTAAAAAGAAACAGTCAGCGAACGAAGAAGCGCATCTTATTGAAGTCGGTGATACTGAATTAAAAGGTTTTAACTATTGTTAGATCAGCACGCGCAGGGTGGGACGCCCCGCCCGCCAGGTGTACCGACGACCTGAGGAAGATGGCCGGAAGCGACTGAATCCGGAGGGCTGGGTGTGGTGGCGTCCTTTGCAGAAGACCTATGTCCAGCAGTGGACGTCTAGAGGCTCCCATGATTATGATGACGATGATGAACTATTGTCATGATTTTTATTTTATTTTGCGCGTTAGACAATGACAGAACAATCTGCCATCGCTTCTCGTGACGCTGACTTTAGACACAGAATTAATGAAAATACTGTGGCCTACGCGCCGCAATAAAACGAGAAATAATTTCAGTTTGAGCTGTCGCATCTCGTACGTAGTACATAATAGCTCAATACAAGAAACCCCGTTATAAAATTACGTTAATATACGCAAAATGGCACCGACTATATATACAAGGAATTGACATAGGTATATATTTGTTAAGGAAATCAAAATGGCGCTACAACAGGACTATACATAATAAGTAGGGCGCGGAAACTCATAGCAAAACAATGGAAATGTCATAGGAACAGTCTTTTTATAGTTTCCGAGCTATCGATTTTCTGAATTAAATATCTAATGTGTTTTTTTAATAACGACAGTAAAATATTATCAAGTCACGTGGTTTCTATACCAGTGGAAAGAACTTGCAGTGGACCGACGCTATATAACCTTTCCCCAGGGTTCAAGCTCCATAGTTATTAAATTTCATCAAAACCGGTTCAGCGGTTCATCTACGACACTATAACAAACATACAAAGATACTTTTGCAGTATATTAGTACCTAAGTATCTGCTAGTTAAACAAAATTTCAAAAATAAGTTTAAGTTTAAAATCGTTTAGTTCAAATATATCGATGCTTTGTAAACTCGATAAAAAAACGTTACCCTTCTCTATGGCTTTTATGTTTTGCTATGAGATTCCGCACCTGGTGAATGTATTTAGTGACTTCTTTTAGGCCTAAATAATTTTTAGCACAATCGGGTACCTATAATAACGTGTAAATTTCCCATAAAAATGTTCATGTCAATTATATTATTGTACTCGATTGCACCAAAACCACATTTAACTGTGACATTCAAGAAACTATCAAGTAACGGTTAAAGCATGTATAACATTTTTTATATATATAACGGGATATATAAAAATTCTTTATAAAGTACAAAGAGGTATATTGCTTCAATCGATATTTAGGAGGTTGCTTATTTTAATTTATATTTATTTCAATAGACAAAATGTTTTATTGTTAGTTTCTTCAATGTTCTCCCAAAATATTCACAAATAAATGCTTGTGCATACAATTTCGCCTTAACTGATATACAATATCAAATAAAAACTTATTGCGAATGATTCCGTGAGCCGAGGGGCTTTCAATACCATAGATTATATAACTAGATTAAATGCTTCAAGTTTTGCACTATTTAGGTTAGTCTTGTACACGCGTAATTAACTAGTTCACCATAAACCGATACATAATTCTTTTAGATGGCAACATTGAAGCATAGCTTCGGTGTGGACAGTGTGGACAGAAAGATCATGGTTGAGGATTGTTTTCATTGTCAAAAGGCAGTATTTAAAATAATTTTGTCTCGAATACCTATAAATGCAAGTTAACAATATAATAAACTTTCGTGCGCTCTCAATATAAAAAAAAAATTACTTTAGCGAAGATTATATTTTCAGAAGCATTTTCTGACGCGAGACTTGGCTGTACGCTATCAAATACCTTTGCCTTTGTAACAATGAAAAGGACCATTCTGCCATTACCACACCAGACGCGTCTTCTAGGAAAACTGCTCAATACCCCTTCTTACACCCTTCCTTCTCCCCTCTCCCACGAATTCCACTAAATGTTGCGCGGAGGCTCACCTGCCCCGCTCACCGGCTAACGACTGCTGGGTGGCATGGGCATCTGCGCCTGCACCCCCTGAAGGTTCATAGGCCTCCCGTTGGGGTTGCCCATACCAAGACCCTCCTGGTAGTTGTTGACGTCCATCGCTGGCATGTCATCGTTCTGGAACAGATTTCGGTTTGAGATATTTTCATAGTAATATGACATCCTAAATATATTGTAAACTTGAGTTTTTACATAGCTTTACTTAAATAGGCTTCCATTTGTGAATTCCTTGTAAAGAACAAATTAACAAAATACATTTAATTTTTTCCTAGGTCAGATCTTTTGAAACACACGATTGAATCTTACTAAAACCAGCTTCTGATACTCCTAGTGACAGCTAAATCTTGAGATTGATGCGAATGAAAATCTTGCAAAATATTGGGACATGTCCAATGTTCTTAACAAATAATATTCTTACTAACAGTGTAAAGTGTTTAAAATAATTAATATAATAATAGACCTAATGGGCTCGATTCTGAAGGCATAACGTTAAAATGTGACAGCACTAAAACTGTTGCTATCCTTGTCACACAGTATTATGAAGATAAAGACGAAACCAATTTTAGCGCTGTTAAATTTTAAATGTGTGCCTTCAGAATCAGGCCCAATATGGTTTTTTCTCAACCTATAAAATTACGTTTCACGCACTTCGAGGTTGTCACTCGTTGGCGACGATATGGAAAAACATCTATTTAGAGTAAAAATAACATAAGAGAGGATCAGACCTTACAATGGGCGCGATTCTGAAGGCACAACGTTACAATTTGACAGCATTAAAACTGTTGCTATTCTTGTCACACAGTATTATGAAGATAAAGACGAAACCAATTTTAGCGCTGTCAAATTTTAAATGTGTGCCTTCAGAATCGGGCCCAATACCTATGTAAACAAAAAGTTATAAATAAAATAAAGATTGTTTATATGTAGATAATTTAAAATCCATATTTTGTATAATAATAATAGTGGAGGTTATGTCTGACATCTCTATTACCATAGTCATGGTAAACATTTGTCATTTTCGCTAATTCACTTAACAACTACTTACGATCATCTGTTAAAACCATTGTGTTTAATTTTATGAATGATCTAGACTAGTACAAGCCATACACCACGAATGAGACAGTAAGTGCAATGTACGAGTATATATCTAAACCCCGGAAGCATAGAACACTATGTCAATTAATATTTTATTGCAATTGCAATGTAATGTATTGTGATGAAAAAATACCAAAACCAGGTTACGAACAGTAATAAGCGCAGACAGAAACACAGATGTCGCGAGTTTTAATTGAAAAGGGCTTCATACAAAATTGTTAACTAATGGTCACGCACTCACCTTTAACCCGAACTTAAAGGTGAGTGCGTGACCATTAGTTAACAATTTTGTGGTGATTCCGGCGACCCCTTTAGCAAAAGAATATCCATCAACCGATAATCATATAAATTATACAGTCCACTATATCGATACACTTAATTTTTTGGTTTCATTCTTAATTACCTACAATCTTAAAAAGTGGACATAATATCCTATGCTTCCGTGATACAGATATGTATGTTTATCGCCTTCAGATCGACAAAGCTAAGACTATAGAGATATGATATATGCTCACCTTGTAACACCAATACTTTCACAGTGCTCAAATACCTCGTCTCCATGCCTGCGGATCCTAACAGTACCTCTAGCATGCGTTACAAGCTAATTACGAAAGAAATATTAACCTTTTCACGAAAAATTAAATTCGAGCTATTCGTTGTTGAGCGCCAGAGTCACAGTTACGCACATATGCGTAAACATAGACGTCAAACTTATAACACTCCTTTTTTGTATGGGGAGTTAAATGTCTGTACTTTGCATATGGTCTTAAAATCGTGTTAGACCAGAAGTGGTCTAACACTTCTAAGTGCCTGAAGAGGCCCTTTGTATTTTGCATCTCGTTACTGTTCTAAGCAGTAGAATGTAAGAATATAGAAAAGAGGTACACGTTTTTAACTTTCTGTATGTGTTTAAAATACAGTAGAAATTCAAATTTTAAGTACTTATATATATATATATATATATATATATATATATATATATATATATATATATTTAAATCTTTACTAAGGTAAAACATTCTTTTTCGTAGTTAATTTGTTTCGCTAGCTACCGATTGCTGGCCGTGGAAGTCGCTCCAGGTGAGAGTGTTTTAGATCCTGGGGGGGTCTCACCTCGCGATGCCTGCGGATGGTGCGGTCCTCGTACCGCGTGCCGCCGGTGGACGCCATGGGCCGGCTGAGCGTGCTGTTGGCATTGCTGGGCGAGTGCGGCGCGCCCGTCACCGTCGACGACGGCGTGCCCTGACCTGCTCCCCCAAGCACGTGATAAGCGTTATGTACATGGTGCTGTGCGAATCTCGCGCTACGCTTGCTCCAGTGGGGTTTAGTAGTCGAGTTTAGAAACTGTTTGTCTAAGGATCATTCACTTCCTCCATAGAGGGTTTTAGGGTCCGCTTTAAATATGGGGGGATACCAATTTCTTCAGAATAGACGAATTTAGAGCATTAAAGCTAACATGAAGTGCGTCAGATTTGCGATGTAAGGCTTTTTATTTATTCTTGCCTTCCCCACAAGGGATATAGCGTGAAGAATATTTATCCGATGCATAAATAATAAATATACAAAATACACTTGTCTAATCCCAAAGGAGGAAAATCCTTGTTTAACTCTCATAACACAGGAGAACCTGTGTTATGAGAGTTAAACAAGGATAGGACAACTGACAAACATAACATCCAGACGGGGACAAACTTGCACAAATCTGTCACCAGTGCGACTCGAACCCAAGACTTTTGGCACTTGAGTCTAATGACCAAGCACTAGGTAAAAGAGGCACCATTGTTACAAGAGTATATGGAGACATTGTAGAAATAATTAACTGTGCTGATTTCACAGTTAATTAACTTTAACTGAGTGAAACTGACTATTAACTGAGTGAAAAGATTCAGGAAGCAGTGGGCAGAAGCTCATGGGTTTTCAGACTGATTAATAAACTAGACTGTATGATTTGATACTTTGCCTATTTATCTAAAAAAAAGAAGTAAGAAAAATTTATACCTTGATAAATTTTAATAGTACGTTAAGAATTAAGTATTTAATGAAGATGATCCTTGGACAAACGGCTCAACAGAAGTAAATTAATTCTTATATTAATAAGATGTTAAGAGTTAGAGAATAGCGCAAGATTCACATAGCCATATAGTAAGTATGAAAGTACGGGTACAGTGATGCGCGAATGTATGACGATTTACACAACGACAATATGAACAAACATTTACGCAAACATAGTAGTACATTTACAAACATTTACAACATTTTTCCATTATTTTCATGCGGAATTATTGCATCCAATTGAAATGCATATTTTAAATTGATGACGTTAGATAGGCTGTTCTTGAGATTTAAAGTTTTTCGGCATTCACAGAAAAATATTAACCCGGCGAGGGAGGATGTGGAAGGGTCACTTTGACCCTGTCCATTTCTCAGACGGTAGCGAAAGTGTAGATTAAAGTGTTCTTTTGCGAGTTGTCTCTTCTTTTTGCGTACTGTACCCACAGAAGTGAGCTTGTGCTCATTGAGCAGATGGGACATAAGTTCGGAACAGGTTTCAGTTTTTTTTCATGATTGGAATGCAGGATCTTGCTAAAGTTGATCATTTTAGGTTTTTGATAAAATTAATATAACAAAAACATTTTGTACTATGACGTGGTTTTTTTTTATCGAAATCCATAAAATAATATCCAACCAATATAATCATCTTCAATGCTTTGTTAAAAAAATACCATTTAAAATGCAATAGAGATACAGCGTCAGATATACCCTCCACAAACTTTTCACCGCATCCTCGCCGGGTTAACGGAGAAAGATAAAGTTTTATTGACATTACAATATTTTAGTCGTGACTGTGAGTTTCGATAATATCTGCTGAACTAAAAAGAAACGTAGTACTCTCTATTACATAATATGATACCCGTTTGGGTCTAACTATAATAGTTAGATAATGTCAAACGCTTATTCAAATATGTCTGACCCGTTTACATAGTACAAAATGCTTTTTAGACGGAAGTTATCCGAAATGCTTACGGAGTAGGCTTCCCAGGCCCTATCAAGTGCAATAATAGAGAAAACCAATCCCTCTTTATTATGCGAATACTAGTTTACTAGCAACCTTATAAGTATAGCAATAAGTATAGCTTTTATTTGTTTACGTCAAGGCTTTTAATATTAAAACTAATTAACCCAAATTTCCAGTTACTGAGATATTCGCCACTGATATCATTCGGCTATATTAAAAGACGATAATACATGACACCATAGACATGGATAGGAGTAGATGACGCAAATGCACCTACTTCGCGTGCCAGTTTTGGTCCGCTGTTGTATTCAGTCTGCTCTCAGACCATATAGATCAAAAATGTGGTCTCCGCTTGATCTATATGGCACGGAATATCTCCCATCACTAAATTGCTCTCGTGACGTCATAGTACATACAAAAAATGTGGTCTCCGCTTGATTTTCATACAATTGACGCCTTTGCGTCATCTTCTCATACCCATATCTGTGCATCCAAGTGTTTTGTCCCGTTTATGCACGTCGTGAATGTATGCGTTGCATTATAAATTTATTATGGCGACTTGTCTGTTTTATTTGTTCCTAATATGGTAAATCGTGAAGGATATTATTTAATTCATTAATATTCTATAATTTAAATATACAACTAAATATAAAACGACACTAGTTGGTTGTGTGAGAGTGCAAGGGATAGCATTCATAAATTAAATTGGCCGACTGTACCATTATTCAGGGACCTTCCCTGTTAACTAGGCATACAAACTGTGATACTTATTACCATGTATGAGTTAGAGAATGAGTTAGATGTCGACTGTTATGTTGTAAAACAGGTGTTTCAACATTCTTTCAGTTATATTCCCGGTAGTTACCGCTGCTGCTGGAGTTCCCGCGAGGCTGCGCGGCGCGCGCGGGGGTGATGAAGTCCGCCTCGCGCCACCCTTGCTTGCGGTAAACCTCACGCAACTCCGTGTGGCCCCACATTGTCATTAGGACTTGTCCTATGGCAACAAAACATGATCATTCAAATTTTCTTGTCAATAACATCTACAGCCTGCAACAATCAGATGAATCAGACGTCCACTGCTGAACATAAACCCACCCAATAAAGTGCCACTTTTAGTGGTCTTTCGATTGGGGATTTGCCATAATCACCACGCTTGGCAGGCGGATTGGTGATCGCAGTAATGATCTTAATATATTCATAATCATACCATTTATTGTTTCATGTAGTTAATAGAGTCTTACATATAATCATAGGCGCTAACATGAACCCTGTAAAGGCAGTTTTTAGGTTTATTAGTTATACACAGGACAACGCTGCTGCCCTTCCCTGGTGCAAAATCCCTAAGTCGCCTTGACGACATCTACAGGAAAATTTGGGGTGGGCTTATTCGAAGCCGGGAACCACAAGGCAAAACGATAAGGCATTCGAGAAGTCTTATGATATATCCAGACAAGTGTTTGGAGTCTAACTAAGATAGTTAGACATCAAACTCATTTAAATAGTTAAATAACCCGTTAAGAGTACAAAATTGCTTTGTACTTCTTAAATACATATAATAATACATACCAGCAAACTTAAGTACTCTGGGCGTGTGGCGGTGCTTCTGCTTGGTCAAGTTGAGGAGTCTCTCCACGCCGCCCGCCTCCAGCAGCGACCGAGAGAACTCGGGGCTCTTCTTGATCACTTCGTTCAGTGTTGCCAGCACTGCCGCTATCGTGTCGTCTGATGTGCCCTGGGGGGGGATTTAGAAATGTTATGACCTAAGCGCAGAAACGTAGACACTGACGTTGGGCCTGATCCACAAGTTTAAAGTCGAGAGAGTTATGAGAAGGGGCTATGCTCGGGGTTTCTTTGAAGGATATGCAGCTCAGCAATTAGAAGATCAGCCGAAGACTTAAGGTCACCAAAATAGCCGAAAGAATTGGCAAGCTGAAGGGGCAAATCTGTTGCAGACTACAGAATAAGTAATAGTACAGAAAGCTTGTTCAATTTATCATAAATGTACCTACAAAATTCAATGCAAGCCAAATGTAGTCCTACAGTGTGAAGTGCGTGGTAAAAAATTTGCCTGGGCCCAAGGTAGCGTAGAGTCAGTCCCAGGGACTCGCCTACCTTCACTGACAGGCGTTATGTGTTAGTGTACCTCTGTTGATCCTAGCTTGAAGGAGTAGCAGAGGGAAATTGGTGAGGAGGCGGGAATGTCTGTTCGTCCAGTGAAATTGCCCAAAATATGTATAAAAAAAGAACATATTTTCAGATATCAAACAAACAAAAAGGTAATTTAAAACAGACCCTATACTTATAACGTCATGTTTCTCAGATCTTTACCTGGTCATGCTGCTGGTTCCCGCTGGGCAACTTCTGGACCAGGTCGCGCATGGCGTACTTGCCGATGAGCTCCTTATTCCGCTGGTCTATCGCCAGGTTCCTGAGGGCCGTTGCCACCGCGCACACCACGCGGTCCACCTCCATCCGGAGCAACTCCACCAGGATCGGTAGACCTGGGCATGTAGACGATGTTGTTACAACTTATAAATATAAAGTTACGAGAAACTTTATTCTCATGCATGAGAAACTATGACTTAACCACTGTAAACTACATATTTCGTTGCAAAGAAAAATTCCAACCTTACTTAATGCCAATCATTAATAAAGCCGTGACTTTTTCAGCTCACCTTTCTCTTTCCTGACCGCTGCCCGTATATCGATGGAGGGTTGCCAGTAGCAGGCGGCGAGGTTTTGCAGCGCGCCGGCCGCCGCTTCGAGGGTCTCAGGGTTCGAGCACGTTTGTAGCAATGCCATGTACAGTGGTACCACCTGTCAAGAAGAAACAAAAAAACTGTAGTCAGCTCTGGAAGCAAATAAATTTAGAAAACGGACTATTATTTTCAGGTAGGTGGACATACCTTAAATTAAAACAATGTGTGCATTTACAATTATTTTCCTTTGGTATTAGTACGGATTATTATCATAAAACAACCTGTATGTCGACGTTGTTCCCGAAATACCCCACCTGGTAATTTTTAAGTAGTAATAATAGAGTAATAATAATAGTAATTTTTATGAATAATTTTTTAATACTATTTCATAGCCTTTAAAAAAGGCCTTAGGTTGTTAGAAAATCTAAAATCAAAAATTTGCATCATAAGAAGTATTTTCTGACTTTTCGCCTCTATTCCCACTGATTATAGTTAATATCGCCTTACATAATCACTTTTTTTTGGAGCCACTGTTATAGTGAACATACCTCCGGAGACCACAGCATTTCCGTGCCCTTGGGCACGCTGTACCCCAGCTGCACGGCGCCCGCGTCGCCGAGCGGCTGCGCGTCCGCGTCGCTCTTGCCGAGCGGGCTCGTCGAGTTCGACGACGACGAGCCGTCCTTCTTCTTTTTACTGCCTCCGAAACAGCCGAGGTTTTCTCCTGGAATTCAAACATAACTTATTTTCTTTTACAAGTAATAATGACACCTAGAAAAACTAGGTACAGTAAAATTTTATATGTTATGCATATATGTCTCCTGATCAAATATTTATGGGTGGTTATACCTATAGCGAAATCGTACACTTTCCGATTCTCGATCGATTTTGTACAAGACCTCACTGTGTATCAAATCTAACCGGTTTTTGTAACGTGTTATTTAAGTTATTTGTATGTATTATTAATATTATACAATTTTAAAGGACATTGGAAATTTGATTTATACTGACTTTTCCCTCTTTTGATAGACTGGAACTCAAGTAAAAACTAGAACAACCCATTGAAACCTTCAGCGGAAAAACGACGTAAGCGTAAAACCAATAAGCACCATATTAGTATAACTGAATCTTAAGAGTGTTTTTAAACTCAATTTGCGACTCTATGGATGCGAGAGATCGGAAAGAAACTTCGGCAGGCTTCGAGAATTTTTAGAAGCAGCCTGAAGCGTGAAGATAGAAATATGATCGAGAAGGCCGAAGACGAATGCGTAAATGTGGTTGTCTTGCCCCAGAAAGGGGAGAAAAGCAAGTACAACGAACAAGGGTCAGACTAGATAATTTGTAGGGGGATCAAGCTGGGCGCGCCGGAAAAGATCATTAATGCAGGGACTATATATACCCTATACTTTAATTACAAGATTAATTTACCTTTGGAAGCGCTAGCCTGTATCCTGGACTGCCCCTGTGACTGTGTGGGGGGTGCTCTCGTGTCGTATAGGGGATCTTCTATTTCTTGACACCTGCAAAGAAATGTATTGTTACAATAAAATAAATAACAATAAAAAGCCTTTCATTTTTAGCCTTTTAACGTGCGAAGAATATTTTTCAGTATGTCTTATTTTTGACAATTAAACTCTCATCTCTTTCAATTTCATCATGATGTCAGCCCTTAGACATACACTGCTGGACATAGGCATTCCCCAATGAACGCCACTACACTCGTTCCTCCACCCTCCGCATCCAGCCGCTTCCGGCCACCTTCTTCAGGTCCTTGGGGTTATCTGACGGCATTTCGGGTCATAATCAGTCGAACTACAAAGTCATTTTAAACTCCCTAACACGTCACGTGACATATTCTAATAGGCATTTGACGTCTAACTACCAAATAAAAACGCTAAACGCTTATTCATAAATGTCACATAGTACAAAATGGCTTTTTTAATCGACGGATATTAGCAGAAATGCTTACAGAGTAGGGAGTAGTCTGTTCTAACTGCCGGCGATTCTCCATTGAGTTGTAATTAAATTTATATTGTAATTAAATTACTGCATGAGTTTTATTTGTATCAAATATTTGAATTGTCGTTTTATAAATTAATTTAAACTCTATGCAATATTGTATGCTCAAAATGGTTAAACTACGAGTATATTAGATTACAGCTAGTTAATGCAGTAACATCTGCTGTACTATGTGTACCTAATAGTTAACAATAAATTAATTTCTGATGCTCCGTGCGACGATCTACGTAAGGGGCTGACAGCGACCGGATGAGAAGAGCCGAGGATCGGGTTCAGCAGGGCACCTTGGGAGATCGTCCTATGTCCAACAAGGAGGCTCTTTCTGACTGATGATGATGATTTTCTGATTCCGAGTAAAATGCAACGGCAGGCTATGCCCTCGTCGGAGTGGCTGACCTGTAGGAGAGGTTCCTGAGCACGCACACGCAGTTCTCCACGATCTTGGTGCCGATGGCGTTGACCTGCACGGCCGTGCGCACGGCGTGCAGCAGCGCCTCCGGCAGCCCCACCAGCCCGCGCAGCCGCCGCCGCGCGTACTCGCCGGCGGACGACGCGTTGCGGAGCACGCCGGACGCGTTCCGGAATACTGACAACAAACAAACAAACACACCATATTTACACTTACCATCAATACGAGATGGCATACGAAAACATACATACTAATGCCTTGGTCCCAGAGGGGTAGGCAGAGTCGATGGATCGCCACTATGCGCGATCCTGACGCACCTCACTAGCCTCACTCACATTCATCAACTTTTTCATGCAGCTCCTTTTATTCTTCTCACTGCGGACCTCAGCTTTTATGAGGACACATTCGCTCTCGGAACCAAATAAACGATATTTAGGGCTAGATTCTGAAGACACAACGTTAAAATTTGACAGCACTAAAACTGTTGCTATCCTTGTCACACAGAAGATAAAGGCGAAACCAATTTTAGCGCTGTCAAATTTTAAATGTGGGCCTTCAGAATCGGGCCCATAATGTTCCTAATTGGACTGTAAAATTAATGTGGTTAATACTAACTGGTTTATTATGCTGGTGTCCCTATCATGTTGTTTCCGTATGCCATTTCATCCGTAACAAATTTCATGTAATAATTATTTTGTTTAATTAGCTAGTTTTCGAGAGAATCGATAAGATATGAATCTAAATTACTTTCAAAAACTTAGCGTTATAAACGCAAAATAATGGAAGATAGAATGTGATTACTGTAAGTATTAATTTCACGATATATTAATAGACGATCTTCCCGCGGGTTTCGTCAAGGCGACTAAAAGTTTCCACCAGAAAAGGGCAATAGCGATCTCCTGTGTTATCATTACTGCGATCACCAATCCCCATGCCAAGCTTGGTGATTATTTGCAAATCCCCCAATGGACAGCTCAATAAAAATGGCATTCTATTGGGGCGACTTATGTTCAACAGTGGACGTATTTCGGCTGATGATGAATAGTGAAATAGTACTCAAAAGGTGTTTTGTGACACAACAAGTAAAACCCATAATGATGACATACCATTAGACCAGTAGGTGTCGCCGGGGTTGGTGGGGTGCCACCCGGAGTGCGGTATGATCACCTTGTTGACGATCACGTGCGCCGCGTCGTCTATTATCGACTGCTTCAGGTCCTCGCACGACGACATGTTCCAGATTATGCCCGTCACTAGCTCCTTCACCTGGAGGAGCAATTCAATGCATATTAATATGTCCCCACTATTGGGGCACAGGCCTACTCTTAACGTCCACCACACAAGTCCACTGTGGATTGGTGAACTTCACATGCGCCTTAGAGTTTCCTTCTTCTTCTTCGTGTGCAGGTTTCCTCGAGTTTTCCTTTGCGGAAAAGCCAGTGGTATGATAATACCGAACTCAAGCTCCTTCTCATCTTACATAAAGTGCGACACGCCGTACGTACGACACTAGATCATACCACGAAGGAAAATAATTATTCGCACCTCATAAGTCACCTCAAAGTTTTTACCATCATGATTGCCACTAATTGGTTATTAAATTAGACAGCAGAAGTCATCTGTTATCTAATTTAATAACCAATTAGTGTCAATCATGCAGGTAAAATCTTTGGGGTGACTTATGAGGTGTGAAAATTTATTTTCCTTCATAATACGACCTGTAGTTAAGTGTAGTTAAGTGTGTAGACTGACCTCCATGTCTGTGGCGCGGCACAGCAGCGCCATGAGCACGGGTATGCCGCCCGAGTCGCGTATGGCGCGCTTGTTCTCGTCGTTCTGCCGGCCGTACGACAGGTTGCGCAGCGCGCCGCACGCGTTGCGACACACCTCCGGATTCTCGTGAGACACGAGTCGCACCAGAGGTGGGATACCGCCTACGGACAATTATGAAGTATTATTGATACATCTTAATCGTACACCGGTGACGAGCGCACTCAGGGAACTGTGCTCTGTCTCGGGATATATTCAACTGTTCCCTGACGGAATTCACAGGAGCCGCACTTCGAGCCATAGGTTGCGGGTTCGAATCCCGCTAGGGGCAAATGTTTGTATGATGAATATGAATGTTTGTACCCCAGTCTTGGATGTTTATATATTTATTTAAGTATGTGTATCCGTTATCTAGTAACCATACCACAGGCTCTGCCTAGTTTGGGACTGGATAATTGGTCTGAATGTCGGACATATTATTATTATAATGTTTGTAAGAGTACTTAAGTTGTAAAGGTAATTTGTTGTTTGCAGTGCCGAATTGGTTTTAATGGTATGGTGCTGTAAGAGTATTATAAAAAAAGAAGAAATAATCTTACATGAGTCATAACGCTGTTACTTTTCGTAATGTTTATGACCGCTGAGCTGTCATATCTTCTAATAAAGTTTGTTTGTAATACAAATATATTTCTCACCACAGCGGTGATTAAAAACAACAACAACAAGTACAGTTTAAGTAGTATAATTCTGTGATCTAATTTAGAAAATTCAACATTTCAAGTGACAAAATAAATATTTTTAAGGTCTAATGCCTTTTATTGGAATTTGTCATGAATATAAAGGAAAATTAAAGCACTGTCAAGAAAAAAAACAAGATTATTAATAATCATTTTTTTGGTCTCCTGACAAGTAGCATTTTTTAAAGTTAGATCCCTTTTCACTGGAGGTACAGAATGAACTCATTTGTGAGTGATGGTGAAATGCCTAAAATAGAATGAACCGGTATTCAAGTAACCATGTATGTGCATTACTTTATAAAAGCGAGTGTAAAGTGTGAATTACCTAAACTTCTAGTCTTCTGCTTGTTAGGGTCGTCCATGTATGTGAGATGCTGCAGGTAGGCGGCCGCGTTGGCCTTGACCACGTCTGAGGGCGAGTTCAGGAAGCCGATCACCTCGGGCAGGTTGGGGTCGCGCCACTGCAGCCCGCCCTCCTCGCGCACCCCCACCCCCACCCCCACCCCCACCCCGCCGTGCACTGCAAAACATGGCACATTAATTACAACACAAATAATAAGTAACTTCCGTACTATTGAAAACTGGCGTTTTACAATGGCGTTATTGTATGAAACCTGGTACATACTCACTAATAGCAACCAATAACAAAACGCAATACGCAAATAAAAAGTTCTTATTAAGCAGAACAATAGTTAATATGGCGGCTAATCTGAGTTAGTTGAATTTTAAGCGTTATGGGCCTTTTGGTACCCATAACGCCTAAAATACAGCTAATTTTATAACTTTATTGTACATAGAAAACAAAAATAAATACACAGAAGTAGAGGACATATACACAGGTGTGCTTATCTCTAAAAAGAGATTTCTTCCAGCCAAACCTTGTCTAATTTAAATCTTGTAAATTTTCTGAGCCGTGTGGTTTCCGATAGAGTAGAATAGGACCACTCCAACTCTACCCGTGGATGTCGTACAAGGCGACTAAGGGAATACATTATAAAACATTAATCAGGCCTTCCTAACCCGTCTGGCCAGCGCGGGGAGTGTAGGCCAAATAAAAAAACCTTGTCTAGTAAGTATTGCTCTACTTAATAAGACCCTTTCATTGGCGTATCACTTATTGTTATTGATGGCTGGGACAAAAACGACCATCATCCTGTCAATCACACTTTTTTCTATTTTGCGCACAGTTAACTCTCAACTCAGTATTTACGTGTTAAAAATTGTCGAATTAAATAAGCTAATTCAGTACTATCCGGAATTAACAAAGATTTAAAGAAAAAATTAGAGGAAAATACGCAATAAATGTACAGTTACCGTAGTAATGATGAATATCATTGAATACTCTAGAAGGGGCTTTTCAGCTCGAGAAATACATAATTTAAAAATTGGCATATAAATTAAAATGCACAGTAGAATAGGAATATTTTACCCGCATCGTTGGCCTAATGGCTTGGTCAATAGACTCGAGCGCCAGAGGTCGTGGGTTCGATTCCCAATGGGGACTTGTACAAATTTTGTACAATTTGTAGAAGTTAGTCCCGGTCTGGATGTTATATTTGTGAATTGCCCTATCCTTGTTTAATTCCCATAGCACAGGAAAAAATCCTAGCTTGGCATTAGACAAGTGTATGTATATATGTAATATTTATTTATATATTTTTTTTATTTTTATTGAATCCAAAAGACCATAACAAGACGTGTAAGTAACTATCTCACCTAGCGCCAATCCAGCCATCTGTTTCTGTAATTCCTCTTCGTCTCCGTACATCGATTGACCTCCCGCGCTGCCCAGACTTAGACCATTTTGTGAGTCCTGAAAATTAAAAAAAAAACTTGTATTCGTTCATTTTTAGTTATAAAAGAATAACATCAATAGTTTATTAGTACTGCCATAATACGAGACAAAGCTTCAGCTGGTAAGTGAAGAGAGGAAATTTTGAGAAACTGGACAAAAAAAGTGACGAACTGGTTTATGCGTACTGCCAGCCGTGCTCCATTTTGTGGGCGACGTTAAACTAGCGGGGGAGGTGAGTGTCGCTTCTTTACGTAGTAATATTTATATTTAGTATTAAAAAATCTTATTTCTAAGGCATACTAGTCAGTTGACGAATTCCTGAATGATATGACTACTTATATTACTTGGCATGACTTGTGAATAGACATTTATGACATTATTTATTATCTGTTACCTATGTGACATTGATTGCTAAAAAAAAATACTTGTAATCTTTTGTTACCAAAAAATATGTATATGATTATTCTGTGGTAATGTATTGAACTAAATGTAAATACCAACCTTGAAGGGCATCTGCCCGGGCGCGGTGTCGTACGCCGTGGGATAGTGCTGATATCCGTACGCGTCCCCGGCGTACTCCCCGCGCGGTGACGTCACGCAGTAATGCCGGCCCAGCTGCTCCAGTGATGCCGAGTCATACCTGACAGGAATATGTTCATAATAAATGCTGGCTATTCACAGTCTAGACACATGAGATTAAAGCTCGACTCTGAGGGCAGACGTAGCCCTTACCGTCGTATACAGCTCATACCATGAAGCAATAGTAGATTAGTAGCCAAGGGCTATAAGGCATCAATTGCAGCCCGAGATATTTAGCGCCTATAGTTCGAGGGTGCAATTGATGCTTACACCCGAGCTAACTACTCTGCTTTACATCTCGATTGTGAGGTAAGTAGAAAAAAAACTGGCATTACAAGAATAAAACATTTTATTAGTTATTTAAAGTAAAAGACTTCTATTCCCGCCTTTTTTCATCTTCTTTTTTTTAATTATTTTTTTGAAGAACGAAATTGAGCTTTGCCGTTCGATATTTAAAATTGATGACTATTATACTCATACGAAGACAAGGCTGAATAGCGAAGCGACCTCTTTTGTCATTGGGCTGAATGCATGATGTCTATTGCCAGTATGATGGTTAGATGTACGCGAACTTTTTGAAAGTGAAGAGTTTTTTTTTAATTACTTACCGTCCTAGGGCTTTTCTAGCTACATTATTACCCTAGAGCGCTAATTGGTCACCTACAAGCCTCATTTGGGGGTAATAAGGACCTACTTACCGAATATGAGAGATGTAAAATTATTTTGCTTCATGGTATGAGGTATAGGTAAATCACTTGAGGGTTGCGGTCTTTGGGTGTGGTAGATACAGGCAAATGTGTTAATTAATACCACATCAATACTTATTAATGTTTATGCAAGTCATATGTTAAATGTCAATTTTAGTTACTAGTGTGAAAAAGCAATTTTAATAATAGTTTTTATTTAAATTACTAACATATCTCAAGACTTACTAACATACTATGGATCAAAATCTGAATTAAGAATTATATTAATAGATAACTATTAATATAATTCTTAATTCAGATTTTGAGTTAAAGTCAAGTTAAGTTAAGTTAAGTTCAACCAGTAAGCAAATCAAATCAAATCAAAAAAAATCCAAATATTTATTTTCAAAATTGGATTGATGAAATTCAAAATTTCTTTTTGACGTCAAATTCTGCCTAAAACTACTCCACTTCCACCTGTATAACCGAGGGGAAGAAGTGGCAACAAACCCAACGGCACAGGGCCCTACCTTTGATTTATCTTATTCATTACAATCATTAAGTCTACCTATGCTGAGCCATCAAGCACTCCATGGACTTTTATCATTTAAGTAGTCATCTAACTTATAGTAGGCTTTCTTGCACAGATTAACTTTTATAGAAGATTTGAATTTTTGTTCAGACAAGTTAATAATTTCATTCGGAACCTTATTGTAGTAACGCACGCACAGCCCCACAAAAGAATTATTGATCTTAGACCATCTAGAATGACGTATTTGAATTTTATTATTATTTCTAAGATTTAAATTATGCCTCTCATTATTTAAGCTGAGTGAAGAAAGGTTCTGTCTAACGAACATAATGTTAGCGAATATGTATTGACATGGCACCGTCATTATATTTATTTCCTTAAATAATTCTCTTAGAGAATCACGACTACGAAGCCCATAAATAGATCATATTACTCTTTTTTGTAAAATGAATATAGAATCGATATCAGCGGCACGACCCCAGAGCAAGAGGCCATAAGACATAAGACTGTGAAAGTAGCTAAAATATACAAGTCTTGCTGTAGCTATATCTGTCAACTCTCTAATCTTTTTAACGGCATATGCTGCGGAGCTTAGCCGACCTGATAACAATTCTATATGTGGACCCCATTGCAGCTTCTTGTCAAGGGTTAGCCCCAAGAAAACTGTATTATCCACAAATGCTAACTTCTCGTTATTTAATATTATGTCATTATCACATGGTTTAACACCTGGAAGTGTGAATTTTATGCATTTAGTTTTTTTTGAGTTACTTAAAAAGTTATTTTTTGGTGCGAGTGCTGACTTTTAAATCGCCAACTAGCGAAGTGACGAGCGTAGCGAGTGATTCTAATTATAGACTACTGAGCACAGTGAGTAATTAAAATGCACGAGACATAAAAATATGCTCTCGTGTGAAACATACAACTTTTCACCTCTACCAGCGAGAAAAGAAAACAGTTTTTTTTCTTCTATTTAAACGTTGCGTTCTGAAACTACACTGCTTGACATTTTTATAAAACCAAGTAAACATGGTATTTTTAAGTAAGCGATATTAATATTTACTAGTAAATACTAGATAATTTACAAATTCTTTAAAAAAGGAATTATTTATAAACTTAAATTTATAATAAATAAAAAAAAATTTATAGCCTGTGTTAAATCGCCAGGCCAAAATGAGTTTCAATATGAACCATTGCCCAATTTAGCGATTTTGCGCGTTATTTTAAGCGAGTTTGCTGCGAGTTTTTACGCACCAAAAGCGCCCCTTTCGAGCTGGAGGTGCAAAAAAATTTAAATGTCAGTCGTTATCTATTTGTATATATAAGCACACGTAAGCACATGGAAGGCAGAAGCGACTATTTCTATTTTTTTGTTTGTTTTGTAATGTTAAGTTTATATTAATTAAATATATTTGTTGAGTGTATGAAGTAAATGTGCAATAAAGAAGCGACTTAGCTATACCAGTAATAATAGTTTAACCATACCACAGGCTCTGCCTAGTTTGGGACTGGATAATTGGTGTGAATGTCTGACATATTTATTTATTTTATTAGTATAGTCAACATGGAGGTCGGTCGGTCGAGATCGTTTTCGTAAATGTTGAACAATCAAATGACTTTAAAACTCACCTTTGCTGTAAGTGTAAATTGTGTTGGGATGGTAAAGCGCCCGGTGAGCCACTTCTTGGTGAGGCGCTGCCTCCTCCCTCCACATATTCCTTTAAAAAAAAATTACATTTAAGTCATATTGTAATTTCTTGCACAATAAATACTATGATAAAACGGCCGCAATACCTTTCCCTACTACCGACTCTTCGCTTCCAGCTCCTATGAGCGACCTCCGAGCTTAACAAAACAGAGTCTAACACCAGCTATACATAGCTAGTTGCTAATAATGCTCTTCTTCTCAAACGGTTCCTCTTGGCAGAGCATGGTCATTCATGAGGCTGAGTGGCATGTCGCCCTAACCAGCGCGATCCGTCCCTTGCTGAGGTTTGTCTTGCGCATTTGTTTATGGTTTTGTTTTTATCTGTCTCTGGTCCAATGGGGTCCAATGGGTCCAAAGGGGAGCGTTCACGAGATCTAGAAGAATTTACTCTGTGCTGCACAACGAGCTTTCCACATAATCTTCTTCTCGTCGCATCACATTGTAACAGAAGTCCTTAATCATTCCGTCCAGTCTGGTATAACGCAGAAACGTAAACGGATACTGACGGTAGTCAGGACGCTGAACTAAAAGTTAAAAGTCGCTCAGCGAGCTATGTATGAAAATAGCCCTATTCATGTTCAAGAATTAGAATATATTATGATCCCTATGAGATTAGCACGCTGAAATGGCAGAGTGACAGCCGTTGGAGCAGACGAGTTCTGGGGTGGAGATTGCGGACCGGTACGCCCAGCGTGAGACGCCCCGGCGCCAGATGGACCAACGACCAAGAGGTGACCGAAAGCGGCTGGATAATGCTCACCTGCCCCATATATGCAGGAACACCCCCAGAAGGTGCATCCACCATGTAGGTGGGCTGCGTCTGGTAGGCGGTGCCGTAGTGACCGTACGTGCCGTAGTGTCCGGCGCCGACGACGCCTCCCGCGCCTGCGTAGCTCCCCCCGCCGCTTACTGACACCGAATCCATTACCTGAGGAGAATGAATGTATAATTGGTATTAATCAGATATCGTTTCGAGTCAAACTAGAAAGTAAGAAAGATGGCGGCACTTAATCTCTGAACTGACAAATCAGAGCTTAAGTTACATGCCGACAAACATAGCGTATGCTGACTACCAGAAATGGCACGTCCAAAATTAACAGCAGGTGAATATGAAACCATAAATATAAATAACAAAAACAGAAATAATTTAAGCACATATGTACACTAAAGAGAGCACAAAGAGAACTAGAAATCATCAGCAGCTATCAACATCACACAAACTTCATCATCGTTGCATCTAGTTCAACCCAAAGCACGGAGGGAAAGTTAGGAAAATGCTGAGCATCATTTACGAGATGATGACATAACTTTCCCAAGAGGTCAAAAATTAACTTAGATCTAAAAAACCGTCATCTATGGTCGGTCACAACACACATCTGTGTGAATAACACCAAACAGTCTAACCACCCGAAATCGATGTCTATCTGCAAGTGAATGCAACTTACGTGTGGATATTTCTGCGAAGGTGCCATGGTGAGGTGCCCCATGTGGTTGTAGTGGGAGGCAGAAGACGATACGTATTGTCCATACTCCGGGTCAACTCCAGCGCCAACTACCGGATAGTCGCCAGCCTGTGGGACATGCAAATAATGTTAAATACTAGATTTTACCCAGGCGGTGTTGCGGTAATCGTATTATTTTCATGGCGCATTTATTAACTTGCTATAAAAAGGGCTAAAAATCATAGATCGTTTTTGGGGGATGTAATATGATTGAACCCTTTCGATAGCTAATTTTCTAACTTTCCAAGATCTGTTCTAGAAAACTTCTGTTTAAGAATATCCATACCGTTATAGGATAACCTGGGACTGTTAGGTATGGAACTAACCTTAGACCCTTAACATCGGACGCACGATCGAGTCCAGAGCCAAAACTGCAACGAAAAAACTTGGCATCCTCTTCAAGGTTAAGCGGTACTTCACACCGGCACAGCTTCTCAACCTTTACCAAGCACAAGTGCGGTCGTGTATGAAGTCCTGCAGTCACCTCTGGGACGGATCTACCAGGTATGAGCTTGCTACTCTGGACTCGGTTGAGCGTCCTGCCCGAAGGCTGGCTATTCTTTAAGAAAAGTGAGCCATGGAAATTATCCCTAATTCACCCTATTGCACACTATACCCAGGGTTTCTCTGAAGGCTGATCCGCAATGAGGAGGAGAAAAATTGGAGGCCAAAATTGGAACATAACATGTTATGTTATGTTATGTTCCAATTTTGGCCTCCAGATTTGTCATTTAAGGTTCATATTCCAATACATCTGCAAAGCGTGGCATCATCGGCTTTCCTAAAGAATACCGGCTAGTGAGGGCTCTGACCTGCATAGCGAGGTGGTGCTGGTGCGCCAGCGCAGCGGACAGCTCTGCGTCCTCGGTGGAGGCGTCCGAGCGCGACACGGGGCTGTGCTGCGGCCCGTACGCGCCCTCCACCGGCCCGTTGCTGGAACAACATTATAACATTATAGCGTTTTACACAGTAAACACCTATACATTTAGCATTACTTCACACGTTTAAATTCTCGCAAAGATCAAAACGGTCGTATGAGATAAATTATGTATTAACAGCAAGTAGAATCAATGTGATCCATAAGGTTAGACTCGCTCAGCGGGCTCGTAGCTGTTTTTGCTGACGAAAGTCATCCATATAGTACAACGGCGGAATTATGCAGCTGTTTTAACGCTTACAGCTGCATATTTCGCCAGTGTTGGGAGTTCGGAGCCGCAGAACCAACGTCCGCATCTCTCGCAGAACCTATGGTGTTTGGGCAATATAAGTTCTGGAGTGGAGACACCTTAACACGTAGCGCGTGATGCCCCCCGGCGTAATGGACCGACGACCTTAAAAAGGTATATATCCTAGAATAACAAATAGGCTAATAACGGGAACTTAAATAATTCTCAAGGGAAAGCGTAAATGATGTATTCAAAATGGTCAAGAGATGGCGCTACTCAGTTGAAGTTGAGTAATGCATATATGTAGTGATTTGTTGTTATATTTCGCCCTTTCGCCTATATAATCGAATCAAAGGTGGACGAAGTCGCAGGTATGCGCTAGTATATACTAGGGTATCTAACTAAGATGTAAGGTGGTGGTCAATACATATGAACATGAATCGCAGTGAAGTGCTAGAAATAAGCTAGTGCTAGAAATTTAAAGCTGATTACATGATTAATGGGGAGCAGTTTTGAAAAAAAAAACGCGCTAACGTTAGATTTATCTCAAAAGAAATTACCACTTCGGAGTGATTCACCCACTCGTGGTCTTAGTCTACTGAGCACGAACTGATTGACAAAACGAATTGATCAATTAATCCCACTTTACCACCCTAATGATTCAATTATACGGGCGTGACGTCACGTAAACTAGTCTGCCCGCTCTGTCGATAAAACTGCATCATTTAAATTGACATGTGACATGACTTTATTTAAAAATTAAACTGTCAATGATTTCAATCGATTTACTAATGGATGACCAATCGATTAATATTGGTTGTTATTTATGAAAAAAAGAAAGAAATCATTTATTGCTCTTAAATTGGTACAAATGCCAGATGTCAAAATTAGCCTAAAGTAACAGCAATTCAGCCATTATCAATAGCATGCAAATTTATACAATTATGCATTACAATAAACATTAACAACACATTGAAATGTCAAAGTTAAAAAGTACAGTCAAAAAGTCAAAATAAATAATTTAAGTATTGCCAAACATCATCAGACCATAGGGGCTCCAAGAAGTCTTTTACAGAAATGAGGTAAATTAAACAAGAGTTTAATTGATTATACACCACCGGCTGCTATCTGCGGTAAACATGCCGATGGGAGGATAGATACAAATGTTGAAAACTGCCGAGAAAATTACCTTTTCTAAGGTTTTTTTTTTATCCCTGATGGGTTTATGTAGTACTTGTTTTTGCCCGCGACTTCGTCCGCGTAGGTTTCGATATTTACACATCTTCACTGCTTTTAACGATTAATTTGGTTTCCCGTAAGAATGAGATGTTTTTTCTTGATAAAAACTATCCTATGTCCTATTCCAGTACCTAAGCTATATGTGTGCCGAGTTTCATCCCGATCCGTCTAGTGGTTGAAGCGTGACTGAGTAATAAACATCCAAATATCCAAACATTCGCATTTATAATATTAGTAGGAAGGATTTATCCCTGAAAGTTTCGAAAGTTGCCGGCAACTTTAGGAATTTTCAGAAAATATAATTTTGTCACAGGGGAAATTCTTGAACCTAAACTAACAATGAAATATGTCGCGTCTTTCTTGTGGTTTTAAATACCTAGAGTTTCCTGTAAGCGGGTGGGTTAAAAGCCCAGTTATCACCCATTTCATTCCACGAGTTGTGCGGGTGAAAGCCAATTTCTTTAAATATTATATAATTCACAATAATATAATCTAAAAGAATTGAATTCCTTTCATTGATTGGTTACCCATCTCTGTATGTTAGTAAGTCAATAAACTACCAGCGCTTTTACGACCCACGATCACTAACTAGCGATCGAGGCAACCGCCCGAACCACTGAGTTGAAGAGGCGGTGTATTTGTCATTCGAATCGCATGGTACACCTGTATTAATAGTAATACTAAGAAAAACAGAGGGTAATTCATCTTCGTCGGAGGGCGGAGTAATGTGACGAACGTAGCATCATCTCCGAAACTAGACACCAGGAGGAAATTATACAACCACTAATGTGTTAGTGAGTGTGGGAATTAGACAACCATTAATGTGTTAGTGAATGTGGCCTATCGCATAGCGAGGTGTAGTATATCAAGGCGGATTATAGACTAGATTAGCTCTTAGGTAATCCAAATCATGTGGGGCCAACGGCTTGTAAAAAAAATGTTTTTTGATGTCTCTGAAAGATATAGCTAACAATACTGTTGTGTGCAAGAAATTTGTCTATATTTTGTATTTTTAGCTGCTTAAATGACGGAAAGAAAGAAGGATAAAAAAAACAGTTTGTGTAAAAAATTCTATCCGATTTTGAGTAATTTTAAAGATTTAAGTTTAAACATTAAAATGATAAATAAAATAAATGACTATAAAAATAATTAATAACAGTTTGGACGAGTTAGCTTTTAAAAAAAAACAATAATAATGATTTGTCTTTAAATTATATCCTGATTTTATTGTACTTACGATAAATATGTCATAAATAACCAATTAATACAGCTTGTCTTTTTATACCTGTACACCATTACCATCACAGTGAGTGAGGTGAGTCAAGAGTCTGCTTGGCAGGAAGGAGTCCATGCTCCCACTATCGGATCAGTGGCACACACTGGGTGCAAAGTTGGATCTTGGGAGATTGGGAGATCATTTTGAATGGGGACTGTTAAAGTGTTAATGTTAAATGGTACAATTAAGAACCTATAAAACACATTAGTTATATGTTCAGTATATGTGATTCAAACATATTAATTTATGTTAAAAACACCTCCATTTATGATGAGTGAAAATAGCCAGACAAATGACCACACTCAAATTATTTTTGTTCCTGATTGTTTTTCGGTACTTACAATATTAACTAGTAGCTGTGCCCCCATCCCCACCCACTCCCACTCCCGCTCCCGCTCCCATGACCACCTACCTATCTCCAAAATGTAGTTCACACTCATTGAAATACGGATTCCGTCGAGAATTTACACCCTACACTTATTTGTTGTGTATACTAATGCAGTGTATGCGAATTTTCGAAAACTATAAATTCGCATAACTTGATTGACTGGGCCAATTGCAATGAAATAAAGTCTATATGTTACACCGAAATAAACACTATGTTTCTGTGAAGAGTCCATCAAAATCGATTAAGTAGTTTTTAAGTGATGCGTGCACAAACAAACAGATAAACGGACAAAAATTCCAAAAATTATGATATTACTTATCCTTAGACGACCTAATTTTTTTGCAAATATCTTCAATATACAGACACGCGATGTTTATGTTTTTATTTATTAGATTCTGTACCCGAAGGTACGGCTGCCTGCTGCACTGTTATCATATCCCAAGCCGGGAACAACGTGTAGGAGCTAGGGCATAACTCTTACAAATGTGGTGCAACTTCGGCTTATCTCAGATATGCAGGTTTCCTCACAATGGTTTCGTAGTCAGTTATGAATGTAAGTTCGGTAAAAAATTCCTGTTAGTCATAGTCATGACTAGACCTCGTTATCTAGTCGTTAGATGTCATGATAGGGAAGGTAGCGGGCAAAATTGCACTTTTAAACTAATCTGACCTCAGCTTACAATTAGCACGTTGTCGCTTCCATGTCTCGCTATGTCACTAATTTAATGCATGTACATAGTGTCACTCCACTAAGAACACATTTTCCCTGGTACCTATAAGTTATAAGTGTGCCATTTTACCCCCTATGGTGACGTCAATTGGACAAGATACCAGGGTCTAGTCATGACCGGGGACCGAAGTCATGATAGGCCGCGTGTAACGTTAAACCTTCGTTGTCATTGGAGCCTATTTTACTCTGAAACTGCATGTAGAATGCATGTAGGTTTAATTAAAGAGGCATCACAGAATAACAAACAAACACACAAATATTTACATGTATAACACACCCCGAAGAAGCAACATTGAAATTTCTATCGGCATCACTCAACATCAGCCATTACCAAAGAATTTTCGATGTATGGAACTAATAACAGAACTTTATAACTTTTCAATATATAACGTCAACTGGCGACGAAGTTGTTTTAACGGCATTAAGGTGAACTGCACAACTACCGAACGGGTTAGCCGGTTATCAACTGACTGAGCGACAATAAGTTAGCGTGATAGAGTTTATGACTGGCAAGCTTTCATTATAGTTTACGAGTATAGTTAGGGCAGTTATGCTATGCACCAGCTAGGGTGCAGATAGGTAATGGTATGGTATTGTTACTCACATATCTAATTCTTGTCATTTTGAAAAGCGAGTAAAGTTGTGTGACAGAATGGCGAATACAGATGTGGTTTGCGAAAGGCGAAAAGTGTGGTTTGAAAGAAGTTCAGCATCGAAAGTTGAGAAGGGTATGTTGCGGTGGTTTTGACATTTTGAGCGAATGACTGAAAGAACAAAAGAGATTCAAAGCTCGCATGTGGAAGGAACTACAGCTAGAGTGTCGTCCGTCGTTCGAAGACGTTCAATGATTATTTTGGTGATGTCCTCAAAAAGGCTTGGGTCCACAGTGAGATGAATAAAATCCTTTAATGCACTTTACATTAAAAGGTTGATGGATGTGAGTGAGGCTAGTGACGTGTGTCAGGATCGCGTAAAGTGGCGATACATAGTCTATGCCTACCCAGTCAAGGAACGTACGTAAAGCGACAAGAACGCCACAAAATGGTGTGTTCTTAGAAACTATTTAATACAAAGTGAATGAGCAAACTTAGGTCTAAGTCTAACACAAGGAACAAACTTGGAACCCAGTTCGTGAGTGACGTCACACTTTACAAGCGTATTAAAGAGTAATGACCATATCTTATTAATTTCATAGTGCATCCACATACTTCCTTGAGTAAATAGTGAATGTTAATGATTTACAAAAATAGGGCGTGAAAGGTGGCGTGGTATGGTTTGTAATTCTTTTATGAGATAGCCTAGAATAGGCAAGGTCGATCATGGTGGGCAGCGATATGATTTATTATTTGTTATGTGGTAATGTTTCTAAAAGCGCTAGTCTAAATGCCGGCAAAACCTCCAAACAAACGTTAATTTTGGTACACAGGACGGTAACGTTCTCCCATTTTCCTCATGTAGCGTTGACTTTTTGTTGTTAAGCGCGGAATGTCACTACTGTACATACGTATACATTAGTTATGTACCGTAAGCTATGTACGAATGACTTGAATTAGCCCCACATGCGTAGCGACTAGCGGCTAATTGTCCACTTGTGCTGGAACGCAATTTGCTGCAAACTCCGCAAACGTATAATGTGGGGGAATATTTCTGGATTCTAGCAGAAGGAATCCTTAACATCTAAGCGAGAATCTCGCTAGGAAGCAAAATTATCACAATTCGTGGTGGTTCTGCTGGTGGTAGAACTGTATTTAGTGCAGGGTTCGTTAAAGTTAACCACACTATCATAACCTCATTGTTACTGCAAACAGTCGGATGTACTGTTTTCAGGTAATGCCAAATGAAACACGGTAGGTAGTAGGAACGTTTTATCAAAATCTTATTTTCGTAGATGTGCTAAAATAAGATTTTTACATCCGACTCTTTGCAGTACCAACGGCGATAAATTCTCTGTTGCACGCAGCAATTCAACAGTTACCCACAATGAGGGTGTAGACAACAAGTGTAGTCCCCATCAATGGAATGAACAACACTGTATTTCCCAACTTAGTTGTTTAAACGAATACTTTGGTGAGATCTCTTGACCAATAACGCAAGCAAAACTCTAAAAATTCTAGCTTATCTACTTTTCTTTCAAGATGAGATCAAATCGTGACTACATCGTCGTATAGCTAGGTGGGCGCAGGACGAGCGACTGCGAGTCACACACATCCAAGCAAGATCGCAACCGAACAAAATTAGCGGTGCGAAAAAATATACAATTACCTACCAATTATATTTTAGTAAGAATTACACACACACTTACGATATAAAAATTTATGGAATACATGAGTTTTTGCAAGTACTAACTACTTTTACTATATGACACAATTTTCAATAGCGAATTCTACATTGAGGCTAACTCGGCTCATAGAAAATCGAAGAGCAAAATATTTGTTGGATTTCATCCGGATAAACCGGGATAACTTTGGAACACGCTCATTCCGACTCCAAATCTAATTTGGGGCAGACGCGGCACTAACAAACTTTCAAAACGCGCAAACTTTCACACTTTTATTCACACTTAATTTATTTTATTTAGGTATGCATGTCTGTTTTGATGATTTTTTTACTAAAATGTGCAGATGTTTTTAAGGATTTAGTTAATCTACCTGTCAGCGTTATAACTCCAAAACTTATATATGTTAATTCGGACTTATCCTGACCGCCTCAGTCCTGAGTCAGTCTTTTTAGTTAGGTGAAGGAATAATGTGTCATATTTCAAATGCAATAAAGGCTATGGATCCGTCACGAAATTTCACGGAACAGAACTGACACTGCACTGAAGGACCACAGACGCGTAACTGTCGGAAACCGGACGCATGACGGATCGACAGCCTTTACTGCATTTGAAATATGATATATTATTCCTTAACCTAACCATAGACTGACTCAAGACTGAGGCGGTACTGATGGTCAGACAGAACCTTAAAAGCAACAGATGCCACAAGTAGACAGCGGCTAACTAACTACTCGTATGATGCTGATAACTATGTATTCAAATTTATAAAAAGCTTTTCGCAAATTAACCAACAGCAGTCGAATTTCCGAATAGAAAACTATTTTCGTCTTCGCTATGTGTTGTCCGTCTACACCATGTTTATTTTTGGAGTACGGCTTGAATCGATTCGACAGACTGATCTGTTGTCTGTAGATTGTGTTCTCGATTCCAGGCATGCATGTGCGCGGCCCGCTACCCGATGCGGCCCGATAAGGGTAAGTTTCTATCAAAGTAGATGAGCGGAGCGGAAAAAAACTGAGTCAACCATCGATAGATCAGACTTATTGGCTTATGTGTTAATAAAACACATTTTAAGGCTCATATTTGTATTCTAACTTAGTATACCCAGTGTTACAAGGTTATTAGAAGAGTTCCTGGCCCCCTAATAAGATAAGATGCAGAGATATCCTGGAAATAATCGGTTGTGTGAAGTCATTGCCACGTGTGCTACGACAGGATTGAGCGCAAGGACGAAGAAAGCACAGGCAGAAGGTCATAAGCATGGAATCTGGTTAATATACTAAACTGTAGAGTTTTGAAACCTTTGTCTATTTAACTAAGAAACAACAAGTTGACAGATATATGGTCCTTTGGGTTTTCCGATCTGTCGAAAAATAACAAATAAATAAATGTACAGCACGATGACGGATATATCGTCGTATCCAAGACACAGTTGCGAATCTGTCACATTCACAAAAAAACGTTTACGTTTGTGCAAGCGTTGAAAACAGTTTAAAAACGTGCAATGTCAAGCGTGGCAATGTTACGTGAGGAATAAGAGAGACGACCTGATAAAAGTGTGCGAATATGCATAATAAAATTATTGTATATATATCAGCCTACAGTCCACATATTCTTACTCTCCCTAAATCTCTACTTATTCAGATTCGCAACTCTGCCATGGAAGTGACAATATGGTCCATTGGTATTTCCGATCTGTAGTAAAATATCAAATAAATATTGTATTGTATATCTTTTAATACTAGAATGGATTAAATAACCCAATGCAGTTATTGAAAGACATATTTATCATCTACTAAGTCGACTAAAAAGAGATAAAAGACAGATCGAAGATTATATCAAAGTTATTCGATGATCATAATCTAAGACCGCCGTCGCATATTAATTAGTTAAATACCAAGACACCACTTTTATATCATTTACTTTTAAGTTTCATGTACTTTTTTAGGCGTTTTTTCGTCTGGTCTATTTGGGAGTCTAAGTTTAACAGGCCTGCCATGACTTATATGTAGTTTCTCATATGGTAGACACCTAATATGTATCTAGTAAGGACTGCTCAATCGGACAAAGTTAAATAAATATGACAGTTATCATACCACATACCTATTTCCAAAGTCTATTTATTACACGTGTATTTGATACGTCCTTCATTATAATATCATTACTACAAAGAAGTAACAAACTATTATGCGTCATTCATACATAAATAAATAGCTGCGCCGCTTTTATATTGAACCTAATACGTGACAAAAATGCAATTGCACATCCATCGCATAGAATAGGTACCACCAACTTCTACTAAGCTATTGAAGTTGCTAATTTTCCGTCTGGTATAGGAAACTATTATTGTGAATCCACTGTAGTGCTAATTTCTGTAACGCAAAATTTGACGAGCTCAAAATCATACATAATTTTTGGGAAGCTGAATGATTCCGAATTGCGCCAAAGATCTTAGTATAAGGAAACCTACAGTGAGATTCACCCGCACCACTTGTCCTTTGTATGTCTTGCGAGACGCCTAAAAAAAAATACCAAGTGGTAGGCGACAGTAGCAACACTGTGCATTAAACTTTGGAGGATAATTTACGTCTGATTTACATAAATTGTCCCCCCCCCCCCATTATTTTGGGAGAGGCCTGGTAGGAGCTGGTAAGATCCTAGGCCCTTTATAAATTACAGCTGTTTTGTATTACGGCTGATTGACGTTCAGACGGATTGTCGTTGCGATGTTCAACAATTCGATTGCCCGCGTTTAGAAGTGTCCCGATACCGCCATAGCCTGCTAGCCTAAATCTGTTTGAGTCGGCGTGCTCACAAATTCCGAGCCCGGATCACTCGCTCCCGCTTTGTTGGATTCTCGACAATCCAGCTAAACGTGGACCGCCGTATTGTTGAACGTGTCGCAATGCCAATCCACCTGAACGTTAACCAGCCGTAATCAAGCCGTAATACAAAACAGTTTTGATTTATAAAGCGGGTGCTTTTTTATATAACGACTAATTACATATAACTCAGCTTCGACAGTTACACTAAATAAACACAGTAAAAAACAATAGAGTGCGACTAGTTGGATCTCGGGACATGTAGGCATGTAGTGTAAAGAGAACGCTGATGCACTGGTTAGAAAAGTGTCAGATTAAGTTCTGACTTAACCAGAACCATTTGTGTGACTCGCTAAGACTAAACAGATTTTAAAGCACATGCCGAAGAACAACATCTAGCGGAGCCTAGTGGAGTCGAAAACTGAAAACTATGGGAATCGAAGCATGTTGAAGGGTTTATTGGCAACACAGATACATTTTGTAGTATCACAACCGTAAAACGCGGTAAAAGAACAACCAGACAACGGAGGATTCCGCACAGGAGGACGAAATGTTGGGAGATCACCAGGACAAGATATTCTGAAAACCGCAGGCCCGACATGCACCAGAATGCCTCATCCATCGAATAGACTCCCTAATGCTCGTGATTCTGAACGCCTATGAGCTTATTACCTGATTATAACAGGTTCAAATAGAAATCCAACAATAAATAAATGCTAATAGAAAGGAAACTCTAGAGTTAAGTCTGACAACGAATTTTATAACATTAAATAAATACATAGTTTTATAGCCATGAGTCAACAACTCAATCGGAATACGTATTAGATCATGCGAGAGCGTTGCGAGGAGCTTGGGGATTTGGAGATTTCGCCGGGATTTGTCTATGGACGGTACCGTAATTTGAAATGAGACTGTTCGACGTCGTCGGGGTGATTTTTAGTATAAGAGCCAATGGTTTTTAGCGGCGACAAAAATGCGCCTCGTTGGCTTAGTACCCTAGTAAAGTGAGTTCGATTATCAATTATGGACCGTCTGTCCATAATTTATGTGGACCATCTGTCCATAATTAATTTGACTTTGTATAATTTGTATAGGTTGACTCCTAATTTAGGTGTTATATACGTAAATTGTCCTGTCCTTAACTAGTTTCCATAGACATATATGTTTGTTTATTTCTTCCCCTTTCATGCTTCTACAATATTATAAAAAAGTTATTAATGAGCCCGGAAGCAAAATAAACTACACTTTGACATGGGAAGTAAAATTAACAAAGAGTAAATTAAAACCACGACTAGAAATCGAGCTTATCTTATAGGCAAACAGCTAGTGTATTAATAAAATTAGAAGGTGGTTATAATACATATATTATACCTAGAAAAAGAAAGACAAAAGAAAGGAAGTAGTGCAGCGAGATTGATACAGTCGGCAAATAAATTTAAATTAGGGTAAGTTTGTCAATGTGAAAATAAATTACGAATGAAATCTAGAACATCTACGTCCAACTCTCGTTTATCATATAAATATAATAAAATCATGTAAGCTACTTTATTATCGTGCAATAAAGAGTAATTCAATTGATCACCTGACCAGACTAGAATGGCGGCGGCAAATTCTACAAGACGAATTAGCGTAAATCGACAAAAACACCTTCCAAAATTATTTTATATTTTCTGTGGTTGCCGGTACAGAATATGGCCACCCCCAATCTTTGCGTGGATGTCAAGGCGACTAAGGGATTGCAGCAGCGAAGGGACTGGCAAACAGCGTTCTCATGTATTTACGATCATGACTGCGATCGCCAATCCGTCTGCCAAGCGTGGTGATAATGATTGTCACAAGATTTAAAAAAAGAAACGCACTTTGTATGGAACCTCCCGAAAACGGCAACACTGCTGGTCACTGCAAGCCTCAACAAATTGCATGTGGCATTTAAACCGGCCACAAACAAAATCAAACGACACAAGAAGCGTCCCCCTTAAATTTTCCATTCCATTTCCAAATGAAACCATAAACTTGCCCGGCGGCGCAATGCAATTTTATGTGACCATGCAGGTTAAGTATACTGTGGAGACTGCCTTATATACGTAAAAAGGGCCGTAAGTGTCAGTTATGTATTCTCTTTTTTAATGAGTTTATGGCTTGGATACTGGATCTTTAAGGCATATTTGAAATTTTGTGGAACGGCAATTCACAAAAATAGGGCACAACTAAGAGCTATTCGGCCATTTGCACTAAATGCACTAAAATAATACTGACACCATTTTATTTAGGTTTCCCGCACAATATATACACAGGCATTATACAGAAGCATGTTTTGAATGAAACACTATCACAATTATCTACTAAAACCCGCATTTTAATTTTTTTTAATTAAATAAAAATATGACACTTTGGTTCCCGTCAAGAGTCCAATTATATATTCCTACTATTTTTTATTATTATCCAGGCACAGGTAAAACACAATTCATGAACCTTCACAAAACTTAAAAAAAATTAAACTAAATTACATTAAGCAGCTAGTAAGGAGTAAGTAGTTCTACCATACAGTACTTGATACAATAGTTAAAACTTCTCTAAGTAGGTAGGCATATTAATCGTTTCCCTATCGTGTTATTTACGAAACTTAATATAAAATAGGGGGCGTTTTCTTATTAAAAAAAAGAGTTCTTTTTGCTCACTAGATGGCGTAGTAATCACCGAAATACCTCTGGCAAAGTCAAAATAATGTGTAAATATGGAAGTGATACCCTAACAGGAATGTGCACTCAACGAAGACTCAAAACAAAACACGTATTCGTACTCACGTGCTGACGTGTACAGTGGAATTAATTTTCTATTCGTGAGACTGTCTGTCAAAATTATATCCAGATAGTTGCTTCTATAGTTGTCACTAGTAATGCACCGAGTCTGGCACACAGGATTTCTATCCTAAACCACTGCCAGTCTTACTGTCGATGTCGTATGAAGCCACTAAAGAAAATATTCAGGTGATATGCAGCAGCAGCGTTTGTGCATTTCACTTCATATCGTCAATTAAATTAAATTACTCTTTATTTCACTCGTTGTTGTTACTGCAAACGATCGGATGTCAAAAAAGACGTTGGTACAGGTAACAAATATAACTTACTAATTGCACCTCTAAAACAAGGCAGTTTTTAAAATAACACATGGGGGCGCTCTTTTTTACCAAATCTACGACAGCGAGATTTTGTTAAAAATTATCTAAAATCATTTTGATCATCACCCTGCAAGAGGCCACTGCTGGACATAGGCCTCTCCCAATGCACTCCACTGAATCCGATCTTCGGTTCTTCTCATCCAGTCTCTGCCAGCCGCCTTACGCAGATCGTCGCACGATCTAGCCAGGATGCGTCCCACACCACACTACGCTTGCAGAGTCGCGGTCTCCACTCGAGAACTCGTTTACCCCAACGGTTTCGGTTATCCGACAGATCTCAACAGCCCACTGCCACTTCAGCGTACTAACTTTTCGAGCTATGTCGAAGACTTTAGTTCTCAGGCGGATCACCTCATTTCGGATCCTGTTCCTTAGAGAAACTCCGAGCATAGCTCTTTCCATAGCTCGCTGAGCGAATTTGAGTTTTCGGACTAGTCCCACTGACAGTGTCCACGTTTCGGCACCGTAGGTCATTACGGGTGCCAAAACGTGGATCATTTTGTTTCGTTCAAATTAAAATATTCCAATATTCTTATTGTGTACCAAAACATAATAAATTTTTTGAAAACGCAATATATAGAAAGATGAATCTAGTGTACAATGGAGGCCAAAGCGATGATATTCTTCCAGGCAACCTTTGAGTGATGGGGAATTTTTCGTTAGGCACTTGGGACAGGTATAATCTAACAGTAGACTTATAATACAGATCGCACGCTTAATAATAAAGTGAATTATCTCAAAAACAGAAACTTTTGGGTATTCGCTGTTAAAGTTTTGACTAGTTGCCGCGTGGCCAATATTTAAACTTTCGCGTGAGATTGGAGCCTATTTATTGGTTTGGTTAGTCTTATATTATAGTCAAATGTACAATGAATAATGTCATGTATAAGGATTGCAAAAAAAGTAACAATATATTAAAAAAATTAACGTTTTAAAAAAAACCTCTTAACTTATTTCATTTTATGATGAAAATCAATATTGATTTGAAAAAAATTCTGCGAATTAAAACCTATTAATTCAGTTATTATTAAAATAAAATAGTACCCCACTACATATTTTAGGATTTATTTCACTTTATTTTTAAAATGTATTTTATAAACCAGTTAAAGTTTTCTTAAAAACTGCTTTTTGTCACAAAAACTACAAATAATTATAAAACAAGAACTCCAAAATATTGAACTGCAGCTTAAATCTGCAATCAGTCTCAAAATTATAAATAAACAGCCATCAGAAGTGGTTTTGTAGAACCAAATTTAAATTGTAAGTTTAAAACTTTTTTTAAACTTATTGTATGCGCGTCTTGTAGTTAATTTGAATGAGTCGCCCTTTGTATCCTTCAACACTTTTATGTCATTCCAGTTAAATTTTTAATCAACTCAATTTGTACCAAAATTAACTTTTGTGTTCCATTCTTCCTGCAATCGTTTCAAAAAAATAAAACTATCGAATAAAAATAAAATAAAAATAAATATTTCAGACATTCACACCAATTATGCAGTCCCAAACTAGGCAGAGCCTGTGGTATGGTTACTAGATAACGGATATACATACTTAAATAATATATAAATATCCAAGACTTGGGTACAAACATTCATATTCATCATACGAACATTTGCCCCTAGCGGGATTCGAACCCGCAACCTCCTCAACAACCTCGAATATTAGCTTATGTAGGTAAATTGACGGGAGGCTTACATTTCTTAGAGTTTTTAACAGGTTAAATTTTTCATCAGGGCTATTACATGCGTCCAGACTTTTTTTAAACTTTTCAATTTAACTGTAAACACTGTCTGCTTAAGTCTCCTCTAACTTTCGGAATAGAAAATTATGATCAATTGGTCCTCCGTGTTCTCACAAATTCTTTATAATTCCAACACACACCCTATTTCAATTGTTCTCGATGTTTAGCATCAGCCTTAGTCCAAAATAGCAACGTGTTGATAAGCTGCGCCATTTTTTGTATTAATCTTTATTAGTTCGGTAAAAGTCATATTGTAGCTATTGAGTTTTAATGTATAGTTAAATGCTGAAGAATTCCTCGCTCGTCGACACTGCAATACAGAATATTATAATACGTATAACAGCTATATTTTTTCTTTGTTACCATTTTTACCGTATATTTCTATCGTTTCTTTGGATTAAATTTTTGAAATAGAGTTAATAGGTATACTTTTAATGTATTGAATTAGGCTCTGGTCTGTTCTTTTTGGTTGTTGTGTTTTAGACATCCACTGCTTAGGCCTGCCTTTATAAATTCTCTTTGCACAAATCCCCTAAACGCTAAAACTGTTTAAAATATTCATCTACCATGAGTGATAATTTTTTCAGTGCATTTTTTTCTATACAGGCTTAACTCAGCGATATTACATGCTTTTTATATATACGACTGACATCGATTACGCAAACGTTTAGCTTTATTCTGTTTCCAGTTTGCAGTATCACGTGTGCGTTTGCGGCTTCTTTATTGAGTAGTACTTTGCTTAAATCGTCATAGACAGGTAAACGATCATTGGGTGCAGAACTTGACAATAAGGATTCGGACGATGATGGTATTATATAGGGTTCGCTTTTTTATTGTTGTCTTTGTGTATAATGTAGGATCATTAACGCTTAAATCTAAATCACTTTAATTGTTATAAGATGAAGGATTGGGTCAAATCGTCCCGCGTTTCATGATGCATGTAGACGGATTAGAAGTTTTGTAAAATGTGTTTAGTAAGTATGCAGGTAAGTATAATAAATGATAATAGTAAAAAGTAGTAGCGGTGCGCCAGTGTGTTTATCTCTGGGTGTATTTGTTTATGTGCATGTTATGTGTTTTGCGGTTGAGTGTGTAATGGTGACTGGTGCGCGTGTGTATTTAAAAATAACTAAATATTATGTAGCATTATTTTTATTGTAGGTATATATTCACCTTATTTAATTGACGAATATGTATTGGAAGGAAATTCTTAATAAAGCATCAGTCTCGTCTTTATGTATGTCTGTTGGATTTGTTGTATTCTATTTGGTTTCCGAACAGAATTGTGACGACAATCCAAACTCGTCATCACTAGGAGGATTTTTATTAGTTGGATTTGCAATCTTATTGGAGTCAGAGTCTGACTCTGAGGTTGAGTCACTCGACCATTAATCAATCAAAATAAGGCTGCGAAAGTATTTTTCATAGTAAAACGAAATAACTCTAATCTTAATTTTGTATTATCATGACATAATAACTATAAATAGAAATAATTTCAAATGTTTTTTTTCAATTTCATGCCCCTCTTAAAACTAAATTGAATTAAGTTTTATTTTTTCCATGAATTCGGACAAAAATTAAAACTAAACTGAAATATATCGGATTAGTTCGCTTTTTGGATTAAATTAATTTCTAAAAAGGTGAAATAATTCGAGATAACTCACTTTATGACTAAACAGAAATATAAATTCCGTACATGACATTGATAATAAACTGGTTTTTTAAAGAGTTACTCCGCCGCCGGTCTAACGAAACCGTGTCCTGTTCACATCGAAGTCGGCTCATCTCTGACAGACGTCACTTTAGCATGAAACGCATGTGCGCCCGCGTTAATAATAAAGAGACGGGTGATGCGTTTACTCTGTCATTTTGCTCCGATCTGCGCGCCGATTGAACTGTATCGATTCTTGACGCTTAAATAATTAGTTTTATGATGAAAAGTCAAAATCTCAGATTTTTGAGTTATTCCAGTTTATTATTAAGCGTGCGAGATGATGATATACCTAATGACTTGTAATGACCCGAATCAATGCCAGTTTACGTGACTATGCAGTTGCAGTTGTACACTGTGTGACTGACTACCTTATATATGGTCACTAAAGGCCACACGTGTCAGTATGCACGCTGACATGATGCTATTCAATGTTATGCTAGACATGGTTATACGGATGTTGCCTAAGTAACTAATGCAATGTTTCTAAAAGTATCTAGCCAGCAAGTTTAACAAGATTTAAGAAAACATAATTTTGCGAGCAAAATTCCAATCACTGAATTCCATTTGAATCCAATCTCCAATCTATTCCGATGGCTGAGTAACTTAACAGGGATAGTCCACAGGCTTCTTATTAGGGTCGTTTTAGCTTTTCAGTAAATAATAATCTATGTAATACACATGGATTATATCTCCATATTATTCCATCAAATAAATTTTATCATCTGATAGGTAGAGCAGAATCACCACTCTGTAGCTATTGCCAGCAACTTGACGATGTTTATCATCTACTGGTGTAGTGTGGTCGGACGGCGACTGAGAGACAGCGTTTATTTGGCGACAATTTTGGACATAATGCTGACATAAACATGAAACTAAATGATCCAAGTTCCAATGAAGCGAGAGAAATGTATTATTTCGCTAAGCGCTGTCTGACGTCTAGGTAACGCTGAATATTATGTGTTTCCCTATGAGGCTGGCATGGACATGAATAGTCCAAAGCCTCGATAATATAACAGAAAAAAATATATATAATGTATGTAATACACATGTGTGGTACGAATGTATGGATTATATCACCATATTATACCTATACCCGCTAACCCCCAACGATTTTTTGACTTCGAAAAGTGACCTGACTCCGTTCGGAACATACTGTCATACCCCCGACACTTCGTATATTCGAACAGATTTAATCAGCTACTACTATTGCAGGCGCACCGATGTCGGTACATGTGCGTGTGTGTGCGTAAAATATCGAAAGAGGGACAAAGTTATACGTCAACACATAAGTACTTCTCTTTCTAACCGGCTGCGTACTACAACGCCCATCCTTTATTTTGCGAGCGACGTTAAACTGGAAGGTGAGTGTCGTTTCTTTATGTAGTAATAGCTGACCCGTGCCCACTTCGTTGGGCGGTACACATCTTTTCATTTTTCGGGTAAATATATAGCCTATGACACTCACAAATAAAGTAACTTTCTAATGGTAAAAGAACTTCCAAAATCGGTTCAGTAGATCCAGAGATTACCCGCTACAACTTCACGAACTTTACCTCTTTATAATATTAGTATAGATAGATTATTTAATATTCTCTGCTACTGTGATGGTGACTCACATCGACGAAACTGTCGCGAAGCGCAACGACTGACTGACTTAATTTGGTAGAGATGGACAGCCGATGTAGGGGCTGGACAGATAGCACAGACGACTGGACTGTATCGACAACCGGTGATGCAGCTATGTCGGCTGGACGTCCACTCCCCATCTCCAGTATTGGCTTTCCAACACTAGAAATACCTGTCTCCATTGACCTTACGACCATATAAGAAATATCTTTATCTTTATTGTGGATCATAGGTATATAAAGGATTAAATGTCATAATTAGAGCTCAGCTATGTCCCGCCACATGGGCATACAACATTGTGTCGCAGTAAAGTAAAGCATGCGTTTAAAAACAAAGTTACAAAAAAAGTTTAAGAGTTATTTAGATACAAATAGAAACCTTAAATTGAACCGTCACCAAGAAATTCTTCCAAACTATAATAACATTTTTCTATAAACAGATCGTGGAGTTTTTTTTAAAATAAATTAATGTCATCTACATCTCGTATCGTTTTAGGGATTTTATTATATATGCGAGGTATCCTGCAGAATACGCTTTTGTGTAACAAGGCAGTGTTTGCTGGTAACACTGCCATTTTATCTAATTGCCTCATACGAATTTTAAATGTGCAAAAACCGCCGATTCATATATATGGCGGGAGAGAATGGAAACATAAGATGGAAACACGGGAGAGTCAGTATTTTTAGTTTTATAAAATGCGACCTACATGAATCTATTTGTTTCAAATTGCATATTGCCCGAATGCATCGTTTTTGAGCTCTAAAAGCATGTTCTTTGTTTGTTGAGTTGCCCCAAAATATGACACCATAACGTAAGATTTAACTTTTAAAAACCTATTTAGAACCCTGGACCCTCCTTATCATATGGCGAGCGTAACTTACCCTAGTTAGTAGTTACGTTTCAATCTCGATGTAAATATTGCATATAAATGACGACCCGGAAAGAAAACTTTTCCAGACGGTAATCTATTATCGGTAGAACTTTGGGCCAACTTTATTATGTGTTTTTAACGACCACGATAATGGGCTGCCATCTGTCACAGTTTTCTCGAATCACCAAACATAATGCGTTAATAGAAATGCGTTGTTTGTTGATGGGGACTGAAGATCTGAAGTCCACATAAGGGTTAAACTCAACTCAAATGGTTGATAGCCCGGTGCGCGCCTGTCAGTCATTCGCCATAATGCAAATGCTAGCGTTTGTATGTAGCTAAAATCTTTGATAAGCATTTGGTGTCTAACTACGATTCTTTTATACTCTGTGACGATACTGAGAAGCCAGGTCTTTCTCAGGTCTTTATCAGGTCGTCGGCTTATCTGGCAGGGTGGCTACCCACGCAGAAGGTAATACCTACTCCAACGAACAGTGTGCTGTTCTATAATCGCTTGTCCAGCGTGATGGTGATTAGAGCATAAACCTTCCACCATTATGGGACAGGCATGGTGGCCTACTCCATATGCATTTCGGATAATATCCGTCGAACTCAAGAGTCATTTTGTACTGTCTAACGGATCATGTGACATATTCTGATAGGACTACGAGTGCGATAGACGCCAAATACTTATCCGAATATGACACATGACCCGTTATAGAGTTCAAAATGACTTTTTAGTTTGACGAATATTATCTACTGGCTGTTGCCCGCGACTTCGTCCGCGTGGACAACTTAATATTACAAATTATTAATATTTCCTGTAGGAATAAGATGTTTTTACGCGATAAAAACTATCATATGTCCTATTCCAGGACCTAACCTATATGTGTGTCAAGTTTCATCCTGATCAGTCCAGTGGTTGAAGCGTGATTGAGTAACAAACATCCAAATATCCAAACTTTCTCATTTATAATATTAGTGGGATTATGTAGTAGGATTAATGCTTACGGGAGTAGGCCCTCTGATCCAGTGTACTTATTACAGGCTGTTAACGATTACTGAAGGGTGGGACCTATCGTGTGGAGTGGACACCGTTTCATAGCCTACGAAGAAAATTTAACGTGCCTGAATAACTTTATGAAGCCCCTTGTCGCTCCACTGTACACGCTGCAGGTAGGTAAAGCTCATTACTATTAGGTATAATGTGGTAATGCACCGGTTTACGTAAGTGCAATTAAACGAATCGAGTGCACGGTGACGTCACGCTCGGCTGCTAATTATGTAGTTTCGTGTTTGAGCTATGGATTCGCAGTAAACTTACGGGGCTTTGACGGGAATAGAGTGACGCGTATCGATTAAATTGGTACTGTAACGAAGTTTCAATAGTTGAAATAACCTCAAAACATGGTAAGCAATGTATCCATTTTTGAATACCTATCTATGTGATGAATAGTTAAAGATTAATTTCGGTTGGATAGTTGAAGGCGGAGTGTAAACTTTACTACTTGATTGTATTTACCTACCCCCGGCACTCCATACAACCTAATAGATTTAATTACCTACTATCACAGGCGTACCAGCCTGACCGTACACGTTTGTGACGTGTGTGTAGGTAAATTATTATATGGCTACTGCACCCAACGTGCGAACATAGTAGATCGAGAGAGGGACAAACTATATAAGTGCTTTTCTTTCTAACTTAGAGCGACGATCTCTCGGCGCCGGTCGACAGCACGCTAGTGTAGTAACTTTGTACCGGCTGTCGGCGTGGCGCAAGCTAAACGGCTCCAGCCCAGTAATGGGTACTGCCGGCCTTGCTCTATTTGTTTGGCTTCTTTACGTAGTAATATTTCGTTTTCTCTGCTTTGAGTCCCTAAAGGTTTTTTTTTCATCTACACTTCCAAGCTATACGATGACAGACAGCCGCATGATTAAGGCGAGGACATAAGAAAAAATCTACCGATAAATAAGATACGTTATTTTCCATTCCCGCACAGCACAACTATGGTGAACAAGGGGTATTTCCACACTCGCCAAAGCGAGGGATGCAACCGAAGGGTGCGCGGTAGCCGAGATGAGTAGACGACGCAGTTGGGATACGTAATATGTCACGGAGAGCAGTTATGCCATCATGGAAAGATACTATTCTTTTGTATACTCTTATTTTTTTTTCTTCCTGGCATTACTGTCTCGTACTCTTCCGTGTTTTGCGCATCCTCGCTTAGCACTGGTGAACAGCCAGCCTTAAGTAAAATAAATCTACAATGGAACACTCACTGATTGACACTCACAATATTGGATTCAAAGTATGGCTGTTAAGGTATCAATATCGGAGGAGTAAAACTCTTACATGTTGATGATGTATAATAAGAATGAATATAATTGATTTATTTAATGAGAAATTACAATGTATATATACGAAATAATAATGTCTACTCATCATCAGGTTATTTTTGTCTCCACTGCAGGAGCACAACCCTCTCTCATTTGCCGGAGACAGACGGAGGATTTGGCCTACACTCCCCGCGCTGGCCAGACGGGTTGGGGAGGCTTGATTGATGTTTTATAATGTATTCCCTTAGTGTTAATGTCTACTCATGAGAGTTAAACTGACCGACATTACGTATACACGGAAAACGTCCTAGTTATTCTGGCTGACTATTCTCCGTGTCATCTACAGATTGATGTAGAAATGTCGGTACAATGGCTGTCTAAACGTTAAATATACAAATCTAATGGAATTAATTACTTTGGGACATTCTTTGGTGTCATCAGTCAGGAATGCATGATCTACGAAAGCTAGATATTAATAAACTAGCCATAGAATGTTATTGGAGATCCGTAACATCTATAGGCTGCTGGTATTCGACCGCCTCGTTGGCCTGTTGTGTACTAATAGTACAACGTTGTTTGTCCCCAGTGGGAATCGAACCCACGACCTCTGGCACTCGAGTTAAATGACCAAGCCACTAGGCTAGTCCCAGTCTGGATGTTATATTTGTGAATTGTACTATCGTTGTTTAATTTCCATAGCACAGGAGAAAAAAACCTGGTTTGGGATTAGACAAGCGTATCTTCGATCTTTTTCTATCTATTAGATACTTATATAAAATCAATTGCCGTGCGTTAGTCATGCAAAAACTCGAAAATGGCTGGACAGATATGAATATTGTTTTTTGGTTTTGTTTACTTCGATACTGGCTTGGTTTAGAAAAAAGGGAAAAAACCAAAGGAACACGTGAGCGGAGCTGCGGGTAGAGCTAGTATGTAATATTCATTTTATTTATAGGAAACTGATGTATCTATTCTATAGTCTAACACTGGTTGCCTATGCAGCCGGCGGCGTTCTGAGAATTAGTTTGGTTTACAGCGACGCGCCGGGCATACTTATGTGTCTAGCAGAGTCCAGCCAGATGCGTCTAGATTCTAGACGCTGTCAAAATCGATGAACTCGAGTCTGTTGCAGCGCCAGAGTGAGGAATTCACTTCAAATAACCTATGACGCAGTTTTTTAATCTTTATGAGAAGGGGGTTTTCTTCAGGATTACTACTTGATTCATAGTAAAGTGGCCATAAAGCAGTGGTGGCCAGGTTGGTTCGTACTCGTTCGTTGGCACTCACCTCACGTTCATGAGATCGTGGGTTCAAACCCCGCCCGTACATGAGGTTTTCCAAACTTAAGTACGGTTTATTTGTATATTTTTTTTTATAGTTAGGTTTATATATTTATAATATCACAGGCTTTTCTGTGAAGAAAAACATCGTAAGGAAACCTGTATATGCCAAAGAAGACATTCTAAGGCGTATGTGAAGTCCACCAAATCGGCTTGAGGCACCGTTGGTGGTCAGGGGTTTGGCACAAAAGATCCTGAAGGGTGGAAGTGTCGCCAGGTCTTACTGCCCCCCTAAGAAGATAAGACAAGAAGAAAGTGGTCATCGCTAAAAGTAAAACAATCGTCAGCCGAAATACGTCCGGTCCTCAACATAAACCTCCCCAATAGAATGCCACTTTTGGTGGGCTTACCATTGGGGGATTTGCGATAATCACCACGCTTGGCTGACGGATTGGTGATCGCAATAACGATCTTAATATACACCGGAGAACGCTGCTGCTGAACTAAAACAATATAAATATCCAATAATCACCTAAATTTTTTACCAGAAATCAAGGACGACTAACATCTGTTCCAGTACAAATGGCATACAAAAACAATCACATTTGCGTCTCGGAAACAAAATAAAAAATATATGTTACTCCGAAGTGAACTGCAAAGATAACATGGTAATAAATACTTGTTTTTGCTGCTGTCACTTTCATAAATTTTGTTTCAACGCAAAACGCGTTTATTTCGTATGCTATCTCATATGGAATGGAATATAGTACGGTATGCAAGCGACTTCCGACCACCGAACTCTATTTAATTTTCAATTCTAAGAACTCGAACTTTTCAACGAAATGGATCTGTTTTGATTTAACGTGCACATCAAGAATAACATTTCGTAATGTTTTAAACAAAATTTTAATATCAAACTATGTACGGGCATAGTGTATTTTTGTGTGTTCCAATGTTTGTTTAGTTGCTTGTTATACTCAATCACGGCACAACTTTACAAAGCCCTTGAAACAACGAGTACATTTATGTACATAATGTATTAAACAACTTGATAACGTCGACAATATTGTTGATCCTCCTCTCTCCTACTTGCTGTGCCCAAATGGGTCCATGAGAACCCTGTCTTTTTATTATCTGTTAACACCATGGAATGCAATAAAGTTTACTGATTACTGTGCATGATGCGCATCTTCGCATTATTTGTGAATATTATTACTTCGAACCCCTTTTCTTGTCTTCGTGAGTGAACTTTGCCGACGCCGACGGTCAGTCTCGGGCTCCAGACACTGGTAAGTCGGATTTACTTTGATATTTTCTATTTTCACGATTCTTTTCGCTTTAGTTTAAGCTTTGGCCCTCTAAACACAATCGCTCGCTTATTGGCTTGTTTGAGCTATAAACATACAAACATCTACATCTAAACTTTCACGTTTATAATATTAGTTTGATAAATACATATCGTCGCAAAAAAGCGGAAACAGCGATGTAATTTTTTTTAATAAATAAATATTACATATATCCATATACATACACTTGTATAATCTCAAACTAGGAGGATTTTATCCTGTGCTATGGAAATTAAACAAGGATTGGACAATAATTCACAAATATAACATCTACGAACTTGTACTAAGTTGTCTGACCTAGTGGGAATCAAACCCACGATCTCTGGCGCTCGAGTACAATGACCAAGCCACTTCTCCTTATGTTGAAAATTCAGAATCAGAGAAGGAATGGTCGAATGGTTTGAGTCCCGAATTTGTTTCTATCAGCCGCAGAGATACAGGACCTGGATGGACCATTCGACGTAGATTTGTTATTCTGATCGGAGTGTGTAACAGCGTTTCAGCTTTTTTGCCTGGATATACTACGTTATTGTGGAGTATGACTTAAATGTGTAAGTCTATATTATTATAAAACGATATGATTAATTTGAATAAACGCAGTAACTTTGGACTTGGACGTCGCACGTTACCTGATCCCGTCCTTATTATATGGTGACCCTGCCAGGATTTGTTTGTGCAATAGTGTATTTGTATTGTACGTTTACTACGCACATTACTCAATAGCATTAGTTTCAAAAGAATTCCTTAATCCGGTAAATTATCTGCTCGTAAAGCCGATTACATTTACAAATCGTTCTATTTTTACGTTTGGAAGAATATTTACTGATTACTTGCTGATAACGTTGGTGAAGTAACCGCTAGTAAATAGCCGTTACTTGCTTCAAAGATAAAAAAAAAACTCCAGACGAAAGGAATCACATAAAAGAGATGCATGGGACAGTGAGAGTGTAGGAGACGCTGTGGATGATATGGCTATGGGGCAAAATACGTTTTTTTTTTAAATGATCCTCAAGGCTTATCATGTTGGCAGGTCCAATTCGATCCCCGATCGTATCATCGTCATCAGCCGAAATACGTCCACTGCTGAACATAAGCCTCCCCAATAGCATGCCACTTTTGGTGGACAGTCCATTGGAGGATTTGCCATAATTACCGCGCCTGGCAGGTCAACTGGTGATCGCAGTAACGATCTTAATATACACAGGAGAACGCTGCTGTCCTTGGTGCAGTCTCTTAGTCGCCTTGATGACACCCACGGGAAGATTGGGGGTGGCCCTATTCTAACCCGGACCCACACGGTTAACCATCATCATCCACAGCTCATGTCATGCCGTGCACAATTTTTGTTGTTGTTGGAAACTAACGTACAATGGGGGCCGAGTTAAAGCGCTTCGGACAATGAGATGCGGTGGAGGGAACGACAAACGTAGTATCGCACAGCACTAATAGATAACTGTCATATCCATCCGACGGTCCTTTTACTCGGTCCTCCATTGTGCACTCACTGACTACTCAATCGGTAAAGTAAAACATCGTGAAGAGAGCCGGATATCACTATGTATATGCGGGGGCTAATGATGCACCACGTCCATAGCCCCCTACGCGTGGCCCCCAGGTGATGATAAAGGTAAAATAAATTTGGTCACAGTATCTGACCTTCCAAACCTGAATAAATGCCATACAATAACATAATAAATAACGTACGAGAAAAGAAGAAGATCAAACTACACTACATTTTACATACAATTATCTCAACCGGCCTATGGTTAACGCCCGCTACAAAACAGTGGTACAATCAACGACAATAGTATCTTACTATATCGTCGTAGTTACTGCAAAGGGTCGGGTGTAAAAAAAACGTTTTAATAGAAAATAAAAATTACTTTTTTTAAATTATTACTACAATTTGGATCTTTTCTGGAGACCACGTTTTGTGCCACTAAGCATAAGTCGCTTGTCGTGACACAAGAAACGCAATCCACCTACAATCGATAGTCGGAACATACATTTATTAATTTTGCGTGGCGGGCACTTGGACTTATAGATTGCATCTCCAAAACGAGGGAGTTATTGAAATATAATAAGACACAAATAGTAACTTACCAAGCTCTTTTTTTTAGCAAATCTACGACAGCGAGATTTTGTTAAAACTTACCTAATGTTTGGCATTACTTCGTAAAATCTTTTTTTTTTATCCGACCCTTAGCATTTTTTATTAAACGTTGTGCTCTACATTTCGAATAATAGCGTTAATATGGCAAAATACAAAAGATATCATGTTAAGTGGTTGGTACTGATTATTTTAATCTACAATAACACTCACAAGCAAAATTAAAGTAACGCCTGTAACTACACTAACGACAAAAATAACAATTTGATTAAAGAGGTATTTATTCGGCGCTCTGGACTTCGGACAGTCAGCATACGATCGCACCAAATCGATCCCCGGCGGAGATCCCAGGGCTCAAAATTACCTCAAATATATAAAAGTATCGCTATATATTATGATTATGACCATGGGTCCAGTGTTTTATTCATTTTTAAATTTTAACGTAAACATTACTACAAATAGACCGTCAGTTTATTGTGAAATTAAGAACAGTCAGTACTTTTGGAAGTTGTTTTTTATGGAACTACTTTTGACGCCGACTGTATGTATGTGTACTAAACACCTCTATGTCTAATACAGAACACCTATCCGTGCGGTCGGTCATTGTTCTTACGTAACACAAACACGTGTACAATATACGTAAGTAGATACAATGGGCTCATTGTGGTCTGTCCTCCGCGAATCAATGCGTACCCCCTCTATTTTTAACTCAGATGAAACAAATAAAGGTATACTTTGGCTTTAAATATCTTTCCACTACAACATACATTTCTCAGAATTAAGGTACTGAGCAGCCAAGCGAGGTATGGAGAGTCTTTTCTCGGGGTTTCTTTAAAGGATATGATTCATAATTAGGAGATCCGACGAAGAACGAAGGTTAACCGAAATTTTCGAAAGGGTTAGCGTGGGACGCCTCGCCGCCATATGGACCGATGACCTGAGGAAGGTGGCCGGAAGCGGCTGGATACGGAGGGCGGAGGACTGGGTGTGGTAGCGTTCTTTGGAGAAGGCCTATGTGCCTTGGCTACCTATAGAACAAGTAATCCTAGTTTAAGAGACAGGCTACTGCTTGTAATAATCTATGTAAATACATATATCTAAGTACGCAAATGTTCTTGAACCAATAAATTTATTTGTATGTCCAGCAATGGACGTCTCAGGGCTGATATGATGAGCAGCCAAGCCTGCTTCAACATTTTGATGAAGCAACATTTAGTTTATTTATCTCAGACTACTTGACTTTAATTTAAACCACTTGCTTTTCGGATGTCTACGTCTCAACGCGATTGTGGTTTGTGGTCTGACTTGTGGTCGTTATCACCTAATGGTCTCCTGTTAACGTCGCATACAAGCAATTGCAAAGATCACGAAGACGAATATTGCTTGCCAGTGCCGGATAAGCCAGTGAGGAAGCCAGGAATAGCTAATGCTACAGGGAATCACCTAATCGATTAAAATATTATCCGAGATATAAAAAAAACAACTAATAAATATATTTACCGCAATCGCACGTTGTGGTAGACGTACACTGTATCGACTATTTTCTTTTACTATTAATATCTATCTTTTACTAGAAGATTGCTTGCTGACTGACTGCTAATAGAAGCAGTTCTTCGGCGCTAATACCTGTCTAACATCTGTTACAACTAGTGATGGTAAATTCCCGAGAACATTCTCCTGGGCGAGAATTTACTTAAAAATGGAGCCACTTTTCCCTACGATTACCAGTGCAACTTATAGGTGTTTACGAGTATTCGTAATATCACAAATCTGCATATTACGATTATTATACATAAACACCTGTAAGTTGCATTGGTAATCGTGGCTTGGAAAAGTGGCTACACTTTAATTTATGAAATTCTCGGCCAGGAGAATGTTACAACACAAAAGGCAAAATAAACAACAGATGATGTTCCGACGTGTACTGTTAAGTTAGCGTGATAATACAAACTGTGTTTTGTTGGCTAGTGTCCCTTACATGCAAATTTATAGCATTATTTATTATTCAATTTCACTCGGAATGCAATTTACCATAAAATATGAAGCTGATTTGCTACCTATTTTTGTTTCTTAAAATTAGATCGAGAGCTATGACGTAACTAAGTAATAATTAGACAGTTTCGTGTGTAGTCATTCATTGAAACATAATTTTAGAACAATTAGCTCTGTAGCCAAATTATTTTAACTACTTCAAACGACTTCGCCCGTTGGAGTGATTCAACACAGTCCCCAACTAGCACACTAGCGAAATATACAACCATAAGCTGTAAAATAGGTCCGTAGTGCCCCTAACTCCGATATATCCCCGTTATGGAGCTATTAGGCTGTAAAAATGCTGTATATTTCGCCAGCAGTGTGCTATATGGGTCGACTCGCTCCGTATTAGTACAATATTATTGTAGCGGCACGTACCCTGAACTCTAATTTGTATGAGCACCGGTACAAATCAGAGCCAAAGTTACATGCCGCCAACAATAATGTTGTAAAACCGTGGTACCCTAGTTGGTTGTTCACTCGCCTCACAATCAGTAAGGTCGTGAATTCAAACCCGCCGGTACCAATGAGTTTTCGAAACTTAAGTACGGTTTATTTAGAAAACCAGATTTTTCGGTGAAGCATCGTAAGGAAACCTGCATATGCTAAAGAATAAATTCTTAGCGTATGTGAAGTCCACCAAATCGGCTTGGGGCACCGTTGGTGGGCAGGGGTGTGACCAATGGTTTGGCACAAAAGATCAGAGGGGCCGAAAGGTCTTCCTGGCCTCCTAAATAGATAAGATAATACGAGGCGTCTACTATACTAAAATCGTTACTACTCGGCTCCCTTTCATCGGCGAATCTGTAAGTTATAACAAATAGGTATAGAAAGTTTGACAAAGGCATTAATTATCGAATATTAAACACTTTGCAGTACGATTTCTGGAAATGCGCAAAAATATTCACCACTCTCAATACAAATTGATTTGTCGTGTGTTTCATTTATATTCTTGTGGTGGTAAACATTAAGGAGTCAGTGCTAGCTTGTTTGGCTTTATTTTTGAACGATATATTATGTAATAATCACACTGTACTCATTAATGTTTGTGAATACATTTTTTTTACCGATAATTCAAACAACTTCCTGTAATTGCAATGTCCTTTGCAGCTGCAGGGCTTCTCTGCGGGAATCCACGTGGGCAGATCAAAGATTAGGGTGATATCCTTTGATCTGAGCGACACTCCCTCTAGTGGCACAACCAGCTTTACTCCGTTAACGCGTGGTCTCTCCATATTTGTATTCCCTACACTTATACAAATTGTACACTTGTACAAAATTCTAAGGAAGGTCATTTTAGAAAGAAGAGGAGCGCACAACATTTTTAACTAGAAACAGTCGTTTCGTAATCGATAAGCTCTTCTTCTCTGTACAGTGATTAGGATTAAAAATATTCCGTTTAATAATAACATTGAGAAGTTGGTGCTTCATTAAACTAATAGAACCAACTTGATACAAACTTAACTACCGTCACTGGGTAGATATCATTAATGTCAGAAACTACAGAGTGAGATAGGTAGATTCCAGCCAAACTTCTGACAACACACCGACTGAATAACGTTCTGGCATCTCTATTGAAACTTCGTAGCTTTCAGCAGTCTATGTGTAGATTAAGTCGAATTGTATAGTATTGAATAGAGATAAGTTTAAACTTTAAACTAGTTTTGTTATTAGCATTCTGAGTGCTTAGTTCTAAGTTAGATTGCAAAACTGATGAAAAGTTAGTTAAGGCTATACTTAATATTGTATTACTTTTAATAAACGAGCAGAAGTTTCACCGTTTTACAGTGATCATCGCTGCCTATAGATACCTGCAACACCAGGGGAATTGGCGATCCTTGAAGGGCTCTTTTTACGCTCCTCTTGAAGTACACCATATCGTAGAGCAGTTGGAAAACTACTAACTATTCACTGATTATGCGCGAGCCGTAGAAGCAAAACCACTACACAGAACCAGCAGTAGGTCTGTCCCTAGGCACGCCATTGAACTAAATCTAGGTTTCTCCGCAACCAGTCAACGCCAGCCGTACGCTGGTCGTCGTTCCATCCAGCCGGGGGGTGTGAGCGTCTTATACAATACACCTTCCCAATAGTCTCAAGAACTTGACTACTTCTACAGTTACCGGTTCTTCGACAGGTGTGTCTAAAACACTGCGACTTGAACTTGCTAACTTTTGAGTTATATCGACAGATGTTCTCCGGCGGATCTCATTTCGGAACTTATCTCAAGAAGAGAACTGGCTTCGCCTAAATTCTTCGTCAGACTATTCCAAACTCCCGACTCAAGAGTAATGCATCGTTGTTTGTGGTATGTAGGATAAGACTGTTGTTTTGGGCTCAAACATGAGGTGCTACTAGGTCCGTATGTCCGTATTCGCCTCTTCATCCTAAAAGTCTTGGGTTCGATTCCCACTGGACACGGAATAATGTTGTACAAATTATACAACTTTGCCCATACTTACAGCCATCAGACAGTAATGCAAGCATTGTTATGTTCCGGGGTTCCGGTTTGAAGGCTAGAAGAGCTAGTGTAATTGCAGGCACACGAAGCGTTCTAACCTTAAGGTAGCAACGCACTTGTGGCCCTTAAACTGTTATTCAAATGCTGAAGATTTAGTTACAGTAACTGCTTACCATTTGTCACGGCTGTTTGACCGTTTGTCACATCAGGCCGTAAAACAAGATATACTTGTCGAGTTTACGTAGTACAAGGAATCATAGCTTAAAATTAGACAAATGTATAGATCATTCGGTTCACGATGGCACGCACTGCTAATTTACGCGAAGGGTGAGCGCTGGTTGCGGGGAGCCAATTCGATAGTAAGTATCATAGTGTACCTATGCATAAATTGATGAATAGAACTAACACAGTAACAATATAAGGTACAACCTACAATGAAAGAATTTAGAGAGTGGGGCGTGACGTCGTGAATTGAACGATCTATATGTCTTTCACCCACAAGTCTATTGCTAGTATATTATACCAATTTCCACCTGTTTACAATAATAAAATCATAAAGTAAAACAAACTCACCGGTACAGTGCGCCGGAGTGTATTTTCTTCACGCCGTCCATGTCAGCTGTGGTCTGCTTATCATGTCTCAAACTCCAGGTCGATTGCTTAATGGCTTCTTAATGTTATGAGGCGTGATGTCATTATGACGCTGTGTTGGAGACGGTTACGAAGGCTGGTCGAGCTTAAGTACCTAGAAAGATATTCAATCTTTAAGTCTCTATGCAGTCGTCGAAAATAGTATCAATTTAAAATATGTTTAAAGTAATGGAACTTCTGTGAAAAATGTCAAGTTCACCCAATTGAAGGTACTACTACTAACTTTGCGATGTGTGTTTGATACATCAATATTAGAGTGAGGGTAACGGTAGGTATATAGACTAGCTTCTACCCCTTGGTGCCACCGTTAGTTAATTATATTTTCCCATGGTAAAAAGAATTACCGACTCAAAGCCATACATAACCCTACATGCATACAAAAGAAAAGAGTCGTGGTAACCTAGTCGGTTGTGCACTGGCCTCGCGTTCATGAGGTCGTGGGGTCAAACCTCGTCCGTACCAATGAGTATATTTATTTATAATACCACTGGGTTTTCGGTGGAGAAAAACATCGTGAGGAAACCTGCATATACGTAAGAAGAAATTCTAAGATGTATGTGAAGTCCACCAAATCGCCTTGGAGTAACGTTGGTGGACAGGGGTTTGGCTCAAAACATCGCAAACGGTCAAAACTGTCGCCAGGTCCTCCTAGCCATTTAAAAAGATAAACACGCATACAAAATTCCATGCAGATTCATTGCAGCAAGAAAAATGAAAAAATATTTATAAAGTCATTAAAATTAGTTATAACTAACTGACCCATGCCCACTTCGATGGGCGGTAAACATCTTTCATTTTTCGGGTTAATATATATAGCCTATGACAGTCACAAATAACGTGGCTTTCTATTGGTAAAAGAATTTTCAAAATCAGTTCAGTAGATCCAGTGATTACCCGCTTTATAATATTACTTAATATAGACTAATGCAGTATATGCGAGTTTTAGAATATAAATTCACATAACTTTTGATTAACTGGGCCGATTGCAATGAAATAAAACCTACTTGTTACACCGAATTAAGCACTATGTTTCTGTGAAAGTCCATCAAATACGGTTCAGTAGACCCAGAGACTACTTCACAAACTTTACCTCTTTATAATATTAGGAAGTATAGATAACGGTATATTTAAGACAACATAAAGTTATAATAATGTTCTATACTTCTATACACTCCATTCGGGGCAGAATAATGTAAATATGTTACTAGATAAACCACAACAAGGTTAATGTATTATTTGTACCGTTGAATAACAAATTAATCACTTCTTGTGGTCTAGGCAAGAATGTGCTGTTATAGTGTTTATATACTGGCTTAGTTTGTACATTCTAAGCTAAAGGGATACTAATACTTCAGTGTATTCCTTATGAGATTCTAGTCGATTCGATAGATTTGTTTTGTTTTTAAACAGTTAACTGCAAGTTTAAAATTTCAAAAAAATCATAGAATCTTAATTGCTGCTTATTGCTGACACAATTTTATACCTGTTTGTTATTGTTGATTTTGATACAATAAAGTGTTTACATACATACATACGTATGGTGGTAATATGCAAAGTAACAATAGTATATTTGGCTGGGTGGGTGTGTGTTAAGTTTTTGAATTATTTACTATATATTTATAAACTATTTAGTCAAGTCACTAATAATTATTCCAATATAATTGATATCGCCATGTGTTTCCCGGCTTATAATAGGGCCACCCACAATCTTCTCGTGAGTGTCATAAAGGCGACTAAAGGACTGCACCAGGGACGGGCAGCAGCGTTCTCATGAGTATATTAAAATTATTGCTGCGATCCCTAATCAGCCTGCCAAGCGTGGTGATTATGGCAAATCCCCCAATTGACAGCCCACCAAAAGTGGCATTCTATTGAGGAGACTACAATTACAATAATTTATGATGAGTTATTAAAGAAAAACTAAAAACTGTCTTGTCAGATAACTGAATATCTACTAGACCAATCAAGCTGAATTTTAAAAAACATACACAATGTAGAATTAATTGCCTGGCAAGTTATTGAAACAGTTTCTCTTTTATTTCAAGATATTGGACGACCTCCGTGGCGGAACGGGGTAGCTCTCGGACTGCCGCGCCGGAGGTTGCGGTTTCGAATCCCACTAGGGGCAAATGTTCGTATGAAGAATATAAATGTTTGTCTTAGATGTTTATATATTTATTTAAGTACGTGTATCCGTTATCTAGTAACCATAGCACAGGCTCTGCCTAGTTTGGTACTGGATAATTGGAATGAATGTCTGAAAACATTTATATTTTGGAAAAACTAAAAAATTGTGTACGACATAAACTCAAAGCCTAACCTTGCTGACTTTTTTGGCAGTCTTGAAAACGTGCGCCTCGGAATACTACTTATACTTTTCTTCTATACACCAGCTTTATTACAAATTTTAATCTTATTTCATAAACTTTCTAGGAATTTAAGGAATGTAGAAAATTAGTCTAGAAAGCTTTATTACCTATTGTGGTCTGTCAGCGACAGAAATTGTTTAATTGTCACAGACTCACACTCTCGCGCAGACTACCAAGATCAGGGTTAATTACATACTGTGGCAATTAAGCTAAGAAATATGAACTCAACAAAAAATATTTATGCCTACATATGTGACATGAAAAAGGTAGCAGCAATGGAAACTTGTTCGACCTACTGCACAATTTTGCTTAGAGATGATGATTTTTTATGTACTTTTGATTTACCTTAGGGATGGGCCGAATATTTCCATAGTGGCTGGGTACTAAAAGAAGATTTATCAGACAACATGTTTTTAAATATATATTTCTGTGATACAGAAAATGTACCCTTATCAATCATTGTTAAGTTACATACTTTATTGATAGGTATAGGAAATCATGAATTATACATACATAAATAACGCCTTGTTCCCAGAGGGGTACGCAGAGACGATTTATCGCAATTTTGCGCGAACCTGACGTTAAACGTCGAAACGCTACTTTCCTTCATCCGCTTTTGCCCGGTGAATCATGAATATACAAGTTAATTTTTCACATAAATTTTTACAACAGTTTTCTTCTATTAAATAACTACAATATTGTCACAAACAAAAGTATAAACACACACAGTAAATACACACAGTGAATGTTGTATGTAGTCATTTACATACATGTATGGTATTCACACATATGGCGTGTAAATAGAGGAAACCCATCAATTGTTGCACACAATTCAGCTATTCTATTGAATGGAGGGCCTCGCGGGGTTCGAAAAGAGGGCACGCAAAGTGATTGTTCAATATTTCCATGTACATAGGTATTTAGTTAACTTTTAAATACATTTGCCTGCTTATTATGCCTGATTCTGAAGTCACATATTTAAAATTTGACAGCACTAAAATGTGTTTTATCTTCATAGTACAGTTTGATAGGGCCGTGGTAGCCTAGTTAGTTGTGCACTCGCCTCACTTTCATGAGGTCGAGGGTTCAAACAGTGCCAATATTAATGAAATTTCAAAACTAAAGTACGGTTTATTTATAATACCACAGGCTTTTCGGTGAAGGAAAACATGGTAAATAAACCAGCTTATGCCAAAGAAGATATTTTAAAGCATATGTGATGTCCACAAAATCCCCCAAACCCATTGGTGGATAGGAGTTTGGCACCAAAAATCCCAAAGGTCTTTCTGCCTAAGAAGATAAGATAGTACTATCTTATTCTACTAGTTCCTATCTCTTCTTAGGAGGTGTCATAGGAATAGAATTAATTTTAGTATTGTCAAATTTTTACTTTGTGCCTTCAGATGTCTATTACACTTAATAGATAGTGTAGTAACACCATAAAATTCTTTAAATATAATACCATAGTGTGAAATTAAAATAATTTTATTGATTCAGTTGTAACTGTTTGCTTGTTCTCAATGATATAACATTTAGTTGAATCCCCAGATGGAAATTCTATAAGGTTGCAAAATTTTAACACAGAATATGTTAAGAGTAAAAACATGTTTTCTGTTTATCAAGACCCCATGCCCCTGTTCTTAAACCTCTAGGATGTATCAGATTTCTTTTCGAGAAATGTTTTCTAACATAAGACTATTATTTAATTAAATTCTTGAACAGTAATATATAATAATGTATAATCCTAATGGGGCAAATCCCCCAATGGACAGTCCACCAAAAATGGCATTCTATTAGGGAGGTTTAGTTCAGCAGTGAACGTATTTTGGCTGATGATGATGATATAATAATAATCTGTCATAAAAGATCCACAGGAAGATTGGGAATCATATTATTCTGTTCCACAGTACCACATAGAATATGCTTACAGTGTATTAGATATGGAAAATTTTCCACTGACTCATTCCTTTACTGTTCATCAAGATGTATAAGTTTCTTTATTATCAATCCTGGAATTATGGGTTTTCATGTATGAAAAGAAAGCCATCACCCTCCTGGAGCATGTATAAAGGAGAGATTGAAATAAAAAACTGAATTGTCATGCCTGAACCTTACTTTACTTAAAGAATGCAGAGAAGATCTAATCGAAAACAACAAGATTTTAAACAATCACTACAACTAAATAAATGCTATTTTTTTTTAAATCCTTAACCTCAATCGCACCTGATGGTAAGTGACGATGAGGCCTAAGCTGGCATGCGTTTACCTAAAAGATGCCCATTCACTCTTCCTTTAAACAGATCAAAGTTGTACTTGTTCGGAAATAACAAAGCTGGCAGGGAGTTCCTTCCTTGGCAGTTAGTGTTATGAAAGAGGATGCTAAGCGCTTTATACGAGTGTGGTATGTCTACTACATAAGGATGAAGTCCCTCCCCATGTCTGGCAGTCCGGTGATGGAAGGGGGGTGGGGGAAACAAATCATGCAATTCCTTAGCACACTCCCTAAAATCTGATATGGAAGCATCAGCTGCCTTTCCATTTAAAATAAGCCATAATTGTTCTATATACCTACCTATTCTGCCCTGCTACCAAAGGCCGCCACTGTTCTAGCACATTGACAAAAAGGGGTGAGAGTGGTTTTCTAGAATTCTATAAAAATTACTAGAGTTTCTTCACCAATTGAAGAATTAGAATTGATCAATAATAGAATTCTAGAATACCAATTTGACCTGTTTTTTAACCAATTTGAAAAGTTTACCAAAATATCTAGTGGCCTTCTTTGGTAACAACAGGGCAGTAATACCTACCTATATTTTACATACAATAACACATTGCATCTATATATAATCTCTGCAAGTTGATTGCATTTTAAACAGAATTATATAAATTACTCACATTTTACAAGTATATTTATAGAAATAGTATTAAAGGAACTCAGAAAGGTATTCTGACATCCAAAACACCTCAGTATGCCTATCAACTAGCAATGAGGTACTGGAATTTAGAAAAACATGCCAGACTGGACTATCTATGAGACCAATTGATAGAAATGGATAGGCACCTATTGTGAATTAGAAATTGTCTGTCATGAGCAGAGCTTACAATTCACGATTCTGGCTGCGAATCCTCACGCAAAATACATTACCGCGATCGTAATCGTCACGTAAATAACTAACACTATGAGAAACTCACCCAAAAATGGCCAACTTTGAGTAACGCAGGCTCCACTATCACCTCATAACGTTTTCAAAATAGAACGTGAGATAGTTTTTTACGCCATCAATTTCCCGTATATGCACTTTCCAACAGCTTTTACTAGGCCCCTACTACAGCAAGTAGTACACTACAAACGGCATGAAAATACTTTGCGACTAATGTACTACTAACGCAGGGAGCGGTCGGAATGTAATCAGCCGCGTTATACAGAAGATTAACGACGCCACTAGTTCACATTCACACACAACAAGAAGCACCAAATAATGTCGCTTATTTCAATTTAAACGTGAGGATTTTATCACAAATCACCACTGAATTCTAAAAATCGCGACAACGAAGCGAAATTCATCCCTACTCCCTTCACCATGAATGATCATAGACAAGTTATATATTTATAAAATAGCCGATAGTGTAGTATTTTTGTGGTAAAGGAATGAATTACATTCAGCCAACTACGCATGTATCGATTATCTAATTCAATTTATTAATTTCTTGTGCTTTTAGAAATTAAACACACTCGGTTCCGTAAAGTTTGTGTTCTCCTGATATCACAAAAAATAGATAAAAATACAGAGTAATACACTCGGTGTCCTCTAAAACCCACAGCCATAAACTCACTATATTTACACAGACTTATCATATGTACAAACTAAATGCAAATTTGCGTTATACATTGAAAGTATTGTACTACGAAACAAGAAATATTTGAAACATAGCATAGCATAGCATGGATAAAGAATTTTGTAAAAAAATATGTAAAAAGTCATAAGTCACTCACTTCACAGAAAAACAATAAACATCTTGTATTCTTTCTAACTTGAGACATTGACAATATTGTAGAAAGTGACACAAATACACAATATCGAGAAAGCAGTGACTCTAGTGTAGCGTTAACCATAAATACAGTGAGTCTGCACTTCATTGTCTATTGCAGTAGAGAGGTAGAATGAAACTGTAAATAATGTCGATATTCTATAAAACTTTATAGGTACAGTGGGCCACACATATACCTTGTCTGCAAATTACAATGGACCTTGACATGTTAAATTAAAGATATTTTTTATACATTACGTTATCTTTTTTCCAGGAACATTTGATAATAGGGCACTCGGCGCTAGCCTTTATTTTCCTGCTGTCCTACTTCCTACTAATATTATAAATGCGAAAGTTTGGATATTTGAATATTTGTTACTCAATCACGCTTCAACCAATGGACGGATCGTGATGAAACTTGGCACACATATAGGTTAGATCCTGGAGGACATAGGATAGTTTTATCCTGAAAAAACATCCCATTTCTACAGGAAATACATAATAATTTGTGATGTTGCCCACGTGGATGAAGTCGCAGGCAATAGCTAGTAGTAGATAATATTATTTAAATTTTAAGTGTAAACAGCTAAATCATCATCATATCAGCCCTTAGACGTCCACTGTTGGACATAGGCCTTCCCCAATGAACGCCATCACACCCGGTCCTCCGCCCTCCGCATCCAGCCGCTTCCGGCCACCTTCTTGAGGTCGTTGGTCTACCTGGCGGCGGGGCGTCCCACCCTGCGCGTGCCGATCCGCGGTCTCCATTCCATAACTCGTCTACCCCAACGGCCGTCGGGGCCCCAAGTCTTCGGGCGAGACGGTTCGTAATAATCCTCGAGAACAACTTGTAGACATGTCTTAGGAGCGAGATCGGCCTATAATTCTTAAGATGTGTAACATCTCTTTTCTTGAAGAATAATACCTATGCTACTACTCCACGCTTCTGGCGTTGTTCCGCTGTGAACAACGGTATTGAAGAGCTCCTGTAGTCGCATCAGTACTAGAGTCCCTCCGGCCTTAAGAAGCTCCGCTGTGATACCGTCGTTACCTGACGCCTTGTTGTTCTTTAGCTGCTCGAGAGCTATTCTAATCTCTCCCACGTCAACGTCCGGGATGTCCTCATTGTAGTGGGGGATCAGGGGTGCGCGACTATCGCCCGTGTCTTGGGCCACACTTTGGCGCGTGTGTTGAGTACAATTGTCCATAAAACTCTTCCATTTCGGCAAGTATCTCTGGCTTACAGGCAACAGTCCTACCATCAGACGTCCTTAACTTCGTCATGTGGCTCCTCCCAAGTCGCTTGGCAAATATCTTCGATACCTTGTTTTTCTCTATCGCTTCTATGCACCGTGTATTAGATCGGCGGAGATAGAAACGTATTTGCTTTTTGACGCGCTTGTTTAGAGTATGCCAGTCTGGTGAGGCCGTGGACGTCTCCCGTCTCTGCCTCACAGAGTCCAGAGTCTCGCTAGAGATTTTCGACTTAGTACTCTTTTGATTTTGTTGGAAGAATCTGCGACTACGACACACTGCTGATTTCCACCACATTGTTAGTGAGGACTTTGTTGATCAAAAATCCAACGCCGCCTTGGGACTTTCGGTCGCCTTCTCGATAGTAGAGCAGGTGTCCCGACTCCAGGGTTATCGCATCCTCCCCCTGGCTTCGGACCTCCGACCACCCGAGCGGGTGCCATTTCATTTTTCCTAACTCTATTTCGAGTTCGGCGAGGTGTTCTTTGGTTCTTAATGACCGGTTATTTAGCGTAGCCGCATAGAATCGTTGGTTATGGTAGGTTGCCGTAACCCGGAGATTCTTAGCATCCCCCGATCTACCGTTACCTAGACCGCTACCGTAACGAGGAATAGCAGCGCTGCCAGGAACTGGGAGCCGAGGCTTCTGTTTCCTTTTCATGGGGGAGTTTTGCACATAATGGCCACGCTGGGCATACGTGTTGGCCATCGCAGTACTAGGCCTCGCCCCGGTGACGCTGCTGCCCGCCACCGGTCTGTGGTATTTATGGCCTAGTAAGAGGTCGAATGGTTATACCGCCATTTATCGGTCGCCAGAGCCTCGTTGGTCAACCAGCAGGGTGCACCAAGTGCAGGTGAGATTGGCATTTGGAGCACCGGATGTATTTGCGTTCCATTACACCCCCTAAATTACAACAGCTAAATAGTTAAATATATTTTATTGCATTAGATAATAAAATATATCTATATATTATTAGTAATAAGGAATAACATAATTCTATAGTCCACTGATGTCCACGCGAGCGGAGCCGCGGACACATATAGTTCTAAACAAGTTACATCATCATTATCACCTGCAAAGAGTCCACTACTATAAATAGGCCTCTCCCAAGGCGCAAAGTATATATATATTACTTTCAGGTAACGTCAACAAATCTGAGTAGACCAGTGGAAAATTTCCACTATTAACTAGTTACACACATTCATATGCAGACAGAGTCATCGTTGACAAGTAGGTATATAATTATAGTTTTGACACTCCCGTGATGAATAATTTATCGACTATCAGAAAGTCAAATTCTCATCTCTATTGTAGATATCCATCCCTATGCATGTGTGTGCTCATATGAATGTTGTGTTGTGTGTGCGTGGTGATTTGTGTTAAATGCTGATCAAAAGAAATTAATTAAAATCAGGTATATTTTGACGATGAAACTTACATAAATGTGAAAAAACACAGTGTTTTGTGTTATCAAGTGCAAGTGGATCCGTCGGGAGGCGGTAATCGTGTACGTTTGTTCGCTATTTGTGGATTCTGGATCTCGTAGATGTACCATAAACAAAAATGTCAGCGATCCCGATTTTTTGTTTCTCGCTGCATACCCATCGTTATACCTTAATTAGATCACACGAATGATATAAAATAATATTAGACGTTTTCTCCAGAGATGTTATTTTTGCGGGACGTCGTGCCTCGTGTAATAAATCGGCCATAATAGGCGTGCGTTTGGTGTGCTCGCGCCCGTCTACACCCGATGTATCTCATTGTTTATGTACGGAGAATAAACCAGGAATTTTTATGGGATCTCGCGGTGTATTCTTGTTTTAATTGAATATCTGGATAGGATCGTGGCTTTGAAGGCGGTCCGGTGGACGGCGGGTGCGGTGGCGGCGACAGCGTCAGCCGCCAAGGTTTTCTGGATCTCTATTTATAATAATCTCTCGATCGTATGGTGCAGTCTAATGACATTCTTGTAATGAAGTGCCGTTTGGATCTGTCGGCCGCGTGCCAATTGCGCCCGTGCCGAAAGCAATGGTTTGTTTTGTGTTGTATACAAGTGCATTGCCTACAAGACTCCTCTGTACTCCATTCACAGAGATTTGTTTATTTTTGTAGAGCTATCAGATAGTCATATAGATGGGTAATATCAGGGCTGTCAGAGATAAATTTGTATTTAGGGGGTTTTCTACTTTTGGAAGTATATTGATGTCAATTTTACTATTTATAATGTTATTATTATTAATGTTAAGAACTACCTTTGAGTTATATGTTGGACATTTTGGAGTGTGCTTTGACCTCCATAGGTAATGTAAACAAAGATTTAGCTCGTAACTGACCTGCCCTAACTGTACTTGCTATGAAAGCTACAATTGTACATTTTTAGATACAAGTTGAATGTTTATATTCTGAAGAACGTACACACAATCTATTAAAGATTTCCTATGCATTTATAAGGGGACTGGGTCACCCTGACCTTACCCATTACCCGTTGTAAACAATGGGACATCCCCTTTATTCTGATCAGCGAAGCAAACTAAAGTTAAAAGAACTGAAAAAAATAAATGGCGTTAATTCTAGACATGTCAATTTTTAAGTGTGTATGTGTCTGAATAATTCAAACTTGTATTTTTTTAGATATGGTACAGGATAATAAACATCGGGTATAATAGATCCAACTTAGGGCAATCCCTTGATGTGTACTTATTTAGGCTGATAATCATGAAAGAGGGTTATCCAGTAAATAGTCAAGTTTATTCTGTGTCATGGTAAATCTTATGTCTAGCAGTGGACTGATAATAGTAAAGTAGGTTAAAAAAACAGATATTCAAGATGGTGTTTATTCAGCTTGAAACAAGAATGGATGTGTAAAACATATTACCAATAAACTTACTGAAATGGCAGAACCTAAATATATGTCTGTATAGCTCTATGAAACTTGAGCTCTAATTGCGTGCATAACCAAGTAAAATTTTATCATTTTTGTACAATAGAAGTGTGTAGGTACATCTTTTTAATTATTTATTAGAAACTTCTTTCTAATAAATCGTTATCCACACTTGTTCATATAAAGATTCTTACTTGGTCTCCTTTACTTAAAAGTAATATTTACAATTTAACAGTATTATTTTTGTTAGTCAGGGTTTTTTTTTGTTGCTCTTTAAGGACTGATCGAAATGCTGAACCTGTATTTACATTGGCACTTACAAATCTTGTTACTCTTGGTTAATTTATGACCATTGTTTTGTTTACAGTCAAGTTGGCGAAGGCACGCAGGGGAATGATCAAGGAGAAGGAGAAGGGCGGGGGCGCCCGGCTCAAGGACGAGCCCAGCGATCCTGCTGAGCCTGGTGAGAGCAATTATTCTAAAAAGATTGAGCATGTAAAAAAATGGCAGCCACTTTGGCCCTAAATCTGCACACTATATCCATTCTACATATTCTTTTACCCAGCCATTCTCGATTACAAATGTATGACTGGGCTCTAATAGTCTGAAACATAAGTGGAACCTAGCACTAACTTGTAGTTCCCCAACTACGCCAGGATCTGCCACCTATTTATGTAATACTATCAACAAATTATCACAGTCAATATGGGTCACCACTGAGCAGAACTGCTCATGTAATTTAACTAATATAATAACAACACTTGATATTAAACACTGCACAACTTTTGAAAATTTCGAGTCGTACAGTTGAGTTTTCAAAAATTGTTATTAAGCTGTTTAGTATTTAATACTGAATGGTATCCAACCAGTCACAATAGGTGTTTTCGTTACACCCTATATGAAAGCCACCAATATTAACTTTTAAATAATCTAATCACTGCACTATTTGTTTGTGTGTATTTTGTAGTGTATTTTATTTTATTTTATTTATTATCAAAATTTTACAACATTTTTACACAACTTTCTTATTCACTATATGTATATGTGTATTCCCAAACTATGATTTTCTCCTGTTCTATGGGAATTAGACAAGTACAGATATCAAAAAGAACAAGACTGGGACTAACTTGTGTAGAGATCCAGTGCAAATCACTGCTTCTCACCTTTGCACTCAAACCCTCTGGGGCTTGTGTCCAAAGAAGCCACTAGGCCAACGAGAGGGTCACTAATCCTATTGTTCACACTAACAAGATTAATAGTGATTTTATGATTGGAAATTATCTTACAAAAGCCATGCTTTATGTCTTAAAATGTAGGATTATTTATATTACCTTGGTCATTAAAGAGAACTAGTTTTTGCCGCAAAAAGGGCTTCAAATGGCTTCTGCACTACTTAATAGTTACTACGTAAAAGATACATCGCTCCCTAGTACAACGAAAATACCTATGCTTTTAATCAATCCTTCCTACTGTCAGACAATACATGCAAAAATGTGTCTAAGGAGCTTACTCTGTACGGACGGGGCGAAAACCACGTCGAGCCGGCCCGAAAGTGCTTATTGCGGTACGTTAGTACGAGTGACGGAGACCTGCCTAAACCACTAATAATATATTAACACTATATTTTTCTTTGGATTTCTCTCTCTAAAAATATCGGTGTACAACAGGCCACGGGTCGCGCCCGCCGTCAGCGTCGCTGCCGACCCCGGCGGCGCTGAAAAAGGAGCCTGACGAGCCTCAGCACAGGGTCAAGATGGAACCTCACAGCCAGCCCGGCGGCGAGGACACTGCCCCCGACCTTGGCGTCGATGGTATTAAGACCGAGATCGAAGGCCTAATGGACAGCGATGGTATGAGCTTACAAAAAACAACATTTATTTCAATTTTTATTTTTATCTCCTTAAGTAGTTAGTATTATTGGACCATGTAGAAGCTAGCCTCGACGTCGACATCGTCATAACCGAGATCGAAGGCCCCATGGAAAGCTATGGTATAATTGCAAACACCTTGCATTGAAACCAGTGACAAATATATGTGTAGTAAAAAAGGACTCCGCGTCTGACCTCTTCGTGTTCAACCTCAAGACCGAATTGAAGACCTCTACAAACAGAAAGTTTGAGAGCGCACTAACGTACCCAGCTTTGGATTTAACAACACAATTCGATAAAACCTGCTGTTTTTGCGTAGCATTGGCAACCCAAAAAAGTAATGTGCCTGGACGGTGCGATGTTTGCATAAAACATCTAACAGTGACTGTATATACAGAAACGAGGATTAAATTTGATGGAACTTGACTGGCACTTTGAAAGAGACGTCCAGTAATGTAGGGTCTACCAAATTGTTAAAAATTTAAATGACATTACAAGTTTCTAATACACAGGTGACCCCACAAAATCCCCGTCGTGCGAGCTCGGCGGGCCTGGATCGTTAAAATCGGAGCGTTTGTCCTCAGACTCTAACGACATATTGGATCCTCAGACTGGCCTCAGAGGCCCTTCAAGCAACCTTCAGGTAAGGTCTTGTAACCGATTTTTCCGCTTTATATTGAAAGAAAACTCTTAAACATGGAGCTTACTAGCAATAGATATTTGCAAATGCAAGTTACAGTGGAATAACTGGAGAAATGATCGGGAGTTCCTTTAAGGGACAGGATTCGATATGAGCTGATCCGCCAGAAAACTAATGTCTTCGACATAGCTCAACAAGTGAGTAGGTTGGAGTGGCAGTGGGATGGTCACATCTGTTGGGTTAAACGAGTTCTCGAGGGGAAACCGCGACTGGATAGGCGTAGTGTGAAACTCCTGGCTAGATGGAGCGACGATCTGCGTAAGGCGGCTGACAGCGACTGGATCAGGTTCAGTGGCGCGCCTTGCGGAGAGGCCTATGTCCAGTGGACTATTGCAGGCTGGTGATGATGAAAGTGAAAGATAATATTTACTGCCAATAACCAAAATGTCTTGATAAAGGAAACTGCTCCTTAGTTCCTTTTACAATTCTTAATTATTTTACAATATTCTCTTCGAAGTAATGGAGCTCTACTAACTTTAGGATGGCAACCAGAACTGCCGCAACCCGAACGGAGTGCCCGAGACCCTGGGATCCTGCCGCATGGGGAACGCAGGACCCATGGGGCCTGGCGGACCTATAGGCCCCATGTCCGCAACCGAGGCCCAGACGCTACCGTCGAACGTGATCAGCAAGCAGGCCGGCAGCATGGAGGTAGCATTTACGATTACGTTATATAATTTGATTACAATTTGTTTTATTATTTATTATTATCAACAACAGTGTTTGTTCTTTGAAACCAAACTCATATTGAAATGAACTCAAAGGCCGAAGCAACTGGATGGCGAGGGCACAGGACCAAGGGTGGTGGCGAATTAGAAAAGGTCTATGTCCAGCACAGGACGTCCTCACATTGATATGATGATGGCTTTCCAATAGAATATTTTCGAATTCTGAACTCAGTTTTCAGCGTGATCACTACACTGACTCAGTGGGAGTTGGTGAACTTCACATGCGTCTTTAAATTCTGTCTTTGAGATATGCAGGTTTCTGCCCTAATGCATAGTAGTAGGGTAATGTAATAATAAACTACCGAAGTTCCAAGACACTCAGTGGTACTAGCCCTGAACGCTCGCCCTGATGTGACATGAGGCTAAACTGTCACGACACTGAGTAAAACGCTGTATTCTGCCAGCAGCAAAGCCAGATCTTCGTGTTTTCCACCACTCTGGCGAACAAGGGCGCCGAGGCAGTCATCTCCGGCCAGCATCAGTCCATCATCGGCTACCACTGCGCGCAGCCGGGTACCAAGAAATATCTCGAGGTAACGACATAGCGATTTAATTTTACAAAAGTAGTTTATAAAAAAATCATTATTAAATATTTTTTTTTATAATAATTACGAGTAACTACACTTTCTTTTAGATGAAATATGTCATTGTAATTATCACCTAAAATAGAGTTAAACATTTATTTTCTTTACAGAAGCACCCTCTAAAAATGGGCCAGTTCAACAAGCAAAGCCCGGCCCAATGGCTTAACAACCTCGCCATGGCAAAGACTCGCGGCGGCATGCGGGGCGGCCCCAACATGCTAGGCGGGCCCAACCAGATGGGGCACATGATGGGCGGCCCTATGGGGCCTAACATGGGCCCGATGGGCCACGGCGGCATGGGCCACATGGGGCCGAACATGATGGGCCCCAACAGGATGGGCGGGCCCAACCAGATGATGATGATGAAGGGCGGCCCCGGTCAGATGGGACAGATGGGCCCCGGGATGGGCCCAATGGATGGGTTTCCAGGGGGCACCCCGTCCTGTGGTGTCATGGACGGCCTTGGTGCTGATGGTGAAATGCCCTGGGACACCGTAAGTATCCGACCTCATGAAAACATTTCTAACCTTTATTGAGGATAAAAAACACGTATCAAGTTTAAATTTATATAAGGACAGTTATTTTAAAATCTTGACACTTCCAACTAAATATCTCAATAACTTGTGTTTAAATTCGTATCTCCAGTTTTATTTTCAGATGAACTTTAGGTAACCGTTCGCCGCCCAATGTTGGGGGGTTTTGTATGAGACCTGGTACCTACCTACTACTAGCAATCAATTACAATAATAAGTGATACGCCAAAGGCCCATAACATCGAAGCCATAGTGACTATTGTTCTGATTAATAAGACCATGTCATTGGCATATCACTGATTGTTATTGGTGGCTGGTACCAAAACACCCATCATCTTTTATTAAATTCGTATCATCATTAGCAGAAATACATCCAGTGCTGAACACAAGCCTCCCCAATAGAGTGCCATTTTTGTGGGCTGTCAATTGGGGGATTTGCCATAACCACCACGCTTGGCAGGCGGATTGGTGATCGTAGTAACGATCTTAACGTACACAGGAGAACGTTGCTGCCAGTCCCTGATGCAATCCCTTGACACCTGCATTTTTTAATGAGTATTTATTTGTATATTTTTATCATTAAAAATTCTCCGTACAGAAAAACCCCTCCGTAATGGCGAACGGCATGGCCAACGGGTGCGGCCCGATGCCGGCGTGCTCCGAGGGCGGCCCGGCGCCGTCCGACCAGTCCGGAGGCGGAGCGCCGCCGGAAGCCTCAGGTGGGGGCCACGATTCGGCCTGTCAGCAAGGGCCTAAAGGTCTGAATCAGTGCCTGACAATAAATCAATACATGATAGATGCAATGTACACTCACTTGTCTAATTCCAATCTAGGATTTCTCCTGTGCTATGGGAATTAAACAAGGATTGGACAAATTACAAATATAACATCCAGACGAGGACCAACTTGTACAAAGTTGTCTGTCCTCAGTAACTAAATATAAAATACATAATGTGCCTGATGAAGGCACAACGTTAAAATTTGACGGCACTAAAATTTTAGCTGTCATTGTCACACTGTATTATGAAGATAAAGGCGAAACTAATTTTAGAGCTGTGGATCTTATATACACACTTGTCTAATCCCAAACTAGGATTTCTGCTGTGCTTTAGGAATTAAACAAGGAGAGATAGATAGGTATGTATGGGATGTTACATACGTAACATCCAGGCCGGGACCAACTTCTACAAAGTGGTCTGTCCCCAGTGGGAATCGAACCCACTACCTTTGGCGCTCGAGTCCAGTGACCATGCCACTAGGCCAACGAAGCGGTCAGATTTTGGTTATCCTGTTATTATTGATATTTAAGAATATCTACATTATAAAACATCAATCAGGCCTCCCCAACCCGTCTGGCCAGCGCGGGGAGTGTAGGCCAAATCCTCCGTGTCTACGGCAGATGAAAGAGGGTTGTGCTCCTGCAGCGGAGACAAAAAAAACTGATCATGTAGAAGAATATCTAAAGCTTGTTCACTTTTTATTGTGAACTTTTGATATTCAATGAATTTCAACTTAAGGATAAGTTTTATTGTTCATTTTATTTCTCTGTGGTCGTACTACATCGCCACGAAGGTGAACATTAGTAGCGCCGCTGCCCCTATGCAGAAGCCTGAATATTGCTAGGTGTCGCCTCGTTGGGAAATGCGACCTTCACTATGAAATGACTCGTGTGTTTTTTTTCCATTGGAACGAGAATAACAAACTTGTCTCATAAATAAAAACGTAAACTTCGCGAGTCTGTTAATTGAAAATATTGGCCCAAATAAAATTGGGGTTTAAGGAAGTAATAGAACAAACACATTAAGATCATTTTTGGAATTTTGACTGTTTATCTGTTTGTTTGTGCACGCATCACGTAAAAACTACTGAACTAATTCTGATGGAGTTTTCAGGAAAACATAGGGTTTAACTTGGAGCATCATTTAGTCTTTATTTCATAGTAATCAGCACTCTTTAACAAAACTTTTGCGAATTTATAGGACTTGACTTTGACTTGTGTAAGGTGTAATGCACTACGGATTTCGTACTGCAATGAGTGAGAACTACATTTTGGAGATGGATAAAAGTGGAGGTGGGTGGTTACCGTCATCGAAGTGTAGGGGGAAGGAGGGATGAAGGGTGAAGGAAGGGAAGGGCAAAGGATAGGGGTTAGAAAGGAGGTGGTTTTAATGAGGTGCGGTGCAGTGTCGGCGTTTACGAAGTTATGGATACAGCTAGTTACTTAATAAAAACAGATTTACCCTGGCATATTGACCGATATCATAATTTATACCTTCATGCACATTGTCTAATAACACTATTATTATTTATTCTGACATCACATTTTCTATACAGGTGTTAAAATCCCCGACGAAAACCTAACACCACAGCAGCGCGCGCACCGCGAGGAGCAGCTGGCAACAATACGCAAGATGCAGCAAATGCTGTTCCCAGAGAGCGGGGGCCCAAATCCCAATGGGGGCCCGGGCGAGGGGCAGCAGCCCCCCAATGATATCAACCCACCTAACTCCACTGCCAGCATGAACATGCCCTTCCCACCAATGTCAGGAATGGGCCCGAACGGCCCAATGGGGTCAGGTCCAAACGGTCCTATGGTTTCCATGTCTAACAGTATGAATTCCGGACCTAGCTGTACTATGTCCGGACCGATGGGCCCAAATGGACCTATGGGGCCCGGCCCTATGGGACCAGGTGGTCCAATGGGTCCGAATGGACCTATGGGCGGTCCTATGGGAGGAATGGGCGGGCCGGGCGGTATGGGCATGGGTGGACACGGGCACGGTTCTATGGGACCTAATGGCATGATGGGTCCAAACGGACCAATGATGGGCCCGGGAATGGGTCCCAATGGGCCTATGGGAGTTATGGGACCGTGTGGAATGAAGGCAATCAGGGGGCCGTGTGGAGGACCTGACATGAAGACCGGAATGTGTACAGAGATGCATATGGGAAGAGGTTGTGGAGGTCCAATGGGGGTAAGTAATTATATTCGTATAGTTGTTCTATTTACGTTAATTTATATCAATACCCCACAGAAATCCTATCAGATAGAATGGTGGTGAATTTAACCCTCTATACTATGTTTTGAGATAGATTTTTTTTTAAATCCGTTTTTGTTTTACTTGTAGCGTATGCCGAATCCGATGGGCGGCATGGGCGGGCCCAAGCCGTGTATGATGGGCGGGCCGCACATGGGCCCGCGGATGATGCCCGGGCCGAACATGAATGCGATGAATGGTGAGCATGTTTTATTAATAACACGTTAGTACAATGTTCCTCAACTACCGCTAACGTTTTGCAATAATTGCCTGATTTATATTTAGGGATTTCCCCAGGCAGCGTTATCTTTGTATATTAAGATAATTGCTACGATTACTAATCCGCCTGTCAAACGCTTGACGCGGTAATTATGGCAAATTCCCCAATGGACCGCATTCTATTGGGAAGGCTTATGTTCAGCAGTGAACGTATTTCGGCTGATGATGATTATTATATTTCTTTTCTATATACTTCAGTTTAATTTAACTTCACCTATCACACACACTACTTCACACTTGCAAATGAACAAATGGGCTAAGAAAGAGACCTGGCGCCTTCGATACAGGGCAACCAGAGCTCCAGTATCGTTATTAACATTTTAACCATTTCCTTGTTTAATTCAAATTACCTTTAACTTGTAAATAATTACTTATAAGATTTGTTGTTACTTGTAAAATCGATTTCTACCGCCTCGTGGCTTGGTCGTTAGATTCGAGAGCCAGAAGTCGTGGGTTCGATTCCCACCAGGGACAGGCAACTTTGTACAACGTACGAGTTGGTCCCGGTCTGTTTACTTGTAAATTGTTCTATCCTTGTCATTAGACATGTTTTCTTACAGGAGAATAGCCTAGTGTATGAATAGACAACTGTACTGTGTATGTACTCGACCTGTATGTATTTCTAGTAAGTAAAATAAAAGACATCTTTGCAGTTCGTGACTTCGATGTTTAGCCAACTTCACCTAATACGCGGTTTAACTATTCAACCAAGACTATAATAATAACCACTGACACGCCGCCGGCACGCTGTGGCGAGTCTGTTATGGACGTTACTCCGCGTATTGGCCGCCTCGTGGCCTATGCGATTGGTCATTGGACTCGAGCCCCAGAGGTCGTCCCTGCAAGCTGGCCCCGGTCTGGGTGTTATATTTGTGTGTAAACTGTATGTTTATATAGTATGTATAAGGTAAGGTCTATGTCCAACAGTGGGTCCTTACTCTTGTTCATATTGATCGTGCGTACGGGTGTTACGTAAGATATAAACGCCGGTAAACGTCGTTATGGATTGCATTTATTTAAAACAATCAAATAAAAGTCTAAATTACACTAGTTTACCGGTTTTATTATTATATCCTGTAGATAGATTCACTGGGATGTTCTAGGCGCGCGACGTTATTTCGCGATGAGGAGGGAGCTTCTATACCGCTGTATACTCGGTACATGCGCGGACCGCGCGACTATTTCTGTCTCTTGCGTTGCTTTCCTTCTCTCTCTCGAATTTGCGGTCGCTTTGTCCGTGCTTCGAGATCGTTTTGTTTACACTATTATAATTAATTAATGGTTTCAGGTGGTATGATGATGGACGGCATGATGGGAGGGATGGTACCTCACGGCGACTGCGGGCCCGACCACCACGGCATGCCCAACGGACCCATGTGCGACGAGTACGGCCGCGGACGGAACGTGAGTACTCTGTCTCACTCACTCTAGTTGCAGGCGGAATAACCCGGTATCGCTTCTTGTAATAATAGTATTTGGTATTCTTTGCTACTATGGTCGCCCACAATCGCTTTTCAGTAATAGTCATAGTAAGAATCACTTTATTATCTGTGATCGAAGCTGTAGCCTTAATAAGTTATTCAAACTTATGAATAAATTAATTCAAAGGTCAGCAGAAACCGAATTTATACCAGTAAATGTGGTTGAAGAACATACTTTGTAGCAGATGTTCAAGTCGGGAGTTATATATTTTTTAAAGTATAGATACTAGTTATGTTGTCCCCAGATGGGCCCCGGCGACCCCGGCGGGCTGGGCCCCGGCGGCGGGCCGGGCCCCGGAATGCACAAGGGGCTTCGCAGCCCCAAGAGCCCAGCTGGGGACATTGACTGGCAGAAGATACACCACCAGTTCTTCGACGACCCCAAATCCATGGACAGCGAAATGAGTAAGTTAATTTACGCCAATGTTATGAATAAAGTTAAGGTTACTCCGGATCTGACAAACTGATAGTAAAAATAGTGTTTCAAGGTTTTGTATCAATATTGTTCTGCAATTTCACATATTAAAATTTTTAGCCTTGCCACTTCAAAACCGCCGCGTGTTATTCCAAATACCGCGATAAAGGGCGCTGACTTATCACTAAATGGCAAAATATGCGAAAAAGTTTGCAAAGCCTGTGAAGCAAGGGTGCCATTTTTTTTTTCACCGACCAATTGGTGACGCTTTTTTCTTGGAGTTTTTCACAATGAAATCTGTTTCTACTGTCTTCAACTAAAATTATTTACCTACGGGAAAATCGCTTGTTGCAAGGCACTATGGACCATGACGCTTCCTTAAAATAAATATTGAAAATTATGTGCTAAATATTCAGGTACGCAAGTGAAATCCCCCTGCTCGGAGCGAGGCGGGTGTCTGCCGCCGCCGCCTTACGGCGCCTCCCCCTTACACCGCTCCGCCTCTGTGCCTATAGGTAAGTTCTGCCTGACGTGTATCCAGGGATAGGGACAGTCCTCTGCTAAATTACATTAAAGTTCATTATGCTATGTACAATTCAATTTCGTTGCAAAAAGTCGCTTCCATTCCATTCCGCGGCGGTGTAAATTGAGCTTTAGGGAACGTACCCGTATACTGAAAGTTTTTTCTTCTTGATTTAATTTTTTTTTACTTGAAATTATAGGAACGCACGCACATTTGGCGGCACGCGGCAAGCGCCATAATAATAAAGACAATATAAGCATTTTTTTTGTTTTAGCTTTCTGTTTGCAAACATTGGTTTAAAACCATATTTATGCATTACTACGTGAAAACTAGAGGGGGAAGGGGGGTCTTGGCATATATCACAGGTTGTCACCGAGTAGGGGGAGAGGGGTCAAAATTAAAAAAAAATTAGTCATATAGTTTTGGTACGTTCCCTTAATTGTATATTTATATCAGCCATCCTTTGTCTCTTGATCTCTCCACCCTACTTCTAGGCATTTTCCATGCACTAGGATTCAATCATCAGCCTATCGCTGTCTACTGCTGAACATGGGCCCCCTCTTGTCCTTATTTTTTTTTGTATATCAATTACTGATGTCCGTTGTCGGTCGGTACAGCGACGCAGTCCCCTCAGCACGGGCCGCAGATGCCCATGTCGGCGGAGGGCTCGCGCGCCGGCTCGGGCCTCAACAGCCCCGCGCACTGCAAGCCTGGCCCTAAGCAGGACGCGCCAGGTCGGTACATCTAAGTACTACATACTAACATACTTCATAGCTATATAATCCTGTTCACATATTACCAGGTTTATACATATATTATTTTAGTTACTATGCATTACAATTGAACTCTAGAAATATGTTTGCTCTGACGGGTTTTCTGATATCATCCTACTTTGGGACAAGACTGGTGTGGACATATAAAGGATATATAGACAAACAGAAACATATAGATTATAGATAGTCACACTAAAGTAATTTGACGGCCGTCTATGCGCGTGTTATCTGAAGTAATTTTTTACGTAGAGGGCAAGATCTAAATTAAAAAGATAAAATCCAGTCAGGTTCCAAGAAACAAGAGACCACCTGCTCTTGTACAATAAAAAAATTCAGTTAAACAGGTGTCATATATTTTAAGATAGTAGATAAGTTAAATATGGTATAGGTAAGTCCCTTCGGCCATGCGTTAGCATACTTACGACTGACTGACATTGACATGTAACATACGATATGATCTGCGTAACATATTGTTCGTTGATTTACACCCAAAGACCGCATCCCCCAACTGGTTTACCTGTACAACGGAGTGATATTTTCCCTTTCAACACATTGAATCCATCAGCCGAAATACGTCCACTGCTGAACATAGCCTCATCAATAGAATGCCACTTTTTGTGGGCTGACCATTGGGGGATTTGCCATAATTACCACGCATGGCAGGCGGATTGGTGATCGCAGTCATATACATATCAGTATACAGGAGAATGCTGCTGTCCGTTCCTGGTACATTCCCTTGTCTCCTTGACAACACCCACGGGAAGATTTTGGGAGAACAAATTCACTAAAGTTTCAAGGAACACCAACCACTTCATCTCAGAAGCGACTACTGACTACTGAATATGTGTCGATTAGTGATCAAGCTTCTATAAATGTTTTCTGTTAAATTTCAGCTCATTTATGATTTGGATACTGGTAATATGTGAACTAACATAAAGAAATAAATAAATAAAGGACTGATGACAGTTTCGTATTCTTTTTCCAGACAATTAGATTATTTTTGTATGAAAGTAAATTAATTTATTACATAAATTATTTATTTCGAACTATGAAACTAATTTCCATAGTCAGCATTTTCTGACAATACTTCTAAGACTGTATTCTAATGTAAAATAATGAATATGAGATTTATTGTCCTTTTATTTAATTATTCAATTTTATTGCCAATGTCAAAACAGGTTCCCTCGGTAAGTTCCATGATAAAAATATCGCATGTAATTTTTTTTAACGAAGCCATAGAAGTAGAAAAGCATGCTCATATTGTCATATGTGTTAGACATTTTCCCAACCACAATATTTTTTTAATCACATTTCACATCCGAAACAAAAAGTGGGTTTAGTGAAACGTGTTTTTTTTCTAAATTTTGTTTTTTTATTTTTTTCTGTAGTTGTAATGCGTATTTTTTGTTTTCCCCCCTCTCCCCCCGCAAAACGCTTGACGCTTGAAATCCCAACGTGTGACGAAATTACTAAAACCTGCCCAACGCGCCGTCGCAAAAACGTTGGACCCAAAAGAAATCCTAGAGAAACTAGACGACGGTGTGTTTGTGAGAACACTCCAGTGCCTGGCTGCGCAACAGCAGAAGAACCAGCAGGCCGGATCTCACGGGAAGGAGCCCAGTTTGATGCCCGTGCCGTCGCCGCAGCACATATCCTATCTCAACCAGTTCGAAGGTAACTCGAGCGGTCGTCGACAGAAATAATGGAGGTCCAACTTCATTGTATTATTTCTGAATGCGGCCGTACTATAGTGCTATCAAGACTCAATCTACCATCATGACTATGGACGCTTAATCTGACAAACAGCTGTTATGCCGATTGATTTCTTGATAGCACGCATAATTTCATCGCTTTTTACTGTTTCTATAAAAACATCTGCAATGTAGTATACGAACGCTTTGCACATTGTACGCTCACAATTTAGACAGTTTTTTTAAACAACGACAACTTGCTTAGTAATAGCTCGATTGAAGGCAATTAAAACAAAAATAATTCAATTTTGACAGTATTTTAATGTAAATATTGATAGTTTGCTTTGTCGTCCGATCAAAGTCAGTTCTGACACAAAATACTGTCCGATCTGTTTAGAACAAACATGCGATTAGGGCACACGCGCACATCCAGTAGTAATATTCCGAATTAAGTGACCTTATCGAGCACCTTATCCAATGATGATAAGGTTAAAATTAAAATGGACTTGGTCATTTATCGTAGAGCCCTGGCTGTACGGAATGTGACCAACGAAAATATACTTTATTTGCCTCTAATTAAGTTTTTAATACTATTATGTAAATACAATGTAAAAATGTGCTGAGAAAACATTTGTTTGTATATTTATATTTCGCTAGGTATCGTATAATGTTGTTTGTCATGTGTGTGTGTGTGTTTTTACTTTTATGTTTTCATTTTTGGTGGTGGTTGGTGAAAATGTGCTAACATGTGTTGTTACCTTCATACTCTATGGCTAATTTTGTACTGTCATTCTACGTCGTTCGTTTTGACTATTCATTTAGCAAAACTTCACTAAAATCATCAACATAAAACGATGTTTGTTATCTGCGGCAGGTCAAGAGTTAACAATACAGAAACAGCCGAACACGTCGTTAAAGGACAACGGGCCGCCATCGAACAGTGGAGGGCAGACGCCGCAGAGTCATCAAAAGTCACCTGCAGGGTGAGTATGGGACTTCAGATTGTTGAGGAATTCTGTCACGTCATTGTCCACTGAGGTGGGGCAACATCAGCCTGCTGACTTCCACTGCTGGACATAGTTATAATTATTAACATTTGTTGGAATGTAAGGTGACTCAAGAACATTAAGTGCTCTAAGGCTCTGTGGATATCCAGCGAACGGTTTGCAGCGGTCCGCTGTTTCAAATACTAGCTTGCTAGCTTTGTATATATCAATGCAAATGCAACAGCTAGCCGTCTGTCGTCCGCTGGACAGTCAGAGCCTAAACGCCAAGCTTATTTACACGCGGTCACAGTATATTAATGAGTAATACATACAGTATGACCTCTTCCTGCAAAAACCCAACAACACATACATTACGCCCGTGCTTTACAGAAAACAGTAACAGTGCGCATGTAGACAGAATGCCACAGCACGCCGTTATTCCGCCTTCATCCAGCTGTAAACATTGAAAGGCTGATAAACAATATGAGTTTCATCCTGGTACCTTTCACGAGATCATTTGCCAAACATTATAATGAAATGTGTAATGAACTGTATACCCTATAGTATGATGCCGGGCACGCCAGAGCCTCACTCCTCGCTGTCAGAGCAGCGTGCGGGCCGGTTCTCGATGGAGCAGAGCCCTGGCTTCATCAACCCGCAGACACCCACCTCCGCGGGATCCAAGTGTGGACAAGGTACAAATTACTATATTTTATTGGTATCTAGTCTGGATAAATGATGCGCACTGTCACATTCTCGTAAATAAAATCTGATTTGAGTTGAAAGCCCTGTGCAGATTTAAACAATCTCCTTAAATTTTAGACGAAAAATCCCGCCCAAGCCCCTCATCAAACCGGTCGAGTCAAGACAGCGCGTCGAAGACCCCCCAGCGGGATTCGTCGGGGCTGAGCCAGGGCCCCTACGCGCCTGCGTCGTCCGCCTCGTCATGCGCTGGCAGTGTCAAGAGTAGCTGCAGCATTGCGTCTAGTACAGCCAACACTGTTTCCAGCGGCAGCATGGATGATGGCAACACTGAGGTATGATGATTATTTATGAAATGGACTTAGCTTCCAGAGCCGTAAAACACATTTCAAAAAAAATATTACTTGGGACTTTTTGATTGAATCTCGTCCGAGGAAGTTTTCTCTTGTATTTGATTTGCCTAAAAAATATATGTGGGTTCATATGTTTGCGATGTTCAGATCCAGAACGGCCAAAGTATTAAAAAGATCAGGGTATCAAAATGGCCAATAATACAAAATGATTAACTATTCAATATGTCCATTGTAGTATTTATAGTAGTACCTTGTGTCCTGGAAACTTAAAAGCGTGTAACTACTGATCCAGTTCGTTCTAAATTGTCTCTTGTTCATTTTCTGTTAAAGCTACTATCAGTTAAGATAGGATGTGTAATGTAAATCGCCGACCAGCACTAGTTTTGCCCTATTTTTGTTATAGCTGTGCTGTATCCGACGGTTTTTGCATATGAATATTGAAACGGGTCTAAAAGGACTCTTCTTCAGAGCCAGTTAACACATTTATATGTCAATACAAGACTTCGCGCACCAACCAAACACAATCGTCATTTAGTTCCGACCAGTCATGAATCTTGCGACCTTTACCGGGCCAACCAGCGTGCAGTTCCATCCGCCCGCACACCTTAGCGCTTTTGACAGAATGTTCGTAGAAATAGCATTAGGAGTCTATAGGTCGATGGTTTTTGTTCCTCTAGTGATTGCCTAGACGCCTTTGACTCTACTGCGGACGTGACCATATCGTGTTAGTAACAATTTGTTTAAACTATTGACATAGTTTCGTACATTTGTAAATGCTCCCAGCTACATTTAAATTTTACTTTATCTTGTGCAGGCTCTTTCGCTCGACTCCATCAGAGAAGGATAATTTTCAGACTTGTTACCTCATTGACATTAGCGAATTATATCACGATGTTTCCTTTGCTATTACAGAGCCATATTTATAATTAAGGTCTCAGGTTGTCCAAATTTTTATTAAAATTTTGATATTAGGCATTTGATAAAACACATTGTATTTGAACTGTTTCCTTAAGTTCCTAATTTACTAATAAGTCTAAATATACCACACCAATCTATCTAGTTACAGTATCAATTTATTTCACAGACGACGTTATCAGGCGGGCCCAACAGCACAAGCTTACCGGGCCCGTTCCCGGGGCCGTGCAGTATGAACAGGCCCGACAACATCCCCATCAACCCGAACCAGGGGCCCAACGGTCCCATGGGCCCAGCTACGTCTTCCTTCGACCCAATCTCGTCGCTTGCGCAGATGTCGCAGCAGCTGACCAACACGGTGGGCGGCGGGGGGCCCGGCCCGGGGGGACCCATGGGGCCCAGCGGCGGCGGCATGGGGCCGTTCGGGTCGGGGCCGCCACACCACATGCAACATCATCATTCCATGCATCCGCACAGTCACCCGCATATGATGATGAACGAATTAGGTATGTATCGTTGCTTTCCATGAAAGACTTGCCAAAAATCTATTTCCTCATATCACAAATTGTCGGATTTTTGTTCTAGGATGCCATATGGATAACATGGGCCCAGGAATGGGTGGGCCGATGGAAGGAATGATGGGCGGCGGCGATTTCCCACCAGATATGAACTTAAGTCCAAAAATGGGCGGGGGCCCCATGGGCGGGCCTATGGGACCCATGGGCCCGGACGCTTCAATGTTAGGGCCCAGAATGGGTGGCCCCGGTAAAATGCCTCCCTTCAACGGCGCTAACGTACAAGTGAAAGCGAGTGCGCCGAACACGATACAGTATTTACCGACGAGACCTCAGATGGCCTGCAATTCGGGCCCCAGAGGTCCCCCCAGCTTAGATTTTCTACAACGAGTAACGAATCCAATGCAAATGGACAGCAGTAAAGGCGGTGTGCAATACTTCCCTGGTGCGAGGGGAATGGACATGGAGGGCGGCATGCGCGGCGTAATGCGAGCGCCAGGGGGTATGTTAAGGATGCCCCACTACCCCGCCGGGTTCAACTCACCCCCCAAGATGGCCGGCGATCCCTTCGGCGGGCCCGGGCCTAACCCCATGTGCGGGCCCGGGCCGAACTTCCGAGGCGTCAAAGGCGGCATGGGACCCGGTAACGTCAGAATGGGGACGGGTCAACCTCTCCCGCCGTCCATGGGCGGACCTAACCCCGGGTTCAAGGGGCAGGGTTTCGCGGTTCCTTCAACGGCAGACCCCAACTATGCGGCGCAGTTCCACAACTTCCAGCAGCAGCTGTACGCGACGGGCAGCCGGGCCGCGCAGCCGCACCAGGGCTACCCCCCCTACCAGCCGTCCAAGTGATGACTGCCCCACAGTGACTATGGTTACAGTGTGAGAGTTGTGTGAACCGTCCCAAAGTCGAACGCAAACCTTTGCCTTTAGACTTTACCCGAGACGGTCAGTGTTGTGATACGGACACTACAAAGCATCACATGCTAGTCACAGTCACCGCTGTGGCTACACGAAACGGATCTACGTTATGGCCTGTCAATACTATTAAGTTTTATAACGACGATATATTCTTTTGTAATTCACAGACTGAACGAAGTTTTAGTGTTTTTCACAAGCGACAACCGCGAGCGTACTTAATGTATTTAATTTTACACCAGTGAAATGAGAGATCAAATATTTTGTTAGTGATTTGCGTTAGTCCGCGTTTAGATTTGATATTTTTTTTTGTTGGTAAAAATGTGTTTCGCATAGTTATTTTACGACGTAGCGTACCGGTATGAATTAGGTATTTGTCTAGGTTTCTGACTGAATGGTTTTTTTTAGTGAATGCGCGGACGCGGCGCGGTTTGTACAAATTGTACAAAAAATTTAAGCGTGTTATTGTGTACTCTACATAATTTTAAAGTACAGTTTTAGATATATTTTTGCTTATGGCAACAACTTGGTTTTTAGACAAGTTTTTTTACACAGACAATGCCAGAATTTCAGTGTATTGGTTCCTTTACTTAGCTTTTTTATATTTGATTCCTATGCACACAGTTATCTAGTCAATTTTTGAAATTAAAGACGGCTGACCCTGTGTTACAATGTAATCTTTGCCATTCGAACCAGCAATTTACTTACTTTAATAATAATTAACGCAGAAGTACATTAGTAACATTATTTTTTGTCCATTTTAGTGTAAGAGTAAAATTAGTGGAAATGGTTTTATTAATTAATATTTTTAATTATTTTTGGCTTCATGGCCAGTATACTCCTGGAATAGTAAGTTGTTACTACGACTGTTTATTACTTTTATTGATCTGAGAGCAATGTTTTTTCCGTCTTCCAATACCTATAATTATTAAAAGCAAAGAAGTACATAAGTTTTTATACTTGAAAGCGCTTCACGACTCGCGCGTAAGCGAGTTGATTACAAACTTTTAAATGTTTTAAAAGTACTTAAATATCTGATGCCATATTGTTTGCCACATGAATTTAGTTTCGTGATATTTTTTAACTGTCTTAATTTATTTATTGTCTTTGAACAATCTGGTTGCGACACAGTTTTTTCGTCGTAGTGCATAATTGTTATGCTAGGTTAGTGCGCACATTGTGGTCCTCACAGTGGCCTTGGATAGATACTGCCTTGTCTAAAGGTAACCCTGAAGGACGAATTGACTAGGCCTAGTACACACTAACGGTTAGTGTCAAAATGGTAACCTACCATTTCTAAAATATGTTTTACTTGTTTATTGTCGGTCTCAAACTGCTGATAGTTGCGACCGTAGACACAATGTCGTTTCTTAAATATCAAAAAGTTACTTCATACACAAACATAAATCACAGAAATTATATTTTTTTCGCAAACTTTCCTAATTTTCTCAATATGTTCCAAAATGTTGTATCGGTTCAGTAGTTTTTGAGTTATCCGGCGAACAGACTGACAAAAAAGCTTCGTTATTAGGGTGTCCGTTTTGACGGAACTCTAAGAAAGGCAAAGTTTTCAAATCAATAATTAGGATTTAATCTACATAAAAGCCGCATTAATAGTAATTTGAACTTTATTAGAACTTTAATGATTTTTTTTAATAATAAATAACAGAATGAACGGCATATTTGTAAGTGCGTGGTTTATAGCCGTGATGTAGAGCGCAAAGTCCCCGTCCCTTCCGGTGTTGCCACAAAAACTTACAAGTGAGAAATCTGAGCAATAAGTTGTACAAGATACCTCGAGGCTCAAAGGGCGTAAAGGCATTTCTCACATAATCTTATTCGATTTTTAATTCTCTATCGATATGTTTATTTGAATTTCGCTACGTGAAATACACAGATCGAAAGAGAATTAAAAACTGAATAAGATTATATGAGAAGACCTTTACGCCCTAATGCCCTGTGAGCCCCGGGGTATCGATATGTAGCTACCACATGTAGGAATTAAAAAGAAATCACACCGTGACCACCTGACAAGTCTAACCACTTGGCCGTTGATAGTCGAGTTACTTCACCGACTCAGGACTCCAGTGGTAACTACGACCGTGGTCACGTCGCTAGTGTGTGATAGGCCTTATATCCTCTCGAGGTTACGTATGCATGGCGTGGCAATATTGTGAAATAAACAGCACAACAGTCGAGAGACAACACCCGCTAGCAATTAGATAGTGTTAATTGTAACTATAAGATAAGGTGGTAACGTGGTTCTTGTTATAGGATTAAGCGAAGAGCAATGATATAAGAATAGTTTGTGTAATATTGATAAGAGATGAAATTAAGATGCAAACTATTGGTTGTGATTCTGACACAATTTGTTAAGTTATTAGTAGATTTGTCACAGAGAATAAATGTGGAAACTTAAACTGACTTCAATGTAAGGTCCGTTTTATTCTTTTTTATTTTGTTTTTTGATATTTTTTACTCGTTCTCGTTTGTACATCGCTAACAATAATTGTACAGAGTACTTTTGGACTTAATTTAAGGCAATAAATGTATTTATTTTATAAACTCGTGATGTAAGAATTTATTCTTAATTATTATAAAAAAAATATATGATATGCTTGTAAAAAAAGTCATGTTTTATTGTACACTTTCATATTTATTTCACATCAGTCGAAATACGTCCACTGCTGAACCAAGACCTCCCCAGTAGAATGCCTCTTTTGGTGGGCTGTTTATTGGGGGATTTACCATAAACACCACGCTTGGCAGGCGGATTGGTGGTTGCATTAATAATAATATACACTTGACAACACTGCTGCCTTCCCTGGTGTAATCCCTTACTCGCCTTGACGACAACCACGGGAAGATTGGGGGTAGTCCTATTCTAAGCCGCCAAAAGTCAGGAGAACTTAACGCGGAAGGCATTCTCCAATTGAGAGATTGCGATAGTAAGTCATCAATAAGGTATAATATATATTATGTATTACATATATATTATACATAATAAACGCATAAATAGAAAACATGCCAGACGATTACAACAGAAAATCACATAAAACTCGTGATATTTGCTTTATAAAAGCAAAGCGAAACAGTATTGATGCTGTTTTTAGTTCTATGAAACTCTCGATTGGTAATAGATAAATCTTCTTAAAAAGGGCTCCGTTCATTAAGACACCACGGCAATGAGCCCAATATTGATAAAAAGAAGTAGACCATCCTTTTTTGTCCAACCTATCATTAGTTCATTATTCTAGCGTTTAAATTTCGCGCCTCTGTATTAGGATAGGTTAGTATAAAGCGGAAGTCGATAACCCGGATGCATAATTAGCAAAATACCTATTTAGAAGAGGAAAAAATTAGTATGATTATAAATTATTTATAATCACTTTTAAAATAACAGGAACAGTAAAGTAACATCTGATTTTAAATGGGCAAAAAATTATTTGACTCTGGTATCCCTAAAACCATAGAGCGCAGTTTTTTTTATTGAGGTACCATGAGTTTATTTTCTTGCTTTGAAAACTCATTCATTTCTCACTTTTAAGTTTTTAATAATTTATTACTTTGTTCGACTGTAGGACACAGGGATTACATACGTAAATAAGAAAACAAACCTCACTTTATATCCCTTTTTGCAACTAAATATACGTACTACCTGATATTATTTTTACACTGTAGAGATAATTCATTTTAATTTGATTTTTACAAATAAATATTTCTAATGTGATAAATGACATTAAAGAAAACGGAAAATAACTCATTTACAATGAGAAATTAAAAAGTGTAAAAACTTGTCTATGGAAACACAGAACGGAATCTTGTAAAAGATTAGGCCATCTCATAAAACAAATGTATAGTAACTCGCAGAAAATTTCTTCGGGACAGTTGTATTTATTTCAGCTTTGCATTTTATTGTAAATTGAATCGTGAGCCGCATTGTAGGTCAATTGGAAAGGATTCATCTTGGACTCCTGCGAAAGGGTTAGCATTCTCGATTCTGCAATAGAAAAGATTTGCATTGAGGAGACCTAAGGTAAACATCGATTTTATATTTCCTCATATACTATAATCGTGTGTTGAAATTAAAGACTAGAACTTCCCAAACGCAAAAATTGGTGTCTTGTGTGTTTTTAATGTATTTTTAGTGCATCCTTGTACGAAATGAAAGTTTGACTTTTGCCACATATTCTTTGAATGGCAGCTGACTGACGTACTTGTTACGAGAGTAGGTATTTGTTGCAACGTAAACTGTTTTCTATGGGTTTGTTGTCTTTATTTTGGTTAATCCTTTGACGTCTGGGGGTTACGGGCGGGTTTTAGAGGGTTTTGGAAGTGGTGGTTTCGAGTTGTTTTTTCCGATAGCAAAATGTCAATTTGTGAACTTGTCAAAGCAGGGTTGAGTCATTGTTGCGCTCCCTGTATTGGCCCAAGTTGTTGTGAAGACCAATAACATTGTTTGCCTATTGTCACTTTTTACATTCCAATATGATTCTTTTTATTAACCATTAACATTATATTTTCATTCATTTAACATTTTCCTCATTGTTGTGATTATTCTACTGTTGATGAAGTCTTTATTAGATGATCAATAAGTGAAGTAAACAAAGTGGTGTAAACTATAATTGTTTCATAAAGCTTCTTTGTAGAAAGTATTTGATAAAGTTTTAATTCCCATTCCATTTTCCCATTGACACCATTTTAGTTTGCTTTACGACATTTAGGTTTAAAAATACTCAATTTTGCACATGAGTATAGTTGATGAATAGGGATGATTAATTCACAAAAGTAAGGTTGGACATAATGGATAATGTATCCAATATCTGTAAGTAGAATAATAATCTAAAATATAACTTTAAACTACACTAATTCTGAAAGAATCTTGTGACATAGGTGCAAATATAATTTAATTTGACCGACATAATAATTTTAAATACATAAAATATCTTGAACTGAAGCTATTGGTAAGTAGATATCAGTCTTTAAACTCTGATATAACATTTTATGTTATTTTTGCTTTAGTGGATTTTTAGAAATATACAAAAGTTTGCTAATTCCCTCACTTTTATTTTTTAAATCTAACAGACACAGAAGATGGTTTTACCTTGTTTAGGTGGCACCTTGATAGGTATTAAAAATCAGATACAGCCTGTGTTTTCCTTATGACAAGACATCAATTATCTATTGTGTTTATACTTGTAACAATCGAGTGTTTCCTTAACTCCTTAACGTCACATTTCCCTAACCCAGGAGTACATAAACTATGTTTTCTCCCTCTCATTGACTGCCCTCATTATAACATTTGTTTAGTGATTTGGTCATTATAAGCGAGGTCATGGGTTCGATTCTCTCTTGGGAACAGACAACTTTCTGCAGTCTGATCCCCGTATGGGTGTTATGTTTGTGAATGGTCCTGTCCTTGTCTAATTCCTACAGCACAGGAGAAAATACTAGTTGCGGATTAGATAAGTGTGATGTGTATATACATATATGAACGTTTTATTTTATTATTCCTGTATGCTATCAAAAAAGTTCAATTATGCATTAATAATCTTGATATTTATTCCTCTTCCTCAAGGACTCAAATTAAGTAGTAAACAATTTTAATATTGATAAATATCTGCCTATTTGGTTTGGTAGCATATAAATTTTATTGTTGATTCATTTGTATCAAATTGCATTAATTGGAATTATTTAATACAGATTTAAAAAGATCTTTGGCTAGCAATGTAGCTATATTAGTCAACAATAAATTAAATGAAATCTGTAAGATGAATATAAAAAAAATCATATTTACAACAACAAAGTAATTAAAAACACAATAAATTATGAATATTTAATTTCATTTATTGTTATTTTTGGTTATTATGTAATTAAGAAGTGCACAGAAAGATGTTGACCTAGTAACATTTGTGTTTTCTAAATATGGACTCTACAGTCAAAATCAAATTAGGGGATTTTAAAAGTCAAGGATATCATAGGCATAAAACTAACATTAATTATATTTTAATTTGTTCAGACAAGTTCTAAAACAAAATAAACACCTTAAACTGGACCTTACAGATACTATGTAAGGCTGTTATGAAAATAACGCAATACTGAACATCCAAAAGCTACAGACTTCTGTGTTGTCTTCTTCATCTTATAGTGCTGCTCTATTACTGGAGATTGGCCTTCATCTCTGAGATTTTCTGAATCTCTCTTGCCTAGTTAAGCAGATCCTCTATGCTGGCGACGCTTGTCTAATTTCCAATGTTACACAGCCTGATTTCCTTTTGTTAGCATTTTCAATCCTCAATCTTATCAGTCATTATTAATTAAAGCAGTTGCCTGCATCTGTCATCACCAGTGATCGAAGTAGGTAGAGCTATTTTTGGTACTTGCAACATGCTCTCATAGTACATATTGACATGCTGTTTTATAAACCTGTCCCGGAATTTAAAAAAGTAGCATAATTCCCAAAAATACTGTAGCGGGGAGGGTGCAGCTAAACAAATCAGACAAAAGTCATTGTCCATGACGCGCTCTATCCAACATGACCAAAAAGTTAGATGTTATCATGAGATTGCATCAAACCTGTACCATGACATCAATCCCGGGATCCCGGAGACTTATTAACATGTATGTTTAAGGTCATTGACCGGAAATCACTCTACCACTGGTCTACTACCGATCACTGGTCATCACAGAGTGACCAGAGTGACCGAGATAAAAAACTTTTCTCTTCTGTATAGTCTTCTATGGGAGAGGTACAAGACATTACCAACTCTACAAAAAAAAATTGATGTTGGCATCTGCCAGCCTTTACAATTCTAGTTTAATATGTTTGATCTTGTTAAAAAATGTGCAAGGTTAAATCATCACAATATTATTATCTTTTGTTATCATTTCTTAATTCATTGTCTTGTGATTATCAGTGTATCTTTAGAAATATTGGTACGGATTTTGATAAGTGATTTGTTTGTTTAATTTTCAATTATTTACTGTTACTGTATTGGGAACTTATTGATTGTCAATACGGAACATATTTAGGCCCTAATACGTACCCTAAATTAAAGAAAACAGTAAATATTAGTCTTAGATATGAGAGTAGTCATGTATGATATACTCCACCTATTTTTATAGTTTGGTAGGCAAACTACACAAATAAATATTACATATGTACATAAGCTTGTCTAATCCTAAACTAGGATTTTCTCATGTGCTATGGAAATTAAACAAGGATGTAACAATTCACAAATATGACATCCAGACCAGGATCAATTTGCACAAACTGTATAAAGTTGTCTGTCCCCTGTGGGAATTTAACCCACGACCTGTGGCCACTAAGCCAATCAGGCGGTCAAATAACACTTCTAGATATAAGTTATGGACTAATTACTAAGTCTGAATTAAAGTTTTATTTAATTTAATGTAATAAGTACATAATCAAGTACATAAATGATTTACCTAATTCCGATCTCTGCTAATAATCTACATCTACACTAATATTATAAAGAGGAAAGATTTTTATGTTTATAATGAATAGACTCAAAAACTACTGGACCGATTTCAAAAATTCTTTCACTATTAGAATGCTACATTATCCCTGAGTAACATAGGCTATATTATTACTACTATAAAAAATTAGGGATCCCTACTAAAACTTCAATAATGTAACCCAAGGTGTAAAGATGCATTATAACAAAGTTGTATAATTATTATGTTTGGAACAATTCATATTGCGATTGGTTTGTACCACAGTTGGAGCGGGATGAGTTATTTATGTCATATTACAACCATTATAGAAACAAAATTAAACAATAATAACATTGAAGATTTTTTGGTCTTTGCTTGATTGAAAGTAAATTTTTATCAAAACTGCTCAACAAAATTGTAGAAGTCTGTTTTAGGCAAATATGATAGCACATTAAACTCTGATGACAGTAGATCACTCTATTCTACTTTAACTTAACATTTGTTTGGGTTCCAACATACTGTTTTTGTGTCTTTAACTGCAATTTACTGCATCAAAGTAAATTATCTTAAAGTACAAATTATTGACTCTGCGTTTCAAAGTTAAAATATATATTGTGAGGACCTACGTAAATGATACATACATATTTTGTTTGGCGTTTTTATGTTGATTTTGGGTACATCTATAAGTCCATAACGACAGTAAGACCCCATATATGATCATCATTAGATGTGCTTAATTGGTTCTGTTTTTTAAGACAAAAGAAGTTGCTTGGATCGTTCATTTAACCACCTTGCTGTCCTAATAAGAAATTAACTAGAGTTAATCAATAAAAACTAAATATACATAAGTTAACTACATAGAGATTGTATACTAAAATATTTGAGAAATGTTACGCCACAGAAATAAAAAAATATTTTGTTTCCCAGTGTAATATAATGTAACAATTAAATTGTGTCAAAGTTTTATTCCCGTTATTCCAATATTTATAGTTTTTTCCACAATTTATCCGATATATACCTCTTTTTTCCCGGTGGAAAACCAATCAACCATCTTTACACACGCCACATTTATTCCTATCTGTGCCAAACTAGGATTCCGTATAGCGTACAGCTAGCATGAGAATTTGACAACGACAAACTACAAAACTGTCTGTCATCAGAGGGTATCGAACCCACGACCTTTTGGCATTCGAGGCAAACGTCGGAACCCCAAGGTCAACGAGGCCGAGAATAAAATAGTAAACCTTAAATTTAGTGTACCTCCAACCTTTTCGCATTTCGGATGCGCCGATTTTGTTGAATCTTTCTCTCGGAAAGTAACGTAATGGGTAAATCACTTGAGGCAGATAATACTTCATATTACTACGCAAAGAAGCGACACTCACCTCCCCCCTCCAGTCTATCGTTGCCCTGGCAGTACGCACTAGTGCACGCAGTAACGCTTTCAGTTAGAAAGAGAAACAGTTATGTTGTTGACGAACAACGTTGTCCCTCTCTCGAATGTGTGGGAACAACCAGCCTTACTATAAGTTACGCGCGCACACGCACGTGTGCGGACAGGCTGATGCGCCTGAGTGGTTGAGGTGTTTGTAGCAGTGTAAAGTCAACAAAAAGTCGCAATACAGGCAAATATGTTTGTTAAAGTCATGGTAACACGTGTCAAATTGACCATGAAGTATTTTTTAATGTTTATGCAGATCGCATCATGTGTTAAATGTCAATTGCAGTCATCATCTATTTGTACACGCTTACAAACACGTATGCAAACTCAAGGCAGAAGCGATTTAGTTACAGCTTTATTGCTTGTACCATTCTAAGCATAGGATGTGACATAGAGAGAAGCTTATTTAAATTTTCGGCGCGCACTGAGATGTTTTGACCTCTGCAATATATGCCTTTCTACTCTGCTTACATAACGTCCACCTATGTACCAATGATTACCAATACGCATAACATTCTACAGTTGACTGGTCTAAAAACGTGTAATGCATTTTTTTATTAATCTTTAATTAGGTACCTACATAAGATAACATACATGTTCTTGGAAGGATGTGTAAGTTGGATTTAATTTAATAAATAAAATACTAGGCTTTAAAAGATTATTGCAAAAATGTTTGCATTTCCATCGAAAGCGGTTACTATATTTGAATTAAGCATCCGAAGTTTGATTATAATTTTGTAAAACTAAAAGATAACTTACTTCAAAACTAGGTCGTGAATTTACATATTGTAGATAGATAAACTCTTTATTGCACACAGATTAAGACTACAAAGGTGGCCTTATCGCTTAAAGCGATATCTTCCAGGCAACATTTCCCAAGGAAAATAATAATAGCGACAGAGGCAGGTCTAAGAAAAGAAAATTATAATTTTAGAACATAAATATTAACATAATAAATATTATTAAATATGTATTTAATTCATTAGTTAAATTATATTCAGTCAACAGTTCCGTTCTCTGTGGGCTGGATCCTAACCTTAAGCTATTAACTGCTGTGTCGATAAGCGTGTACGAACTTATCACACGCACGGACGAAAAATGTAGTCCGCCGTGCGTCAGATCCGCGTAGCAGTGTAGTCTTACTTGAAGGAAAAACTACTAAATACGAAAATTCCACCGCGCTATAAATTTTCCCGTGGTAAATAGTACTTTGCCGTAGTGAAGTGTATCACGTGTTCGGTCATTATTGCGTGAAGGAGTAACAAATATTTACTTTCAGGACTTGTGATATAAGTTAGATTGTTGTTTCTAAGTATTCTTTTGTAAGAATGTTTTTTTTTTATTATTATAATTTTTTTAAATATATTATACTACACATGTTTTTTCTTAGGCCATCCTACTGAAACCACTGGGTTTATTTGTAGGATGGTGTTAGGGTTAGGAAATTAGACAAAGGCTGTGGTACTAACATTGAAAAAAAAATGGAATTATGGGACTGTTCCATTTCAATTTGATTTCAACATAATTTTGCAATAACATAATTATTGCAAAATTATGTATGCGTCACCATTTGTTGATTTTTTTGTTTCTGTCAGTGTTGCAATAAATAAAATGGACTCCTGTTTTAGATATGCTAATTTATTATGAGCCGAAAGACACAATTTTGAATAATATATCATAGCAGTTGTATAATGGCAGAAAGATATTTATAATAATAATAATAAATATGTAGGGACATTTAACACACGGCCACCTGATCCCAAACTAGGCAGAGCCTGTAATATGGGTATCAGACAGCTGATATACATACATAGATACATAATATAATATATAAATAACATCCAGTCACAAGGCAAACACAAGTGCTCATCACACCAATGTTTGCCCTGGGCGGGATTCGAACCCGCGACCAAGATGTACAAGATGTTCCCAGTCTGGATGTTATTTGTGAATTTATCCAGCCTTGTTTAATTCCCATAGCTCATGAGAAAATCCTAGTTTGGGATAAGACAAGTGTGTATAAGTTTATATGAATTTTTTTTATTGCACGCAGTAATGCAATATATTCATCCAAAATACACATGAGTAAACTATATTTTTAAATTAACTTTGTAATTTCTGATTTTAGAGTTTTGTATATATCTATTCATTTCAAACCAATAGTCATACGAAATCAACGTTTTAAACTTTGCGTTCTACTTAGGAACACCTTCTATTATGTATTTTGTTTTCGAGACGCAAATGCGTTTGCTTTCATATCACTTGATTTGGAATGAAATAATATATACTATCGATGCGGGGTACGCATAAAAACAATGACAAACCGTCCAATGTTATACTAATGTTGAAATATTTTTGTTCGCAGGTAGAGATTGTAAGCTGACGCTCGTTGGTATTTCACTAGGAGGTACGGAACCATTCACCAGTGGGGCTAACATGTCAGTGCTGAATCAGAGTGGAGAGGAGCAGGTAACGATCTCAGTAATCTATTACATATATAAAAGGAAAGTATGTATGTATGTATGTCCAACCATTTCTCCATAACCATCCACTGCCACCCACTCATGGTTGCAGTGGTATATGCCCTTGGCCTGCACTTGCAAGTAAGGGAGTTTGGTTACGGTGGGTGGTAAAAATGGGTGATGGGATACTTCTATTCTCTTCTAACACATTGTATGGCTCATTTAATCTCGATATTATGCTGAATGGCATAAGTGCGTTTGTGAGTGACAATATTGAGAACTTTTCTAGAATATTCCAGATTATTCCAGAATGTTGTAGAATATTCTATTTTTTTTTGTTTTTTAATGAACTATGAAAATGTGTGCCTGTAATTGGTCCAGAATGTTCTAAATTGCTATCAAAATGTCAAGAATGATCTGGGAAGTTCTGTTTATAATATCAGAAAAGCGACGACTTGTGAAAGCTGTTAATTGTCATGTCGGCTATCTGCGGGTCCTTAAATTCGCACCACACTTATCAACGCGAACGAGGTCGCGGGCAACAGCTAGTACCCTATAATAGTCCACCAGGTTTCTGCGAAAATATTGGAAGGTTATTTGGGCTACGTAAATGGAATCATCGTCTTACAACTAGGCTCGACTGGGACGACGCGTAATGTTCTAATTCTGTTGAAATGTTGAAATAAACTTGTTTGTGCATTTGACCGACCCAAGCCGATTTCGTGCCGATAAGTGTAAGAGTCGCCTTGTTTGTCATCCTAGAAAGATTAGGAGTGGTGGTTTCTCGCTATGATGATACTATATTCTCTCCTCAGTAGAAAATACTCTTATACCTCTTGACTGTCTCGTTGGCTCAGTGGCTTCGGCGTTGGTGTCGAGTGCTATAGGTCGAGGGTGCGATTCCCACCCGGGACACAGATTTGCAGAAATTGGTTCTTATGAACTGTTTTATTAGACAATGTATGTGTTTAGTTATTATGATTATGGGCCCGATTCTGAAGACACAAAGTTAAAATTTGATAGAATTAAAATTGTTATCCTTGACATATTTACAGTAGGTAGTAAAATCGAAACTAATTTTGGTGCTGTTAGTCCGTTTTCTATTGGGCAAAAGAATGACAATTTTGAGTAGAGCAATGCCACTTGGTATGAGTGTTATACACGTCAAACTGAGCCCAAAAAGCCTGGTAGCCAGGCATAACTTTGCGACAGGTGCGGGGGGAGGGGCGTCGAAGTATTGAACTCCCTGCACTCAGAAAAAAAATTCTAGCGGATGTAAAACTATATTATTATATAGTTACTTTTTATGTAGGTAGGTACTTACTTGCTTTTCAGATCATGATCATCAGTGACGATAAATGAGTACCGTAAACATTTATTTATGAAAAAGGACAGACAGACAACTTACCCCCTACAAAAGTCAACTCTGAAACAACATACCTTGAGAGCAGTTTTTAGGATGTTCATGTTTGGGGGCAATGCTTAACTTTGCCACGCAACATATTCTTTGCTCATCTGAATGGGGTTGGAAGGAACTTGGGTGCTCCTGTGAAGCCACATTGCTCTACTCAAAATTGTAAACCTCTCCATACAAACGTTCCCAATAGAAAACGGACTATGTCAAATTTTAAATGTGTGCCTTCAGAATCGGACCTTATACCCAGACAATCGATTCAATTTCGATATTACAAGCGTTTATTGAATACTTAATAATCAAAATATCGCAAAGAGACAAAAATACTAATGAATGTTAAATGACAGCAAACTATGCTAAACGAAACTGAAACAAAAAGAGTGGTACGCGATTGCCTTTCAAATTTCACACATTTGGTGACCCCAGAATGTTTCGTCACCATATTTCCTTCACCAAAAAGCCTATAGATGGTATGACATTTACAGTCCTAAAAGTGACATGTTAGTACTACATGTTAGGCGTGGTACACACCTTCGACCCGACAAGTTTGACTCGACAAAAAATGTTGAACAGAAATGTCGCTCCGAAGAAACGTATACATACATATTCGACTCGTTTCGCCCTACAATTTTGTTCGAGCATCTTTTCAGCTTGTTCGGGATGATTCAGCTTTTATTGTAACAGCATATATAGTTAGTATAAATAATATAAAAAAAAAATGTCTATTAATGAGTTGTCTGTACATCAACAATTGCATTAGTTACTTATTTCATCATCATCATCAGTCGAAATACGTCCACTGCTGAACATTGGCCTCCCCAATAGAATTCCACTATTGGTGGTCTATCTATTTCCCATAATCATGTGCCATAATCACCACATTTGGCAGGTGGATTGGTAATTGCAGTAATAATCTTAATATACACAGGAGAACGTTGCTGCTCGTCCCTGTTGCAATACCTTAGTCGCCTTGACGACACCCACTTGAAGATTGGAGGTGGCCCTGAGCCACTCGGCATTTCATGAATTATGTATTGATTCTGTATATTCTTTGGTTCCAGGTGGAATGTCCCTTGTGTATGGAACCCTTGGAGGTGGACGATCTCCACTTCTACCCGTGCACATGTGGATACCAAGTATGTTTAATCTGCCACTATTCTTGCCACTTCAGACCGTAAACAAGAAAATGAATGATCGTTATCAGGCGGTAATCGACAGGCTTACGATATGGTCCTGTAGAACTTCAACAACTTGTGTTACTTTGATAATAAATAGCATGACGTTTGAAAATCCTTGCTACTAATTGTAGTAATATTTGTAATACAGGCTGTGCAATAAAATAAACCAGCTACTTAAACGACAAATAACTAAATGTTAGTTTGTTATACAAAAAAAGGTTGCTGCGAAAACTCCCATCTGTTTTTGAATAATAACTGTTTAAAGACAGATATTTAAGAAACACTAATTCAATAAAACCACCTGATTGATGTAAAGTCAAATGTTTTAATATATGTGGTCAATTTTTATATACAGGTTGGAATTCTGTACCACAGAGGTGCACTGTGTCAAGTCAAGAATGCCAAATTTTGCAGGAGATATTAATTAGATTTTGATAAGCGATTACTTTTTCGAGGTTTTACCACAAATTCTTGTTGGACAATTTAAAAAGTATAGCAACTGCGACTTGATAAATTTTACCTTTGCATTCAGCTCATCCGATAGGACATGAATTACTAAAAAATTAAATTAACTAAAATTTAACTTGACACAGTCTACCTCTGTCAGATTTGTGACTGGGCAGTAAGGTTAGCTACCTAAGTATTGTTGCTACAGGATAACGTTCTTAAAAGACTGTCCATGATTTTTGAAGATATTTCGACTGGCGTTCATAGATATTAAAAAAAATAGTACAGTCAGCAAGAAAAAGGTCAATTTTCACGTTCTCTTCTTATGACGTCAGGTAGCTGCCTTTACTGCTCGCATCTCAAATTTTCTCGCTGTATATTTATAATTATTTTTATTCCATGAAATCCTGATTTTGCTGTTTACACTAACTAGTGTATTTACTAGTGAATTTTTTTATTATTTTATAGATTTATTTTACAATACAATTCAATTTAATTACCCTTCTTTTTTTATTAGATTTTTTTTATTACATTAAAAAAATTACTCAGTTACAATAATAAAGCTTAAATTAGCACATTTAGGCAGTCTTATCGCTAAAAGCGACATACTTTTGACATTATAAATGACGAATCTCTTACGAATGAGGCTATTATTGAATATATATATATTTTTATTTAGTATGTATATATAAATCTTTTATGTTTTACTGTAAAGTGATCTGATCTGTTGCAGATATGTCGGTTTTGCTGGAACCGCATCCGGGAGACGGAAAACGGTCTGTGCCCGGCGTGTCGGAAGGCCTACCCGGAGAACCCGGCAGACTTCACTCCGCTCAGTCAAGAGCAGGTGATGACCACCATTATTATGTAACACTTGAGACGCACACGTGGTTAGTTTACAGATGTGAAGCAGGCTTTTGTGAGATTAATTTACAAAAATCTACTTTATAGTCTTTAGGTTTAGACTTATAATAATGTTTACGAGGAAGTTCGAACTTCCCTTGCCCCTTTTGATGTACAATACTACCCCAAAGCAGCCCCAAAGCGATTTGAAATAAGATTTAGAATTATAAGGGCTCTCGTTTTTTAATATGAGATTAGTTGTTGATCACCTCGTTGGCCTAGTGGCTTCGTCATTGGACTCGAGGGCCAGAGGTCGTGGGTTCGATTCCCACTGGGGACAGACACATTTGCACAAGTTGGTCCCAGTCTGGATGTTATATTTGTGAATTATCCAATCATTGTTTAAATCCCATAGCACAGGAGAACTTCCTAGTTTGGGATTAGACAAGTGTATGTATGTGTATATATATTATATGTAATATTTGTTTATTTGTCAGGTGGCAGCGATAAAGACGGAGAAGAAAGCGCGCGAGCAGAAGCGGCGGAACAAGACGCTGGAGTCGCGGCGCGCGCTGGCCAACGTGCGCGTCGTGCAGAACAACCTCGTGTTCGTGGTCGGCCTCCCCGTGCGCCTCGCCGACCCCGAGGTGACTAACGGACAGGCTACAGGCTACCCCACTAGTAAACGCTACCCCACTAGTACCCGCTACCCCATTAGTACAGCCTACATCACTAGTACAGGCTACCCCACATTACAGGCTACCCCACTAGTACACGCTACCCCACTAGTACACGCTACCCCACTAGTACACGCTACCCCACTAGTACAAGCTACATCACTAGTACAGGCTACCCCACATTACAGGCTACCCCACTAGTACACGCTACCCCACTAGTACACGCTAACCACTAAAACAGGCTACCCCACTAAAATAGGCTACCCCACTAAAACAGGCTACCCCACTAGTACAAGCTACCTCAAAAAATTGAAAAAAATCCGTCTCGATTGGATACGTGCCCTTATTTGAAATTCGCCTTATTGTCTCACATTTTCTCATTATTTATTGGATGCTTTGTTTCCTGAAATTGAGTGTTTATTTTTGTTTCAGATCCTCAAACGGCAGGATTACTTTGGCAAATACGGCAAAATTCACAAAGTAGTTATAAACCAAAGTACCACGTATGCAGGGTCACAGGTGAGTGCTACATTAATATACCTCAAGATTTTGTTCAAATATTATTAACAAATAAATGCCAAATCAATCCATGACAAGAAGGCGTCGTAATAATAAAGGTAGCCAAGATTAGTCGTCATAAACGAGAACCAAACTAACAATGCGAGATGGGTCGATACACTGATGACTGCAGGTATTTAGACTGTGGTGTTTGTCAAGGGTGGTTGATCTCTCCGTCGCTGAGGAGCGATCATAAGTTCCCGTATTGCTTACTTTGGGACAGACACCGTAAGTCTAATAAAAAGGAGATTCTCTTGACGATGTGCGAGTGCCAGGACAGTCCCATCCTTAGATACTGGCTGTCCGTGCATCGCGATAACAACTGTGAATGAATTGATTGACTGATACCTTCATATTTTTCGTAAATTTTTACTACATTTGAATTTTATTTTATAATCTGAAATAAATGACTTAACATTTGCCCCGTCTAAATATCGCGGTAAACATTAATCTTGTCTATTTTGGATAGTGTCCGACCGAAGATTCGGTTTCGACCAAAAATCAGCTGAAATTTCGTCCTAGCCGAAACTCATTGTTACTTACAAGAATAACATTGTTTATTGTATTTATTCATGTTAAAGTTAATATTATATAAGTACCCATTTATCATTTAAAGTCCCTAATCAGCGAAACCTACCTTTTTCTCTGGCATAATATTGAATACCCAAAGATTGTCTGAAAGAAATCCCAAAAAGCGATAGGTCTACATTGTACAACTTTAACTTTTTAAACTTGTAACTGTATTTGTTTGTGCAATAACGTGTGTTATACGTATTGTAACAAAACAAATCTATTTTATATTACATACTTTAATTGTTTTTTTTTTATTATTATTTCATTTAACACGAATTAACTATATAACACACTAGATTTCAGCATACAATAGAAATTTTAACATGTCTAAATAAGGTTCGGTTTCGGCTGCAAATCCTGTTTCGGTCGGACACTAATTTTGGACATCATGATGTGAATCTGCTTTGTTTATTATGGATTGTGCAATGAGAACAGTCCTATCCGTCCTGTATGTTGTGGTCCGCTACAAGTGTATGCAACTGTCCCCGCACTGTCCGCAGGGTCCCTCCGCGTCTGCGTACGTGACGTACGTGGTCCCGGCGGACGCGCTGCGCGCCATCCAGGGCGTCAACAACGTGACGCTGGACGGGCGCGTGCTCAAGGGGTCGCTGGGTACCACCAAGTACTGCGCCAACTTCATGAAGAACCAGCCCTGCCCCAAGCCAGACTGCATGTATTTGCACGAACTAGGTACAAATATACTCACTCTACTTTCATCATCAGCCTAAATACGTCCACAGCTGGACATAGGCCTCCCCAGTAGAATACCACTTTTGGTAAGTTGTCCTTTGGCGGGTTTGCACTAATCACCACGCTGTGTGGTTCCCAGCTTAGAATAGGGCCACCCCTATCTTTCCCGTGGGTGTCGAGGGATGGCACCAGGGACGGGCAGCAACGTTCTCCTGTGTGTGTATGTTAAGATCATTACTGGGATCACCAATTCGCGTGTCAAGCGTGGTGATTAGGGCACTATTCTTTACAAAGTAAAAAATCTTTATTGAATATGATATATATAAATATCGTACAATTCACGATGGCACGTCCGGCTGCTCTCACTATTTCGCGAGGAGAAATTTCATGAGTGCGGGAAGCAGGCAGTTAATCTGAACCTATCCGAACTTCAGTATCTTGTGCAGGTGATCCTAAGGCGTCGTTCACCAAGGAGGAAATGCACGCTGGCCTACACCAAGTGTACGAGCGGAAGTTGCACAATCAGCTACTGGCGGCGCAGCGAGACACTCCATCTAATAATAGTTCAGGTACGTCTTCAGCAGCGAGCTCACTAGCAGACTGGTTGTGGACATGGTGACACATTTTGATAGTATATTTCTCTAACTAAAGCGTGCTTAGAGGCATAAGAATGGTTCATCGGCATGACGTGAAATTAGCATTAGCCTATAAACTGACTCGAAACTAATATGCAACATCAAATAATCAGTGAAAATAAGTGAATACTTTTTGTGTCCTGACTTGCGACTCCATTTAAAATAAGACACGGTCTCATCTATATTTTGATGAGAGTGTTGGTACAAAGTGGTTGCGTGACCAGGATGTTATAATTTTAAGTTTTTGCCATTTCAAGTGATCGTATCTTACCAGTTTTTAAAAGACACAGCTGAAACTTGACCTCTCCTTAGTCTTTTCTTTTTCTCTCCCTGTCAGACAATACTAGGAAGAAAGAGACGCAGCTATACATTGGTCAAATCCATATTGATATAATCTGTAGTGCTAATCATGTTATCGTTCGCATTTCTAGAAACACTACTTAAACCTGGTCGAAGATTGTTATATATACGACGTCATAGAGAATTTTAGGATATGCTTAAATGGGTCCATTTGTGTAACACGCACGCGTTTTCCTACGCGCCTGTTTTCTTGATGCTATTGATGCTGAATGGCGGAGGAAACAGACACCTAATTAGCTTTGTGGCGTATGTTACCTAATTTATTGTTTATACGCTTAACTTTAAAAGCCAAATAATGCCAGCGTGAACTTATAAAGGCATTAGTGTCAAATTATCAATTAATTAAACCTATTTTGGCATGATGCCTTAGTCCCAAAACCGGTTGTCTAGCTCAAGGATTTTTATTCAAAACTGTCCTCAATGAAATGTTGTATTTAAAATCAAAATATTCCGCAGGTAATTCTAGTACTACGAACGCAGATAAGATCAGTTCATCGAAAGACGGCAATGCATCCAACTTCATACCAACTACAGTGGTCACATCGTCTCATATAAACGTAGTCAATTCATCTAAGTAAGTATTTTACTTTTTATACTACTGTTTCAAGTTTTGGACAACATATCAGCGCAAATATTGGCCTCTGCCCAACAGTGGGGGGTATAAAGCGGGATTCACAATGCGAACCACGCGCCTTAATTTTCACGCGTGATAATAAGCTTACCTGAGGAAGCATTTCGGATAATATCATTCGAACTAAGCCATATTGTACTCTCTAAAGGCGACATGTTATGACGAGCGTTTGAAGTTTAACTACGATAGTTACACGTTTCATTTCATTTATTCAGCCTTAAAATATATGTACATCAAGTTCTTAAAATATGTTTTAGTCCCAATACAACTGTACCTAAGGGTGTATCTTAAAATGTCTTATAATAAATAAATTCTAAATTACACAATGTCAGAGATTAAAAATAAATATGTCATAAAACACACCAAGAATTAAATAAGCTCTATCAATTATTCCTCATTTATAAATTCATCTAGGTTGTATGGAATCTTTTTTATAAGTAATAATTTTAGTTCTCCTAGAAACTTTTTATCAGTTAGGTACTTGACCTCCTCAGACAATTTATTATAAACTAGGACCGCATTATGTAGAAAGGTCTGTTGATATGCTGCAGTACGGCATCTAGGCACCTGCAGTTCAGGTTTGTCACGGAGATTAAGCCTATCACTTATAAAATCCGGTCTGTGTGGAAATTTCTCAGGATAACGTCTGACAAGTTTACACAATTCAGTAATATAAAGTGCAGTAACTGTGTGTAATTTTAAGTTACCAAAAGATGATCGGCATGATTCTCTGCTCGAGTATATCCCGTTTAGGATTCTTATGCAACGTTTTTATAAAACAAACTAGCTGTGCCCGCGGCTCCGCTCGCGTGGACTACAGGATCCGCTCCCATTTCCACTTCCGCTCCCTATCCCACTTCCACTCAGACTTTAAGTCCAGGTCCAGGTCCAGGTCCCGGTCCCGGTCCAGGTCCAGGTCCAGGTTCAGTTCCAGGCCCAGGTCCAGGTACAGGTCCAGGTCCAGGTCCAGATACTCAACTTTCCCCTCAACCCTCCCCTCAACAGTCCTCTCAACCCTTCCCTCAATCCTCCCCTCAACACTCCTCTCAACCTTCCCCTCAGCTCTCCCCTCAACCCTCCTCTCAAACCTCTCTCCCTCGTCTCTCCAAATGTAGTCCTCGTAACTAATACATGTTAATCTAAATTCCGACCAACATTACTTTGTTGCATACGTATACCACAAATTCATCGTAATCAGGTAACTAAATCAAAAGTTATGCGAATTTTCAAACACTCAAATTACACTGGTACCATACCCGCTCCCGCTACCGCTCACGAATTCAGTCGAACATTTACACCCTACACTCTTCGCAGTGTATGCGAGTTTTCGGAAACTATAAATTCGCATAACTTTTGATTGACTGCACCGATTGCAATGAAATAAAGCCTATATGTTACACTAAATTAAGCCCGATGTTTCTGTGAAAAGTCTATCAAGGTCCGATCAGTAGTTTTTAAGTGATGCGTGCACAAACTCACAGACAAACAGATAAACAGACAAAAATTTCAAAATTGATCGAAATGTGTTCTGTTGCTTATCCTTAGACCCCTCAATTTTTTTTTTGCAAATATCTTCAATGTACAGACACGCGAAGTTTACGATTTTATTTATTAGATATTCTATTCGGATTTCAAGATTTAACGAATTTACGTTACACGTGAAACGCTTATCAAAATACGCTTATCAACATGACTCGTTAGGGAGTACAACATGCCTTTGTAGTTCGACGGATGTAGGCCCCCTGACGTGCCAAGAAACTAAGAAGAACAACAAGTCGTGCTGTGATTCGCGGCGACGAAAAGTGCGAAAAAGAAAGTTGTACTGCCTTGTGAATCCAGCTTTATATGCTGATTTGATATCAGTACAAAATGTTCTGCTTAACGCCACAGAATGTGGTATATCGTTACCAGAAATATCATTTAGTCAGAGTAAGGAACAAATGTAAAAAACGCTATATGTATTGCTAAATTCAGTATTAACTCAGTATTAGAAAATCTAAGAAAATTTGCTCTGACTTTCATATAAATAGCATCAAAACAAAAAGTTATTAAAAAAATGTTTTGGCTGTCTTGAAAAGTCGTCATTTCTCTTACTTTAATGCGACATATGACGTTTAGATATGTATGTAAAATAACAATAGCGACTAATTTCATAGATAAAACTTTTTCTGAAAACAAAAAAATACAACATATTTTTTTCAGTTTTGATATTAAATGTTACCCATATTCGACGTGTCTGAAGAGCCAACTGGTTAATATTAAATTGCGTAACAACACACATTTTAAGACAAGATTTACCCTGATTGAGAAGTTTGCCAGTAAATATGGCATACGCGGCCTTCAAACAAATATTATTCACAAGTATAGTATCAAAATTTGTCCAAGTTATGTCTTATTGGGACTTTGACTTATTGATTTATTATTCCTTAAGTAAAAACAATATATAAATACAGTTTATTGGAAATTTAAATACAATTTATGTCAATTTCATCTTATACTATAAATAAATAACAATGATTGGAAAAAACTGCCTAATTAGTCCAATAACCCGCCCAGAGTCGTATAGTACCGCCCATCACGCTATAAAGTTCCCATATATAAATTAATATATAAAATAAAAATTAGTATTAAATATAAGTATCAATCCAATTACAGCACTTTAATGCATTTAGAATTGGCCATTTATGTACAAAATGTATGTACACACATTTTAAAATCTAAGTGTTTTACTTTGTTACTTTGATAGTTTTCGTATTTCCGAAACCATAGTACGCGATCTGAGGGCCTATATCGTCCGCATTTATGCTAATTCCGTCAAACTACAAAGCCATTTTGCATACTCTAACGGCGCATATGACATGCTATGATAAGCTTTTGTCGTACAACTATGATAGTTAGATCTCAAAAACTTATCAGAATGTCACGTGACCCGTTAGAAGGTACAAAATGGCTTTAGTTCGATCGATAATAGCAGATAGGAATAGACCTGTAGCTCACCGAGTGTGATTTTATTTTGTTAACTTAACACATTCGTTTCCTTGTTTCTAGATCTAATAAAAAGGAATCTGTCAACGGCACCGGGAGCAGTAGTGATGGGGTGGGGAGTGGTAGTAACGGGGTGGGGAGCGGTAGTAACGGGGTGGGGAGCGGTAGTAACGGAAAAGAGGCGTGGCCCAGTCTCGGCTCGTCACCACCCTCCGAGAGTCCCGCACGAAAACAGCACAGCCCCAAGCCACAACAATCTACGGGTGAGTGGAGAATGGTGGAAGCATTTAGAATCCTTATAATCTATAAATATTATAAAACTGTTTTTTAATCATATATCAAAGGTCCATGTAGTATTTAGAACATAATAGCTAATATACTATAATATAAGTTGTTTTTGTCGGAGTGCGAATGCATTAGGCATCCCCCTGGTTAAAAGGGGACCAGGGAGTATGTGGGACTCTCTTCCCTGCAACGCGCAGGGAAGCATACCCACTAAAACCACTCCGGCGTTTCACCCGCTCTGCCGTTATGCGGGGCACAGTGTGATCCCAAGGATTTCAATCCACTGTACCCCCCGTACCATATTTAACCTGCCCCAAGTAGTGACTAGGTCATACATCTCCCTTTGATGTGGCCGAGGTCTGGTTCAGCAGTTGGCTGTTGATGAATGTAATTGGAACAATGGATATTCTGAGGCGAATTTTTTTGTTTTAAATTTGCCATTTACGCAATAACCATTGAATGAATTTTGACTTTATTCATACATACGCATTATGCTATGAATCTTAGGACACGATTACTCTTAACAATTCCGATACAAGAGTTACATTAATGTCGTTTTTTACAGTTAAATCACAAGAAAACGGCACATCAAAATCTTCCAGTCCCACACAGCTCACAACACAGGCTCAAACTAAAAGCAAAGAAACGGACAGCAAAACAAATAGAAACAAAGACTCAAGCACAAACGGGCAGGCCAGCAAGAAGAGCAAAAACGACAGCAAATCGAAACAGAAGACCAATAGTATTAATAACGATATGGAGGCAGAAACAACTGTAGAAAAACAACAAATATACAATAACACGCAAACACATTCGGTCTTCGACAATGATACACAATTATATTTATCTAACGAATTGGACGAGTTAGAATCAGATAGACACAGCCTGTTAGAGAACCACGATTTATTAGATAACAGTGACCACAGTTTGTTGGAAGACGACAACACACACAATCTATTAAATGATGCAAATAATTCAGTTATGATGATGCAGAGGCACAGAGAAATGCTCGCTGGTTTAGTTGATAACAATCATTTGCTGCCACATATGAAGAGTCCCTTGGTAAATGGATACGGTCTGCTGGACCGAGAGATGGGGGGGTACTTAGGCAATGATAGGCAGATTAGTCAGGGGCTGATGGACCAAAAGGATTTGTTGCTCAGGGAACGCGGCCGCAGCGAGATGCTAATGCGACAGACTGAGTTGATGGCGAGACAGCACAACGCTATGGCCGAGCCTAAACATTATATGCCCTCGTCTAGTATAGGACTCGACTCTGCTAGTGAATTATTAGGTGAGTAGACTTATTTAGACAGTATTTATGTATATATTTACATTTGAAATTTTGTCTAGTAGGACAAAAGGGGTTTCAGAATGTCAATTTCCCAGAATGACCACATCTCATGACCACATCCCGAAATAATAACTCACTAAAATGAACCTGTTAGACGTCGACAATGATTTGTTAGACATTTGTATAAATATGGTACTTATCTGCTAAGACTAAAGTACACGTTTCTGCTATAGTTAACATGTTGAAGGACAGTCATTCCATCCATACTGCCCAAAAAGTACTATTTTTTAAGCTGATAGTAACTTTTAATGTTAGAATCACGTAGTTATGTTACGAACATATTATAATAACAGTGTGGGAAGCGGGAAGTGGTCATTTTGTGACAAAGTTAAGAAAGAAAGTTTAATCTTTTCTTTTATTCATTTAAAACAATAAATGTCTAAATCACACACTAGCACTAAACAAGAGTGTTCAAATTGTTCGCTTCCGAAAACTAATCTCTGTCCCGGTGTGCAATCCTTTATATCGATTGGGGATTCACTGGAACGTGCCACTATTCTAGGTCACATTTGTAGGTTTCCATGCCCATGTGTAAGAACATCACACACAGCGACTGTTTGAACGCCTCGTTGGGCTAGTTGGTCATTGGACTCAAGCGCCAGTGGTCGTGCGTTCGATTCCCACTGGGAACAGACAACTTTGGTCCCAGTCTGGATGTTATACTTGTGAATTGACCAATCCTTGTATAATTCCCATAGCACAGGAGAAAGTCCTAGTTTGAGATTAGACAAGTGTAATATTTATTTTTGTTTCCGTCTCTTCCTCCGTCTCACTCTCGACTTATATGCTTACTTACACTGATGACATTCAATACAACATAAAATAACGACACATCTTTCCGCAGGTGCTAATTTTCATCAAAATCCCAATATGCTTCCACCGTTCGGTATGCGGTTAGACAATTCCATGGGTACAAACTCTATGAGCGGACCCATGGCTGGCAACTCAATGGGCGGGTTCATGATGCAGCAGCAAATGCTACAGAACCAACAGCAGATGCAGTCGGGACTCGTCAATGGGTTCGATGCACAACAGACTGTAAGTTGTTTTCTTAATGGATTAACACTTTTACCGTCCAGTGCCTATACACTCGTATTTAGACATTTATTTATAAAAAAATTGCAACATCACAGATTATTCCATTGCGTTACAATAACTTTTATGCTATAGACCAAACGGGCATTCCTCTCTCTAGTATTCCGTCATCAGCCGTCCCATGCCGTCCACGAACACGTCATAGTGCGGTGCTTCGGCGAGCAGGGAGCTATCGGATACCACGATCTAGCTCCACAAGCCCCTTGACTAATATATGGGAGCACTAGGAAAAAGTGATTTTTCTGTTCTTAGATGATAAAAGATATCATTTACTTACTAGTTCATTAAATAGACAGGCGATAGTAAATAGATAAAGATAGACTTAGTACTTACTGTCGTTGTCGTTGTTGACTTGGTCGTTGTACTCGAGTGCCAGAGATTGTGGGTTCGATTCCCACTAGGGATAGACAAATTTCTCGAAGTACAATAAAAATCACAAGTAGTATATATGAAACATTTGACATACTCTATCTGTAGTTGCTCCCGCAGAGTGAAGGTCGGTACCTGGCGGAGAACATGGACAAGTTCTTCACTGACTTCCACAAGGCTCAGCAGATGCGACAGATGCTGGGGCGCGCGGGGGCGAGCGGCGCGGGCGCGGGCAATGCAGGGGGAAGTGCGGCGGCCGCGGACGAACGCCGCTACGCGCAACACGCACAGAACATGCTCAGCGCAGAGCGGCTCGAGATAGAGCACAAGCAGAGGTACGGTATCTACACTTAATTGTTGGAATGAATCTTTAAACAACAGCAGTCTATAATCTTAGGAAGAGATGAGTTTTCCTTTGTTTCTTTTTAAAAATAAATCCATACCTACCCTATACGACTTACTAATACCTCCATCTCCTGTCTCTCGCCCCGATCCCTGTCCCATCCGCCAATCCAAAGTCTGCCGTGTCGATGGACGCGTGTCCAGGGGCTAGCCTGGTCGTAAGTTCTATAATTTATTTTTTTATTAATAGAAAGTACCTCATGGACCCGACTCACGACTGCAAAATGTCAGAATAAAGAAAAAAATTGTTGCGGGATAAATATGTATATAAAGCATATAATGCATCCCACTGTTGGACAAATGCCTATCCTTATAAGTTGTAACGAGGGCATACGGGCCATAGTTAATCACACTGGCCTAGTGCGGATTGGTGATGATATTGCAAGAAGTTTCTGCCTTAGGTTCATAAATTAATGTCATACTAAATAGTTAACTTAATTGTAGAATGAACAACATGCGCGGCAACGAAGGGGCGGGGCCCCGCGCGGCCGGGGACGGCGACGACGACCTTGACTTCGACCCCTTCAAGGAGACGCAAAAGGCGCTGGCAGAGATGATGGAGTCAGAGATGATGCAGAACACAGTCTCCAGCGGGTATGTGTGACCTGATATATGGACCACTATGCTTCTCTTAGCTCGGCCAATACTAGGTTTCGCTAGAGCTAAGAACTCCGCAGTAGGTTATTTTAAATAGCAATGCAGTTTTGTAATTAAGCTTAAAAATATATTATAATCCCTGCGGTGTAAAAATGTAATACAAAACTTGAATGAAACTAGATCGAAGATTTTTTTAATTTATAAATTGCTCTTATTAGTTAACTTTCTATGGAAATATAGAACACCGCGGAACTAAGCTTTGCACCTCCGTCGTATGATCTGGCGGTGTCCGCTGACACGCCGCTTAATATTGACATCTCGCCGCTCTTCTCAAAATAATAAAGGCTATAATTATTTCGCGCCGCATACAATTCGCCTCCAAGAGTAGCGCGTCCGCTATTCGCCGCGATCACTCATTTTCGCGGACGGCTCGCAGTTGCATGCGTGCGTCGATGTACTTGTGCACAGAGCCTTGAATAGGTTACGTCTGACCCATACCTAGAAGGCTGTGAGGACAATTCGTGTGATTACTGTTTATTAACACCAAACTACAGCAATTGACGTGATTAATTCGCGTAAATTCCATGGTTTAAGAGTTTTAATTACTATTTATTAATTTATTTTAGCGACAACATGGAGCGCGTGCGCCGCTCGCGGCTGCCGCCGCCCGGGTTCAGTCACCTCAACACCTTCGGAGTGATGCCGCGGCACCAGCCACACCACCAAGGTAATAATCAACTGTATATTGGCCTTCTGCTACTCCGTCACAGCTCACTGCGTCACATGGGCGCTAATACGTCCGTGGTGTTCAACTAGGTGGCCAGGCTTATCTTGGCCACACCAAACACCCAACCCCCCGATTAAACACTCTGGTCATCATTACTTTGCTACACTCCTATTTGCTAGAGGGGAAGTGGGACCTCTTTTCCTACTTTGATTCTTTATTTTCTTTAATTTAATTTGCCTGCTGCCCAAGGTAGCGTAGATTCAGTCATTGGGCCCGCCCTACCTTCACTGGAAGGTGTTGTGTGTTAAGTGCCTCCGTTGATCCTCGCTTAGAGGAGTTGCGGGGGGGTAGGAAAAAGGTACTCAAGAGTAGCGGCAAAGACGTATCATGGAAATATTGCGGCTATACCACATTTTTATATTATATTTTATATAACACCTTGTACAATAATGTCTTAACTTGCAGGCTACAACTCGAACAGCGCAGTGTTCTCTGACTGGACGCAGATGGACCCGGCAATCATGTCCACGTCTGTGAACTTCGGCAAGCCCGGCTCGCCCGCGCAGCACACGCCCGCCCCGCCCGCCCTCGCCCCGCCCGCGCCCCAGGGGCTCACCCCGCAGCAGCAGGAGCTGTTCGCGCGCTTCAACCAGCTGGGGGTCGCGCACCAGCCTAACGGACTCACTAAGCTACAGGTAAATTGCACCTGATATCATCATCAGGTTATTTTTGTCTCCACTGTAGGAGCACAACCCTCTCTCATCTGCCGGAGACAGACGGAGGATTAGGCCTACACTCCCCGCGCTGGCCAGACGGGTTGGGGAGGCCTGATTGATGTTTTATAAATTGCACCTGCTACTACAGGCAAAACGTATAGCTCAGTATGTTCTCGCGGTAGTGGAGGGGTGTTTTGGTTACGTCAAATGATGTGAGACTTCAGACGGGCGTCGTCGTAACTGATTGATTTTGATTTTAAAAATTCTTTATTCGTTAATATATACAGTAGTAACAATTACACACACAGTTACACATTCCTATCTATTAATAATTTCACTTTATCCGGCTGAGGGCACCTTTCAAAGTTTATTACTTAAATATTACATAAATCTTTTAGACAATGTGTTCATATAAATAATTGAAAAGGATATGGTGTCGTCGTAGCTGGCATCGTGAATAGCGAGACAGTTCTGTTACATGTCACCCCTCCCGCACCGCTCCACTACTGCAGGAACCTACTCAGTTACCTGTAGTTATCTTACTCTAATGGATTCTGTAGGCCTTACGCCGCAGCGGTTACTTGCTGTTCGACCAGCTCGATATACCGCACCAGCCTTAATGGACTCTCCAATCTACAGATCACTGTTGTTACATACATCATATTGGTATTGTAAGACCAACCCTTCGATTGAATCAATAGTAAACGTTTTATTGTTATCCTTAATTTGTGTGTAATAAAGAGTTTATCTATCTATCTAAACGTAGTATATTTTAACTTATTTAAAAAGATATAATTAAACAAAAACACTTTTAAAATTCAATATAAGAAATATCTGGTAAACTCATTGACGTAACTTCCATCTTAAAATAAATACTTTTTTAATTTGCTTTGGTACTACCCATAGCTGCGTAGTGACATTTAGTATTCTCTACCATAGGTATGTATAAAGTAAGAGAGCAATTTCTGCCAACAAACTGTATTATACAGTTCGGCGGACTTACTGTATATTCGTGGAGAGATGAATAAATGTTTTTTTTTTTAATTGCAGATGCCCCTTGTGCACGGCTGGCCCGGAAGCTCCGCCCAGAAGCTGCCGTGGGGCAGCGTGGCGGGGTACAACTCCATCCCGCTGCCGCCCGGCTTCGCGCCCGCCAAGCCGCCGCAGCACCCCGCAGAGTGCATCGACGCCAAGTAGTCTCCCCGCGCGCCGCCCGCCGCCCGCCGCCCGCCGCCCGCCGCCCGCCGCGCGAGCTCCCACCCGATTCGCGAGTGCAATTCTCCACCAAAAACACAGCGGATATTATATTTCCTATCAGTAATATTATTGTTTCGTTCCGTTGGTGATGTGATCGATAAATCTTTGTATAAAGCAGAGCATATTTTAAATGAAGAAATATGATAATAACAAAGGAATTTGTAAAATAAATTAACATATTTGTTTTATTTTGAATTTTTTATTTAGTTATCTTTTTTTCGGTTTCGGCTCGCTGTTTCTCGATTTATCATATTTCTTAGAAAATTACGTTTATTTTTTCGTTTCACTTTTCATAAATATATGTATATTTTCGTTCGTTATATTATATATATTTACGTGAATCATATCCCTGTTAAAGATTATATTTTCTATATTAAAATGAGATGCCAATAACTCGCTGTTCCATTTGTACCTTCTGAGCCATTAAAAGATCATTAAAATTGAATCAACAAATATATTCATTATTTCAATGACACACCTTTTATTACATTCATATATATTACACCCCTTTATGTACTTAAAGAACATATCATTAATCATCAGCAAGTAAATATATTCTAAAAAAACAATAACAAATCAAATTGGTTTAACTTTTGATTAGGAATTTATATTTTTAATGTTCATTGCTTCATTTATAATTTCAACATTTCAAGCCGTTTATATGCGTTTATACTGCTTCGCAGATTCGCTGTACGGACCATACCTTTACATGTTTAGTCTGTCATGTTCGTGCGGCGGATCGACAGTGTAAACAGCCTGTAACAGGTTCTTAACGAACCGCTGACCAATAGCAATCTGACAATGAAAGTATCAGCTGGCTCCTCTGGACGCGGTTGAGCCTCGTTCCCGAAACCTCATTGGTGACGATGCTCTGGTAAATACCAAATTACAGAGCCTTAAACATCGTCGCAGTGTGTCTTTCGGTTTTCTATAGGATACATTTTGGGGAGTGTGCCCAGGAATTACACGATTTGATTCCCCCATCCCCCTTCCATCACCGGACTACCAGGCGTGGTGAGGGACTTCATCCTTATGTAGTAGACATACCACGCTCTCGCACGAAGCGTTTTGCTTCCTCGTTCATAATGCGAACTGCTAAGGAATGGAACTCCCTGCTAGCTTGGGTATTTCCGGACAAGTACAATCTGGATCTTTTTAAAGGAAGAGTGAATAGGTAATATCAATAACAATAAAAAAAAGAATGTAAAAAGCAGCATAAACACAGTTTTTCAAACATGGTAATGAGGATCAGTCACGTTTTTTTGTTAAGTATGCAGATATCCAATAAATTCTATGAAAAATTACTTCAATCGGATCAAAAATGACGAAGATACAGCCATTTCAGTGCAACGGTTCCATAAACGGATGTGATCAGAAGTGACGTCATACGGCGCATTGTGGGAATAAGTGTGCGCAGCACACAAGCGCAGTCTGCCGTAAACAAAACGCGACACCGCTCTGGTGAATGAAATCGAGCGAGTGGGCGAGAACATCATGCGCCGGTTGTAACAAGTTACGTCGGCATACAAAAGCGCGCGCGAAATGAAATGAAAAGTTGCATTAAATAAACTTTAATAACTTCGTCATTTCTTGATATATTTTAATAATTTAAAAATTAAAATGCTTTGGTATTTATAGCGCAATCGCTATACTAATTAAAAATCTTATGTGAATGATCCTCATTCATACGGTGTAAGCAAATTGTACCCTTCATGTATCTAGTCCTACAATTCGTCGGTAAAAGAAGTGGCCTAACTCGAAAATCATCAAACGCAAAGAAATAAATAGACGAAAAGTAGATACGCCTCTTCGTGATTTGACTAATTAATTAATCGCAAAAATATATCTAACTACATCAGATCAATTTTATTGTTACATCACTATTTTATCGATAGTGGTCCTGACTCTGCAGGCATATATCATAGCATATATGTACTTAAATTTTTACAACCCTAACATTATTTTTATTTCTAGATTAAGACAAAACTGACAGTGTTGTTAATATGCCTTCAGAAGTATCGATATAAATTAACACTACTTTGGATAAAATTTATATGGTTCTATCGATGACAGTCTACAGCTTTTTTCCATCAATATACCCCCTGGGGTCCGGCCCGTTCCACGGTACCTCTGTCCCGTCGCTCCACACGTACCGGCCTCCGCCCTCCGGCCGCAAGGCCCACGACAGCGGCACCTCCGCCGCCTGTTCAGGGTTCACGGTGCCGGAGCCACGGGTCATGTCCGATATTACGTAGCCGGGGTGCACGCAGTTTACATTGACTCCTGGAAGGTAAGTTTAATATTTAGTAGTTTCGTAGAATTTGCGCCGTCAGCGGGGTACATACAACATCAAATTAAATGCCGATTTAGGTCACATCCGTCGGATTACACTGTGTTTTGTCGTCAGAAACACTAACTTTGTTTTGAGTCAGCTCTATTATTATTTTTAATGTGAAATCTTTTAATTGACCTCCATTAGTATTAAGCAAAAGTAAAAAGAAAAGTATTTTTTATTCCACATTCGACAGATTTTTGAAACGGTCGGCGAAGATTATTTGTACATATTCGACAGTCTTTACATTCGTCAGATATCTGTTGGTTCTTTTTTTTCATGGCGAATGAGGAAGGAAGTTATTCCAATTTCGACAGTTTCCACATTCGTAAGAAATACGTCCGTCTCGGTAAGACGGCAAACCGGAAATCACCTGAAAACTCGTTCCGGTTTCGGAACAAGCCCGGAAATCTATACATATAATAAAACAGTAAGTGGTCTATGTCTGTACATGGGAGATATTGTAGAAAAAATTGTATAAGTGGTCTTTATAGGGCCAATAGAAGCCAAAATAATTGTTTTTAGAATTTTTGTCTGTCTTTCTGTATGTATGTTTGTTACCTCATCACGCCAAAACTACTGAATGAAATTTGATGCAGTTTTCACAGTTGTCTTGCTGGAGGTCTAACTTAAAATCTGGTGCATGTTTCATCTTGATACGCCACTTAGAACTAGCAGACATTATATGCAAAATTCATACCAATCGCATTGGTGTGTACTACAGTTGGAGCGGGAGTGGGAGCGGGAGCTGGAGAGACAGGCAGCATTGCCTTGTCTATGATGACGAATGCGGCCAGAGCATTGCAATGGCATATGTCCTACAGAGGTTGTTGAGTGGCTGAAGATTAGGCTTAAACTCCTAAAGTTTTATCAATAGTTATTTCTTCGTTCATAAGTAATATTTATTTGTAAACAAGTGGTTGGAAATAACTACGAGTACCTCTACTTGTCTTTGCTGTTATTACTTTTTTACGTTGTGAAAACGGTCCTTTTTATAATATTGCGGTATTATATGTACGAGTAAGTAATGTTTTTGTCTTGACGAGACTTACCTTTATCTATCAGTCTTCGATGCAGCATAAACGTATACGCGTTAACTCCAACCTTGGACACCACGTAGGGCGAATCCCCCCACCCTTCATCAATTTCCCTTTTCTCTTTGGCCGCTTCCACATAACTCTTCATCAACTCTTTTAGCCCATCCAAAGATAATTCCAGAGAACTGATTCTCTTCCTTAATTCCTCTGAAGGTATCCTTGACAAATGTCCTGAAGAACTTGAAATATTTACAATATTTCCATTACCAACAGTTACTAAAGGCAGAATCGCTTCACAGAAATATACTAATGCGAAAAAATTCACAGATATGGTCTGTTCAACTTGGTATAATGTTGCTTCTGGTGAATCTTTTAGGAAAAGTATTCCAGCGTTGTTAACTAATACGTCAATTTTTGCGTGTTTACCTCGAATGTGATTATAAAACCTTTTTACACTTATATCATCAGTGATATCCAATTGATGAAACACAGGATTCAAGCCTGATTTCTTCAGTTCTTCACAAGCTTCTATCCCCCTTTTTTCATTGCGTGATGTTAAATATACAATTCCATCGAATTTCTCGCACAAGCCTTTTACTATGGCGTATCCCAGACCTTTGTTAGCTCCAGTAACAACAGCGACCTTGGTTGACATCTCAGTTATTTTTCTTTTGTATATTGTTCTCCCGTTAATTTTCACTTTAACCATAACGTGGTGTTGTTTGGTTAAAATCTCCACTAGCTATGATAGTATTAGTAAAGTGTCTTGTAGCTTATGAAAGACTTATGTTATGCTCGTAGATAAGAAATGATAACGAATATTAAACAATATTTTTCTATAGGTACAAATATCATACACCATTGGAATATTTGGAGTTCAGTAAAAGTCATTCTTATGTTCTTAACATTATCAGTTTCATATTAGCAGTGTGTCGTCACAGTAACGGTCGATAATTAATTTGTCTTTGTAGCATTCCACATAAAACAAAACGTTTTTAACAAAACGAAGTAATCTTTTTTCTTCTGTAAGTACATTACCTTAAGTCTTTAGTGTAAATAAATAGTATACCTGTCTTAAAACATTGTACTAACTGCTATCGCAAAGTCCTTTTAGAAAGATAGGTATGTGATCTTCAATGTTACCAAAGATAATAGGTGCCTATGTTACTTTTAGGTAGCACTGTGCTGTAAGATAAAATATGAGTTAAGCGGTACCGTACATAGCACCGATAATAACTAACATTAATAAAATGTCGAATCGGTTCACACAGAACGGTAACAGAAAAACTGAAGTTAATTGATAGATAATGTTTAGAAAGAAGAATTTCGTACTTACGATTGTCTCGACAACATTATACGTAGGTATATATAATCAACCATGCATCAATGTCTGTCATTTGCGCTAGTATATAATCCTCAAGTCGTCACGTCTCGTCGCTACCTCGCTTTTCTATTATGTTACAAAATCTGTTTCTAGATGGCGCTACTAGATTATCGTAAAACACGCCATCTATGTACAACGATGCCAATTACGTATGTCAACAATTTGCGCCTACGCATAATTATATATCTTATCGTAAATAACCTGTTTATTTATTCTACCAAATTCCAGAAAGACGACATGACTCTTTTACCGTCTGTGTTTCGACCTACGTCTTTCGGCGACGAAGTGGTTCTACATTCCATTGACTGGATAGAAAATTTGCCATGGAGACAAGAAAACGGTTTAAGAACGGAGAAGGATAAATACGAAATCGGTTTACACGTAAAGGACTTCGGACCGCAGGACATATCTGTCAAGACCTCAAATGGTTTTATTGTGGTGGAAGCTAAACATGATGAGAAGAAAGATGAGCATGGTTTCGTATCAAGGCATTTTGTGAGACGGTACGAGCTACCCCAAGATTGTAGTCCGGAGAAAGTGGTGTCAAAATTGTCGTCAGATGGTGTACTGACGATAACTGCACCAAGGAAGCCTGTGGTCAGACGTGATACAGTGATACCGGTTTCGCATGAAGGTGCTAAAACGAAGTCCAAATTGTGAATTAGTTTGGTAGTGGATTCTATTAAAGTTATTGTTCGGATGTTGGTTGTAGTTTTAAGAGTTTTTGTGAGTTATTTTTATTGTAGTACAAAGTTAATAAGTTGCTTAGTGTGTACAGTCGATCACACGTCTAGCTATCATAAGCATAACATACCACTATGCGTATAATGCTCAAGGTTCGGAGCAAGGAATACTTGCGACAAAATGTTTTTGTTAGGTAATATGGATATTCCGAATTTTTCCGAGGTTTAATGACTTTTTTTTCTAAATTTGATTGTTATTCATTTTTGTATAAACTTCTACAGTAATATAAATATGGACATTCCACATAGCTCATTTAATAATCTGTTAGTTAGTTAGCTACTTCGCCTCCCGCTTTCCAGTAAATAAATTAATAAATTACAAATAATATGTAATTATCTTTTTTTATATACCTTTTAATTATTGCTACTAAGAATCCCGGGATTTTAATTAAAAGGAATGTCTGTATAATCTTCCGTGCCATATTTTCGTGGCAAGTACGTAAACTTCGCTACCTAATGCCAATCCCTGGTTATAATGACTATATTGCTATGGTTTTGTATTGCTAGAGGTGTGTTCGACTGTACACCGCAACAGACCATGGGAATGCTAAAAATTAGGTACTTTTATATTTTATAAAATATATATATATTTTTTTTCAATTCTTTGATTTCATTTGTTATAGGTTCGTTCACTTATTGTTATATAGGAGTGAGTGTAGTTTACTACCTATAATAAATCTTCTTTTGATAAATGAACTTCGGTATATTTGATGGGCATAGGATATGAATAAAGGCATATGGACGGCAGAAGGGTCCAGCCGAGACTGACTCACAGAACATCATTTATTTACTGAATATAATGTCACTGTGAATCAAATTTATCTTCTCAAAACTACGTTAAAAATATAGTTCCTTCAGTGATTTCAAATAATTTAGAATGTCATTAATTATCTATAGTTAGAAACAGTGTAATGTCATTAGTATTTGCCACCTATAATGATTAATATAATCTGATAACAGCCCTTACAACGTCAGAAGCACACGTGTTCAAGCCTCTGACGACAATGTTACAAAGTCATCAGATTTATTTGAAACTCATAAATAGTTCATTTAGTTTATTCACTCAAATTCAGCGAGAGGCAACGTTTGAATGTCGTTAGGCATTGCTTTATAGCTAAGGCAATAAGGTTGTATATCCCTGTTCTGTTATAGCACATTCAGTGTGTATGTATGAGCGAATGGACGATTACAATACCCTTGAAATCAGTATGCCGGTGGCTGTGACTTGATAGCAGCGTCTCTACAGTCCTAAATAAAAAGGTAAGCAATTTTTTTTAAATAGATTTGGCAGACATCGTCTCATAAAACTCTATTAAATAGAGTAGACTAACTCTTAGCCTATTGTTAGACTTTTAATGTTTTATTTAAACAAAACGAACTAATTACGAAGTCCAAGAGAATTAACATGTTAATTAGAAGTTTATATTAGGTTTATTACGAGATTACCAGATTTTTTACTCATCTGTTGCGTTTAATCTCAATGTAAATTTAAATTAAAAAACATTCGAGTACCTACCTGTTATTAGAGTTAAGTATCCATTAGTTGCGAGTCAGTATCCATTAGCTGACTTGACACTGATGACAGCGAGATACTTCACGGACACTTTACGTTAAGAAACATTCCAGTATCCGGCCGAACGCAATCCCTCGTAGTAACCTCTTTCTACATTTAAGTACTAATTATGGGTTACTATGGGCCTCCGCCACGCCACGCCTCATCGTAGAGCGATGACCGGGTGTAGTGACTTGTGACGCGCATTGGGGTAGGCATATGTCCAGCTGTGGTCGTCAACACGTGGCGCCGTTAATCTATACTTATAATAAAACTGTAACTGGTCTATGTCTGTACATGAGAGATATTTAAAAAAAAAATTATGAGGGGTCTTTATAGGACCAATAGAAGCTAAAACAATTCTTTTTAGAATTTTTGTCTGTCTGTCTGTTTTTGTGTCTGTCTGTCTGTCTGTCTGTCTGTCTGTCTGTCTGTCTGTCTGTCTGTATGTATGTTTGTTACCGCATCACGTAAAAACTACTTAATGAAATTTGATGCAGTTTTCACAGTTGGTCTAACTTAAAATCTGGCGCGTGTTTCATCTTGATACACCACTTCAAACATGAGATATTAATAAAGTAAAATTTTCTAGAAGCCATTATATCGGATGATAATAAAACGACTTAATATTTCTTCCAATAACTAAGTATCATATTTAGAAATCATTAATGAAAAATCATGTTGTTTTTACGAAAATTTTGATAAAAAAAAATTCAATATTTCTCGAACGTACGAATATGGTCATCATATGGGCGATGTCAACGGCCGCGGCGCGGCGAATGGCGCGGCGCGTATGGGATTGAGTGAAATTTAGTTTTTGGGAATAGGGATGGGGTTGAGGTTGGGGTTGGGATTGGGATATTGAGAGTCTCGAGTCTGAGTGGGAGTGGAAGTAGAAGTGGGAAGAGAACGGGAGTGGAAGTGGGAACGGGGGCGGATTCTGTAGTTCACGCGAGCGGAGCCGCAGGCACAGCTAGTTAATGATAAAGGCAACAAAGTATTCTTGTTTAGTTTTTCCATAACATCTTGGATTTTTTCCCTGAAATTTCTTCAAAGTTTCCATCGTTGTCAGGCATAGAGAAGGCGAGCCGTAGCATATGGAAGACGCCATGGTGTTGGTCTTCCGATGCGAAACACCTGCCAATTTTCGCGGGGGATTCTCGCATACATACATATCTATACGCAGTCGCTACGAAACATTATCGTACACATGCCGTGCCGCGCATAGCGCAGAGGGGAACGAATGAGTTATTATACATACCTGACCGCCTCATCAACCTAGTGACTTGGTAGTTTGATACGAGCACCAGAGGTCGTGGGTACGATACCACTGGGGACAGACAACTTTGTACAAGTTGGTTCCGGTCTGTATGTTGTACTATTTGTCAATTGTCCTATCCCTGTTTAATTTTCATAGCACAGGAGAAAATACTAGTTTGGGATTAGACAAGTACAAGTAATATTTATTATTATTATACATATAGGTATGTTCTAGATTTCAGTTCAATTGGTCTAGTAGTTTTTGAGTTATCCGGCGGGCAAACTGACAGACAAACGGACAATAAAACTTCGCTGTTCATTTTGATTGAAGCCAAAATGAAATATGCTAAAATAAAGGCACGTGTATAATTTATCTCTGCGATTAAAATTTAATTATATAGTCACTTGATTTAGATAAAAGAAACTTTAACCCAGGTGCAGCATGACAGGACTTCAAACGGAGAACCTGACGGAGTACATCCTGGTTGAGTACCGCTGGGTGGTGGTGCTGACGTTGCTGCTGCCCATGTCAGTCCTCTGGAAGGTCTGGTCCATGGTCAGGAACTACGTGGTGTTCACATTAAGCAGCGCGCCTAAGATGCACGACAGGAAAGTTAAGGATGTACAAAAACAGGTAGATACTCCACTTAATATTCTCTAGTCTAGAGCGATTTCCTGTTCGCTACATATGTGATTCTTTGGTCTAGACTGGTTTCCTGTCTGCTAGATATGATTATGTGCATCCTATTACCAGAGAATATTACTATTACTCAGTGGCGGAGCAAGACCTAATTTGATGTGGGCAAGATATTTGCGAGGACCTCGGTGGCGCCAGAGGATGGACATACTTAGAGATTTTTTATTAAACTTAAATTTGTATTCATAAGCATGCAAACGTCTTTAGTTTAACTAATATTATTAAATAATAACTAACCGTAAATATTTAATAACCTGACATTTCCTGCCTATAGTAGTTTTACCGTAATCCAGTTTTTGTTGTCGTGACGTAATATTTAGGAAATAATAATACTTTTCTTATATTTGCATAATAATAGAAAAAAATCCAAAACGTATTTAAAAAAACGATTGGGTTTATATCCCAAAAATATTTTTTATTTATTTTAAAAAAGAATATATTTTTGACCCTGGTAGAATTTCAAAACACGAATGTGGAAGTGTTTCCAAGCGGGTGGGATCTATCATTTTATGATGATTAAAATCTTTTGATGGTTCTTGCTATATATTTTTCCCATGAGTTAGAGAAAGCTGCGATACATAAACGTTCGAAACACGAGGCCACTCGGACCGCGAGGCCATATGCGGTGGCCCATGGGTGGCCCACGTCGCCCACGCCTTACGCCGCTTCTGCTATTACTAACACGAGGGGAGAACAGAACGAATCGTTTTGGTCGTTACTAGAGCCATAGAATTTAAAAATAAGTTTCTACGCGACGACGCTTTAACCTTTGGGTCGAGAATATAAAGGTCAAAGTCAAAGTATTGTTTGCATTACATGAAGTTATAAAGATGTTATGTTTTTATAGAGTGAACTTTACTTAGTTTATTAGCCATGCATATTTTTTAAGCCAATTTATTACCATCAGCCTGAAAGGTTCCACTGCTGGACAAAGGACTCTCCTAATACTAGTTTGTTATATCAGTATACTGCTGCGTTGTCGCAAGCACTACTAGTACGAGTTTTGGTAATAGATAAGATATTAAAGGTACCTAACCACCTTTATTGGTTAGGTTAGGTTAGGTTAGGTTTCTTGCGCCCACGGTAAGTTTTTCCCGTCGTAAGATACCTAGAAACCACATCAAAAAATTTAAATCGTTTTAGTAGTTTTACAGCTTTTCACCAGCTTACTTCAAACTTTATCTGTTTATTACTGTAGACATTCATGTTCCCGTCTCCAGGTGAAGGCTTGGCTGGCCAGCGGTCGCAGCACGCGGCTGTGCACGGCGCGCCCCGGCTGGCAGACCATGTCCTTTCGCCAAGGCATCTACAAGAAGACCTTCACCAACGTCAGGGTCAATCTGGTCGACGTTCTGGAGGTCGACGCCAGGAACATGGTACGTAAGATAATGGGTGAATGAATAAATGATTAATATATTCCATGAATTGAAATACTGTCCGTTCGCACACCTTAATACTTTGACATAGTATTAACGCAATAGGAGTCTATCGAGTTCATTGTTCGATGCGATGTATGCTCATGTAAAAATCAGATCATCTGACTTTATAATGTCCCACGGTTGGGCAATAGACGACGAGAGCTTGAATCCATTACATGCTTAGCCCAGTGCTGCTTATTTAACTTCACGACGATTTTTAAAAATCGAAAACCAGTTTTCTTTATTGCTGATGGGTTTAGGCCAGACCTCAATCTCATCTGATGGTGAATGACCATGAGGCCTAAGGTGGAGCGCGCTTACCCAGTAGATGCCTATTCACTTTTCCTTTAAAATGATCCAAATTGTACTTGTCCGGAAATATCGAAGCTTGTAGAGAGTTCCATTCCTAAGCAGTTCGCATTATGAAGGAGGAAGCAAAACGCTTCGTGCGAGTACGTGGTATGTCTTCTACACAAGGATGAAGCCTCTCACCACGCCTGGAAGTCCGGTGATTGAAGGGTAATGGGGGAATAACGGAGTTGGTATAGTAATAATCCGTATTAACAAGTTCATAAGTTCTGTATTGACTGGATGAGAAACGTATAAAACTGCTCTTTGACTGAATAGATTTGTCCAAGAACGATCACACCACGGGCCGTAAGCTTAGAAAGGGGTCCCATAGGGTCCAGCCTCGCACGCTATCACTATCTGTAACTGTAAGAACGCAACTTTAACATAACATAAGACCATGTTCCAACTTGTACAAATCTCTATCGAACTCACGACCACTGAAACGCTTGGCTCGATTCTAACTACTAAGCGACTAGGACAATGATGCAGTCAGATACTGTAATACTTTTCAGACAGTACGCTGCGAGCCCCTGGTAACTATGGGCCAGCTATCCCGCACCCTGGAGCCACTGGGGCTGGCCATAGCCGTGGTGCCGGAGCTCGACCAGCTCACGGTCGGCGGGCTGGTCATGGGCACCGGAGTGGAGAGCTCGTCCCACGTGCACGGGCTGTTCCAACACATATGCATGCAGTACGAGCTGGTGCTCGCTGACGGATCTGTCGTGAAGTGTAGTAAGGTACGAGTATGTATAGATACTGGGTGAAACAGAAAACAATATATGACAACCAGCCGATTATTTCTTAACTAATAAAGATATCCGAAAAATTCAAACTGATATATATAAAATTAAAAAAATCATATGAAGAGGACCAGAACATAAGTGTTTTTTTTCCCATAAGTAGTAATTTTTTTAATTCGTTAAAACACAAATAGAAAGAACTCATGAATGATTTTATGCAGATATACCTACATCTCCGTTGCAGGATGAAAATCCAGACCTCTACTACGCAGTGCCATGGTCATACGGCACTCTTGGTTTCTTGACTTCTGTTGTTATCAAAGTCATACACGCAAAAAAGTAAGTAGAGAAGTTAAAATCATTTGTAATGTTTGCAAGTGTTTCGAACACAACGTTAGCACGTGACGCTTATAAAATAAATGCAAATGAATCCCACGAGGAAAGTCCTGTATGTCACCTTTTTGTAGAAATGGATATTTTATTCATTGCTTATCTTCCTTGATGATAATTTGCCGGAATAAGCAGCCAGATATATAAATAATTCACTGAGATACAACGCTCGTAAAAATGTATTCGAGGTACCTGAATATCATCAAGTCATAAATATTAAAATATTATTATCATTAAATCCCAGTTAATTTACATGACTTTTTCCGCGTGGTCTTCAACTACTAAAAACATTCATACTGGAGAAATTCACATTTAACTATGGAGTCTTTATGATATTTATTTATAAGATATTTTTATAATAATATTATAAACCTAGCTAGTCATCTCTCGAATATGAGGCGAGTCGCACCTTACGCAAAATTCGAAGCATTATTTGTATCGAATAAGATATTTGTTATTTTATTCGATACAAATAATGCTTCGAATTTTGCGTAATTTAATTGTAAATACCGGGGAATGCAAGGACCAATTTCAAGATGTCTATTGATGGTGAAAGTCATTTCTGTGGGGAAAACTGTGGGAGGATCCAGTGTGGTGGCGGCTATTTGTAAAAGCCTATATCCAGCTGTAGACGTTAGTAGGCTGACGATGACGTAAGGAAAAGAAGAGGTTTCTTTTTAATGTTGTCATTACAAAGATCTCCATTTTTGTCTAGATTCGTTCGTTTGGAATACCACCCGTACACCAGCCTATCAGAGTTAGCAGCTCACTTCAGCCAGGAGTCTCTGAAGAAAGAGCCGCATCAGTTTGTGGAGGCGCTGCTTTTCTCCAAGGATACAGGAGTGATGATGGTGGGAGACATGGTAGATGAAGTTGGAACTGATGGAAAGGTTAGTTATGATATTGTTGAGGGCATAGAGTGGCGGAAGGTGATTTAAAAAAAATGATTTTTTTTATTTAAAATTAGGGTCAATCAAATTTAGGACAGTCGCTCAGCGAGCTATGGAGAGGGCTATGTTCGGGGTTTCTTTGAAGGATATGATTCGTAATGAGGAGATCGCAGCCGAAAGGATTAGCAAGCTGATGTGGCAGTGGGCGGGCCACAACCGACGGCCGCAGAAGAGTTCTGGAGTGGAGACCGCCGATCAGCAGGGTGGGACGCCCCGCCGCCAGATGGACCGACGACCTGAAGAAGGTAGCCGGAAGCGGTTGGATGCGGAGGGCGGAGGACCGGGTGTGGTGGCATTCATTGCGGAAGGCCTATGTCCAACAGTGGATGTCTAAGGGCTAATATGATGAATGCATAACCAGATTAAAAATTTCGGATCCACGCGGACGAAGTCGCGGGCAAACAGCTAGTAATTTATAAAATATCTAAAAAATATTCTATTTACATTTTCCAGCTGAACCCCATCGGCAAATGGCATGCCAAATGGTTCTTCACACAGGTCCAGGAGCACCTGGAGTTCTTACAGCGCGGGGAACAGCTGTCCTCCGTAGAGTACATCCCTCTGAGAGACTACTACCACAGACACACCAGGAGTTTCTTTTGGGAGCTTCAGGTAAGAGCAGCGGCAGAGAATACTACTTATATATATATATATATGTTTATAATATTATATATATATATTCCCTATAAAATTCTCACATTTGTAATATCGTGCTACCTAGTCTCAATAAAGACCGTCTAGGCATTAAAACCTGTCGTAAATATGAGAGATAGTCCCGGCACGGGCTGTATTGGGGCTTCTCTGGACACACACTGTCGTTCCATAACGCATGCTCGGCCTATATACTCGTATGAGTTGTGTTAGAATTAAGAAAGTGTGTAAATTGTCGTAATAATATGTAAACAATATAAACAATATATAAAATATAATAAAAGCGAAAGTTTGTAAGTATGGATGGATGTTTGTTACTCTTTCACGTAAAAACTACTGAATGGATTTTAATGAAACTTTACAATAATATAGCTTATACGTCAGAATAACACATAGGTTACAATTTATAAAGATATTGTGTGAATTGCCCAAAATATCAAGTAAGTAGGATAAAATCTACCATCTGTGAGCTATTCTGGCGTGCGCCATAAAATTATAATTTTAATGTCATAATGTTAGTTCTTTTCTACGCCACGCTAATATAAGCTACCCGAAATACTAATCCTGCGCAGACGAAGTCGCGGGAACCAGCTAGTACTAAATATTTCTACGTAAAGAAGCGACACTCTCCTCCCCCCGCCAGTTTAACATCGCCCGCAAAATAGAGCACGGCTGGCAGTATCCCATCTGCCGGTACAAAGTTACTACTTCATCATCATCGTCATGTCAGCCCCTAAACGTCCACTGCTGGACATAGGTCTTCCACAATGAACCTCACCACACCTGGTCCTCCGCCCTCCTTATCCAGCCGCTACAGCCACCTTCTTCAGGTCATTGGTCCACCTGACGGCGGGGCGTCTCTCCCTGCGCGTGCCGATCCGCGCTTTACACTCCTGAACTCGTCTGCTCCAACGTCAGTCGGTTCTGCGGTATGTGTGGCCCGTCTACTGCCACTTCAGCTTGCTAATCGTTTCGGCTATGTCGGTGACTTTCGTTCATTGTCGGATCTCCCCATTACGAATCATATCCTTCAAAGAGACTCCGAGCATAGCTCTCTCTATAGCTCGCTGAGTGATTTGAGCCTTGTAATAGTTACTACGCCTATAACTTAGAAAGAGAAGCACTTATGTTGTTGATGGATAACGTTGTCCCTCTCTAGATTGACTATTTTCGCGCGCCGGGTGCAGTAGCCCTAAAATAATTTACACACACACAAACGTGTACGGGCCGGCTGGTGCGCTTGTAGTAGTAATAGGTCTTTAAATCTGTTCGCTTGTATGTAGTGCCGGGGTCCATACGCTAGCTATTTTCTTCTCAGCCGTTTCTTTGACCTAGTGATTCGTTCAATTGCCTGAAACTCCAGAGGTCGTGGGTTCGATTTCCAATGCCCATATTTTTTTGTTATATGTACAAGTTGATCATGGTCTGTGTGATACATTTATATTTGTCTATCTCTCCAATCCTAGTTGTTGCAGCTTGGTTTTTACTATTCGTTCCTTGCCCCAGGACATCATATCATTCGGCAACCACCCAATCTTCCGATACCTGTTCGGATGGCTGATGCCTCCAGAGGTCTCCCTGCTGAAGCTGACCCAACCTGAAGCCGTAGCCAAGCTGTACGAGCGAGCTCACGTGATCCAGGACATGCTGGTGCCCATAGACCGGTTAGAGAAGGCGGTTCAGAAGATCCATCAGGAGTTTCAGGTATGCATTTTTGTATCTTCTAAAGTGATAGACGATAGATGACGATAGATGTTGGCCCCGTAGCCTAGTCGGTAGTACACCTGCCTGCGAAGCTCGGGGTCGCGGGTTCGAATCTCGCCCAGGGCAACTTGTGTTTGCCTTGTGACTGGATGTTATTTATATATTATATTATGTATCTATGTATGTATATCAGCTGTCTGATACCCATATTACAGGCTCTGCCTAGTTTGGGATCAGGTGGCCGTGTGTGAAATGTCCCCACATATTTATTATAGACGGACAGATGGCTTTGGCTCAGCTGATGGTATGCGGTCACCGTAGCCCATAGACTTGTTACAAATGCCTTGCAACCCTGAGGACTATGTGAGAATCCCTCGAGTGCCCTTAGTAGTATAAGTAGTCATAGTAGGTAATTAGTGTAACCGTTTTGTAATTGAGAAATATGCTAAAATGTCAAAGATCAAATGCTCACTTGAACCCTCAAAGATTTTTTTTAAGGAACAGGGTTCCAGATGGAACAAATTGCCAGAATCTATTGTATCTGCCCTCTGCCACATCAATAAACATGTTTAAGAACAGACTAGACAATTTCTTAAAAGAAAATAATCAAGTCGACTATGGAGCACCAGCTATAAACTGCCTTTCCATTTAAAATAAAAATAAAATAAAATGCCAATTCGATTGAAAGTTTTTGTTATAAAAAGGGCAAGAGTGCCCTCCGCTTTTTGGGTATCGAGACTAATTTGCATCTTAGGGAAATTAATTTTCTTTAATGCGCAAAAAAATCATAAACAATGTAGTTTTGCAATAATGGTTCACTTACAATATTGACAGTAAGCTGGCTTTAGTTCTTGGAATCATTTTGATAGTGACAGCCAATCTTTAAAAAAGTAACTTGTGATAATTCAAGGATAATTCACAAGTTCCTTTTTTTAAGGATTGGCTGTCACTAGTTCAAAATGATTCGACTAAAGCTTAACTTTGATCCTAAACATAAACAATCGTCGCAACGGGAAAGACGAGGGATTTCCAAATAAAGTGTTGCCAGAGTAGACGATATTCGAAAATATTCGTTTGGTTGCAAAAGCACTTTACTGTGTTAATTGTTATAAAATTACACTTTCTCCAGTTTATTTGGTAAACAAATAAAGATAAATCATGGAATAGGTCAGTTTGAATTTCACATGTCAACTGAGGAGAATATATGCCAAATTTAGCTTTAAAAATGCCTAAAGGACATAATACTGTAGGTAATTAAATGTGTTTGCTTGTATGGAGTTCCGGGTGTGCGCTTGCACGCTGCCGCTACGTAACAAATGGAAAAACACACTCATAATCTAACATAACGATAATAATGAGGATACCGCGCCTCACCAATTGGTGTTTGTACTTCGGCAGAGTATGGCGATTCCTCTCCGTGTTGCTTAAGCTTTTCACTGGTTAACAGGTGTACCCCATGTGGCTGTGTCCATTCAAAGTGCTCAATCAGCCGGGCCAGCTGAAGATCCAAGCGAACGACTGGCAGATGTTTGTCGACATTGGCGTCTACGGAGTGCCCAAGGCCAAGGGGTTTGAGACTGTAAGTACCCACTGCTGGAGTTCCACAACAATCTATATTTCATTCCAGATTAATAGTCCTATGAAAACAAACGCTATTTGCGTCTCGGTAACATATACATGAAAGGGTCACCAGCAGCAAAAATAGGTTTGTATTACCAAGTAAACTTTGCGGTCCACTTAGGAACACCATCTATTGTGTATTTTGTTTTCGAGACGCAAATGCGTTTGTTTTCATAGGACTATTAATCTGGAATGAAATATATAATGGTTCATTGCTTGGCCAAGCAGGCCTCCCAAAATAACGCATGGTTTAAGGATTATCTAAACCAATACGTTAGCGAGTCGTCCGAATTCATACGGATGAACTCTGCAAAAGAGTATGAATTCGCATGCAAAGGATTGTGGGCACTTTATGCCCAGATATCAACAACAATAAGTGATGCGCCAATGAAAAGTTCTTATTAAGTAAAATAACAGTTACTATGACGGCTAATTAACTGTATTTTCAGGCCATTCAGTACCCTTGGCGTATCACTTAGTAGATAATTGGTTACTGTTAGTGGGTGGGTATTAAGAGGGCCATAACGCCGAAAATACAGATATCTGAGATAAGCGGCCATAGTAACTATATTATTCTATTCATTGGCGTATCACTTAGACACAAGGCATTTTGTCAGAGTCCTCACTTAGCACTCCAGTGTTCATATGCCAGTAGCCGCTTCCATCAAGTACGCTGTCTGCAGCTTTAGTCAATGAAAAAAATTCCAGGTTTCATCAACTCGTCGTGTGGAGAGCTTCGTGTCCGAGAATCATGGCTTCCAAATGCTGTACGCAGACACTTACACCACCAGGGAGGAATTTCGGCAGATGTTCGACCACTCCCTATACGACAGGGTTAGGGACTCCCTGCCCTACTGCAAGGAGGCCTTCCCAGAGATTTACGGGAAGGTGAACAGGAGTGTTAGGAAGTAGTTTAGAACAATTAGGGCACATTTTTAGTTGCTAGAACTCATAAGCGCCATGTTTCCTCTTCCCCCTCCTGTCCCCCCTTCTCAGCCCTCCATTCTCTTGTTTCCTGTTCCAATTTTGTACTCTAATAGACAGATATTTTACTCCCTGTACTATATATATAGGCTCAGGGAAGGAGGCTCTCCTAGAGATCTACGGGAAAGTGAACAGGAGTATTAGTAAGTAGTTTAAGAGGCACAATGACTGTCATATTCTTAGTTCCTACATTTCATAAGAGCTATGTCCCCCTTCCCCAACCCTCAATTCCCTCGTTTTCTGGTCCAGTCTAGTACTCTAATGGGTAGATGTTCGAGCACCCCTGTAGACGATAGGTTCAGGGAAGCAGGCCTTCCCAGAGATCTACGGGAAAGTGAACCGGAGTGATAGATAGGAAGTACTCGTAGTATAAGATAACGAAGGCACTGTCTGTCATATTCTTAGTAACTACATCTTATAAATGCAGGGTCGTTCTACCCTTTTGTCTATTCCGTTCTAGAAATATTTGATGTTGAAACGCTGGATCGTAGATCGTAAGTTTGAATATGTTTCATAATTCTGTAAATTAATTCGTTGTCAATTATATTTAGTTTGTATGGTGATAGATTGTAGGTAGTTATAATTTAGACAATTGACATTTATCAGTATATCATTATTTTTATGATAGAAGCAAACAATTATTGTAGGTAGGCACATGAATGATAAAAAATACAGTAAAACTGCACATTTTGGTGTTTCTTTATTCCTTTGTCATCGCTGCCTATCTTTAGTATTATAAATTTATTGTATACACAGATAATATGAAAATAAATTTACAGAAGGAGAGGATGTATATACAGGTGGGCTTATCTCTAAGAGATTTCTTCCAGGCAAACCTTATCGGGAAAGAGAGAAGTTAATAATAGTAGTAGACATACATATCTTTTCTGTCGGAGTCGGGTTAATTTGCAGAACCTTTGTTTTACGAGAATCCTGACATTTCCTTACCAATTGACATTCCCAAATGACTTGTAATAAACACTGTCTGCGACCTAAAATCGGCTCGTAGAGCTGTACAATTTGATGACTTTTATTCTACAGGTAAACATAGTAACATTTTTATTTAAAAAATTCCATCTTGGCATAAAACAATACAGCTTTGATTCGCCTCCAGGGAACGAATTTAACGAGACCTGGATGATGGTTAAATCCAGAAAATTTAGAAATTTCAATTTCATGTCAACTTCTCAGTTGATTTTGAAAGAATTGGTACTAATGTACGGTTTATTTATAATACCACAGGATTTTCGGTGAAGGAAAACATCGTGAGGAAACCTGCATATGCCAAAGAAGAAATTTTAAGGCGTGTATGAAGTCCACTAAATCGGCTTGAGGCACTGTTTGTGAACAGGGGTGTAGCACAAAAGATCCTAAGGGACGAAGTGTCGTTAGGTCTTACTGCCCCCCCAAGAAGATAAGATAAGAATGTAAGCTACTTTAGTACCGTATTTGTGTATTTTTACTGTGCATTAAAGATTAATTGAATTGAAATGAACGGAAATTCCTAATACCTACCCATTTATAATTACCATAAGTGCTTAAATATCATTACCGTATCAAAAAAAAAGAAATGGCTATTCCTTATAAATATAGACTTAATCTAATAAATAAAAACGTAAACTTCGCATGTCTATACATTGAATATAAAAAAAAAATTGGGGTCTTACGATAAGTAATAGAACACATTTCAATCATTTTTGATAATTTTGTCTGTTTATCTGTTAGTTTGTGTACGCATCACTTAAAACTACTGAACCGATTTTAATGGACTTTTCACAGAAACATAGGGCTCTACTAACTCGGAGTAACATATAGGCTTTATTTCATCACAATTTGATTAACTCAATCAAAAGTTATGGACATTTTTAGTTTTCTAATATATTAGTAGGTTAGTATTCAATATAACAATGAAGTATAATTTTATTCCGAGTGCGATGAGTTTAGACTACATTTGGAGCTGTAGTGGTTCTGGGCGTGGGCGTGGGCGTGGTAGCGGGAGCGGGAGTGGGAGCGAATTTTGTAGCCCACGCGAGCGCAGTCGAGGGCACAGCTAGTTTTAAATAAAAATATACAATTTGTTATATACGAATAACAAAAATAGATGGGAAGGGCCTTACAGATTAAATATCTCCTACATCTCCGCAGAGTTTTTAATGGTGCCGGGATACTCACTGCGTTACCCCTTTGAATCTCCAGGCTGATGCGGCTGATAAAACAGGACCTGGCTCGACGCCGGATTTTTCCTTCAGAAGTTGGCCAATACGATGCAAACTTTATGGCTTCCGGAGCCCAAGCGCCAAGTGTCTCTACCGCAAAACTTAAAATTGCATGACTGTGAAGAATCTAATAAAATGATAGTAAAACCTGTTCTTTAAGGGTTTTTCCACAAAGAATCACCCTCCCATATGTGACAGCGATTAGTGGAAATAGGAAAATAATAATTAAATCGCATACATAGGTATCTGTTATGTTTATAATTAACATTTGTAAATACAACTGATTAGTGCTGATAAATAACTCGCGTTATCACAAGAGTTTTCTCAGAAAATTATGAACCATAAACAGATTTGTGTCACATACTCGTCCTATTTATATCAAACGAAAGAACACATATAACCATTGAACCAAAGAATATAAGTGAATATGAATATAACATGGTTATTTTGTGAAAAGTTTGTTTACCTTTTATTTACCCATTTAACGAAAGTCCTCAACCACACTGACTGATTCATCAACGCCCAAGTTATTAATTTTCAAGACAGTCACAAAATAGGTACAAGTTCTTAGTAGTATACTACAATAATACAATACAATACAAAATTTATTTATTATCTCAACACTAAGATTAAGTACAATTATAATGTATAAAATTAAAATGAGTACAATTTATCTTTTGTGAGAGACTGGTGCCAAAAATAGGATGAACCTGTGAGATCAGGTCACCAGGCTCCCACCCCATGGAATTTTTGCGCATCACCCTGCCATACCAAGCAATTAGATTATATACTACTAATGATACTAACAGCGATACATATATAATGCTCACGCACTGGTGCCAGATGGGTAGGCAGAGGCGATGTATCGCCACTTTGCGCGATCCTGACACACCTCACTATCCTCACTCACATCGCCTTTTATTCATCTCGCTGCGCACCCCAGTCTTGCTGAGGACGTCACCAATTTGATGTAGAAAATATTAAATAAAAATTATGTAGGTACCTACTAGGTACCTATTTGGTGTTTGTTTGGAGTAATGCTGGGCTGTTGCGTTGTAACAAATGAGGTCAATACTCTTACATAGTGAAATAAATACCTAAATGGCCCAGCATGGCCTAATATCGTGAAATTAGGCACGGCCATTGGGTCAAGTGCGGCCGATAAGCTGACCGATGGGCTATTGTGTAAGTATAATAAGTAGCTATACATAGTCTAAATAATAAAAATAGGTTTTGTATAACAGGAACTTTTTTATTTGTCGGTTATGTACGCGGATCAAAAAATTCCGTCACCATAACCAGGTATTGTAACAGGAATTATTTTTCTTAGTACATTACTAGTAATGTAACTTGGTACGGGGAACACACGACTGTATACTACTTTGATCTGATGATATAGACAGAGACACCGCCCCACATTGCATCACGTTGCAACTGGCGCTCTCTGGGCAGGTTAGCTATCGCAGAGACAATCACCTCACACTGGTGAGTCCTGACCAGACTTGCAGATGGTTATACCACATGTTATACCGCCATCTGTCGGAGCCTCACCCGTTTAGAGGGCGTCCATTAATTACCCGAGCTCAATATGGGGGGAGGTTGGTCAATGAACCTTACGCAATTACCGGACGCCTCCTTACTCCTTAGTTGGAGTAGTCAACTAGTTTTTTACCCCTTATGTACACCTAAAACATTCGGGTTGTCATATTGAGTGTTCCAGTGTCCTCAAGTTGCCGGCTATATAGGAATCGTAGATCACCGGAGAGGAACACTTACGCATTTATCCAGATATTGGTCGATTTAGAACTCTCAATAATTCCAAAGCTCTCTATAATTTATCGTTCGTGAAAGAAACAAACATTAGTTCTGATTTGTATGAGCGCCGGTACAAATCAGAGTTTAAGCTACGTGCCGCAAACTGTTGAAAGGTGTATACGCCAAAGTATAAAATACAGGTTACCTTCATTGCGAGCATACCCACAATTAGCAAGTATACAGTGTTAACAAACATTCCTACCCCAATTTAGGAGTTCAGATTATCAGTCTAATCAAATTTGCTAGTTAGCTGTATATCCGGCGAGTATTCGATAGCTATCAAAGTATCCTTTTGGCAACTTTCTATTGCCATATTTTCTGAAAACAGTGACTCTAACTCAGTTACATATTGAGTCAAAAGGCAGACAATTATTATATAACTTTATGTCAAGTCTTTATGTATTCGTGACTTATTTAAATTCGGAGGAGGCTACAGGTAGGATGATCGCGAGTAAAGCAAACATGTCATGCATACTGAACTGATGGACCATACCCCTCCCCTCCCCCTCCCTTCTATTAAGTACGTACTTGGCTGTGAGACTATGCAAGGACAACTTCTAAGAATGATGATGTGATGACACTTAAGTCATCATGGGAGTAAGGAAAACCACAAGTACTCCTCAAAATTTTAAAAAAACTTGGAATGACTCTGTAATATTTAGTTTAAATGGGTACTCCAAGTAAGTCAATGAGATGTGAGAATAATATATATATTGTTATATATTTTGTTAAGTCTCGGAAACAAAATAAGTATAAAATGTACGTGAAAGTAGCCATTTCTTCATTTCATTTCATTGAGATTCTGAGGCGTGTGTGAAGTCCACCAAATCGGCTCGGGGCACCGTTGGTAGACAGGGGTTTGGCACAAAATATCCTGAAGGGTCGAAGTGTCGCCAGGTCGTCCTGGCCCCCTAAGAAGATAAGATAAGATAAGCCAAGTCATTTCTTACCCTTGGTAGGAGACAGTCGTACCTTTTATTTTAGTTATACTTTATTGTACACAAATAGAAGTCACACAACTAATTTAAACACAAGATGTACAAAGGCGCACTTAACTCTGTAAGAGTTTTCTTCCAGTAAATATTTGGGTGAAAGAGAAAAGCAAAGCAGATAGGCAGACAGCAGTGCACATTATAGTGAAAATAAGTGGTGAATAAAAAAACATATATGTAAATAGCAAATAGAATAATTTACCTTTCATATATTTAGTATCAATTATACGACTGTCTTTTACCGAGGGTACAATTGATGTCGGAAGTTGGAACAGTATGTCAGACGCTATTCTAAAAGCCATACACAAAAAAAATTTCACTTCCGTCTCTCACTTCTCGCTATTGTTGTTGCAAAAGTGAGCTAATTCTAGACTTGTCAAATTTGAATGGCTCCTTACAAGACTGATGCTTTTATTTTTATAGAATTATTCTTGTAGTGTACATCTATACTAATATTATAAAGAGGTAAAGTTTGTGAGTTTGTGAGGTTGTAGCGGGTAATCTCTGGATCTACTAAACCGATTTTCAAAATTCTTTTACCAATAGAAAGCCACGTTATTTGTGAGTGTCATAGGCTATATAAATTATAAAGTTACGTGGTCCACGCGGACGAAGTCGCGGGCAAGCAGCTAGTAGGAGAATAAAAATAAATATAGAGGTACAGGTTTGCCTAATAAGAGAGACTACCTATGTACCATTTGTATTAGACTTAGATGGCCTCGGTGGCCTAGTGACTTGGTCATTGGGCTCGAGCGCCAGAGGTCGTGGGTTTGATTTCCAATGGGGACAGACAATTTGTACAAGTTGGTCCCAGTTGTTTAATTCTTATATCACAGGAGACAATCCTAGTTTGAGATTAGACCATTAGTAACATACTTTTAGTATATATTATCTTTGGTAACATTAACATTAAAGTTTGATAACATAATTCAAGTTGTTGAATGATAAATAAATTAATATTGTTTTTACCCCAAAAAAATCATTTTCGTAACCTGGAACCTCTTGCACAGCGGGCTGATTGTTTCAAAAACTGGCCTGAATGGTTTGTGAAATATCTAAATTTTGGATACATGACTTAGATCGTTTTGTTATATCCTGTAAGCAATCTACTTTTTCCCAATAGTGAACTATAACCTGCCCTATAGTCTGCGAGATTGACATGCGCAGAAATCTTATCTGTGTCAAGCTGACCCGCGTATCGCACTTACAAGCAAGACGTTGTTAGAACAACGCGTAAATATCTGTGCTATACTTTATTCAAGAAAACACTTACAAGACAAATTTACAGTGTTTTTTTCTTTCTATTTTGAAAATAAATAAATGTGGCAGTGAAAAGGAGCTTCTGAGAAGTTACTGATTTAAAAAGTTTTGTGCTAAAAATAAATTTAAATAAGTAAAAATGAAATTTCACATAGTGTTGCAAATGGCACTGTGCATTCTTTCAAAAAATGTCGTTAAAGGTGAGTCATTTTTATTTTTTGTTAACGTCCACTGCTGGATATAGGAAGTAATGTCCACGCTCTAGGCAGACGTGTCACTCGCTATGTTCGCCTTCGCAAGGTGGCGCTGCTCTACCCCGGTCTGTGATTATCTAAACTAGTTTGAACGGTTATACCGCCATTGTTAATCGACAAAGCGTCGTTGGTGTTTAACGGTCTGTAGTGTCGACCCAAAAATAAAGTTTTTAACTACGACATTCAACAGTCTTGGTCCATTCGTATCCCTCTCATTATTTCCCAAAATAATGGTGGGTTTAGGCCCTTAGCACAGGGTTGCCATCTCTAAAATATGCCAACCTTACATCCTCTTTGATGCCAACCAGGTCAAGAAGTATGAAAATCCCGGATTTGGGAGCTTATAACCCGGACATGTCAGTTTTAAAAAAATAGTTTTAAATTTTAATTGTTATATGAATCAACTTTTTACTTGCGAGTGGTGACTTGAAAACTTTAAAACCCGGACTACAAATGAAACCCCGCCCGGACGCTCCCCGGACGGATGCCCGGTAAACTAGGCACCAAGCTGGGCAGGCGAGTTGAACAAAGATGCTGTTGCCCATTACCTGGATTTATCATTTAGTAGCCTTGTACGACATCCATAGTGAGTAGGAGTGGTGATAATTGCCTAACAGCGTACTACGGTGTGGAGATCGAAAAAGCCGGTGTAATTACCTAGGGGCATACGAGGCATTCATCCGACCCTTAGGGTAGTAACCCACTTGTTGCAGCAATCAAAAGTGATCACGGGGGTCAGTGGTCGCTGTCTAATGACAGCTATATGACACACAAAAATACCTACCTACAGAAGCGAAATACTTTTGTATTAACATCTGGACGAATGGTGACTAATAGTTATATGTATTCATAAGTTGAATTACTCATGCAATATGTTTTGTTGTAGGTTAATACAAGAAGTAAAGATACCAAAAAATTGCTATATTTGTCAGTACAATTACCTACCTATAAATATTTTAATTTAAAAATATTTTAATTTATAGGTAGTTAATAGAAGTGACAAATATAGCAAATTTTTGGCATCTTTACTTCTTGTATTAACCTACAACAAAACATATTCCAATGAAAATAACTTTTATATTTTTATATAAAAGTTATTTTCATTGGAACCTGATTCATTTATTTTCATTTATTGTCAAATCAGTAAAAATAGCAAATATAAATCGCAAATGCTTAGAGACAGTAAAAATTAATGATTATAAATAACGGATCGATTACTTATCGTAACCGATAATTTTGGGTTTGATTCTAAAAGACACACTTAAAATTTGACAGCACGAAATTATTTGTCTTACTGTCGAAGAATAATTGTGGCAAATTTATACTGTGTGCTCCAGAATCGAGGTGTGGCCAAATCAGTACCTAACCATTACACAACCAAAAAATTAATGAGACGCAAACTGTTACCGTTTTGAAGAATACTTTAGGATATTAAAATGTTGAATGTTAGTCGAGAAGAAAAGTCTGCATGAATCTTGTAATAAAATTCAAGACCAGTTGATATATCTTCGTCCAACACTGAAGATTGCATTTTATTCGATACAATATATTTCACGCCTTCGTTTACACCTCTTAACCCAATTTCAAATTGAACCTTTATCCTTACAAGGTTATGAGGCTAAATACCCAACAAAGTCGAGTATCGAATGTCATTAATCCATTCTTATGAATTTATTAACTTAGGTACACTTAATTGGACCGAAAATAATTTACTACAAGAACTGTTTTTCTTGTAAAATTAAAGCTAAGGAGACCACCGTTTTAATACGAGTACATATATATATGTACAATTTCCCGGTAATATGGAAAATGACTTACGTCGCAGAAACGTGGACACTGATGGTGGGCCTAATCCAACAGTTTCAAGACGCTCAGCAAGCTATGGAGAGAGCTATGCGCGGGGTTTCTTTGAAGGATATGATTCGTAATGAGGAGAACCGACGAAACATATCCGAAAGGATTAGCAAGCTGAATTGACACTGTACGGGCCACATTTACTGCAGAATCGACGGTCGTTGGGGCTGGTGAGTTCTGGAGACCGCGGATAGGCACGAGCAGATGGACACAGATGGACGACCTGAAGAAAAGCAGCTAGATGCGAAGGAAATGGATAGGAAATGAATAGGGAAAAGCAAAAGTTTTTTTTTATTAAAAAAAATGCACGATACGTCGATGGACAATGCTTGATTTTTAAACAGACAGATGTGATTCGATCAAAAGCATTAGCGTAGCACTCTGGTCTTATCTGCAGTACTTCCGCAGTGACAGAGGTCTGCGCCTGCGCCTAGCCGACGCCGCTCACAATTCGCGAACTGTCTCCATGATCCCGTGACCTCTGTCACAGATGCACTCGCGAATACAGATATCCCAATGTAAATATTAAACTTCTAGAGGATTATTTTAGATGAGAAAGTAGGTAACAAATGCGAAACTGCAGATGTTTGTAAACTCAACTACGTACTTCTAACCGATTATAAGTTATCCATTTATTTAAGCTTTATTGCACAAAAGACGAACTTAATGCCGAAGGCATTCTCTACTAGTCATCGATCTGCCGCCGTTCGACTCGCGCCACACCGCCCGCTGGTACAAAGTTACTACGCCAGCACGCTATTGACCGGCGGCGCTGAAAAATCGACATCGCTATTTACAAAGAGAAGCACTTTTCGTATAACATTGTCCCTCTCTCAATCGATTATGTTGCAATCAAGAATAGTGACTAAATCCTACATATCTATACTTTATCTAAAGTTGGATTTGACTAAATCAAAAAAGTTTTCGTTAAGTCATTGTTTTCTTTAAGACTAATTAGTTTTATACTACCGCTACTTTAGCAAGTTCAGAATACCCAAAACCAAGTTAAGTACTCTCAAAACTGTTTTGTATTAAGTATGCCTACAGTTAAAACTAAAAATCTTTTGTAACTGTACTCAGATTATTTGAAGGCTCACGTAAAACTCTTTCAAATAATTCAAGCATCTGTTTAGTCTTCCGAAGTAAAAATTAATTTTGTAGATAAACTTAAGATAATTGTTACACCAAATTCTGGGAACCGTTTTTCTGAAGAACATTTTATTCCTTTATTACTCAAATTAATCAGATTAGAGTAAAAATACATTTAACGGGACGTTTTTATCAAAAGGGAACAAAGTAGAAAGATGGATTACGTTGAAAAATTAAAAAGATCTGGTAGTTTTCGTCGGCGTGTTGTGAAATATAAAAAAAAAATACTTTAAACAGAGTGCAAGCTGCAAATTTCAACAATGCATCATCTTCGACTCAGACCTCAGTGTCGTTTTCAGGAACTACAGATCACGAGGAAGAAGATACCGCGGAAAATTGGGAAATCAAAATAGTGGACAGTGATTCCGATTCTAATGAAACGAAAGCTGATGATTTTAATTTTAGAGACCAATTAAGAAACTGGTGTTTTGGTCACAATATACCACATACTGCAATCAATGGCTTATTGCAGATTATAAATAAGCATGATCCAGGTGTTGTGCCAAAAGACGCAAGAACACTTCTGAATTCAGTAAAATCTGTAGATATCAAACGTTGTGACAGTGGAGAGTACTGGCATAATGGATTTAAATAATATATTTTACAGTATTTTGGAAATTTTAATAAACATATCAATTTACATATAAATGTAAATATCGATGTCCTGATATGATTTGTAACATTCATGAGATGAACACTATGAATTTTGCACTACTTATACGTCATCGAGTGAATAATTTATAAATGAATAGTTTTTTTTGCATAAACTTCTTTCCAGCACAAAATACACTAGAATAATGAAATGAAAAGCTAAGAAAATATCAAGTAATTCTGGTATTAACTAAATCAAACTAAAGAATCATTTAATACTAAGTAGTTTTAAATAGTAATACACCAATACGTTGTATAGTATAAGTTAAATGTAATATCTCTTAACTAGCACTACTTTAAATCTAACTTGTCTTTACTTTAGCTAAACTAGCCTTACAAAATCAATATTGTCTAAAGTCTTACTACGTTAGGAAAAATAAGATTTAACGCCATTTTGCACTTTAAGTGAAAAAATAATAATACATTTTCCGACACCACCTCATGATAAACTAGAGAAGATTGAAGTTATATTTTTGTCAGAGTTAGAATAACTTTATAAAAACTCATTTATTTATAGAAAATTTAATATTTTGCACTTTATGCCGCCAAATTTTTCAATTGCAATACAAATATCCTTAATTTTATTGTTATTTTTACGCTATTTTAAAGGCCCGTCTGTTTTATAGCACTTTCTATCGATTTTACACGAGGAACAATCATGCGTTTTAAATTTGCAATGCATACAACGACATAATACATCATTTTCTAGATATAAAAATTAGTTGTTTAACCGCCATTATCATAAGCCTTCATCTTGTTTTTGTATTAAGTATAAAATGTTCACCATATTTTCTAAAATACTATGACATAAAGTAAAAAAAGTTTTAAATTTTACTTCAGTAAGTTATGATAGAATCTGTGCAATTCAGTATTGATAGTTTTAACTAGGTTTTGTAGATATCATCAAGTCTATTTCTTGGTCTAAAGTCGACCTACAAGACATCTTGAAATCCGTGTTTAGCTCTGCAAAAACCACTCTCTTAAGTAGGGTTAAAGTTTGTCTAAACAGTAGTATTAACTCTGTCTTAAATTTGTCCTAAATGCTGTGCCCACTTGTACTTAACTGTATCTTGAGGGATATCTTCAGGGATATCTTGAGGGACGTAATAGGTTTAGCCAAGACAACAGCTGGAATACGTCTACTTGCCTTCAAGATAATTATAATACCCTTTTAAGACATTTGTTTGCTACTTGGGTGGGTGCAATAGCCCTACACAAATTTAGGCGCACACATAAACGTGTACGGGCAGGCTGGTGCTCATGTAGTAGTAGTAGGTATTTAAACATGTTCGCTTGTATACTGCCGGGAGTGTGGTGATCAGTTGGTACAAGATATTGCAATTTGAACATTTGTCCACTAGGAACATATAAAGTTGGTGCAAACTACAATTTGGATCTTTTTAAAGGAAGAGTGAATAGGCAACTTCAGGGTAAGCGCGCTCCATCTTAAGCCCATCATCACTTACCATCAGGTGAGATTGAGGTCGAGCGCAAACCCATCAACAATAAAAAATCTATAAATATAATATTTGCCGTGTGGTTTCCGGTAGAGTAGAATAGGACCACTCCAACTCTTCCCGTGGATGTCGTACAAGGCGACTAAGGGAATACATTATAAAACGTCAATCAGGCCTCCCCAACCCGTCTGGCCAGCGCGGGGAGTGTAGGCCCAATCCTCCGTCTGTCTCCGGCAGATGAGAGAAGGTTGTGCTCCTGCAGTGGAGACAAAAATAATCTGATGATGAAATATAATATAAAGGCATTCTTCAGTTTCTCAGATAAAACCCAGTCAGTATAGCTTACGCTTTTTCAAGCTATCCTCACACTGGGGCGGCGGCGGGAAGGGCGAGGTCTAGGCTCCATACTATTCAGTACCGTGGGCCGCGTCTGGATGGATCGCCCTAGTTTAGTGACTTCGACGACTAAACATTTTCAATCTTCATTAAGTTATTATCTTACAAAGATTTCTTTGCAAATTCCTACAACATCATCCATCATTAAACTAAATATAGAGGTAGTCACGTAAGCAGAAACATACATTATCCAATCTAGCTGAATAAGCGTGAACATTGCAGAGGCGGGCTCTACTAGCAATTTTATAAGGAACATAGTGTTTACAATGTTTCCTTTATAAATATACTTGGTATCTGTAGTAATTTTTATAAAATTCTACAAAACTAGTTTGTCCATTTTCTCAATACTGCCCTTCTCTTTACTAAACGAAGACATACCATCAATAATCATCATTATCATCCTTATATTAGTCTACTACCGGACGCCATGATGACGCCTAAAAGCGCAAAACTGAACGCCGATCTTCGGTCTCCATCGGTTTCCTGGACCGACCATTTCCAGGAGGACGACTGACCATTTCTGTTTTCGTCACATTACTAATACTTTATTTATCTTCTTATTTATTTCAGCTCTTACTTCAGAAGAGATCACAGAAGTGAGAGAGACGTGTTGTACTGCTGGAGAGACCTTCGCCACAACAGCGACATCCGTCCAGCAATGCTCTGGGGCTGGCCCTCCCGATGACACAGAGCCTGATCAGCTGGACATATGCAAGGCAGAGTTGAAAAGCTGCTGTCAGAAGCAATTTAGGTACTATATAATCTTCACTATCAGGTCCAGGTCCAGGTCCAGGTCCAGGTCCAGGTCCAGGTCCAGGTCCAGGTCCAGGTCCAGGTCCTGGTCCTGGTCCTGGTCCTGGTCTAGGTACAGGTCCAGATCCACATCCATATCCAGCTTCAGATCCCACTCCCGCATCTACCCCCTTAACTCTACCCTCAACTCTACTCTCAACCCTTCCCTCAACCCTCCCCTCAACCCTTTCCTCAACCCTCCCTTATACGTTTGCAACAAATTCATCGTAATCGGCTAACTCAAAAGTTATGCGAAGTTATAGTTTTCAAAAACACATACATTACATTAGTACCATACCCGCTCTCGCTACCGCTCACGAATTCCGTCGTTGTATACGAATGCAGTGTATGCGAGTTTTCGAAAACTATAAGTTCGCATAACTTTTGATTGACTTCACAGATTGCAATGAAATAAAGCCTATAATGTTACACCAAATTAAGCACTGTGTGTCTGTGAAAATGCCATCAACATCTGTTCAGTCGTTTTTAAGTGATGCGCGCACAAACATACAGATATACAGACAAACAGACAAAAATTTCAAGAATGATCGAAATGTGTTTTATTACTTATCCTTAGACCACCCCATATTTTTTTGCAAATATCTTCAATGTACAGACAGGCGAAATTTACGATTTTATTTATTAGATTTGCTTTGTCTGTCCAGACACATAGAAGAATGCTCCGCTGGCATGAAAATGGCTCCAGATAAGCGATGTAGTGTTCCAAAAGGTGATGTGGGAAAGGTGAGAAATGATTTATTAAATTAAACCATATAAACCATTAATAATAAATTAAAAGCATGTATTTAGTAACCTGCTAAAAGTTAAAGACTTGTTACTGCGATGGCCAACGCGTCTACCCAGCGTAAGCCCAGTTCATGTACACAAGCCCTATACTAAACTAACAACCTGGCAATCGATCTGTCCTGGATCAAATGCCTTAAATATCAAAAAAAATATAGTTAATTTCTTTATTATAGACCTGTTGCGAGGAATGCTCGTTCGGGAGATGGACGGGGGAGTCCCAGGGGAGGGAGGCGTGTGGGGATCCAGCCGGGGATGACGTCAGTCCCACCACAGCGCTAAGGAAAAATGCTTACTACAAGTGCTGTTTGGTAAGTTTGTTCGTTTAACAAGTTTACAAACGAGTAGACCACAGTTCACCTGATGATGTGTGGCCAATCCTCCACCTTTGGAATACTGCGTGCGGAAGTCCAAAGATCACAAGTGCCTTGCTACCCTTAGTTGTAGTATAGTGTAATTGTAGTGCCTCACTCCTGTGCCGTAATGAAACAAGCTTTCTTACCATTTGAACCGGTACAGGCGGAGCAAATAACTAAGAGGGTGATACGCAACCAGACAAAGCGTGAAAGTTATCGGAAACATTGAAATGAAATTAAGCCTAAATTGAATCCAACGATGGCTTCCTTAGGTACTTGACAAACGATAAGCATTTAACGTCCATACTCCCCTGAAATAATACCTACATACCTTAACAAAAAAGCACATTAATCCAAGTTTGATTTTAACCCCTAAAATCACAGGAAGACAATTTTTTATTCATATAAATTTTCACCATCTTAGGAAGCAGCAGACAAACCAGAAAGTACTACAGAAAAGATAGAGACGACCACAGAGAAGAAAGCGACGACTACAAAGAGGCCGAAGGAGACTTGCAGAACGAACCCCTGTGACCACTTTTGCAATGATGACGGAGGCAAGGTGACCTGTCAGTGTCGGGATGGCTTTAGGCTGCAAGCTGACAAGAAATCTTGTAAAGGTACAGTCTACTGTCTTACGGCTTGTTTTCCTTGAAACGATAGGCGTGAGTCTACGGATTATTTATTTGATTTATTTAACAGTATATTGTACACACAAATATACAAAGAACAACACAAAGAAAAGAAAATTATACAAAAGGACAATCTTATTTCTAAAGAAATTTCTTCCAGGTAACCTGCGGTTATCTGTAGTTTGTTTAGATATTTAAATAAAAAATGTAAACAAACCTGAAAAAAGTTATATTACGTAATTATATATTACGTAGGAGTATTTAGTATTCTCTCTCTATGACGGAATGATTTTAATAAAGTAATTGTTACTTCAACTGAGCACCGAACAAAGGTGATTTACATAAATTTTGGCAGCATTTAAATATTATTTAAGTATTAAGTATTTTCATGGCTATAACTGCAGGACATATGATACTCACGAAATTGTTATACCTAAACTTCACTATGATCTTGTAATATATCAATTTCATTTTGTGGAATTGGCTATCGACTACCTAGAACTGTTAAAAAACATACCCATTTTTGGTCACTTTTCCCCCTGTGACCACATGTAGTTAGGTGTACGTCAATAATACTCGTAAATGATATGAAATTTAGTTTAAAAAAAATTACAGCTTCTGTAAAAACTATGGTCATCATCATCAGGTTATTTATGTCTCCACTGCAGGAGCACAACCCTCTCTCATCTGCCGGAAACTGATGAAGGATTTGGCCTACAATCCCCACGCTGGCCAGACGGGTTGGGGAGGCCTGATTGATGTTTAAAATAATGTATTCCCTTAGTCGCTTTGTACGACATCACGGGAAGAGTTGGAGTGGTCCTATTCTACTCTACCGGAAACCACACGGCGAAAAACTATGTACCTAACAAAGACCTAACCCTTGGTAATCAAGGGTGGTATTTTGGGTACCTCCCCCTTTAAACCGGTCACGTAGGTAGTTTGAGAACATTTCCTTAGACGAAACAAATAAGTACTAAATAAAACACATGAACTGATTTTCATATTTACTAATAAATATTAGTTTCTTGTTCTTAGTACGTAAGTCGTTTTTCCATTTCAAAAGTTTTTGAAAGTCTTTGGTTACAAACTATACATAGGTGTAATAAGTCTAACAACCCTAAAATCTGATTATGATAACTTAGCTAAAGTGATTCTAATTTGAGTGCAAAATATCTTCAGCCGGTTCAGTAATGCTAATATCACTAAACTTGACCCCCAACCCTTCTCTTTGAGGGGTGCAGCACATGGGGCCCACGAAGTATTTTTCCGCTTTGGGGAACGGAGCCAACCTGAGCAGGATCCACTCTTTATTGTCTGTGGAATACTTCACGACTACTACCGTGCCCACTCTGGAGAGACGCAGCCAGAACTTACGCGGATTTCCTGTGTATAAACCTGGAATATTACATAAAAAATTAAATATTTTAACTGTGAAAACAAAAGATAGTAGGTATATTAGAGGAAAACTTCCAATAAATTTAATAAATATTTTTAATTTAACTTTTTCTTAAATAATTTCATTGCATAAAGTAATAAAAACTTAGAAATTGTTATACAAAATATACTGCAAGAAACGATTAATTTAATTTACAAATTGTATCCTTCCTAAGTGACTGTAGTAGGTATTTACATAATACTTGCATGCCCGTGGTGGGACAATTTTAAATAATAAAACCACAAAAATATTACTTATAGACAGGTAATGGGAGCATAAGGGGAGCATTTGGGAAGTTGTTTTATATCTTCCCATCGCGTATACCACAGTCTTGAAGACCCAAGTTTTCAACCAGTGCGGACTACCCGTAATGACCCTAGCGACGAAATGTGGACACTGACAGTGGGACTACGAAAACTTAAAGTCGCTTAGCAAGCTATGGAAAGAGCTATGCTCGGAGTTTCCGCTCGGCCACGACTTTTGGCTTAGCGGGACGCGGCGCGGTGAGCGGCGCGGTTTCGGCAGGCGGAGGGTTGGCCGCTGGCGTGCTGCTAACGTTTTTGTACATTTGTTCTCGCCGCTCGCTTCCCCGCTCCTAGCTGCCGCTGGCAGCAGCAAGGTCGTGGCCGAGCGGTTAGTCATAGGGACAGGATCCGAAATTAGGTGATTCGTCAGAGAACTAAAGTCTTCGACACAGCTCATAAAGTTAGTACGTTGAAGTGGCAGTCAGCTGATCACGTGTCGGAGCAGTTCTCCGACACGTGATCAGCTGACTAGATCAGCTTACTATTGGGGTAAACGAGTTCTCGAGTGGAGACCGGGACTGGGTAGGCCTCCTCCTACTAGTGTGGGACTCCTCCTGGCTAGATGGAGCGACGATCTGCGTAATGCGGCTGTCAGTGACTGGATGAGAAGAACCGCAGATCGGGTTCAATGGCGCGCCTTGGGAGAGGCCTATGTCGAGCAGTAGACTCTTGCAAGGTTGATGACCTCAAAAAAGCAAGCGTACTCACCAGCGGCCCAATCTGAAATTTCGTTGGTGTGCACGCTGCCGATCATAGGCTGGCCATCATTGTACTCCAGCCCTGCCTTAATCCAGTGCTTCTCATCAAGATAAATCATAAGCCCAGCCTGGTCGTACAACGTGTGAAAGTCCGCTTCGATGCATACCTGAAATTAATGAAAGTTTTTCCTTGGTTTTCTTTTTACACGGTAAATTGATATCGATGGTCCCCGCTACAAAGGTCGTCAACCAATACAAGACTTGTTTGTTGTTTGTATATTTTGTAACATGTTTTATATATTTTTGTTCATATTTTTTACATAACATAGTTATTATTATCCCTTATTATTATTGTTGTTATCCTTAAGTGGAATAAGTCCGCCTTTGTACACAGTTTTATTCCTATTTTGTTATTGTTTTGTTGTTCATTTTGGTACAATAAAGCGTTTATATACAAACATTAAAATATATATATATCAATATAAGAATTTAATAAGACCCAACACAGTTTAATTTCAGATAAGCCAGAGTTATATTTAAAACTAATCTTCCGTTCAAAACTAAAGTTATGCTCGCTCAGACCCTTCTTCTCCCCGTTCTCGAATATGCTGACGTGTGCTGCCTGAATGCGACAGAGGAGCTACTTAATAGACTCGAGCGTCTACAAAATCTAGCCATTCGCTTAATTTTCGGTCTACGGAAATTCGACCACGTATCTGAAATTCCGCTCGAAATTAAAATGGCTCCCTATCCGTCTTCGCCGAAATGTGCATATCCTATCCTTTCTTTACAAGATCGTCAAAAATCCTTCGGCTCCCGAATACCTCCGTTCCCGTTTCCACGAGCTACCCCACCCACCGACCTAGACGTGACTGAGTCACCAAGACCCTCGCCTATCCCAAATCCAACACCAAATTCTTTTTCAATTCCTTTAAAACGAGGAGACGAATTAACACTCTACGTAAAGTTAGACTGTTTCATACGAATACAGAAAATACCTACTAAAAATCACAAAGAAATACGTAATCTACGGCCTACAAACTGGTTTGGGACATAATAGTTCTCAAAAGAAAACTTTCAGAGTTAAAATACGTGTGTGCTTGTACTTTCATAATAACTATGTGTAAATTGATTTTCTGTAGCTCTTTTGATGCGCACAGTAAAGAATAAATAAAATAAACAATAACTTACCGTAAACGTGAAGTCCTCAACCAGTTCCACTCCATAAACATGGCCAGAGTTACGATAGAAGTCATAGTACGTTCCTTGCCAGAAGTCCGTGCTATTATCCGTTGTTACTTCTAAAACTTCACTGTTCAAACTCCATTTTTGCGGTTCATTCAGCCATTTGTAGTCATTTAGAGTGATTTGGTCGAAATTGGCGGATGCCATGGCTAAGCCGCTGAGCAGAATGACATAATACATTGTGTTTTTGTGATAAATGATATGTAACGTAAATATTGATAGCGTGCCACGTCGCTCTAGCCACGTTCATTCTATCTATTGATGGCAAGGTTGATGTATTTATATAGAGGGTAACAACGTTTTTATCACATATTACCTAGCTTTTACCCGCGACTTCGTCCACGTGTAGGTACATATGCATTTAGCACAACAACTTTCTCTGGAAGCGCTACAAAAATCATCAAGTTATATTCTACTTTATTGAGTTAGAAGAAACAAAGTGCAGGGTACGCCCAATTTTTTTTATAGATAGCTGTTTATTTGAAAATTTACGATTAATTTTTATGACAACTTTTCCCAAACATACATACATACTGACAGACAAAACGAACGTATAATAGTTTCGAAGTTCTCTCAATATCAATGCAAAAAATTTATTGTACAGACGGACATGACGATGTATGAAACTATATTACATTAGATTAGATTGTGATGATGATGATGATGACACTTGAATGTATCTTCGTATCTGAACCACTTGCTCCGCGTGATTGCCACGTTGTTACTTCCACGTTGCTGCTGCCACGTCATCTGCTATTATTGAATGTCAAGGTCAAAATACTCGATGTTACATACAAATATACAGCGCGTAACACAACAAGTCAATACCTAAAAATAACTTTCATTAAGAATTTCAAGGCATATCTTCATGAAACCAAAAAAAAATTAATGGCTTTACCCAAATATCAATATTTTTTTGTACTGCTTAATATTATGTTCTAAAGTTAATTTTATATTCTTACTATTATTATTATTTATATTTGTATACTTTGCAAACTTAGTAACCGCCTGTATAAAAAAAGTTACTCAATTGGATTCAATTCATTCGTAGTATGTGCATCAAATGGTCAAACTTACAGTGAAATTACAGAAATGAGAACATAATTATTTTGCCTACAAAATATTCTTCACAATGTACGTTTTTATGTCGCCATCAATCATCATAAGATAAACAGACACGCTCTAAACTTAAAGTTCAAAGTTAATGCTACACGATATATATGGCTAAACCGATTCTGATGAATTTTAGCACAGTAACAAGTTATACCACTGATTAACTTGAATAAAAATAAAAGTGAACATCAAAATGTTGTAGATATCAACGAATGTGCGGAAGCCTCAGACGATCTATGCACAGCGGAAGGGACAGTATGCCACAACATGCCAGGGAAGTTCAAGTGTGTGCCCATCAGAAAGCGAGACGTGGGCCTCACCTGCCCGCCGGGCTTTAAGAGGAACGTGGTCAACCAGGTCTGTGACGGTGAGTATGGTAATAAAATAATGGTACTTACCCAACAAACAGAAAGTGATATTAAAATTATACTAAGATCACATTTTTATACCACACTTATATAAAGATCCTATAAACCGGAAAATCGCCACCTTATAAAGCTGTTTGTATGTAGGTACTTGTACTCGTATCCTACTTTTAAAAGCATTGTGTAAAACTATCTAATTGCTCTTGCATATAAATAACTTACAGATCTAATAAAGATGTATAAGATACTGTTACAAGATAGATCATTGGAAATCATAATTGCATTCGATATTATGATTTCCAATGATCCTTAACAAACATTCGAAATGGTCCTTGTTACCCATTACCAGATATCAACGAATGCCAGCTACCACGACCGCCTTGCCCCAAGTATCTCTGCGAGAACACCATCGGGGGCTACAAATGCGCTGGTAAACCTGGAAAACCGTTCGAAGAGGCTGTTCCCAGGGACAGGGAAAACCCCAGGGCTACTACCGAGCCGTCTGCCTCTACCACTTCAGCGGCAAGGAACGATATTTGCCCACCCGGGTTCAGGGCTGGACCTGATGATGAATGCCTTGGTAAGATTTGTCGTCATTATCAGCATGTACTAAGCCACCATTAGCCGTAAGCATCTCCCAATATTAATTACTTAAGTAATATAGCTTGCTTTACTGATTAAATGTTTGGCTCGGAATAAAATAAATATGGGTCAAGAACTTGCCATGCTTTTATGGACATAAGTCTCTGCTATGCCACATAAGCTTGTGTTTAAACATATATTTTTCCAGATATTGATGAATGCGAAGAGCGTCTGGACGATTGCCAGCGTCTCTCCCAGCATTGCATCAACACTCACGGGAGCTTCTTCTGTCAAGACCATGTCTCTAAACGCTGTGCTCCAGGGTTCAAAGTCAATGATGCTACTGGTATTTGCGAGGGTAAGCTTTTTTACAAAACTACTCTAAACATTATTTGAACAATTTATGGTAAGTATTGGCCAAAAACCACCATTCGTCACAAAAGGCGTTGCTTTGCTATCCCAAGAACCAGATGTATGCTTATGCATTGAGTTCCGTCTTTTACCCTGATCATAGGAAAGCAATGAATGCATTCTGTTACTGTAGAGGAATCCTGCACTATACTGCCCTTAGAGAAACTTAAAACTTAACTTTATTATTTTTTTTTATTTTTGCCAGATATCGACGAATGCGAAGAGAGTACAGAGCTTTGCAAAAGAAATGAAGTCTGCGTCAACATGCCAGGAGCATACACTTGCAAATCGAAGATCAGCACTCTTCCTAAGTAATACTACTTAATACCATGACTCCTTACGAATCTCTTATGAAAACTATCAATGTTTCCGAGACTACCTTTATCCTGGACGTTCAAGAATGTATAATTCATTTCAGGCTTGCAACAAAGACATGTCAAGAAGGAACCAGACTAAGACCAGGAGGAAGTATTTGCGAAGGTAAATTTATTTAGTGGCGTTAGGGGCTTATCAGACAAAGAATTTATAGACCAATGGCAATCAATAATCAAAGTTGCAAATTTAATATCTTGAATAAGAAGTATCGGAACCGATTTAAATATCTATCTTCAGAACTACTGGGCGGTGGGCAGGTCTCTCACTGACTTCTGGGTTACGTTCCTCAACTTGAAATACCTACCTTAACATTACAGATATCGACGAATGCCGCGAAGGCACTCATTTATGCGACCAGTTCCAGAACTGCATCAACACTTACGGGGGGCACGAATGTCGCTGCAAGAATGGCTATGAGCTGGATTCTTCAGGATCTTGTGTGGGTTAGTATGGCGTAGCATACGATTGATAATTCTTGCCTACAAATATTAGGAATTTCCTAGAAATCTAAGTCAAATATGTATCCAGTTCATGCAAAAGTAAAGAATTGTTTTTCCGACGTGATCGGTCAGTCTCTTCCTTGATAAAAATCATTTTGTGCTCATCTCAAAAAACATAAATCAATATCATTTCACGTACCTAGGTGCGAACAAATAGAGAAGCAGTTAAAGAGGAAGGTAGAGGTAAGGCCTATTTCCAATAGAATGAAGACAAGAATACGTGAAGCACATGGAACTAAATAAATCGAAATTTGTCCATTGACTCTTTTTACTCACTCTTCATAGTCATTCTTCTTTTTTCGGTTCCTGTATACTGCTCCATACCCAATATAGCGCTGTAGAAAGGTTATAAAGAAGCTCATGGCTAAGAGCCTTGAGTCCTTGGGTACGATTTGCGAAATACCCACAATTTAACATGGATATTGTATTTCGCAGATATCGACGAATGCGCTCTGAAGCTGGATAACTGCGGCTCGGGGACGCACTGCCTCAACGTGCTGGGTAGTTTCACCTGCTCGCGCCAGCGACCGACCACCGACACCCCCGGTCCACCCAACTATGAATACGAGTATTATGACTCCGAGTAAGTCAAGTAGGATCATTTATATAGAAACTGTGAGAGCCAGTTCTACTCTTATTTTTTTTATTAAGAAAAATGCATTCTCTGAAGACCATAGTAGTCGTTAACGTAACTGTTAACGTATTCGTCAACGCAATCGTAAGTGTTTAGTAAAGGATAACATCATAAGATGCAGATTCTCTTATTATGCTGAACTGCATTATGCTGAAGATAAAATTATATGACATCCTACTACTTAACGTATGTTAAGTCCCGGAAAATACTCTCGAACAAGCTATAATCAAGATATATTTCTGTGTAATTAATAATGCGTCATTGTTATTGTGATTTATAAGTAGTCCGTACAAGTTTATAAATCTTGTTTTACAGCGAAGATAACTCGACTATTAACGAAACCCACCCTGACCCAATCCCATACCGACCTACTGCTTCAACAAGTACTTCCAGGCCAAGACTTAGCCCGCCTAGACCTACATCCGCTCCATCTAGACCTCCTTCCCCCACACCTAGACCTCCTTCCCCCACACCTAGGCCTACAACCTCCACTACACCTGCCACAACACCTAGCCTTACCACACCCTCACCTAGGCCTATCACATCCATCACTACACCTACAACTACCCCTGCTCCCCCACCTCTACCCCCTCGTCCGCAATATGAGCCTCAACCTAGAACCACATCTACTAGAAGACCTTACACGAGTAGGCCATGGTCTAGACCTACTCGTCCTACGCCATCTTCAACGTCCACCACTAGAAGACCAGAAGTTCCCGTCACTCCAAGAAGACCTACTTCACGAAGACCAGAACCAGAGCCTCCGGTAGAAGTTTCATTGCCTACTCCTAAAGATCCAGTGACTATTGAAAAGGATCTTGAAGCTGGGATTGAGACTAGTGAAATACCAAAAGACAGGTGGACTAATATTATAGGAAAGGACAGGACGGAGAAACCTGAAAATGTGTTTGACCCAAATCTGCTGCATTGTTTGAACGGGTTTGAGAGAAATGAATTGGGAGAATGTGTTGGTTAGTACTTTTTCTGGTGTTATTATAGCGTCGTCAATTTCAGCTCATTTGGATACTTTTGACAAAACATTCAGCTGGCTGATAGTGTTTCCGACTCAACGACCGATGTTTTGAGTCGCAGTTTAATTAGATGGTACTATCTGTCTGACATATAGCGGGCGATCACGAGGATGTATGTCTCTTCTATGCACTCGACTCGAATTCTAGGTTAAATACCACGCGACAGGCATAGGACTTCCTGTAGACTAAAGGATAAAACATCAGCATCTTCTGTGCATATACTGCGCGATCACCAACCAGTCCCACTGGTCAGTGTGGAAATTCTTGCATAATCATCTAATTATTTAGGCAGGTCCAGCAGTATCATCATCAGGTTATTTTTGTCTCCACTGCAGGTGCACGACCCTCTCTCATTTGCCGGAGACAGACGGAGGATTTGGCCTACACTCCCCGCGCTGGCCAGACGGGTTGGGGAGGCCTGATTGATGTTTTATAATGTGTTCCCATAGTCGCCTTGTACGACATCCACGGGAAGAGTTGGAGTGGTCCTATTCTACTCTACCGGAAACCACATGACAATGCAGTGAATTATACATATAGACTGTTGTTATAAAAAAATTGCTTTTCTGTTACATAGATACCGACGAGTGTGAAGGTGTCCACATCTGCAGTAGCCTGGAGGTATGCGTGAACCAGCCGGGGGGGTATAAATGCGACTGCATAGCGGGTTTCCGGCGGGACGAGGGGGGGTGGTGCGTGGCCGAGACTACCAGCACCAGTAGTACCACCACTGCTAGACCCACCACCACGGAGGCGGAGGCTACCACCACTGCTGGTTAGAATTGTGACATTAGGAATATTGTGCTTGGGGAAAAGAAACTGGATTCTCATTTCATGGACACCTTTAAGGCTCTGATATTTTAAGTGTTTTTGTTTATTATTTCCCGTTGATATACTTGAGTTGGAGGCTTTAGGAACTGTGGCCTATGTCCAACATTGGACCTTACAGGCTTACAATATAGTATATATAATTAAAAACAATATTATGGATAACTTATTCATATTTACAGTTGAACACAGTATTTTATGCACAGTAGCGGCACCAGACCGGCCATACACACCAAGATCTCGACCAAGACCATACGCTCCGCCGACAAATTGCGAATTGGGATACAAGTTCGATTCCGGACAAGACAAATGCATTGGTAAGGGATAAATAATTATCTTCTTAAATTGGACCATTTGCTACAATGAATAAGGATATCAACAAACAGAATAGGATATCGCAGAGGTATAACAGAGATACAAAATATTTGGAAACTACAACCTGAAACTTTTACTCCACTCACTAGGTGCAGGTAATCGAACCAAGAAAAGTTATATCAACATCATCACCAGTCATTGATATATATACCTACATAAATAACTTTTGCCCCTGAAAAGGCTCTAGTGCACTATAGTGCATGGTCAGGTCCGCCTGGACAAATATAATCCCCTTGCCTATTTCTGCCCCCAAACAGCTATTGAAAGCATTGCTGTAAAATAGCGTAATTAGGTAACACGAAGTACTCCATCCGAATCCTCAGGGAGACAACGCACTTACATCCTTTGGAGCCATTTCAGGGGCAACATACGATCAGGTGAGCTGGCGTCTGTTTGCTGCGTCTCCTAATCTAATTTGTCTCTACTCACTTATTGTAGACATCGACGAATGTGGAACGAACAAGGCCAACTGCTCGCCTCAGGAGGAGTGTGTCAACGTATCTGGTGGGTACCGCTGCGTGTGCGGCAGGAGGTGTCGCCAGCCGTCTGAGCCCATCAACCCCACATACGGTAACTGACGCTCTTTAAACTCAGACTTCCCTCCAAACAAGAACTACTTGTGGATTGCAGTTCCAAAGATACCAGAAAACAAACAGCAACTACCTTGTAGTCCATTCCTGATCTAAACTTCTTTCAATATAATAGGAGGTTAGAGGAAGACAGAGTGTTGATGCTATTTGGACCCGGCTATCACATTTTTGGTGAAGAAAAAAATCCCAAGGAAACTTAGGTATTCTGGAGAAGCTAGTGAATTCTACGATTGAGTCTTAATTTCGAGGATAAGTCTATGCCCAGATGTTAACAGGCTGCTTATTTGCCACCAAATACGGTGTCTTCTCCATGAAACAGCGTCTACCACGAATCCCCAAATTTCTATAATTTGCTTTGATTCCAGATAAGAATCAGCATCCGTTATGTTTCTATGCAGTACGTACAACTTCTAATCAGGCCAAGATATTTAATCACCAGACTTCCTTTTGTTTCCCGATATTTGCAGTTGTGCCGCCCAGGGACCGCGACTCCAACGTGATCACAGTGGGCGCCCAGTACGGCCAGAAGGGTTCGCGGAACGTGCGCCCCACCATTACGAGGCAATACTCCGGCGAGCTGGTCACCAAGTGCCCCTGGGGATACAAGCTCACCTCTGACAAAATGTGTCTTGGTAGGCGTCTCAATACTTCCAGAGTGCCCTTCCCATTGCTCTTTAACTCTTTATCCAAGCCTAACTAAAGAACAGAGGGGCTAGACAAGATGACTTTTCTATTAGCGTTAACGCTAATGGAATAGAAAGATTTGTATGGGATTGACATAAGCTAACGAAATGTCACGTGACCTAGCGTTAAGCATTCTAAATTGGTAGCCAACGTTATTATCTTTCTATTCGATCAAACGAAACGCTCATGTCGAACGACAACCACCATACAAATGGTAGCCAAGTCGCACTTTTGACAAGCGTTTACGCTCACTGAGCTATTCGTTTGTACGCTACGAAGCGTTCGCTAAAACCCTGTAGAAAACGACACAAAATGGCGACTGTTTAATCAGCTGTGAAGTGTTGTGTTGTGTTTGTGCAAATCTCTTCAATTATTTTAGTAAAATGCATTCACTTAGACTGTTATGGGCTGCACGTAATGAAAATATGTGGCTCAGGCGCCAAACAAGAAATGTTTTTAGGCGGTGCTTGGAACAAATAGAAGCAATGCCGGACTTGTTATTTAGGGAGCGATTTCGGTTAAATAAGCGAACGTTTAAAGAGCTTTGCCTCGATTTACGTATTCACACCTCATTGAGAGGAACTAAAGAAATTCCTCTGGAAGTAAAGGTAAATATATTTATATCTGTACTGTACTACACGCTACTACAATCTGTATATGAGTGAAACAAATACCATGCATGGTTAACTTATTTATTTATCATTTTTCTAGGTTCTTTGTGGCCTTAGTTTCTTGGCCACAGGGTCTTACCAGAGGATTGTGGGTGTCACGCAACATTTGCCGCAGCGAACAACGAGTCGTTGCATTAGGCAATTTGTGGAGGCGCTCACTAATGATAGGATATTATGTAAATGGATAGTGTTCCCTCAAGATCAAGCAGAAAGATCAAGAATAAGACAAGAGTAAGTGATCCATCAAATTATTATTAAATATTATATTTTATCAATCGCATTTTCACAAAAAAAATTGGATTTACAGGTTCCAAAGAAGATTTCATTTGCCGGGTGTAATAGGGTGCATTGATTGTACCCATATAGCGCTCGTGAAACCAGTTGAAGATGAACATCTTTTTTATAATAGGAAAGGATACCACTCACTTAATGTACAAATGGTAAGTTATAGCCTGTTATATAGGTATTTCAAGAGTTAATAAAAAATGATATGTCTCCCAATACAGAATAGCATTTGAAACCTTAATTATTTGTTTATAGCTTTTAGGAATTGTATTATTTAATTAATTAGACACACTGGCAAACAAAGGTTAAATTAATACTGTTACCTGAATGGTGTGCTAATTGGTTAACTTAATATTGTCTTTTTGATAAAAATTTAAATGGCTTATGTAACAATATAACATAATAACTCTAACAATATAATATAATAACTCTATTTTTATGTGAATTTACAGATTTGTGATCACACTTTGAAAATTTTGAATGTTAATTCAAAATATGGTGGAGCCACACATGATTCTTTTATATGGTCATCTAGCCAAGTTGAACCGTACATGCGTGAACTTCATCATAATGGTGAACAAACTTGGCTATTAGGTAAGCAACACTATTGATATTCATCATCAATAATCATCATCCATCACTTGTATATTTTACACTTTCACTCATAAGTATTATACAAAACTTTATTCTTAATTGCATAGTTACAATTGTTAGAAGTTAAAATAGTGCAATTTAGGCGGTCTTGTCGCTTTAAGCGATTTCTTTCAGACAATCTATTATATTTTCTAAAATGTAATAACCATTTTTTTATTGTTTTAGGTGATTCTGGATACCCACAGAGGCCTTGGCTAATGACGCCTATTTTAAATGCTGTAAGTTCTCGAGAAGAGGTATATACCAGGCGTCACATTCAGGCCAGAAATTGTATTGAGCGTTGCTTTGGCTTGCTAAAGGCTCGTTGGAGGTGTTTGCTTAAGCACAGAACCCTTCATTATCATCCTCATGTTGCCAGCAAAATAGTACTTGCGTGTTGTGTACTGCATAACATTGCATTAAATGATCGCTTACCACCACCAAGTGATATGGCTGAGCAACACGATGATGGTGATGATAATATTGGTATACATGCTGGCCCCTCTACTCCTAGTAGCCAAGACGAGCTGATGCGTGGCAGAGCAATGCTCAGTTGCTTAATAAATAGGATGTAAGATACTGATTTTAATTTATAATGGTTCTATTGTAATTTTAGAGGTTCTCTTGTAAATAAAATAAATGAAAGATGTTGATAATTTCTATATGGAAAAAATATATCTATAATTTTTGTATATAAAGTGTTTGTCTTATTATAAAGTAAACAAAAAAATAAATATTAACCTGTTTAAACTTAACAATACTTAGAAACTACACATGAACTTTGGAAAGGGATTTGGCTAACTATTCTATCTGCTTTTATTCAGTTTCTGGGAGAATTTCTGTTGATGGTAACCTAGTCCATCTCTGTTCTGTCAATGTGTCCAGAAATCTCTGAGCAATTACACCTAACCGATGCAGCAGCTGGTTGTGCTCGCGAGCCACCTCAATCCTTTGAGACTCCAGTCGGAGCCTCTCAACTTCCTGCTCATGCAGGTGTCTTTCTCGCGTCTCCTCCAGTTGAAGGCGGCGCTGCTCGACGGCTACAAACTCACTGGTCGCTCGCTCAAACGGGTTTTGTCCGCGAGTCCTGCGCATCCTCAGTAATCGGCGCGGTGTGGTGGCCGTGGAGCGCGGGGAGTCTGCTGCCTGTCCACGTCGAGTGCTTCGTGCAGGAGGAGTTCGTGGAGGAGGCGGTGGCGTGTCTGGAGCTAGTGGCGGGGGTATTGATGTTGGTGGTGAATGTATAGGTGGATCTACTGTAAAACAATCAAAGTCATGTTTAGTATACTTATATAGACATAGATTCTAATAAGGATTAACCGGGCCGCATCTGTCGCGGAATTGACGGGCGTTGGGAGGACGAGTTTTGCAGTGGAGACCGCGGATCAGAACGTGCAGGGGACGCCCCGCCACCAGATGGACCAACAACCTGAAGAAGAAGGGAAGAGGCTGGACGTGGAGGACCAGGTGTGGTGGCTTTTATTGGGGAAGGCCTATGTCCAGTAGTGGACGTCTAGAGAAGATATAATTCAGCTATAATAATACAGTTACATATTAAGTATATACATATCCTACATACACTTGTCTAATCCCAAATTAGGATTTTCTCCTTTGCGATGGAAATTAAACAAGGATTGAACAATTCACAAATATAACATCCAGACCGCGATTAGCTTGTACAAAGCTGTCATCCCCAGTGGGAATCGGACCCACGACTTCTGGCGTTCGAGTCCAATGACCAAACAACGAGGTTAAATATTTTTTTTATTTAATAAATTTATTTTAATGTACTGTTACCTTGAGGGACCTCCAAAGCAAGTTGGACTTCATTTTCTGCACTTTGGGCTGGTTCTTCGGTTGGTTGTGATCTCTGCAATAACATTTTTACTGTTATGAATATTGAAAGAGGGGCTATGAAGAGAATTATGTGTATTATATTTATAAATAACTGACAATGAGTATGTAGCTTAACAGTGAAAAGTCTTCAGCATCTAAATGGGTTCATTTGCAATGATAGTCTGTGTAGAAGTGAAATACGTATTTTGTAATATGTAAATAGTTATGAAAGAATGGATATTGCTTTTTCTATCACTATAAACTAATTCAATTATGATTGATACCTAAGTTCGAAAAAGATGTATGACATGTTAGTTTTATGTTATAATGTATAAACACCCTGACCAACTGATGTAATCATAAAGACTGAAGGATAAGATGCATAGCTTATCTATACTAACATTAAATCCTTGCTCTTGGATGCCAGCTTGGCCAACCACAGCACGCAGTCCTATGATTGCCACCACTCTCTCTTCCAAAGCAGTTAGAGTTACTCGGTTGCTCGGGCCACCACCAGTACCACTCGCGTGTCTTTGAATAACCAATGATTTTTTTTTGGTTTTGGTTTTCCAGTCCGCCCAAACCTAAATTGATGCAGTTGGTTAAAAGCAGTGTCAAAAAGTGATGATTCTAAAATATGAATTAGTGTGGGTGAAAGCTTTACAATCATTCATGCTTGGTAAATAGTTAATCTTACTTTTTTCCATTTATCATGTGACTTTTCAACACCACCACCTATTGAATTTAATAAGCTTGTCAACTCTTGCCACAACCGATCTCCTCTCAACCGACCTTGAGCACCTGACTGGGGTCTAGAGAGGTCACCATGCCTGTATATAAACAAATTTCTCTCTTGCTTATGTTGAACACGTCATTGTTTATTTTATGCCGGAGTCAAGTACTAAATTTGAATCAAATATTATAATTTCTATATAGAATACCTTTCCATGAACTCTACAAGAGCTGAGAATTGTTCTGGACTGGCTCTCAACCTCGGTTCCATTGCTGAAAAGATGCAGAAAAGACTTTGAAATTAAAATTATAACATTGATAAAGCTTATAAACTTTTGTATGAAATACACATTTGTGTGACTAAAATATAACTTAAAAAGGCTGATTCAAATTAATAAATTATATTTCGGATACTTACCACTCTAAAATCGAAGATAAATCCACAGTAAATAAAACTTTCTCAAATCTGGCACCACTTTGCACTTTCGTACTTTCAGAGTTCGCGCGACAAATGCACTGAACGTCAAACTCAACTGACGTTTACAAACGAAACCATAGACAAAATTCTGATTTTTATCGAACGATCGAATAGAATGAGCGTTCGCTAAGTTCTTGTCACGTTGGCTACCAATTAATTAACGCTAACGCCAAAGCGTTAGCGTTTGTAGAAAAGGAATCGCTTCGGAACGTTTGGCACTTGGCTAGGCCCTCAGGGCAACGGAACGCCAAACGGATTGACGACTTGAAATATAGCAGATGGATCATGAAGGCAGAAGACTATTTCTATCATATAATAATTTCATAATCATTCGAAGAGTGGTATAAATCTTGGAAGATTTGATTACTGGTGACCCGATTCTAATATGACCAAAAATAGTCTTCTATTGATATCTTCTGATTACTATACAATGCTTCCTCCTTGAAAACCTAAGATCATGATACCTATGGGTACTTCTCATTGTCACTCAATTTTTATGGTCACTCAGTTATATTTCCTAAACAGTATAAGTTAAAAACATAACTCGTGGATTGGTGGATAAAACATCTATTTAGTCACAAAATAAATAAAACTTGCCGTAATTGAAGCAAAAATAATATAAATAATTAACACGAACGATCAAAAACGGGGCCATTTTTGGTATTCTCATCGTGTCACACTTCCCGTTGCAGTAAAACATTTGGTTACTGCTTTACCAAATTTCAGTGTATTTGTATGTTATATATACCAAAGTCATCGTAATTAAATACACTTTACATACGTTGGTGTAAAAAAAAACTTTTCGTCATTATTTTGAATTGGAAACACAATATGTGTCGGTCACACGATTTTAGGTACTTAAGATTTGAGTAGTAATAAAGGCTTGCTGTTGAATACAACAGCAGCAACTAATCACAGATTTCGATTCGGTCATCGTCAGTCGTGTTCCTGCTTCGCAGAAATGGGACGAGCGACTCATCGTTCCGTGAGTAAAAAATATTGGTAAGTTTATATTTATTCGTAGGTGTACCGATCACTTGCGTGGACAACATATTTGTGCATTGTATTTTGGTAATGGAAATTAAAGTTAGCTCATCGAAACTCCAAAATGTAAGAGATATTTATGTAGTATTTGATTTAAAACAATACACCTAAACTTTGCAGGACTTTATAAAAAGGGATATTTTCGTCACCTTTGTGGCATCACCTTCGTGGCGTTTTACCCACGAAGGTGAGTTTTTGCCACGAAAGTGATTTTTTGCATTGTTTTATTTCGAAATATAGCGACTGGTGTATACGTATTTACAAAATCAACTAGTTTGATGTGGTAAATAGTGTTTTGAATACATAAGTAAGTATATTTACATGATAAATTAACAACTACACTATTAATAGATAACTAATTAAACATGAAGTGTGGGTAGGTACTAATTAAAGTAAGTAAGTAAGTATATTAACGTTGTTTTTAGGGTTTCGAACCAAGATGGTAAAAATGAACCCTCAACACCAACGTAGCTTCTGGTCTGATGATGATCCAGATTCGAGATACAATATATTTGATTTACGCAAAAACTAACGTTCTGATATTTTCTTTTATTGTTCGAAGATGTTACCGTCTTCTTATGTAATGAGATTTTTTTTATAGAATAACGTTTTTGTTTTTGAAAAGGAAAAGTGCTGCCTAACAACGTGTAACGTTTCGTTTTTATTTTTTGAGAGATTTAGCCTTTCTAAAGTTCAGACTAAAAGTAGTATATAATCTAAGTTCTAAAGACTTATTTGATTCATCATTAGGAAATAGTATATATTACAACCAATTAGGTTAAGTTTTTGATTATTTTTTATCACCGGAGACTGATTATTTGTGAATGTCACAAATTACCAGTGATATTACAATTAAAGTATACTCAAATTATGCACAATTGTTGTAAGTTTAGAAACATTAGGTATGTTATTATGTTATCACATGTATAAAGAGGGTATTTTAGAGTAAAACTATCCTCCGAAATATAAGTACCTGATTAATAAAACCACAGTAAAATTTCTATTTATTTCCTACGTTAATAATGTTCTATAATAAGAACTTTTCACTAAAATTATGTAGTTTTAATTGACATACGAGTAGCATATCAGTAATAATAGGAACCTATTTCGTAGGATGACCGAACCTAGGACCGAACTGGTAACTCTCTCTGCGCTTGATTGAATATCATGTATTTGCTTGTTTAATTATGAAAATAAGATTAAGTTGTTATTTCATGAACATTTAGTCTCATAACCAGTAGTCAATTCTGAGAAAATAATGGCTGTAAAGTTACTGAGTCACTTTCGTGGATCATCGCATCACTTTCGTGGCATCTAGAACTTCAAAACATTATTACTTCCAACCGAGACTCACGATTTAATTAATTTACTTATAAATTTACTCGTATTATCAAGCGCTATTAGATTTTTTATAAAAATAGTTTATATATGCAAAAAATAGAATTTACCACGAAGGTGACGATGAGAATTAGCCCTATATAGTGAAACGATTCTTTCCAATTTGCAGACATTGACGAATGCGCCAAAAACATATCTGAGTGCGGTCCGCAGCAGCGCTGTGAGAACTTCTACGGCGGGTACTCGTGCCAGTGTCCTGCCGGACATAAGCTAGTCGGGCAGGACGGTTGCGAGGACATAGACGAGTGTGTTTATGGACAGGTGGGCAATAGACAACAACTTAGATTCCTATTGATATACGGTCTGTTCACAGTATTAATATTGTGTAGTTTTCTCCTGTACTGTAAGAATTAAAAAAGATAGGACAATTCACAAAAATTTTGTCCAGACTATACCAATTTGTATTAATTGTGCACATTACAAAGCTGTCTCCAGTAGGAATCGAACCTACGATCTCGAGCGCTCGAATGCAATGATCAAACCACTAAACGACGAGGAGGGAAGAGTACCTGTAGTTCGTTTTCAGTCCAATCAATTGCAAGTGAGGTTACCCGCCTATTTCGAAATTATGACAGGTTTCTTATATACACCACCTGGCAGTAAATTTATGCTGAGTATAAAACTAAGCAGTCTGCATTATTTACATATTTTCATCCCATTGACTTTGTATACTACCTCTCCACCTAATTTATAAACGTAATAAATAGTCTTGCGTTTAACTCAGTCCCCTTAACACTTTGTAACCCCAGTACGATTTTGTGACTCCTGGTTGCAGCCGTGTCCGTACAACGCGCAATGTATCAACACTGTGGGCTCATTCCGGTGCGCGTGCGGCGACGGTTTCCGCAACGCGCCGTCCAACGAGAAGGTTTGCGTGGACGTGGACGAGTGCGCGGAGACGCCCGACGTGTGCCAGCAGGGCTGCTCCAACGTGTGGGGCGGATACCGCTGCTACTGCCAGCGGGGGTACCGCCTCAGCAATGACAACAGGTGACTAGATCGTCTACTAGTACTCTTCTCTTTACCGGTTGTTTATGTTTTCGCATTGTATTTATTTTATTGTATTTATTTTCGCATAATTTTTAGTTACTGGCAAATTAATTGCACTGTTATCAATCTCCATCCGGGGGTCAAGTGCAGTGAATTTAGATTTTATTTAGTGCAGAGAATCTAGACACCAGACAAGAATTTTTTTATGCGCGTGTCTGATCTGACCTAAGAATAAATGTCTTGTAATACGTATGGTCTCATATAACAACCAATGCGACTGGATTTATTATAAGACATTTCTCATAAGACACAAGGAATTTTCTTATAATGTGCAAAAGACCTAACATCATCAAAGTAATCAGACATACTGATTAACTGATATATGGGTTTCTAAACGATATTTACCTTCACCGTAAATTAGAATAATTATTGTAGTTTAGGTTAGGTTTACACCAAAGTGTAATAAACTCCATTTTGCATTTTTGTGGGATGTTTTAGCAGTAACCGTCGATGATGGTAGTCTGGAAATGTTTGTTGCATGAACCCGACAGGACATGCGTGGACGTGGACGAGTGCGCGGAGTGGACGTCGGTGCGGCTGCGCGGGCGCCTGTGCGGGGGGGAGTGCGTCAACGAGCCGGGCAGCTACCGGTGCGCCTGCCCCGCCGGGTACCGCCTGTCGGAGGACAACAGGAGCTGTATCGGTTTGTAACACCTGCTTCTCAATAGAATAGACACGGAGCCGCCGCCGCTAAACACGAGGAGAGGTGCCGCAGCGTTTCCTCTGTAGTCGACATTCTGTCATTTTTCGCGGAGGCATCCACACGCAACTTGTATGCTGTCGTCGCTACGCCATTCCAATCTATTCTGGAGTTCTCCTTTAGGTGATTAAACTCGGTTATAGGTTCGTGGTATATGAAGCATCTCTTATTTCTAGAAGTAGCGAGATGGAACTTTGAAGATAGTTTGGCTTGGAGCTCAGGCCAGTTTATCCTCAGGCTCAGGCAATTTCATGACAACAATATTCCAATGCAAGTACAGCGGTAATAAGCGAAGATGTGCAAAACGATGGGAAGTGAAGTCAAGTGAATTTAAAATTAATATGTCATTTTACCCTTATATCAAAACAGAAATCTTGTACCTATGTATATTAGGTTGTTAGTTAATTTCCTTTTGTTGACAGACATAGACGAGTGCGATACTGGCGAGGCGAGCTGCGCGCGCGCTGACCCCGGCAACGTGTGCCAGAACACTCGCGGCAGCTACCACTGCCACCGCATCAACTGCCCGCGCGGCTACAAGCTAGAGTCCAAGCAGTAAGTCACTTCTATACGCCTGCTTAACTTCCTTTTGGGCTTAGACTTTTAATAATCATGAGCTCAATTTGATTTTTAAACATATATATAGGTATTACTTTTATTTATTTATCTTGCTAGCTGTGCCGGCGGCACCGCTCGCGTGGGATCCATCTCCTCTTCCCCTCCACTTTCCAATATACTCCCATGGCCCACTTTGCTCCAAATGTGATCCTAAATCTTAAAAAATTCCGTTTGAGAGTGCTATTCTGTAAAATAAAAACTCACGTGCGAATCACAAGTGAACAAAGAACTCACTTCACGTCGACAGTGCTCTAGAATGTTTACAGAATGCCAATGGATTAGGTTTTGAAGGGAGTAAAATCACTCGAGCGAGACTCGCACGTGAGTTTTTATATTACAGAATAGCACTACAGCTAGTAAATGTCATTAGTTTAGAAAAAGTACTTTTTTATAAGTGGGGACTTGTAATCATCATTTTTTTATATTTGCATTGTTATTTATTTTGTAATTTGTCTGTAAGCCTTCCACAAAGTAAATAAATAAAAATAAATAAAATAAAAAAAACATTGGTACATAGCATGACAGGGGATTGATCTCAGACCTCTATCGTTATGATAGGCCGCATCTTCCCCTCGCTTCACTAATAGATACTCTAGCTTTCTTATAATGAAGTTCTAGGAAAATTTAGTCTAGGCAACATTATTGCTGACTGATTTATTATATTTTTTTACAGATTTAGATCTTTAGAAATAAAGGTTTATAGGGTTTAGCTTTGTCTAATAATCACACCTACAACATAGCAAGTAAGAATATACAGACATTAAATGTCCCCAAATTTTGAGACTAAATCCTAATAAAACGATGAAACTGACCACCTGCTGGTTACGATTTCCATTGCGTTTACTGATATCGTCGCCAACTGTCTTTGGCGACGATTGCCATCCTTATGCTATAAATCTCGTGCAGCATATTATATGCTCTCGTATGCTCGCGCGCTGCTAAGCCAACTTTTACACAATAATTATTTCAAACTTCTTTCTTCGCCCGTAGCCGCTGCTCTCGTGTCCAGCGCTCGTGCCCTGTGACCGACTGGTCGTGTATACACCAGCCCAGTTCCTACAGCTACAACTTCATCACCTTCGTCGCCAACATCTACCTGCCTGAAGGGAGCGTGAGTTTTTACATCTGTTAGTAGAAGTAACGTACGATTAATTAATAAAATAAAACAGCGGAAACCCTTTTTGCAACGGACATTCGGAAATAGGAACCACATACAGTAGACACAAATTACAAAGGTTTGAAGTGTCGCTGAGTTTATAGCTCCACAAAATTAGAATAAGTTATAGTGCTTGGCGGATTCATATCTTACTATGTAATTGCAGGTGGACTTATTCACAATGCACGGGCCGGCGTGGCGCGACTCGATGGTGAACTTTGAGCTGCGGATGATAGACGTGCAGGCGTCGCCGGGCGTGCAGCCAGCAGATATTAGCTGTTTCGAGTAAGTCTCGCCAAGCCGCCACTTATGTTAAAGTCTAGGCAACCTTAAACACTTGTCATCAGCCTCTCAGGGTCCACTGCTTGACATAGGTCTTCTTTGTGCAAGATAATGGCCAAAACTTGAGCCGACGAGTTGTTCATAAGGGCTCGTTTTCACAATATCTCGAGTACATGCAGCGTAAAATCCACTCTATTCAAGGCCTCCCGCTTCGAATTCAGTAAACGATACGACGATTACGATTCACATCAATACGACATCAATAAACGATCGACAGCTCGGTGCGGCGAGTCCGCTGTCTGCCGCGATCACTCGTTTTGGTGGACGGTTTGCTGTTGCATGTGCTTTGTACGTATCGATATACGGACAAAGTCATAGTATTTATACAGAGCGGACAATCCCTTGGATGTGCAAAGCCTTGACCCAGTTAGATCTTGGTCTAAGTCTATTGAATGGTTATAGTGGCATTTTTCAGCCGCTACAGACTTCGTCTTTAGCCTAATAGCGGGGGAGGTATCCAGTACTTGTACAGAAGCTCTTTCATAGGCTGATCCTCCTACACTTAAATCTTTTTCAGTCTCTTTTTTTTTCTGAAACAAGCCAACCCCTTTCTGAAGTATAAGCTACAATTTGATACGTGTGTTGCAGCATGCGCCCAATGAACAACATCTGCCGGATAGCACTGCTGTGCTCGCTGGGCGGGCCCCAGGTGGCCGAGATGGAGCTCACGATGTCGCTCTACCAGCGCGGTCAGTTCGCGGGCAGCGCGGTCGCGCGACTTGTCGTCATCGTGTCAGAGTACGAGTTCTAACAGGGGGCGACGGCTAGAAGGACCATGTGTTATTGCTGTTGCGAGCGAGCAAGCGAGTGGCTTATGAGAAGTTTCTGTAGGAAATATAGTTTTTGAGAAAACCCATAAATCAAAACTAGTCATATAAAGCGGGCAAAACTTATATATGTATATTATACTTATGTATGTAGTACCTATTTATCTAACTTTACTTTTTATATTTTAACTACTCAATAACGGATATAGAGATCTATTAAAGTTAATTTTAGCAGCTACATGGTCGCTTGCACGAATATACTAGAGCTAGCATGAAAAGGGTTGCCCCTAATTTTAATCAATATGTGATAGATAATAAAAATACCTTTTGGTCGGTTGTATTTGATATATGACAAGGTATTCGAAAGCATTGCAATAGTACCTAATGCGTCAACGTAGCTGGTATAGCTGGACGTGTGGCCGACTGTACTAAAGGGTAGTTACCAATTTGTATGATTGGTAATTGTTTACTTCGCACTTAAGTGACAGTTTTCCACTAAACCCTACCGCCAACGTTTCATTAGTGGTCGTTTTGGGAACTACTTGAATTAATTACTCTTGCCAACAATAATGTATAGTGCCTTTAAAAAAAAGTCTACTTATGTACCTACTTACCTAACATATTTTATATTTGTGCTGTTAAGATCAATAATAGAGAATTGTTATAGAAAAGGTTATTATGGACGTTGTAAATAAATAAAACATGATATTAAATTGGAATATATCTTTTTAATTTTCAATAAGCACAAGCTTCCCATTCATACCACTTCGTTATGGCAAAACCATTACAATGAATAGCAACTGGGTAGAAGCGAATCATCTTTATGAACGAATATCGAAAAATAGAAAAGGGAAAAATTAACAAGGCTTGCAATGAGCGATTTTCCAGTACTTTAAAAAAAAGCCTCGATAGATCCATCATAATCAAATGTCTAAGTATACGAAGAGGCTTGCAAAGTCCCGTGAAGCGAGGCTATAAAATAGTTTTAAATCGCTGTTCGAGTTTTTCTGAGTAGATTAATGATAGTACAGATCAATGCAAAGTCATCTTCAGCCATCGGCGGGTTTACTCCGTAAGCATTTCGAATATCCGTCGAACTACAAAGTCATTTTGTACTCTCTTACGAGTCATGTGACATATTCTGATAAGCTTATGGAGTCAAAAACTTGACTCTATACGTTTATCTGAATGTCACATGACCCATCAGAGTATAATAGCTTTGGAGTTTGACGAATATTATTCGAAATGCTTACTGACTAGGCCCCCAGATAGCCTAAACTTGGTACTTACTGCAAAATCGCTCTTTCTAATCTATCATACAACCTGCAATATACCATTGCTGGTAATGTATTCGGTACAGCCAACGTTTTTGTTGCCTTTTCCCACTTTTCTACCCTCCCTACACTTCTCTTACTCTTCTACCGCCCTTAACCCCTTCCCTCTTCCCCTTCCATCTCTAAATAATTTCGCTCATTTTAATAGTACCGAGAGCTATGTAAAAAGTATTTGACATGCCCCCCATATATTGACAGTCCAACTTCGTGGTTACGCGCCTACCCATATATTGTCGAAGAACATCTTCGTGGTCGCGCGTCTCCCAAGATCTCCGTCGCAATCTCGACATGCTACCAATATATTGTGAAGCGGAGTTTCACTTCGACCCAGTTATTATCTATTTTAATGGCGAAACATAGATTATTTACAATCATACCTTACACGTAACCAGTGCACATTAGTAGTAACTGATTAGATCTTCAGATCACAACATAATTATAATATAAAAAAAATATATCTATAGACAACAGACTCAAAACAACGTTTGTCTCACTACTTAACTCTCTGGTCCCCTAATCCTTTCCATACAAAACATACCTTGCTTCAAAACAAAATTATAATTATAAATGTCAAAAATAATTAAAATTAATAGCAGATTGTATAGCTTAGAATTATGTCAATTGTGAATAAAGTAAAAATAATTAATAGCAGCTAATAAAATAGCATCAAAATAGAATAATAAACAAAATTGAATTATGTATAAAACGGGTGTACGGTGTAGCAACACTGTTATTTGTTCATTTTTTTAACAGTATTAAATAAATATAAGAAATGGAAGAAGCAAACAGTGTTGCCAACCGTTGACGTATTCAAAATAATATACTTAAGTAAATAAACATACTTAAAAATGTATATAAATGAAATAGCTATTTTGTGATATCCGTAAATCACTTATGGAGCAATGATAGCTTACAACAAGAGTTACTGACATATTTATTAATAAAAAGCACAAGTTTTATGTGAAAAAAAAAATTTCCCATTATTGAAACATATGCCCTGTCTCTGTTTTCTAAAACCAAAAGAAAACCTTGCCATATCCAACGAATAACTTCAAAGCCAACTTATTTAAATAACTAATATAAACGTTAACTAATTTTCACTCTGTTCAGCTGCACCTTAAGCGTAAAACACCAATAACACCTACAGATACTGTGCTTACAATTTGTGATATACATATATTGGAAGGTTTAGCAATAACAGAGGGGTTAACCAACATCCGTCCGCACCTGCGATTGAGTGACGACGCAGTCCGCAGTTACAACACGATCCACGGTTCCGACATAGTCCACAGTTACGACATGGTCCACAGTTACGACACAGTCCACAGTTAAAACATAGTCTACAGTTACGACACAGTCCACAGTTAAAACATAGTCCACAGTTACGACATGCTCAAAATTACGATGCAGTCTACAGTTACGACACAGTATACAGTTACGACATGGTCCACAGTTTAAAGTATCCAATCGATTGATTATTTATTTCAATATTATAATTTTTTTTATATACTGTGAAGATATTTTTTATTTCAGTCGGCTTAGATAATTTATGGAACAATCGAATGCCAGCTAACATTCAGCCAGAATTTAAGTACTGGTTAATTTTTGCCTCCACCTGCCTGTATATGACACAAAAATCGTAAGCACAGTTCAAAAAACAAGATTACAATATAAATGGCATAGACAACAGTCTTTCATAACACTGAATCTATTAGACACATGATAACATACACCTTGGAAAGTTAACACAGAGCATTTGAACAAGCTATCTATATAATTTATCATCGAAACTTAATTACAATGTACTTTACTTCTGATTTTCTGTGTGTTACGCTAATGAGCAAAAAATAAGTTGGGCAGAAACTAATTGTAGTAATAAGGTATATTCAAGAAATGTAGAAAAATTATTTGTCCTTTCATACATTTTAAATGTCATTTATTTACTCTTATGGTCTATGGTCATCAGTAACACCTTTTTTAACGTGACCTCTTTTTAATACTTATCCAACAATTGCCTACAAGGCAAATACTCTCAATAAGTTCCCAAGGTTCAAGACACTCGCATATCAAATGCAAGCTCGTACAAATCTGATATGACAATGTAAATTCGTACATTTAACGGACTTTACGATAGGTTCATATACAATTAGTAACTGGTAGTGATAGTGTAGAATATACATAAATACATATCTTCACAAATGGTCTGCGGTTATATAGACTGCAGTTACGAGATGGTCTACAGTTAAAGTTCGCAACTAATTATTCAGTAGCCGGTCGGTAGATAGAACAGCGGGCCAACGCAAACAGTATTTCGGTCAATATCCGCCCAACTAATAAGCCATTTAACTAACAGGTAACGTGACATATTCTGATGAGCGTTTGGCGTAAATAATAATAATAATTCTTTATTTCAGGTCAAGGATCAATATAAGTATATTACAATTAGTACAGTATAAAATACAATATAATTCACAATTATAAAATAAAATCATGCTGCTGTATCCAGCCAACACTTGTACATGGTTGAAGTGAAGAATCTACTGCTCAACCCCTTAATGATTACGTTGTCATTACGTCTTTTCGTCATTACGCCTGTCAACTCTTTAATGTAAAATACGATAATTAGACGCCAAACATTTGATACAGAATGTCACATGGCTTATTAGAGTATAAAATGGAGTTATAGTTCGGCGGACATTATCCGAAATGCTTACGGAATCAGGATCTGTATCTGTCTAGTCCGTAAGGGATATAGTGGGAAGATATATAACTGTATAGTTTATGTAACATGACAAAATGTCTCGAAAAGAGTATATATGTTGAACCATTGTAGTTCCACAACTTTTAACTGAAACTTATGTGAAAACTTACTTATCGAGAAAATTCTTTGTAAAGTTTTGAAACAGTTCAACAAATGCTTCTTTCCAGGACACTTCGTTTATCTGTATTAAACATGTAAGCTACTAACATTCAAAAACAATCTACTATTACACGACACGTATTTAAATGTTCTGAACTGTTAAATTATGTAGGTGACATTTTATGGGATGAACCAAAACAGGAATGATGGTGGCTATGAATATGAATAACACATTCAAAGCAACTGGTTAAATTAACAATTAATAGTAAATGGGACCTGCTACCAAACATACACTGTAAGGAAGCAGTGCCGTAACTAGTGCGGTGCCATCGGTGCCCATGCACAGGGCGCAGACCTTGGAGGGGCGCAAAAAAGGTCTGGGTGAACATTTTTCAAGGACGCAGTTATAGAAGCTCGCACCAGGCACATAAAACGCTAGTTACGGCACTGTATGGAAGGCAACATTAAAAGAAATGTAGCATTACTGGGGAAGTAATATATGTATGAAAACTGTCACGCCTTATAAAATGCCACCAATATATACACAACAAAAATCTGTTAATAGTAATGTCAAAATAATAATATAATTCACACATATACTTATACCACTGCAAATAAACATCCCTTTAATTATTATACATTACTTTATTCAACAAAACTTAAACACAGTCATCATACTAAACAACAAGCAGCTCAATAGAAGCTAAGAAAATGGCATTTTGGAAATCACTTTAGTAATTAAGAACTACAAAAATATTTCTCCTTACGTTGCTAAAGTAGACCGATTGTATACATATATACAGAACCACATGACATACATATATATAGTAATAGTCACATTTTATAGACACCTTCAGTATCGGATTATGCAAAGACGACTTTAGAAACTATAAAAACTATTCCATGTTGCGAAAGATTCAAGTGTTTCATGAAATTTGCAATGGCCAAATACGTCTGCGCAGCATATTGGCTATTATGGGCATCATCCATAATAGCCAACCAACTCTAATTATCCCAACAGTCGAAGGATTATTTTGTATAAATTAGCTAAATTTAGGTTTATACCCTGATACTCAATCATCGTTTATCATATCAGCCCTTAGGCGTCTCCTGCTGGACATAGGCCTTCTCCAATGAACACCACCACACCCGGTCCTCCGCCCTCCGCATCCTGTCGTTTCCGGCCACCTTCTTCAGGTCGTCATCAAACATCATTATCATCATCATATCAACCTTTCGCCGTCCTCTTGTTCCGTTTATGTTATACGAAACACTGAATATTTCACAGTTATAAAAGTAGAATTAAAGTTTTTTATTTGATAACGAGTTACTAAAGGCAAAAAAATACTTCCTTATTCGTAGGAGTTACCAAAAATAGTTATGGAAACAGAACAAGGTCGCCATCCACCGTCCAATACTGAATGCCCCTGATATTACACATTGATTGCTACACGTTGTGTTATTAAATAATACAAAAAATATTAATAAAAATCTCAGTTAATACACAACTAAAATTATATTGCACTACGTTGGAATAGTCTGATATTCAATGTTATACCAAATATCGTACAACAAATGTTCTGTATTCAATAAGTGTACTTTGTCATATAGTAACAATAAATACAATAAAGTGGTGATTTTTATTTTAACGAAATATAAAAACAATTATTCAATCTATAGTTAGATTCATCTAAATTTTACTGTATAATATAAACTTGAAGACAATTTTCTACTATTATAAACATTTAGGCTTGTCTTTTTAAGTGGGGTTTACGACACAGCAATATACTTCTAGACATCAAAAAGTTGATAAATTTGTACAGATTTAATTAATCATTTTATGCAGAATACGAATTTGATATGAGTTTAAGATTCAGTCAGTTATTCAATTGTTAGAGTGAAAGCGTATCTATACAAATCTATCAACTCGAAAACATATAATACAACATCTTTATGTGCTATGCACATTTAAAGACACTTGGCCAGTTATCAGGGAGTGTTTCTACACTATAGGTAAAGCGAGGGGAGCAGACATCATTGATTAATCCATTGACTACTTTTACTGGTAGAAAATTACCTTCAAAGCAACTTTCATGAAATTTGTATTAATTATAATTGCACACTTAAACTTGCACTCACCCTCACTCTGTCCCCTTTTAAATAATCGTAAAAACTCCAAGTTATCTTGCCAAGCCAAAAAATAACCTCCATATCTCTGTAACGTGCAATTAATAACTAAATTAACATCATTTCTTCTTCACCGTCGAGCCGCTGGCGCAACTACTCGACCGTGTTTGGACGCCATCTTTCTTTAGTAGACTCATACCGAACGCGGGGCATTTCTTTCGCAGCGCCTTTATTTTATAAAGCTTATTGCCTTGTGAGTTGTTGGTCTCCTCGAAATTGTCCGGAGTGACGTCAGCAGTGATCACAGAGTTGGATATGCACTCCATGGGCTCCGGACTGTTCGATTTATCCCTTTTCCGTCGGAACCTGAATGGGGACTCGAGCGAATCCGCTGAGATATTAGTGATGTTCGTATCACTGGAAGACAGGTCCTGTGCAGACTCCAAACTGCCTTTCGGAAGGTTACCTTTCGGAAGTTTCTTACGAGAATTAGAATTCGATCTTACTATTAACTTCTTTCGAGAATTCACATTGGTTGCTGCCAATGTAGATTTCGTAACAGCTTTTAAATTCGGCTCGGAAGGTAAACGATTTTTACCATTCAAATGACAGTTCTCAGTCAATGCTGATAGGGTTGAAGTAACGCTACTTAGAGTAGTCACAACGTTAGTATCGCTCGAAGTGATTTTGCTGACGATTTTCCTGGAAGTCTTCAGCGGACTGGAGTGGGTAAACCCGATTGTTGGCCGAGCTAAGTTGGCACGTTGACCGTGGAAGCTGTTCTTACCTGTAAAAGGGCTTTTGACAGCTCCTGTCAGCTTACTCAAAGGGGTATTGGCACTTCGTGTTGGCGGGAAGGTGGAAGTCTTGGCTGCGTAGTGTGACTTCAAACTGGAGTTTAGAATCCTCGGCTGCGGCTTGAGGTTCGAGTTGTTGGTGTTCCGAAAGTTGTTGGTTGGGAGCATGTAGTTGATTTTGGGGGTGAAAATGGTTTTAGTGGGCAGCATGGGGGTGGGTGTCGTCTTGTACTTGCCGATGACGGCCGTCACGTTGTTCTCAGAGTCTGTTTCGTTCGCGTTCAGTGCGTTGGCGTTGTCCAGCTGTTGAAACAAATTTGGTGTCAAATATACACTAAGGAGCAACATTACATTATATATACACATACAGTAGTGTAATGCCAAACTAGGCTTTTCTCTGGGAATTAAACAAGGATAGGACAATTCACAAATATAACATCTAGACCCATACCAACGGTGGGGATCGAAACCACGACCTCTGGCGCTCGAATATAATGACCAAGCCACAAGGCCAAGTATTGTACATTTTACATGCACTCGATAACATTACAAATGTTTGTGTGAGCTCCCCTCAGTCAAACTGTGAATTCAGTTTTGTGGGGGTTTTCTGTAATCTGTATTAATGTTTTTTGAATAAAGTTTCTTTTTATTATTTTTACTTAAGCAAAGGTCATGAAAAAATTATTGAATTATACAATTTCGAATTCTTGGTTCTTCGCCACGGAATGATATAGGTGATAGTGTCTATACAGATTACTGTAAATATAGTTGGCGGCACTGATCTTGAGCTCTGATTTGTACCGGATATCCGATTATATCTCATGAATGTCACTCTGCGCCTTCCAATGACCTCGAAAATGTAGTTCTCACTCATTGCAATACGAATTCTGTGGAACATTTACACCCTACACTTCTTTGTTGTATACTAATGCAGTGTATGGGAGTTTTCGAAAACTATAAATTCGCATAACTTTAATTGACTGGGCCGATTGCAATGAAATGAAGCCTATATGTTGCACCGAATTAAGCACATGTTTATGTGAAAAGTCCATCAAAATCGGTTCAGTAGTTTCTAAGTGATGCGTGCACAAACAAATAGATAAACAGACAAAATTGGCATAAATGATTGAAATGTGTTCTATTCTATTTCTTATCCTTAGGCCCCCACCAATTTTTTTGGAAACATATTTAATATACCGACACGCGATGTTTACGTTTTTATTTGTTAGATGCGTTTAAACATAAATGACAAACAAATGAACAACATTTCAAATAAATGTCCTAAAAATCCCAGAATATCCGTATTAACATAAACATTTCATGGCAAGTACATATATAAACCTACCCAATTCCGATCCTTGACCATAACATAACACATACCTTATTGACATGTTTATTGTTGAGTATGGTCTGCAGCGACACGGGCTTGTTGTTGGAGTCCTCTTTGACGGCGAGGGGCTGGGCGGGCGGGGCGGGCGGGGCGGGCGCGAGGGGCGGCAGCGGCAGGTCGCTGTAGATGCCGCGCGCGCACGTGGGCAGTGACGTCACGTTGTGCCGCCGCCGGAACGCCTCGCCCTCCGCGTGCATGCGCGACTGCACGCTGCGACAAGCGAGGGCACACAGGTGGATGTAGTCTACTGTCAAGCTTTTACATACATCTCTACGCTGCATCCCGGGGTAGGCAGGAAGAACGGAACGCCAAATCTTTCCCCTCTCGAAGTTTTATTACCATTGTAAAGATACATAAAAATATACATTTAAAAAAAAGATTACTTTTAGAATAGTCTTTAATTATCTGATTATTATATATGTATTTATATTCATACACTTTTACACTTGTGCATATATTATACATAGACTTGACTAGTATTAAACTTGTCAACAAAAATAACAAATAGGAATAAATACAATTTCCATAATGAGGATCAGTCCGTATGGCGTATGCGCTATAAATAGCAGAGCATTTAATTTTTAAATTATTAAAATCCATTAAGAAATGAAGAAGCTATTAATGTTTATTTAACGCAACTTTTCAAGACGCGCGCACTTTTTATGTGGATGTAACTTGTTACCAAGTAACTCATAAAAAGCGCGCGCGTTTTGAGAAGTTGCGTTGTTACCCGCGCGTGATGTTCTCGCCGTCTCGCTCAGCTTTCATTCTCCAGAGCGGTGTCGCGCGTGTTTTGTTTACGGCAGACTGCGCTTGCGTTCCGCGCACACTTCTTGCCTAGTCGCGACGTATGTCATCACTACGGTTTTTGGAACTCGTGCACTGAAATTGCTGTATCTTCGTCATTTTTGATTCGATTTAAATAATTTCTTCATAGTATTGATCGAGTTTTTTTAGCGCTAAACATATCTGCATATTTACAAAAAAAAAAACGTGACTGATTCTCATTATCGGTAAATTAAATCTGAGCGTTCTAAGTTTCACTTCAATCGGTCCAGTAGTTTTCAGGTCAAACAAACCAACGGACATCCGTTTTACATACATACATACATACATAATGCTGACGGCTTGGTCCCCGAGGGGTAGGCAGAGACGATGGATCGCCACTTTGCGTTTTAACGGGTACTATACGGAAGTACTAACTTCTCCAGGAACCACTGCTGGTGTCCGATGACGGAGCCGGGCCGGCAGATGCGCAGCCAGGCGATGGCCTCGCGCGCCGTGAACGCGTGCTGCTTCATCATGTAGCACGCGATCAGCGTGCCCGTGCGGCCCAGCCCAGCTGACCAATGACAACAAATACAATACTCTTTCATCTGCCGCTTCAAAAAACATACACTACAATACAAATAGGATACGAAATTTATTTATTATCTCAACACAAAGATTTACAATAATTATAAGTACATAATATAAAAATGAGTATAATTTATCTTTTGTCAGAGTCTGGTGCCTAAAAAAGGATGAACCTGTGATATCAGGTCACCAGGCTCGCACCCCATGGAAATTGGAACATCACTTTGTACATCACAAACCTTGCCAACTTGCTGAGAGTATTTGACTTTGTAGGCAATTATTGAGGGAAAAAGAAAAAGAATTAAAAAAGTGGTTTCTGATGACCATAGCCCATAAATCAGGTTTTAAACCTGAAATGTTAACTATTGAACTAAGCCTCCCCTATATAATGCCAATTTTGGTAGGCTGTCCGTTGGGGGATTTGCTATAATCACCACGCTTGGCAAGCGGATTGGTGATCGCAGTAATGACCTTAATATACACAGGAGAACGTTGCTGTCCGCCCGAGGTGCAATCCCTTAGTCGCCTTGACAACGCCTACAGGAAGATTGGGGGTGGCTCTATTCTAAGCCGGAAACCACACTACTAGCCATATTTTACATCTTACTAGCTGTGCCCGCGGCTCCGCTCGCGTGAACTACAGAATCCGCTCCCATTCTCGCTCCCGCACCCACTGCCACACCCACTCCCCTTTTCCCACACCCACGCCCACTCCCACTTCCATTCCCGCTACCAGTTCCAAATGTAGTCCAAACTCATCGTAATCTGAATAGTACGGAATTACTATTATGTGCAAAATATTGCATACTAACCTTACCTACTAATGTATTTGAAAACTAAAAATTTCCATAACTTTTGACTGAGTAAACCGATTGCGATGAAATAGACTAAACGTTGAGTTAAGCCCCAGGTTTCTGTGAAAAGTCCATCAAAATCCGTTCGTAGTTTTTAAGTGATGCGTGCGCAGCACAAACTCACAGACAAACATAAAAGACAAACAGACAAAATTTTCAAAAATGATCGAAATGTGTTCTATTACTTGTCCTTAGGCCCTTCAATTTTTTTTTTGCAAATATCTTCAATTTACTGACACGCGATGTTTACGATTTTATTTATTAGATTTTGAGACACGGTTTCTAAGGTGATGAAAAAGTACTCGACACTGAGTAGTATCGATACTATCGTCGGCATCGATACTTTTGACGCGATACTGGTATCGAGTACAGTATCGATACTTTTATTTTCTGCGTACCCTACTCAGGGATAATGTAGCATTATAATGGTGGAAGAATTTTTGAAATCGGTCCAGAAGTTTTTGAGTTTATTCGTTACAAACATACATATCTTTCCTCTTTATAATATTAGTGTAGATATAAATATATACTAACGGTAATAAATATATCACCTTTACAATGAACAGCAACAGCCCCCTTCGCCGCCTCCGCAATCCTTATAAACCGGTTCACAATCAAGTCGGACGGCACCGACCCGTCCACGAAGAACAACTCCCTATGCTCGAACCCGTGCGCCGTGAACTGGCGACTGTCGTACGACTTCTTGTTCAGTCGCACGATGGTCGTGACGCGATGCTTGCGGAAGTAGTCGTGGTAGTGCTCGGGGCTGTGGAGGGGGTAGCCGCGGTCCAGCCGCGAGCGGTGGTGGGGGCCGGAGAACGCCAGCATCTTGCCGGGGACGATCCAGTTCAGGTCGCCGTTTTCCACTTTCTGTAAGTCAAAGATTCATACCAGTATTATTTATACGTGTTCTCGAGTGGAGACCGCGAACTGGGCAGTATGGTTGCCAGATCGGAAGTCCAAAATATCTGGAGAAATTTTGAAAATGTCGTGATTTTGGGATTGCTGTCGGAAATAAAAACGTAAGTTTATTTGATCTAGTCCGACAACGGCGAACGTAGGCTACTGGATTGGCTGTGTTATTAAAGCGAGCGAGCCACGGCGCCACCGTCGCCCGCCACCCGCCCCGGTCCCCCGCCCGGCCACCACTCTATAGTTCCGTTCGAAAATAGAGTGAACGTGAAAGCGCGCGGCAATTTCAAATGATAGTTTCCTAGAGAACTTTCGAAGAAGGTGTATGTCTGGAGATTTTGAGATTACTTAAAATGTCGGGAGAATCCAGACGAATTCCGACCATCTGGCAACCCTACTGGGCAGGCGAAATATGGAACGCCCCCTGGGTAGATGGAGTAGCGATCTACTTAGGGCAGTGACTGGGTGAGAAGAACCGAGGATCTGCTTCAGTTGTACGTCCTGGAAAAGGCCTTGCAGCAGTGGTCTCTTGCAAGCAATAATGGTTATTTTAAACGCTGAAGAAAATTTTTATTCCAATAAAGTTCCACGTTAATCATCATCATCATCATCATCAGGTTATTTTTGTCTGCACTGCAGGAGCACAACTCTCTCTCATCTGCCGGAGACAGACGGAGGATTTGGCCTACACTCCCCGCGCTGGCCAGACGGGTTGGGGAGGCCTGATTGATGTTTTACAATGTATTCCCTTAGTCGCCTTGTACGACATCCACGGGAAGAGTTGGAGTGGTACTATTCTACTCTACCGGAAATCACACGGCAAACGATCATACGATAAATATTTTGTTGTGTTAATATAAATTAGGAGGTCCCAAGCATCGCTAGAGAGACAGAGAAAAGGCCATATAATGATTCATTTTGGGTTCGAAAGTCACTGATCTACCAGGACACTGAGATAAATTTAATAACCTCCGCTCTGTCAATATGCTTACAGTTGCTTGTGTCTGTCTTGTGGGTGCACAATGCCACCTGTGTCATCTAAATGCATAACCAATTATTGCAACTATAATTAACTATATTCTGAAAGAATGTATTAATTTAATTTATTTTGTATTTAAATTTTTTGATATATTACTATTTTGTAATATTTGAATGTTACTTAATCAAGTATTATTGTATAATTAACAATTATGGATCCTTGACGTCTAAATAAATGAATTTAATCATCATCATCAGCCGAAATACGTCCACTGCTGAACATAAGCCTCCCCAATAGAATATCACTTTTGGTGGGCTGTCCATTGGGGGATTTATCACAACCTTGGCAGGCGGATTGATGATCGCAGTAATGATCTCAATATACACAGGAGAACGCTGCTGCCCGTTCCTGGTGCAATCCATGAGTCGCCTTGACGACACCCACGCCAGGTATCACACGAATAAATGGAATTTAATAATGATAATAACAAACCTCATAAAACAAATACTGCTCAGCGTCAAAGTGCTCAAAATCGAAGAACTTCGCGTCGTGGGCCACTTTAATGCCATGCAGCACATCCAGGAGGGAGATGTCGAAGAGAGGGGGCCCCCCACTCGCGTCGCGGAAGTTCAGGAGAGACCACTCCGAGCCGTCGGTGAGGTGCTTGTAGGCGGCGGCAGGGGACGTGTTGAGGTAAATTATCTGGAAGAAATATATAACATGTTTGTTTATTTGGCTTACACTCAGAATGCAAAGAGTGATATTAAAGTACAGTGCAGTCAGCGTACTGCTAATTATTTTTTTGATGTTCCTGAAATATCTTAGAAAAAAATATATGAAATTCCCTTAATTTTCCCATCATTGCCAGACAATGCTGTTTTTTTTATAAATAAATGTTACATATATACTTATACATATACTCGTCTAATCCCACACTAGGATTGTCACCTGTGATATGGGAATCAAACAAGGGTAGGACAATTCACAAATATAACATCCAGACCGGTACCAACTTGCACAAATTGTACAAAGTTGTCTGTCCCCAGTGGGAATCGAACCCACGACCTCTGGCGCTCTAGTCCAATGACCAAGCCACTGGGCCAACGAGACGGTCAAGATCGACGGTCGAGTACATTTATGTACATAATGTATTAAACAACTTGATAACGTCGACAATATTGTTGATCCTCCTCTCTCCTACTTGCTGTGCCCAAATGGGTCCATGAGAACTATCTGTTTTTATTATCTGTTAACACCATGGAATGCAATAAAGTTTACTGATCAATCTACTCAATCAGTGCTATAATTTTCGAGTTATGAATATAACGAATTATAATAGCAACTGGTAACATTTTACCAGAGAACTAACATTTTTGGTATTTGCACGCTTTCACCTCGCTACCAGATCTTTAACCAAAATCGTTTTACCTTTAATTTACGTTGGACAATGAAATCCCACGCATCAGCCATTATCCAATAACGAGTCGATAAAGAAATGAGAATGAACAACGGTATTCAATTATCATTACAATAAACGATACACCGCTGTGGAGACTATCTTAGAACAGTTGTTACTTCTAGTTTTTTGGACATAAATGCATTTGCGTCTCGGAAACAAAATGAATAATAGATGCTGTTCTGAAGTGGAACGCAAAGTTTACATTGTAGAACCTGTCTTTTTTGCAGCTGCATGTAAGTAAGTATATGATACCGAGACGCAAATAGCGTTGGTTTTCGTATGACAGTTGATTTGAAATGAAATGTTTGAACGATGAAAGTTTTCATGCGTGGATAAATTGGAGTATCTTTTCAGCATGAACTGCGTGTAAATGGGTCACAACAACACCAAGTTGCACACACCAAGAGCCAAATCCACAAGAAGGCTGGGCACCCTGGTAACAGACAATCGATTGAACGCGGTATAATCAAAGTAGATTTGACCACAGAGCTATTGAATAACTCTAAACAATGCCACACCGCCTATTACTACAGGCGCATCAACCTGTCCGTAAATAAAGGCCCCAGTACACATTGGCCCATGCACGGCCATGCGCCACGACAGGCCAGCACAGGCCAACATCGCCCAACAGCGAATAGGTGTTCACACAATGGCCCACGGCTCAATGCCGTCTGGCGACGCACGCGCAATGGACGTCGAAGTAGTCACGGCCGCGGGAATGTACATCTACACTAATATTTTAAAGAGGAAAGATGTGTATGTTTGTAACGAATAAACTCAAAACTACTGGACCGATTTCAAAATTTCACCATTAGAATGCTACATTATCCCTGAGTAACATAGGCTATATTATTACTTTAAAAAATTAGAGATCCCTACTATAAAAATTTATAAGAAAAGTATAAATAAAAAAGAAACTACTTATGTCCTGCATAAACATTCAATTACTCTACGTTTATCCGAAAATGTTTAAGAAATAAATGTCCACCCGTGCGAAGCCGGGGTGGGTCGCTAGTTTATTTATATACTGCATACAACTACTCAGTACCTACTTCTTAATCAGAAATTGAACAATTCTCCAACTAAAAAAGCACACCACCCTGTCGGCGGTCGGTGACGAGCTGAACAATGGGCGACTGTGTGAACACCACCGGCCAGGCTACGCCACGATTCCTTTGAAGTGTGCCCGAAAAACCGAGAAGTTCGCCATTGTCCGCCATCATGCACCATTGCTCCGTGTACACAATGGCGATGGCCTGCACTGGGCCAGCATGGGCCAATGTGTACTGGGGCCTTAATAGTAAGGATGGCTGCCGCACCGAACTCGATAGAGAGAGAGACAATATACGTCAACAACATAAGTGCTTCTCTTTCTAATTCATAACGTCGATCTCTCGGCGCCGGTCGATGACAGCCTAATAATGCGTACTGCCAGCCGTGTTCTTTTTTTGTGGGCGACGTTAAGCTGGCGGGGGAGGTGAGTGTCGTTTCTTTACGTAGTAATATTTAGTCATCATCAGGTTATTTTTGTCTCCACTGCAGAAGCACAACCCTCTCTCATCTGCCGGAGACAGACGGAGGGTTTGGCCTACACTCCCCGCGCTGGCCAGACGGGTTGGGGAGGCCTGGTTGATGTTTTATAATGTATTCCCTCAGTCGCCTTGTACGACATCCACGGGAAAAGTTGGAGTGGTCCTATTTTACTCTACCGGAAACCACCGGCCACACATTTAGTATTCTCTGCCAATGACATAGATTGGAAAATATGGCAAAACAATATAACTAAGCAGAAAAATAAATGAAACTGTGTTTTGTATTTAAGCATCAGGCGCTCGGGGCAATTGAGGCTAATCACCAATCAGCCGGTGTCGTACTGCCTGGTGAATTGTGAACGTGGACTGCAGTTTGACAACTATTAGCAGCGAAAAGGCGCTTGTGAATAATAAGGTGCTTGTTTAATAATTGTCGTGCTCTCGTGTCGTCTCACGTTCACGAGGGTCGGAAGGCGGGTACCAGAGTTTCTCAGAACAAAAGTTATCACCGGGGAACAGATTAGGTAGTCTTTATATACTTGCGACGAAAATATGGCACGTTAGACATTCCTTTCACCGGATTTTGGTAACGGTTTTAATGAAAAATAAACCGGGACTCTTAGTATAGTAATAATTAAAAAGTATATTATATCCAATTATGACAAGATAATGTCATATCATTTGTATTTTATTTTACTGGTAAGGGGGAGGCCGAAGAAGAATATGAGAGATGTGGACTATAAATTATTCTATTACTGTGTGAGTTTATCATAAAGTTAATGAATGAATTTCGATAAAATGTATATGGGACCACCTCTGAAGTATGACCTTCCATACAAAAAACGAACCATCAAAATCCATTCACAATTGGCGGAGTAATCGCGTAACAAACAAACATACAAAAAAAACATACCGTCGAATTGAGAATCTTCTCATTGAAGTCGGTTGAAAATAAAAATTTGATTATCATAGCACAGGCTTTTTGGTGAAGTAAAAAACTAGCTTACGCCAAAGAAGGAATATGTCTGTACCCCAACAATGGGGCCATAATTAAAAGGCTGTGAATTTGGTTTTTTTCATCCTCTATTCGAAAAAAATAAATAAATAGAAGTTAAATGTCAATTTGATAAAAGAAGTTTTACACTTTGGTACTTCTCCGTACATACTTCGGACAGCTAGCATCAGATCTCACCCAAATCAATCCCCACCGGAGATCAAAGGGAACAAAATTACCGAAAATGTAGGAAGACGAAGAAACTCGTTCCGTTAATTTTGCTCGTGAGTGTATTTATGTGTATTACTGTGTATTTCTTTTAAATATCTCACTGCCCGTTTATTTTTTTGTTTCTCCCAAATCCAAATGAACAGTACAGAGAAACAACGATGAATGTAACAAATCTATAGAGTTTATTTTTTAAAGTCATAACATCCAAAATCAATGAAGTTTTAATAAACTCGCAAGATCTCCGTTATTTTAATATGGACCTTACAGTTTTAGGACTTTCATCGTTAATCCTATGTACCCTTACAATAGAGTGGCAAATATGTATAATTTTTTAAATTACAAAAATCCTACCTGATAGCTCCCAATAAGGTAAGCGGCGTTGAGTCTGAGCGTCTCATTGCTGCTCGTGTAGAACACCACCTTCTTCTTGGGATTCTTCTCCAGCTCCTCGTTGAGCCGGTTGCAGAACTGGTACAGATGACACAGATGGTAAGGCCCAAAGTCGAAGTAGAAGTTCTCGTAGACGATGTCATCCTCTATGTGGAAATACTTGCTGTTGCGTGTAGGCTTGGGTTTATAGCCCGTTTTTAGGGTTGCGAAGTATAGTCTGTCTGGAAAAGAAAAGAAGAATCGTTTCGATTATCACAACACTAGCTGTGGCCCGCGATTTGATTCGCGTGGAATATCAGTAGCCTATTTGGTTGTGCACTTCAATCCCCTCCCGTACCAATAAGTTTCTCGAATCTTAAGTACGGTTTATTTATAATACGACAGGCTTTGAACCTGCATATGGCATAAAATAAATTCTAAATGTATGTGAAGCCTATCTATCGGCTTAGGGCACCGTTGGTGGACAGGGGTTTGGCACAAAAGATCCAGAATGGTCGAAGTATCTCCAGGTCTTCCTGCCCCCCTCAGAAGATAAGATTAATCCCTTGGTAATCTTAGCTTATTATATATGGTAGCTTTGATTATTTGAAATTACGACAATTACAAAAAAAAAACAGTCCGATATTTTTTTTATTTTAATCTGACTTTTTTTAAGTCCGAGTTTTAACTTTCATAGACAATTTCTCTAATATAAGTGTTAATGTCAACTTATAACAAATAACATGCATAATGCCTGGTCCTAGAGGTTTAGCCGTAGACGATGTTGCGCCACTTTGCGCGATCCTAACACACCTCGCTCAACATATACACTTCATCTAGCTTCCTTTCCATTCGTCAACACACAACGTCGCAAAGTGATTCCTTCGCCGGCTTTTCGCCCCGTGCAGTCATGTGTGGCGAACAACATCGCCGCCTCATAATTATTTTAAAAGAAAATAATGAACTTTAAGCGAAAGGATAAGAAAGCGATAAGGCCGCCGTTGTACACTAAATGCATCCTTCTATGTAATTTTTTTTTATAAAATGTTACATGTATTGGTGCACAATAAAGAATATTTGAACTGAATTTAAACTGAAGTTTCTCTATGTAATCAATACAGACAAGTAACAACACACGCACACTAGTCTTGTAGACTACTATTACTCAAAATCATTGCATTTGTCGTGGCGTCAAGCCTTCTTGACTAAATAACATGACTGACTGACGAAGACGATTTTGAATTTGGAAGACGGACTGACAGACAGACAGAAATTTAGACAGAACGACGAACAAACGGACAAGACTAAAAGAATCGACGGTGTTTTTCTAATTCTAAGACCGTTCTTTCAGTATGTACCGCCTATTTTTCGGAGCCTTGTTCTGTCAAATAGCAGGTGGCACCGCATAAACATGAGGTATGTATTTGGCATACTTGAATGCTGTTATGTCTCTTTAACGCGTTTAGCTTTACATTCCATTACTCTACCTCTATATCATCAGCCGAAATACGTCTACTGCTGAACATAAGCCTCCCCTATAGAAGCCACTTTTGGTGGGCTGTACATTAGGGAATTTGCCATAATCACCACGCTTGCCAGGCGGATTGGCGAACGCAGTAATGATCTTAATATACACAGAAGAAAGCTTCTGGAGCAATCCCTTAGTCTCCTTGACAACTTAAACGGGAAGATTGGGTGTGGACCTTTTCTAAGCCGGGAACCACACTTGTGTCATCTAATTCACGATTATTTAGGTCAAACACAGATATCTAGACTTATCTACAGACCGACTTAAATACTGAAATAGTTTTTGGCAATCAATACTGTCCTGGATTAGATAAAGCCTTAGAGCAACGCGGACGAGGGGAGACGCCATCGTCATATTTAGCATTTTCTTCAGAAGCGAAACATCCTGGAATTTGTCGCGGAGATTACGCACACATGCACACCGAAAGGTTCATCATGATATCAGCCCTTAGACGTCCGCTGCTGTACATAGGCCTTCCCCAATGAACGCCACCACACCCAATCCTAAGCCCTCCGCATCCTGCCGCTTTTGGTCACCTTCCTCAGGTCGTCGGTCCATCTAGCACGGAGCATCATACACTGTGCGTCTCCGCTCCAAAACTCAAAGACCGAAAGTTAAGGATGGTTTAACATCATCCTTCTACGTTACATTATTAATTTATTTTTGCACATGTTGTGGTGAGCAATAATCAGTTTTGATTCCGCGGGTTAATAAATTCTGAAAAATGTTTATAATATAATATACAGTGCTATTTTTGTGTACCGTACATATTTATGTCAGCAGGCAAGGGAAATACAATAGTGACAGGGTATTTGAAATTCAAATTAACATTACAGTCGGCTACAAACGTTTCTATTCTTATACCGTCGCGTCGTCGGTATACTGGAAGAATTTGATAAGTTTACGTTTTGGGAAAAATTACATTTATGACCCTGTGATTCCAGGCTTAGAATAGGCCCGGCCCCAATCTTCCCGTGGATGTCATCGGTGAAATCTGAAACTGCTTACCTAATCCATTATATATATAAAAGGAAGTGTGTGTATGTATGTCCAGCCTTTTATCCATAACCACCCACTGCCACCCACTCATGGTTGCAGTGGTAGATAGCCCTTGGTTTGCACTTGCAAGTAAGGGAGTTTGGTTACGGTGGGTGGATGTCGGTGGTAAAAATGTGTGATGGGCTACTTCTATCCTTTTCTAACACATTGTATAAACTCGAGATTGTGTTGAATGGCGTTAAGTGCGTTTGTGAGTGACAATATTGAGAATTTGTCTAGAATATTCCAGATTTTTTCCAGAATGTTCTATTGTCATGTCGGCTATCTGAGGGTCCTTAAAATTTGCACCATACGTAACTTAACCACGAGAACGAAGTCGCGGGCAACAGCTAGTAGTAACCTGTAAAGCTAAACCTCTTAAAGTTACTTTGGCCGACTAAATTTCGTAAAGCTATTGAATAAGAAATTTGATATTTGCGATCAAAGAATTCTAATTTTTTAAATAAAGCAGACCAAATATCCTCAATTTTATATCATAATCAGCCGAAAAATACGTCCACTTCAGAAGTAAGCCCAATAGAATGCCACTTTTGGTGGGCTGTCCATTTGTCATAATCATAACGCTTGGCGGGCGGATTGGCGACACCCACGTTAAGATTGGGGGTGGCCATATTCCATGCCGGGAATCACACGGCAAATTTAATTAAATAGTTCTAACTATATCTAATAAAGTTCTGAAAATAGACGAAGGTTCATGAATATGTTTTGAAGTACCTACATAATATATGCTTTAACATTGCATGCCTAGAAGCAATATACCATCCTAAGTAGTTATGTACTCGTCGTCAGTCTTACGGCTGAAATGTTTTTATGTACTTTACTAACGTATAGCTAACTTATATAAGGGGTGTATGTAACAGTTTACGGACGCATTCTACATCGGTTTCTGAACATCTCTACAACTTTTGGAAATTAAGTAGTTTTAACTACCTATACAAAAATCGAGTGTGTTGGCGTGCATTTACCATTTCCAGCAGATGACCTCGTCAATTGGCTGATGATGATGATATAAATCGATACCAGAAAAATCAATTAGCGTAAAGGTCAAATGACTTTCCGAAGAGCCAACTGTTTTTTAATATTATGTTGAATAACTTTTTAGTTTTTGGTACTATTTAAATGACAGTTTCTTAATTTTTTTAGATCTTTAGCGATATAGGCTTAAATATAAGCTAATTATAAATTTAACAATATGTATATAACTCATTTTTGACATTCTGTCCCTTATGCTGAAATTACCCATTTTGTATGGAGTTAATTTTAATTTTCTTTTATTTTTAATTTTCATAACAATTCTTACAACTCGTAATGCAATTAGTACATAAAATATCTTAGAAACAAACACAGATACATCTAGACCTCACACTACGGACACAGTGTTGTGTGGATAGCCGGGACTAGTTAACACTTATTTAGAATTTCCAAAGAAAATTCAGGATTTAAAGAGAATGTGTCTGTATCATGGTCGTTACAGATATTTTCTAAGATCCTTTATTAGATCAATAAAACAAAACATTTAGACATTTATTATTTAAAATATTGCCACATTACAGATTATTATTCCATTGCGTTACAATAACTTTTATACTATAGACGAAACAGGCATTCCTCTCTCTAGCATTCCCTTACATTCCGTCATCAGCTGTCCCATGCCGTCCACGAACACGTCGCAGTAGAGGTTGGTTGGTTATGGTAAAACGTAAGTTAAAGAAAGTCGTAAGTGTACATAAAATGTTTAGAACTAAAATTCCTAAAAATATATTTGTCGCCTAACGCCTCTTTAAAAACTACAGCCTTGATTCTGATTAAGGAATAATCTTAGAATATTTATATTTCAGGCGTGTGATTCACACGAACGAAAGCGTGGGCTTGTGTAGGAAACACAATATGAGAAAACTTGGGACGTAACATCAAGACACGCTCATTTCTCAGGAGGGTCACGCGCTAAAAATAGATACACATTTTTATTTCCACTGCCTTATCAAATCCGTGCCATCCTCGGATTTCTTAAATATATATAGTTGTACATCTACAATATAATAGTACATCTACAATATATCAGCAAAATGGCCAAAATGTATACAATCAGCTAGCAGTTCACACCAGACTATTCGGAATCCTAGGTGTTTGGATTTACATACATTTTAGATTACTGGTTAATTTTGATCTATCAAATTGAGCAGAGGTGTTTGGCACTTTGAACCTACTCTATCCATACTCCGGACAGCCAGCATCAGAATGACCCTGATCCCCGGCGGAGATACAAAGGCCTCAAAAGGCCCAGACACAACTTGCTGTTTCACGGTAAAAAAAAACAGATGATAAGGTGCCCTAAGTATAAACCTATGAGTTAAGAAAATATGTCGTTACGTTTTCCTATCGGAGAATTTGTGACCTATTTCCGTAAACATTAACGCCCCGCCCAAACCGTTCAACGTGGAAACTGAAACCTCGGGTAATATTCCTTCCATGACGTCAGTAAGGCGTCCCATTAAGGGTGCCAGGTTGCTATATATACGAAAAGTGATGTGTCAATAGGATTTTTGACGCTTTATTTTTATATCTCGTAGCCAAGCAATTCCATTGATTCTTTTCTTCGCTAGACTGCTGAACATAAGCCTCCCTAATAAAATGGCACTTTTGGTGAGCTGTCTATTGGGGACTTGTCATAATCACCACACTTGACAGGAATGGTGATCGCAGTAATGGTCTAAACACAAGAGAAAGCTGCTGCATGTCCCTGGTACAATACCTAAGTCGCCTTGACGACACTACCGGAAGATTGGGGGTGACCCTATTCTATGCCGGGAACCACACGGCCAGATCAAAATCGACTCCTAATTATCATACAGACATCATCTTGGTAATAACGAACACCCCCTGTTGGGGTACACAACAAGAGGTGACCTGATGGAGGTCTACCCTCACTACGATGGCAAGGCTATGGATCCAGTGCGGATTAGTAGGCTTGAAATAGAACTACCTCATGACGTTTTCCCTTGACGTCATCTTTGACACTGAAAATCCTAATATAGTCTACAAATAAATATAAGCCTGCAAATAAATATAAGTCATCATCATCATCCTGAAGAGTCCACTGTTGGACATAGGGCTCTCCTAAGGTGTGCCACTGAACCCGATCCTCGGTTCTTCTCATCCAGTCACTGCCAGCCGCCCCACGCAGATCGTCGCTCCTCTAGCCAGGGGGCGTCCCACACTAAGGTTGCCAAGTCGCGGTCTCCACTCGAGACCTCGTTTACCCTAGCGGTAATCGGTTCTCCGACAGATGTGACCAGCCCACTGCCACTTCAGCGTTCTAACTTTTTGAGCTATGTCGAAGACTTTAGTTCTACTAGACTACTACTGCTTTAGAATTAAATAAATATAAGTATATATATTTCATTCCAGATTAATAGTCCTATGAAAACAAACGCATTTGCGTCTCGAAAACAAAATACACAATAGATGGTGTTCCTAAGTGGACTGCAAAGTTTACATGGTAATACAAACCTGTTTTTGCTGCTGGTGACCCTTTCATGTATATGTTACCGAGACGTAAATTGCGTTGGTTTTCATAGGACTATGAATCTGGAATGAAATATACATGCTTTTGAACCCTGAACTTCAGGGTAAATGCCAGTAATATCTTGAGCGAAGACTGAACGCCGATATCGAGTGGCTGTAATTATTGCACCGTGCTTGCGTGCTAAGACAAGTGGTACAAGTCAAGAGATGGAACGATTCTCTGTCTCAACGAAAAAAATAAACGCTGTAACTCATATCGTTAGAATTTTTTTGTTATTGCAAATTCGGAATATAAAAAAAATACATCGAATGGTCTGCGTACCATGTGTCTACGGCTAATAGAAAAGACACTAGACCCAGAATACAAACTCATTTGCGAGTCTCACTCAAGTGACTTCACTTGAGTGAGGCTCGCAAATGAGTTTGTATTTTAGAGAATAGCACTACAGATTCCGAATTGCAAAAACAATTTTTTTTAAATCCATGTCGGCTGCAGCGTTTATGCTTTTTTGCGTCGATCTACAAAACATAAAAAAAAAACAATGTGGAGAGCTCTACCGAAATATCTAAAATGAAGTCTACCAAAGCGGAGCGTTCTGTCGTCTATAAAGTAACAATATGATTTCGTTATTGAAGCTAAGCGAGGCGGAGATAGGAAAATCCTATTAGTTGTTGACACACTTATCCCAAAATAAGCTGACAGAACTTTGGTGAAAGCCAGGGATGTATGAAATTGGCGGTGCTTAGGACTCTAGAGCAGTGATACCACCCTTTAGCACACAGACGACGTTTTGTATACTTACTAATATCATAAAAAGGTAAAGTTTGTGAGGTTGTAGGGGGGTAATATCGGGATATTCTGAACCGATTTTGAAAATTCTTTTACCAATAGAAAGCTACGTTATTTGTGAGTGTCACAGGCTATATAATTTACAAAGTTACGTGGTTATAAATTAGAATTTATTGAAATGAAAGTTTTAAAGAAATCGCCCTAGTCAACATAATAAATAATAATGAAGTTCGCTTCGAGTTCCTTCTCGAATTAGTGATTTTGTCATTTTTAGCGACACAATTCCTATTTTTAATCGCTTCATTATAATAGGAAGTAATAAACAAAACCGATTTAGCTGGAATAGTAAAATCACGTGTAATTGGATGTCCAATCCTTGGGCCACGCGGCGCACCCTAAGTTTGCATACACTTACGTAATATAAGGTACTATTCATACTATCGCCACACCTCCGGCACTTCATACAAGCGAACAAATTTACTACTACCTACAGGTGCACCAGCCTGTCCGTATACGTTTTGTGTGCGTGTGTGTAAATTATTGTAGGCCGCTGCAACCAGCGCGCGAGCACAGTCGAGCGAGAGACAACGTTATACGTGTTTCCCAGTTGGTTGGCGACGTTAGACTGGCAGGGTTTGTCTCTCTTCTTTACGTAGTAATATTTAGTATTCTCTGCTATCGCTCAGGGCCAGCGCTGAGCGTGTGTGGGAGCATATTGACCCTATTAAGGGCCCTCAAATAGTGTCGCTTGTGTGGAAGCCGTAACTTACAGTCGTTTTCGAACAATATGGAAAATATTGAGACACTGTTAACGCCCGCGTAATACTAGTATATTTAGTCCATGATCCGAAATGGGAGATCCGAGACTGTGACCGAGATGTACGAGGCAGATGTACATAGATAAGATATATGAATGTGTTGTTCGATTTGTTACTTGTGTGTTCCGTAGAGACAGCGTACAAGTGTGCATGTATGCGTAGACCCCCGTAAATAATTACAGATGTGTTTGCGTCAGAAGAAAATGCTAGGGCTCCGCGTCGAGCCGGTGGCCATGTTTCTTTAAGTTGTGCAGGGATTCAGCGACAGTATGATGAGGCCCTTAGACAACGAGCGAAGGTCGCGGCTGTCACTCCCCGCGCCTCCATCGCGTGCCCACACGTGCAGGCTGAATAGGAAATTACCCCCCATTTCTAACCTGCCCCGCTTTTTATACCCACGATCTAGTGGGCGATTAAAAGCTTTAAAGGTGCTTTTAAAATATCTAGAGGTGAACTATTTTAATTTTAAAGCAAAGATTATGTTGTTACAGTACAATAATTTCTTAGTTCCTGAAAATTTTAGAGTAGATACCTAGTTACACTTTTAACAAGTGTTTGGTGTCTTTTTTTGTACGTTTGTCAGACCGTCTTCCGGATAACTCAGGAACTAAATACAATGATTAGAAGATTACGGTCAGGAAAAAAATACTTCTCCGATTGCTTTTCAGGAAAAGTAAAAAAAAAGTTGCAGACGGAAACGGCAAGTTGTGTAAGTTTACAATCTTTAGAAAATCTTACTGAGGGCGTTAAATATAGTATGTGAGTGTGTTCGTAAATTACAGTAGGGCTGCAGCTGCACCGAGCGAGCGGGGGGAAGTGTCGCTTCTTTACATAGCAATAGGGCTGCCGCAGGCGCGCAATTTGAATATAAGTGACCAATTTTTATACAACTGTATACAACAATTATTGTTCAATTCAATTACTCTTTACTGCACGTAAAAAAATAAAAAGACAATAATATAGTAACTCATATATGTACATCTAGACGATCTTATCGCTAAAAGCGATTTCTTCCAGACAGCTTTGGGTAGAGGATAGGAATACAGAAAGTGCGAGTAAAATTTTGGTGGCAGTTGGCAGAACATCTTCAAAGAGGCAATGATCGATATAAAGGCCAAGATTCTTCACCGTCGTACTAAATAGAAAACTATTTCCATCGAATACGACATTGAAAAATCTGTTCTGTTAATTACAGTACGAGCTACCAATAATTATTACTTATTGTTCTGTTTTGTAATAAACATCGTCATTGTGAGTTAGACCCATTGGTGTCAATTTTCTATTTTAGCTGTTGATATAACATGTCTGTTTCGATCCTCAAATAAATTTCGAATAAGCGACGTCTACGACCGTTTGCCATTTATTTCCTACCACTTTCCCAAAGATTTTACGATAAGCGCCAACGCTTCTACCTGCTATAACTTTCGGTCTGATGGACAATAATTCTATTCGCAATTTCACGAGGTACTACTAGTAGCGCGAACCTAACATGTTAATAGTTTAATAGTCGGCTATAAAATAATATTGTTTGTGTCTATTGGACATAATTACATTACCATTAGCTTTTTACGTCCACAACTGGTCATAGGCTTTCAAGACACTCGGTCTTTCGTCTTCCTCATTAAACACCACAGATTGCGACTAGGTTGGGTAGGGACCCAACTGAAGTAAAAAATATATACCTATATCTAGGGAGATATAGGTACATTTGCCGTGTGGTTTCCGACAGAATAGAATAGGACCACTCCAACTCTTCCCGTGGGTGTCGTACAAGGCGACTAAGGGAGTACATTATAAAACATCAATCAGGCCTCCCCAACCCGTCTGGCCAGCGCGGGGAGTGTAGGCCAAATCCTCTGTCTGTCTCCGGCAGATGAGAGAGGGTTGTGCTCCTGCAGTGGAGACAAAAATAACCTGATGATGATAGGTACATACATTTTTTCGTCAGTCACTGCCTTCGTAGGGCATCCCGAGGATTATATTTAGCGGAAGTTTTTCCACGCCCAACGTGCGACAGACGAATACTGCAGAGCATTCACCCCTAATGTCCCTAGTAAGTGTTGAATTACTTGTTCCGTAGTAAAAAATGTCAAGCAGAAATAATTACCGCTCGAACTTTAATTTTCTCCACGTTCGCCAACACGCAGCAACAACCCGCAAACAACTTACATTAAACAGTGGTATATTTTTTTAAATATAACAAATTTCCTAATAAGCTTGTCCTTTTTTTTATTCTTAAGAATGTGTATGGCACCTCATTTTCACTTTTATTTAAATGCGAAATTTCGCTCCACTTCATATTTTGTGTCTGGATTGTTTTTGTACTACTACAGAGTTGAACTAAAATTGAAGTAAAAAAACATTTGTTCACATTTCTGAATGAAAGACTGGCTACCCATAGAACAGGGAATCCTATTTTGGGAGCCAGGCTACTGACTGTAATAATATATCTACATAGACATATCTAGTATAAGGTCCCACATGTTCTTGAACCAATAAATTTATAATTTATTTTTGGGGAGAATTTAAATTTATTCTAGTGACCTTTAACATTTCTCCTTAATGACGTGCCTAACTAACAACATATTTTGTGACTTAGTATTAGGTAAAGTAACAGCCGACATCCAATAGGTACTTAGAAGCGGCACAAACGCGGCTATATAAATGTAAGCCATAATGCACGACGTAAAACATACATAACACATGAACATAAATCTTCATGTTACGAGCCAAATAAATAGATACAAGTTAAACTGAAATGTGCGTTTGTTTGTCCAATGCCAAGCTAGTAAAAGTGTTGACTACATAAAACTTCAGGGTGAAATTTCATTAAAACTTTTGTTGCGCTCTCAACATCAGGCATATTGAAATTTTAATGGCGCAAACTTATTCTGACAAATTGGAAAGGAAATGAGTTTTGTCAGTCTCATGTCGGACTTCATGAAAGAAAATAATTAAAGTAACATTTTCAACACTTTTATCTAAACACACAGAAAGTGCACCAGGCCAAGTTCTATGAAAAAAACAACCGTCGTTTCAAGGTACTTCTGACCGCGTAACTCAGTAGCTGTTCAAGATAATGCAGATATAATTTCACACACGTAACAACAAACACGCGCTTGTGGATAGTGCTTAATTTCAAAATTGTAGCTTTGAAAAGTCTAAAATTATAGGCCAGACAAAACAGCTAACTTTAGCACTCACTGACTGACTGACCGGTACGCAAAACATAGGCTACTTGAGCAATGTGAAATTTTATACTTATATTATGACAAAATTATAAAACTGATTTAGAGCGAGTTGGCTAAGCGTATCAAGCAATGTCACAAAAACGTATACCTATGTAAATACAATAGAGTTATGAGATTTGATTTTGTCAGCTCAATAATTATCCAATGAGAACTTGACCTACCTTTTTATTGCTGTTTTTGGTATAATGTTTATTTCAGTTACGTGAGTAATAAGTGCTATAAATAAGGAATATTTAGTATATTACTTGATGCATACATAATGCTCACGCCTTGGTCCGAGAGGGTAGACAGAGACGATGTATTGCCACTTTGCGTGATCCTGACACACCTCACTAGCCTCACTCACATTCATCAACCTCTTTATGCACCTCCTTTTATTATTCTTACTGCGGAACCCAATCTTTTTAACGACCTTTAGCTGTTGTTCCCTCCACATTCGCACTGTAATTTTTTACACTCTCCTTTGCCTCATACGCTCTGAACTCCAAACCAACGCAATATATATACCCTTCTCTACATCATCTTCTTTCAAAAACATTTTATATATTTAATATAACATATTATGTTACATAGGTGTACAATTTGATAGGAGATACTGATATCACACTAGGAAAAACCTGGAATTAAGTCAATTATCTCTATTATCATTAAATTGTCTTAGTACAATCAAAACAAACAAACAGAATGCAAATGTCGTAATTTCACAGTAGATCAATCATGTGTGACGCGACCAAATGCGTGAAGGTCAGGCCAACAATAAGAAACATAACTGACACTATGGAACGTGCAGGCTGTATAGACATTGATGTCACTGCTGGCTACTGAGTAGGGCTGTCATATGTACGGTTTAAATCGTATTTATACGATGTTTCGAGTTTTTTTACGTACGATCTAAAAGATCTAAGACTATTACGAGCCTGGAAATTTCTACTGAATATACAGAGAACGCAAAAAATAGATGACGAATGGCGCATTTTCCCTGACCTGATCAAGACGAATTTTGGAGTGAAATGAAGGGAATTTTCGAATAATCAAAGAGATTGGTTCAACTTGTCTTCAATCTATTCCGTTAGCTACATTCTAGACCTGATTGTAGGACATTTACTAATAGTAATAAAAATTTAACAACGAAACACTCAATGAAAACTGTTGAAAATGATGACAAAATGCATACATTTAAGACATAATTTAAACGTACGATTATTTTATTTCATTAGTTCAAAGGGAATACGACCTTTTCAAAGCTGGTATATGATTTTTTTTTATTTTTGCATATGACAGCCCTACTACTGAGAGTATGATGAAAAAAAATAACAAGAATTGTACTGAGTAATCTGTTAATATTAATGCGTGTATTTATTAATTATGTAACAGATAATAACTACTACATCATCATCATTGTCATCATCAGTCTGAATACATAATTACAGTCAGGGTTTCCCGACATTCTCGTATTATTAAACACAACCGTCTGTCTGTCTGTTAGTGTGCTTATAACTAGAGAACCACTTATACGATTTTCTTTTAATTCATTGAAATGTTCTCCAGATAGGTTTTCATATATATTTTGTTACATTAGGTAACATAAGGAGTAACGATAAGGATTTTTAAGGAGCAACATTATTCGATAGTCCACAGGAGTGAAGATGTCAGGTCGAAATCACTTTTAAAAATAAAGACCCTCAAATTATACAATGGAATTTCAATTTGTATTCTTTTAATTTTTATCCATTGTAATAAACTACAACTGGTTAGGTGGATATTTGATGTGTAAAGTGTGAACAATAAAGATAGGGCAAAGACATATTCTGGAGAGAGGTTAATTGTTGATGTAAGTGAGAATGGAAAATCCGGTCCCTTAAATATTTTTGACAGATTTAGTACACATAATAGTGTGAATTATTTTTCTTACAAATAAACTGAAATAAAAAATATCGAGAAACAAATCCCACTGAACAGAGCACAATAAAGTTAAATAAAAATTAAGCACAGCAAGAACTGTTGTTGTTTTTGGCATGACCCTGAAAACTGCAATTCTATTGTATAGTGCGTTACTTATTAAAATCAAGTCTAAGAGCAGAAAATCTATCATCTCCATGGTAAGTATGTATAGAGAGACTAAAGATGTGTCAGGGCAGGGATACAGAATAAAAAAATGTACAGATATATATGAAAAATCTCTAATGGTGTACCCAAAAAGGAATGAACTTTATTCTATGACTCGTGGATTTAAAAAAAATAACTTCCCATATACATAATCTGTATGATTTTGGGTCTCTACATAGGTATTAGTTTATTTTGAATACAATATTTGAGATTTTCATCTTTGAAAACAATTTTTCTCTTACCTTTTATAATCTCGGTGGATGAAATGATGACATCACTCTCATCCATCCTCACTTTGTAGCACAGGAATGCCGCTGTCTTCTTTATTTTGAATGATTTTTGTGACACAGTTGCAATTTTGTTTTTAAATATTATTCTATAATGATCTTGTTGTATGTCATGTTGTGTTACTGATGCATTTTTGAGAATCTGCTTAGAACCTGCAAAGAAGTGAAGACATACAATGATGATTGAAGACACACTCTGTAATTAAAATGTGACACAAATAAACAGTCTATAAATCGTCCACTTCTCTAATCACCAAATAGGTGGTGATTGTCTAGATTGGTGCACATATTGGCATAGACAATACTCATCATCTGGATTTATCCTTTAGTTGCCTCATATGACAGCCACAGAAAGACTAAAAGTGGTGTTATTCAGACCTGGCTACAAAACAGGAGAAATATTTAAAAACCTCCCTAGAAAACTGGTATATCTTTGTTTAGTTGTTATCCATATTTCACAACTCAACAGATTAATTTTGTATTTAGATACTAAAAGAGCCAAGGAGTAACATTGATTACCTACTCTACCTTGATACAAGATAAGTCTAAAATGCAAAAAAAATAATTTGAGGAAATTGGCAAAAAGGTTTCTAGATCTGAATGATTAGTGGCATATCTTTTGCAGTATTGCAATTCATATTTGCAAGTTTTACTAAGTACCTGGAATCATATTATATTTAATTTCAATTCCAAAAAAATATCCCATTTAACATCTAAAATGCTAAAGGTATCTCCAAAACCAACAGGGGTTCAAAATTAATTCAAGATTGGTCAAAAAGAATTACTGAATCTTATGCTCAGTTCGATGGTAATGTCACTTGTAAGGTTTATCCCGTATCAGGGCAGTACTCTATTTTTTTTTGTAATGACAAAATCAACTATACTACAGGAAAATTGCAACACCAGAAGCAGTTGTAGACGTGTGACCAGAATAAAATTTTGTAAATTGAATGTTACAACAATAGATGATAACGAGATAGGTTATTTCTTATAAGAATACTGCCACTGTAGGAAAATTATAAAATTCTAATAATTTACTTCCATTTCCCAGTATAAGTCTTATAAGTATTTATAATTTAATCAGATAATATTATCTGATGTAACTTGTGCATAGCAGTATATTAGCTAGCATATGTGCAACTTTCCTAAAAAGACATCTGGTTAGAAAGTGGACTTTTTCCATATTAGTGTTGCAGAAAGTCCTGATGGGTTTAATAGGAATCAAGGTGTTTTGCCATAACACCTGGCATTACTAATATTGTTTACTATGTGTATCTCATAAAGATCCTGGACTAATTATAACTGACAGAGATATTCTTATAGGTGATATTTAACACAGGTTATTTAGAGTCAGATCTGCGAAAAATAATAAAAGTTTTCATACCAGTCTGGGCGCAGCAGAATCCACCAATATAGCATTACACTTCCGCTAATAACAGCCTCTATTGTTGACGAATTACAACAGGTAATATTGGTTGAATAGAAACAGCTTGAATTACAAAGAATGTAGACACTTTCACACGATTCACAGACGAAATTACACTTTTACTTATAAAATACTTGCACGGCATCACCGCTGAAGGAGTAAGGAGATGGTCGAGTTGGAATTACGTCCGCATTCGATGTCATTGTAAAGTTTAGTGAGACGACGACGCAGTTTGCAATCGCATCACTTGAGGCCGCGTAGGAGTCTCTTTATTGGACGGCGTGGGTCGATTCCTCTACTCAAATGGAAGGTCAGCACAGATCGGAGCTTTCGCGCCACAATGAAATTTAATTTGAATAGAATTTCAGTGATTTTAAATAAACCTTGACGGGACCCTGCGCGGAATTTGGGTTCGAGCGCAAACCGTTCATTGATAACAAGTAAACAGAATCGCCGGGCGTAACAATTACACAATAGTATAGTTGTGAAGCAAGGTCGCGGATTGATGATCGGCGGCCAGAGCAATTTTAATTCATGTCCATATTTATTTTATTTTACGGGTGCAGACAAAGCCGTTGATTTGACAACGAATCGAAAAACGAAACTGGTTTTAAACCATAGACAAGAGACATATGTCATGTGTCAAAAAAATGATTTTAGCGCCATCTGGTGAAACAATTATAAAACATAGTAGGTACTATAAATTCCAATTGTCTGTGGTCTAAGCAAGGATTCTAGATGGCGCTGTACATATAATATAACTTTGTTTAATAACTAGATGGTGTTAAGCACCATTTAAAGTTTAAATAAAACAGAGTTTCTTCTAGACGTCGCTTTTAGAGGGACAAAATAAAATCATATTAAATTGTATAATATATTTTTTATTTACTTCACATTTATTAAAATAATATTCAATTTACATGACACAGTTACTACTTATTTATTTAGTTGTTCGTTAACCACTTTACATCTATCAGCGGCTGCTTTTACGGCCCCTATGACTGCTGCTCGGAAACCTGAATAAAAGATAGAAAAAAGGAATCTGCTTCAGTATCGATTTATTTGGTCGCTGACCTACATGTTAATATTCTGCACATCATGTGATTGTTTATTGCTTTAATACCATAGTACCAAAGATATAGTACCTACTTATTACTTACCTACAATAATGAATAATGATAATGAATGAATGAAGTATCTACTATCATAGTCGAAAATTAAGTTCTATCAAAGATAATATTTCGATTGTATAATACTGTTTCTAACGGGAGATTCCTTGACGCTCCTAGTGGGTTTTGTAAATTGCCTATGCAGAGATAAGAGAATTAGCAAGTGTGACGTTCTTGTACTAACTTCACTTTTATTCGTTGGGCGCTGGGAAGAAAAAAAAACCATCCGTATGTATCCTTACCATGCTGTTCCAAGTAGAAGGTGCCCTCGGCGGTACTGCCAGCCGGGCTGGTGACATTGTCCTTCAAGACAGCGGGATGTCCGCCCTCGCGCAGCATGGCCGCAGACCCAAGAGTGGTCTGCGCCGCGAGCCGGAGCGCCAGGTCACGTGGCAGCCCGCAGCGGACTCCGCCCTCCGCCAGAGATTCTATTAGCATGTAGATCTGGTGCAAAGGTGTGTTCTTTTTAAAACTAGAAGGTATTGCAGTAATACCATGAAATTTAAGACAATTCAGTAGCGAACAGGGCAGGAAAGCGCACTTAATAGGCAATTTACGGATTACGTCAAGCTTTTTGTGTAGTTTTGCGAAATATCTCAGAAAACATATTTTTTCCTGACCTAATTTTAAATCACGGCTAGGCTAATTCTACTATGTATCCAACCATTTAGACGGATTCCAAAAAACTGTTTTGCAGGTTGTTGTCAGTTCAGATCTACAAATATCTCAAGTGCAAACTTATAATGAAGAATAACTTCGCAGAATTCTTACTGACATTAGAAACTCTGTGTACATAGAGTATGAAGGTAGATAGATAAACTCTTTATTGCACACAAATTAAGAATAACAATAAATATAGGTACAGATTTTTTAAAAGTGTACAAAGGTACGTCGATATATATCTCTAAAGCGTTAAGGTTCATATAATTCATCAGCCTAAAATATACCTATATCCACTGCTGATACTACTCCCAACGAATGGGAAGATTACCCTAATCACCACACGATAAATCCACAGGGAGACTTAGTGTGGTACTACTCTGCTCCTGGTAGATAGATCATGGAAAATATTGGAATGGTATCCAATTCGAGCTGACACTGTTACCCAAGATAACAGTAAACTTACGTAAGCGGGCCCACTGCCACTTAGAGCAGTGACAGCGTCCATCTGGTACTCTGGTACCTCTTCGCATGTACCCACTGCCTTGAATAACTTAACGCCGAGTTGCGCGTCCTCAGCTGTAGCCCTGGAGCCCCTGCTAAGGGCTGCAGCGCCTTCCTTCACCAGGGCTGGAGTATTGGGCATTACGCGTATCACACGCGCCTCTATCGGCAGCACCTGAAATAATAACACTTCAATTTGATGATGGAACTAGTGCAAGAGAGCGCAGTGGCGTCGTAACTAAGGAGGCATCTTATTGGCTCTTTTACTACCCTCTTCAAGTCACTGAGCCTTTCCACAGATTTCAGAAAGTAGGAAATAAAATAATTAAAACACAGAACACCTCTAGTATTATCCTCAACATACTCGTACCTTTGTCGCGCAGCATTATCGAGTGTCAGTTTATATGCAGAGTGGTGCTGCGACTGCCAGTCAAACGGGATAATTTGTATGTAGCTCAACCCTTACCCTTTCGATGGCAGAAGTGGAGACGCCCATAGCGACAGATATGAACAGCTTGTTCTTAGTAGCGGGCAGGTCCTTGATTTCTCTCAGGGCTGGCGCCACCACGTCTGGTTTCACGGACACGATGACCACCTCTGACCGCTCCACTACTGGTGCGTTCTCGAACGTTGCTGTTGCGCCTAAGCCCTGTAACATTTTAGCTGCATATAAAAATATATTACGAATTCTGGTGAAAATTTTAAAGCACCTTCATTATTTAATTAGTCTTATTTATATGTGCCTCAGATGATCAAAGTAGTGTTGTACCCAGACTGTCGTACACTAACATGTAGAATTTTTGTAAAGCTAAATAAAACTATCTTCTTAAGTTTTTGTTGGCATGCCTTGTAAGTGCCTGACATTATAATACTGCCGTGATACAAGAGAAGGCAGCTAAGTGTAAACAGGGAATTTTGAGAGAATAGCAAGATATGCTGAAATGAACGATTTTCCTCTGATAACCTGGTATACTTTGTATAAGACGTAATATTCTTATCTCTGACGATCAAAGTCAAGGCTTAATGACGTAGCACGGAGAGACAATAGCATAACTGATGAGTTAATATTTGTAGAACTAGGTATTACTGAATAGTTACAGATAGTACTAATCATTAAGTAATGTCAGAAATAGCAACAAAAATGGGCAATTTAGTTGTCAAATAAAGCTATTAGGCGTTTGTAGTTCAAGCACTTTTCCGCATTTTTAGAAATCTGCGACTTTAGTTCTACCAAAGATAATATATACTAGAGTGTTCTACATATTTTATGATAAATCTTCCTAACTAGTGTACATTCTATCTATCTATATACCTAAAGTAGATAGAAACGTATTATATACACGATAAATAAAGTAGGAGAGTGCTAAATGCAGAATGGATTTCGCCTGATTTTTTTTTAAATTTACATAGCATGATATTTTACTTTCTTTTTGAAAACTTTATTAGAAAACTCTAATAAAACAATCCCATGCCTGCAGATATGCCAGCAGGTAAACATTGAGTACCTGCATTCACAAAGTAATATGTTACCATGCGCATGGCAAATCTTCCCTTGGGTGTCGTCAAGGCGGCTAAGAGATTGCACCAGGGATGGGCAGCAGCGTTCTCTTGTGTATATTAAGATCATTACTGCGATCACCAATCCGTCTGCCAAGCGTGGTGATTATGGCAAATCCCCCAATGGAAAGTTCACCAAAAGTGTAATTGTATTGGGGAGGCTTATGTTCAGCAGTGGACGTATATAGGCTGATGATGATGATGCGCATGGCGCAGCGTTGCGGTTTACCTTGAACGCTTCAGCGCTGGCCAAGTCGGATGGGTGGACGCTCGCTGTGATCTCCTCAGGTTTCGCCAATCCTGCGTAACAAAGAATTTTTAGAACATTTTAATGTTCTCTTAATGTACTCCAGCAATTGTTATAACTTTAATACTGATTTAAATGTATTGTCTTTTTTAATGTCTATATCATTCGTAAGTACATATTTCAGTTGAGATGTAAGTATCCGAGCAATCGCAAGAAGCCCTTTTTACCAATAGCCCATCCTCAAATTGCTGGCCATAAATCCAACCAAAGGCAACAGGTTCACTGCCGCACTCAGGACTTAGTTGGAATGCCTCATTCCTGCGCAACATGTCTAAATATGACGCTAATCTTACCAGCAGATATGAATCCATTGGCCAAAGCAAATGCCAGCCTTCCACCTCCTATGAACCCGATCTTCATGATTTCGGATAGCGATACTGAAAATAACACATAGAATTCTTTAGTAAAGGGGCGCCACTTTACTCTAGATCTGTCACAATCCTAAATGAAATGTGCCATTTTTATATAGAAAATAATTGTTTTCAGTTAATCAGTGGTGGTCCTTCACCATCTGAACTGATTGGATAGTCGTACCGTCAGTGGCCTACGATAAATAACTAAGTTCGTTTTAATTATAACTTTATCGTCATTGTATACGGTGCTGGGGCTAGGGCATTTCGTTGGCTCATCGTTAGTCCCAATGTTGGTTCTAAGTAATTAAGTAGAAACATCATAAGTATCTAAGTACACATTCTGATACTTTTCTGACGCTACTACATTTAAGTAAACACAGTTACAGTTATCTGATAAGAGTATAATTATAGTTAAATATTAGATAAAAGCGTGTGATTTGGTAGTCTCATTTGTATTGTCTTAATAACCACAAATCTTCAAGTAAAATGTAACTATACGGGTAATGTCCCGTAGGAACAAACGAAAAAGAAAACAAAAGAAACTCGACGTAGAGTATCTAATATATTTGAACGGGTATTGATTGAGAACTGCAGATTTATCATTTACGTGCTTTTTAATTAATAATACATCTAATAAGATGAACTGGCCCAAGATGATGATGATGAAGGTGATAATTACACAATATCTGAAATGAACAGGGAAGGGCAAGCCTCCATTCGGATCCAATTCCTCTAAGTGGGTACCTGCGTAGAATGATCAATAATATATACTATGAAGAGAGTTTCCAAATATGCATACAAATCGTAAGAAAAACTTTCTGGGTTTCATTGTTTAAAAAATGTAATGAAACATGCAACTAAAAATATCAAGAAAACATTAGTAGAAAACTCACGTAGCTGGTATTAAAAATAGTTATTTTGACGTGTACCGGAGCGCGGCCGGCGAATGACTGAGAGCTGAGACTGTCTGATTGTCTCACTTTACGAGGTTAAGTGTTATCAATTATCATTAGTGTTATCAGCTATAGTTAGATTGTGACAAAATAAAAACATCTAACAGTGCAGTCAATTAAATGAAAACAACACAGGATTTTGTCATCCATTCTTAAGACAATAAAAATCAGTGTGGTGTCCGGAAGAACACTAGGGCTAAAGCGGTGACGGCCAGTTGCAAGAAGGAAGAAAAAAATTTACGTAGGCGGCGTAAATTTTTTTCTTCCTTCATGGCCAGTTGTATTTCGTGTACAGAATTGTATAGAGCATTTGACACTGACACTTATAAAGCAGGACACGGGCTTCGTAAAAAATGTGTGGTTCCTAAGCCCTCCGACCCGGTCGCTCTTTGCTATCGCCACCGATAATGCGCCAGTATGGGGATGGCTTTCACTCTTAACTATCTATGTTCCCATCCCTTCCCTACATATTTTTAGAAAGCAACGTCTCTCTGTCATTCTGTCCTTTAAAAGTTGAGTTCTCCCCTAACTCAACTTTTATGTTGAGTTGCGTGTACAAAGTACGAGAGAGAGAATTATTTTACTTGTAGGGGATCAAGCAGGGTGCTCCGACAAAGAGCACCTGAGCAAGTACTAGGGACCTTCCCCGTGATTAGGCATATATGACTTAGATGTCGAATGGCCATAGGAGAATCTGTCCAGAATCTGTACAGAATCTGTCCGCTAATAGTAGCAAGGGATGCTCTGATCGCACGTTTGTCACTCTCGGCTGCGTCTCGGGTAGCAATTAACAATACACATGCGATCTAGGACATTCTATCAGTACTATTCTTAGCTAAGGTTGGGGAGTTCTTTTCTTACATTGCTGTCATCTCATACCCATAAAAGTATTTGAAATTATGTAATCCTATGTTACCTAATCATACTTCTAGATGTATGTCTAGCTATATAGTCAGACTAGATCAAATAACATTCGTCCTTGTGGACAGTTTTATGCAATATGCGCTAATAGAGTGATGCTCTATTTAAATACTAGATGCAGCTCGCTGCATTAGTTGCGTCTGTTTATGAAACCATTTATGAGGTATGAAAAGCAAAGACAAGAAATGTAGAGTAAGTATAGTACGTTTTTTTTTATCCGTCTGCCAGTATAAATCGAATACTACCAAAAATGGGAAGGCTATGGAAATTGCGATTTATAAATATTTTAGAAAATTTAATAATAAAAAAATTTCGGAACCGGAACATTGTGTACTACGTACACTTAGTTTATAACTTTGCTGTTTTTTTTTAACTCGAGATAGTATAATAATGCCACCAAATAAAATAAGTATTGGAAGAAGATGTACACTGTTGGACATCCGTGTGGAATTCGTCAGGCTGATTGTGATAAATGGTGCAAAATCAAACACAGGATCTTTGTACAACAAAAAATTTTGATGTTTTTCCGGAAATATTTCACAATATATAGTTCGTTAGGTTTGGGTTTAAAAGAGTATTTCGTAAATAAAATATAAATAGAAGTAAAACTAAATAAATACGATAACTGATGATAGATAACATTGATACTAACAATGATAAAAATAAGTTATTTTTCTTCGCAGCATTTTAAGATTACTAGAATTAAAAATGTAACATTTTATAGTGGTATAAAGGGGCACAAGAACATCAAAGCAAGCCATTGCAACCGTACTTCTATTACGAAATCATGTAGAATACGAGCGCATACCTGATGGTGAGTGCCTCAAAAGACACAAATGAATTGCCATACTGAGGATTCGGTTGGATGACTTTTGTGCCTACATTGGCTCTCTTACCCTTCAAACAGAAACACAGCAATGCATGTACTGCTGTTTGCCAACAGAATTAGTACCCATCCAGTCGCACCCTGCACTGAGCAATTGCTAAACTGCACTACTACCAAACAGACGAGCAATACTCAATAGTCGAATAAGCTGACGTGAATTGTAGGTACTTATAAAATAACTATATATGTAGGTAGCTCGCCTTTGTACACAAAATTTGTAACTGTACCTATTTAGCTTTTATAATTGTGCAATAAAGAATATATATAAAAGAGTACCTTCCAATGATATTAAGTTTAAGTAACTTCGATATTTAGGCAATTTGTTCATAAAAAATGCAATAACATTGTAAAATGAGGTCTGTTAACTTCATTGCTTCGCAGAGCACGCAATAACTTCTGATACTCTAATGTTAAACTGTCAAAATTAATTTAAAACTAAAACTACCTCATGATAGAAGGCAATGTCTTCAGTGAACTTCACGAGTTAGAAGCGTATCAGATACTTGGAAATGTTATGGTGTCTATGAAATAAAAAAGAGTGGCCGGTGTTGTTCATTCGTATGCAGATAACGTATCGATCTTTTGTTATATTATATACAGGTAAGATAATGTATTTGGATTATCTGGGCAGTAACCTAAATCATATAAAGCAACCGGAGGTAGTGGCGCTTTTTGGGGGAGGCCAGACGGCTGATGTTCAAAAAATATACAAGCGGTTGCTCCGAGATTTCATTTACTTTATGACGGCCTCGTTGGCAGAGTGACTTGGTCATTTGACTCGAGCGCCAGAGGTCGTGGGTTCGATTCCCATCGGGGACAGACAACTTTGTACAAGTTGGTCCCGGTCTGGATGTTGTCCTAATCTTATTTAATTCCCATAGCACAGAAGAAAATGCTAGTTTGAGATTAGACAAGTATGTAATATTTATAATTTAAAACAATTTAATCCTATTCTTTAAGTTCCCGTGGAAATATCGTAAATTTCCATCTTGTGGAAACATCGCTTGAGGAACTCTATGCAAAATTTCAAGTCTTGACCCAATAGATGTGTTGATATTATGTCAATCAAGTTATTCATGTTTAGAAGATAGGTATTACTTCGATATATACATTTAATGAATATATTGTCTTCCCAAAAAGAAAGAGTGCTTTTTTTTACAATACGGCTCTTCGTATTCTTATTGAGATGAGTATTGGATAAAAACCAGGATGAAATTGGAAAGTGTCGGCCATTTTTATGACAAAATAGTATTTTCTTCGTGCGTATGAAAATAGCATAAAGTAAGAACCGATCAACATTCGAGTCATGCAAGAACTTTTAAATTTGCTAAGTAGTTTCTGTAGTAGCATCAAGCAAACTTATATACCTACTCTTTATTTATTATGTTATTTTATTACTTGTGTATGAATACCTACTCATTAGTAAATTAATTAATAATGCACTTACATTTTATCATCATGCTGTGTATATTTCTTTCCTTGTAAACAAAAAAATCGCAATCCTTTTTTTAGAAAAATATCGGGCATTTGCTAACTAAAATATCTAAGTCAGAAGTAAGATAGGTACATTTATTTATAAACTGATAATAAAAATAAAATAACGCCAAAAAGCTACAATTAAATTTCCCTGCCACTTTTAGTAACTAGGATGTATTTGTCAGTGAAGTTTATTTATTGATTCACTAACGTGTAAATCGGGTGGACAAGACTGCATTACTAAATAACGCACCCAGTATGCGGCGTCCCATTGCGATAGGGCATAGACTACATGTGTACAGCCAAGGAAAAATATTTCTATACATCATTTTGATAAGTATTATTGTTTATTTTCTATCTATCTGACTGTTTATTGCACTTGTTTTACCGGTGCCAAGTTACTATCAGGATTACGGGGTTTATCTTATAGAGTCTTCCAGGTTCTATTTACCTATTTCTGCCGCCACACAGCAATGAGTACTACGCTGTATTACGGTTTAAGCGTTAGGGAGCCACTGGACATATAAATCGCGTGTATGACCCCTTGACTATTAAATGAAATTCGCGTGTCTATACATTGACTATATTTGCAAAAGGACATTTTTCTAAGGATAAGTAATATATTAAGATCATTTTTGTCTGTTTGTATGTTAGTTTGTGCACGCATCACGTAAAAACTACTAAACCGATTTTGATAGTCTTTTCACAGAAATGTAGGGCTTGTCGGAGTAACATTTAGTTTTTATTTCATCGCAATCGGCTTACTCAATCAAATGTTATGGGATTTTTTAGTTTTCAAATACATTAGTAGGTATGCTGTATAACAAAGAAGTTCTTATTGCGATTGCGATGAGTTAGGACTTAGAATGTAGTCCACATATGGAGCTATAGTATAGGCGTGGGAGGCGGACTTGAACTGGGTGTGGGGAGTGGTAGTGGTCATGCGAGTGGGCGTAGTAGTTGGAGTCGGTAAATGATTGTGTAGACCACGCGAGCGGAGCCGCGGGCACAGCAAGTAATAAATATAATAATGAATGCATAGCGCGAACGTTTAAAGTGTACTAACATACGTGGCATTCCAACTTAGTGCTCATCCTTAAGGTTGGATCCTAGTGGCTACTTACACTTATTGACAGGAGGTCGGTAAAAAAAATTACAGTAGGTACCAATCAAACCGTAAACTGTAGCTTGATATTCACATGGAATTCAATTATCATTGCTGCGACGTAAAATTGTACACTTCGGTAATAAGCATGTCGTCGGGGCAGGGTAGCACGGTAGCACTAAGCAAAATACCGATAACCCGTATGTCTTGCTTGTAGGCAGTCCTAAATAAAAAGATTCATCATTCATTCATCATCAGGTTATTTTTGTCTCCACTGAAGGAGCACAACCCTCTCTCATCTGCCGGAGACAGACGGAGGATTCGGCCTACACTCCCCGCGCTGGCCAGACGGGTTGAGGAGGCCTGATTGATGTTTTATATAATGTATTCCCAGTCGCTTTGTACGACATCCGCGGGAAGAGTTAGAGTGGTCCTATTCTACTCTACCGGAAACCACACGGCATAATAAAAAGATAGAGCTAAGAATTAAAAAAATAGGTAAGTAGTTATGCGTTTATTTCTCCGACAGTACAGCATTACTTCTTCCGATAAGGTGTTATCTAGTATGTGTATAGTGTGTATAGCACAACACGTGGCCGCCTCAACATGAACTCTGATCGGACATAACGCATTTTTTAAATGTCAGTAAGGTGAAGTTCAGTTTCGGCTATCTTTGGTTTCGGTAAAAGAATTCTATGGGGCATGTGAAGTCCCCCACTAGAGCAGCGGTGGTGACACACCCCCGGCAGTCCATACAAGTTGACAGATATAATGGCACACCAGCCTGATGGTTGTGTGTGTGCGTAAATTATTATAGGGCTGCTGCTCAACCGAGGGTGCGAGCATAGTCGATCGAGAGAGGGACAAAGGGATAACGTTATATGTTACCATCGTAAGTGCTTCTCTTTATACCTTTGTGTCGATCTCTCATACTATCTTTTAGTATTACTAGAGGTAAATTTTAATTTCATGTATTAAAAAGTTTTCCTTTACACCGTAGATTAGCATCTACACATCATCAGCCTGTCAACACCAACTCTTGGACATAGACACATGGAGGGGAGTCATCATTCTCAGGTGATCCTCTCTGCCAAAGGGAAAAGCCTATTAAAAATATTATATTCATACGTGTTCGGCATAATTGAAACTTAATTTAAAAAAATATGTACAAATATCCTGCCGAACTTACAAGAACATACCAATCTATTCGTAGTAAAAAAAATATTTAAGTGTGGTTTTAAGTTCATCGTCATCATGTCAGCCCCTAGACGTCCACTGCTGGTCTTCTCCAATGAACGCCACCACACTCGGTCCTCCGCCCTCCGCATCAAGCCACTTCCGGCTACATTCCTCAGGTCGTCGGTCCACCTGGCCGCGGGGTGTCTCACACTGCGCGTGCCGATCCATGGCCTCCACTCCAGAACTCGTCTGCCCCAACAGCCGTCGGTTCTGCGGCATATGTGGCCCGCCCACTGCCACTTGGCTATGTCGGTGACCTTCGTTCTTCGTCGGCTCTCCTCATTACGAATCATATCCTTCAAAAAAAGACCCCGAGCATAGCCCTCTTCATAGCTCGTTGAGCGACTTAATTTATTTTTAGTTTTTTTTTTCAACCGACTTCAAAAAAGGAGGTGGTTCTCAATTCGACGGTATGTTTTTTTGTTTATTTTTATTTAAAATTTCTCCAGGAGAACGAATGAATATCGCAAATCTAACGTCAGCCTTCCAGTTGTGAATCACGCATAGCATTATGTATACAGGCGCCATCTATGCATTGGCATGGTATTAGTTTATGAACGTAGTAACCAAGAAGCTTTTGGTAGTAACTAGAGTTCGTGACAACGCGCCATCTATAAAATATATCGCTACAACTTGAAAACCATAGAGTGGACAAGACTTACAAACTTTATTTAGATCAGAATCAAGAAGATTTTTTTAATATAAAAAAAGTAATTATGTGCCAGTTTTGAACACCAAAATAAAATTTGTAGCACAGATTGAGAATATGTGTAGCATTATATTTACTCGCTCTCTAGCTCCATCTATTGTCGCCTTCAACAGCGAATCGAGTCTGTTGCGTGAGGTTTTTTCTTTTTCTTTCTTTTCTTTCATTCGCGCTCAATGCGTCGTCCGCTGCGTGCGATGCTACGCGCTGACGGCTGACAATCAGTTGTCTATGGGAGTGTTCGCCTCGTATCGAATTTGTGTAAAAATCTTCTATGACCAGTGAAATACAAGAAATTATCGTTTTTCTCGCATGACAGTGAATAAAATAATTATCTGAAAATGGCGTTGGAGGGTGTGAAAAGTGAAAAAAGTGATGAAAACAACGGGAACGTATCTGACGGCAAGGGGAACGGGACCGACAACAAAAGTAAACAGGTAGGAATTGCCTTTATTTCCTAGTTATTATCAGAGTTTTGTAACCGCTATTATATTATTTCTAATCGAGCAAATGTTACTTTAGTTCTGCAGCAGCAACGGGCCGAAATTTTGGCATATTATGTCGTAATATTGGCGTTTAATCGCAACACTGGAGAGAGTTTTCGCGCAGCTGTATTCTGGCCAGGGATAGTCAGGGATGGTGTAATTCTAAACAGAGATATGACCTAATTTTGCGCATGCGGCATTTCTCGGCCGAAATATGCCACTAGTTCCCTGTCCAAACGTCATAATGCTGTATAACATAGCGTCATGTTCCCAATTTAATTCTATTGGCGTGCATCAACAAATTGATCTCCTCAACGACCTAGCCCTTTGGCAGCCATACAAATAGTCCTATGATAGGTTTGCTACATCAATTTTATATTGTCCTTTGATTGTTTGATTATCATGCAATGTTATCAATAATTTGACCTTGACGGATTATTACAGCTGGTTGTTATCAGAATACAAATTCTATTACAGGTTACAAAATTTAATTTTAGCTCTACATTTTGTTAGGCTTCATACTCTACATTTTTAAATTCTACACAAAAGGATATTTTTTCTTTAGTACAGTTTGTAAATAAAATAATTTGTATTGAAAACCTTGGTTCTAAATATAGGTAGATTTAGTGAGATATTTTAGTTTAGATTAGATCCAAATTAAACTGAAATATGGTACAAAAGATTTGGAGGTTGACATTTGACTCAAATTAATAAATCAAACATGAAATATTTTGATAAATAAATAATAATGAAAGAAAATTGCAATTTGCAAAGCTTTCCAGAACAATAAAAGTTCTCCAGGGACTAGAAAACACTATAATATTCTAACAGGACCATTGTTACTCATACTTTAACTGTTTTGAACAATCAATCACTCTAAAAATAAACTTTCAGTTATGCAATGATCAATTTATCTCATCATAATCATTGGCACCGAGTTATTTTGAGGCATGTGTTAAAAAGGCTAGTTTAATTGACCTGGTCTAGTGACCCAATTAGATGCTTGGACTTTTAATAGGCTAACAAGTTGTCAGGGGCTGATTAATATAATAAAAGACTAATAGAACTTTACATGCATTTATTTAGCTTAGTTCCTTTTTCAAGCTGAGGTATTTTTACAGATTGATATCCTTTTCTAAGGTTCTTATATATTGTAAATCATTAAAAAATTACTGTGTAACTTACAAAATAGCAATTTTTCTTCAACATGTTAATTTGTTGTCGGAGACAACAGCATCGGCAGTCACCAGCATATTAAATGCATAAAGTAACAATTTGTTTAACTGTTAAGATAAGTTCTTTAGCAATACAGATTATTCAATTGCCTTAACAGGTTCGGAGTCTCAAAGAAACTTTAAATTTTCCTCCAATACGTCCCAATAGTAATATCGAAGTTGCAAATTTATTTACATCATTGTCCTAGCATATTGTCTGCTGTGACTGCATTGTCTACATCATTAACCATGAGGCACATCTGCATCATGAACTTGCCATTGAAAAAATAGATGAGGCACATATGCATATGAGGCTCATTGGACTGTGAACCTGTTAAGGTATTACCTCACTAAATTCAAGGGCAGTAATAGTAGACTATAACAATTTTTCAATATTGTTACCTGCTGCTACAGTACACAGTACGGAATGAAACCATCATTCATGAGGTTTTGTCACAAATTCTAGATATTTGTTTGAAAAGGTTATTTTAAAAGAATATTGTGAATATTTAAAGAAACTATGATATATATTTATTTATCTATGCACAGTGCCAATTAGAAGTTTTCAACAAATCTCACTATTTTAATTGCAAGCTGTATTTGTTACAAGCAAATGAGTTATAAATTGAGATAATCTATCCTTAAATGACAAAGACAGTATAGCAACCAACAGTGTATTTTGTTAGCCCTATGACATCATTTTAACTACTTGCCTTTACTGAATCTGAATGAGAGACTGAGACCTTGCGTTTTACTACCATTTGAATAGTCTGTAATTTACTGAGAGACATCTTAATCTATCATTACAAAGGCTATTTCCTACTTAAGATACTTTATTGCTTTTTATGCAAAGAAGTAAGCAATACTTAATAATCTAAAAATAAAGTCATCTTTAATCTGACTTTTTTTGGTCCAATTAAGTTTGATAGACATTAAAGAAAATTCACAGCCTTCTTCATTACTTATGTTCAAGTTTAAGGATTTTAATTTTATTCTAATTCATATTAAATTATGATAGAATTAAAAATCCTATATACATGTAGGACATGTAGGTATCAAAAATTATGTTCATAGGTACTGAGTAGATTAAACAAACATAGATGCATTTTACTACCTAATTAAGTATGACTCTAGTGTTGTGCTAATATAAACCTATGTTTACCAAAAGTAAAATGCTCCAGATACTTTCGAATTGTACTCTGATATGAAAAAAATGTGAGTGATATTTTTTTTTCACGCAAATCGAACATCTGCTGCATTATATATTATTATTATGCAATGCAAGATGTTTCTATGAAGGTAAAGTCGTGACCGCATCGCCCCAATTCGGCATTCTGCTCGTTACAATACCCTTTGGCTAAGATAGTTATATAAAAAACCTTTTTATTTGTACAAATAGATCACGACTGGTATCGGATTGAATCTAAAATATCTTGTTACGGATTTCTCTACAATATAATATGTGTACTTCACCGATTTTCATGAAACTTGGATTCACATTACTTAGCTAAAGATAACACTTTACTTGTTATTAAAACAGAAAATTTCTTATTCTCGTAGACATTGCGAAAGCTCCAAAAGTTTTCTAATCACATCTGACTACGAAAATTTTTGTTAATAAAATTCGAAAGTTGTTTATAAGTACTACACTACTATTATCGTATTTAATTAATTAACTTCTATACTTACTTTTTGCCCTTCAACCACATAATTTTGCAAAGATATAAAAAAACGGTGTTTGTTTACTTACTGTGCAAAACATTTGCGAAATTGCAGAGAAGCAATTGCGTGGCTCGGCACCGAGTCGGCCTTGTTGCCTTCCTGCCACCTTTATTTGGGCATCCTCCGCTCGCATCTGATAAGTGAAACAAATGGGAGCAAATTGCATAGTAAAACGTCTAACCACATATGAATTGACCTGTCTGCCGAAGCGGGTCTACACAGTGTGTTCTTTGCGAACTTTTGGGTTTGAAAATGAACGAAACAATATAATATTGTTTCTATTCTGTTTCGGATACCAAACTCGTTGCTGCACATTTTGTTGCAGCCAATAAATGAATATTATATTCTATTCTACATCCGCGTTTAAATAATAATCTAAACCTCGTAACCAGATGGTCATCAAAATCGTTTCCCCAATCATAATCAGCGTGGATTGTCATAACTCGGCTAGTGCGAAGGCCGAGGTCGCAATGCTGTGACGTAATTAATGTTGTTGTACCTTACCTACAAGGCGTGGCCGACCCACCTTGCGGTGTATTCACTGGAAAAATCGTTATCCACCCATAATGGACGCACGTTACCGGGTAGATACTCCTGTAAACATGAAACCAGGATTTTTCTTAAAGGTTCATATTTAGTTACCTCACAAATAGCTTTAAAACACGTGCTTGAGTTTCAATGAAAACAAGATACTTGAAATACTACACAAGATCTCTCAGTAGAGGCTGTCTTTAGGTGCTCTAAGAACTCTTAGATGCCGTCAAGTATTAGCATGACTTCACGACGTCACTGATACTAGATGCTTCTACTTCTTTAAATATGTAACCAGTATTTATTTCTTTAAAGTCCAAATCCGTGTTAAAATTTAAAAGAAAACAAGATACTTAAGAAAGGTATTTTAGAAGATTTTGTCTTTTGGTGCTCGACTACGTATAAACTGCAATCCTCGTATCAAAGATTTCTTCAAGTATTCTCGTGACCTTGTGAGAGCTACATGACGTCATGCCCGAAGGGGATCGAACTACTTAAACCGCCCAGCAAATAAAGAGCTGTGAAACAGCTTCAGGGATTATCTTGAGCGTACTTTTTTATGAGAATGATAGAGGCAGGGGAGGTCTTATAAAGCTGGTAGGTATTCTGATTGAAATCTGGGAAGAAGTAGAAAGATTAATGTGGCGTGGCGTACAATATTGGATGGTCCCAAAGGGTCACCTAATGTATGGGTAAATTATGTTCTCTGAGTCTCATAACTTTCTTTGGAAGTAGAACATGTAACTCTAACACGAGTTCAACAAAGCGCGGAAATTGAATGTTGTCTTGTAATTTGATCACTTACGTACGTAATTTAGAAGAAACCTAAAGAATGCAGTAACGTCATTTTGAGGAGCCAACTTCAAATTACTTTGAGATAAGGAATTTTATTGTTTTCCTTTTTCCATGAAAAATTCTTTGTCCTTGCTTTATGCGCAAATAATTGTCACAATTACCACGCTTGGGCCACCGTAGCAACTAACTAGTCCGCGTATCAGTGAATCTGCTACCCGTTACCGACATATATATTAATGGCCTAGCATGTACCGCCTATTTTTCGGAGCCTTGTCTGTCAACTAGCAGGCAACCGGATTAACACGAGGTCTGTATTTGGGATACTTGAATGCTATTATGCCTCTCTAGGGGGTTTAGCTTGAAATTCCATACCTCTAACTAACCTCTATATCATCAGCCGAAATATATCCACTGCTGGACATAAGCCTCCCCAATAGAATGACACTTTTGGTGGGCTGTCCATTAGGGAATTTGCCATAATCACCACGCTCGCCAGGCGGATTGGCGAACGCAGTAATGATCTTAATATGTATACACAGGAGAACGTTTCTGCCCGTCCCTGGAGCAATACCTTAATCGACTTGACGACAGCCACGGTAAGATTGGGGGTGGCCCTATTCTAAGCCGGGAACCACACGGCAACCTCTATACGTCTATATAGTCCAATCCAATCTTTTGAACGTGCAAATAGTAACAGACCGACAGACGCCAAGTTACGTATTACAAGCCCCAGTTATACCCCATTTTACGATGCGACGAAGGTTAGAAGCGCGAGTAAATTTGATTATTCCACTAGAGTACACGAAACCCCTCTGTAATGCGATGTAGTAAAGTTAATTACTGCCTAATGTGATGTTGGAGTGACTTTTACTTCAGATTGACTCCGTATTGGACACGATATGTTTTTTTAAGTCATCTATCATCACAATGTGTAGGTTCCATCAGTTAATATTTATTCATTGCATGCATCAATGTCGGGGTTTTCAAACAAATCGATTGATCCCGTAGTTTTCGAGTTATCCGGCGAACAGATAGACGGACAAAAAAGCTTCGCTATAAGAGTACATATTCGTTCAGAATGAACCCTAAAAAGAGGTTCTATCTTGATTCCACGGTAGAAATACAAAATCAGACCACGGCTCCTCTCGCGTGGATTACAGAATTATAGTTCCCTACCCTTCGCCCTCCCCCTTGGTATTTCGTACTGCAGATATTTTTAGATGCATATATATTGATAGTGTCGATACATATTGTGTCGATACCTAATTATTATCGTTAAAGACCACGCTATCATTGTACCGAGCGAACGATAATATCAAAATTATATACTATCGATATGGGTAGTATCGATAGACAATATATTTCTGGCAACACTATAGTGTATGCGACACGCTAATCGATTGTGTACAAGCAGTAAACCGTCTGGCGCGTGCGCGTGCGCCGTTATCAATATTAATGAAATAATGAATTAAATTCAAATAACTATAATGTTTTCATTCATTAACTCCTCGTGAATTAAAAAGCTGATTGTTTTAATTATGATAAAGTTAATTGCTTATTCCTGGAATCAATGGGTATAACCGTTTAAAATGCGCATACGCATGAGACTAATGAAGATGGAGCCAACAAAGCTCAATGTAATAAGTTTGTACTGATTGAGTATTCTTGTTTGATGATTATTGAACTAGATTATAGATTTTGAATTGGCATACTTTTATTAGTAGGTTAAGTTTTAGGAAGCAGCAGTTCAGTCTAACCCTAACATTCAGATTTGATCTGTCGATCACAGTTTTAGGCCACGATGTCCTTAACAGTCCAAAATCATCATAGCATGTTCACTGGTTGACTAGACCTATGCCTCATAATATGGCTTCCACAGGAATACCAATCAGTTTTTTTTCTCTGGAAAAGCAACACAGTAGATTGACTTTGACTTGTGTATTCTGAATACATGTTCTGTCTACTCGGTTTTTTATCATTTTCATATCATCCCTTAGACGTCCACTGCTGGACATAGGTCTTCGCCAATGAACGCGAACACACCCTGCCCTCCGCATCCAGTCGCTTTCTGCCACCTTCTTCAGCCAGGAATAGTAGAGCTGCCGGGAACTGGAGGCCGTGGTTTTTGATTACTGCTCGTGGGGGAGTGTTGTCCATAATGGCCACGCTGTTTGGCCATCGCAGTATTAGGCCACGCACCGGTGACGCTGCTGTCCGCCACCGCTCTGAGGTATTTATGGCCTAGTGAATTGTTGAATGGTTATACCCGCCATTGTCGGTCACCAGGGCCTCGTGGATAGCAGGGTGAGTGGAGTCCCAGCCCCCTCCCCCCACTACGCTAGTTTACTTGTGAATTCAAACAATTACACACCTTTTTTGTTTCATTAGCCAGCTTTCTCGGGTAACGACGCGGATTGGATAACACTGGCTCATTCATTCATAATACAAGGCGAATTATTTGCCGCGCCTATTTGAAAGCAGTTTCATTGTCTTTGCTTTTTATTTTTAATTTATTCATCTGTTATTGGAGCGTGTTGATCCGCACGTCCCGCAGTGAAAGTAGTCTTGACATTTAACCATTGTTCGTAAAGGGGTTTTATTTGTTTAGTAATGCGTATGAAAAGCTCGTGTAGCTTATCAAATGGTTGACAGTTTGTAAATGTCGAGCTAAAATTACCTGCGATAATCTTTTAATAGAAGGGAGGGTTAACAATTAACAATAGAAATTATTTTCATTTGATGTCATTTAGTAACGTCAGCGTACAGTCTGATGTGACATTCATTTATTCTTTCTTCTTTTTTATTTTTCTTCAGTCGACCACAAACTCCAAATGGTTTTCGCCGATACGTGTCTGCTAGTGTGTATCATCGATAGCACACATTCCAATTAAGTGACCAGCCCTAGCACCTTATCCAATGATGATTAAGTTAAAATTAGAATGAACTTGGTTTATCATAGCGCACTGTCTGTACGTAGTTATATTTAGCATTCTTTGTCGATGCCTGTGTAGTTTTTCTTTCGGCTTTTGGGGTTTCCCAAACTTCGGTTTTTATCGTCTTTCGCTCAAAATCCGGTCTCCTTAGTTATGATAAATTATAGTTAATTATTATAATTTTGCTTTCATATTAATTTTTTCTCAATCAACAATTCTCATAAGATGTTTTGTTTATCTTATTTGAGGTTATTTTAAGTACATTTCCACCAATCATAGCGTCCGTCTCGTTTTTCCTGTTATAACATTTGTACATTTTATACACTGCCCTTGTACGTTTCCCTGAAATATCCAACCATTTTCCCATCATTGATGTTCTAAAGTTGCAGCTCAATCGGTCCAGTAGGTTTGGAGTTATCCGAGTGACAAACAGTTTAGTTTATAACTCATAAAAGGTTGTCTGGAAGAAATCGGTTAAAGCGGTAAGACCGCCTAAATTGTACTATTTCTAACTTTCATAACTTGTTACTTTATTTGTTTGTGCAATAAAGTGTATTGTATTGTAAAAGATTTTTTTATGCAATTTTGATAATATTCTCGTTATTTCCGGGTAATTTAACTTATATCTAAGGAGTGCTGAAAGAGAACTAAATTTTAATTCGGTTTTTGAGGATTTTTCAGAAAATTCCACTGTTGATAAATGTTAGAAAATAATCGATCGATGTCCAATAGGATCTGCAATACAAGTAGGTGGTTTTATTTTCGACCGCGTTATGTTTAAACCTGCTACATTGACGACTCGTCGATTTGTTTATGTTATTCTGTTTCTTTATTTTTATTTAAAACTTCCCTGGAGGCCACACGTAAAGCAGCTAGTATTAAAAGGTTGTGGAAGCATTGAGATCGCAACAGGATCTAAATTAATAGATCACAGATCAAATATCTATCTCTATGCCAAAAGTCATCTAAATAAAAACGATCGAATTTTTTTTTACTATTTTTCATTGAATCACAGTGCCTATTTAGAACTCTTATTCTTAACTTTCTTTAAAGAAAGTTATGATTAGGGCGATTATTATGAAGAGCCTGTTGGTCGGTAAGGCTTTTCACTTTTTGTTTTAAAAAGTTTAAAGTTTTCATCACACCATCAAACAAATCGCAAATGCAAATCATTGTTTAAATTAAAAGTGAAAATTACTGTCAAACTCCACGTTATGTTTTTACGCAGCAAGAAGCGTTGCGTGACCATCGACAAAAGTGGTACCTGCCCAGCACGCACGTTTCCGAAGTTTGATTTGAATCATTCATTCAGTGGTCTTGGCTTGATTCATTCGCTTTGTATTTATAAAGTTTGCTACCTCGTACTTTGGCCCTAGTTTCTTTTTGAAAGATGTGATCCGTATTTATACAATTCGTCCTTGTTCTAGGTTCTGAATGTTATGTTTTTGAATTTTAATAACCTTGTCTAATTTCCATAACACGTTTTCCCCTGGCTCTAGTATAAGACAAGGATGCTGATTTGTCGATGATTTCGGTCATTGTGACTGATGAAAAAGAATCCCCAAGTCCAATTTGGAGACTTTTCTCCCATGAGGGCTCATATAGCTACTGGAGCAGATCGCAGGTTAGCATCCCGTTCCGGTAGTTATATCTTATGTCGGATGTAAGCAGGTGGTCCTCCTTTTAGCTGTTGTCGCCTTCGATCAAGCTTAACAACTCTGCTTTCGTGTGAAGCGTTATGAAAAAGGCAATTAAACTTTAAAATCTAATATCACGCGAGTGTAACCCCGGTCAACTAGTTACTACATAAACAAATAAGCTTTTTCTTACTCTTCTGCCTGTAGCAAACTATAGACTGTAGTTATGGCGTAGTTTTCTTCGGCATCTCTCTTTCTCATTTAGGCCAAACACGTCGAGAGTTTCGGCTCCGTAATGGCGTTGCTATCTAATTTCGTTGCTTTTACGAGAGCAGTTTGTTTACATTTTTGCATCGGGTTAATGGTTGGCTTGTCTAGTGACCTACAATCTTTTCAAACCGCTCTTTGTCAGTTCTGTGCTAAAGATGCAATGCTGAGGCATTATTAACGCGTTCTTAAATACTCAATCGTTTACGATGTTACCGGTGAGTGATTTACAGTTGCATTGTAGATGACTTCTTATTGTATTTGGTTTTCGCATTTACGATCTAGAACCGTGGAGCCTCTTTCGGCCATCTTATTTAAGCCCGAAACACACAGAAAGCGAATGCGTGGCGGAGGCGTGCTCCAGTTTTTTTGTATTGTTCGATTTAGTATGAGACACTTCACACAAAGTACCTCCGCGGGAAGCGGGATTTGTATGAAGTGTACCGCTACCGCCACGCAGTCGCCTTCTGTGTGTTTCGGGCATTAGGATGTCTGTCCATCTGGCTGGGAGGGAGCGTCCTACCTAGACCTACCAGCATGCCTGGTTAAGAAAGATCTATGTCAAGTAAAGGCAAGACAAGCTGAAGATAATAATGAAGTGCGTTTAAAGAATAAATAATTTAATTCTAGTGACTTCTAATGACTTTTGACATGCGAAAGTGTGAGCCCACACTCTTAATCGTTTCTGAATCTTTGACTTTATGTAATTCGATACTCAGCATTCTGAAATTGTATCTAGATTCATAAGTGGTACTCTTTCTTACTAAACGCAATCTACTCTGACGGTTGGCTCGTTGGAGCTGACATTTTGTGTCGGTGTCAAGTATCAAGATTACATCTCAACGCCCGTTATTATACGCCACGGTTCATCAGGCTCATCGCATCAGCTCAATTTTCCATTTATGTTCGACATTCATTCTCTTAAGAACTATATTTGAAAACGAATCGGAATCAATTATTTTCATGCAACGCGCATTTGCGTGACTGTTGAGGGCTTTTCTATACCTTCACTTTCTGATATCTTTGATGAGTTTCAAGTAATATGGAACTCAAATGAAAAGAAAGAAAGTTACATATTGTGCTTTGTAATTTGCAAACGTTGGCCCTCCCTGATAATATTTTTGCATACACCTTTGGAAAATTGTTACTAGGTATGCCAATTACGAGTACGAGTTTAAATTGCTAATTCCAAAATTATGTCGTCTGACAAGACAACAGTAAAAGTTTACTGCGGAAAGTACAATAACCTTGTAATGGAGTTAAGGCAAGCGTATAGGAGACTATTTGTCTATGCCAGTCGCGTTCGTGCACGCAATGCGACGTTAGTGCATCGGCTACGTCTGGAAGTGTATCAAGGGAAGCATCTACCTATATATAGACAGCTTGGACTTGATGATTAGGTATTGAAAAAATAACTGATGACGTGATGATATCTATTAATTCTTACTCTGCCACCTCAAGGTCAGTATTTCTTAAACATTATTATCAGGTTGTTACTACTTTGAATATGGATCTTCCATAATGCTCGCCACTAGAGCTGGTCCTCTGCTATCCTTTTTTAACTATCTTTTCTGCGTTGTCGGTACACCTAGCAGAAGGGTCATACGCTACGTTTTCAGGAAGGTCTTCACTTTTCGTCGTTTGATGGGTGATAGATAAGTCTTACACTAGATTTTAATTTAAGGTAGGATAACGGAGCCTCACTTTTATACATTACTATATTTGCTAATTTGCTCAAGAACGGAAGGACAACAAGTACTTGTCTTTATTAATGTTAATCTCAACTTCGAGTTCAGGATAGAATTATCTGACAAATGAACCATTCCATCAATAATTTACCCTTTTGCTCAGAAGTAGAAGCCAATATCTTTAATGTTTTCTCTAGTTTGCATCAATAGTCCGCCTTTTCTCTAGAAAACACAATACACTTAGAAACTTAAGACTATAATGTATAATTTACATGGCTTTTTTAAAACGTTTCCCTTTCTCTCCGTAACCGCATCTATGTGGTGTGTTGTGTCTGGCCTGCACTTGCTCCATCAGAAGGTGGCGACGCGTGACGTCATCAGATGGGCGGCCAAGTGGAAACGAAACAATGCCCCCTGCCGCAGGCCCCGTGGTATCCGCGCTTATTCCACCTTGTTCTGTTGATTGTAATTGTAATGGCTATAAATGGACGAAAGCCTTAATAACACTGTGTACAGCCGTCGAAGCAAATACAGCAACGAAAATTGTAATAAGAGGAAAGTGTTGATTGATATGGATACCTTGGAGAATTTGGATATGATGCAGTAATTATAACAACAACGATGATATACCTACATACATAATGCTGATCCCAGAGGGATAGTCAGTGACAATGTATCGCCACTTTGCGCGATCCTGATCCTGAGCCTCACTTACATCCATCAACCTTTTTATTTCATAATAACCTTTGGTTCATCTCACTGCGAACCCCAGCCTTTATGAGGACGTCAGCAATTTAATCCTTGAACGGCCTCCAAGATTATCTCTGGCTGGAGTTACTTCCACATTCGTGCTGTGAATCTCTTTTGTCACTCTTCTTTCATCCATACGCTCTAAATGTGCAACACAACGCAACGCAACGCCCAGAGGCGTTGCCCACTTATCGTCGCCTTTTCCGTAAAAATCTAGTATTGTACAGGCGTAAAAATTAGCGTATACTAATAGTGAAAGAATATTTAAAATCAGTTCTGTATTTTCATACGAGTACGTTTATTTGTATTAGTGTAAAAGATAAGTGGTATGTTTTCGATGTTTTGATTTTACCTTCACATGCGTATTTAATTCACAACGTCCTGTTGTTTCCTCACTTCATGCATTGCGTGTGTCTCGACCATCAACCCAAATAGGCATGTGTTTTAATAATTAGTGTATTGTGTAACGCCATGTTCATTGTAGCTTTAAGTCTTAATAATTTCAAGTTTCTATCCACATAACCAATTTTAATAAGCTTCTAGAATTTTGGGAATTTTTCAGCTTGTTTGAAATGAGTCGAATTCAAAAGGGTAGTACTCGCAGGTTGGGGCGCCCCGTCCCGCCCGATGGACTGACGACCTGAAGAAGGTAGCCGAAAGCGCTGAATGCGGAGAGCGGAGTATCGGGTGTGGTGGCGGTCATTGGGGAAAGCCTGTCTAGCAAACGTCTAAGTGCTGATATGATGAATTCTAAAGTAAAATTATCACACGATTGCGATTCTAAGGGTTATCATCTCGCTATGAAGTCTAAGAAATTAATCTTTTCTTACCTAAATTAAATTAAAATAATCGTAATCAAAATATTAGAAAATCGGCTCAAAAGAATGAACCCGCAGACAAATAAAGTTCATAGTAAAATCACGCAACATTTATTAAGTTAACCCCCTCACTGCGTCGCGGAAGTCGCATCGCTGAGCTAATGCAGACAGAAACGCATCACAAAGTGCATTGGGACGGCTGCCGGTCACGTAATGCCTTCCGGCGTGCGCTAATGGAACGTACCGTTGCAGATATCTGCTGTGGTTGTGACCCTAGGTTTAAAGGGTTATCATAAAACTGAAATATCACGATATATCTTCACGTTGTAATCCTGTATCCTATAGGCAGAGAACGGAACGCCAAGTATCGCGACCCTGACACACTCTTTTGCTTCCTGTAGTCTCATCACTCTTTTCATACATGCTCACTATTAGATGCGAGTGCTCTTTACGTTACATCTGTGAGAGCTCGTTCGATCTGATCTTAAAACGTCAGTCTAGCTCGTCGCTGGCTCGTACTACCATACACATTTGCTGAATACACTTAACCAGATGCCGATTCCCTCTTCCGATATAAAATCCAACTTAAATATATCCCGAAATACATGCTGATAAAGAATCCTAACAGATATCTTTGACAGACTGTCATGATGAAGAAATAATATATCACAATAGAATCCATTAAAAACTCTTCTAATTTTTTTATGTACTAGTAATAGTCTGTAATTTTCTAGATAGTCCGTAATTTCCCGGTACCTAGATAATTTTCTGCTAAACTCATCGATTGAGTCGTTACGCCCCTGTGAAAGTAATTTATGGCACCACTCTAATCACACTAATTGCGGGCTAAATTAGCCAACACGCCCTTTGCGTGTGGGAATTTGGATTTGGTTGCTGTCGTTTAATGCTTTATCAAGGTTACATCATTTTTAATTTAATTAATGCAACGATAATACTCAGCATGTGACGCCATCTTCCAGAAGGACGGCCGACCAGGACTTACTCAAACTACAAAGTCATTTTGTACTCTATAATGGGTCATGTGTCATATTCTGCAACTATCGTAGTTAGACGGATATTATACGAAATGCTTACGGAGTGGACCCTCTGGAAACACTAATTGGAAGTAGCTGTTTGAGGAAAGTTGGACCGAACATTGTTGCGCGTTTTAGGGAAGGCCCATGTCCTACAATTGTAATCGACAGGCAAAGAATTAAAAACCCGCTCTCTCATTATTTAGTGTACCAACGGGACTTCCTTGGAGGCGGTAGAGAGAGTTCCCAAAGGTCCTTATTGTTCCATAGCACTTACCAACCGATTCCGTTATAGCATCGAAGTTTTGTGCAATTTACAGCATTGTAGTTCTTTGAAATAGGGATTCTAGTTGAAGTTAATAACCAAGTAAGTTATTTCTAGAAGATCCTGCGCATAATTTATCGATCGGTAAAAATATATATTTTATCGCCATTCTGTTTCAGTTTCGATGAACTGTAGTAAACAGCAATAGGTTAGATGATACTGAACGATAATACTCGGCCACAGAATGTTGAAGTATGGAGAATATTAATAACATTGATTAAGTATGTGTTTTTACTATTTATCAATGAAAACTAAATGACTGTCCAAACTGAAAGCTTTGTACCAAATTTGTAGTGTAATAAGCACAAAAACGGTAAAGCTGTCAAACTAATATAAGCGTTAATGTGTATAACATCTTACTAATATTCTTGTTGACCTAAGGCATTAGACTGACGTAGTCGAGTATGTCGAATGAATGCTCCTGTTTTTTTCTTATTTCTTAGAAGACTATTCCCGGTTTGCCCGCCTTTTATGGAGATAAATAACCTGCTAATGAAAAAGTTCGCGTTGAAATATGAATGCCTATTTCCGGAGTGCCACTAGGGTCGACCTTGGATCTCATAATTTATTATCGTTGCAGTTGCCGTACACATCTGAGTTTTCTTTAAATATAATTTTAAATTAATTAATATTTTGTAGAGTTTATCATTTTAGGGCTCCTAGAAACAGACGGTGGTACATTTCGCAGTAAAAATTAAAAGTCCGCATATCCACTGCATTATCTGCTCGGAAACTCCGCGAGGTCTGTACTTAAATAACTACCGTTTAACTACACTTAGCACTTCGTCTGCGGTCGCAGAGCGAAGTGCAAGTTCACTGCATTCTGCAGACAACACGACAGAGCTAATGTTGAAACTTCATTGATTTCTGAGACCCCGGCCAATTGGTTCGTGACTTTGCATTTCATTTATCATTTAAACTTGAAAGGGTAAGCGGGTTAATACAAACAGATGCTCTGTAAATACAGAACACTATGCTTGGACACGTACGTATTCATTAAATTAAAACAATTTCTACAAAAGTATTCGTATATACACTTTTAACCGCCAGTGCAATAGTATCGCTCAATTCAATTTACATAACAACGTCGAGCTATGCATTTTAATTTAAAAGTCTGCTCCAGAGCGTTAACAATGCAGCCATTGAATATACGAGCATCTCGTTGGGATTGCGACAGTTTTATTCACGTTAAATTGATCTAGATTTGGCCGGAAATTGACTAAAAACTACCAGTGGGTGGACAGGGAGACGACCAGTAGCGTGTATTGTCGTAAAGAAAAAATATGTTATCCTGTCAATCACGTGTGTCTGGTTGCACAATTTTTTCATTAACTTTATTGCTTGACTTGACATTAGTAGTTTCGTTTACTTCAAACAGTATATTGAAATCGGTTGAGCTTTTTTGACCTTGTTAAAACAACTTAGTACTGTATCTATATACAGATTTATTTCATTTGTTGCATTAGTAGCGACCCCATCTCATGCACGCCAATCGTTATGTTAATATTCTTCCGCATCCTCTCCATCTCGTCCCTTTTTCATTTAGATTTTTCAGGTAGATTTAATCATTTTGTTAGCTTATTGTGTCTCAGTTTGGTGAAGAATTTCTAAATTTCTCCAAACGCTTTTTTCGCAATCTTCAATTCAATTCAATTACTCTTTATTGCACATAAAAAAATAAAAAGATACAATAATAAGTAACTTACATATGTACATCTAGGCGGTCTTGTAGCTAAAAGCGATTTCTTCCAGACAATCTTATCAGTGTTCTTGAGCTCATTAGTTCATAAATTGAAAATCCAGCTGCCTACTGGCACCAGAGCAACGTCAGCTAATCAAGGGAACGGATATTATAGTCTCTTGATGTTTCTATACGCTCCTACTTATACGTACATACATGCACGTGTGTACGTGGAAAGCATCGATCGGTTGATGGCTGCATGTACCCAGCTATTTTTGTAGCAATCTTGTATCACCTTGCCCTATAATTTCATCAATAATAAAATGAATGAGCACGTAATTCAAAAGAATAAGCTATCTTATGACACTTTTTAAACCTAATTTATATTTTCTTTCTTTCTTACTATCTAACAACTTTCACGGTTTTAGAAAGCACTCTGCAGATACAGCAACTTCAAGAGTTAGTTTCGCTGCAGTGGCCATTTTTAGAGTTCTGTCGAAACTGTCTGTTCTTATAACGAAGCTGTTTTGTCCATCGGACAGGCAGATAACTCAAATACTACTGGACCAATTGAGCTGAAATTTGGAACTAGATTTGCTGAATTATGGAAATTCCATTGAGAACTCTCTATTCTTTTATTAAATTGAAACAAATAAAAATTATTTTCCGAATCCGCAAATAAACAGCCATGTGCATATAGTCTGTACTGTATGCCCATTTGGATGAAGTCACAACCGGCGGCGTGCGCGCAGCTATGAACAGCATTTTGTGTCAAGTTCCACAAATAAACATGTGATGCAACGAACTTATTCGTGGCTTAGTTTATTTCTGTTCAAGCGTTTAATAGATTGAATCATATGTTGTAAACATGTCAATTTGGTTAGATCAAAACATTATCTAAAACGAAATGTGTAGTTTGGCTATAACTTCGTTTTGATGGACCAATTCCGTTATGTTCTATTTTTTATGCCTGACACGAACACTCCTGAAGGTTTAGAACACTTTAACACGCGAGCAGAAATTTGGGCTCCAATATTATTTGGTGTTTAGGTAAAGTACTCGTAAAAGAAGCAATCTCAACAAAAATACTAAGGAAATACATGAGAAAATTAACATTACAGCACTACGTACGTACATTTCTAGTTTGAAGGGTTTAATATTCAGTGTTATGTTATTAGTATTACCACGAAGCATTGCCACAAATCCTCAGGGTGACAACACATTGTATCCTAGACTTTTTCGCACAACCAACCAAAGCTTGCAGTTGTTCAGGGGCGACAGTATCAATCCTAAGTATATAAGTAACACGGGTATTTTTCTTACCTCTCTTACTACTGACCGCCTCAGTTATGATGGGGAGCCCGGGGGTGTTACGACGGGCAAAAAAGGCCGCTAACCATCAAGTGAGTAAGTAATTATTTTTTCGATTTGTCAGTATTCAAACATGTCATACAAAGTGTCTGTCACAGTATTTAGTCGTAGAATTTTTTGCAAGTCTTGTTTGTCAACCGCCACGGCCATGTGAATTTGAATAAATTAAGATAAAGTGGCAAGGCCGCCCACATACACTTGCCGCATTGGGGCTTTATTAAATGCAATTGTCTTCTGATCAATAATACTAAATGCTACTCGTTCCCTTCACAAGGGGACGACAACATCTAGTGCTCCAAATATAGATTATGTCTACTGAACCATAATAAATAGCTAGATTAATGCCACTGACAGGCGCGAGTTCTATTGTTAAGATGAGATCTGTCCAGCATTGCATTACAGACTCATGTTAGACTAAGGTATAGAAGGTACACAGAACCGGGGACGTATGATTTAGTGAACATAATTCACTCAGTTCGAAAGTTTGCGTGTCCCCAATAATTCGACAACGTAACAGCCGCAGTACTATTATCATATTGTCTATTGAAACTGAAAAATTCCTTCTAAAGATTTAATTGAACAATCGACTTCTTGGACTGTTCAGGTGTAAGTTTGGTTAGTTCCTCCTTCCAATTCACCAGGAAAACGTGTAGACTTGTGGTTTACGATCTGCTCCGTCACCATAGAGTCGCGCTCATTATTCATATTATAAAATAACTGCATGAATTCAACAACATCATCACCCTGAAAGATCCACTGCTGGATCCTCGCCCAAGGTCCGGCACTGAACCTGATCCTCGGTTCTTCTCATAAAGTCACTGCCGCCAGATCATCGCTCTATCTGAATTCAACAGCTGCGGATTTATCTCTGTTCTGTCAAAGATTGAAGACATGTTAGGACAACATATAATGTAAACTACAGGTTAAATCATCATTGAATTACACGAAGTAATTATTACCGCTAATCCAAGTCACTAAACAAATAATATCTAAGCCTTAGGAAGGAAAGACTGGGCTGATATAGTTTTATTTATACCAAAAGATGTATTTTGTCGAGTGCGACATTCACTAAATAGCACCAACACCGTGTCAAAATCAGCTTTGGCTTAAATTATACTATGTTTATGTAATATACAAAAATAGCGATCCAGAGACCATATCGAAAGATGAAACTGGTATTTCGCGTAACTATTACCCACATAATAATAATATGTATTTCGAGCGGATGATGTAAACTAATCGACATAACCGGTCGTTTCCGCGGTCACTGCCGTAACTTAATGGGATTATGTTGATCGTGTGAAACGTGTTCTTTGTCTACCGTGGCACATGCGTTTAGTCGTCTTCAACCATAAACAATTGGAATAATATGGAAGTTATGTTAATGGTAACAAAATGGGAAAGGAAAATTGTAATTATCGTGAAATAAGGCGCGCGTTGAAGTTGAAATTGTCGCATTTTGAAGCCTATGCACTAATGGCATCCGATATAGAAACTATCTCTTTACATTTTTCGCTTGTTTTTTTTTATTGTTGATGGGTTTGCGCTTGAATAACTTAGCATAAAAAAGGCATTAGCTCCATATTTTATAATTAGCTATCGTGTGAGAGTCAGGGTATTTACATGGCGTTACACGAGGCATTCTAATCTAGTCCTGAGGATGGCAAAGCAATCCAAAAGCATCATCATCATATCAGCCCTTAGACGTTCATTGCTGGACAAAATAAGCCTTAGTATCAAGCCGCTTCCGGCCACCTTCTTTAGGTCGTCGGTCCATCTGGCGGCTGCGCGTGCTGATCCGCGGTCTCCACTCCAGAACTCGTTTGCCCCAACGGCCGTCGGTTCTATGACAGATGTGGGCTACCGACTGCCACTTCAGGTTGATAATCGCCAGTATCACAGCCATTTACCATCAGGTGGATTATATGCCGGTTCATCATCAGCCCAATTACTGTTGAACATAAGCCTCCCCAATAGAATGTCACTCTTAGTGGGATGTCTATTGGAGGATTTACCATAATCACAACGCTTGGCTGGCGGATTAGTGAAGAACATTGCTGTCCGTCCCTGGTGCAATCCCTTACTGGCCTTGACGACATCCACGGGAAGATCGGGGATAGCCCTATTCTAAGCCGAGAACTGCATCGCAGTATGCCCGTTTGTCACACTGCATTTCGCAAAAAACAGTATGTACACTGTGTACACCGAAGCACGCTACACCTCTTTAAATGTTCGAGAAAGAAGAAAGTTTAGATTGGTTTCCATTGAGCATTATCGGCCTTTGTTTTCGTTTTATTTTCCTGTCTTTCACCTCCGGCATAGCTTTTTTCGACACGCCATGACACACGATTCGATTTACAACGTAATGTACTTAGACCTTTTACCTAAATGGGTTTTTGTTTGTGAATTTTTTCGCCTGTAAAGCAATTTTCGTGCATGTTAAAGCGTGATAGGATTTGGTAAACCCATAAAAAGGGTTTAATTATTATAATGAATGGTAACACTGTGTAGCAGTTATAATATATAACACAACACACATAAAAATATACCAAAAGTGTTCATATTTGTAAAATTAACATCGTCTGCTTAACTGCAAAAAGCAAGAATGCGTTTATTTGACTTGTTTGAAGTATATTAACTAAATGTGGTCTTGCTTTCTCCTTTTATTGTAGCCTGATAGCTCATACACTAAAACTTTGTCGAGACGTATGTATGTAAAAGTTTTATTGCATCAAAATATTTGGGGCCACCTGGACTCAAGTATTTTGCAAAATACTCAATAGGTGGCCTCCAACCACTGTATCATAGCTTAAGAACAAATTGTAAACGAAAATAAATATTTGATTTGATTTGATTTGAAAATATCCTCTAAGTAACAATGAAAACTTTATCGAAATGTCCAGCAGTTTTCTATTTATAAGCAGCTAATATACTGGCTTCTACCGCTGCCACGATTTATTTGTTTACTTTCGTTTAGTTGTATTTTCTCATGGTAAAAAATTTCTTATGTTCATTCAGTTTCAAGTACCAAGTTGGTTTTGTAAGGGGAACAAATATTCCTGGTACATAACCTGGTTTTGTAAAAGATATTATTTTTCCTCGCCCAGTGTTGGTAATGTCATTTGGATCAAGCTGTTCTACTCATATCGGTTAGCCATTATGACGTACGATTAGAATTACATACGTCAACAATTCGATACGCCGCGTGGTGTAGAGAATCTTCTCTACTGAAGCATAACAGCTGCGATGCAGCAGTTGCATAGTCTTCATTGTCTCATACAAAGGAATTGGATGGATATACAATTTATGTTTTCACAGTCTGATGCACGACTATTATTGGCCGATCGTTTGTCATTCGAATTATTGGGTCAAACATTGAAAGTGGGGCAATGCGACGAAATGTTAGACTTTGATTTATCTCTTTGAAGTTTGTAAAACAATAAAATTTTGAATAGATTTTTCTTAATAGCGTCTTTTCTACTTAAACATATTTATTATGAGAGTCGTATATATTAACTAGAATTGATGGTTTTGCTCACTGAGCTCTTTTTTTTTACAAAATGTTCAAAGACAAAAGTATGCGGTGCAGAAATATGAACACCGACGGTGGTCCTGGTCCACAAGTTTCAAATCGCTCAGTGAGGTTTGGAGAGGGCTATGCTCAAGATTTATATGAAGGTTATGATTCATAATGAAGAGATCCGACGAAGAATGAAGGTCACCGTCATAGCCGAAAGGATAAGCAAGATGAAATGGCAGTGGGAACAATCGCAGAACCGACGGCCGTTTTGGGGAGAACGAGTTCTGGAATAGAGACCGTGGATCGGCACGCGTAGTATGGGACGCCTTGCGTCCAGATAGACGATGACCTGAAGCGGCTGGATGCGGAGGCCTATAGAAGTGTTCATTGGGGAAGGCCGATGTCCAGCAATGGACGCCTAGGGCTGATATTATGATGATTTTGAACTTACGGTGATACGTAAGTCTCGCTTTCATCATCATTCATCAGCCTATCGACATGCACAAATGGACATAAGTCTTCCATAATGCGCGTCACAATGCCCAGTCTTCCGCCTTTTTCTTCAAGACACTTCCGTCCACCTTATTTAGGTCATGGGTAAATTTGGACTCCACTTTTCTGAAGTTAAATTCGTCACTTTATTTTTTTTCGTCTCTTTCAGGTCGTTACTCACCTCACCTACTTGTTAACATGACCGCTGATTAATAATACGTCGACCTTTTTGGCTCGGTTGACAGGTGGGTTAAAACACGTGTCGAAATTCTTATACGCAAAATACAGGTATTTTGTTCCGGACTTGAGTATTTAAGTATGTACATATTTGCCTGCGTTGTGCTCCTTTGATTTATTTTTAAACCGTTATCCTACTTCACCATGTCTCAAATGCATTTTACGAGAAGTGTAGTGTAACAAACGCGCATTGGACGAACTGCTAAATAAAGTACATTATATAATAAGTTTCCGACTGACTCAGGCCTCTCCCAAAATTATCTTAGGTGTAGTCCCCAATTACCTAACTGATGATAACTAAACCTAGTCACCAATTACAATCACTGACAATGGGCAGACGGTTTCGTGATCGCAGTATCTATTGCAACAAAAGAAAAACGGTAAGTGTTTTACCATTCTTTGAAATTGCCAAAAAAGGCGTCAAACTGGACAGCATACTTAAGGCCGTCTGTTGTGACTAAGCCCGATCTATAACTGCTATGTCTTATGGGTTCTTATGCCTCTAACAAAATCATTATAATTATTATTAAAGGCAACTTTCTTCTAAGTACAAATTGCTATACAAAACATTACCAACTACTCCATAATCTAGTTTTTTTACACGAACCATTAAAGCAACGTGTAGCAATGGTGGTACTTTCGCCGTACACGCTTAAGGCACTTTCCTCCTTTAAATAGCATCAATTGCATATCTTCGACGTTTCCTTTGCAACAAGGTGCGTGTGCGCATTTCCGAGTGTTGCCATGCTTGTTGTTCTCCCAAATGTTAAACTTGTACTCGTGTACAATTTAAGATAAGGGTCTATATTTAGGTCTACTCAAATAGTCCTGATCTCCCGCTTTTTTGTTGATGTTTTTTTTATCCATGATGAATCAATAATTTGGTCTGATTTTATCAGACCAAAGATATGATACCTTGCTCTCTCTAAAGATACCTAAGAACTGATATAGACTTCGATTGTTTATGAACACGAGGTTATTTAAATCCCAGTCAAGCATTACTTTGAAATATTCACATTTTTCTGACCCAAACTTCTCGATAGAAAATGGCAACTGGCAACACCAGCATTTCTCGTAGACATTAGCAACACATGTAACAGACATTATACGCACTTTCTAGCTCGACCAGTTGTTGAACCCGTCCGTATCATCCACATTGTATCAGGTATGAAGAGGACAGGTGACTAGTTTTTGTTTGCGCTGGTCTAGATCTCAGACTAGAGCGGATGTAGTGGGATATCGTATAATGCCCAGCTTGCTGTCCCGCTAGTATTTTAGTTATTGCCATGTTTAGATTAAAAAAACGGTAGCCTTATAGTGAAGCTTTTTTGTCCGTTTGTCTGTCTGTCTGTCTGTCCGAACTATGAGCGGAGCTGCTATGTCCGAACGATTGTACACTTGACTGCTTACTTTCTTTAAATGTGATAATAAAAAATGGACTAACCAAAAAAAAAGGCTCTTTAGACTGTAAGCATTTGAGGGTTTACAAAAAAGCAGTACTAAAGTATATTTCATTATGAAAATAATCCTTAGTATTTGTGTCAAAGTTCGCTTTACAAAGAATAATCTCAACATTAATTAATTATCTTACCAACCCGTCAAATCCAAATACATCATTAGTTTGGTATTCAAACCTCAATTTGTTTAGCGTCTCGAGCTTTAGAACATTTTCTTACGAAGTTTGAATAATTATTATTTATAGCTCATCGACATACTTTCCATTAGTTCCGTATTAACCCTCTCATCGTCCAATAGTCGTTCTAAACGCTATATCTCATACTTTACAACGATTCTTTTAATTGCCGAGACGGACGGACGGACAGACGCAACCGTGGGAAGTTCTCTATCATTGTTCTATTCTTTATGTGATGAGTATACTTTGTTGAGCTCGTCTAGGATTTGGTTCAGACCTGTAATGGTGTAGAGCATTTATCTCAGAGTCGTGTGGATCGCGGCTTAAATTAGGGCCAATCCGTGGGTGTCGTCAAGGCGACTAAGGGATTACATCAGGGACGGGCAGTTACACAGAGTTATACAGGGCAGAACACAATATACGTTCTACTATGTATATTAAGATTATTACTACGATCACCTATCCGCCTGCCAAGCGTGGTGATTACGGCAAATCCCCCAATGGAGAGTCCACCAAAAGTGGCATTCTATTAGGGAGGCTTATTATGTTCAGCAGTGGAAGTGTTTCGGTTGATGATGTACCACATAATAAGAAGGTACTGTGGATTCGAGATGAATTCTGCCACGATCGAATAAGGCCGCTCAGTGTAAAAATGGACTTTTGAGAAAAGGGCAAAAAGGTTTAATACTATTTTATGTCATGCTACAATATGTCAAAAATTCGTCTCTCTCATTAGCTAAAATAAAACAGCTAATTCAGTTTTCAAAATTCCTCAATACAGCCATTTCCAAAGCCACAGAATAGAAAGTACGTACTGAAAACCACAAAAACAAAACTCGTAGCTCATTCTCCACAATATGTGCTGAGAATAAATCTCTCTCAGAAGAAATCTTTTAGCATTTAACTGACTTCCTACTGACTGCTATTTTGTGAAACAAAGTTCACCGCAGACAGTTCAGCACATGGTGAATGTCTGTTACTATTTTTTTCTTTTTCCTACATATTGTAGTTGGAAATGTCGTAACTATAGTACCTTTCATATATAATGATGCGAGATACGTTTCGCTAGCAAATTGACAGCCTAGCCTTTCGATTTCATAATTTGGGCTGTTTTTGTAAATAAAATGTTGACCGCCTGGTTAGCTGAGTTGGGCATTTGGCTTGAACGCTAGACAGTGATCGTAGCTTCTGTTCTCATAGGGAACACAAATCTGTTGGTTCTGGACTGGTTGTCGTATTTGTGAACTGTGTTGCTCTAATTATATTGACATCGAATAAAAATAGCCAAAAAAATATATATTTTTAATTTTCTGTTTTTATAATCAAAATATTGTGTTACGAGTAATGTCTCTCATATCAACCTATTTGAAAAATATTGTTGTCGTATGTAGTATATACAGTAATGACGTCATCTGGCGACATTATTCGTGCAGTCAACCGCACGTGTGGCACTCGTGGCGAAATATGAAAACAAAGGAGGTTAATTATTCACGCTAAGAGTCTTTGACCATCAATAATGGTAATGTAGAACAGGTCAGTTTTCAGATGTTAGGGCTAGTAAATGGATATTATTTAATTGGATTGGAGAGAGTATTCAGTTTCCAAGAGTTGCCAGTTAAAGTTTCATCGAGATCAGATGAAAAAATAAAATACAGTGTAGAGATAAACCCAAATGAAAGCGATCACTACATCCAAACGGCAAGCCATCGGAATGACAGCCGCCTGATGGTAAGCGATTAATGGCGCTTATAAACACCACCGATTGTATGCAACAACAATCTAAAGCCAACCCCGAAGATTCCGATAGAAGGCCTCGTATGTTTAATTAATACATGCAATATTAGAAACTGCTTGTATGAAGTCAAGTACCACGCACGCAAAAAATATCATGCCCGAGGTCCAGAGAGGACAGGTATGTACGGTACGGCTACCAAATGTGTTACATTAACCGGGGGTCACGTGTAAAGTAACTAAGGCAAATTGTCACGGACGTGTTGCAACTTCGACTCCGTGCTGGTACACGCTGATTATGTCAGGCGTGCTGGTTTCCTCACAATGTTTTCCTTCACCGATTGAGAATAGCAAATGTAAGACTTAGGTTTTGAGAAAAAAAATATCGAATTCGAACCATGTATTTACCACCCCACTAACAAAGAGATCCAGCAATTGTTGACATCATCGGCATAATAAGCTTAACACGTGGACGAAACCATGTGCGACTTGCTAGTTAGTCATAATCATAATATGTTTACAATCACATTCCTTGTAACAATACAGCACCTGCCATGTGTTTTGCTTTATGTAACGTTTTGTTGTGTCTGCAGTATTTTATGTACATTTATCGCACTCGTAAGTTTCTGGTGCTTTCAATTTATTGACGGGCGTTTACGTGGAATGCTTTTATCGCTTCGCATCTTATTTATGTGAGCGGTGTTCAAAATCTGATACATATATTGTGTTTCTGATGGGAGTTCTGCTGGAAGGGAAATCTTTTGTTTTGATTTCTTTGACATCTAACGGGATTTTTACGTTACATATTTCACTGTGATCATTAGCCTACCTATATTCTGTGTACGAACTCGTACTTCGAGTTTGATAAAGCTGATTACAATTTTTACGCGACTGGCCGTCGTAGAAAACCAGAAATTGAACCTAGTTCTAAACTTAAAAGAATATACCATATTCAGCAGCTGTGGACTTGTCTTACTCGTATTATGGGGGGGGGGGGGGATATATTCGGCGACAATTCGACCCTATGGAAATTGTTTTGTCAGCTTTCTAAGTATGGTGTCTGTGATATGATAATTGATAACTCTACAAGCGTTGTGCAACAGCCACCCCGCTATTCCACACACAGATTTTCTCAGATGTGTTGGTTGCCCAACGATGTTTTCCTACACCATTTGAGATCAGTCAGTAAAGGCACTTAAATTTCTAAAAAAAATATTGGTGCATAACATTACCGGGCATTTAACTTTGACCTCTCGAAGCATCATGTCGACAGGTATAGTGAACTTAAATAAGGCTGGTGTTAATAATCTATTTGTTTTATTATAAACAACGTCATAAATAGTCAAATTTTCGCATCGCGTCGTCACCATTTTGTCGACGTCACTAGTCATAATTTGTAGTTGTATTGATCATTTCGGAGAATGCTTTCGAGACACATTCAGCATGGTGTGGTTTTTCTTTATGGCGAGACGTGTTGCCGCGCCGTACACATTCGTTCGCGATAAGTGAATGTAGGTTGGTGCGCGCACGCATCTCTTGTCGCGGTTTCTTGGAGGAAATTACGCTTGTTAACGTTTTTATGTGCGGCCTGTGTAACACATTTAAATTTAAATGTGTTCTTTGAACTTCTATTCTTTGTTGTTTGTCTTGTGAGTTGTAGTTTTATGTTATACAGGCTTCTGCCATGTGGCGTCCATAAGGATCTGGTTTTCCCGTGGTAAAATCAGCCTACTCAAGTCCGAAAAGAGAGTATCACCTATCCAATTATGAAGTAATTTGTACTATCGCCTCAGTATTTCTTATATTTCCTCAAACACATACATACATCCAAACGTTAGCTCCTTTTATAAGCTTGCCGTTTTGGGGTAACTGTCCACTCCATTAACAACCTAGTAAGTAATACTATTAGCTCTACGATTGAACTGAATGGAGACTTAGTTATACTGCTTATTGAACTTATTCAAAATGAATGAATTTAATTAATAGGAAATTCCAGCTCTACTGCTCAGTATGACATCTGGACGTCCTCTAACACGTCAACAACTTGAGCAGCTTCAGGCGTATTAACCATTTTCTTTTTCTTTTCTCAGCAGACATATTTAGCGCAGATGTGTTCGTTCGATGTTTGATTGAACGCTGATATAATTCTATCATTTTGCTCGCGAGTGTAGTTTAATCTTCCAGTTGTAAATAAAAACGTCATTATTCTACAAATAAGGCTTCGCCAATCCTCGTTTCAATGCGAATAGTACGTGAGAAGTTGTGAAACCTACTTGCGCATATAAATGTCTTATTGACCATATAAAGGGAATTTCTCTGGCGCAACAAAATAGCAATTCCTGACTTTTACTACTCTCTGAGGACATTAACTGCATCATGTTCAACGGTCCTCGATCAGAAAACGTTTGTTTACGGTTTAAAGTGGTAAATGTGCCGAAAGCCCACTTGATGGTAAAGGACTCCTGTCGCTAATATTTAACATCAGCCTACATATACGTCCACTGCTGAACATAAGTGGAAGGCCCAATAGAATATCACTTTTCGTCGGCTCTCCTTTGGTGGATTTGCCATAATCACCAGCACCACGCTTGGCAGGCGGATTGGTGATATTTACTTGATATACGCAGAAGCACGCTGCTGCCCGTCCCTGGTGCAATCCCTTAGTCGCCTATCTCGCCCTATTCTAAGCCGGGAGTCCTCGCTATATACTTTTGCAACTTTTAAATTGCTGCTTTCAACAATCCGAAGGCAAGCTGCAACGCTTCTTATGTACAGAATGCCTTGTGTCATTTTTACGCCTAAAACCGACTATGTATTACTGTTTGGTGGTTGAAATATATAAAGAAAAGGAATCCCTGCGCTCTTACCATCAGGGTAGAGACTTTGGCCGTCTCATACAATTGCAATTATATATATTTAAAAATGGGTATCCATTTTTCCATCCTTTGTAAGAATTCATCGAAATGCTTAAGTAAAGAACTCGGCACGAAATACTTTTATATAACTCAACGGGTAAATCTCACCTCACCTATTATCTAGCTAGACCCTTCAGAAAACTAATAAGTTATTTATTTGTTTAATGAGGTGAAACAAATCGTAGCGCACTCAGTCTTAACTTTCTAAGTGCTATCTCTCGTTAAACTAGGAGAGAAGCATCAGATAAACTTGATGTATAGTTATTTCTAAACCTTGCACTTTCTTGCTGACCATTAGTTGGTACTTTCTCTTTGTTTTATTTTAACTAATTAATCTGTAATTATTTAGCATGAGGCCGGAAAACAGAATCAAGTTTTTTTTAGTCACTGGATAGAAATAACCTTGACTGTAAAATGATGCAACGTGATTTAGTTACAAAAACTGCATGATTTAATGACTTGACGTCTCAGAAGTTTATTGTTAGTGGAGACACTCGTATATTGTTAGTAGAGACCGCGGATCGGCACGCGCAGGTCGAGACGCCCCACATAGGTGGACCGACGATCTAAAGTGAAGGCCGGAAGCGGTTGGATGTGGAGGGTGGAGGATTGGGTGTGGAGGCGTTCATTGGGGTAGGCCTATAAATAAAAAAAAACATTATTTATCTCTCCAAAAAATATATACCTATACAATAACTCCGCCAAACTGTATAATACAGTTTGTTGGCAGAAATTGCTCTCTTACTTTATACACATCTATAGCAGAGAATACTAAATATCGCTACGCAATGGTGAGTAAGTAGCAAATCAAATTACAAAGTTTTAATTTTGATATTAGCACAAAAAGATGAGGTTACCTTAATGAGTTGACTAGATATTTCTTATATTTAATTCTGATTGTCTCGATTTAGTTGTGTATGTTCAGAAGTGTACATCTAAGGGCTGATGTGATGATTGTTAGCTTACCATGGCAAGTGTACCCTTGTCGAAATGACAGACAAAGGTAAAATATTCGCGTATAAGATCCGTGTATAACGTAGTATAATAATGAGTACAAGTGCTAAAGTCTAAAATGTACTACAGTAAAGCAAAGTTATTTCAAGCTAGCTTTTTGCTCCGCGAGCGTTGTCTACAATTAAGCGAGCGCGAACACACAGAAGGTGAATGCGTGGCGGAGGCGGGCGGTAGGGGTATACACCATACAAAGCCCCGCTTCACGCTGCGTTACTCTTTGTGACATGTCTAATACTAAATCGAACAAGAAAAACCGGAGCAGCATTCGCCGTCTATGTGTTTCGTGCTTATGATTTAGCCAACGACAAATTTGAACCAGTTAATTTGTAACATGACATATTTTTTATTATCGGTTTCATAGTTCCGTATCCGGTGGACAGACAGAGACGGAAAAAAAATCACGCTGAGACGTTCGATAACGAACTTTAATCCTGTCTGCTATAAAAAGTGACCATTTGGTTCAAATGTCAGCGAAATTAACTTTTCCAGATTTACAGAACGGAGTTACTCAACAACGGTATGCCCCAGCAACCAGAACTTTCGCTGTCCGAACACTTTCGCCTTCGATGTATAATAATAATACAGACTGAAATGACTCACCTCATTGGTCACTTCTCCAGTATTCGTAGGTCTACCTCAGCTCCTGTTGCCACTGTACTTGCAGTCATGATGGGGGCAAGAAAGTTGTTATTGAAAGGTCTTCGTTGTGTGGTCAGATTAAGTAAGTAGTACCTGAGTGGCGCCTGAGAAAGCTGATAATGGAGTGTAAAAGCTCAACTGATGATTACTTTTGACAACGATGGTCGTCTTTAATTTTTTTTTGGTACTGTTTAGAAAAGACATAGTTTTTTTGCTCCTTTTTAACGTGTTAATTTCCTATTCTTTATGGTAGTATTATTTTTATTATTCCGAAAGTATCTTTCCTGTTTCGTTATGTACGTATTTAAAACCAAGTTTTTTTATTATTATTGCCGAAACATTGACCTTCTTAATTGCCCAATGGTTAATTTGCCTGTGTGGTAAACTACGTGATCCATTTTTTACAATCCCCCCCTCGGTGACCACCCGTATGTGAAGATCTCCCTCCAGTTTTCACGTAGTAATTAATAAATATGGTTGTAAGCCATTTTTTGCAAACAGAAACAGAAACTGCATTCACAAACCGCCCTCCCTCCCACACACACTTAGGGGGAGGCCTGATCAACCACGTGACTATGGTAGGTTGTTGTTGGGCGTATCCCACCCCCTGTCCCACCTAGTCTCAGTATTATATTTGTAAACTAGCTGTGCCCGCGACTCCGCTCGCGTGAACTGCACAATTAAATAAAGTTGAAAATTGTTAAGTGTTAATTCTATTTCCCCATTCCCTTCCGGCACCCCTTCCCCCTCCCGCTCCCGCTTAAGGTCCAGGTTTAGGTCCAGCTCCAGCTCCAGATCCAGCTTCTCAATCAAAAGTTATGCGAATTTATAGTTTTCAAAAACTCACATATATATAATATATTACATTGGTACTATACCCGCTCCCGCTACCGCTCACGAATTCCGTCGTGCATTGACACCCTACACTTCTTTGTTGTATGCGAGTTTTCGAAAACTATAAATTAGCATAACTTTTGATTGACTGGGCCGATTGAAATGAAATAAAGCCTATATGTTACATCGAATTAAGCACTATGTTTCTGTGAAAAGTCCATCGAAATCGATTCAGTAATTTTTAAGTGATCCGTGACAAACAAACAGATAAAAATTCCAAAATTTATCGAAATGTGTTCTATTATTTATATAGACCCCCAATTTTTTTGTTGTTGTTGTAAATATCTTCAATGTACAGACACGCGAAGTTTACGATTTTATTTATTAGATAGTAATGACCTATTTCAATTTCTATAGTACATGAGATTTAGACTGATATTATAGAAGTGTAGTGTTGTGGTGTGTTGTATTATCATTATACCATAAATACGTTTTTACAGCCGAGTTGATCATAAAGCTTTTTATTAAGTACCATAGAGACGTATCCATCGGCATTCAATTCCATCATTCATCAATCCTCAAGGGACAGCTGAGAAAGTTTAATATATCGTCGCCAGATAGCAGATTTATTGAAATGCCAGATAATCTTGAGGGGTTCATAAATAATTCAATTTTAAGTGCGGTACTCGCACCTTCCATACTATTGCTGGTGGCTTCGCCAGCGTGCAATAAGTTTTTGTTCCTAGAGGGAAGAGTTTTTCCCATTGTAAAAATTAGCCTATGTTCATCTTCATAACACGCGCTTTGTGTATACAAAATTACATGGAGATCAGTTAAATAGTTGAGCCGTGAATCATATTTATAATAATTACCTCAATTTATGTCATTGTCCATAAGAGAGTTTTATTTAATTTCCCCTAGTCTGTAAGTAAAAAGTAACCTATATCACTTTTCCTGATTATTAGTTAGACAAAATTAATGTCAATAACATCCTCATGTTTTTAAAATATTCTGGGATATAAAGCTTCCAACTAGGATTTGGTCCTATTTTATTATACCATGGGTTCATCCCCTGATCTAGCTAGAGCATGGTTTTTACATGAAACTTCCTATCCGATTTCCAAAGTATCATAAAATGATGAAGCCGGTCAGATATGATCGCGATAATCGAAAATCAATGTCCTTTTCGTACTTCGTATCGATAAAAAAAACTTTTACTACTCACGACGCGGCTCCGCTGGTTGTTATCAAATAGTTAGCAGGCTACAGACACTTTATAACGCCATTACGGAAGCAGTTCTAGGTTATTGGCTTTTGGGTTTATTCAGTTATTCAGTCAAAATATCGCTATTTTGTGTGTAATGATCACCACAGTATTCATTAATGTTTTGTGAATAGAACTTATTTATCGATAATTAAAATAACTGCATGAGTTGCAATGTCCTTATATAACATAATTTAATTAATAATATCTATAATAATAATAATGAATGTATATGTAATTGTTGTGTAAGTGAATAAATATATTTTCTTTCTTTTCTTTTTCTTTCCTTTGCCCTTCTGCATCCAGGTGGCAGGTCAAAGGTCATGGTGAAATTTTTTAATCTGAGCGACACTCCCACGGTGCTCTACAGCTACTCAGTTAAAGCGTGGTCTCCATGTTTGTATTCGTCCTATAACACTTGTCATTAGCAAAATCCTAAGGAAGGTCACTTTAGAAAAAGACACCATAAAAGTTTTCCGTGGTACCGCCATATTGTACTATTATTTAGACAACAATTAATTTTATGAATTTTAATTATTTCTTGACTAACTTTGTAAGTATGTAATGTTTTAAGTTAAAGTACCATGTCACTGGGAAAAATAACTAATCAGCAGATAGTTATTTGTCTGTTTGTAAATAATTCGAGAACTGCTATATTTTATTTATTGCCGGTTTAACTGTAGAGAGTTGTAACTGTAGTATTTTTTTCGTATATAAATCACCAAGTTAGGACAAAAACGAATCGGCCAGTAGCTACTCGTATTTTAGTGAAACAAGTCGACTTAGACCGAACTTACTGGCAGCCGGTATTTGATTAGTATTCTCCTGTGGTCTTTTAAATCGCAATGTCTCTACCCTCCTCCGAAACCGGTACTGACTGCCACTGTCTTCAAGTACAGTTACGCGCTAAAGTGACACGCAATGATAGACCGTAGAGTTGCCATCCACACACAATAATGATTGACGGTTTCCTCCATACATAAACAATGATTCTTTGTTTGTTTTGTGCAGGTGTATTACCTCAGTACGCGACTGTACGGTTTGTTTTGACACCTGTCAAAATTACGCGGAGAAATGACAGCTCTATTCTGTTAATGATAGAGCGTTACGAATTAAGGTTGTATGGGAGAAAGTTTAAAAGATTATTGTGTGTGGGTATGAATTAGAGAACATTAGTTAACGAAATGCATGTGTTTTGTTTCGCGTCGAAAGTAGGTCTCTAATTTAGCAAAGGTCTGTGACAGTGCATTAATCAATGGTGATTTTGACGTCTGAGATCAATGCAAAAAAATCTTGTTCTAATGAAGGTCTTTTTCTTCCTGTACATTGTCTGTATAATAATGAAATATAATGTTTTTTTTGTTATTAACAACAAAAACGGACAAAATAATAAGATATAAAATAACCTAACCAGAGATTAAACTATAAATGTTAATATTCTTAATATGAGTATTATGAATATGATTCTTAAACTGAGCTGAAAAAGCTGATTAAAGATTTTATGTCTTGTTATTTGTGAATTTATTTTTGATATGAATATAAACATAACAAATTAAGTCAGGCTTTAAAAAAAACAGGATACGAATATGTCATGGTATAACTCCATGACATCATAGTCTGTAATGGAGCGAGTTATAAATTACGTCATCTCTTTATTTGACAATCTATATTTATATGGCTTTATATTTCTGTGTTACGTTAGTAATTGAACCTTGACCTATTTACGTACTTAATGGGTTTTACATCGCAGGCAGCGCTGACCGGTGAGTCGACTCACGCAATCATCATATCATTGAATACGAAATGGACAACTTCTACGCAGTTACAAGCACACGAGCGAGGCAATCCATCTTAGTCCTCTGTGGTATTCTAGACTTCGTTACTTCAAAGCTTTCGTAAACAACGTACACTGTTAAAACAATTGATGATTTGAACAAGATCTTGTTAACCGTGAACAGACATCTTAACTCCAGCTACTTTAGCTACTACTACTACTACTTTAGCTATCAGCAACCAAGAAAAAAATTCACTAGTTGAACAACAACAAAATCAGTGTAAATTGACTCGAACCACTTTTTGAGAAGCTGCAATTGTACAGCTCGCAACTGAAATACGTGGTAATTGGATTAATCTAGGAATACCTAAATTCATTGTATTGTTTAAGATAATTCCTAAATGCCTACATAGTCGAACTGACATTGACCGACTCATCGTGATCGATGATATGTCGTTTGCCTTGTAGCGATGGGTCGTAGATTTATTTGCAACCGACAAATTGTGTGCTATTTGTGAGAGTTCGGAGAATCTGATGATCCGGTAGATAGATATATAAACTGTTTATTGCACACAAATTAAGAATAACAATAAAAAATAGCTACTGATTTTTTGGAAAGTGTACAAAGCTAAAGCGATCTCTTCCAGGCAACCTTTCAGAAGGAAAATAAGAAAGACATAGCGACAGAGTATTGCAGGTAAAAAAAAGAAATTTATAATTTTAGAACATAGGTAAATACTAAGTAAAAATACTAAATCCGGTGTTATTTATTTACAAATAACTTGTATAGTACTATTTATCCTACTTAAGATTAGTCATACAGCCTTGGCGGCTGAAGCAGTTAGTTTAACTAACATAAACAATGTGCTAGTTAAGCCTTCTTTAGATATGAAAGCCACAAGGGTCAATACATGACAGGTACTAGTTTTTATTGCTCTCTACGGTCTGTCTGACCTACTCAAACTCAGGGTTAACAAGATCAACATAAAATGCATTTTTTTTCCTAGTAACGAACACTACATTTTCCTGCGGTAAAATTCTTATTTGGAGTGTGCTAACAAGGTTTTATTTTTTTCATAATTAACATAGAGCGGTATGTATATATAGTATCGACTTGGGGATGACACAGATTTTATGTCGAGAGTTCCAAAGTTCGATCCCCGGTCTTGCTGTGCCCCGAAAGATCTTTCCGAAACTCATTGCATTTATTGACTGCTCTCAAACCAGTGCATCTGCGTGAGTCAGTGTGTGCAGTTGCAGAGCCTATGTATCACCACGTCAGTAGAGTTACCCTAGCTTGAAATATAATTTGCATGCACTGCACAAACACGCCATACATTGTAAACCTTTTGTTAGAGGCCTTACAAAGCAAAAGTATATTACCGAGTTCCCGGCAATTAAACGAAACCTCTTCTTTCAGTATTTTTTAAGGTTAAGACCATAATATTTACTTACTCAGGTGGCTTACTGACCCGAAGAGGGTTGACCTCCAATGATAAAAGACTCCACTGCCCTCATTCCTGCTTTCTCACACAGGTCATGCGTCAGGTAACTGTACGTATAAAAAGTGAGCAAACTACACTTTTTTTTCTGGTATATCACCGAATAATGTATACTCATATATAATTTTAATTCCACCTCTAAGGAGTTGAAATTGTCAATGTACCTAATTCCTCGCAGACGAAGTCGCAGGTGACAGATAATTATTAATAAAAGGAACACAGTAGAAAGTACCAGTCCGAGATTCATGCATAATATATCTCATTTAATCCCCTTTATAGAGTACGATTCAACTGACAAAACGGTTTTACCAGCCCAACATATTCTTGTTAATATGGTCCAGATGGGACTGTGATTCCATTAAATTGAATGTGTCTGTCACGAGCTCTTCCGTTTCGAGGACTATTCAGATGTGTCGCGTCATTGACGTCATTGTGGCCCTATCCAGATACGGATTAGGTAAGAGAAGAGTTGGGGTGTTTGGGATGCCGGTTTACATGAATTGTTTGTTTTCTGTTCTGTGTTTATATCTGTCACATTTTACTTTCCTATTTTACGGAATGGCGACATAAACACACATATGAGTTGAAGAGACCGTTATCGTCGTAGAAGGTAGGTCCAACACACATCTTCGAGTGTAGTCTTTATTCCTTTCAGCTTGTCTTGTTACTGATATTTTGGATAGGTACATATCTGTATGCCGTATATGCGCTCAATTTTTAATGCCAGTCAGACAGCATCATGGAATGATATAACAGCTGTAGACAATATTTCTCATAGAGTATAAAGGGCGGTGGACTGAGTTGACTACGAAGACGCCGTAACAATCACTCGCACAGAAGAATTCACAATACCCAATATTATATTCACAGACCTCTTGGAGATTTTACCTCTAAATATCCTGAGGGGTTGGTTATTCCTGAATCTGCACCTGGTTTCATTGACAATAGAATAGAATAGAATAGAATAGGTCATTTATTCATAGCTACGACACACACATACATGAGAAATAAACAGAACAGAAATTAATAAATTACAATTTAAAAATAATCAAGGTACCTATGTGTCGCAGCAATAAAATGGCGCTGACTCAGCATAATGCTGCAGCACGCTACGCGCACTCCAGCGCTGGTATTCTGTCAGCACCAGGTCAAGTGATTTCACAGATTAAGTTTTTTTAAAATTGTGCGTAGAGGGCTGTCAATGTATTGGTGTACATAAGAATATTAAATATATATAATTTAAGTTTGTAAATTAGTAGAAATAAGGGCATTGTGTATAGCTGAATTAATAAGAATAAAATGTACTGACATATACATATAATGTTGAAAAGGTGCATTGAGTTAAACTGTGTAATGTGTGTTAACTTAAGATACTAAATTTTACGAAGTAGTTTAGTGGGTGAAAAACCAAAGAAACAAACTCAGGGAACAGATTTTTGTGTAGTTATCAAAAATGAGCGGTATTGCAATTTGAAACCACGTTTTGTGTTTTGCTCACGCACGGGGGGCGGCAGGTTGTTCCAGCACTTTGTGGCTAGATACCGGAAACTGCCACGAAAGGCAATGACAGTGCGGTTTCCAGTGTAAAGTGAAATGTCCATGTCGATATGCATATATGGTATAAATTGGAATTACTGGAATTGGACCGTCGGGCTCAACATATCGGCTTTATTGATCTAGACCGCGACATGCCCGACATATTTCAACGTAGGGGAATGACAGAAAGTATGTTGGAAATGCAATAACACTTTGATACGAGTAGTTTTAAGATAGTTTCTTTAATGTTATTGCTAGATGTAATGTGATCGTTTTAGAAATCTCCTTGACTCTTCGTATGGGAGCGACGAGCGAAATAGTCTACCTGATGGTATGAGGGCACTGTCACATATGACATATGCAGCCTTTGGCTTACTGCTTCAACACTCCGAAGGCTAGAAGTGTGATGCCATCCTGATGAAATGTCTCGTGTGCATGTCATTATACTGGCTCTTATATTATACCTTTAGACCCAGAACACAGCGATAAATAGGTAAGTAGGGTGGTACCCATTCATATGAACTCTGCACTAGATGTCTACCATCATTAAATAATTTCTTATATTATTCTTTTATTATAATTATTTATTTTATTTTACTCGATGTTAAGCCATGTCCGCGGCAGCACTAACAGCATCCTACGCGTTATAGTAGCGAGCATATAATGTTATATTGTGGCACTCGATTCATTTACACATAAATAAATAGTGTCAAATTTTATTTTTATTATTATAGTTTTAATAGTTTTATTTATAATTTTAAATCAACAAATAGTTTATAAAATTCTGCTAACAGCAATATGGTCCAAGTATAAAAAAAATCATTTATTTCGAAGTTACTTTTGCAGATACGCGACTATTATAGAATATTAGATCATAAAAAGGATATTGCAAGAATACTGCGACTGCAGGTTATCCCCATACTATAAACTTGTGAGGCTTTATCGTATTTACCTTGTACCTGTTTTTAGGGTTCCGTAGCCAAATGGCAAAAACGGAACCCTTATGGATTCGTCATGTCTGTCTGTCTGTCTGTCTGTCTGTCTGTCTGTCTGTCTGTCTGTCCGTCCGTATGTCACAGCCACTTTATTCCGAAACTATAAGAACTATATTGTTGAAACTTGGTAAGTAGATGTATTCTGTGAACCGCATTAAGATTTTCATACAAAAATAGAAAAAAAATCAAAAATTTTGGGGGTCCCCATACTTAGAACTGAAACTCAAAAATTTTTTTTTCATCAAACCCATACGTGTGGGGTATCTATGGATAGGTCTTCAAAAATGATATTAAGGTTTCTAATATCATTTTTTTCTAAACTGAATAGTTTGCGCGAGAGAATCTTCCAAAGTTGTAAAATGTGTGTCCCCCCCCCTGTAACTTCTAAAATAAGGGAATGATAAAACTAAAAAAAATATATGATGTACATTGCCATGTAAACTTCCACTTAAAATTGGTTTGAACAAGATCTAGTAAGTAGTTTTTTTTTAATACGTCATAAATCGTAAACCACAATAATATTATTAAAACATCGATCAAAGTTACAACGAACTACTATAACTTTTATATTATGTTACTTGCTGGTACGGAACCCTTCATGGGCGAGTCCGACTCGCACTTGGCCGCTTTTTTTTATTTTCCTATTACAATCGTGATTGAATTACAGATAGGTATATTAGTTGTATGATTCATTTAAACTCGTGTACATTACCTACTGACCTTAGGAGAATAAGTAACTCTGGATCGTAAATGTTTGACAACGTAAATTACATTATCTGATCAGCCTGAAGCTGAAGATAAAAATAATTAATCTAGACCTCCGCCTTAAAAGACGTCTAGTTGGTAGTTGGTCTGTGACCGCCTGCGTGTCCTGGAATATCATATTCATTCTCGTTTTAAAGAAGTTTGTTGCGCCGTTTCTTCTTTTTCACCTAGGAAGCGGTAGTCGATAAAACATTTACGTGTATAAGTGTAAAGTGTACTCATGTGCAATAAAGGCTTTTGACTTTGCTTTTACATGTGGCATCCATCATCATCAATTCATGATATCATAATGATTGATTAAGATTAAAGTGGAACGATATCGTAGGGGAGGATTTGATTCTGTGACTTTGTAATTGTTGGAACCGCTCTTACCAATTAAGTGTTCGTATCAAATACTGCAAAAAAACATGTAGACGTGTGATCGACTGTACAACCGACGTTGATTTATGGTCAAAGGAAGACTATTTTGTTCGTCGCCTATCTTTAACTTCACTTCGAGATGATACCTCAGTTTATACAGGGTTCGACGTACAGAACAGATATTAAGCAAATAGCTGTCTCGGTTATCTAAAGCCTCGGGGTGCGCGTGGGCAGACAAGTCTGTCGGCCCAGACCACGGGCCACAGCCCAGTATAGCAGTGAGTCAGTTATGAGCGTCTAACTAATCATGTCTAATATGGAATCTGATCTAAAGATTACCTGTAACTAGTTCTAATCTAAATAGTATACATTTGTTGCTAGTTGTACGTCTGTTTCAAACTGTCAGATCTTTCACGTTATTGATAATGAACAGGTTTTAGAGTCGCTATCACACGTACATAAAACTATTACGATTAATAATTTGCAAAGGTAACAAGTTTAAGATGTTAAATAAATTATTCTGTCTATTTTTGACCTAAAGTGTTGGCGAAATAATTAAGTCATTTTTATTAACTTTCTATGTACACGACTGCGTGTTATTTTATCGCTCTTGGCTTCTTGATGGAAGTTTGTTGTGAAACATAGTGCAGATAGATTGTCAGTTTATCTATTCTAAAGAAATAAGAAAATTTTGCAGTCTTGAATGTGTTTTAGTCCGTAAATTTTATGGTTCTAGTGACATATTTGGAAGGATGGACTTCATTATTGTAAAATACTTTTCTATTAAAATACAAACAGGAATGGAAAATAAATAGATATCTCACATACCAGTCCTCCAGTACTTGTTATAACATAAACATCATGAGCAACGGTCAATATCTGCAGCAATATATCAGGCTTTGGTTCGGTGTGGGCGGACGGGTGAGGGGATGGCGGGGAACCGGTTCCGGGTTGGACAGGACCGCATACTTCCGTCGTATGTGCCTGCGCATCCTCCTGGTTCTGACTCTGGTTGTGAGTTGATTTATACTGAGTAAACATAACTGTTGCCGCCCAGGATCGATTGACCACAACTATGTTGTAATCCTTTCGCGTTGGCTGTTAAAATTCGTCATTATTAGTTATTTAGTATAGTACACTCAAAAGTTACATCGTTTTTTATTACCATGTCATAAAATATGACAAAAGGATAATTCCAGACTCTCAGGCAGCATTAAACTTCATTTACTGTGATCACGAACCCGCCTTCCAAACGTGCTGATGCCTAAATCTGTCATTATATTATTAACAGGTCTTATGTGTATAAGGTCCAGCAGTGAACTTCATAATACGTGTAGTATGTATCTGAAAGCCAACGAAATAGCAAGCAAATTTCCTTTTCTTATTTAAATGGCTGACACGACACTTGTGGTCACATTATTCGCTCCCAAAAGTCACGGGTCCAAATAACTTTTTAGCCTCGACAAAAGAAAAAGAATGCGCCCCGCAGCTTTTTTTAATCCTTTAATGGATTTGAAACGAAACCAGTTCGTGGGACAATGTGTTTAAAACTCTTTAGTAAAATGAATGTTGTGCTATTATTTTCAACATTAAATGCATTAATTACATAATAGGCCATATTCTGATGGCATTTTTGAGAGCACTGAAATTGTTTCTATCCCTCTCAAACAGTAGGTATTAGAAGATAGGGACGATACTAATTTTAGTGCTGTCAAATTTTAAAAGTGCGGCTCTGATATCGAGAGTAATTGTAGTCAGGTTAAAGTACATCATGTGTATAAATAATTTAATCAGTGTATTTTTTATCGTTTGAAGGATTCTGGGCGTTGGATGATCACCAAACGTTAATACTAGGATTATTGTGTTCCGGTACGAAAGGTTCCTACTTCCAGTTCCTAGCCAGTGTATTTACAGGCCCACGAAGCATCCTAACATCATCCTCAGGGTGACAACTCACTCATGGACTTTGAGCTGCAGGTTTATAGAGGACAGAGACCGTTTCAAAGACAGGCGGGCTGTCTTTTGAAAAGAAAAGAGTATGAAATATATTCTTCAATCTGTCAACGTATACTGCTGGAAACATACCTTTCCTTTTGTGGGATAAAGTAGACCTCGCATCAGCAGCGCTGCTTCTCATTAGCGGTCTATAGTATATAACTTTATTTTACATGGGATAACGCTTGACCCCAATTTTACCACATGGAAATTGAAGAAGAGGCCGAAGGTCATAGTTTATCAGCACCAATGGTGTATTTTTATTAAGTAACTGTGTACCTGCTAATTCCTCGATAACTCCTACTTTCAATCACTTTTCTTGTGCTTAATTATGTATTTTCATATTAATACAACAGAGGGCTCTTCTATATCAATATTTAATTAAATAAACTCTTCGTGGCAGAGTATGAAAAAGAAAAGAAAGAAAGAAAGAAAATATATTTATTCTCTTACACAACAATTATATATACATTCATTATTATTATTATAGATATTATTAATTAAATTAGGTTATAACATTAAAATTAAGGGGTGGACGATGCTGTGCAAGGTCTTTAAAATGTACAAGAACTTATAAAAATGTCTACTCATATTCGCCAATAAAAATTATTACCTTATTGTCTTTTCTTGTTAATTGTTCAGATTTTAGCGGATTAGTTGATGCAATTAATTAGTTTGAAACATTTTATTTACCGCATTGTGTTTTGAGTTCGAGTGTTAATAATTAGTAAAGCACATGTGAAATTGGCATTTGTAAACTTGTTGTGCTTAGTGTTGTGGTACAGTATATTATTTTTATTTAGATTCTGGACGACCTCGCATGACTTTGTTATTCTTTCACTGTGGATTTGCGAAAAAACGAACCTAAATCTATTTCACTATCCGTTTTGTGGCAAGACAGTGATATGTAGAATATATTTGTTTCCTTGTCACAAACACGAAGGGTGTTGATGTTATTTTGGATTATGGAGCTCGATATTGGCTTTACTTGTAACCTATTGGAAATATTGATTTCCTTTTCAAAGGCGTACTCACTTGTGTTGTAATCATAGAACACCTATTTCAGAACTGATTATTGCTTTGAAAAACCGTGTCATGGGAACATTTTCAATCATAATGTTCGGTCATATTGAAGCCTCCTTCCGGTTGGGACAGATCGAACGGTCGTGAACCTAAGGATGAATGGAAAAGGTCTATAATGCTAAGGATATCTATCAGTGCCAATGCCAAGGCCTATAATATTGATTGTATGTTTACTTATTTGTTCCCCTTCACGTCTTTAATTCAAATGAACTTGTATTTTGAACAGACAGTTCCTAAACAGAACCTGGGAAAATTTGCGCTGCAGCCCCATCATGCCTCTTGTCGTACGCCTGGTGGTATGGTTAGTATTTTTTTTTATTAAAACACTACCATAGTGCCGAAGCTGCTGACATAGTGTGCCACCACAAAAAACAGGTTAACGTGGGGATCTACTGATACAATATCTAATCATAATTCATTTATTGCCATAAATTACATGTAGGTGCAGATGTTATTAAAATATACAATATTTGGTCATTGTTCAGTGCAATTTTACCCACAGGTAATTAATATAGGTTATTAGTTAATGTAGGTTTTTTTTTAATTTTACAATTTTCTAAAAGTGTAACACAATATGAAAACTTCCAAAGCTTTGCTTCTGATGATTAAAGGATAATTATTTCATTTTTCTGTTACAACTGTGTATACATACGTTTTGTAGCGCAATAAAACGCGAATGTAGGGCGCACAGCAATCTTCCCGTCCGGACGAGTGAAATAAAAAATTTAATGTTACATTTCTTTCTTTGTTTAAACACAATTAATGTTTAGGTTTAGTAATGTACTTCAGTAATTGGGATTCCAAACATTGTTCCACACTGTGGAGCGGGATGAAAAATAAGATTAGTTTTTAATCAAATAATCTGTATATTGTGTCATATTATAAGTGATTGATATCATGCCAGCCTTTAGACGTTCACTGCTGGACATAGACCTTCCCCAGTGAACGCCACCACACCCGGTCCTCCGCCCTCCGCATTCAGCCGCTTCCGGCCACCTTCTTTAGGTCGTCGGTCCATCTGGCGGTGGAGCGTCCCACCCTGCGCGTGCCAATCCGTGGTCTCCACTCCAGGTGGGTAATAAAAGGCCCAAAAGGCTTAAAATACAGCTAGCTGAGATTATCTGCCATAGTAACTATTGTTCTACTTCATAAGAATTTATTCTCATTGGCGTATCAGTAGTTGTTATTGGTGCTGGGGACCAAAACGCTCATCACCCTTTAGGCGTGAGGAATGAATGGGTTCTGGTACGTCTGTCTGTATTTGTAATGTCCTTGTCTAGTTAGATATGAGACTACTACCTAGTATATCTGCAAAGCTTTATTGTAAGGAACAACAAGTTTCTAATTATAATATAAACTGTCTCGTCTACCCACGCTCCTCAACTACAAGTTACACTTAGGAAGTTTAAACTAGATAGGTTTCACATTCACACTATATTGTCAGTATACCTACTATCTATACAAACTATAGCCCTCGCTTTAGCTCGAAGTAGGTCGTAGGAGGAAGACAAGGAACGAACTGTCGGACCGTGGGCGTTGCTCCATTGTGTAATTTTTTTTATCTTCGTTCGAGTCATATCGTCTATGATTGATTAGTTTAACTTTCTAAGTGTTAATAGTGTTAGAAAAAAGCGCTCAGAGCGCGTGACTTAATAAGAGTGGAAAGAAATTAATAATGTGTAAACTCAAAATGGACATACACAAAAGAAAAAAATTAATTAGTTATTTTGAAAACTAATTAAGGAAGACTACAGACAGCTATTACCAACAATAAACAGAAATGGAAATAAATGAAAAACTGTTACACAACGAAGGACTGTTCCGGGAATAGTCTGTGTAGTGCGAAATCCTAACATTAATAACTTCTTGGTTAATTTAGGCTTGTACAACATTAAAAGTGAGCGACGTGAGCCTTTCGTGACGTATTTGTCATCATCGGCTGTTATCGTCCACTGCTGGACATAGGCTTAATCTAGGGCTATACCGCATGTAATTCTCGGCCCTTTCCGTCCAGCTGCTTTCGATCATGTTGTCTGTGCTCTACATTTCTAAATAAAAATACAAACACATCACCAGCAAGCATAGTATATTACTTCAGCAGGTGTGCTTTATCCTTCCTTCAACTTCAGCTTTATCTATCCTTCTACTATTAGCAGGGCGCTCCCACGCGAACTAATCGCGGAGGAGCCCCCCAACTCCTAACCACCGCCTACAAGCAACACTGCCCACGCCACGAAGGCACCCCAATACCCTGACCGTTGTAACGGTCAGCGAATGACACCTCTGCAAGAGAGCCTGGCTCTGACGCAGACTCCCCACACCCTGGGAAGGGTGTGAGATGAAGACTGAGAGCTTCTACTATTACTGTAAACACGAGACACTGCACAACGGACGAGTGAGTCAGTAGTTAAGGAGTTTGGCATTTGTGATAGACACCCTATCTATTATCATCACACAATGTATACCGGTTCTTCGGTCATGTTTCTTGTATTTTCTTTCCCTGCAAGCAAAAACCAACCAACAACATGATGTGATTAAGATTATTACCAGCGCTTCTTGGAATAAGACAATCTGAAGGAAAAGCAAAGACACAGGATTGTTTTCACTTATTATATCAGTTTATTTCCAGTTTTTTATTTAATCGTGCTCTGGATATTACGGCTAACTGATGGCGCCTTATCTATCCTACTAGTATCGGAAGCTCAATGACAATGACACCGCAGATTAGATAATGGTTACTATGAGATTATGGGCATTATGACGTAAGGCCGCCTTGTAAAAAAAATCACTAAAATATATCTCTACTGTATAGTCACTAAAATATATCTCTACTAGGCCCTACGCCCGCGGCTTCGCCCGCGTGGAGCAAGTTTTTATTTCCCGAGAGAACCATTGTTCCAGAGGTAAACATGAGCCTATGTTCATATACATGATGTTATGTGTACTGATCAAAAATTTATGGCAATTAGTTGAATAGCCAAGCTGTGAAAGAAACAGACAAGTAAACACACAAACACTCTTTCAACTTAATTATATTAAAACTGCTGCCCGCAGATTCGCTTGCTTAAAAAAGGTATTTGTTTCCAGCCTGAAAAAACCCACGGTAAACCAAGCTATCCAACAGTGAAAACCACATTCGAATCTATTTAGTGTTGTTTTTGGGAGAAGCTGATGACGTTATCATTATCATAAATTGTTTAATCGACGTGTTTACTTATTGATATTTTCATCGTTTTATCCATATAATACAGTTCATCATCATATTAGCCCTGCGACATATACTGCTGGACATAGGCCTTCCCCAATAAACGTCACCACACCCGGTCCAAGGCCTCCGAATCCTGCTGCTTCCGCCCGCCTTGCTCAGGGCGTCGGTCCATTTAGTGGCGGAGCCCTTTGCGCGCGTGCGCATTCGAGGTCTCTACTCCAGAACTCGTCTACCTCAGCGGCCGTCGGTTCTACGGCAGATGTGGCCCGCCCACTGCCACCTCAGCTTATTAATCCCTTCCTCAGCGGGTTGAATTTTGAAAAAGCCTTCCATAGTGCATACCGGAGATACACAAGAAACCTAAATTTGAAGTTTCTATAGCAATCGGTTTGGAGATTCCTACTTTCGAACTCCATTTCAGCCCCTTAAGGGATGGTTTTTTAAAAACTGTAAAACACGTTTTGAATCATTAAGGTTTTAGAGTATTCCTACAAAGTTTCAAATTGATAGGTTTATCTAATAGACGTTCTCCATACAAACTTTGAACCTCCATTTAACCCCCCTAGGGGATGAATTTTGAAAATTAGATCCTTAGTGCTTGTCTATGCTATATAAGGAACCGTTGTGCAAGATTTCAAGTCTCTAGACTCAGCGGTTTGGGCTGTGCGTTGATATGTCAGTCAGTCAGTCGGTTTCTTATATAGATTAACAATTTTGCAGTTAGGTATTGTAAATAACTAAGCAATTTTCTAGTATACCTATCATCGAGCATCGACATATACCAAAGTCAAAGTCTAAATCCTTTATTGCACATGAGTACACTTGGTACATTTATTCCCGTAATTTTTTTTGTCGGCCCGTCCACCGCTTCCTAGATGTTAGCGCTCTGTGAAAAAGAAACTGCACAACTAACTTCCAGTAACGTTCAATAATAAAGTAATGATAAAAAAAAATGAAAACAACCTTATTTTACCACGATTAGGTAAAATAAGGTTTTTTTTTAAATCTATACTTTATTGTTGAACTGGTACAAATAATAAACATAGAACTACATTAATTACATTTATAGGATACATTAACGCACATATTTATTTATATTTAAATCAGCTCCCAATTACAACGTATACAGATTTATAAATTCCATCTAGCTTGGTGAGTGAAAATAAATACTAAAATGGAACCGAATTTCTGTTCTTGATTGTTTCGTCTGTACTATAGTATTAATTATTCTGTATGTGACAGAAAACCGTGGTAAATATTATTTATTCTTTCAAACTCTACGTGAAAAACCACTTCTAATAATCAGTTATCTAAAGTGGCAGTGGGTAGGACACATTTGTCACAGAATCAGAATTGATGACCATTCGAGTAGACGCTGTAGGGAAGATTGCTCACCGGAACATCCAGAGTGTGAAGTAAACCGACGATCTAAATAAATTGCTGGAATCGGATGGAAGAAAAACTCGGAGGACTGGGAAAGAAGGATACCTACTGTGTTACTACGGGAAGTTTAGTATACGTAAGCTTAAAACAATGGAACATGGGGAATTTGGGCAAAAAATTATATCATTTTCGCGGAGTATTTACACTTCTATGCTGTCGCTTCGAAACACACACGTAACAAATCAAACAACACATAACCCATCGTATACATTGATATCGCGCATGACCAGGTGGTCTGATACCTTCGGCAAAAGAAAACGCCGGAGTGTGGCGACTCCCCTTTGTTTTGCCCCCGTAATGCCACGGGACTAGAAGAGTTCGGTAAACACTTGGCGCGTCGTTACGTAAACAATAAATCAAAGAATGTAAACGTTAGCATAGATCAAATTATTCATCATAGAAATACGACTACCTAAACTACGGTAGCGGTTATCTAATAAACTAATTACTTAGTAAGGTCATTGTAGTCCTTATGAAACTTATCAAATAAACAAACAATACGTGTCATTGTCAAGGCTGTGTTGCCCTGTTGCAAGGTTACAGTCGATTGTTACCTGCTACTTTGTGTAGTAAACAAAGTTGTGTTATAGACTATAAAGACAACAACAGTTCTGTGAGGTTAAATACGCATTATAATCTTGACGTAAGGTTTAGTTAAGTTTGTTGTCGCTTGCGCGTTGTACAACATTTGCAGATTGCTGACGTCTCATCTAGATAAACTATACTTACTTACCACAGCTCCTGTTTGGGGTGCTGGCTTAACAATAGTTAGCGATAACTCGAAAATCTGTACAATTGTTTCTCATATAATTAAAATACAAACAAAAGCGTATTTTCTATAATAGCTATATTCGGTTACAAAGTTTCTTACAAATCCAAACATATTTTATTATATGTTTTAAATTTGTTAAACTTGACGTTTTCCGAATGTATCTACTATATATCTACTGTGTATATATATCTACTATTGTCTACCAGTATTTAGCTACTATAAGTCTTTATATCGGCATATACAGGTATTATACAAATCAGAAGTGCGTTCACAGAATGGAAGTAACTCCAAGCTATTTTGGGCATTACACTTATTCTAAATCTGGCTGGTATTGGTCAACAAATGCTCGGTGCACTGCTAGGGCTGCCTTATAAATTAATGGCACGTGGGCGGACGGTAGTTAAACCTTTCAAGAAAGCCAGGCGTGGGCCTCGATTGGGGGTTACGGGGGTCATCTATCTTGACATTGAATGTAAATGATTGAGTTTGTTAATGGAACTACCATTAATTATATTTGTAAAGTCTAGTCAAAATCCCGAGCCCATACTTCCAATGAGTGATAAGTAACTAACTGTGGCCACACACTAAAGTATTGCTATTAGCATCTGTCATTTTTTCACAATCTAAAAATTGACATTGACGTATTCAATTAAGGTTATTTTCGACAGGACAGGACGTTTTCTTTCATCGAAACAGCCTGTGTTCGATTAAGGTAAACATGGTGAGGAAACATACCTTCGCTGAACAGAAAATCTAACATATACTCGTAAGAGTATGTAAAGTCTGCAATGATTCCGCCGAACTATGGCCCGCACACGCTCTTTGTGACGATACACCTAGCACATAGCCTTACAGTAGGACATCCTACTAATGTTATAAATGCGAAAATTTGGATATTTGGATGGCTGTTACTCTATCACGCTTTAACCACTGGACGGATCGCGATGAAACTTGTCACACGTATAAGTTAGGTCCTGGAATATGACATAGGATAGTTTATATCCCAAAAAAATATCCCATTCCTACGGGAAATACATAATAATTTGTGATATTAAGTTGTCCACGCGGACAAAGTCGCGGGCAACAGCTAGTATTATATAAGCCATGGAAAAGCATCACATTGTAAAACACTCATTGACCCCCCAAAATTTAGTATATGACCGCACCTGAAGAGAGCTCTATTTTCGGCATAATGCTGTTTGTATACATTCTTAATATGTAGTTATATGTACAGTACTTTATACCCTTTAAGACCGGAACGTGCACGTTATGATGTGGAGGCCTTTATGGCTTTTGAAGTTTTGTATTTTTAAATTGAAGTACTCTGTTCATATAGGAGAGAAGCCACATAAATAATTTGATTAAGGAAAACTTCTTTCTTTTGTTATGACCTCCGCGTTGGCCGAGTCTTGGTCGTAAGACTTGAGCGGTAGAGCTTGTGGGTTGGATTCCCACTGGGGACAGACAGCTTTGTACAAATTGGTCCCGGTCTGGACGTTACATTTGTGAATTGTCCTATCCTTGTCCAATTTACATAGTACTTGAGAAAACTAGTTTGGGTGTTAGACATACTTATACTCATTTATTTCAACCTCTTGGGACAATGATAACTCTATATAAGACTGTGTATATGTATGTATGAAATATTGAAAACTAAAAATGTAGCTTTTTCTCAAGATTCCATTTATGCCCAACACTGGTGTCCCACGGGTGGGGAAAACAGGAATTTTGTATAAATACTGCACACAGGTAGTTAGGAACAACAGCTGTGTCCTCAACTGATGGAACCAACAGAAATAATCAAATATATGATCCCTGCCGGCCCGCTCTAGACAAGTCGTTGGGACCAAAAGGAAAATTATATATGACAAACCTGTTGTCCCCAGGAACGCGGTGGTGACAACAGGAATCTTCCCTTAAACATCCGTCATAAATTGATACCACTGCGAAGCGGTTTGCTCGAAAACTAGTTATCGGTTGTTAACGTTTTCTATTGGCCTCTGAAACTGAATCTTCTTTATGAAACTTTTGTCTGATTAACTGATTATTAAAGTTTCTTTAACAAACAAACATACGAAAACAAACGCTATTTGCGTTTCGGAATCAAAATATACATGCACATGAAAGAGACACTACCAGCAACAACAAGTTTTTTTAAATAATTTTGCAGTCCATTTTGGAACACCATCTATTGATTGATTCCGAGACGCAGATGTGTCTGTTCTTATGCCATTTGTGTTTGAACATATTACCTTACCTTCCTGAGTATGATGATGAGTGTTGACGTATTTTATCTCCTCATAACAATTGCACATGCCCCCAATTCGTATAAAAGGTACCTTGACTTCTAACCTTCCCTCGAAACGTGTTCAACCTCATAACTCCGTATCTGTTTATTTGTGAATAAGTATTCTGAGATCCACTTTAGTGATTTACGGGCTATTTTGAATTTCCCGTGGGATGCGGTCGCCAAAACGTATGATTGATCACCACACCATTTGCCTCGGCTGGTGCACGATAATAGCTAGAGGCTACATCAATTATTGTCTATGGATTTAAAGGATTAGCATACTCTATTAACTACTACATTGACTTTTTGACAGCGCGTATTTAAAAAAAACATGACTAATAATGAGGTACTTTCTAACCGGCAATACACTTCTCTATTAGCCGATAATTTGCGAAACTTACCATATCTAGATAGTCAAGCTTGTCTAGTAAAGACCATTTTGTTTTGCAAATGTTGGCGCAGGGTACAGCCAGCATAAATTATTTTATATTTTATTAAAGTTGATGCTCAACAACCGCATTTGCGTGACAGTGACAAATTCTCTATCTATATTTATAAGAAAAAGGCAATAGTTACTTAAACCATATAGCCTAGGATGTATGGCCGAACAACCCAGTCATTATATCTCTTTAAGATCGTCCTCGTCAGCCTCCCTAGTGGCTATCGTTACGTAATATTAAATGTTTAAAATTGTATTGGTAGCTTACACCGAAATATTAACTATAGGTATATAATTTTATGCAGATGTAAAGATGCCATACCACATTACCCGAAATAATATCTAAAAAACGATGTACCTAATAAGAGCTCGAACGAATTTCTTCCAACCAAGGTAACCTCGCATATGAAGAAGTAGGTACCTAAATATATATGAACCGAACAACTACAGTCCACATACTCGTATATATGGACTAACTCAAACTACGTTGTGTGAAAAGAATTCGTGATTTGTAAAAAGCGAATATGTGCAGACCTCCATTAAATATGTAAGGTCAGAGAATGAGGTGTTTGAGAATGTCATCTTTTCAACTCTTGTATACTAGGAAAAGGTTCTGCAAATAACTGCTGATGAGCTATGTGACAGCTGAGATGCGGTTCACAAGCATTTAGTTAGAGGCCTAAACTTCGAAAACATTCATAAATTACGGATGGAACCGCGGGGCAAAAACTAGTCGGAAACATAATTTACGAATGAAAATCAAAACGAAAGCAATGGACGCCATAACTTCTGTGGCTATAAATTGCCGATGAAAGTTGACAAATCCGATATATTATATTACAGCAGTGCTGCAATAAATCCAGAATGCCCTGTCTGCATGACCTGGCTGACCCAATTACATGGCTTTCCGCCGAGGGACTATCGTTAAGTTCTTAGTACACTTGGCGGGATAGTCTTGGCGACTAGATTTTAATGTTCTTTCTTACTTATACCCGCAATAATGTGTAAATAGAAACGGGAGACAGTTATTTCTACTTTCATTATGCACGAACTAATAATGTGTACATTGTACGAATTTGTAAATTGTACAAAATGAGAACTGTACGAACTGATAAATTGTAGTAAAAGAAAATTGTGCGAGTCGCAAATTGTACACATGGCTCAGCTTCTTGACGATTTTGGCAAACTTATGCTATCATTTGGGAAATACTAAAGTTTACGGATAAAATGTATCCGATTATAAGCTGTCACTGAAGTTTTAACAAAAGCCGTTATGTATGATTGCGCAACGTCAACCACTCTTTCGAGTTTTTAATAGCGTCCTTTGCCGATAATTAAACCGTCTTTCATGTTGACGACGAAGGACGTACAAAGGTGGCCTTTATTACTGGTTACCTTAGGTATTATAAGTGAAAATAAGCAAATTCTAAATTTGCCAGTTTACCTTCTGGACCTTTTCTCGGCTATTTATATATAAGGCTTTTTATCAATAATAGGTACCAACAAAAATGAGTTCCGTCAGTTGCCAGTAGCTATCGAGAGTAGTCAGTAGCTATCGATATCCGCTATTTCGGACTCTAAGGAAAATATTTTTGATGTAATGTACTGTGACATCATGTAATGTACTGTTGCCTCCCCGACCCGTCCGGCTAGCGCGGGGAGTGTAGGCCAAATCCTCCGTCTGTCTCCGGTAGATGAGAGAGGGTTGTGCTTCTGCAGTGGAGACAAAAATAACCTGATGATGATGACTGTACTGTTAGTAATATACTGACCGAACCAGGCCTGTCGTACTTCTTTCTTCCCACTAATATTATAAATGCGAAAGTTTGGATGTTTGTTAACTCAATCACGGTTCAACCACTGGACGGATCGGGATAAAACTTGGCATACCTATAAGTTAGGTCCTGGAATAGAACATAGGTTAGTTTTTATGCCGTAAAACATCTCATTCCTATTGGTAACCAAAAATGATATCTATTTTGAAATTCAAGATATGTAAATATCGAAACCTACGCGGACGAAGTCGCAGGCAAAATCTAATTAGGAATAAAAAAAATTATACGGCGTCACCCTAGCTAGGCGAATTGCGTACGACTGACAATTTTGCGTGATTTTCAGCGTAATGTTGACTTTCTTTTTGCGTGATTTTCAGCGTACAATGAACGTGGGATTCAATTTGGCTTGAATAGATTTTGTAGGTACGTTTAATAGACTTTAACAAGGTTCTTAGGGAGTGCGCCTCATGTACTTGTATTATTTCTTATTCTGTGACCGAACTCAAAATGGTGTCTTCAGTTTAGTAGTAGAATGAAGTAAAAGAGTAAAGACTTTACCACAAAGTTACGAAAAAAATTAGTAGTCTGTTTAAAATTTATTCTGGGTTAGGTCAGTATTTTTATGCAATACGATGATATATTAATTTAATTCAATCATTGAAGCTGTTGAACCTGCCGAGCTAGTCCTGAGATGCATTAAAGAGGATCGATGAATGATCCTATTTCTACTTGTATTTTTCAATACTAATTGCACTCGTTTCCAGGCTAAGGAAAGTCGTGAGCATTCGTCCGATGTTCGTTTAATTTATTGGCTTTGAGACAACAATGTGCCAATAGCTTTACTGCAAACGTGAACCAGTACCGGATTTAATTAATAGAATTATTCCGGAAAAATTCTGCATTTCCCGACGAGAGTTATTTCATACTAAAATTCATCTGGAAGTCGATGTGGGAAGTCTAATTTTGATGAGGAACGTGGGATAAAACGTGTGATGATAAGATAACATATCAGTTCAGATTCATCATCCTCATATCAGCTCTGAGACATCCACTGCTGGACATAGATTCCCCAATGAACGCCACCACACCCGGTCTTCCCCCTCTGTATCCAGCCGCTTCCGCCACCTTCCTCAGGTCGTCAGTCTATCTGGCGGCGGAGTGGCGATCTGCAGACTCCAGTTCAGAACTCATTCTTCGTCAGATCTCCTCATTAAGAATCATATCCTTCAAAGAAACTCCGAGCGTAGCCCTCTCCATAGCTCGCCGAGCGACCTGAAACTTCTGGATCAGGCCCATCGTCAGTGTCCACGTTTCTACGCTGTAGGTCTTGAGTTTAGATTTTTTTTTCTGTCCTACAAATTAGTCTCGCCCTAATATCAATTAGAACTACACCTGGGCCTGTTGCTGAATCCGCTTCTGCCTCAACCCGTCAGCAATGCAGCTTAATAAAACTTTCACATTTCTATCGATCGAAGGGAATATACTAGTAACGCCGCCCTTTACGTTCTCGTTGACCTGTACTGTCTTACTGTCTACAATTATGTAGAATTATTCGATTGTATTCGATCGATTATTGTGATTGTTGTGAGTGGAGATGTAATTTTCGAATTCGAATATCGATTTTCGATGGTTATCAAACACTATTTGTAGCCCACGACGTCGTTCACGTCTAATAGTTTTTTCAGTAATGTAATACTTAATTCATGTTAATATTTGATATAAATAAAAGAACAAACTTACAAGTGAGCCGACAAGGTTAATGTCGCGGGAAATGCCCAAAATTAGTGTCAAATTAAATATTGTAGCCTAGCCTATCCTTCCACAGGTTTAAAAATTTGCCTTTCATCAAAATCGGTTAATTTATTAAACTGTGACAACGTGACAATTAAAACTTTAAGTATAAACTTTATACTTAAACACCGTTTTAATTGAAAAATATCGATAATTTGAAAACTCAATAAATGGTTTTTCAATTGTTTTGCTATGAGATTCCGCGCCCCACTAATAACCTTTCCTGTCCGGCTCCATTTTGATGTTGCTTGATGAAAAGCCTCCCACGCTTTGTAGTTTTACACAGATACTTAGATGAACGTGGTGGCATTTATAAATAGCGTTGCGTCGTAATTAAAGTTCGTAGGTAGTCTTTGTTAGGAATTTAAGCCTCTCTTGCCTTTACCAAGATTAAACCACTTACAAAGCGGATTTTAGCGATGGTAGTTTAGAAGATTAAACCTCTGGCTTTGAATAATTAAAATTAACAAAATGAATTTGTTTTGTTCCAGGTAAAACAACAGAAGATGTAATATATGCAAGTGAAGTAATATAAGCACGTGAAGGTATAATGTATGCAGACTCATCATCAGCCGAAATTCGCCCACTGCTGAACATAAGCCTCCCCTGCAATAGAATGACACTTTTGGTTGACTGTCCATTTGGGGTATTTGCCATAATCACCACGCGTGACAGGCGGATTGGTGATCGCAGTAATGATCCTAATATACACAGGAGAACGCTGCTGCCCGTCCCTGGTGCAATCCCTTAGTCGCCTTGACGACATCCACGGGAAGATTGGGGGTGGCCCAAAGCAAACAGTTACGATGGTAAATAATTCTAAACTTATCAAGAAGTTCATCCATCATTAATTTTTGCTACTGAAATGGGATCCATGATACAGAATAGCTAAACCTCGGAAGATAGTCCAAGTATATCAAACGACAAAGTCGCACCCATTTAAAATAGCGAATTAATGATAAATTCTAATAGTAGATAAGTAGCCCTCATCCACTGTGCCCTTAACTCCGTAGTTTCAACAATGCCCTTGACAGTGATGAAGGCATGAAGCGTTATTACATTATTATACCGTCCTGTGGCTTATCCCTTCCAGGTTTTAGCTCGGTAACGCCTGGCGAAATATAACGAGCAATCATTAGGTTTATTATGATGAGAAAAAATGGTCCAGGCGTTTGTAGGTGACTGATATTAGGTAAAATGAGATAGCCGAATCAGCTATTGCAGGTATAAATACCTAAAAATGCATATATTGCTAAAAAAACGTGAACGATCCTGCAGTTTTTTTTATTTCTCGCCTGATATTTTCCGTACAGATGGCGAGTGTTCCGAAGCGGAGGTACATTCTGACTCCCTTCAGACTGGCACAAGGACTGTCTCAAAATTATTACATAAGATTTATGTCATCATCATTAGGTTATTTTTGTCTCCACTGCAGGAGCACAACCCTCTCTTATCTGCCGGAGACAGAGGATTTGGCCTACACTACCCACGCTGGCCAGACGGGTTGGGGAGGCCTGATTGATGTTTTATAATGTATTCCCTTAGTCGCCTTGTACGACATCCACGGGAAGAGTTGGAGTTGTCCTATTCTACTCTACCGGAAACCACACGGCAAAGGATTTATGTAAACCTATTTCATTATTATTATTTTTATTTTCGATCTTGAGACTACCGAATTATCCCGGTCTAGTTAATCTAAATAAGTCTCCATTATACTTTGAATGAGAGATCTGAGGTAAACAGAGATAACATGTAAGGCTTGATACCGGAGTAAAAAAGAATCCGGTATTTGTATGTACTCTAGTCATGTACCGGTATTTCTGGAAACAAATACCTATAGGTATCTTTTTAACTAATGTTATCATGTTCGGGGGCCAGTTCTACTAAGCTAATTAATTTATTTCAGCCGTAGCTATCAATTATACTTATTGCTCGTGGTCATAGTTACAAATGTAGATGTGGGAACCGTTTTGAAATGGCAGTATAAGTACCTGTATTGGATATTTATGTCAGTAAAAAATACCTGTGTGCAAGGAATATTTAAATGTAGTTTAAGTGTACCGGTGAGACTAGTACCAGTACTGTACATTTGAAAGACTCTAACCCCTCTTAGAGACTTACTAAACTTTCTACTCAATTCTTAAAGAGCTCAATATAACGATACGACCTCTCTACTATCTGCAATGAATAGAACCTACTAAGCTTATTCGGTCACTTGTGCGGTCTCCCAAGCACGATCTGGAGAAGCTCATCATCCTGGGGCAAGTGGAGGGCAGGCGTGCCAGAGGATGAGCTCCAACGAGGTGGTCAGGTGTCGTGACGGATTGATCCTTATATGAAGCAGTGCGGCTGGCCAATGACCGCTATGCGTGGAGGCGCATTTTATAGGGTTGCGATCCTCAGCAGTGAGGGAACGACAGAGAAGAAGATACTTACTACAAATCCTACCGTCGTAAGTTGCAACGTGAATCTGAATAGCTTTTATATCAACGTCAGCAACTTGTTTGCTAAAAAAACATTGATTGCGCAAATACTTGGTGACAAATTAAAGAATACCTCCAGTAACAAAAAAGACGCAATCGCAGTTTCTTAGAAATATAACAGTGACTTTCCGTACAGCAATTTTTAAAGAAACAATCTTGGCGATCGATTACTTTCAATGAGAACTTGATAAGAAATATGTTTCTTATAATCATAACAATGGAATAACAACCTATCCCATGTGTATTAAGATTTAAAAATTTAAAAAACCATTAATTTTTTTGTCTACGTGCGATTATCTCTCTGCTTCACTGATATTACCTACTTAAGTGGAAGTAAGCTTAAACGGAGGGGAGTCGCCATCCATACTCAAGCGTTTCCCTTTGCCGAAGTATAGTACCTATAAACTGAATGTGTTGTTCGATTTCTTACGTGTGGGTTTCGTATAGCAACAGCGTGTGTGCGTAGATGCTCCCGCAAAAAATTACAATGTATTGAATTTGAAGAAAACGCTATGACGCTTCACCTCAGTGTCGAGCCACCGGCCGTGTTGAGGAGTGTTTTTCCAAATGGTATATAGTAAAAATAACGCTACAACATTACGCAGGTTTCTTCTCAAGATGTTCCTGTAGCATCAATCATCAGCGGTTCGCTGGATATTATGCCGCGAAGGCCTACAATGGCCTAATAATCCGTTGTATTTGTGTTTCGATAACTGCTAAATACTGGCCTGAAATCTCACGTATAACGAGCGCAACTAGACTACTATGACTTATGAATGCAAAAGTCCAGTTAACAAAGCCTATGAAATCTCATAAGCTTTACTTGGTGTAACCAATATGTATGCAGGTGGCAATCGATACCCTTGGGACGTAACTCGAAGCTGCAGCGACCAAGGCAATCACTCCTAGCGGGCCGTGTCCAACGGAAGACTAGATTTAAACGCTAAGTTCCGTGTATCCGGCTCGAAGGACCAAGTTGGCCTAGAAGGACTAATAACCAAAAGCTTGTAAAATTAAGTACATATTTATAATGGAGCATTTGGAAGCTTTGTGGCGATTGAATACTTTAGTGTATTTAAACTAAATAATTTAGTCATAAATGCCTCAGACCGTTGACGGACACCAACGCTACTATCATGGGGCCTAGTACTGTAACACGGTTGCGAAAATCTATGGACGAGCTTTGCACAATGCCAGGCTTGAAATAGAGATTGTTCTTCAAATTCGTATGACCCAATCGGAAACTCAGTATTGTTAGTAGGTACTTCCTTACCAAGAAGAATGACACAGATTCCTGGCCAATTGAGTAATGAATGTCACGTCAATACAATTATCCAATTGGGCAAACTGTTTCCACGAACCGCAGTGGGTGTGCGGCTTGGTGTTTGGGCCACTGATTTGTGGAGGTGTGGCGATTTATGAATTTGGGGCCTAGTTTGTCAACAATAATTTCACACAGCCTATAAGACATAGACATAGACATACTTTATTAATAACTTCCGTTACAGGTCAAATAAAAGTCCATGGATCGACCATAGTATACTTTTAGTTCGACGAATATTATCCGAAATGCTTACGCAGTAAGGCCCCCGGACCTCTCCTCCAGTCGCCTTAAAGGATTAGGTTAGGGCATAAACTTTATGCCGCAACCTAATCCTTTAAGGCGACGGTAAACGACATGCCCAGAAAGTGTTCATTCCGGATACCATCATACGCTTAAATACAAAGGTGTTACTAAGATAAAGGCAAACGGGGTAATTGGTGAAAGCATACAGCAATTTAAAGAGTGCACGGACTTCTGGTCAACGGTCGAGTTTGAAATCGACCTAGTATGACTTGCTATTGATTGGTGGGCAACAGTAGCCGCTTAGTATCAGGTGTACTGTCTGCTCATTTGTCACTTCAGTTCTCAGACTAAAAACCAATATACTCGTATCTATGCTTCAGTCAGACTGTTCGAAAAAAGCAACCTAATTTGAGTGGATTTATTGCTAACAAAAAAATACGTAATAATTGATTTTAAATTTGGTCTTTGCTTGAGGCGAATTAGCCCCAATTCTGATTTATTAAAGTTTGACAGCATTGTTTTGCCTTTATCTTGAGAAAGAGAAAAACTTTGAATATTCATACTTTAAGTGCTGTAAAATTTTTCATGTTTTAGAATTGGGTGTATTAACGACTTATCGGCAGGTCATTTCTAAACGATTAACTCATCTTTAGCCCCTAATCGCTTAATGAGAGTATGGGTCACGAGTAATCTGTAGTATTGATATTCTTTAAAAGAATTGTCATGCACTAGTTATGTTTGAGTTTCAGTTACACGTGTTACACTAGTTACGTTAGATACTTTTACTACCTTCATTTATTCACGCCTCACTTCACTTTCAAACCAGAGCTGTGGTGGTAACAACACAATAACGGTTTAATGGTGCTCTCTCTATTCTGTACTATCTAATACACCTCGTGGTATGCAACCGATTTCGCTGCATTATTAGACAATCTCTTTTCTCTGTCGATAGTTTACGACGCTGAACTATTTTCAATCATCGTCTTCCGACGCCTTGACCTTCGTTGTTTCACGTTACACACAGACGTTGTGGCTGATGAGCTATGAATTAATCATGCTAAGATAAGTAGTCTACTTTCAGTTACCTGGTTAGTATTCAGCCATTGCTTGGTCGCCGCATAGCCACGCCATTTTTCCAACAACACCGTCTAGCTGTTCATACGTACTACTAACACATGCAACAGATGGTCGTCAGTGAAGATCTCCGTTCCGTTCTCCTTTCTGAGTGGCATGTTTATCGGCTACTATGTTGGCAGACACACTCCTTCCCTAAAGACTAGCAGCCACCTCTCCCGCTCCTCCGGCTTTCTTTTTCAGTTGTAGTTTTGTGTAGGGCGCCTCGTGCTGCGCTTACCGGTGATCTCCTCTGGAACTCGCCTTCCCTACTGTACAGATTTCTGTTCAGGCATTACAAGCAAGATGCACCTGGTCAAAGATTTTTACAAGAGACAGACAGAACATAAAGACAATAATAAATAACAACAATAATAAATCTAAATATGAATGCAAACGCTCTGTTACACGCTGGCTTTTACAACTAAATTATGACGACACTGAACGCTTACTCTCTGTGATTTCCTAACTGCTGCACAACTAAGGTAAGAATATAATTTTCCATCAATTGGAATGACATTTAACAGGTAGATCTTTGTTGTCACACGCACATGAATACATACCCACCCCCATCCCCCCACCCCCACACACACACACATCCATACACGCTCACTTTCATACTCACACACGCTCAAACAGAACTTTACAATATATGTTTCGTTGATAATTGCTTACACTACACAGTTGGACTTTCCTTGAACTCAAGATTAATATGACTTCCGAGTGGAGAGAGCCTGGTGATCTGTAAAACAGGCACTTGCCTAGTTCAGACACCAGCCTCTCACAAGGCAAATGCTGTCCTTTGATCTATTGTTAAGTCTAGCATAATGATTACTATTGTATGTATTTACCTTGTGAGAAGAAATAAATAAAATAAATAAATAATTGGTTCGTCTAGTTTCTTAGCTGTGTGTTCCTCACTACCAAGACAATCTCCGAATAGAGTAAAATGAAAATCACGACCAATAGGAAGCCGTTGAGTACAAAAAACTACCGCGATGACATTGCGTTTTGTGATCGTTACACCGCACCGACAGTGCCGGATTTATACGTTTAATTTCTGCCTAGGATCTAAAGATCTGTATTACGCACCGATATTGTAAGAGAAAAGTTTAGGTCCTATAAGAAGCAATATGCAGACCTTTGGCCTTGTAATACAGAAGTAGGGATATATCGTTTCCTCACTCCGTTATTACGAACCATCATTTGAACTTTTCTTTTGGAGACTTAAATTGTGCAGTTGTCTTCCAAATTTTCCGGCACCGCTATTTACAGCCGCAGTCCCAAACCCACTATCAAATCCGGCACTGATCAGCAATGGGTTCCGATGCAGAACTGTTTGATTTCTCCACGCCCTATAAATCAATGTACTTGATTGTGTTCTTTGATGTTTAGATTAATTGAATGTTATTCTCACAGCCTTATTGTAACGGGTCTATATTCAGGGGCAAGTTCAAAATTGGTGTTAATAGAGGGGAATAATTTTATAATAGAAATAGCTTATTTTAAATAATTAACGAGATTATTCTTGAAACGCAATGTCAGTTTATACATACATAATGCTCACGCCTTGGACCCAGAGAGGTAGGCAGAGACGATGTATCGCCACTTTGCGCAATGTAATGTCGCCCCGATCCTGTCCCATCCGCCAATCCAAGGTCTGCCGTGCCGATGGATGCGTGTCCAGGGGCTAGCCTGGTCGTAAGCGTGCCGACATCCCGGAGCTGGGCGAACTCCGGGCACTATTAGCCTTACCGAGTCATGCGGGGCTCTGATGAGGTGGAAAATTATTTCCCTAGCTAATCGTGGTACCTCAACAAGGCGGCGATGTTGTTCGCAACACATCACGTCAAGGAGTATCACGGGGCGAAAAGCGGGCGAAGGAAAGCCACTTTGTCAGTTTGTCTGCACTTATAGCCTATATATAGATACGTTAGACAGATTTTAATGCAGTTTTCGATTTTACTTATTAGATTTTTCGAGAAAGTAGGTCGTGTATGAACTATCAAGCTGTAACAAAAGGAAGCTGAGCAACAACGGTTCTAGTAAAACATTCTGGAAAATAATGGACGTCACACGTACGCAGGAAGAAGCTAGTTGAAGCACAAAACAAAAGTGCTAGAAATGCCGATATAAGGACAAGTTGCTATAGATATGAAGATACCCATTTGTAAAAGTGCTCTGGACCTTAAAAGGAAATCATACTTGGTAAATGAGGAAGTATTTGAACAACTGGGTCATTCAATTTGCTGAAAATTACCGGAAAACCGTTTTAACGACGCCAAGGTGTTGGTTATGTCGCGCCTTATTTATAGATATAAGCAATTTAGCGCGGATGCCAATAAGAGAACAATTTTCAACTAAAGTGTTGTCTACAGTTGTAGTAAGTGCGAATCGAAATGGGTTCTTGAGCATTCTGAACGGCGACAAAGGCAAAATTACATCATTATATCTAACGACTTCTCATGTCAGACATGGCTGTCCTCCTTCCTCATTTAGGTCAAGTTGTAGATTCATCTGGTATCGGGGTGTCCCCTCCTGACGCAGCGTTGACTGTTATCCTATCCTATCGACTAATATGCCTAATATACTCCTAATGCTCATAATTCTAGAAACAGTTCGGTCAAAGTACTGGGCTGTGCGAGCGGGACTGCACGCTGATTGGCCCATTCAAGTTCGCTACATATTATGATTGGTCGGAACTAAAATGATGTTTGTGCTCGGTTGGTAACAGCGTCTCTTATAAGATGTACGTGTGATGTGTTGCCAGAAAGTGTTGCATATTATTCGATGCGCACTCCATTTTAGAACTCGTCTACCCCAATTACCGTCGTCAGCTCTGCTCTGTCTCTGCAGATGGATAAGGTAACCGAATTGATAGAACTTAAGTACATATATTGTGAAAACCGTGGTGAATACCTTTGAGGTTGAAGAGTAGAGAAGTACTCTTTTTGAGTGGAGTAAGAGAACTCCGAACTTGATAGGTAGTAATTTCTTTTTTCGGGAACGATTCAGCGTTCGCACTCACCTCGCGAGAGTCTGACAAGGCACGAGATAGCTACAATGTCTGCATTACACTTGATAATGTCGACCCGTGCTTCTCTACTTTCTAACAGCATAATTTGTATCGTAATGTAATGATAGTATATTTAGTCAAATTAGCTATATTTTCGTGTTCGATATACTTTCAATTTAGGTTTAATAATTATCTGAAAATGATAGGATTGCTTGGAGATCGTAGAGACAGTTCTCTGCATTTCTACTAAATACAAAATAAACGCAGATATAGAACAAATACGGTTTCAATTGCAGACCGATATAGATATACGATTAATGTTAATTAATACCATTATAATTATCAGTTGATCACCGTTGGCCTTCCTTGACGCTATTACACTTTCGCTCCGGCTTTTTCAGCTACTCGCTACATGTTTTAGGTCGACGGTTCATCTGACAGGACTACGAATACGCGATCTCAATTCTAGAATTCATCTAAACTAACCTGGCCTGCCCACTGGTACTTCAGACTACTATTTGGTCGGATTTTCAATCTAGAAGAGATAACATCTTAAAAATTTAGCACTAGGAAGCTTCCCAGAGACTCAATTTGATATTATTTCTATAAGATATAGTGGAAAAGTGGAAAAGATATAGTGTATATATAGCGCAAATCATAGTGTACTCCCTAATGATTTGCGACTCAACGACTGAAGTTGCACTAATGTTAACCAACACAGACCGAGGAAATCCTAGCTATATAGAATTATCCCGTTACCACATCCCGTTTTTTAGGGTTCCGTAGCCAAATGGCAAAAAACGGAACCCTTATGGATTCGTCATGTCTGTCTGTCTGTTCGTCCGTATGTCACAGCCACTTTATTCCGAAACTATAAGAACTATACTGTTGAAACTTGGTAAGTAGATGCATTCTGTGAACCGCATTAAGATTTTCACACAAAAATAGAAAAAAAAAACAAAAATTTTGGGGGTTCCCCATACTTAGAACTAAAACTCAAAATTTTCTTTTTCATCAAACCCATACGTGTGGGGTATCTATGGATAGGTCTTCAAAAATGATATTGAGGTTTCTAATCTATTTTTTTTCTAAACTGAATAGTTTGCGCGAGAGACACTTCCAAAGTGGCAAAATGTGTGTCGCCCCCCCCCCCCCCCCCCCTGTAACTTCTAAAATAAGAGAATGATAAAACTAAAAAATATATATGATGTACATTGCCATGCAAACTTCCAACTACAATAACTTTTATATTATGTTACTTGCTGCTACGGAACCCTTCATGGGCTAGTCAGACTCGCACTTGGCCGCTTTTTTTGAAATTGTGTAGTCATTCTTGTCAAATCGCTGCAGTGTGGTGATATCCGTTATGGCGCTGGAAAGCTTGTATTCGTTACGTTATATCCATGCTAATGTCCACAATTGGACATATATCTTTCTCGTACGGGAGTTATGTCCATAATAGTCTCTGGGCAGACGTGTTTAGCCATCGCAGTACATATGCTTAGCATCTATCTAACCGTTCACATTTTGGAGAAGATGGATCACTCCAAGACGAATTATGGAATAGAAACCGCGTATAGACGCCCTTACCAGATGGACCGACGACCTGGAAACGAGACCGGAAACGGTTAGATGGGGAAGAACGGAGGACCAAGTATGGTGGTCTTTATTGGGAAAGGTTTATGTCCAGCGGTGGATATCACCAGGCTGAGATAAACTGTAAACAACTAAACGAGTCTTTGTACAAAGTTATATACTTCAACCTCTGACAGTTTCTGCTTCGAAAACCTAGATCTTAAAACCCCAATCTATCAAAGGCCTGTAACGCCGATCACGACCGGCATTGTCCGCTGGGAGGGTCGCTGGCGCGTGACGATCGGTGCGCGCGCGCAGCCAGTGCCGCCATGGCGGTGTGGTGCGGCGCGCGCATACTGCCTCTCGAACGACGTGTCTACTCTATCACGCTAGTGGTGGGTTCTGTGATTGATGAGTGATGAATTGATAAACAGGGGTCGTAGGTAGTGCTATTTTATGTTCTTGCTCAAATTACCATGGGATTTCGCAATTTTTTTGAAGGAAAGTCTTGGGTACTAATTTCATTATGCATTTCGATTTTTGAACCCTATTAAAATATCGCAAAAGTGGATTCAAGATCTTATCAATGTTATCAGCAACTACCCAAAATAACACTCGCTCTTCTGACCCCTGGTGATAATGATAAGGCGAAGCGATGGCGATGATGTGTTATGTGATCAGTTGTGATCGATGGTGAAGTGATCCTGAGGAAAGTTTTATGGATTTGATCTTGAAGTTCATGTCTTTATTTTTTTAGATAGGAATGGCAGCAGGCAATAAAATAAGATTTGTTTTTTAATGTTATTTTTTAACACATACAATAGATACGGATTGATAAGAATTATGTGATCTGTAAAAAATCTTAAACATGTGATTGAAACCAGATTAAAAAGAAAAATTGAAAGCAAAGCCTTTCTTTTGAAAATCAGGTTTAATATTGATAATTTTCTTTTATTTTTTAACTGTTTATGTGTGCAACACACAAAACATCTAACTACATAAATACATAACTTTTTTACAATCAGTAAAAACGGAAAATAACATGTACAAAGTTAATGCTTATGCTTCTAAAAGAAGTGTCCTTTTAACAAACATGCATTTATGCGTTTTAACTCCTATACTTACACTATACTAATAATCGGATCGGCATATACCATTAAAAATGTATCTACGTACCGATCCATATCGATTGCCTGTAAGAAATTTCTTTTAGCTTTATCCTAAAAGTAATACTTCCAAAAGTAGTATTTACTCTTAGTTTGCGCAAAAAACAATATTGAATCATTGTATGCATATGTTAAACCAATCTAATGTTCATAAAATACTCAATACGAAATCAAAATTAGATCACATAAAAACGTAACCTGATATTGTTTAAGTTTTTCAAACCGCAAAAAACCTCATTGTCTGTTCTACATGACCATCCTGGACACTTGGACACACACTATCTGGAACTTTGTTTTGGTAAACTACGGTATTTAAACCCATATATGACAAAAAAAATGAACTACTCTCTAGAAACAATTTTAACTGGAACTTTAGCTTACATTTTTTGTTCTGTCTGTAATATCCGAAGCTAACGTAACGATAAGACTTATCGCATTCGAATCAATTGCAAGCTAACAGAAGTCCGTTTTATCATCAGTCAGCTATCTTGGATGCTTGGTTTCGGCATTCGATTGAACCAGAACGTCTGAGCGAACTATTTGTTTTGTTGCTTGATCGAAATGATATCTTCTAATTTGTTAATTGAACTCTTTATTAAAAAAAATTAGAGACTTACTATTAGGTAGTAAAATTATTAGACAAACTATTAAACAGAATTAAAGAATTAGGTAGCGAAAAAAATAGTGTTTTTATACAATAGAATAGAAGATGTCTGTTTCGGCTGTTACTAATTATCAATTTAGCTGAATAAATTTAAATAGGTACTAAAGTTCAATCGTAGAAAGAAGATAAATTGATAGATTCATTTTAGATACTAGCACACTGGCGATATATGCAGCCATAAGCTATAAAATAGGTATACAGTCGGGGTATATCGGTGTTAATGCATCTATCACTGATATACCTATTATGGACCTTTTAAAGCCAGTGAGCTCGTTGGGCCGTCGATGATTTTATTGGTGACGAACAACTCGGAAAATAACATTTTATTCCGAAATTTCAGAACAGGCTAAAGTTTTGCTATGAAAAGGTTTCCGTTTTGACGGAACCCAAAAAAGAAAAACAAATAGAAGTAAAATCAACTATATTTCATTCCAGATTAATAGTCCTATGAAAACAAACGCATTTGCGTCTCGAAAACAAAATACACAATAGATGGTGTTCCTAAGTGGACCGCAAAGTTTACTTGGTAATACAAACCTATTTTTGCTGCTGGTGACCCTTTCATGTATATGTTACCGAGACGTAAATAGCGTTGGTTTTCATAGGACTATTAATCTGGAATGAAATATACGCGCCTACGGTACATATCCTACGAGAGACGCCGGCCGACTACTGCATTCTTCTTTCATTAAACTTACTTTTACATTAAAGAAATGCAGTTTACTTCAGTAAAAGTTGCTGCAGCAAAGTGCATTTCTTTGCACCGGACTTTCATTCTGTGTAGTCAAGTAATTGGATTTTATCTCGGCCGTAAAGTAAAATGAGCTTTCATTGCTCACTAGACTCAATTAGGTTTTTTCTGCCCTTTCGTTTAATGTTTTTGCTATTATTTTCTAATAGCACGCGGCTTGGTTACTAGAACGTCAATATGGTTAAGTGTTAGTAAGGAGGTACAATACAATACAATACAAAATTTATTTATTACCTCAACACAAACATTAAGTACAACTATAATGTATAAACTTAAAAATGAGTACAATTTATCTTTTGTGAGAGACTGGTGCCTAAAAAAGGATGAACCTGTGATCTCAGGTCACCAGGCTCGCACCCCATGGAATTTAGGAGCATCACCTTGCCATACCTAGCAATTAGATTATAATTACCCGATAAAACAAAGTACTGCGCAAATTAATAATTTAGAGCATAATACATCTAGATGTGAGACTATAATTTTAAGGTGGTGATTTAATGATGAGAAAATGAAACTGATAGTGTGTCAATATTCAGTCGTAGGTATATTCTACTGTGCTATTCGGATTTATAATATTACCATTAGTTAGGATTAGGACTCATTGCAGAAAGCTATAGCTTTTCCCTACATCATCATCAGCCTAAATACATCCAGTGCTGGACATAGGCCTCCCCAATAGAATACCACTTTTGGTAAGTTGCCCATTGGGGGATTTGCCATAATCACCACGCTTGGCAGGCGGATCGGTGATCGCAGTAATGATTTTAACATACACACATTAGAACGCTGCTGCCCGTCCCTGGTGTCCCTTAGTCGCCTTGACGACACCCACGGGGAAGATAGGGGTGGTCCTATTCTAAGCCGGGAACTGCACGGCAACATAAGATTTCCCTACATAAGATAATGATTTGTTATACTTTGCGTGCGGTGTCCTTAAGGTTTTAAACTCTGTATAGCCTCTTAAAATCATAATATCCCTCCTTTCGGTTCCACCGCAATCAGTTAGTAATCGTATAAAAGCTATACTTGAATTACACGAGTTTTAAGGAACCGAAATCTAATCGAAAAAGATCCATCGAGCTTTTATTAAAGGTTGTGGTGAAGCCACAGATTAGATAATATGGTTGTGCCGTGTAATTCGAGGGCACGACTGTCGTTGAACTCGCACTAGGTTCCCAATTCAATTCGGTTCTATTTTTTTATTTATAGTATTTGAATGGTCACGCTCGAAACCATGACCTTGGTCATGTCTTGAACAGATCAGCGTTTTTAGACGTACTACCGTGGAAACTTACCTGTAGCTTTGGATTGTTGCAAGCCTTAGAGCAACACGGGGCCGCCGGCTGGACCCTGAGCCAAAGAATACTAAATATTACTACGTAAAGAAGCGACACTCACCTACCCGCCAGTATAACGTCGCCCACAAATAGAGCACGGCTGGCAGTACGCACTACTGGGCTGCCGCCATTCGGTTCGCATCGGGCCTACGCCAGCGTGCTACAGATCGGCGGAGCCGAGAGATATACGCTACAATTTAAGAAGAAAGCACTTACATTGTCGACGTATAACGTTGTCCCTCTCTCGATCGACTATGCTCGCGCGCGGGGTGCGGCAGCTCTACAATAATTTACACCCACACACGCACGTGTACGGACAGGCTCATGCTGCTGTAGTATAGTAGCAGCTAATTAAATTGTTCGCTTTGTATGGATTATCGAGGGTGTGCCTAAACGCCATAGCACTTCCTTCCGACGTAACGTAAACGTCCAGTAATTTTCCGCGAGATATCACACACACGTAATAAAGCTAACAAGCACTTTCTTTGTTCTTGTATACCTACATCGTCCATTTCGATGGTGCATGGCCGGTTTTTTTCGAACTTCGGCTTTCGACCAGTGTATATTACTCGTACATTTAACCAATGCCAGATAGGCCGCATATCATCGGGTAGGCTTCGTCTTCCCGTTCGCTACTTCATCTTTATAAAAAAAAAAGTTTTAATTAATTATCAAACTATTCACTGTTTTAATTTCTTTCTTACCTTGATATTTGCATTTCTTTCGCTGAAATTTAAGCCCTGAAACATTATTTTCTTTTACAGATAGACCCGAACACAGCATTCCTGCGAGCGGCGCGCGCCGGACAGCTCGACACCGTCGTCGATCTGCTCGACTCCGGCGCAGTTAAAGACATCAACACGTGCAATTCGGTGAGTACACTACCTCATGTTGTCTCTGAACGAACGTACCGAGAAGTCTACAGTCTACAAACCTACTATTTAAACTCAGTGCCGTAACTAGAGCGGTGCCCAGGCACAGGACGCAGACCTTGGAGGGGCGTAAAAATGCACTGGGTGGGCATTTTTCAAGGGCGCAGTTATAGAAGCTCGCACCGTACGTATAAAAGACTAGTTACGACACTGTGTAAACTAGACAGATTACTCTTAACTGTTACGAAAACTAGACTTGTCTGTCTCTTGTGAGAATTGGACTCACGAAATCTGGCACTCGAGTCCAAAAACCAAGCCAACCAGGCAGTCATAAAGTATCTCAAAAAAAGCGGCCAAGTGCGAGTCGGACTCGCCCATGAAGGGTTCCGTAGCAGCATGTAACATAATATAAAAGTTATTGTGGTAAATTGTGGTTTACGATTTATGACGTATTAAAAAAAACTACTTACTAGATTTCGTTCAACCAATTTTCGGTGGAAGTTTGCATGGCAATGTACATCATATATTTTTTTTAGTTTCATCATTCTCTTATTTTAGAAGTTACAAGGGGGGGGGGGGGGGGGGGGGGATTTTACCACTTTGGAAGTGTCTCTCGCGCAAACTATTCAGTTTAGAAAAAAATGATATTAGAAACCTCAATATACACACGTATGGCTTTGATGGATTTTAATTTTGTTTCAGTTCTAAGTATGGGGAACCCCCAAAATTTATTGTTTTTTTCTATTTTTGTGTGAAAATCTTAATGCGGTTCACAGAATGCATCTACTTATCAAGTTTCAATAGTATAGTTCTTATAGTTTCGGAATAAAGTGGCTGTGACATACGGACGGACAGACAGACAGACATGACGAATCCATAAGGGTTCCGTTTTTTGCTATTTGGCTACGGAACCCTAAAAACGTCCTTATGATGGCAATCCTTGTAAACTTTGTATGCTGAAATCCAAAGGTTTCAGGAGCAGCTCACCATCAGCCGGATGTCATCTCGTTTGTAAGCCAGCTATAAAAAACTGCGTTTAGTTTCAGAAGTGTGGACACGATAGAGTGATCAGATAATATGGCACATCCTAGCATTGAACACATCCCGGCAGGTGTAATCAGCTTCACTGAAAAGAATTATCTAGTGTTACGTAACATGCTATCCGTTCATGGCAATAGAGATAGATATAATATTTTATATTGTGATTGTTTTGGACTGCCAGTTTTCTAGGTTACTGTGTAAGCATTATTTATGTGTCGCGAAGTGCCGCGATCTACATAGAATGACTAAAGTGTAAGTATGTATGGAATTGAAAGAAATAGTTATTGTATGTGGTAATATTATTGTATGTCGACCATTTTGCTGATATTAAATAATAATAAATCCAACTATTTCTTGAGGTACTATTCAGTATATATAGTCTCTGGGATTCCACGATACTTGAAGTGTGTCTTCGACATAAAACACCCGTTAAAGGATTAATGACATAGTGGTGACGGCATCATGGTGCAGTAGTTGTGATTACCAACGCTTCGGATTCCTACATGCGGACGTCACTTTGTCTGCAGCCTCGACCTCATGAAATTAAGGCAAGGATATTTCCATTAGGCGTTCGTCCATGTGTAGAATATTCTAAACAATGTAAAATTACATTACTCCAATGTCCAGAAGCGACGCTAGCAAGTTGTTTAGCTGTTGCGAGATCTCAATATATCCCACCCCCGCCTCTCCCACTCCAAACCCCATATATGCAATTGCTTATTCGTGATCAATCTGTAAGTAAATAGATACTTAGGATACATACATAAACAATCAGTCCAGTAATAAAAATTATGATGCTAGGTATTGTTATTTTTGCCGTGTAGGGAGGTGCTTGGGTTTTACTTTTGGTGCAGGTAAGTTCAACGCTAGATCTATCGTTGAATTTATTCAAAGCTATGTACGAAATTGAAACGGAATCAAGATCAGTAACAAAGTGCACTAATTTGTGGAACGCTCTTAAGCCTTCCGTAAAAGATCGATTATGATTGTCTTGCCAACTAGGTATCGGTCGATCGTATCCATTCGTAACGCTCTGAATCTACATAAAACATAACAAGTTTAGATCTTATTGTAACTGTTTTATAATAAAAGGACCATTAAGTTGAAAGATATTTCTTCTTTTACAGTTTGAAACGAGTTTATTATTTTTTATATTATTATAATATAAACTTAACTTATTAATTAATTAATTATTATTATTATGGAGATAATAGGCGAACAGCAAAATGCTGGAAGGCCTATATCTGAACTTACATTAAATTACATATACAAAGCCACTCAGTTTTGCGAAGAATAGTTTTTTTCTATGGGATACTGTTCGGTTGTTATTAAGTTTTAAAATATGACTATTTAAAAAGAAAAATACGGATATTTTCATATTGTTTTCACATATTTTTTACGAGCTAATTAGAAATCTCACTAAAAATTTATCTGGGTCGGGAAAATTTTCACGCGATCTCTTCCAGCTAGGGTTGGTTGCCATCTCCAAAATCTGCCAACCGGGACAAGAAGCATGAAAACCCCGGATTTTAGACCTTACAACCCGGACATGCGAACAGAGTTTTTTTTGTAAGTTACTTAGTAAAATAAAAAATATAAACTATTTATTCTCATACAATTTTAGACTGAATATCTGTTGTAAAGAAACAAAACAGAATCTTCTTTAAGTTTTAAGCAACTATTAGCACTCTTTCATGTTTCATTTCTTTAAATAAAACTGAAATTATACTCTTTTAATTAACACAACAAAATTATCCTATTAAAAAACTAGCGAGCGGTGACTTGGAAACTTAAAAACCCGGACTACAGATGAAACTCCGCCCGGAATCTCCCCGACCGACCGCGTAAACTAAGACAAATCTGGGGAACCGGACAGATGGCAACTCTACTTCCAGCCAACCTGTACTGCTTTAATTTTTAGTCTGAGCTGTAATGTGAGAGAATAAACGAAAAAAAAAAACAAAGAAAAATGTGCATAGCATAAACATAAATAAATAAAGTACAAAAAAACTTCTATTAAAAATTACTACATTACATACCCATAGCCCTTGTATTTAATATGTCTGCATAGTGCAAAAACCATAAGGGATATTTTTTTCGTGCCGAATAGCGTCGTAGGCGTTTTTTTTACCAAAAAGTTTTTACCTTCATGGCAAAAACTGTCGTTTTTTACACTAAGAGTACGAACGACATAAAGCTTATTAAAAACGATAATTTGTGTAAATTATTTAAACATTTACAAACAAACGTAATAATAAGGATAAGCGAAAATTTTTTTTTTCTTTATATCTTATATGTAAAAAAATATATCAAACGCCCTATTTCTTAGAATTTGACGAGCCTTACCACCATTTAATTTCGAATAAGTCACAGCTATATTTATGAAGTTAACTTGACTTCTTTCGTCAAAACTGCTTTTACGAACACTGTAGCGGGAACCGTCGATATATGAAATACATATATTTCATTCCAGATTAATAGTCCTATGAAAACAAACGCATTTGCGTCTCGAAAACAAAATACACAATAGATGGTGTTCCTAAGTGGACTGCAAAGTTTACATGGTAATACAAACCTGTTTTTGCTGCTGGTGACCCTTTCATGTATATGTTACCGAGACGTAAATAGCGTTGGTTTTCATAGGACTATGAATCTGGAATGAAATATATATACATTAGTAGTTAATCTGTAGTTACGGCTGTAATTCCTACAGAATCAAATCAGACCATTAGCATTATGTCGGCAAATAATAATATTGTTACAAATGCAATCAGCCTTCAGAGCAATGTGTTCCGCTCTACTGGCCATAATTATTCAGGTCCTTTTACACCTCTCAGTTACGTGCAATAATGTCGATTACAAATATGTGACTTACAAGTATTATTGAGCGAGCAGTTCATGACCTAAAACCCGCTAAGGAGTGTATTGGCGACACAGACACAGGCTATACCATCAAAATCCTAAATTACGAACCATTCTCATATCGTGAGAGTTTACCAGCCACTTCAATGTAAGGTGCATAAGATGCATGATAAGCTGCGACTGTCAGAGATATTCAGTTGTAGAGCTGGCTAGACAGCGAGACGATTAAGCACTAGCTGCATGGCGTATGTCCTGGGTGTGGCTTACCCTGAACATAATGATTACAAGCTTCTATCTCACAGCTGCATAATAGCTTTTATAAGCCTCATATAGACAAAGGGGTTGATACAAAAGATTGCATGGGTTCGAGGTGTCACTGAGTATACCTGGCCCCATATGATAGGATACAAGAATTATTGTAAGTTTAGAGGAGCAGTATTATTTACTATCTTTTTTTACAAGTCTATTTGCGGTAAGGCCTCCTGTCATTTTCTCCATCACATTTACTTTCTTCAATCGCTCCCATGCTTGTCAGGAACATATTGAAAGTGCATTGAAATGAATTTTAAACTTCAAAACCAAATTTACTTGACAGAATTTTATTATCATTAATAAATTAAATTATAATAAAAAATATTACAGGCAACATATACTTGAACTTACAACTAATAATGACAAAGAACTTATTGTATAATGAACACTAATACTTCTTCATTGTCTTCCTGATGAGAGCCAAGCGTTGCCTGTGTGCTTCTGTGACTGCGGCTCGCTTGTATGGTCGCACCTCTTCGTTGCCAAAACCAGGAATCCACATGTTCCATTGCCTTTCTGTGAATGATGGAAAACAGTTTTAAGAAATACATATTGTAATGTGTCTGCAACCTATGTAATGAAATAATTTCTTACAAATAGTAAAGTATTTTCCACACAAGTATAACAGAACCAAAAGGAAGGACATGAAATTTCACCTAAATGTAACTGAACATCTCTAAGCTCCACAGTCGAAGCATGTCTGTGCTTTGCCAGCGCACATGCAGAGTTCAGTGTTGTGTCAATGAAGTCATCGGCCAACTGCAGAAGCATCTCTTCCACCTCTTCATCTAGTTGCACTGTAGGATCCACCTCACGGACCAACTCTTGCAGGCGTGGTCGGCTCAGGATCTGTAATGAGAGAAAAACATTGAATTTGGTTTGTTTGACTTAGTATTGTATTACAGATTTGTATTTATCATGGACAAAGACAACCTGCTGTTACCAATCACAGAAGATTTAGAATTTTCATAGTTCAGTGTTTGCTTCCTTGTCTAACCTCAAAACAACAACTAGGATAGGTTTGTTAGGTTAGTTTAGTAGCCACTAACCAACTAAACTGTCAAGACAACAATGTGCCAAGCAAATGTGGTAGATTTATGTCAATGTATAGATGTGAAACTAAAAACTATTATTAAGTTATTTTGTATTAACTATCCAGTCTTTATACTATTCTCACATTCGCAGAATAAATCTCATTATCATATGAGAATTCTAATGTCCAGACACTTCTTTTCCGCGCGCCATTTTGCAAACACTGACCCCAATTTCTAGTCTAGGATCGGCAAACGCTGCATAAAGTGAATACTGGATTTACGAATAAATACTGTAGTGTGGCCTAATTATTTAAACTAAACCTGTGCTGTATTAGAGACGTAATTGTTTGAGCCTTGCCTGTGTTGTGCTGTCGCCACCACCACTTGTGGTGGCTTTGGCCCCAGTCTGCGACTGCGTCCCCATCGGGCTATGCTGCGAAGGGGAGCCCTGCAATGATGTGGAGTGCAGTTGAGGGCTCTGAAGCGGATTGTTCACGTACTGAATGCCACCCTGACCAATAGACGGCATATTGGGACCTTGGCCCATTTGATTATTAGACATTTTTCAAGGAATTAAACTAAATATTACGATTCAAATATAATAATATCCTTTTTCGACAACAAACAGAACTTATGTTCGTGCTCGTGAATCAATTTTACGTCAAATTGACACTGACAGTGACAAACAAGCGTCACTACGTCACGCGCAAGCGTGTACTTTTGTCCGGTTCAAGGTTCTTGTTACTTTACAGCCACACAGCCTGTTAATATGCGCTCGCTAAAAGGTGGCGCTACTAGCGATGCGAAATCATATCGTTTTAGGTACAATATTTAGAAGCATAACATAAATTAGTATATGTTTAGAAGTATTCATATAAAGAGAAGTCATTAGAGGTCGCTAAATACGAAATTTTAGTTACCTAATTAGTTCATAAGATTATACGTTTTGATTTTTTTATTTAATTGCTTTCAGAATGGCTTAAATGCCCTGCACCTCGCCGCTAAAGATGGTCACATAGCCGTCGTCGAGGAGTTGCTCAAACGAGGCGCCATTGTAGACGCCGCCACAAAGAAAGGTATAGAATATTAATGTTGTATTTTATCAAATAAATGTCATAGGTGGCATATTTCGTGTGGTAGCCGTGTAGCACCACTCGTAGACTTCCGGAGTGCCGTCTTTTGTAATAAATCCATAAACTGCGATCACAAACCCGCCTGCGCAGTATTGTGGTTAGGGTCTTCCATTATTTTGGGAGATGCCTGGTCTAAGAGTAGGTTGTTATGGGCTGTTGTCATAATTTTTAATAATAATAAAAATCTTTTATTTAAAACATTGATACAGATTACAGAAAAACCACACAAAACTGATTTCTCAGTTTGACTGGGGGGGGGGAGCTCAATTGACGAAAGTTAATTATTATATATAATTATTAGAAGGAAAGTTATCAATTAAAAGTAAAGTTTACAATTTTTAACGTTATTGTATACAGGGTTACAGGAAAAGTCGTGCTAGATCCCTTAAGGGTGTGGAACACCCATCATTTCTGACTTATTTCACTATGAAACACCCTACCCTAAACTTAACCCTTTTCGAGATATTCGACTTTTAATTTTTTTATTGAAAATTGCTGATTTTTAGGCTACTACATTTATTTTTGTTTATTTTGTGTATCTTATTATTATTATTATTGCATTTTTACATGTGTAGTAAGATGCTTTAGGACGTCAATCATTAAAATAGTGCACAAGTTAATTGAATAGACTGTAGTAGACAAGTGAAAGAAAAGAAATAAAAAACATATTAGAAAGTTTATTTTTCTCTAAGGGATATCTAAAAAAAATGTTATGGTAATTGTTCGGCAGATGTTTTTTAAAACATTTACGTTTCATCAGCTATCTAACGAGGTGTAACAATCTAGGGTTTGTATTACATTTCGTGGAAAAAAAGTAGTTGGGACGCTCCAGGTAGCAGTTCTAACGGTCCCACGCCTATTGTCCTTCAAGTTAAGACGCACCGTGCGAGCGAGACAAGTGACGATTTATGTAGGTACGAATGAAAGAAAAAATGTGTAGACACCGGCTAGGACTGGGAATACAACCGGAAACATTGTTTTGGTTGTCAGTCTGCTTTTGTGCTTCGTACATAGTAGATGCGATATCGTTTTGCTCTTTTTCTCGACTTGGCTGTGATTCTGGACTATTTCTTCTGATTTGTGACTACTGTGCTTGTTAACCGGACTCTGATTTGTGCCTGTGATACGGAAGTGTTGAGTATGACGTCCTACACACCTGAGGAATATGCTGATATGCTTATTTGTTACGGATACTGCGATTGTGTGTCTGCGCAAGCTCGCAACGAATACATAACTCGCTACCCCGGTCGTCGAGTGCCGGATGTGGCCGTTTTTGACAGAGTTTATCGAAGACTTCGAGAAACTGGCTCTGTTTTGAGACGAAGTACAGACATGGGAAGACCACGAATTGACGACGAAGAACAGGACAATGAGATAGTGCAACGCTTTCGAGCGGATCCGACTACTTCCACTAATATTGTTGCCCGTGATCTGGGGCTTACGCAATGGAGAGTGTGGTTTACAGTGCATACTGCTGGCCTATACCCGTACCATTACACGCCAGTACACGTTATTGAAGAAGGGGACCCCGCGAGAAGATTGGACTTTTGCAGATTTATGCTAAATGCTGATGTAGAAGACCCAGATTTTTTAAGAAATATCTTGTGGACGGATGAGTCCAAATTTGATAAAGATGGCATAACTAACTATCACAACGCCCATTACTGGGCCCTAAAAGAACTAAGGAATCCCAATAAGAAAAGAGTGAAGGGGTCCCAACGAAGATTCAGCGTGAATGTGTGGATGGGCATTATCTCCAATCATTTGATTGGACCTTACTTTCTCCCGGATAATCTAAACGGGGAAAGCTACGAAAATTTCCTGAGAGCAGACTTGAGTGATTTGCTGGATGATCTGCCACTCAACCTGATCAGGGACATGTGGTTCCAACACGATGGCTGCCCTGCCCATTTCAGGAGAAGTGTCAGAGACTGGCTGGACACAAATTATCCAAACAAATGGATTGGACGAGGTGGGCCATTGCCATGGCCAGCAAGAAGTCCGGACCTAACCCCCATGGATTTTCATGTGTGGGGCTGCATGAAAAGTCTCGTGTACAGCGAGCCGAATCCAGTTTCGTCTGTGGAAGACTTAAGAGAAAGGATTGTGGATGCAGCAAATAAAATGAGGACCACATTGACCACTGGCGTAGTGAAGACCGGTCTCCGTAGAAGGATGCGACAATGTATTAGAAATAGAGGCGGCCATGTTGAACATGAACTGTAGAAAAAGAAAAAGTTGTGAGAAAACCTTTAATAAATGGCATTTCATGCTTACCTATTGTTTTATTTTAGGGCTAAGTATACATTTTCTTCTCCACTGTCGCCTATGAAACTAAATTTTTTTGAATGCATTTGAATAAAACCCTACATTATTATACCTCGTTAGATAGCTGATGAACCGTAGATATTTTAAAAAACATCTGCCGAACAATTACCATAATATTTTTTTTAGATATCCCTTAGAGAAAAATAAACTTTCTAATATGTTTTTTATTTCTTTTCTTTCACTTGTCTACTACGGTCTATTCAAATAACTTGTGCACTATTTTAATGATTGACGTCCTAAAGCATCTTACTACACATGTAAAAATGCAATAATAATAATAATAAGATACACAAAATAAACAAAAATAAATGTAGTAGCCTAAAAATCAGCAATTTTCAATAAAAAAATTAAAAGTCGAATATCTCGAAAAGGGTTAAGTTTAGGGTAGGGTGTTTCATAGTGAAATAAGTCAGAAATGATGGGTGCTCCACACCCTTAAGGGATCTAGCACGACTTTTCCTGTAACCCTGTATATGTTTCACTAACATAATTTTAATTTTCAAAGTTTTTTTATGCATTACTAACAATTCACATGGACATTGTCTGAATAAAGTATTATAACATAGTATAACAAAAAGCTTCTTATGTTTCTAATTGATTTCGCTCATGGCAAGTCACAGTTGCTGAGTAGGTATTCCCTATAATCTTTCAAATGAATTTCTTTTAAATGAATTGTTCAATTGTTCCAGGCAACACAGCCCTGCACATAGCATGTCTCGCTGGACAGGAGTCGGTAGCGCGGGCGCTGCTGTCTGCGGGGGCGAAGGCCGACGCGCAGTCGGCGGCCGGGTTCACGCCGCTGTACATGGCGGCGCAGGAAAACCACGCCGGCTGCGTCAAGATGCTGCTGGCGGCTGGGGCCAGCCAGACTCTGGCCACGGAGGTAGGGTACCGCATAGCATATCAGCATTGCTGACCCAGGTGCGGATATCGTCATCGTAGCATATCGGCGTCCATCTGAGTAACTACTTACTTCACCCTGACGAAGTAGAACAACTCAGAACTAAAAGCATTGTGCAGTATGGTGGCGATCGCAATAGACCAGAAATGGTCGCAGTGATACAAGGTCTAGCCTGAGACCTTGAAATAGCCCCAACTCGAATAATAATAATAATCGGCGTCCCCTGCTGAGCGGAGGCCTTCCGCAATTAACATCACCGGCGATGTCGGCGGCGGGGTGTCCCACGCTGTGCGAATCAACGATCGTCAGCCCTGCGACAAATGTGACTTATTATAATACAGTATGTGGTGATCTGTAGGACGGGTTCACTCCGCTGGCGGTGGCGATGCAGCAGGGGCACGACCGCGTGGTGGCCGAGCTGCTGGAGTCGGACACGCGCGGCAAGGTGCGCCTGCCCGCGCTGCACATCGCCGCCAAGAAGAACGACGTCAAGGCGGCCACGCTGCTTTTAGAGGTGAGTTTGCAGCGGTTTTCAAGTTACAAATCTATGGGTCAGTTCAACAGGGGAACAACCAAAAAATGTGTTTAAGTAATGCCATTGCTTCGTCTTAGCCGGCAGTTCAATAAGACAAAGTCTTAAAATCTATTACCTACCATACCATACGTACATACTAAAACCGTAAGAATACTACACTCATTTGTATGAGATTCAATCTTAAAAGTTTATTATCTCAGAAGAGTATTTTTCGAATCGTTCTCTTATTGGACGCAACCATCGAAATGTATTTTCAAACACAACTATTAATTGTTATTGAAATAAGTTACAAATTGAGGTTTTGTATGTATGTACATTTGTGATTTAAGCCAAAATAGTAATTTTCTTAATGTTTACAAAAATACGACAATTTGAAGTGTAAAATGCGAACTTATCTTACTTGGAAATCTCTCCCAGTCAACATTAGAACTTGCTTTTGCAGAACTGCAACTTTGTCATATAATTTGTTGACTAACATATGTAATTGTAAGTTTGTATACTAACAAATATAGATCGTGTAATCTGAATAAAAAAAGTTATATTATTTACTCACCAATTCCAGAATGAACACAACCCAGACGCTTGCTCGAAGTCAGGCTTCACACCCCTCCACATAGCGGCTCACTACGGCAACGTGGGAGTTGCCAAGGCCTTACTGGCCGCTGGCGCAGACTCGGGCCGGGCGGCTAAGCACAACATCACTCCCTTACACGTGGCTAGCAAATGGGGGCAGCTGGCTATGGTCGACTTGCTTGTTGAGAATGGTAAGTTACTCTACACGTGTACCTATGTAATGGAAAGAATAGATCAAAGCTGAAAACATATGACATTGCAAAGGATCGTAGCAAATGACTGCTAAGTTGTCTGCACGTTATCTCAACTCAAAGCTAATACCCATTTATGAAGTCGGGATGATATGGCATGGATTTTGATAATAAACTTGGGGATATAATCTACATGTTTCAAATGAATTCTACAGTAACTATCATACCGCGCTCCCTATTTATTTTTCTTTTAGATCATTTATTGTTATACTATCAGAGAGTATACAAGTCTATAGGTATGTCAGATCGGGCTGGATAACACTTATGGACCAGAGTCATGACCAATGCTCCCTTCATTCCGTTTGTCCATATTTATGCTCCAGTGACACTATTCGCATTGATTGATTTTATTCTGAAAAATTCACACAAATCTCCAATGAGAGTAATATAGTAATAACACTGTATTTTGGACTTGAATTCAATATAATCACCTAAGAAAGATACAAAAAAGTATTTACCGCATACCGACAATAGCCTGTAATAATAAGTCATTTATTTAATTAATGTTTTTCACGGCTCTGGAAGCTAAGTCCTTTTGAGCCGGTAATAACAAGTAAAGTGTGGTGTTGCCAGGTGCGAACATAGCGGCGGTGACCCGCGACGGGCTGACGCCGCTGCACTGCGCCGCGCGCTCCGGACACAGCAACGTGGTGTCCAGGCTGCTGCACCACGGCGCACCCATCACCAGCAAGACTAAGGTACCTCTATTGTTGACGTGGATCCTTCGATCAACTGCACTAAAACACTTATAAAGAAATCACCGGAATATATTGGATAGGAAATACTTACCAGATTCACTGCAACTTCTCGCTCCAACGTTCGTAAAATCCATTCGCGATCATGACGCGGATTAAAAAAGCAGTGCGGGTCGCGCGATGATGCGCAAGTGTTGGACAGGCTCAGGGCGCGGGGGTGATAGTTTTTAGTATATCCTCGCGCACAAGATGAAAGACGCGAGTATATCTTTACAAACAGATGAGCAAATTGGTAAAAGTAATGTAAAGGTACGGTTAGGAACCAATCAGCTGTTAGTAGATGCGATGTCAATATAGCACATTTTGGCGCTTACATCTATAACTGTAACGGAAGTCTGCGACACGGGAATCGATCAAAAATTCGGCCGAAACCGAACCTTATTTAGACCTATTAAAATTTCTATTGTATGCTGAAATGTAGTGTGTTTTACATGTTATAAAGTTAATTCTTGTTAAATGAAATAATAAAAAAATAACAATTATAGTATGTAATATAAAATAGATTTGTTGTGTTACAATAGGTACAACACACTTTATTGCACAAACACAGTTACAAGTTTTAAAAGTTATAATAGTAGAATTTTGGTCTTATCCGCTCTGAACGATTTCTTTCAGACCACCTTTGGGTATAAAATATAATGCCATAAAAAAAGGGAGGTTGCGCTGATTAGGAAATTTTAATGTTAAATAGGTATTTATATAACATTAACTTTATTGAATAATAACTTTAACATGAACAAATATAATAAACAATGTTACTCTTGTAAGTAAACTCTAACCGAACTCACCCTAACAGAGCGCGACAATTCACGAACACTGAGTTTCGGCTGATTTTTGGCCGAAACCGAAACTATGGCTGAAACTGGTCGAAACCTAAACCGAAACTTCGGTGGGACACTAATTTTAGTAATGTTTTCGGCCATTTCCAGAACGGTCTGACCCCTCTCCACATGTCCGTGCAAGGCGAACACGTGGAGACGGCCAAGGTGCTCCTGTCTGCGGGCGCGCCCATCGACGACGTCACCGTCGACTACCTCACCGCGCTGCACGTCGCCGCGCACTGCGGGCACGTCAAGGTACCAGTATCAATAAAAAAATAAAATCAGTAGCACTTCCGATTTTACGGCCTCCGTGGCGGAACGGGTAGTTCTCGGACTGCCACGCCGGAGGTTGCGGGTTCGAATCCCGCTAGGGGCAAATGTTCGTATGATGAATATGAATGTTTGTACCCAAGCCTTGGATGTTTATATATTTATTTAAGTATGTGTATCCGTTATCTAGTAACCATAACACAGGCTCCGCCTAATTTGGGACTGGATAATTGGTGTGAATGTCGGACATATTATTATTATTACGATTAAAAACGGGCCATATTTGGTGGCGATTGTCGATTCATATTTTCAGTCATTTCCAATTATATTTATTGAATTTTCAGCTGATACAATGATTGAAAATATCTATCAAGGACGACCTGGCGACACTTGAACCCATCAGGATCTTTTGTGCCCAACCCCTGTCCACTACCGGTGCCCCGAGCCGATTTGGTATACTTCACATTTCTTATTTGGCATATGCAGGTTTCCTTACGATGTTTTCCTTCACCGAAAGCCTGTAGTATTATAAATAAACACTACTTAAGTTTCGAAAAACTATTTGTACAGGCAGGGTTTGAACCCAGGACCTCATGAACGTGCACAACCAACTAGGCTCCCACGGCTGTATGACTGATTAATTAAAAGAATTGTAGGAGTTTGATAATTTTGCTAAAGCACACAATTTTTATTTACTTGACAGGTGGCGAAACTACTTTTAGACAGAAATGCCGACGCGAACGCCCGAGCACTGAACGGGTTCACACCTCTACACATCGCGTGCAAAAAGAACAGGCTCAAAGTAGTGGAGCTGCTGCTCAAATATGGCGCTAGTGAGTAGTTTTCTCATAAGTTTTTTTTTCGGATTATGCTTATTATTGAATACTACCATCTGCCCTCTCAAGTTTCTAGAGGTACAATTTTATTTTTCCTTGCTTTACAATTTCCGAGCTTTACAATCTCGGCTTTATAATCCAAAATTTCGGAGCAATTCGCGATCTTTTTGCGTCCAAATTTACGATCATGACACTTCAGTGACACGCGACGGAGACACGATACACCAAAATGCTCCGGATGCGGTCCCGGCCTGATACTTTCTTTCTCCATAGGTCAGTGACCTTCCATACCTCTTGTATGGAAGGTGATTGCCCTAGGTGTGTAATGTACTTCTCTAGGCAAGTCCGCAACGACCGAGTCCGGGCTGACGCCGCTGCACGTGGCGTCGTTCATGGGCTGCATGAACATCGCGCTGGTGCTGGTGGGCGCGGGGGCGGAGGCGGACGCGGCCACCGCGCGGGGGGAGACCCCGCTGCACCTGGCGGCGCGCGCGCACCAGACGGACCTCGTGCGAGTGCTGCTGCGGAACAGCGCCAAGGTGACCATACACACACACACACACACACAAACCGCTCAGTGTGTGCCATGATATGACAGAAAGCCGCTTAGTCACACAATAGGTAATAGGTTGGCTAGAAAAGATCTCTATTAGAGGTAGGCTCGCCGTTGTGCACAAAGTATTATAATTTTTAAATGTGCATTAAAGAATATATATACGTTGTGCTTAAAAATTACTACAAGTTCGTTACAAAGTTTGTAGAGCGGCAAAATTTGAAAGCTGCCTAGGAAAAGACTTACTAGTATTGATAAGTTTCGATATCCGGCCACTGGGGGCGCTAGTGAAAATTAATGACACGTCACTGAAACGATGCGTAAAGTAATCAAACAATCCATTTGTGTAGGTATAATAGAATCTGCATAGAATGTTTCCGTGGGTGTCGTGAAGAGAGGGTATGAATATCATAACTGCGATCATCAATCCGCCTGCCAGGCGTGGTGTTTATTGCAAATCCCCCAACGGGCAGCCCACCAAAAGTGTCGTTCTACTGGGGAGGCTCGTGTTCAGTAGCGGACGTCTGTCGGCTGATGACGACCCGATCCCGTGGCAGGTGGAGGCGCGCGCGCGCGAGGAGCAGACGCCGCTGCACGTGGCGGCGCGGCTGGGGCACGCCGACATCGCGGCGCTGCTGCTGCAGCACGGCGCCGACGTGGCCGCCACCACCAAGGACCACTACACGCCGCTGCACATCGCCGCCAAAGAAGGTACACACTACATATACACGCCGTCCATTCGATGCACTAGTTTTAAATAATTCATACAGGTGGAACAGAAAATTGTCGCCAGCAGATTATTCCTTAACTAATAAAGTATCAATTATTAAAATTAAAATATCCAAAAAATCAAACTACCAACTATTGGGTGGCGAGTTGCGAAAAAGGATGTTATAAAAATAAAAAAATATCTCATAAAAAGTGCCAGAACAAAAGTTTTTGTTTCCGCATAATGGTTACTTTTAATTTTGAAATCCCTATTTAGCATCTACATAAAATGTACTTTAATGTCGAAATTCCAGTGGTTATCGAAATATTGTACAAAGTTATCTGTCCCTAGTAGGAATCGAACCCATAATTTAGTTGTCTTGACTTCTCTCCGTCACAAGAAGGCACCTACTCTACATATTCTGTGAAATGTCCGTACCTCCAGCGATACCTTTTATGATTCTCACCCATTCTCTCCACATGGTCAGACCAGCGAAGCCTATATGATGTTGATCTCTGCTCGGACACTTGATGATCTATTTTAGCATTCTTTTAGAATTTTAGTTTTTTTTTATCGTAATTATCCAAAGATAATAAATACAGTATATCGTCAGTGGCAACATCACCGGTGCAACAAACCTTTTAATGATTAGGTTGCTTTAGGAATATTATACAAGTTCTTGTCTACGAACTCATTTGCACAAGTCGATAATTTCAAGCGATACAGAACGCGCTGGGATATCTCGAAGTCGGAGGTAGGTACTATTTGGTGAATAGTACTGAAGAATTCCATGGCCCAACATTTTTTTTTACTTTTTATCAATAAATACTAATCTGCTACGAAAAGAATTTAAAATCATACAAAACTTTTAGGGGAGATGTGTTTTTTCGTAGCAAATAGTCTGTTTTGAGAAACACTGATGGAAAAGGTGCGCCATAATGATCCCTTCAATACTTCACCCTTATCATCCATCACACACAACCGTCCAAGACTACATAACTCAAACTTCTTCCGTAGGCAAGGAGGAGGTCGCTTCAATACTGCTCGACAACAACGCGCCGATCGAAGCTGAAACTCGTAAAGGCTTCACCCCACTACACCTGGCAGCCAAATACGGCGACATAGGCGTCGCCAGACTGCTGCTGGCGAGGGGCGCGCAGCCTGATGCGCCGGGCAAGAGCCACATCACGCCCCTACACATGGCCACGTATTACGGACATCCCGATATAGCGTTACTGCTTCTAGATAAAGGTTTGTATTGTGGTTCACTCGATTGCATCTGAGAACTAAATAAGACGGTATATGATTCGATAGGCTCTTGGGAAAACAGTCTCATCAAGCTAATTCATATGATCACCAGACCACGTTGTCGTGGATTCTTGAATGAAAAATGTGTATAGATTCCATATTGTGGTTTATCGACTTTTCAGTTATCGTTATTATTGCTTTTCTAATACTTCATTCAAATACATAAGTAGTTAGTTCTTGAAAAGGGTATCACGAAGCGAAAAGCGAGCGAAGGAAAGTCGCTTTGCGACATTGGATTGCGCAAAATGGCGTTACATCTGCCTACCCCTCTGGGTCAAGGCGTGAACATTATATATGTATGTTAGTTCCTGAAAAACTTGATTGTTGTATGTATATGTGAATATTTTATGCTTCTTGTAAAATTTGTGTGTTGAATGAATGCTCCTTGATAGGCGAAATTTTAAAACATATAATTTAAAATTTTATAACATACACGATGACAGAGTCTAATGTTTACTTTTCCGGATGTACCTATCTGCATCTGGTATGTGGCAGTTACGTATAAAGTCGCTTGTGTTGTCGTTGCTGGTGGCAAGGATATATCCTCGTACATAGCTACGTATTACCGGCCTCGGATATAGCGCTTATTCTTTACTAGAACTTGTCTGCCCTTTGCCTGTCAACGTTTTGCGAAAGATTTCACTACCACTTTGGTTATAGATATTTACCACTTAATGAGAAATATGTAGTACTTACGAGTATGATAGATATTTACCACTTAATGATAGATAATGTGTGTGTGTGTGTGTGTATGTAGGTGCGTCGCCGCACTCGCTCGCCAAGAACGGGCACTCGGCGCTGCACATCGCGTGCCGGCACAACCACCCCGACATCGCCTTCGCGCTGCTAGAACACGGTAAGGACCCACACCTACCCTAGCGTAAGGAATGCCTTATCGTGACCTCATAAAAAGATAACACTGGGGAACAAAAAATTTTTTATTTCTGCGCCGTAAAATTCTAGCTCTGGATGTCGTCAAGGCGGCTAAGGGATTGCACCAGTAAGGAGCAGCAGCGTTCTCTGTGTATATTGAGATCATAATTGCGATTACCAATCCGTCTGTTAAGCGTGGTGATTATGGCAAATCCCCCAATGGACAGTTCTCCAAAAGTGGCATTCTATTGGGAAGGCTTATGTTCAGTAGTGGACTTATTTCAGCTGATAAATGCCTAGTACCCATTTAAGATTTGCAAGTTCGCTGAATAGCGGAGACACACTTTAACGACTACCTGTCTAACATGTACTTGTGGCCTATTTTTTGCAAATAAATATATTTCATTATACGAAAGTGTAAAAGAAAGTGTGTTTTACAAGTTAGTGTAAAGTAAATATTAGTAGACAATGTAATTAAATAAAAGGAATACTTCATACAACAGCGAGATAAATAAGGAAAATAAGTATAAAGATATGGTATGAGACATCATAACAGTACACAGATATTCGAAGTAGTACTTTTGTAATATCTTTCTGTTCTACTTCGATAACATTTTGCTAGAAAACAAAACTGCAACACAGTGTCCAACAGTTTAAAACACCTGTGTGGGAGGGGAGTACCCTTTTAAAGGAACTAAAAGAGTACTATCTGCCTCACTCCGTACAAATATGGTTTGTACGTTTATTATAGTTATGTTATTATTTATTTTAGTTTTGATATTTAAGTTATTATGTAGTTTATTATGCACTTATTATACCCCCCTCGCTCTCACTGCCGGTGAGGGTGGCTGGAAGAGATTATATTATATTGTATTTTAGTTTTTAAAGAATATATGAAGAAAAATAAGGTAACGTTACAGACGCTGATCCTGGTGTAAAGTCCAAGGCTGGGTTCACCCCGCTGCACATGGCGGCGCAGGAGGGCCACGAGGACTGCGTGGAGATGCTCGTGGAGCGCGGAGCGGACGTCAACGTGCCCGCCAACAACGGTCAGTGGCACCTACACCTCATAAGTCACCTCAAAGATTTTTCCTTCATGATTGACACTAATTGGTTCTTAAATTAGATAACAGATGATTTAGGTATAGTATCTGCACGGACTTGTAGGAGCATTTATACTAGCCATACTGAGTTGCGCACTAGTCACGATCGCAGAACTATAAAATAAAAATAAATAAATAAAAGAGAACTTATTCATCAACAACATTCAGGTGATTAACTACTGTTCAACTATTCTACAGTGAGATGAATTGGCCGATGCCTCAGCGAAGCGCTGCTTATCAGGCGTCGCCATTATAGTTGAACATCGCTAAAATCAAAGCTAGAGAAAGGAAGTGGTAACCGCACTACGTAGTACTACTTGTAAACCTCATTCCAAGAAGTAATAGGTGGTTAGTAGGTGCATCAAGCGCAGTTTGTAACGAAACCGTTGTCGCCCTACATCCCCTCCATTTGTACTCACCGCGATCACCAGTCCGCCTGCCTTGATGACCAACCCACCTGCCAAGCGTAGTTATTATGACAAATCCCCCAATGGACTCCCCACCAAAAGCGGCATTCTATTGGGAAGGCTTTTGCTCTGTTAGTACATTGACGAGGCAGTGGGCTGTCACATCTAGCTGGTCATATAAAAGAGTTCTCGAGTGGAGACCGCGACTCGGCAAGCGTAGTGCGGGACGCCCCCTAGATGGAGCGACAATCTGCGTAAGGCTGCTGGCAGAGACTGGATGATTTTGTTCATTGGCGCGTATTGGGAGAGGCCTGTGTCCAGCAGTGGGCTCTTGCAGGCTGATTATAATGATCAGCATGATGAGCGTTGTGGTGTATCTCTGCGTCGCCCGTGCTACAATGTGTCTGTTGCGGCAGGCCTGACGCCGGTGCACCTGGCGGCGTCCGAGGGCCGCACGGCGGTGCTGCGGGCGCTGCTGGCGGCGGGCGGGCAGTGCAACGCGCGCACGCGCGACGGCTACACGCCGCTGCACGCGGCCGCGCACCACGCGCACCACGCGGCCGCGCGCGCGCTGTTGGACGCCGACGCGGACGTCAGCGCGCGCGCAGCGCACGGGTACGTACTGCGTGCATTGTTACCAGCGGACAAGGCTCGGGCAGAATTACCAGGTTACACGCTAGCGGCGACACATATTGAGTCAGGGCCTTTCCACTGGCACACACATGCCTCCAGACTGCGCTCTCGCGGGCTCCCGACGTAGACGTGTAAACAGTAGAAGTTCTATTGTGTCTCGTTGTGTGCTCGCGATATATTATGTTTGGCCAAGAAATTTATATTTTCTACATGTTCGTGAACTTGTATTGTGTCAGTGAATAAATGTCTATCTATCTATCTATCAGTGATCGGGGTAGGTACGACTATTACGGGTCACACGTACATATCAATATGGACGTGCCGACGTCCGGGACTAGGCGAACTTCGCTCATTATTAGCCTTCCCGAATCATGCGGGTCTCTGATGAGGTGGAAAATATAATCTGTAGCTGATCGTGGTACCATAATGTGTTCAATAGTAATTCTCAACACTGAGGCAATGTTATTCGCCACACATCAAGCCAAGGGGTATCACTGGGCTACAAGCTTGTGAAGGAAAGTCGCTTTGCTACATTGAATGTGTGTAGAGGAATGGAAAGGAAGCGAGATGAAGTGTGTATGTTAAGTAAGGTGTGTCGGAATCGCGCATGGTTGCGATACGTCGTGTCTGCCTACACCTCTGGGACCAGGGTGTGAGCGTTATGTATGTATGCCCCGGGATCCCAGGATTTTAAAACTACACTTTCCTTTTGGAAAATCATACTGCTACGCCATCTTTCTTTGACATTATAAAAGTCAGCAATATAGAGACCTAACCTATAAGTTTACCAAAGTAAAAGCTTTCCAAACGTTCGTGAATGAGTAGCACTGCTCGGCCAGAATACTCGCATGATGCACTTTACTCGAGTTCGTATATTGAGAGACAATTCTATGTAATAATTGTAATCAGTGTTAACAATTACTAGTTAAATTGTATTTTTCCTACAGATTCACGCCTCTGCACCAGGCGGCACAACAAGGTCATACACTCATAATTCAGCTGCTGCTGAAAAGCAACGCTGACCCCAACGCTTTATCAGCTGTAAGTTTAAACATATATTACCCAGTATTTGGATACTCCATCTTTTAGTCTCTTCATGCCCATCAGTCGCTTCGTATACACTACACGAATTATCGGCCAGACGAATTGGCGCCTTGAGTCCAGTAAGTCACTCTAGTGACATTTAGAGATAATACGAATTTAATATGTATGACTTCATATCGATGGGTCAGTTCGACAGGAGAACAACTCTTTTTTTTTATAGTACGACATAGCTTCGCCCTAAGGCCGGACCTTACCAGCCCAATGAGACACAATCAGAAATTGAAATGAATAAGATAAATCAAAGGTAGGGCCCTGTGCCGTTGGGTTTGTTGCCACTTCTTCCCCTCGGTTATACAGGTGGAAGTGGAGTAGTTTTAGGCAGAATTTGACGTCAAAAAGAAAATAATGTATTCCAATTTTGAAAAAATATTTTTTTATTATTTTATTTAATATCTATTACCGTACCATACATACATATTACAATATAATTAGTTTAACATAATTAGTTTTGTATGACAGTCAAAAACTTAAAAGTTAATTATCTCTGTACAGTGTTTTTCGAGTTGTTCCCGTATTGAACTGACCATCGGTATATATATATATAGGTACAATTACAATTTACATTTTTACAACCGCCTGTATCTTACTGTCTAATTTATATATTGGGCTGCTTAATTCACAAAATTGTAATTCGAAGGACATTAAAAAGTCAATTTCTACCAAAGGTGACATGCTGGAATCTTTCCATGTAGTCTGCAACAATGAAACGTATACTTGAAACAACGTGTTTCTTGCACAGAACGGTCAGACGGCGTGCGCCATCGCGGACCGCCTCGGCTACATCAGCGCGGTGGAGGCGCTGCGGCCCGTCACTGAGAACACGCTCAGCCAAGCAGTGGGCGACAACGGTGAGTAACACTTATGCTTGACTTATTTATAGACAGAGAATCTTAATTACTACTACGTAAAGAAGCTCCACTCACCTCCCCCCGATAGTTTAACGTCGCCCGCACGCATCTAGCACGCTGCATAGCACCAGCCGGTTAGAAAGAGAAGCACTTATGTGTTGACGTTAACGTTGTCCCTCTCTCTTACGCCCAAACACTAACATGTACTTCAAATTTGTTCAAATGTATGAAGTGTCGTATGGGCTTGTGCTGTAGATGTTTATAGGCGATATACGTTCTTGGTGTTTAGCTATGTGACTGGAATTATCCTGGCCACACCAAACCCCCAAGCCCCCCATGACCACTTTAGTCACCATTTCATTGCTACACTGCCGTTTGCTAGAGGGGAAATGGGACCTCTTTTCCTACTTTTACGCTTCAATTTACTTGGGAGCCAAGGTAGCGTTGAGTCCCAGGGATTCGCCTACCGACACTGGTAGGCGTTATGTGTTAGTGTACCTCTGTTGATACTCGGGTAGAGGAGTGGTGGAGGGAGGTTGGAGGGAGCCGGGAATGATTATCATCCTAGCCCGAACTGGGCACGACAGGCTCGAGATCGAAACGGCAGGTAACAGATATGGTAAACGTGACAAAGAAATCGTATACTTTAAGTAGAAGAGATACCCATTACGAGTAGCTTGTCACATCTAAGCGTATTTATTTCTTAGAATATGACATTTAAATAATAAAATGTCGCAAATTCTGTGCAAAGCCGACAAATGAAATGAAAGTGTGTGGTGGTAGCAAATGCCGGAATCGTGTCTTTTGGACTCTAACACACGCGCCCACCGCCCGTTATCAGATAACATGTCCATTTAGAAGAAGGCCGACCGTTCCACCTGCGCATTCCGGGACTCTTTAGTTAGGTGTCAGCTGAATAATACAGGGCATTGATGAAATAACCTAGTATTAACATATTACACGAACAAAACTTAGATAAAATCTGAACAATAAATCGTATCTGAATACAAACACATGGTAAAATACTGTGAGTAGCACATGCACGATTGATATCAACGTCAGCTGTTTGCATAACCTTGGGCCATCCTTGTGCCCTCACGCCGTATATTTCCATAATTTACTAGTGGATTGGATGTTGTATAATAAATTGTTTAAATGCAACGGAGCCTAATCTTGGTATTATCAAGTTGTCAATCCCTTTCTGCGTCACCGATGACGTCCGTTCGACCTGGTTTTGATTCAGGGCTAGGTTATTTGGCTTTTGGGTTTATCTAGTTCTATATAGAGATATTTAGCATCTAATGATCACCACAGTACTTATTAATGTTTGTGAATAGAATCAATTTATCGATAATTCAAACAATTTCGTGAAATTGCAATGTCCTTTGCACTTCTGCAGCTGTAGGGCATTCTAAGTAAATTTACATGAGCAGATCATACGTTACGGTAATATCTTTTGAAAAGTGGATTAATGTAGGTTTTTTTATTTATCATCATTATTAGTACAAAAATCATGGGACTATTATTATAAAAAAACGATAGATTCTCTACATATCTCTCTATTATTTATATTTAATATCAACAACTGTTATTCCATCCTTGTCATACTGACGCTTAAGAAATAGGAGCAAAGAATCTAGTAGACATGTCCTGCGTATGCGCAGATCTTTGAAGTAAACGCCCTCGGTCGGCGCGCAACTAAATTTAATGATATCCGTCCGCCCGTGCATAAATCTAAAACTGGATATTTGCCAGCATACACTTACTTATATACGCCTGGAAGTTGAGAGATAGCTAGCTAACTAGATAGACAGGTTTCCCGTAGGTATTGCACGACGAATTCTTATTTAATTAAGGAACAAAGTAAAAAAAACGAACAAATTTATGAAATTTAAAACTTTAAGACATTTGTCAAAACAAATACTGTTTAAAGTGTACCAAAGCATATTAAAAATTATAATAATACGAGTATAACAGTCTATTAACTCCCACTGCTGGCAACAGGCCTCCCAGCTCCGAGGCTCCTCTGGAGTAATGCCCATTAGCCGCACTGGGTAGACGTTTTGACCATGTTGGTGAGGATTATTCGTATTTCAGTCTCACTGAACCTCAACGTCGTAATGTTAAGTATTCTTTGCCTCAACCCTAACACTGATGACCAGCCTTAGGTATTTACGGCCTAACTAGAAGGTTATATTGCCATTGTTTATTCGCCAGAGCTCGTCTATTACCTAACAGGTTGTACAGCGTGCTGGTGAGACTGACATTTGATGTTGTTACATCCCTGCAACAAACATAATTAAACCTTTTACAGCACACATATTCCAATGTAAAATTACGAAGGCTTGGCGGACAGTAAGATTTATGATGACATTTCGTTGACCCCGTATTGTATTTAGCTATATAGCCATGCCTGTCCGTGTCTAATTTCATTTGTAAGTTTATCGCCAACTTGTTTAGGATCGGCATTATTGCACGCCACACCGAATAATAATTAAAGTTTTGCTTATTTGTTCATTTTTAAAAAGAAACAGTATTTATTTCACCAGACTCGATACGTAAGCCTAAGAATAAAATATCTGCATAATAACCAAAGATGAAATGTAATGTGAACGCCCTCGTCGTGAGGGTGTCTGCCAAACGGTAGGATATATTTGTCTAGTTTAAATATATGCTTAGATAGAAACAGTGAAATAGGTATTTTACCTTAAAATTAATATGCGAAATAACAATGTTACTTTACTGAAAAAATCTTTACTTATATTCGTAAATCCTATCACGTCCACCAAACCTTACTGGAGCCTTAACGGTACACAGTTCCGAAGAAACTTATGATTTCCCTCCGATACGTCCTCATTATAATATTGACGTTTGAACGCTCCTGATTTTCAGAGTTTTATATACGTCATTGTCCTAACGTACTGTCTGCTGTGCCTGCGTACTTAAAGATCATTTAATTCGGGAAGGCATTCCCTTCTACTTTTCGCGAGGGGTGAGCGCAGGACGCGGATAGGAACGTCAGTATCTTAGTGTACCTATCACAAACTATATAGTATGCTACGCATGTACCTATGCACATATTGATGAATAGCGCTTGCGTAACGATTGACCTAACATATTGACAATATAATGCATACAGTGAAATGTAAGCGATTTATTAAACGAGTGGGGCATGCCGTCGTGAACTGTGCGATCTATACCAAGAGCAACATCTGCCTCTTGAACTTACTGTTGAAAAAATCAATGAGGCACTATGCCTCATTGGACTGCGAACTGGTTAAGCATATAATTGAATAGGCACCTGGCCTACTTTATCTTTTATACGAATATCAAGTAAAAAAGAATAGTTATTGTCAGTCAGACTTAACTTTTCTGAGTCATCACTAAAATGAAGTTGCATGACCAACTGACCCACGATAAAAACGACAAACTACATTTAATTATGCTTACTTATCTGTCATGAATAGAATGACTTCATTCTTCCAGCAATAAACCGATACTGATTTGAAATTCATATAACATTTTATGTGTGTGTAAGTTTGTGCAAATAATGATTACGTCATAGTCATACATGTGATCTCAATATTAACATCATTTGATTTAAAACGGGCTATATTTTTGAATTTAAATATGTTTTTTTATCTCATTTGCAATTATACGAATTGTCAATCTCATCATAAAACACTTGCATGCTCATTTAAATTTAATATTAGGTATTTTGTTTTATTTTAATTACTTACTTACATTAAGGATATATTACTATATATTGTGTTCTCGTCTGTCTAAACCGGAAATCTTTATTATGAATTTTTAAACCACAAATATTGATTTATGCAATCTGTTTTTAGTTTTTACTCAACGGTATTTTTACAAAATTTTCTGTGGTTATAAATAATCTAAGTAGATAAAATTGTGATCCAATAATAACTTCAAAATAACAACATCATACACATATCTATCCCCAAACTAGAATTCCTCATGAATTCCGGAAATAGACAAGGACATCCGAATATAAAAATATAACTCTCACATTGTGACCGACTTGTACAAATCGTCCCAGTACGTACCCAGCCTTGGCCTTCCCTAATGAGCGCAACCATGCCCGGTACTCCGTCCTCCCTCCAGCTTCTTAGGCCAACTTTTTTCAGGTGAGTCAGTCCATCTCGCAAAAGACCTAGAGTTTAAGGCCACCTAGAGTTTGGTCCCATCCAGTGGTCACTTTATCTAGGTCCTCGGTCTTATGTCAAGGGGGCATCCCATGCTGCGCTAAATCTATGTACGGTACAGGAGGCCGATAATCATCCTGGTCCGTCATTTTCAATATCAAGAAATAATAGTTTATAATAATATTTCTCATATAGGTCTTCTAGTTTATAGTATCATTTTATATATGTTCTTCGCTATATCTTATCACTAAAACTGACTCTATCAACGCATAGCTCCAACCGCTGGGTCTATTGCATAGAGGGAGGTAAAAACAGTAAGGTTTATTTTTTAAGGATTGAAATGCCTCGCGGACAAAATCGCAGACAACAACTAGTAATCAACAATTGTTGTGTTACTAGGACACACGTAATATCATACGATAAACTGCCAACCAAAGTATGCGTCTGTCCATTGTTAGCCAATCAATAAGTATCAGCGCACAATGTGATGAGCTCAACACTACCTCGATACATAATTCAAACCTGTCTCCTATTGCATTACATAAACATTGTGTTTTGATTGATATTTTGTACGTATGAGTATGTATGTAGGTACACGCCGCCCGTATACACGCCGTAGTAATTTCTAGTTCTTTATTTTGTGTAGGACGACCATAAAGTAGATAGGGATAAAAAAGTTCCGAAGCTTGGTCGAGTCAGTCATAACGGTATGTGGATCAGGCAGGCCTATCCCAAAATAATTAGAGGTTCATGCTCTAATGACCACGCTGAGCAAGCGGTTGGTAATCGCAGAATAAAGTTTTATGCGCAGAATGCTTGTCTTCATCTACACCGCATATCATGAAGCAGAATAATTTTTCGCACCTCATAAGTCACCTCAAAGTTTTTACCTTCATGACTGACACTAATTGGTTATTAAGTTAGATAACAGATGCACATTTTAAAGTCATCTGTTATCTAATTCAATCATGAAGGTAAAAACTTTAAGGTGACTTATGAGGTGCGAAAAATTATTTTGCTTCATGATATGAGGTCTAGTAAAGAAGACAATTGAAAATAATAAAGCAAAAATGACGACTGTACCCAGCAGTATCTGATGAATACTGGTATTTATAAAATAAAATTAAAGAGCTCCTGATATACCAAATTATAATACTACCTACTTTGTACAGTGGCGAAATGAAAAGGTTCTTCATATTTCAAATTCATTCCCTCATGTTTTAACATTTCTAAGTATGCCACAAAACAGACTATTGGATCGAACATTATGTTTAATTGTTTGATAACAAAATTTAAATTTAGGTGTCATTTCTGTAATATTTACAGAATGGAATCAGTATAACAGTAAATAGAACTTTTGATTTTGTTGGATTATCTAAACTAAACTAAGACTTTAAAGATGACAAATCTTTTCAAACCGCCATTATACAACCAAGCAAATCGACTGGGTTAAACTGGTCCGTCATTCACTGACGTCATTAATGTATTAATGATATCACCACTATTATGTCTACATCAAAAATTTACATTTACTTAAATAATTTGAATAGTGTTTGAATAACATTACCGAGATTCAAGTTATTTTATATTGCGCATCTTGTATGACGCGCAGTAGAGACTTATTGCGACTTATTACTTATAGGTCTATGTCCAGCCGTGGACTAGTGCAGGATGATGATGATCAGTCGTCTCTCACCATTCTAAGGGTACGCAATCTATCCTAAAAGGAAGATATGCGCAGCTTTATCAATAGCAAAATAATTGTAGAAATCTCGGGAATATTCGTCTCTATTTTTCGGATAAGTTCCTCGTGTTGTCCCGCTGACTCATGCAAGCCGAGCCGTGGGTCGAGACCTCACATGTGCACCCGACTTATTCTAGTTTTAGATTATTTCTGCCTGTAGGTATGGTATGTTTTTTTTGCAGTCATAAATGAGTATTCTAATTGTTAGACGTCTAATCTCCCCATCTAACGTTATTAGTTTGGTTGCCTTAGCAGTATCCCAACAACACTACAACTTCCTTTGGAACTTTTGTGTTATGCAGTTTGCTGCAATGTAGTTTACAAGATCGAATGCGCGACTCTAGTCCAAGAAGCAATCATACGCTGAAGTATCACGGCTAACTAATAGTTCACTGCATGCTTAAGGCTTATAATAGCTTTCTTTTGAGATACCGGGGTAGAAACGAAACTCTCATTTATCTAAACTGGTTGCAGCAGCTTGGGCTGCAATAATTTTTCATATACTTTCCCTAAAACAATGCCCAGACCGACACAGTTTTCCACAGGAAGTTCCTGGTCATCCGTTTTATTTACAATTGGCATTGCAAGACTTTAATATCTGACACACAAAGTTGAAGAATACATTTTATTTGTAGCGTAGTAATTCTGCACAATCAATGTGATATCCATCGTGATCCCGTCCGTCTCCGGCAGATGAGAGAGGGTTGTGCTCCTGCAGTGGAGAAAAAATAACCTGATGATGATGAATGTGATATGCTCTATTCTAATAATACCATTACACATCCACTTTTGGACATTATTCATCCGAGAATACAAGTCCATAATCACCACACGGGGATGATGAATACATCATCCCCGTGTGGTGATTATGGACTTGCCGTCGCAGTACTAGGCGTCTGTCCTATTTTGTTCGAATTGTTATGTACCACCTTTTTCGGTTGCCCGAGCCTCGTGGCAATCATTTGTTGATTTTCCCCCTTACTTTAAAATTCATGGTCACTGCTCTGCACTGTGTATCTATTTCTGGTACATGGCTGCACTCATGCGCGCGCGCATCTGTGCTTCAATTGCCGTTATCTAATTCATGCATACACAATGACAGTCACAATCATCGTGTCACACTTCTATTGTTTTTTTTATATCGTATGGCATTTATTTCCTAACTTAGAAACGTATCTATATTCTTCTGTACTTAAGCTTCGATACGGCTATCACCGTAAATACATGTCCAAGGGAAAATAGTTGTGTGTATGATATCAACAGAACATCTTACTCGGTCTGGCCGGCTGCCATATTGTTTTTAGTGTGTCGTAGTCATTGATACTTTTAAGCTGCATGATACGATAAGATTGTAGAGTGCGATGCAAGGAACGTTTGCAAATATGTACGGGAGAGCCCCCGGCACTCCATATAAGCGAACAGATTTAATTACCTTCTACTACAGGCGCACCACCCTGACCGACCCGTTTGTGTGTGTGCGTAAATTGTGGTAGGGCTACCGCACTTAGCGCACGAACATAGTCGTTCCTGGCATGGGGAAGTGAGTGTCGCTTCTTTACGTAGTAATATTTATTATACTCTTCCGTTACCTGAACTCCAATATAGAACACGCGGCCCCAACAAGACTGGGATCTGCGATATATGTGACTTCACTGCCACTTCAGTTCGGCTATTTCTGTAACTTAAGTTTTATTTTGTATACTGCATGATTTTTAAGGGAAAACACGATAGAGTCATAATCTATATTTCTAATTAATTAATTTGAACATTTAGTATAATAAAAATAAGCCTTTATTTTTTCATCTAAATTCAATTGAAGACAACTTCTACTTTCTGCTTAACTTCCTCATCTTCTGTACTTTTTTTTCTCTTCCATCATAGAAGAAATTAAGCCCTTCCAGACTAACTTCCTACCATAGACTTATCTCCACCACTGCGGTTTTTCTTTGTCAAAATCGTCATCTAGTTGTTGATCTACCTTTTCTTCCTGTTTTATCTCTTGATTCACTCAGAGTGGTCGGTCGCATGTCCTGCTCAACTAATTTCTTTTTCCTCTGAACAACACAGCTCTTGTTCTTTTCCTGATCTGTCTGTTTTTCCGACCGCCTCGTTGGCTCAGTGGCTCGGTCTTTTGGTTCGATTCCCACTGGGGACCGACAATTTTGTACAATTTGTGCAAGTTGGTCGGTCCGAATGTTATATTTGTGAATTGTCCTATGCGTGTTTAATTTCCATAGCACAGAAGCAAATCCTGGTTTGGGATTTGAGTAGTGTATGTATTTATGTAATAAGTATTTGTTTATTTTATTTTATCTTTACTTTTTAACTTGACTTTAGGAACATAAAGCATATACTCCTGTATGCCTAATATATTCTAGGCGTCAATAAAACATTTTTCAAATAATTTATGAGTCAAAGTATTTATTTGCATACCATGAAGTTACAAAGATGTTACATAGCATGAATAACCCATTTGGTTATAGCAATTAATATTGTTACTATAATTAATAATTGTTATATGTAATTGCCAAAAAAAAATTGTGACAATAAATAAATATTCTATTCTATTCTAATCATAAAATTAAATATTATCAAATTTGAATAAATTACCTCTCCCAGTGGCGCACATTGGGAGAGGCCTATGTCCAACAGTAGACTCTTTCGGGCTGATGATGATGAATAAATTACAACAGAACGTGGGGCTGATTACTTAGGTCAGTTTATGAGCTAAGAAAGGTTTGTAAATGTTTAATCGAATTTGTTTATTTCAATTCACTCTATTGTCAGTTTGTATGAATTCACGAAGAGTTCACGGAACAAACCGTACGACTTAATTCAGAATTCTCTGAAATTTCGAAACCATGGCTCATATTTAAAAATAAATCGGATCAGTAGTAGGTACACAGTACATACACACGTGTTTTGTGAAACAATAGCATACAATGTAGAATCGAGCCGTAATGACGTCATCATCATCGCCAACGACTTATCGGATAGCTCAAAAACAGGTAATTTATTCTCTGTTTATATTTTTCCTTGCCACAGACTTGCGAATTTGCTTAGACGGAACATAGAACAAATTTTGTTATTAATTGTATTAAAAGTGCGGAGGGCAGAGGACCGGGTGTGGTGGCGTTCATTGGGGAAGGCCTATGTCCAGCAGTGGACTTCTAGGGGCTAATATGATGTATTTAATCTGGTGTGTTCCCAAATTAACCACTCTTCAAAACAAAATATCTGCGCTTGGCGAAAAATAGTACTATACAAAAATTCCTTATTGACATACAGAAAACATTATCACTATCGGGTCATCACTCTAAGTTATTTATTCATTATTGCAAAATGGATAGAGTTGATTTTGCCATTAGGAAATATTTTAAAGCTGACTACTTCCGGACCCGACTACATTTTTTTGATGTAGAGTCATAGTTTTTGTCGTAACATCTTTAACGGTGATGTCTGTCCGTCTGTCTGAAGGGTAGTAAACTTGTAATAGATTCTCAACCGATGACTAACGGACCGGCGTGGGATTCGTATTCTGTGAGAGTTTGAGCTCTGTGTAAAAGTTTTTTGCATGTGGACGCACGTGAGCCGGCGTCAATGATACAGCGGGCGCAGTCGCGGCGCGACCTCACTACGTTTATCACGACACAACACTACACAATACAATTAACCAATCATTATATCCCGTTTGGACCAGAACAAACGACGACCAATCGGAATTTGAAGCGAGATCCGAATTTCATACTTCCGATGTGATGTTGCCGTAATTTCGGAAAAATTCGCGTGTACTTGCTAATAAGTTTGTGTTTCGCACGTTCGTAAACTTGCCGATTTCCGCGAATGTTCGTCCGATGATGTAACTGTGAACCGCTGAATAGTGCCTTTGTTTTACCGGCCAGTGCTTCAAAACAGTGCGTTCCAAGAAGAAACTGAAAGTGAGTTAGTGTCACTCTAAATACGGAAAACTTCTAGGTATGTTTGTTTTTTAATTCGTTCAGAAACTTGACTTTTATAATCTATGTGTTATTTATTTTCTCTGCTTATGCACATGGTCTGCGCAGGTGGCGTACGACCAAAATTTATTATTAAACGCGTGAACAGGAATTTTAATTTTACCCGTATTGCTCGGCGATGGAAGATTATTTTTGCCTTGCAGTGTGTATGATTTTCGTTTTGTTGAATGAGCCAAGGTTATTTTTGAAATACGCTTTTGCAATTATTGTTATTATGTTGGTAATGTCAAGTTTACAAAGCTGTGGGAACAAAAATTCGAGAGCTCTTCATAGTGCCCCCTTTTTTAAGGTTGACTGGAAGAGATCCCTAAGTGGGATAAGTCCGCCTTTGTACACAGTTTAATTCCTATTTTATTATTGTTGTTGTTGTTGTTATTTTTGGTACAATAAAGCGTTTACATACATACATACATTTTACACACTGACCGTACCCTGGCTTAAAAAGATTTTTTATATTAGGAACAATTGTTTTAGCGTATTAAATCCTACCTACACTAAAATCAAAACAATTTCTACAACCCAGTTTTGGGCACTAACATCTGTTCTAACACAATTGGCAAACAAAAACAAACTAATTTGCGTCTTGCGTCAACAAAATAAACAATAGATGGCGTACTGAAGTAAACTGCCGAGTTAACATGGTAATACAATCTTGATTTTACTGCTAGTGTCCCTTTCATGTACATATTGTTTCCGAGACGCAAATAATGCGTTTTCGTATGTAAATTCTTTTGAAATGGAATACACAGACAAACATGGGACATAGTCCACTACACACGTTCAGTGGCGATCGTTGGTTTCAAGTTTCAAGTAAGTACATCCCAATTAACACACTGGCGAAAGATACAGCTATAACCCCACAATGGACCCATTTTATAGCTTATGGCTGCATATTTATACGTTTCTGTATAAAACTTGTACTACAATTTCATTAAAGTTCAATCTGAAATAGGTTCAGTGATTGGCAGCGATTGCGCGATAAAACAGGTCTAAAATAAAACCTTCTTCATTGTAAGTCAGTTATTTAACCCCAAGCCTGAGGTAACCTCGAACCTCAAGATCGGGTCAACTTATGCGCCGCCCACTCATTCCACGGTTAACCTTGACCAGTGCATGGCATTGGATTTGAATCTTACATATGAGATTACTAATGTTAACCAAGCTAATTGCCGTAAAGTTAAATTTACACTTATAATTGGAGTTTGAAACACTTTTGTGGGGTTATTAGAAGAGAAATCAGTATATTATTTCATTCCAAATGCGATATCACACGAAAGCAACTCTATTTGCGTCTCGGAAACAAAAATCATCAAAGGGAATATTAGCAACAAAAACAAGATTGTATTACCACCTTGCAGAATGCAACGGATGAGGCCATCGGTACAGCTGCGTTCTGGTCGCGCGTGATTTAACTAGTGGAGCCATTCGACTCGAGAAGAAGAAGAAAAAGAAGAAGAAGAAGAACCTTAACTTTGCAATCTACTTGTTTCTTTTTTTATTATTTTTTACTTTTTTGTTTCCGATGCATGTGAAATGAAAGTATTTGTTTCGGAAAACAGTCATCCGGAATTTGTTACTATGCAACTTAAGAAAACTATGTTAGTATCAAACTATTAAAATTCTAACATTAAACTATTTTATTATTATTTTTGACAAGCTCATTCGCTTGAGTGTATTTGCTTTCCTATGCCATTTGTGTTGGAACAGATGATACTAATCCATTTAGGCAGAACTCTAGAAGACTGAGATCTAAGTACCAAGGTTTCTATGCTACTTATTCCTGTGTGAATGTGTTTAAGTCTTTGAAAATAATAATAATAATTCTTTATTTCTATTAAGGGTTCATATAAGTAGGTAAGTATATTACAATTACAATCTACAAATATAAAACACACTTGCAAAATAGAATTATAAAAATATTGTTTAATAAACTTAAAGTCAGTAATTTGAATAAAGCTAACAAAAAATTAAATGTTTTAGAGACGAACTCTACGTAAATGTTGGGTATTTAATACCCACCTGTTGATGAAGCCACAAAAATATGGCGGGTGCCGTAAGGGGTACGGTGGGTCTGCAGCATGACATCATGCCGGTTTTTTTATCGCCCCCCTTATGTATATCTGCAAAGTCGATACTTTATTGCACATGAGTATAGCTATACACGTAGACTACCGCTGTCCTAGGCGTTGCTGCGAAGAAGAAACGGCGCAACAAATTTCAAGCAACATTTAAATGAAGTTTGTATGTAGTTACAATATTATAAAGATTGTGTGAAGCTGAATCAACATATACCAGACATCTTTGTCTTTCTAATATAATAAAACATATTATATATAGCTGTTCATTTCTGTCCGTTGTATTTGAGATGTCCTCTGGTAGTTTGTTGTAGAGCGTATATATTGGCCCGTATACAAGGCTCTGCTATCTGGCTCCGCCCATACTTTGCATGCAAGGTAGTATTGTATATATGAAATGCCCGAACATAAGAAATATTAGGACAACAGGAGTTTCGTAAAATATATTCCTGTTGAATCCACTGACTCGTTTTAAGATCAGTAATTTATTGCGAGAATTATTAATTTAAAACGAGAAGAGAAAAGAATAAAGTTTCCCATATGGATAAACAATACCTACAGGTTTTAAACTAGTCTCTAAAACTAAGTAGCTTCAGCAAATGCGTTTGTTAACATTGACATTCGGCCAAAATGACATGTTGTTTACCTAAAAAACGAGACAAAGGTCACCGTAATCATTGCAGCCCGATACGACTCTGGTTCGTGGAGGGCGCCACAATCTATGCCGATCTGTCAGATGGTTGGTTTTTCATTAGTTCTATATTTTGCCGCACGCATGTATAATTTGTCGGATGTTTATTACTCATTGTCAGTGAAGTAGAAAAAAAGAATAATAATGATCGCTTATCCAATACAGTGTAGTTTTAAATTTTATTACATTTATTCTGGTAGATAATATCGCAATGGTCCAGAACTCCTTATTACTTTGCTTATTTCCTATCTTTCCTAGTCTAGCTCTTCCTTAAAATGTAAATAACCTATTCCCAAACCAGGAATCCAGAATACTATGGAAATTAGACAAGGACATGTATAAGATTAATAATTCACAAATAATTATATAAAGCTGTCTCAACTAACGACCTCTGGCGTTGAGTACAAGTAGCAATTGCAAAGAATTCTTTTCTTAGAAAGATATTTCTAATCGATCCCAACCATCTTTGTACAATACTAAAACTACGTTCATTCAAACGTTACCATTTTTTAGGACGCGCATTTCAAAAAAGTCGATGTCGCTACCTTTGCGCGGTCTCTACAACATAATATTTTTTATTTTACTTCGATTATGGCGATCGAGTGACGTAATCCGGCCAGTGTGACCTCCGTTTGTGTATGTTATCTGTGGGCACAGGAACCTGTTCGGTTGGTTGTTTGTATGTAGGTGGTGTGGTGTGCCTCGGGCCAGCCAGATAATATGGTAGTAGGTACCTATCGCTCTGGGGAGTTATTTAGATATAAATATCATGATGGCTATTACGTCTCGCAAGTTAATTTTCGGGCATTTATTAATCGTTACTTTATGCTTAGGTTAATTGTGTGATCTTCTAATCCCGTTTCCGTTCTTCATTTATTAAGTAAAAACACCGATTAGATACAAATGTTACACCATTCAGATACATACTCTTAATAGGCAAGCGGGTAGAAATGATTCATGGTGTTGCAGTTACAGCCCCAAAAGATCTAGGCCTGTTCTAGGACTTTTTTACATTTTTTACTTTGTTACATATACTTAAAGGTGGCCAGTTGGAGAAGAGAACGATTGCAAAACTTCATTATATATTTTCAACTAGGTTCCCGTACGAATGAGATGTTGTTTCGGGATAAAAACTATATCCTATATCTTATTCCATGACCTACCTATATGTGTACCAAGTTTCATCCCAATCCGTCCAGTGGTTAAAGCGTGATTGAGTAACACATCCAAACTTTCGCATTTATAATATTACTGGGATTGTTGTAATTGTTTTTATGGCTTTGTACCTGACTTCATACCAGCACCATTCGCAGTGGTAAAAATGGCTACATAGTTTCGTATAACCTAAGCTGTGGTCGACCGTACAACATCAACAATCTGTGCCTCACTTTATAAACGCAAAAAATTAAGCACAGATGTGTTTGTGTGCCATATCGGATGCCACATTTACGTTAATTATAGAGTTTTTTGCTCGACATTTATCTCATCTGACTAATATTAAATGTGCCATCGTCAAGCATATTATTTTGTCCAAAATGAGACAGATATAACACCTACAGAATATAGTCTTGCCTAGTGACTAATCTGGTTATCATCATCATCAGTCTATAGCCGCTCACTGGTGGACGTGGACCACCACTCTTCCATGCTTCCTATTTAAGGTCGTCATCGGTCCATTTGACACGGTCTTCAATTTTATGCCCTTGGTTCTGCGATAGAATCGCGTATGTACTACCATTACAGATTCCTACTCCTTTCGGTTGTATCTTCCCTTATTAGGTGCCTCCTTGCAATCCCATGCGGCGTGCTTGAAGACTTAGCGTTAGCTTAGTCCGATCCATTATTTCCATCCAATCCCTGCGGTTCAGCGGGATTCGCAGGACTGAAAAAAATTATTCCAACGTGAATGTCGATTGATTTCTGCAGCTGCGAACTAACATTTGACATTCCTGCAACAGTGTTGCCGTCAGCCAGAAATCCACTCCTTTACTTTAATGATTTACGCTGGACTGATGGTCTGGATGGAATTACACAAAACTCCCGCATTCCTGGAGTGAATGCAGGCAGGGACTGCGACCCCCATCTAAGAATAAGAATAGACGTTCCCAATGCGCGCGACCACACCACTTTCGGCATTCTGGCCACTGCATCTGGTCACTTCCGGCTACCATTTTCAAGGTCGTCCGGCCATGAGGCGTTCTGTAGTGTTTTTTTAACATGCTCGTATGTTTTCAAAACATACCGGAAACCTGTATGTTTTTTTCAATATGTGCTCATTTTGTTAATATCATTATAATAAATGCAATAAATAAATATGACTATACCTCGTAAACACGTAATTCCCGTTTAAGTTCAACATGTGTTATGAAGGATTCTCTCGTACATCCTACGTAAGTGTAGGTACCACTAAACCATAATATTTTATTATACTTACTTATGTAGTCAAGCGGATAAGGAAGCCTTATCAGTTTTTCGCTAATCTTAGCAACCGAGCGAGAGTTTGCTGGCGCTATTAAGATAGAGAGCAAATAATTGTTTCAATGAAAACAAAACAAAACTAATAAAAACTCGTATACGAGCAGGACTTACTGCGACCAACCTGTCTGGGTCTGGTTTTCTCCTTCTTTTTTTTTTCGTTCAAACAGAACAAAGAACACATACATTATTTTTCCCAGATTTGGTAAATGTCTTTCTCATAGTATTGTTCTTTATGGTAAGAACCGCATCCAACAATAACATTTTGTTATTCTGGATGTTCTGACACTACACTGAAAAATATTTGGTCAACTATGTGGCATTTTGTTTTGGTTGCTGTATGTTAGATAAAGTAATCATTTTAATGATCGCTTGACAAGTTAAGATAATGTAAGGGGACAAGAGATAGTTCAAGGGAACAATATCTTGGTGCATTCGTATGGAGTTAAGATGGCTGTTCAGGGTTAACAAGATCTTGTTCAGTTCAACAAAAAAAAATTGTTTTTAACGTGTGGACATTTTATAATATCATTATAATGATAAACTATCATTATAAATTGTCACCAAAACAAAAATGGACACCGGATTGACGATAAGTTTAATGGAAGGTAAGGTTAGTATGTTAATCAAGCAAAAATAAGGAAATGTTAGCTTGTCGATTAATCCACGAAAGACTAATCTCTTAAAATGGCATAAAAAGTGCACTGCATTCTTTTTTTACTGCCTTAATTTAATTCGAAGGTTAACTAGCTTTTAGTTAATGTAATAAACAAATTGTTAGTGCATTTTTTGTCGAGAGTGAATCATCTGACCAGGTATAATGGGTATCTTTGACCCTGTGCTGTTCAATTAAGTATTTTTTGCCTGCGGTTGTTTGACTGCTACTTATGTTTAAAAACGTATCGTCTGTATGTATATTATAGCAACACGGGCCCGCTAGCCCTAAGGGAAGTCGCCATAGTTTTTTCTTCAATGCGAAACATCCTGTCATTTTACTAGGGTAATCCACGCACACTCTCATAATTGTACGGTGTTGCTACGAAACGCATACGTACTAAATCGAATAACACATTCATAACCTCTCGTACACACATCGACGCATTTCGATACGGTGCACGACCAGTGGTCTTGTACCTTTGGCAGAGGGGAACCACTGAATATGGCGACCCCCTCCAGAGTTGCTTTATGGTCTGTAGTAAATATAACCCATACATTGTTTTTAAGATTTTAATAATTCCCTTTTTTTCTACTTTCGCATAACGTAATTACACCCCGTACACTACTAAAATATTGAGTTCGAATTAAGCTATAGTCAGACAACTCTGGTGGTCCTGGCACGAGCCTAGGCTTATTTGGGCCATCATTGACAATCCGTCACTTTCTTTTCTAATTTCTTATAAAATAAATACGATGCAAATCATAATAGCCACTGACCTACTATTTAAACTAGACAGTGAATTCTGAACAACATGTATGATTTGAGTACACATTATTTATTCTCTGAATGTAATGTTAAGTATTAATTTCAAATATAAATTTATATATAAATAAATCTTGGCTTAGTGACACAATAATAGGCTCAATATATCCGTGAATCGCAGACAAGTCTCAAAGAAAACCAATTTCATTTGAATATATAGTATACACACGTCATCTATTATACACTAGGACGTAACATCTCCAACAACACGCGCACACGTCTTATTAAAACTAAAACTAGAGTACCCTTTTATCACCTAACTGTGAAGTATGCAGCGTGATAGAAGTCCAACACTTTCTGTTGGAGTGTGTCCGGAACCAGGAAAAGAGGGAAAAGCTGATAAGATATTAAAATGTGGGCATATGGCAGGGCATCCTGACCGAGCCCTGTTCGGACTCGTCCAAAATTATATATCATTTATTTGTATTTAATTGATAGTGTTTAATTTGAAAGGCTATGATGGGGCTGTCATATACGATGTGATGTAAATAGTTCTTGTTCAATCCATAGGGATTGAACAAGATTGATTGATTAATTTGTGAATATCCTATTCACAAATTAACACCTAAACTAGGAACAACTTTTATAAACTACTGTTATTGCAATTCATAATAACATTCTATTGTTAATTGTCATAAATTGCTGCTGGCAAAAGTTTAATTGTTATAGACGTATAGTATTCGATCATTATTATGTAAAAAAATAACTCATACAATCAAATTGAATGACTTAATACCTTGATCGACTTTATTATGATGTGCGTTTCTAAATTTTGTTGTTTCAAGCACAAAATATGTCGATATAGAAATATGTCGCAACAAACTTGGAGAAGAAAATAAAACCATATCTTTATTCCTTGAGTATTTTATATAGTATTTTTTAGAATAAAAGCCGTTATAACTAAGATGTTTGTCCTTTCACAATTCAAGTAATGGAGTTATTAAAAAAAACATATATTCATAATTGAACACACAAGTTGTAGTTACAAAACCTGACGTTATAACTTATAATATAAGTATTAGCCATTCTATAAAACTGAAATGCGCACAGTTACGTTCTCATTCTACGACTGGAAATCGGCCAACTCTTGCGATAACTAATATTCCCTTGGTGGGATCTAAAATAATTTAAGTACGTACACATATTGTATTTTGAAGTCTGAACTGAATATAATTCATAAGCCTTGACTAATCTCCGTGTGGTTTCCGGCTTGGAATAGGATCATCCCTAATCTTCCCGTGGATGTCGTCAAGGCGACTAAGGGATTGCACCAGGGCCGCGCAGCAGCGTTCTCGTGTGTATATTATGATAATTACTGTGAACACCAATCCGCCTGCCCAGCGTATTGAGGGCAAGTAGACAGTGACCCTAAGTGGACAGTCCACCAGTGGACGTATTACGACCGATGATGATGATGATTAATTTAAAGTCTAAAAAAACCTTTACGCCCCGATGGGCTTTGCTAGCGATCTAGCCGCAGCTTATTTGCCCACAAAATATCTAATATGTCAAACGTTACGTAGAGCGATTTTCAATACGCGTCAAATAATATTCAAAACGCTAAGCGTTAACAGGAAAGTTTTCACTACGCGTAATTAATGTGCCCGCTAAGCGTCTACTAGGAGAATTCCTAATATACGCGTAATATATTGTCCAGTCGTAATATATCCTCCGTCTGTCTCCGGCAGATCAGAGAGGGTTGTGCTTCTTCAGTGGAGACAAAAATAACCTAATGATGATGATATTTTCCAGTAGCTAACAAGATAAGTTTCTCCATCCGAAGTCACCGAAAAGAATGAAGTGGGCGTGTACAACCACTTATTTTCTATCTGCCCAATGTTTGTCCGTCTCGGATAAATCACATCGGGAACTTCCAAACTTGAACTCATGGAAATGGACGAAACTTGTTCATCTTTATTTCAACTCCAAAAGAGGTGGATAAGAAAACGTAAAAAATGCAAATACCGAAATGTCATGGTACAAAACAGTGACATGAAGGGCAAACGGCAAATCTTTAGTACTGTGTGGTGACGCGCATTAGGGAAGGTCTGCGTCCAGCAGAGGACGGTAACAGGATGATAATGATAAGCCTGGAGTAATTTAAGTCACCCGTGGAAATAATCTCGACTCTCACATCAATACAAGTAGACACGTTTTTAAACTGCATTAGCCACGCTCAATTTGTCTCGGTTATGATATGAGTTGCTGGACTTCCGTGATCCCACTCAATGCCACGGAACTGTTCGTGTGATTTGTCTTGTATTGTGTTTGTACAGTCTAAATAACAGTCATACATAACATATAAGAATACACGAGAAAACAGTACTTTATTGTGATAAAGTCTAAATTGCAATGAACTAGCGCCTTTAAAGTCGAGTGCAATCTGGTAAACGTGCTTATATGGTTCGCCAGTGTTACTCTAACTTTGTAGTAGTATTTATGTACTATCCAAAATATAATAACAAGTGACGTCATCTTTAAAGTTGTAAGGTTGTTTATCAGCTTCTGTTGAATGAGGTCGCATAACACATGAGAAAGAATAATAACCGGTGACATATTCTAAAGCGTACCCTTGGTACAAGTTCATTATATTTAGTAAGATAAGAGTGTCTTCGGGGCAATGTATACGGTTTTACAACAAACTACCAGAGTAAATCTTAAATATGATGGACATAATTAAGCGAAGCGTTGTGTTATGTTTTTGTCCAAGAAATTTATGTTGTCTACTTGTTTGTGAATTTGTGTTGTGTCAATGAATAAATGTCTATCTAACTATCTACAAAAAGTAAAAAAAAGGTTTTGAAAAAGCTATTATAAAATAGACGATTATTTGAATAACAAAGATTACAAAACCTGGTACTAATGTTGCTTCAGATTCGCACAATCTTTATAATATTGTATACAAACTTGATTTTAGTGTTGCTAGAAGTTTGTTGTGCCGTTTCTTCTTCACACCACCTAGAAAGTGGTGGTTGAGTCGATAAAAAATTTACGTATATAAATTTACCAAGTGTACTCATGTGTATTAAAGAATTTTGACTCTGGTACGAAAGGCAGACATACATTTAAAAATATATAAGTTTGGAAACCGTTCGATAATAATAGGAAGGAAGTCAAATATAAGTAATATAAATATGATAATCAAAAACTAAAAAGTAGTATCAATATTGGATCACCATAATAGCAAAGCTAATTTACATCTCACATGTAAGCATAGAGCTACTTCAGAATATAATATACCTATATCGTCGAATAAAAGTGTTAAACGCCTAACTAAGATTTGTATACTATTTGAACTATAAATACAAATAACAAGGTAAACCATCTATTTATTTACTTTTCAAATCATATATTATCAAAGTATTCATTTAGACTTAGGTGGTTAACACTTTTAATTGACAATTTGTTATTCTTTTTAAGTCTGATAAACGTATTATCTTAAGTCTACTTCTGTTTTGAGTCGAATTCTAATAGGATTTTAATTCTATAGGAAACTTTAGTACATTTTAAACTAAATTGGAGCCACTATCACATTATTATAACGAATAGACCATAAAATTTTGTAAGACGTAGCAAGTGATATATGCCTAGATTTCAAAATATAAACAAATCCATTTCATATGTAATATAAAATTTATTTTCATATAAATATCATTTATCTTTGACAAGATATTTATACCTACGCAGACCGGCTCGCCTAGGAAATTTTAATGGTCGTAACAACAATCAAGGGAAGATTGCGTGCGTAATTATGACAGGCGCTTTCCGAGATGTAACAAAATCGATGCAACGCACGCAAACAGTCTTTGAAATCTTCATTTCGAACGATTATAACCTATCTAAGTATCTTTAAATTTCACTAGACAAGAAGCCTGTTTTAAAATAGTTTTCATCATGTTAGACCCTAGACATCTACTACTGGACATAGGCCTTCCCCAATGAACGCCACCTCACCCGGTCCACCGCCTTCCGCATCCAGCCGCTTCCGGCCACCTACTTCAGGTCGTAGATCCACCTGGGGCGGCGGGGCGTCCCACCCTGCGCGTGCCGATCCGCGGTCTCCAATCTAGAACTGGTCTACCCTGACGGCCGTCGGTCCTGCTCATGTAGCCCGCCCACTGCCACTTCAGCTTGCTAATCCTTTCGGCTATCTCCGTGACCATCGTTCTTCGTATTAAAGCTTCAATATTATCTTTTGCTTGCTTTGTTGTTAAGCTATTGCCTCGAACGCCATAAATCGTGAGTTTAAGTCCCACTGGGGACTTATGTACCCTGGAACCACGGCGTGAGCTTTATTACTATTACTAGTGTGTAATGATCACCAAGTACTCATTAATGTTTGTAAATATAACTAATTTATAGATAATTCAAATAATTTCGTGCAATTGCAATGTCATTTGCGCTTCTTTAGCCGTACGGATTCTCTATGGGAATCCACGGTGACAGATCAAATTTTGTGGTGATATTATTTGGTCTGAGCGACACTCCCTCGGTGCTCTGAATATATAAATAAATATATAAATATATGGGGACATTTCACACACGGCCACCTGATCCCAAACTAGGCAGAGCCTATAATATGGGTATCAGACAGCTGATATACATACATAATTACATAATATAATATATAAATAACATCCAGTCACAAGGCAAAAACAAGTGTTCATCACACGAATGTTTGCCCTGGGCGGGATTCGAACCCGCGACCCCGAGCTTCGCAGGCAAGTGTACTACCGACTAGACTTCGGGGCTCTAGTGGCACAGCCCACAGCTTTACTCATATGATATTGACAAAATCCTAAGGAAGGCCATTTTAGGAAGAAGAACTACACTATAAACTCTATGTTATGTACTTACGTAGTGTGTTAAAGGTCAACCTATACAAATAAATGTTAAGTCTCAAATCACATACAGAGTTAACTGTATCAGTAGTACGACTAATCGCACCTAGTCACGCGTTACCATGACTTGACTTTTGTTTTCTATACCTACGTCTATACTACACTCTACCAGTTGCTCGCCCTTGGACTAATGTAAGATCTATAAATAAATATAAGCGTATATACAATCGAAACTATTGATTCGACCGCTCCGAATAGCTTCCATCATCCTTCGTCCAACCGTGACGCTTAAAAAATCGTAATAGATTTTAATGTTGATTAAGTTTTGGAACGCAATGGTTGGTTGCATTCAAATGCTAAGGGGATCTATTGATTCATGACAAGGCTGTATAGTTCTCGTCAGTCTTTGCCTATCCATAAAGTAATACATAACGATTTTACTTAATACTTACTGTAGGTAATCGTTGTAAATGATCACCGTAAAATATCGATTAGGAGAAATTAGCACTGTGGTTAGGAAGTAGCTACACATGGAATACAAATCCACAGCACGACCTTGATTCCCAATCGGGCATCCCGATTTGGCGGCCGAGTGGCTGAGTGAGCTCATGCCATGCCTCAGCCGCGCCTAGTCGCGGACCAACGTAGCTAGAGTCGTAGACTGCGGGCGGCGCGACGTCCGTCGGCGTTCATTAGCAGGCTCTATTGTTGCCAGTATTTCCTCCGCGCGCGAATGCAGTTAGCGTTGCTAGTCCGGCACTAGTTTACGAACGCGCATCTGCAACGCGCGCCCGCGAAAATTAAAAAGTAAAATTAAAAAAAAAAAATAAGCGCGCGCGTTTTAATGCAAAATGGGTGTGGTGAAAAAAAGTAAACCGAAAAACGAGAAAAATGATGTTGGTGTTAAAAAAGAGGATGGTGTTAAGAAAAAGGATGTTGGTAATGGAAAGTCGAAGGATGGGAAAGTGAAAAAGAAGAGGACTGTGTCGTGCTTACAGTGCCAGTGCCTCAAGTCGGCAGACGATGGTATAAATTAAGTTATTATAATAAGACTTTATGGCTCGGTACCTTTGCCTATTCAGCCTGACAGTATCCTCTGTCATATTCCATCCATTGCTTAGTTATATTTAGTAAGTCTATGATTCATTTGCTAATTTGTACTAATCAAAGATGTTGTGGTAATAAAAGAGTCCGTTAATCGTACTAAAAAGTTGCATAAATGGGAATTATGACACATATTTTGAAATATTTACAATTTTCATTCGGGAAAATTCATCTGACCGAAAAAAGGTGCAAATTGCCACAAATAGCTGTTGTAGTTTCGCTTTGTAATGTTTATAATTATTTCCCTTTCCTGTTTTCTTTCACAAACATCCACCAATCACAGTACTTTCCGGTCTTTCATTCACTTGCTACACATTATGTATCTCTGTCACGAAATAAAATGTTGGTACATATACATAATGTCGTCTGCTATAAACATATCTGTTGAGCTCTGGGACTCCTTATATGATAATTTCTTTCTTTTTTGTCTGTAACTGCTGAGCTAGAACTGTTTTTCTGCCAAAATCAATGTGGCTGGGAAAATACTATTAGTATAAGACAAATATATTCATGTGTATAAAAGTCAGAAAGTTTACACATTTTGTCAGTTATCCCGGGAATGAAGTGAAAAATGTATCGTGATTTTTATCCGCATGTCCTTCGAATATTATTGAATCGATTGAGCTGAAAATTGCAACTTACCAAAAAAACGCCGGGCAACGAAGAAAATTATGGAAAATTATTGACAATAATATTTTCCGAGATTGAAGAAAAACTAACAAACAAAAATAGATGGAACCCGCGAACTTACAATGTGCTGACTTTTTGTAAATTACATGTTGGACTGACGGACAGACAAGAGCTATGCAAATAGACTTTTCGTTTTAACGAAGTTCTTTTTAATTGACTGCATCTATTTCAGAATTCGATTCAAGTCATGACAAAAATAAACGCAATAAATGATTGAATTAAATTATAAGTTGTATGCGTGAATTTAACAAATACTTTTGTGAGACTTACATAACATACATAATGCTTCACGCCTTGGTCCCAGAGGGGTAGTTTCGCCATTTTGAGCAATCCAATGTCGCAAAGCGACTTTCCTTCGCCTGCTTTCCGTTCCGTGATTCTTTTGTGAGACTTATTATAGTTTTTACAAGTCCTGCTTAGATCAACGCAGTACCTACATCATCCTTTAGAATAAGTTGGTAGATGACTCGCTCTCCAAATGTACCAAGTGTACTCATGTGCATTGAAGTATTTTGACTTTGACGTCCATGTGTACACGTTTGTAGATTGCGAGGCCACGTCTCAGAGGGATGTTAAAGTGGGTAGATCATGACCTTTACCATTTAGTCGGCTTGGTAATGACCCGTCCTACGCAAGTTTATGGCACTGGCAGTATTTGGCGGAAGAGACATCTGAGACCTGATGACGAAATTGGTAGACATTTGTTTATGACAAAGTTTAACTTAAAATAACGCCACAGATATTAAACATAGTTTTTTTTTTGCTAAAAAGGGGAAATAAAGTATGTATTTGATTACATACGTCAGAAAAATAACAAATGAAAGTGTGAAGGCATTATTTGATCTACGCGACCGACCTAAGGCTGTTTACACTGCTGAGTGATTTGAACACATGTACATAGATGAAAAATTTATGGTACGCGTGGCAGATCAGCGTAGCAGTGTAAACAGCGTAGGAGTTTTACTCTAACCAACTACCACTCTTACAGCTACACTGAGCGATTTTTTCAACCAATGGGTTGCGACTTGCGATCTCTTGGAACGTTCTCAAGTTAAATGATGAAAGTTTACTAAAAGCTAGCGTATGCTGACAAAGTATAAATCTGGTAATGAAGTATATATACATTCGGCTTAAATCACTAACCCAATCTGGTATCCTTATTTTGAGATAAGTCTGATCCAGCAAAATGTTAATGGTAGTTCAGTTTTACGTTAAACGTACAAACAAAACAGCTTCGAGAGTTGCCGTTTTGAGGCGGATCCCTAAAGAAATCACTCGACAGCCATGCGTGATTTACATTTGCCTATGATCCGCAGACCAGACATTCGGATGGACGTCATCATAACCTACATATCGTGTTTACGTCCCGAATAGCACATCTCGGTTTCGTAATGACCGCTCGGGATGCGGCCGGCTGCTTTTTTAAACATAATCCGAGATACTACGCGTGGAACTGGTAGCCAAGGTTGACAGGGACGGGTTTAGCGACGGGGCGGTATTTGGGGATCCACTACCGTATACTCGCCCACGGTAGATGTCGCAGCATGAATTGTCGCACAGTGGCCCACGTGGTCTTCAATTTGAATCATTCCTAGCAAATTAAAACTTATTTTCGAACGAGAGGTCTAAAAATTTGATATAATACCGCTGAATTTTTAGTAACGTTGAGTGATGAAATAAATCTAGCTAAGGACACTCAAAATTATATTGCACATCTGTACAGATTTGAACATTTCTTACATTCTTTTTTTAATGATCTTTACGTAACTCTAGACCATATTTTATAACGCAATTAGGACCTTTTTTTTATAAACATGAGGGTGTTCTCTTTTGCGCTCGTTTATACTCACTTGCGCCCTGTTCTTTTTCCCTTCTAATTCCGGCCATGATTGTGGCATTCGTAAGGACACAGATGACTGAACCTGGACCGGACTGCAAGTTCGCTGTCATTATGTCACCGGCGTAAAAAACACTACACGAAGCACGACTAGAAACACAGAAGCGGCGAACACAACATTAATTTACGTAGTTATACCAAATACGTGAGGTGAGGTCACTGTTAACAAAGTGTGAATGTTTGTACATATGTACTTACGTATAAACTTCGTGTAGGTTTGTTATCACAAAATTGTATTAATTAGCGTAAGAGCCTTATTCTCACGAGATCGGTCAGGAAAACGTAACTTTGTGTAGGTACTTTTAAAATCAACATAATTAAAAGACTTTCATAAGACCTGGACTAGCTCCCTCCCAAACTTATGGGAGTTAATGCCTTGCCCCACTCCTACTAGAAAGGGGCTAGTTATTGCAGTATAAATGAAATGAAATGAAATATCTTTATTGTGGATCATAGGTATAGAAAGGATTACATGTCATAGTTAGAGCTCAGCTATGTCCCGCCACGTGGGCATACAACATTGTGTCGCAGTAAAGCATGCATTTAAAAACAAAGTTACAAAAAAAATTAAGAGTTAATTAGATACAAATTGAAACCTTAAATTTGACCGTCACCAAGAAATTCTTCCGTATAAATTGAATACACAGTAGATGATTTATCAACGCACATCATATTATATTGCATTTAAGTTTAAAAGTACACGGTGAATCAATTTGTTTTTTAATTTCCAACTCCTTAGTGGTGGTGACTCAAAATCCTTTCTTAGTGGTTATCTCCGCCGTTTAGGAACCCTCTATTCCTCAATGGCGTAGACAACCACTAAGAAAGGAATCCCATGCGGGTGATATTATTTTTCTTCGGTTAGGCAATACAAATAAAAGTTTATGTAAATGAAGACGTCTGAATCAAACAATGTCCGGATTAATGGACTGCTGTTTCAGGTATTTAATCACTGGATTAATTAGTGATGTAATTTATCATTAGTCACACCTAATTCCTTGATTGATTAATGCATTTTCCGCATTTGCAGCACTGATATACTGATAGCTTATCAAATTATCTCAGCTATGTTCCTAGGGGAGAAAGAGAGACGAACCGAAATGGAATGGTGGGATTTATGATCTGTTTTGTTACGTACCTTTGAGATAATGTGTTAATAATTTTACAAATTCCGCGTTATCCGGAACCGGGAGTGCCACTCCCTGTATTCTTACTGTTAATTTCGACTGTGGCGACTTAGTATAAATCCAGCAGAATCGCTAGTGCATTTAACTTTACGAGTATATACTGCGACCACCATACCGCCTGCCCAGCGTGGTCTTTGAGGCATACACCTCCCATTATTTTAAGAAAAGCCTGGGCAAACAGGTACTTAACTATTATAAGATTTTTTTACGGTCTAAAGTGGCGAACGCCCAGATAGCACACCTGTAAGCGACTGCTGTCGCTCATAAACCTGCAGCTCAAAGTCCAAAGGCCACCCGAGGTTAGAACTGAACTGAACTGTGTTAGAACGCGTCGTGTACCTGTCATTACACCGGCTCTCCTACCCTTCACACCGGAATACAACAATTCCAAAGAATACTAAATACTAGCTGTTGCCCGCGACTTCGTCCGCGTGAATACTTAACATCACAAATTATTATGTATTTTCCGTAGAAATGGGATTTTTTTCTCGGGATAAAACTATCCTATGTCCTATTCCAGGACCTAAGCTATATGTGTGCCAAGTTTCATCATGATCCGTCCAGTGGTTGAAGCGTGATTAACAAACATCCAAACTTTCTCATTTATAATATTAGTACGATAGGATTACTACGTAAAGAAGCGACAGTCAGTTCTTCTCCACAAATTTAACGTCGTCGCCCGCAAAATACAGCACGCATTCGCGCATAAACGCCTCCACCGGCGCCGGAGAACAATGTAATAAGTTAGAAAGCACTTATGTTGTTGACGAATAACGTTGTCCCTCTCTCTATAGACTATGCTCGCGAGATCGGTGCAGTAGCCCTACAATAATTTACTCGCACACATAAACATGTACGGACAGGCTGGTGTTCCTGTAGTAGTAGTAGTAGTAGGTAATAAAATCTATTCGCTTGTACTGAGTACCGGGGATGTAACATCGCTAGCATTGCTGTTTGGCGGCAGATAAGGTTTGATGGTGGTGACTATTCTAAATTATATTGCACTAGAATCTAGATCAAGGTTGATCTAGAATTGATGTTGCAGATTGTTGAATGATGATTCAAACTGACCGACATATGCATATGATGTGATTGCCAAGGGCAACTAAAAATGTAGATGTTATCAGACATGACAATGGCATGATTTACCACGACAGTCATACAGTCATGTGATCGTCGCACAGGTGCGTTTCATGGCGTACGCAATGTATGAACATTAGTACACATTATATACAGATGTATGGCCTAATGTCCAGTGTAGAACATTAAAGTGGCTAGGTGTTGCATGATTTTGCATATTTATATTTAGTCGTAAAGTCGTTCAGTTTTTGGCGCAAGCAACGAGAAAGCGTGATCTAGCCGACCTGAGGGATGATGTGGCATTGCTACAATCATCATCAGGTTATTTTTGTCTCTCTAGCACAACCCTCTCTCATCTGCCGGAGACAGACGGAGGATTTGGCCTACACTCCCCGCGCTGGCCAGACGGGTTGGGGAGGCCTGATTGATGTTTTATAATGTATTCCCTTAGTCGCCTTGTACGACTTCCACGTGAAGAGTTGGAGTGGTCCTATTCTACTTACCGGAAATCACACGGCAGATTTTGCTACAATGCAGTGACGAAAATTCAACTATCAACTTCGTCAATGTTAATTCTAAAAAAATGAATGAAAAGAATGTCCCCATGCACGTATCCTCCTTTAGAGCAACACGGGGCCTCCGGGAGGGAGCCGCCATTGCGTTTTCTTCCGATGCAAAACATCCTGTTCCCACACATAAGAACATTTGTACGCTGTCAGTACGATATACAACATACTAAATCTAACAAACACATTCATAACCTCTCGCACACATCGACACGGTTCGATACGGCGCATGACCGGCGGTCTTGTACCTTTGGCAGAGGGAAACGCCGAGTATCTCTCTCCTCCTAATTTTCTTTATGTATCCACCTTTTATACTTTGCTTTACACTTTTCAGGTTTATAATTTTTTACCGTTTGTCTGTCTCTCTCCAGCGGATAACTCGACCAAACCAAAACGGCAATGATGGAAAAATTATACAGGGTTACAGGAAAAGTCGTGCTAGATCCCTTAAGGGTGTGGAGCACCCATCATTTCTGACTTATTTCACTATGAAACACCCTACCCTAAACTTAACCCTTTTCGAGATATTCGACTTTTAATTTTTTTATTGAAAATTGCTGATTTTTAGGCTACTACATTTATTTTTGTTTATTTTGTGTATCTTATTATTATTATTATTGCATTTTTACATGTGTAGTAAGATGCTTTAGGACGTCAATCATTAAAATAGTGCACAAGTTATTTGAATAGACCGTAGTAGACAAGTGAAAGAAAAGAAATAAAAAACATATTAGAAAGTTTATTTTTCTCTAAGGGATATCTAAAAAAAATATTATGGTAATTGTTCGGCAGATGTTTTTTAAAATATCTACGGTTCATCAGCTATCTAACGAGGTATAATAATGTAGGGTTTTATTCAAATGCATTCAAAAAAATTTAGTTTCATAGGCGACAGTGGAGAAGAAAATGTATACTTAGCCCTAAAAAGTAAAATAAAACAATAGGTAAGCATGAAATGCCATTTATTAAAGGTTTTCTCACAACTTTTTCTTTTTCTACAGTTCATGTTCAACATGGCCGCCTCTATTTCTAATACATTGTCGCATCCTTCTACGGAGACCGGTCTTCACTACGCCAGTGGTCAATGTGGTCCTCATTTTATTTGCTGCATCCACAATCCTTTCTCTTAAGTCTTCCACAGACGAAACTGGATTCGGCTCGCTGTACACGAGACTTTTCATGCAGCCCCACACATGAAAATCCATGGGGGTTAGGTCCGGACTTCTTGCTGGCCATGGCAATGGCCCACCTCGTCCAATCCATTTGTTTGGATAATTTGTGTCCAGCCAGTCTCTGACACTTCTCCTGAAATGGGCAGGGCAGCCATCGTGTTGGAACCACATGTCCCTGATCAGGTTGAGTGGCAGATCATCCAGCAAATCACTCAAGTCTGCTCTCAGGAAATTTTCGTAGCTTTCCCCGTTTAGATTATCCGGGAGAAAGTAAGGTCCAATCAAATGATTGGAGATAATGCCCATCCACACATTCACGCTGAATCTTCGTTGGGACCCCTTCACTCTTTTCTTATTGGGATTCCTTAGTTCTTTTAGGGCCCAGTAATGGGCGTTGTGATAGTTAGTTATGCCATCTTTATCAAATTTGGACTCATCCGTCCACAAGATATTTCTTAAAAAATCTGGGTCTTCTACATCAGCATTTAGCATAAATCTGCAAAAGTCCAATCTTCTCGCGGGGTCCCCTTCTTCAATAACGTGTACTGGCGTGTAATGGTACGGGTATAGGCCAGCAGTATGCACTGTAAACCACACTCTCCATTGCGAAAGCCCCAGATCACGGGCAACAATATTAGTGGAAGTAGTCGGATCCGCTCAAAAGCAGACTGACAACCAAAACAATGTTTCCGGTTGTATTCCCAGTCCTAGCCGGTGTCTACACATTTTTTCTTTCATTCGTACCTACATAAATCGTCACTTGTCTCGCTCGCACGGTGCGTCTTAACTTGAAGGACAATAGGCGTGGGACCGTTAGAACTGCTACCTGGAGCGTCCCAACTACTTTTTTTCCACGAAATGTAATACAAACCCTAGATTGTTACACCTCGTTAGATAGCTGATGAACCGTAGATATTTTAAAAAACATCTGCCGAACAATTACCATAATATTTTTTTTAGATATCCCTTAGAGAAAAATAAACTTTCTAATATGTTTTTTATTTCTTTTCTTTCACTTGTCTACTGCGGTCTATTCAAATAACTTGTGCACTATTTTAATGATTGACGTCCTAAAGCATCTTACTACACATGTAAAAATGCAATAATAATAATAATAAGATACACAAAATAAACAAAAATAAATGTAGTAGCCTAAAAATCAGCAATTTTCAATAAAAAAATTAAAAGTCGAATATCTCGAAAAGGGTTAAGTTTAGGGTAGGGTGTTTCATAGTGAAATAAGTCAGAAATGATGGGTGCTCCACACCCTTAAGGGATCTAGCACGACTTTTCCTGTAACCCTGTATATAAAAAAATCCGAGATTTTCCATTAAACGAAAAATAAAACTATTGTATTTTTAATACTCTAATACTTTTTTTACATTTTTTTGTCGTCGTAGGTTTTATTTTTCCATGGCAAAAAGCATTCTATGTGTTTATCTAGGATATATGTATATACTATTACTGTACCAAGTTTTATCGAGATCTGTCCAGCAGTTATGGCATAATTATGTATCGAACATTAACGCACTTAATAGTTTTAAATTAGTTTGATTTCTCTTGTTCTGAGGTTTGTCCCGTATCGTGTTGACATATTAAGTACATTACAGCTCCTCTCTAGCCACAGTGCAGTGCCCCTCGATCTAACCATTCACAGACCAGTCGTACTTACTCGTCCAGCGCACTAAATTGTTTAATTGATGTTTCCTAACCCAAATAACTTGAATTACTGTCGGTTCTTCACAAGTTCTATTTTAAAGTCGGTACCTGCCTGTAATGAATGTAATTATGCTTCTCTCATCTCTCTTTAATTACTTTGGAATGTGGGAAGGGTTAGACAATGAAAGTTCGTTAGCTTATTCAACTGAGTTTGTTAGTTCAGGTAAAATCTAGACCCGTTACAGGGGCATTCTGTAACGGATCATCATCAGCCGAAATACGTCCACTGCTGAACATAAGCCTTCCCAGTAGAATGCTACTTTTGGTTGACTGACTATTGGAAGATTTGCCATAATCATCACGCGGATTGGTGATCGTAGTAATGATCTTAATATACACAGAAGAACACAACCCCTTAGTTTACCAGGGTTAAGACTGAGTAAGGTCAGTAAATGGGCAATGTAAACGCTTGGACTGGACTGGACAGGGTTAAGACTGAGTAAGGTCAGTAAATGGGCAATGGGCACACGGGGCAATGTAAACGCTTCTACAACAAACTACCCGAGGAAATCTTAAATATGACCGACAGAAAGTTTACTATTCACATTAAAAAACAACTTTGTAAGAAAGCCTATTATAAAATAAACGATTATTTGAATGACGAAGATGCCTGGTACTAATGTTGATCCAGCTTGTACAATCTTTAAATAATTGTATTCAAACTTGATTTTAAAATATGTGTTGCGTGAAGTTTGTTGCGCCGTTTCTAATATTTTTTTTAATATACAAAATTTAAGGCGGAATGAAAAGATTTGTCATCTTAAAGCCTATTTCTGCCGCGATACCAGTGCAAGAAACAGTATCGCCGACATTTGAATAAATCTTACGTTTTGTATACTACTGTTCTACCGACTCCATCCTGTCAATATTACAGAAATGACATGTGAATGTAAACGTTGTTATCAAACAATGAAACTTAATTTTCTATGCAACAGTCTGTTTTGTGGCATAGTTTGAGAAGATGACATGTGCTCGCGATACGTTGAACGAATGAATTTAAAAAGTTAAGATCGTTTTCATTCCACCGCTGTACATCAAGTAATTGACCGCCTCGGATTTTTGGCCTAGTGGCTTGGTAATTGGACTCGAGCCCCAGAGGTCGTGCGTTCAATTCCCACCGGGGACAGGCAACTTTGTACTATTTGTGAATTGTCCTATCTTTGTTTAAATGCCACAGCACAAGAGAAAATCCTAGTTAGGTATTAGACAAGTATGTCATATTTATTATTTATCCAAAATATCAATGGGTGCAACACTCCACTCAATGCGGGATTAATCATCATCAATATATCAGCCCTTAGACGTCCACAGCTGGACATAGGCCTTCGACAAAAAGTAAGATATAAAAGTTTGCCAGTATCTTATTTTGGATATATCGTTACACCTTACTCCGTATGCATTTCGGGTAATATCCTTCGAACTGATATGTGTTTGGCGTCTAACTAACACATGACCCGTTTACAGCTCCCTTGTCGGTTCTTATACGAGTACATCTATAATGCAACCATTAAAATCGTAATTGCTTCTAAACGTGCGTAACATTGCTATACGCCAAGCATATCTTAAGAAAACACTAGACCCATTACCATGCTGCTCAGCGCGACAAACAAACACGGTAAACAGTTGCATTAGTCGACCTTTCTGATTCGCCGGTGATGTCAGCCACCGCTCCATCAGTAAATAATGTGCACTAGTGTCTACCCACGGACTTACTTGCCTTTGTAAGGTGGAGACATCAACAAAACGCCAGCCCTTAATCGTCAAGGCGACTAAGAGATTGCACCAGGAATGTGCACCATCGTTCTTTTGTGTATATTGAGATCATTACAGCGATCACCAATCCACCTGCCAAGCGTGGTAATTATGGTAAATCCCGTAATGGACAGCCCACCTAAACTGGCATTCTATTGGGGTGGCTGATGTTCTGTAGTGGACGTATTTCATCTGATGATGATGATACAGTTGCATGTATACATACATATTGTTTGATTTGATTTGGTTACCGTCACGCGAAGATAGAGTTTCATCTATAAATACGGAATTTCCACAGGACTGCTATCAAATCCGCAATGCGTGAAGCTAGTTTTATAAATATAAGCGGACCGCCCTATAAAACTGAAAATGGACGATAGACTTGTTGAATATAAATTAAGCTATTCTGGTCGCAACCAAAATAAAAACACGCACCAACATCACGCACCACTATGCGTTGTTTTCGGCGCGTTGCACGGATCATCAGGAAGTCTTTCAATATTATGTCAGACAATATTTTTAGAGCAATCTATTAATGGTTCGTGATTCACATTAAAAAATACAAGCACAAGCACTTAGGTGTAATTGCGCTGTAAATACGCACGTGCTGAGATAGACATAAGAAGCATTCAAAGATTTAATCTGTTGATAGTGTGTGTGTGTAGCTTTGTAGCTTGTTGTAGTTGTAGACTAATATATACCTACATACTTGCGCACTATGTACATATAATTACTTTTGTATTTACTATCGCTTCACGAATCTGTGTTACTTCCGGATAGGATAAATTCTTTCCTTTCAAAATGTTTCTGCCTGAAAAAGGTGAACGATCGGGTGTGGAGGCGCTAATTGGAGAAGGTCTATGTCGAGCAATGGATGTCAACAGGCTGGTGATGAACTGATGGTAGACATGAAGAGCCACTTTGTTCCATGGGTTCCATCTGCATTCGTACTCAACTATCACACTGGCGATATATTCAGCCAAAATAGGTCCATTGTTGGGTATACCGGTGTTAGGTGCACTAACACCGATTTACCTCCACTGTGGACCTATTAGTGTGCTATTAGTGTGCTGGTTGGGTATCCTAGTTGATAATAAACCCGCCTCATGTCTTAAGGTCGAGGGTTCAAAACGAAAAAATTAAATTCATGTATGATGATAATAAACGTACTCTTTATCATACCTACGTGGGCTTAGACTTTTCAGTAAAGAAAAAAAATCTTGCAGAAAGCTGCCTAAAGAATACATTTTTAACATAAGTGAACCTCACTGGGTAAACGTGATAGAGTTTGCCCCTATGCTCTCGTTTCTGCGACTCTGGGACGGATTTACATATAGGCTATAGATTCGATGATTAATGTTTACTTAAGTATCTTAAGATGTCTACGTTAACAACAAGAGTTGCGTACAGCCATTCCAACTCATTGACACTAATTATAATTAACAATCAGTGCTCCTATTCTCAACGCGAAACCTGCCGACATAGGATGATTTTGTCATCTCTCGATAAGGAGTCAAGAGTCAGAAGTCAGGTGATACCGTCGGAGTCAATTGGGTGGCCTCGCACTCCCACGCGGTTGACATCAGAAGTGGCATAGCAGTGAATTAACGGTTATGCAATGTCTTATACAGACCTGAATAGGACATTTGTAATGGTAATTAATGAATGAATGAGGTAATAATGCGATGAGTGTGTTTTAAATATTAAAGGACGCGATATATGATTTCAATGAATATGCCTATGTACTAGTGCTGCCCGCGACTTCATACGTGCAGACTGGAATTCCGGTTTTATAACAATACAGACTTAGACATGGAAAAACCAAGGCAATAAAAATATGGTAGGAAGTACAACCGCAGAAGTGTAGGTGAAGTAAACTCCTAACCTCGTCCACCTCCCTCCCTGATTCCTTACATCTCTCTCCCTCTGCCATAGGTATACAACTTGACTACTAAATACTACTACAATAAAAAAAAAATGTGATGATGACATAAGACACGGATTTTTAGGACTAATCTCGAAATACCCTATTCCCAAAACTGATCTTTATTCGATCGTTATTTTTATTATGAAACCTAAATATATTGAGTAACTGAAATAAAAGAAACAGCGCTCTCTATCCTCTTCTAGCCAGTTATTTTACATAACACACAGATAGATAACAGGATAATCCAATTAGTGCCCGCGCGCCGCCGGCCTACTGCCACAATGAGCGAAGTATTGGCGAATTGTGTCAGAGCTTGTGCATACATTGTAGCAGGCAGGGACGGCAAATATAGCAGTCGCGAACTGTATGATTTATCATCAGGTTATTTTTGTCTCCACTGCAGCAGCACAACCCTCTCTCATCTGCCGGAGACAGACGGAGGATTTGGCCTACACTCCCCGCGCTGGCCAGACGGGTTGGGGAGGCCTGATCGATGTTTTATAATGTATTCCCTTAGTCGCCTTGTACGACATCCACGGGAAGAGTTGTAGTGGTCCTATTCTACTCTACCAGAAACCACACGGCACTGTATGATAATATAAGATATTTCGGAAATTGTTTATAGGCAATCATTCGATAAAAAATTATCGTCCTACGGCTAAGTACCTCTTTTCCTATAAATTGAGAATGAGGATTCATTTTATGTTTCAGTTTTATACGAACATCAATCGAAGATGCCACATCTTTGGAGCTCATCTCTATTTACTATATTATGAAACGCAACGCCTCTATCTGTCTGTTAGTGTGCTTATAACTCGAGAACCACTTATCAAATTTTCGTTTAATAATATAAGTTATAGTGTAAAGATATCGTCGCTGGAAAGGCAAAATTGCTTAAGCGCCAATGTGGCGCTTTGGCGCTTCAGCAATTTTGCCTTTCCAGCGACGATATATATTTATATAATTATGTGTGTATATGTCCAGACCTCTTATCGATATTAAGTATTCATCATTTAATTCACTGTCATTGAACTTAACTGTAACCATCAAATGCAATGAACACCATTTAAATCACCTTAGAAAGAGACAAAAATAAAAACCCTCCACTAATATTGTCGTCATCTCTGTCCCACATGTTATTGCCTGAGATTTTGTATGCACGAGAGCGTTTTAGGCGCGTGCCCAAATTCATATTCTAATATACGGAGTTGACTTCCTTTCTTTACTCTTCGTTCCGGAATTCGTCGGCACTTTCTTTAGGAAAGTTCTTTGTCCCTTTAATGTATGTGGGACATAGTGACAGTACTGTTTTTACGCATAGGGCTAAACAATGAAAGAACTGAATATGGCAAATAGGTCAAACATTAAATATGCACATATTTTCTCATCTGTTTCCCACTGTTTTTTCATCTGTCTCTACTGTTTCATGTTTTAACACACCTTTGGATTTCGTGTTTGAGATTAAACTGCAGGAATCATCGTAATTGTTACCATACTCTTATTTGTGGCGTCAAATAGTAATTGCTGAACGATGTGGTTGCCGTGTGGGATCCGGTAGAGTAGAATGAGACCACTCCAACTCTTCCCGTGGATGTCGTACAAGGCGACTAAGGGAATACATTATAAAACATCAATCAGACTTCCCCAACCCATCTGGCCGGCGCGGGGAGTGTAGGCCGAATCCTCCGTCTGTCTCCGGCAGATGAGAGAGGGTTGTGCTCCTGCAGTGGAGACAAAAATAACCTGATGATGATGATGATGAACGATAACAGAGTCGGTGTTACTGACAATGAGATAGCTAAAATTTGTTTCTGTTTTTATACCTAGAATGAACTATAGCCGTAATTCTTGTTCTGCGGGCTACAGTATCAATACTAGGGGATAACTGAATTCTGTGTGTTTGATGTATAAACTGTAGTTCACTAATTGATCTTATGTGTTTGTTGCAGGTGGTTTGGAGGGCAAGTACCGCGTGGCGGCGCCTGAGCTGATGCAGGACACCTTCATGAGCGACTCAGAGGACGAGGGAGGTATGTTATATTACTATTTCTTTTGGCGTTAAGGCGCAAGCATACGACGCCATTGTTATTTTATCAAAATTTAAAAAATTTTACCTTCAAAAATCATTTTAATTAATACTTACATTGTTAATGGAAATAATGGGCGCGATTCTGAAGCACACATTTAAAATTTGACAGCGCTAAAATTGGTTTCGTCTTTATCTTCATAATACTGTATGACAAGGATAGCAACAGTTTTAGTGCTGTCAAATTTTGACATTGTGCCTTCAGAATCGAGCCTAATAATCACTTAAATGAGCACGTGATAGCTGCAATCTTTATCAGACTATATAAAATACGTATCGACGCAAAAATAGCGGAATCGATGTAACCCAATATCAATCCCGTTTTATTGCAAATTCGGAATCAGATTAAAAAGTCCAGATCCCGTATCTCTACGGCTAATACGAAGACCCAGGCCATTCGGCGTATCCTTCTCTGATTCCGAATTTTCAACAAAAAGGGATTGGTATCGATTTGGGTTACAGCGTTTCCGCTGTTTTGCGTCCACATATATTTGTATATTAAATATCAGTTAGTGGTAGTCTGATGGTATTCCCAAAGTGGTCGATAACGAGCCTATATTGATAAACGAAAACTGATTTTGGGAGGTCGACGAGGTCTAAAATTCGATTACCAAAAGTTCCTATTTGAAACTTTCAAGATAGGTACTGTTTAAGTTGTGTACCAACTTGTTATAAGAATGACTAATATTTTAGTAGGAAGTATCATTGTTGTCTTTAAAAAAAAATTGAGATAGGATTTTTAAAGTAATTTGGCTCTGAGGTATCAGTTCATTTTGGAAAAGGGGTCTCTTGCCCAAAATAGTTTGAGAATCCCTAAGTTAAATGATACATGTTAATCGTCATTAGTGTACGAGTAAATTGAGTAGGTATTTATGGGGATACTTATTACGAGTAATTACATACCTCGTTGTTTCGACTGAGTTGCGCAAACCTTAGGCCCAAACTTCCTTATTTCTCTTGCAATAAAACCATGACTACATCACTCGTGTATAAAAACAAATGATGGCATTCTACTATGGATGATGAGATCATTAGGTGTTAACAGGAGACCTCCATCACTTCACAGTGTCTGTTCACTTATTACGCTGAAACCGCTGGATGAATTTTGATGCAGTTTTCATTGTTATTTAATATACATACATACATAATGCTCACGCTTGGTCCCAGAGGGGTAGGCAGAGATGACACGGGTTAAAATAACTCTCGAGAAACTATTTAATGCTGAACCATCAAGCTGCGACAAAAGGAAGCAATATTGTTACGGTTTTAGTGAAATAAGACGAAGTTTGCGCTACGCTGGCAGACCTCATGTCAAAGCCAGTTTATCGTTAAATTGTAGTGTGTAGAGGCTTTCCAAGGTCAGAGAACATATGTTTTTATACAGGATGTACAATAAAGTAGATCAGCTGCTTAAATGTCAAACATAACATAGTATGTTATACAAAGTAGGTTTGTGTAAAAATTCCTTTCCGTTTTTTAATATTAAATAACTGTTTAAATAATAAACTTAAGTTACATAATCTTCTTAAATGTCTTTTTCAATTCCTACCTGATTTTGTTGTGCTTATACAAGAACTCCTCAATACAGCAAGTCTACTTACGTGTACATCCTGTATAATGAAATTTTAAAGGCTTTTTAAGTCATCCAGTTATATTGTGTTTTTTATATCGATCGTTACCATATACGGGCCATAATCGTTTTAGAGCTCTGGTGAATGATATCATCAGCTAGTTCGGCTGACTGCATCATAAAAGTAGATGTCTATTTTTGCATTTACAAACAGCCCACCCGATGACAAGCAACTATTGCCGCCCTATAAATAAATACATAAACTTGTCTAATCTCAAACTAGGATTTTCTCCTGGCCTATGGGTATTTAACAAGGATATGACAATCCACGTTTGCCGTGTGGTTTCCGGTAGAGTAGAATAGGACCACTCCAACTCTTCCCGTGGATGTCGTACAAGGCGACTAAGGGAATACATTATAAAACATCAATCAGGCCTCCCCAACCCGTCTGGCCGGCGCGGGGAGTGTAGGCCAAATCCTCCGTCTGTCTCCGGCAGATGAGAGAGGGTTGTGCTCCTGCAGTGGAGACAAAAATAACCTGATGATGATGATGATGACAATCCACAAAATATTACATCCAAACCAGATGGACCAAATTGCATAGAGTTGTCTGTCCCGTACCCACGACCGTTGGCGCTCGAGTCCAATGACCGAACCACTAGGCCAACAAATTTTTAAAAGATGTGTTGCGTGAAGTTTGTTGCGCCGTTTCTTCTTCACAGCGCTAACACCTAGGAAGCGGTAGTCGATAAAAAAATGACGTGTATAAATGTACCAAGTGTACTCATATGCAATAAATGATTTTGACTTTTGACTTTGACTTTGAACGAAGCTGAGACCTATGAACATTCAATTCACCTACACTAGATATATCTCATCCTTCACAGTAGGAAACTATCCAGATGTCATTGTTACCTTTATATCTATGTTTAAATGTTTCAGGGGAAGTAGAGTGTCCAATCCAGCAGCAACAGCAATACCGCTACATGAATAGTGAAGCAGGCACGCTGCACCGCGCCAAGCCGCTGGAAGACAGCGTCACGGACGGACACCTGTGGCCCAGCAACAATGACCGCAAGGTGGCCACCATAGACCGGCAGCCACTCGACATCGGGTAAGTCTCTACTACCCTACCCCTACCGTCCGACGTTGTATGAATTGTTCTACTACCCTACCTCCACAAACCGTCCGACGTTGTATGAATTGTTCTACTACCCTATCTCAAAAGCCGTCCGACGACGTCGTATGAATTGTTCTAGTACCCTATCTCCACAAACCGTCCAATGTTGTATGAATTGTTCTACTACCCTACCTCCACAAACCGTCCGACGTCATATGAATTGTTCTACTACCCTACCTCCACAAATCGTCCGACATCGGGTGAGTCGCTCTACAGGTACTGATGTGATCTGGAGCGGATGATAAGAAGATGACTGGAGGGAAGACACATGTCTGGCAGTGGACCTGGTGCAGGCACCCGGGGGCTACTCCGTAAACATTTCGGACAGTATCCGTCGATTTAAAAAGCTATTTTGTACTCTCTAACGGATTATGTGACAAATTGGGATGAGCGTTTTTCGCTTACCGTAGTTAAACGCCAAACGCTTATAAGAATCAAGCCCCCCCCGATCCCGTAGAGTAAAGCGTTCCATGTTGCAGGTTCCTGGTGTCGTTCGTGGTGGACGCGCGCGGCGGCGCCATGAAGGCCAAGCGGCGCGGCGGCGTGCGCGTCGTGGTGCCGCCCGCCGCCTGCGCCGCGCCCACCAGGGTCACGTGCCGGTAACGTTATTTATTAATTACACATAATCTGATAGTATTGTTACGGCAGGCTACCATCACTAACGGTGACCTACGGTGCAGAAACGTGGACACTGAGGGTGGGCCTGATCCACAAGTTTCACGTCGCTCAGCAAGCTATAGAGAGGGCTATGCTCGGCGTTTCTTTGAAGGATATGATTTGTAATAAAGATATCCGACGAAGAACGAAGGTGATCCTACGCCTACAAACCGTTCATGTATAAATTTTCGGTGGCAGCACTAAATAATTTTGTATTTGTATGGAACAAATGAATTATTTCGATCTCGGAACTAGGACATAAATGTGACTTCGTGTCTGATAGTCATTTGTTTTTGAGTTCCGACTTTAAATTCTACTAGAGAAATAGTTAATCCAAAGTACAACATTCTTTTAAGTATTTTGGAAATAAGATTAGATTAGATTAGATTTCTTTATTTCACATTACAAATTTTAATACATAGATTAACATACGTAAAAGGTCAGAGTTAATGTGATCGCCAGAAAATAATAAAAAATAGTATACAAAATGTCAATTCTACACAACTCGTGTATGAGATTTATAACAATCTTTGTTAATGTATGTATATAATACTCAGTTTTCATGTTAACATTTGTTAAGTCGATTAATGAGATCGTTGTGCGGTGTGGCCGTCCGTTTATTACACTAAACCAACTTCTCTCTTATCAGGGCAGTATATTAGAACGCCTATCTATCATTTGTACAAGTTGATCCGGGTCTATATTTTACTTTTGTGATTTATAAGCAACTTTTCTTATTTCATTATGGCATTAAGAAAGTGTTAATGTAGGGTGACGTTATTAAGTGGATTATTAAATTATTATTTTACTAGCTGTTGCCCGCGACTTCGTCCGCGTGGACAACTTAACATCACAACATTAATTATTATATATTTCCCGTAGGAATGAGATGATTTTTCGGGATAAAAACTATCTTATGCCCTATTCCAGGACCTAACCTATATGTGTGCCAAGTTTTATCCCGATACGTCTAGTGGTTAAAGCGTGATTGAGTAACAAACATCCAAACTTTCGCATTTATAATATTAGTAGGATAAGTAGGGTGGATTACGCAAACACATGATCATTTAATAAGATGCATAAACCATATCATCAGTCGAAATACGTTCACTGCTGAACATAAAAATAACAGAACGCTGTCCATTGGGGGATTTGTCATAATCACCACAATTGACATTGGTAATCGCAGTAATGATCCAAATATACACAGGGGAACGCTGCTGCCTGTCCCTGGTGGAATCCCTTAGTCGCCTTCCCACCCATCCCCCCCCAAAGGAAGATTGGGAGTGGCCCTATTCTAAGCCGGCAACCACCCGGCCCTGGTATAATCATGATATTATTAAAACATGAGTAATGTATTCAACGGCGCTCAGATTTGGGCGCTTGCCACTAGACCGCAACTTAGTACTGCGGTGCGGACTGCCGGCGCTGACGCACCTGTTTACCTACTATCGTCTGTACCCATCAGGGTCACAGTAATTGAACCGTACTCGATAAGATCGCCACCCAGGTACTCAATCAGGGGCTTGAAGACCCCCGTTTTAAGTTTTAATCCCGTGGAATGAAGTGTTGTATTTGTACCCATCGAAATTATGTATGAACAACTTGCTTATCTCTTCACATTGGCAATTAGATATCATATTTCTGAGTTTAATGTAAAATTATCTTGGAAGCACCTTATTGCCGGCCTAGGCCAACAATGTTTTGTTAGTATAAACATCAAAATACTTTATTGTACATAAGGACACATGGTATATAAGCCTTTAGTATTTTTCTTTAGATATTGAAAGGAGAGTAAAGAAAGGAAATGCAGTGAATGGCATGCCTAAAAAGGCACGGATGGCTGTGCATAATGCTGTTATGGTTCCTACGCTGACGTATGGTAGTGAATTTTGGGTTTGGCAGTGATATACGTGAGAAGTGTGGTTTGAAAGAAGATGTAGTAACGAAGGTAGAGAAGGGTATTTTACGTTGGTTTCGACATCTAAAGCGTACGAGTGAAAAAAAGAATGAAAAAAGTTTACAGTGCGAATGTGCAAGGAACTACAGCTAGAGGTTGTCCTAGGAGGATCAAATTAGGAACGCCCACAAAAAGACTGGGATCCGCTGTAAGAAGAATAAGAATAGGTTGGTGAACGTGAGTGAGGCTAGTGAGGTTTGTCAGGATCGCGCAAATTGTGGTGATTCATCGTCTCTGTCTGCTCCTCTAGGACCAAGGCGTAAGCATTATGTATGTATGATTGAATAATGAATTAGAAAACTGACCACCTGTGCGACAATGGCCCATTGGATTGATAGATATATAGACATTTATTCACTGACACAATACAAGTTCACAAACAAGTTTCGCGGGCACCCAACGATTGCTGTGTGTAACGCTTCTACCGTTTGTGATTCGGTTGAAATGCGTCGTGTACATGTCACCCACTCCGTTAACACACTGACTGCGTGCCTGTCGTGCTATAAACTTATGATGACGTAGAGATGGTAATTACATTTTGGATAGTTATAAAGATAACACATTCTAGGTGGGTTTTCCGTACTTAATAGACTAAGCAGGATTATGTCATTTGAAAATATGGCCAGCTGATATTATCGTTTAAGCAAACGAGGCGTAGAGGTTACAGTGATTAATATCTACAACCAACCAAGATGGAGTGATAGTAGGCGCGACATAACATTAACATTTACTTAGAGAAGTGCGTGCTCTTATGGTACATGTAGCATTTTAAAATACATGTATTTGATTACATGTAGTAATAATATTAGTATTAGACAAATACATTATTTATTTATTGATAATCGATAATCAACAGATTACAAGTCATTCATTTTATAAATTTATATTAATCATCATCATTATGAATAACAAACTAAATAAGCATACATATTGATCACACCTAGGTCCCAGAGGTAGATACAATGTATGCCACTTTGTGCGATGCTGACAAACGTGACAAAGCGACGTTCCTTCATCAGCTTTTCGCCCCTAAACATACAATAACAAAAAAGAAGCTCGCACAGACGATTTTGATGCAAATATGCATCCTTAAGCTATATATTAGGTCCATAGAGGTATATTGGTATTAGTGTATATACCTCTATGGTATATACACTAATATATATATACCCCATTGGTACATTAGTGCACCTAACCTAGTGCATATTTCGCCATTGTGATAGTCGAGAATTAAGTGATAAATTTTTGTACGAACTTTGCAGTGCGGCGACACGTCGGGCGCCTGCGGCCGCACCGCCGCCCCTCATGGAGGGCGAAGCCCTGGCTTCGCGGCTGTTGGAGCTGCAGCCGCAGGGCGCAAAGTTCTTGGCGTAAGTAAAATTTGACTTTTAAATACATTTTTACACGATATATTTACTTTAGTATATTTTATTTATCTCTATTGGTCCCCGATGTGAGAAGAATGGCAATGTGGTTTTGTTGCTTGGAAAATCGAACTCCATGCTAAAGTAGCTACTTGATGAGTAAGGGTATCAGTTTTACCTTAAACCTTATAATAAAGTTTATTTAATCATTTATAAAATTGATTTACTTTATTATTATAACTTTATTGTATACACAGAAAATATAAAAATAAATACACAGAAGGAGAGGACGTCTTTAATGTCAAGTAACTGCTTAATTAACAGCTGTGTATTTCCCATTGCAGTCCAGTGATAATCGAGGTGCCCATCTACACGGCGCCGTGTCGCGAGCGCGAGATCGTCATCCTTCGATCAGACACCGGCGAGACCTGGCAAGACCACTACCTTCACAACAACGACAACCCACTCATACAGGTCAATCCCACACACACCCTATAATACGTCCCAGTGTTGGGCAGAGACCTACCCTTTTGACGCAAGCCATAGTCCGTCACTCGGACTTCCAGAGTCTGCTGTATGAAATCTATTATACAACTAAGGGATAGGAGCCTGTAGTCTTTGGGTTGAGGGTAAGCCACACTCAGGACACTTATCTTCCCTGCAGCTAGTGTATCGCATTCATAAAGTACTTCGTCGTCTCGATGTCCTCTCCACAGGCTCTACAATTGACGGTCTCTGACAACACCACCTTATGCAGAAAGTGCCTCGCACCGTAGTGGCTGGTGTATACCCGCTTTTTAGGACCCTATTTACTATTCAATTACAATGCTACTGAGGGAAGTATCATGGAGTTGCGTTCTCCTGAATAAATAAAAATAAAATGAATAAATAAATAATCTTTTTTTATTTTTTATTTATGTGCAATAAAGAATAAATAAATAAATATGTCAGACATTCACACCAGTTATCCAGTTCCAAACTAGGCAAAGCCTGTGGTATGGTCACTATATAACGGATAGACATACTTAAATAAATATATAAACATCCAAGACTTGGGTACAAACATTCATATTCATCATACGAACATTTGCCCCTAGCGGGATTCGAACCCGCAACCTCCGGCGTGACAGTCCGAGAGCTACCCGTTCCCCCACGGAGGTCGAATATATTAAGCTTCTTACAGTGATCACCAATCGGCCTGTCAAGCCTGGTGATGATAGCAAATCCCCCAATGGACAAACCACCAAAAGTGGCATTCTATTGGGGAGGCTTGTGTTCAGCAGTGGATGAAACTTAAATCTCAACCAAGTGACGTAAAGAACTCCAATTTACACAGAAGATATTATCCATTTGTTAAAAGGAAATGGACGCAGATTAGCCTGGTTCATGGACACTTATTAGATCATTTCCGGCCTTGCTGATTAGTGTATAGCCGAGCTTACTAGCTCAGCTTTATGGTTATAATGGGCCCGATTCTGAAGGCACAATGTTAAAATTTGACAGCACTAAAACTGTTGCTATCCTTGTCACACAGTATTATGAAGATAAAGACGAAACCAATTTTAGCGCTGTCAAATTTTAAATGTGTGCCTTCAGAATCGGGCCCAATATCTTATTATAGGCGGCTAGGTTTACCCGGCGACACGTCGACCCCGGAGGATCTTTCGTGTCAGCCCCTTTGTCTATATTGTGCTTCCGTCCCCCACAGTTCTCTGCATAAAATCAAATATCCAGCTGAGGGGCAGAAGCCTATAGTCCTTCGGGATGGTTACTAAAGCGTTCGTGTCTCTGTCAGGAGGCGCTGTCCCGCGAGCGGCAGGAGCACGGGGGCAGCGGGGAGACGCTCGGGGAGAGCGGGGAGCGCGTGTGCCGCATCGTGACGTGCGACTTCCCGCACTACCTGGCGTGCGTGTCGCGCGTAAGGCAGGAGGTGCACATCATCGGCCCGGAGGGCGGCACCGTGTCCAGCGCGCACACGCCGCAGGTCAGTCCCACTGTACTCAGCAGATGTACTGCAGCGCGCGCATCGGGGATGTTCTCGCGCGCACGACTTTGCTGCTATAGTGCGTAAGATAGCGAGCTTCCTGATGCGCCGGCTGCTGGGCAACGCTGACGGGATCCTGATTGACGAGAGGTCCAGCAGTCCCATCATCAGATACTGGGTGGTGTTGTTGAAACTTATCTCTATATAGTTGTTTAAAAACCTAGCTAAAAGTTTACTAACATCGAGGGTTTTCCTAGCACTGTGGATGTAATTACGAGTGTATCTGAATTAAATATTGGTAATCATGTTATTAATGTACCAAGTGTACTCATATGCAATAAATGATTTTGACTTTTTGACTTTTTGACTTGACTTTAATACCTGATACCGTGTCGATTTCTGAATGGAAAAAATGCATTCGCTCCCTTTGATGGGAAATGGCTCTGAATTCTAGAGGGGGGGGGATGCTTCTTTTTCTTTCCTGGGAGTGTGCCTAACACGTCCTTAATGTGTATGCAGGTGCAAGCTCTGTTCCCCCCGGCGGCGCTGACGAAGCGCATCCGCGTGGGGCTGCAGGCGCACAGCGCGGCGGCCGAGGCGGCGCGGCGCGCGCTGCCCCGCCACGTGGCCGTGTCGCCCGTGCTCACGGTGGAGCCGCGCCGCCGGAAGTTCCACCGCACCATCACGCTCACCGCGCCGCTGCCCTCGCAGGTACCGCTGAGGATGCTCACCCTGCTCCACGTGCCACCCGGCGACAGACTTGCGGCACGCACTTGTCTAGAGATATCCCTGCACCACACGCGTCCTACGGTTGTCTCGCTCCCGAAGAGTAGTATATAAAAGAATACGGCCAGCAGGGCAACCCTAGGAAATAGACCCAAAAAAATGCTAAGAATCCCCCGGACCTTCCGCCAGTATGACCTAGAAGGGAGGACGGCACTAAAACTTAAATCAGCCCGAGTCAAACCGGTGTCTGCTTCCTCTGCAGGACGGCAAGCCAGACAAGCAGTCGACGTCGCACCTGCGGCTGCTGTGCTCCATCATGGGCGGGCAGGCGCGCGCCGTGTGGGAGGACGTCACGGGCTCCACGCCGCTCACCATCACCGAGGACTGCGCCTCCTTCACCACCACCGTCTCTGCCAGGTCCGAGTCACCACCTAAGTCTCGAGCTGGTCCCTGAATTATGGTTTTCTTCACCACAAATTAGAATATGCAGCCTATGTCACATTGACAGACGATAACAAACTTAATATTGAGTTTATTTTTTCCCTGCTGGATATGTCTTTCCCAATGCTGCTTGCTTTTTAAGCTCGTTGACGAGAATTCCTGGCTGCATCTGCTTCTACGCAGTCGTCATCGGTTTTACGACTGACTGTCGAAGTCTTAGTTCTACTCGAAGTGTCCTGAATCCATCATCATACAATCCTTGTGACTGATGAGTCCACTTCCGGACGAAGTGCGGCACTGAGTCCTATCTTCAGTTCTCCGCATCCGATCTCGTCGCAGATCGGTGCTGCAACTGGCCGGGTTTAAGTACGATACTCGTTGCAGATTCTGGCTAATGAACTGCCAGAACGTGAGCGAGGCGACGAAGCTCGCCACCGAGCTGTACCGGGAGATGTTGCTGGTGCCGTTCGAGGCGCGCATCGTGGTGCTCGGCAAGCGGCTCGACGCGCTCGAGGGCCGCCTGCTCGTGCTCTACATCACAGACAGATACGCGTACGAAACTCTGCTACAGCAGGTATGCTCTCTGCACTAGCACAACGAACAAGCCCACGACTTCGCCCTCTTGAAAAGTATCTGGAATAATCTAGTTTCTAGACCCGCGGTTTTAGTTTTGCTCAGTCAGTTTTCAAGCTGTTTTATGTATAGGATGTACAGAGTTAACTACACCTATTTTGAGGGATTCATGTACCAATAGTTTAACCATACGCTTACAAAAAAATAAAGGATTTTTTCTACAATATTTACAGCAATTACGTCCGTTCTTTAATTTTTTACGTTATTATATCAATATAGACTACTATTTTTCCGTTTTTCCTATAAACTAGATAATTAATCAAACAATTTTAAATAATCAGATATCATTGTTCCAGACTGTTAATGTTATTATCAAAGTTTGTATAGTTATTTTTGTATATTAAAGATCTAGTAGCCTAGCCACTACTCACTGCTTAATAAAAAAAAACTATTGGAATTACTTTTGGACAGTCCTTGGTGTCAATCTAGGAGTTGGTATACCACCACTTTGAAAGAGACATCATTTTTCCACCCACCTACTGTATTTGCTACTGACTGTGTAACTTACGATCTACCGTATCTACTAGCCACTCAAATTACAGCCGGAGGTCGTTGAGCATGGGCCCATCAAGTTGATACTTTATTGGGTACGTTTTTTATAATGTTACTTTTATACAGGAGCACTACACCGAGGTAGCACACTCGACCGCCGTCAGGTTCCTTGATGGGAAGGAAGTGTTCCTCGAGTTCTCAGGCAACTTAGTGCCTGTCACCAAGTCTGGCAGCCAACCTGTCCTCAACTTCGAGGTAACATATTCCTATTCTCGTTTGTACAACCTTATGTCACCAATGCCAGTATTATACTAGGTGACATTAGGTTGCACTGCCTGCTTGAATCACATCAAGAAATAAATTAGGCCGTTACCAAAGTAATGCTGTTTTTCCTACCCTTGGGAATTCTGTGTCAGTTATGAGCTTGTCTTGGCTTGTCCTAGAACTTGTACTGGGATAAGAATGATATAACGTAGTAGTTCTGTGACCAGGATTTATACATTATTTTATTATTTTTATACTTTTTCTGTTTCAGTCGTTCAAGGACAACCGAGTAGAATTCACGGTTCGTGTCAAGCATCATGAGGAGAGTCCTTCCGGCAGGATCTACTTCATGAATGAGCCTAAGGTGAGTTTGAACAAATTAATAGGTGAAGAAAATTTGCTTAAAATAAATTTCATGAACGACTCTTATTTAAGAGGAAACTTTCACATTTTACACATTTATTTTATTTTAAGAAAACTTACAGCTATTATAACTAAGTGCATTACACATATAGTAAAAAGGAGCCAATTAAAAGTTTCCACTTCTAGAAATAAATTAAATTATAATTAACATTCATAATAAACAATATCATAGCATCTGCCTAGTATTTTTTTTTTCAGTGAAAGAATTGTGATATTACGAGTATGCCAGTTGAAGAATCTTTGGCAGCCCTTCTCCTTAATAAATTAGTTGCAATCTCTATCTGTCACTTTTATGTTAGGCACAGTCTTGACTAAAATTAAACTTGATAACGTCGACAATATTTTTTGCCTTCCTCTTTCCTTCTGGCTATGCCCAAATGGGTCCATGACGAACTCTTGTTTATTTTTGCCATCTGTTAACACAATGGAATGCAATAAATTACTGATTACTAAAATTAAACTTAAATGAAACAGTACTAAGTATACGCCGTACGTTAAAAATGATCGCTTACGGATTCTCAATACAAATTATTTGGCACACTGCCTTTGTCCATATTCTTAACTTCACTCCGAGGTGGCCACAGATTACTTTTGTGTGCGCGTGCAGGTGCCTAAAGGCGAGCAGTCGCAGACCCCCGCGTGCGTGCTGGACGTGGAGCTGCCCGACAGGATCGCGCCGCGCGCCGGCAAGAGTCAGCTCGACTACCTCAATTTGGACCAATCTGGTAAGTCCACTTTTGTATACGTATTAGTCCACATTTTATTAATGTTCTACAGTATACTTCAAATTGACTTCCCGCGTGTTACAAACAATATAAAGATGCAAAACCTTATCAATATTCACCGACTCATTTCCAAATTTTTTGGTTTTTTGGTTATATCTTTGGGATTCCGTTTTTTATGGATATTCTATCTAACAAAAGTTATATTTTTTGTGAAGGTTTCGACGCTCTGAAGGACGAGCTGAGCTTCAACTGGGGCGATCACAACAACAGCCTTGGCCCGGCATCGTTGCCACCCACCAGCGACAAACAACACAATGGTCACGTAAGTTACGTTTCCGCTGTGTAATGTTTATTGTGCACATCACGATATTTTGTCCCTTTTCGGGAGTTTTTTTTTTAATACCTAAAATATGGGATTTTTATTTTTAACATTCAAATACAACTTAATTTCTCTTCTGCAGGAGAAGATCATCACAAATGGCGATGTAAAGTATCCCACTAAAGATACAGAAAACAAAGACACCAAACCTCAAGGTTAGATATATTATTATAAAAACACACATCTCCTATTATTCGACTATTTAACTTAGAATTAATTACCTTCATTTAACATTTACAGTAAACGGTGACAGTTTACACGTCGATTCGAACAAGACAAAGGCAACTTTCGATTCGGACGAAGACAAGACACCGCACAACACTCTAGAGAAAGGCAAGAAGAAGCCAGAAGGAGGCTCCTTCTTCGGCGGCATCGCTGGCAAAGTCAAAAACGTTTTCAGCCACAGCGAAGACAAAGAAGATGACAGTAAAGAATCCTCCCCCAAACCTCAGCCCAAACCCCGCGATTCCAAAGAAAAATCCCCACCGAAAGCAGCCCCAAGAATCATAAACGAAGATTTGTTAGACAAAGTCGATGATATGTTTAGAGATCTCCACACAAAACCTCCAAAGGAAGAAGAGGATTTGAACAGTCAAGTGTATGCGACGAAATTGATAGTGGATGAAGGAAAGCCGTCTGGATTACAGGGTAAAGAAGATCTATTAATCCAGCAGTATGCAAATATGCAGCCTGTAGAAACGCCTATACGTGATAAAACTTCGGACCCGTTTGCGTTTTACTCAGACTGCTGTGACGGCAGATTCAAGGGCCAAAAACATAGTCATGAAGAAACATCGAATTTGGTCGATAGAATTGAAAATGCTAACTTCACCGCCCAAGAGAAGCTTTCAGAAATATCGGATAGGGCTCAAGATGATTTAAATGATGGTTTGAATAAACTTGAGAAGGAAAAGGACAATGTTAAGCAGAAAACAGGTGAAGTCACGGAAAATTTAATTAAAAAGTCAGAGGGAGTAAAGGGCGATATTATAAATAAGGAAAAAGAAATAAAGTCAAATGTGCAAGGGAAAGTTGATGATATTAGAGATGCCGCAACCGATAAATTAGATGATCTTTTGAGATCAACTTTAGATTCGGCTCATAAACTTCAAGATGTTAATGCTAAAGCTTCGGAAGTTAAAATATCAACAAAAGGCACTGTTGATCATATGAAAGAGACAGCAGAAGGTATTAAAGATAACTTGAAGCATAAATCGCATGACCTTGATTTCGCTGCGAGGGAAAAGGCAGAAGAACTAAAAATCAAAGGACATGATAGACTTGCGGAATTTGATGATGAAGTTGAGAGTGGTGTGAATAAGCTCAAGCACAAAGCACAAGATGGTGCTCACCTTGTGGCAGAGTCTCTTCACAGTGCGCAAGACAGTCTGAACAAAAAAGCAATAGATATGAAAACAGACGCGATAGCAAAAGCTGAAAACGTTAACGAAGCCACAAATGAGAAATTGCATGAAATTAATGAATCGTTCGACGAGGCCAAAGGAAAGGCAAGCAAAAAAGCAAAAAAGAAGGGCAAAGAAGGAAAGAATTTTCTGACGGGTCTCGTTCACAACATTTTCGGCGAGAAAGATAAAGTTGAAAATGAAGTGAAAGGGAAAATTGCTGAAGGAAAGGAGTCTGCTAACGACTTGCTAGAACAGGCGTCAGCTAAGAAAGATGAAATTAAAGATGAAGTTTCGAAAAAACATGATGAACTGAAAGAAGGTGCCGACCACCTAGCTAAGGATGCGAAATCCAAAAAGGATGAAGTAGCAAAAGCGATACATGACAAAAAGAGTGAAGTAGAAGCTTCGGTACATGATAAAACAGATGAAGCAAAGAAGGCAGTGCAGGATAAGAAAAATGAAGTTGAAAAAGCCGTCCATGACAGTACAGATGAAGCTAAGAAGGAGCTTCAACACAAAATAGACGAAATCGAACAAGCAATACAAATAAAAACAGACGACGCAAAGACAACTGTACATAATAAAATTGATGAGGCTAAAAAGGCGGTGCAGGAGAAAAAAGAGGATCTCATTGAAATTGGTGATGCTATTCACAATAAAGCCAATGAAGCAAAGCAATCAGCACAAGCTAAAAAGAATGAAGTGGAGCAAGCAATTCACAGTAAAAAGGATGACTTAGAGAAAGCCGTTCATGACAAAACAGACGAAGCCAGGAAAACTTTACAAGACACGAAAGAACAAGCTGTAGACGGAGCAAAGCACATAGCAGACCAAGCGTCAGCTAAGAAAAATGAGATTGAAACTGGTATTGCGAGTAAATATGACGAGTTGAAAGATGGTGCTGAAAGTATTGTACAAAATGCACAAGCTAAGAAAGATGAGGCGGCGACAGCTATTCACAATAAGGCAGATGATGTTGCAAGGGCTGCGCAGGACAAGAAGAAAGAGTTTGCCGATATGACACATGAAATGGCATCAGCAATTAGTGATAAAAAAGATGAGGTCGAACAGGCTATTCACACCAAAAAAGATGAAGTACAAAACACAGCAGCGACCGAACTAGACAGAATTAGACAGGAAGCCGAACACACAACGGATCAGATCAAAAAATCTGCCGAAGATACTCTGAATGCTGCTGCTGACAAGAAAGCTCAATTCCAAGATAATGTCGGTGACAAAGTAGATGAGTTTCAGAAATCTGGTAAAGAAGGATTAGAACACATCCAGCAAGCGACTGACGACAAAGTAAACGATCTACAAAGATCGTCGAAACAAGCGTTCGATCACGCACAAGATTCAGCCTTGAGTACTTTCGATAAATACGAAAGTTCAGCAAAGGACAAAGTGAGCGACGCGAAGGACACATGGGAAGACTTGCAGAGTTCGACGCGGGACACTTACGCAGATTTCAGGGACGACGTGCATGGATTGGAGAACTCAGCACAAGACACGCTGCACAGCTTTCAGAGCTCCGCTGGAAACACATTTGATAGTCTAGACGATTCCACTAGAGAGTTTATGGGAGGCGTTCAGCACACAGCACACAGCGCTGAAGCGAACTCAAAGGAACTATTCGGTGACGTGAAAGACTCATTCGAAGGCTTCCAAGTTTCTGCTGACAATAAACTGGAGGATGTGAGGGGTGCGGCTAGGGAGAGGCTCGAAGAAGCGGGGGAGAGGTTTAGTGAGGCGCATGAGGGGGTAAAGGAAGGTGTGAGGGAGGCAGAACATGCCGTCGCGGACACGGTCTCCAGTGAAACTGACAAGTTCACGAGCAGTCTCAACGATTTGGGCAACTCCGTCTTCGGATCTTCAGGCAAAGGTACTTAATTTTTTAACAATTTAGTCATATAACAACACACATTTAAAGTCATTTGCGACGCACTTTAAAGGTGGCAATAGCATCTGAAACTTATCTTCTATTGCAAAGGTATATTAACAATAAACTGTATTGACGGCGTATGTGGAGAGCCATCTGTTGGGATACCGGAGAAGAATGAGAGGTACTCGTATAGTGGGAGTTTAGCGGAGCGTCGTATCCACGGCAGCGCGGCGGGCGACACACTATAATTGAGAATGTTCAATTAGTTTCTGCCCTACTTATTAAAACGCATATAAAAACGAAGGTGTGATTTCAGGATTTATGAAAGATTCGAGCGCCAAACTTTTGGAGTCAGAAAAGTCACAGTCATCACCATCACCTCATAAGAAGAGTTCAGGGTAAGTCAGGCTGCTTTTTTTAATCACCAACATAATGTAATAAATCAATAAAGTTCGCATCGAAGCGAGTCATCAAATTTCAAAATGTAAATAATGGCACGTAAATTCGAGCACAGAACTAATTCACGATGACATCAACCCAATGACTTACCCACATTGTTAAGACTATGAAATCCTGGGAATTAAGTCACAGGCAAGATTCGCAGTACAATTTCACTATAAACATAAAGGTAAAAATCATAACTATCAACTTAAAGGTCACAGGATGCATAATTTTTGCATCACTTTAAATTAGATAACAGATGAGTCATCTTTTATCTAATTTATTAATAAAAATAAAATTAATCCAATTAGTGTCAGTCATGAAGGTAACTTTGAGGTGACGAGGTGCGAAAATTATTTTCCTTCATCGTATGACCATTTAAAACGATTCTATTAATTTCGTATTAATAATTATAATGATATAAATTTTGCAGACCGGTCATTTTAAACATTTGTATAAAAGCTTACATATTATGTCATTACATTGTTTTTTTTACCTTAATGATTATAAACATGTCACATTGCCTGCCTCTAACGCCACCTGCACGCATTACAGAATACCGAAGCTAAAGCGGAAGAAATAATCGGCGAACGAACGGCGAACGCTCCACGATGTATGATATACATAACTATAACTAGTTGATTAGTTTTACTACTATTTATTGTTGTTGCGAATTTTCCACGCGGTGCGGTTATTTCAAACATGAAGGAATTAAAAAGAAAAGATTCTAACGATAAACCAATCATGCATTCGCCATTGCGAATAATTTTGGAAATCCAAACATATTACTGGTTGTACAATATTTTTGTACAGTACGTAATGTTGTTGAAATAATCGCATTGCAATTGTAGAAGCACTGTATATGTAACTAAAACACTATGTTCCAGTGATTTATCAATTAATTACATTAAAAGAGATTATTTGTTCGTTTATTCGAATACTAAAGTAATCTTATTGTCATGTACAACCGGGTACAGTAACTTAAGTGTATTGATGTGTCAAATTTTAATATTTTAAACTTTTGACTAACGATTTTCGATTGCGGGGAAATCATTTTTATTAGATGTGACTTAGCAATTAACTTTGAGAGTAATTTTTAAATGTCAAGTTTTAACTGCAGATTAAATGTTTTATAATTTATATAAATAATTTATATGGAAGTTAAAAATCATGTCTTATTGTCTATACTCTTGCCTAAATAAACTTTCTATATATTATTTAAATCAATATTTTCTATATTGACGTCGTATGTACAAGAAATCATTACAATTTTTAACAAAACTTGTTGCAATTTATTGAATATTGTATTAATGTACCTTGAATCTGAGATTTTGCATTTTAAATTAAATTTTAAGTATTTATAGACATTATTCAGTGTTTTGTGTTGCATAATTTATTCTATTTTAACATGTTTTATATACATTTGACTTTGCTTTGTACAGTGAAACTTTTATCTAGGGAAAACAGCATGTTACAACACGCTTCATAGATTTTTCTATTGAATTTTTTATATTTTGTAGCTGCGACTACTTAAATAGATCTGCTAGTTTATTTATTTTTTTATTGTAACCAGATTGCAAACACTGTTTAACACAGCGTGTTTGATAGTGTTTGAGTATACCTTAGAGCAAGGGAAATGGTAGAAGCTATGTAAATATACGAAGTAAGTTCGCCTTACAACAACAGTCTAAGTCCACCGCTGCACCAGGGGGGCTACTCCGTAAATATTTCAAATAATATCCGTCGAAAGCCATTTTGTACTGTACCATCCAGGTCATGTGACATTCTGTTAAACGATTGGCGTCTAACTATCCGAATTTGTCACATGACCTTAGACAGTATAAACATGGCTTTTTAGTTTGACGAATTTTATCTTAAGGAGTAGGCCCTCAGGGTTATACCGTATACATTACTTTGTACATATTGCTATTCTGATTCTGTACATTCACATCTCTCTGCTAATATTTTTTCCGGAAATTATTCCTAAAGAAACTCATATTGTAAAGAAAAACTATAGTCAAAACAACATTCAAAAAAACACACGCAACACTAGTAACTGTCAAACTGTAAAAAAATACTAAAGTGTAAGCGGGATAGACAATTCCAATCACCTCGAAATCAAATGAGATGCCTATTATTTCAGGCGTTCGTACTTTGTACCTTTTCAATTTTTTTTGCTCTAAGGATTATACATTATGTCACAAAACGACGACCGTGTATTTATAATTAATTACACAAAAATATATAAACGTAACTACTGGATCTGAAATAATAATGTATAGAGATCACAACACTTTGATTTTAGGGAACTTGTTCTAGTAATAAATGGTTGCACGGAAGTCTATTATAATTCGCCTCAAATGCTAATAAGACCAGGCTTTTAGTGCATCTCACTCACACTAATCTCTAAATCTCACTGCGTCTTACTCGCACATAGTTAAATGCGTTCCTGTTAGCATTTGAGTCGAGTGTAGTGTAAAAACAACGCTTGTGATGCCTCTCTGTAAGTTGTTACGTGTAAGATATTATATGAAAACGTTCTCGATCATTCTTTGTGTTTTATTATGTTAATTTTAGACCAGCCCGCCTAGCATGATCACTTATTCTATTGCAATAAAATAAGAACGGAATAGCAAGACTTTGCAGTTTGTAACAAAGTACCCCCAAAACAATAACTCGGTATTAATTCTTCTGCGTCTTTTGGAAATTCTTTAAAAAATAATCCATACAAATCTTTTTATTGTTATTTCCAAAAGTCTGTATCTTATTAATGTATGTAACGATGTGACGTTACTTTCTACCTGCATAAATCTTAAAGTACAGTAGCTTACAAACTGACATAATTTATTTTATATTGACAATGGGCTCGATTCTGAAGGCACAACGTTAAAATTTGACAGTACTAAAACTGTTGCTATCCTTGTCACACAGTATTATGACGATAAAGACGAAACCAATTTTAGCGCTATCAAATTTTAAATGTGTGTCTTCAGAATCGGACCCAATGCCACTTTACAGCAGCTGATAATTCTTGTATATTGTTATTTATATTATTTTGTTTTGTGTTGTCTGACAATACCACTTTACCTCAACTTAATTTACAATGTAGAAACTGGTCGCTCTTTGCCATGTATTTCCAAAAGACGCATTAACGCCAGCTTTATATAAAACTAGATGTAAACAAACAATGTCGACTTAGCCTAGAGTTCTCAATGTCCCAGAAGGTTGAAATAATGGGTATGAATACTAGGCGGGCAGGCCAATATTCTCATTCGATTCCTGTTAGAAATTATTCGACCACCAATGTTTTTCTTCCCAAGCAATTCACTGTTTACGCACCATGTCACCTGTTAATATCCAGCACATTAATCTTATTTTAGGTAAGTTCGCTTCAATAGTTACGTGTTATTCAGTTGCATTTACTCAAAGATGTCTATGTACTACCAGATGGAGCGTTCCAAACAATCGCTCTGTTCCACGCAAATCGTGGAACAGAGCGATTGTTTGGAACGCTCCATCTGGTAGTACATAGAGATCGTTTCATTTACTCTGCTTTCTTATGTAAGGTGTGGATAATGAAGTCGGTTAAAGAAGCTCTACACTGGCGCGGTGGCGGCTAGTTGTAGATATATTATATTAGATTGTATGGAGCGGAAGTCCACGGACTACTACCGCCAACGCGCCGTTTGTTACTTAGTTACAGATTTGTGAGATAAAACCTCTATCGCTTGAAATTTTTCAAAAAAATGATACACGAGAGGTTTTAAGGTTTGTGATAGGAACTTACTACCTAAAGTGGAGGACCTAGTTAAAGGACCGTCGTCTGAGGAATGCGACAGTTGTCTAATAGCTGTGCGATACGTACGTTTGAAATTCCCTCCAACATCATCATCAAAAATACGTCCACTGCTGAACATAAGTCTCTCCAATAATTCCACTTTTGAAGGGCTGTCCATCTTACTTTATTATAATTATATAAATGTACAAATATTCGCATACAATATATATTGTTTAACGAATAAATAAATGAAATTAAATTAAAATAGGAGATTTGCATTACCACTCGGATTGGTGATCGCAGTAATGATCTTAATGCACACAGAAGAACGCTGCTGCCAGTCCCTGGTGCAATTTCCTTGGTCGCCTTGAAGATTAGGCGTGGCCCTACTCTAAGCCGGGAACCACACGGCAAATCCTACATCACCGCAACTGATTCCCTGAAGCCCTTTAACTCTGTCTACCCACTGTAGGTACTTCGAAATCAAAGTTTGCCCACACCTTGCAAACTGCACTCCTAATAGTAATTTTACAAATTTAATTTAATTTTACAGATTTTTCTCCAAATTACGGCGCAGTCCATGAAAATAAAGGCCTGCGATTCTTCGCTTCAAAAGTCTACATTATTTAGAATTTAATTATGTAGATTTAAGAGCAAGGCGAAATGTTTGGTAGCTTCGACTAAGTAATGTCCGTAGTGGAATAAACTTAAAATACAGACGGACAAACTTATCCATGCATGTGGCGAAATGTTGAACTAATCATCTCGCCTATGTAATGTCTAACAGATAGTTGATAGTGGCGACTGTACAAGTACCATACGCCAATATATTTATCAGTGTGTAAAGTTGACTCAATATTTTCAAAGTACTATTGTTTGAGTGCCGTTACCATAGTAGGTGACTTGATTTAATTTTTTTAAATCGTATTTTAAGCATATAAAGAGCTAGATTTTGTCTGTATTGAGAATGCAGCCTAAAATAATGATTGCCCCGCCTAGAAATATAGAGTATATAAATCTCTTTAAACTTATTTATATTTCTTTAAAGGTTCAGCTACGGCTTTGGTCACAGATTGTCTTGAACATAGGTGCTTGTTGCGGAGGCCACAAAGTATATGAATAAATATAATTGTATTTAAACTGGTATGTTAAATATCGACAATGTTACAGAGAGTGTTCACTTAATAAAAGGGTTAGTACACCAAGCTATGCTGTATAATTGATCAAATGATTATTTAACCAACAGTTCTTGCGTACAATATCTAGATATAGACTTTAAAACATCCATGCGTAGGGTGTAGTAGGTTAAACACAACCCTCCGCTACCATATACCAAATACCTTACGAAACAAGATCCATATGCTTAGTATGTTCCTGGAAAAGGCGTGTCATTTACGATTTATAAAAACAATGAAATTATAATTATCAAAAAACGTTGAAGTACTTTCGATGTTTTGACACACAATTGGGCCTAAAAGCACAAAAAAGTAGTAGCTCTCTTCAGAAGTGGTAAAGTAGTATCCTTTGAAAGTTATAAAGCCATCCCATCCTATCAGATGCTTTATTGTACCTTTTCCCCGAAATCTTATGGAAATTATGAAAGAAACCTCAAAGTAGATAATTTTATTTATAAATGTTATCTAACCGCCTCATTGGCATAGCGCTTGGTCATTGGACACGAGCTCCAGAGGTCGTGGGTTTCGATTCCCACTGGGGACAGACAACTTTGTACAAGTTGGTCTCGGATGTTATATTTGTGAAATGTATTCTTGTTTAATTCCCATAGCAAAGGAAAAACCCTAGTTTGGAATTAGAGAAGTGTATGTATTATGTAACATTTATTTATTTGTCTCTCGTCACAACTATACTAAATACTACTTGCACCAATTATAGGTAAGATTAACGTTTTATATTTACATTTTAAAATATTTATGTTGCTTTAGACTGGTCTTTGATTTGGCCTTAATTAAGTATATTAATATACTGAGTGCAAAATGTGATTCAGGTGCATATTCTGTTTAAAATTGACTTTTGAACACTATTCCTTTGCCGCTTATTCATGCCACGGATAGTCCACCATTTCCCGTTCGCTGGTTTCTTAGACAATTTGCAATGTAGGTGCCAATCGAACAAGAAAATATATATTAGTATTTAGAGAATTTTAAAAATACGGCAAGGTGTAATTTGTACACAATATCTGTCAATTTATTTCAGTTTTCATTAAATACTCAGAAAATATTATTTCCTCTAATGACCATATTTTCCTGTCATTGCCGAGAATACTATATGTTATAAATTTAGCTCAATCGGTCCAGAAGTTTCTAAGTTATAGACGGACAAAAAGCTTCGCCATCTGTTTTAACGGAACCAAAAAAAAGTTTTCAAAACCTGCAATATATTGTGTTGAAATATTGTTTCATTATAGATTCATCCCACCAGGAAATATGGTTAGCGTCTAATCTTAGAAAAACGAATATATTCGTTTTTCTAAGCGTCTAATAGTCTATAGATACCGTATTATTTTTTCTTCAGGACGACATTCAGAAGCCAATTTACCATCCAGCGTTGACGTAATAGCGAAAAGTTTATAACTAAAACACTGTCAATGAGTTAAAACTAGGCCCCTTCTTATATTATTATTATTTCAAATCTTCAATTTTCGTAAGATTGCTATTAGGTCAGAGCTAGGTTACGACTTGACGAGTTTGTTAAGTTTTAATGGATATTTAAATATTTGATGATTGCTTTTAAAGTTAAAGTTGCATTTTATATAGAATTGTGTATAAGTTTGTCAGAAATCCTATGGTTGTTAAATAGTCGACAAATTTGGGAAAGAAAAAAATTGTGTTTGAAGTAAGATTCGTACATATTTCAAAGTTCAATCAAGTACTGTGATGCCAAAATATATTGAAGATTGTGTAAAGTTATAAAGTTTTGTTAATTTATTGATAGAGTCTATGTTCACTCTATTCATTGCTTCTTAGTAATAAATAATTATTATTGAGAATGTTTCTTATTTTACTCCGCATACATTGTTAGGTATTATCCACTGATATGACCACTATTTTTAAGCGTCTGAAGTGGCAAACCCACAGGCAGCCTGCCTGACGGTACCTAGTAATATCTTTGCTGATGGTCGCCGGTAAACCTGCAGCATTTGGAGAACAGTCAAAAGGCCTGGTTTCACGCGAGAACTATGTTCCAATGAAGGAGTTGTAAATACTATGCTCTGGGCAGACATACGACTTCCCAGTACTAGGTCTCGTACTAGAGGTGTTGCTGTGGTAACGGAAGCGGGAAACAGGCCCACAACCCAAAAGCCGTTGAACACCTGCATTTGGCCTGCTGCGTGACACAGTACAGTACAAAGGCTACAAGGGTATTGTCACACTTGGAAATCTGTTTTATGTAATGTTCTCATGCATGCCTTATTATACGTTTGGCTCTTTTAGACATGCATCGAAATTAGCTCTATTCAAAACGGCAGCGGGCAGAACACTCGATATGAAAGGCATACATAGCTTCGCAACCGCTGTCCGCCGCGGTCGTTCTGTTCATGTTTTTATTACAAACAAAGCCAAAGTATTGGAAACAGAGAGAACATCCGCTGTATATCGTCCGCTGATTGCACACAGTTTTACACTTTGTTTGTTGTGGCGTCCAATTAATTACTGAGTAATGAGAATTTAATTAGACAGACTTTGGCATTAAACACACACAAGACAACTGACGAGTAAAATTGATTTTCCATTGACTCCTCGACTCTTCAATCTGACTCACGGAAATGCATGCTTTGCTGTTTAGCAACAGAAAAGAGGGTGGTCCCCCAACTAGACGGACCCAACACTACCACCTTCCTGACAATTCAATTAAGTGCACACAGTAAAAAAAAACCGTTAACCCGTCTGACTGTGGTAATTTCGAGAATCACTGGACGTGTTTCGATGCTGTTTTAACTACTGTGTAGGTAATTTCTTGAGGAAGTATTCCGTTTCAGAGTTGAGCGGATATATTTTGCGTGTTGTTAAAAGTGGGCAAGACATTTTATACTAAAAAAAATTACAAAAGTTCAAATTAAAATATATTAAATTCATGTCTGTATACAAATAGTCAATAAAAGATCAAATAAAATTTAATTGCTTATCATATGTTAATATGAGATAAAAGGTACAAATATAATACTAAATTCTGGTTATATCTAAGTTGACACTAAACAAAATGTATCTTGTCTACTATTTGCCTACTTCTATCTAGAAATAAAACTATAAATCATAGCTCATGCTGACATAAAATTCATAAGGCTTTATAAGCTGTCAGTGCAGTAACATGATCATTTTCTTAAAACTTAATTCATAATTAAAGTAACCCATATCAATCTGGGGGAAAAAAATTACGTAATTGCAATCAAATGTTATTTCAATATTGTGCTGTGATGTTAATTAAAAGTTATGCTCAAGTTTCATCTGAAATTTATTTAAAGGTCATTATTTCTCCGAAAGTGCGATTTGTGAAAACTTGCATTAACCCTTTAGCAGGCAGTCGCCTCGGTATAGATCATTCTGTTCACGACGGCACGCCACAAATCGCTTACATTTCATGAGTTACATGGTTACTGTGATAATTCTAGTATTTTTTAAGATGCCTGGTACTAATGTTGATTCAGCTTCGCAAAATCTTTATTAATTGTATGCAAACTTGATTTTTAAAAGATGTGTTGCGTGAAGCTTGTTGCGCCGTTTCTTCTTCACAGCGCTAACACCTACGAAGCGGTAGTCGATAAAAAAAATGACGTGTATAAATGTACCAAGTGTACTCATATGCAATAAATGATTTTGACTTTGACTCTATCGTTATGTACTGCATCAATGTATGCATATGTACACTAAAAAGTCGCGAGGCGTGTCTTCGTGAATAGAATCTATATAGAGTTACGATTATGAACTTTATTCATTACCAGTGGCAGCCAACACCAGAACACATGGTAACATATTTTTATATTTAAGTAAAATACTTTTTGTAGCTTTTTAGTCTACTCGTAGCTAGGTCAATACTCTTATGTATTAAACGGTGTAGGTGATTCATTTATGACATACATTGTATTATTTTTCTTTGTTTCATTATTTCTACAATATTATTGTGCTAACATTCATTTAAATATGTATAAGTAAAGTCTTACCAGCTAATATTTTAGGACTCAACAGTTATCATTTCAGTAGATATAAAACTCTGATTTAAATTTGGTATCTTACAAAAATATTTGGTACAAAACATATACATTTGGTATGCACAGCACCAACAGTGGAATGTCGCTTGTCCCACTGCACGATATAGGTACAAGGTAGGTCTATAGATAGTTGCAAAATCAAACTATAGTATCGATAATTATGATTAATTCTGTCTAAAATCTAATGCATCAACTATCACCACTGCTGAACACAAGCCTCCCCAATAGAATGCCACATTTGGTGGGCTGTCCATTAGGGGAATTAAAAGATCACGCTTAGCAGGCGGATTGGTGATCGCAGTAAGAATCTTAATGTACACAGGAGAACGCTGCTGCCCGTCCATGATGCAATCCCTTAGTCGCCTTGACAACATCCACGGGAAGATTGGGGGGTGGTCCTATTCTAAGCCGGGAACAACATGGTGTTTCAAGACATCTCTTAGTATCAAGTTGATTCACAACAATAAAACACCACGACTTTTTACCGCTACGCTATAACATGGTTTAAATATGACGACAAGTGGGTTGACATTATTGTTAAGTTTTTAATAATGTGTTTTACGACTCTGGAAGCCAAGTCCTTTTGAGTACTTCATTTCTTTTAAACAATAATAAAATTGCAGTCAGACGAACGCAAGAATATTATTTCTTTTCCTTGAATAGTATTACTATTTTGGTCCTAACTCTAATATATTCTTTAGTAAATATCTTAAGTTTTATTTTTCCACAATGGCTATCATAAGTTAAATCTTAAGTTTCGTTTAGTGCAATCTTAATTAAACTTAATATAATATTAAGGCACCTATAATGTGTACGTAATTTCTTTGTTATCACAATGTGCTCATTATCTAAAATACAATTATCAGATATAAAAATAAATAAAAGAAGCAAAATAATTAGAAAAATGTAAAGTTGGAATGAATTAAGAAAGTTATTTAAAATGTGTGTGTATGTGAGTGTATGCAGTTGAAAGAGGCAAGTGATGAAAACAGCACTACGTCATAATTATGACTATATTTAGTACTTCATAAAAAACAGCCCATAAATGTACTTTTGTAAATCAAAAACATTCTAAAGTGTCCAGGGCATCCTCTCCTCACTATAATTAACATAAGGAAATATAAAAAAAATATTAAAGTTAAAATTTTTGTAAGACACATCGCAACATTAGCGAAACGGATGGTCTATTTCTAGATTACGAGACGAAGTGTAATATAACCAAGGAGATTCTCTGCCTCTGGAGAAAAGGGATCTAATTTAGAAAATTCTACTTTTCAGGAGACTAAATACTTTTTTAAAATAATGTTTTGATTTTCTTCTTAAAAATGTAAAATTTCATTCGCCATTTTCAGGAAAAAAAACCCATTAAAAATCAATCATTTGGTCTCCTGAAAAGTAGCATCTTCTAAGTTAGATATTTTTTCAATCGAGGCACAGATTGGTCGGTGTCGCAAATGTTCGGCAAACGTTGAGATGTGTATGCCAGCAACATCGTAAAAATATTATAAATAAAACTTCCTCATATTTTATAATCTAGATACAAAATATAGATTTTAGTTTTAAAACAAATTCTCAAGCATTATTCTACACTGTGCCGAAGTGCATAGAAATATATTAATATATTCGAATTTTGTACTCAAATAAATAATCTAAGGCAAGGCACTTACTTCATCAGTGTACTTCGATCACAGAAACGAATGGATACAGAACTTCATGGTAGTCAGCGACTATGGTATCGCGCGATACACGACCAGTCGCGACCGTTTGGCATTAAGCTAACTAACTTCATCTAGTTTTTTATTTGTGTGACCGAAGGTATATTTACAGTCTCATTATTCACCTACATTGTATCAATGTACTAGAGCAGACACTTGAAACAAAATCATATCATAAATAAACATATATATACTATACAAACGTGTTAACCTCATCTCCATTTTGGTTGTTATGAAATTAAAAATAACCGTAACTTTTACAAAATAGGGAAGTAACTGGGTGGGACGCCCCGCCGCCAGGTGGACCGACGACCGTAGAAGGTGGCCGGAAGCGGCTGGATGCGGAAGGCGGACCGGGTGTGGTGGCGTTTATTAGGGAAGGCCTATGTCCAGCAGTGGATGTCTCAGAGCTGATATTGTGATGATGATGAACGTAAATGGCTCCTGACACATGGGACATCCCATTTTGGGAGCCAGGGCTACATGTGATACAATGTTTTGTTTCTGTTCAGTAAAGATTTATTTTTTACTAGCTGTGCCCGCGGCTCCGCTCGCGTGAACTACAGAATCCGCTCCCATTCCCATTCCAACTCCTACTCGCAGCTCCAAATGTAATCCAAACTCATCGCAATCTGAATAGTACGGAAATACTATTATGTGCAATATATTGCACACTAACCTTACTTAACTAATGTATTTGAAAACTTAAAATGTCTATAACTTTTGATTGAGTTAGCCGATTGCGATGAAATAAAGAGTAAATGTTAAGTTAAGTTAATCCCCATGTTTTTGTGAAAAGTCCATCAAAGCCCGATCAGTAGTTTTTAAGTGATGCGTGCACAAACTCACAGACAAACAGACAAACGGACCAACAGACAAACAGATAAACAGACAAACAGACAAAAATTTCAAAAATGATTGAAATGTGTTCTATTACTTATCCTTAGACCCCCCCAATTTTTTTTTTTGCAAATATCTTCAATATACAGACACGCGATGTTTACGATTTTATTTATTAGATGAAAATACTCGTATGACCAAAAACGGAGTTGGTAGGTTTAAACGTATAGCCCACTATAAGTGTTCTACCATTATAGGTATTTCCTTGATACCCGAGGGCTTGATCATGTTGCATATATTGTAACAAGGTACTAAGGTGGGCATGCATTTCAAATTGGTTGACAGTACCTAATTACAGTTTCAAATGTCTTCTCTGGTACGCTTAATAACTCAATGCTATTATTAACATTATTTCTCAACTACCCTTCCCGGAGCTGGAGTCCGACATACCGATCTCCTTGTCATACTTTACGATACTATCACAGTCCAAATAATCCATATCCGTCAACTGCCTTTTCATCAAAAGATGCGGAGTTTTTCTAATCCTTTTCTCTTTCAAGAACTTCGGAATAATCTCCTTTCTCTCCATCATGTACTGTATTATAACTCTCTCGAAGAATAAAGCTAGAACGAAAGTAAATGCAGCAATACACAATACTATGTACGACATGAGAGTGTTCAAAGGCATTTTTAATTGCAAGAACTCCGCTAACCAATGCGCCGGCGTCACTGTTATATAAATACATATACCCGTCATTATTATAATACTAATCATTAATTGCTTATTAGTGATCACAGATCGTCTGTAAGGAGAGCCGTGGCTAAATACTATAGCTAAAGTTATATACTGGAACATAGATATCGCAAATATAGCGTAGTTTTCCCAACATTCGTTCGCCTCCTCCCCTTCATAAGTATGCCTCTCGTACCACGGAAAGAAAGTTAACGCATAGAAACTCAAATACTGACCCACGGTTATTAAAGCCAGCTGACCTATCAAAGACAACAGAGGTACCAGACCTAGCAAGGATGTCAACGGTGGTATTCTACACAGCTTGCCCGTATACGCTTCTGTCATACCGAAAAAGAACGCGAAATTCACAATCAAAGCGACATCTATGTACAAAAATTGGAAATCGGTTAGATTCGAGTCAAAATAGTAGAGGAAACCGACGGAGAGGAACTCGGTGAGCGAGTAGGCGATCATGAACTTGAAAACTCCGAAGCTGGTGGTGAGCGCCGCCCGGCCCTCGCGCAGCACGCGCGACACGCACACGATGTCGGGGTTGGCGGACGTGAAGGGCGCGGCCACGCTGCTCTCCAGCTCGGACAGCGAGATGCCCGTGTGCGCCGCCCGCAGCGCGCCGCAGTCGTTGGCGCCGTCTCCGCACATACCTGTTACATCACGTGTCATCATTTTATTTACTTCGACCTACTTTTTCTTCTCGCTTCAAATTGTGGAGTTATGATTTAAAAACTATGTCATTTTATAAACGTTTTTCGTTATTTAAATATCAAAGGTTGTTTTCCAAAAACTAATATTAGAGAAACCATGTTTAACTATTTAAACATGGTTTCTCTTTAAGTATAATAATTGCACATTACTTGTGTACAATAATAAGTAAAAATAGGTATTGAAAAATTACAATATGGTAGGTTTCTTTCACTTTTAAAAATAAATACGTTTTTCAAGTGTTGCTTTTGTAAAACAGTTTAAATGATAACTGTAAAATTTACGGGGTAACCAAGTCTCCTCAGGTGTGCCACTATTTTATCTGCCTTAGTTGCAGTCGAACCCACGATCTCTGGGCGTTAGAGGCAACGAAACGGTCATACAACACCGTCTTATATATTTGACTTTTACGCATATTAAACATATGATAATTTGTAACTGTAATTGGCCCAAATCAAAATATATAAGCCCTTCGACGTCCACTGCTGAACACAGGCGTTCCCCAATTAACACCCGGTCCTTCGCCCTCCGCATCCAGCAACGCTTGACCACTATCTTATGGTCGCCGGTTCATCTGTCGAAGGGGAGGCCAACGCTGCGCGCGTTTCCACTCCAGAACTCGTCTGCCTCAACAGCCGTGGGATCTCTTTTCCTACTCCTTTACTTCTTCAATTAACTTTGTCTGGGGCCCAAGCCAGCGTAGAATCAGTCCTAGTGACTCGTGAGTGGTAGTGTACCTATGTCGGTCCTCGCTTAAAGGGAGGATTTGTGAGGAGGGGTAATGCTCCAACAATAGTCAATTCTACGACAGATGTGGCCCGCCCCAGTCGGATCTCCGGCGGATTACATCCATTGTAAGTAAGTTATTGATTCCACCCACCGACGTAGTAGCCCAGGGCCTGGTACTCCACGATGAGCTGCTGCTTCTGGTCGGAGGACATGCGCGCGAACACGGCGCCGCGCGACACCACGCGGCCCACCATGCCCGGGTAGTGCTCGCGGAGCACCTGGCACGAACACAATCCTTATTATTCGAAGTCGAAGTAAAAAATACTTTATTTAAATCATGTTGCCAAATTGTTTACACTAGCAATCTGTGGATCCACTATACCAAAAGGGCACTCAGGGCCTTGCGTATCCAGTACAATAATATATTCAGGGTGCTGGTGGCGCTTCTGTAGCGCGTCAGGCATGTTTGCTGACGCCCACACAGATGATTTTTATGCAATAATGGGCAAAAAAAGCGGCCTCCGTAATGTACCGAATGCGCGGGAGCTCTAACAGCATCCTGAAATGTATAGCCAAAAGATTTGACAGCCCCTTCACAAGTTGGGTGGAAGTGCTTATAAAAAATAAAATAATAATATAATAGTATAAGTTTTAGTTTTATAAACTGAATTGTATTGATATTAACATAGTTTTATTTTATTTTTCTTATGTGCATACTAATAATTTATGGAGCATTGTTTTCCGAATTAAAAACTTTCATTCATTCATTCATTATTGATCCCTGTCCGGATGTTATATTTGTGAATCGTCCTATCCTTGTTTAATTTCCATATCACAGGTGAATCCTAGTGTGGGATTAGACGAGTGTATGTATATGGATATTATGTAATATTTATTTATTTTATTTATAACAGTAATGCAAAAACGTTACTGTATTTCACTTATAAATCTTAAAAAAATAATTTTATATGTCATTCTAATATGGTAAAAGGGATCGTCATAAACTAATATACAAAATATTAATTACAATGTCAATAATTAAAATAATGTCATAGTATATAACGATAAGTATATAACATTTGCCGTGTGGTTTCCGGTAGAGTAGAATAGGACCACTCCAACTCTTCCCGTGGATGTCGTACAAGGCGACTAAGGGAATACATTATAAAACATCAGTCAGGCCTCCCCAACCCGTCTGGCCAGCGCGGGGAGTGTAGGCCAAATCCTCTGTCCGGCAGATGAGAGAGGGTTGTGCTCCTGCAGTGGAGACAAAAATAACCTGATGATGATGATATAGCATACTATCTATGTCAGTATATATTAAAATAAAAATTACAAAATACACTTGGCATTAATTTATCACAAATTAAATTAAACGTCAGAGGGCCAACCAATTTCATCTTTTAGAAAATTCATTAGATACATGGACAGGTCTATCGATACACTTACTATAATTTAATAATATAATAAATTTAGAATTTCATAATTTAATAATAATTGCGATGTATTCAGTCTATACTCTTTATTGCATGACAAAATTTCATAGATACAATAATAAAGTAGCTTACACTTATGTTCATTAATTTAATTTTTTATAATTTAAATATATATTTTAATGTAGTTTCTAAGTAGATAGATAACTTATACTTTAGGAGTGTAGCATGCAGGAACTTTAAGTATAAATATCCAATACAGTGTATGTTGTAAGTGCCTACAATTTATGACAAACAAATAAAATGAAAATGTAATGTCAATGTAATTTATTGCAATGGAAGAGCGATATCTCCGGCTACCACTGCTGCCACGGCTACATGTTACTGCCATACTTAAAATGAGGTCTCAGCCACGTCTGTAGCAGCTATGAATGAAAGTGAATGAAGTGTGAATTTTTCTTAATTTGATTTGTATCCACTTAGTACTTACTCGCCAAGTGTCTCCAGTCATGACGATCTTGTACCGCGGCTCGCCGGACGGCGTCTCAGGGTCCAGCGAGCCGGAGCCGGAACCGGAGCCGGAGCCCGAGTCGCGCCACGACCCCCGCCCGCTGTCCACGCTGCGCCACTCGCGCTGCAGCGCCGTGCGCCGCCCCACGCCCGCCTGACATATCACAATTTGAATCAATAGAATTATAATAAAAAAGAATTGAAAAAAATTGTTTTATATTTATTGTAGTATTTTTTAAGATTAATTTGATTTTATGTAAGTTTTGTACAAGATGCTCGATAACAAAATTATCAATATTTAATTATATACTCAACATATCAGCGCTGTGACTGCAAAGGGTCGGATGTCAAAAACAAAATGTTTATAGGAAATAAAAATAACTTGATTGATTGCATATTTAAAACAAGAGAGTGGACAGTGGACATAGAAAGGTCAGCCTTGATAATGATGATAAAGGAGATCACATACGCAGGCACCGAGACGTCGACACTATAAGTCGGAAAGAGAACCAAGTTAAGCAGCCCTAGAATAATATACGCACACATCCAAACGTGTACGGACAGGCTGATACGCCTATATTAGTAGAAGGTAATTAAATGTGATCGCTTGTACGGAGTGCCGGAGCGTGATACAGGTGAGTGCGACAAGTGAATGCGTTACCCCGTGCAGAGTGCTCTCGCAGTAGAGGACGGGCGCGCCCCCTCCCCCTGCCCCTGCCCCGCCCCCTGCCCCGCCCGCACACACGTGCACGACGCGCTCGCCGCTGGCCAGGATGCCGCACTCCTTGGCCACGCTCACTGCCGTGTGCACGTTGTCGCCTGACACACAAATGTACATTTTTGACACGTATTATAAATAAACAAACAAGTCATTTAAAAGTAGCATTTACATGTAAAGTATGTTTTCTCTTAAACAAGGTGTTGGCGACGCGCTCGATCATCATCATCAGGTTATTTTTGTCTCCACTGCAGGAGCACAACCCTCTCTCATCTGCCGGAGACAGACGAAGGATTTGGCCTACACTCCCCGCGCTGGCCAGACGGGTTGGGGAGGCCTGATTGATGTTTTATAATGTATTCCCTTAGTCGCCTTGTACGACAACCACGGGAAGAGTTGGAGTGGTCCTATTCTAATCTACCGGAAACCACACTGACGTGCTCGATATTGTATAAATGTTAATTGGTACTAAAGCAATTGTAATTATTGTAGTATATTCTTATTTATAGAATATAAATATGTACTGTGTATGTATTATTGTACATATGTATATAGTGTATGCGCACAACCTACCTTTTTCTCTGGCATCACATCTTCTACCCAAAGATTGTATAAAAAACCGCTTAGACTATCTAAATTGTACTATATTAACTTCAAAATTTTGTAACTGTATTTGTTTGTGCAATAAACTGTATGATATTTGATTTGGTGTGGATTTCTGGAGCCTATAGGTATTATGTATAATATCGTGTGTGCTTGTGCGAACTAACCCCCACTACATTCTCGCAGAGCTCAAAATATGTGGCGCTAACTGTCATGATGAGTGCTAGTCTTGACAAGGCGTACCAGTGATCATGACGACGTGTATGTTGGCCTCCTTCAGTTCCCTGATGATGCCGGTGGTGGCCGCTTTCAGCCTGTTCTCCATTATCACCAGCCCCAAGAACTCCAGGTCGCATTCCAACTGGAAACCAGTACCAGATTTTTAAATTAAATAGTTTTCAAGAAAATCGATAAAATAGAAGTCTAAATTACGTTAAAACATTGAGTCAAAGTAATGAGAGATCGAAAGTAATTAAAGTAATAATGTGACTAACTCGAATTTTTAATAATAAACCATAATAAAAAATAACTTTAAAATTGTGTTTGATGTAATAGTTATTCAAAACTGTTTATCGATCCCTAAAATTGTCTACTTAATTTCGACTTATATACAGAAAAATGTCACTAGACACAGTAACACAGTTATAAATAGAAAAGTGTCACCAGCTGATTATTCCAAAACTAATAAAGATATCCGAAAAATTCAAACTGATATAGCTATTACATAAAAAAGTACCAGAACGAATCACCGAAAAGTGATATTTTTCCTCCATAAGTGTTTTTTTAAACGCAAATCGAAAGCCCTATTTTCATGATAAAAGGTTATATACTTCAATGTCGAAACACCAGTAGTTATCAAAATAGTACAATAACAAAAACATATTTATTAGTTAAGAAATAATAGCCTATTATGACAATTTTCTGTTCTGTATAGCCCAAAATTTCTCCTGTCTGTATGTGTACCTCGTCCCTGGTGACCCTCTGCAGCTGCTTGAAGGTGGTCTCTATAATGCGCGTGGCCAGCGCGATGACGCGGTACCCCTTCTCTGCGTACGAGCTCAGTACCTCGTTCAGGTCGTCCGGGACTGTGTACCAACAGATATTTATTTATTTAGGCTTTATTGTAGACTATGCTGAGAAATTGTGGTAGGTAGGTATTGCAATGAGGATCAACCACATAAAAAGATTTATGATTTTTAATTAGAATGGCGTATGCGCTTTATATGCGAAGGATTTTATTTTTTTTAATATTAAAATCCATCAAAAAAGTTATTAAAGTTTATTTAACGCTTTCAAAACGCGCGCGCTTTTTTTTATGTCGACGTCATTTGTTACAATGTTCTCGCCCTCTCGCTCAAATTTCATTCTCCGCTCTGTGTCGCGAAAAATGAAATCTGAGCGAGATTTCTTTTTTTTTCTTGAATTTTTCATTTATTAAAATATCGTTTAGACTTTTTTGGACACTAAGTCAATAGGGGTATAGATGGGATTATAGCATGACGTTGTATTGTAATCATTTTATCATAACAAACAAAATGTATGTATTGAGCTCGCCACGTATTTTGTGTCCATCATTATCAAAGCCCTTAGGCGTCCACTGCCGGACACAGGCGTTTACCAATGAACGCTACCACAAACGTGTTAATAAAGAAATATTTTTTTTCATTTTTATTTTTAATTAATTATTAGAACAAGTATAAGTAGTAATTTATCCGTCGATTATTAATTACAAAATGTCCAAACATGTCCTTTGATAGCCATAGTCGTATCATCGGCAAACAATATAATAAAAGGTGGCCTATATTTCTCAATGCACTTACTCTTAGAACATAACTTCGATGTTTCTACCTGTGTACCACTGCTACGAACTATCAAGCACTATTGGAGCACTGGGGTGCGTATTCTGCCGCCAGCCCTAATGAGAGCGAAATCATATCATACCCGTGTCGTTGCGGCACAGCGTGCGCAGCATCTCCGGCGCGCCCTTGCAGAACACGCGCAGCACGTCCTCGCCGAGCATGCGCGCCACCACCGACGACCGCTGCAGGCTCGACACGAACTGGTGCTGCTGCACTATGCCCAGCTCCAGCGGCATCTGGGTAACACACCACCACACTCAGCATGGTTGCGTCCAGCAGTGGACGCAGGTCTCTTCCATAAAAGAATACATTTTTTCCATTTTATCTGCACTCAAGGTCACTCAGCGGGCTATGGAAAGAGCTACGCTCGGAGTTTCTCTAAGGGACAGGATCATCATTCAATCATTCATCATTCAATTCCCCAATGTCATTTGGCAATTCCATTATTTTCAGGTCGTCGTATCTTTCAGTACCATCCAAGCATCCTACAAATAAACCCAGTGGTTTCAGCAGGATAGCTTGGGAAAAAATACATATGTAATATTAAAAAAAAAACTTGTCTCACGTGTATATCGTCGACGTTGATGTTGGCCTGCTTGTGCGGCCGCACGATGGTGGGCGTCAGGATCTCGTAGTTGTCGGGCTCCGGCACCTCGGGCTCCTCCAGCGTCCACCCGGTCGACTCGAACATCTGCGCGCGCGCACCCATGAAAAATGTTGTGCCTTTAGAATCAGGCCCATTGTATATTTACAGAAGAAAGCTAGGTATTGTCGACACAAACAGTCACCCCCGCGCTCCAAGCGGCCGAAAACCGAAACTTTTTCAGTACTAATATGACAGTTCGTAGGAGTGACATATAAAAGTTAAGTTAGCGCAAAAACGTAACACTTCTTAATTTTCCTCTCATTCACTCTACACTCAAATGTTTCCAAATATTGCCAATTGGTTAGAGCTCGCGCGGCGAAAAGCCGCCTATCATATAGCACGGCTGGCAGTACGCGCTGCTGTGCTGCCGCTGCCCGCCGGCTCCTGGAGATCGACGCTATAAGTCAGAAAGAGAAGCACTTATGCTGTTGACGTATAACGTTGCCACTCCATCGACTACGTTAGCGCGCCGGGTGCAGTAGCCTTACAATATAATTTATGCACACACAAACGCATACGGATAGACTGGTGCGTCTAATGTCTAATTAAACCTGTTCGCTTGTATGGAGTGCCGAGGGGGGATGGCAATTAATGCACGACATCAGGCCACAATGTCCGTGTGTCGCACCTTCAAGTCCAAAGGGTCTCCAGCCAGCTGGCCGTCCAGCAGCGTGAGGCTGTGGCACGCGGCCATGCCCATCTTGAGCTCGTGCAGGTCGTTGAGCGCGCGCGGGTCGCGCACGGCGCGCGCCAGCCGCGGCGGCGCGGTGGCCGCGCTCACTGGCACCACGCCCCACATGTCCAGCCCGTCCTCCGTCAGCGTGCCCGTCTAAGGATTACAATCACCTACATCTCATACCATGGAGCAAAATATTTTATCGTAGCTCATAGTTTCACCTCAAAGTGTTTTCCTTCATGATTGACACTAGTTGGTTACTAAATTAGATAACAGATGCACATTTTAAAATCATCTGTTATCTAATGTAATAACCAAATAGTTTCAATCGTGAAGGAAAACACTGAGATGAAACTATGAGCTACGAAAAATTATTTTGCTTCATGGCATGAGGTATACATTAAAATAAAGAAATATACATAACTATCTCATCACGCAGTAAGGCGGATTACGAAGAGATTAGCGACAACTAACACAGCCTGTTTGTTATACAAGAGATTCAATACCGTTTCACCATTAGGTAGTGTTGCGAGAACTCTGAACTAGTCACAAAACCGATAGTATCAAGACGTGTCAATTAAATCGTTACGTTAACTTGTAAAAATGTTTTACCAATAAATGAGGATCAACCACATAAGATCTTTATTTTTTAATTAGTATGGCGTATGCGCTATAAATTGTAAAACAAATTATTGAAATCTATCAAGACATGAAGTTATTAAAGTTTATTAAACGCAACTTTTCAAAACGCGCGCGCTTTTTATGTCGACGTCACTTGTTACAACTAGCGCGCGATGTTCTCGCCCTCTCACTTGGAGTTCATTGCGCTAGTGTGCTGCGGCGCGTCCTTTCCGCGACGCGTTCTTCCCGCGACGCGTCAGATGATGTCACTTCCGTTTTTGGCACTATTGCACTGAAAATGCTGTATCTCCGTCATTTTAGATCCGATTTCAATATTTTTTTCATAGTAATTGGTTGGGGTTTCAGCGCTAAATATCTGCATACTTAACAACAAAGAACGTGAGTGATTCTCATTATCGATTGATTGATATTAATATACATTACATTAGAACTATTTAAGTAACAATAATAAAAAAACTATTATGTAAGGCTGATTGGGATCCTTCATTATTATAACCAACAGCATTATAAGCAGTACTCTCGGCGGGTTCTGGTAGGACAGGGCAACCACCTCGCCCTGCCGGAGCCCCGCTTGCGGTAAACTATTTGTGCTTTTTTGTATTTTTATGTGTGTTAACTAAGCCTTAGGTTTTAAGAGCATCGTTACTAACAAAAATGGGTCTATGGAATATGAATAGTAAAATAAATTACATTAATCTATACTTGTAATAAAACTGTAACTGGTATATGTCTGTACATGAGAGATATTTAAAAAAATATTGTATGAGGGGTAAAAAATTTATAGGGCCAATAGATGCTAAAACAATTTTTTTTATTTTTGTCTGTCTGTCTGTCTGTCTGTCTGGCTGTATGTATGTTTGTTACCGCATCACGCAAAAACTACTGAATGAAATTTGATGCAGTTTTCACGGTTGTCTTGCTGGTGGTCTAACTTAAAATCTGGTGCATGTTTCATCTTGATACGCCACTTAGCTGAGATATTAATAAAGTAAATTTTTCTAGAAGCCATTATATCGGATGATAATAAAACGTCTGTTAATATTTCTACCAGTAACTCAGTATCACATTTAGAAATCATTCATGAAAAAACATCTCTATTTTACGAAAATTTTGAAAAAAAAATTCAATATTTCTCGTAAGTACGATAATGTTCATCATATGGGCGAGGTCAACGGCCGCATCGCGTATGGGATTGAGTGAAATTTAGATTTTGGGGATAGGGATGGGGTTGGGATTGGGATATTGAGAGTCTCGAGTCTGAGTGGAAGTGGAAGTAGAAATGGGAAGAGAACGGGAGCGGAAGTGGAAACGTGGGCGGATTCTGTAGTTCACGCTAGCGGAGCCGCGGGCACAGCTAGTTAAATATATAAATAACACCCAACTGCTGGAAGCACCGGGAAGCCACAAAGGCGCATCGCCGACGATGGAGGTTGTAACAGATTGTAAAGTCCACCAATACATACTGTGAATGACATACCTTGTCAAAGCATACGCAGTCCAAAGACCCGCTGACGTTGACCGCCCTGGTGTTGAGGCAGGCTATTCTCGCTCGCTTGAGTCTAGCGACGGCGTACAGTCGGCCCACGGTCATGGCGGCGGGTAAGGCAGGCGGAATCACTATGGTGATTATGTCCAGGGCTTTGAGAGCGATGTCGCCTGGAGTCAGGGAGCGGTAGGCCTGCGGAGGACACGATATTAGATAACTGTCGCATTTGTGAGATTATTTACCGAATTCTACTACCAGCGATTATTTAAGTTTCCTGTGGTAAGTTTCATTTTCACTATGTAGTTTCATACATAGTTTGCTCTTTCACGCCTCTAGAATTCAACGGACCGTTTTTTTTTTTTTTACGGAGTGGAAATGAGTTGTCTCATCCCCCCGGTTAGGGTTACCAGGGGGTATGTGGGACTCTCCCTCCAGGCACAGTACGCTGTCGTACTGTGTGGAGGGCATACCCACTAAAACCACTCCGGCGTATTTTTACTGACTTATTGTTTTTTGTTGTTGTTGTCGTTGTTACGATGTTAGGGGGTTCAGCGGGGGATGAGGAGATGGACCTGGAGAGGGGGGGGGAGCCTCCAAAGGGGAAACCCTATAGGAGGATGTCGGCGGAGGTGATGTCGTCTGACGGCGTCACCGACGACGAAAAAGAAGGGGGGGTGCCCAGGGGGGGCGGATTACGAAGAAGTGGGCGGCTGGCGGTGCTCTCAGGGGCCGCCAAACGTCCCATTGAGTTGGTGGGAGGTGGGGATCCTGGCTCAGAAGCCAAGATTAACACCTCCCGAAGGGGCAAGGGGAAGGGTGCGGGGACCCAGGCGGGTCTTCCCAAACACCAGTTGCGGGACCGGTCGTACACCGAGTCCGAGAAAGACTCGGACGCGGCGGCCGCGTACCGCATAAAGTTCCCACTTCCCACCGGCACTACCGGAGGGAGGGGACGGAAACCGAAGGCGGGCGCCTCGCGGGACCGCAGCCCCATACCAGGGACCGAGAATGCGGAGGAAGATGAGTGGGTGCAGGCCGTGCGACGCGGCGCCCATACCATCTATGAGGAGGCCCGTAAGTGTGGAAATCTCAAAGGAGACGTATGGGGCCGCATGAACGATGCATGCAAGCAGATGCTGGAGGCCGCGGATCATTTAGAGCCGCGCCCCGTGTCGGAGGAGGTCCGCCGCCTTAAGGCGGACAACCGGAGGATGAGGGAACAGCTTGCGCAACTGCAGGCTGAGACCAAGACCCTCCGGGTCGCGTATGCGGCCAAGGGGGCATCCTCCGGGACTCCTTCGGCGCCCTCGCCGAGAGTGACAGAGCTCGCAGACCTAATCGGCGAGTTAAAACGGGACCTCTTCGCCTCCCTCGGAGAGGTCATCCATGACCGTTTTAGAGGAATGGGGGAAATGCTAAACGTCCGCCTGGGGGAGGTGGAGAGGAGGCTCCCTGCGGAGCCTATCCTCCGCCCCCCGCTACAGGCGGACCGCAAGCGGGCCGCGGCGGCAAAAGCCACTGCGCAGGCACCGGCCCCGCGGGAGGAGCAGCAAGTGGCCGCTGCCGACCCCCCGGCAGTGCCAGCCCGGAGGACGCAGCCGAGGAAGGAGGGTCAGGCAACTGTCCCGACCTCCTCGGCTCAGACGGAGACGCCACCTCCCCCGCCATCGTGGGTGGAGGTGGTGAGGAAAGGAAAGAGGAAGGGGAAGGGGAAGACCACTTCCCAACAGCCCCAACCCCGGCCGGCGGCAAAGAAGCCCACGCCGGCCCCAATAAAGAGGCTGTCCACCCCCAGCACCGCTGCGGTAGTGGTCGCCCTGAAGCCGGAAGCCACCGAGGCATCGTATGCCTCGGTGATGGCTAGGGCGACCTCATCGTTCGCCATATCGGAGGTGGGGGTGGACCACGTACGGGTCCGCAGGACGATGGGGGGGGCCCGTATAATCGAGGTCCCCGGCGCCGACGGCGCAGACGTGGCGGAGGAGATCCGCAGGAGGATAGAGGCCGTGGTGGGTGACGTCGCCACCGTATATAGGCCGATCAAGATGGCGGTCCTCCAGCTCACGGGTATCGACGAAACCGTGACGCAGGAGGCCGTCGGCAATGCGGTGGCGGCCAAGGGGGGGTGCTTGCCCACCCAGGTCAAGGTGGGCAAGATCCGGACACTGCACAATGGGACCGGGTCGGTCCTGTTGCAGTGCCCGGTAACCACGGCAAACATCCTCCTGGAGGCGGGTCGCGTGCTGGTCGGGTGGTCGGCCGCCCACGTAAGGGCAATGGAGGTAGCACCCATGCGGTGCTACCGATGCTTGGGGGTGGGACACACCAGAGTGTTCTGCCCGGCACCGGAAGACAGGGGGGACCTGTGCTTCCGATGCAGCAAGCCGGGCCATAGGGTGGCCGACTGCAAAGAGCAGGGTCCCCACTGCGCGGTGTGCCACGCCGCTAGGCGACCGGCCGGCCATATGATGGGGGGGAGATCCTGCGCCCCCCCATCGATCAGAGGACGGACGACCCCAGTAGGGTCCTCAGCAACCGCCAGGCGCGCTGCGCCCGTGGCCCCGGAGGCACAAAGTATGGAAGTCTAAATGCCAGCACACCGGCATTTAGACATCCTGCAGTGCAACGCCAATCACTGTGCTCGCGCCCAGGACCTGCTAATGCAGGTCATGGCCGAGTGGAGTATTGGCGTTGCCATAGTGGCGGAACCATACTTTGTTCCTCCCCAACCCAGCTGGGTGGGGGCCACGGATGGGAGCGTGGCGCTGGTCGTGCCGAGGACGGGAGAATTCAACGGACCTGCATCAACTTGTGTGTGCAGATAGTTGACGAGCCAGAAAGCGTCATAGGCCACTATTTATTATATATTCTTTATTGCACATCTTAAAACTAAATACAGTAATAAATGGTGTGTACAAAGGTGAGCTTATCTCTAAAAGAGATCTCTTCCAGCCAACCTTTTATTTACCATAGTAAAATGAAACTTACCACAGAAAACTTAATGGCTGGTAAAAAAAAAAAAATTTTAAAATCAAATTGCCATTCATAAGGTGTTTAAATGCCATGCGAATGAAGTCGCGGGCAACAGCTAGTGATTTATATTCATTTCGAGAGTTGTTTTTAAGAATGTGTGTGGTGGTGTGTACTGTACCTTAAGCGCGACAGTATACGCCAGCCCCACGGCGGCGATGCAGGCCAGGATGATGATGAACTTGTAGGAGTCGCGGTCGAACTTGAAGTCCGCGGGCACCGGGTACAGGATGCTGCGCACCAGCTGCCCCTTGCTCGTGTTATACCCGGTGCGGAGCACCAGCGCTCTGCGACGACACGTTTTAATTGTAAAGTCGCGATGGATGGCAGGATAAACTGACCCCCTCGTTAAGAGCCGTGGTAGCCGGTTGGTTGTGCAGTCGCCTTACGTTCATGAGGTCGTGGGTTCAAACCCCGCCCATACCAATGAGTTTTACGAAACTTAAGTACGGTTTATTTATAATACCACTTTTCGGTGAAGGAAAACATCGTAAGGAAACCTGCATATGCCGAAGAAGAAATTCTGAGGCGTATGTGAAATCCAACAAATCGGCTTGAGGCACCGTTGGTGGTCAGGGGTTTGGCACAAAAGTTCCTGAAGGGTCGAAGTGTCGCCAGGTCTTCCTGGCCCCCTAAGATAAGATAAGACCGCCTCGTTGGCCTAGCGACTTGGTCATTGGACTCAAGTCCCATGGGTCGTGGGGCAGTTTGTCACAGACAGACAGCTTTGTACAATTTAAACAAGCTAGTCCCGGTCTTGATGTTATATTTCTAATTAATGAACTCGCACCTCTCGGCTCTACGCCGCGTCTCCCCGACTGCGCCAATGCTCGCCGCCTATACAGTCTCATTACTTTAGTCGTACACGTGCAAGCTAAATTAGACCGTATTTCAATACAGCAAAACTCATTTGCCTCCAAGACTTAACCATCCGTCGTCGCTGTAGCTCCAGAGTGCCTAAACTCGCTATGGCTGTGTGACGTCACAATAACTTAGTAGTATAAAAAGACCAAACATTTGATAAATAAATCACGCAGTTAGGCACCAAACGACTCATTTCTCTTCCACATGTGTTTAACCAGGATGCACCACCAACAACCATACGTTGACGTACCAGCGATGAATACACCTTAAATCTAAAACTGTACATCTATGACCAACATCACCTAAGTGTAGCTGCGAAATTATTAACCACTGGGACCTGGTCGTCGCAAGTCACCCACCCTGCTAATATAAGCCTGGTTACCAGACCCCCACCTCCAGCCCTCTGCAAATCCTGTGAGCCAGAGCCTATCTAACTCACTTGACAGGCTCGTTGTTGTAGTATCTGGTCTGTATGACCTTGGTGCCGCAGAACAGTACGCTGGACGCGTGCTCCTTGAGGTCGAACGGCTTGTCGACGCGCAGCAGCGCTGTCTTCGTCACCGGCACAGACTCGCCTGGAAACATCCTCACAATTTACTACAGAAACGAATGTTACCGACTTACTTACCTTAGTCTATAGTTTTTTTTTATTCCTGATGGGTTTATGCTTGACATTAATCTCAGCTGATGGTAAGTGAGGATGAAGCCTAAAGGTGGAGCTCGTTTACCCACTCTTCTTTTAAAAAGGTCCAAGTTGTACTTGTCCGGAAATACCCGAGCTGGCTCCGCAAGTAACTTATGTAAAAAATATAACTTGGAATGGCATGTGGTATAGCTAAATCACTTCTGCCTTGCGTTTGCACACGTGCGTGTACGCATGTACAAATAGACGATGACTGCAATTTACATTTAACATATAATATGATCTGCATAATAATTGATAAATAATTATTGGTCAATGTGTTGACATGACTTTAATAAACATATTTGCCTGTAGTGTGACTATTTGTTGACTTTACACTACTACATCCTAAGACCGATTGGATAGATACAAATAATCTATCCAATTAAATACTCTATTTTATTTATTCATTCTGAAACCTACAGCTAGGTCACAAAAATATATAATACAGTACAATGTAATGTAAACATTAGCCATTTACAGATGTTTTAATATATAAACATAAAAATTATTGCATAGGGTAATATAAGTAGATAAAAGTAGGAAGGTACAGAAAAATAGAAATAAATTATTGACATTTACAATCTACGAGTACAATTGTCGTCGTCGCAATGGGAGTTGAGCGCGTGTACGTGAGGAGTGGGAGTGGGGGTGGGGGTGGGGGTGGGGGTGGGGGTGCGTGTGCGCATGATACATGATATGCATTTGTAAAAATATTTAAAAGTGAAGATATTTCGGGATGGATTCGATTCAATTGTTTTGTTTGTTTAAATTGTTGCACAAACTAAAAATTATTTATAAATTTATTAAGAGTACAGTGTAGGCGGTCAGAGCGATTCTTTCAGACAAATAGATGTAGAGAGATGGCATTAGGGAAGATAGATCTGCAAAATAAGAAGATGACCATACAGATGGCAGGGCGGGCACGCGGTAAGAATGCAGCCACGGTATCCCCTGCCTGTTGTAGAAGGCGACTGAAAGGGGTCATCGGGGGCGCGAGTGTATGGAGTGGGGGCTCTGTGTACTCATCCATGCGTCCCCGGGGAGGGCGGGCGGCCTCGTTGCTTCCGCATGCACCAAGAGGTGAGAGTGTGCGGCGAGTGAGAGGGGCACCGGGAGCGTGTGCCTCTGGTGGTCCTGGAGTCCCTCGATCTGGGCCGAAGATGGCCACCGCGGGGTTTCAGTCGGTATAAAGCCCGACATAATCCGCTCGTTCCCCTGAGACGAGTGGGTATGCAAGGCATTTCCTCGCCGCCGCTACTCACCGGTGAGCATGCTCTCGTTGACGATGGCGGCGCCCGTGAGCAGCGCGGCGTCGAAGTGCATGGTGCAGCCGTGCCGCGGGACGGTGACCACGTCCCCCGGCGACACGGCGCGGCTGTCCGCGGCGCGCCCGTCCCACAGCTGCACCGCGTCGTGCGCCTCCACAGTCGCGCGCAGGTTCTCTTGGTTCTGTACAAGCAACACACGTTTCCTATGAGATATCCGCTTCATCATCAGCATATACATTTGGTATGATCTGCACGACATATGTACAAGGTAGGTCTATAGATAGTTGCAAAATCAAACTATAGTAACGATAATACAAATAACTTTATTGGTTCAAGAACATTTGAAATGAAATGAAATGAAATATTTATTTGCTAGAATATGGTAAAAATGATATGGTATTTGCGCCCTTATACTAGATATGTCTATGTAGATATATTATTACGAGCAGTTGCTCCCAAACTGGGATTCCCTGTTCTATGTTATGTTCCTGTTTAATGATTCATCATCATCATCATCAGCCTGTAAGAGCCCACTGCTGGACATAGGCCTCTCCCAAGGCGCGCCACTGAACCCGATCCTCGGTTCTTCTCATCCAGTCTCTGCCAGCCGCCCTACGCAGATCGTCACTCCATCTAGCCAGGGGGCGTCCCACACTACGCTTGCCGAGTCGCGGTCTCCACTCGAGAACTCGTTTACCCCAACGGTTATCGGTTCTCCGACAAATGTGACCAGCCCACTGCCACTTCAACGTACTAACTTTTTGAGCTATGTCGAAAACTTTAGTTCTCTGACGGATTACCTCGTTTCGGATCCTATCCTTTAGAGAAACTCCGAGCATAGCTCTTTCCATAGCCCGCTGAGCGACCTTGAGTTTTCGGACTAGTCCCACTGTCAGTGTCCACGTTTCGGCACCTGGTTTAATGATTAATTCTGGCTAAAATCTACTGCATCAACTATCATCGTAGTCATCAGCCGAAACACGTCCACTGCTGAACACAAGCCTCCCCAATAGAATGACACTGTTGATGGGCTGTCCATTGGAGATTTTGTCATAATCACTACGTTTGGCAGGCGGATTGGTGATCGCATTAACGATCTTAATATATACAGGAGAACGCTGTTGACCGTCCTTGGTGCAATCCCTTAGTTGCCTTGACGACACCCGAAAGGTTGGGGGCGATCCTATTCTAAACCGGGAACTACAGTCATTTTCAAAGAAATGCAACTTAAACACCAACCTTCTTCGTCTGTATAACAGACGTGGCAACACCAAACGTGGACATGAGCACGACAGCTATGCAGTAGTAGTAGTAGGGCTCCGCGAGCCACACCGCGATAGTGAAGATTTGGAACACGTAGAACGGGTTGAACACCTCCAACAGGATGAGGGTCATTATAGACTGGACCGGCACCTTGATCTCGTTCAGTCCGTAGATGTTTAACCTGAGGGAGAGTAAGTAAAATAATCTGATGATGATGATGAATACATAATTTAATAATAGTATATCGACGACGGAATTTTAAATTGGCGTATGGGACAAACCACTACTTTTCAGGAAACGCAAGTCTTTTTTTGTTGTTGTGAAAATAACTATTTTGTTTGTGCACTTATAGCTGTGCCCACGGCTCCGCTCGCATGGACTAGAGAATCCGCTCCCCTTCCCACTTCCGCTCTGGCTCCCAGTCCCACTCCTGCTGCCACTCACAACGGTATCGCGAGTTATCCTACTAATATTATAAATGCGAAAGTTTGGATGTTTGGATATTTGGATGTTTGTTACTCAATCACGCTTCAACCACTGGACGGATCGTGATGAAACTTGGTAAACATATAGGTTAGGTCCTGGAATAGGACATACGATAGTTTTTATCCCGAAAAAAACATCCCATTCCTACGGAAAGTACATAATAATTTGTGATGTTAAGTTGGCCACGCGGACGACGTCGCGGGCAACGGCTAGTAATAAATAATATTAATAATAATACAATAACATGTAGACCGGTAGAAACTTGTATAGACTCACATTCTGACCCGCCGCTCGGTGGTGGGCGCGCGCGCGCCCAGCGCCTGCAGCTGCGCGCACGTGGCGCCGCGCTCGATGCCAGCCAGCAGCGCCCACTGCGCGCGCGCGCCCTCCCATATCAGAGACTGCTTCTTGTGACGAAAGTAGCGGTAGTGCATCACATCTACAACGGGTTTTAAAAATATTTTATATGTAGACGGCTTTGTATAAGAAATGGGAAGACGATCTTGTCTAATAATAAAAATGAACGCAGCTTCTGAACCTTTACCAAGCACAAGTGCGGTCGTGTATGGAGTCCTGCAGTCGCCCCCAGGACGGCTCTGCCAAGTATCAGCTGGCTGCTCTGAACGCGGTTGAGCGTCGTACCCAAAGGCTCATTGGTGACGATGCTCTTACAGAGCCTCAAACATCGTCGCAGTGTAGCCTGTCTTTCGGTATTCTACAAGTTACATTTTGGAGAGTGTGCCCAGGAATTACAGGATTTGAATCCCCCATCCCCCTTCCATCACCGGACTTCCAGGCGTGGTGAGGGACTTCATCCTTATGTAGTAGACATACCACGCTCTCGCACGAAGCGTTTTGCTTCCTCTTTCATGATGCGAACTGCTAAGGAATGGAACTCTCTACCAGCTTGGGTATTTTCGGACAAGTACAATTTGGATAGTTTTAAAGGAAGAGTGAATAGGCAGGCAAGCGCGCTCCACTTTAGGCCTCATCATCACTTACCATCAGGTGAAATTGAGGTCAAGCGCAAACCCATCAAGAAAAAAATGAATTAAAATAATGTAAGTACTGACTCATAGTAGACCCGTCGTCCAAGTGTACTGGTGTGTACAAGTCGTCAGGGCTGTCAAGCCGCCCCTTTTCCTCGTTCTTGTCATCTTGGAAGCCCTCGTTCAGCAAACCACTGCAATGTTAAAAATCAAAACAATACAGTTCGATCACTCACACTCGTAGATTACTTAATGGCATTTTCTTTTATTCTTATTTTGATGGTGTATATTGGAATTGCATGTTAGTATATAGCAAAGATAATAGTATATAGTTAGTTTTAATTTGCTACACCCGAATGGGTAAAATTGTAAGAAACTTTTTATAATGTTAAACTTTTGTTCTTACACCTAAAATTTATGACAATAAATGAAAAAAAAATCATTAACAAGCTCGCTGGAAGAGATCATTATAAGATATAAGCTCGCCTTTGTGCACAAAATATCGTAATTGTATTAAGTTTTTTTAAATGTGCAATAAAGAATATATAAAGCTCCTGATTTATTCATACAATACAAGATCATCTAAGTCTACCCAGACAGTCCTGCCTGCCACAGGTTTAAACAGTGTGCTTGTCAAAAGTATTAAATTGAGAAAATAGTGCATTTCAATATATTAAATAAACGTGAGAGAACTCAGTACCAACCTTGTATCTGCTATGTTTTTGTCCAGTATTTTGTGTATGTAGAAACTTTTGCATTTCTTCTGATATGTCTCCTGAAAGAGATTAAAACATAAATTAGTTGTAAAATTCTAGTGTTGTTTTGGCGTTATATTATTACTGTTGCCTGCGGCTTCACCCGCGAGGAATAAGTTTTTGTTTCACCCGCGGGAATGGTTTTCCCATGTTTAAAATAGTTCTATATTCATAACCATGGCCTAAAGGCTTGGTTGTTAGACTCGGGCGCGAGAGGTCGTGATTCCCACCAGCGACAGGCAACTTTACACTATACTAACTGGTTAAATTTTAAACTTGTATCGAGTGGATTCGGAATAAAATAGCGAGTACCTCCAAAAGGTACATGACTTGGTGCAAGGAGGGGCCGTGCACCAAGTCAGGTCATCGGTCCCTCTGGTGCCACGTCCCACAACGCACTTACTGGTGCGCTGTCTTCACTTCAGAGCTTCTGCTACTTCTGCCGACGGCTTGTATAAAAACAGCATTTGAAACTTACAACAACTAACACCTGGTCTGCCAGCTGGAAGCAACTCCTGACGCACGTAGCGTAAAGGTACCACGTGGGACACCAGTGGAACAACAGGAATGGTATGCCACAGGTCACAGTTGAGGCGATGAACACCGCCACCGTCCGCCATCGGCTCTTGCGGTAACCGTATACCACCTACAACATACAACAATTACTGACTGCTCTTAAACGGTGATGGAGAACATCGTGAGGAAACCTCGCAGCTCATCGAAGCCTAAAAGATCCAACGCGCATAATCATAGTCTTATTATATTCACTAGCTGTGCCCGCGGCTCCGCTCGCGTGGTCTAGTCACTCTCAATCCGACTTCGACTACGACTCCGACGGGCCCGCCCATGTCCACGCTCACGCCCACTCCCGCGCCCGCTACAGCTACAAATGTAGTCCTAACTCATCGCAATCTAAATTGTTCCCACCTAAAGACTAATGTATTTGAAAACTAAAAACTCCCATAACTTTTGATTTGGTAAACCGATTGCGATAAAATAAGGACTAAATCTTACTTTGAGTTAAGCCCTATTTTTCTGTGAAAGGTCCTAAAATCGGTTCAGTAGTTTTTAGGTGATGCGTGCACAAACTAACATACAAACAGATAAAAATCCAAAAATGTTCAAAATGTGTACTATTACTTGTCTTCTGACCCCCCTTTTTTGCAAATATTTTCAATGTGCAGACACGCGAAGTTTACGTTTTAATTTATTAGATAGATGTAAAGATTACTGAGACTTTACATTTATATCGTAAGAAAGACTTCCTTACGATTATGATCATTTTATTTAAGACAGCTATAACCATCTATACAAGATAATACAAGCAATACTAGGTATTCATTACAAGCAAGAATCAATTCGTTACTACAATACAATGCATTGCTAATAGGCCTTCAATACACACATTAAGTATCAATAAAGTGTATTGTTGTTTAATAATCAGAGCAATTAACTGGATTATTGGCTGCGACACAGATAAGAGTTTGCAACGTTTACAACTGAGTAATGGGTATTCAACATTATGAGTTGAACGAGATAAGCCAGTACGCCCGCCGGCCGCCTGACCTTAGACCTGCGCGGAAATACTATGACTACATATCTGTGTCCATTCCGGGTGTAATCGTTAGGTGTCGCCAGGCGATTATTACGTTATTATTATGAGTACAATGACATCAATGATAACTATTTTAAAAAGAAAAGCGATATATCCAAATAATAAATCTTGTTTAAAAAGTTATTTATGGTTAGTTAGTAGGTTAATAGTAAAAAGTTATGTAGGTTTATGTTAGTTTACTCAGTTTAAAGGTTCTTGATATCTCTTATAATTATGAAATAATCGCCTGGCGACACTTAACGATTACACCTTTATATTAAAACAGGTCAACATAGTCTGTACATTTCTATGAATAGAACTTTATGAAAATTCTGCAAAAAATGGTTAAACTTCTCAGAAATAATGATTATCTGTTTGTTTATTAATGACAGGAGAACTAATGAGTGGATGAACAGAACTGTCAGTTATTTAGGAGACTGGATATAAATGGGTTTTTATGGCAGTCTGCAAGTTCTTTGGGGTACCAAAATTGATTGGTTTAAATAAAATACATAAATATAAAAAATAGGAATATTCAGGGAACCGAACCATATAAAATTTGAATAACTGAATACATATGGACAATGATAACTCTTCCTAAATGAGATTACAAACATAACAATATATATTAAATTTTTTAAAAATATTACACTTTCACAACCTGTAAAAATTAAAACATACACCCTGAATGCCAAAAGTACCTGTTCAAACTCTGGATCTGTGTTAAGAATTTGTACGTTGAGCTCCAAATATATATCTCTGCTACCTCCGACTTCAGGATAAATTAGAGGCTGAATGTCATCCTCTGAATCCATGATTTTGTTATTTTTCCACTGATTTTGTCTATTATTTTTTCTTCACTGTATTCATGGTTGTGCTATCAAAGTACTTAACACATTGTAAGTTACTAAGAACTTGTTTGTATAAGAGACATATCTATACTGCAGTTGAATATATTTTGTTATTCCTTAGAATTGTGATTACGTTAAATGCATATTAAGGGGCATGGAGGGGTCATAACAATGACTTAATTAGCCTCAAAACTTTCAATACATAATTATCTTATTCCTATAGAGGTAACAGATTATCAACTAACAAATATTGTGCAGTATTTCTTTCATCACTTCAGTAAATGGTTGACAAAAGATAGCAATAAGAAAAAATAGAAATTTGGCACTCAAAGTGGATAAATTAGTTAGACCACTTAGTGTGTTGGCACCCTGGTATGCCCATGGGGTGAATAGACTCATGTTTATTTTAATATTCTTCTTTGTGGTTAAATAAATAAAACAGCATGGTGGCTGCTCCGACTAGCCTCATTGTCACTACCGCACTTAGACCAAAACAGTGGAGCTTATATTGCAGAAAGACCAAATCACATGAACTCTTTCGGCAACAACATAGATAGCCTTGGATAGGCTTGGATATATTATTGTGACATATTATTTTTCCGTTATATGCTATGTAAATAAATAACTCCTTTGAACCCCTTAACTTAAATTAAGAATCAAGGTAGACAACTTTTCTAAACAAATTGGGTCTGTATCGCCTTCAAGATCCTCAGGATAAGCCCCTGTTAATTCAGCTTATGTGATGTTATAAGTTATGACATACCTGACTTAACACAGCTTATGGTCATAACTTATGTATGATTATATTCTTAGAATAACAGAAAAATAGCTTTAACAAAGCAATGCATAGCAAATCAACTTTATGGTACAGTCTATCACAAGGTCAAGTAGCAAGTATCACAAATCTAAAAGTATAAATTATAACTTCTATGCTGTAAAGTCTAGATTCAAAGGAACTATGGTGGTAAAGATCAACATGTGCCCCCTACTGTATCTACTTGTTACTCGTTTACATGCACGACTAATTTTAGGAATTTCACTAATCCTTGTCTAATAGTAATTTGTATGATTTTGGGTTAAATAATAAACTTCTGAATTATAAGGTTTCAATAAAGTACAACTGATTGAATATTACTCTAAATCGATTAAAACAAATACAATGGTTATTGTTCACATTATTCTCATCAAAACATATGGACTTTATTTACCACTTGATTTTTTATTTATTTAAATAGAGAAACACTTCAAGCACTTGCATTATAATTCACGAATTCTGTTTGTCATTACAATTAATATATATATAATAATTAAATACACTCATTACGTTTGAATACGATAACACTTTTCCACAAACTAGTGACACACTTTTCTTTAAGTGAAAGAAAACTGTTTGACGTTTAAGCACAGAACACACACATGTATTTGAACTATGACTAACGACTGACAGTTCGACTGCGATCATGAACGACCGAATCAGCTGTCACTGTCAAGCACTACGATCGGAAACACGCTCTAGATATATCATTTTTAGGATTCCATTATTGCACTTTATCATTGAAACGAGTCATTATCAATTTGATGTGATTTAAACTTCCTTGTTGTGACCAATACTATACAAAATCGATATTGGAAGTTGAAATATGTGATTTATTTTGTGTTTTAAGGTGTCGTTATGGATCGTAATATTATTAACGATCACGATTGTCATAAAAAAAATACGACAACCTTTTGTTTACAATTTTACACATCCCTAATTGATATAAAAAAAGTTAAAAAAAAACCAGTGAAACGTATTTGAATACTACTCACCATTTGACTATCTTCTGTAGTAATTTGTTGTTCCATACTAAGCGTCATTTTATTAAGTTAAAATAAACCAAGCAGCATTACAAAAATCTGGAACAAATAACACACAAATTAACATTAAAAAGTGAGGTGCTGCTTTTTTTTCTTAAATTTAAAATTTATGTAGGTAGACCACAGTTAGGTATTTGGTACTAAAATTGTTCTATATGTTCACATAAAGTAAAAAATATATTTTATCTGAACAATAGATAAATTTACGTTCCAGATACCTAACTGTCGTCTACCTACTTAATCTACAGAGCCTGAGACGGAAGGTGGTGCCGTGCGCGCCATTACAATTTAACTTGTATTTTATTCAATACTATGACCACTAAACAAACCAAATAAACCAAAAGACCAAAAAACAATACAAATCACATATAATACACATATTAAAAATAAATGCAAATATTTTATAAATAACTAAATTTATATAATAAATATTATTAAACAAACCTGTGTTATAAACAAGATCTGTGGCAAATAGCAAACATAATTTGTGAAAGTAACAGCACCTCACTTTTTATTGTAGTTGGTTAAAATTAAATGTATCGCTGTATCCGAGCGTGGTTATGTATTTACAATTCACAACTCATTCATTGCATATTTAACCAGTCACTTACTTACCTAACTTACTCATTCATCCATCATCATTCGCTCACTTTCAGTCAATCATGTCGATGGATACGCATGTTTTGTTTTGATGATCTGGTGTTTCGTGTTTTTAGATTTAAGAAAAACGAAAATAGATACTTAGGTTACCGATTTTGTGTAGAATAGGTAAGTAGTACTTATAACCTTTTAACTTAACATCACACACTTTACATATAACCTCCACCACATTCAGAAGTAAACATCGCAGTGTATTTTAGAAATACGTTGCAGAAATTATACAATATGTTACTGCCAGATATACGCTTAACTCTTGATGCTCCTGCTTTACCAACCCACCGATATTACAGCTTGCCCAATCATTTTTAAAATTAAAAATTGCCAGTACTGTTTTCCAAGCAAGTTTTGTTACTGGTACCTACCATATATTGAATGTGGTGGAATGTAGGAAAGGGGACACTATGAAATAGAATATGTTCACCAATGAAGTTTTTGATTGCGAGGAGCTAAGCAACAAACCTTTTAGGTTGCTGTAAACCAGGTTGCCATAGCCAATTTGAAAGAAATTGTTCTAATTCTTTTCATACACCCAATATTATAGTATACGCCAGTAACTGAAACTTATTGAATCAAACTAATATTATGTTGCAGAAGAAGGGTCAAAATGATTATTCCAGTCCGTTGTTTCACCTGCGGCAAGGTGATTGGTAACAAATGGGAAGCGTACCTTGGACTGCTACAAGCTGAGTATACTGAAGGGTAAGTGTTATTTACATACAAACCTAATTGAACTGTGGTTCCGGTTAAACCTGTGTCTACTCTTCAGTTCATTCTACCTTAAATTCATATGTATGCAGATTGGCTGGAACTGGAGCAGAATTGGGTCCTTTTGGTCCAGACCATATAATAAAAGTTAGATCTGCATTTGAACCTGGGATAGAAGGAATCATATAGATAGTTCCATAATGATCGAACCTGGGCCAAACCAGTTTCAGCCTAATCTTGCTAGATAATCCAGAGAACTATTGAACTGACTTGTACTGTTGAATTGTACTTCAAAAGATTTAAAACGAAGTCTCGTGATAATAAACAATAGTAGAGCCACAAAAGAATACAAAGTATTCTATTTCAATTGCACATTGTGACTATTGAACATAGATTTTGTTGATCAGTAAATCTTGGTTTGGATTGAGTTTACAAGTGTACATATTGATGGATCAGGCCAAAATGATGTATTGAGTAAGTAATACTATCGCTTTGCCTTAGCCAGCATTGACCAGTTCAATAAGACAAAATCTTTAATATCTTAAAACTACACTCATATTTATGAGTCCAAAAACTTCAAAGTTAATTATCCCGGAACAGTGTTTTTAGAGTTGTTACCCTATTTAACACTGATATGACCCGTTGATATGTAGTTGTGGGATTACATTTACATTATGGCTATCTATTAGTTGTAAATAAAAATACTAATGTTACTTTCGAAGCACGACTTGCTACTGTGTCAACAACATAATGTAGTACTAAGTATAAAAGAAATCATAATGCAGCAACGTGACAGATGATGGTAAAACAATATAACTTGTTCGTCATAAACCTCATCATTACTCCTTATCTCAACCAGTTAGAATGGAAACATTGTCAGTGTACTTAATGAACTACTCTTGAACTGAGTTGCAAAGAAATCAATTTACATTTGTAGGTTGCAAGTAAGATCACAGAATAAATTCCTTAACAGAGTCAAGGTATACGCCATCTACATCATCAACATAGGTTCTACCTTTCAAGCAAAAATATGATGATAGTGCTTGAAGCAATTGTAATATTTCTATCGAAAACGGTACGCGCTTGGAACACTATGAATGTCATATTTTTGCATGAAAAGTCTAACCTATAATCATCAGCCTGCGTCCACTGTTTGTGCCATATATGTCTTCTGCCAGTCTGTGTCTTATCTCATAGGAAAGACCTGGCAACACGTCGACCCTTCAAGGTCTTTTGGGCCAAACCCCTGTCCACCAATGCCCCAAGCCAATTTAGTGGACTTCACATATGCAGGTTTCCTTACGATGTTTTCCTTCACAGAAAAAAGCGGATAACTTGATAACTACTGGAACGATTGAGGTGACATTTTCAACATACATGTAAAGTGTCCAATTTATGGCAATTTTGGTAAAACTAAAACTGTCACTCAGATAACTCGAAAACTATTAGACCTATTGAACTTAACTTTTGAGCATACATAATAAAAATTATCGGCAGCTATGGAAATATTATGAAAACTTGAGGTAAAAAAATATTAACTGAAATATTTCAGGAAATCCAATTGCCTATCTATCATTGGGAAAACCAATATTTTTTATTGTAATTTTTTTGTTACAGCGACGCGTTGGACGCTCTCGGTTTGAAACGGTACTGCTGCAGACGAATGCTGCTTGGGCATGTTGACCTCATCGAGAAATTACTCAATTACGCGCCCTTGGAGAAATAAACACCTTTTATATACGAAACTAGCGATTTTAATGTGCTCCCAGACCTCGAAACTGGTATGTTTAGGATTTTTAATGAGCTCCCACACTTCAGTTGAAAACATCGTAAAGCTTGGTTACTAATCTAGGAAACCACAATCTGGATTTTGATGCGATCTTCACTATGATAAAACCACTTTCCGAGTAGGATTTTGGTTTATTTATTACTAGCTGTTGCCCGCGACTTCGTCCGCTTGCACAACTTAACATCACAAATTATTATGTATTTCCCGTAGGATTGGGATGTTTTTTTGAGATAAAAACTATCCTATATCCTATTCCAGGACCTAACCTATATGTGTCCCAAGTTTCATCACGATCCGTCCAGTGGTTGAAGCGTGATGGAGTAACAAACATCCAAATACCTAAACATCCAAATATCCAAACTTTCGCGTTTATAATATTAGTAGTAGCAAAGATAGTATAGGTAGTAGTAAACTTTCGCATTTATAATATTAGTAGTAGTATACATTGATATATAATGTGAAGTTTACAATAAAGAAAAATTATTGGTGAAGACCGGACCGGAATCCATTTAATACTTTGCGAGATTAGCCTGAACATACAAAAGCGGCTGGGGGTCACTTTGTTTTAAGTATACGATATAGTGATAGTGATATCATCATCGTCAGCCTAAAAACGTCCATTGCCGAACACAAGATTTCTTGCGTCATTTTGGCAGAGCCAGTCTCGGATTTGATGACTGCAGTTTTTTTTTTACTGAAAATGTGATATTTCGACATTCAAGTAATACATACATAACCTTTTATGTAGATAATAAATAAGGCTTTAGATTGATATGAAAAAATTATCCCTTATAATAAAAAAAACCTTTATATCTTTTACTTTGAAAAAAAAAACAGTTACATCTTTTTTAGCATCAGGCCACCAGTTTGAATTTTTAGGATATCTTTATTATTTAAGAAATAATCGACTGGTGACACTTTTCTGTTCCATTCTGTATACAAATATTGTATATAGGGTGGAACAGATGTATACAGGCTGATAATGATATTATAATTTATTAATTTGATTTCATGGACATTCGGGTCTACATTTGACATTCGTGGAAGATGGTGTAACCGACTTTATCCCATAAATCCAGTCCAGGTGATGAGAAGCATCATCGTCTGTGTACCACCGACCCGCCAGCTCAGTTTCAGGGTTAAAGGCATAAACCTCCCATTATTATGGCCTCGTCTGGAGAAACCTAGCCATGCACGCAATCGACTATTATAGCCTTGGTGCATCTTAATTGTTACAAAAGAATATGAAATAATCTACGACACTCAATGTCTAATTTAATTTTAAAAACTGTATTAGTTTAATGACTGGTATGTGATACATAGTAATAAAGATAAGCGGTTTAAAACAGGTTTGTATTATTTAACTTGGACTTTAGTTTGTAAATACCGAAGGATTACGAACTATCTTGAAATTAACTATCTCGTTTTTCTTGAGAACAACTTCATCATCGGGTGCCATCTTTAAGACCAGTCCGTGTAGAATTTTAACCAATTAATTGAAAGTTGGTTTGGACATTTAGAGCGTACGAGTGAAAGAAGAGTGACAAAAGAAATTTACAGCGCGAATGTGGAAGGAACTACAGCTAAATAGATATACTTTATCGAGGTCGTCCTAGAAGGAAGTTCAAGAATCAAATTAGTGACGTCCTCATAAAGGTTGTGGTCTGCAGTGAGATGAATAAAAAAAGGAAGCGAATGAAAAGTTTAATGAATGTCAGGCTAGTGAGGTGTGTTAGGATAGCGCAAAGTGGCGATACATCGTCTTTGCCTACCCCTTTGGAACCAAGTCGTGAGTATTATGTATGTAACTGAAGGCTTAAACTCCGGACCTGCCAACGAGCCATGGAGAGAATCATTATAGGGAAGAAATTGAATGACCGAATAAAAGCTACCGAAATTCGAAAAATCACCAAAATCACATACATTAACAACAACAAAAATCAGAGATGGCGCTGGGCCGGACAATATGTATGCTCAGGGAACATCAGGAAAAATTTGCAATGTTGTCACTAACCGGTACCTGACAGATGGGATAAGGAACAGAGGTAGACCATGCAAATGGGAGGACGAATTGAGGGGACAGCGGGGCCGATGTGGAGGGCAGTGGCCCGGGACAGACAAGAATTTAATGGGCTGGGAATTTAATGTAGGCATGCACGAGTCAGTAAGAAAAGGCTATTTTATTTTAATTGAAAGCTATTTCAAAATGCCAGTTTTCCTCTCATGCAATATTACAAGTTCTACACCCGGTTGTTTGCGCTAAGCGTTGATAAAGCCATTCTACAGGGCTTAATCCGACCCTAGGCTTGACTTGTCTTGACCCTAGGCTATGAAAGTCTTGAGGCCCCTCTCCCTTTGGATAAGTAACATTTAAATCCTATACCAACAACAAATTGTCATTGCGTTTAGAGAAATAAGTATGTACCTACCTTGTCATTGTGAAATTGTTTATCCATTTAAAAACATACATGTAAAAGCCTATATGTATATGTAGAACATACATGTAAAATGAGATTTTTTCCGATATTGAATTAAAACAAAAAATATTTTAATTGACGAAACCCGCACATTCTCACTAGCACCTTCTGAACCTGGACCTTTTAAACGTCTAGCGCGATTGTACTAGAACCTTACGAAACAGCTTCCATTAGGGCCTAAATTAAGCGAGCTCTTGAGAAACTATTAGTGAGGCAAGGTAAGGCTGGTTATGGCAGACTGTCATTAGAGCGATTGTCAGCGCGCCCGTGCATGCAACGAATAAGTGGTGGGTGTCCGGTTTAATGACGCGTCATTATCCAAAGTGTCCGCTGAAAACGTATTTTCTGTCATAAAATTTATGGTTGGTTAAAAAAATACACTATATATACGTCTCGACCGCCGCTGCATTAAAGTAGGTAAGATTGGTTCAGACTAAAAGCATTTATTCGGTTGACTTGGTAGTAAAAATCAACTGAAATGCCTGAAACATTCCATTCAAGCCATACTTAACTAAATGGTCTATCAAACCTTTGCATGCACTAGTGGGCAGCGACAAAGAGTCAAGGTTTTACTATAATGTGCTGAGTTTACCGGAACGAGGAGAATAACCTTACTGCACCTCATTGGTTAGTGGACGTTGGTCATTTCACATTTCTTTGACGACTTCTTTTAAATTCCTGGTGACCTGGTTGGCAGACGCTCGTTTTACCTTCGAGGTCGAGGATTCAAATTCAAATCTTAGCTAGGGAATTAAGTATTTCGAAAATACAAACAATAAACCTGCATAAACTATGCCCAGAATGCTCTTTATTATAGGGGTGGTCTACCCAACAGTGGCCATATCAATCCAGGTATCTTTCAGTCAGCAGCATCGTATGTGCATTAAACTCCAATACTGCGATCACCAACCCGTCCCTGTGGTTGCGGTGATTATAAACTTAGCTTATTGTGGGAGAGTCCTGGGTCATTCAGCAGATGATTAGTAAGTTTTATAACAACCAAATTTTTATTCTGTTACGTGTGTAGTTGCCGAGAAAAACTAATGCGATTTACGACGACTAACATACAAGTCTACTATAGCTAACGGTTTATTTTACTGCCTACATTACAGTACGAAACACTTAAAAAAGTGACTTTTCTAAGTGTTTCGTACTGTATGATTCTATCTACAAATCCTACTAATATTATAAATGCGAAAGTTTGGATATTTGGATTTTTGTTACTCAATCACGCTTCAACCACTGGACGAATCGTGATGAAACTTGGCACACATATAGGTTAGGTCCTGGAATAGGACATAGGATAGTTTTTATCCCGAAAAAACATTCCATTCCTACGGGAAATCATAATAATTTGTGATGTTAAGTTGTCCACGCGGACGAAGTCGCGGGCAACAGCTAGTACAATATAAACAGAACTCTCCTTTTGGGATTCGCTGCAATCGATTTAAAAAAGGGCGAATTGAATGCACCATGGTTGTAATTAGCCAATTTACGACTGAGTACGTGTATTTCTTTGTTTCAACTCCAAGCATGCGCTTATGCACTAATCTACACTTAGAATGTAACCTGATTACTGATGTGTGTCTGAACATACGTTTTATTCTCACTAACCTCAATAGATAGGGACTTATCTAGTATCGTATAGGGAAAGGAAAGTACACAATCTGTCCCTAATCATTATCTAACATTGACACGCATAGCATTTCCACAATTTCACAAGTGTGTTAGTAAGTAAGTGAAGCCCAATAAAGTACCTAGGTATTTATTTCGGTCAGTGTACATTTCTGTGCCTCCAGTGAAAAAGGAGAACTTAGAAAATGAAAATTTTCAGGAGACGATTCAACGTTTCTTTATATACTTATAATAAAAAAAAAACTTAAAAAATATATAAAATTACCATTTTCTGAGTTAGATCCTTATTATTACTGGAGGCACTTTATATCAAAAAATCCATCGGCAGGTTTGTCCGGCGTACAAATTGCGATTTTATAAGTTTTATTATGTAATTTTTTCCGGCTGTTTCTAAGTTGTCTACTTTTTCTCGCATGGTTAATTGGTCTAGACCACAATCGCTTCGCTCAGGAAGGTATTATACCATGCTGGCCCAGTATGGATAGTGAAATGCACGCTGCCTTTAAAAATTCTTCCTCACGATGTTCCTTTGTTGAAAAACCAGCGTAATAATACGTGAAGTGTGCGACACGTAACTTGAGTTTGTGCCAGCGCCCGCTCAAGTCCAAGCTTACGTTTCGTGCCACAAACTATAATTAAGTCCCAAAAAACTAATTGGTATGAACGAATATAAATCGAGCGCGTCACTGTCAACTACTATATATGACTTCTCCTTATTGATTTAAAAGCTCCTTTACTTCTGTGGTCATTTGACTTCATAGTCATCAGCCTGTCGCCGTCCACTGCTGGACATAGGTCTTTCCCAACGCCACCAAACCCGGTACTCTACTCTCGCAAGGCTCTACTTTCTCTCGTATACTTATTCTGTTACTTAGGTAAGTAACATCTGATAAACCCATGACCTATCGTAACTCCGTCTACATTATACTCGCCGCGTTGCAACGCCAGCGAAGGATATGTGGCTCCCGGCTTAAAATAGAGCCACCCCCAATCTTCCAAGTAGTCAAGGGACTACACTAGGGACGGGCAGCAGCGTTCTCCTGTGTATATTTAGATCATTACTGCGATCACCAAGCCGCCTGCCACGCGTGGTGTGATTATGGCAAATGCTCACTGGACAGCCCACTAAAAGAGGTATTCTATTGGGGAGGTTTATGTTCAGCAGTGGACGTGTTTCGGCTGATGATGGACGGATTGCATGGCCAGCGAGAGGCTACGTAGTAATATTGTGTATTATTTTGAGATACGCTGAAATGAACCATACGATCCGATGGCGCAGGAACGTAGCCCCTCTGGCAACGACGACGGCAGTTAAAACTGACACCTGTGTACAGTTCCTAGTTCGTTTTTTTAAAGCCTGGAAACGTTCCACGTATGATTATTAGTAATGAAATGACACACGTCATTACGCTCCCCAGACAGTATAATGGAGGGATGTCCCGGTCCCGCGTCACAAGGGGACCTTGAGCTTCCCTCTCACGACGTCACGACGTTCGGCGCGCGTGATATATTGCAAATATATTGTCACCGACTTGTCACTGGTTACTAGGCATTGGTTTAGGTGTTGGAGGTCAGTCTAGGAGAACTTGTCTATTCTCAACATAGGATTTTCTCCTGTGCAATGGGAATCAGCGAAGTAAGGATAGAGCTATTCATAAATAAGTACAACATCCAGACAGGGAATTTCTTGTGTCTTATGAGAAATCTCTTAAAGGATGTCTAGTCGCACTGGATGTTATATGAGAGCAAGAATTTTTTTCTTATGTCGGATCAGAAATTTTCTTTTCTGGTGTCTTGTCTTATAATGTGCAAAAGGCCTAACTTGTACCAAGTTGGCGGGTTAGTCAAAGTAGTCATAACTGTCCTTGGTGGAATCGAACCTACGACCTCTGGCGTACGAGTCTAACGACCGAGCACTAAGCCAACGAGGTGGACAAAGTGATGAGATGAATCTCAAGTTTCCAGAATAAATATATTCTATTTATTACCTTGAATTATTCCATGTCTCAGTCGAGGAAGAATATGATATGTACCTATATTTAATTCCACTAAACTAATTTTATTGGCCAGGGATTCGAACTAAGGCGAGCGGACTCCCATCAATCTTACCATGCATGCATGCATGACTCCAATGGTTAAAATAAACAAATATTCTCCGCAGTAATTTAACATCAATTTCCTCTAAACATGTGAATATTTAGGTAAGTACGCCTTAATTATAGAGGTTCCACTAACTACGGGAAACAGAAACAATGATCAACAACACAATTTGCAAGTACTAATATGATCTTGTTATAAGGGGGCACAACCACATCAGGTGCTCCGAATGCCAAGGCGATAATCTTTTCATCAAAAAATTGTATAACCACACAAATAGATCAGCAATGCCACAGACTGCTTACCACTGCCAGAGAGTAAGTAACAGTACATACAAACACCTATTTTATTTACACCCTGGCACTCCATACAACTGAACTGATTTAATTACCTACTACTACAGGCGCACCTGCCTGATTGACACGTTTTTGTGTATGCGTAAATTATTGTAGGGCTCCACCTAACGCGCGAACACAGTCGATCAAGAGAGGGACAATGTTGTGCGTCAACAACATACGTTCGTCTTTTTCTTTACCTGTCCCTCACTCCCTGGCGAAATCGTCGAGGTTGATACGTGCTATGGGCCCATCTGTCTACAACCGGATACCCGAGGACATAACAGACGCACCTTCTACTCCATCATTTAAACTGAGGCTGAAGAAGTGGCTCATCGAGCAAACTTTCTACAGCTTTGATGAATTCATGGAAAATTGTAAATGTAATTAGTAGTGTTTAATGTTTATTTATTCTTTTATATTGTTTTATGAGACATAATCATTTTATATAATATTTATTACTTTGTTATGTTATAGATTTTAAAATTGTATATCCTGTAATTCCCGATTACCAATAATAAATGTCTATGTACCGGCGAACGGCGCGGTGCGATCCGAACGGCGGCGACAGCCGAGTAGTGCGTACTGCCAGCAGTGCTCATTTTGCGAGCGAAGTGAAGTTAAGAGGTGAGTGTCGTTTTTTTACGTATTTAGTAATATTTACTATTCTCTAGTATGCTATGCACCACGACAACTTCGATGGCCTACGTGCAGCAGTGGACGGGCTAATGATATACAGCAAGTTTTTGACTAAGAAAAAGTTTTACAAGTGTGAACTACTTCCATTATTAGTAGTTAGACGTTACATTCTAATATAGTATTAGATTGCATCGGCAGTTAGTACACATACTAATGGTTTTGACGTGTTTGCCACAAAAATATACATTTACACCTCTTTAAATGGAATATTAACCTAGTCCCAAGTTCGAAGTGACGCAAGTTTTATATTTATAAACAACGTGAGTCACTAATAAGGCAAACGAGTGAAAGTTTTGTGTCTTGAACCTCCAGGCTGTGCGGGTTACATAAATACTCTTTTCGACCGAATTTCGTCGCGCGCAGCAACATGGAAACACCGCTTTTATTTTCTAGATTCAATAATGTTCTACAAGTAACTAGATTTCTAATCTGTAGTGAAAAAGGGCAACGCGAAGCGACCACATTTGCTATCACTATCAGTCATCTGCCAAGCGTGCGACGCGTTCAAAATGCCTAAGTACCTATTCTTCCAAACGACCTAAGAAATTAGAAATAAACAAAGACATTATTAATGTGCGTGAATATGATTACTTTTATATTACACATCGACGCAAAAATCGGGAACGCTGTAACCTAGACCGATATCAATCCCTGGTATTGCAAATTCGGAATCGGAAAAAATCTAAGTCGAATGGTCCGTGACTTCGACCGTAGTTCTATATCTCGCTAAGGCTTATAATTGGTAAGTAAATCGACCTGGCTTATGTATGAAGCATAGACATACTAAAAAGTATACCTATGAGACTGTTTTTATAGGTATATCTACTCCAAACCCCCTGTGGACCGTTTACATAAACCTACAGCGTTTCCGTTCGACATGCACATTGGGCATTTCTTAGGGAAGATTTTGTGCAGAATTCATTGTACAGTTTAAATTACAGGTGAATGTCTAGTTTATAGGTATTCAAATGTTTTTATTCTTTTATGACATAACATTAGAAAATTAGAAATATCAGAATACGTTACTCCTTTTTTACCTTTTTCTTAAATTATCATTTTACTCTTAACGGCCTTCTTTTGGCGGACTACCTAGTGTCATGGCAGAATAGCTTACGTACATAATATTCGAGTTCACATCATACAATTCTACTTAACGACTACAAAAAGTCACAAATGTATTAACAGTGGACAAAATGCAACATTTAACTATGATTCACTGATAATTACAGGAACTAAAATTGACAAAAACTCAAGGTGAAATCTTCTTTGATGATTATTCATTACTTTTTGTCTTAAACTTGCGGACAGACACGGGGCATGCCGCTCAGTTAAATATAATGAAGGAATTTCCAGGTAACAGGATTTCAAAAATCATTTTATTTATTTAAAAAAAATTATTGCACAGAAAGTACAAAAGGCGAACATAATTTATTTATTTATTTTATCTACAAATGGAACCTTGCTCACACATTCTACCCTGTAAAATTTTTTTTTAATAAAAACTGTGGGTGCACCTTATGTAGGTTTACTATAATTGTTAATTATTGATAAAATGGATAAAAATGATATTCGGCCTATTTACTTAAATTTAATTTTTTCCAAAGAAATTAAAGCAGAATATGGACATACCTTATGAGTAAAATTTATTTTCATTAAATAATCCCGAAAATATTATAAATGTTAGTTACATTAAAATAAATCTCAGTATTCCTAGATTGAAACTTTTGTTGTATACCTAGATATATAATTTCGTACTTAGGAAACTTTGATCTTATGTGAGTAATTGCTTAGTTGATACTTAATGTAGGTACCCAAGTATTTGTTTTAACATTGCTTTTCAAATCGATGGTTTTTACCAGCCAGGGTGTAACAAACACACTGTACCTGGTAATCGTTTACAGTGGAGTACCAGTATCATCAGATACCCCGGACCACTACTATTTTTTTTACTTTTCGTATGGGTTTACGCTTGACCTCAATCTCACATGGTAGTAAGTCACGATGAGGCCTAAGGTGGAGCGCACTTACCCAGAAATTGTACTTGTCCGGAATACCGAAGCTGGCAGCGATTTCCATTCCTTAGTACTAACATTTACCTCATGTTTAACCCGGTATTCCACGATTATGTAAAAAATTTAATGGGATGAGTATATCCGTGTTATGGCAAAGCGTGACAGTAGCTATGAAAACTGCTGATTTTCCGATCACTGATGGGTGATGGATGAAGATGAATAAGATGATAAACTAATAACTAGGCGGGATCGTGACGTAACATATAATTCCTTGATGACACCGGTAATCTTTTCTTACATTATCTTGATTTTATTGCGATAATGTTGTTCTTGGAAGATAACTAGATACGAAGTGTCAATAACTTGTTGGTATTTCACACAATTTAGATAAAATAGTACTCGCTACTATAAATACATATCTCAAAAAAGGTGTGATAGACAGGTAATATTTCTTTTTCATGCAGGTGGTAACAAGGACACTTTAATTATTTGTACTTTGGTACAGTTTTACAGTGAAAAAATTAATAATGACAATATCGTAATGAATAATACATAATATTAATAGGACACTGGAAAATATAGAACAAATATTTTAAATAAACAAAGAACGTAAAACAATATCCACGCAAAAAGCTGAAACGCTGGAACCTGTAACACACACCAAAGTCAGTCTCCTTTTGTTGCAAATTGGGAATTAAAGAAGGAATTTGAATTTATCGTCGAATGGTCTGAGAAAAGTCTATTAGCCGTAAAGGCAGGACCATTCCACGTAGATTTTTTGCTCTGATTCCGAATTTACAATAAAAGGGGACTGACATCGGTGTGGGTTACAGGTTAAAGCGTTTCGCTTTTTGCTTCGATATACCTAACTACATATATAAAAGCCTGATAGGTATACTTTTCAGCATGCCTATGCTTCATACAAAATTCAAGCTGAGGCTCTTCTACTACAAGTCCCTCAGCGAGATATAAAACTATGGTCGAAGCTTCTTTGAAGAACGACTTTCAAATCTGAAAACGAACGAAGGCCATCGACCGCTGAAAGTGTGTCCGACAGACGACCCAATTTATTAGTAAGTAACTACACAAGTTTGTGTAGTTACTAACTAAATCCCACTATCATTATAAATGCGAAAGTTTGAATGTTTGGATATTTGGATGTTTGTTACTAAATCACGCTTCAACCACTGGACGGATCGGGATGAAACTTGCCACACATATAGGTTAGGTCGTAGAATAGGACATAGGATAGTTTTTATCCCGAAAAAACATCTCATTCCTACGGGAAATAGATAATAATTTGTCCACGCGGACCAAGTCGTGGGCAACAGCTAGTATTCTATAAAGACATCCTATAAATGTCGTCGAACTAAAGTCGCTTTGCGACATTTGTCAGATTGCGCATAGTGACGATACATCGTCTCTGACTACCTCTCTAGCACCAAGGCGTGAACATTGTGTATGTTTATGTATCTATCCTATAAATTCATCAATTTAATTGGATCGTCGTCGGTCGGTCACACTTTCAGTAATGTCTGTAGCTTTGGTTCTTTGTCAGTTCCTTTTGCGAGCTAAGTAACTACACAAACTGTTTGTGTAGTTACTTACCAGTGAGTTAAATCAAATTACCTACTGGATATTATTAATAACTTGTGACAAACAAAAATACGTGAAAATCCGGTTTTATACACACTAGACTGGAAGTTTCTAAGTTGAGGATAAGTTTTTATTGTCTACATTAGCAGTCTGGCCAGCGCGAGGAGTGTAGGCCAAATCCTCAGTCTGTCTCCGGCAGATGAGAGAAAGTTGTGCTCCCTCAGAAAAACGAATATAGCATATTCTTTTTTCTGAGTGTGCTCCTGCAGTGGAGACAAACAACCTGATGATGATGATGACATTAGCAGTGACAGGTGATATAATGATTTTTTTTCTCTCTGATGTACAGAGTTTTCTCATAAAAGTTTCTGCTTCTGATAATTATTTCTATTTACATCGTAACACAGTGTGTTTAACTTTGAATGAATAATATATGACTGCAACACTTGTCTAATTTTTCATTAAATATATTTAAAATTGCACCGCACAGAATTGCGCCGCTTGCCGAATGTTAATTGTATACGTAGAATTCGTCAACATTAAGACGAGGGGAAAAATGTTATCGGCGTGTTTACATAACAATTTCCTTTGGTCTTGACTCTGAAATCATAACTGTAGAATAGTGGAAATGTTGGAACAGTTATGAAATTTTTAAAAGGTACTTTGCCTTGGTAAATGGGCATGTTGAGCGAAAATTGCTGATATATCAAGGTAATGCATATGCGAACGGGAAGTGGGCTGTTCAACAGTGGGACGTATTTTTACATACATACATAATGCTCACGCCTTTTTGCCAAAGGGGTTGGCAGAGCTGACGAATCGCCACTTTGCGTGCTCCTGACAAACTCCTTCGTCCGCTTTTCGTCCCGTGACCACGTACATTGAAACAGTAATTTGAAGGGGCGGGCCATGTTATCGTAGTTCATCTCTACCACTGTATATTTCATTCCAGATTAATAGTCCTATGAAAACAAACGCATTTGCGTCTCGAAAACAAAATACACAATAGATGGTGTTCCTAAGTGGACTGCAAAGTTTACATGGTAATACAAACCTGTTTTTGCTGCTGGTGACCCTTTCATGTATATGTTACCGAGACGTAAATAGCGTTGGTTTTCATAGGACTATTAATCTGGAATGAAATATACGTACTTTATCGACTATTGATTTGATTTGCACTGGCTGTAACATTCTGTCGGAATAGTTGCAGCTCAGTTTAATGCAAATACTAATTCTCGTTAAAATTAATAATATTATTGCTTACTTCAAGCCTCATTTTGATTTTATCTTTCTAATAAATAATATCGATTTTAATTTAGAGCACCTATTGCTGCCTCTTGTTTTTTATCTGTTCAATAAAGAATATTAAACTTTTTACTTTTAATATTGGCGGCGTGAGTAATGATACCAGCTTAACTGAACGGTCAAAAACATTATTAATCTGATAATTCGTGAGTCCAAGGCCTTTAACCCGAATTAGAACTAAGCAAGTACTCTTTTTTAAAGCAATCTGTTATTTCCAGAATTGTTTGTTATTAAAATTACTCACTATGTGACAAACTGAATTCACACTTTAGTTCAAATTGGACACCGGAGAACCGAAGAAACTTATGTAGGTACTTACACATATAATCAGGTCCGACCGGACCGAACGAACTGTTTGTCGCCACTGGAGATCGTTATAGTTAAACAAGAAATAGGTATCATTTGATTTGAATCGAACCCACGCCCTCTAACGTTTCTAGTCCAACAAAGCCCAAGCTCCCAAATAGAGGAGGTTGTAAGGCAGTCGCAACGCAGTCCGGTGTGTAAAGACGGAGTATGACCTAGTTGCTTCTGTTGCCTGCGATTTTGTCTGCGTCGAATCCACTACCCGACACTCCATACAAACCAACAGATTTAATTACCTCTACTACTACTTATGCACCAGCCTGTATGTACACTATTGTGTGTGCGCGTAAATAATAGTGCGGCTCGCTGCTGCACCTAGCGCAATCGAGAGAGGGACAACGTGGTATATTCAACAACATAAGTGCTTCTTTTTCTAACTGAAAGCATCGATCGCTCGGCGCTAACCCAGCAGTGCTTACTGTCAGCCGTGCTCTGTTTTGCGGGCGACAATAAACGATTTTTAACAATAAATCTTTCAAATTTCTATACTGAGCGTTGAAAGATCGTCAGTCAGGCAGGCATCCTTTATTTATATGTGTCTATAGATGGTAAAGTGTATATTGGAATGAACTTGGACACTGACTAGACGATTTGCAGCTAAATTTTTGTGCAAATAACTTCGTAAGTTATGGTTCATTTTTAAATGCTTTTTAAAGTCGACCATTTGTGCAATGGCAAAATTGAGCATTGGTAAATATTGTCCATGAACATTTATTGAAATGTTTTATTAATATTAGCCATTTTCATTAGTTTTTGACACGTCTCTGAATAAGTGAGGCATGTAGGTGGACTGTATACTAAGTTTTGTATTTCTTTTGTTAAGTATATCATTTACGTCAATACCATTATTACAGTATGTACCGAGTCGATTAATTTAAATAACAAAGAACTCTTAATACGTAGTTATAACATATTATTAACTATTTAGTTATTTAAAATACCAGTTAACTACGTAACGTATTTAAATAGTAAATTATTTGTTGTACCCACATACTCCAATACTATTAAATGATCAAAGTCTCTGAATTACTTGTAAACTATAATTAACCATGTGGAAAGGGAACTAAAAGTAGTAGGTCTAACCGGTTTTTTATTAATTCACAACTAGACTTACAGATCTATTTATAAATGAAAGAGCAAATAACTGTATTCTTCCAGTGTTTACTTATAACATCGTTTTGATACTTGCAACTAAAAAAATTCCATATTATTTTCCGACTTATTTTGAAAGCGCAGTAGATTAATTTCTAGACATGCTTAATATGTTATATATCAAATATAAAAATACCTGTTACAAGTGTATAGATCTTCCTAAAATCAGGTCACTATTCCACATTCACAGTCTACACACTCACTCAGAAAAAAAAACAATTTGGCGCCAAAAAAAACGTTACGAACTTCGAATCGATATTACCGCGCAAAGTGACAGCTGTTAATGGCGGACGGTGTGGCACTGGCTGGTAATCGCGGCGTTCGTATTCGAGAGATTCGAAGACATTGTAATATCGATGTACACGGTGAGATAATGAAACTACATTTGCATCTGTATTAACCTGCGCTTTATCAAGAGAAAAGCACGCGATGGCTGCCTGGTTGCTGTTTGAGTAAATTACGTATTTGTATTGCTTTTTGTTAGTAAATTGCTAAAGATTAGTGTTTTTATTTAAATAAACTAACGTATTTATGCTCTTGTTTTTTTTTGTTTGATAGTAAATTGCTAGCGATTAATGTTTTTATAAAGAGCGCCCACGATAGTTTGCTTTCTACCAGGCCTACGTCACTCGATCGAACCTAGCGCGATAAGTACCTACACTTTCGGACCGCCCGGCGGTCAACGCTAAGTTGAGCACTTTATGACACATTTTTGCGATTTAGAGGAGTGGGGGCCGTCGTGAACTAAATAAATAAATATCTCACCAATTCTCCAGTCCCAAACTAGGCAGAGCCTGTGGTATGGTTACTAAGACATACTCAAATAAATATATAAACATCCAAGACTTGGGTACAAACATTTATATTCATCATACGAACATTTGCCCCTAGCGGGATTCGAACCCGCAACCTCCGGCGTGGCAGTCCGAGAGCTACCCGTTCCGCCACGGAACGTATCGTACGTACGTACTGTACGTAAGTGTATCATTCTGGGAAAATCACGAGCATCGATTGATTGTAAAGGAAAGATTTTAGATTGCATTAGTAATAATCAAGCAATCGTATGCATATTTCGTCAGTGCCTCTTTCAACGTTGTGCTGTGGCTGACTCATGCTCCAAAGAATTAATATATTAATGGTAGTACGCACAATATATCACTATTACTTAATGCCGGATTGAACTTAGACTTATTAGCCAAACATTTGCGAAACGTACCATATCTGGATGGTCTACGTGCATATTGAGACCAATATACTTATTATTATTTCTGTGCCTTCATGAAAAAGCATTTAAATTAGTAAATGCTACTTTTCAGGAGACCAATAGAGAATTTTTGTTCTTGAAAAGGGTTGTATGAAATTTGAAGGAACATTAAACCGTTTTTAAGAAAAAAAATCAAAGTCGATAGCATTAGCTGCTGAATAAGCAGCTGTTAGCTCCGAGGGTTCCATTTTTATTATTTTGGTTCGAAACCCTAAAAATGAGGTGTGCTGAAATATAACTTTAGTTGTGGCAAAGATAATATTGCTAAGGTTGTGGCAACTTAGTTAAGTGCTCGCGAGGTCGAGCGTTCAAACCAGAAGCGGGGGATCGACGGCTTACTTACGCCAAAGATAATATATACTAGTCTTACGCTGATGGGTACGTTTCTTTTATAATTTTGGTACTAAACGCATTATACCAGCCCTTTCAGTTACTCTAAGGTTGACTGGAAGAGATCCCAAAGTGGAATAAGTCCGCCTTTGTACACAACTTTTTCTTTTATTTAATTTTGTTGTTAATTTTGGTACAATAAAGCGTTTATATACATACATATATTTCATTCCAGATTCATAGTCCTATGAAAACCAACGCTATTTACGTCTCGGTAACATATACATGAAAGGGTCACCAGCAGCAAAAACAGGTTTGTATTACCATGTAAACTTTGCAGTCCACTTAGGAACACCATCTATTGTGTATTTTGTTTTCGAGACGCAAATGCGTTTGTTTTCATAGGACTATTAATCTGGAATGAAATATACATACGCCTAATTGAACTTACTCGTAGTTATACAGAAATAATCCAACGCAGACTTGGGAATTTTTATTAGAATGTTATGCTCAAGTATCCCACTAATATTATAAATGCGAAAGTTTGGATATTTGGATGTTTGTTACTCAATCACGCTTCAACGACTGGACGGTTCGTGGTGAAACTTGACACACATATAGGTGTGACAACATATAGGTGAAACTTGACACACTACTCCCGGAGCCGCAGTTGCGTAGAACAGAGCGATTGTTTGGAACGCTCCATCTAGTAGTACATAGAGATAGTTGTAGTAACCCTAGTAATCGAAGTTATCTGTTCCCATTGGAATCGAACCTACAACAACAACACTACTGTTCAAGGCAAACGCCTGAACAAATCCTCGACCCACGACCCAAGTCGATGATTGTATGTCGACAACTGGAATCAGAGGTGAAAGATTATAATAACTCCCCAGCTTCTAGACTATTCGGGTCCGGGAATCTAAAATGGGAATAATTCATAAACTCAAACCGACCGGTTGCCGTGTGGTTTCCGGTAAAGTAGAATAGGACCACTCCTACTCTTCCTATAAAACCCTTCATTATAAAACATCAATCAGGCCTCCCCAACACGTCTGGCCAGCGCGGGGAGTGTAGGCCAAATCCTCCGTCTGTCTCCGGCAGATGAGAGAGGGTTGTGTTCCTGCAATGGAGACAAAAATAACCTGATGATGAAACCGACCAATTCATATTTTTCGCGACTAATTCAACCGATTCAGGAGAACAATCGTAACGTACGCGAAGTAAAAATATAAAAAGTTAAAGAGTCTGCAAAAATCGAACTAAATATATGAAATAGAAAAAAGTATGATAGTATTAAAAAAGGATATTCAGTAGCTAGCTATGTACTGTACCACCAACAAACCTCTATAACTTTTAAACGAAATCTAGTTTTAGTCTAAAAACTACATTTAGTAGTGGCAAAGACATACGGTGTTTTCCGGTTCTGAATTATTTGTAAAGAAACAAAAATACGATTTATTTATATAATTCATTTATTTAAATTGTATAGTATTCACATTGTCGTTACCAGTTTCAAGACGAAACTCTAGCTTTACATACAAAATGAGAACACAATATTTTTCCACAAAATAACTAGGTAAGTATAAAGAAAATGCAGCGGTCGAACGAAAGCTATAATTATATTAACTAGTGCGCTATTACTGCGATAGCAAATGATACTTAAATGTACTTGGCAGTAGCAAGTCTGAGGTCATGAGACGAAACAAAATGATTTAATACTGATCGATGCCAAGTCGATAGCTTATGCGAAAGGCCGATGCCGGCCGACGACGCCGATGTATAAAAAGTTTGGTGTGATCGAACTATGTGATGCTATGTGACGTCATATAGACAAGCCGCTGCAACTTTCATACGGTTTTAAAGCAGGTCACAGACGTAGGTGTACTATATTTTGCCTTCATATCACTGATATATTACAATATAGCTTGGTGACCTAATAGATTTATAGCTACGTCTGTGACGAGCTTTAGTATTATAAATGAGCCGCACGGAGTATACACACTCACGTGTAAAAAGTGTATGGAACGTACGGTCTACTGCAATAGACTGAAAGATGCGTAACGGAATTATATCGGCGTTAGAAGTGGGCAAATAAATGCTGTTATGTTAATTTTGTTTCTGTATATTATAATTATAATACTTAACAGTCTCTTAATTTGATCAACTATCTAATAAAAGCCAATTACAATAAATACATTTTTGGTAAAATTAGAAAGAATAAATTAGCCTCATATGCATTGTAAGATTTGGGACAAATCATGGTAGACTGGTCACATATTTTATCAAGAAATAAAGCATTAATACACTTATACATACATTTTTTAGTAGTATCTAAAATGGCAGGCCACCTTAAGGCGTAAGTCGCGTGCAAATCGCACCTCTAATTTTTTTTATATGCCTACAGTCGACCTGACGTCCAGCTATACATATTGGCACCTTGCACAGTGATAATAATGGTCACTTGCAATGACTTTGTATAACTTAAGCTTGGTCGACCGTACCACGGGATCACCATTCATAACTCACATAGTTCGACAACACCATTGAAGTTAGAAAATATTTAAGTATGACAAACATAAGCTATCACAATTTTAAACCTAAGGGCTGAACAGTTACCACACCTTAGCCCTCGTATTCAAAGTAAATTTGAAAAGAAAAGCTTTACAATAATTGACTAAATACCTTATTTACCGCTATTAGGGTAAAAAAAATTAACTAATGTCATCGAAAATCGTCAGTACTTAAAAAGATCCAGACTAAGTATATTTTATAAATTATACTATTGAGCATAATAATAATAAACAAAAGGCAGTCAACTTAATTATTACATGATTTTTTATTAAAATGCTGTTTTGAGTATAGTAAGACACTGTCAAAGAATAAATTTTTAAATATAGAGATGCACAGTACTGCCACATAACTAATAAATTACGTCACTGAATAAAAACATTCTTAATATAATAATAATCACATACAACTTGTATAATCCCAAAGGATTTCCAATAAAACCAAGAGGAAAATTTACAATATGTATAATATAGTATTTAATTTGTTCATAGATTTATCATTAAAAAAACTACATTTCTCACTCATTCACAACTATTCAATTATATGTATACGTGTGAAAGTGATACAGCACAGTTAACTTAGTTTTTAACCGACTTCAAAAAAGGAGGAGGTTCTCAATTCGACGGTTTTTTTTATTTTTTTTAGTATAAAAGTTTACACAGAACAGTAAAATGGCGTAAGCACCAGAGATATTAGAGTGACGTAAAAAGTTTTGTGAAAGTACTTTGCGTGTTTGTTGACCAATAAGATTACCGCTGGGACAGGCAGGTAGGTAAAGCTACACGTTCAAAATGTACATTTCATTTGTAATTTGATTTGTAAATAATTATAGGTACGTAACGCCGTACGCAAACATTAAAAAAATAATCTAAAAACTAATAAATCGAAAAATAAAAAATGCATTTGTATTTCGATATACACATATAGGCCTTCACAAAGTTACTAATAGAGGAAGACAAATTAAACAAGACAAGATAATTTTTCAAAGTCAAACATATTGCACGGGATATAGGTAGGTACCTATATTTCTTACATAAAGCTCGATTGTTCTTTTTCATTCATAATTTGGTTTGAAAACTGGATTCAATTTGTAGATTAAACACTTTCACAATATTTATTTGCAGTTTAAAAACAAAATAAACAATAGACCGTGTAAGCAAGTCGACACTAAGTTGTTATTGTCGTTATTGCATGTTCGTCAATCTCTTGAACAATTTGTTTATTTGATACTACATATTCATATCATTGAGTGCACTCGCGTTTTTGTGATTTTATCAAACAGATGGAAGTATGCAGTGTCACTACCGTGTTTTATCTATACTGTGGAGCTATTTAGTTATTTGATTATTCAGAGATGTTTCTCTAATACTATGTTTTATCACTTTCTATTGGCTAGTGAATAAATGTAACAAACCATGGTTAAGCTAGTTCCATGTCTCCGTCGCGGACCTCGAGCATTTGCGCGTAGTATAGCGAAATATCTCTGGAAATCACTTAAACTACCTAACAGATTTCAGAGAATTGGACTAACAGGGTTTAGTTAACACAAATATTGTTCAATTAGTACATGTTCAATTACCAATAAGCATTTAATGCCATGATATGTTTGACAAACATTCGTTGACGCACAAAATCATATAGAAAAAGGAACCAACCGTTTTAAGTAGTACAAAATCAACTGTCAGGCAGGATAACATAAATGTACTTAACAATATGCAGTTGTAACTTTCCATATCATATGGCAGACGATACAATATCCACTTATTTGTATGAATATATAAGCATATCGTTCGCTTCCATTCACTGTATAAAATCGTGGTACAATAAGGTGTTATTAAAATGTCACTGTTGCACGAATACTGGAAGGCTAGCATTAAGTATTCATTAAACGCTCGTTTTATCTAACACTGTACATAAAACAGATAGCAATAGATTTAACGAGCTCTTAATGTGTACCAAATACATTTTAAGCTCATTGTTAGCAATTTTTATTGAAAAATTTATAACACTAAAATTATTTCTGTCCCTGTCACACAGTACGAAAAGGAATACAAATTTTATTGCTGTTTTTTTTTTAAATGTGAGCCTTAAGAATGTCCCAATATTGGCATGAATTATTCCGGTTGTCTAAAGATAGGAAAATACAAAATAATTAAAAACGAAGCTATACTTTTAAGATTTTTTAAATTGTTGCTTTGTATGGAAATATTACCCATTCATGCATGCAGATTTTCATAATTGTTTGTTCTGCGACAGTTCAGACACCAGAATTGATCTATTTGTGTCAATATTGTTATTAAAGTAAATACGACGGCAATTTCACATAATTTGGTTTTTATTAAATTCGGATGACCTGGGGGCCACCTCCGTAAGCATTTCGGATAATATCCGTCGAACTAGAAAGCCATTTTTTACTCTCTAACGGGTCATGTTACATATTGGATAAGCATTTGGCGTCTAACTTTTGTAGTTAGACGTCAAACGCTTAACGGAATATGCCATGAATAAGACCTTTTTAATTCTGAGGATATTAATCGAAATGGTTACGGAGTCCCTGAAGGCGTATTTGCATGCCATTTTGTTCAAAACTTGACCGGACAATTTCTATGCGGACTGTTTTTAGGTGCACCTTATCGCGCCACGATACAAATAATATGAACGCATCACATTCACTATGCTATATCCACAAAAAATTAGCATAGCTTAGCTTCTTAACTAGCTTAAAAGGCCATGAACTAACTACCCTTAACTTCCTTTAAGAATTCCGTTATAAGGTCACCATTTCGTTACGAATACAGCGTCATTACATATCACTTGAGAGACAAAATTACCTAATTACACCAAATTAAAACTTAAAAACAATAATCGAATTATAAAAATTAATAATTATAAAATAAAAATCGACATTGGATTCTGTAGAAAATTGTTACGTTATATTTTTTTAATCACACACATTAATAGTTTGCTTATTCTACGGTTTCGAGAGAGAATTTTTTTTCTATTCTTAAATAATAAAAGTGCTTTTGTGACGCTAGCTTCGGATTTTCTCCGAGACGAGCGAAACGTATTACTCGACAACTGTGAAACGAGTTAAATGACTAACCACACCTGTATTGGAATGGGGAACTTCAGCGCTCGCTGCACAGTTGTGGCGCAACGAATTGGCATGCACATGAGAAAAAAATTTCGCCAAAATCTTGTTGTAGTACTACAAGATTCTGCGAATTTTACCTAACTCACTTATACAAGGGGTAATGTAAAAATTCAACTCTCGAAATCACAAGTCGTTTCGGTAAAATGATCAATAAGTTTCCTTAAACAGTGGTCGAGGTTCCCTAACACTAAACCAGACTTAGCAGGCACTAACACCGACACATTCGAATCAACGTCCTTACGTTATATGTATAATACATAGAAAACGGTAAAACACTTTAGATTACTCGCACAATTCCACTATATGTCTGTAATTTTATAGTCTTTATTTTATTTATTGAGATCAATTTTGCCGCTATGCACTAGAATTGAGTTTGCCACGTTATACACCCGCCGTTAGTTCTTATCACTGCCTTACAATCAGACCTCGTAATTCTCGTTGCGCGGATTTGCATAGGGATGCGAGCGTCGTAGTTATCAACTTCTCAGAGTACCGACATTTTGCACTACTTGCTAATTACATATCACTTGATAAAGAGATATACAGGTCACCATTATAATTATACATTGAAAGCTTTAATTCATGAATTCTCTTTTTTCATTGTCTTATTATTCATTTTAGTAACAGAGGGAATAATCAGATGTTAATTTCTAAAATATTCCAAAAGGATAATAATTGAAAAGTACTGCAAGACGTCGATAGTTCGAGAAGTCAATAAACTCTGACGTTCCATTCTACGCGAATTTTCCTCGAGCTACGACAATTCCGAAGTCTGCTTATAATAAACCTTTGTATACCAAAAAAAAACACAACTACATAGGAACATGAAAAACATTGTGCTTCTATACAACATTCAAATTCGATTCCATTATAAGGACACATGTTTATATAATGGTCGATGGTATGTGCTGATATAAGGGAATCAATCGTGACAAAAAAATAATTAAATACCTTGGCGGTACCTTACAAAATTATTTCATATACAATTGGGACACTTTCGAGGTTCAATATAAGGCAGTGATTTGTTATAGTAGACGCCGCACACACACGCAACACTTGACCGCGTATTTGAAGCCTGTCTGCAAGCATGGTCGCCATTTCTGTGTAGACAAAATGATTATCGCGTCTGCTGTCTCTTTCACTCGAGTAAAATATAAAAGAGACAGCAGGCATGACCGGTAGAGATGTCGACCGTGCTTAGTCGACAGAATCAATGGAATTGGTACATTTGATACTTCACGAACCCATTTCATTTGTAAATTGAATGCATAAAGTTAAAACGATGAAAGTTAAATGAAAACCAAAGACCTAGAAATTACTATAGTTTGAAATCCAAAAGACTAGATAAATATAGTAAAATGTTAATTAAATGGCAAATAACTCTCATCGGTTGTTAGCTGGAGGCACCGGAAGACGGATATTATTAACTTCAATTCTTATGGTGGTAAGAATTGTTTTAATATTGCGATTTTAAAGGTTGTCTAAGTTGTATTAAAAGTATCATCTTGGCATCAGTGGATGAGAACCATAGGTCAGACTTCTCATAGCATAAATATGACATGCATAGTTGCTCGAACCAGTTTTATTTTTTTCTAATTTCAAGGTAAAACTTTAAATTGTGAAATTTGAAGTTTTACATTGTTTTTTTTCTTTCAATAAATGCATATTCCATATTAGGAATTAATAAATAAATAAAATGACTTTATTTTCAGACAATATTCATTCATCCAGTTTGTTAATAATGCAAGAACTAGGTTTCACTTTTTTTATAAGTTTAAGTACTGTATTATTAGCATCTTGCCCTTCAGCACTAGATAGCGTCGTATTTTTTTTTAAAAAGTTACGCCAGTGACAATGTATGCTGTTTTCAATATTGATAGAAAATAAAAAAAAAATGCTTTAACCACTATGTATGATCCTCACTGCTATGAAAAATCCGACCTACGGTGATAACTTATCACTGATAAGGTTACATGCGGTTCCAAAGATTAATCAGAGTTTATAATATAGCGGTCTCAAGGGCTGCCTGAGCAAACGAAAGCCGTCATTGTACATTTTGAGCCGCGACAGGCGTATCAGCCGTATGGTCTTGGCGAGGCGGGGGTGTGCGGCGGCCAGCGCGGATCAGACGAGGTGGTCGCGGTCGTCGAGGGAGCCGTCGGAGTCGCGGTCGGGCGCGGCGGCGCGCAGCTCGCGCTCCAGGTCCAGGCTGCGCCGCTCCAGCTCGAGCCGGCCCGCCGCGCCCCCCGCGCCAGCGCCGTGCACGCGCCGCGGCGCTTCTAGGGACGACACCTGCAAAAATAAACATGCTTTCAAAGTCAACATCTTTTATTGCACATAAGTACACTCTTCCTTTGCCGTGTGGTTTCCGGTAGAGTAGAATAGGACCACTCCAACTCTTCCCGTGGCTGTCGTACAAGGCGACTAAGGGAATACATTATAAAACATCAGTCAGGCCTCCCCAACCCGTCTGGCCAGCGCGGGGAGTGTAGGCCAAATCCTCCGTCTGTCTCCGGCAGATGAGAGAGGGTTGTGCTCCTGCAGTGGAGACAAAAATAACCTGATGATGATGACACTCTTCCTTTATTAAAGAAATCGAGGTTTATGTATTTGGAAAAACAGACGCTGGCTAAGATTCCATTCTTCAGCAGTCTCGATAATGAACGATGAAGCGAAACGCTTCGTGCGAATGGTTGTTTCGCTATAAAGCTACAGCGAAGCTTCATACGTTTCGACGGATCACTATAAACCGCTGATAACTTCTCTTGTGTAATGCTCGGCTCCGTGCATGCCCCTTTAAATACGTAGTCATACAATAATCTAGACTTTCAGATAAAAAACGACAAATGTGAAAAAAAAAACATCCAAAAGGCGTTTTCACACCAATTTTGTAAGCTAGAGTCAAGGGTATGTGTGGTCACCTAGTCGAACCAGATAGGTGCGCGTGCGGCAGAGTGCGAGAGTGACGGCAGTCAAGGGCGAGTGAAGAAACATTGCGGATAACTGGGTACGTTTACTTGGCGTGGAAGGGCGGAAGTCGGGCGTAGGGAGGTGCGACAGAATGTCGCTTGGTGACGCCGCGCCGCAGCCAAGGGCAAGTGGGGTAAGATTGTGGGTAAGAAGGGTACGTTGGCTTGGAGTAAATGTGGTAAGATCGTTTGTAAGTAGAGTACATTACTTTGGGGTAAGTGAAGTAAAATTGTGGGTAAGAATGTAGGTAAGTAGGGTGCGTCACCTTGGGGTAAGTGGGGGTAAGATCGTGGGTAAGAATGTAGGTAAGTAGGCTGCGTTACCTTGGAGTAAGTGGGGGTAAGATCGTGGGTAAGAAGGGTACGTTAGCTTGGAGTTAGTGGGGTAAGATCGTGGGCGAGTAGAGTACGTTACTTTGGGGTAAGTGGGGGTAAGATCGTAGGTATGAAAGGTACGTTAGCTTGGAGTTAGTGGGGTAAGATCGTGGGTAAGAAGGGTACGTTAGCTTGGAGTTAGTGGGGTAAGATCGTGGGTAAGAAGGATACGTTAGCTTGGAGTTAGTGGGGTAATATCGTGGGTAAGTAGGGACGTTGCCTTGGGGTAAGTGCAGTAAGATTGTTACCTTGAGGTAAATGGGGTATGATTGTGCTTAAGTAGGGAACGTTCGTTACCTTGGCGAGGCGGCGAGCGGAGGGCGGGCGCTAGGAGGGCGTGGGCAGATGCGGCAGGTGCGGCAGCTTGGCGGCGGCGGGCGGCCAGTAGCGCGCCGCGCAGCTCGTCGCGCCCGCGCCCGCGCCGCCCCCGCTCACTCCCGACACAGAACCGCTGTCCTCAGATAACGCCGCCTGCAGTTTCGCTTCTGGAAATAACGCTCGAATTCATAAAATACAGTGTAGTATCAATCATTACATTTTTTTCATTACAAAGAAAATAATGTTTTGTTAAGGTTGTTACATTTTGTTTGAAGCCAACAGATGGCGTCGTGATAAAAGGAAATTGGTCACCAATGGAAACGCGCGTGAGAGTCGGACACGAAAAAAAGTTGTGAAGTAGGTAGAATTACATATGTGTGTGCGAGAAAATAACCCCTGGATTTCACTGTCTCATAGCAGGGTTTCATTTCTAAATGCTCTTACTTTTTCACATGGAATGTATTAGAAATTACTTTTGATTGAGGATCACACATATTGTCATTTCTATTAGTTTTTATCGTTGTGTTAATTCAAAGATACCATTGTAAATATTAATCTTATTATTAAACTTTTAATTTTTTGAAATGTTATCTCAACTCTTTCATAGATATTTTATTAAAATGTGCTTTTTCGGAGCTTAATTATCACACAGTCCAATACACACAAATTTTACTGGCTTAAGCTTCTTAAAAGCGTCACGCACACTCATTACCGCCAGTAACCAATAGGTAACTGATTTGCGGGGGAAGCTGAATCGGTGGTAGGCGAGAAGTGGTCATACAGTACGCGGTACTTATTATTATTGTATGCTTTAGCTTGTAAACAATAAGGTCGAGTACTCACTGGCGACCTGCGAGGCGTTGAAGGTGACGGGCGTGCGCGCGAGCGGCGTGCGCAGCGAGCCGGCGCGCGCGCCCGCGCACCCCCCGCTGCCCCCGCCCCCGCCCCCGCTGCCGCCCGTCGCGCCCGCCTGCGGAGACACACACACATGCATACGTGGACCCTGATCTGACGATGCATCCACACCCCAAGTTACTCATTGTTGAGGAACATCTTAAAGCAAGCCTGAAACGCCTTCAGCCTGTCGTTGATAATGCAACACAAAAGTAACGCGTCATAAATGCGATATATCCAGAATAAATCCTATAGATTGTATAGTTCACGAAGCCCCGCCCGACTCTTTCTGTAAATCGCTCACATTTCATCGTATGCATTATATTAGTGTGTTAGTTCTATCGTTACGTACTAATCATCAGTGTGTGCGTACGTAACTAAGATACTGACATTAGGAGAGATAAGTACGTAGATATGTACACTAGGATACTGTCCCCGCATCCCGCGCTCACCCTGAGCAAAAAGTATCGGGGCTTGTCATCGTGAATTATACGATCTATACATAATTATATAGCCATATGTACAGAAGATAGAATGCTACAACATATACATATAACAGTTATCTACAAAGTTTGCTGTGAACTTAATTCTAATATGTCAAAATTATATTAAATGCAACATAAATAAATGAGGTGATTGTAGAAAAAATGTGGTAATATTTATTTGTACTTTTTCCATAATCAACTCAAAAAAAGTTATATTTCAATCGGAAATAAAGAACATTTTTGCAGATAAATATATTTTTGTTTATAATGTATCTATATAAATGAACATTCGAGATTCATCAAACAAATAAATTAAAATACGTCTTTTGCGATTGAAATATTTAATGCTTGGTTTACATGGGTTTTGTACAAAGTACACGCGTCTAATGGTCTAATTTCTTAACAATGTCAGGCTATTCCAGAAACCCCCCCAAAATTAAACAAAAGTGTGATCGACTCACCAGAAAACTTCTCAGTGAAGTTCGGTAGACCTAATTCACCTAAAGCAAATCACCTGGGTGAAGTAAGTTCACTACTTTGTCGTAGACTTAATTCACCTTGTCGGGTAAATTAATATTGATGTTAATTTTGAGTATATTGAGAAAGAGACAATATGAACTGAGAAGACTTTATAACTGAACCTACAGTTTGATTGAAACTGTAACTGTACTACAAATGGTCGTGTTTGTAACTGAAACTGCAGGTACCATTTGTAATTTCCCTGTTCCAGTTTGTAATTCCCCTCTGGGTGAATCACGTCTACTAAGTAGGGAACTTAATTCACCCAGGTTATTTGCTCCAGGTGAAAAAGGTCTACTGCACCAGATTTTTTGACAAATAGGCACATTTTGTTCAAATCTCCCACCGGACCGCCATAAAAAAATAACTGGATAATGATGATTATAATAACCACAAGTTTACTACATGTATGTCTTTTTTTTTATCTGCGTGTGTATGTAAGGGCACCTAGGAAGTTGCAACTAGTTGGCAAATTCAACTACAGGTAGAATCTATGCCTGGATGGAGAGAATCTTTGTAAGTTACGAATAGTAAAGTTACTACTTTTAACAAATCTTTTACAATAAATGCACCAGGGATGAACTAAGATGCCTAGTTGGAAGAATAAGCCATTACCAATCTCATAATTTATAATAAATATCTACCTAATATTATATGATATGGCACAATGATTTTCTCTATCCAGTCATAGATAACCATAAACCTCTGTACTGTATTTACCCCCTAGTTGCGCCTGCCCTTGTGCAACTTAAACCAAACATTAGAAAATAAATAAAATAAAAAACAGACCACATATCCCTAAGACGTCGCTTATTGTTAGCGAGAGACGTTGCCGTGGTTATCACTCAAAGGACTCATTAAAAACTGACCAGTGAGAGTTTCATCCAAATCGGACGAAATGCATTAAGACTGCAATAACACCATGGAATGCAATAAAGTTTACTGATTACTGATTACTTGTGACGTCACAAAATAAAATTATGCATTGTTAAATGGTGTACTGTCTTGACTAGGGTTAGATTTTAATTATGTCTGTAGAATAAGTGGTCCGCAAAAAGAAGCACAACCAAAACAAACCTATTTGTCAGTGCACTTAGGCGGGGCGAGTCGCTTGACGTGGTGCGCGATACTAACGTGGTTGGCGTGCGCGGGCGCGTGCGCGTGCGCGTGCGTGGCGAGCGGCGCGGGCGCGGCGGGCTCGTCGTCGTGCGGCGGCCGCGGCAGCCGGCGCCGCAGCCACGCGTGCCGCAGCGCCTGCGCAGGCGTCAGGCGCTTCTCCGGGTCCCACTCGAGACACCTGCACGGACATCAATCATCGAATCAACAGCTTGTATACGTCCCATTGTCTGGTTGCGAACCGTCCCCACTTCTGAGCTTTTAAACGTTTTTACCTTGCCCGACGGGCATTTATTACGAGGTAGCCTTCAGCTACTCAGTCACAGCTCACTGCGTCATACGTCCGTGGTGTTCAGCTATGTGGCCGGACTCATCCTGGCCATCCCAAACTCCCAAGTCCACAATGACCACTTCGGTCAACATTTCATTGCTACACTACCATGTGCTCGAGGGGAAGTGGGACCCTTTTCCTACTTTTACTCTTTACTTCTTTAATTTACCTGGGGTCCAAGGTAGCGTAGAAGTACCTTGTTGAGTACTGGCTGGGACCAAAACCATCTTATCCTTCTAATGTTTTGGTTTACGGAAAAGGTTTTAATAAAAAAATATGCAGGCATATTTGGATAACTATTTATATAAGCGTCAAATATTATCGCTGCTTACGAAGTTGTTGCTCAACTGATATAGATTACACTGATGCTCATTTTATTCAAACGAGTATGCCACAAAAAAAACACCGTTCATTTCACTACACAATTTGCCAAAAGTTAAAATGAATACTTTAAACCTACTTTGTCAGTTTGCTTGTTTAATCTTCGGAACTACCAAACCGATATTAATATTCTTTCACTATTAGAACGCAGATCTAGCTGAGGACATGCAAGACGCAGGATGCAGGAGCAAAATAACTCTAGAAGGGCAACGCTGAGGGCCGAAAAGCTAGTCAGTCGTTAATAAAAAAGAATGAACCAAGAGAACTCACCGTCTAATGAAATCAATGAAAAATTTGTCTTGGCACCCCTTGAGGGCAGTGATGAAACTTTTCGAGCCCGGCGGGCCCCGCGGCTTGCCTCGTCTCGACATACCTGGAATAGCAATAGCAACACCTTTAATTTTAATGCACTGACAAGATAACACAAAGATTTTAAGACGGACTGCATCAGAGAGATTGGATGTATTCAGGCTGGACATTATGGCACCCTGGATATTTTTCCAATCTGGCCTTTTTGAGACTCTGGTCATTTTAGACCTGAGCGGCAGCTTCTTCCTAATATTTTCAGGTCATCGTTGGCCCATCAGAAGGTATGGCCCAATGACATGGGTAAAGAGAATTCTAAACTAATACTTACGCAGTCATGTACTCAACCTACGGCTATTAGTTTAGCTAGTGGGCTAAACGATGCGTAACGATATTATAAAAAGTTTTCGTGTCATGAGATTAACAAACTACAAACATAAGCGTCGATGAGTACATTTCTATTTATATGTAAACAGTAATCTTTAAAAAAATACTTCACACTTCATTCTTAAACGTCATCACTGCAGGAATGCATAACAATCCTGAGTCACAACAAACTATCATCATCCCTACATATTTTAAAGTTCAACGTCTGCTGTAATTTTGCTTGTAATTCGCATTTTCATCGCTTTTATGTGTGTAGCATTCTCATTCACATATACTCGTACGTAGGCGTCATCGTATCGATTTGGCAGCTGTGCCTGGGTCTTCCCGATCTCACGCATCTTCTTAGGAAGACCTAGATCCAAATTCTAACTAATATGTGTTACAACTCAACAAAAAATAATAAAGTATGTATTCTGTATGCATCAGGTACCATAAGATTACTTTTACTCCCGAAAAATAATAAAATGGGCCGCTGTAATATTAAAAAAAACTCCTAGTGAACCCTCGCGACAGAATAATTAATTTACAATTTAACGGTAATTTTTCATCCACTTTTCGTCACATCTCCCAGAGGCTCGATGACTCACTATTTATTAATCAGACTTTCTGTATGAATAAACCGTCCCATGTCTGAACTGGTTGGTTAACTGCCAAAACTAATGTGTAATGGTTTGGATAATCCTACCGCGTTTGTCAACACAGCTCCCGGGTTGGGTTTCAGGTGTTTTTTTAAAAGATGTTTCAGAGTATTTTGGAGTTGAACTTTCTATTTGGGTTACTCATATGGAGTTAGTGTGTGTTCTTAATTGATGTTTCTTGTTGTTACGTGCTATACAAGTGTCATGGGACTCATAGGGAATGTTGTACCACATTAATTGCTATAAATACCAACTTCAACGCCACCCTACTAGCCAACAGACATGTATAACCACTCCCACTAAATTTAAATGTCACAGATATGCTACCGATGGTGACACCGCAGGTGTATCTTAATACACATATGAAAGCTGCTGCCCGTCTCTGATGCCCATCCCTTAGTCGCCTTGACGACACCCACGGAAAGGTTGGGACAGGCCTTATTCTAAGCCGGGAACCACACGAATAACATACGAATAATAATAAATAAATGAAATGCGCTGCACAGTTATATCAGTGAGACTTTTATATGACGAGCGATAAGTATAGCAATTTCGACTTCTTGCTACAAGTGGGGTCAATGTACTTTAATACAGATATAGCTGATACGTACTATAGATATTCAAGACATAGGTTAAGTGTCCATACCTCCGCTCAGCACGGTGGTGCCGTCAGCGAGCGTCGTCGCGGTGCAGTACCGCGGCAGACACTTGCTGCTGATGAAGTTCTTGGCGCGCTTGCCCTGCTCGATCAGCTTCTGCGGCGGCATGCCGAGCAACTCGACGATGCACGCCATCTGGTCCGCTTCGTCCTCGCCGGGCAGTAGGGGGAACCCTGGAACAGTGCCGCATATTCATTAAAGATAGTGTCGATAACGTAAGCGATGAAGGTCATGACCTAGTCCTGGTCAGCTTGACCTATCTAGAGCCAGGAGTTTCTTTAGGAGAGATATGTACGAGTATGATATGCGATAAGGAGATTCGGCTCCAAAACTTAGGGCACAAGCACTGATCTACTATTTAAACTACACAATGAATTCTGAACCAAATCTTTTTTTAAAAAAAATTCTTAGGCATTTGGAAGAATACTTTGGAATTTGGCAGTGGTTTCCCGACTGAACGCAAATTAGCTCATTTGTGTTGTAGTTTTTTCACTGCATGGAATCTAGTTACAACAATGAACGGCAAACTGCAGATGATGAACAAGGATATCATTATGATATGGTCGACCTGAGTATGATATCAGATGTCTAAGAACATATCACTAAATATATCGGAAGAAAAAATATGGCTCTCATCAGCCTGTTCTCCACCCGCCTCATTCAGTCTCTCTCAGATCGACGGTCCATCTGGCAAGTCACACTCCTTTGTAACCTCTTATCTGTCCTCGTAATGAAAACAAAAACTGAACCCTTATAGGATCTCATTGTTGTCCGTCTGTCTGCCCGTCAAGACCTTTTATGTTTAGGAACGGCTACAGGTTTTACGTTGAAATTAATAGCAAATACTAAAGTTTACAGCCTCATGGTGGTAGGATGATGAAAGGGGTACATCTGGGGAAGGTAAATGACTAAAATCTAAATAGGAAGTTGTATTATACTGTATACTGGTGGTCCTGGCACGAGCCTAGGCTTATTTGGGCCACCAATGACAATCCGTCACCTTTGAGGTAACGGTAAGCATGTTCTTTTCTGTTCGATAACTGTCGTAATGGTAAACTGAGTCCTGTATTTCTAATAAAATAAATAAATAAAAATACATTAGACTAGAAAAGTGGTATAAATTAAAAGCACTTAGGGGGAAAAGAGATAATATCTGAATTTTGTATCTGGGTCCTGTCTCACTGACTGCTGGTGTCAGGGCACTTGTCAGTCTTTTTTAGGCACGGGAAGTCCTACGCTATCGGTTCAGAGACAGATGTGACAACAGTAACGTCTAACACCAACTCGTAACAGTGTAAGCTCACCTGTTAACAGCTCAGCCAATATGCATCCCAGCGACCACATGTCGATGGGCATGCCGTACCGCGCGCCCATCATGACCTCGGGCGCGCGGTAGAACCGCGACTGGATGTACGTGTACACCCGCTGGTGTTCGTAGCACGAGCTGCCGAAGTCTATCACCTGCAAAAAGTAAACCAGCGATTAGAAACTGTGGGTAGGTAGGGGTGTAACATGAAGGGAGCGCCTGCTAGGCAGCGGTATAGAAATAGGTCATGTTTAGCAGTTTCTTAAATTAACTTTTGTTACAGGTCATATCCAATTATTAAAAATAAAATACAATTCAATTTAATAAAATAAATTACGTCAATGAATTCTGGAAAAACTTCATAGCAAAAAAAAAACTGCTTGATAAGCCGAAGTGTTCGATTGCCTAAACCAGAGCTGGGACTTCTTTTTCAGTTTGATAATAGCATTTCTCCGCACAGCCTCTTTTTGAAAGTAACGTTGCCACTAAGAACGTACTTACTCAATATTTGATATGTATTCCATTTCTAAGAAGTAAGAAATTCGACATAAAGGACAGTCGCGGACAACAGCTAGTTTTTAAAATAAAAGATTGCATATATCAGTTCCGAAATTGATTCCCAAGTCCATTTCACATATTGTTTTTCTAATAATAAAATCTTTCTAAGAAATTGATATACTCGTACGTACACAAAAATATACAATGGTTTGTGTTTGTTTAATAATAGAGGTTCAATCCAAAACAAATCGTACACATTTCCAACATTTGTTATCCAAAATAATATTTTAAAAACCAATAAATATTGGTTTATTAATGAAGTGCGAAAAGGATGATCCATACGCGAGTATTTTCCAGTATCCTAACCTAAATAAACGCGAATGTTTTCTATGATAATGTTTATGTTATGAATCTCGAATCCGAGCTATTATTAGGGTGTTATGTTTAGAAGTTTAAAGTACTTTTGGCCAAATTCTACCATAAACAGTTTAATGGGTTTAAAACTTAACCTAAACCAGTTTTACATCATTACCCTGAAATAACGTAATCTTTTTGCGTACTCGTGCCTAGTTTTACACAGGCCCACCTTTTTTAAAGCGGTCACAAGGTTACAAAGAAGTAACCGCAATCAAATTGCTGAGTGCAACAAACGGCTTCAAGTGTATTGCCACTCTAGACACTGAATGCCGTGTGGCCATCGCTACACTGGCTCTCATTTCCTTTAAACCGGCACACAAATTACAGTTTTGCAGCAGAAGGCAATAGGGTGGTATCCAGACCTACCCAGGTCGCCCTAACAATGAAACTGTATTGATCTCCACTTAGAGGCAGACAATGTTGTACCTACAAGTTGCGATGTCCTTGGATTAGACAAGTACACATATGGGTATAGTGGGAGAGTTAAAGGGTATTGAGGAATGATATAGAATACCACCACAAAGAGTGTTCAGTGATACTAAGATTATGTGAGATTAAGATTTGTAATGAGTAAATAATAATAATAATAATAAACCTAATGTCAAACTTCCAATTCAAGGGGTCATACATACATACATAATGCTCACGCCCTGGTCCCAGAGGGATAGGCAGAGACGATGCATCGACACTTTGCGCGATCCAACGTCGCAAAGCGACTTTCCTTCGTCCACTTTTCGCTCCGTAATACAACTTGGCTCAAGATTCAAGGGGTCAAAATGAGAATAATCAATTGGGCCCTTCTCTAACTGATCCCTTCAATAGCAGTAACTATCACATTCCTCCGACAGTTCTCGGTCCGTCACATATTGTGGTGAAAAAAAAACAAGCTTCGTTTTTTTTTTTCAATCTTTATTTATTTATAGAAGGTTTGGTACTCAATGTTGACCATGCCACCCTCATAATTGAAAATACCTAATTCTCTCTATCTGCTTAAGCCTACCAGCGCTAGTGCATACAACAGCTTAGTCTCCTCCGATAGAGGAAAAGCCAAAATACTGTTGCATATACCAACACTAAAGATATTTACATTTATGCGTCTAAAAATATTTTATCTTAGAGGCTCGTTCCGAACACACTCAGTCAAAATATGATGTACGTCCTCTAACAGACCGCACTCAGCAAGGTTTCGTATGTTGTAAAACGTACTGCGTAATAAATGCATCGTACGCGCAACCCACTCCCACGTACGTCCGACTAGTGCTATCGACACATGCGCAAGTCGCACAATGAATGCATATCAATAGCCTATTGTGTGCCTCTGCGCTGGAGTGGATAATCGTATTGGAAAAAAGAAAATATTTGCACTTGAAGTAAATACTCGTATACTATATACCGTCTATCTATAATCATTCGTAATTAATTACACAAACTTTGAGGGGTTGATTAAAAAATAAAATGTTTTTATAATGAATTTAATTTCTTAAAATTTTATATTAAGTAATAATAACATTGCAAAACATTTGAACTATATCACTTTTGCGTTTATAAATACCCCCTTTTTAATGTGTGTTAGACTCCTATTTTATCGTTTTTCTCGAAAACGAACTTTTTTCTCTCGAAATTAAACGAAAAGCTATGTTTAATGAAATCTTACTTTCAATGATCGTGTAGTTAATATTCAATTATACTGTATATAATTATGTATTACCCACGATGTAGTCCACGTTTAATCCGTTTACACGCTCTCACTATCCTATTATTATTATTACTAATATTATAAATGCGAAAGTTTGGATATTTGGATGTTTGTTACTCAATCAGGCTTAAACTACTGAACGGATCGGGATGAAACTTGGCACACATATAGGTTAGGTCCTGGAATAGGACATAGGATAGTTTTTATCCCGAAAAAACATCCCATTCCTACGGAAATACATAATAATTTTTGATATTAAGTTATCCACGCGGACGAAGTTGCGGGCAATAGCTAGTATTAAATATATTTTAAATTACAGTGAAAATTACATTGCAAGAGAGCGGCAAATGAAAACAACGGCTATTTGCGTCTCGGAAATAAAATAAACAAAGTTGGTGTTGCGAAGTGCACTGCAAAATTTACATGGTAAAACCAAAAAAATGTTTTTACTGCTAGTGTCCCTTTCACGTACATATTGTGTATTTTGTTTCCGACGTTTCGTGTATTGGAATGAAATATATGTAATTTAATTACCCTTGAAAAGCGCGACAAGTATACTTGTAGTTTAGACTTTGCTGTCGGTTAGGGCTACCGCCGTCCGCCAGCGCCGAGAGATCGACGCTATAAGTTAGAAAGAGAAGCATTTATGTTATTGTCGTATAACGCTGTCCCTTTCTCGATCGACTATACTCGCGCGCTTGGCCCTACAATAATAAAAGCACACACACGCACGTGTACGGACAATCTAGTGCTGTCCAGTAGTAGTAGTAGTAAGTATGTCATTAAATCTGATCGCTTGTATGCAGTGCCGGGGGTGTCCTGATAACGTCATCAACATCACAAACAAATCAATTCGTCGCCAATTACCTTCCGTATGTTGACACATGTCAACGACCCCCCCCCCCCCCCCCCCCATCGTATTAATGAAAATGAAACTCAACCAAATGTCGCGTTCGTAGAAAGTGTCACTGGCGTAACGAATTAATGACACGTAAGTAGGAAAAAAAAAAGTAAAATTAGTCACTTCTAGGAAGCGCCGGCGCTGGCAAGGGCCCAATGATGAGTGTGTACGCGACTGTCACTAAAGGGAGCGTCTGATAATACTTGTCAATGATCATGATCAACATTATGTACTAACTAGCTGCTGCCCGCGACGTCGTCGTCCGCGTGGACAACTAAACATCACAAATTATTACGTATTTCCCGTGGAAATGGGATGGTTTTTCGGGCTAAAAACTAACAATATATCCTATTCCAGGACCTAACCTATATGTGTGTCACGTTTCATCATGATCCGTCTAGTGGTTGAAGCGTGATTGAGTAACAAACATGGAAATATTCTTTTAATATAATTATAACTTTCGCATTTATAATATTAGTAGGAAGTAGGATTGTGGTTCCTAAGGGTTAAAATCCCTTTTCACCATGTTAAATAGTCAAGCGTTTTGGACAATTCCCACAATATCTTTATAAATTGTAGCCTATGTGTTATTCTGATGTATAAGCTATATTATTGTAAAGTTTCATTAAAATCCATTCAGTAGTTTTTACGTGAAAGAGTAACAAACATCCATCCATACCCGACAAACTATCGCGTTTATAATATTATAATAGGATAGTTCAATGCTAACCTCACTTGCAGAACAAATTGTGGAATTCAGCTTCATCTTCCAACAGATAAAGTCCGTCACATATGCAACTATAATATATACTAATATAAATTATAGCTAGTTAGCCGATCGTTGCTATTATAGATATCCTGCTCTGATACGAGAGAAAGCTGCTAATGTAAAAATCGAATTTTGTGTAAATAGCAAAAATACTACTGGACGCATTTTTTAGAATTCAATGAAAATAATTACAGTAGGAATTACAATTCACCAAGAACAAATTCTTTAAATCAAAATCTTTTAATTCAGGGCAGTATTAGGGCCCAAATCTCCCATAGCTGAGAGTGAACTTCAGGCCGTATTCCCGAGACTGATTATTAAACTAGAAACAAATAAAATTGGTCGCGTTAGGTCACTTCTGGGAAGCGCCGGCGCTGGCAAGGGCCCAACGATGAGGTCAACACTTGAGAGTTTGAAGGTTCCGAAATATAGATTGATAATAGTTGTAATATATAAGGTGACCAGCACTGTATACCACGGCGAGAAGAATGATGTCATTGGGGGAAGCAAAAGGCGGTGTGATTCCCAGCTTAGAATAGAGCCACTCTTTCTTATTCTTATCTTTATCTTTCCGTGGGTGTCGTCAAGGCGACTAAGGGATTGCACCAGAGATGGGAAGCAGCTTTCTCCTGTGTATATTAAGATCATTACTGCGATCACCAAGCCGCTGCCAAGCGTGGTGATTATGGCAAATTCCCCAAGGGGCAGCCCGCCAAACGTGGCATTCTATTGAGTAGACTTATGTTCAGCAGTGGACAGATTTCGGCTGATGATGATGATGAGGGAAAAGGGGTGTCCAGGATTGCGATTCAGACTGTATACATACAAGGGATATAGCGTGAAAATTGGATATTTGCATTCTCAGGATTGTTGATATTTGGTGACCACAATGTACCATTTCTAGTCTTCCTCTGGATCGGTAATTGCAAGCGGTAGGCAATACCGGTACATACCATCGGTACCGCTACAAACATGTATATTAAAATCCTAACCATTATACACAATTTTGAGGCTATAAGTACGGTCTTACTCGAAATCTGTGCTTACCTCGTAATTTCGATTGACATCTAAGAGTACAATGGCTAAAACCGTAAGCACGTGTTCCTCGTCAGAATTCATTTTGACGTCTACACAAAAAGTTTTGTGTCTAACCAAAAAAAACCAAAACGAGAACACCAGTGAAGACCGATCTAACTTAGAAAATGCTACGTTTCAAATGAACGATTTTTAATAATGTTCTGATTTTTCAAAACGTTTTGTGGGGTATAAACCTCCTATGATTTTGGAGGAGGTCTCATCCAACAGTGGGAGTTATAATATGCTGCTGATGATCTCTCAAGCGAAATCCACGTCTACCATACGCGCTCACGCTGAATTTTCGAAATCTCGCTTCGCAATGTTGGAATTCAGCTACCACTAACCCCCATAAAACCTCAAATGTCATAATAGGTCACCATCACAATCGAGGTGAATGTCACACTCACAAGTCACAGCAGACGGAAACGTGCAAGTTTATGGGCACTGAGTGACGTCACGGGGTCGCGTGCTGCGCCGGAAGCACACGAAACGGAACGTGATTGGTGTTTGTAATCAAAGCCAAAGTTTGCAGAGTGTTTGTGACGTGGAAAAGAACGGCAGACTCTCGTCACGGAGGTAGTTCAAGAGTTATATAAAAGCAATTGTATAATTTTAGCAGTGAGAGGATTGTTTGCATATTATGTTTGTGACGTAGACAGGAAATGGATGAAAAAGTTACTTTGTGTCAGGAAAACGATTTAAATAAATAGAATTACGTTTTTATATGTTCTGTTTGCGTAGAGTTTAGATGTTTTGACACCTTTTTTGATGTCTTTCACTCAACGGAGCTGCATGCCTTTGCGTGTAATATAGGCATTTTTTTACCACGGGAATATAAGTTTTACCGTGGTAAACCGGATCAAACGCGTAGCGTAGATAGAAGCTAGTGTATAAATCTAACACAAAAAATCTCATTACGAATGATGATTTGAGATAGTAACTGTTCCCGATCTAGCACTTGGTTCTAAGAACCGTTACTAGACAAAAAAACCGGCCAACCTAAGGTGCAATTTTGTAGAAAAAACAAACACGTTTTACGCAATTACAAGCACTGCTTACAAAGAAACGAGAATATCGATTCCTAGAAGCAAATACTTTGTTTAAACACCTCGCTAATTAGTTGACAGAAACTTGCCAAATGTGCTAGAAAAGTTGGCTAAAAGTTGTGACGTGTGTCAACACTGATTGTTGATAAATATTGGCGAATTTGCGCGACAGCGATGCGATTACTTACGTACGATTGACTAGTCCGTAAAAATGTAGCAAAATCAACTGGTATTTTGCCCCGATCTTCGACTTTCCCGAGGGAATAATTTTTCCCACGGGTATATTCCCAAACAAATATCCAATTTCTACAGTGAAGGAATGTTTAAATTAGATTCAGTAGTTTTGAAGATAACCTCGAATTAAACTGAAAAACTTTACGTCATTATTATAAAGCTGAAAAAAATTCCAACGTAAACAGATATACAAGTTGTAAATAAATATCGCAAAACCATATTATCACTAAAAAATATATCAGTAGGTGAATTGGATATACGGTCCAGTGTAAAATCAGAATGGGATACAAAGTGTGTTGAAGTTAACTTCCAATAACAGAATTGTTAAAACATTCCCGTTAAGAACTTACATAGAAATAGAGTTATATTTATAGAAGTTATATTAATTCATGGAAGAATAGCATTATCAGAAAAAATCAAACCGCGTGCAAAATTCATTGAAGCAAGAAAAATTCATGACTTTCCTCATCCCTCCCTTGGCAATGATCTTGGCTATGCTGAATAAAATACACTGGAAATCTAATAATCGTTAACATATTCTTAGATATCAAGAGCCTACTCACAAAAGGTTATAAAAAGTTATTTCGGATAGTACCCATCGAACTGAAAAGGTACTTTGAACTCTCTTATAAGTAATCAGGTGTCATATTCTGATAAGCGTATGGAGTCTACGATAGATGCCAAACGCTCATCACAATATGTCACATGACCCGACCTAGGGTTATTATTCCAAAATCAATTGGACTCTCTACCTGGCCATTTGACGGGTCGCTCCTCTCTCTCTCTCTCTTGTGACGTTAATCTTCTCGAAAGCTGGCAAAAGACTTAAGAGTTCGTCGAAGCAAAGTTCCCATTGTAACTATCTCTTCAAAGTAGCGTTTCTAGGAGCTGTAAACAATGTTTTAATTACGTCAAACCATTGTTTACACACTTATTCCCTGTACTAATTCTATTGTTTACAAGATTTTCCCTGCAGCCCGAGCGTAAAGGTACCGCACGAAAATAGGGTTATGTAATTTGAGTTAAACTGGTATGTAAGAAATAAATAGACAAATTAAGCCACAACAACAAGTACACACTTATCTCAAATTAGAAACCCCCGAACCATAGAATAATTAATAGTATAAGTACAGAAGGGCAATCACGAAAAAAATTACAGCTCTTTTAGGCTGGCTATTATTTATTTCCATTCAGCGAACAAGATGTCACTGCTAATCCTTAACATTGTAAATTGAAATGATCTGAATGGTACAAAACGAAACTCTTGACGGGGAGAAGAGGAAAAAACCTGCAGGGTGAAATGGGGGGAAGGGCTGGACGCGGGGGGGGGGGTCTTTACTTAGCAGTGAAGGCATATCGATTATAATTTTTTTTTGACAGTCAATACGTAACAGACATATGTAGCTATCTACCTTTTATTCACCTAATCACCTACTATCTATCAGACAATACACGCAAAAATGAGTCTGAACGCCTTAGCGTTGTTATTACTCCGTACGGGCTGGGCGAGAGCCGGGGCGGTCCGAAAGCGTAGGCAGGAACTTATCGCGGTAGGTTCGACCGAGTGACGGAGGCCTGGCCGCGTCTTCACCGCGTCTCTTCTGTGTGGTTTACGCCGTACGTTACATTATTACTATATCTTATGTTTGGTTTTATGCACAATAAAGAATATTTGATTTTAAGTCTAGAAGAAGTAATAGTGAGAAGAATAAAAGGAGATGCGTGAAAAGGTTGATGAATGTGATTGAAGCTAGTGAGGTGTGTCAGGATCGCGCACAGTGGCGATCCATCGTCTCTGCCTACCCCTCTGGGACCAAGGCGTGAGCATTATGTATGTTATATATGGTAAGAAGTAATTATTATTCTGTTTAATATGACCATGAAAGAAAAATGTTAGGTGGGCTACGACGACGAGCGAATTATTCCATTCATGCGATTGATTATACCTACCACAATCAACTCATACCAACTGTACACACTACTGCATGCATTTGTACTGGTTATTTGTGCCTTTTAAAATCAATAAAATACCTATTATTCTTAGTAAACTAGTTAATCGCTCCACGTGCAAATCAATTACGGTTTTTATTGAAAATCAGTTTATTTTGTTCACGGATGTAACTACATTTCCCGTTCCATACAAGGTGTAACAAATAATATACTCTAAATCTAAATCTTAGTGTGCTGGATTTAAAAGGTATTATTTTCATTTGTGGCGCTCAGAGGCTTGTTAATGTCGTTTCTTGTTCAGAATTAAAATCATAGATCGAATTTGATAAACAAGTAACTATTGGGAGAGAAATGGTCCAGCAGTGGACTGTTGACATCTTATTAAGCGGCTGCCACGACATCTATTAAAATAAAACCATACCAAATCAATTTTACCTGCAATTATGTTATTTTCAAAAATCTATTGACTGACAAACAGAAAATATATGTTGTTGTGATATTGTTGTGTTTATTACCTAATTAGGCCGCGTATATGTTATTTATTATCAGTATCATACATAACTTTAGCCTAAAGGCGACAGAGATTGCATGTTATCCTTATGTTATTTGTTTATGGAATTTGTGCATACTTTTCTATTTTTTGTATAGTCTCATCTGTCACGAGTTTTGGAGTGGAGACCGCGTAACGATAGGAGCAGCGTGGCACCAGGTGGACCGACGACCTTAAAAATGTGTCCGATTATGGCTGTATGGGTAAGGCCTGTGGAGGAGTGGACTTCCATGCAATGTGTAATAAATATTTAACTTTTCCATTTGTTAAGTCTGATTTTTACAACATATTAGACCACGTACGGTGCGTACGTAATTATTTTGTAACACCTTGTATTGTATATAATACATTTTCACCTCATTCGCTGTTTCACGGAACTAGGTGGGGTTCGTTGTTCGAATTTTTCCGGAACTGTTATTTTCGGCACCGACCCGAGCCGATGATTGACACGGAGAGTGAATGGAATGGTTTACGTTGAGTTTTATTATAATTATAATACTATAGCTTCTACTCCGCAGTACTTCCAGCTTAAAACACTAGCTTATACTCCCGATTGCGTCTGCGCAGAAATATAACATATTTATATACTTTTTATTAGGGAAAAAGTATACTATATGTTATTCCAGGATTTTAAGCTGACGCTGTACAAAGCTTCATCAATACAAACAAACATCCACACTTTCGCATTTATAATATTAGTGTGATATAAAACTTTCGTGCTTTGTATAAATTTATATTCTCGTGCAATGTGTCATAAGCGAAAATTGAATATTATTCATTTGTTATTAATAATAACAAATTAATAATATTAATTCACACAATACTCGCCTCGCTTTTGTCGCAGCTTTCACTAAAGCTAGGGATGGGCCGAATATCGGATTTATATTCAGTATTCGTCATATTCGGCACTTTAATCGAATATTCGTATTCGGCGGTTTAATTTTTTAGGTGTGAAATGGCAAACGGACGGAACAAGCGGTCACTGTCGTCTATAAATCTGCAGCTGAAAGGCAACACGTGCGTCGCCATTCTGAGGTATATGTTAATGTATGACACAACACAGCAGTTGCTGTTTGGTGGCAGAAATAATACATAAACATAATATATTTACCTCCTCGTTGGCGTAGTGGCTTGCTCTTTGGACTCGAGCGTCAAAGGTCGTGGGTTCGATTTCCGCTGGGGACAGACAACTTTGTACAATTTGGTTCCGGTGTGAGTTATATTTGTGATTTGTTCAATCCTTGTTTAATTCCCATAGCACAGGAGAAAATCCTAGTTTGGGATTAGACAAGTGTATGTATGTGTATGTAATATTTATTGATAACTTTTGTTACAAGTTACTTAAATAATTTATTTTAATTTTAAAATTAAAATAATTCTAAATATTTTAAATAAAAAAATACCTGAATCATGTCAAAGACGTATGCAAAAACTCATCATAACTTGACAAGCCAGATAACAGCGGATCCTACAATAGATTTCTCCCGCCGATAAAATAATCGATGATATACCGCAAATGTTAACCCTGAGATGTGTAACAACACTTGAAGTCCCATTAAAATCCGGCCATTACTATTAGCCAAGACATACGCAGACAAACAAACATAGTCTGTTTTTTTAACACTAACCGTTTTTCAAGGCGACATCGGCCTGACGGCGTCAACGTTAAGCATAGACACTCCATATCGTCCCTCGCATGACTAAGTGTCGTAAGTAGCTTCAAGCAAATGTTGCAGGGCAAGGCATTTTCGGTTTACACTTCACATTTTATTGTCTTGGAAGATACGATACTTGTTCATTGTCAAGAAATCCATTACAGCAACTGATACGGATACGACGGATAGCGGAGTTTGATCACCATACAAATTTAAAAAGGTCCGTGTTTGTAACTCATTTAGACAAAAAATTACAGTTACGATAGTTAGTCATGCGAGGGACGATATGTGCGCCATAACCAGTCTTAATAATTCTCAAAAAATATATTGTACGGACATAACTTCTTTACGATTTCCATTATATATCATGCAAGATAAGATTTTATAGTCCGGCTTGCTCGGTACTGGAAACAGTAGTGCTTTTATAAATAGACAAAAATATTGGAGGAAAACGGAACAAACATTTAAACGCAAATGGAGTTTAATAGGGCAAGGTGAAAATTTTACTCTGCACAGGAAAAAACAAACATAAAATGTGGTTATGTATCCTTGCGTACCTATCTCTCCCTCGCTTGTACCACGCCCGTCCGGACTGAAGACGTTACCCGCGCGATCTGATCCGCAACGAAGATCAAGACCAAGCAAGCCACCCCCAACTAAATTCAGGCTGACACCTAAGGCGGATCGCACTATACGAGGGCCACATAGGTTCCCAAGGAACCCCCCCGCCCATGGCACCAAAAGACGTTGTAACTATACCACTGCAGGCGCCAACAGCCGCATCGGTTAACCCGGCCCTTATAGCCGAGGATGACATCATCATCTCCATCCCTTACTCTCTCCATCCCTATGACAATGATTAGATTGAAGAAAGCTAGAAAGGTGTATAGATTATTCGCGATACTCTGCGTTCTTTTCGCCTATCTCACAAGGAATAATACAGTGTAAAAATATGTAAAAAACTATTTGCCAACTTACTTGGCCCGATTTACTTTCCTTCAATCATACTCAGGTGGCAATTAAAACAAAGATACATAGTCGACCTTCACCGAGACTTGCGTGTAATGGAACAAGACAATAGCCATCTGTGGTATGCGCGTGCGCAGATCTGGGCTACGGAATAGCGAGTAACGGAACGTAGTCGTGCTTCGTGTTATTATGTATAAGTGAGGGTCAAACTTACATAAAGGATATAATCATCATTATCACTACGCATATAGAAGGCAACGTCTGTCTGTCCTTATATCTCGACAACAACTTCTGTTTTTGATAAAGTTTTATCTGTTCCACAGTGGGTCTTTCCAGGAAGGTTTCTAAGGAGTATTAATCATTAAAATACGACAACGGGAAGCTGAGCAGTAATGATTTTAGTAATTTCAACGCGATGGATCTGTAAAAAAGGTCTAGTAAAGTAAATATAATTAAGAGGTAACATTTATTTGGATATACGTTTTACGTAATCTCAGAACTACTAAGCCGGTTTTAATAATAATTTCACTGTAGCATAGGTGATGTTCTCCGGTCAAACATAGACAAATTTTCAGTTGCGTACCTACAGGCCACGCTGCAGGGCAGATGCTAGTTTATAAAATCATATGATCGGCAGGCATCTGCCTGTTTCGGATAATCTCAATAACCACTCATTTTAATGCAGTTTTCGCCATTAATTAGATACAAAACTTTTATCTACGACACAAACTGACACAAACTCACAGCTTATGCAAAATCGAAGTACAAAGTGCTATGCTGATTGACATTTGATATTCTATGATAATTTATCTATATAATATTTACAGAAATTGCTATAAAAGCTTTAAGTATTTCAGACAAAAAAATTAGGTCAATGTAACTTTACGTTGTCAATTGACGGCTTATTTTTCGTTCAAAATTTTCCTCGTCGCAAGAAAACAGCCATAATGCAGAAGGCAAACGCTTTTGAACATTCAGCCAGTCAACTGCAAACACTATTTTTATGCAAAACGAAATCGTCTTTGCGGTTGTAAATTACAAAACAAAACCTCGGCTAATTAATCTATTGCAACAGTTAGTTTATTTTAACAAAGAAACCGGGTCAAGAAAATCAAAACCGCAACAGAAAAACAGTCTAGCATAACCTTCACCGAAAGAACCGCGAAAAAAAACGTGTGTGAAACCGCCAAAAGTAATTCGAGAGCACTCGAGTCACATAATTTTTTTTCTTTTCTTGCAAGACAATAAAGCTTAAAGTCCGCTGTGTGGCACTGTGAAACGTGAAGATGTAATGTTGTCAGCAATCAACAGACAGATGTGGGGGCTGCGTCCCCGATACGACCGTGCAATGTTAACGATACGCGTCGTAATTAAGATGGCTCCTGGACGGATCTGTGTCAGTGGAGAAAAAAATAATTAAAAAGTTACATTTTCCCGCGCTACTGATTTTGAATAATTAATTCCGCGCGTTTTCCAAGAAAATGGCGGCAGGGTTGCGTTACGATTACGAAAAATTTGAAAATCTAAACGATAAAAAGCATTCCTTGGATGCTTGCCCGCGAAAATTGAGGCTAGGTTCTGAAAGGATGATTAGTCTTGTCTTTTCCCATGTAAGAGTAATTCGTCCGAAACGATTTTGAGATAGCTTTGTCACCAGGCATTGTTGCAAGTTATCATTGTTCTCAAACATAGAACGAACAATTTGACTTATTAAAACTTTTTAACGTAGCATGAAAAGTGTCAGAATTCAGTAACAGTACATTAATTGTCTTTATATTTAGTCAAGTTTGACTGTGAGATTTTTATGTATATGCATTTGGAAGCTTATTTTTATAGGAAAATAACTACTGTTCAAGGAAGAAATATATGGCTAACTTCTGCTTTATATCGTGAAGCGGCGGACAAGGCTTGTTCTTAAGAAAATCATTAATAGTATTGACAATAAGAACATAGTAAGTTAATTTTTAAAGCTATTTATACATTTCAAGTTACGTAGAGATTTGTTTAATTATTCTATTATATGTGCACTATATCAACGGTTCCCGCTACAAAAGTCGTAAAAATCAAAACATTGTTTTGTAGGTGCTTTTCAGGATGAATTGTTCTTTTTTTAATATAGCTACAAATATATCTAAAATACCGTTTCATGATTTAACGAGCCTTAACACCATTTCAGAGCTTTTATAAAGTTAGCTTGGCTTCTTTCGTCAAAATGGCTTTTACGACCACTGTAGTGAGAACCGCCTATATGCTTGCCCATACATAATGCATATTTGTCTTGTACTTCATACTTGTCTATGTAATAACCAGGGGTTGGAATTAGGTAGTGTAATTTATGTGCTTGCGACGAAATGGGTATGTTAATATGGATTCCCGTCATTTTTAAAGAGATTTACCGAGATTTCAGAATCCCGGGATATCGTTTGGTCATTCATTTATGCACTTAACTTGTAGAGTAATATAAATATTGACATTCCACATCGCTCATTTAATCTACAATTCCGAGTTTAAAATTCGTTGTAAAAGTGAAGGTGAAGGAACTTGTATTCAAACCAAGTCACAGGTTCGGCGTTAGTTGGACTATTACAGGGTACAACAATTAACAAAAATCCGGTAAAGGGAATTTCCATATTCATCTACAGTGACATATTTTTATCGCAAGTACATACATGACACTACCTAGTGCCGATCCCTGGTAATTGTCTTCCCGTTTCACCACGACTGGGTAATAGCAACAACGTAATCGCACGACTAATTATTAGCTCGTAATAAACCGGCGCTAGGTCGCGCATGTTTACTTTGCGCGCGATAACCAGGCACGTGCGCGTGAGTTTGCGCAACAAGTGTCACCGGCGACGTCAGTGATTCATCGAACGCGCATCGACGCGCTTTGTTTACATTGCACGCGATTATTACATTGAGTTGTTACCAGGTACCATGTACTAGACATTCCTGTGGCTGTACCCGTTTGTGTAGAAAAATTGAAAAAATGACGTGTATAAATAAATGTACCAAGTGTACTCATATGCAATAAATGATTAGGCTTAAGCTATAGTATGACAACTGATATATACAAATCTGTTTTACATATATGTTTTATAAGATGCCTTATCCTTAAATCATAGTAAACGATAATCAAATCTAGCTGTAGAGCTGTGCTTGCCGGTTCAGCTAACTGCGCGTTTACCTTAGGTAAAAAAAGGTAGGAAAACGTAGTTACCGTACCGGAAATATATAAAAATTAATAACCGGAAACGATTATTTATTACTTGGTCATTTGAATCTTTATTTATTACCACCAACAAATAAATATAGAACAAGTTGTATACAAAATGTTTCAATTTGAAAAAAACAAGAAACCGAAGCTGTTATTTTATTTAAGTTAACCTAAATAAGGCTGTAAACAGTCTATTGATGACAGACTGTGCGGACGGAGATATCGTCCGGATGTGTGATACAATTTAATGTCCGCGCAACACATTCGCAGAAGACTGTTTACATATGAAACGGCGAATGATTACGAGTAGTATACAATATTTGATGTGGAAAAAGTAACAAGTGTACGTGGGTACGAGTTTTGAAACGGACTGAGGAGTCCAGTAAATACGTGAGGGGTTGAGAGGTAACAGAACGAAAAGAAAAGTAATGGTTCGAAAATTAGGAATTCTCCTAGTGAAAATATTGTTTACATAATATTGGATAACATCAATTTACACAATGTCTTATTCTACTATATGTGACATCTAACAATATATGAGCCGGGCAATCGTTATGAAATGACAGACAGTGTGGGTCCAGAGTAGCCCCAATAGGCCAGGGTAATTTCTCAATATTTTCTAATTGAAACAAAGCGGCATGGTATGTCAAATAATAAAGAATGATATTAATATAAATAAGTATTACAGATTATTGATTCCCAAATAAAATACAAGTGTATATTAAATGTTCCATCAATAAAATACCGTAGTATCTGTATGAGAAATATTACGGTACCATATTGTTTAACAACGAACATGGAGGCGGCTGGCAGTGACTGGATGAGAAGAACTGAAGATCGTGTTCAGTGGCGGACCTTGGGAGAGGCCTATGTCCAACAGTGGACTCTTTCAGGCTGATGATGGTGATGATGCAGGGCCATCCCATTTTCATCACAATCCATCAGAAATTGTTTCAGTTTGCGATTTAATATAAGTTTGGTAGGTACCCTACCTGTGTAGCTTGTCGTGTCTGTGTCTATGTACTGTGAAACTGAAGTGGGCAGTAAGTAGTAAGTGGTACATTCGTGGCGCGATTGCTAAAAAGTGTCTGCGACCAAAGGCAGTGCTACAGAAGGGTACAAAATATTTATGACGAATTTCATCTCTAAGGGGGTTTAGCAATTGAAACTAAAGGAAAATTTACTAAAAAAAAATAGAGATCTGTCAAAATTTAATTAAGTAGCTTCAGAATCATCTTGTTGAAATATTTAATTAACAGAGCATCCTGTTTAAACGCGGCGCAGTTTTTATGCGGTTTCATTTTAGTACTCTTCACTGAAATCCGCAGACGATCCATGCTAACCTCAATTTTTAATCATCAATTTTTTTTATTAACTTTTAATTTTCCAAGAAACCGGACCTACACATGATACTGCTGAAATTTGGTAGAACTCTAAGCAAATATTTTTTATGATAAAATATGTAGGTTTATTCATTTTCACATTAAACATCATCAAAGTTATTGCTAATTAATTATTATTATAGGGTTATGTGACTCGTTCAAAAATTTACATCTTTTGATATCTGCTACCAAAAGACTCAACTTTAAATTAAAAATAAGGCAACATGTCATCATCAGCATGATCATATCATCTCTAAGACCGCTACTGCTAGACATAGGCCTTCCCCAACGAACGCCACCCCGGCCGGTCCTCTGCCCTCCGCATCCAGCAGCTTCCGGCCACCTTTCTCGGGTCGTCGTTCCATCTGGCAACGGGTGTTTCAAGTAATTCGGGTTTCACCTTTCTCCAAAGCAAAATATTTTGACTTATTTTTTTCCCGTGCCGGAAATCGATTAAAATAGCGAGTTCAAAAGCGGCTTAACAATAACCCGCTAAAAGTAAAATAAACATTGAGCACTTAGCCAAGTGAGGCGAAATCTCAGGTTTCAATAAATAAGGGAAAACAGGAAGCTGGCAATACCAACAAGGCACTGAAAGCTGTCTAAAAAGGACTTTGTTGCTGGAGTCTTAAAACTCAATTTACAAAAAATAATAACAGTTGGTTTTTTGTCTTTACATCTTTTTTGTACCGTCAAAATTGATATTTATATTTTTTATCCATCTGTCTGTCTGTCTGTCCGGCGGATAACTCGAATACTACTGGACGGATTGAGTTAATATATGCAACATAAATGTAAAAGTAAAAAAAAAAACATAGATATGAGGGGAGACAAACGACACACTTACAGCCTTTGATTTTGTTATATTAATAAAAATGCAGTATACTCCTATATACTGATATATTCAAATCAGTTAAAACCTCTAAAGGAAACAAGTAGTACTCGTCAAATGTTGATATGATTGCCTTAAAAAAAGGTGCGGTCAGCAAAATAATCGCTGTAACACATTAAATCTAAAACGGATACCCTTCTAGCGAAGATATTTTGTCCGTATGTCTGTTTGCCCGGCGGATAACTCGGAAACTAATTTACCGATATAGCTGTAAAAAATACGTGTAAAATTTCCTGGTAATGATGAGGAAATTATGGAAATTTCAGAAAACAAAATATTTTCAGATAATCAAATTACAAGTTAAAATCGTTTTTTTTTACGGAAAACCCCACAGTATGTGCGATGATCAGTTGCTGATTTTTGGGAGGGGGAGGGGGGCCCATCGAGTCTCTTTCGGTTCATTTTTAAGATCGTCGGTTTTCATTTTCATGATATACATAACAGTGCGTCTTTACTGATCAAGAATCATTCTTGATGTTAAATTTGTGTTACTTTTTGATGTGTCATCGGAAAGGCAGATTGTGAATGCGTTGTTAGCAAAAATGTGAGAAAGAAACGTTTTAATGATGTGTTCAGTTGTATGCGACGCAATTTGACTGAATGAGGGTGGTCGCGCTCCGGTGCCTGCGAGGAACTCCACAGATTGTGTGAATCACCTGCCATGTAGAGTTGCCAGGGCAAATATTAGATATATTTTTTAAAATACTCATTTTTTTTCAAACAAAATATTCCTTAAGAATATTCTTTTCATGGTCTGGAGTGGCAAACGACCAGATAACGACTGATGGTAAGCGGTCACTGTCGCACATAAATCTGCAGCGTTTGGACAAATATCCAAAAGACACAAGTGCGTTGCTACCCAGAGAGACTATCTTGTGTCTTTTTTTGGTGGGGGCGGGGGGGCTAGGTAGTGTAGAGTCAGTGCGAGTGATTCGCCCAGGCGAATGTATTAGGTGTTATGTACCAGTGTACCTCTGCTGATCCTCGCTCGGAGGAGTGGTGGAAGGAGACTGGGTGAGGAGGCGGGAATGTCTCATGTGCCCGTATTACACTGGTTCCCTTACCCTTTAAACCTATATTACTATTACAATTATTACTGATTTGGCAGTTGTAACAATTAATAAGACTGCTATTCTTAGGACTTGCGTAAACCGAGGTGCGACTTAACGACACATTATTAATCTCTACATCGCGTGTAGTTGTCCAACGATGAACTTAAATATTAAAAAAATCCCATTGAACCAAAACTTTGTTAACAGTACTCAGTAATATTAATTAACTTCTCAAAGTTCCTTGCCATGAAACGTACATACACTTAGACTTCTTCCTACCTCTATTTAGTGAAATACATATAGCTTAAGCGCCAAACGAGTTAATTAGGAGGCTCATCGTGGCGTAAAAACATTAAAACTACAAAAGATGGTAACAAGCCTGCGCGTAGGTACAAACATAAAATTTAAGCTGTTATAAGTAAATCACTTGAGTGTTGCAGTATTTGAGCGTAGTAGTGTAAAGTCAACGAAAGTCACTGTACAGGCAAATATGTTTATTAATGTCATGTCAACACGTGTCAAATTGGCTATTAATTATTTTTTAATGTGCAGATCGTCTCATGTTAAAAGTCAATTGCAGTCGTCATCTATTTGTACATGCGTACATACACGTATGCAAACGCAAGGTAGAAGCGATGTAGAACTAAATACCTGTTTTGACTGGTTGCAGGCACATTAGGCATCTATCGGTAGTAGTACTACAAGTATTTTGTAACACCCCTATACTACCTATATTTAATCCCATAAACGAAAATAATAATTACTAACAAACCATTTGAAAGGAGCATCGACTAACGTCTTTACTTCACTAATAATCCACATTACACCGTTACAACAACGTATACACTGATTATTGTAGTATTCGTAATGCTATTTGCTGGTAAATGTTATTTTCGTTCCTGAAACGGAATATAGTAAGCTACAAACTGATCATGATTGAACGTCACATGGAGACAGTCCTGTAAGTAATATACATTTTGAGATAATATGAATTTAATATTTATGACCTCGTGTAAATTTTACAATCGCTTGTATCATAGTGAATAATTTATATTTTGGGATGGTTATTTCGGCAAATGATTAATTCGGAGGATTCGGAAGGAGCAATGAAATTTCATTAAAAATGTCAATTTCTCTAAAACAGTGACTCACAGAACTCTTTCCGTGAAGGGTAAAGGGGTATAGTGATGAATGTAACAAATCCATAGAGCTTAATTTATATAGTCACTAAATTAAAAATGGAGTTTAAATACACTGGCAAGATATCTGGTATTTTAATTTGGACCTTATTGTTTTATACATTAACAGTTTTTTCCGTGTACCCTTGAATTTACATAAGAAAAGGCACGGGGAGCAGTTGGCAACGAGGCGGCCTTGGTGATCCTAATGAACCTGATGTCGCCTGTTCGATTTCCATTAGGGAAAGACAACTTTGAACAATTTGTACAAGTTGGCTCCAGTATGGACATTGTCTTTGTATATTTAATAAAATAAATAAATATCAAATGACATGCGGGTGATTATCAACAATAAATATTTTCCTTTCATTCTGTCTTTCCTTCGTTATTTACTGCTTGATAAAGGAGTACAATACAATAAAGTGCGTCAAGGCGGTCAAGGATAGATGATACCTAACTAGACGTGCATTTAGTATGCATACGAGTACACAGCCGGCGTCCGGTTCCATCACATCACTGCACGGGTTGACAGGAAATGGGTATAGTCGCGGTCAGACCATGTATGTTATTACGAGAGTGTTCACTTTGAAAAAAGCCATAACTCCTCGTGAAACCAAGGCTGAACAAGAAACTTAATTAATATGGTTTGAAATGTAGAAATGCTTCTCCAGGATTGTTTTTAGGGATTCGTTAAAACAGTGATGGTGAAGCTTGAGGTCCGCCTGTCTATCCGACTAAGCGAAGTTTGGAATATATGTGTAAAATTGGTCGGCAGTGATGGAAAAAATATGGAAAATCCAGGACAAACAAATCTTTTCCGAGATATTTCAGAAAAAGAAAAATAATAAAGTGACGGAACCCGCACATTGCGTGCGAGGTACGTTTTTCTGACTTTTTTAATATAGGGAAGTCTGTGATAGGACAGTAATTAAGCCCTTGTCAAGGCCCGAGTATGAACCCTCAACCTCACGAATGTAAAGCGAGAGCACTGCCCACTGAGCTACCGAGACTCGAGACAATAACAATCAATTGTTACCGGTTATTGCAAATTGAACTAACCCTGACAAATTGGAATGGTTATTGCAAAAATGAATCTACATACATCAATGCACTTTTTAACACGACCGGTTTAACTTAACGGTACATACAGACTTGTTTCTTTAAGGCGGCGCCACACTTCGCGTCACACATGCTGTGTGACCAGTGTCACACATCAAATTGGGTTATGTATGATGAAACAAATAAAAGAACTAATATTATTAGTTTGAAAGTGAGGTACACCCAATTATTGATGTGTGCTATAATAAATAAATATTAGTACATATATACATACACTGGTCTAATCCCAAACTAGGATTTTCTCCTGTGTTACGGGAATTAAACAAGGATAGGGCAATTCACAAGTATAACATCCAGTTCGGGACCGACTCGTACAAATTGTACAGTTGTCTTCGGTTGGAATCGAACCTATGACCTCTGGTGCTCGAGTCCAATGACCACGACCACCAGGCTATCCTGACGGCTTCACCTGTGTACCTACATGCACCCATGTATCATTAATACATTTTCGATGTGTAGCTCCGACTTTATGTTTGGGAGTCTTTATTTGGGCTTAATATTTTTTGTCCAACTTTTTAACATGTAACTTGATACACGGCGGACGGAACATGGAGCGAAACAGTTACGAACAAGGTGTTTTAATTGGAATACAGGATGTTGGTAAAATATTTCGACTTTTTGTCATTTTAGCGCCTCGTTGGCATAGTGGTTTTGTCATTAGTCTGAAGCGCCAGAGGTAGTGAGTTCTATTACAACTGGGGACAGACTACTTTGTACAATTTGTACAAGTTGGGGCCGCCCGGTCTGCATGATATACAATATTTGTGAATTGTCCTATCCTTGTTTAATTCCCATAGCACAGGAGAAAACCCTAGTAGACAAGTGTATGTCTATGTAGTTATATGTATACTCGTTCATTTAATTGTATTAAGAATGATTAAATCCAATGTTATCACAAATTTCTAATCAGTCTGTATTCTTCTTTACATGTTAGGTACAAGTTATAAGTCCGCTGTGAGGATTTCAGAAAAAGGAACGACGCATTCGAATTCAATTGAATTAAAAAGTTTTAAAAGCTCGTAGAGTTTTTTTTTAAACGTCGGAGTATTGGCCAATTTTCCTGCTCGGCTTATAGGAAGGGGAGATGTATCAACGCGTCAAGCGTGTTGAATAATCGTCTGTTAAAATGTTCTTAGAAGAATGACTACCGATACAGGCTTTTAGTTTTTAATATTTTATTCGAAAGTCAATATTCTTAAAAAGTCTTGAAACTAGCTTTTACAGTTTCTTAATATGCGTACAAGATATAATAAGTATAAACAGCCTTTTATTTCTTGTATAATCTAAAAAAGAGACAAGGAAGAAAGTTTAGTTCTACAGTTTATAAGTTGAGGGTTAGGTAATTAAAGTTGCTTAATTCTAGTGTTAGTAATTAACAAATTGCCTTGTTTATACGTTTATTTATTTAAATTCTTATCTGCAAGAATCCCTCCGCAGATGAAGGCATCCTCCAAAGAAATCTATTTATCCCTATCTTGGGCTACTTGCAGCCAGCGAGGGCCAGCCGTCTTAGTCGCATCGTCGTGTGGGGTCTTCCTTTGTGATGCTTCCCTTTGAGTCCTCCCACAACGTTACCCTTATGGTCCATATCTGATCTTGAAGTACAGAATATAAACATACACAATTCAAAGTTTTATTAAAATCGGTTTATGCGTTACAGCATCAACATATTTCGACACTTTCGCACTCATATTATTAAGGTTTTTTATTTGTTTCATCATAACCCAATTTGATGTTTGACACTAGTCACACAGCGAATGCAATATGTAAAATGTATTTAGTGAAAAACCAAATAAAAACACCAATAAATTACTCCAATAAAAGAACATTTTTCGTGTGCTGGACGCAAATTTTATATACAGCTCGTCGAATCGAGTTTAACTTCAATAAAAATTCCAAAAAGGCGAATGATTTCAGAGCTATACAGCCACGTCGAAGTTAATAAAACAGTAAAGAAAGTCTTGTGTTTAAAACTGGTATAGTTTATTAACCACGTTAATTAGACAGCGATGTGAAGAGAGCGTGACATTTCGTCTCCACGCGTGTCGATTCCATCGTTACTCGAAGCAGCATGTTATCAAAGCAATCTACGTGTTGCTGATCAAAATCTATCGTCGGTGGCGCAGTGGGGAATAGTAGGCCTATCCTATCGATCGGTCAGAGTTTGATTCCAGAAATTCCATGTAACATCATGGAAGTTCATGTAATAGCGGGGCGGATGTTGCACCACATTCGTAGGCGATACCTCAGGCCAACAGGCTCTCTCACACAGTGTTGCCAGTTCATTCCAAATCAACCTACCTTTTTCTGTTATTCTTATCCTCTACCCAAAGGTTGTCTGGAAGAAATATCTTTTAGCGATAAGACCGCATAGATGTATATATGTAAGTTACAATATTATAGTATCTTTTTTATGTGCAATAAAGTGTAATTGAATTGAATCATTCGAAAAAAGTGTAGATTTACGAGTGCCCTGATAAGTATTCTAGTTTTAATTTGCGATCGTATTCCTGACACAATGCCGTCTTTTTTTTTAAAGCATCAATTATCGTATTTCGTGCTTTAAATCTAGACAACATAATAAATGTAGCGTTTTGCTCGTGTATGCAAATGTCATAATGAAGATAAGTCACCTAGCAAAATTAGCACGTCGTGATAATCCTCGTCTATTCACACTTCAACAGAAATCCCGACAGCTGATAAAATTAGAACAGACTCACACAAAATAGAACGGTTCCAAGAAGAGATTAATATTAATGACAATTGTCAGATTGGCCAGAAAGCTACGGGACGCAAACGGGTCAACCTCGTTAACCTAGCTGACACTATAGAGCCCACCATGCTTTCATGGAATCACTGATTGCCTATGGAGAAATACAAGAAGCTAGAAATATAACATGAAAAATTATATTGAGACAGTTTTTCTGAAGAAAAAAAAGCCAACAGTCGACTGCTTCATTTCCTAAATTTTCTTTTGAATTTTCCTAAAATGGAATGTCAAATATTATTTATAATTTTAATTTAAGAGTAATCTAAAATATTTTAAGCTGAATCTTAATAGAAACGTTAGTGGTCTTCGATCATTCCCATATCATTTACGATGTATATGGTTAGTCAATCTCCTGGCCAAGCAAATTCGATCAGTCGTCAGTTTCGTCGCTCCGCGTCGTCCGACGTGCCGGCCGACAAGTAGGTCGATACATTATTTATAGTGCATGCACCGCCCGGCCTGCAAGCGGTGATTGAACGGTGGCGATGTAAACAAAGCTTACATCTGTACATACAGTTATACTGCCCTGATACGAGAGAAGGCTGCAAAAAGATGACAAACTGGCTTTTAAACTGCTATGAAAATAACTAGTTTCTTCACCAATTGAAGAATTAGACTTTATGAAACATAGAATTCTATGTACCAGTCAGGCACCTTTTTGTAAGTTTCTGTAAAACTCATTTTTTACAGTTAGAGACCTTCTCTTGTATCTGAGTCTCGTTTTAACTGACTCATATTTTTTTCATATAAAAATCTTTACACTTTAAAATTAAACCCTATGAAACTGTTTTTACAGTTTGACTGAGGGGAACAGTCTCACAACCATATAAGACTAAATTTAAGGGACCATTGTCATTACAACAAATCAAAAACATATGACAGATAATTTGGACACCATAATTAGTATGTCAACATGGACTGCTGGATCTTTTCTAGTCTTTCACAGTTAAGAAGTATTTTTAAGTTAAGTTATTTTTATTTAATGTAAGTTTTTTTTTTTGGACCAACTTGTACTAAGTTGTCTGCCCCAGTGGGAATCGAACACGCGACGTCTGGCGCTCGAGTCCAATGTACAAGCCACTAGGCCAACGAGGCGGACATACACCTTAAGTTATTTACACTAATTTGAAATTAAAACAAATTTAACTACTTATATATACTGTTTTTAAACAATTATTTTTGTAACAATAACTGTAATTAAACAAAGGTCGTTGTCTCTAGACCTTACGTAAAACACACGAATTCAATTTAATGACGAAACTCTGAAATACTACTTTGGATACAATCCAAAGGATTTAACAGAGAGTCAGATTTATGAGCCATAAACTATAACCTTTGTGTGAAAGTTATTGTTCGTAGTAGTTGTAGACACAAAGTAGTTAACATCTCTATGGTTTTAATGGTTGAAGAGTTGGTATTGAGGCATCACATTAACAGCAATACTAGAATTTTTTGTAGGTGCATATTTTATTGCTTTCACTAAAATCGGCTCCCTTATGGTTTATAAATCAAATCATAAAAGCCCTCAGATAGCCACTGCTAGACATATCCGTAATGAACGCCACCACACGCGGTCCTCCGCCCTCCGCATCCAGCCGCTGCGGGCCACACGGGCCTTCCGGATATATCAGTAACCTTCGTTTTTCGTCGGATCTACACATTACGAATCATATCCTTCAAAGAAACCCCGAGAATAGCCCTCTCCATTGCTCGCTGAGCGACTTGAAACTTGTGGATCAGGCCCACCGTCAGTGTCCACGTTTCAGCGCGGATACACTAACGTTATTCGAGAGACTACATTAATATATTTGTAGCGGTTCTGAGTTATTGGCGAACATACCTTGAGACGTTGCATTTTATAAATATACACTTAAAAAAAAAATTCAACTAAGTCGCATTTTGTCTTTGTTTCTGTATGTTACTCGTAGCTAAAGTAATCATACGATCGTTTAAAACAAGATCGTGAGTAAGTTAACAAACTAAGTGCATGAGGACTAGAGTTAGTTGAAGGGAACAAGATCTTGGTGCGTTTGTATGAAGTTAAGATGTCTGTTCAGGGTTAGAAAGATCTTGTTCAAATCAACAACTAGTTTTTTTAGTGCAGAGTGAAGTAAAACACGGACACGATCTATGTTTGAAATCACTATTTTATCTACACACGTAGTAGATCTACTACAGATTAAATTTATGTACGGGTATAGATCACCTTTCCGCAAACGTGAGGCCCATAAAATCGAATGTTTACAACATCGCCAACTGCAAATACAAGGAGTCTATATTGCAGTAGTTTAATTTTATCGCGGACAATGTGAGACGGTGCATTTGGAGTTGGCCGGTGACGTCAGAGTGCGAGATGCAACTTGCAGTCGAGTGCATCCGCCTGCCTGCATGGCTGGCACTTAACAGGAGCATGTAAAAGGGATATAAAATCAAAATTGAAGGGGAGGTGTGCAGCTATTTCGAGTGGGATTTCAAACAGCAGTGCGGAAATGTGATGTTGACGTATTACATCGAATGGCAGAACATTATGTAGAGATTTGTGAAAATCTTATACGTTAAACATGGATTGGACTAAAACTAAACCTTGAACGTTTGAATATGTGTTCATATATCAGAAAATAATTCTTAATGTTACCCTGAAATCTCCGTAATTTTCCCATCATTGTCGGCAAATTTTACATATAGCTTCCAAATTTCAGCTAAATCGGTTTGGTCGTTTTGAGTTATCCGACGAACAGACAGAAATACATACTTAATGACAAAAAGATATATATTCGTTTTGACCCTAATAAAAGCAAATTCAACTGTTCTATATGCCGTTCACGATGCCGATTTAACTCTGGTACCGAACAAATTGGTTTATAGATATTCAAACTAAGCTAGCCATAAATGCCAAGCGCCGATGAGGAGCGGCTGCCGTCACTGCCTGGGGTATACCTGAGATGACCGAGAGTCTACCCAGTGTGGTCTTTATAGGTAGTATACAAATACAAATAACTTTATTGGTTCAAGAACATTTGCGTCCTTATACTAGATATGTCTATATTAATACAAGCAGTAGCCTGGCTCCCAAACAAGGATTCCCTGTTGTATGGGTAGCCAGTCTTTTATTCAAAAATGTGAACCGATGCTGCAATCAATTTTAGTTTAGTATGCGCGCATAATGCAAGACCTATCTCCAACAGTAAACTTTGACGGGCTTATAAACGATAGAGCTTCTAATCTAAAAGCTTCTAGTCGAAGTTAAGTGGTCATCTTATTCTACTATTCGAAAATAAATAATGTCAGACTTTAATAGATATTTTATAGGCCCATAAACAAAGAAACACATTACACAACTAACATCTTATCAAACGATTAAGAGGCTAGTAATTTTGACAGATTAGTGTTATCAATCGACCAATAAAAAAAATTAAAAAGAAAGCGAGACAACTGAGAAGTGAAAGAAAAGAACTGGCCCACCGCACCTTCTAAGAACTTCGTCGTCGTCCTGACATAGAAACACATAAGTTAAGCGGCGCACACACATTTAGACGGGCTTCCCCGAACGTATGTGTAACCCCAAAAAATTAAGGCGTGACTACACGCTAAGTGGAAGACCGAGTCTTCCTGAAACCCGCCCTCCCGAGACTCGCGTCCTATAAATACGAAACTGAAACTGTTTCGCACCAGTTGTTCAGGAGAGCTCGCACCGGGAGCATCTGTGCCAATATCTCTATACTAAACAGTGACAACGTGATTGACCTCGCATACACCATAACATTAGCCAATCGCATTTCGTAATTTTGGCGGAATATCAAAAATAAAAGCGAATTCCTTGCAGTGTGTGGATTGTGGAGGGACTTGTGTTAAGTTTCAAGATGTTGGACAAATCAATCTTTGGCGGGAGTTGGGAAAGCGTGGTAAGTAAATAAAGTTACCAAACTTTAATGACAGTGTCTTCTACCCCAAATACTGGAAAACTGTTTAACGTTTGCTTATATACACATTTTATTCTTACACTGCAGTATAATTTTATCTCATTTTTGACTTAACGGATTCTTGAGGATTAATGACCAAGTGTTTCATTATTTCAGTATAAAATGTTTTTTTTTAAATTTTAATGACAATACTGACCTCCAATGTAACAAAGGGAATCAGACAAATAAGCAAGAATAAAAATAAGCAATTTAGATGTTTTGGCTTTAGCCTTATTAAGAGACTAATTAAAATTGTAAAGATAGACGAACTTTCATAATTTCACCGCTAAGTTACATAATAAGTACGAGAGAAATGACTATGATAAACAACCTAAGCACACTTATTTTATGACGGATTACGGAATGGCCCGTCGTCAGACTGTTACGCAAGGTGCCATTGCCAGTTAAATGCTCTTTAAAAGGCAACTAGTTCGTCTATGGTCATTGGCCAGCTTCATTTTCAAATATGGAACGAAGCTCTTGACATTGCCCCTTTCGGTTTCACGGTTAGAGAAACGGAATTTTTACATTAATCAGTGTCAAAAATCGATATCGCGTAACCGATTAAATAGTTACAATATTAATCACAACGATTGCTTTTTAAATGAACTTGATTTTTTACGGATCAGTGGTTAATTTCAAAATGTTAACCTTGTTCTAAAACCTTAATTAATTGTAATTAATCACTTATAATAATAATAAATTAATCGAATAACAATAGCCAACATTTTCCTGGTTTTAAAAAGTCACTTTAAATTTGAGCGTTTGCCAAAAAATTTCACCTTTTTCGCGCGAAAAAAGAAAAAAATTAGCATGCCCTCAATCCTAATGGCCAGTTCCTGCGATCGTTAAAAACGGAACCCAGCTCACCGGAAAAATATAATTACGTTTTGTCTATGGAAAAGTCTCACCGGCTATTGTTTTGATCATGGAACTGTCATTTAAATCGCTACGCTGTATGATTTTTAATCTTTGCCTGCATTTTAAAAGCAAGCTCTATTAAATTTTGTCTTAAATCGTTCAACAATGCTTATAACGAATCCGCACTATCATTGCGAGATAAAAAAAATTAGAAAGTGTTTAGCTGTCTGACAATGAGCTGTCATAACCGCTGTCAAAATTATCGATAGCGAACCAGACGAGCGGATCGTAATTCGACGACCGGTTTCGACGAAATTTGACTACTTTCACGTCTAATGCACTGTACAGTGGCAGAAACTATTCTACATCTTGTACAAGAGCGAAATTACAATAGCAAAAACAAATTACTATTTTTTTTAATAAAAATAGAAAAATCGGTGTAAATTTGATGCAAGTTACAAAATTCGAATAAAACTCGGGCTTGAAAATTATAAACGAAAAAACGGTATCTATTTTAAAAATGGATTTTAAAATTTAGCATTTCACGTACAAAATGTAGCTATAGCTAGCGTCTGATCCTATACTCAATTTCGATATTAAAAATGCACTTTTTTTATCAAAGTACTTTTGTCTTCAAACAGCCTTTGCTCAGTGATTCTCGTGGTGTAACATTCTCTAATAGCACACTTATCCGGTGGCCGGTTTCGAAAGTCCACCACGAGACGAGAACGGAGACAGATCGCAAATTAAACGATTAATGTGATGAATTAAAATGACAAACTAGAATAATATTAGAAATTTTTATTAATAATGTATTTTTGGTCGGAGATTATAAATTGACTTTCGACATTAATGAGGAAAATAAATTAAAATGTCAAGATAGCAGACTGTAAATAGATGTTTGGTTTAGACAAGTACCATTTAAACAAATACCTGAGTTGTTTACAAATACTGAAGATTCACAATAGCAAATATCGGTTTTACTGTTGAGTCACAGTAGAAAGAAAATTGAGAATTTTCTAAAGTATTCCGATAATTATTTATCTTGATTACAATCACTTCATATAATAAAACATTTTAATGCTGGACATAACGAGAGTAATAAATAAATATTACATATTATATACTTATACATACACTTGTCTAAACCCATATTAGGATTTTTTTACTGTGCTATGGGAATTAAACAAGAATAGAACAATTCACAAAGTATTTATTGCTAAAGTTGTATGTATTAGTTATAGTTCGGGCTAAATTAAAATAAATAATAATAAAAAATAACATCCAGACCATAACCAACTTGTACAAATACACTTGTACTGTCTCTACTGGGAATCGAACCCACGACCTCTAGCGCTCGAGTCCAATGACCAAGCCACTGACTGAGCCAATGAGGCGGTCACTCAATAGACTCAATCGATTCATAAACATACATACTGACGTACTATTAGCTACATATACTACAGAGCTTTGAGCTTAACAAGTCATTAAACTTAAGGTCAATCGTCTAGATAGCCAAATATTAAACATAATGGTGCAATAAGCCACTTAAAAAAATATTACTCATGCAAATCTGGGGGACGTAGAAAAAAATGCGCGTGGGCACATGACCAGTTACTGTTAGTCAGAAAGGTCTACATCATGGTCTGTAACACGTCATTACTATTTTTAATTGTCACATAACGTAATCTAGGTTATTGACCTTCAATAATGTATATAGTCTCTATAAATAGCAGTCGAACTCGAACTATGAATAGATACATCGAACGTATCAATAATTCTAACGTTTGAAAATGGAAACTTAAACGTTCCAAAGATAGAATCCTACTTTTAGTCCGTATTTTTGTAATACAAATGTCATTCATTAGAATTTGAAAATAGAAAAACATGACCGATGAAGAAAAATGTTTCCATATATAATAAACCAGTTATAATTATCATTTAGGAAAATAACATACATGTTTACGAAAATACGAGTATATCTAAGCACCGTTAAAGTAACAGACATAATATGAACCGGACTTTATTAAAATTCCTTTTATCTTATAGTAAAAAAGTGAAGAGGATACACGCAAAGCTGTAAATTTAAAAAAAATTGCCGCTAGATACTTAAGTTTTTTTTGTAAGAGCATTCGCATATTCTAACTCTTAACGGTACAAAAAGTGTTCAAAACAAATTCTAGATACTAATTCATTGCAAAAAAACTTTAAATAACGTGATGCAAATTTTATGCTAAACATACAGTTAAAATACTAAAAAACCCTAACACTTTTAATATATACTCGTACGTATAAATCCTTCACACGTAGGGATTTTTAAAACAAACTATACAGTCTAAGAATATGGTTTCTCAGAACTGTGACGCAGGTCTCTCGCTCATCACTGTACAGCTTAGTTCTTTTTGAGATCTGACCAGAGAGTATTCGTAGATTCACTCCTCGGTGAGTGAAATAATTCAGCTGAACAGCGAACAAGGGATTAACAAAATATATATATACGAGTATATAATAAATATCGATTGATACAACATAAAAATCGTTCATGATACTATATTTAGGTAGGGTAAAAATCAAAGCCGCTCGTTTGAGCTAAAGGACACGCTGAATATCAGCTGGCAACATACTTATAAAGTACACACACACATCACTGCCTAAGACCAACCTGATTAGAAATACTTGTTAAGAACACTGTATATACTGAGGGTTAACAGGAAGCAAGAAAAAATGAAAATATCGTATATAGTGTATAATTGATGCCGTGACTGAAACTCTTTATTAATCAATACAATATGTGCAATAAGAACCACATACTATAGTTTCTTGTTCATATTATGTATCAGAGCACTATTAAAAGACGCAAGGACACTTCACATGAGCACAAATAATAATATCAGTGCACCAGCTAGACAATAACACAGGTTGCATTGAAAATTTTAAGTGCTCTAGTCGAAAATAGCCTGTGACAAATTTAACTGCACACATTTAGTGTTATCACCTTCAGTTCCATAATAACGCGTACGAAAATAACGCGTACGATGCACGTCGTCGGAAATACTATACGCGTTTAACGTAATATTACAAAACGGGTGCATGAAATGGGACATGGCGAATAGGCGACGAAAGATTAGCGTGGATACGCCACAACATCGCAGGCTAGATTTAAACTACGCTAAATTTTGATTGGAACGAATGCTTCTTACAAATTAGACGATTTCGATATTTTCCATTTATTTTGATCCAGCTACAACTCACCCATTCTAAAGTACGAGCCTAGAGATCTATGTCAGCAAATATTACCTGGAAAAAAATTAAGACAAGGTTAGTTATTGTATCACTGAAAAATAACAGACGTTCTTAATTTATCTTTCTAATTAGACCGTGTTAACTAACTGCTAAACAACCTGGATATTTTAAAACTGACCTATTTCTTCGCTGCGACCTGAATTCGCAACAGTGGTGTTTTTTACACGAACCCATTAAAAATTATGCAACAAACAGCCTGTCAAAACACAGAGACTAGCAGATTCGTCGTGTCGTCTTGTGTGTTACAAGTGACGTTGAAATATTTTGTTACTTTAACGTGTAACAGTTTTCGCAAAACAAAAATATACACAGGGCTAAAACTTGATCTTTTATTGACTTAATGAAGCTAAGAATTAGACAGTTTATTCAATAAAATATTTTTAATTCAAAATAGTTTATATAATCTTGATTTCAACTTGTTGCATCAAAATAAAATTTGAAAAAAATGCACATAGTTATACAATTATTTAACCAACTTCAGTCACCTTGACATTTTGTTATGCGTCCACGAAGTCACAGCCACACTAATACATCGTTCTGACTTCACCATGTCCTAATGAACTCTAGTAATAAACTGTCTATTTCTGTGTGACCCATTCTCTGACCAGCGGTCGGCAGCCGCGTGGAATTTCAAGAAAATCCAATAAAAACCATTGCACAACGTGAAAAACTTAAATTTAACGTAACGTAGAGAAAATTTTAACCACTCAACGGTGGCGCAACGGTTAAAATCCAAGTCGTTAAATGAAAAGCTTTTAGACATCAAACGTTGTTATGTAAACAAAATTTTTCAGGATTTGTCGTAATTAGTTAACCCTTTTAAACTCTGGGGGAGGATTAAATCATATACCAAGTCAATGTATTATTATAATGTCTAACCAAACCTAAATATATATATACTTGGTGATAGGGCATCAAATATATATTTTTTTCAAACAAAATTTAATTGAATAGTAGTGACTGATGCAATTAGAACCATTGCCATTAAACTTGATTTTACTTTTTTAATAGGATCCTAAAATCCATCATTTTCTGAAAAAAAAAACACTTGAATAGCTTTAAACGTTATCCACAGGCCTCGAATCATTAATCTTGTTTGGGTTAAAGTAAACTTCCCTACACTTCTCAGCTAGACAGTTCACGGTTATATAAAGTTTGCATCATGTTTTATTAGGTACATAAATTCTCTAAGACGTTTCAGATTAAGAGATTCTTACATGTCCTTGATTAAACGTGTTTACGATATTGAAATTCAAAAACTATTTTACTGAGAAAAACACAAAAAATGTTTACCTTTATAAAAGTCATTAAAACATTCAATACAGTAGAAAACTTCGTCCACACTGCCAACACTCTGGAACCAAAACACATGTCTCGTCAGGCAGCAGGTGGCACCAGACGTCTGGGCACCAAGGGCTTCAATGACAAGCAAGATAGAGACAGAAAACAAAAGCTAAACAAACGAAAGGGACGGCCCTACCCACCCATAAAGTCACGTACGAAATGTATGTTATTGATACTTAAAATAATCCTCAAGATCTCTCGCAGACGTAGGAATAACACTACAGATTAATGATAATGTTATTTATATTGAACTGCAGTACACGCCAAGTTTTAGGCAGTAGAGTCCATAAAACATAACTAATGTTCTGCAGCAAGGCAGCAAGTTCTATATGTATGTCGTAACAGTAATTGTCAGGAGATAAGGTCAATGATAATGTCTATATATTGAAGTGTAGACATGTTTGTTTACAGTTGTACAGATTATCTATTTCCTACGATATTTAGATGATAGATAACCCCAATGGCGTAAAGAATTTGACCACAATTTGAATTAAGCCAAAATTCCAAAGACTATAATAATATTTCTCCTCTTTTCAGATATCCCGAGATGACTACGACATCGATTACAGTCCTAGTCCAAGAGGCTCGCCTCTGAAGGACACCTCCAACATCCAGGAAGACCAGAGCTACTGCATCAGCCGACACAACCCCAACAAGACCTTCCGCAGGGAATCCGTTATCGCATCCTGGAAGAGTCTGAAAAAGGAACGGGAGCAGGCTTTAGGGAAGCGAATCATCTATGTGGACGCTGATAGCTATGAAGACTACTACGGGAGAAACCAGGTTAAGCGCTGCAAGAGTGATCGAACAGCTAACGTGCCGAGAGTTCCCAAAAAAGTTAAGAGGACCTACTCGGTACTCTACAGATATGACGCGAATGAAGAAAAAGTGGTAAAGGAGTACAAATATCAACTACCAAGAGAACCTGAGTCAAACCCTATCCAAAGGTCTCGTTCAGAGCCCTTTTTGAGACCAGAAAGGACCCCAAAGAAGAAAGTGAAGAGATCTTTCACGACGCTTCTGAATATCAAAACTAAATTCCTGAATATATTTACTTCTAAAAGTTAAAAATACTTTAGAAGGCTAATGGGAATTGTTGCTCAATGAAATGCATTTTCTTTAGTTGAAAGTAAGTGCTGATTGGCGTACTTTTATGGAAAGTAATGGCCAGTAGTTTAAATTGCACTAAACTGTCAACAGTCCAATGTAAAAGGACGTAAATATATGTCAAGTGGACATTTGACAGTAAATATTGAATCTAGTCAAAATTGTGCCAAATAAAATGAAACGTATCAATTAGGTGAAAGTAAAATTAATAAGTTAATTGTTTAAAAAAAAGAACATTTAAACTATTTAAAACTAAATTACAATATTTCATTGTATAATTTTTGAAAATATAAATTTAGAATAACTACCACTGTATCTAATGATGATTATTTCATTATTATGTAACATCTAAATACATATTAAAAGTGTTTAAGATATACTTCAATAGGTAAATTATAAAAGTCCGTAACTCTAAACACTTCTTCAAGTTACTGAGAATTGTGTAATTTTGACAAATATCATAAACTCTAGAAACAGGGAAATTGTTAGAGTTGACTTAAAAGAGAACGTACCAATTTGTATTCAACTATTTTACCTAAGTTTAGATTATAATTTGTGATATTCTTGTGTGTTGTGATAGTATGGTATGGTCTGTCTGTCATACATGGTTTCAAAATTGTACGATAAATCGTACACTTTTCGATAGAACTAGTATGATTTAAAGGTTAAAGTATTTTTTTATATTTTTTGTAAAATATAATATTAATTACTTGTAACGTGTTTACTCATATTAAAATAAATTATTTCATTCCTTATTTTTTAAATAAGATTTATTAGGTTAGGTAGATAATAAATGGTACTAGCCAATTTAATTACATTATGATAATAAACAATCAATTTGATGATTTACGTAATAGATTTCACTCACAATTGTAATTAAATTTCTATGTATTCAGTACTATTTTATCAAGGCAATATTAAAGTTAAATAACTTATTCAACTAGCAAATTACATATTTTAATTATGTAATTAATTTAAAGGATTATTTATATTAAAGGATTTTTATACCTAATACGCCTATTTTTTACCACAGCCTATTAATAAAAAAATAAATTACAATTATTAATTTGATTTAAATTCATTAAAGTACAACTCTGTGAAATAACTAGTTTCATGACATTTGTGACAAATTGATTACCCAATGATAAGAGTTTATAGCAAAATAAAAACTAATTAAGCATAATAATAACAATAACGAGCTCTTATTATGCTTAATTCGTTTTTTTTGCTTTAACTTGTCACAAGAAAATAATTTAAAAAGAATTTACCACGATAAAAAAGAAATTTGACACCAGTCGTAAAACAAAAGCTGGTAGAAACAATGTCAAGTTCGGTGGCAAGCTATCAAGCAACAAACCCGCATCCCCGTTGTAGAGTTGTTGATACAGTTTATCTGCTGTGAAGGTTGAATGATAAAGCTGCCATTGTTGGTGGTATATCGTGCGTGTGGGATTTCACTATCAAAGGAACTATAATATCTAATTAGATAAATTAACTTTGACAAGACCTTATTGGATTAGAAGTTTTGTCGTTTGCCTAGAAAGCCGGGGGTAACAAACATTTGAGTACAAATATCACTAACACAGTTGGCATTGGATGTAAGGTATATCCACATTTAATCCTCACAAAACCAAATTTTTATTGTAACAAAGCAACACTTACAGAACATAATCGACTAATAAGCCTAACAAACAAATAATTCTGTCAAAGTGCTGAAGTATGCAGCCTGAGGGAACTGCATGCTGATTAGCCCGGTCAAGGTAGCTGGTCATGATTGGTCGGAACTAAGAAGACGTTCTGCGCGGCTGACGCGCGGCGTCTTGCATAAGACAAGCACTAAGAAACACACAGTTGTGGCGTTGATTTGGCTCAGTTCTTCTTCAAACCGAAATTTCCGGAAGCCGTAGAGCAAAAGTTATTATGTAATCGAAACTAAAACTTCGAGTCTGACAACAGTTTTGTTGTGCCCTGTTATAATAAACATAGCTAGTCAAACATAGCTGGTCAAAACCAGAAACTAACAAAAAAACACAAACAAGTCAGGAAGAGTTAGAAAGCACCTTTCAAATGTTAGGGTTCCTCAACGCAAGGTACAAAACGATGTAATCCCAGAGTGCTCCATTATAGTGCTTGTTACTGCGTTGTTTATTCAAATTTTTGCCCTCCCCGGTTGAGTGGGAATTCATGTAGCAGGCATATTAGAAAACAAGCCGTTTTGTGAACTTCTAGTAACTGTAGAAATATATTATTAAAGCTTAAAACTTGTATTTATTAATTAGTATAGCTATCAATACATAACTATAAAACAAAACATAAATTCAAGAAGATTTCTTTCTTCATTACTGTACGATAAACATAATCGAAATGCAACCACCACAAACTTCATAGCTGCTCATAAAATATAAATGATCCCAGTTCGACACCAAAGCGCTATCTTTTCTGATGCAAACTCTGCTGTCCAAATATATTTATTTTGATTTTCTTGCCCTCATCTATCAAATCAGCGTACTTAACAGAATAAATTTGTAAATCTCATTATAATTTTGATGTAATTTAACTTATTCGCATTAATCTTTACTAAGGCCAGGAGTACGCAATCGATTTTATAGAAATGTACATGCAGAAATTTTCTGTCGAAAGTCAATTTGGTCACTAAAGTAATGGCTTCTATTTAAGGGGAGTTACTTACTTGCTGGACTAACACTTTATTCACTGACAACTAATATTTAGTCATATCACTAAACGACTAATTCTACAGGCACTTGCGACATCTCCACGTGTTCCCACAGGTTCGCGCCAGGCACTGCCGGCCGGTGTCGAGGACTGCAGGGAATTCGGAGGGTTGAGAAGGACAGATGTGACATACAACTGTCTGGTACCCATGACTTATAGGCTGATAGGTATTTCAGTTACGATTAAACTTGTTACGTTTGCCCTCCAAGGGCCTGACCAGGAGATGCACAACAAACTAGTTTAAGAAATAATGTATTTAATATTTGTAGTCCACAAGACGCGAGCCGACATAATGGAACGCCGTAACCTTGCAGCCCAATAGAGCTAAGATGCAGGGATAAATGTTCAGTAGTAAATTCGTTAGCGTAAGGATGAAATAAAGAATTATGAGCATTAAAAGGGTTTAGTTCGTAAGTACACTTAATCAGTAATAATATTAGAATCCAGAAGATTGCATTAAATTAGAAGATAAGAATTCAATTAGAAAATATTCACTTGGAAGTACATGTTTTAGTTACGGTTTAGTTTAGTTACACTTGTCTAATACTTAACTAGGATTTTCTCCTGTACAATGGGAGTTATATAAGGACAGGACAATTCACAAATATAACATCCAGACAAGCACAAAATTAAACAAGTACAAAGTTATCTGTCCATTAGGAATCGAACCATCTACAGACAGTACAAGTAGTATTATCTATAGATAGGACTATCGTTACAGTCGATAAGTATCTACAGTCTCAAAATAAATTGCATTGAAAATCAAAATTGATCCAATGGGCCAAGCAATAGCTATACTGATTGCATAGATATTGATATCGATATTATTGGGTCTAAACTATCGATACTATCGATAGATATTCCCGCACCAAATCATTCGGGCAAGCGTCCCCTGTGATGTGATAGGCTAACTTATTAATAAAATTAAATTACATAATGCTATCAAGCTAAGGGTCCGGGTCAAAACGGCACCCTGAACTTAACCGTAAGTTGAACGCAGGTTAACGATTTGTGATACTACAGCCGCTTGTTAACATGATTAATTGCCTATTGGTTTAACTAATCGAATATCCTGATCCCAGGTTAGTGGTTTATAAGAGGCTATTTATTGTGTAAGGATCCTCCATCTCTTATCTCAATTTTGTCTATTCCTTAGAACAAAAGCACTTCTATTAAGAAAGAGAACTTGAGAACCAACTTACCCACGGGTACGTGGAAAACATAGAGAACGACGATGGTGGTCCTAACTCAAATCGTCAAAAAACAGAGATAGGAGAGTTGGTCATGCGAGGGACGAAATTCCTTGCCTTATGCCTCAAACAAGTATCCATGGTGCTTCAGTGTACTTTCAAAGCGTATCTATGAAAATATTTCTCACAACGATTGCACAGTTATGTGGCTCACGCTGCGAATCTCTGGAAATTTTCATATTTGAGCAGAGCTACACACTATTAAGCAGTACCTTTATTTTTCCGTGGTAGAGAAGAAAGTAAAACAACACGAGAGACGAAGTTAAACATTAAAAACCCCATTTAGTATTTTATCCAGTCACTATCGTACTAATAGACTTATTGTATTGCAACAGTGAAGTCAATTTTTTACTTTGTGAAAGTTGTTTGAAAATAATGTTAAATTCTCATAATAAAACGAAGAACTATTTTTAATTTTGTACAAACTTGATTTTGCAAAAACTAATATAAAACAAAGGAATCCTTTTTCAAAATTTGACTGCCAACGCCATCTCGTGAAAAATGCGAAAACTGTTTTACAATAAAACGAGAAACTCGCATTCGAACCCGTTTATTATACCCACGGGAGGTGTGAGTTTATGTTGCGATTGCCAAGTTTTCTTAACAGATGTGGCTGGTGGGATCACTCACAGTGTTACAAATATAACGCTCCACTAGTTTTCGCTGTGGTTTCATAGATCAAAGTATACTAACGCCATCTGGTGGAAGCTGTGTGTATTTAGATGGTAAGCTTAAACTATCCTGATGGTATCCTGGTGGGTGTTACCACTGGCCATATGGCTTTAAGGAACTCTTCCATTTATATTTAACCACTAGTAACTGGTAACTCTGGCTGGAATTCGCTTTTCCTATCAAATTTAAACTGATAACTACTTCCGACGAAATGTTTATATAAATGTGGATATTTCGAGATTTTTCCGAGACTTATTAAAAAATCTGTTCATCGTTTGTTGGTTTTTCATTTATGTATAAAATCATGCAGTAATATTAATATGGACATTCCACATCGCTCATTTAATATATAATGTAGTATCTTTTACCAGTAATAAAATACAAAAAAAAATATGAAGACTAAGTATACATTTTTATAAGGATTTTCATTAAAACCCGTGAAAAAGAATATCAAAATTAATCTTCCGTGCCATATTATCGTCGCAAGTACAAAAAGACACGACCTAACTCTCATCCTTGCTGATGAGTATATAAAAAAATGTGAAGCCATAAACTATTAGACTTTTAAAGGTCAAATATCGACCTATTGTTGCATTAATTAATTATTAAAGCTTTCCATCACGATAGTACTCTTGCACTGCAAAATTAGCTCTTGAGTGCGTTTGACCTTAATTGTTAGACGTCGTCTGTCTGATACCATCTACATACGTTACGATGTCTTGCACAGAGATGGAACTACATAGATAAGAGATAATGAATAATGTTAAATCACATTCTCGCACCAGTTTTATAATGCGGTATCTATTCATCTATTTATCCATTTTGTTTCGGAGGCAGTCACCAGCCAGAAGTTTTGCTACAGCGAGGACTCGAAGGTATGACAGAATATGAGGCGTTTACTCACATTCAGTGTTCTAAAAGGACATAAAATATTTTCTACCTCTATAAAATACAGGGTCAAAGTCAAAATCCTTTATTTCACATGAGTATACGTAAATTTTTCACCGACTACTGCTTCCTAGGTCTAACACTGTGCAGAAGCTGTGAAGAAGAACAGCGCAACAAACTTCACATATTTTAACCGAGAAGTTCCTCTACAAGAGTGTCCTCTATTCGTGGGCAAAGTAAATAGCTCTCAAAGAAAAATGCCTAAATCAATTCCGGTGTTACTTTCACTGATTACATCTGCAATATTAATCATCTCGAAATGCGAGTAACGCCGCTAGCAAAGGTTAGTTATAAAATACAATATGAGCGTGATTTTGCGATTAGATCAAAATCTTAACACTTTTAATTGTGTCAATTATTCGTAGCCATTGTTGCTTTATTTGGAATTAAAGTCAATGTCATTGACAATGTGGTAATTAAAGCGATAAGGTCGTCGAGTCATTGAACATTTGGCTCTTACTTTCATTTAATGACTGTGTCATCAACAGCTTCTAGAGTCCAACTACTGCTGGGTTTATTGCCGGCTATCAATGTTCGGGCTACACTGACAAAAATTGTGATCAACTAAATAAGTTGCATTTTATATGTCAGCTAAAGTAATCATTTTTATGATCGTTTGAAACAAGATCGTGATCAAGTGGAGTTAGTGCATGAGGACAATAGTTATTTCAAGGGAACAAGATCTTGGTTTCGCTCATATGGAGTTTCTCGGTTAACAAGATCTTGTTCTAATCAACAATTGCTTTTTTTAGTGTATCAAGTCGGTGTGTCAAGTGTAAGCGGGTGCCACACCGGGCTCAGTATAAATTGGTTATTATTAACCGCGAATTGCGAAAAATTGTATAGAAATACAGTTATTTTGTATCACCTCGATGAAATCACCTAATAAATTAAATCTTGTATTAAAATACCTATTTTCTCAAAATGGTGACGATAAACAAATAAGTCTGTCGGACATTACTTTATCGATGAAAAAATATTTGATTTATATATTTCCATAAAAAGAAGAATACAAAATTGATGAACATTAATGTGTGAATACAAATTTATGACTTGCATGACTATTTTGATCAAAAACTTGTTTTTTTAGTAGTACCTAAATTTTTTTGTCCTTAGTTTTCTACAGAGTGTAATAAATAACGAATGATATTTGATGATTTGAATTGCTCGAAGATAATAAATCAGTCACTTTCATTGGCAACTATAATTCGTTGTTAATTTCTCTGTAACGTCTTCTATAAAGGCAATGTGATAATTCTCACCAAATTCTAGTTTTGGACTAATTTACCAGCAAACAAAAAAAACGAAAACTTAAGTCTTAAAAAATTCACACGTAGACATAATTAAAACAGCAGAAAATCAGCGCTGCACCTCTCGCGGGACCTCTCACTTGCACCGCATCGTCCACCCCTTAATTTTAAGATATGTAATAATTTGATGTAATTCAATTAATAATAATGATAACGAATGTTTATATAATGTTTTTGTTGTGTTACTAAATAAATATTTTTTTATCTTTATTTTTTCTAATTACGCACCGGGATTACTGATTATGATTATAGTGTTGATCAATAAGTGCTTACTTTTAAAAAATCATGACTTGGTAAAAAAGATTTCATTATATGGCATATGACATGTGACATGCTATTTTTATGGCATAATATGACATGCCTTCCTGTTTTTAGTTTTATGGACATAACGGCAATGTACATGCAAGATCATACTAAATATCATAAGGATTTAAAATATAGCGCCAATAGAGACAGCATAAACACTATGCTAATATGCTGACTTGCTAGTTCTAATTTGACTATCAACTTACCGTCATGTTCTAAAAATAATAAAGTTTAATGTTGTTTTCATAAAACACTCTGTAAAATAATTCTCGACAGCCGGCTGGTGGTAAAGTCTGCGTATTCCAATAAAAAATATACTGGACAAAAAACTATTTCAAATTAATATTTTTTTAGTGTTTAATTCTTCTTCTTCTTTTTGTTCAGTTCTCTCAATTTTTCCAAACTACAAAACGAGATGCCAAACTCACTGGACAAAGTGTAACGTGAATAAAATTAATTGAAATGATTCAAAATTATATGAATGGTTTCTTGATATTATAAAACGAAATTTTATCTATTTGCTGGAAGATGGTCACAAAGGGTTGAAAATAGAGCTAAATGACCAACATGTTCTGCCATATTCTGGCATGCAAATATTTTTAAACATTGTATTTAATTTGTGAAATTATAATTATTATATAAGACAAGAAAACAAATGTAAAAACGTAAATAGATAATATCAATGATATCCCACATATAAACCACTTCTCGACACTACTCTTACAACATTCTCCCCTTTAAATACACAGGCAATAATTTCACGAAAACGAGTTTACTAATTTGTTTTTAAAATTACGGCCATAAACTCTTATAAACCCATATTATTATAGTCATAAAATACAGTAGCACTTTCTCTGATATGCTTTCCACCATTAATATGATAGTAAAATATATATAAGGTCTTACGAATAGATTTTATAGTTTATAAAGGCTTTTGTGGATGCATTTTCGCTGCGTTTAAACATTAACAACACATAAATCCATGGGTTAATATGCAATATTAATACAAAAACACAATGAGATCATTAAAAAGTTAAGTGCTATTATTATAATTATAGCAACGGTTGTTTCAAAGATTTTTATTTATAAGATCATCGAACTTTTACTAGCAATAATTTAAAGTAATTTATTACCTACTGAAAGTTTTTTTATGATTCATAAATATGTAAAGTGAGAATCCTTACGAGTGAAATACTACTGAAAACAAAGCGCCGGCGGCGGTGGCGGCGTAGTCACGGGGAAGACGCGACTTAGAATGCCGAGTGTCGCGCGTTCGACCCCGTTCATGCCAAAATGACCAAGCCCTAACACCTTATCCAATGATGATAACCTGATGAATGAAAATCGGGGGCAGACGAGTTCTGGAGTGGAGACCGCAGATCAGCACTCGCAGGTTGGGACGCCCCGCCGCCAGGTAGACCGACGACCTGACCGGTGGCCGGTAGCGGCTGGATGCGGAGAACCGTGTGTGGTGGCGTTAATTGGGAAAGCCCTTGTCCAGCAGTGGATGTCTAGGGTTTGACTTGATGATGATGATACTATTGAAGCAACTATCGATACTGTGTCAACTATACTATCCTATTCTAGATAAAACATTAACATTCTCCAAACTTAAAATGTGGTATCAGAACGTATAAAGTTAAGTAAGAAACGCAACTAAGTTCTCAACAAGTTACTCGTTTTCACGTAACAATGAAAATCCGAAATAACTTGTACCCTTGTACCTGACCTTGCCAGGTTTCGTGACGGCTGCAGACCTTGAATGTGAAGCAATTTATAGTACCAATGAAACAAAACGTGTATAGAAAACGAGAAGGTAATACGCTTAGCCTATTTCCTTGATTAAATATGACGTTACTTTGATTGATGAACTGAAGACATCGCACACTATCAGTGACGGTTTGCCCTTTCGTGTCGACCTAAATTTGAACTAAAGAACCGTCTTCCCGACAAAATTCATCCTAAAATACTGTTGTTGTAAAATCACGTCTCTACAACACGAAAAACAAATTGGTTTCTATTTACCACAGAAAAGTAATTACATACATTACACCCTCCCCCCCCCCCCCACACACAAACACATATATATATAGACATACAAATCCTTCACGCTATATCCCTAACGCGATAGAAATTCACAACGGAGCGCCAAGTATCGTAATCCTGATACACCTCTCGCTTCTTTTCGTCTCAACATTCTCCTCAGACAAGCTTTCGGTGGGACTGTAAATAATAATAATGCACATAAATCTTAGGTACAAGTAACACGTGTCTAAAGTCTAGACTAGACCAGTAAATATCATTCAGCGCTCGTTGCTGGATCAGCCGACAGTCTGGAGCCCCATGACTAATGGACTAGGAACTTTCCTTCCTTAGTCGCCCGATCGATACAGTTGGGTATTCTCTGAAACTGTTGTGTTGGCGAGTCTTTTAGAGATGATACTATTCGTATATTTTTTATTAAATCAAAACATCTGTCCACTTGTAAATAGAAAACACCGAATAGATTTAATGCACTTCTACGAATATCTTTAACATACTTTTAGGGAGTGTGCTGTCCAATTTTGAATATACATACATATACAGATTTTCGTATAGAAATATAGACATTAAAAATAGTCTGAAATAAGATTTTTATTGATTTGGCAAAATGATTGCATCTCTAGTTCCGCTCAATAGAGCGGAACTAGAGATGCATAGCCTGTTGTAACAATTAACGCGTCATTGTCAGTGACGTCATAATAGGGGTGTTGGGGATGATCTGCCTAGTCTTCTTTGTTATGTAATATTATTCGTAATAAATAACTACCCTCATCGTAACTACACTCGTAGACGATTCAGTCGAAAAGTTACATCCCTAGTTTCCACCCTGTTGTCTCTGTTAATATTAAATGCGTCATTGTCAGTGACGTCACATTAGGGGAGGAGAGGGGCTGATCTGCGCAATCTCCTTTGTTATGCTAATCGTGATCAGATCATCCTGTGAGCGTCACTGTAAGTGCTACCTGTTGATGTTTGCCTGGTATCTGCTGACGGGAGACTTTGTCAATGAATAAATAGTTAATGAGGTATTGGAATTAGAATCATGTTAGACGGGACTCAATTAACTAAATTTATAAATAACCAATCAAATTATCATCATTAAAGAACATTTTATCAGTATAGTTCAAGTAAATAGTTTTAAATTGTTCATAAACATTATATTATAGCGTCTATTTCAATAGCCTACGTGGGCGTGTCCTTGCACAACAAAGGTGCTAGACGCTCCATATTGTCTCAGACAAAGGGACAGACGGACATACAATATAAGCTATATAGAGATCTGGATGTGAGCCAAGATCGAGTCATATAGCTGGGCGGCACGTCAGCCATGCATCATAAAAACTTGTCGATTTTGCAACCTTGGTCGCTTTTATACCAGTTTTATATAAAAAAGAAACGGCATTATATTCGATAGGGTTTTGAATAAAACAACGTAAAAAATGGAGAACAAATGTTCAGATGTAAACGCTTTATAGTGCAAAAATTAATGCCGACAATATAGGAATAAATCCGTGTACAAAGGCGAACTTATCCCACTTAAGGATCTCTTCCCTTCATCAAGCTTATAAGGTAACTGAAAGGAATAATATAGTTTAGTGTAAAAAATTTATAATAGGAATGTATCTACTTTAAAACTTACATTCAAGTAAGTATATTACAAAACATATATATACTTTATATAAATTATTTAAATAATAATGCAAATATCTATAGAATTATAATATTTACATAAAATGTGGTTCAGTATTTGATATTGAACGTCGCTGTGGTCAGCTACTACAGATACTATTTCACACATGTACGTATTGTGGTCCAATGGGTGAATTTTTTTTATGTATTATGAAGCATAAATAAAAGCGAAAATAAATGTTCTACGGGCTCACATTTTATTCAATTATACTCGTATGTTTTCGAAAAACTCGCAACCAGCGTATATATAATGTTTCACGCGTCTAAACCAATTTCGTAACATTTGTTTTAGTCCGCTTCAGACACCTCTTCGACTGTCTGCTTGAATGTAGCTACTGCAACTTTCCGGCGATGGAAACTGTTTTCCTATGAGCTGATTTTTGAAATCACACAGTGCAAAATGGGACTGTAAGGGGGTGGCCCTAGTGTGCTGTCCAGAAAGTCCCTTGAGCCGAAGTAACAGCTAAATTTTACCTAGGGAAACTAAATAATCAAGGCCGTAGCAGTGCTCTAATAAAATTAAGTTTAACGAAGCATTTAGTAAGCAAGGCGACTACACAGTACATTATCATCTACGCCATTTAGGGTACACGTCCCAATGAGCGACCCCATCCCGTGGGAACATGCACGCCTCCATGTTTCGGGAACCACTTACCGCTTTATTGCTCATATTTCTAAACTTTTTTTATTTATAGACTACGCGGGTGCACACTGGTTACTTCACCCTGTTTTCAATTATTTGTATGCGGGACCTTTTATAAGGGAATTGTTGATGATCTATCTAATGATTTTTAACGGTAAAGTATTGTCAAAGAAAAAAATAAATCACTTATAAAGTGGTACTATGTTGAATTATGACACATTTTTCATTAGTGATACTTATTTTTTTAAACAAATGTTGTATGTGTTGTATGAAATAACAAGAAAATCACTATCACCAATAGTTAAAATATGATGGAAAATGCCAGTCTGTCTGTATGATGATGACGGTTGTGTGGATGATAACAATGACTAATTATACAAGACGTTTAGGACTACTTACACAATTGAAAATGCATTGACTGAATTTGCTATTATTAAATAAAATCTATAAAATTATATAATTAACCATTAAAAATGCATACATATATTATTTACTTTATTTACGACTCCTAAAACTGAAGACAAAGGACTGGTTGTTTGTTAGACGCAACCCTAACCATAAAACACGATTTATCGCTTCAAATGGTGGGATTCCGCGAAGGATGCGCGCACGCATGTCGCGACCAAACATGGCGGACCTTTATCCTTTCCATATTTCTCATTATAATGCATTGTTTGACATTTGATTTACAATTTTAAGAGCCGGAGATGCAAATCATTGATTTGACAGTTATGAGGGGTTTTGCTAATTTGTTTGAGTCAGATTGTAGATTTGTGTGTGTGTTTGTTTGTCCGCAAGTTAATGAGGTTCTAGCTATTATACATCGAGTATCTAAAATAGCATCGGCGGTATATTTACGTATGGCATCAGGGAATTAAGAAACTCTCGACGACGTCCCAGCAGACAGATTGTCTGTAATTTAATTTGACTAATGAGTTAACGAGTGATAAAAAGCCTTTGAACATCTTTGAACGTTTTGAACATTGCATTTCCAACTGTACTTGCATGACATTGTAGCAAAGTTACTGTAAACGAACTGGTACAGTTGGAATAAAGTACTGTGCGAATTTGAACGTATGAAGCGAGTAATCGAATCTAGCTTGTCCAGTTTGGTTGCATTGTAGTTGCAATATGGAGCAATTACAGCGTGACAGGTCACTGCCCGCCCGCCGGAGCGATCTGCAGTCTGTGGCCAGTATGTAGACGCGTATTGTCAACTACAGCAGATAATACTGAATATTAATACGTAAAGAGGCGACACTCCACCCTCCCTCCCCCCCCCCCCAGTTTATTGTCACCCGTAAAATATGTAGAGCACGGCTGGCAGTACGCACTACTCAAACGATCGATTAGAAAGAGAAACACTTATGTTGCTGACGAATAACGTTGCCCCTCTGTCGATCGCGCTGGATGCAGCAGCCAGTCCTACTATTATTTACACAGACGAACGTGTACGGATGAAGGCTGGTACGTCTGTAATAGTAGTAAGTAATTCAATCTTTTCGCAATCCCCCCCCCCCCTTCCCCCCCCCTCCCACCCCACTTTCCCACTAACACCGTGATCTACCTATCTCCAAAGTTTAGTTCTCACTCATTCCAATACGAATTATGTCCATCATTTAGGGTTACTTCCTACTTTTTTGTTGTCTAATGCAGTTTATGCGAGTTTTAGAAAATTATAAATTCGCATAACTTTTGGTTGACTGGACCGATTGCAATGAAATAAAGCCTATATGTTACACTGAATTAAGCATTTTGTTTCAGTGGAAACTCCATCAAAGTCGGTTCAGTAGTTTTTAAGTGATGCGTGCACAAACAAACAGATAAACAGACCGACAAAAATTATCGAAAGGTGTTCTATTATTTACACTGAGAATAATTTGATAATTTTTTTGCAAATATTTTCAATGTACAGACACGCGAAGTTAACTTTATACGTTTTATTTTATTTATTAGATATAGGGTACATGTGTAGTAAATAAGATAACATTATTATTTGTGATATACAGGAGCATATTCTACAAATACTTTAAAATATCTTACGTCTTGTAAATCTTTGATCTAACTAAAGTTCACGCCTTCTTAATTCTCATAACCTGTTGTAACTAACACTTTTTACCCAACTCAGACAACAAAGGGTTATTACTTTAACAAAACGAGGAGCTGTCTGCTGATGTTCGTTCAACGATCGCAGGGGACGTCTTCATGTGGGTGGATTATAGTGTCCGGTCCGTCGTGATATTGTAAGACAAAGACAGGAGACAGGACAAAGGGATACATGATATTCCTGTTAATGTTGGCTACAACTTGACTTGTGTCTAGATTGTGTGAATTGGGGCATAAAATAAAAATCTTTACAAAAACACCTTAAACGAAATATTACTGGTGCTCGTCTTTAGAACCCATCATCAGATCTTGATGAAATGGTATCAACTGGAGAGTTCGATTTTTAATAAAATAAAATTATCATCGAAATCGGTTCATAAATGACGCAAAATATTCCTGAACATAATAAAAAAAACATGAATTGAGTACCTACTTTGGAGAGACAACCTTTTTGGAAGTCTGATCAAAAAAATCTGCAAGCCTCCGACCAAATAGTGTCGGTATAACCAACCTAACTTGACCATAAACGCCACAGACTGGAATCTAATATTATGAAGGACAAAACGTCTGCCCAGCAGCGTAGTCGTTTAGGGCATTACTTTCGCAAAGGAAAAGACTGCATATGTATTTCGTGTCTGTGTTGCCCTACCGAATTCGGCTACCAAAATAACAATGACGACTATTGCCTATAAATATTGAAATAATGCTCCAATGAGTACTTCATACTGAACCACCATCAATCACAACATTACGAGGCGTGGTACAAAGATAGGTAAGTTAAAATCAATACGATGTGGGGGCGAGAGTATTTGTTTACCCCTGGACTCGATCGGGCACCCTCCACACGCACGGCGCGTTCGCTTGATAAATGAGTCGCTGCGATTTTATTCGTTCGTGTGAAAGATACGTGTTGGGACCATTTACGTTTAAGGGATCTACTGGGACGCTCCTATAAGATTACTTCAACTGGCTCAATCTCACAGTTCTTTCAAACTACTGCCTAAAAAAAATTACTAGATATATCATGAATCTGAGCCCGATTCAGCCATGACATGATTGGGGGTGGCCCAATCCTAATGCGGGAACCACAAGATTCTTCTAATAATTATTAGTGGCTTCCACCCTCTATGTTACAATGCTGTAGTGGCAGCGGGCGGGCTACATCTGTTGCAGATCTGACGGCCGTTGGGGCAGAAGAATTCTGGAGTGGAAACCGCGGATAGGCACGCGCAGAGAGGGACGAACGCCCCGCCGACAGATGGACCGAGGACCTGAATAAGGTGGCCGAAAGTTGCTGGATGCGGTGGGTGGAGGACCGGGTGTGCTGACGTTCATCGCAGAAGGCCTATGATGTTCCAATTAATCTGTACTTGTCAAAATAATTAATTGTTTTTTTCCAATTGAATATTGTAAAGTTGCATAAATTATGTACTAGGACTTATTACTGTGCTATGGGAATTAAACAAGGACAGCACCATTTACAAATATCACACCCACAAACGAAATAAATATTTCATCAACAATATTCCAGCACATTTTAATGGAATCCCAAGTCATTTTACCCAACAGACGCAGACACCTCGGTAATGGAATTTAATTCCAGCCTACGGAACCTCGGGTAATAAAGAGATAATGTTGTATCTAATACTTCCTTCACGAGCTATTTGCAGTGAATTACGGAAAATAATTAAAGATTCTAAATATTTTTCTGGTTGGTTTCAGGATTTAGGCCACATTCGTCAGATTCCTCTTTCGTCAGATTCCACTTTCGTCAAAAAACCAAAACCTTATTTTTTTTTTTTTTTTTTTATTTTTTTTTTTTTTTTTTAGGGGGCCAGGTAGACCTGGCGACACTTCGACCCTTCAGGATCTTTTGTGCCAAACCCCTGACCACCGACGGTGCCCCAAGCCGATTTGGTGGACTTCACATACGCCTCAGAATTTCTTCTTCGGCATATGCAGGTTTCCTTACGATGTTTTCCTTCACCGAAAAGCCTGTGGTATTATAAATAAACCGTACTTAAGTTTGGTAAGACTCATTGGTACGGGCGGGGTTTGAACCCACGACCTCATGAACGTGAGGCGAGTGCACAACCAACCGGCTACCACGGCTCTAAACCTTATTTACTAACATAACTTGCTTTTTACAACCTGATGTCGTAATTTTTCCGAGACTAAAACTTTACTTACTTTTCTATAAGGCCCCTGTATTAATCATTCGAACAAACATAACATAACCCAGTAATTATTATAACATAACTGGATTATAATATAATCGTATGATTAATCATATTTATAAAACATCATTTATGTTTTTGTTTGATTCTTGTACAGTATGAATATGAATCAGTTTTTAATCGATCACCAAAGTCGATGCACTGCAGACGGACAGACATGTTTTTATCCTTAACTTTATCTGCCACCGAACAGCAATTGCTGTGTATCGGTCTGATGGAAAGGAAGAATAAATACAGACTTACGTGGTAATCGATCTGTCCAGTATGCACACGTAGCTAAGATTGCAAGTGTTTGTACCAGGACCAAGTTGTGTAGATCCTACAAAGTTATCTGTCACCAGTGGACCCCCCACCTCTAGCGCTCGAAGCAAACGCGCGCAAGCCACTCAAAACCGATTTAGGCTACATTCTTCAGATTTCACTTTCATCAGAAAACAAAACCTTAATTTTTATTCCATATAGGACAGATTTTTGAAATGGTTGACGTACAAGTACTACAATAAAATTCTATATTCGTCAGGATATAAGATATCAGATAATCACCACGCTTGGCAGGTGGATTGATGATCTCAGTAATGATCTTAATATACTCAGGAGAACGCTCCTGCCCGTCCCTGGTGCAATCCATTAGTAAATACATCCCTGGCAACAGAAAAGTTAAACCTTATACAAGGGGGAACAATAAAGTTGAAATTCTAACAACATATTATGATAGAGCGGAAGTAGTTAACTATAGCTTATGGCGCACGGGGCGATGCGCACGAGTTCACAATATTGTACGGTGGGACACAGCTCAAGGCATGCTTTATTTCGATACATATAATGCATGTTAAGAGTATATACCATGTCACCCCGAGGCTTTTTATTTTCGTTGTTTGTATAAGGCCTAAGGTCCCTTGGGAAACGCCTGTTTCCAGCAGTAGACGTCTAAGGGCTGACATGGTGATGATAAGGCCAAAGGTAGCAGAAGCCGTAAGGTTGAAGAGATCAGTTATAACATCGGAACTACACGGGGTATCATAAAATACCTGTACTAGCCGTAACCGGTAAAGGGCATTCGGTACAGAACAGCGAATGACTTCTAGAAATAGGAAAAAAAATCGTTATTGACATTTATTTACTGAACACTCTGTATATCTAACAAATAAAGGTAAACTTCGCGTATCTGTACATTATAGATATTTGCAACAAAAAAATTGGGGGTCTAAGGATAAGTAATAGAATAAGAATACCAATAGGACTAAACTCGTAGTAACATTTAGTCTTTATTTCATCACAATCGGTCTATGTACTCAATCAAAAGTTATGGGAATTTTTAGTTTTCCAATACATTAGTAGGTAGGTATGCATACTTAGGTATAAGTACTTAACAAAGAAGTATAATTATAATGTTCTATGCAATTCAGATTACGATGAGTTAGGACTACATTTAGAGCTGTAGTGGGCGTGGGCGTAGGCAATGGCTTGGGCGTGGTAGTTAGAGTTAGAGTGGGATTGAAAGAGAGAATGGGATTGGGAACAGGAGCGAATTCTGTAGTCCACGCGAGCGGAGCCGCGGTCACAGCTAGTATAAAAATATAACAAGTTAAACTGACTGTTTGTCTCTAATGAATGAGCAATAAACGTTTTCTAATGTTCTCTGACAAGTCTGTCTGTGTGAATGTATCTACTGAACTGAAACCACGTCATAAAATTGACATTAATATGGTGCTACATAAAAAGGAGAAGCATTGGATTAGAAGCTCCGATAAAACTAAAGTACAGTTGCATTAACTTTAATTTGCTGAAGCGGGTACGTTTTATGATACCTCTAACTTTTACCCAGCGTTAAGTTTTATATTCCCGTGGGAAAGTGTGTGCTATTTCAGGATATCACTGGGTTAGCAGTTATGGTGTTACCTACCTATATTATATTGAGTAACGATCAAAAAAGGTCACAGGCAAACTGCAAAGTTATTATGGTAGTAATAAACTTCTTTTGAAGCACCTCTGTAGATTTACATTTTGTTTCAGAGTCGAAATCATGTTATTCCATAATAACTCGTTGATGCAGAGCTAACGGGATCCTGAAAATGATGGACGAGAGGTTTGTCTTAAAAGAGCCATCTCTTTTACATTTTTCTACACACCCTGACCACCAAAGCTAAATGAAGATCTAAGACAAGCGGAGATAGAAAAATGATGAAATCCTGTTGGTCGATTACTATCTCTCTGATTGGCTTTGACAGAAGCTGGGCCTAAAAAAGCCAGAGTTTTAATGGTACACGTATTTTACAGATCATTTTCGGTAATCCGTTTACAGATCATCTGCTAGTACAACGAATCAAGTCTAACAGCTATACGTTATTGTCACGTATTTCCTTTACAGTAGGCCTAAAGTGTAATGCATTTAATGAAATGCATTCTGTATATTAAATACAAACCAGACGTCAGATGTCAACGCTTCCTTTATACTCCTTACGACATAAAGACCTTCTTAAACTGGTCACTTAACACCGCCATCGCCACATCACCCCCGGCCGCCGCAAAAAAGGCAAATTAAATCCGTAAAGGACAGGTTTAAAGACAGAGATAGCGATATCATTCACCGATGGCATCTCAACAAGTGGAGGCGAGACAAATCGATTTTGAATGCAGCTGGTAAGTCATGAAATTGGATTGAAGAGAGATGGTCCTATCTGTTGTCCTTTGGGAAGGAACGGGAGGTGTAGTCTCTGCGTTGAGCTGAAGACTTGAAGAGGTCGTTGCCGCGTAAACAAAAAAGATGTTTCGTAAGATTAACCACCGAAAAAAAAGGAGTCCCTTTTTGTAAACATGTCTCGAGTGCATTTTAAAACAGCTGTGGTGTCCGCAGATAATTTATTCTGGATTCAAGATGAAAATTCGTTCGATCATCTAAATCAGTGTTTCCCAATTAGTGGTAGCGTATCTCAAGGGGTACGCGAGGTTTTCTTAGAAGATACCTTCACAAGCCGTGAAAGTTAGTAAAAAAACGGAAGCAACAAAAATCGTTGTCTAAAACTATTAAGTAAGACGTGTATCAAGTTAGTAAAGCAGCACTTAAAATTATACACCTGTTTGCACGCCATATCTTTGTGAGAGCATATTAACTCAACATCACCACAGACTTCAATTTGAAGGATTTAATCGTAAGCCATAACTCACGAAGCAGTAATCTGGTTTTTCAGAGCTTTGTAAAGGCGCATTTATTTTTTCTGAGTAGGTGAGATACCTCTGCTCCGCATTTGATTCCGAAATGGTACTTAGGAAAACTAATTGGGAACTACTGATCAAACTCAACTCAACTTAAGTGCGAGTTTGTTGATGCATTTCCGTGTGGTATCCGGAACAAAATATTGCTTTCTCTAGTCTAATCATTCTAATCGTTCTCGCATAGTATTTTTCAACTGCATCCTTTTGCGATGATCGAATCGAGTCCTCAATAGAAGAAAATGTTGCTATCGGTAAAAATAATCACGCATATACGTAGGTACATTAAAAACTGTCTGGACATGTCATTAGTCACACCCTCGTTTTATAAACAGCAACCCCAACTGGGGTTGCCAACGCCCTAGATGATGGGGACATTCGCGAGGGTTGTCAGATCGATATTGATATAAAATTTACACCTAGGCCATTTGTGGATTGGATAAAGGCTTTAAAAATTTAAGACCTCGATCGCACAACCCGATTTGCGATTTGACTTCTGCCGTTCCGGGTGACAAATAAGGAAAGAACTTATTCGGTCGCAAAACCAAGTACGTATGAAAATAATAATTGTATGCGGATTTCATTTCAAAGGCTTTCCTAAATTTTGACTGAAATAAAGAATATGCACTTAATAACTACGATACGGAAGCGGAAAGTAAAATCTAGTTTGGGTGAACAGCATTTGGCGAGTTGCATCTCTTCACGTCGCTAATGCCTCAGTATTTCATATCATAATTTATTATCAGTGCATCCTGGATTGTCTGTCATGATTTACAGTGCAAAAAGCGGATATGACGGTGATCCTGACCTATATTTAGCGATATGATATTATGAAGGATAAGACAGAATGGGGACATCCGACAAGGAACTAAGGTTGCCAACATGAACGCAAGTATATCTGAGGGCCTGGAAGACGTGACGATACTTCTAGCCTTCGGAATCTTTTGTGCCAAACTCCTGTCCACCAACAGTAAAAAAGACCATGTGGTGGACTTCATACCGCCTTAGAATGTATTTGGCATATGCAGGTTTCGTTACGATATTTTCCTTTACCGAAAAGCCTGTGGTATCCCACTAATATTCAACCACTGAACGAATCGGGATAAAACTTTGCACACATATAGGTTAGGCCATGGAATAGGACATAGGATAGTTTTTATCCCGAAAAAACATCTCATTCCTACGGGAAATAAATAATTTGTGATGTTAAATTGTCCATGCGGACAAAGTTGCGGGCAACAGTTTATTATAAATTAACCGTACTTAAGTTTCGAAAAAGTCATTGGTAAGAGCGGGGTTAGAGCCTACTATCTCATAAACTTGAGGAGGGTGCCAACCAACTAGGCTACCAAGGCAATCTGGGCAAAAGTATTAAGCAAACTGATATGGCAATGCTCAAGCAGGCCACAGCTACCACAGAACAAACTGAATAGGTTAGGGAAGACGTGTTTTAGAGTTAAGAAGGCATCCCGACAGACGCAGAGTGCGACGCCATATTAGTTTAGAAAGTGTCGGTTATGTATTTCCAGGTAAAACGCAATAAACGACATTATTCATGGTCCAATTTACTTGAAAATAAATAATGAAACATTAAGGAAACATTCTTCTCAAAATACGCGCCGCTACGTCCAGCTGGACCAAAGTTTCGCGACACACTGTGTCAGTCTACTTTACGCACGTGATTTTTACGCGCACTATTTATAATGTGTTACTGCGCCGGCGCACTGATTTGCGATGGACGAAAATAGAACGGTTTCGTAGTGTTGTGCCAACATCGATATAATTAGACATCGATAACTAATGAATGATAAACCGAACAGCGGAATGTCTTAATGGATTCAGTGAAAAGAAAGTGATGGCCATGATTTAATCTAACCGAAGTCTCGGAGTCTCTTTGCTTTAGTTTTAATATGTAATGAAAATATGTTTAATTTGTGAAACGTTAAACACTAAATGTCGTAGGCCTATGGGCAAAACATAGAGTACCTAAATGTATTCGTCCATCTTAAAATTACCTGTGTTTACGATTAAATGATTTGAATTTGAATTTGGAGAACACGAGTACATTTCGGTAAACTTTTGAACTAAACACATACACTGGAACTGGGATTGATCGATTGCAATGCGTAACTGTACATAAAAACATCGCATATTATCTGCATTACTCAAAGGCCCACTGGTAGAGAATGATACAGGCATTATGGTCGCCTTTTGAACAACCGCGTGGAATAAAGTGGGAAATAAGTCTGAGCCGTTACTGCAGCATAGTGTAGTTCGGGTCGCTTTTATCCCAATGGACAGCCCACCAAAAGTGGCATTCTATTGGGGAGGCTTGTATTGAGCAGTGGAAGTATTTCGCCTGATGATGATATCGACATTTAATTTTATCGATGCCAACACATCACTACACCTGAACCTGAAATTACCGTCAGTCGACTTTGAGAGCTCCCCAAGACCACATCTGTGCGTGCGCCGAATTCGGATACTGAATCAACTCCAACCACTTGATATTTGACAAATGGGTTAGAAGATTTGGCACCGCTCTTAAAACCGCGTAACTTATTTTGAGCATTCATTCATATCTAAACACATTGAAATTTTGCTTTACGCAAACATTTTCGATATTTACTTCGATTCCTTAGAACCAATTATCTTATCTTCTTAGGGGGGCAGGAGGAGCTGGCGATACTTCGACTCTTCAGGACCTTTTGTGCAAAACCCCTGTCCACCAACGTTGCCCAGAGCCGATTTGAAGAACTTTAATATGAAGAACTTTAATACCATATTAAAGTTCTTCAAATCGGCTCTGGGCAACGTTGGTGGACAGGGGTTAAGCCGTATGGCTTAGAATTTCTTCTTTGGCATATGCAGGTTTCCTTACGATGTCTTCTTTCACCGAAAAGCCTGTGGTGTTATAAGTAAACCGTACTTAAGTTGAAAAGACTCAATGGTACGGGCGGGGCTTGAACTCACGACCTCATGAACGTAAGGCGAGTGTATAACCAACCAGAGTTTTTTTTTAAATTACTCTATCTCTTTTAGTTTCTGACTTCCCCATACTTACCGGTCTTTATGAACAGTCTGTATATTGGGCCACCAAGGTTCACGACATGACGTACAGTTTCGTTTTATGTCTTCCTTAACAACATGTTGTGTTGTTCTCAATACATATGTCTATTTACACATCAACATTTTATTAATAATAATAATTAGGTTACAATAACCACGTTTAGCCGGAAACATATAGGATAATGTCAGGGCGTTGCCTCGGTGGCTATTCTCAGCTCTGTGACCGATATCACTAGTGATCGATCGCGCCCTATAATTGGAACTATTGCTGAATACACACGTGTGCTCCATTTTTCTAAATATGTCTGGTGCTACCAGCGGGTGAGCAGTTTTACGGCGGTAATTTTTATTTTACTGTGGTAAAAAGTAACCTATGTTACTGCACATTTGTATATAACGTTATAAGCACAGCCATTGCGGCATAAAGGCTTGAAGCATGAACAAACAGATACAAGAGTTTTACATTATTAGTTCAGATTATTTACAATTATTAAATACAATAATTGTTTTTACTAACGTTTCCTGGAATGAGTGATATTGTGGTTTTCCGGTTCATCGCATGGAATAATTTTATCAATACAAACGTCATGGATACATTTTAATTCTTAATATTAAACCTAAAGCGATGCAGTAATTTGTTTACATCTGACCTCCTCACTGGCCCAGTGGTTCGTATCTCGTCCTTATGCAGTTTGGAATCAATGTAAGTATTCTTTTGATGATACGAATAAATGATGTTTTATGTACAGACCATAGTTCAACCCGCGAGCCTAGGGCAAAATGGTGTACTTCACATAGGCCTTCGCATAACACACAGAAAGCGAAGGCGTAGCGGAGGCGTGCTACGGTTTATTATATTGTTCGATTTAGTATGAGACACTTCACACAGAGTACCGCCGCGGGAAGCGGGATTTTAGTAACTACCGCTACGCCTCCGCCACGCATTCGCCTTCTGTATGTTTCGTTTCGGCATTAGCGATTTTTTTCTTTAGCAAATATGCAAATTCCCTGAAGATTACTTTTCGCTACCAAAGATTAAACTTTCAGACTTCAGCATCATAATAATAATTATATATTCTGTTACTCATTAGTTAAAAAAATAACATGGCTTCGAACTCGACTACAGGTAAGGAGAGGAAACGCAAATCGGTTACAGAATTATGTTTTAAATTATCTACTATGGATTTTAAAAAAAAAGATAATCTAAGCTATGCTCTAAGTCTCTACAAATGGAACCCAAACTCATTATCAGTGAAAGTAACAACAAAATCCCATGGATTTTGCGTGCGATAAAAAATGATCTGCCACTGCGTAAATGGCGTAATTACAGTAAAACTATGGCAACAATAACTGCGCATTCTTTCGAACAATGCATATAATAGAGCTCCATTCTATAGAGATGGGCTTAATAATTGGGGTAACATACCTCTATTTATACCTATATACAGTATATATACAAAACTGCAGTGACTTTGCTGTATGGACGACTGGAAGAAATCGTTGTTAGCAACAAAACTGCCAATATAGTACCTACATACATATTTAATTCAGAGCAATAGAGAAAATTAAATGAAATAGAAAGTAGAAAAATGAGAAAGTCAAAAAATCAGGAGAAAATCCTAGATTAGATAAGTGTATGTATTTATACTTATATGTACTCGTAATATTAGATTAAGTCGCCTAAAATGATGGTATACCACCACATTTTAGGCATAATCGCATGCAGATAAAAGCTTATCTGTACAAACGCTACAGCCCTAGTTTATTGAGAAATTAATCATCAACTTATGTGATAATTGTATCTACATAGGAACAAACTAGACAATTATTATTAAGACGTATTATTTCCGGCAATTAAGTAACCTTATTACAACTTAACACCTTTTGAATATCAAGGAAACGTATCAGTTGAAGTTGCGAATGTTTTGCACATTACCATTGCGTGTGCTAATAATAGTTTGCATTAATTCGCATAAATAAAAAAAACTAATTGGCATAATTATCAACAACCAAGTAAAACACGACAGCGACCAGATTTCTTTTGAAAAAATGCAGGCAGAAGGTTGGTGGGCAGTTGGTTACTGCTTATGAAATATTCATTTTTTGTTATTTTCCAACCTCGCAAGTGCTGAACGCCACGACAGAGCATGAAATAACGGAAAGGAAACGAAGAGGAAAGTAAAGAACAGAACAGCAGCAGGATACGCTTGGCCTTTCACTAGGACTTTCTTTGTTTTTCTATACGCAAAGGTTAAGGTCAAACTATATGCAGAGGTCACATTATGCTCTGCGTATTCAATGAATAGCGTTTAGGGTACTGTTGAAACACCAATGGCTTCCACGCCATCGTCAGATACACGAGATATACGCTGCTGGTGGTCAGGTAGCCACAATATGTCCCAGTATAGGACAACCGGATATTATGTGGCGAGTCTAATGTTACTAATGCTAAATTAATCATAATTTAATTGAATTATAATTTTATTCCGGGGCCCACTCCTCAAAATTGAGATATCGCTACAAGTATTAACTTTTGTTAAACTTATTGCAAGCTGTTGATTGACTGAACAAAGTAACACTGATTGACAGTGATTCCATCTCTAGTCCGCACAAAATAGAAGAGATCCGTCGAAGTGATTTGGGACTACAATAGTGTTCGGTCACCGTGAACCACTTTCTAGTTGCATAAAGCTTCATACCACGTCGTTTATTTATGAAGGCGTAATCGTCATTAGTCATACCATACATTTATTTAATAGCAGTTCCTCAAGTTTAACGTTTAACATATTTAATTTAATCACGCAACTTATATAAAAACTTTTTATAAATTCATTTTTTAAATTAATTAATGAAGCATGCATGAAATTCCTATGTGAGGAATATTTGAATTTTGTAGTGTCGATTAATTGGCAGCTTTATACCTAGTAACACAATAATTTTAATTTTTTTATAAACTTTTTATTGTAATTTGAAATACCTTGAACCGACCATGAGATAATCTCCAAAATTTTTCAAACCCATTTTTCTCGTAACTCTAAACAGCTTCAGCAATGAAACTAAATCAGACTTCAGTGAGTAGGATAGGAATAATATAACATACAATTTTCCAAAGAAAAAAATATGTACATTTATTTGACCTACGAAAAAAATCATATATATACTACTACTATTACCTATAATACTTTAGCAAAATAAAAACAGAATTATTCTTGTCTATTATGATTATACATGAAATACAAACTTTTAGTTGCTATAGATATCGATCCTAGAGGTTTATTATGCTACAGCACAAATGACGGATTAGGAAACTGACCACTAACTCGAACATGAGTTAGAACTATTAAATGAACTAAACGTAAGATAACGTGTAACTAGAATGGCAGATTTTGTGTATTTTTTAAGTATGATGCACCAATTATAATGAAAAAAAAAACCCATCAATTTATATAAATATCGTCTAATTATTTCGTATTCAGTTTTAATTTAGATTTTTAATTTGAGCAGCAGTTGGATGCAATGAGCTCCTAATAATAATTTAATAGTTAACTTTTTAACCATTTAAATTTTTTACAGTTATCCTTGAAATAAGTGTTCCCGACCTATTAATATAAACAAACAAAAAAACTTGTTCAAATTATAAATTATATACATTCATCATTATCTTTGGCAGTGTTTTAAAATTACCATATTGTTAAACCAAATCAAGCCTATTATTATGTATATTAATACAAACTCGATAATATAATAATCAAATTAACTATATGCATATATCATACCTAACGTAGATTTTAACAGCTTCTGATTGCCAAACAGGGTCACTTACCTGAAAAAAAAAACATGTTCAATAAAACTATTTACTAATAAAAATATACCTAAATATACAGAGTGAAACTAAATATGACATCCTTGTATAATGTGGTATAATATACACGTAGCTATAATAAATACGGTGTGTGCGGTCATTCAGATTAAATTACTATAGAAAATATATCGTAATATATCTAGCTATAATGTATATTACTATATATATAGTAGAATAATAGCGACGTCTGTGGCGGACTTGACACATCCAGGTGCTAGCAGCATCATTGCATTTAAATTATATAGAGTGATCATGATCACCAAGCCCACGGTATATACAGAGTAGTTATTTAGGTCTTAGTGAGAATATTTAAGGACGTTTCTAATAATTATGTATACAGTGAAGTGCCTGCCCAACGTCACCCCGGACACTTGCGTTAAAATGAATGGCGTAAGCAAAGTATAACTGTCTATACTCCAAAGCTATTTTTTGCTTAAACAAAAGGAGTCCGTGTATGTGTGTGCGCAGCATATCTTCGGTAACCAATGGGTAACTGATGTGCAAGAAAAGCCGAATCGCATACAGGGAGTGGTCACACTGTATCTAGTTATCATTACTATACTGTACAAGCGGTCATTCGAGCAAACTCATCCTATTACTTTAGTTTAGTTCAGCAGTGGACTTGTTGCTACAGGGTGTTGCAACAAGTGGACGTTAATCTTTGCTGGGATATAAATATGTAAATAGTCAGCCCGTATAAGTACAGGAAAAGGTTTTAAAATAAGGCACGTGTTTGGCATAAAAAGTTACCAAAACGTTCAACTCGCAAATTGTATCGAATTGTTTTTACCGTCTAGACGATATTCGGCTGAGTACATACAATGAAAAGACAGATGATGATAACAAAAATTCCAACCTAATCCAATTATTTATCACACAACGGTTCATAAAACTTTTACTGACAAGACAAAGCCATGCAAGTAGGTTGACTAGTCTCTCAGTGCCTAAGTATAAGGCAGTTCTGTGGTCTAAAAAGAATTCAAAAGAATAAAAATTGTTTACAGTTTAGTTCTGGAAAAGCCAGTTTTTTATTTTTTACGGACAAACAGCGTAACTAAGAGACTTAGCTTATTGTATCACGTCACCAACTACTATACGTAACGTAGCAACTACTATGAGTAACGTAGCAATTAGAGACTTAGCTTATTGCAACAAGTCACCAACTATTGGGAAGTAACGTAGCTATTAGAGACTTGGCTTATTCCAACAAGTCACCAACTGATAGGGAGTAACGTAGCAATTAGAGACTTAGCTTATTGCAACAAGTCACCAACTATTGGGAAGTAACGTAGCTATTAGAGACTTGGCTTATTCCAACAAGTCACCAACTGATAGGGAGTAACGTAGCAATTAGAGACTTAGCTTATTCCAAGAAGTCATCAACTGATAGGGAGTAACGTAGCAATTAGATACTTATTTTATCTTAAGAAACACCAACTGATAGGGAGTAACGTAGCAATTAGAGACTTAGCTCATTCCAAGAAGTCACCAACTGATAGGAAGTAACGTAGCAATTAGAGACTTAGCTTATTCCAAGTAGTCACCAACTGATAGGGAGTAACGTAGCAATTAGAGACTTAGCTTATTGCAACAAGTCACCAACTACTGGGAAGTAACGTAGCGATTAAGAGACTTCGCTTATTGCAATAAGTCACCAACTACTGGGAAGTAACGTAGCGATTAAGAGACTTCGCTTATTGCAATAAGTCACCGACTGCTGGGGATTAAGAAGTCACCAATTGCTGGGGAACAACCATAGCAATTAGAGATTTGCAAAAAGTTACAAACTTATTCCCCAGCAGTTAGTACTTCTTGTAATAAGCCGATATAGGAATACTGGACTTTTTGGCACACTAGATATTTGGTACTTTGTACTTTATGAACCGGAATGGTTTTTTAAAGCCTACACAAGCATGTCAATTGTAGACTTAGACGAAACCTCTTTCATTTACATTAAATTACAGAGGTAGTGCCAATAAGTCTACTGATTTTTAAAATACAGGTGTTGACATTCACAAACAACAAATCTTATATTCATCTGTGTGCATGCAGCACTAGAACACCAATGACTTGCAAGTGTTGACCGGTCATTGCACTGTCTTTTAGACCATTACACGCAGAAAAGGCACCATGGCAGGCAGGTCATCACGATACAAAGAATTTTGCGAGCCGTGATAGGACTGCCTAAGTGACTGGACTACAGCCGGATTCTACTACTTTGCCCGTTACCTGGAGATAAGCAAAGGTGTTCAATTGTTTTAAATACATATATTGGTCATGTGGTCGTAGCCTATTAACATGGAATTGTAAAGCACCTATGCATGTCAAAATAGCTAAGCAATTTGCGTATCTGAAAATCTTCTATTTGTAACAAAATTTATTCTGACCTTGTGCACAGGTTCAGTACCCGGAGCAGACATGCATACTCACTGATATATCAAGAAAGGTATAAATAATGATAAAGTTAGCAAAGTGTACGAGTACGACGTCGTAGACAATGTACGGATGCAGTCTAATAATTTTTTAAAAGTTCTCCTTTTATATCAGAAAATAAAGTTTTTATGAAAATTTTATGTTTTTCTTATCATTGTCGGCCATTTCTACATGCATGATGCATTTTCAGTGTAATCAGTCCAGTAGTTTTCGAGTTATCCGTCGGACAAAAAAGCATTCCGAAATGTATTGAAGTTTGAATACTGAAAAATTCAAAGGTCCGATCCGATTGCATTTTTCCTGTGGATGTCGTACAAGCCGACTATTAAATGACATAAATCCAGGTGATGGGCAGTAGCGGCATAGTTACATTGAACTCCTACTGCAGCTGTGATCACTAACCTCCTTATAAACCTCCCACTATCTTGGGAGGCCAGGTTCTGCAGTGAAATATTATAGGCTGTTGTTGGAGGGTACAGCAAAAGACCTAGAGTTCTACACACGACAGGCGGAGCCATACAGGTCACTATAAAAACGCAATCGCCTAAACCGAGACCCGCTAGCACATAGCTGCGTCTAGACTGGTCTATTACGGCCGTGGTTCTTGGACGATGACCCCGCGGTACGCAAATGACCTTCGTCTTAAATAGAGTTGTTTTGTAGAGCTACCCAGACTTCTTTAAAAGATTCGGCGAAAATATTCCAGATTTCAAGGCTAAGAGTGCGTTGTCTCTAGGATGAATAAATTTGTATGTTTTAAAAAATACTAGAAGCTACTTTTAGGACTAGAAAAGATACGGCATCGGTTATACCAGTAATATTTAAGTAACGTATCATATCAGAATATGCTAGTCAACAACGGCAGACAGTTCCTTGTCAATTCCCAGTCAGAAGGCGCGCGGAGCGTCTGTAGTCCCCACGCTAACGACTAGCGTGAGTCTCGCTTGTCCCTCCATCTGCCCGTTCGCGGCATTGCTCTGCTTGAAGATCAACTCCCAACTATTAATTTATTTTACGTATGCACGTTAACAGCAAGCCGTCGACGAGATGTCGCCCAGACGTAACCGCGCCGACACAGCTCGGAGCTAGCGAGCAGTGATGTCGTGCCGATGCTGGGGCCACGCAGAGCCGATAAGGCGGGGCGTTGCGGATCCGATGCCGCGCTAAGTGTGCGTACCTAGGCCGGGCGTCCACGAAAGCGGAGCGGAGAGGTGATGTGTGATGGGATTTCGTTATTTTCCTAGCACGCTTAGCTTTAATAACAAAATCCTATTGGTGTCATTGACATTTCTCCGGCCCTCTTTGATGGACGCCGGCGTTGCATCGGGCCTTATTCGACAGACCTTATCGTATCTCAATATACGAGTACTAAGACTGTGTATTCGAAACAACAATCGTGTAATTAACCCAATTGTGTGTCAGACACACAGACAGACTGAATTATGGAGATGCCTCTTGTGATTGGTGTTAATTGCTATCTAAGAATGTTAGAGCTGTATTTATTATTTAATTATTACTTAGTTTCCATGAATAAACGGTAATTATAATTCCGAATTCAACTAATTGTTATTTAATAACATAACCTATTAAAAACCGTAACATTTGTGCGTTTGTTTGCTTATAATATGGCATCGAGGTGGCCTAGTACTGAAATGACCAACATGTCAGCGGAGCGTGACCATAATACTCCCGAAGAAAGGTCGGCCTATATCCAGATAGTGGGCCCGATTCTGAAGGCACACATTTAAAATTTGACAGCGCTAAAACTGAAAGTTTCGTCTTTATCTTCATAATACTGTGTGACAAGGATAGCAACAGCTTTAGTGCTGTCAAATTTTTACATTGTGTCTTCAGAATCGAGCCCAGTATGTGGACAAGTGTTAACAAGTTAAACTTATTATAACGTCGCACTACTGTGTATAATGTGCACACAAACAACAAGGGGGTAACGTCCCTTATAATAATATATTAATTATTTTCTATATCATATCTACTTCCGTATTAACCCATGATAATTACACCAGGATAACAACAAAGGAAGCACAAAGACCTGCGCAAAACTACTACTTCCTAACTACTCCGCTACTGTAGTGTTACTACGCAAAAAACCGGCGATGAGCGTGCGTAGGCGCATGTAAACTAGCAGGTCACTGATGTTAGTACCGAGTACAATAAACCACACGTGCGTTGACCCGCTATTCAATTATTACTAATGACTGCCCTTGACTGCGCCTGAGAGGAAAAGTTTACTTAAAACTACTGTAAAGCTTTCAAAATAAATAGGTTTTGTATGTTGTAATACCGGCCGGAAGCGGTTAGATGCGGAGGTCGGAGGATCGGGTGTGGTGGAGTTCATTGCGAAAGGCCTATGTCCAACAGTGGACGTCTAAGGGATGATATGATTAGTTATTGACAATCTCAATTGACCGTCTCCGGGACCTTTTACGCAGTCTTTTTTTTAATTTCCTTTTTTTACAGTGAGGTGTGTCAGAATCGCGCAAAGTTGAGATACATCGTCTCTGCGAACCCTCTGGGATGAGCATTTTTTTAAGAGATGTTACTATTTGTGCGCTGTTTCTTAATTAATTACAGCTCTAACACCTTCAGTTGTAGTGTAAATATATCCATATCATTTCATTTTGGAGGTAGGTGAAAAATTACGTGATTACATATATTTCAACAAAAGTTTTATGGGAATTGTATCATCATAAGTAAACACACAATCTAAACTAGGATAATCAGTATATTAAGGATTGAAATACCATACAGAAAACTAAGACCGAAATAAACTTTTCCGTTTGAGCAACCGATTACGTTTCACCGACTCAATTAATCGGTTCGTTATTCGAAAGTCCAAAATTTATAATTTTCCAGTGTAAAAAAACTGTGACTATCTGTGATGTCCAAGAATTCAAGAGATTTTATCTCGAAATAAATCTAGGAAAATCATAAATTTTCCCATTGGAATTTCCTTGTCGGTTCGGAAGTCAATTAGCATAAACATCGATATGTGTCACAGTATAGATGATGGCGCGTTGAGACATTGAAGTGAAAGAATCATCGAACTGACTCAGGTCTTTACCTGTCCCAAGTGATTCATTGAATTTTTCCGAATTTCAATGACGAAATCGGTGCACTGCCTTGTTCTGGGTGACTATGCACCGCATAACAGGATTAACTGATAATCCCGGTTATAAAGTTTCATCGTTAGTCACCTATAGAACTTTTGTGTGGGTAGAGCTGTGCTCAACACAGTGGGATGTTTAACGACGAAGGTTGTCTGGAAGAAATCGCCTTTAGCGATAAGACCGCCTAGATGTACTAAGGTAAGGTAATTCATTATTGAATCTGTGTGTTTTTTTATCGTGCAATTAAAAGGAATTGAACTGAATTGACGTTTACAGGCCGATGATGTTGATAGAGTAGTTTAAGAGTTGGCTCTGGACAAACTGACAAAAAATTTATCTAACCGGATTTTTTAGTACTGGAAACGTAAGCCAACAAATAATTAAAAACTGAACAACATTTTAAAAAATAAAACTAGTGCGTTTATTTGTGTTTCTCTGTCCGTCTGGTTCGACTACGGGAGGTGTGAACCGTTGAACCGCCGTGAACTATGAAATGATGCGCGACGTCCAACGACCGACGGGCATGTAGGTCGCGTGACGTCATATGTGGCCACAGTACACTTATGAGCACGGCAGTTACACGTAAATTCTTATTATTCTTCAGAAGATATGAGTTAAACGGACTCAATTCCCTCATCACATAGCACATAATAAGCACTCAGGCACTGTATGGAATAGGGAATGGCACCGTCTGAGCAGAATTCTTATGGTTTGGGTTTCATCTGCAAACCACGTCCGCATAAAAGAGGTCGTGATCGTACTGGCTTTTCGTCTCGGTATCAGATTCAGTCTTCTATTTTGGAATGTGTGTAATTTATTTCAATATTTTATTTTTTACAATTGTTTAAACACATAAATATAAAGACAAAGCATCCGCCTAATTTCTTATACATCCATCTCTACAAATACCAATTTCTGATCCAGCAAGAAGTGTAACCACTGTACTACAACCACACCGGGCAAGCGCTCATCGCACACCCACATTGATTATGGAAATTGCATTGTTAGCTTTATCTACACACCGTGTTACGCTAACGGTCCTTTAACACCAACACCAGTTTACTGATCAGCGGTACTACTGTACTATTATTATGAGCTTTAGAGAGATTATTGATCTCCATAATATGGGTCAATGAAAATTCAATAAAATGTCGGTGCCAATAAACCCAAAAGTGTCGATGACTTATCATTTTCTTTAGTGATCATACTGCCCCTGTTACTAGGCAGATATTACGGAAAATATTATTCTGTTACGAACAACGATCTCTATGTCTTGCTAGATGGAGCGTTCCAAACAATCGCTATGTTCCCGGAGCTGCACCCCGTTCACATTCACTTTGACACTTGTGCAGTTACTATGAAGAACATTCAATTATTTACTAAATATTTATGCTACGGGTAAATAGCGTCAATATTTAGTATAAAATTAAATGTTCTGCGTAGTAACTGCACAAGTGTCAAAGTGAATGTGAACGGGGTGCGGCTCCGGGAACGGGTCATTACAGAACATAGCGATTGTTTGGAACACTCCATCTAGTAAGACAGAGATTGTTGGTTAGTAAAGTGTAAATGTCACACCTAGTTGCGAAATCTTTGCAGGTATTTAGTAGGATTGGTTTCCTAGCAAACCTTTATTGCCACTTCGCTAGGTATCTTAGGATTGGGATCTCCTCCACCGTGAGTATTTTGTTCCTCATTTGTTTGTCTATCACGCGAGAAAGGATCATGATGGAACTTTCAATTGAAGATAGCTTAGAGACTGTGAAGATATTATCAATACGTTATACTGATTGCATTAATAGAACGTAAAATAGTTTGATCATTAATTAATACGCGCGAGATTTAGAACTTTGACGTATCTAACATTCAAAAACATCGCGGACCAAACCGCGCGTTAAAAAATAGCATTTATCACCATGTGATGATCTCCAAATATGAAAGGTTTATGCCCTGCACTAATCACGCGGCAAGACGGGCTGGTGATCGCGGTTCACCTCAAAACAACTTTGTAAGAAAGACTATTATAAAATAGACGATTATTTAAATCACAAAGATACCCTGTACTATGTTGCCTCAGCCTATACAAACTTGATGTTAAAAGATGTTGCTGGAAGTTGTTGCGTCGTTTCTTCTTCACAGCGCCCAACACTTAGGAAACGGTAGTCGATAAAAGAAATTACTGCAGAAATAAATCTACGAAGTGTACTCATGTGAAATAAACGATTTTGACTTTGACTTTAATGCACAGACAATTCCCATTATCCTTTAGTCGCCTCTTAAGAACAACACGGGAAGACTAGGAGTAGTATATTACGAGTATTTTCCGGACACCACAAAGTTAGTAATAAATTATTATTTCTGTAATGTCACTAATTTAACTGTCATGGTGTTAGCCGGTGGGTGGTCGGAATTAACTATTGTTATTCAAATATGGGTAACGGTGATGCGCCTAACATTTGTGTCCTGCTGTTTGTTTTTGAACAATGACTACGTACTTGGCGAGCAGACCAACTTAGTGACCGAAGCATTATTTTACAGGTTTTATTTGTAAAAAAACACTACTAACCACTTGTTAGGTACGGACGTTTGGAAAAATTCGGGACACGTTCAAATTTCAGAATTTACTATACGAGTAAGAGGTTCTCACATATTTGTTAACTAGCTGTGTCCGCGGCTCGGCTCGTATGGACTTTTTTTTAATGAAGTTTAAATTTACTTAGTGTGTAAGTTTTAGAAAACTATAAGTTCGTATTACTTTTGATTAAGTGAGCCGATTGCTATGAAATAAAGACAAAATGTTACTCAGAATTAAGCCCTATGTTTTTCTGAAAACGATATCAGACTTGGTTCAGTCGTTTTTACGTGATGCGTGCACAAACAAACAGTCAAAAATAATCTTAATGTAAATAACTTAGTATTTAACCAAATAAATAAATATATTTTTTCAATATACAGAAGTTGGCTTACATTTTTATTTATTAGATACGAGTATGATGAAGTTACGAAGAATCTTATAACTCTTTTATCTTTCTGAGGATGTCGTAAGTAAGCGATTGAACGATAAGTCCAGGTGATGGGCAGCATGTACCATATACTGCGATTAAGAGCCCGACTGCGCAAAGTGAATGAAATCATGAAAGTCCCACTACCTTGGGAGAAGCTAATCCCAGCAGTGGACATAATATTAGAGTCAATTATGATTTAACACGAGCAAAGCAGGGGGAATCATTAGAAAGGTCATAAACTGTTCTTTATGGAGAAACAAAGGATGTTAACTATGTCACATGCATCCAAATTCCAGGAAACAGTTCACCGAGAGACGTGGAATACATTAACGAACAAAAGACAAAGATTATGGAACTACTGTAGCTGGCTTGTTGCTATATTTCAATGACTCATTTAGTCTAGGTCGTTGTTTTAGTCAGATTACAGTATAAGGAGTGTAACTGGTACGGCAACTCCAGTATAATTAAAACTTTAGCATTTTGTGTACATATCCAGAAATAAACTTTACAAGGTATCAACCAAGTTGCGTCGGCCATTATTACTAGTTTTCGTTAGAAAAAACTTAAACGACCACTAAAAATAATTCTGAACAGGCCAAATAGGACATAAAATTGTACATATTCAGTATCAAAAATTATTATGTACATTTTAAAAATGTTATGCTTTTAAGACCAATGTATTGCTTTTAAAATACTGCAATAAAGATATTGCATTGTTTATAACATCATAAACGACTTGGAAGGGGGTTTTCTTTTATATTCCAAAATCATGCTGTGATACACAGTAGTGATAAGCTATCAATAGACATGCTAGTATCTTAAAATTATGATAATTAAAGTGCGCATGAGTGACGCATAATATAAGATAGCCAAAGCCAGGATTAAGCAAATCCTTATTTAAAATTAGCGTATGATAATGAAGAAAGGGGACTCAAATCTGCTATAAACATTAATTTCGGTTTGGATGATTACAACCACACAAATCATATCAAGATATAACGGTTATAACGATTTGTTTACTTCAATTCACAGCGCGCCCCTATCGCGCACTCTTCATGCTGTTGCTGTCATGTTTCTAGCGAGGAGATCCAGTTATGCAGTTAAAAACCAGGCAATATGACACTTTTGCAGATTTGTCGATGTTTACCCGACCGTGAATCCTCGAGAAACAAAAAAAAATTTCAAATTAGTGGCACGCGTGTCGCGCCTACTTCATCACTTTATCTTGATAGGATTTCTGTGATTAGAACCATGTTTATAAATATTTTACCGCAATATAACAATAAATAATGTCCATTTTGTTTATGAGTTTCTACATTTGTTTTCACTATAAATGTGACTATACTGGTAGTGAATGTACTTTTAAATGTTCTAAATTAAAATAAAGCATTGCATTACACTGCACTTCAGAGCAAACGTGCAACTAAGTCATAGACAACTCAACTAGCATCTACCCACCGGTATTTTTTCCTTTGGTAAAAAGTAACCTGTGCGTTAAGTTTAAACGTAACTATACTAATTGTACCTTGTTTTATCAACGCCGGATTCAGTAATAAATATCTAAACAACAAACACTTTCTGAATTATACTCATCATCAGCTGAAATACGTCCACTGCTGAACATAAGACCTATTCCACATATCCCTACTATAAGCCTCCCCAATAGAATGCCACTTTTGGTGGGCTGTCCATTGCCATAAACACCACGCTTGGCATGCGGACTGGTGATCGCAGTAATCCTGTGCTTGCAATGATCATAAAATCAGTGTTCCTATAAAAGTTGAGGACGAAAGAAATCCTTTTTTTTTGCTATTATGTTTATGAATCATTTCAAAATAGAAAAAGTACAGAAGCTAGACAGTGACCAGTTGGGCACTGAATGTTGCCGTGCAGTGGTGAGCGGGGGGGCCTACTCCTTAAGCATTTGGATATTATCCGTTTTATACTAATAAATGGCCACTTCATACTCTGTAGCGGGTCGTTGGTCTTATTTTGATAAGCGTTTGGCATCTAACTACGATGGTTGGATCATCATCATGTCAGCCCTTAGCCCTCCACTGCTGGACATAGGCCTTCCCCAATGAACGCCATCACACCCGGTCCTCCGCCCTTCGCATCCGGCCACCTCATTCAGGTCGTCGGTCTGGCGGCGGGGCGTCCCACCCTGCTCGTGCCAATCCGTGGTCTCCACTCCAGAGCTCGTCTGCCCCAACGGCCGTCGGTTATGCGACAGATGTGGTCCGCCCACTGCCACTTCAACTTGCTAATGCTTTCGGCTATGTCGGTCACCTTCGTTCTCAGTTGGATCTCTTGATGCGAATCATATCCTTTAAATAACCCCGAGCATATCGATCTCCATAGCTCATTGGATAGACAGTTGGATGCTAAATGCTTATCCGAATATATCACAAGACCCGTTAGAGAGTGCATAATGGATTTTCAGTTAGACGGATCTTATCCGAGTAGGATTTTTTGTAAACTAATAGGGGAATATCAGAGAGAGAATGGCAGTTCCCTTGAGATTTTACCTCGTCTTCTTATGGAAACAGCATTTGACGTCACTCCACAAATTCCTGCTCAGCTTGGTTATTAGGCTATTCCTTATTTATTTATCAGCAAGCCGTTCCACAAAAATAGGGCGCAACTAGAGCTAGTCGGCAATTTCTACAAAGTTTACATCCTCACTAAAATAACAGTAACTTCAACGAAAATTTAACAAGGGTCAATTTGAAACGAACTGGACTAGTTGTACATGGGTCTTGTTACATAAAATATTATCATATAAAACCCAAAATATACCTTTTTGGGGGAATTAAAAATAAAAGAGAAAACGTCCTCTGACTAGATCCCGCCAAAAAAGTCCCCACATTTGGTACATAGAACTCGCAGAACTTTTTGTAGGTTAATGATATCAGGACCATCACAATGCAGCACGAGTGTCATATCTCAGGATCAACGTAACATCATAATGTACATTTCCCCGTCACATATATACCTTGATGACGTCATAAGGCAAGCTGATGCACTAAAACACAAGCCCCCATATCTCGGGATCAACGCAATGTCACGTCTGTTTGAACGCATTGTCGTTACGTACGTTACGTAAGACTATCTATCGGGCGTTGACCTCCCGAGACCGCGACGTATGTAGGTCGAGCTAGTGCTATGGCTATCACTGTGTTATGGTTTATTTCTATTACATCTAATTGGTGCCAATTAATTTTAGTTAAGTGATATGAGAGTGTTATGTATTAACTTGTTAATAAATAAAGTACGACAGCAAACGGTTTAATTTAAGACTGGTTACTTAGATTAAAGCAAATGGGGTAGATGAGTGACTACTTCTCTCTATTCTGTCCTACAGTTGTAATGTAACCTGTAATCTCAGGCTCCCCGGTACAGACTGCATGGTCTGGTGTGGGAGCTCCAATATGTATTGTCCTGTACCTACTGTCGATGTTTTAATCCGACTCAATTTATGTAATTATTTAATTTTAAGGATGATTTAATACCAATTAATCTGGCAATTTATTATAAAATCAATTTGTATTTGTACTCACTGTGGATGGTCCTACAAAACTAAGTCCAATTGACGTAGTTTGCTCAATCTAGCACGGAACGGCGGCTTGATTGCATGTCATTTATCATCATATCATAACACTTACCTGCAAAGAAAAACACAACAGTTTAATAATGACTTCACACTAATGTAATAAAATAATTATGAGTAATTGTGAGCTTTCACCAGATAATAATAAATATGTCAGACATTCACACCAATTATCCAGTCTCAAACTAGGCAGAGCCTGTGCTATAGTTACTAGATAAAGAAAGAGAAAAAAGAAAAAACATTTATTTACTACCATAATTGGCACACACAAAGAAAAAACCAACAAAGCAAGAAAAGGGATTTTTTTTTATAAGAACTAGAGAAAACAATTTAAAATTTTTAACATAGTTAAAATAGTATGCGTGTGCCGTGGCAGCAAAAGGATAACACATATTTAAATAAATATATAAATAAAAAATATCGAAGAGTTGGGTACAAACATTCATATTCATCATACGAACATTTGCCCATAGTGGGATTCGAACCCGCAACCTCCGGCGCGGCAGCGCGAGAGCTACCCAGTTCCGTCACGGAGGTCGTGTCATAATGTCCCATTTTATGGAATCATAGATTAACTTTACCGCGGGAAAACACTGGGTAAACCTAGTCAATTTGATTAAACGTAGGTAATTAGATGGGTTCAAGGGTCAACAGACGATCGACTTTGCCCATCTATCATTATGTCAGATAATTTGACAATGTCAAAAATTTCTTTCGAGCATAAGCCGCCGCTAATCCTAGGTTTTACTGACAAAGCTTAGGAATCACGAATGAATTTGCTATTACAACATCATATAATATAAGATCATTCAAAATTAACTACATTAACTTGTATTGAATTGGATCGGTACATTGATAAGGATATAAGCTTGTGTTACATGAGGTTTTACAGAAAATTAACCTTTTATATAGAATGTTAACATTCCCAACAAAATGCTACTATGTCGCTTTATCGTAATTTAATTAATGCTTACAGTAATTACGTACTCTCTTTCATTATTTTCAATATACATTGAATAGGTTTTTATGCGATTCAGACTATTTAATAGTAACTAATTAAAGAAAAATTGAAATCTTATTGTAACAGGCTGTGGATGTAATTGCCTATGTTTAAGTAGTTGAGTTGGAATGATCCTGTATTTAAGTAGTTAAGAAGGACTTCATCTTAAACTTACGAACTAAACTATACACTTATATAGTTTAGTTAATAATAGAGTAGATAATGATAACGAGTTACAACTTCCAAGTCGTTTGTCTACCGGAAACTTGCTCGAAGTGACTGCCGATGACGGACATACATACAGTTTCTACTGCGCAGTGGTGATAGACGGAAAGGAGTGCACAACACGCCATCGATTTTGTTATTTTTGGTCTAGTCTATTTTGGTCTAGTGCTATAGATTACTTTATGTCAGATCTCCAATTTCATCAGCAACCTACTTTAAATGTACCTTTTGAATACAATACAACACTGTTTCTCTCTTGACAGAAATGAGACTTACGACTGTGTGAAAACGTTCGACTCAAACCTAATGTAATAAAGAATTACAATCAAATAAAGATAACTTAGGATCTAGGTATTATATGATAGGAAACTCCCTAAGATTACTCGTATAGGTACTCTATAGGAACGCTCCCTTAACGTATTATGGTCCCGTAACGTCGAAAACCTCAAAAACGAAGCAAATGACCGTATGGTGACGCAAGCAAACTCACGAGTAACAACCCAATGTTGCTGAAAAGGCCATAATGAGGCTTGTCATAAGAGAGGACAGAATAATAAGAATACGTCAGAGGCTTTTTTAAAGTAATACCTATTAGAAATAAATTGGAAGAGTCCCGTTTGCGATGAATCGAACATCTAATGAGGAGCCCCGAGAATTGAATATACTCTATTACACACCTGTACTGTTTGTACATTTGCTGTATATTCCTTTGACGTATTATTATACACAATAAAATAAAAATATATGAGAAATTTACAAGCGACGAACTTGCCAGCGAATAAGAGGGGACCGGGCAGATAACCTACTACTACTTAGTCTATGAAGACCAATACTACTACTAATACTAATGAACAATATCTGATATTTTTTTTTCTACTTAAGCTATGTATGATATAGCTTAAGTAGAAAAAATTATCAGGAGATCCGATCCCAAGTAGCCGAAATAAAGCGATAAAAAAGGACGACGATTATTAGGCTAAGTCTATATCGACAGTTGAAAAACATACAACACAAACAAACAAACCAAACAATTAGTCAAGTAGTAAAATTCCTTGCAAAGACGACCTTTGTAATCTCAACAGTTTAAAGGTCGCACTAAAGCATTAGACGCGGATGTCAGTAGCAATAACGTAAGTGCCGGTAGCAGTTTTGCATAGAGGAAGTTGCAACAGCCTCGGTTATGATTAGCAGCTTGTTTTGTACAGACGATAAGCTTTTATTAGAGACGATAACATCTCAGGCTGATGATGCGGTGCGGTGCATAGTAAAATTTATGGATTGGTTTAGCTGAGTCACGCACGAGATGAATGTACTGGAGTTAACTGCATATGAGATAATGGGTATTCTGAATGTACACATTATAATCTGTCTGATATATAAATCAGTCCTCTCTCTTTTAAACAAAACTAGGATATATATACAGAGAATAAGCATTAGAGAGTCATGAATTGATAGACAGATTTACATATACATGAACACGTCTTCAGACTAAAAGGGAGGAAGAACAATAATAATACAATAAACATATACATACACTTGCCTAATCCCAAACTAGAACAGATATATACTTATATATAATTATGTAAGAAATAGGCATCATTCAAATATTTTTATATTTCTATTTTGTTGTAATTTGGCTGTTACAGGAGGAACGAGTTAGCTATAAATGCGTTGCCACCCCAAGGAATGCGTAGATAAAAATCTCTAAGTAGATAAAAATGATTGCAGTAATGCAGAATGAATAAAATATTCATTCTGCATAAGGCCATTAACAGTTTATCATGATTTCCTGCCAGTGGAATTTCTCCTTCATTCAATTAGCATTACTCACGCAAGACTCCGCATTTCTTCTCACTTCACAAATTATGTGTATGTGGACGCGAAAGGAGCTGAACAGATTTTCATGCAGTTTTGTTAGTAACAGGGTCTCTCGGGGAAGGCTTTAGTGTATAAACCATCAATCTAGGACAAAAGGAAGACGAGTAGAAGAAAGAAACGAGAAGTGCTGAATCAATTAAACAAAACCTCGAGTAAAAGCAGCATGTTATATCATTCATTATACAGTAAACAGTAAATTTTGTACATTGATTACCCAATATAAACAGTACCCAAAAATTACTTAAGACAAGTGGAATACAACACTATTATTTAATGAAAAAATCTTCATGTATTATGTATATCAGGAGGTGTTCTGTGTGAGCTGTATCTCATCAGGACCTTTGTCCGAATCTAAAAGTGACTCTGTATAATCTGTGCCTTTCTCTTCTACTTTTGGTAACCTTTTTTTTACAGCTAATATATTTTAACAATATAAGCAATTTAGAAAAAAAAAATGTTTTAATTTAAACAAAATGTCTCATTTCCTAATAATTTGTTATAATTTCTCAAAGGATGCTCTCCATCGATATAAACCCATTGGGCCTAGAAACTATAAATCTTTCATATAGGTTCCTCAAACGACATAAAGCATATTTTGATATACCATATTTTCTCCAAAATGTTAATGTTACTTATTCCACGGACGAAGTCGCGGGCAATAGTTAGTTTTATTACATCTGGCACACTTTTCATTTCCTCTCGGTTTATTTCAACCGATAAAACCATAAAATACGAGTCTCATATAAGTGAGCTGTTCTTTTTTATTTCCTTGAAAGGGTCATGAACTTTCACTGTACGAAGTGAACACTTGTTTAAATTGTATTTCATATATGAACACTCCTCACGCAAACTTATTAATTAAGTTCCCAAAAGAAAATGTACTTAGTCCATTGACATTCACACATTGAGGCAATAATCCCAAAATCATTTGATTGTCTGTATAGTGCCCCTGTAATAAAGATTTGGAGATTTTCATAGAGTCCACTTCTCTCGCCATCCCGGGGAGGAAGGTGTTCAGCGATAGACCTATTATGTACTGCTAAGTCAACGTGTGTCTTCCATATCTGAGTCTGATTATATCAGACGTGTGGGTTTCCCCACGATGTTTTTCTTCACCTAAATGTATGTACGATACGAAAAAAAAACATTGTTACATGACATGACCGTGGATGAATTACGGATACACGAAATGGTAGGCCGCGACTTAGCTACTGCCCTATCGACGCTCTCCTGTGCCTAATGGGAATCGAACTAACTACGTTGGTGTTTGAGACAAACGAACCTAATTATGTAGTCACTATTATCTAATCTGTGCCTAGGCCAACAGTAATGAGTTAATGACTGTACGTGTTTATTTCCCTTTCAAACGTGCACACACATACATAGGTGGTAATCATATAAAATCGTGTCGAATCTTGACCTCAGTCAGAATAAGACAGCAGCATTATCCACTTCATAATGATCAGCCGAAATACGTCCACTGCTGGACATAAACCTCCCCAATGGAATGCCATTTTGGTTGGATTTGCCTTATCACTAGGATTAGCAGGCCGATTGGTGATCGCAGTAATGACCTTAATATACACAGAAGATTGCTGGTGCCCGTCCCTGGTGCAATCCCTTAGTCACCTTGATGACACCCACGGAAAGATTGAAGGTAGCCCTATTCTTAGCCGGGAGTAACCCGGCCACTTTATAATGTTAAAGAAAAAAACATACCAATAAAACAGCGAGTCAAGACCAATTTAAGTACAGAAATGTATCCAATCGAACGTATTCAGTCAGAATCGAACTCACAATCTCTGACGTTCGAGGTAAGGGAACTTGGAGGCTAACGAGGCGATTTCCCTTTCAAACGCACACATACTGACACACACAGGCGGTAATCATATAAAATCGTATTTGAACTTTGTCGCATGTTCGCGTGTCGAATCTTGACCTCTGTCGGACGAATTTAGCAGTTTTGTGCTAACGAACGACCGTGAAACAAGTGCTTTGTGGGCCGATAAAATGTGTTAAAATGGCGTTCACGTTTATATTATTGGTCATGCTTGACGTAATGCAAAGTTTATTCACCTAATATGCATGATCCTAATAGCACCGTATTTTTTCTCAGTTTGTTTAGGGTTCCACCAACACAAATACCCTTATAACAAAGCTTCTTGTCCGTCTATCTGTCAGTTTGTTCACCGAATAATAAAAAATTAATCGACCGATTGAGCCGAAATTTTGAACTTATCTAAAATCGATTTATTTCTAAAATATTGACTAAAAAAAAGAAAATATAAGGAATGGTGTCGTACACTTTGAAGAGTTTCTTAATATATTCATAATGGTATCAATAATTTTGTAAATTATGATATTAGTTTAGGACAGTTCTTGGTCAGTTTAATACTAAATTAATAACAAAAATAATAGAATGTGGGGATATCTCACACATAAGCAGAGCCTGTATGGGTATCCGACAACTGATACACTCTTAAATACATACATAGATAAATCACATCCACATACAAAGCAAACACAAATGCTCATCACACAAATATTTGTCCTGGGATTCGAACCCGCGACACTGAGCTTCGCAAGTACAGAATACTGTGGGACCGTTTATCACCGCTTTGAACGCGCGTTTAGAACTTCATTTGTGGGGAAAGAAGTGGCAAGAAGCTCACGGTGTAAATTTGTTTTACAATATTACATTATATTCAATTTCCATCATCCGCCGAAACGTTCACTGCTCAACATAAGCCACCACAGTAGAATCCCACTGTTGGTGGGCTGTCCATTGGAGGATTTGCCACAATTGCAGTTAATAATCTTAATTTACTCCGGAGAACGCTGCCCGTCCCTGGTGCCATCCCTTAGTCGCCACTTCCGTTCCAATTCCATTTAATATTTCGAAACATTGGAATGCCTAATAACAAAATATAGTATGGACTATGCAGCTGATTTATTGTATGCTAAATTCTCTCAAGTGTCTTTTTGATGCTCGGACAGTAGCCAAATTAATACAATAAGCGATTCGTACAGCAGCGCCATTTTACGAACCCGGTGCGTTGACCCCACTGCGGATATTCGCACTGTTGCGCAACTCCTGCGCATCTTTCGGCCAGCTAGCCAATCAACGACAATGAAAATCTATGAAATTTATCGTTTGATATCGTGTGATCGATGAGACTGGCGGCGGGCAACAGCGCCACCGATGCGAGGCTTAGTGCTGCCACGAAGGACGAAATGTGGACGTGTAAGGCAGATAATGTGTGGATACGAACAAGTAGGTAAATTTTAAGGTAATCATAATCAACGTCGGTTCATGCAAAGACTATGTGTTACAATCATCACGATTTATAAAGAACGAGCAGTGATGATGAAAAAAAGGGAATCTATAAAACCAGTTATATTGTTTTGTACTTGGATACTTCCTAAACTTTTGTTCAGTTAGACTCGAGGATAAAATGCTAATGATAGATAGGCCTTTGTTATTCTGTATACAAAAAATGCAATACGTCTAGAAGCGTAAGAAGTCTAATGCTGTCTAATTCCAAGTATGCCAACATCGCTTTTTGACTAAAATGTGTTGGGACTATAACATATTGAATGATTACATTAAGTCACAGTTTAATTTTGAAGTTCAGACAAAACGCGACTTAGTTAAATTGAGAATTAGGTATATTGCGTAAATTACATAGACCAAACGCAATTTTAAATTGAAAGTTAGGCATAACGTGACTTAGAAGAATTGCGTTTTTGGTATACAGAGAATAACGGAGTTTATGTAGGTATATACTTATTAAGCTACCCATTTCACTGGACAGCATTAATTTTGCATGCGTCGGATGGTTCGGACATCGGTTGACCTCGGTATAAAACGAAAACAGTAGGATTACTGTATGACTTTAAAGTGAGATAAAATAATAATTTCGAAAATTAATTCACCAAGCTATTTGCACTGCAGGCCGTTAGTTAAGTCAGTATTATAGTTTATTTCATATTAATAATAAATATGTCTGACATATTTATTATTATTCATGTGTACAAGACATTAAACCCTGTAGAGCACAGCAATTGTATAATCAATTACATTATTGTAAATGAAATTCAAAATTGCCTTTAACTTTTTAACCTGATTTTACAGTCAAATACATCACTCTCTTTGGTGACTGTAACCACGAGATCGGTTTTGAAATTTCAAAAAGAATAATAAAAACAAATACGTAAATATTGAATTTTAAGTAAGTAAATGTTACTATTAAGTCTTACAGAACAACAAAGACTAATCAATGGAAATTTGGATTTCTAATGGACATAGCATTTCTATTTTCGCCATGTCTACCCGCTCTACATTGTCCCACTGTCCTTCTTGTACCTGATTATATACTGTGGTCCGGTACAGGCATACCGTTATGAACTGCATTCGCGTTTGAGTTTTGTTTCAATAACGGCTTTGCAACCTTTTTGTTATTAACATCTTTATTGAGGTAATGGTTCGGAGTTCCTCGAGGTAATCATATCAGCCCTTAGACGTCCACTGCGGGACGTAGGCCTTCCCCCATGAACGCCACCACAACCGGATCCGCATTTCGCACCCAGCCGCTTCTGGACACATTCTTCTTGTCGTCGGTCCATCTGGCGGTGGCGGCGGGGCGTCCTAATCTGCGCGTACTCGAGGTCATATCCTCACTAAAATGCCTAAACCGCGAATATGCCGTAACCGTGATTAAACAAATTCGCGATTTTCGCATTTTAGTGACGACGTAACTTATGTTTTCCTAAAAATATATGTGTAGAATTTGGAAATATTTAATTTTAATAGATACTAAATGGACATAAATGGCTGTGTCTGGGTTATTTATATTAATTAGTTCTGTCATTCTAAAACAGACCCCGAACATTAATCTATTGCACAAATGGAAATAAGAAGGGAAAGGAGGGAAAACAAACAATGAATGAAACTGGGCGGGCCGTATCATGTGAATAATAGATGGACGACAGGAGCTACGATGTGGTGAGATACAATAACAATTTCTTTTTCCTTTTCTTATATGGCATGACCGGGTTCGAACTCGGATCGCCGTATGCTCGTCTTCCCCACTGCTTCACCAATGTTTGGAATTGCAATTGCTGAATCCCTCATCCAGCAATCCATCAGGATCCAGCGCATCTTTTCAGCAGGATCCAGAGCTTCGGTTCCCTAAGTAATTAACTTTCCATATAATGCAAAAGTCTACGTAACCGGGGTTGCCGCTTTACTAGGTGCTATCCTACTTCCAGAAAAGTAAAAAAAAAAAAAAAAAATCATTGATTTATTTTTATTTTACCTTTAAAATCATGAAGGTAAAAGCTTTTTGGTGGGCGCTTCCGCCTGTATTTTTTCCTTCATGTTTAAAATACTTCATTCAAATCAAGTTCAATGAACTTATTTTTAACTTCTACTTATGACATTAGTGTGTTTAGTGAGCTAGGATAGGAGATTGCATTGTGAAAATTTGTAAGAAACTGAGATTACCTAGTTATTTAATTAAATTAATTTGTATCTATTAATTATCTTAGACATAATATGATGATATGAATATATGTGATTCATGATCGTGATAATAATAACTAACTACTGGACTACTACTAATTACTGACTACTTTACACTATTAATCAATTTTTTTATAAATAACTGCAGATTGAAATGCAGGCTTTAGCCTTAGCCATGTAGAGTCTAAGAAAACTGGTAAGACTGATTGACTATAGCCTAAATAATAATACAATACAGTACAATACAATACACTTTATTGCACAATCAAATACAGTTACAAGTTATAAAAGTTACAAATAGTACAATAAACTTATTTGGCAAAAAAAAAACGCTGGATTAAAAGCGCAGCTGGATTGCAATCCCTACCGACGATCTCAGTTCGATCGATCAGGGAATCATAAGAAATCAATAATAAGAAGTTCATTTGCGTGTTGTTGTCGTGTTATCAATAATAATCATCACTAAAGGACAGTGACCCGCCGTATGATTTATTAGTCTACATCGCGACTATTTGCTTTAAAGATATATCCGGACATTTCACTCTGCTTTCTATACTCCATTGCGACATACATATAGAGACGTGTTGCCACGTCACGGTTTATTTCCCCTTTTATGTTTACTACTTTTGTTATTTTGCCAAATAGGTAATTCTAAATTATAAAAAAAAATTAGGTTAGAAAGATTGTTGAAGTGAATTGGCGTAAACCATGTAATAACAATTATTCATTATTAAGGTTCCGTCAAAACAGAAACCCTTATGACGAAGCTTTCCGTCTGCCGATTGACGTGAAATTTTGAATAATAAAATTTCCGGTCAATGATGGGAAAATTATTGAAATTTCAAAAGAAAAAAAACCATTTACTAGATATGGTACGAGTACAATGGTCATTTTGCAAACTTTTATAGTTATAAGCCCAGTTAAGAATATAATAAGTTAAAGGTTGTATGGACGAAATGGAGAAATGCATATGTGTCCTTGTATTGTCTAATAAAGAGTAATGAATTGAATCAAAATTAAAAGGAGGTCTGGCTGGAACAAATTAATTGTAGCGATATAAATAAGGCCCTATATTGTAATGTAAGCCTATATTTTTGTTGTGCAGTAAATACAGGCACACGAGCTTGTGGCCTTTACGCTTCTGGTTAATGGACGACAGTAGCCACTTATCATCAGGTGGGACGGCTGCCCGTTTCCCACGTCATCTAAAAAATATATATTTTCCTCCCATATTTGTGGGAGAGTTCTGAATCTTGCAACACCGCAATCATTCTGTTTATAGCGACTTCGTATCGGAGGTTCTCAGGTTACGGGCGTAATTAAATAAAATAAATCGACATTGGTTTCCTGTCAAAAACTCGTTCTGGAGATACGAGATGTGTCTGTCTGTACGAAGAAAAAAGCATACATTGGTGTATCATACAAACTTATTCTTATTAATTGCTTAACGTTGAAGGCGATAACTCAATTATTGTGTACAGCATGTTTCGTTTCTCGGAGTCCGTAGAGCTGTTTTCAAATACATTGTAAACATACAAAAGTACTTGAATCTTGATTAGTCGAAGAATTTATTTACTGAAGCCATCTTTTGAAGAGAAGGAATGTAATTTTTTTTGTTGGTGCTTGGTCTTACGGTTTGGCCGTAAAATATTTTACCGTAGTAAAAAATAGTGTACTCTCCGACTGCGTGACAACGTGCATAAACTTTATGCAGATCCACTGACCTGATATAATAGTGTAGACTCTTTACTGAGTTACATAATTGCGCTGTTTCTTGCCGTCCAGTCTAAAACGCTGGTCATTATGTTTAGAAAATTGGTTGGCTGAGCACACAACCATATTTGTGTTCCGCAATTATAATAAATAAATGACGTCTTCGATTAAGAAAGACTCTCAGGTATTACAGAAAGTCTCGATTTTTTATCAGCTTTCATATTTTTCTGCAAGACTACATTTGCAATTTTATTTCGCTCAATTAATTCTCAGCTGCTAAACCAATTAATTTGCATCTTTTGCCCAATCAAACGTTGTAAAATGCTTTTAACACAAAATTTCCCCTTAGAAAGTTTGAAAGTTGAAATCTTGGCAACATCAAACACACCATCCCGGTTAATTAAACGGCTTATTTCAAAGAGAGGCAGTCATAAAGGCTACTTGATTCACGACGATTGAATTACAAAGAAAACCTTCCGAGAAATGTGAAACTACAAAACTCCAAAAGATCAGTCATTAAATGTTAATTGCCGAACTTGATGAGGTCAACGAACAGCCCAGTTCGAGAGTGAACCAGATGACGCGCGACAAAGCCTCGTGTGTTGTTGACAGTTTGACACATACATCTTTGTTTCCCGCCAATTGACAATGCACGCCGTTAGTCGCCATTGTGTTTTTTTTTCGCACAGTTTTCGGCGCGTGGGTTCGTTTTTTGCTCCGCACATTTGCGATTTTAATGACGAATTGATTGGGCCAACGTTCTTTAGAATGGGGACAGTAATTTCAACCGAATGTGGGTGTGCGGGTTAATGATTCAGAGGACATGAAATGAGGATGAAAAGGACCGTTGTTTTGGCCCAGTTCTGGTTAAGTTCAAAGCACATGAGCGCATTTTATAGCACAATTTTTATTATCTACGACGGTGATGACTATTGACTTAAACGGTCGAATTAATGCGTATGGAGACCGCATACCAGAAGTCGAGCTACTGACCAAGTAGGTCGACGACCTGATGAAAGGTAATCGAAAACTTCTGATAAAAAAAAACGACGCCAATAGTACAATAAAAGTTTCAGGGATTTACCAACACTTACAATTGTCACCTTCAGATGATTATGGCACTTCAAGAGTATGATGACAGCGCTGATGATAAATACACTAGGCCAATAAAAAAAAAACCAGCGGGCATTCGTACTCCGTAACCATTTCGGATAAGATCAATCAAACAAAAAGTTATTCTATACTTTCTATCGGTTCATTTGACATATTCTGATAGGTGTTACGAGAGTAAGTATCGTAGTTAGAGGTCAAGAGCTTATTAGAATGTCACATGACCCGCTATAGAGTGCAAACAGGCTACTTAGACGGATATTATCCGAAATTCTAAAGATGTAGGTCCTAAGAACCAAAATTTAGTCAGCTATGACTTTTTATTACATTTCTCTGATGTATATGTGAATTATATAATTGTCTGGACTAATTTGATAATCCAATCACTGGTATTTAAAAGAAAGTTGTTGATATTTGAAAGTAAGTCAAGTTTTTGTTAATTTTGCAACCTGTCCGTGTCTAATTTAATCTAAGCGTACGTTACAAATTACTTGACCAACTTAGACGGATTACACAGCATTTAAATTTATTAAAGTGGAGTAATTAGAGGTCAAGACACGATTACACGGTAATTACTAATGTTGGCAAGCTAAGCGGATGACTTATTGATGTTGATGGAACTCGAGACAGGACTTTAAATAATAAAATGGAGTAAAAGTATGGATGGTTGTTACACAATAGCGCGGATTGAAATTTGAAAGACATTTTGTAAGGGGATAGTTTATGAACTCCGTAAGCATTTCTGATAATATCCGTCGAACTAAACAGCTATGTGTGCACTCCTAAGTGTTATGTAACATACTTGGGAAAGTTTTTGGCGTCTATCATAGTTCGACACCAAACGCATAGAAATCCTATCAAGATATGATGGTGAAGTAGGCGCGACACGCGTGCCTACGATATGCAATATATTGCAAAAACTATCAAACGCTTACTCGTTTCGCGCAGAGTCAAGGTAGTGTAAACATCGACGAAAAATATGCAAAAGTGTCATATTGCGCGACAAGTTTAACTGTATAGCTGTATCTCCTCACTAGTAACGTGACCGCGAGGCATAAATGGCGCGCGGTATGGGCGGCGCGCTGTGTCCGAAAATCGACACGCGCGAGACTAAAGTAAACAAGTGATGTACCCCTTCTGCCTATATCCCATTCTGTGGCCAAACGCTTATTTGAGTATGTCACGTGACCCGTTTGATAGTACAACATGAGTTTTGACAGATATGTTTCGAAATGCTTACGGAATAGGCCCCGTAGAGATTAAAATACTATTTTTTGTCATGGAAAAATAAGCGGACAGGGCCATTAAAGGTAGCAGGTATTCAAAGAGGACCAATTACAGGTAAAGAACGACAAGTTTAATTTGCGGTTCTACAAATATCCAATATCTATAAACCGTGTACATAACATTTTGATACCTACACTAAATTACTTTGTTTTCGTAAAGTTTCCATGCAAACAAATCAATATTGGAACTCGATAGAGCTGTCTGTGTGTGTGGTAATCATTTGATTTCAAGTTTCGACTTTAAATTGAAATCATACATTAAGTATTTATGTGATAAAGTAAATGGTATTTTTTCCGCTAAAATTGGTTGTCTATTAGTGAGAAAGTTGTGCGATGTTGCCGTACCGTATACGTAAAGTTAAGACCAGATTACAAATAAATCGAAACCCCAAGGTAGACTACGCCAACTAAAATTTTGGTCAATTTTTGTTTATATCAAAATCGAGTTATCAAATCTCAAAACTAAAAAATATTAACACTTTTTTTTACTTAAAATTCAGGGAGCATAATAATTAAAATATTATGACTCGATTTGATAGAAATAGAAATTGACCATAATTTTTGTTGACGTATTGTTCTTTGAGTTATAGAAATATTATTAAGCTGACCGGATAACATATTAGTGTTGACGAAACCCAAGGCAGGTTATTGATCACCAGCGATAGGTTGAGGAACCGTGTCACGAATTGTAATAAAATGTTATCGAAACATGTTATCTCAGCGCGGTCTGATATCGGCGGATATGTTTACTTCATTTATTTAGGTACTAGCTGTTGCCCGCGACTTCGTCCGCGTGGACAACTTAACATTACACATTCTTATGTATTACGTGTTACTAAATCCTAAAAGAAATCTATTAATCTGGTTATGCATTAAAAATATTAATATACATAAAAAACATACTATCCAATTGAGAACCTCCTTTTTTGAAGTCGGGTAAAAATTAGCGTTCCGGCGGCGGTTTCGCCCGTTGGACCACAGTTTTTTAGGTTTCCGTAGCCAAATGGCAAAAAACGGAACCCTTATGGATTCGTCATGTCTGTCTGTCTGACTGTCCGTCCGTATGTCACAGCCACTTTATTCCGAAACTATAAGAACTTACTATTGAAACTTGGTAAGTGGATGTATTCTGTGAACCGCATTAAGATTTTCACACAAAAATAGAAAAAAAAAACATAAAATTTTGGGGGTTCCCCATACTTAGAACTGAAACTCAAATTTTTTTTCATCAAACCCATACGTGTGGATAGGTCTTCAAAAGTGATATTGAGGTTTCTATTATAATTTTTTTCTAAACTGAATAGTTTGCGCGAGAAACGCTTCCAAAGTGGTAAAATGTCCCCCCCCCCCCCTGTAAGAGAATGATAAAACTAAAAAAAATATATGATGTACATTGCCATGCAAACTTCCACCGAAAATTGGTTTGAAAGAGATATTTTTTTAATACGTCATAAATCGTAAACCACAATACGAGTCCGACTCGCACTTGGCCGCTTTTTTTAAATAAAGTTGACATTTACATTTATCATGAATTAAAAGATTATCATATAATCAATAAAAAAAAAATATTTTAATATTGTGCAAATTAGGTGATATTCCCCCCCCCCCCCCCCCCCCAATTTGTCCTTTCCATACCCTTTCTTTCTTTCCTTCTCCATCCCCTTCCCACAACGTTGAAAACCCTTTCCCCCACACCTTCCCTCATCCACCTCCTACCTCTCCCCCTTCCCTTAACCCACCCCTTCCTACACCCTTTATTTACCACTGCCCCCTCATCTTTCCTCTCTTACCCTAATCCCTCTATTCTTTTCCATCCGACTTCCTTCCCCTCCTATTCCCTTCCCATGTTGCATAACCAATTAACTGTACAACAAAATGTCTGTCAAACTGCTGGACATGCCTTCCCCAATGAATGCCACAACGCCCTACAGATCCAGCCGCTTCCGGCCACCATCTTCAGGTCGTCACCCTGCGCGTGGGACGTCGCGTCCCACTCTAGAACCCGTCTGCCCCAACGGCCGTTCGGTACTACGACAGATGTGACCTGCCATTTCAGCTTACTAATTCTTTCGGCTATGTCGGTCACCTTCGTTATTCATAGGATCTCCTCATTACGAATCATATCCCTCATAGAGACCCCGAGCATTGCCCTCTCTATAGCTCGCAGAGCCACTTGAATCTTGTGGATCAGGCCCACCATCAGTGTCCACGTCTCCGCGCTGTAATCATGACAGGCAGGACGCACTGATTAAAGATTTTTGTCTTTAAACATTGTGGAATAGGTGACGTAAAGACTTGACGTAGTTTTCCGAATAGAAGAATCCAGTTAGGGTGGGCAGCCACCCTAACTGGATTCTTCTGTCAGCTTTTGAAATTGATCCTACCCAACTTTGTCTGTCCTAGGCAGACGTACTCCTGAACAACTTCGATATTGACATTGTCGACGATCACCGGTCTAATACAGGGCCACTAATTAACGAATAACGAACGAATTTTTTTGTATCGAGACTTGTGGAAATACCTGAAATACATCATCAGCTAAAATAAATCTATAAATGAGCTTTAAAACATCTCTGTCACTTTCTGTCAAGTTCTTGCACCGACCAGTAATGTTGAACTACACTTTCATACAAATGATATGAAATGAGAGGTCAACTTGTATATCAGCATCCTGATATTTTATTGAGATATGACTTATACCAGTATGAGGCCCGAATTCAAAGCTATTAAACAGTGAAAACGCCGTCAAGTTCTGTTCAGCAGTTTCCAAGATTAGCCCGTACATACATACATACATACAGACAGATAAGAAATTTTTTAATTATATTTTTGGACTCTACTGGTCTTCAGTAACGTCCGGGCAGTGAAATTTTTTTTTTAACTTCAATGTACAGATTCGCTTTTCTTTTGTTTTTTCTACTCTTTTATTATATGTATATAGATTTGAGAAAGTATACGGCTGCAGTCGAAAACAGCTGCGATAAAACAGTTTAGATTGCGTTTGCTTTTCGTTCCCGAGGTCGAGGGTTCAAGCAAAGATTTGATCGATATTGATATCATAATGGCAGGGGCGTAGCGTAAGCGATCCATAAGTGGTCTAAATAATTTTTACTTTTACTATATTTATATTTTTTTATTTTTACTTCTACTCCTGGACCCCAAATCCCTCCCAGATGTGAACCAAATCTTTAGGTACATATAGATGTGGGTTAAAATCCAATTAATTATCACTCATATCAGTTTGTGCGTATAAACCGTGGTATTAAATGGGTGATAACTGGGTTAACCCATCTATAATTTAGCATTATTGTTCCTTTCCAGCGACTAATACTATAAATGTGAAAGTTTGGATATTTGGATGTTTGTTACTCAATCACGCATCAACCACTGGACGGATCGTACTGAAACTTGGCACACGGATAGGTGAGGTCCTGAATTTGGACATAGGACATTTTTATCCCGAAAAAACATTTCCATTCCTACGGGAATTACATAATCATATCATAATCATCATAATGTCCATGCGGACGAAGTCGCGGGCAACAGCTAGTAATAAATATGTAACAGTGCAACGAGTGTACTATGCACAGTTAATTTTAATCAACAATTACTAATAATGAGAATGAGTGTCGAGTCATTTTCTCAACTTATAAATACTCCACGACGAATGCATTAAAATGCTTCCGTATGACCACAGACCTAAGAACACGAGAAATATAACTCATTTATTGTTGGTTAGGATATCCTGATGGATAGTGAGATTCCGTACTCTCCTACGTCACGTACTTTATCACTAAAACGACAGATTCAGGAAGTTATAATAAAGTCACAGTCAGACCGCGCTATACGCCATTTTGTTGAAATTCCTTCTGATCAATAATCATTCCAATGACCAGTAATTTCCCTAAGCACTTGACTGTTAAGTAGATTGTATAAAATTGCTAAAACTGTACGCCATACGATAAGCTCTATTCATAAGCTCACATTATATCTATTAAAACTAACGCCATTAACAACATTGAGGGATTTTCGTTCTGTGGAGTAATTATAAAAATACAGCAAGGCATACGTCGTACACAGAGCGCGGGTTCCGTCAATATTAAGATTTAATTGTAGGCTGCGATCTTCTAATACAGGGCAGATGGTTCACTTCATGGTTCAATTTTTGATGTTTAACTGCATAACAATATAGATGGCAGCACGTGACTTAAGCCCTGACTTGTACAAGCGCTCATACAAATCAGAGCTTAAGTTATTAAGTTGAATTATTAAGTTGCGCCAAATATGCCGTATTTTAGAAAATTGCTTATCAACTTTATCAGGACTTGTTTATATAATTTGACTTTTTACTCGTAGTATACAAAATAACAATTTTAGCTCGTCCAGTAATTAAATTTATTCGGTAAACAGACAGCGGATTTTCATGATAAGGGCATCCGTTTTAACGGAACCTTAAAAACTCATATATTGTGACAGAAAAGGTTAGCATTGAAGCGAAGGTTATGACAATGTCACCACAACCGTATATAGAAATAGTAATGCCTTCATAATCATTCACGGAAACTTAAAATAAGCACTGCTTATCACGACCTTTCAATTAGTCACATGACATGAATCATTTATTTGCAAAGAATTCTCAGGTGTGATGTGTCAATGCATTTCCTGCATATGTGCTGCAGTGCCGATAACGCGGTCAATATATAGGCATGACCTATCTATAAAATGAGTCTGCTTATCTGTTAAGCAATAACGCTTATCTGAGTTACGTTTTGCAATAAATCAGGTGATGGAAATGTTTTGGGTACTTAGGGATGTCGCAAATCTTGGGGCAGGGCGCGCAAAGCGAAAAAGATACAAACCAAAATAACTATTATATCACAACTGTCGGTAATTAGCACAAACATACTTCCATTGTACCGGTCTATTTGTGCCTACAATCTAAAGAAACTAACGATGACAGACTGTGTAAATGGTAAAAGACCAAGAGGGCAAAGTCCCAAGCGATGTTGATATGGTCAGACCAAGTGATAGAGGAACTAGAGCTGCCAAGAACTTAAGAAATTTCGACGTTGGGGCCAAGATTCTCAATAATGAGACATTTTTGCGAAAAAGGATACCAACTAATTCAAAGTATTCAAAGTATATAGTATATTGTGGGTGTGGTCAAGGCGACTAAGGGATTGCACCAGGTACGGGCACCAAAGTTCTCCTGTGTATGTTAAGATCGTTACTGCGATCACCAATCCGCCGTGGTGATTATGGAAAATCCCAAAATGGACAGTCGACAAAAAGTGGCATCTATTGGGGAGGCTTATGTTCAGCAGTGGACGTATTTCGGCTGACGATGATGATAGATAAATATATTAAGTTCCGTCTCAGTTACAACAAAATAAAAGAAATATTTCAGATCCTGTGAAATTATACGCCTTCTTATGACGTCTTGTTACACGAATCTTGAGTGATTGATGGATTAAGTTCAAAACAACATCGATTGCAATTTAAGACCCATAATGCGGTCGGTTACACGCAGTTTTACATCGATATCGATATCATATTTGTTTTGGATGTATAATCTCTATCGAACATTATATTTACTCACTATAATAAATAATCGAGGGCACAACGTCTACATGATAAGAGGAATAAAAGGCAAAGGAAGTACGACACAAAGCATTATTTGTCTGCTGTCTAGCCATTAAGGCGTCTAGTGTTAGACGTAGACCAGGGTGGACAAATCTTCATTGTATCCAACAAGTGTTTTCTATTAATAATGGGGAATTTTCCACATTTAAATTCAAAAGACCACGGTTGACGTTATTGTAGACATTTCCTTTAGATTTTTTATCAAACCAGACAGACATCCCGCCTGATGGTAAGTGGTTACTGTCACCCATAAACTTCGATACGGCCACATGCCACTCAACAGCTATAGCCGACTATTTAATGGGTAAGGTGTCTTCTCCTAATTGTTCAGAGTGTGGAACGGTAGAAGATATCTACCACATTTTACTGTAGTGCGACCGGAACGAAGCAGAAAGGAGACAATTTGAATTTAAATATAAGTCAAGGAAAATAAACAAAAATATTTGATTTTCCCTTCATTACCGCACAATTTTACGTGTATGTTCGTAAATTCAACTCCATCGTTATTACAGTTTTCAAAAATCTGTTCAGTATAATTCGAGTTATATCAGAAATATTAATTCAACTTTCCTTTTATAGTCAAGGTATGATTTCAACAGCTGTGGTGCGTTGCGGACCGATGACCATAGTCCGACGTGCCGACGACGTAAATTTACATTTTTCCGTTGCAAAGTATAAATATTCATGACCTAAACTAAAATAGGCTGTTTTACATTGATTCTATTCTAGCCTGCTTAAACCGAATTTGACTTATGTTTGGGACTTTTGTCTCATTGTCAAGGCAATTTGTTAGACATTTATCTGGGTCAAGTGAAGACGTAGACAGCCCTACCTAATTTAAGGGCCACTGTTATACATAATTGATCAGTATAATATGCCCTGAAGAATTAATTTCCCAGTGTAAATAAGGGTACATAATATGGTGTATAGGAGGTACAACAACAGAATATGTCACAGAAACCTTAAATGATGATGATAGACATCGAAAGGGAAGCTCAGGGCCCTACGAGATTAGTTAAGGCAACTATTAAGTAATCTGTACTATTAACCTAATTCCACAGAGGAAAGGACGCACATTGGGCGTTTACAGTCTAATATAATTATATAGTAAATTAGTAGACACATTCTTAGGCCAAATGTTATAATAATCAATCATTACGGCGTGTCCTGAATTGTATACAATACAAATTTTATAGTTTTACAAAAAGGCCTTTGTTAGTCACATTCGATTCGAAGATAACACAGCAGTCACGGAATTAAGTATAAGATAAGTAATCCATTTATCATAATCATAAATTCATAACATAAACAACCGTTTATATGTATACAACTTACTCAATCGTCAGTAAGGGGTCGATAGTGCGAATGATCCTACATCATCATTATAATCAACCTGTTAACCACTGTGGACCACAGCTGGCTTATGGGATGATGATCACAGTAAATAAGAAGTTTGTTAACCATTTTTCAGTAGGTGGATTACTCTTAACCTTAATCATACTTGATGGAAAGTGAAGATGAGGCCGAAGAAACGAGTTTACCCAGAAGGTAATTCATTATTTATGTGTATCCGGAAAAAACAGATGCTGGCAAATAACTATCTTTAGCAGTCAACATAATGAATTATATGGTTCCAGGGGTGGGGAATATCTTGTTATTTTTTATTTTATTTTTTAGGGGAGCTTAACGCTACAGTCACAATAAACATTTTCAGGTAAAGACTAAAATCCAATTAAGAGCTAGGACATATAACATTCATCATCAGGTTATTTTTGTCTCCACTGCAGGAGCACAACCCTCTCTCATCTGCCGGAGACAGACGGAGGATTTGGCCTACACTCCCCGCGCTGGCCCGATGGGTTGGGGAAGCCTGATTGGTGTTTTATAATGTAACATACCACATATATTCGTGCAATTCCTGCGCCACTCTCCAGATTGTATCCTAAGAAAAGGAAGATCAGTCTACACTGCGACAGGGACTCAGGGTTTGAAGGTTAGTGTTCTCCGACGATGAGCTTTCGGGCGCAACCCTCGACCGGGTCCAAGGTTTCCAGGTGACTGAGCTGTCCACCCCAGAGGTGATTGCACGTACTCATACTGCTGCCATCACAAATCCGCCAGTCCCAGCCTAGTGATTAGGGAATAAACCTCAGTTTGTCAGGTAATAAATTCCACTATGGAAGATTAATTAAAGATTTTATGCTTTTTTCCTTTACTACTGAAAAATTTCAAGATTCTAGGTCAACGATAAGTACCATTATACAAGCGAACAGATTTAATTACCTACTACTGTTACATGCGCACCAGCCTTTCCGTATACGTTTGTGTGCGCGTCAACTATTGCGAGAGGGACAACGTTATACGTCAACACATAGGTGCTTCTCTTTCTAACCGGCTTTATTTTGTGGGCGACGTGAATGTCGCTTCTTTACGTAGTAATATTTAGTATTTTCTGCTATAGGTTTGATGTGACCTCTGAAAAACGAATATAAGCAACTCGACACCTCCAGTCGTTCCTGACGAACATACAGACAAGACAGATGGAAAACAAAGTGACCCTATAAAGGTTTTGTAAATTAAGAGACATTATTTCAAATCAAAAAGCACTGAGCCCAGTAAATCATCCCAGTTCCAGGTCATTTACAACGTTTCCTAAAACAATGTATGTTACATATTGTATACCGCGAAAGCGGTGCGCTATGCTTTCCCTACAGATGAGATGGAATCATATTGCGTGAAAAGAATCGACATCTACAACACGAATGCTGTCCTACTGTACCAATATACGGTTAAAAATCGCGCTGCTTGCAAACAGGCTAGTGTAAAAACTCGTGTCTGCTCTCGACGCTCCGTTGCACGCATGCCAGCTATTTTATCTGAACACATCTAGAGTTTATGTTGCTTATTTACTTGGGTAACTTAGTAATGCATTGGTTGGAAGCTTCAAGTTTCATATTGTTGGAGAAAAGCAAATATTTTCATGAAATTTGCGCGATACACATTCAAAGTAACAGTCGCGGAACCCGGAGGATGGAGACCTCCCCTCTGAAATGAGTGGTGAGGATAATTAAAGATTGTATCCAAACATACAATATTGCCGTGTGGTTTCCGGAATGGAAAGGTCCACCCCCAATCCTCCCGTGGGTCTCGTCAAAGCGACTAAGGGATTGCATAAGAGACGGCCAGCAGCGTTCTACTGTGTAAGTTAAGATCATTACTACGATCACCAATCCGCCTGCCAAACGTGGTGATTATGGCAAATCCCCACCAAAGTGGTTTTCTATTGGGAATGCATATGTTCAGCAGTGGAAGTATTTCGGCTCATGATGAGAAAAAGTTATTGGTTATGATTATGACTTATGTGACGCCTTCTATTAATATGCTATCAAATATTGGGTGTTGTGATGCCATCGCACGGCGGCAAAAAGTTTAGTCCAGATTATTGAAAAATATAAAGTTGTCCAAATTTTTTTCTTTTTTTAAAGCCCCTTTTGTACATCACAAGTGACCTAGACCAAATCTACCTTTTATTTTTTGTGATGATATAAGTATACTTATAAAAAAACTATGGTTAGAATACATGCTAAATGGTCTTCTAAAAATAACGTGTAAAAGAATGATCATTCTTTGAACAGTTTTAATTCCTGTGAAATTTTAAGGAATCCGATCTTAGTTGAGGCCTATGTCATTCGAGGGAACCCCTTCTCGAAATTTAAGGTACCTGTGGCTCTAGATTAAGCGGTTTGAGCTGAACGCTGATAAATCCCTGAGGTCATGGACTTCTTGGGTATTAGGTCCATTATCAGTGTATCCTTATATATACACAGAGAGAGTAATTTTCAGTTCGTTAAACGATGAGGAAACAGGTGCCTTCTGGGTAAGCGCGTTCCATCTTCTGCCTCATCTTAACTTTCCATCGATTAGGATTGTGGTCAAGCGGAAATAGATCTTAATTTAAGTATTTAAAAAAATAACAGACCGGCGCAGCTACTATTGCCAGAGAATACTAAATATTACTACGTAAAGAAGCAACACTCACATCCCCCGCCAGTTTAACGTCGCCCGCAAAATAGAGCACGGCTGGCAAAACGCACTACTAGGATGCCGATGCTTAGCGATCGACGCCTTCAGTTAGAAAGAGAAGCACCTCTCTCGACTGTGCTGGCTGCTGCCAGCCAACCGTATTATTATTTACGTACACACACACACGTGTACGGACAGGATGGTACGCCTGTAGTAGTAGTAGGTCACAATATCTGTTCGCTTGTATGGAGTGTCGAGGGTGTGCTATTGCGATGGCCAGTAAGTCTACCAAGGCCCATGTCCGCTAACCGGCTGATGGAAATCAATATGCCGACCAAAACAATGACGCGTTTCGTATCAGTTGATACCAAACGAAATAAAAACGATAAATGGCTTACAGTCGCAGACGTCTAAATAAAAAAATAAACATGAGTGGTGCGCGTTAAACCGCCCACTTTCTACCGCGCACAATGCGCGCGCGCAGATGATCTCGCGACATGCGTGTGTTGCGCAAACCGGATATTATTTGTCCGAACGGTGCCATTTTTTGAAAGTAACAAGCCATATTGCACTGCAATGGGTTGAAGTGAAACTTCATGACCGAAACATAAATAAACTCTGTATTGAAACGCTGAAGTGTTTATAGCAATACCATATAGCTTACGTAATTAAAATACAGCGTTTAGCCTCCTCAGCTATAAGGTATTAGTGACTGGGGCATACACCTCTTATTGCTGTTACAAAGCTCTTTAACTGATTAAAAAAGAAATTCCCAAAAATAACATATTTCAAAACCAGCTGGTACTGCGTCATACCTGAAAACCGCCACATATAATGCTGAAAAGTTGTACAACAAATTTCCAAGAGACTTGAATCAAATACAAATTAATTGTATCGTCAATAGGATTCAAACTCTAAACAACTTAATAGGAAAGAACAACAACTTGAGATCTCTAGAATAAGTTATGCCTTTTTCTTTCACTCACCAGGGGGCCTACTTCGTAAACATTTGGAAAATATCCGTGTCGACGGAAAAAGACAATTTCTGCTCTCTAAACGGTCATTTGACATATTCGGATAAGATTAGGCGTTTAAATACGATAGTTCACATAACCCGTTAGTACAAATGTTTTTTTTCCGTCGACTGATATTTTCCAAATGTTTACAGAGTAAGGCCCAGTTTACAAGGAGTATTAACCAAGACTGGTCAGTATGGGGAAGTCAGAAACTATAAGAGATAAGAGTTATTTGTTATAAGGAACCTTGATGTCGATTTTAGTGATGTTTGTAGAATCGGGCGCAGAAAAATTTTCCAAAAATAAAAAGGCAAGGGTTACAAGATCATACAGCTATGCCTTAACCAAACCAAAAGTAATTTTTAAGGCAATTTAAAAAAAAATGGTGACTGAATCACAGCTCGGGGACATAGGTGAACTACAGAACCAATTTGATAAAAGCACCGTTATCTCAAAAAAGCAGTGAGTGTGACCAACAGGACGTTGTATTTTCATCATAATTGTCGAGCTCTCTGCAAATGGCGCCAGGCCGTGCTCGTGCGCAGGAAATCTTAATTGTTGCCAATGTACAGTTAATGTAAACCAGTTCCCCGGGTACATGCACCTTTCTATTGAATCTGTGGAGGTTTTTTGGAGCTTGTTTATAAATTGTTTTTTTAATTTGCGTTATGGCTTTGTAAACAAAATAATTTTAGGCCAGTCTTAATTTTCAATATCATGTACAAAAAACCGGCGGTTACAGCTCGACTTTAACAAAAAAAAAACGCACGACTAGTTAAGTGCTACTCGGTGATTAACTCTATAGTTCACATCCATAGTGATGGCAGCTTTAATGCAGATTTAATAAGGAACAATTAAGAAATTGTTGCATGAAATACTATCAAAACGCACAATAAAATTAAATTTTTATGATAGCCAAAAAGTCCATCTATGCATGTAAGTAAACGCTGTATTGTACCAAAATTAACAACAACAAAAACAAACAAAAGAATAAAGTTTTGTACAAAGGCGGACTTATCCCACTTAGGGATTTCTTCCAGTCAACCTTAGAGTAACTGAAAGAACTGGTATTATGCGTTTAGTAGGTACCAAAATTATAAAATTTAATGATACGAATATGACTTTGCTTTCAGTGGATATAATATTTTTTACATTTGCAATTTGTTACATTGAACCTGTAGGCAGAACCTTTTTGTAGTCTCATGATCAAGTTAATCTAGCAAGAGGGTGTCTAAAGGTTGTCTGGAGGAGATAAGAACGCTTCTGCGTACCGACATGTATTATTCTCCCATTTATGATATATCGTTTACAATAGTTTTATTCATTTACACTAGGTTACCCGGGTTTGCCCGTGATCTTTTATAATTGGATCGGCACCGGTTCTAAATAGCAGTTAATATTATTAATTTAATCGGTAACATTAGTCTATTTACCGGTTAATTGAAGGAACAGTTTCATCTTTACCGAATTCAGGTCGGTTACCGGTTTTCACGGAGAACAGAATTTTAAAACTCGTGAAAATCTAAATAAACCGATTTACCTGCGCCGCGGGCTATTGCCGCCCGCCGTATTGAATGAATGAATGAATATACTTTATTGCACACAAATCACAGAAAATACATAGTATACAGTAAACGTACTTTCTATCTCTTTTAGGCGTGGTTGGCTCAATTGTTCATATTTACTTGTTGTTATTGTTTTATTGTGTTTTCGTCGGCGCGCACTGATTTCGCGACTAACGTCCACGTTTAAACCGGTTAATTAAAAAATATATATCCTAGTGGGTTTACGGTTGACCTCAATCTCACCGGATGGTAAGTGAAGATGCGGCCTAAGGAGGAGCGAGCTTACCCAGAAGATGTCTATTCACTCTTCCTTTAAAAAGATCCAAGTTGTATTTGTACGGAAATACCGAAGCTAGCAGAGAGTTATATTCCTCTATTTATCACGGTTCATCGGTTACCATTTACCATTATTGAACATAATAGACACGAGATCTATTCTTTTGCATTAACCGGTTAATTGAACGAAGCTGAAACCGTAACCCAAAATTATTTCGGTTTAGGGTATTGATCCGAAACCGTATGGAATTTGAACCGGTTTCCAAGACCATGGAAATCATAGTTTACATGCCGCCAACTATAAACACAGCGCAACTTTAATAATAATAATAGATAATAAATATCTCAGACAGTCACACCAATTATCCAGTCCCAAACTAGGCAGAGCCTGTGCTATGATTACTAGATAACGGATACATACTAGATAATTAAATAAATATGTAAACATCCAAGACTTGGGTACAGACATTCATATTCATCATACGAACATGTGCCCCTAGCGGGATTCGAACCCGCAACCTCCGACGTGGCAACTTTACAATTGCAGTCGACTGATAAAAGACTAAAATGACTCCGATGAACGAATGATGAATGAAAGTTTTGACCTAAAACAACGAATAGTTCTTTCTAAATGTACAAATTAACAGTTCAGTTGACCAAAAACTGTTCAACGTAAATATACATAGTTATAAGTGCCCTCTACGTGTATTTACAAGCAATGCATGACTTATGGACTTATGATGGTATGGTTTTGATTGTAATTAAGAGTTGCGTGAGGCTCTCGTGTGGAAACAATTACGTACTTGAGGCAACATTTATTGGCAGCTGCGTGTGCGCATACGGTTGGGGGAATGCATAAACCACGTGAGACCATTGAGATTACTGATGAAATACGAAGATATTCTTTGTTTGTCAGTGGTATGCTTTGTTAAGCCTTTAATAAACCTAATTTCGGCATGGCCATTAACCAAACAAAAAATTAAACGGTAGACCCACTAAATCTTTTTTACGACTAAATTCGACTAATTAACAACATTTAAATATCAATTCAGAATTGCAATACGGGTGATGACATGCCAGGATGAAGAATAACCATTTCATCGATAGCTGTGTCACTTGGAAAGACCTGAAACCTGATGGCTCAAATAACATTATGTTTAATAATTTTTGGAGAGACTGATCCAGTTAGTGGACAATGTTCAATAATAGATGGAGATTAAAAGAGATGGACTGATCAAACTCATCAAGGACTTCGCAGATCCTTTGTTTACTATTCGTCTCTCTATATATAAGAAGAAACCATCATTATTACGTTCATCATTAATATCATTTACATTCAGTACTGACAGAAAAAATTAAGTCCATAAAGCGTTACGTGGTGTGTGGACGGCCTATTGAAGAATTAACCACACACGTCCGGCACAGCACAGGTGTGCGCCAGTGGTGTATTTATTGTGATTACTCGATGGCATTGCAAATAAAGATCGTGTCCGGACCGCTTCTTTGTTTGAAAAGTCACGTAGAACCGATTTAAACAGTGAATCGTTATTATAGTTTAAGGTCTTGGTAAAGTATGGACCATCTGTCAAGCTTACTTATTATTATACTACTAGCTGTGCCCGCGGCTCCGTTCACGTGGACTACAGAATCCGCTTCCGTTCCCTTTCTCACTCAAACTCTCAATCTCCCAATTGCAAAACAGATAAACAGATAAAATTTTCAAAAATGACCGAAATGTGTTGTATTACTCATCCTATTTTGTTTTTGCTGGTCTAGGTCCAAGTCCCGCTCCCACTACCTCATCTACCCCCCCCCCCCCCCCTTAACTCTGCTCTCAACCCTCCCCTCAACCTTCCCCTCAATTCATCGTAATCGACTTTTTACAATGTAATGTATGTGAGTTTTTGAAAACTACAAATTCGCCTAACTTTTGTTTTACTCCGCTCCCACTACCGCTCACGAATTCAGTCGAGCATTTACACCCTACACTTCTTTGTTGTATACAAATGCAGTGTATGCGAGTTTTCGAAAACTATATATTCGCATAACTTTTGATTGACTGCACCGATTGCAATGAAATAAGCCTATATGTTACACCAAATTAAGCACTTTGTTTCTGTGAAAAGTTCATCACCATCGATTCAGTAGTTTTTAAGTGTGCGTGCACAAACAAACAGAAAAACAGACAAAAATTTCAAAAATGATCGAAATGTGTTCTGTTCCTTAGACTCCTCCCAATTTTTTTTGCAAATATCTTCAATGTACAGACACGCGAAGTTTACGATTTTATTTATTAGATAGAGCAGGGATTCCTAAAGTGGTCGATACCGACCCCTTGGGGTCGAAATCGGTTTCCCAGGGGTCGACATAAACGAAAACTGATTATGGGGGTCGACGAGGTCTAAAAATCGACCTCTATTAATTAAACCAAGTTCTTATTTGAAACTTTCAATATACTGCATAAGTTGTGTTACGTGTACCAACTTGTTATAAGAATGACTAATATTTTAGTACGAAACTTTTAAAAAACTCAAAAAAAAAACTAGAGATAGGATTTTTAAAGTAATTTAGCTGTGGGGTCTGAGGTATCAGTTCATTTTGGAAAAGGGGTATCTTGCCCAAAATAGTTTGAGAATCCCTGCTATAGAGAAAAAATATATTTAATCAGCATTCATAAAGTTTTAAATGATTAATTAAATACACTTTTCTTTTACCTGCAATACTCTGTCGCTATGTCTTTCTTATTTTCCTTCTGAAAGATTGCCTGCAAGAGATCGCATTAAGCGATAAGGCCGCCTTTGTACACTTTCCAAAAATCTGTACCTATTTTTTTATTGTTATTCTTAATTTGTGTACAATAAAGAATTTATCTATCTATCTTGTCAAATCCCAAAATAGTATTTTCTTCTGTACAACGGGAATTAGATTACGATAGGTCAATTCACAAAAATAACATTTCGACTCAGAAAAGCATAGACGAATCTACGTCGAATGGTCTGGGTTCAGTGCCATTTAGAAAAGGCACGGGAGACGACCATTCGACATATTTTTTTTTATCTAATTCCAAATTTGCAATAAAACAAATATATCGATGTGGGTTACAGCGTTTATGTTTTTTTGCGTCGATTTAGTCCTGGACCATCTTGTATAAAGTTGTCTGTCGCTAATGGGAATCGAACCCACGACCTCTAGCGCTCGAGCTCGACGACAAAGCCACAAGGCCAACGAGGCAGTCAAATAAAGGGGAAGTCGGTTCACGTTTTCTTTTTATGATCTGAGACGACGGCCTACATATCTGCCCAGCTTGGCCTTTATGGGTATTCATACTTCCTCATAAGGGTCTAGCATGAATTTTCAGACTTCAAATTAGCTGTGCCCGAGACTTTTTACGCGCAGGCCGTCGATACCGTTTAAGTACGTATGTACGATACGTACTGATGCCGTTTCTCCTAGCCTTGGGCATGCTCGAATTATAAATAAAAAAGAGAATTTGGTAGTCAGAGCTACATACATGGTATACACCTCATTCCTTCCCTCTCTCTCCTCACCTCACTCTCTCCTTTTCATGCTTTAGTAATTTTCGAGTTAAATCCGTTAGTACCAAAACATACGATTTAGTGTTCGAATATGCAATTGGAGAAAATATTTCATCATTAGCCAAAATACGTTCACTGCTAAACACAAGCCTTCCCAACCGAATGCCACTTTTGGTTGGCTGTCCGTTGGGGGATTTGCCGTAATCACCACGCTTGGCAGGCGGATTGGTGATCGCAGTAATGATCTTAATATACACAGGTGAATGTTGCTACCCGTCCCTGATGTAATCCCTTAGTCACCTTGACGACAACCACGGGAAGATTGGGGGTGGCCATATTTTAAGATGGGAACCAAACGGCTAAAAATTCAAAAATCAAAGGCGTTTCAATTTAATTATCTACGGGCTAATTTGCCTATGTCTTAACATCATGCATGCAGCCACGTACGTAGAAAAAAACTAAAACATTTTTACGGCGAAAATTGTAGTAAATTCCACATTTATGGACCTATCGGCTAGAAAGCATTGGGATCACATAATTCTCATCCATATTAATGTCGCCGTTTGACCTTGCGTCGGTGCGGCGGCGCCGTCGCTCGTCAGCGGAAATATTGTTTTTTAAGGTCAAAAAAGCGAAATTTCACGCCAGCGCTCTGTCAGTGTCGCAGTGTGGACACTTTCGCTCGGAAGCCACCACGCGTGGCCGTTTCGAAAGTGCGGTTTTGTAATAAAATGCATTTAAGCCGTAACACGTCTTTCTTTCTTAACGCTTTTGTAGAGTTTTCTTTCGTCCCCTATTGTATTTTCAAAAGAAAGAGTGTTTACGTGAGGATATGGAATGAAAGAAATGAATAAGCTTTTGCAGATCTTCCTTTGTTGATTCGTTAGCTTCTATAATCTGTGACGAGTTTTCGGATACCGTAATACTGATAATCTTGACGTTCTCTCCTTACATCAACATCTCCCTACACTACTGGCGAAATATGCAGCCATAAGCCATAAAATAGGTGTATAGTAGGGGTACAACGGTGTTAGTGCACCTAACACCGATATACGTTCACTATGGACCTATTACGCTATAAAATAACTGAATATTTCGCCAGTATGCGCTGTGGTGGGCTCACAGTCAGTGGATGTTTTGTAATGTTACTATGTGGCGTTAACGCCTTAAAAAATTACGTTAAAATATTGCGGTAGGGGTAACATATCCGCAGGAGATATTCAAAAGGCGACACAATTTCTGAATAAAGCATAAAAATATCCATAATCCGTGCTTTAATGTTAAGGTGGAACCATAATGAACGTAGTAAAAGCTAATTATATGTTTAGGATATACATATTTCGAAAGACATCAATTTACAATTTTCAAAGATTTAGTCGTGATATCTATAGTCTGGGTTGTCTTGCCATCAAGGTCGCCATTTGGCATCGGATGAATTCACTTGGCACAGATGTAGACTGGGTCAAACTAAGCTGAATTAGCCCGGTAGCCATCCACCCCCCCTTGACAATACTCCTAATAAAGATTAAAAAATATATATTTACTTGACATCTAGGCAGGCGCTTTATATTTTTTACAATCCGGCAACACGCATTTTGATCCCAGAACATACGTTTATGAAAAATGGAAGGGTGAACAACAGAACTGCACATAATAATCTTGGTTAAACCCGAACATTGATAGCTTGCCATTGACCTCTGGGTCGATCAATAAATGCTGTAACGGATATTTTTGTGACCAATCCATCATGGACGCCGACTATTGTGTAGTGATTTATGATTGATAAGTATTTACGAATTAATTTATACTCAATTTCCTATATTGGCTTATAGGCAGTATAGTTGGCCGATTGTGGTCCACCGGTTGTGGCTAGTGGACTGTCCTTTCCCATCCTAAAGCGTCTATCCAAACAATGTGTGCCAAAATGGTAAACTTGTTTCAATTTGGAATGTATCTTCGTTCTTATATCTAAAAATATACAAGTTAACATGGCTGCGTGGGGTCTCTAGAATAGAATGAGAAGATCCGACTAAGGTTCTCATATAGCCGAAAGGGAAGGGCCTGGCACTAGTCAGGTCACATCTGCCCAGAATCGATGCCCGTCAGGAGATAAGAGTTATGGAGTGAAGATCAAATCGCTACGTTGGACGGGCGCTGCCAGATGAACCGTAAAGATGTTATTGGAAGCGCTGGTTGGTGCTGACTGCTGGCTGAACGCGGCACATTGGGGAAGATTAATGTCCAGCAGTGGACGTCAACAGGCTGATGATGACAAATTCTCGGGTTTCCCTTCATCACACTTGATGTGGTTCCAGCCCCTTATCTGCCTTATCAAGCAGGCTAAGCAGTGATTATAATTTATTAATTACTGTCAGTTTCTTCTGGATACTGTTATGGTTCCTATGGTAAGTACATAGAATATACTCGAGACATTTCCTCGCATTTACTTTATTACGTTGCATTGTACATATATTAAGATTAGAAAACTTAGCAAGTTCTTCAAGGTCTTGTGTGAAAGTTTAAAATACGATTGTGTTCACTGTATTCATTGTGTACTGGTGACATATGGTCATAAATCGTATAGAAACACGCTTGGTTATAGGTACGACAATAACTTTATATAATCCGATACTGGGGTGAAGGGGGGAAAACATCAGGTTTCAAATGCCAACACTGGGCACAACTGTGCATATTTTCAACTGTGATCGATCAGTAATAGGCTGATGATTAACACTTCCTTAATATTCCTGAGAGCATGAAGACTTTAAGAGTCTTTATCCAACGCTGAGAGCATTTAAATACCATCTGCCTTTAAAGTGTTGTGTTACAAAATACTACACTTTTGCATTACTAAATGAACCTTATCTGATTTAAGTTATTTATAGTACCCACACGACACACGCCTGACATTTAGTGGTGAAGACGAGTGCGACCTTTAAAGAACCCTTCAAATGTCGGCTCTCGTAAAGAGCCCTACTATGTGTTCGAGATGAAAAATTACAATCGAAGCGAGGTGCTTGATTTTGGGCTCTAAGTTCAACAGCATCTTTGTTCCCCATCTATTGTAGACATAGATATCATTTATTGTTAGTCATTTAACATTATAATATGGTGATTATGGTATAGTGGGCAGCACGTAACTTAAGCTCTGATTTGTACTGGCCTTTTTGAGGAGGCTGGCGAAAATGTCTTTCAATATACAGCAAATTACGAAGGTAAAACGAAAGTGCCTAAACAACTTGTCAACAGAAAGTCCTAAAACACGCATAGAATAGAAACATGTAATCAAAAAGGTTGCACGACCCGCATTAACGTCTCGTTACAGCCTTACCAACCCTTGGCAGAGAATACTAAATATTACTACGTAAACACCGCAAAATACAGGATGGTTGGCAGTACGCACTACAGGGCTGTCGCCGTTCGGCTCGCGCCGCGGCGCTCAGCTGTACAAAGTTGGTGACCAGCGCAGAGAGGTCGACGCTATAAGTTAGAAAGAGAAGCATTTATGTTGGTGACGTATGACGTTGTCCCTCTCTTGATCGACTATGTTCTCGCGCTGGGTGCAGTAGCCCTACAAGAATTTATGAACGCACACAAACAGCTGTTGCGCCTGTAAAACTATCAGTTTGTAATAGATTAGGGTGGCCATTATTTTTGGGAGATTCTAGGAGCAGCCGTGGATTATGATGATAATAATTACTTATCAACCTATTGATCGGACAGTGTAAATTATATCTGCCATAGAAACTAAGTAGGTGGGGCACTAAATCATGCTAAGACCGACACTGCCGAAGAAATAGGGCGGGCCACTATTTGTGTCCGTCAAAATGTCACGCCACACTTGCGCAAGAGCAATGTCGGTAATGCAGAGCTAAATATACGGGTGTTGCGAGTGCAGCGCTAAATCACAGGGCTTATCTAGTACAGCTGGGCTGCTGTAAGATGTAGTTATCTACACTAATACAATCAAGATATAAAATGAGTTTGCTCGGGGTAAACTGATTTTCTTATCTTATTATAAATAGGGCCAGCAAATTGGGTGCACGTAGCTTGAACTCTGATTTGTATGAGGGTCGGTACAACACAGAGCTCTAGTTATGTGCTGCTAACTACAATGGCCAGCATAGTAAATGGTCAGTTAAAAAGAAGCAGTAGATGATGCCTTGACCTCATATGGTATAAATCATTATACAAACTAAATTTTAATTAATTCGGCATCTATTATTTTCTATAATCTATTATCTATACCTATAATAAAACTGTAACTGGTCTATGTCTGTACATGGGAGATAATGTAGAAAAATGTGAATGAGGGGTCTTTATAGGGCCAATAGAAGCCAAACAATTGTCTTTAGATGTTTTATCTGTCTGTTTGTATGCATGTTTGTTACCTCATCACGCAAAAACTACTAAAGGAAATTTGATGCAGTTTACACAGTTGTCTTGCTGGAGGTCTAACTTAAAACCTGGTGCATGTTTCATCTTGATACGCCACTTAGAACCTGAGATATTAATAAAGTAATTTTTTCTAGAATTATTATTATGCAATATAACAAATAATTATAATTATTATGATCGGTACAATTCATATTGCAATTGGTTTGTACTACAATTGGAGCGGGAGTGGGATTGGGATGGGATCGGGATTGAGAGTCTATTATATTAAGTATATTATATTATTAAGTATTTATATCATTTATTTTAAGTATATTATTTAAACACTCAATGTCTGTAAACCGTGGCCATTCTAATGAAAGTGATCACTTCTATTCCTGTTCGTCTGATGAGGAGTCTAATGCAAGCTTCCATAGCATGTCGATTCCTCTCTCCGATGCTATTGCCGAATGCTTTTCTGAATTTCCGAAAATTTTTAACGTCGTCCATATCAATGCACAGAGCATTCCATGTCATTATCCCGATATGCTAGCGGCTTTTGATGTTAAGAACTTGCATGCCATCTTTATATCAGAATCCTTTTCTAAACCATCTCTTGCCTCCACCTTGTACCCCATTCCGGGCTTTCATCTCATCAGAAATGATCGTATCGGTGCCAGCTGCGGGGGTGTAGCCATGTACCTTCGTGGTAACATTCCTTTTAAAGTTATTAGCAAATCCCCCTCAGAATATACTGGCACGGCTGAGCATCTGTTCGTCGAAGTCATTTTATCACACGTTAAAGTTCTTCTAGGAGTTTATTATCCCCCAGATAAAAATGTCAATTACTTCTCCGCTTTTGAGAATCTCCTGGAAAATCTCACACCACTTTATTCTCATTCGTTGATCCTTGGAGACTTTAACACCTGTTTATTAAAAGACGACCATCGCTCACGCAAACTTAGATCAATAGTGAAAAGCGCCGATCTTCATATTCTACCATCCAATTCTACCCATCATTTACCTAATTGTAAGGCCTCTCTGCTAGACCTTGCAATAATTTCCTCTTTGGAGCACGTTGCTACTCACGGTCAATTATCCGCTGATGCATTCTCTTATCACGACTTAATTTATGTCTCATACAGAATTCGTCCTCCTAAGGCTAAGCCGAAAATACTCATGCAACGTAACTTTAAAGATTTGGATTTGGATGAGCTAAGATTAGATGCAGCTACCCTAGATTGGAGTGCTGTTGTGAATGCACGATGTATTGAACAAAAAGTCAATATTTTCAATTCTCTTCTTACTCAGCTCTACGACAAACATGCTCCTGTGAGTGCAATTCGAGTAAAATATCTTCCAGCCCCTTGGCTTACCTCTGAAGTTCGAGAACTAATGTTAAAACGAGATGCTGCGAAAGCTAAGTATAAGCGCTCCTCGACTAACGCTAACCACGAGACCTTCCGACGCGCAAGAAATCGATGCAGTGTGGCCTGCAGAGATGCACAGCGAAGACATATTCATGCTTCGGTTGAAAATGGCGATCCAGCTAAGGTATGGAGGTTCCTGAGGTCGGTTGGAATTGGTAAAGCCAGACAGGATCCTTCTTCTAATATCGATATCAACTCCTTGAATCAACATTTTACCTCTGGCTGTGCCAATTTCAGTGCTACAGCGAAGTTAAATACCTTGTCCTTCCTCAAGACCTTGCCAAGACCGCAGCATGATGGTTTCTCGTTCAGTGCGGTCATTGAAGCCGATGTTAGCAGGCACATTGGGACTATTTCCTCCAGTGCCGTAGGCTCTGACGATATCAGTCGCAAAATGCTGATCCCAATTTTGGAGATTATCCTTCCAATCATCACCCATATTTTAAATTTCTCCTTGTCATCGTATTCCTTCCCTAGCTTATGGAAACGAGCCATTGTGATCCCCCTACCAAAAAACAGCAATCCTTCTTCGTTTTCGCATTTTAGACCTATTTCTATTCTTCCTTTCCTATCAAAAGTATTAGAGCGTTTAGTGCACCATCAACTGTCTTCCTTTCTCTCGAGAAATAATCTCTTAAACACACTTCAGTCTGGTTTTCGGCCGGGACATAGTACCGTCACCACTCTTATTAAAGTGTCTGATGATATCCGATTTGGTATGGAGAAACAGCAAGTAACTCTCCTAACATTACTGGATTTCAGCAATGCTTTCAATACGGTTGATTTTGATATTCTCTTAGCTTTGCTGGAATCCTTTAACGTCTGTCCTAAAACAATAGGTTGGTTTGAAAGTTACTTGTGTGGTCGCCGACAACGCATTCGGGCGGAGGATAATTTCTCTGGCTGGTGTGATATTACGGCCGGTGTTCCACAGGGCGGTGTCTTATCCCCACTTCTTTTCTCTCTCTTTATTAATTCTATAACTCAATCTCTCACTTCATCCTATCACCTTTATGCTGATGACCTGCAATTATATACCAGGGAGTCCGTTGAAAACCTACATAGTGCTGTAAATAAAATGAATGCTGACTTAGCTCAAATTTCATTATGGTCAGCTTCGTATGGTCTTAACGTGAATCCTGAGAAATCGCAGGCCATCATCATAGGAGGCTCCCGTCAATTGATTAAAATTAACATGTCCGCACGTCCTTTATTATCCCTTAATGGCACCCCAATTCCTTATTGCCAAACTGTTAAGAATTTGGGCATCATCTTCGATCGTACACTCTCTTGGTCTTCTCAGATAGGCGAGGTCAGCAGGAAGATGTTTGCTGCAATGCACTCCCTGAAACGCCTTCATAATTTCCTTCCTATGAGTACTAAAGTTGCGCTCGCACAGTCTCTCTTATTGCCCATCCTGGACTACGGGGACGTCTGCTATCTCGATCCCACAGAAGAGCTATTGAATAAGCTCGAACGGTTGCAGAATATGTGTATTCGCTTCGTTTTCGGGTTACGTAAATTTGACCATGTTTCTGAGTTTCGAGCCAAATTAAAGTGGCTACCTATTCGTCTCAGGCGCAATACGCATATTCTCTCCACCTTGTACAATGTGCTCCACAACCCCCGCACCCCGCAATATCTCAAAGAGAGGTTTATGCTGCGTGCGGCTGTCCACGGTCGTCATCCTCGCTCCTGTACTCAGATGCTTTTGCAATGTCCCTCGCACAGGACACAATTTTACAGTGGCTCTTATACGGTCCAGGCCGTACGGTTGTGGAACGCTTTGCCGGCTCCCATCAGACAAGCAAAATCACTTCCCATATTTAAACAGCTTCTGCGTGTTCACTATAATTCACAATGCGGCTATTGAACAGATTACGTAATAGAGTGTTTCGTATTTATTTTTCTATTTTTGTATGTATTTATTTAAGTATGTATTTACTAGTTATTTATATGTATTAAATTAAGTATGTATTTCGTATTACTAGTTATCGGTTTTTAGGCATATATTTATTTAAGTATTCATGCAAGTTTATGTTATATAAATTGTATACTCTTTGCATCCAGTATTTCCACTCCTCAAAAATTCGCCACCTCCCAAAGGTTGCCTGTAAGAAATCGCTGAAAGCGATAAGGCCGCCGTTGTACACTAAATTCATCCTTCTATGTAAGATTTGTTTTTATTAAAAATGTATATGTTTTGGTGCACAATAAAGAATATTTGAATTGAATATTTGAGAGTCTGAGTGGGAATGGGATAGGGAGTGAGAGTGGGAACGGGAGCAGATTCTGTAGTCCACGCGAGCGAAGCCGCGCGCATAGCTAGTTTTATATAAAAAAAACTCAACATTCTTTCTCTCTTCTTCTCTTATACACACAGCAATTCACACTCTGAGACACCCTAGCCTAGCCCCAGCAGCAATTTACTGAGTTGGGGACCCCTCACACATCGTCCATCCCTTAATTTTAAATTAGTAGACCTAATATAAAAATATATTCCCATTTGTTATAGTCGTTGTTAATTTACATACAGAGTAAAACACACCCCAATTTCTTTATAAATAAAACTAATCCCGATATTAAAAAAAATAACAGAACAATAAAATAAAGTGTTTTACTAAAGAATTTTGAAACAAAAAAATCGGCATCAAATCTGAACAACTAATAACATCTGTTTCGTTCTAATTAAGTGAGATAAAGACAGTTAGATCGGCAGATAACATGTTAAAGATAGATAGTCTAGGACACGGCGGGCAGTCTAGACTGGATAGGATGGATGAGGTAATCAATATGGGGTTACGTTATGTTTATGGGTCATAAGGTGGAATTAAAAATTTATAAATTAAATTTAATATTATAGTCGTTAAATTTTATAGGTGTGGTGATTCTTGAATCGTGTCAATTGATATTGTAGTCTCAAGCTATATACATATATTTAATAAAACGATAAAGACGCAGCTCATATTATGTAGAACAGTTAGAGAGAAATATACGTTACCTACAATTCTTATGATTTTAGACTCGAACACCAGAGGTCGTGGGTTTGTTTCCAAACAACAAAGTTGAGGAACAACAAGTTGGTCCTCGTCGAGATGTTACATTTTGTGAATTGTCCAAACATTGTCTAATTCCCATAGCACATGAGAAAATCCTAGTTTGGGATTAGACAAGTGTATGTATATGTGTACATATGAAATGTTTCTCTCGAATAGTTTCTGATATATTCTAGGTACAGTCAGGGAGGAAGATAGCTGAACTTGTTTATTTATTCATAATTTGCAGTGTCTCACGATAATATTAAGAAAATAATCATGTTGTCTCACAGCAGAAATTATTTAAAAGTTAGATAAAAACAACTTACATAGTACATTTACAGCATAGCATAATTCCACATACCTGAAACAAAAAAAAAACATGAACACATAAAAAAAATTTCACACTTGTATAGACAATTGTTTTATAGTTTATCTCGAAAACTTGATAAAGAAACGATAAGCTAATTTTAACAAACTTTATTGTTAGAGCTGTGTCTGCAACTGTCAAAATTGTGTAGTTAATATTTAATCATTCAGCCTATTATGCTGAATTGTTGAAGACGGGTTTATCTCCGACATGACTCGACGCCATCCTGTTAATCCGAGTTAGAATAATGATCAAATTTCACTTTAGTTTCAGTTAAATATTGGTTGTTTGAAATAAATTGCGGCGGACATCAGCGGACAGTTGCCAGCACCGTGGTTTAGCACTTTCCTCTGACCGTTCGGCGGCCGTGCGAAAAGTGGGTCATTCGCCAGAATTGGACAGTACTGACCTTTTATACAGGGTTGCGAAGGGTGATAGCGTAGTCATAACAATAAAAAGCAATACGTAATAGTTCAGTGCTAGCGCGTAAATATATCCCATACTATACTTATTAGTAAAGTATAAAAAATATTTTAAACATTTCCACACTTTACAATCAGACCCCACCGAACTGATTTGTCAGTATACTAAGAATTATTTATAAATAAATAATTATATAATTTAAAAGATGACGAGGACATCGAGAGGCAGAGGCGGGCGCTTGCCGCCAAAAGTAACATGCTGGCGCGTCGGTTCGCGCGTTGCTCTAAGCAAGTTAGAATCACCCTGTTCAAGGCATACTGCCAGGCGTTCTACGCGTGCCAGTTGTGGGCGCAGCATACGCAGCGTGCGTACAACACGCTGCGGGTGCAGTACAACAACGCATTCAGGTGCATGCTGGGCCTGCCGTGGCGGTGTAGCGCGTCGGGTATGTTTGCTGAGAATAGGGTGGATGATTTTTATGCCATCATGAGAAAGAGACAGGCCTCCTTCATGGACCGTGTTAGGAAATCCGACAATGGTATACTGAGGGCTGTTTATGACAGTTGTAAAGCTGTTATATGCAGTCTTTAGTATACCTGCTGAATGACTAATGAAATGACATACATACTGACATAGAATAAATTGACATGATTAAATAAATGAAGAATATGAATATGATTGTAAATATGATTATGAATTGATGATGTTATTATGATTGATGCTATTTAATTTTCAAACTGTTTATTTTTTCAATATTTTTGTAATTTTGTAAAGTTTTCTATGGGCTTAACTGGCCCGAAATAAATAAATATTATTATTATTATTATTATTATTATTATATAATAAAAAAAAATAGTTTGCTTAAGATGATCTTCGAAAGTTATCATACTTTTGAAAAAGTCTACAAAGTGCGTTTTCCAACAATATTGTAATTTTATAGTTTTTTTTTTCTCCCGAAGATTATTCCATAATTGCTGGGCAATTTAACATATTCGTACATATTTCAGCTCAAACGGTCCATTAGTTTTCGACTTATCTGGCGGATAGATAGACAAAAAAGTTTCGTTGTTTAGCGTTTTTGCTGAGCGATTCTTTTACCTCAAGAAATTACTGTGTTTCCACCGGAAAGTTGTCAAACCATACCTCAAGCTTTTAACACAGCAAATAATGTCGTAAGTAGACTTAGGACTAAATATCGGGAAAGTTATTAGTTTAGAAGTAGAATTGCGTGTGGCGTTTATTGCGTGACTATTTCTCAACTACCATTTCTATTTCTGCTCAAAATGCTAACAAATACTTCGGGTTTTGGTAATCTAAATTGGGTTAGGAAATAGTGGAAATGACTGATACGATAAATCTATTGAAAACTATGCTATGGTAAGAAAAGGTGCTCAGAAAAGCATATTAATTGTATTTATTTAGTACTAACTGTGCCCGCGGCTCCGCTCGCGTGGTTTACAGAATTATTCTCCGATCTAAATGCCACCGCCACCTTTTACCCTCGCTCCAGACGTAGTCCTAATTCATCGCAACCTGAATTCCGCCGAGCATTACACTTGTTGATTGTATAGTGTATATATACTAAAGTAATGTTTTTGATAACTATAAATTCGCATAACTTTTGATTAAGCCGACTGCGATGAAATAAAGACTAAATGTTACTCCGAATTTATGCGATGCACAAAAAAAAGTCAAAATTTCCAAAAATGGTCTAAATGTGTTCTATTACTTATCCTAAGACCCCAATTTTTTTTATATATTCAAATCATCAATATATGAGAAGGAAACGAGCTGTACAAATTTTATCCAAACAAGATGATATCGGCAGGATTATTTGTTTCTTGCGGATATGAAAAGTCATTGACAAAAATGTGTTCCTCGAAAAGTTCACTTTTAAAATTTCACTGAATAAACCACGTCATTGTAGGAAATACTTAGACAAACTGTCTGAAATAGGAATTGAATAGTCTGTTAGCATCATAGTGCTGTTTCGACAAAAAACAATGCCATGCATTGGGCTATTAATTAGCGTGTATGAATGAACACACCTGCTCCATTTACTGGTATTATCATTTGTGTCAACTACAAGTTTCATTTTTGTTCCGCTTCACGCTCGGTGATGCGGTATTTGGGTTTTGCCGGAGCCTGTATCTTGTATGCCTGTTTTCCCTATATGACCATTAGTGAAAAAAGCTTTGTGTGATTCCCGCTTTAGAATATGGTCACCCTCAATCTTCACATGCACCAGGGACGGGCAGCAGCATTCTCCTGTGTATATTAAGATCATAATTACGATCACCAATCCGACTGTCAAGCATGGTTATTATGACAGAACCCATAATGGACAGCCCACCAAAAGTGGCATTCTATTGAGGGTTATGTTCAGCAGTGAGCGTATTTCGGCTGATGATAAAAAGAATTCAAATTCATAGAGTTATCGAAGTAAATGTGTGTGCGATATAAATAAGTTCATTCATTTAAGTTATTAGGTGCCAGTTACCACTTAAATTTTATTGGAAAATAACCCTCTTTGATTTTTGAGATATCCTCCTCCCTAAAAATATGATAACGATTTCAACATTTCTTCTCGGGAAGTCGTATTTTTACCCTGACGTTTTACTCTGCCTTAAAAAAGAAATCATTCCGACTTGATTGGACAACTTCCGAGATTACCCGACTATATGTACACAGAAACACTTTTTGTACATTTTCCGACGCCCCCTTCCCCCCACGCGTGTAATTGCACAAAGCCCAACGCCCTTCGGAGTGTTTACGCCAAGTTTACGCAAAAAGTGTCGAACGCTAGCAGAATAACCCGCCGGGGCCCGAAATAGCGGTGTTACGTGTTAGCCCGGTTAGCAGGCCGAGTGGAACGGACTAGTGCTGGAAAATCGATAGTCGATGCATCGAGCAACATCACTATTATGCTATCAAGCAATGACACTTCAAATAATATATACTCGTAAGTGAATAACTCCTCTGTGCTTGAAATGACGCCTCTTCAAATGGAAAGAAATTAAATACTAATTAACAACAAGAAAATAATGCATGGCTTAAAAACTTGTAACCAAGCCAAAACATAGAGGGTACTTTTTGTGCGAGCTCCCGATTATAAAACAACTCTAATTTTATTTTCCGTTAAACAGATGATCCTAGTTGGGACTGAACAAGTTTTGGTTTATTTTAGGATTAGTTAGTAATTTTAATTAATTGCACATTGAGTTGAAGTAATCATTTCTATGCTCGTTTAAAACAAGATCGTGATCAAGTTAACAAGTTGAGTAAGTGCAAGATGACAAGTGTTAGTTCATGGGCACAAGCTCTTGGTGCGCTAGTATAAATAATAAATACATATCTCAGACATTCACACCAATTATCCAGTCCCAAACTAGGCAGAGCCTGTGCTATGGTATGGTATGCTATGGGCAGTCAGAGAGCTACCCCGTACCGCCACGGAGGTCGTCAAGTATGGAGTTAAGATGGCACGGTTAACAAGGTCTTGTTAAATTCAACAACAACAAAAATCAGTGCAATACTATCGACACAGTAGCGATTTACCGACATCACTAGAATGGACCGATGCCCGGCCGCCGATCAAACGATTGCTTTAGCCGAAAACCATTAGGATTAACTTGGACGACGTTGTCTTTATCCCCTTTTGTCTCCTCTTTTCCTTTCAAATTGGTTTCCGGGTGTGATATGTTTATCTGATGACGGCGGTGAAATGGACTGACATCTCATTTCAAATTAAATCAACAGCAAGTCTATACGTGCTGCTGTCCGGCACTGACTTCCATCACAGGCCAGAACAATGTAAGAGAGCAAATATGATTATGGTAGACATCAGGAGTCCAGAAAACAGAGTGGCAACTCATTTGTTGCCTTTCGAGTTGTTACATGCAGCAAGAAAAACATTCACATTTCACATGCAAAAAGATAAAACATTTTCAACTTTATAACTTGATCGCTCTTTCCTACGGCTTCACAATAAGTTTATATTTCCCGTGGGATGTTTTAACATGATAAAAATAATATATTTAAGACATATTTATTTCTATAATACAGGCTAAATGTTAACAAAATTTCATGGAAAGGGCCGTGGAAGCTTAACAAACCAACACACTTTCGGACTTATATTCGTTAGGCTGCAGGTTTATTGGTGACACTGCCATTAGGGGGGTAATGTCTGTCCATTTGCCACGTCAGACCATAAAAAAGTTACGATTATGATACTATCTCCCTTTAGTATTTTCAAAAAAGCACAATAATTTGGAATTTGCGCCCGTTTTCGTATTTAAATTGTCAGTTTATTAAAAAAATAAAGTATATTTTTACTAACAAGTTTCACAAGAACATACAATCAAACGTATCACCTATCTGGTAAAAAACTGAGTTAATACAATTAAGCATATACTCGTAAGTATATCACTTCCTTCTCGGTGTATTTTTGTTAGGAAGTTCATTATATGCCCAACAAGTGGAAGATCATCGATCACTGTCCGACGAGACTATGGACGTGTTAGGAAAAGAACGAGCAACGCTTCCGGTCACATCAGGCGCATGTGTCCGAATATAAACAACGACCTCTAGCTGTCAAACAAAGTTTGAGACTTGAGGCAGTGTTTACTGATTGAACAACCGACCGCTTGAACACTATAAAATGCAAGTTTTTTTTTCTCAAACATGCTCGCGTTATGTTTAAAAGAGCAGGAAGCACCTCACATACGGCAACAACTTTTCTTTTAGCTTAGTATGAAAATCTATTTCCGTCCGCTGCGCTAAACTTTTAATTTTTTGTTACATCTGAATATTTTACCAGTGTAAATACACTAAGACTATTAGATTATTATTACACTATGAGATTTTTTTGTTGTTACAACAACTAACCTAATCCCACAATCTTTCACATAGGTATTCGACTCAACAGCTATATATACCTTGAACCTCAACACAGTAACTATATGTACATTTGCCACAGAGTTTGGTTATAATTTGGTTTGTATTTCTACATCTAATAAATACGGAGTGGGTGCGGAAGCGTGAGCGGGAGCATGAATAAGTAACTTCAACAATAATTCTATAGTCCTTGCGCTTCTTCGCTCATCCTTGGTGCCGCGAGCAAAGCTACTAAATAAACAATCGCGAGCAGGGTGGACTGCGAGTACGTGAATCATTGCTGCGCCATACCAAGGGATTGGCACGGAAGTTAATAACAATAAATATTTCAGACATTCACACCAGTTATCCGGTCCCAAACTAGGCAGAGAAATATATAAACATCCAAGATTTGGGTACAAACATTCATATTCATCGTACGAACATTTGCGACTAGCGGGATTCGAACCCGCAACCTCCGGCTTGGCAGCCCGAGAGCTACCCTGTTCCGCCACAGAAGTTGATTAACGTACCGAATAAAAATTAATTTATTTAAATGTTATCATTATTATTATTTTTACTAACATAGTGATCCCGATTTTGAAGGCACAACGTAAAAAATTGACAGCACTAAAACTGTTGCTATCCTTGTCACACAGTATTATGAAGATAAAGACGAAACCAATTTTAGCGCTGTCAAATTTTAAATGTGTGCCTTCAGAATCGGGCCCACTATGTATGTATGTAAACGCTTTATTGTACCAAAAATAACAACAACAGCAATAATAAAATGGGAATTAAACTGAATTTAAACATAGTATTAAGTCATACTAACAAAGTGAGGAATGGTTGCTTTAATAAATATTTTTTTCTATTCTATTCTATTATTTTACTTAACGGATTTAATGACACATTATGAAACAGTAGGACATCAAAAAATTAATGCTGTCACTTAGATTATTTGGTTAAAACTAAGTATTTAATACTATCAATTGAAATTCTCAAAAGTACTAGAATTTTAGCCTGCTAAATGTTCATGCCTGAAAGATGTTCATGGGTGACAGTGATCGCTAATCATTATGATGTATGCCGCTTCATTCGTTATAAAAAAAACACGAGAACCGCTGAACTACTTAATCGTGATTTAGTTGTCAGTGTTACAATGGGGGTTTGAGGGTCTTTTCAACAAAGGTTATACTGTATGAATCTTGACTAATTAGAGTAATACATGGCCACCGGCTATACCCAGAGTGGGGACACCATAGCATTTTCTTCCGATACGAAGCATACTGTCATTTGTCGGGGAGACTTCCGCGCAAACGCTGTCCGCTAACCCCTCGTATAGATCGTGCAGGCACGTCCCATTCCTTCTCTAAATCGCCTACATTTCATTGTATGCGTTATATTGTTACTGTGGTAGTTCCATCGTTACGCACAAACCTCAATGTGTGCATACATACACTAAGATAAAGACGTTCGGGTTAGCTCACCGCATTCCGCGCTTACCCCTTGAAAAAAGTATCGGGGCATGCCATCGTGAATTGAACAATCTATACATACGTACGTACCCACCTCGATACGGCCATTTGGATACGGGTATCATATCCTGATGAATCATCAGGCTATGATAAAAAATAGCCAGGTATAACGATCGCACGTTTTCTTAACTAACGCTAGCTGAGCCGCAAGCAGCAACTAGATGTTCTTATGAACTTAAAATTAGAATAATACATTGAAACAATATCGATAAACAAAGACGTGTAATACAAATGCAAGTTATCTAGGTCAATGTCATTGTCAGCTCATAATCTTGTAAGAATACTACTACTGCACAAAGCGATTCTTATTTGATATAAAAAGAAAAAAAATAGATAATTTAGAAAAAAATACGATCAATTTTAAATTTTTTAAGTTTATAATTGGGTTATACGGTTGTACCAGTCTTTTCTTATGAAAATAAACTTTTCAGGCTTCAAATAATGTGAGGTTTATGTCGTAATGACAATTACAGTATATTCCATTCCAAATGAAATGGTAAACGAAAACAAACGCTACTTGCGTCTCGGAAACAAACTGTACTTGTACATGACAAGAGACACTAAGTAGCAAAAACAAGTGTGTATTTTACTTTGCAGTCCACTTCGGAACACATGTTGTTTATTATGTTTTCGAATCTTAAATCTTTCGCCTAAAGTGTGAATCTGTTAAGTCAACTTTGATGTAGCGTTTAATTCTACATTACTGAATAAGTTTTACAATCAATAAAGAGAACTGACTAGGCTGATGAAATGCATTTGTTTCTGTACGCCATTTGTGTTGGAACAGACGTTATATGAAATTTACTGCACAGACGATACCTTTATTAATTCGGACTCGCAAAAATAATAAGGTCTAGACTTTGGAGAACAGAATGTTTTGCTCGATAGAGAAACCTCTGACTCAGATAAATGCAAAGCCCTTTTCTACAACCCGCGGGCTTCCAAACTGTGTTCGCAGCGAGCGTTAATAATTGAAAACCAAACCACCAAGTCAATAGCCGTGAGTTTGAAGTCCATTCAGTCACGAACAAACTCGACCACTCAAGGCCTAACTAAATAAGTAACCAGAAATGTAATTATAGTCGTTTTGAAGCAAAAAATGGTTACTGTGTCGGATTAGATCCTTTGGGGTATGATTATTTCATAGCTTCGAAGATTTCAATCTAGGAGAAGGCTGGGCAAAAAAACACAAAGCAACGCTTAGAAATCAAATTGAATTTATTCTCAAAAGTTAAAGAGACAACAGCAATTCATCTTTTTTATTACACAATAAGTTTCAGTTACTCGCACCTATTCTTCATTGGTGAAATATAGGTATTATAAATATGCTGTTTTCGTCTACTTTTGGACGTTTTACGGTAATAAAAGCGGTTGAAACGCTCCAATACTCATCCTTAAGTCGTAAATACTACATGAATTCTTCTTCTATTACAAGTAAATAGCTATATCATAATCTTTTTAAAGCAAACGCAATAATTTATGTAATATTTGAACAGAACTATATGATATTCTTTATTGCACAAATTTTAAAAGTAAATACAGTTACAAATTTTGTGTACAAAGGCGAGCTTATCTCTAAAAGAGATCTCTTCCAGCCAACCTTACAGGGTGTGAGACAAGGCACTAAGAGCGAGGGGGCAAAAAGTGCATAATATACTACATAATAACTAAATACTGAAACTACACACATATACATATATATATACATACATATTACATATAGTAAATAAATATGTATAGTAAATAATAATAAATATAATAAACATACATAAATACATACATATCATATTATACTGAGTGAGACAGATAGTGCTCTTTTAGTTTAGTTTTAAAGGATGTCACCGACGTACTATCTCGAATGACCGTCGGCAGTTTATTCCACATCTGCGCCGCTCGGACAGTAAAGGAATTGAAAAAGAATTTGGTGTTGGATTTGGGATAGGTGAGAGTCTTGGTGACGCAGTCACATCTAGGTCGGTGGGTGGGGGGTAGCTCGTGGAAACGGGAACGGAGGTATTCGGGAGCAGAAGGATTTTTGAGGATCTTGTAAAGAAAGGATAGGATGTGCACATTTCGGCGAAGACGGATAGGGAGCCATTTTAACTTCGAGCGGAATTCAGATACGTGGTCGAATTTCCGTAGACCGAAAATAAACCGAATGGCTAGATTTTGTAGACGCTCGAGTTTATTAAGTAGCTCCTCTGTCGCATCCAGGCAGCACACGTCAGCATAGTCGAGAATGGGGAGAAGAAGATAATTAAAATTAATTAAACTTATTATTTAATAAATTACTTAATTACTATAAAGATTAATTAAACTTACTACAATACATGTTCCGATAATACAAAGAACAAACAGTTTAAATCTTATTTTCTGCGATGTCTAACACTCAGTTAAGATTTAATTAAATCTATAATCTTCACAAAAATCTTTAATTTCAAGGCACTATTTTCAATTAAATCTTTCAACATCAATTTTACTTCGTTAGATACGTAACAAAAGTCAGGAAAGACGGTCAAACATATTGTTACAATAGTCTCATTCACATCTCAATTGACCGTCAGTTCAAATCAAACAACACTAGTACTACACAACTTTAGATTTACCACCTTACAAGCGAATCTTCAACCTTAAGTTTTGCAGTATAAGGAAGAGCAAAAAGTCCGCAAGTTTCAGATACTGTAGTTTATCACGTGATGAAATATTTGACCGCAATATTGAGACCAAGTCACGACCCGAGTTTAAGAATCGTTTTGGTCTTCCAATCGATTACGAAAAGTGGTCATGATTGTCATGTCATGATCAATCACAAAATCGTAAACATTGGCACAATTGTTATAAACCAAATTTTTTATTTTTCAAAAACTACACTCTGATGAAGGGTCCGTCTGGGCAGGAATCTCATAACTATTTCAGTCGTCAAGTAGTTACCATGATTCGGTATAAAAGTTCGCCGTGTGGTTCCCGGCTTAGAATAGGGCCACCCCCAATCTTCCCGTGGGTGTCGTCAAGGCGACTAAGGGATTACACCAGGGACGGGCAGCAGCGTTCTCCTGTGTGTGTATGTTAAGATCATTACTGCGATCACCAATCCGCCTGCCAAGCGTGGTGATTATGGCAAATCCCCCAATGGACAACTTACCAAAAGTGGTATTTTACTGGGGAGGCCTATGTCCAGCAGTGGACGTATTTAGGCTGATGATGATGATGATGGTATAAAAGTAAGAGAGCCAGTTCCATTACATACATAAGCCAATGTGAAATAAGTCTCAGCATATTACATACCTAGTTACCTACATTGTGCGAAGAGTATCACACCTCAAGATCTCTCGTATGAAGATGATCATTTAACGAAGACCTTCTAGATGGAGAGGAGAAATACTGAGCACACGTTGTCGAAATATATATGAATGTATCAGAGATACGACAAAAATGACTGGAGTTACGATAGACTCCATGATTTGTAAAGGAATCAGATACATTTTTCAAGTGCGACACAAGATAGACATGGCATTTGATATGGTCAAGGCAATTAAACCAGTATTGACAATAATTGTACCAGTACACGTGACTAACCCTTGACAATTAGATATCAATGTCACAATACTTTCCTGGCAAAGCTGTGAAAGTATTCTTCACTCATGTGGAATAATTCACAAGATACAATGGTCACTTAAAGAATAGAGGAAGTCTATCAAACTGTCAATGGCCAGTAATTGTTTAGGACCGATAAATTGATTCCTGTTAAGCTAGACGCAGCTTTAAAATTAAACGCTCTTCCGGCTATTGTCACCGTTTCTCCGGATACACTCGAGAAGTTGTATTTTTGAATAATTTGCTATTGTTTGCTTCGATGGATTCAACCTTTAATGTCCATATTACTGGTTGTGGAATTGATAGGGCCTAGGTATCGCCCGCCTTTTATAAATGAGCAATGAAGTGTTGACTCAACCTTTGCATTAAACCATGAGTGACAGAGCATGTGACCGAGAAATATTGGTAATTTCCATCGTCTATTTGAATTACTAGTTAATTATTGGTACTACGCAATATTCAATAGAACCTTAAGGCGGTATCTTTTATATTAAAATCTTATTCAAATTCAATGCCATGACTCATAAAGAAATGAGACCAGGCCAATTAACGGATTTCTTTAAATGTTTTCTTTAAGTGCCCCTATAATTATAAGGTATTGTGCATTAGTGTGAGTATGAACCAAGTTTTATGCATTAAGCTAGAACGTTGAAACATCGCCTACGCAAAATCTGCGAAATAACGGGTTACTTTATAATTGATGAGTTCTACACGAGTTGATTAATAGTTGAAATTGACGACAACCGTGACCTAGCAATAACTTACGTCGGCAATACAGTAGAAAATATAAGAACATGTGTTAGCGGTTTACGTAAGCATTTTGTATTGGGTACAGTTGCGCACACAAAAAGTCCTAAAAGGCAAATGGAGTGAAACGTAGTATTGAGAAAATCATGATGCGAGTTGACACCGACAACGGTACTTACTTTACAGGAGCAAAGATCACTTCAATCAAATGTCGAGAGCTGTAACGTTTAAAAGCAGTTTTTTGTGATCTCAAAGAGATCTAATGAATAGCGACACCCGAACCATCACCTCATTAAAACTTGGCATTGGAGCATTTGACCTTCCGGTTACACAACATCTTGCTCGCACTTTAAGACGCGAAAAAAGACGACAATAGGGTTGTATTGTGAAGAGTCGCATGTCAGTCAACCGTGGGGCACAGGTCGTGTGGGCTTGGCATTAACCCACTTACAGAAGCCCGTGGGAGGCCGTTCTAAAATTAAAAAAGAAAAACACCGACGGTTTGTTTGCAGTGCGCGTACGCAATCTCGGTTACCGCAACAGTTTAAGAATAAACGCTAAGTGCGGCATTGAAAACCTAGGCTGAACTAACTGCGTGGTAGTCAACTGGTATTGAGAAAGAATAGAAAGTTGAAAGGCTGAAGAGATGACAGACAGTTGTTAACAAATTTACAACATAAAGAGAGAAAGAAAGTATGAGTTAAGGCCTCCAGAGTGTTAAACGACATTAGAGTTCCAAAAAAAGATTGTCGTTAGTAATCCTTGAAACTGAAATACAAAAAGAGCATTGTACAAAATGGAATTACATTACTCTTGGAAATAGGTATTATTATGGTAGCATGTTAACATGAAACAGCAAACATGACTTCGCATTTTAACATTCCGTAACTGTGCCATGTAATCTAAGTGTGGTAAAATGATTTCATTGTTCAACCTTCAGGATCGATAGCTATAGGAGTAAAGGGCTCTAAAAAGCGGAGACATACAAGAGTTGGCTGGATGATGAAGCTGGGAGCACTAAGTGTGGTGGCGCGCATTACGGAAGCCATAAGAAAAAAAGGTTCTATGTCCAAACAAAGAAAAAAACGACAGGCTGGATGATGACAATGAGATAGAAGTAGAAATTTACTATTCTGAAGTGACACCACTATTCTCAAACGCAAGCATGTATCAAATATACAAAAATATTCGTATAGAGTGAGACCGTATACTGTACACGCAGTCATTGATTATTTTAGTCAGGTCACTGAATCGAAGGAAGTTCATGTTCATGAACACGTGTTCCACCAAAAGTAATAGAATCATGAACTATTCCACGTCCGCCCACAATCGTTATTATTTATTCGCTGCGAAAGCTACTTTCTATTGTTAAATTTAAAACAATAATTCTTTCATATGAGTCTCCGTGCGACCGAGGAGACTGGTTTGGCTGAATTCCAAGTCTGTAGGATTGCAAGAGAACAACTGCGAGCGATTGTGTGACAGACAAAATTTTACTTTGTTTTGTAACAACGCTAACTAGCTGAACTAGTTTGGGGAGATATACAAAGCAAGTTATTGTATAAATTTTAGCACTACATAAGTACCCGCAGATAACTTTGTCGTTGTATGTGGGGTCACATTTGTTTCGGCTTTAAATCACCAGATTTAGTCCTTTCAGCATGCGTAGGTGTGCTTGTCAAATGTCATTACGAGTACAAACGAGTCTGTCTGTAGATGGCAAGTCGGTTGATTTTAAATTATATGATGGTCTTTTCTTAGGTCTTGTATGACCGCATCCACAGCTACCCATATCGCCTGTGAAACCACCAGATGGAGAGAGCTAGTCTCCACCTGTTGTAGATTGCGCGGTCTCGATCCTCAGAATAGAGTCAGACAAACTGCACTGGTGTGACCGCCAGGACTGGAGTTTCTCATTGTATATTTCACCTACAACATATAGTCTGAAATGTACCTGTCTTATATGCAATACAATACATTGACTTTAACTCTGCGTTAGAGTTTAGGCTGGGTGAGTTTTACATATGGGCACATTTTATTTTAACCGCCCATTTTAGTCCTCTCAGACCACACCCCAAGAGTTGCAAGGCAGACTTGAAAGAGCACTCGTGCCTGTAGTCTGAATTGAACCAACCCTGATAGTTGATACCTGACCACTTAGCCGGATTGGGACGGCCGTTGTCGCAGACGCTAAATATTTGAACATGGTAGATAATCTGGTAATACAGTGAGAAGTAGGTTATCACTGTTAGAGATAAGATTACAGACAGTTTATGGTTTGATAAAGGGTTTAAAATATTTATTTATAACCTTACTGGCGACAGTGTCTAGATCTGTTCTTTAAATAAAACTTGATCGGAATGTGATCAAAGAAAATTTTAAGTGTTGTTTCCAGAAAACATGAGAAATGTCAATTGGAAACACGGCAAACAGAACAGGTGACCATATGCGAATAATCTGGATAAGAACAATTATGGCGACTTTTAATGACTGGAGAGCTACATTACCTGTAATCATTCTTTCCTGACTTTAAAAATAATAGTTATCTAACAAGTGTGACCTGATATCCCTAACAAACCCATTCTATAAAGAAGGATAAATTCAAATGTAACAAACACAAACATCTTGCACCAGGGATGGGCAGCAGCGTTCTCCAGTATATATTAAGATCATTAATGAATGACAAAGATGCCTGGTACTAATGTTAATCCAGCTTCGCAAAATCTTTATCAATTGTATGCAAACTTGATTTTTAAAAGATGTGTTGCGTGAAGTTTGTTGCGCCGTTTCTTCTTCACAGCGCTAACACCTAGGAAGCGGTAGTCGATAAAAAAATGACGTGTATAAATGTACCAAGTGTACTCATATGCAATAAATGATTTAGACTTTGACTTGACTTTGATTACCGCGATCACCAATCCGCCTGCCATGCGTGGTGATTATGGCAGATCCCCCAAGAGACAGTCCACCAAAAGTGGCATTCTATTGGGAAGGCTTATTTTTAGCAGTGGACGTATTTCGGCTGATGATGATGAAGACAAACATCTTATCTGAATTCTCCTTTACGACTTTCACTAGCTATAAGGTTGCCTGGAAGAGCCTTGTACATTTCCTGTATATTTCTCCAATATATTTCTATAGATCAAAGAATCTACCTGAAAAGTTATGTAGATACTAAACACATATTCTCTATTAACTATGGAAACACAAAATGCCCCGCAGTGCCGCTGGCAAAAGCTAGTCATTTAATTAGCATAAGTTCTATTTCAGACCAAATACGTAGTAACTTGCAGAGCAATAACCCTCAATGCCAAAACCCTTAGCGGTCGGTATAAGCCGGCGAGGTCACTAGGTCGATTCCGGGCGAAGCTAGCTAGACGCGAGATGAAAATTGCCGATTCACTTACGCAACTGCGTACTTGCGAGTACAAGTATGTACACACTGTTGGTTCGACGTACAACAGTAGACGGTAAATAGTGAAATCTTTACAAATACTTTCAGATTAGCGAGTGGTGAGAGTAACGTTAGATTACTAATATTACTATTTTGCATAGACTAACTATTGCCCGCGACTTTTCTCGCATAAAGTTGTAGTAATGCTTGCCCCCTTTCGTCATAGTTTAAGCATACGGAATACTTCCTCTTGAGTACTTTGTAGATAAAAAGTTGCAACGCGGTTGTTTCGCTATTATAATATAAGCGTCGGACAAACCGCTTGCGTTCCATGAATGCAGCGAAAATAGATGTCCTTGTTCACTTTACTCATCAATGTTTATCGCAGGCTTAGGACCTATGAAAAATGAAGTAGAACAGTTTCTTTGCATGAGTATTAAAATATCCGCGGACACACATTTTAGTTGGTAACACTGCACATTCTGTTTATTATGATGGCTAACATATAATCCCAGCGTGGCCAATGGGCATTAGTCTCGTCGTGTCTTGCTGCTTGAGGGTAGGTCATAGGACAACAAACGCTATTAGTGTAGTCGGAAACATAAAAGAGACACTAGCAGCAAAAACGAGCTTAGCAGTTAACTTCCTGTAATTTTGTTTCCGAGACGCATGTAAGTTGGTTCTCGTATGACATTTGTATTGGAACTGCTATGTTGACAAGAGACGATTAGAGTAAATCGATTCACGCAACACCGCTGTCATTTGCCGATCAATTTAAAATAGACACCCACATCAACAATAGCGTATTATTAAAGCGCAAGAGCAAGTAGCTCTAGATTAGTCACAGTTACATAAACTAATTGCCCCTGTGTCCGCAGTATCTTGTAACGTAATATCAAGTGTTACTCGGTACCTGTTATAGTGTAATTACTTTACGTGACAACAATCTCGATGGTTATCATAACCGTCGTGGCTCTACAACGGCCACGTATGATTGAATATTTAACCATATTCAAAGATTTTCTCTAAATGCTCGTACGAGTGTAATATATATATATACATAATTACATATAAAGCTCTCGAATCAACACCGATACCACCTCGCCTGGTTGTGATCAACAGTCCAAAATCCACGTACAATCCATAGGCTACAAATGCATTCCACTCTGAGGTCTAAGCCATCATCATAACAGCCCTTGTTTGTCCACTGTTGGACACATGCCTTGAAATGAAATGTGACCATAATTCGCTGAATAATCGTCTTCCCCAATAAATCCGGTCCCAGCCGCCTCCGGACACCGTCGTCGGGTCGTCGGTCCATCTGGCGACGGGGAGTTCCACCTTGCGCGATCCGCGGTCTCCACTCCAGAACTCGTCTGCCCCAACGGCCGTCTGTTCTGCGACAGATGTGGCCTGCCCACTGCCACTACTAGGTTCTAAGTCAATGAAATACTTCGTGTGCCTAACACTGCCTCCTTACATTCAAATATAAACACAACTAAGCTTTGATATGCGAAAAAATAGATAAAAAGGGCAGGACCCACTAGGTTGGTAGGTGGTATTTGGATGGGAGACTGATCCCCTCAGTCAAACGGAAAAATCCGTTTACTGTAAACCGTGTCAATATTTGAAATAAAAGATTTTTATTATAGGGGGTCATAAATCACATCTTCTGGTGCGTATTGGCATTACAAACTGCGTCTTAAAATCCTCCTCTAGCGTAACACCCAGGTGCCCTTACCTTTCTTCACCGGTAAATACAGTAATTGTGCTTATACTGCGCACTCCAATGAAACCCAGCTGCGGCACGCTTTTGACAATTTAATAAACAAACAGACAGGGGTGCAACAACCTCAGTATCTCGTCGTGTGGACTTGTCATCGATCGGTCGGGCTTCAACTCCGAACTCGGTGACCTACTTACGCACAATACGCACTTAAATGACAAATGCTCTTTGCCTTTATGACGGTAAATCGTCGGTTACTTGAAACTTGGATATAACTTGTTGTTGTTAATCTTGTCGAATGACGTGGATAATCTGCGCGTGGTTTGTTATTTCTTGTTGCTGCTTCATTGTTATAATGATTCGGGTATAGCCACCGAGGTTGTGGGTTCGGCTTAAGCTGATAACTTAATCTCACCCCCGACACTCAATTGAACAGATTTAACTATATTTCATTCCAGATTAATAGTCCTATGAAAACCAACGCTATTTACGTCTCGGTAACATATACATGAAAGGGTCACCAGCAGCAAAAACAGGTTTGTATTACCATGTAAACTTTGCAGTCCACTTAGGAACACCATCTATTGTGTATTTTGTTTTCGAGACGCAAATGCGTTTGTTTTCATAGGACTATTAATCTGGAATGAAATATACCTACTACTACTACAGGAGCACTACCCTGTCCGTACACGTTTGTGTGAGTAAATTATTGTAGGGCTGCTGCACGCAGAGCGCAAACATAGTCGATCGAGAGAGGGCAACGTTATACGTCAATAAGTGCTTCACTTTATACCTTACTTCAGTACCGCGTACTGGCAGCCGTAGTCTATTTTGCGGGCGACATTAAACTGGCGAGGAGGTGAGTGTCGCTTCTATACGTAGTATTAATTAGTACTAGCTTAATTAGTACTAGCTGTGCCCGCGGCTCCGCTCGCGTGGACTACAAAATCCGCTCCCGTTCCCATTTCTGAATTCCATTTATTTCCAGGTCCAGTACCAGGTCCAGGTCCAGGTCCTGCTCCTCAATCAGAAGTTACGCGAATTTATAATTTTCAAAAACTCACATACATTACATTGGTACTATACCCGCTCCCGCTACCGCTCACGAATTCCGTCGTGCATTGACACCCTACACTTCTTTGTTGTATGCGAGTTTTCGAAAACTATAAATTAGCATAACTTTTGGTTGACTGGGCCGATTGCAATGAAATAAAGCCTATATATTACACCGAATTAAGCCCTATGTTTTTGTGAAAGTCCTTCAAAATCGGTTCAGTAGTTTTTAAGTGATGCGTGCACAAACAAACAGATAAACAGACAAAAAATCCAAAAATGATCGAAATGTGTTCTATTACTTATCCTTAGACCCCCCAATTGTTTTTTTGCAAATATCTTCAATGTACAGACACGCGAAGTTTACGATTTTATTTATTAGATTCTATGACTTACTGGTTTGACTTACCGAGTCTTTGGATCGTGACAATGGCATAAACCAAAAAAGATTATAGCTATGCCAATTAGATATCTATTTTTGACAGATTTATAAGATTGTATAGATAAGTTGCATGATTGCATTTTTATTGCGAAAAGAGACAGTAATTAGTAGCAAAAGGTTATATCCTTGGTCTGTTTAAGAAAGACAAAGGTCGTGAGTTCAAAAATCAGCGAGGACAACTACTTATTTCTAAGTATATTTGTCACTGTACATTTGTTTAACTGACCAATCACAGATTATAATATAATCTGATTTTTATCTATCTACCTTAGACTTTATATCCAGTAGTGGACAGGCTGATTAAACCCGAAGCTTTTAAAATAAGAGAGACCCTATTTCTAGAATTCTCATTATTACCTGAATTATATTCCGGGACTATTTTCGAGATATAGGTTGGGGTGCATAAAGACTGAAGAAAAAAACGGAGTTTTTGTTACAATATCTTACAAATTGATTTTATGCTTAACGCTGGTTGAGGTTGGTAAAGATTTCATCTGGACTAACGACCATCCCAGTACAGTCCCGCACAGACTGTGCTGCAGTTTACTACCCGGTTTGTGGTGTTCGAGAATGATTATACCGCCATCGATCGATAGCCAAACCCTCGTCTGTCAGCTATTGTAGGTGAGGTTGCCATTTGGAGCACTTGGAATTGTCGTGCCGACTCATACCTTTGAGATTTACCTCAATTCAAGCTGCATGTTTAAAGACAGTCTATTCCCAAATGCTCCATCAATAAAGAAAAGGTGACCTGACTGCCCTACGTCAAAGGACAACACTACAAATATCCCCAAATCCCGACCTTCTGCATCTGTTTCTTTTTTAGGAAGAAATAAAACAGTAATCCCTTGAGTCGCAGTTTGCAGGCACAGTGCCAGGTCGTTGAGAGATCTCCACTTGAGGCTTTTGAAACTTTCAGGCAGCTAGTTGCGGTTGGAGACGAAACTTCATCTGCGGCCTAAAAAGTAGCTTTGCAGTTTAATTTGCCGGAAACTATTGCAGTCTCTTTTAGATTCCAAGTTCTCAAAACTTAGTATTTGTGAACAGAATTTGATTAGGTTTGTTAGTGGTAGCCAGGTGTTTTTTTATTCTAGACTGTTCCCAGCGATTTTGCGTGCGTGGAATTTTTTGTGTGATAGCAACTTTTCTCAGGGGATACCTACGTTTCAGCAGTGTATTATTAGATCAGTCAGGATATATATTTTTATAAAATAGACAGGTTTATTGGTTATACGAGCTAAGGTTAAACAAGGCGGCAGTTAAAATCGCTTTTAGAGAAGATTCGTATTCGCGCTTCCTAAGTCTAAGAATGTATTAAACTGCAACTCATTTTAATAAGAAACGTCACTAGAATGAAAATAGTTAATTGTAGAAAGAAATATTGGCTTCATGACGAACAGGAAAAGTGTTCTTGATCTTTTGGTATTTAATCCAAAAACAGGATATTTCTTTCTACCTAGAACTTACTATCTCCGCAAAGACTCCCTCACTTTGATTCTGCAATCTTCGCTTCCAATGCATTTCTCCAATTAGTTTAACGGCAGCTTTAATTAAACGTCTCGCGGAGTGTCCTACAATACCGACCTCGGATGTCCGTGCGACCCAATTACGAGCTATACGCGTTGCCGTACGCCTCGCCTGTGACGTATTCGGAATCCATTTACGTGTACCCCTATAAACTTGCAATATAGAACTCTTGGCAGCGGCGAGTGGTCGGCTAGTGGGTGTGTCCGCCCTCTTTTTATACCTGTAAGGATTGATAAACGCTTTCCTTTGCAAGTTAATGAAACTTTTTTTTGCGAATACGAATGTAGCGACTTTCGAGTATCCGCAAATGTTTTGGTTACGTAACAAACAAGTATTTAAGATATTTAGAAAAAAAAAATAACAGAATTTTTAAGGCACGTAAAGTCTCTCTCTGTTTGCGAGAGAATTTCAAAAAGGTACGAATGGGCAGATTTAAAAATTATCTAGCAAAACTAATTATTTTGTGGATTAATATCCGAAACCTCTACCTGCAGCGAGAAGACCGAGCTAAAGGACAGTCGGAGGGCTGTGCTAGTTAAACTGCATTACGTATTATCTGAGAAAAGTAGTGATTCATGCAACTAATTCCCAGGATAACAGTATCAGTTTAAAGATAAGATGATAGCCTAATAAATGAAATAAATAACGAAGGTATCATCAGCTGAAATTCGTCCACTGCTGAACATAAGCCTGCCCAATAGAATGCCACTTTTGATGGACTGTCAATTGGAGGATTTGCCATAATAATCACGCTTGGTAGGCGGATTGGTGATCGCAGTGATGATCTTATTACACATAGGAGAACGCTGCTGCCCGTCCTTGGTGCAATCTCTTAGTCGCCTTGACGACACCCACGGGAAGATTGGGGGTGGCCTTATTCTAAGCCGGGAATAACATAGTCACAGGTCTCTACCAGAAAAATATAGTATGGAATTGATGAATAATAAAGGTTACTTCAAATAATGAAATAAGCCGAGTGAGAATCTTCGTAAATGTTATGAAGATCTCGAGACTAACAATACCTTTCTAAGCAAAACAAAAGAAGGTATTATGTTTTCCATTACACAAGAAGCAGTCGACGTTTGGTGTGCAGACTAGACTGGAGTGGTGCGAGTGAGCGGCTGACAATGAAAACAAACGTTGAAAGGTCAAATAAATAAATGTTATTACCTTCAATGAGTAAGAATGTCTTTAGTGCGCTAATAATTCCATTTGTTTTTACAATATTAATTAACAGTAATTACGCCAATTACGCCTTGTCTTATTCCAAACTAGGATTCCGAAATAAAATCCGATAAGGACATTGAGGACAATCCACAAATATGACAACCGAATTGCAGTCCAAGTCCTGTCATCAGTGTTAAAGTGATTTCACTGTCACAACCAAGGCGATGTGGTTAATTTTTCTTTTGGTAAATTATTGGTAACAGACTAATGTTGATTGTTTAGTGTAAAATAAAAGATGAAGTTATATATTATTTTATTCGGCAGATCTTATAAATTCACGTCCTCTTTAAACAAAGTCAAAGTCCCTTATTTCACATGAGTACACCTGTTACATTTATGCACGTCAATTATTTACCGACTTCCGCTTCCTAGGTGTTAGCGCTGTGAAGAAGAAACGACGCAAGAAACTTTCAGCAACACCTTTTAAAATCAAGTTTGTATACAATATTATAAAGATTGTATGAAGCTGAAGGAGCAACATGAAATGCTAGGCCTTTTTTTCGTTCAAATAATCGTCTATTTTATAATAGACTTTTTATACAAAGTACCAAATTTTTAAAGATATTCTTAAATTATCTGTGATTCATATTTAAGATTCCCTATGGTAGTTTCTTGTATTAAACACATCAATTTATTGGTGTTTTTGCAAAATCGCCAATCCTGTCTCTTGTACCACAACAATCCATCAATGATTTGCGTAAGATGGCAAAATCGATACACTCGGCTCGACCGTATGACCCAATTGCTTCTGTGAGTCATGTCAGGACCGGCTGAATGTCAAGAAGATCTCAATCTGGCGCTCAGACCCTAAGATTATCAACGTTGCCTGTGAAATGTCTATTGGATGAAGATCAAATTGTGGACCATATTTTTAGTACAGCATGGGTCTTACGCGAGAATATTATTATTGACTTGTGCCATAGTTAAGTTGTGTTACTTTTCCCATATATAGCCATTGATTGATTGATTGAATATATTTATTGCACACAAATTACAGAAAATATGTAGGAGAAATAAAAAGTAAATGTACAAGTGTACAGTAAATGCCATTGTGTTTAGGTGACGAAAATACGAAGACAGGTTATCGCAGTATCGTGTAAGCATTCACTGCGATCTTCAAAAGCGCAGTAGGGCATTATTTACGAGGAGATCTGGTCTAGCGGTGCACTTATTATAATACGCGGATGATGTTAGTAGAATTGAAGAGCTTACTGTTTATTGTGACGTGCGTAAAATTAAGGCAGTAACGCTGTCATAGCGCTGAATTGTAAATGCACCTTTATTTATATCGTGGCCATAGGGTTATTTGCCAGACGTCAGGTTCCTATTGTAAAAAAAATAAAAAGTACATTAGTCAAATATAACTTAACCAATATCAGTCGCAGCTGAAATGAATGACGAAATAGTTACAGACTATCAAAGTCTCAAAATGTCCGATATAACGTCACAGGAAAATGTTTGTGGTCTGCACATTTAGGTTGCAAGTAAATCAATGTTAATTGAATAATTCTTCGCAAATGAGGCAGTTTAAATCTGGAAATAGAAGAGACAGTGTTTTACGATTTTGTCCGACAATGTAGTAAATTATGTTAGTAATGCAAGAGACTAAGTTATTTTTCAGTTTATGTATCGTAAATTATTAGCATCATACCTCAGCATTAGCAGCAGTAAAACATAATGTAAACGGCGCCCCAGTGACAATACATGCTATTTTCAACGGACTTCAAAAAAGGAGGAGTTTCTCAATTCAACGGTATGTTTTTTTCGATAACGATTGGCAAAATTAAAATGAACGTTACATTTTTAAGTCCTACCTATATTCATAAGTAAGCTAAATCGTCCAAATTTCAATGTAGAGTGGTATAGGGCTGTAAAGGGAGTGAGGGCGACCACTTGTCCTTATTCGACAAGCTTATTCAACTGGGTGAAGAATTTAAATTAGCACGATTAGAATTATAAGTAGAATTAGCCACCGACTGGGGCAGGAAGTAGTTATCACGGAATAAGGAGAAATCTGATACGAGAGAAGATCGCCAAGTGTTAAAGGGAAAATCGTATCAAGGGATAATTTTCATAGCGCATTAAAAAACTAATTTGCTATAAAAAGAGTCATACATCAATTAATGTAAGTTTAATTTGATGTTAGATTTTAAATACTATTACTTAAAGTTATTTGCCTCAAACAAACCTTTACAAGTTCACTCTATTCCGTATTCAAAAGACGATCAACTTGACGAATGATGCGTGACGGCAAACTTTCTATTAGTTTAAAGTTCTCTCATTTAACTAAAGCGCCAATTATAAAGTATTGAGTTTTGACTTCAAATAACGAACTTGCAAGTTATAAACAAGACTTTGGCACTACACACGACGAAATCTGGTTGACTAACCCGATCGGGCCGATTTGGTGGGATAGGTGTGGCAAAGCAGGAGTGAGTCACCTTACCAGGCGTTTTCCTCCACCGGTCCCGTATCGAATTGTGTCAATGTGTACGAGGGGTTCATCATCATCAGGATATTTTTGTCTCCACTGCAGGAGCACAACCCTCTCTCATCTGCCGGAGACAGATAGAGTATTTGGCCTACACTCCCCGCGCTGGCCAGACGGGTTGGGGAGGCCTGATTGATGTTTTATAATGTATTCCCTTAGTCGCCTTGTCCAACATCCACGGGAAGAGATGGAGTGGTCCTATTCTACTCTACTTCTACTCACACGGCGACACGAGGGGTTATGAATGAGTAAATAGTTCGATTTATTAAGTATGGTGTTTTGTGGCGACAGCGTACAAGTGCGCCGCGAAAAATGATAGGATGTTTCGCATCCGAGACTGACATCTCGGCCGGTAGTAGATTAACTACTCAAGGATGGAATCTTCCACTATGGCTTATAGTCCGGTGATGGAAAGGGATTTACTCGTCTATTTCCAACGCTAATACTCCAACATTTAGTATATATATGTACAAAACCGATAATGCGTTTGACAATCGCACCGTGTGTAGCTTCGCACTAGCAGTGAAGTAGGGGAGCGTACAGTCGCATGTCTTAAATGAATTCAGTTGCGAGTATCATGCTGAAGTTTTATCGAGTGGTTTTAGAATAGGGCGCATGTCAGGGACACATGATTGGAGTACACGTGACAGAGTATGATATAAATAAATAAGCTATCTAATCCCAAACTAGGATTTTCTCCTGTGCTATAGAAATTAAACAAGGATTGTACAATTCACTAACATCCAGCCCAGGACCAACTTGTACAAAGTTGTCTGTTCCCGGTGGGAATCGAACCCTCGACCTCTGGCGCTCGAGGCCAGTAACCAAGCCACTAGGCCAACGAGGCGGTCAAGTATAACTGCATTAGTTATATTTTGTTTAAGATACACTATTTGCATTTTTGTTTTTTTGTACAGACTTGAAGGAGCAGGGCGGTGACGTCAGATGCGAAAAAATATTGATGATGATGTAATTTTTCATACCAAATGGCAGCATGCTATTTTAACTGACTCTAACTTCTCCCTCACACGGAATAACAACATTTCTATTTGGCATTAATATAAGCTATCACCGTCTTAATTTCATCAAAATCGATCCAGCCGTAATGGGGGAATTAAGTAACAAACAAGAGACAACCAAACATAATTATGTATCACTTAATTTAGATTATTAAATTGCTTGATAAACTATTTCCGCTTTATTTTCCTTCCCTGACAATAAATATATTTTATCTGAACAAGGAAAGTCGTGGAATTAGTAAATAGATCCTAATCTAGATTAATCTTTTAGGTACTTTCTACCGGATAATTAACAATACTCGTTATTAATTATAACTTAACAGCAATTTAATGCTGGCGGTAGGAGCTCTAGTTCTGGGTCCATCTAGATTTATACCTCTGGACACTATCAGTAGTAAGGAAGAACCTTTAGATTCTACTAGTAGGACAAATTGCATGCATTTCCGTGTCCTGTGTGAAAGTAAAAATAATTGCCAGCTGGTTTTTAAAAGATGCTAAAGCGATAATAATTTTTAGGAATAATAAGGATTACGAGTATACAGTCACTGCGCTATGATAAATGGCCTAGTTCATTTTAATTTGAACTTTATCGTAATTGGAAAAGGTGCTAGGACAGGTCACTTAATGCGAAATGTACCACCAGCTCATACCTGCGTCTTCGTTCGCGCGGAAATAGGTATAAACTACCTTATCTTCGTCCACTGCAGGACATAAGTCTTCAAAAATGAGATCCATTTATATCCGGTAATGCACCCAGCCGCTTCCGGCCACAAACAAGTTATTCCAGGATATAATCTGACAACTCTTTGGATTAATAAATTATTAACTGGTTATAAACTCCTTTAATTAATCTTCAACAAATAACTGTAAAAACCTGCTATGGCAATTATTGGTACATTTGTCAAAGCAGAGTCGAGGAACGAGTTTAATAATTATATTTATTTAAACGTCAGTTACAAATGCGAATGCCTTACTAGTAATAAAAAGTCATAGTTATATGGCATAAACGTACGAATGTCGTGATTATGTACTGAACATTCATTAGCATGCCATGTTTAGTTCAGCCTTTATCTAGGATTTCCGTATTGCCTTGCCTTTATTGGTACAGTGATATTGTGAAATTTTACATAAGGATCGTTACCTTATGGTAATCTACGTAGTTAATAATAGATGAGGTCGTTTTCAAGGTACTTTTAATAAAGACAATTCAGTCCCACTGTTGGACACCGGCCTACCTACACAAAGAGTGTATCCATTAGTCTATGGACACACCTCCAACACTCCATACAAGCGAACAGATTTAATTACCTACTACTACTACAGGAGCATCAGCCGGTCCGTACACGTTTCTGTGTGCGCGTTAATAATTGTAGGGCTGGCTGCTGCACCGAGCGCGATCGAGAGAGGGACAACGTTATATTTCAACAACATAATATGTGCTTCTCTTTCTAAATATAACGTGGATCGCTCGGCGCCGGCGGGCGGCAGCAGCCCAGTAGTGCGCACTGCCAGCCGTGCTATATTTTGCGGGCGACGTTAAATTGGCAAGGGGAGGTGAGTCTCGCTTCTTTTCGTGCGATAAGAACGGCCTAGTTCACAACGTACTCTAAGTTTGTATGTTTCTTTTTTATGTATTTTGTGCAATAAAGTGTATTTGAATTGAGTTTGATCACTTAGGTACTGAGCCAGAGCGTAAGATACCTAAGCATTATTATTCGAAATAACACCGGGCTAGAGGATTTAATATGCATAGAGGAATTTTAATGCGCAGTTCTTAGGTACTGTTTATAAGTCGACAAACAGCAGAGACGCTGTTTAGTTATATTCACACGCGATGCGAAGCCCTTTGAATAGTAATTAATCATTTTAAGAGTCATTAAGGACAGTAATAAAGTATAATGACATGCTTGTGCGATCATTGGTTCATGTTTAATTCTAGTTGTTGGTTTACTCGGTAAGGATGCTTAGTGAAGAGGTCTGAGTTCGAATCCCGGTCATGTTACGTATCCTACTAATAGTTTTAGGTAGGTATCCGCCAAAATGGATTTTAACGGCAAAGCTTTTTTTTTTGTTAGTATGTCTGTCTGTCCGCGGGGTCACTCGAACTACTGGACTGATGCGAGCTCAAATTTGGAAAATACATAAAAAAGAAAAGTCCAGGTATAAAATTTCTTTTCCGCGATATTTCATAGGTAACTAAAATTTAAATTATACGACATTGTACGACGTACACTTCGCTGCCTTTTTACAAAAATTACGTCATTTACTGACGACTCTCAAATGTTGAGGGAAACATCGTGAGGAACAGCTGAGATAATCAGTGTGTCAAATAAAGGGTCACATGTTACTCCATGATGGACAATTGGGTACTTATCAACAAAAAACCAGCAAAATAGATTAACCAAATGTAACTGAATACACTCAACCTTATATCAATCTCCATTGTAAAGAAATCTTTCAATAAAGAATCTGAAATCTGTCTGACATCCATCGGCCCTTGCAGAGATTTCCGACGGATGAGATTAATCTAATTCCTATGATTTCCCAACAACGCGACGCGCCATAATGAAGCTTGTTTTGATTCTGAAACGTATTCGTATATAAATACGAGTATATACGTATATTTGCAATTAAGGGTAGTGTATTTTTATAACTTTATGGTACACGCAAATACTTTATATTGTGTACATATAGATACCAAATATATTGATCAAAACAATTAGGGAACAAGATTTTAAGTGCTTGTAATTTTGTAACATTTAGTTTTTTTTCATTTCTTTTTATAAAATTTAATAACGAATGCCGTTTAGACAAAAATAAAGTAGGATATGGGTTTCAGTCAGATTAGGCACTAAAACAAATGTTAAGTTAATATACAATTTAGGCGGTCTTCTGCTTTCTTCCAGGCAACCTTTAGGTAGAATATATTATGCAAGAGAAAGAGGTAGGTTGTGCTTTTTTGGAAACTATTATATTTTTACGGGCGAACTATTCTATCAACACAGGAGGCAATTTATTTTTTTATCTTCTTTCAGCTTCCTCAATTAATTGAATTGCAACGCAGACGAAGTCGCAGGCAACAGCTAGTACAACATTATTTTCAGTTTTAGTACTCCAAACGTTAAGGAATACAGATTCATGACAGCACGCTCCAGTCTTTATCTAAATCGCTTACATTTCATTATGTGCGTTATTTATATTGTGTGTTAGTTCTATCGTTACGCACTAATCATCAATGTGTGCATACGTACACTTCGGATGAACACCACTCGCGAAAGGTAGTGGGGCTTGCCGTCGTGAACTGAACAATTCAAGTTTTTTAATTTAAAACGCCTCCCTTCCTACCCACAGAGGTAATATATTCATGTCCCCCCGTCTACTGCCTTTTTTCAATGTCAACGCATCACATTTGAAAGCAAGTCATGCGCACGGGACCGGTCGGGAGCACAGGTACGTTTTATGGGTACACGGTACACAAACCTGCCCCACTTACCTTGCTTTATTTAAGTTATTTATACCTGGCCGTGAGACTACAGGTGTGTACTGCTGTCGAGGTCGCTGTGCATCCTTTGGAGACAGAGATGGTTTTGTTCTTAGCAGATGCCATTTTACCAGTTTTTAGAGTACCGTCAAAAAGGAACCCTGATAGTGAAGCTTTTTGACTTTCTGTCTGTCAGGCAGATAACTCAAAAATAACCGTACCGAGTGAGCTACGTTTTAAAATATGTATATATATAGGTATTAACGCAAAAACCGGAAACGTAACCCACACTGACGTAAATATATTTTTTGTTACAAATTAGGAGTCTACCTTAGGCCTCACCATCACTTACGTCAGGTGAGATTGGAGTCAAGCGCAAACCCATCAACAATAAAAAGAAAAAAAAACGAAAGTAAACGACGTAAGATACCCACCCATACCATTCGACGTAAAAAAAATCTGGTCCCGAATTATAAATAAGAATCTTTTTTACATTGGTGTGAGTTAAAGCGTTTCCGCTTTTAGCGTCGATGTAAAATTTCCCGACATAATGGGAAAATGTTTATTTTTTCTCTACTTACGAATCTATCGTTCACTGTTGAACCTTTATATGGCAAGCTATATGTTGTTAGACATTTATTTATCACACAATTACAGCATATAGTACCTACTGCGTTATATCAGTATTAAAGTCTAGTCAATTCGGTACTACAAGCAAATAAAAATAAAATAACAACAAGGACGTAATAATAAGTTACAGTCGAAAATAATAACTCCCTTAATCATCTCAAACCAATTCCAAGAAAAGCACTTGGTAACTTTAGCAGCCGTTTACTGGATAAGTTTAAACGTTGGAACTGTTCGCGTGACTGACGCGACCGCAGCGTTGCAGCGAGAAAACGCTAGGCATCGGAAATAGCTGGGCCTTTACAACGTTCGGTTTCGCTCGGCTAGATATGAAACTGTGTCTGGCTGATTCGCCGAGCCGCCGCCGTCGATGAAAAAAAGATTTGTCAAAGGCCTTTGTGTTCAAAAAATACTAAACTTAAGGGGCCTTTGATAATAGTGTTTAGACTTGGAATCATCTTTGGTCGATTCGCATTCGTCGACCATTGAATTAACTGACGGGGTATTATTACGCTAAGAATTATAATTAAGTAAGGGCCGGGCCAGTGAGCAAGCTAGCATTAAATTAATGCTTCGTGCCAACATGGGTAAGTTTTTTTTATAGAAGTGGAACGATAAAATACAAACAATTATAAGCTTGCGTGGAATTCAGGTTTTGCAATTTATTACATACTAGGTACTAGCTTCTAATCCGCTGTGCTGCCTGCGGCTTAAATTTCTTTTCCCGTGGTGAAAGTCTGTGTTAAATCCTAATACATATATACTTTTTAAATAATTTATTTACTTAACAATTTGCGCGTTCAATTAATTATTATTTTTTCAGTTTACCTGAAAAATCGACAAAAACAATGTTTATTGCAATTTCCATAATCTTTACACAATTTTATAGTACGTTCCAAAGCCCAATCGATAGGAGTAGCATTCGAGTTATCAGTCGGACAGACAAACAGCCGGAGATAAATGCTTCGATTCCCAAAAACAACTCTTTCGCATTTATGGTATTAGTTATGTTATACAAAAGTATAATGCACCCATCAACACATTCATAGATGGCATTCAGACAACAACCGGCTTCCAAAACTACCGCTAGGCACTGCCAAAAAGTACAAGTGACGTTATAAACTATTCGTTGACTGCAATCTAAAAAAAGTCATAGTGTAAACCTACATAATTATATTATATATGTGTGTGTGTGTGTGTGTAGGAACATATCCTAAAGCTAATGTAAAATCCACCAATCTGCAAGGGTGGTGGATTATGATGACACATTGTAAGGGTGGTGCCGTGTGGTTTCCGGTAGAGTAGAATAGGACCACTCCAACTCTGCCCGTGGATGTCGTACAAGGCGACTAAGGGAATACATTATAAAATATCAGTCAGGCCTCCCCAACCCGTCTGGCCAGCGTGGGGAGTGTAGGCCAAATCTTCCGTCTCTCTCCGGCAGATGAGAGAGGGTTGTGCTCCTGCAGTGGAGACAAAAATAACCTGATGATGATTGTAAGGGTAGGAACATATTCAGTGACACTTATATATACTGTTGATAGTGTCAGCATCAACAGTGTCTATGTCCCGTGTTGGACATGTTCAGTGATAACAAATAACATGGACATAAAAAAATTGTAACTAAAAAAGATACAATGGGAGAGAATACGTTAGGCATAAAACGGTATGCCTACCGTTACGCGCATGCGCTTGGTAACAATCAGTTTCTATTGAAGCATTATCTTATCGGAACAAACTATGCCACAGCCGCATGCAGCACAGCATGTGGCTAGGGTTGCCAGCTATACAAGACATACTGTAAAACTCGAGGCGAAGGTCAATGGTAACTAAAATCTAGAGTACTTTCAGTCTAGATTGTTCCCCGCATCCATATTAGTCGCTATGAGGTCCATTAAATTCTCCATTTTGTAAAAAAATACCTTATTACGTCTTACAACATGTGGTCTATTTGACATTTTTTTAGTAACACATTGCAAAACCTTTCTTCGCTATTCTTTTCTGCTACTCAAATGTTGTCTGTAAGAAATCTCTGTAAGCGATAAGACTGCCCAGGTGTACTAATGTAAGCTTTTGTATTTATGCATTTGTATTGTGCAATAAAGAGTAACGAATTGAACTGACAGTCTGACTCGGAAAATAACCATCAAACAATAGCACTAAACGTTTTGAGTAAAACTCTGAATCGATATTTAAAAAATACACATGCACTGACTTCCGTTCATATTTTCACAAATTCTTGGCAGTTATTAGTAGTGACTTTATAATCTATATAATACACTAGTGTCTCCACAAGGGTCAAACTGTGAAGGGGGCAGCCCTATTGTGGTACACTTTTGACGAGTTTCACCTGAATACACATATACAATTTTACACAAAAAAGGCACGAACAGGTAACTGCTACTTTTCACGCAACAATCAAAAAAGTTTCGATGTAAACCATTTGCATTTGAATGCAGTCTTCTATTATTTACGTCATTAATTTGGCGTACAAACAACATGTTTCTTTAATAAGTCAGTGATGGTGCAACCTAAATAATTACGACAATCGAACTGTACCTTCAAAATGCAGAAAGAATATCCAATTAAAACACGTTTCGTGTGGAATGTTTTTTTCTTTCGACTCCATAAGGTAGGTACTAACTAAAGCCCAAAACACACAAAAAGCGAATGCGTGGCGGAGGCGTTTTCCGGTTTTTGTATTGTTTGATTTAGTATGAGACACTACACACAGAGCACCGCCGCGGGAACCGGGATTTGTATGAGCGGGAGAGATATACCGCTACCGCCACGCCTCCGCCACGCAGTCGCCTTCTATGTGTTTTGGGCATAAGATGATGGTATCCACCTGAATGCCGCTCGTAGAAGCTTGAAGCTTGCTAAACTCCTTGCTCAACTACAAGCAGTATGAAACTATATTTGGTACTCTATAACGGGTAACTATAATGTAATTATTTGGCTTCTCACTGCCGTAATTAGATGCCAAACGCTTATCAAAATAAGTCGTAACACTCGTTAGAGAGTACAAAATGGATTTTAGTTGGACGGATGTTATCCGAAATGCTTTCGGAGTAGGCCAGGTTCCTACATATTATATAACTTAAGCTTCTTTATGTATCTAAGGTTTTACTGTAAATATTCGCGTAAGATTACACGCTTATTATAAATATTAAAAGAATCTTGGCATACTTTATCAGACCTTCATAGCAATAAATTACTTCCTAGCCTTTAGCCTTTATTACAGCTCAATCCATCTTGGATAAATATTTAATCACGAAAGACCTCGAAAGTGGGTTTTAGGAGATTCCATTAGATGTAGATGGTGCATGTAAAACCGCAACTTATATTCCCAAAAGGCATCAGAATCATAAGGTATTTTGGTTGGTACTAATTTCCGAGCTAATTAATCTTCAAAGTATTAATCATCATCAGCCGAAATACGTCCACTGCTGAACATAAGGCTCCCCAACAGAATGCCACTTTTGGTGGGCTGTTCATTGGAGGATTTGCCATAATCACCACGCTTGGCAAACGGATTGGTGATAGCAGTAATGATCTTAATATACATAGGAGAACGCTGCTGCTCGTCTATCGTGCAATCCCTTAGTCGCCTTGACGACACCCACGGGAAGACTGGGCGAAATTGGGAAAGTATTAATGAAAGTAAAGAAAAAGTAAAATATATCAAAAAATAATAGACTTATGATGTTAAAAAGAAGATTGCGATTATCATTATCGTTATCGTTCCCGTTTATCGATAATATTGGTGCGTAGTGATAATGTGCAGTACTACCACATTAGGAAGGCCTATGTCCACTAGTGGACGCGAAAATGATTTTCTGACTACCGACGACGAGTCGTAGACTGTTTTCGATAACAAACGTTGTATTGATAAGTAGAAATTACATTTCTGAGTTAGAGATATTGTACGTAGACGTTCTTCGGGCGATTTCTTTTTGAAATCTTTGATCTTGCCATGTGTAGGCGGATGTAATGGAAAAAGGGAGTGAGTAGTCATGTCTAGATTTATAGTGCGACTAACAGACGCTTCATTCTGACCGTAGTTAGTAGGTTAATGTTTGTTAAATGAGCGGCTGAAGGTTGTGTTTTTGTAGTTATTCTTTTTGCTGGTGCAACATTGCGAATGGGATGTAATTCGAATAACTGTACATATCGTACCCGAATGATTCGACTGCCGGCATCATTAAGGTAGTTTTGATTAAACAACTGGAAAACATAAGCTCGATCAGCCGCTTCCGTTATATGTAAAGCATAAGTCCAACTTAATTGCAAGCGAGCAGGGTGCACAGCGTGTTGGCATTTGGAGCATTTGGTGTTGTATCCCCCTAATATGCATAAATTACATAAATATAATTAAATTCCTGGATTCGTATTGCTGCAATATACCTTGACCAACCAGAAACGATGGAGTAATTCGTTAGTAACAGACACAATTGACGTAAATAGCTACCGATCACATGGCGAGTCTCCCAGTTAGTGAATGCGGGAAGTTATAAAATTAGAACGATGGCGACGAAGTGTGTGAACTGTGCTACCAATTACATCTGCCAGTGGCAAAATACGGAACTAATCCGTGAAGTATATGTTTTTGAGTTTTATTGACATACGATATTCACTGGCAGCGCCACTCTCAGCGGCAAGTGAACTTGGTGCAGATGGACAGGAGCCGATAAGGTTTATCGCTGTATTGCAGTAAGTACGTAATGAATGCGTCATTTTATCATTATCAGCTGTGCGAATAAGCACACGTTTTAGAGAAATCTTAAGCTAGAAAATACACGTCTCTCTAACGTAAATATTATCAAATCAAAACAGATCGAAGAAGACAACGTGTGGAGAAGTCAAAATCCATAAAAGTACAGGCATGAGGATTCGGTCTCAAGTTGCATACACATACCTAATGGCAGTAATAATAATAACGCAGTGTTATCAGTTGGCGACGCGTCACGTTTCTGTATAATCTCATGTTACCTGATGATTACACTGAGTTTCATTTCGATTGGCATATCAAAAACACTTTTATGATACAAGATTGATGGGAAGTCCAAATTGTTGAATTCCAAGTAACTTTTAACAATCTTTGACTTTTATAAGCACTTAACTGTCGCGTTTATTAGTTAAGGTCTAATATTATGATGTAATTTATAACCACTTTCACAAATTATTCAAACTGTACACATGCTATCAAAAGTGGTACTTTTGATGATAGATAATACATATTTCATTCCAGATTCATAGTCCTATGAAAACCAACGCTATTTACGTCTCGGTAACATATACATGAAAGGGTCACCAGCAGCAAAAACAGGTTTGTATTACCATGTAAACTTTGCAGTCCACTTAGGAACACCATCTATTGTGTATTTTGTTTTCGAGACGCAAATGCGTTTGTTTTCATAGGACTATTAATCTGGAATTAAATATACAATGTTTAATGTCTATCTGATCGGATACCTAACGGAACTACCGATTGATAATGAATGAAACAGTAGTCAGGAGTTCCCAAGTTTGCTTAAAACATTTTCTAAATGGAGTTTTGTTTCATTATATTTATTTTGCTAGGACCACGCGAATTGTTATTTAATAGTCGATCTTGTATCATTAAAGCAGTACACCCACATTACCTACACCCCACCACCCCCATTATTTCCGTTTACTACGTTCATCCCAAGATACCTAGCTATAACATAGATGCAGATCTGCATTACTTTATGATGAAATATGAAATAGGTACACGTTAAATAAACGTAGGCAAATCTTCGATTATCAATAGTTTCAAACAAAATATCGAATTGACCAAGGGATTTCCTAAAGCAATAATACTTGGTGCCTTATGTGATCGAAGTAGGTACGTAAATAGGTTAGACTTAGATTTGAGTATCTCTACTACGCTACGCGACTGTTTTACCTACTTGCAACTGTGTCGAAATATTGGAAGCTAACAATGTTTTCCATAAGTAATATTTCTTTAGAAACGAGTTGGTCAAAGTGAAGCGTATCAAGAAACGGGTGTGGTCAGCTGGTAGTCGCCTCACGCGAGCTGCATTTTAGTCAATTGAACCGGTTTATTGATTTTCTCAGGTGCTAGGAGTGTTGTGAACAGGTGTTTGGATGTTTGACAATGTTTTCACACGTCTCATATCTATGTTTTCTACCTATATCATGTTTTATATCTTTTAGGTTGTTTTTATTACGCGAATGATTGTTGTTATGGAGAAAGAAAATTTGTTTCTGCCCTAGCGTCGTTCATGTTTTCTGATAAAATAACAACGTGTAGATACTGACCTTGATTCCAGAGCGTCCCTGTTGCTTCAGCAGCACATTCTCCGGCTTCATGTCGCAGTGTATGATCCTGTTCTTGTTCAGGGCATGCAGACACTGCAGCAGACTGTGCGAGAACTTACGCACGAGCTGCAAAGAGAACCCCTGGAACTTGTTCTTTTTTATCAGCTCGTACAAGTTTATGGAGAGCAGCTCGAATGTGATGCACGTGTGATTCCTGAACGTGAACGAGTCGAACATGTGGATCACGTTCATCGTGTTGTCCTTGTCTTGCTCGCGGAGGTGCTCCAGTATGCGGATCTCCTCCTGCGCCTGTCGGTGGAACCTCTTCTCGTTACGGACCATCTTGAGCGCGACGTTCTCGCGTTTCTTGTGATCGTACGCCTTCACCACCTGCCCGAAACTACCTTTCCCAATCACTTTGAGTACCTCGTAACGGTACGCGATGTGGTCGTGCGGGATATGAATATACGACCCCTGCTCGTTGTCATACTCGCAATTGTTAGGGAAACCCACCAGCCCCGGCCGTTTCTTAGCGTTCGCGCCTATGAAGTACACCTGAGGGTAATCGAATATCTCTCGGTGCTCGTACGGCGTGAGTTTGTTCATGTACAGCTTCATGACCTGCTCGGGGCTGGCAGCGGCAGCCGGTGGCCGCTTGTCGGGCGGCTGCGCGGCCGCGGGCGGCGGTGCCGGCGGCCCGGGCTCCAGCGGCGGCAGCGCCCCGTCCCGGAGCAGCGCGCGCCCGAACGCGTGCGCGCTCCCCAGAGGCATGTCGCCGGTCATGGCCGCGCGGCCACCGCCACTTCGCACCTCGCTCGCCGTGGCCGACCCACGCTCCCTTGCCTCTGCTGCCCGCACACACCACTGCACCTCACTGCACTCGCACTCGACGACGCCGCCACTCTGGCACTCCGCACCACATTTCACAACGACCGGGAGGAGCGAGACCCACGTTTCCACTTAGGAGGGCACATTCCGTCTCGATAGCGATAATTTAGGTGCCGCTGCCGCGATGATACCGTGCGACGCGAACGTGAAACGCAAACAAAGGCCCCCTTCCTTGCGAGCTGCTGGCCGACCCGACGACAGGACCAGAGAGAAAATAGAAACTGGTCGCCAGAGTCATTGAACCGTTCGGCCGCACGGAGCACACAAGTGCGAGTGAGATAGAACGTGTTTTGTGAATATGAAATGATTCGCTAGGTGGCGCTCAATACGCAAAATGGCGGATGTAGTACTATGAAAGACCTAAATTAAGTTTGTGTTGCTATTTTTAGACCTTTTAGCTACTTCCATCATATGAGAACTATGGAACAATCTGGCAACTCTGTCATTGTCAATTTGACAACTGGGAATATCGCGAATAATAGATAAGATAATCCTATTCTCATAGTGATTAACCGCACTTTTAACTAAATAAAATATGAAATAAATGTTATGCAATGAAAGAGCCAAGTGTACTGGATTATCAGGAGCAACCTAATAGCTTCGAAGAAGGGTATGGCCAGCCGAATTTAGCACCGCCTGGAACAAACGCTCAGGGGCAGTTAAAGTTCTCGCCAGAAGAATTGAAAGTGCTCGCGCAATGCAACCAGGAAAGCTTCTTTCAGCGTTCATTGCCAATTGGTACTGCTTTGGGACTTGGTACATTATACGCAGTACAGAAAGGACACTTGAAACCTAATCCTCGATTTGGTCCGTACCCAAAGGTTACCCTAGCAGTAATGATGGGGTATTTCATAGGCAAATTGTCCTACCAGCAGGCCTGTGCCGAAAAGTTGATGGCCTTACCAGGAAGCCATATTGGACAACTCCTCAGGGAAAGAAAGGAGGGAAAAATTAGTGGCCCGGCAATGCGGAAACAAATACCGTCCATGTACGGCGCAGGCTCAAACGACATCTACTCGGACGCGGGTCCTGGAGGTTCCCTTAACATCGATACTGATCGCCCGCTGTTTAATGAAGATTCATACTTCCAGGACTCGGATGGTGCAAACAGTAATCCATCAGACTTAGTGCCTCCTCGGCCTTCGCTGTCATATGAGGAGCTACGGCGACAAAATCGTGGAGAGCAGTCTAAGCCTAGAGACCCTTATAGGACTGATGATATACCACCTATATCACGTCGGCCACCTCCTCGCTCGCCTGCACCCTCCACAAACAGTTATGGTGACGTTATGGAGTAACCATTGTACAGTAGAAGTAGTAACTTACTATGGGATTCCAGTGGAGTCCAAAGCATGATTAACCAGAGTATTGCATCTAAACTCAGGGCAAAAATATATTTTAGGGTTAATGTGTATCCGTAAACTTATACAATAAAATCTGTCTTTATTGTCTTTGATAAGATGACAATGATGTGCTGCTCAGCTCTAAATTGCTGATATAATATTATTATATATATTTTTTAAATAACAGAAAGTCTAGACAAGCATAAAAAGTTTGTTAGTGTCAATATTAGAACTGTTACAGGTTTTATAGAGTCTTTGTATTTCTAGAGAGTATAATAACACAAACTGCTCAAACGTGCACAGCAGCATATTGTTATCATTGAAGGTGTTATAAAGTTGTTACTTTTTGTTACTACATTTTTCATTAAAATACAATCAATACATGTTGAAATGTTCAATACATGTAAAAATAGGTCATCTGACCAAAAGCCTGAGAAAGGGGCCCAGATTTCACAGTACACAAGCCCCATTCGGCTCTTTCTTTAGCACAGTCTCCAAACATTGGAACCTCATTAAAACTTTAGAATTATAATATCATCGATTCTCAGTACCCTAAAACAATATTTATTTCCTTACACCTGCCTTGCTTTGTTTGCAACACAAAATCTGTATTTTCAACCCCAAAACAGTGTAGAAAAGTAGAAAATGCTAAGCTTTGTAATTAGTCACTGATAACTGTTTATTTTACCATATGCAGGTCGCTGCATATGATAAAATGGCAACAAACATCTGGTGGTTTTAAAAAACTGCCGACGCACAGAAAGACAAATCATACGAGTTCTTCAGAAAACACTCCGGTGTTAAAGAGGATAGTTTATCATTAAAATCATGGATTATCAGAATCTACATTGTAACAATGCTTTTATTAGCGTCAATCACTTAAAACTTGAGAAATGAATTCTTGATGATTATGATTAGTTAGAAAGTGTGATCTCTATCGCCGGTATAAGATTGTCAATATTATGGTAACGGACCTGTACTCTGGTTGATTCCTTTATAGTAGTTAACACGATTAGTGCTTAATTTTAAAATTCTTGTTATGGGACGGAGGAACAAAATTTTTGTTTGTTACCTACATTTAGAATGCTTATGAAACAAATATCAGTTAAACTGAAGATTAGAATAAAATATTCAATTACCTTACAAATACATACTTCATTAAGGCATTGGAAAAGGACTCTGTACCTATCTGCTAGCAACTGGCATGGTGCAAATCCACTGCACAGCACTGTTTTATACCTAGTATCATTTGACTCAGATCATGTATAGTTTTCATCTGCTAGATTTTACTAATGAATAAATATAATATTCATTTAATAATGTGTTATTAATTGTATTACTTCCTCCTTAAATACCTTAATAAAAACCAGAGTTTAAATTATTTGACACCTTTAATTTGCATCAACATCAGAAACGTAGTTACATCGGCAATCATTTAAACTAGGTAAACAGCTGTCCGATGACAGGCAGCAGCGCTATTGCTCAGGTACGAAGCCTAGATTGGGATAGACAGCTTGTGGGCCACGCGTGGCCATTTTTTTGCAACATTCCCTGCGTGCAGCCAGGCTGGCGAACTCAGTATCTTAGATATAGGTAATCTGCACCAGCAATAGGTTTACAATAACTTGACATGTGACCACTTCATTAGCTTGGGTTAATGAACTCGAGCGCCAGAGGTCGTGGGTTCGGTGCCCTTTAGTGAAAGGACAGACAACTTTGAACCAGTTGGACCTGGTCTGGGTGTCATACTTGTTCTCTTTTAATTCCCGTAGGACAGGACTGATAATAAACAGAGACCGAGACAGATAAATTAAAACCCAGTTGAATAATGTCTATGCCATGTCTCTTTCGATAACAGACAGGACAAAAAGTCCATAAAAGAGCTGATGAAGGGCAAACTTCCTATGTCAATATATGAAAACTCGTTGATAAACATGTCAACGAGTAACAAAAGTTATTTTTTTTATGATGTTTACGTCGAAGCTCAAGGTTTGACAACAAGCAATGGAGCGCAGCTAAAACTTTAGATATCGTTGCTTTGATGCGACTGGGCTGGCCACCGCATGCACTCAAGACAGATGGGTGAAGGTAGTCTAGCCACGCAATAGACGAATACCACCTAGGATTGGATTCTTTTAGGATGCCACAAGCACACCCTCGGCACTTGAAGTCTGTATATCTGTGTGTGTGCATAAATTATTACAGGACGTCAGCAGCGAGCGTGCGAGCAAAAGCCGATCGAGAGGGGAAACGTCATTTTACATACGTCAACAACATCCTTTCTTATGTTGATCGCTCGGTGCCGGTACGGGAAACGAAAAAATCTTCAATCCTTATTGGTTTTATTACTTTCTAAGCATCCATCCGTACAGCACTATAACAAATTATTATTTATTTATAATATATAATATTCCTGACAATCAATATTCTCTCGTACATACATACACATCGCCATACATATTTCGATACGGCGCATGACCGGTGGTCTTGTACCTTTGGTCACTGGTAGCCTGCGCCTACCTGTTCAAATTCCTTCACCCTTCAAGAAAAAAACAAACTACAGCTGTAACGTGTGTGGATAGTATGGTTGTGTTATTTTGCAATTTCAGCCTCCTAGTAGTAATCCTATTAGCAGTTGAATTTTTAAGTCCATATCCATTTGGGTCTTGCATAGAACTCATGAATTGTCTATGGGTACACAGATGATATGCACGAACGAACGCCATCTATCGCTGATTCAAAGGAATTACTGAAAATCAGTGCATCCATCCAACATTCACACGTCTTTTTCTACTCCGTTGTTTTCTGACATTTCAATCGTAATTTATTTTCTGGTGATTATTTTTTATGTTCTTGGTAAAGTGTATAAAGACTATTGTGTAACAAGCAAATGTAAATAAAATCAAAGAAAACTAGATTGCAGTGATAAGTAAACGTAACTGTAAGTAATTGTGTTTCTATATTTGAACATAATGCTACTTGCGATTTCTTTTCTAATGTCTTTTTAATTATGTACATGGGATAATATTTGTAATAACAGCCAGTATACAGGCAAACATTTTTAAACTGTACAAACATTTATCATGAGCCAAATGGAAAGAGAATACAATTCCAATTTTATAATCAAAAATGATATTAATCGGCTGAAGAATTTTCCATTGTTTCGATTAGCGGCAAGTGTGAAACATTATTAATTTCATTACCATGAATACGTGATAGTATGCAATACAATAGCCGCATATAGTACAAGTACATGAACTTTCAAGGTGATATTAGGGCAACGTATGGATGGACGTTCCATCACTGTTGTAGCAACTTCCTTAATGTACAAGGCCTGTTTGATTTGTCTGATCTTTGGCTGAACGCCAGTGCATTACAGATTTATATAGTGCACATAATTAGATACAATTACATTTTATTCTTTGTTTATTTGTTGTGCAGCTACTGAGTCATTTAGGAGGTTAGAGTAACATAACTGAGGTCTGAGTCATGTTAACCTTTGTAACTTGATCGTTAGTTCTTTCATTTATTTCCAAGATAATTTTCAATTGATTTCAGAAACTCCTGGTAGATTTTCCCACAAGTTCTTTCTTATCAAATATATAGATTATATTGTTATTTAAAAATAAAATTATACAAAATATAGACAATGAATGAGTCAGTGTGGGTGTTTCTGACATTTTTAACACAAATATTAGCATTTTCTCAGACTGGTAATTACAGATACTAAATAAACTCTGATAACACGAGCATCATTTGGTTTATCAAATATTTGCAATGTTATTTTAGAGGTAATTGACAATTAACATGTCTGTATGTTTTTTTATATAATAGTTTAGTTACTTGCAATCCAAATTCAATAATTTAATATAAATAATCTGTCTCTAGCTTGGATGGATACCATCCAGGGCCATGCTATAGCCAGATTGTGTAATCAGGATAGGTTAAAAAAAATTCGGGGAAGTCTAAAAGCTGAACTTTTCCACATTTGAAATTTATGTAGCTCAGGATAGAGGCTAGAGTAGGCTTAAAAGTTTTCAGGCCAGGCTCAGTCTGCCCTGGCGTACCACTGTCTATCGCCCTAATTCCATCTGTGGATGCCAGAATCCTTATGTAGCCAAGGATTCTGGCATCCAAAATAAACATGTCATGAAAGAATACTTACATTTTACATAAGAAGATTACAACTGTTGATAATAAATGAGTATCTGTTAGCTATAAAATCGCCTAACATCTTAGATTTTGGAGACGGTCCAAGTATTGGAGAGTTTTATATTTCTCGTGGATATCATTGTGCCTGCAATGCATGCTCTCGAGAACACTTTGTTAAAACATTATATTTTACAACATTCGTGCTTTAAAATATTCAGTAGTCACAGATTTTTTTTTATTGACTTGCTGTCACTAGTAGAGAAAAGTAATTCTATAAATTCTGGTAGAGACTCTTATAGCCTTTATAGCTTAATGAGATAATACTTTTATGTGCAGGGGGCTCTTAGTTCATGTTTAAGAGAGGCGAGGGTCCAGAGAATCAGTAATGGAGAAGACACTTGGCAGTGCATGCATTTTTGGGAATGCTATTATTGCCAGCGCTAGAGGCTCGAATGTCAAAGTAATATTTAATTCTACTTCTATTTAATTTTTATTTGCGAATATGAATAAACATTTTTATAAGTTCTAGTACATTTTAAAGACCTTCATACTCTGCCATGAAAGGCTTACTGGAAGAAAACTTTTACAGAGTTAAGTGCGCCTTTGTACATCTAGTGTTGAAATGAGTTGTGTGACTTGTATTTGTGTACAATAAAGTATAAATAAATAAAGGCATGCAAATCTTAGTAAAAAATTAGAGGTAGAAAATACATTCATCATCAGGTTATGTATTTTTGTCTCCACTGCAGGAGCACAACCCTCTATCATCTGCCGGAGACGGAGGATTTGGCCTACACTCCCCTCGCTGGCCAGACGGGTTGGGGAGGCCTGATTGATGTATTATAATGTATTCCCTTAGTCGCCTTGTACGACATCCACGGGAAGAGTTGGAGTGGTCCTATTCTACTCTACCGAATCCCACTTTGGCAAATGAATAAAAATACATTATTATGTAATATTATTATGTCAATCATTAATAATTTACAAATATCAATGTCATCAAACGACTATAGTATAGTGTCATTCAGGTACAACAATGTACAACTTCAAGTATTTTAAAAATAAATATAATATTATTTAAACACAGGCACAAAACAAGTTTTCCATACTCATTAATTATCTCGGCTTCTCACACTTTGAATGGTGTAGCTGTAGGTATAACTTCATGCAATTATATCTGAAACCAGTAATAATAGATGTATGGACCTGACATGTTAAACTTATTGGTCTGACAAACAAAAGAGTGCTGTAGATGATGTTGCTTTTTAAAGCTGTTAAAGCAAATTATATTGTTTTGTACTTTTTCTCTAACCATAGCTAATAATAGTTAAAGACGCAAATTATTGGAGTCTATTTTCCCCCGGCGATAGACTACAATCCAGACTAATATCACAACCTTTTCTGTTCTCATTTTCACTAAGCGTTGCGTTTACTTCATGTATTCCCTGTTTTGTTCAGTGACCCATTTCCTAAGCCATCACGGTTGCTTTATATGCGTCTATGTGTCTTTTTTGTTGCGATATATCCACTTAGTAAATCTGGTTGGGGATCTCCACTTTTAAACCACAAAACATAATTTATGTAAAATACATGTTTAATTAGTGTAGTCATTTCGTGAATTTCAGGTAATCATCGAAACTACTAAACTGATTCATAATTCTTACACTGTTGGAATACTGACTTGTTTTAGATGGACTTATCTATTCCCACACAAATGTTATACCAAAACACTGCAAGGTTAACATAGTAATTGGTAATAGGTACAAACTCGTTTTTGCTTCTAGTTGTCCCTTTCATGTACATATTGTGTATCTGGTTTTCAGATAGCATATGCTTTCGTATGCCATTTCTTTTGGAATTGAATGTAAGAATCGCCTCACTCTTCGTGGGAACATTTTTAGTTCTGACTGGATTCTACTTAACCTGAACACTATGTAAGGCGAGATTAATAATATTATTCAACTTAAATATAGAAAAAATAATTATTGTTTCAAATCCTTTTAAAGTCTAGAATTACCCAGTAATTTATTCTGAAATATGTGATAAAATAATCATATTTTCACAATAATAGCATTGTAAGTAGCATAGTTCTATGGAAAACCATGGCAACATTATTCACCATGATTATGCAAAGAGTATTCATACCCAGTGATATTGTTACAGCATAAAACCTTCCTAGAATCACGAATAACAGGCTATTATCGGGCATTATTGGGAAATATGATAAGATAATGGATAAAAGATAATATTACTATATTGTGACTGGATGGTTTAAGATTACTTTGTTTAATAGGTACCTATTGGGAACATATACTTATTTTACCATAAATAGTTTTTTTTCTGTCTAGCCGTCTCTCTGTTCCATAGTCCTCATCAGAGGTTGTCCTAAACAATATTTGAGCAACCATTTAGTATGTTAATTGCCACAGAAAGTTTGGGAGTTAGGATTTCAACAATACCGTATTATTTTAAATTGAATAAAGTTGCCCCAAAGGAATTAACACTTTGCGCCAAAGAAATAAGAACTTAAGTGTGATTCATCCACTAGTTCTACTATTATTCACCATATAATCAACCATCATCGCCAACGTTTCTACACTAGTACACGACTATTATAAGGATTTTAATTTCATTTTGAAACTGTATTATGGAGCTCTTTACCAAGCACTCTCCCACTCATCATTCTACAAGACGCATGGTATAGAGACATATTTATGCTGTACTAGCTGTGTGCGCGACTGCTTCCTCCCTTTCTTCGTGATCCCGCCTACTCTTTTTCCGTTGTCTTCCTTCTTACCCTCCACTACCTTCAGCCTTTCCTTCTTCCCTCCCCCTTTTTCATCTCCCTCATCTTCCACTTCTATGACCACCCACTTTCGCTTTTACCTATCTCCAAAATGCAGTCATTTCTCACCTGGTCCTCACTCATTGCTATATGAATTTAGACGAGCATTACACCCTACACTTCTTTGTTGAATACTAATGCAGTGTATGCGCATAACTTTTGATTGAGTGGGCCGATCGCAATGAAATAAAGACTAAATGTTATTCCAATTTAAGCCCTATTTTTTTCTGAAACCTCCATCCGAATTGGTTCAGTAGTGTTTAATTCCAATCGTCGAAACTTAGGGTCATTAAATTCAGGTAAACAGAATTTGTAAAAGCCACAATTCAACAGTGAATACGTATTATAGGTGGTCTACTTACAATTAAGAGAGGACAGTTTCAAAGGGATACCAGCAAACGTGAATTTATTTGAAGATAACTTTTCAGTTCAGTCAGCAACAGAAGTGATAATAAGATCTATCAACATTGTGACGCCTAGCGATCACCCGTCGCCTCATCCGCTTATTTTTGGACACCAATCAAACATAATATCAACAGTTTGCACTATATTTTTTAAAGCTCTAGCAGTGCTCTTTGTGATGTCTTAGAATCAAACGAGATTTAAAAAAAACTTTTGAAGTAGGCGTAATTGGTTTGGAAGTTAAGGACAAAGTAAACAATTGGAAGTTACTTTATTTTACCATAGTGATTCTAGATAATACGGGGCAACAGAGTAGCCAGTCACCCGACAGTCCACACAAGCGAACAGAGTTAATCACCTACTACTATTACAGGCGCAACAGGCTGTACGTACGTATACGTGCGTGTGTGCGAGTAAATAATAGTAGGGCAGGCTGCTGCACCCAGCGCGATCGAGAGGGGGACAACGTTATACGTTCACATCACAGCATAAGTGCTTCTCTTTCTAACTGAAACGTGGGTGGCGTCAGCCTAGTATTGCGTACTGCCAGCTGTTATCTGGGGCGACAATAAACTGACGGGGGGAGGGGAGTGATACATCTTTACCTAGTAATATATAGTATTCTCTGACCTTGTAGAAGAAAAACGTCCTGGCTGAACAATGACCAAAAATGGTTCGGGAAAAGCAAGCCTTTCTTTCCGTGTTAATGATTGCCTTTCCGTGTTAATGTTAACCTCGTGGAAAAGAGATTATTAAGGTGAAAAAAAAACCCAACAATATACATGCATTGGTTCCGAAAATATTTCTAATATTATATAATACATGCCCACATGGTGACACTGACATACTGTCTAACTATAATTACCACCATAATCATTGTGCACACGCCTCATTTGAGAGCATTAGCGCTGCGGTGGGGGACATTTTAAACTCTCATAATAAGTCTCTCTGTATATCTTTTATCCGAAATACGCAAACAAATTATGGTAAAGTTATACAAAACTAAAAATTCTTCTCGCATGCCCAGCAGAAGCCTCAGTTCCACTCTTGAAATCAGGCAGTCATCAATATCGTATGAGCTAACAAAAGACCGACGAACTGAGTTAGGTTGCCTGTGGCCCTCAGCTGGGTGCACTCCTTCTCCATACGAATCGGTCTATGACCAATCTAGACTAGACCAAGTTTGTCCTGTGTTTGCAAGAAGCTAATCAGTCTTAATCAAGCAAGATGGAATTGTAGTTCCTGTCCCTAATTATTAACGTCGCTGTGGGAGTATTATGCTTATCCCTCTTTATTATCCCTTCAAGCCATCATCCCAGTCAGTCATCTCAGCTGCCCCAGCTTCTTGGAGTAAAGGAGTAGGGTCTCTAATTTGCGGAACTACTGTTTATTACATTCCGATCTCTTTTATTCTTTTAATATATTTGCTGATTGGTGAGAGCCATCGTTGCGAAAAGTCAACCGTGCGAGCAGTATTGTCAAACACATACTCAATTAGCGACCAAAAGTGTATCATACATAACTCATAATAACGTATAAACTCGGACACTGTAATTTCAGATCGAGATAGATATAAATTACAGCCGCAGCTGGCAGAGTTGACATAATAACAAAGCCGATCCCGGAACTTGATATGCCAGCAGGAAAAGTACAATTAGCCTCGCAGCCAAAGCGTGTATAATAGACTGGTTATTGCAACCTGTAGGCTAGATGCAGTTGGTATATTTGATCTGCAGGTTTTGCACTTTCAATATTCAGAACTTGGCTACGTACGCCCCCGCTAACTGTGCCCTACTAGCTAAGAAAGTGGTTAAATATTTTAGTAACCTTTTGGACTTTTGAAAAAAGGTGTCAATGAAAATTACTAGAGTTTCTTCGCCAATTGAAGAATTCTGGAAAAGCAGTTAGACCCTTTTTTGACAATTTCCGAAAGGTTGCCAAAACGTTAGCGGTCTTTGCTAAGCAGAACTTATGGGGAAAGAGGTAACTTTAAGTACAAATACTTCGGCCTTCAGTTCGAGGGTTCTGTGATTCCCGTGAAAGACAAATGTCTAGGTCCTTGACAATCAACAGCCTAATAAACGTAACACTGTTGGGAAGAACACTCTCAATAATGAAATGAAAACAGTACTTCCTAAAAACTCATTGTTATGGCATTTTCCCAACAAAGGCAGTCTACTTCTGCTTAATAGTTTCTGCTGGAATGCATTAGTCATTGTTTATAACTGCGTTAGGCGCAGTCACGTGAACTCCCAGGTGTTCTATTGGGCAATGTTCGATACGATACGGGTATGTCTGGTATTGAGTTAGGTTTAGGTATTGCATTAATTGTTTTGCATGACATGGAGATGAAGTATGCTCATCTGCTAAGATTTGTCTCGATTGTTTAGTAAGTGGCACGTACAGCATCTACGGTATTTGTTAGTACCTGCTCTATATTAAAACAAAATACTTCATACTTTTATTTAAAGAAACAATAATAAGTGTATTTGAATTAAATTAAAATTAATATATACTTCATATGTTTTGTCTTTAATAAATTGTATCATTTACACTAATACATTATAATTACCTATAACAAAAATATGATGTTTATTAGTTTGCTTGAAAACTATTTTATTGACGTCGCATGTTTAGAAGTTATTTTATCAGCTGTCTGATACTCATATTACAGGCTCTGCCTAGTTTGGGATCAGGTGGCCGTGTGTGAAATGTCCTAACATATTTATATTGAGTTTATTTATAGGACCCCTCTAAAATACTGGTTTCCACTGGGAAAGTTTACTAAACGTGGGCTATTGCCTACTTCCACAAGGCCAGAAACGAATCATAAATATAAATATGTTACGCCAAATGGTGTAATGGTATATTCGTCCTTCGGTTTGATGATGCATTGGGATATCCGCCCCTTTTGCCAAAACACGATATATAAAGTTAATATTTAATTGTAGCACTCGCAAAGTCCTAATTAGCTGAAATATAAGTTAGAGTAGATTATGCTGTTATATTTCCCTAAAGCCCTGTAGTAACTGGATACTGGTCCCTTAGTGTGATGGAGAAAACTGAGAAACACCTTGTTTGAAACGATAAAACGTACGTAAAGTAATAGACCGAAGAAATCAGTGTATAAAAATAAAAAATAAAATTTATTAAAAACTACCACAGGTTTCAATAAAGTTGAAGATCCACTCTACTAGGACTAGATTTGGTATCTCTTAGTCAATAAATTATGGCGGTAACACGTGCTACTCATATTTGGAGACTATAATTGCTACTGCAAATTAGGTCAACAGGAGCTATAATTTTGCTCGTCGTAAATATAAAAGTAGCTATACAGTGTTAATTATCGTATCGACTCAGGAAATGAGGGCTGCGAGGCATTGACTCATCTCGCTGGGTACGGTCAGCAACATAAAATGAACTATTACGCAGGCTTACACGTGCACGTTCCCTTTAAGCTTCAGACTGACACGGGCGATGCCGCGCGGCAGGTTTTTTCCGGTCCGAAATATGTTATAGAGATAACTTCGCCTGTATGTATATTCGCAATTGAATTACGTGGTATAAAGTATTTATTTATGTCACTGCCAAGATACATCGTCTAATAAATATTTGCCTATGAAGTTTTAAACGAGAGGTTGTGTCTAATGTGAGTGTTATCACCAACCTAATGTTCCAATATCTACCAAAGCTGAGCGGGACGTGGCATCGACCAATAGAATTTCTAAGCTAAGAAAATAATAAAATCCTAGCGGTCGATTACACACATCTTCGTTCCGCTTTAGCTTCATTAGACGTCAGGACTTATGCTCTAAAATGAGTATCCTGAAGCGCTGCCGCTAAAATACCGCAACTGTTTCACACCGCTTACCACGCTCGTGTGTGGGAAGCTCAATCTGACTACTTACAGATTCCACTAGTGTCTACAAAGTTAAAGTATGACAAACATTAGTCATTCTGTGGACGTAACTACGAAGTACCATAATTGAGGGTTAAGGAAAAACGTGCCGCCGTTTACCTCAAAAAAGAAGTCTTAATTTTTTTCTTCCGTATTGGCTCATTCATTATTTTCCCACGGTAAACCAAGAATTTCAAGGCATTAAGTCGAGATACAAGTCTCATTGTACCCAGTTTCATTAAAATCGGTTCTATCATTATCGTGATTTTGTAATAAATATAGACTTTCGCAAAGATGTGAACTTTAAATTAGAACATTTGATTGTTATGTCCCCAGGAAACCTAAAATTGGATAAGTACTTGAACGGGGTTAATTTAGTTTTCTTTTTTTCACATTAAAATAAATTAATCTTTTTTGCGAACTGTATTTTGATCATACTTATATAACCAATATAACTCGATCAAGAATCGTTGCTGAGATGAATCATTACTAGGTACATAGATTGTTTTACGTCATGACTACGTTATATGGTAATACAGACACTTCATTCGCGTAAGATGTTAAAGGTCAGATAATAAGTGTGTCGAGTGTGATAGGCGCGGGCATCTCAGAGTGGAGTGTCGATATTTTAGAGGTGCTACATTATTGTTAGTGTAGTACATAGAGTCATTTCGACGACCTCCGTGGCGGAACGGGTAGCTCTCGGACTGCCACGCCGGAGGTTGCGGGTTCGATTCCCGCTAGGGACAAATGTTCGTATGATGAATATGAATGTTTGTAACCAAGTCTTGGATGTTTATATATTTATTTAAGTATGTGTATCCGTTATCTAGTAACCATACCACAGGCTCTGCCTAGTTTGGGACTGGATAATTGGTGTGAATGTCTGACATATTTATTTATTTATTTAATTAAAAGTACGTATGTATGTTTCTTCGTATCGTATATTTTTGGGAAAGGTTTAAAAGTAATGTGAAGATATAAGATTATAAAGAACACATAATGAATGGATACATAAATTTTTTAAATGAAGTCGTATGTATACAAACTCGAATTTTAGGGGTTTTATATGTGTACTTACTTATATATACTAATACTTGTATATACTATATATATACTATCGATCCAACCAAAAAGGTGTAGTAAATGAAAACTATAGTCATTTCAATACGCGAATAAATTATTATTTCGAGGAGACTAAAGGGAAATACATTCGCTAGGTATGAGGGTATCTGTTTTGTCGTTGCACCAAAAATGCCTTATCTCACATCTCGTTGCTCAAATCTCATCTCATGTCAGTGCATCAGCTGATTTTATTGATATGGAAACTTTACCTCATATTCTTGACAGAGTGATTTTAGGTTTCCCTAATGAACTGAACAGATCATATTAGACAATCATCAGCCTAAATACGTCCACTGCTGAAATTAAAGCCTCCCCAATAAAATGCCACTTTTGGTGGGCTGTCCATTGGGGGATTCGCCATAATCGCCACTCTTGGTGATCGCAGTAATGATATTAATATACACAGGTGAACGTCCCTGGATCAATCTCGTAGACGCGTTGACAGTACCCATGGGAAGATTGGGGGTGGCCATATTGTAAGCCGGGAGCCACACGGCCGCTGTCGTGCTAAATAATAAAATTATCATAATATCTGTCGTGTAAACGGATTTCGTTTGTGCATTGATGTATACATTAGCGTTACTCTGTCAAAGCTCACAATGAACCCGCATTGAAAATAGCTCTTCTTTTTATGCAAGAGAATATAGTAAATGGCTCCACCTGTCGGTTTCAAAATCGAGACAAGCCGTGGTCTGTATTTGTCTGCTGAACAGACTCGCTAGTCAGGGCAGACAAAAAGTGTTTACTTATTTATTTTCACGTTGAATATTTAATGTTCATTGCTTGAGTTAGTTTCATTTTTAGGGCTCCGTACGAAAAAGGTTAGAACGAAATCCTTACAGCTGCTTATTTCAGCAATTTCTAATGCATAACTTCTTATAATAAATTTAGAATAGTTTTAAATAATGCTTGCCCAACTCTAAAGCAAATGAAATAATTACGAAAATAGCATTATTTATATTACAAAGGTGGCCGAAATGGCGAGGCAAAAGTTTTAAGCGGTTACTAGGTCAAGTGGGGTATCATATGAAAGGGCATAATTTGTACATTCTTATATAGGTTTTCGTTTTCTTTTATGGCGCTTAGTTTTCGACTTATGATGAAAATTTTCTGATTTTTTTTCTAAAAACCCTTTATCTCCGAAGTTTGCACAGCGAAAAATCTGAAATAATTAGACTTGACAGAGGTTTATGTAAATACTAGCTGTTGACAACTTAATATCACAATATTATGTATGTCCCGTAGGAGTTGGATGTTTTTTCGGGATAAAAACTATCCTATGTCCTATTCCAGGACCTAACCTATATGTGTGCCAAGTTTCATCACGATCCTTCCAGTGGTTAAAGCGTGATTGAGTAACAAACATCCAAATATCCAAACGTTCGCATTTATAATATTATTAGGATTACAGGAAAAATAAAACGATGTCTCTAACTAGCACAGTTTTTTATAAATCAGCAAAAATCTTTTACAGACAAACTTATTTATGTGCCTATAATTTTACATAATTGCGTGCTAATAACGTTTCCTTTTAAGGTACGGAATCTTCGGTGCGCGAGTCCGACTCTCACTTGAACGGTTTTTAGCTATGTTAGTTACACTTCTATGCTATTCTTATGGTTATACCGCCATTGTTATGTTTATTATGTTCCTTTTAAATATTTAATTCATATTTTCCTTTTTCCAGATAAAACACCAGGAATGGAGGAATCAAACGCAGACACAAAACAAACCTTACCATCCAAAGAGCAATAACATTACAATCAGTTGAAACTAGTTCCTACGGTTATGTCTGTGATTCGGTTTAAGTGATAACCCTGTGATAAGCCAGTGACTCGGAAGATGGATACGCTTCACGTGACTGGGCTCAGCAAGGTTTCTAGCAGGAGCCAGTCACCGTCGACGACGGATCTGGTGAGGGATCCGGCGGTAACGGACGATGCGGTCATCAGGTCCAGGGTTCAGTCGCCGTCGTCGGTGCACCATGTTGTTAGTGTAAGTAACTTTTATGGTTCTGTCAAATCGGATGCCGGATTTTTTGTTCGTCTGCCTGTCGTCTCTGCGATTTAAAGCGGTAGACAATACCAGTGCCGGTTTTGGTATTAGATTGTACAATTCACGACGGCACGGACCGCTCCTCTAAATCGCTAACATCATTCTCGTATTGTTTCTGTGTTAGTTTTATTAAAGTTATGGTTCCTTATGGGCTAAAGAAAAAACATATGAAGAAAGACTAAAGATTTTAGGGCTCACCACCCTCAAGGAGAGACGTCTACGAGGCGACTTAATAGAGACGTTTAAGATACTCACACACAAATACAACCTGCCAGATCTGCACAAGATTTTCACAATGAAAGACATACTGCCGTTGCGAGGACACCATCTGAGAATAAGCCGCACTAACTCAGACTCAAATATTGCACATCACTTCCTGAATAATAGAGTTGTTCAATCGTGGAACAGGCTCCCAGATGAAGTGGTTTCAGCCAAATCAATAAACTCTTTTAAAAATCGCCTTGATAACTGGCTTAAAACTAATACTGTTTATAAGTTAAAATCCAACACTGTGAAATAGACACATCAGCATATTTGCTGCTCGTCTATAATGTAAATAACAATAATAAATTAAAGGGTATTGGGGGACGCGACTGGGCAGGCGTAGTGTGGGACGCCCCCTGGCTAGATGAAGCGTCGATCTGCGTAAGGCGGCTGGCAGTGACTGGATCTATGTCCAACAGTGGACTTTTTCAGGCGATGATGAAAGGGTTTGTAATCGTTACCGGAAATATCAATTAGCGTAAAGGACAAAATGACAAGAATGACTTGCATATTGTTAATTCAGAAATGCTTATATTTCAGTTTACATCTAGAAAATCTAAGAATCTGATTACTGTCATCGAAAGGTATCGAAAACGTAAAAAAAAGTCATTCAACGGGTTTATCGATAGCCCCGCAAAGCAGTCCATCTACTTGCGAAGCTTGGGGTCGCGGATTCGAATCCCGCCCAAGGCAAACATTTGTGTGATGAGCATTTGGGCTTGTTTTGTGTCTGGATGTAATTTGTCTATGTATGAGTATATCAGCTGTCCGATACCTATAGGCTGTACCTACTTTGGGATCAGATGGCCGTGTGTGAAATGTCCAACATATTATTATCATATTGTTATTATTATAACATTTAAAAAATATAGTTTCTCCTGAAAAGTCGTCATTTCTCCCTTTGACTTTGATATATCCGGTATCGATACGAGTATATCTAATTCCATGAAACACGGTGCTTTGATGTATTATTTATAATTTCGATGCAAATCCTTGGGATTTGTGTGATCTATGATTAGATTATATATAAGTTTATAGCAGTCTAATGCTGGTGTTAACCTAGTTTGCATCAGCTATTTCATTAAAGTAATGAGCTAAATCAATAATGTGTGGAGCAGTATCACTTATCTAGTTTTAATGTATTTTCTTTATAAACTAGGGTAATACCTAACTCGTAGTATCTTTAGTTTGACTTAATTTAGTTACTAGACTAATTTGCTGAAGTGGCAAAAGCAGAACAGTTGGCTGATGGGGCTGACGACCTTAAAAAGGTGGCTAGAGGTGACTAGATGACTAGATGCGGCGCTTGTGGTGGCGCGCATTAGGGAAGCAGAAGGTCCAGCAGTTGACGCTGATGATGATGATGACTTGATCGGCATTATACGTATAAGACTTATCATCATCATCAGGTTATTTTTGTCTCCACTGCAGGAGCACAACCCTCTCTCGTCTGCCGGAGACAGACGGAGGATTTGGCCTACACTCACCGCGCTGGCCAGACGGGTTGGGGAGGCCTGGTTGATGTTTTATAACGTATTCCCTTAGTCGCCTTGTACGACATCCATGGGATGAGTTGGAGTGGTCCTGTTCTACTCTACCGGAAACCTAACGGCAATATCAGACTTATAGTCTATCAAATGTAACGTAATGTAAAGAAATTTTGTTAATTTGTAATAATGTTTATTGTTACGAGGAAGCTAAGCGGCGAACTAAGAAAAAATCCACCAATAAGATCGCTTCATTTTCCAGTCCTCGCGCTGCATAGCTCTTCTTATTGGTCGACCTATCTATCGACCGTCTCGACGGCCTAGTGACTTGGTCATTGGACTCGAGCCACAAAGGTCGTAGGTCGATTCCCACTGGTGATAGTAGTGGTTATATTTGTGAATTGTCCTATCCTTGTTTAGTTTCCATAGCACAGGAAAAAATCCTAGTTTGGTATTAGACAAGTGTATGTATGTTATGTGATATTTTTATGTCATCATCATCATATCAGCCCTTAGACGTCCACTGTTGGACATAGGCCTTCCCTAATGAACGCCACCACACCCGGTTATTTTTATGTAAAGGGCAAGTATTGCTTGTTATATGTGCCACTGCCTATAATACAGCCTTATTGGCCAATCCAGGACTGGATTACATAAATGTAGGTTTGTGCATTGTAACATACATAATGATCACGCCTTGGTCCCAGAGGGGTAGGCAGAGAATGTATCGCCACTTTGCGCAATACAATGTTGTATTGTTATTTATTAATAATGTGATCGTGTCCTCTAAATACTTCAGGAGCCGTCGTCAAGTTCGTCGTCGCGTCACGGAGGCGAGCGCGGGCCGCACCACGTGAAGTCCCACTCCAGAGACCTGGGTAGCAGTCCGCTATCAACCAACACCACCGCTAATAGCAGAGAGTAAGTTCAACTATAAACAGCCTGTATTCGGAATTACCATCACGAACTGGGGGTAGATTGGGTGAAGTTTTATGTTCAGTGAAATTCGTTTTCGAGACTTTATCGTTTTTTTTTAATTTTCATTCTAAGCTCATATTTGGGTGCCACAACCACAAACGTAGGTAATTTGTGGTTCTTTATATTTTTTCCGACGAACAGAGAGAGACGCTGCAATATGCGTAAAAGGGATGGGAGGATTGCCTCTCTTTTACGTATATGATATCGTGTATCTGTGTTCCTTGGACTGTCTGATCGTCTAAGGAAATGAAAGACGTGCGTCAGAATCGTGATGCTTAAAGCTCTGTACTTGCTTTCACCCCGAAAGAGATATAGCCAGAAGATACGCAATATATGTATGTATATAATTGCAGCTTGGAGGACTCCCCCCAGAAGAAGCCCATACTGTCTGGTCTGATCACGACGGGAGACTACGCGGGCCCAGTGTTCAGCCCCAACGTCTCCTACGCTCTCTCGGACGAGTACGGCTCGCCGGCGTACAGAAGTGAGATGAACCCACTCATTCGTAGCTATTATTAAACATCTGCCTCCCCAACCCGTCTGGCCAGCGCGGGGAGTGTAGGCCAAATCCTCCGGCAGATGAGAGAGGGTTGTGCTCCTGCAGTGGAGACAAAAATAACCTGATGATGATTAAACATTTAAGAAATCAACGTGCTTGGTTAACTGTAAGTCAATCAGGGAAAGGTTTGCACGCTTTTTGCTTTGACCTTAGTCTCTCTAGCCGCCTAGATGGTTTAGTGGCTTGGTCATTGGACTCGGGCGCCAGAGACCGTAAATTCGATTCCCACTAGATATAGACAATTGTGTTCAAGTTGGTTCCGGTCTAGACTTTATACTTATGAATTGTCCTGTCCTTATTGAACTCCCACAGCACAGGAGAAAATCCTAATTTGGGATTAGACCCATAATATTGATTAATTATAATAATTTAATATTAATGAAATAAGAATTTAATTAGAGAATACCTAAAAATTTTGATCAAGTCAGAAAATTAATTTTGAATAACATTGTAAAATAACTAACTTGTATATACATTTAAAATTTTAAGATTTATTGTATGTGTATCACGAACGTTGCTGTAGTTTTAGATTTTAAGATTTTTATGTATTACTAACAATTATATGGTCATTGGTCATTGTCTTAAGTCAAATATAGTAATAATAAAAAAACTACAAAGTGTTGCAATTAGTAGCGAGGATAGTGTTTCTAAACTTGGCAATGCCTTGAGAATTAGTCTAGTCTCAGAACATTTACTTAGCACACTATACTGCCTCCTTGTCGGTTCAGCTCCGGATAAACGGTTATAATAATTAGATTCTATCTATCTAGGCAGTATAGTCTAATTATTAGTACTTACGCGTACAGAATATCTGGTATTTATTTTTGGCTAAATATTTGTTACTATTTTCAGGTACAGACGGCGACTACTCAAATTTAGGTAATTATTTTACACCATGTGCTATTTACATAATAATAATAATAAAAATCTTTTATTCAAAAAACATTAATAAAGTTACAGAAAACGCCACAAAACTGAATTCTCAGTTTGACTGAGGGGAGCAGTCTCACACACAAACATTTGTAATGTAATCGATTTTTAAGCAAAGTTTACAATTTTAAACATTATTGTAAGTAAGTATATATGTTTCACTACCGTAGTTTCAATATATATATTTTTAGTTACTTTTTCATATTGACATTGTCTGAATAAAATATTAAAACAAAAATAATTTTACAAAAACTACTTATATTTCTAATTGATTTCGCTCAGGACATAACCAATCCGCTTGCCGAGCGTGGTAATTATGGTAAATTCCCCTAATGGACAACCCACCAAAAGTAACATTCTATTGGGGAGGCTTATGTTCAGCAGTGGACGTGTTTCGGCTGATGATGAAAATATTTACATTAATTTGAACGCAAATAAAATTCATTATTGTTATACTTAAAAGCTCCGCTTTTCAATTCTTTCCATAACTTAGATTTACCCTAATGGTTTAATTTCAGACGATGACGGCAGCAACGTGACGTCATCGAAGGCTTTAGCGGCAATATCGCACCTGAACAGCAAGATAGAGCGGACGAAGGAGCTGATACGACTTGAGCAGACCATACGAGACGGTAAAATACCCTATTGATTTTTCACTGGTATTCCAGTAGTAAAGGCGTTTGCCCATAAAGTATTGGATTTCTTTCGTTTTCGTGGCTATGAAATTAACACGAATTTATATTGATTATCCATTGTGACTACCATTTACTTAAATTGTTGCAGCAGTTTATGTTGATAGTTACATTAGTCTGATCGTAACTTAACAGTTCTGTGAAATTTTTGTATCTTTAAAAATAAACAAGGATAACCTATAATTGCCATGCCATGTGGTTTCCGGTAGAGTAGAAAAGGACCACTCCAACTCTTCCCGTGGATGTCGTACAAGGCGACTAAGGGAATACATTATAAAACATCAATCAGTCCTCCCTAACCCGTCTGGCCAGCGCGGGGAGTGTAGGCCAAATCCTCCGTCTGCCTCCGGCAGATGAGAGAGGGTTGTGCTCCTGCAGTGGAGACAAAAATAACCTGATGATGATGATGAACCTATAATTGGCTTTTTATTACTTTAATTAATTAATACTGACTTGTAAACATGTTGTATTTATATGTTGTTGGTTTTCTAAAACAAAACACGTGAAAACATGACTCCCTATGGCTTACGTAGTCGCAGTTTATTCAGCAGTTTGAAGTGGCAAACGGACCGACAGACAGTCTGATGTCAAGCGGCCACTGTCGCCCGTAAACATGCAGCCTAAAGACCACGAGTGTGATGTCCCCTGAGGACTATAGGGGGAGTTTTCGTTTTACGGCATCCAAATGCTAGAACGATCTACCGCCTCTAATAAACGAAGCTAAAACACTAGCCTCATTCAAAAAGCTATGTAAGGAATGGTTTATACATAAATTTACCTGCGTCTGGTCCATATGATTTGTTTGTTATCCCTACAGCCCTACGTTATGTTTTCAGTGGGTATGTGTCATTATAGCAATGTGATTTTTTTCTTTTTTTTATTCATATACGGAGAGCCTTACAAATACTTAGAATGAGGTTTACAAGTAGTACTACGTAGTGCTTACACTTTGGAAGAGATAACAATCACCACTCCCTTTCTCTAACTTCGATTTTAGCATTTTTATTTATTTATTTAACAGTTTGTTGTACACACAAATATACAAAGAACAACACAAAGAAAGGAAAATTATATAAAAGGATAAGCTTATTTCTAAAGAAATCTCTTCCAGCTAGCATTGTATAACTATAATGGCGATGCCTGAAAAGATGCGTTGCGCTGAGAAATCGACCAATTCATCTGACTATAGAATAGTTATAAATACTTGTTGTGCATACTGAATGATGTCGTTGAATAAATTCTCTTTTATTTTTTTTATTATTTCCTAGCTGTGCCCGCGGCTCCGCTCGCGTGGACTACTCACTTTCAATCCGACTTCGACTACGACGCCCACGCTATTTTCATTATTAATATCTCAGGTTCTAAGTGGGGTATCAAGATGAAACATGCACCAGATTTTAAGTTAGACCTTCAGCAATACTACTGTGAAAACTGCATCAAATTTCATTCAGTAGTTTTTGCGTGATGAGGTAACAAACATACATACAGACAGACAGAAAGACAGACAGACAAAAATTCTAAAATTAGTTATTTTGGC